>CM054806.1:33020418-35696788 GCA_028984105.1 Lavandula angustifolia | reverse complement strand
GCAGGAATGAGGCCCGGATGGAGGGCTAATGGCATTTCAAATCCTGCTAGACCTATGGTCCATCCATCTCCCATCACCATGGTCAGTTTATTAGTTCAGTTGAGCAAGTCCTAAATAGTTTTTCACTTTTTCTATTAGCATAACTATAAAGTTTTTGAAATTCCTGAAGGCTCCCAACCATTCAAGGCAAAGACAAAGAGGGAGGATGAATGGGAATGTTTTCCCACAGGTTGCTGGCATGTCATATCCGCCGCATTTGCAACAATCAATTCATCCTGTGGCTTCATCAAAGGATCAAAACAACCAGCAGGTATCTCTCCATTTGATGCATTCTCTTACATATATTAATGGGACTGCCACCATGAAAACAGAGAACAGTTTACATATACATGAGAATGCAATAATATGGAACCTTCCTGAAGACTAAGGCTAGTTAGACTCAATATATTGTTCTTTCCCAGTAAATTTCACCTGCCTTTCACTAGTACCATATAGAAATATGTTTTATACAACATGCTAACTGGTTCTCTATCAGGAATAGGATGTTACATTTGTTGCTTGTACTATTTTGCTTCTTATGAACCCTGCTGAGAGATATCAAATTGTTGTCCACTGACCTGAATAAACTTGATGTTCTGTCAGTCTGTTCCGGGAGAGGGGTCCGAAATGTTAAGTAGCTTGCTGGCTTCAGCTCCTCTGGAGCAGCAGAAACACATTCTTGGGGAGCGTCTTTATCCTCTTGTTGCTCATCATCAGGTGAAAATCTTGCACATCCAACATAATTGATGCGTTGTTAAGTTGGTATACATAATTATTCCCACATGTGTTTGCAGCCTGATTTAGCTGCAAAGATAACAGGAATGCTTCTAGAGATGGACAACTCGGAACTACTAGTTCTATTGGATTCAGCGGAATCACTAGGTGCCAAGGTGGAAGAGGCTGTTGAGGTGCTCAAACTATCAAAGGCCAAAGTTTCAGACTCGCTGCGCTCGAGTTACCTTTCTAACGGAGTAGCTGTTAACTGAGTAAACAATTTCAGACTTACAGACGTTGCATAGTATCTGTTTATTTCTATAGACATTTCCCATCTATTACAAACCTACATCAGAACTTGGTTTTGGTTTTAGTCTCTAGACTATAGGCTATATCCTTTTGTTTGATTTCTCTATACATTTTAAGACCCCATCTTCTTTTCTGATATTATGTGACATGAAATGCGTATACTATGTCATTTTGTATGAATGACATTGAATTTTCATTTCATTGAAGAATTCTTCATTACATGATCTCTAAGGAAATGTGTTTCAATTTGGTTTTCAGTTATCTTTGTGGGAAAATATAATTGTTGGTTACCAATTGACCGATTTATTTATTGACTATAATATGGATGGTAAAAATGTTCGCAATACTTTATTACTTTTAAAAAGCATTATCATTTTTTTTAATCAAGTAAATAAACATTACTAGCACTAGCCAGGATCAAACAACCGGAGCCCGGATCAATAACCGAGATGAAACGGTTGACTTAAGAATTTAATCTGGTCAAACCCTCACCGTTAAAACCCCTACACCATCTCACAGCCATACTTTCCCTATTAATTAAGGCCGCCGGACCCACCACTTACCTCACGCGTTTCTCCACTCTAAGGCGGCGCAATACCATCTAATTACAGAAAAATCTGCATCTCTAGATTCCTAAAATGGAAGCGCTCCGTTCCGCCCCCGCGCAATCGCCCATCCACCACACCAAATTCTCTCTAAACCACGATGCGAGGACGCCATCCAATCGCCTCACGTGCTCCCGCCAAAAGCCGTTAATCCGTGCCACGCTCTCAAAGCAGGGTAAGGAGATTTCGCCATCGGTCAATAGGTCTCTGCCGCCGAATGGGCCGCCTACGCCACCGGTGTCGGAGCCGCTGCTGAGAGTTTCTCCAAGTTCGCTCCAGTGCGAGAGCGGTTGTTTGTTGCCCAATGAGAATATGGGTGATGGTGTTGGTAGGGACGGTAAGCTGAATGCTATGGAGTATTTAACAAACATTCTGGCGTCGAAGGTGTATGACGTGGCGTATGAATCGCCGTTGCAGCTCGCGCCGAAGCTGTCCGAGAGGTGGGGAGTCAATATCTGGCTTAAGAGAGAGGATCTACAGCCTGTACGTAATTTGTGTTTGTTTTCAATTTGAGATATTCCTCTACGTTTGTAAAATTTCTGCATGCTTCTTGCCTTTAAATATAGAAATGATCGGATTTGGATATTTTTTGAATCATTAGGCCATTTTGAACGATTTCTGGTATGGGTTTTTAGCTGAATGTTTTTGTCAAAGATTTTAAAGATATTGAAAGTTTTGTGTTGTTAGTTTTGATGAGCAATATCTTTTTATATTACATTTCATTGATTGTGACGGTAGTCTTGGTACTAGTTCTAGCATCCGGAATGTCAGTGCAAACTTGATTGTACAGGTATAGTTTAGGTAAGTCTTGGACTTCAACCATCCATGATTAAGCTCCTTTCTAAGGGAAAACAAAAGTGTTTCTAAATGCAGGGTAAAGTGAAATTTTAATCTTCATATCTTCCACCATGCAGGTTTTCTCGTTCAAGCTTCGAGGTGCTTATAATATGATGGCTAAACTTCCAAGGGAGAAGCTCGAAAGAGGGGTAATTTGTTCATCAGCAGGTAACCATGCTCAAGGCGTGGCGTTATCGGCACAGAAATTGGGGTGCAATGCTGTGATTGCGATGCCTGTTACTACTCCAGAAATTAAAGTTAGTTTCTTTTTCTTTTTTTCTTTTTTCTTTTTTTTTTGTTACAAGTTTCTGATATAGGAAATATCACAATTATTAAATCCAATTTTCTTGATTCTGGAAGTGGAGGTCAGTTGAAAGGCTTGGGGCCACGGTTGTGCTCATAGGTGACTCGTATGATGAAGCTCAGTCTTATGCCAAGAAGAGAGCAGAAGAGGAGGGCCTCTCATTTATACCTCCTTTCGATCACTCTGACGTGATCATAGGGCAGGGAACAGTTGGAATGGAGATTGTGAAGCAAATGTCTGGCCCAATAGAAGCTATTTTTGTTCCTGTTGGCGGTGGAGGGCTTATAGCTGGCATTGCTGCTTATGTGAAAAGGGTCCTTCCGGAGGTTAAAATTATAGGTGTGGAACCATTTGATGCAAATGCAATGGCGCTGTCACTTCACCATGACCGACGAGTAATGCTGGACCAAGTGGGAGGCTTTGCTGATGGAGTAGCAGTAAAAGTGGTTGGTGAAGAAACATTCCGCCTATGCAGGGAACTTATAGATGGTGTGGTTTTTGTTGGCCGTGATGCAATTTGTGCCTCAATTAAGGTTAGTCATGTAGTGGATTTTGTTATATTATCCGACTATCAATTGCTTCTCGAAACTTGCTAGTGTTGACTGCAACAAGATTTTAGAGAACTCTGCAAATATTGACCATACATACTACTCTTATTGTCTCTAACTCAACTGCTCCATCCTAGCCCGATGATTCGTTTATCAATCAACTGCTTTTGTTGTCTGTATGTGCTCAAAAATGCCATGACTTGGAAGTCTGAAAAGATATGTTTCATTTTTATTTATTAAATGGTGTTGCCTACAGGACATGTTTGAGGAGAAAAGGAGCATTTTAGAACCAGCAGGGGCTCTTGCCCTAGCTGGAGCTGAGGCTTACTGCAAGTACTACGGACTGAAGGATGCAAATGTTGTAGCAGTCACCAGTGGAGCTAACATGAACTTCGATAGATTGAGATTGGTAACCGAACTTGCAAATGTGGGTAGACGGCTGGAAGCTGTACTTGCAACTTACATGTCTGAGGAGCCTGGAAGCTTTAAACAATTCTGCGAACTTGTGAGTTTCTATTATATCTAATTGTCAAGGGCTAAGTTTTCAAGTTTAATAATTTGTACGGATTGCTTGCAGGTGGGACCAATTAATATTACTGAGTTCAAATACAGATACAATTCAGATAAGGGACACGCTTTAGTGCTATACAGGCAAGAGATGTTTGCTAAACTTTTGTTAGTTTTGATTAATTCTATTAAGTTGTGTTTGTTGGCCCTAATTATTATAGTTTTGCAATTATGAATTCGATAAGATGCTTCGTTTACCTATTCTTTTATTTTGTTTAACAGTGTTGGCCTTCATACTGACTTAGAACTTGAAGCAATGGTCCAGAGAATGGAATCTGCTCAACTAGAAACCATAAATCTTACAGAAAATGACTTGGTCAAGGATCATCTTAGACATTTGGTATGTATTTCCTTTAGTTTGTTTGTGCTAGCTTGCTGAATCAGCTAGATCCAGCTTCAATTCGACTCATGAGTTATGAGCTAAGGTTCATTAGATTGAACCAATATACTAACATTATCTTCACAAAATCACATTACTGTTTTTAGGCATTTACTGATTTTGACCATGAGTTTGTCCATTAAACAAGTAAGCTCTTGGCCACAGAGATATACAGACCTTGATACCCTTTCTTTATTATGGCCCTGTCTGCACAGCTCTGCACTTTATATATTCTTGTTTTAGTCAGCTTGATGGATATCCTATTACAGAAAACTTGCTGGAAATTACAGTTATACATAACTTTACATCATCTATTTAAGCAAATTGCCGTGAAAAAGGATATTTTATTTCTGCACATCAAATCTTAAGTTGACATGAATGCCCACGAGTAGTTACTTTAGAGCATACCATACTAATACTAATGATTAGATTACTTTCAGATGGGTGGAAGATCAAATGTTAAAGATGAGCTGCTATGTCGTTTCATTTTCCCTGAAAGACCCGGTGCATTGATGAAATTCTTGGACACTTTGAGTCCGCGTTGGAATATAAGCTTGTTCCATTATAGAGGGCAGGTTGTAATCCCTCATCTTGTCCATCCTTGATGAGATTTATACACAGACAATTTACCATTTTGTTGCGCTTCCCGTAGGGTGAAACCGGAGCAAATGTGCTGGTTGGTATCCAAGTTGCTCAAACAGAGATGGATGAATTCTGCTATCGTGCAAACAGTCTTGGCTATGAGTATGAATTGGAAACTTCCAATGAAGCATTCCAGCTTTTAATGCGATAAATACATGACCCCGAATGCGCCTGTATGTACCACATGGTTAGCTTGGTGTGGTTTTTGACTCTTTTTGTTTGTTTTAACGGGTTACATCAATATTGTTGTAATTAAACTTGTGGATGTCCCTTCAGTTTTGGTGGTCAAAATTAGCATAAAATAAATTGTCTTAATTAATTGTTCATAGAACCGAGACAGAAACGAACCGAATTCGATTTTTGGAGTACAAGGAATTGACCCAATTTTAATTAATGAACACATAAGTTCATGTTATTCTACTTTGAAACGTTTTTGTAACAAATAATTTTTTTAAATTTTATAATCTGAAGAGACGTTTGAATTGAGTATTAATAATAAATGAGTAGATTTTGAAGATTTGAAAGGAGCGCGTAGAGAGGCAAAGCATGGAAGCAAAAAGGAAAAACGTTAGACGTCGTCGTCATTAGTAAGTTTCCATATTCTGCATGAATACACATGTTAAATACTATGATTAAATTCCACTGCATTAAATCAAACGCATTCTTTTCTCTTCCCGCACTCCAATATTAATCCTCTTCTCCCTCACTCCCCCTTCCTCAATCCACTCTCTCTCACACCCGCCACAAGAGAGAGAAACAGAGAGAGATGATTTTCAAGAACTTATGGTTTCTTGCAGCAGTTTTGTTGGCTGCTGGGATGGTGATTTTCATGTACCCAAAACAGTCGAGTTTTCATTCCTTCAACTCCAGTTTATTACAAGAATTTCTGCGTTCGGCCTTACAAAATTCCAACAATTCTTCTCCCTCTAATCAATCGTCTCAAATTCAAGGATTCTCTCCACAACCGGTTAGTCTTGTTCAATCTTTAATTTCACAAATTGTTTGTTTTTTCATTTTACATCTGTAATAAACATCAAGATTATCTGCATTGTGTTAAAAGACAATATTCTTATCTCAGATTTAGTCAATTTGGAATCATATGGAAATGATATTGATTTGCTTGATTTCATAATATGTACATACTATTTATTGTGTAATCCATATTGAAATTGTATTAATATATGCTAGATTTTGTTATTTATGTATATATAATCTCAAATCTTATTCTCATATGAAACATTTCTCTAACGAGTCAAAGATATTTTAAATCTTTTTGCATATTCAATTTTCTGGAAAACTGTCATTAACACAGAAATTTGTTGTATTGTTGTTACATTTTGTAATACTCTGTTAATGAAAAAAATTATGCAGCTGGGGAATCATAAATTGGGGTGGCTAAATTTGATCGTAATTGGCATGGGCATTGTTTTATGGGCACATAAATAACTATAAATGGAATTAAGATTACCTTTTTTTGTTACTGTCCCTTTTTTTTGTAGTCCACCCAAAATCAGACAGTATCCCTATTTTCTTCTCACCAAATTATAACGCATTCGTATACAATATAGTTTTCAATTTTCATATTATCTTTTTCTAGAATAAAATAGAAAAAAATAGTTTAGTGCCTTAATTTAGTGAATTGTGATTCACGAGATGGATCCATTCTGATTAGGAGACAAGCAAATCATATTACCATCAAATTTTAGTGCAATACAATCAAAAAGATGTAATTATAAATAGGCTTCTACCACTTTAACTACTCATTTATCCTAATTATATGTGTAGCTTTCCAAAAATAAATATCGTAAATGTGAGAGGCACCATTCATTCCTCTACGATTTTTTTAACTATATTTTCTCAAAATGGCAATTCCATCCCTTCGAAATAGTATCGTCCCCTAATATTAATTCTTGGATCTGGCCTGATTTCACGAACCTCCATTTGTTGCTTAAATTGTTTTCATAATTTTGACGGGATCGAAAAATCGAATTCAGCAATTGTATTAATTAATTGCATCGATCATTTCAAAAAATCAATTTGAAAATAAATTCTTGAATATTCTTTAATTGCAGGCCGAAGAAAATATCACGAAAATCGAAGGACAGAAGAAAAAATACTCCAATTTGGCCATGGTGGAAGCCAATCTCGCGCAAGCCCGAGCCGCAATTCGGGCCGCGAAGGCTGGAAATGAAACTGATGTAGCTGACCCGGATTATGTGCCAAACGGGCCCATGTATTGGGATCCCAAAGCCTTCCATAGGTAAGTCTTCTAATTAAGAGTCATAAAATTAAAAGATTTTAAGCATTAAATTCATACGATTGAAACTCAAATTAACAGTTTAGTAGTTCAAACAAATAAGGTAGATTTTTGTTGTTTATATTTTTGTTTTCGATCTGATCAATGGATTGAAGTTTAAAGATTTGAAAAAAAATTCAATTATTTTTTTCATAATCGATTCAATTATTAACTAACTAGGATATAATTTTATCATGCAACACTTGCAGGAGTTATCTGGAGATGGAGAAGAAGTTGAAGGTATATATATACGAAGAAGGCGATCCGCCGGTGTTCCACTTCGGGCCGTGCAAGCATACGTACGCGATCGAGGGAATCTTCATCGCGAACTTGGAATTGAGCCATTTTCGAACATACGATCCGAGAGAAGCAAACTTGTTCTTCCTCCCCTTCAGCATCACCATGATCACTCAAGTCATCTACATTCCTGAATCCCATGAATGGGGCCTTATGAAGAACACAGCTCTGGATTACGTCAATGTTATCGCTAACAAGTATCCTTACTGGAATCGGAGCCTCGGCGCCGATCATTTCATGCTCGCTTGCCATGATTGGGTACCAATTTCTCATCCTCAATTTCCCCCCAAATTGTATTTGAAACCCTAATTTTGAAAAATGCCCAAATTGATGACAACAGGGGCCTGAGATTTCATTCGCGGTTCCGCATCTACACAACAATTCGATCCGCGCATTATGCAATGCTAACACGTCGGAGAGATTCGACGCCTCCCGCGACGTCTCCATACCGGAGATCCATCTCCCCACGGGCACGACGAAGGGCCTCCTCGGAGGGCCGCGGCCGTCGCAGCGCCCGATTCTGGTGTTCTACGCCGGCGGCGTCCACGGCCCGATCCGTCCGATCCTGCTGGAGCACTGGGAGAATTCGACCGATCCGGATGTTCAGATCTACAAGTACCTCCCCAAGAAAATGTCGTACTACGGGATGATGCGGAAGAGCCGCTACTGCATCTGCCCCAGCGGCTACGAGGTGGCGAGCCCAAGGATGGTGGAGGGGATCTACATGGGGTGCGTGCCGGTGCTGATCAAGGACAATTACGTAATTCCGTTCAGCGACGTGCTCGATTGGGAGAAGTTCGCGGTGATCGTGCCGACGCGTGAAATCCCCAACTTGAAGAAGATATTGGCGGGGATTAAGCTGAGGGATTACGTGCGGCTGCAGCGGGCGGGGATTCAGATGCGCCGCCACTTCGAGGTCAACTCGCCGCCGCGGAGGTACGACGTTTTTAATATGATTCTACATTCCATTTGGCTGAGGAGGCTCAACGTTCGCCTCGGTGATGATGGAAATTAATACTCCTTGATCAAATCAAATTGCTGGGATTTATTTAGCTTGAGAAAAAGGTATACACTTCTTCTAAAATCTCTGTGTAGAAACCGTTTGAATTGATTATTTGTACGATTTGTAAAATCAAATTAAATGTCTGAAAATGGCCCAAAATAGAACAAAATATAATCAAATTAAAGATGAATCCAAGGCGTTTCCATTCAACCCAATCGAAACATGAAAAAAAAAAAAAAAATTAATGAAAAAACTTGAAATTACAAAAAATGACCACTAAGAAAAATAAATATATTCGTGCAGAAATGCAATCATATAGTATGAGGGGGCCCTTGTTACATGGATTTACACTCCTATTATGAAAATGAGAGAGGAATAATATTCATATAATAATAATATATTTGGTATGTGGGTTTAGACAAATATCTGAATATGTATGAGTTTTCTCCTCCTACTATGTACCTACATGGATTTGAGTTTCCAAACTTATATGGGTATCAAAGATAATTTTTATGCATTATTTTTGAAAAATAAAATTACTTAATTAAAAGAATAATAATTAAATTTTGTCAATAATAAATATTATTATTTAAAAAATATTTTTATCATAATTTATTAAAAAATGTTTTTAATTTTTATAAAAAGGTGAATATGTAATAATCTCGTAAAAAATATATAAGCACGTAAGTTTACAATTACTTTCTAAATTTTTTTATATATTTTGATAGATATTCAAAATAAAATATATACTTTTTAAAAAAATATTTTTGTATTAAATTTAACAAAATAAAAATAACTTACACTATTATTATTTAAAATATTATAATACTCACAAAATAACTCTAATTATTTTTATAAAAAATTATAGATTCTCATTAAGACCTAAATATAATCAAACATCATATTTGATTATCATGCTCAATCATTAATAAATATCAAACACCTAATTAATTATATTTATACCAATCATTGTTCTATTAATCTATTATCATTACGATACCCGAATTCGTACAAACGGTCCCTAAATTTTGTTACATGAAAAATCTCGTGCTAAATAATTCGTCGATTTATGAATGTGAGAACAAATTTGAATGTTCAAAAATTCACACTAATATACACGATAATGCTTAATTTTGATAGAATCTTAATTTAGAAGAATGATTTGGAAACTAAAATGGAGATCGTATTCCAGCGTGGAGAGTAGAGGATAAGTACGAGAAAACCGACATATGAGTCAAGCTCGAGACTTTGAATATTTATTTTATCTTCTTGAACACTAGTAATCACGTACAAGGTGGCAAACAAGTACACATATCTGCATTGCTACGTGTCACATCAAACGGGCACGTGTCACCGCAGCAAGCAACCGAATCGGCTCTTATATATCCATCTTACTCTCCCTCCACAAAATCCACATAAAAAGAAGTGATCAATTTCTTCAAGTTTAAACCGAAAAATTTTCTGAACTTATTTTGATCTCGAAGAATGGAGTCGAAGCAAGCAGCGAGGGAGGAGAGGGCTGAAGTAGCGGCGAGAACCGCCGCCGACGAGCTCAGCCAAGCTAGAAGAGAACGGGAGACGGAAGGTGTGGTGGTGCAGAAGCCGGAAGGCGTAATCGGCAGCCTAATCAGGACGGTGCAGGGGACGGTTGGCCATGCTAAGGATGCTGTAATGGGGAAGTCCAATGAAGCTGCGGAAAAGACGCGGGAGACGGCGGAGGATGTCTCCGACAGAGCCGCGGCGGCGAAGGATACTGCTGCTCATAAGGCGGCGGAATATAAGGATTACACTGCTGAGAAAACGAAGGAGGCAGCTGATTCTGCTGCGCAGAAGGCCGCCGAGACAAAGGATGCTACGGCGACGAAGATGGGTGAATATAGAGATTATACGGCGGAGAAGACCAAAGAGACAGCCGAATCGGCGGCGGAGAAGGCTAAGCAAGCGAAAGATGCTACGGTGGGGAAGCTGGGGGAATACAAAGACTATGCGGCAGAGAAGGCTAAAGGTGCTAAGGATGCCACGGTGGATAAGACGGTGGAGTACGAAGACTACACGGCAGAGAAGGCTAAGAACACTAAGGATGCCACGGTGGAGACGGCAAAAAATGTGAAGGATGCAACGGCGGAGAAGGCTAAGAACGCTAAGGATGCCACGGTGGAGACGGCAAAAAATGTGAAGGATGCAACGGCGGAGAAGGCTAAGAATGCTAAGGATACGACTGTGGACAAGGCGGTGGAGTACAAAGACTACACGGCGGAGAAGGCTAAGAATGCGAAGGATGCGACGATGGAGAAAGCGACCGAGTACAAAGACTATGCTGCGGACAAGGCGGGGCAGGCCAAGGATGCGACGGTGGAGACGGCCAAGAATGCGAAAGATGCAACGGTGGAGAAGGCGGGCCAAGCTAAGGATGTAACAATGGAGAAAGCAAAAGAAGGGAAAGATGCCACGGTGGGGACGATCACCGGATTGAAGGACTCGGCGGCTGGCGCCGCGAGGAGGGCGGTGGACTACATTACCGGGAAGAAAGAGGAGACGAAGCAGGAGGCGATTGAAACCGGTGAGGCTGTGAAACAGAAGGCCGGAGAGACTACAGAAGCAGCTAAGGTCAGCCGATTGTGAATGTGTTTAGAGTTATTAGAATGGAATTAATTTTTGTATTTCGGGTTAATAAATGTACAGGAGAAGTATGATGAGGCGAAGGAAGAAGCCAGGCGAAAAATGGAAGACATGAGAATCGAAGGCGAACGCCAAGGGGACGCCGCATCCGTGCGTCAGGCTACATCTGCTGAAAGGTATCAACAAGATTTTATTTTTATTTGTGTAAACAATTAATGAGAAATTTTATTGAAGGTATGAGTAACTTGCGGTATTTTAGTTTCTGCTATTATTTTTTGAACTAAAAGAATAATTTTAAAATATGGAGATAAATATTGGGAATTATTTGTATGGATAGGGGTGGCGGCGGCGGCGGCGGAGTATTTGGAGTTTTGGGTGCGATAAAGGATAAGCTGACGCCGCATCCCACTGACACGACGGCGGAGAAGGGAAGCTCCATCTCGTACGGAGGTGAAGGGGAGGCGAAAGGTGGGCGGATACTGACTGTGGATGAGGAAGGGGTACCGGTGGTGGTTCGGGTGGATGTAGAGACCACGACAGCCGGCGCCATCGCGGAGCTGCTGAAGGAGGCGGACCAGTTGAGCGGTCAGACGTTCAACGACGTGGGACCACTTGATGACGAGGGGACGGCACGTGTCCGGGTGGAGCGCATGGAGAAGAAGTAGAGACGTTGGTGGGGTTGGCGAGTTTTTGGCTTTTGGGCCTTCGTTTGGCGGTATATATTTTGAATGGTGATTATGTATGTTTCTTTTGTATTCACTCTGACGCGCGGGGTAACTTTAATGTTATAGTGCTAATACAAATAATAGTAAGGTATAGAATATAATTATCATGTCCCCTTGAGATGACGTAGTGGTAAAGGTGGGTGGTGGCCCGTATAGGTATTGCGTTCAAATCTCACCTTGGAGCGGGCTTACTGCAGTGCGGGTTCCACGAATTAAAAAAAATCAAATATAATTGTCACTGCGGGTTCTATGAATAAAAAAAATCCAAAAAAAAGAATATAATTATCATTTCTCTGTATATGGACGTAAAACCAACAAATATTACATTTTAGGTTCTAAACATAAGAAATTAATTTGGATGAGTTCGTCGTATAATGTATCTGAAATTGGAGCCTGATTCATGAGGCGATATCCAATTGGGTCAACACTATAATATGATGATTGACAAAAAATTAAATTATTGAGAGGATCGAGTCGGATTCAATATTGAGACTGGCGAATGGAGTGATAGTTTAAACAACATTTTCTACAATGCAAGGCCAACAATGATAGGGAGTGACCATGTTTTCTCTTTCTTTTTCCCCCCCTTATATTCGATTTGAGAAGTATTATTGGGCATCCATATAAAATTAGGATTATAAATAGTATTAGTAATCTCCTCTTTATAACTTGGACAATACAATACATGAGACAATGTAGTGGAGTATCTTGTTTCCGCAATACCCAATTAAGAGGCCAAGACCTAATGATTAGAGATAAAATGTGTGAACAAATTAAATCGAATCATACGCCTTTAATTTATTAATTTTCTTTTGATTTCTCGTATGCTAGAGATTTATATAAATAAATAAAACAGACCATATATAGTATAATGGTAAAGTTAAATAAAGTAATATCAAACATGCAATAGTGGATCCTATTTCTTAGCTGAACCGGTTAATTAACTCAAAACCTAACTTCTTTAGGTCGACCTAGCTATAAACCTTGCTATTAACATAACATCATCAATTTGAAAAAGGAAAAGAAAATAATATGCAAAAAAACAACTAATTAATTAATTAGCAACTCCATAAATGAACGAACCCAAGGACAAGAAGGCATAGCACAGTAGCCTAGTAGGGCTCCATTATTCATGATGCCATCAAAGGTTCAAGAACAACTAATTAATACAGCAGCACCACTAATAACAACAAGAATTAATTTGGTATTACGTACAACTCGTATTTAATTTCACTCATATGTCAAATGTTGCTCGACTCGTACATACTAGTACTAGTGAAATAAAATACGAGATGTAACTCAAACTCAACCACACTACTTAATAAGCTGAGCAAACTAACTTAGCTAAACCTCACCCTAAAACCACCTAACCTTGTTAATTAGGTCGACCTAGCTAAAGTTGTTAGCATTAGCATAACATGCAACCTTTAACTTAGCTTGAAAAGGAAAAGATATACTACATACAAACAACAACTAGTTAAGCAGCTCCATACAAGGACGCGGTAGTCCAGTAGGGAGGCATCATCACTCCATTATTGTACTCCTCCATGTTCACCGCGTAGCTGCTTTCTCCAATCTCGGGAAGGTTAGTCGGGATAGATGTGCTCTCTACAGTTTCCTCCCCAGACAAGTCTGTGCAGACTCTTGATACTTGCTTCTTCCCCACTTGATCCCTCAAAGCTAAAACCTGCAACTTTTCTTTTTTTTTTTCCTGTTAGGGATCTTTAATTATATGATATGAATAGGCTTCTTACTTTTTAGTCCTCAAATTGTTCAATTATTCAGCACAGTTGTATTCTGTTTCCTGCTTCCTAAAAATGTAATGATATACTAGTATATTACTAGCACTAGAAAAATCTCGCTAGTTACCAACGGATAAGAATGTCGATAATATATTCATCGTAAATTTATCGATGGAATACTTACAAAAAAATCGGATTTTCATAATTTCAGAAATACATCTAAGAGTCCAACCCTCTAAGAAGAAACACCCAAAATTTGAGAATAATTTATGCTTATTTAATCTTGTATCCAATTCATGCCGTAAGAAACAATAATTTTGGCGACAAAAAATTAATGACAAATATTATTGTACTATACGTACGTACCTCTTGTTGAAGCTTCTGTTTATCCCTAGAGACATTATCCAGCTCCTGCTTAAGCGCGTCGTACAAGCGCTCGAGCTGCTTGCCCTTCCACCGAGCCCTCCTGTTCTGAAACCAGATGGCGATCTGACGTGGCTGCAGCCCCAGTTCCTTGGCCAGCTTCATCTTCCGGTCTGGGTCCAGCTTGATCTCCTCTTGGAAGCTGTTTTCGAGCAGTTCCAGCTGATCGTTGCTCAGCCGCTTCTTCTTCGAATCGTGTCCGAAATCGTGCATGTTCTTCTCCATTAAAGTTGGCAGCATTGCCTCTTGCATTGATGGCTGCTTCATTTCTAGTACTGCCCAAACAAAAGGAAATTAAATTAAGTAATTTGTTTGACATATAGTGGACTCGAACAATAAATCCAAGTACAGTTGATTCTGCAGAAAAACGACCTTCACCTACCTATTGATTCAAGAAATACTATCCTAAATTGCTAATGGCATCTAGAAACCGAAAGCATAAGGTGTAAAAACTAGGAAAATGCTAAATAAAGTATTTATATTAAACCAAAACATCAAACCCTAATCAGAATTAAAAGGGGAAAAAAATTAACATCTCGAGTTTTATCTCATCAATGCATACCATACAAAGATACGAGGAAAATGGAATGATTTAAGTGTGTTGGGGTATAAGGAATGTGATGGTTTGATGTCTGATGCAATGCAAGAAATTAATTGAGATTTGATACCTGGGAACTGGTCGAAAGTGCAGTTGTAGAGAAGGCTGAGATTAGACTTGTCTGCAGGTCTAGAAACATAAGGCATTCTAAGATTGCCGTTCCAATCCATGCTATGCTTATTTTCTTTCTTTTCTCAAGTAGAAACACACACACAAAGTAGCTCCTTTTTTATGGGGACAAGTTGAGGCTTTTTTTTTTGCAAGTTAGGGCACCACGGAGAAATATATATACTGCTGTGTATGTGTTATTGTGTGAGAGAGAGAGAGAGTACTTAAGAATATGTGGTTAGTTGGGTGATAAGAAGATGAAGTGGCAATCTATGCCGCCTTCTCTAGTCCCGGTTAGTACCCGTACCACTCATTACGTATTTTTGGTCTTGACGCGGAGTTTAAGACGAAGTTTGAATTATCAAAATGTGTGGTCCCCATTTCTTAATGTAAGGATTTAGCTTTCTCTCTCCTCTACTAATCATTTATCTTTATTCATTTAAATTTGACTCTAACAAAATATAAATAAATTTCGTGTTCTTATTTCCGATTTTCTGAGCGAACTTCAAGTTTATTTGTTTGTCGTATTTTAATTTATTTCAGTTTCGGATGATGGTGGACCAAAATTCTGCTGCATGACAACGATTTTATAAAAAAAAACCCTAAGATTACAAGATTCTTCACCATTACCAACATTGATGTGATCCAAATTCCATCTTTGCCACAAAAAACAAACGAAAATTCAAAATCTTGAATTTTAATCCAATCCAAATTCCCTCCAAATCACTTCTACTTATATGCTACTCCTAAGAATTTATATAACCATTTTCAATTCTCCCTACAGTACAACTAGAAAAATAAAAATGTCACAAAGTAGTCGTGGGAAAGATCTCACCACCGAAGAGAGAAACCGCATAGTCCAACTTCTTCTTGAAGGCAGCAAAGAAGGTAAGGCAATTCAGGGTAAGATGATCGCGCTGGCGCACGAGTATGGAAAGTCACCGCGCACAATCGGACGCCTTTGGAAATCTGCACAAGAACAGAAAAATGTAGGGCAAGTCATCCATCTACAATCGCCCAAAAAAAGGGCTCCAAGAAGAAAGAGGGTACAAATTAATCTCCAATTAATGGAGTCCCTCTCGGTATTGAAAAGAGGAACAATGAGACGATTAGCAAAGGGAGTAAGAACAAGCAAGAGCACGGTTTGGCGAAGGGCTCATGAAGGTCTAATCAAAGCTCACACTAACGCTATCAAGCCCTCCCTAACTGCTCCGAACAAGCTACTAAGATTGCATTTTTCACTAGAGGCTTTGGAATTTGACATAATACTAAACCGGTTGAAGTTTAAGAGCATGCACAACACAATACACATAGACGAAAAGTGGTTCCACATGACAAGGTCAAGCCACAGGGTCTATCTCACACCTACTGAAGTTGAGCCTCAAAGAATATGCCAAAATAAGAACTTCATCACAAAAATCATGTTCATGTGCGCTGTGTGTCGGCCTCTATTTGCTGCAGATGTTCAGTTTTGTTTGACAGGAAAATAGGCATCTTCCCGTTCACAAGACAAGAACCAGCAAAAAGAAACAGCAAGAACAGAAGGGTTGGAACCCTACAAACTAAGCCCATTAAATCAATAACTAAGGATGTGATCAGAGACTGCCTGATCACAAAGGTATGTAATTGTTCGTAATGTATGCTAGCTACAGTTTGGAGTAATAAGAGAATTTAGAAACTTGTTTCATCATTATTCATGTGCACTACTCTAGAGCTGCTGCAGATAAATTAAGTGGCCTAAATTTTTCATTTTCATATCAGATTCTACCAAAGAATAAGAAAAAAATGGCCCGAACATGCAACCAAACAAATTTTCATACAACAAGATAATGTCGGACCTCACATAAAGGACAATGATCCGGATTTCGTAGTTGATGCGAGCGAAGAAGGATTTGGTATAAGGTTAGTCCACCAACCACCCAATTCCCTGGATACTAATGTATTAGACCTCGGTTGGTTTCGAGCTATTCGGAGCATTCAAATTGAAACGATTCATACACATTGACCAATTAGTGAATGTAGTTTGTAATTCCTTTGAGGAATTATCACCACACACACTAAACAAAGTGTTTCTTAGCTTGAAATCATGCATGATGGAAATCATGCAGGTAAAAGGGAAAAATAGCTACAAAATCCCCCACATGAATAAAGAAGGACTAACAAGACAGGGATTGCTTCCTACTGATCTAGAAGTTCCTATGGAACTGGTAATGGAATGCTTCACATATATCATGGAAAATCATGGAGTAGAGGATATTGAACAACTGAGGTGTAGATTGGGGTTTTGAAGGCATAACTTAAAAGACCGTTTCTCTAGGAATGTTATTTTATAAAGCTAGGAAGTGTAGGCTGAAAGTATGTTTTTGTTATCTTGTCATTTCCTAAATATATATGCATAGTCTGTTTATTTTGTAAAAGAAGGGCCAGTTTTAATAAATATAGTTATTGTATGACTAATCAGTTTATAGTTCTCTAAAGTAGATGGAAATCATGTTGGTCAGAACACCAACCACATGCTCTTCATGTAACATACATCAACAACTCAGCATTCATCACAGTCATTGAACAGAAGTCAATAACTTAGCATTATTAACACTCACTTAAGGAATTCAACAAGTAGGAAACCATATCAAGAGACTATGACAGAACAACATGTGCATGCTCTTCATCTAACATAAATCAACAACTAAGCATTCATCACAGTCATTGAAGGAATTCAGGATGTAAATGCCTCAATGAAACAGAACCCAACAACTTAACATTCACCACAGGGGCAATCATCAAAGAACAAGGCAGCAAGGAAAATCATGCAACAAAGCAGTATGGTTGCCATGGAATAACTCAAGCAACACAATCATCACCATTATTTCAGGCAACTCAAAGAGCACAGTATAGGAGAGGGCAGATTATATCATAGATATGTTTCAACAATAGCAAGCAAAGTGTGAGCGTATTATTTTATCATCTTAGAACCTAGAATCGCATCACCAACAACATGCTCTTGCCCAAATCACAGTAATTTTGGAATAAGTAGTAGAACAAAGATGAGGGAAAGATATCACCGCTTGAATAATGCAGGGACCAAGATCCGTAGCATCTCATCAATCCCTTTTTCGGAATCAGTCATTCTCAACCAACGCTCCGCCCAATCGGTGTCGGAGATGTCAATTGAGGCTGTCGGAATGACGACGCAGACCCCGCATACGAAACCCGACCCGATATGGCCTTCTCTATTGACGCCGAACTGGAAATCGCTCAGTCTCCGGCGCTTCGTCATGTCTTCCCCGCCAAGTACAGTATCTATTTCACTTTCAGGATCTGTCGGCCACGAATTGAAGTTTTTCCGAGCGGTTTCTGCTCCAGATCCCTTCAATTGACCAAAATCGTGGGTTCTTGGAGGTGGTTTTTCTCCAGATCTACGAGTTGGCGGCTGAGGATCATGGCTTTTTGGAGTTGCTTTCATCATCGCGGGTTTCCATTCGGCGACGACACTCCCTTTAGCCAAATTTGCAGGTACCGGCTTCATCACTGTGACCCATCCAATTTCTCCCGAAGGGTTAGGGCTTGGTTTCTTCGAAGTATGAAAGAAATCAGCTGCGGCCAAGCTCTCCCATGGCTCGATTTTCATCGAGAGAGATGAAGAATGAGTGGATTCGATGAGGGAGATGAAGAAGGTCAGGTTCGATCGAGAGAGATGGAGAAGGGGCGGCGTTGTTCTTATAGGAGAGAGAGACGAGTATTAGATCTAGGGTTTTGTCTAGAAAATGTATAATGAATTTAAGATAAGTTAATTAGTGTAGTTAATATAATTTAATGATTTAATTAAGAGTAATGAAGTTAGTTGATAACTTAAAAAGTTTCCGAAAAAGGAAACATGACAAGATGAGTGGACACGTCGAAAAGGAAAGGAAACATTATCAGTGGGACGGAGGGAGTCATAAACTTGATTGCAACTTTAATAAACAATTCATAGCAAAATTAGATATGATATATTGTATATAGTTGATATTTATTTTTGTAAATAATAAATTTCAATTGTATATCTTCCGAGATATTAATTTACATTTACTAGTAGTATAGAGTTTGTATTTTCCAGTTAAAGGTTTTTATTTCTGAATATAAAGGTACTGTAGAGGTGGGTTGATTAATTTATCGAGATTTAAGTAAAAAGTAGTCACTTTCAGTTTTATGAAATTTGTCAATGATTGATAAAATGAATTATTTGAGAATGGTCTGGCATAATAAGTAAAAGAGAAAATATTGGTGTGAAGGTAAATTCCTTTGGTACCAAATACGGATAAATCAATGAATAGCATCAAAAATAATTTTACAAGACCAATAAATACAAGTAAATGGCCTTCATTGTTCGTTGTAGTGACCCACAACTTTCCAAGAAGCTGCTCATAAATTTAATGCCCACACAACTTAACTTGCCATATTTGATGCTTGCAAACATAGGCAAAATCCGCTTGTCTACTCATAAATGAATTTTAACAAAAAGAGTAGTCTTGTCATTAAATGGTACTCTTCAGTCTTTTCTTTTCTATTTTGATAAATTTATTTGAGCCTTACCATGTTTGTACAGATTACTTATCACTTTGTTTTATCATATATCCAATTCAATCATTACAACCATAGTTAACAGAATTTTTTTATGAGAAAAAAAGGTAGGGAAATAAAGAAGTAGGAACAGCAAACCTCTCAAGAATTCAAGAAAATGAATGAAAGATTATATGGTGATTGGTCAGAGGATCATACCTGCAGCAGCAAAAGCAGACTCCATCTATAAATGCTTTTTTTTTCACAAGTGTAAAGTGTTAGTGGCCAAACCCTATATCAAACAAAACAACATACACACCACTCTTCACTTTAGAATCCCTCTTCTTCTACGTTCTTTCAACTCACTCGGCATGATCGATACAGAGTCGACACAGAGTCCGCCTTTGGAATGCGTGCAGTCGATTTGTTTCATGGAAAACCGCACTTCCGTAGGTGGATCCGACTTCGGTAACCTGGAATTCACCCACCGTGTACTCTACCCAGCAACCCCTTTTGTAACCTCCATTAGCATCATCATGTGGTGTGTCGTCTAAGAAGCACTCGCTTGATGCTTGTTGGCCGTCTGAAGTAGACAGTTTGAATCGTACGGGCTTGATGTCCCATCCGTGAGCTTGGTCAAAATGTGAAACACGGCGACCCAGTCTTCTAGAAAATCTACCGAGGTGAATCCTAAACGACACAGTGTATATATCTGGTGGAAAGGGGAATGTTACACTGCCATCAACTTCAAACCACCATATTTGCTGCAAATATGCTACTACGTTAAATCTGCGATATAAAACGTGGGGCACAAAGATTCTGTGTTAGCATTACAGCATCAATGATATAATTGCTCAAAGAAAAAAAGTAAGCTGGTAGAATTGGACAGATCAGCAGTCAATTGTATTTTTGCAAATAAAAAGACTAGTATCTATTATGGACAGGAAAGGGCCAAAAATGATGGGAATGACAAAAAATATAAGGAAACTTGCTACGTTACAGAATGACAGGTGAGAACAGCTATTTGTAACTTTAGATACATATGCAAAAGAATGACCAGAAATGTTCCATCTTCCAAAATGGGAAGTAATGCATGACCACAAGGTTCTACTACCACCTCTAACTGGTGAAGAGCATCCCCTCAAAAATATCAATCATCCCTAGACCCCACCATACAGGAATTCTATGTGCATCAAAACTTAGACCTAGTACTACCAGATTGCTTTATCACAATTGTCCTTATTAGCTGGATGACGGTCCAAATAGTAATATTGCTCAGCTTTCTGTTAAATCATATGCTTAAACATTAAACTCTGTTCCCTAATTGAGCAGTTTCAGTTTTTTAAAAAGATTCATTAATCAAATCCAGGAAACCACTGCCCCGCACATTGTTTTTATCTTAGATTATTTCATATAATACAGCTTCACATTATTCTCTTTCTCCTATAGCTTCAAACAACTCGTGATAAAAGGTGTTCATTTTATCGTCCCAAATGAGAATATAAATCTCAAGTGAATTTAGAAAGCATCTGATCCCTGAAGTACCAACAGGGATAAAAATGTTATTCGTATCAACCCAAATGAAAATATCATACAGCTTCAAACAACTCGTGACAAAAATGTTCATTTTATCAACCCAGATGAGAATATGAGTCTCGAGAGAAATTAGAAGCATCTTATCCCTGAAGTACCAACAGGTATATCTTAGAAATTAACCACTCACAAGTTATCACAAAATATTAAAAACTTGAGAAAAGCAAAGCAGTGCACATAAATGAGAGAAAGAAAGAAAAAGAACTAAAGCATTTGAACTAAGAAATTTAATAGCTTATCCACGGTCCGATTTCGAGTAATCACTGCAATCAAGAGTTTTCTTGTCTCACATAACATATTAACTAAATTGTACAGATCATGCCCCCAAATAGTTAGGGTACTACTAAACACCACTCTAGGTCATTTTGCTTTGCAATTTACAATTAAAATAAAACTAATATTTTCATAAAATACAGCATGACTGAAACTGGTGCAAAACTATTAACTGATTGAGTAACAAAAAGTCATGGAGACATAGAGATGCATACTGACCTGGATTCTTCTGTAGGAATCCAATTCCAATATCTTCTATCCTCGATGCCAGTGATTGCCATTCCCTTGGCTGATATTGACATGCAAATTCTCCCAGCATATCTGTCCACCCATACCAACTGCAACCCCAAGAAATAAGAAAAATATTAGAAAAAACTGAAAATGCAGAAAAATTCACTTCCAATTTGCCACTGAACATGCTAAAGAGATTCAACCAATCAGCCCTCTGATTCCACTATGCTAACGGAGTAATCTTAGTTTCTGCCCTTGGGAGCTTTAAGACTTCAAGAAAAGAATGGATCGGCAATAAGGCAACATCCCACGAGTAAATGTTTAGCATAAGATCAAATGGTACTAAAAAATTATCCCCGTGATAAGTAATAACTAGCACCATCACACACTAACAAAAAGAAACTTGGAATTGATATACTGATATGTAAACTTCATCGCAAAAGGAAACTTATACCTCAAAGTTACATAGCAAAAGGCAAAGAACTTAACCAGTTCATCTATATACCAAAACTGACATAATAACTACATTCACACAATATGAACCCCACAAATCCAAATTGTCGAGGCCATAATTAAAACTACCGAATATAAATCACAAAAATCAACAATCAAATCACCGGAGCGGAAACGATTAAAAAAGATAAGTGACAAAATAATCAGACTGGCAGTAACAAATTCAGAAAAACGAAAGATAATTCAAGCTGGCATAAACAAATAAAATTACAGTTGAAAAGCGCAAATACATCGAGAACGTGCCTTGTTGCCGTCGTCGAAGGAGTTGGGGCGTGAGAGGAGGGCAAATACGTCCTTTTTGCAGAGGCTTCCACAAACATCAGGATGCGACGATAGAAGCTGGAGAAGATGGTGGTAATTGGAAGGTAGCTTGGCCTCCCAAACGGCATCGGACGAAGCGGCGCCACGGAAGGCGCGGTTCAGGCGAGCTAAGTTGCATATCTCTGACGGAGAGAGGTAGAGAAACACACAGGCCACACAGTTCTCCGGTATGTCCCCCAGACCCGGTCCGCCGTTTCCCGACCCGTTTTCGCCCAAATTCGACAACGATGCCCCCATACACGCAATTCGCAGTTGCAATATTCGTATTCCCCTGGTTGTGGAGTGTGGAGTGACGCAGCGGGGCGGTGGCCGGTGGAGAAAGAGAATTTTGTATCTGCTGTATCTGCCACTGCAGCACTACAGCTCCGCCATTACTTTTTTATTCTCCTGCAATTTTTCGGTTCTTTTTATAAAACAAATTGGGGAAAAATCAATAAATATCGTGAGAACTAAAAATGGACCATTTCGCTTTCATTAATTTATTTATTTTTTCGTCAAAAGAATTTTAATTAATAGTATTATCTGAAGTTAGTCAAATAACAAGTCTGTTTAATACTACATACTACTAATCAACAGAAGAATTCAGATCATATAACGTCTTGATGATTTTAGTATTTTGAAATAACTTATCGTTCGAGATATTCATAACTATCTTCTAAAACAAAAATTAAAAAAGATAATAAGGTTTAATTTAAGTGGGACCAGTTATAAGTCTTGGAGAGGAGAGATTCTCAAACAACATCATGTTGTTACGGTCTGGATCTTCTGACCCATTTTCGGTGGATCACTTGGTGGCCCACCAATCACACGGTGCCATGCGTGCATTGGTGGCCCCCAAGCCAATAAATTAATATTTAAGTATTAAAAAGATGATCCACCAATACACGTGTGGCACCGCGTGTGGTCCACCGGAAGTGGGATAGGTGATCCCCAACCATGTTGTTATGCTTTACTTGTAACGAACAAGAAAAAGTGTTGCCTTTTCTTCCGACCTTAAATATGTCGGGGAAAACAAAATTTGGTCAAACGGGAAATAATTGTATACGGAAATAAATAAATTCAATTACATAAAATATTTATTTTAAGTTATTTACTGCTGAGCTGGGCTGGGCTGGGTTTCCAGTTTAGCAGCCCAACTTCATGCATATACAGCACAACCCACAGGCCCAACATATCGGCCCGGCTGACCCACTTTTAAATTGGGCCGTATGAATATTCGGCCCAACAAATATTGACAAGACTATAGTATTTCGGAAATTAACATGACTAGTATAGTAGTATTTCTAACTAAAAATACATGTTCTCTCCGTTCCATATAAAGTGTTTTCCTTTTATGGGATACAGAGATTAAGAAAATGAGATTGTGTGGTGTATATTGTTTGACTTTTTGGTTTGTTAATTTTGGTCCACATATTGTTTGTCTTTTTAAGAATTGAGACACTTTTTATGGGATGACTCGAAAAGGAAAACAAGACATTTTCTATGGGACGGAGGGAGTATTTTGTTGCCAAGGGAAAATCCAAGGGTGGGTGGGATCGTGGTCTCTTCAATTGTGCATAATCTTGAATTATTTATGTGATTATATTAAAAATTATGTTTTGTCATCATTTTTTTCACGAAAATTGCGTCGCTTTTTAATCATGTATCCGTCCTGATTGTTGCTATCTTTCTTTTTCTTTGAAGGAATTAATAGTAGGTTCAAATGTTTTAAGGACTTGCAGCAAATGGACACTCCAGAGAATATTAGAAATCACAAGGAAAGTTAATAATGTTCATAATTCAAGTGTGATATGTGATCACTAATCACTATTCTTTTGGGTAAGAAGATACACAAGTTTGTGTAGCATAAAAGATTAAGATTATGTGTATTTGTTCTCTCTCTCTCTCTCTGTATTTAGTTGTCTGGAATAATCTTCTCCTTATTTCACATTGCTCCTTCAACTTATAGTACAGTATTTTGCTATTTTTATAACAAGAAAAATTCGTGTTGTAAATAATATTTACCGTATATAGATTGACCATATGTAAACACTAACAACCCATTAGCCCATCTTGTATTGGCCCAAAAGCCCATCTTATATTCTATAAATAGAGGTCTCCACCCTCATAATAATACACATTTATTTCTCATTCTCTCTATTATTCTCTCATTATATTTAGTTTATAACACGTTGTCAGCACGAATGAGCTCTCCAAAAGAAAAGAAAAATTATCATTTGCCGTGAAAGAAAAATTATCATCAAACGAAGGTAATTTTTTTTTCCAACACCCCTTTTAATGTTTCGTTCCCTTTTCAATGATTATATTACATTATTATTTAATATTAATAGTTATATTATATAATAATCATATAATTATTGTAGTTATATTTTTGTGCATGGTTTATATAAGTAAATCAATTACTTATTTTGAATCATGCACTTCCTTCGAGAAAATTATTATACTTATATATATGTTATTGCTCAAGAAGTAGCATAATAAATTAATATCCTGAAGAATATTATAAGCTCTTCAAGAGCAATTCCAAAACATATTTTCAATTTGATTTGTTGTTCCAGAAATAGCACAATCAATATTTCTGAAGAATATTACATGCTCTTGAAGAGCATTTACTCTACGCTTTTATTTATTTATTTATTTGTTTGTTTATTTAATTAATTTTAAATCACAATTGTTGCTCCTGAAGTAGCACAATCCATATATTCATGAAGAATATCACATGCTCTTAACGAGCAACTCAAACTTACTTTTGAAATGATTTAATGATTGCTCCAGAAGTAGCACAATTTAATATTCTTGAAGAATATTTCACATTATTTATGAGTTATTAATATTATCTATATATTTACTATATACCTCAGTTTATTTTTCCTGCATATTGTATATTACTTAATATTTATATATATCATATATGTATACATACATATATTATCTTAATTTGGTGCTCCTGAAGTAGCACACAATTAATAATCCTGAAGAATATTACGTACTTTTGATGAGCAATTCATATAATATGTCTTGATGGACGAATCTTGGTTCTTGAATTGTTATTGTTGTTGCTCCCGAAGTAGCACAATTGATATCCCCAACGAACACTATATGTTCCTAAAGAGCAATTGGATTTCTCGAAAATATTAACTTTACCCTGAAGCAATTCAATATAGACTAAAATTATTGCTCCCGAAGTAAGCACAATTTGTATTCTTGAAGAATACTATATGTTCTTAAAGAACGATTCAAACTCTTGATTTTGACAAATGTTATATGTCCATAATTCTAATTGTTGCTCTCAAGTAAGACAATTAATTCTAGATGTTCTTGGAACAACTAAAACTTGTCATTTGGAAATCATATATCACAACATCAATACTTTAATTGTTGCTCTTGAGTAGCACAATTAATATTCTTGAAGAATATTACATGTTCCTAAAGAACAATGTATATTTAAAATATTACTTAATTACATAGAGTGGTAGTAAGAGCTCCTCTATGAATGACAATTGCATTTCCAATATCCTATTGTGGCTTAATTCCTTTTCAAAAATAAATGTGAGATCCCATAGATCTCAAAATTTGCAATTTATTGATCGCATTTATCTTGAATAATATTAAATTGTTGCTTTAGAAGTAGCGCAATTACATTCCTGAAGAATGATCATATTGTGATAGAAACATTACTATCACATGTTTGTGGAAATGCATCAAATATAGTATTTTTATATACTATTTAACTGTTGTTCCTGAAGTATCATCATTTATATTTTAGAAGAATATTAAATGCTCTTAAAGAGCAACTCGTACTTTTGATAATATATGTTATTCCTGAATGAAAAATATTATTTATGTCTTGTTGGCATTAATGCACTCTTGATTTCGATGTTCATCTGCCAATAAGGATAGAGACAATAGAAATGAAGTATCCCAGCAGGATTGCATCAAGATATTAATTATTTGTCCTCCCTAAAGCTCAATACAAGTAGATGCATCTTAAATTGCAAGATTTTAAAATCTAGTGCATCGAACATCATTAATGGCTCCCGAAGAGCTTGTATCATTCTATCACATGATACTAAATTAACTATTGAACATGCCCTTTACTCTAGTAAGTCTAGAAGACACTAAGTTTTAAGGATATGCAATGGATAGCATATTGAATTGAAATTATATTAGAAGACACTTACTCTAGTGATTCTTTTGTATTTAGTCAGAAGCTAACAAAAGAAAAGTTATCACTTTACCATTTTAAATGTATTACACATTTATGAAAATAAGTGAGACAAACCATATCATGAACCGAAAGTTCAAAGGGTTTTATGTTTTGACATGATAGGTTTGAACATTTACGAGCAACTATTATGCGCTACATAATTGAAAATTTATATGAGCGCAACATAGAGATCCTGAAGAATCTCTTAATAAAAGAATTTTCTTGATTTGCTTGATTTCTAGAAGAAATGTAGCACTTTGTAGAACTACAATTTCAAAAATAAAGAACTAAATTCCCTAAAGCAGATTTATCTTGAGAAAGCTAGTGAGTTTATTAAACTCCAAGTTCCTCCTGAAGAGGATTTAATATTATATAACTTTGGGATTGAGATTAAATATTTAGTTGCTCATGTCCATCCTCAAAATGAATTTTGTACGTATAAAAACGCGTCTCACATTAAAATTGTTATTATGATGAAATAACATTTCCAACATTAGTTGGAACATATGTCACATTTGGATTCCTGAGGTAATCAATGTGAAATCTACATCCAAAGAAGAAAAAAAAAACACAAGAAAAAACTAGTCACATTTGGATTCCCGAAGTAATCAATGTGAACAAGAAGTCAAAAGATTCACTTGCAAAAGATTGCAAACCAACTTCTTGATGTTTTGTATATAAAAGAAGTGACAATGTTATACATTTGCTGTAAATACCCCCGCATACATAAAATGTCCCTGAAGGACAAGTACAAATGGTAGCAATTGAATATAAAGTTTGTCAAAAATATGGTCGACCAATTGGTTCTAAAAGAAATTTTGTGTCTAAGAAAATGGGCACAACATATGAACCAAACAATGACGAAAATGATTAATCAATCAAATGAAGTTCCTGAAGAACTACAAGCGTCTGAAAATACTGAGATATCAAAATATTGGAGAGATTAAATATCGTCGTGGACGCACGACGGTATTTTTCGCCTTTTAATATGACTCTTGAAATAATAAAAGAGGATCCTCAACGACAATCTATAAGAGTTTGTCAAGATAGAAATAATTGGCCAAAGATGAACGAAGTCATACAAGCTGAATGAAAATTCCCAAGAAAGCCGGAAAACATTTGGACCTGAAGTTCAAATCCGGAAAAATATCCCTGAAGGGTATAAATGTGTCTTTGTTAGAAAGAGAAATAAAAATTGCGAGATATAGGACAATACTCGTAACACAAGTCTCTCTCAAAGACCGAGAATCAATTATGAAAACTCTCCCAGAATTGACGCAAAATTTTAGAGTTTTGATTAATCTACTTATGTCACAAAAGGCTTGATATACGCCTTACGGATGTAGTAATATCTATCAATATGATTCACTAGATAGTGACATATATATGAAGATCCCTGAAAGATTTAACTTGCTCAAAGCATGTAAGTCAAAAAGATGTTGTCAGTTAGACTGCAAAAAGTCATTGTAAGGGCTGAAATAGTACAGTCGTATATGATATAATCATAACGACAAGAATTCCTTGACAGAAGGGTACATAAATGATGACTTGAGTCTGATTGCAACTCCTGAAAAACATAATACTTATATGTATACTCCGTCAAAATGACTTACATAGACCAAGTAATTATGAATTATTTTATTCATTGATAATCCAACTCACATCGTCGTCGGCATTAGGGGGAGATGTGAAATATAAAGATTGAATGCCGCAAACATCTCGTTGGATTAATTATTTAGATTCACACACTATGAACCAGAAGTTCATCAAGTTATTTAGTGCAAAAGGAGTGACTAAAATCTCATATACCTGTTATATATGCACAATGAACGAACTGAAGTTCCTCATAGAAAATATAAATCAATTGATTCTCATTAGCGCCAGAAGCGTGAGAGATTTATTGGTGCTAAGAGATAAGAAGTCCGCGGAATACAAAATTAGAACACATCAATCCAAATTCCTCCTGAAGAGGATATGTGAATCATTATGTACAAAAGTACTTGATGAAATCAACTCATGCCTAAAGACGGAGTTCGAATCAAAATACTTGGGTTGAACTAATAATTGTCTCGACTTGTAGATCAAGCATCTCCCTGATGGAGTTACGCTAGTCGACCTACCTGAAAGGTCTTTAAAGAGATTTATTGTATTTCATCCACATGCATATCTAATGGTTGATTCAATCACTTAAAATGGATAGAGACTCATTTAGACCTATAGAAGATAACAAAGATGAGGACCAGAAGTTCATTAATTATGTGAAATTGGAGAATTTGAAATGGTATTGACCATCCTTTGTTATTTTCGAGACAAATATGATATTGGTCTATTTATGAGAGTAATGATATATTGACATATTTCATGTTATTATCTATGCTGATAATTAAACTTGTGTTGCATATATTAGTGTAGATCTTAAAGATAACCTTGAAGATTGTTATCTTGAGGGGGAATAACAAATTGTAAATAATCCTGAAGATTAGACTAACTCCTAAAGGTCAAATGACCTTGAAGGTCAAATGGTTGTACTCTTTTTTCCTTTCTAAGTTTTTCCCAAAGGGTTTTCTTAGTTAAGGTTTTTGACGAGGCATCCAATGCAACACACGAGAAAATGAGTCATTGAAATTGATTCATAAAAGAGTCAATGCAATACATGATCTCCAAAAGAGTGACGGCATCAACATCCAACAAATTCGCTCAAGTGACAATCTAGCAAATTATTTCACAAAGGCATTACCAACATTCAAGAAGTTGTTACACAAGATCGATATGCGCCGATTCAAGGATTTACAATGATTATTTTGAGGGGGAGCAGCTGTACTCTTTTTCCTTCGATCAGTTTTTATCCCATAGGGTTTTTCTGGCAAGGTTTTAACGAGACAACAGTTTCTTTTAGGGATGGTCAATTAAGGGGGAATGTTGTAAATAATATTTACCGTATATAGATTGACCATATGTAAACCCTAGCAACCCATGCCCATCTTGTGTTGGCCCAAAAGCCCATCTTGTACTCTATAAATAGAGGTCTCCACCCTCATAATAATAATACTCATTCTCTCTATTATTCTCTCATTATATTTAATTTATAACATAAACGGATTTGTTATTCCCAAATCTTCTCATTTATTTTAAAGTGGCTGCTCTCCCCAGTCCCCACCACCGCTGCCAATTATCATCAATACTTGGCCCATCATATGCTAATTCGTCAATTCTCATCCAACTTAAATCATGAATGGATTTTTGTGCTACCAACAAATATTTACATTCATTTCATTACTTTTACACCACTAAAACGTCAAAACTGTTCGATCCCACCACAGAAAAATATATAGCTAGAAAAAGAAAAAGAAAAAAGGAGCATAAAAAAATCTACCAAAAATTTACAAAAACTTTAAAGAAAACAAATCTAAGATATTACTGCCTGGATCATGCTATCATGACACCCCTCAACGGCGAAACCTAAAGTTAAAATTACTAAACTAAATAATTATAAACAAGTTATTTCTAGCTAGTAAAAAAAGATATATCAGCTATATTCGAGCCCGGAGTATTCGGGTTCGGGTTCGGGCTCGGGCTGCTTATTGAGATCGATTTCCTCCTGAAGCAAAGAGGGTTTCGTTGACTGATGATGATTCGTCGCGGCGGCGGCGACGGTGTTGGTCTGGAGGGCGTCAACCCTAGCGCCGACCTCCGCCGCCTTCTTCCTTATAGAGGCGGCGGAGAGGTCCTTCAGCACCCCGCCGGCAGCGGCGATTTGGTCGGGGAAGTTGAGTTTGGCCGTAGGGCCGCGGAGATAGTACACAGCGGTGTCGTAGGCCCGCGCGGCCGCCACGGCGGTGGAGTAGGATCCGAGCCAGATTCGAGATCGCTTGTTCGGCTCCCTTATCTCCGCCACCCACTTCCCCCACTTGCGCATCCGGATGCCCTTGTACGGCTTCTCGCTCCGCCGCCTGCTCGCGGCTCTTGCAACTCCGCCGCCGGAAGAAACCCCGCCGCCCTCCATCTCTCTCAAATCTAGAAATTAAACCCTCTCTCTCTCTCTCTCTCTCTCTCTCTCTCTCTCTCTCTCTCTCTAGGGTGTAAGGAGAGGAGGCATGAAGAAGTCAGAGATTGAGAAGTAAGGTTGCTGTCATCTGGGCGAGCGACCAGGGTTAGTTTTATTCCACAAAAGCTTTTTTTGAGCAAAAAAATACAAACCAAAAAAAAATAAAATCCACCGACACACCACTCTCTCTCTCTCTCTCTCTCTCTCTCTCATACTCACATATATAGACTCGTCGCTTATTGGGGATACACATGTTTGTATGTAAACATATTTACAGCGTTAGGCGGTGACTGGTGAGGCCTCCCCTGTCATTTCTTCTTGTCGTTATTCAGCAATTTAATTCTCAATTCTCAAAGTTTATTACATATATATATATATATATATATTTTTTTTTTTTAATTTTCAATTATTGTATCTAATAGATAGAAATTATACGGAACATATTAAAATATCACCTGCACACATCATATTATATTATAGGGAGGGATGGAATAAAATATAAAATCTCGTTGAAAATAAGGATGAAGTTATAAATACTAGTACTAGTAATAATTGGTTGCTTGAAATATCTGAAAAATAAAAAAAGGAGAGTAGGTTAATGGTCGGTGGGGCGGATGGATATTATCGTTGCGACTTGACTTCCGGACCCAACAATTAACGATTTTAGTACACTGACTGCCGTTGCTTTTGGGCGTGTGCCTTCTTGTGGGCCACCACCATGTTTTCCGACTTTCCATTATTTATTATTTTTCTTAATTTTTACTTCTACTTTATATGCATTTTAAATATATTTATACTATTATCTTGTTTCAGTTATGTACTCCCTTTATTCCAATATTAATGTTCTTAATTTTTTGTACATGAGAATTAAAATGGTAGATATAAAGATATAAAATATAGTGTAAAGTTATAAAGTGATAGGATTTACTTGTTTAGATTAATTGTGATCCATATATTGTTGTTCCCTTATTTAATAAGGGACATTAATATTAGAACAGCCCGAAAACGAAATAGGGACACCAATATTTAGACGGTGGAAGTATTTTGGAAGATTGGAGTACGTGCTAGGGGCAAATGCAGACACGTGAGAGAAAATACGTGAACATTATAATTCCAGAAAAGATGGAAGCTGTAAAATTTCAGGAGGTAGAATTTAAAAAAAAATAATTCAAATATTACACACGGTAAATCAATTTACGGACAATTTGGCGGAGGGGTTGCTCGCAGAAATACACCCTTGAATCTCTTCCTACGCCCTACGGACTAGGGACTACAGTACACTCAGGGTAAATATAGTTTAATTCGAAAAGTGAGTTTAAAAGGTTTAAATTTATTTGATATGTTGATTGAATCGACCTCAATGAACGGTCATGAATCAAATGTTGATTAAGTCTCCGCTTGAAAAAATCCTTAAGGCAAAATGATTTTTTGCATAAGAAATTATGACAAAAGTTCTTAAATTTATTAAGTTCTTGGCGTTTGGATGTACAAAGTAATAATAACTTATACATTTTAAACATAAACATTATAGTGTAAAAAATTGTAGCTGTCAGAATTTGATGGTAGATATCTTCATAAGCTCCTTATAAGTTATTCATAAGTTATAAATATTAAATTATGAGAATAAATCAAAAATAACTTATGCAGTAGAATTATGTAGTGTTTGGAACAGCTTAAATAAGCTACTTCTGGGCTTTTTGACCGCAAAAGCACAATTTTTAATGTTTGGAATAAGTGCTTCTGCTTTTTTTTGTGCTTAAAATAAGTCAGAATAAGCAGAAGCCCATAAGCTGGTAAGAGTGCTTTTTAAAAGCAGAAATCAAAAGAAACTGAAAAGCAGCTTATAACAGTGTTTGCAAAACTGTTTTTTCTAAAATTAAGCTGCTTTTTTTCTACTGTCCAAAACACTAATAACTTTTGCTTAACAACATTTTAAGCAACTTTAAGCATAAACAACTAAAAGCTGCTTATAAAAGCTCTTCCAAACACTACCTTAGTTATGTCGATAAGCTCTCCCAAGCAAAATGACTTATTATTTAAAATAAATTAAAATAAGTCATTTTTTAACTCTTTCAAATGGGACTAAGAACTATCTGATTAAAAGAAGGGAAAACTATGAACTCTAATATCTGCATAGGACAAATCATTAATTTTTTATTTAAAAACAATATAATATATCACTCCTAATTGTAAATTTTATCCCCTCTCTACGCTTATTTATAGTTGCAGATGCTGGTTGATTTTCATATTCCAGATTCATACGTTGTTTCACTTCAAAGTCTACTCTCAAGAGACTCACTCACCACCCACCACATCCACACTTCATTTTCTTCTTAAATTTGTAACCATTCATAGTAAACTTCGTTCATGTACAACATAGATAACGACGAGTTTATGTAAACTGTAATGCACACCAAAGAATGATAAATGAGATAATTATTAGAATTGAATCGAGCACCCGCATATCCCGGAGAGAGAAAATAAAGGGCAAGCTTTCAGTAGGCCCCACGGTTTAAGCAGTGGAGATACAAAGCACATGGTCTCATTTCTTAGCAAAGTACCAAGTCATTAGTTAATGCATAGAGAGAATCCAGAGCAAATCTAACAATCTTTCACACTCGCCATCAAGAATTAATAATCACACATCCTATGCGAGAGAAGTCAGTCACCAACCCAAGACAAAGTGAAATGGTCAATTATGTAGACATAACCCCGCTAAGTATCATAACAAGCTCTAAATATCAGCACAAGTCAAGAGTGGTTGAGGAAAATTAAGGCACAAAACACATTTTCTTCGCCTATAATCGACAAATAAACTTGTAGTTTAGTGATATTCCTCACATTTATACCAAGTTATATAAACAAGACAACAGACCAATCAACCCTTTCTTTTAATCTAAACGACATGGTTAAGGTACAAACATCTACTGGCTAGGCACTAAATGAGATAAGATTCATTATGATTGGCAGTGAAGCTCCACAAGACTTACTGCATCACTTTACCTGGTTTTCTTACTACGCATTCCCATCCGGGATCTTGCATATCTAGATTCAGGTTAAGGGATAGTTAACTTGTTCTTGTATAACAAAATATAATAGTATAGAAAACGGCGTAAAGTAGCTGAAAAGGATACTCTAGTCGCATCCCTTCACCAGATGTAGAGGAATAGAGAGCTGTGCCTTGTAGATGACTTAGAGCGTTGGTTGAAGATGCGGTATCCTGAGGGTATGCATCAAATCATTTTTTATCTCCCGACAAGGAAAAAATGATGATAGAGAAGGGTAAAGTAGAAAAACGGGTGCAGGTAAACCCAATGAGAATACGAGTATCATTGAAAAATCTGGAAATCATATGTTCAGATTTTCATTGAAATTGAATAAGAGATAACGATCAATGATTGTTTCTGAAAGGTAAATGATAACTACCTGAAAGTCAACAAATGCAACAGGAGCGCCGTAGGTACTCTGAATCTTTAATTTTAAAAATCCGGGACATCTAAAGAAAGCCACATAAAACTTAAAACAGTTTGTATGGTGCTATCATGGATAATTTAAAATTGTGCTATAGATACTCCTAGATACCTTGAAAACACTTGCAGCAGTTCATCCTCAGTGCAGGATTGACCCAGATTAGCCACAAAAAGTGTTGGGCATGGAGGGCTATTCTGCAAACATTTCAAAATTAATTAGAGGTGCCCAGAGAATTAGACCAGACTGTAGCTCCTCACAATATAACGCCTATCTTTCATATTAATTATCACTCTTAGTATTGTAAGACAATTTAGTCTGTCTTTACAACTTACCCTTGACAATATGAGGTGATACAATCATACAATCAGAAATACACAAACATAAGATGATCTAGAAAAGATTTAAAAAAATAATAATAACTTCTTTAATCCATGGTAATTTATAGGTGAGATATATTTCAAGAAAATGAATTCAGAAACTCTTTTAAGTAGTAGACTTTACCGACTTCGAAGAAGCTCCACTCACTGACCCACCATCAACATTTCGTAGACTGGATCATGAAAAAGACAAAATTAACAAATTGATACCTGCTCGATTATGGCACAGCAAACAAGACAAGTTGCAAATGCTTCTATTTGGCCGTTGACTTTTTAGCTAGAAGCAAATGTTTAATATAAATTCAAGGCTTAAATTTAAGTAATCACTTCCAAGTACTATAAATGTGCATAAGAAGTGCACTTATGACCTTTGTGTGGAAGAATAACCAATCGTGTTGTAAGCAGAATTAACCATTCCAGGCGTGTGAATGCTGCCAAGACCTGCTAGTGCCCAAGCGTGCAAACATGTGTGATGTGAGCTTTTAGAATAATGTGCCCTCCTTGTGACTAACTATAGCTTGAGCCTCAAAGAGATCAGAAAGTTTTCGCTCACGCAGCAGCATACAATAACGAGTAGACAAGAAGATAAATGGAAGTAATAACTAATAAAAAGGACCTAGTGATTACATTCTAAGAAAAGAGACTTCACACGAGAGAGAAATGTATGCATTTCATAATTCAACTAGATATCATATCTTACCAGGATCCTCAGTCCTTGAATAAGCCGAAGACCCTTTTATTCTTTTTTCTGAACCTTGGCTCTCATCATCTATTCATGAGCTTAGTTAGTAGAACAAAAACAGGCATACTAGAAATGCCAATTTAAGGTAAATATACCTGCTCGTGAGCGTTTTGACCGGGAATTAGATTTTGCTAGATCAATATACAGAGTAGAACCTTTTTCAAGGTCAAACACCGTACCCTGAAATGGCAATTCAAAAAGAAAAAGGAAAGAAAATTTTATGGTCACCACTTAGTATCAATAAATAATTTAGTTATTCATCAACATGTAGAGTTCACAAGAACAACAGACTTCACATTCTCTAGATCTTAAAAGGATTCATAGGGTTCTTTTGCCCTTCTCCTAGCAGCAACTGCAGTCTTTAGACACTTGGGATCCATAATTGAATTGCGATGTATAACTTATACATATTCCAAAGTGATGTTGTTCATGACTCATAAAAAATTGATGACAGCTCATGGACCAATCAAGGCTACAAGGTTTAGAGAAAATGATCTTCCTTAACAAGTCCACTATCAACAAAAGTAGTTAAGGTTCTCTCAGAGATCTTCAGATGGATAGACAAATATAAACTAGCAGAATAAAGTCACTCTTTATTAAGAATGCAAAAATCTTCATGTGCATGCTAGTAGCAAGTGCTCCTAACTTAGGGAAAGCATTGATCTTTTCCATAGTACTATTATACACTGGATATCACATTATATTTTTAAATGCAATGATAATATACTAGTTAAGTAGTAAAGGAAAGAGACCTCAGAGTGAGGAACTTCTTCGGCATGGGAAAAACACATGTTTTATACTAGTTCCTCCTCTTACCCCATGCAACATGTTTAGACAGTAATTTATAAAATATACTTTTCTAAACTAATATTTTCCAACTAAAACATACTCCATTCGTCCCATTATAAGGACTTGTTTCTTTTGGGCAAGGAGATTAAGGAAATGGTGTTTTGTAGTGGTGTTTTGTTTGACTTTTGGCTAGTTAATTTGTGTCTACACATTCTTTGCCATTTTTAGAAACAAGACGCTTTTAATGGGATATCCTAATCATGAATACAAGACACTTTTAATGGGACGGAGAGAGTATTACTTAGGAACAAATGCAAGGCTCAGGAACAAATGCAAGACTGTACAACATGATTGCAAATAAGATGTTTTAGGCTTTTAGCTACACACTAGGTAGGCTGGGATATTGTGAATAAATAATTTCACTGCTAAAGTTCCCCAACCAAATATTTCATGATTATTCAAGTAATGTGTTCACACTTCACACAATAGTCCTCTTCAGAGTGTTCATTCTGCAGTACTATATTGTCAAAATTGACCATCCCAACAATCTCCATATCAAAGCACTAAACACAAGAAATTGTTATGATGTGGTTCAAATCTTAATCCTTCAAGTAAATTGAGTCGTATCTCACATCGAATAATTAATAAAGTTTATCATTAATTTTTCCATATAAATAGATAGGTTCCCTCATTATTTTAGATACACATATCTAAGAATTAGTCTTTTGGTCTAGGAACATATTCCGGAGACCCGAATTTGTATTCTCCTCTTTTATAGTGAATTTTCTTCCCTCCGCCCGTGGACGTAGGTCTATTGACCGAACCAAGTAAATTCTTGTGTTTTTGTTTATTTATCGTATTTTGTTTACTCGTATTTTATAACAAGTGGTATCAGAGCCTAGGTTACGACCTTGGATTTAGGATGGCGAGTATGAAGTACGATATTCCGCTGCTGGATCAGAACACCAGATTTTCGTTATGGCAAGTGAAGATGCGCGCAGTTCTCGCTGATATGGATTTGGACGAGACTTTGTTGGGATTTGAAAAAATGTCCAATTCGTGGACATATGAGGAGAAGAAAAAGAAGGATCGTAAGGCTCTCTCCCACATACACCTTCATCTATCAAATCAAATTCTGCAGGATGTCCTGAAAGAGACAACCACTGCTAGACTATGGCTGAAGCTGGAACAATTGTGCATGACCAAGAGTCTCACAAGTAAGCTATATCTAAAACGTCTTTACTCTCATCATATGGTATAATGTACGTCTCTACAAGAGCATATTTCAGCATTTAAAGAAAATGTTGCTGATTTAGAAGCTTTGGAAGTTAAGTGTGATGATGAGGATTTGGCTTTGATGTTATTGTGTTCGCTACCTTCATCCTATAGTACGTTTCGTGATACTATTTTGTATAGTCGTGGTACTCTGACGCTTGATGAAGGTTTTGATGTCTTATTCTCGAAAGAGAAGATGAAACCACTTGTTAGTAATTCTGAGGATTCAGGAGAGAGTCTTATTGCTCGAGGAAGGCCACAAGAAAGAAGTTTTGATGGTGAAAGGAAAGGGAGATCGAAATCAAGGAACCCTCGCATTAAGTGTAATTATTGCCACAAGTCCGGTCACATCAAATCGAATCTTTGGAAATTAAAGAGAAAGAACCGAGGAAGAATCGAAATGACAGAAATTTGGTGGTGATACATTAGGAAAACACGAAACAAAAAGAAAAGGAACAAGAAATTGGTGAGGCGGAGTAGTTGATGAAGATTCGAATGACGGTGATATTCTTGTTCTTTGCCTGACTTGGTTCGTGAGCATTGTGATGAATGGATTGTAGATTACGGTTGCACATATCATATGAGTCCCAATCGAGGATTGGTTTTCAACATATGAGTCGATTCAAAAGGAGTTGTGCACTATGGGAAACGATGCACCTTACAAGGTTACGGGGATTGGAACCATCAAAGTTAAGATGTTCGATGGAGTAGTCCGAATACTTGGAGATGTCAGACACGTACCTGACTTAAAGAGGAATCTCATCTCACTCAATACCCTTGAGGCTAAAGGGTACAAGTATGTTGGTAAAAATGGAATTCTGAAAATTAGCAAAGACTCTCTTGTAGTGATGGACATAGAAAAACTGGAAATTTGCATGTCTTGCAAGGCTCCATAGTCACGGGAGATCTTTGCCGGTTGCTACCACGTCAGACAAGGAGGTCACTAGATTGTGGCACTTGCATCATAGTCACATGAGTGAGAATGAGATGATTGAACTAAGCAAACGAGGACTTCTAGATGGACAGAGCATCAGCAAACTCAAGTTTTGTGAACATTGTGTTCTTGGTAAGCAGAAAAGAGTTAAGCTCTCTAAAGGAACACACAATCTGACGGTATTTTTGATTACATCCACTCACGGCGTTTGAGGTCCGTCTCAGGGTGCCCTCCAATAGAGGTGCACGTAATATGCTGAATATTATTGACGATTACTCAAGAAAAGTTTAGGCTTTCTTCATGAAGCAGAAGAGTGAAGTGTTTTCCACTTCCAAGGAGTGGAAAGTTATAATAGAAAAGCAGATAAGGAGGTCTGTGAAACGTCTTCGTACGGATGATGATGCAGGAGTTCTATTAGACGAATTTAATTCTCTATGCAAAGTTGAAGGGATTGTGAGACATCACACCGTTCGTCATACTCCACAGCATAATGTTTTAGCCGAACGGATGAACAGAACGTTGATGGAGAAGGTGCATTACATGCTTCTCAATTTTGGTCTACCAAAGAGTTTTTGGGCTGAAGCAGCAAATTTGGGTTGTCATCTTATTAATCTATCTCCTTCTACTACACTTGACAAGAAGACTGCATAAGAGGTATGATCTAGTACTCCGCCAAACTATTCTGATTTGAGGATTTTTTGTTGTCCCGCGTATGTGCATGATGTGCAGGGAAATTGGATCCTCGTTCGAAAAAGTGCATTTTTCTAGGCTATAAGCATGGCGTGAAGGGTTACAAACTTTGGTGTCGAGAAACAAGGAAGGTTATCATCAGTCGAGATGTTATCTTTGATGAAAGTTATGTGCATGATGTGCAGGGAAATTGGATCCTCGTTCGAAAAAATGCATTTTTCTAGGCTATAAGCATGGCGTGAAGGGTTACAAACTTTGGTGTCGAGAAACAAGGAAGGTTATCATCAGTCGAGATGTTATCTTTGATGAAAGTTCGATGATACACGTTGCAACACCTAAAGACTCTTGCATTGATGCTTTGCAAGAATCTAGTTCACAAGTTGAGGTGGAGATCGAATCAAAATCTGAGGCAACTTTTCAAGAAAAATCGATTTCAAATCAAGAACCACCACCTGAAGCTCCACAGCACTGTATTGCAAAAGATAGAGGAAGACGTGTGATAAAGCATCCTGAAAGACTCATTGAAAGTAATTTAGTTGCTTTTGCTTTGAATGTGGCTGAGGAAGTTGAGTCTTATGAGGAACCCTCCACATACAAGGAGGCAATTACTTCTAAGAATTCTGCAAAATGGATTGGTACTATGCAGGAGGAGTTGAAATCGCTTCACAAGAATGGTACATGAGACCTAGTGAAGCTATCTAAAGGCAAGAACGCCGTTCGCTGCAAATGGGTATTTAAGAAAAATGAAGGAAAACCGGGGAGTTGAAGATGTAAGATACGAGGCGCGATTGGTTGCTAAAGTCTATAGCGAGTTCCGGTGTAGACTTCAATGATATATTCTCTCCGATGGTAAAGCGTACTTGATATGAGCTTTACTTGGTATTATTGCTATGCATGATTTGGAGCTTGAGCGGCTTGATGTGAAGACCGCATTTACGCATGGAGATCTAGAAGAAGACATCTACATGCGGCGGCTTTAAGGGACACACACGGTTGTTGGGAAGGAAGACTATGTATGCTTCTTGAAAAAATCTCTCTACGGTTTGAAAGCATATCGAGGCGATGGTATAAGACGTTTGATCATTTTATGACGACACGTACCTTTAAGAGAAGTGCTTCGGATCGAGTTGGCGAAGATGAGTCATTTGTGTATCTCCTATTACATGTTGATGATATGTTGATAGTTGCGAAACAAGAGGAGATTAAAAGGTGAAGATCGACTCAATCTTGAGTTTGATATAAAGGATCTAGGAGCTGCAAAGAAAATACTTGGTATGAAAATTATTAGAGATAGTACATTATACCTAAGTCAGAAAGGGTATATTGAAAAAGTTCTCCATCGGTTCAAAATATAGAATACAAAGCCGGTTAGTACTCTGTTAGCAGCTCATTTCAGACTCTCATCTGTTTTGTCACCACAATCAGATGAGGAGGTTGACTACATGTCACGAGTTCCATATTCTAATATTATTGGGTCACTCATGTATGATATGGTATGTTCACGTCCGGATTTAGCACATGTTGTGAGTGTTGTTAGCAAATACTTCGGAAATCCTGGAAAATTACACTGGAAAGCAGTTCAATGAATTTTTTGTTATTCTAATGACGTTTGTCTGAAGTTTGGAAATTTAGGTTCAGATTTTGTCGGTGATCTGGATAAAAGATCTCTTACGGGCTATATCTTCAGCATTGTTGGTTGTGCTATTCGTTGGAAGTCTACTTTGCAGAGCACCATTGCGTTATCCACTACGGAGACTGAATATATGGCCATCACAGAAGCTTGTAAGGAATCTATTTGGTTAAAAGGTTTGTTTGGGGAGTTGAAGAAAGAGTTGCAAATTACTACCGCCTTTTGTGATAGTCAAAGCGCTATCTGTCTCACAAAAGATCATATGTTCCATGAGAGGAATAAGCACATTGATGTGTGTTATCACTTTATACGTGAAGTTGTTGCCCGTGGCGATATAGTTGTGAACAAAATTAGTACTCATGACAATCTTGCTGATATGATGACAAAGGTGCTTCCCCTTCCTAAGTTCAAACATTGCTTGAATTTAGTTAGCCTTACTTGATGAGTTATGTTCTTAGGGGTTTTGTGGAGGAGGTTGAGTTTTTCCATTCATGGTTGGAGTGTGTTCGTTTTTGAGGGATTTTTCGCCACGGTGGAGATTATGCACAATTATTTCAACTTCAGCCATAGTCCAGCAGCGGTTGTCTCTTTCATGACATCGTGCAGAATTTGATTTGATAGATGAAGGTGTATGTGGGAGAGAGCCTTAAGATCCTTCTTTTTCTTCCCCTCATCTGTCCACGAATTAGGCATTTTTTCAAATCCCAACAAAGTCTCGTCCAAATCCATATGAGCGAGAACTGCGCGCATCTTCACTTGCCATAACGAAAATCTGGTATTCCGATCCGGCAGCGGAATATCGTACATCCACAATTGACCTACATCTACGGACGACAGAGAAACAATCCACTAATAAAGAGGATAATACAAAATGGGCCTCCGGAATATGGTCCTAGGCCCAAAAGTACATACTTACAAAAACATGATCAATTAGTCCAACTAACTAATCTCATAACATGTGTGATATGATGCGTAGAAGCACACTTAAAACAATTAGAGAACCTATCTATTTATAGGTGAAATTAATGATAATCTTCATTAATTATTCGATGTGTGATAGGACTCAATTTACTTAAAGGATTAGGATTTGAACCACATCATAACAATCTCCACCGTGACGAAAACTCCAATATCTAATACAACATAACAAATCTTTACATCGACCAAAACTCTAATTGGGAACACAAAACGATCTTGCTCCACCGCCTCCGCAAAAGCCTCAATGAACTTAATCTAAATCAGAATACCAACAAAGTCGCAGCGTCCCTCGAACACGGATCATCCATCATTTAAATCTTCAGTATTGGAATCTTCCTTGGCAAAACGGTACCTCGATAACGTGAAACTTCACGTCATGGTGCTTCCTCCTCAAACATGTTCCACTTCCTTCAAAAGCCTTCAAATTTCTCGAACACAATCTTTGTTATTGCTATTGTCACAACACAAGCCAAACCTTGACTCTAATACCACTTGTTAGGATCTTTGGACCCTCCAAAATGTGACGAACGGGTTCTTGGAAACCCAACAGAGACAATAACAAAGAATATCACAAGGAGAAAAAGAAATAGTCACAAAGAAAATGTGAAGAACGAGTTCTTGGAAATCCAACAGAGACAATAACAAAGAATATCACAAGGAGAAAAAGAAATAAGCACAGAGAATTTAACGTTGTTCGGTCAATCGACCTACATCCACGGTCGGTGGAGAAACAATCCACTAATAAAGAGGATAATACAAAATGGGCCTCCGAAATATGGTCCTACCCAAAAATACATACCTACGAAAATATGGTTAATTAGTCCAACTAACTAATCTCATAACATGTGGGCTATGATGCGTAGAAGCACACTTAAAACAATTAGAAAACCTATCTATTTATAAGTGAAATTAATGATGAACTTCATTAATTATGCGATGTGTGATAGCACTCAATTTCCTTTAAGGATTAGGATTTGAGTCACATCATAACAGAAATAATTAGAGTTCATTTCATCATGACACTTTATAAAAATTGAAGGATAAGGTGGTTCCATATAATCACTTCAAATTAGTATGGAAGTTACTAGATGGCGGATCATGATCAGTAAAGTCGAAAACATTGTTTCTAATGTGGCTTTGATAAGAGGCAAACAATTATGTCTCACGTTGTTAACTGCTTTAAGACATGCATTGATAATCCACTAGAACTTTAATTTACTACCCAAACAGACACATCAAACATATGCAGAAGTTTCTCGTGTCTAGTTTTGAAGAAAATGATAGGATAATGACTGAACAAAAGAACCATAATATTGAATGTTTGCTACTGCTACGATAGGAGGAGCATGTTAGTATGCCTTACATTAAAAGCATGAAGAGCCATTATTGCTGATTGTTGATCCGCAAAAGTTGCAAAACCAAAAGGCTGAAAGAAATGAAATAAATGACAGAGTGATTTTACAATAAAAAAAGTAAATTAAACCATCAAAGTACAAATCAGATGGTTGGAATTCTAACAGCTGTTTTTTCTTGTGTGTGCTTCTGATAAAATTTATAGAGAGCATTTTATAAGACTATAGCAAAAAGAATTATGCGTATCGCAATCATTCTACACTTTTACTTGGGCAAAGGAGCCTCCCTCAAGAGACGCAACTTCAAATGACTTTAAGAGCTCAAAGCTACACTATCTAAAACTAGTTCAGAGACGATAAATAATGCAAGGAGAAACAGGTACCAATTAGTTAGCAATCCTGTTTCTCTAAACTTGACAACAAAAGAAAGTGATCGCACACAGAAAATATAATGCATATATATAGATGTGCCACAAATATACGGAAGAAAATTCTCGATTTTTTTTTATTTATTTCCTTTCAGAGCGCATCCACCTAATTCTACCGCTCACCAGAGACCAGAAAACACAACCTAATTCCCAATATTCATATGCACCAATATTACTACAAGAGATTTTGACCAAACATTTCTGTTTCTCGAAATTCTTTGGTAAATGCATAAATATAATCCGGCATACCTGACCATTAGATGAGGTAGGGGCTCTGAGATTGGAGGACAGGTAACCAGGGCATTCTCGGAAGAGATTGTAAAGTTCTCGTGCCTTAACGTCTTCAGGGAGGCCGGCGACGAAGAGCGTACGCACCTGATCGTGCGACGATTGTGGATAGATTGGGGGTGCATAGGCGACGATTTGGGGTTGAACGTGGGCCAGGTCTGTCGGAGACGGATGCGCCGTGCCCGGAGGCGGCGGTGGAGGTGGCTGATAGTAGGGGTGATGGATTGAAGGAGCATAATAAGCAGTGAGATCATCCATGATTTGACGGCCGACGTGCCCTAGGATACCACCGCCGCGGAGACGAGGAAGGCCGCGTTAGTGTTTGGAATTCTTAAATAAAGTACGACTTACCGCTTTTTAGAAGCACTTTTTTTAGATAGTTTTTGGAAGAACTTTTATAAATAGTTTTTAGTAGCTTATGTTTAAAGTTGCTTAAAGTTGTTGTTAAGTAAAAGTTGTTAGTGTTTGCAATATTAGAAAAAAATAGCTTAATTTTAGAAAAAATAGTTTTGCAAACACTCTTATAAGTTGTTTTTTAGTTTTTTTTTGGCTTTTGCTTTTAAAAAGCACCCCAAACCAGCTTATGGGTTTCTGCTTATTCTGACTTATTTTAAGGCTTGGAAAGCGGAGCTTCCATTCCAAACATTAAAAAAAGTGCTTATGCGGTGAAAAAACTCAGAAGCAGCTTATTTAAACTATTCCAAACACTACCTTAATGTTTGGAATGAAAGCTTCTGTTTTTTTTAAGCTTAAAATAAGTCATAATAAGCGACGATAAAGCTGATGCAGGGTGCTTTTTAAAAGCGAGCCAAAAAAAAAAGCAAAAACAAATTTATAAAAGTGTTTGCAAAACTGTTTTTTCTAAAATTAAGTTTTTTTTTTAATATTGCAAACACTAACAACTTTTGTTTTACAACTTTAAGCAACTTTAAGCATAAGCTCCTAAAAGCCACTTATAAAAGCTCTTCCAAACACAGCCGAAATGGGGAACTGGTTCCTCCACTCAAATTTTGTATTTCTATTAACTTTCAACAGTAAATGTTACAAAATAAAAACATAAATGATAAAATTTGGGTTTATACCGAAAAAGAAATGGATGCCGGATTTTCAATTTGAGAACTTGCGGAGAACTAATGAGTTTTGAACTTGGGAGCGTTTCCAAATAGCATCTGATATACGCTAAGAAATGATTTTGAATCCAAACTCGATTTTAAGTTGTGAATCAAATATTTATTTGTTTGTTTATTTGTTTGTTTCTATCAGTCTAATTTATAAGACATGGCAAAGTTATATTAGTATATGTCTAGTTTCACCCTTACTGCCAAAGAATTATAGTACTACAGAAAGTTTGATGTCTTTAATCTTTTGGTAAGCGAAGGTGGTAAAATTCTAACTTATTGAGGTTAACATTCTTAAATTTTACGAAAATTACAATTTAATAATTTTATTCCAACTTTATTTAAATTAATCTAACTAGAGTTCTTGTATCCAAAATAAGCTAATACTCTCTTCGTTCTAATATTAATACATCATATAATCCCTCCCATTATTAAAGTCACTTTTCAAAAAAGAAAATAAATATATTTCAACTTAGTACAATCAATATAATTAAGTGAATTTCACCACTATGTCTTAATTTTCGTATAAATGAGCATTAATACTGAGACAAAGAAAGTAATAATTTACGAGCACTAACAGTTTTTCATTTTTAGACGGTATTTGCAAATACAAACCAATTACCAACTTCTCATTGACCAAACAACCTACCTGTATAATTTAGCGATTTGACGGCTTATATTACAGCATTCGACATTAATCTAAAAACAATCTCCTGCACAATTACGAGGGTTCAAGCAGGTTGAGTAAATTGAAGCTTCGAATAATACAATTTCCAGCAACATCAAAACTAGACAATAACCAACAAATAGGTAGATGTGTTCAGACGAGAGGAGGGTACTGCTTCGACTGTTGCCGAACTCTCTTCTTGTATTCAACTGCGTCCTGCAGATTTTACAACAGTTCAGCACTAGGGTTATTTAGAATATCACCCGCTTTCAAACGGAAAAAAATGCAGACAACAGTTTCAACCATGATCTTTCAAGGAAAATGACAAAACTATGTTTGCTCTTTAAATCTCGCACGCATATTATGACTTTAGCATATACAACTATGGATGCACTATAGGAAATATTACAAAACTGTTTTTTGCTCTTTAAATCTGGCACACGCATTATGACCAAGAGGAAAAATGCGTAATATAGCGAAAACTGAGATACTACTCTAGAGAGAAAACTCAGTTTCAGAATAAGAAAAAACTCTATTACCTGGATGAACATATGGTACCCCTCAGTCTGAGCCGGATCAGCAGGATTAGGCTGATCCAACAAATCTTGGATCCCAACCAAAATTTGTTTCACTGTAATGGCTGGCCGCCACCCCTAAAAATAATTAAAATAGAACAAAAACAAATAATGAGCATCATAGCAATAAGCTAGGCCGTTAGATAATGGATTAGCAAAAAAGCAACTAGAATACACTCACGCTATCTTCATTGAGGATCGAGAGGCAAACAGTTCCAGATGGGTACACATTAGGGTGGAAAAAGCCTTGGGGGAATTTACACTTTGGGGGTTTGCTTGGATAATCTTCACTGAAGTGCATCGTAAGCGGATAATAACCACCCTCCCAGTCAGTCTGTGTGGAACCCAAAATAAGATGTATGTTCTTACAAAGCTAAATAATAATAACCAAAAACTGAAGTAGACGCCCATGATTTCTATTAAATTGATTTATATGTACCTAAAAGTAAGATAAGTAACTACACTAGCAACAAGTAATAACACTAGCTGGCTTACAAACAATGTCGCATCAAGCATAGGAATTCAGATATTGAACAATCAATTTATGAATGTTGAATGAGACAAAGAAGAAAAACTGAAAAAACTCAACTAAAACCATTTTCAAATTTGAAATAGGATGTCTTGTTGGATCTATAATCTACTCAAGTTAACTTATTGATGCCCATGCAGATGTTTGTTTTCATTTCCTGTAGGTGTTTTCGAGTAAAGTAGATAAGGAGGGTGGTTTTAGAAGAGTAAGAGGTGAAATCTGGCCTTGAAAACAGAAAGAACATGCCCCAAAAATTTCATTTAAATATTAAGAATGTCCCCTATATGTTTCTTTAGCAAGATCATATCTGCTTGCAGCTAACCTAAACTGAGAACTCACGCATTAAATTAGAAACGCAGCATAAAGTCAGAAGGAAAAAAAGAATCATTTATGCATAAACCAATACTACAATTGAAGCAATAGAGAATTCTAAATCACAATTGCTAAAAGAAAAACAAACACATAATTATAGTCTTCGTACCACTTGACAAATTACACAGGTCTTTTGTAAATTGTAATGCTACAATCCAAATATTGAGGGCTAAAATTATCTACAATAAGTCAAGCAATATAAACCAAAGCTAAAAGGTTATTTAGACAGGAAAAAAAAAATCATAGTACAAAATTAAGCACATTGTTTCGTTGAGCAATATCAAGACGATCAAGTGCAATACAAGCAATTCTGTTTCCATCCCTCATTTGTATTTAGTTTATTAGCTTGCCAAGGAATACTATTACTATTACTTTTACATAATATACTTCACAACACACCACCAAGATAAGTTCATAAGAGCCCAGCAACAAGGAACTTAATCCAAGGATTTAGATTACAACAACTAAAGAGTCTAAGCAGCTTATCAATGACACTGCTGATGAACTATTACGCACTTCGACCATAACTCAGAAGCTTAATCTTCTCAATTAAGGAGCTTAAACTCCGCAATACACAGTTACACATAACAAATGCCGGACAACAACATAAAAAGGGTATGATAGTTAGTTGATTAAAGACTTACCCCGGCCTTACCAGGAATCGTGCAGTGCCACACCATCAAATTAACTGTACCATCAGCTAGTGTTTCTGGTTTAGCCACAAAACCCTAAAATCAAAATCCAACATTAACAAGAAAATTTTGACTAAAGTCAACTAAAAAAACACATGACAGACAATAAACACAAACGCGATTGAGAATTTTAAAACAAATTCTGAGAAATATGATCGAACATGTGGATGATTTTTCCGCCATGATTTCCGCTCCTCCGTCAGCCGTCCACGCGCAATTCCGCCAGACATTCTGCTGTAAATATGATCAGAACCCTAGAATTCCTTATTTTCTTCTGTGAGCAGAAAATAAGGGGGTTTTTCGACTATAGTTAAGAAGTCGTCGGAGGCACTTAAATATTTTATATAAGAGGGGTTCTTTTAATTTGTCTTCATAGCTGGGATTATAATTTTAATATTTGGGTAAAATTGGATACTCTAATACAAGTCTTTCATAAAATTTCTTTTTATTTATATTTTTATAAACGAATGCTATTTGATATGATATGCGTGTTTATTGCATAAATTCTCTCATCGAATTCTAATTTCTATAAATAATTTTTTCTTTTATACAAATTACAATCAATATATGTATTCAAATATAGATAAATTATTTAATTTAAATACATATACAATAAACATTTATTTTATAACCATTTGTGTTATAAACGAGTATTTAAATTGGTCTCGTACCGAAGTTAAAAGAATAAGAAAAGGTTTCAGTCGTTTTCGCTGGATTATTATTGATTTTCTATTATTCCAGCGTGAAAACCACGCCACTTTGTGCCCTCACGTGTAAAACTCGTGGTATGGGATTTGGTAGCTGCAACTTGAAAAGTACAACAAACATGATGTAGCTTAGCTGGACCAACCTCAATATGTCCCTCCTAATACAAAATACTTAAAATAATCATTGTTCGTAATAAGACATATTTTACAATTGTATAAAGAATTTTTACAAAAAATACAACCTAATTTGAATTTATTAACCCTATATCTAAGGATCATTTGAGGTATATTTCAGATTAGATAGTGAAACACGAAACCACTCTATTTTTAATCCGTTATGGATAACAAAGCAACACATGACACACCATTCTATTTTTACCAAGCAACCAATTTGTATAACTAGTGAAAATAGAAATACCCCAAAGTTCAAGAAAGTTGAGACGGTTCAACGGCTTATATTACAGCATTCGACATAAATCTAAATACAATTTCCTGCACAATCACAAGGTTTCTAATGTATTAAGCAGGTTGAATAAATTGAAGATTCGAAATAATACAATTTCCAGCACCATCAAAACTAGGAAATAACCAACACAGCGATAGATGTGTTCAGACAAGAGGAGGATACTGCTTCGCCTGTTGCCGAACTCTCTTCTTGTATTCCACCGCATCCTGCACATTTCACAACACTATAATTTTGAGCTTTTCCATCCCACTTCTCTAGCTAGGGTTTTAAGGATATCAATCATGTTCAAACGAAAAAAATGCACAGACTGCAGAGATTCTCTTTCAAGGAATATGACTATGAGATTGGTCCACACACATGATAAAGACTTAAGTATACATGCACTATAGGAAATACGACAAAAACTATATTTGCTCTACAAATCTCAAACAGATTATGACCAAGAGGAAAAATGAGTGATATCGTGAAAACTGAGATACTACTCTCTCTGGACATAAGACTCGATTTCAGAATCAGAAAACTCCATTACCTGGATGAACATATGGTACCCCTCAGTTTGAGCCGGATCAGCAGGATTAGGCTGATCCAACAAGTCTTGGATCCCAACCAGAATTTGTTTCACCGTAATAGCTGGGCGCCACCCCTAACAATAATTAAAAATAGAATAAAAGTAATAATGAGCATCATAAGAACAATATGAGCAGTAAGATAATGGATATGCAAAAGGCAGCTAGAATACACTTACACTATCTTCATTCAGGATCGAGAGGCAAACAGTTCCTGATGGGTACACATTCGGGTGGAAAAAGCCTTGGGGGAATTTACACTTTGGTGGCTTGCTTGGATAATCTTCACTAAAGTGCATTGTAAGTGGATAATAACCACCCTCCCAGTCAGTCTGCACGGCACCAACATTAAGATATATGTGCTTACAAAGCTAAAACAATACTAATAATGAAAAACTGAAGTAGACACCACATCCACGATTTCCATTAATTTGATTATGTTTACCTAAGACAAGTAATAACAATAGCTGGCTTACAAACAATGCCACATCACGCACATGAATTCAGATATTGGAAAATCAACTTGACAATGTTGAATGAGACAAGAAGAAAATTGAAATAAATCCGAACTACAACCATTTTCAAATTATCCTACTCCTGTTGGGTCTATTATCAACTTAAGATAAACACCTAATTATTAAAATTGACAAAGGAATCCCAACCAGGGAACAAAGCTATAAGCCTACAACTAATGCTGTCAAATTATGAACAACTCAATGGCAATTAATCTTCTCCGAAATTTGTCAAGATATCTAATAGTTTGATAGTAAAAATGAGAGTGAGAATGTACTATGATGTTACATAAAACTGATTGATGCATTTTCATTTCTGGTAGGCATTATCGGGTAAAATAAACCAGGAGGGTTGTTTTAGAAGAGTGAAAAATTAAACCCTGGTTCTGAAAACTTGAAAGAACATGCACCAAAATTCTCATTTAGTCATTTATTTACATGTTAAAAACGGCTCCTAAGTATTTCATTAGCAAGATCTGCTTTCAGTAACCTAACTGACAACATGACTTAAATTAAAAATGCACTATAAAATCAGAAAAAACATTTACACATGAATCAATACTTCCAAATATTGAGGGCTAAACTTATCAACAATAAGTGGAGCAATATAAACAAAAGCTAAAGGATAATTACACACGCAAAAGCATAGTACAAAATTAAGCACATCGTTTAGTTGAGCAAAATCAAGATGAGCGATTGCAATACAAATAATGCACTACAGATTGCGTGTTTCTGTTTCCTTTCCTTATATTTCCCTATTTTCTTTCTTATCTTTCCAACGAAAACTACCATAAGGTGATTGCTTGAACATAATATACTTCACCAAGATAAGTTTATGAGAGTGGGCAACCTCCTCCAGTAACAAGGAACTTAATCCAAGGATTTCAATCTCAACAACAAAGAAGTTCGAGCGCGTTATCAGTGACACCACTGACAACTAATTGACGCACATAGACCGTAATTTAGAAAGCTTAAACTCCATAATATTCATAACAAATTCCGGACAATTCACGAGTACAAAGACAGGGAATGATAGTAAGTTGATTAAAGACTTACCCCGGCCTTACCAGGGATCGTGCAGTGCCACGCCATCAAATTAACTGTACCATCAGCCAGAGTTTCTGGTTTAGCCACAAAACCCTAAATCCATAATCCAAAATTCAATTAAAAAAATAAACACATGAAAAAAATAAACACAAGCGCGATTGAAATTTAAAAAAAAAAAAAAGAAAAAAAAATCTGAGAAATAAGTTCGAACATGTGGATGATTTTTGCGCCACGATTTCCGCTCCTCCGTCAGCCGTCCGCGCGCAATTCCGCCAGACATTCTGCTGTAAATATGATCTGAACCCTAGAATTTCTTATTTTCTGTGAGCAGAAAATAAACGAGAAACTCGAGCGTCTTAGAGGGGGTTTTCGGCTTGAGCATTTAATAAAAGAGGAGAGAGACGTTATCTGTTTTATTATTTTTTTCTAGTTTTAATTTTCTATTGGATGATGAGTCTGGCGGATTAATAGACGAGCTGGATTAGATTGGGGAAAAAATAAGTGAATACGAAAGGATTTTTATAGGTTTTCCGTAACAAAAGTCAAAAAAGAAAAAAAGATATTCATTTTAATATTATTCCAGCGTGAAAACCACGCCACTATGTGCCCTCACATGCAAAACTCGTGAATCACAATCTAGCTTAGTGGGTGTTTGGAATAGTTTAAGTTTATTCATAAGTCTTTGAAAATTCTTTGAAATTTGTTAATTTGAAAATTTATAAGTCTTTGGAAATAAGTTATGAAAGCTGCTGAAAGTGGGAAAAATAATATTTGAAAAACTTCTATATCAATAGTTTATTTTAAGTTTTTAAATAAAATATTCGTTGTCTTCTCAATATTATTAAATAATTATAATTTAAAATAAATAAATATTAAATTAAATTAACTTTTATATTATATAAATTTATAATATATCATATTAGCATAAAATATCATACTATTATATTTTAAATATTATTTATTTACTTAAATTCATAATAATAATATTTTATATAATTTTAATAATTATGTAGCTAAGAAATAATAATTATTAAATAAAAATATAAAATATTAATTTAAAAATTCAAAATTTTCAAAACCCACTATTTTAATTTATCTATTTTTAATTATACGTAATTTTAATAATAATTATTTTATTAAATTTGAAGAATTTTTGAATAATAAATATAAAATAATTTTTATCAAATTACTAACTACTCCCTCCGTCCCGCTAATTCTGTCTCAGTTGACTTTGGCACGGAGATTAAGAAATTTTAGTTTAATGTGTATTTTATGAGTTTTAATTGTATAAAGAAAATGACAGTTTTCGAGGAGTGGTTGGTGGAAAGAAATGAGAATTATCCAAATTTTTGCAAGGCTAGTAAAAGGCAATCGATTTTTATTTTTTATATATTTTTTATATTGTATTTGAAGAAAATAATCTAAAGTTTTCAAAAAGATAAAAATCATAATTTTCTGAGTTCGGAGCGGAATATAATCGAGTGGAGATAGATTTTTGAAGAGAGAGAGTATAAGAATGTGGGGGTTGAGTAGTGAGTAAGGGGGACCCACTTCATTTTATGTTTAAAAATAATTTTTACTATTTTAGGAAAGAGAACAGTAATAGCGGGACAGCCCGATTAGGCAAGTAGGACAGTAATAGCGGGACGGAGGGAGTAATATATTAAAAATTATGAATTTTCTCATTCTTCTCAATTTGAAAAGGTTGTTGTAGTGGATATATCTGTCTTAAAATATTTTTACTTCTTAATTTATAATTTCTTTCTAGTACTGAAATATATTGTTCTACATAGGTAGAAACAAACCAAGGGACAAAAAGAATAATTTTATTCTTTTGCTCACAGAATTTATAAAATTCTTCTTGAATAATTATTTTTTCTTCAGAATTAAAGTTTTCAAAAAATCATTTTCTAAACGGTTCCCATTTGGGTGTATTAAATTTTGTTATTATTATTTGTCTTACTTGGGATCTAGGACTAAAATCTATTTTGTTTTCTAAAACTATTATATTGAAAAATTCATTTCTGATTCGGTTATTTCCTCTTCTTTAGTACTATAAGTACTATTTCATATTCCTTTAACAATATTATATTTATTTATTATTAATTTTTTTATTTTATCTTCATCAAAAAATTCACTAGAAGTTTTTTCTCTTATTTGAGATGTAGAAGCTCTTGATGGAGTAAAAGGTTGTTCAATTCTATAATCAAAATGTGACATATGCGAGTATATAGATCTAGATGAATGTCTAGAAGATAATGTTCCCAATTTGTTATCATCTTCAAATTGCAATGTCTTTGGTCCTTCCACGGTGTTTGTATTACTTTTACTAAATTATCTTGAACTTGGTTCTTTGTGGAGTCACCGCTTGTTCAATAGTCGATTTTCCGGAAAATCTATTTCATCCCATTTAATTTTCCTTCTAGTAGTAATATTAGATTTACTAAAATTACTTTCAATTAAAATTGTTTCATTTAAAGGTTTATCAACCCTTTTACATTGAGGATTTAATGTATATAACGGTTTATATTATACTCTATAACGAGATAGCTATGACTTATGTTCTCGGTTTGTAATTATAACCATGTGTTTTAACGTTTAATGTTAACGAATCTAATATATTAATATCGGATAATGATAATTGCAAATTTTTGGGTAAACGTCAAAATATATTAGACCATGAGCCAAACTGGTTTGTATTATTCCAATTAAAAATTGTTTTCAATTTAAATTTCTTCCATCTCTTAAAGGCTTGCTATAAAGCTTTACGGAAGTCCTTCTAATGTTAAGGTCTTAAATGCAATTTGTACTAATCCAATATGTATAAATTTGTGTGTATGTCTATAAGACAACAAATCACCTGTCATCTAGTAAGTTAATTACCATTTCTTCTCCATGTAAATGAATTGTTTTAACGAGTAGTTTTAACTACTTGTTTTAATCCTATTTTTTCAAAAGTATCTTGGTTATATATCATATTAGGTTCGACTTTTGGATTTATCCATTTATTTAATAAATCTAATTTTTTTAGGTAAATCAAATTCTTCTTTCATAATATTTTTTAATAGTACTATTTATTTTTATCAAGTTCATATTTGATAAATTCTTTGCGTGTGATAGATTACATCTTCACCATATAACTATCCTTCCCACCGACTACGATACCACTACGGACATAATCGGTGCATGATAAGAGATGACTACCGAATATTTAGGAATAGAATAAAAGGTAAGTTCTGATTACATAATTGGGATAACCGTCATCAGCTTAGAACTTTTAGGCATGATAAGAGATGAGTATCGAATATTTAGGAATAGAACAAAAGGTAAGTTCTGATTACATAATTGGGATAACCGTCATCAGCTTAGAACTTTTAGATCAGCCCATACACCAACAACAATCCCTCAAACGGCCTCAAACTAACGGCTAACACAGAGACGAAACGGTGTAGTCTATAGATCTCACAAAGCCCTAAACATACCATTTATCTCAATTAACACCTCAATTCAGTATCATTTCTTATCATAACATCGGTTCTATCTTTCAAGATACCGGAACCAATGTTGTAAGATAATTATATAGATCAGACATAATTTATCACACAAAAGTTTAGCCTATAAGGCTAATCATATATGATACTATAATATAAAATCAAATTAACTAACTTAATTAATAAACTAAAAGAAGAGATGAGAAACTTACAAGAAATAAACTCCGTATGCTTTCTATGGACAAAGTTGATGAAGAAACGTGAAGAAAGAGAAAATTTATAGTGGGAAGTTTATTGATTTTAATAAAGATTTTAAGCATGATGTTTCAAAGCAAATGTTTGCTAGGTGGCAGGCTCATCTAGCCCCATTTGATTTTGAAATTATACATAAGAAATAGAAAGAAAATAATCTTCCTGATTTCTTAACTCGAGAATATGTCCAATGAATTTTGCGGGAATGTCATCCAAAGGAAGAGGAACTTCCTCTTATAGAGGAAGAGGAGGCAGTAGCCCACAATCGAAAATTCTGGCTCAATATGGAAAATAAAGACTTATGCAGCTCTTACATCATAAATGAAAAATAGAAGTTATACTTTTGGTGGAGGAAAAAGATATGAAACGGAGAAATAATCCATGGAATATCATGGAAAAGTATTTTTGAAATGCATCATATGCAGCTCGGACTTATAAGTTTCGAGAATATTATGAAAATATACTTATTAACCGAGTGTGAGAGATTACCTTTTGATTTACCAGAAGCAGAAGAAGAATTAGCCCCCCCTCCAAAAATAAATAAATAAATAATAAATAATGAGAGATATGGAAAAAACAGGACAATGAGTGTGAAATTCAACATTTTACAACTAGACAAAAATAAGTTTATAACTTCTCTAAAATTGTTATAAAAAAATTTATATCTATGGAAGAATGGGGAATATCTCCATATATGCAAAATGAATTTTGTTATTTACAGAATAAAACTCACATCAAATATTATTTATGGGATTATCAAGATGTTTTGTATAAAGTTTTTGTATATAAAAATCCTAAAAGAAAACATTCTTGGTTTATTAAAATCTGTTCAGAAGTTTATAACTTCGACATACCTACATGGTCTATTAGATGGTGACAATATTATGACACTTCAGTAAGAATCTTACTTGATTGTTTTAAGGAAAAGTTTGAAAGATGAGTGGATATTTCACCAAGAATTCTTGAAATTTAAGAAAAAGGCTTATGTGTAGAAGGAATATCCTCTCTATATTTCTTTACAAATTTTCCAATTCCTTGGATCTGGAAATAGACTCCAGAATTTAGCAATATTGAAGACATGATTCTTGTATAAAAAAGGTCTCACATTCCAAGTTATGGGAAAAAATGATAAAATAAAACCCAAAATTGTGATACATTTTGGCATTGACACTATGTGCCTTATTAATGATACTCTTAAGAAATATGATGAGCATATCAAACTTAAACTAAGGAAGGAATTTTCTTATCCATTTGAGCATATCTCGAGAAAATTGAGATTAAAATTCTGGGTTATAACTAAGAAAAAATGATTGAGGAATATCTTGATGAAGTAAAGAAGGATTTGTTGATAACATTCAAAGAAGACACTATGTCTCAAAAATCTGGTAAATCAGATATTTCAATGTCTTCAGCAAATCAAGAAATTGATTTTCAAGAAGCCCAAGATCCAAACGGGGGAGCTTCGATTTAAGATATTTTTGAAGCCATGAAAGAAGTTTTAGTTGAAAATTTCAAGAACAAAGAAGAATCTTGTTAGTCTAGAGACGAGCCTTCAGGTGTGTGTGTGTGTGTGGGGGGGGGGTGTTAATACACCTGAGTGCAAATTTCAACTCAAACGTGAAAGTCAGTATCTACTGAATAATGCTACTGAACAAGTCAGTTGGTCAAGTAAGCTTTCTCGATTGCGTGGGCATAGATTATCTGTCTACTGAGTCTTATCTACTAACTTTAGTCAGTGAATAGTAATTTAATATAAGATAGAGTGCAAAAGTGTATGCCTAAAATAATTTTCGTCTCAGTTTGAAAACATGTTTTGATTTTAAAATTTTGTTTGATGCAATATGAACAGGTAAATCAATGAAACAGTAAATCAACACAAGAAGTTTTTAAAGTGGTTCGGATCTGTTTGGATCATACGTCCATTGTTTTGAACAAAGCAAGAGTTCTTGATTACTTATACTGAGCAAGTCTCTCAGTCGATACGTTCATTTGGATAGATATTCTATTTATAGTCTTAGTGACTTTACAAATTCAAACACGTTGATTGATTTTCTCCAACTAAGAAGGAGTTCTTACAATAATAACAATTGATAAGTTGAACTCCTTCGAATTTTCTAAGCTTACGATCTTACAATAAGTTGCTTAGAAAAAGAATGAGAACAATAAATCTCTAGAGTGAAGAACTAAATAGATTTCTCAGTGTGTGAGTTCTTCGTTGTGCTAGGCTTTTTGATCGCTAGAGGGTTTGAATGCTTGAATGCTTGAATGCTTTGGTTCCCTTCGTTATCTTCTCTGCATGAGGACTCTTCTCTATTTATAGTCTCGACTCATGAATAGATCCGTTGAAAGAGGTCTAGATAAGTGTCGAATAAGACAAGAAAAACGACCATCTTCAATTTGAATGTCACTGTATGGATTTCCTCTTTTTCAGTCTAGGGAACAGCTTTATGGCAGAGCAGGTATAGTGTTAGCAGCTCCTCATTGGTCGAGGTTAGAGAGTTGGTAAGGTTTGTTCAAACTCTAATATCATACTGAGTTGAAGTCCTCTGATTCCTCGGACCTCTTAGTGAAATGTCTTCTACTGACATTCTTATGATATATTCAGTGCTTGGCTCGATTTTCTTTGCAGATATAGTGGGTTCAGAAATACCCAACTGAGTTTTAGAGTGCTGAGTCCTTCTGGCTGATACAAGATGTCATACTGAACCTATCATTCTTTGAACTACTAGCCCAGCCTGCCGAGTTCACATCTTTGAAGTCAACTAAGCTATTACATTATAAGATTCATTATTCAACTAGGGATTTTGAGACTTTCAAATCTTATCATACTGAATCTCATACCCAACAAATCTTCTGCATCAAAATAAAGGCAAGGAAGATATTCGAAAATAATTGAAGACGACTGGCAAATTCACATTACAACCGCCACCGGAAATAAAAGGTTTTAAATTAATTTTTTGTATGTGAACAAAAAACATATTTAATGGGTTTTAAATTAACAAACCCATAATTAATGTGAATTTAGGTATTTTTATATAATTTTATTGATTACATAGTTAAAAAAATAATTATCATTAAATGAAAATGAAAACTATTATTTAAAAATCAAGATTATCTAAACCCATAATTTCAATTAATATATATTTAATTAATTTTAATTTTAATAAAATTATTTCATTAAATTTTAGTAATTTATAAATAATAATTATTAAATTATAACTAATTCATTAAAATATAATTATAATTAAATAAGTAACTAATAAGAATTATTAATTTTATAACTAATGATTTTTGGGAATTAAAGAAATATTTGGATAATAAAATCCAATAAATTAGATAAATTGTAAGCTTCAACTAGATCACGACAGTTTAAGTAGTTTTTTTTATCTTGACACTACTTAGTAGATAATTTCTGCTAAAAGTTGGTGTTCCAAATATTAAAGCTGCAGCTAAAAACTGTTTCAAACACACCCCAAAACGGCTCCAAACACTACCTTCATCTTTACATACTACAATTGATATTTTTTAATAATAAAATGATAAATAGTAAGAAGACAATAGATATGATACATAATAAATATGCTAATTATATAGTAAAATTTATCAAATCAGAATTTAATATATTGAATTCCAAAATATACTTTTTAAGATTAATAAATACTCTTTTCATTAGAAAAAAGTTTTGACCATACTTAAATCTGAAACGTATACGCATAAAATGTAAATCCCAATATATATATTTTCTGTCCAAAGTAAGTTAATCTATAAATTTCTCCATACAGCAAATCGTAAAACAATTCGAGCAAATAGAGTTCCAAGTACCGCAGCTACTAGCCTGGCTGAGATACAAAAGATCACAATAATCAAACAATCAAGTGAAATTAGGTATGCAATACAACTCGAAACTAAAAAAAAATCCTCAATATAGGCCAAAATTCGAATTGTGAGCATCATCAACTTACCTCGTAGATAGGCCGCACGAATCTTGATGTGGATCAAGAGCCAAACTCATGCTTAAGTTCCATTAGCAGATAATCTTTGGCCTTGATCATCCTTCACGAAAAGAGGCGTCCCGGCACCAAGTTCTCTGAGTCGATCAACGATACTATAAAGAAACTCAAATGTCAGCTTAGATTGTTGGTTCAAATCTTCTCTTACATCCGGATGAATTCTGAACCAGTCTCCCAGAAGCTTATGCACGTGAGATCGGATCATCCTCCATGGCACCGGATGCTTCTCACACAGCTTTAAGTACTGCACCAGCAGCTCGGCTTGATCAAGATCCCCATCTTTGCAGGGTTCTTCCTGATCCAATCCCCATTGAGCAGTTCGGTATCCAGCAAAGAGAGCAGGATTCTCAAGTAGAGCCTCGGCTGAAAGAACCCCTTCAACACCGGTCTCTTCTATGCATTCCCAGGCATCTTCTACGTGTCGTATATTACCATTCGCAAGGACAGGAATTCTCACTGCTTCTCTAACAGCCTTAATTGCTTTCCAGTTAGCCCGGATCTTCTTCCCGTCTTTTTCATCTCTTGTTCTTCCGTGTACTGCTAAAAGAGCACAGCCTGCCTCCTCCAACATTTTTGCGTATTTAATTGTATCTTGCAAATCGGGGAAGATCCGGATTTTGCATGAGACGGGAACACTAAGGGAATTAGCTAATTTATCAACCAGAGACTTCACAAGAGGAAGATTATCCATGAGGAAAGCTCCGTAATATCCTCGTCTTGCAATACGCTGGGGACACCTATATAAACGCAAAGCCAGATAATTTTTCTCTTCAGATGTAAATGCCAATAACTGGTTCAGATGCATAAAGAAAACTAGAGCCATACAAGACAAGAAATGCTTACCGAGATACTGGTTGAAGAATAAATCCTTACAGCTAGAAATATTTTCAGCAAGAAGTTGAGTTTAGTAGGTTTCAAAATTTTCCCGAATCAAAAGTGTGAAAGCTTTGGGATTTAAAGCTAAGTTGCTAAAAGCACATCTTACTTCAGCTCTATAGTATAACTAAGAAAAGGATAAATATAATATTTTCGTGAAAATATATCAATATAAGTTCTCTAGTGGCCATTGCCACCAGGAAACAGAAGCATTTAAACAGTGAGAATATTCAAGATGCTAGATTGCATGCTAGTATAAACAAGAAAGATCATAACTACTCAGGTACTATTGTACTTTCATTTCTTTTAAGTTTGTCCACCTTCATACCCAAAGTATGCAGTCTTCTTCACATAATCAAATGTATCCATCAACTTACTCTTATACTACACCAATTATCAGGTAGCAAAACCAATATTTTACCCACTTTATCTCATGCAAGTGCCATGCTTGTGTTCAAATCTAGAAGCGTATAATAACTGGCACTGCACACCTGAGGCACGAGGCAGTGGTCCTGTTATGCTTCAATCAGGTGGAGGACTTCGATAGAATGTTAAGAAGAATGCTAAGAGGCAACTGCCTTTCAGTAAGCACAGGGTGCAGAAAAGGTCCCCCATAGAGAAACTCTGATATAGTTTAGTTTTTGGCTTTATTTCGTTCTATTTACAACCTAAACCAGCTGTAAGGTAACTTCAGCATCTAGGATAGTAATCTATTTAGTCAAATAAAGTAAAAAAAAAAGAAACTTGATTGGACATAATTTCATATATGATGGAGAATTGTTTAGTTGATGCAGCCGGAGGAGGCTTACAGACTAGAAATCTAGATCAACTAAGTGAAATAATATCTCATCCAAAATACCACTAAGTGTAGGGCTAAGGAAGTAGAAAACGTCTAAAGTCACCACAAAGATGAAGATTTTGATGAAGTGATATTATCAGTCTGACAATGAATAGGAAGATGGAATTATAATCTAGTTAGGAAGACAATCAAGTACCAAACACATCCTTAGGTCCTTGAACTTATATATTTTGTTTTATTATGTCCTTATACACTTCTTAATCCATAAACCTAATTCGAGAACTTAAAACCCTTCCCAAAGGATAACATGACACAGCAAAGGGTTTCAATTTAGATCTTCAGACATAATAAGTGAATTGTACATGTAATCATTCAATAGTTACCCGAAATTAATGTCGACGTAGTCACAGTACGCCTCAACTCTCTGCGCTGCCTTCAGCAGAGTATCCGGATCATTTGCGCAGAATTGCACGAACAGAGGCCTATCTTCCTGTCCATTCCCGCAAAAAATTAGTAAAACAAACACGACCAACTAATCAAACACAAAATACAAATTAAGTCCAATATAACACATGCCTTACACGTGGTGAATTCTTCTGAACGATATTTCTCGGTTTCGGAGAATATTCTGGAATGGAGCATAGGCGTATATGCGGCTTGGGCGCCGTACTTACGGCAGAGCATTCGGAACGGCAGCTCCGAGTTGTCGACCATGGGGGCGACGATCAGTTTCGGCCGACCCAGCCCGTTCCAGTAGGCCCAGGCCCGCTCGATACGGGCCTCTCCCGTCAGGTACCCATTCGGCGAGTCCAAAGTATCGACAACAAGCTCGGGCGGCTGAGGAGTCGTGACTTCGGAATTGCAGAGCGCGTCGTCGTTGCTGTCGTCGCCACCGCTAGTCGGCAAAGACTGCGACGAGAGGTTAACGGTTTGGGCAGCCATGAATTGGTTGAAAATGGAATTTAATTGTATTTTACGTAGGCTGCGGTTGGACGCGAATAGAGAAGCAGAGAGAAGTGATCTGGGTCTCATTGGAGAAGGAAGGCGGCGGCGGCGGCGGCGGCGGCGCAGATTCGAGTCATCGTCATACGAGTTTGTGGGTTACCTCAAGAGTGACTTGATTTGGGGATATTAAATTAGGGTTTGCCCCCAAGCCAGCATAATTTTACGCCGATAATAATACCCCGTACAGTAATTACTGTTGTTTTCCCGGCTTAATTTTGATTTTTCGTCAGTCGAATTTATGAATTTATGTTTAATAATATGACTACTCATATAAATATTGTCCTAAATCAAATAAGAAAGCAAAAACTTATACTACTCCCCCGTGCCACTAGAAACGACACATTTCTTTTGAGCACGAGAATTAAGAAAGTGGTGTTATATTGTGTAAATTGTTTGACTTTTTAGTAGTTAAATGTGGTCCACACAATTTTTACCATTTTAGGAAACGCGTCGTTTCTAGTGGGACGACCCAATAAGAGAAACACATCATTTCTAGTGGGACGGAGGGAGTAGTATATTATGATTCATAATATATTATGATTCACAGTTTATAGCTAAAGCGCTTTGATATTTGAAAATTCAGCCTTAAGCTGCAGTTTCTCTATTTTGTACAAATTTTAGTTGATGTTTGGAGTAGCTCAAACTTATTGACAAGTGCTGAAAGCGACTGAAAACTAATTTAAGAATTTGCAGGTGTTTGGAAATAAGTGCTGAAAGTGGGGAAAATAATATTTAGAAAACTGCTGATATCAGTAGCTTATTTTCATTTTTAAATAAAATGTCTGTCTTACCCTCATGTTAAATTGAATTATAATTTCAATTTCAGTATTATAAAATATTAAATTAAGTTAATTTTATATTATATAAATTCATTATATATCATATTAGCATAAACATATCATACTATTATATTTTAAATATTACTTATTTGCATAAATTCATAGTAATGATATATTTATAGAATTTTAATGATTACATAGCTAATAAATAATTATCATAAAATAAAAATAGAAAAATATTAATTCAAAATTTGAATTTTTCAAAACAAACTATTTTAATTAATTTATATTTTAATAATAATTATTTCATTAAACTTGAAGAATTTATAAATAATAAATATATTATCATTTTTATTAAATTACTAACTAATATATTAAAATATAATTATAATTAAATTTATAACTAATAAAAATATAAATTTTAAAATTAATGATTTTTTGAGAATTATAAAAACATTTAAAGGATAAAATAGTCCAATAAATTAGATAAGATGTAAGCTGCAGCTGAAGGCTAGGTCATAGCAGCTTAAGCAGCTTCTCTATCTTGATTATATTTGATAGGAAAATTCTGCTGAAAGCTGGATGTTCCAGACACTTCAGCTACAGCTGAAAGTTGTTCCAAACACCACCTTAGTGTTTTTTTCATAAGCTGTTAATTAATAGCTTCAACAAGCATACAAATTCTTTTAAATAAATTTATTTAATTCCAAAAATAACCTCTAATCCTAAAGTATATTTAATTCCAAATTTCTACTTTCTGTAAAATTTTCTTCTTCTTCGACAACCAAAAATATCATATTAGTATATTTATGCAAATATGATATAATATAAATTTACAAATAATATATATATATATATATATATATATATATATAAATTTAATATTTTATAATAATGAGATCGAAATTATGAATATAAAAATGATTAATTTTTTTAATTTTATTTAATTATTATAAATTACAATTATTTTATAATATTAGGGGAAAAAATAAACATTTTATTTAGAAAGTATAAATAAGCTAGTGCTATCAACAACATTTCCACACACTATTTTCTCCACTTTCTGCAGTTTTCAACAGTATTTCCAAACACTATTTTCTCCACTTTCTACAGCTTTCAGCATTTAGGGGGTGTTTGCAAATGCTTATGATAAGTGTTTTTTATTTATTTATGCTTAAAATTAGAAAAAAGTACTTTTAAGTAAAAATATGTGATTTTTGGTATCAATACTTAAAAGCAACTTAAAGCAGTAGAAAATAAATTTTTAGTGTTTGATTAAATAATAAAAAAAGCACTTATGTTAAATAAAATCTCTAATTTACCCTTCTTTTTTCCAATGACCAATACTTAACACGTACCTACATCCACATAAAATCAAAAAACTGAAAGGAATATCAAGAAAAGATAGAGAGATGGTTGACAAAATAAATGCCATTTTTCGTTCTTAGATGTTGAAGATTTATTATTTGTTAGCCGTGTGCTTACCAATTAAAACTATTACCATAGTTATGTTTCTTTAATCAATTTCAGCTACTCATCATTTTGACCATTCTCATAACCAATTTCAGCTACTCATCGTTTAGACCATTCCTGCTTTTTAAGTCACAATTGCGAATCCATCATGTAGTACCAAGACATTAAAAAAAAAACATTGTTTCATGACATTAGCAAGGGTTCAAAAAGTTATAACTAATACCATTGAAAATCGAAATATTAAATTTGGCACCCAACTCTAGAAAGTGATATAGAAGCACATATTTCATCACGTATTCTATTCATTCCACCATCTGCCACAATCAGGGGTGGAACCAGGATTTATAGATGGGGGGTGAGATTTATCGGGGGTTCGGGGGCGGAGCCCCCAAATTTTTTTATAGAGAAAAGATAATATAACAATGAGTATAAGGAAGTCAAAAGTACTTATAACATATACAAATGACAAAATAATGAGTCTAAAATGATATACAAAAACCATAAAAACGACAAAAATAGTGAGTCTAAATTGTGATCTACGCTTTCTCATGTTATTGAACTCATCAATAATTGAGTCAATATCAAAACTCTTAGCAATTTCATTCTCTATGCTCATCATCTTCCATTTTATTCTTTAGCCTTGTCTTTAGGAGCTTCATTTTAGAAAATACTCGTTCAGATGTTGCAGTTGAAACTGGAAGAGTCAAAATAAGACGAATCAACCAGATAATCCCATATCATCTTACGGAGGCCTGGATCTCTTTCGAAATCTATTTCACATTGAGCATCTTCCTCTTGATCGATTCTTGGAACTTTAAGTGGAGGAGAATCATTATCTCTAGGTTCTCTTTCATGAACATCTTCACTTTCCACCACAATCTCCGGATTAGAAGAAGAACTAGCCGTTGTAGATTGAGTGTCTTTATATTTGAAATAGAAATCAAGTTTCTTCATGTTTTGCTTCATATTTATTCCTATTAGATCATATTAATAAACATACACATTATAATTTACACATAGTCTCAAATATTCAAATTCTTAACTAGCTTGAATATCAAAATTTAGTCATTTATCCACAACATCAACAAGTCTAATACTTCAATTGCATCATTGACATAAGAGATTAAAAGAAAATAGCTAATTATCACAAAATGTCCATCAACAATTCAAATAAAAATTAAATTAGGGGTTTTGAGAATTTTACCACAAAAGAGAATAAATCAAAAATCGAAGAGTAAGGACTCCGGACGCCGGACGCCCGATGTCGGCCGGACGCCGGACGCGGAGGATGCTAGATGCGGATGCCGGACGCGGAGGATGCTGGATGCAGTCTACGCCTTTAACTCTCGGCTCTCAATTCTCGTTGTGTAGCTGTCAGCTGGATAATTTAATTTAATTGCTTGTTGGACTAATTGATGTTATTTGGGCTAATTGATGTTGTTGGGCTAATTGATGTTGTTAGACCACTTAATTTAGTTCATGTTGTTGGACAACTAATATATTTTTAAATTCGCTTCCATATATTAAATTTTCATAAAATACGAGGGGTGCGAAAATATTTTTTTCGTAAAATTTACACATGAATTTCGACTTCGACGCTAAAAATGGGGGGTGCGGTCGCACCCACCCGCACCCCCTGGTACCGCCCCTGGCCACAACTATTTCTGGTCCCTGTCTATTAGCATTAGTGTGGTCCTAAGTTATTTCTTCTGGTACATAATTCGGATCACAATCATATTCTAAAAACTCTTAATCTAATGCATCAACCTTCCGAATAAAATTGTGGATTGCCATTATAGCTGGGACAAGTGCAACTTGATTCTCCCATGGAATATTAGCAGGTATATCTTTTATCATATAAAACCCTTTTCCAGCAACCAAATGATCTTTCGATGGTAGTTCTCGATGACGAATGCTTGAACATTTCATAATGATTATTATAAACAGAAGCACGCCGAAAATCAGGAAGATGGTACCTTTTGCCTTTATAAGGAGCAAGAAAGCTAGGGATATTCGGATAACCGGCACCCACCTAAAATTTACCTACAATATAAAAGTATAAAATATTTTACACAAAAAGATCATATCAACCAAAATATGAAAAACTGATTCTTGGAGGTGGTAAATACTGTTACCTGGAAGCAACATAGGGAATCCTTTATCTTTATTGTGAATCGTATCAAAAAATATTCGAGGGCCAGTTTGTTTTGCACGGATTATGTTATGGGAAAGTAATCTTATTTCAAATTATTAAATTCTAGTGTTTGGTAGACTTTGGAAAGTAATATGATTCCAAAAATCTTAAAATCCTTTGGTTGGTTAAATTTTAATACAATCTGGTAAAGTAATAAGTGTTGGGTATGAGATTCAGTATGATAAGATTTGATGATCCCATAACCCCTAGCTGAATGATGAACCAACTAATGTAATTAGTATAGTTGAATTCAGCATGTTAGGAACTCAGTAGGCTAGCTAGAGTGTTGGGTGATGATTTTATCCTCAGCACTGTTATACTTAGTGGGAAATGATTCTGTCTTCAGCACTGACCGTAAGCTCAGTAGCCTCGTGCTCTGTACATATCTGAAGATCCCAAAACCCTATCTTGATTGATGAACCATTCCCGTGTAATTGTTTTGTCTCTGAGGTTTCAGACTCAGTAGACACTCTGCTCTGGTTAAGGCGGTGAGTAGCTTATCAGCCTCAGCACCAGAAGTAGAAGACTCAGTATTTACTTGGACTCGGCGGGAGCAAGATATCTGAAGGAGTCGAGTGAAGCCGAACTCAGCAGGAGTAGTTCATCGAACTCGGAGCCGACCATCGGTAGAGTACCCTCATTTGTCTCTCTGCGAATGAAGATCGGACTTCAAGCAACGGCGGCGGTCTTTTGAACTGTCAGACACTTTTTGAATATACAATCAGTATTGTCAAGTACGAGGAAAAGAGAAGTCAGCTTCAGTATGCCTTGAAGTCTGTTCCGTCTCAACCACTCCATAATCCTCGACAAATGACAAGTATACACGTGTCTCTACCTACTAAAGCTGCAAGTCAACATATTTCCAGAAAAGGAGGGAAAGGACACTGTTACATCCTTCAAAAAGAGCCGTTAGCTACCAAAAGAGAGAGAAAGGAAGATCGTCTCCAACGGATCTTTTCCAATCTCTGCTCTATAAATAGAGGGACATTTCAAGCCTTGAAAAAGAGAGCAAAAGAGAGAGAGACGAATGCGCATAAGCTTAACGACGAAAACAAACATAAGCATTCAAACGAGCTAGAACCAGAAAACCCTAAGTCTTCCGCAAGAATTTGAAGATCTATCTCCGGCAAAAGACTACCTTCTCAGCTCATAGGGAACCAAGCTAAACTGTTAGAAGAGCCTCTAGTATCCAAATCGACGATACACGAACCTAAAGCTTATTTCATTGTTCGTCGAACTAGAAGCCACTCTCTCATTCCCTATCCCTCTAACCCTAAGCTCAACAGAATATACTTATAGCTTAGATGAAGGAGTTCATATTTGAACCCAATCCTTATTGTAAAAGGACTCCTTCATAGTTGGAGAAGTTTGTCAAACACTTTAGTTTGATGCCTTTGTAAACTGGGACTTGCTCAATATAATCCCCAAGCCACGGCTTTGCCCTGTGCACAAGCTGACTGAGACTAACTTAGTATAATAAATAGCCTCCTGAACTTTTCGGGACAGTGGACGTAGGATCGATTGATATCCGAACCATTTTAAAAATCTGTGTCTTGTTATTGCTTTCTGATTACTGTTGCATTGATTTTACTGTTCACACTGAAAACCTACTTTAAAATCATACAACTGTCTCAGCATACTGAACTGTCTATTTGCTGAACTGAGACTTGCTAAAACGTTTTTTCAACTCAACTGATTTGGGCTTACACTTTTCCGCACCGCTGAACTCTACCTGTTTGATACGGGTCGACTCGATCGGCTAGCGAGATCTCGGTAGAGTCGAGACTCTTTGCCACACACGATTCGGAAACGGCTATTTGGTCTGCTTGAATTATTTCGATGACGGCACTTTCTCCGAACAGGGCTGTTCATGTTCGAAGTTGAGAAAATCGGAGTCAGGTGTATTCACCCCCCCCTCTACACCTGACCGTACACTCGGGACCAACAATTGGTATCAGAGCGCACGTTGTTCAACTAACCACCTAAGTTCTATAAGACTCTCGTCGTTCTGAAACTGGTCTACTTGAACGGATCCGGAAAATCGTTTTCACTGCATATCACTCTACATTCATATCATTATTCTTCATGGCTGATATGTCAGGTATAAGGATGGTACCTATGTTCTCAGTAGAGAACTATGGGGTATGGCGGGTCAGGATGGAAGCACATCTGACCTCCCTCCACGATAGTATGGCCGAAGTACTTGAGGAAGGGCCTATCGTTCCTATGATCGAGCTGTCGTGACTCGGGATGCAACTGGCTTGGAGGAGGAATGGTGGCCAAGGAAGAAGATTCCCAAAGACAGAAGTCTCTTCACTCCTGAGGAGAAGAAACTTCATAACTTAGACCATGTCGCCAGAAACGCTATACTAACCACCTTAAGTGATTCGTATCTTGGCAAGGTTCAGGAATGCAAAACTGCAAAGGAACTCTGGGATGCTCTAGCGCTACTGAGTCGGGGGACTCAGAAGATAAAAGCTAACAAACTAGCGCTGGAACTCCAAAAGCTGGAAAATTTATCTCTCATGCCTCGTGACAAAATAGAAGATCTAAATGTCAGATTCACGAATCTGATAAACTCCATCAACGGGCTGGGAAAGACATTCAGCAACCGAGAGATGAATCTCAAGATACTGAGGGCACTGCCGGATGGACACTGGACACCTTTTGCCACTTTATTGCGCCATTCTAATTTAGATGTTGTCTCTCTTGACCATATCTTTTCAGAACTTCAGGCAGAAGAGTTTGAGTTCGACAGACCTCAACGAAAGCAAAGAGCTGAAGCTGACAAAAAATTGACCATGCCTTCAAAGCATCAGTCAGCGCAGCATCTCCCGCGACGAGCAAGACAACAAGTAAGACTGAACCTTCACTCAACAACTTACAAGAAGGAAGTCTCGCTCAGAAGTACGCGCTGCTCGCCGTGAAGTATCAGAAGGAGAAGGAGAGGCGCAGAAAACTGACTAAAGCATACCGAGACACAAAAGGTAAGTCAGATTATACGCCAAAACGCACTCCTGACTCACAATCCTCTGAATGCAGAGAGAAGGATGACTCAGCACCATCAAAGGATAGCGAAAACAAAGAAGAAAGAGTCATCGCTTGCTACAACTGCAAAAAGCCGGGACATTATCAATATGACCGTCCCGAGCTCGGAGTGCTTTGAACGCGCAGCACGCAAGGCAAGGAGAGAGAAATTTGCCAAAAAGAGACAATCTTATATTGCAGGCGAAATCTCAGATGACTCAGAAGAAGTAGACTCCTTCATGGATTCATCGGATGATGAAGCAGCTTTTATGGCCTTAGAGCTTGAAGCTGAAGAAGCTACTGAAAAGTGCCTAATGGCAGGAGAAGAAGATGAGGTAAATTCTCATGAACCACTTAACTCCTCTTCACACTGCACACACGACACTATTTCAGGTGCAGATGAGAATTTGGACGTTGCTACCACTTATGAAGAACTGTTAGACGAACAAATTCAGATGAGTCTGCAGCTCAGTAAGACTCTTCAGGAATTGGATACCCTGAAAGTGGAGAATCAGAGACTTTCTCAGGAGAGTCAGGCCGCTACTGAAGCCGAAGGACTTGTGTTGAGACTCAGGGAGGAGATAAACTCTCTGATGGCCAAGTCTCAGCATCAAGAAGATCGAATTTCAGTTTTGACCAATGACTTAACTCGGAAAGATACTTGAACCGAGTCTCAAGCAAGAACTGTCGGGACTTCGGACCAAGCACGACACACTGAAAAAGAGTGATGATGTCTGGAAGAGCCTGATGACTGAGCGTTACATAGGCACTGAAAAGAAGCTGGAGGCTATGCTTGCAAGCAACAAGCCCAAGCACTGTAAGGAAGGACTTGGTTTCAACCAGGAAGCTTCCTCATCTGCCCCCGTACACTCAGAAGTACGTCTAACTGATAGGTTTGCTCGAGAGGAAACAATCAATGCAAATGTTCTGAACCCCTCAGCAAAGAACAAACAAAAGATGAAAGCACCTCATCCTACGCATCAGCATTCTGACCAGAAGATCAGTACAAGACACCCCAGTTCAGTCAAGGGGGAACTAGCAGAGTTTAGTGGGCTGATCAGTATGGACCACCTCAGTTGACACATCCAGCTCAGTATGGGTCATATTACTATGATCCTATAGTCAGAAGAGGTTCCAAGAGTCAGAAAAAGAAGAAAATCGCACAAAAGGCTAAGGTCGGCGATCCACGGCTCGGAAGATCCGGACTCCTGAACCCGAACGGCTAAGAAGTCGGCTTTGACCGATCCGGTGGTCAAGTATGTTGACACAAGTGGAAAGAAACTGCAGAAACCACCGGGGTTGTTAGACGGATCCGGGTTACTAAAACTAACATCTAAGGACCCAAAAGCAAAATAAAGGGTACCCGAATATAATTGTTTTGCGGGTGCACAAAGATCCTTGGTATGTGGACGGTGGATGCTCAAGACATATGACGTACCAAAGGAACCTACCGAAGAATTATATAGGCGAAGAAAGGACCCGAGAATCGAGTTTGGAGACAATGCAAAAGGCTATACAAGAGGATATGGAGCACTCGGCATTGGATCGCCACGGTTCCTAGAGTATCATATGTTGAAGGACTTCAAAGATAATCTTCTCTATGTTAGTCAATTCCGTGATAACTAGAATAGAGTGATTTTTTACACTGGTTTCTGTGATGTCATTGATAAATCCACAGGGAAAACAGTGTTATCAGGTTCGCGTAAAAAGAATATATATGTAGCCGATCGGAACTCGGCGGAGACACGAAGCTTGTACTGTGGCGAAGAACGACAACCGTACGGGATGGCTTTGGCATAGGAGACTCGGCCACCTCAACTTCAAAACGCTCAACAAACTAGCAAGGAACACTCTAGCAAGAGGACTGCCGAATGAAGTATTCAGCAAAGACACTCAGTGTGAAGCATGTCTGAAGGGAAAGCAAACAAGGAATCAAAATCCACCTGTTCCATCTCCTTCCACTGATGGAATCCTTTAGCTGCTACATATGGATTTGTTCGGTCCAGTCTCTCCAGTGACGATCAGAGGCAAGAAGTATGCTTTAGTGGTCATCGATGACTACTCGCGCTACACATGGGTCATATTCATTGCCAACAAGTCTGACGTCAAAACAGAGTTACCAACGCTTCTGAAAAAGCTCAGTGTCGAGAAGAACACCAAGATAATCAAAATTCGTTCTGACAGAGGAACTGAGTTCCTTAATTCCATGGTAGAGGAGTTCTGCAAAACCGAAGGGATTGAGCATGAGACATCTGCTGCGCACACCCCTCAGCAGAACGGGGTTGCTGAACGAAAGAATCGCACACTCAAAGAAGCAGTAAGAACTCTACTCGCAGACTCATGACTCCCAACCAAATTCTGGGCAGAAGCAACTGACACTGCATGTTATACTCAGAACCGATCTCTACTGACAAAGCAGCATAAGAGAACACCATATGAACTATGGAACGGCAGGAAGCCTTCTTTATCTTATTTCCATATCTTTGGTTGTTCGTGCTTTATTCACAATAATGGGAAAGATCAGCTGAAAACTTTTGATAGCAAGTCAGATCAGGGAGTATTCTTAGGATACTCTCGAGTCAGCAAAGCTTTCAGAGTATTCAACTATCGGACCCTTTGTGTGGAAGAAAGCCCTCATGTTGTTTTTAATGAGTTTGCTACTGAAGACAGGAGCAATAACTCTAAGTCCGAATCGAGGACATCGGTGCGCGGCCTACGGGATCTCGAACCTAAAAGACAAACCCGAAAGGATCCGGCTTTGTTGGGATGATGATTCGGATGAAGAAACCGAAGATAAGCCTGCGAATCGAACCAAGCAACGCAGTAGGCTGAACAGTTGACTCTCCCGAATAGAGTCAATCCCGTGTAACTCAGGTCGATGAAGAAACCTTAGAGGTAATCGAGACCACTACCGAGAATAACAACTCGGGGGGAACATCTATTAATGTTCCCGAGCCGAATGCCCCCGAACACGGGAAACTCGGTAGATCACACTCTCATTCCTGAATTGCTTCAATCTCAGAATAGTACAACTGAAATGCCTAACTCACCTACTATCTGTGTTGATCAAATTCCAGATGAAGAGCTGAAACATCGTAGATCGTAGCTAGATGCTCACACTCCTGATCTAATCATTGGAGATCCTTCAGCAAAAGTCAAGATAAGATCCAGATTCTGTCAAGGAGAAAGCGCATTATATTCTTGCTTCTTGTCTACTGAAGAGCCTCAGACGATTGAGGATGCACTTAAAGATGCTGACTGGATCATAGCTATGCAGGAGGAGCTGAATCAGTTCACGAGAAACGAAGTTTGGAAGCTTGTTGACAGGCCCCGACATCAACACGTCATTGGAACAAAATGGGTCTTCAAGAACAAGCGAGATGAAAACAACGTTATAGTAAGGAACAAAGCAAGGCTCGTGGCGAAAGGCTACTGTCAAGCTGAGGGAATAGATTTCGATGAGACATTCACTCCAGTTGCAAGATTGGAGGCAATCAGACTATTCCTAGCCTACGCAACACATCAAAGATTCAGAGTCTATCAAATGTATGTGAAGTCTGCGTTCCTGAACGGCGTACTGAAAGAAGAAGTCTATGTAGAACAACCGCCCGGCTTTCGGCGGGGACATCGAGTTTATAGACTCGAAAGGCTCTATATGGGTTAAAACAAGCACCCGGGGCTTGGTACGATACCCTGTCGAGTTTCTTCTTCGAAAGGTTTTCGAAAAGGCACGATGATCGCACGCTGTTCAGCATTCGACTGGAAGATGACTTATTACTCGTGCAGATCTATGTAGACGACATTATCTTCGGATCAAAGAATATCGTCATGTGTCAACAGTTTGAGAAAATGATGAAGGACAAGTTCGAGATGTCAATGATGGGTGAAATGAACTATTTCCTCGGCTTTCAAATCAAACAATCTGAAAAGGGAACGTTCATTAACCAATGCAAATACACTCGAGACCTCATCAAAAGATTCGGTTGCACATCCGGCAAACCTATCAAGATCCCGATGAACACGAATATGAAAATCGATCTTGATAAAGAGGGAGTATCAATAGACCAAACTGAATTTCGTGCAATAGTTGGTTCCTTATTATATCTAACAGCTACTCGTCCTGACATAACTTATGCTGTAGGTGTATGCGCTCGATTTCAGGCGAATCCTAAGCAGAGCCACATGGACTCAGCAAAGAAGATTCTCCGCTACCTCAGAGGCACACCTGACATAGGTTTATGGTATCCAGCTGATGATAATATTGAACTAACTGGCTATTCTGATGCTGACTATGCAGGATGTAGAATTGACCGAAAATCAACTTTAGGAACTTGTCAGTTCCTAGGCAATAAGCTGATCTCATGGTTTTCAAAGAAGCAGCACTCAGTATCCACGTCAACTACTGAAGCTGAATACATGGCTGCCGGAAGTTGTTGCGCCCAAATCCTTTGGGTCGAGACAACGAGCCTAAGAGACTATGACGTCATTCGGAATGAAGTGCCGATATTCTCGCGACGCATACCGGTGCTATTACAATCACTCAGAACCCTGTACTTCACACGAGATGCAAGCACGTGGACATTAGGCATCACTTCATTCGTGACCATGTCGAAAAGAAGGATATCAGGATGGAAAAGATCCATACTGACAAACAAAGGGCTGATATTCTGACCAAGCCTCTAGCTGAATTCAAATTCAAAGAACTTTCAGTAGAGCTAGGTCTGCTGGACCCTACTAACCCCAGTCAGTAAGAGTCTTCAAGAGAGGACCATTTCGGTAGAGGGGGGAATGTTCACTCTCGATGCGAGTATAACCAAGACGTAGAGAATCGAAGCAACCATCTACATGAGGTGTCAGCTGACTACTATGTTCAGCTGACAGGTTTGCGTATCTCTACTCAGTAGTAACTAATAGAACAGTATTCTGCACTTATAATTCAGATTTAGCATGGTATTAATTATCTTAAAGTTTGTCGTTTAATGAAAATGACTCTCATTTAATGCACGACATTCTATGCATAAGTATGCTGAATTCTGCCACGCATTTAATGCATGTCCTCTCATAGTTACTACTTAGGCAAATTACAACTGGCTTTGACTTAGGCGGCTACTGTGATCATTACCTTCTTTATAATATCCAATCTTAACCGTCTATATCATAAAGCAGATTTAAATTTGGCCTTTGATCGAAAACTGTTCACCTTCACGTTAGATATATATTTTCGATCATATCTTAGAAACCGCCATTAGTATATCTTCAAATTCTTGCTCCGCAAATTCTGAGATCTCTAGCAATCCTTTACTTACTTCTTATCTTCTCTATTCTCAGAATTTTATCGGTATGATTATTAAATCTGTTACTATACTTCATTATCTCTTTTGAGTATCGCTATACTAATCGTTTTATGAACAAACTATACTGATAATATTTTCTTGTGACAGATAAAATGGCAAATCTTTCTCTCATCTCCCCAGGGAACATGCAGGAAATCTTAGACAAAGACCGTGTCTGGTGCGAACCAGTCATGGAGTTTGACGCCTGCGACCTTGACTTCATGGACGAGATTTTCTCGTATCTGAGAGCGTCTGGATTGGAGCAGTTCCTCTCAAGGAAGCCTACCTTCTTCCTTCCTCGACAGTGTCTCGGGATATACCTCAACTCGGATTCGATATCCGGAGACATCATTGGGCGTTTTGCCGTCCACTCCATAAGCGATGCCTCTATGCAACCAAGCGGATCTCAATTAAAGAAGCACCGAGGAGAAGTTTCACTTTGCTCGTGAAGGAGTTAGCCATGTTGGCTACAACGATGACGAGATAGACGACTATCTATCTATATTCTCGCGGAAAGCCTACCACATTCGGAGCGGCCTTCCCAAAGAACAAGATGCTTGCCCCGGTTCCGTGCACTAGCTTATATAGTCACGCGCTGCCTCGACAAGCCAAGCGGGTTCATTCGATCAAGTATCGAGACCCAATATCCAACTCATGATGGCAATATATGACAAAGTAAAAATCAACTGGACGGAGTTCTTTCTTCGAGAGTTCATGGTTCAAGCTGCCAAATTTGATAAGGCAACGTGCAACCTGACAGTAAAAGGCAAGCTGCTGTATGGACTGAAGCTGTCCATCATGATACAAGATATCTGTGGAGATGACCAGATCACCTTTGAAGACAAGGTACACTTTAATGTAAAGAAGATCAGGTTCCACAACAGAACAGCTGCTCTTCAGCAGATCGGTTCAGGACCGTCGCTTCAGCAAACCACGCCTACCAAGAAGAGGTCTCCTCTAGCGAAAATTTCTAAGATATCGGCTAAACGTCTGAAGAAAGCCATCGCTGATGTCCCTACTGAATCCGAGGCATGTACCGGAGGAAACTGCCGAACAACCAACTGGCCGAACAAAGCACGAACATACTACTCGAACGTACTACTCGGCTATGCAGCTAATAGATGAGTCAGAGTCCTCCGAGGAGACTCATTCGGTGGAGAAGGTCGTCTCCACTGAACAGACTCAAGAAGTGGATCAAGGGGTTCCAGCTGAACCTAGCCAGAGCGTTGATATACAAACTCTGGAAAGCCTGCTTGATATTCCACCACTCAGCACTTTGCCATCTGCTGAAAAACAGACGTCCGCCATAGATCTTGACGACTCAGAAACGGCGTCTGAGCAAGAATCAATTGGAATGGAAGCCTCAGTGCTCAGATCTCAAGCATTCCGAGAGATAGCTGACCAAATACCGGAGATCGCTGGCCACCAAGACTTGGTGTTAATTGCTAGACAAGCCAGGCTCCACATGCTCCTAAGGTTCCAGGAGTGGCACCCACAGCTTCGCCTCATCCTTCACTACTCCTGTGACCAATTACATCAGGAGGAGCAGCACCTAAGGCAGCAGATAGGCTACTCCAGGCCTGTTGACCTAGGTAACTTTGATGATCTGAGGGCCGCGATGCTGGCCTTGCTGCACGATAGGCAGCAGACTTCAGGCTCAGCCCCCTCAGATGGGTCTGACCACGACGGTCAGGACCCACCCCATGATTCAGGCCCTGGGAAGCCTGATGAGGGAGTACCCCAGGACAAGGATACAACTGCTGAAACTTCTGATCTACCGCTCAGTATCCTTGGGCCTGTGAAGTCGGTGGCTGGTACTTCAACGCCTGCAGAGCCTGCTCAGCTCTTGCTATCATCTCAGTTTGAAGTAGCGCCTAGCCCCAAAGGCCGACGCTCAAAGTCCATGGCAAAGGCACTGAAAAGCCAAGGAGCTCAGAACAGAGCTCTAGCCAAAGCTGTCCATAAAGTATGGAAGAAAACTGCTACGAGCCACTAGCGCCGAGCTTCGGGCCGAAAACCTCTCTATCCGACTCATTGCCCCCGATGTCTCTTCCATTATCTCAAATGCGCCGGCAAAGCGAGACAGGACTTTGAAGATCAGCTCGAGTGATTCGGGAGGGACGAAGCCAAACCGCTTGAAGAATTCAAGGCCTCTCAGTCCACTAATACTGAATCAGTCTCAAACCTATCCCAGGCCACTGAGCTCAAACTCAACAATATTCAACAAGCTCTGGAGGATAAGGTGTCTGAGAAGCTGACGGAATTTAAGGCCTGTAGCTGAACTCTCCCACAAGAAATACGGTGAAGATCTTGCTTCGAGAGGAATGAGCTGCTTGAGGCACCGACAAAAATCAAAGACAAACTCGACTCTCTCAACCTCTTACAAAAGCCTAGACCTAAAGGTATCCACTCCAACTCCGGTAATAATTGATGATGCCAAAAAGGGGGAAGGAAAGGATAAAAGGGAAGAAAAGAAAGACAGTGAAAAGGGGACAAGTCAACCCCCAAGCTGACCCTGACTAAACCCTCAGCCAAATTCACTAAGGGGGAAGCTCCACTGAAGCCCGCCTAGGAACCCGTGTCGAGCGAGCGCAAGCGAAGTTCGGACTATTGCTGCTTCGGACCACCGAAGAGACCCAGGGTGTCTCTCCGTTGCGAGCACAGCGAGAGACCGGCCCAAGTGGCTCGGGAACGGCTACTCACGCAACCCGGACTCCTACCGATATTGTTAAGGAGGTTGCTTGAGTATGCTGAACATAAGGATTCAGAAGAGGAAGAAGCCCCTCTACCACCGCCTGTTCCAGGCAAAGGGAAGAAAGTACTGGAACTCCCGACCCCTCCAGCAAAGAAATCAAAGAGATACATTTCTACTGAAGAGGAGGCTCCGATAGCAGCTGACGAGAAGCTTAGGGAGATAGCCAAAGCTGAGGCTGCCAACAAGCCTAAAGAAAAGACCTCTCAAGGCAAAACTAAGGCACCAGCTCGAGGCGGAAAGAAAACTGCTAGGTTGCCTCCAAGGAAGCTCAAGATTCATGATGATGAAGATAGAGAAAAGGAAAAGGAGCAACAACAGAAGAATACTGAGAAGAAGGGTACATCCAAAGAGAAATCCAGTACCCCTGCTGACTCAGAAGACTTTCCTCACCAACCTTCCTATATGAGATCCAAAGAACAAGATGCTGAGATCGAAGCCATTTTCGCTCAGATGGATAGGTATCTCTACAGAGGAGAGGAAGCCGTAAAAGATAGAAGCCCGCTGACGGAGAATACATATGGCAGACTTGAGGCACTGAGAATTCGTACTGAACAAGAGGCCAGGCTGAGAGTACCTTCAAAAGCTGATATTCCTTATCGATACAGAAGGTTCAGGAAGCCAGCTGATCTGAAATCGCATAGATGGCCAAGGACAAACGATTGGATGCCTGCTCAGTTTACTCAGAGATGGGAATCTGCAAAGATAGAGTTTATCAAGCGCAATTATTTCTGGAGGTTCCGCCGGACAAGGCTAAGGCCGATGCTTACACGGGAATGGATGATGATAACGTAACCGAATCTATACGTATACTTGCATAAAGCCGTGTCTGAAGGTATAGAAGTCAGTGTTACTGAGCCCAGAATCATACCTCCGCCAAGAAGAAATGATGACTCAATCCATCATGGAGTAATAGAAAAAGAAGTGAAGAATGCTGCCGCAAACAGAGGACTTGAAGAAGATGAGCCAGCAGACTTCGAATAATACTGAGGCGAGGAAGAACTCATACGTAATGTATGGCTTACCCCTGCTCGAGTCGAATCGCAAAACTTTATGGACAGGGATCAAGCGATACAAGCGTTCTTAGTATTAGATTTCTTTATCTTCCTAGCTTAGAAAGAGATGTAATGTATCGAACTTTCATATCTTATATATACATTCTCTTTTGGCTCGATAATATCTTATTGTCTAAACGTACCGTGTTTGTTTTATGCTTAAACACTCGGAATCACCGAAGTGATTGCCGACTCACACACTCACTTTATCTTACTTGTCGCCTTATTGCTTCTCTAGATCCGATAGTCTAGTTGTTGTGTTTCGGGGAATTGTTTAGATAGAGGGAAATTGTTTTGCCCTCGCTCCCTTCAATAGACTAGAACTTGAAGAACAAACTCCACTGATCCTAATTGTAATAATGTAAGGAACTCGTTTCGATAGTTTAGTGTTAGCATAGATGATAGGTTTTGGCATCATCAAATAGGGGAAATTGTTGGGTGATGATTTTATCCTCAAGCCTTGTTATACTTAGTGGGAAATGATTACGTCTTCAAGATCGACCGTAAGCTCGGTAGCCTCGTGCTCGTACCTATCTCGAAGATCCCAAAACCCTATCTTGATTGATGAACCATTCCCGTGTAATTGTTTTGTCTCCGAGGTTTCGGACTCGGTGACACTCTGCTCCGGTTAAGGCGGTCGGTAGCTTATCGGCCTCGGCACCGAAGTAGAAGACTCAGTATTTACTGGACTCAGCAGGAGCAGTATACCGAAGGAGTCAGTAGAACTGAACTCAGCAGGAGTAGTTCACTGAACTCAGAGCTGACCATCAGTAGAGTACCCTCAGCTGTCTCTCTACTGAATGAAGATCAGACTCAAGAACGGCAGCACGGTCTTACGAACCGTCGGACACTTTTTGAATATACAATCGGATTTGTCAAGTACGAGGAAAAGAGAAGTCGGCTTCGGTATGCCTCGAAGTCTGTTCCGTCTCAACCACTCCATAATCCTCGACAAATGACAAGTATACACGTGTCTCTACCTACTAAAGCTGCAAGTCAACATATTTCCAGAAAAGGAGGGAAAGGACACTGTTACATCCTTCAAAAAGAGCCGTTAGCTACCAAAAGAGAGAGAAAGGAAGATCGTCTCCAACGGATCTTTTCCAATCTCCTGCTCTATAAATAGAGGGACATTTCAAGCCTTGAAAAAGAGAGCAAAAGAGAGAGAGACGAATGCGCATAAGCTTAACGACGAAAACAAACACAAGCATTCAAATGAGCTAGAACCAGAAAACCCTAAGTCTTCCGCAAGAATTTGAAGATCTATCTCCGTGAAAGACTACCTTCTCACCATATGGGAACCAAGCTAAACTGTTAGAAGAGCCTCTAGTATCCAAATCGACGATACACGAACCTAAAGCTTATTTCAGCTGTTCGTCGATCTAGAAGCCACTCTCTCATTCCCTATCCCTCTAACCCTAAGCTCAACAGAATATACTTATAGCTTAGACGAAGGAGTTCATATTTGAACCCAATCCTTATTGTAAAAGGACTCCTTCATAGTTGGAGAAGTTTGTCAAACACTTTAGTTTGATGCCTTTGTAAACTGGGACTTGTTTAGTATAATCCCCAAGCCACGGCTTTGTCCTGTGCACAAGCTGACCGAGACTAACTCAGTATAATAAATAGCCTCCTGAACTTTTCGGGACAGTGGACGTAGGATCGATTGATATCCGAACCACTTTAAAAATCTGTGTCTTGTTATTGCTTTCTGATTACTGTTGCATTGATTTTACTGTTCATACTGAAAACCTACTTTAAAATCATACAACTGTCTCAGCATACTGAACTGTCTATTTGCTGAACTGAGACTTGCTAAAACGTTTTTTCCACTCAACGGATTTGGGCCTACACTTTTCCGCACCGCTGAACTCTACCTGTTTGATACTGAATTCTGACTCAGTCAGCTAGTAGATCTTAGTAGAGTCAGACTCTTTGCCACACACGATTCAAAACAGCTATTTGGTCTGCTGAATTATTTCAGTACATCACTTTCCTGAACAAGACTGTTAGTGTTCGAAGTTGAGAAAATCGGAGTCAGGTGTATTCACCCCCCCCCCTCTACACCTGATCGTACACTCGGGACCAACATAGAGTTCAATAGCTGATAGGTTCAGTAGAACATCCTTTGTCAGCCTGAAGAACTCAGCACTAAGGAATTCAGTTGAGTATTTCAGAACCCACTTAATCAGTAAAGAAGTACTGAATATCTCATAAGAATGTCAGTAGAAGACTACTCAGTAAAAGCATTCGAGGAAGTCAACTCAGTACCCACGTTGGAGTTTGAACAAACCTCACCAACTCTCCAAGATCGACCAATGAGGAGCTGCTAGCGATGTACCTACTATGACACAAAGTTGTTCCTTAGACTGAAAAAGAGGAAATCCCTACAGTGACATTCTTATCATTTTCGACACGTGTCTAGACCTTTTACAATGGCTCTATTCATGAGTTGAGACTATAAATAGAGAAGTCTTCATGCAGAAGACATCAACCAGGAACCAAGCATACTCAAGTATTCAAACTCTCTAGCGCCCAAAAAGCGTACACGGCGAAGAACTCATACACATAGAGATTTATTAGTTTTTCACTCTAGAGATCTATTATTTCCATTCTCTATTGTAAGCTATTCTTGTAATATCTTAAGCTTAGAAAATTTGAAGGAGTTCAGGTTAGTGAATTGTTCTTACTGTAAGAACTCCTTCTTAGTTGGAGAAAATCAAACCTCGTGTTTGAAATTGTTAAGTCACTAAGACTATAACTAGAGTATCTATCCAGCGTACAGATCGATTGAGACTTGCTCAATATAAGTAATGAAGAACTCCTCTTTTGTTCAGGAGAGTGGATGTAGTATCCAGCGTATTCGAACTACTTTAAAAACTGCTTGTGTTGATTTATTATTTCATTGATTAACTGTTCATACTGCATATAATTGAACTTTAAAAATCAATCAGCATTAAATGTGTTTTCAAATCGAGATGAAAATTATTTTGGGTCTACACTTCCGCACTCTATCTTATAGTGAATTATTGTTCACTGACTAAAGTCAGTTGATAGGACTCAGAGATATCCTCTGCCCACGCGATCGAGAAAACTTATTTGGCTAACTGACTTGTTCAGTAGCACAATTCAATAGTTACTGACTTTCGCGTTTGAGTTGAAATTTGCACTCAGGTGTATTCACCATCCCCTATCTACACCTGAAGACTCGTCTCTGGACCAACAATAATAATACAAAAGATAAGAAAAACGTCTCAATGTTTAGGGATTCTTTTTCCCTACATTAATTAGGTATTCACCGTATTTTTTTTTCATAATACGGGATTTCCATCATCGATTCGTCGTGAAGGCAAAAGATTTTCACAATTAACTCAGGCCTCTTCCTCTCCGTCTAACCCCTCCTTCTCTTCGTCTCACGGTACGAATTCGAATCGACGGCGGCGATGTCCTCATCCGGGTGCTGGCGTTGTACGCCTCCATGGTTCTGGGGGCGGCATTCGGCATGCTCTACATGGTGGCAGCGTTGGGCGTTGTCGTGCCGGCCACTTTGATGATGTGGATAACAATATTGTTGTCTTTCTGCGGAAAGCCGAGGAGGAGGCTGGTGGTGGAGGGGAAGAAATTGACGGTAGAGATAGTGGGTTTGTGGTTCGAGTTTTGATCAAGGAGGGGAGTGTTGTGGCGACAATTTTTTCAAATGGAATTCGTCTCTGCAAAATGAAATATATATTGACTTTCTTGATTGGACAACATGGTGGTAAGATTTGTCTTCTCAAATTGAGTTGCTATCTTATTTTTCTAGTTTTAATTTTGAATCTGGAACTGCGGTTAGAGGAACAAAAAAAATGTTTGGGCGGAGGGATGTAAAGGCTGAGGCGGAGGCCGCTTTTAATGGAGAGCACCTCGTCGCTTTCCATGAGGGCACCTCATCGTCTCCACCTGTCCATCTGGGAAGAGATAGCCGCAAGTTACGGGTCATGGAATTTGAAGGGTTCGTTAGCTGGATTTAATTAGTACTACTATTTTGAAGATTGAGATAACTAACAATGTGTTCAGTATTCTTACAAAATCAGCACTGATAACTTCTATAACAAAATTAAATGATAATTAAGAGCGTGTCCAGTTTTAATTATCACCTCATTGTTTGTTGTATTGAAAATATTTATGTTTTCAACTTCATAACAAAATCAAATGACACAGTACTCAAGTTAAGAAGACGCGTGGAATTTTGGGATAGAATGATGTTGATGTATTTAATATTCCATTCGTCTCATATAAAGTGTCTTATTTTCATTTTTGGGTTGTCCCATAGAAATGTCATGTTTCTAAAAAAAGCAAACAATGTGTGGACCAAAATTAACAACTCAAAAGTCAAACAATACACACAACACAATAAAGGTTTTTTAATCTCCGTGCCCCATAGAAAGATGACACTTTCTATGGGATGGAGGGAGTAATTTATTATAAGTAAGATTAAATAAATAATATTTTAAAATTCACTTTAGAATTCGGATAGTTTTGTAATATTTCGAAACACAATACAAATAATCTATTTTCCTCATTTTCCTGATAATCATATTCCGCAAAATCTTATTCCAAACAACTTTACTTTTCTGCGGACCAAACAAGGTCGAGTGTCATGCACTACAAGGACAAACGTGAAACACATGTCAAAGTCACATGCAACCATAATATTTTGTGTTGAAATTCCCTTTCTACCAATATAAGGAATTTGAAGATGTTGTGGTAATACAACTTTAATACGAGTGACGTTAATAGTACTAATACAATCATAGGAAAAGTCACATTATCAATAGAGTGGAATGTCAACTCTATACATTTCAAAGTTGCTAAATGCAAAAATATACATGGATTTCCAAAAATGCATAAATGTACAAAAAAGTAGCATTCACACTCAGTGTGTGTGCAGTGTGTGTGCAGAGTGTGTGCATGTTTATGTCGGTTGTTTATTTCGAGAAGACATATTTATATATAAAAAAAAAATTACAACTGCAAATCTGGACCATTGATTTGCGCTGAAGACAAAAAAAAAAATAATAACACTACATTTGCGCTGAAGGCAATTCAAACCCGTGACCTCAATATTATTCCGAAAGAAACCTACCGTTGTGCCATTTCAAATTCTCAAACAAATTATAACCTTTTTATTTGTAGAAGATAACTGTAGAATACAAAACAAAATGAAATATAAGCGCCAATAAGAATCGAACCAGAGACGTATCTTGTTTATCCAGAGTATTAAACCATTGTACCAGTATCCATTCTCGAAAATATTAACGTTATTAAACTTTGAAAACCCTATGCATGTGAAACTGTATCCGTTGTCTCTCTCTGTCAGTGATGAAGAGATCGTTATCTCTTTCTCACTCTCTCTCTCTCGCGCTGGAGTCCTCTCTCTCTCTCTCTCTCTCGCTGAAGCCCTCTGGCTCTCTCGCTGTCTCTCTATAAATCAGTCCCTTTCTCTCTCTCTCTCTCTCTCTCTCTCTCTCTCTCTCTCTCTCTCTCTCTCTCTCTCTCTCTCTCTCTCTACGCATATGGTCGTCCCTTTCTGTGCATATACTTTCACTTTTTGCAGGTTAGAGAATATATTCTCTAAGGGTCAGAAATCAGAATCTTACTATTAGTATGCTTTAGGGTTTACTTTCACTTTCACGTGTTGTTGCTTCGTTAGGAGATTTGTAGATACGTAGATATTTGTGATCCATTCCAATCTCAAGAGCACGGTATATTTAATTAGTTTTTATACAAAATTGTCATATTTGTGATCCATTCGAAATATGAAGAATCCAAAATATTCTAAAAATATTTGAATCCATTCGTATATAATATTTGAAAACTTTGAATATCTTGATCAATATTTTCAAAAATTAATTTTAAATAATGCGAAATAGTAGGGTTGATAACATAATTGAAATTAGGGTTGATAACAGAAATGAGAATGTTAGGGTTCCTAATTATTATTACGTAAAACCTTGATAAATATTGTCATATATATATATATATATATATATATATATATATATATATATATATATATATGTTGGTCCCGAGAGTACGGTCAGGTGTAGAGGGGGGGGGGGTGAATACACCTGATTCGATTTCTCAACTTCGAACTCGAACAGTCCCTATTCGGGATGGTGTCGCGATCAAAGCTTCGATGCGGACCGCATAACCGTTTCGAATCGAGTTAAAGGCTAAGAGTACTGACTCAGCTGAGATCTGCTAACTGACTAGGTCAGAATTCAGTATCTACAGTAAGAGTTCAGTGCGCGGAATAGTGTAGGCCCAAATCGGTTTTTTGTGAGAAAACGTTTTAAGTCTCGGTTCAAGTAGATTTAAAAGTTCGGTATGCCGAGAGACGGTTGATTGATTTTAAATATGATGTTCGAGTATGAATAGTAAAATCAATGCAAACGCTTAAGAAAGCAAGAAGAGACACAGGATTTTTAAAGTGGTTCGGATATCGCTCAAATCCTACGTCCACTGTCCCGAATGATCAGGAGGCTATTTATTATCCTGAGTTAGTCTCAGTCAGCTTGCACAATGGGCAAAGCCGCGTCTTGGTTTTTATATCGATCCAAGTCTCGGTTACAACACTATCAAACTTAAAGTGTTTGACAAACTTCTCCAACAAGGTGAAGGAGTCCTTATACAATAAGGATTGGGTTCAAATGTGAACTCCTTCGTCTAAGCTATAGATAAGAACGGTTGAGCTTAGGGTTAGAGGGATAGGGAATATGAGAGAGTAGCTTCTAGATCGACGAACAGCTGAAGGTAAGCTATAAGTTCGTGTAACGTCGATTGGATACTAGAGGCTTTATATGTTGGTTTAGCTTGATTCCCTATGAGCTAGAATGTAGTCTTTCGCCGGAGATTGTTCTTCGAGTTCTTGCTAAGACTTTGTTCTTTGGAATTCGCTCTTTTTCGCGCTCTCTCTAGTTCTTGGTTCTTGAGTTCTTCAAATCTTGAATGATCTCTCTATTTATAGAGCAGAGATTGAAAATAGATCCGTTGGAGATGATCTTCTTCTCTCTCTCTCTTTTTTGGTAGCAAACGGCTCTTTTGGTGTAGGTAACAGTGTACTTTCCCACCTTTTTAGGTAAAAGGTTGACTGCAGCTTTAGCAGGCGAGAAGACACGTGTATGCTTGTCATTCGTTGAGGTGGATGGAGTGGTTGAGATAGCACAAACTTCGAGACAGACTGAAGCTGACTTCTCTCTTCCTCGTACATGAATATGCTGATGGTCTTTCAAAAGATTCTAACAGTCCTGAAGACTATCTGCCGTTGCTGAGTCTGACCTTGTATTCAGTAGATAGACTGCTGAGATAAGTCTACTGATTATCAGCTCTGAGTCCAGTGAACTACTCTCGCCGAGTTCGGTTCAACCGACTCTCTCGCATATCTTGCTCTCGCCGAGTCCAAGATCATCGAGTCTTCCTGCACCGGTGCTTGAGGCAAATAAGCTACTGAGCGCCTTGACCAGAGCAGAGTGTCTACTGAGTCTGAAACCTCAGAGACAAATACGAATACAAAGGAATGGTTCATCAATCAGATAGGGTTTTGGGATCTTCAAATCTTCTCAACAGTTCAGAGCACGAGGCTACTGAGCGTGATTCAGTATAGAAGATAGAGTCATTTGCCACAAGTATGATCATGCTGAGGATTGAATCATCACCCAACAATTTCCCCTATTTGATGATGCCAAAACCTATCATCTATGTCCTATCAACTATGCTAAACACTAACTTACTCGAAACGAGAGCTCCTTACAAATATTACAAGTAGGATCAGTGGAGTTGTCTGGTAAGTGCTAGACTACTGAGGGAGACAGGGCAGAACAATTTCCCCCTTTACAATAATTTCCCCCATGCAACAATTTCCCCCTAAGAGAAATAATAACTCTCCGAAAGTCTAGTCTATCAGAGATCTAACCGAGCAAGAACTGACAAGTAAATAAACAAAGTGTGTGTCAGTAATCACTTCAGTGATTCTGAGTGTTAAAGCATAAAGCAAACACGGCTATTTAGACAACAAGTAGTTGTCAGAGCCAAAAGAAGATTTGTATATATATAATAAATAGTTCAAGACATTACAAATCTTGCTAAGCTAAAGGGAGAACTAAGAGGGAGAACCCTTAAACCGCCGAATCCTATTCATGAAACCTTGGGATTTATCTTCGAGCAATGGGACTCCATACATTCCGAACGTGTTCTTCCTCGCCTTCGGTATTCGGCGAAGTCTCGCCGGATCATCTTGTTCTAGACCTCGCTTCAACGCAAAGATTCTTCACTTCTTGTTCAATCATTCCGAGATGTCTCGAGTCGTCTTGTCTTCCGGGGTGGAGGAATGATCCTTGCTTCGAGAACGCCGACTACTACCCCTTTAGTTCTTGCTCCGTGCATATATGGGTAAAGATCGGGTTCGATGAATGGTCATCCACTCGACATAGGCATCAACCTTAGACATTTCGGGCCGTAATCGACGTAAATAATTTCTCTTGATAAACTCTATCTTGGCCGATTCCCATCTCCGATTGAACCGAATAGGCATCCATTCGTCCGATCTCGGCCATCTATGTGTTTTCGATCGTTTGGCTTCTTGAACCTTCGTATCGATAAGGAATGTCGCTTTCGAAGGAACTCTCGGCCCGGCCTCTTGTTCATGACGCTTCCCGAGCTCCTCAAGGTCCGCCAAATGTATCCTCCGTCTAGCAACCTCTATCCGTCTAGCTTCCTCTCCTCTCGTAGAGATATCTATCCATCCGAGCAAAGATTTCTTCAATTTCGCATCTTGCTCTTGAGGCTTCGAGGAGCTTGTTCCGATTCGGCCAGGGGTACTAGATCTAGATTTGGATGTACCACGCCTTTCGGTACTCTTCTGCTCGTCGCTCCTTTTCTTTTTCTCTCGTCCTCTTCATCTCGTTATGATGAGCTTTCTCGGAGGCGATCTAGCAGCTTCTCTTTCCTCCTCCGGATGGGGCTTTAGTCTTTCCTTTGGGCAAGCTTAGACTTTGGCTTGTTAGCCGCTTCTTCGGCCTCTGCAATTTCTCCGCCGCCTCTCATCCGCAGCTATTTGGGGTTCCTCCTCGCCGAGATATGTACCTTAATCGCTTTGTTGGAGGGGTTGGAATTTTAAGCTTTTGTTTGCCCTTGCCTTCTTGAGCCGGGTGGTGGAAGAGGAGCCTCTTCTTCTTCCGAGTCCTCCACCGCTTTGTTCGCCGTACTCGGCAACCTCCTTAATAATGTCTTTGGGAGTCCGGGTTGCCCGAGTAGTCTCGCTGGGGTCCCGAGCCACTTGGGCCGGTTTCGGTGTGCTCACGGCCGAAACACCCCGGGCCTCACCCTTCGAGACCGAGTTTGAGTCCGGGATGACTTCGAGTGTAGCTTCCCCCTTAGATTTTGGACTTTTGGTGGGAGTCGCCTTCTCGGATACTCTTCTTTCCTTCCCTTTTTCCTTCACTTTCCCCCTTTTTGGCATCATCAATGAGCACCGGGGTAGGGACTAGGACCGACTTCTTCAGGACTTTTGTAGGAGGTTGACGACTCATCAAGACGATGGTGGAGCTTAGTCGAGCCTCATGCAACTCGTTCCTCTCCATGGTAAGGTCTTCCTTGTACTTGCTTGTGAGAGAGGTCACTGCTTCCTTGAAGTCTTTCGGCTTCTCGGTGATCTTGTCTTCCAAGGCCGCTTGGATATTCTCAAGTCTTTGTTCGGTGGCCTCGGATTGTTCGGTGATAGCGTCGGTATGAGCCGCTTTAGAAGCCAAAAATTCATCAAGTAGCTTGGCTTGGCTCTCTCGAAAGATCTTGAGCTGAGCTTCGAATTTGACTTGTCTGCGAGCCAACGCTTCGAAATAAGCGCGGAAACATCGGGGGCGGCCGATGAAGAGACGAAAGACTTCAGCCCCGAAGTTCTTTAGTCGTGGCTTGAGCGATCCGCTTCCATGTCCTATGGATAGCCTTCGCAAGATCTCGATTTTTGATCCCTTGGGCGCTTAAGGCTTTTGCCATCGATCGAGATCTCTTTGCGGTCCGGGCCGGGCGCCGCTTCGAAAGTCGATCGCAGCAAAGAGCCGAGCGGGCTCTGCGAGGACGAAGCACCAGCCTTGGACTTCTCAGGACCAAGGATACTGAGTGGTGGTGCTGCTTCAGTATGGGTATCCTTGTCCTGTGGATGTCCCTCATCAGGCTTTCCAGGGCCTGAATCACTGGGTGGGTCCTGGTCGTCATGATCTGACCCATCTGAGGGTGCTGAGCCTTCTGCTTGTTTGTCATATATCATCGCAAGCATAGCGGCCCTCAGATTCTCCATGGTGCTAAGGTCAGCAGGCTCTGAGTAGCCTATTTGCTGCCTCAACTTCATCTCTTCTTCATGGAGTTGCGACGGGAGTAGTGGAGAACAAGGCGAAGTAGATGCGGCCACTCCTGAAAGCGAAGAAGCATGTGGAGCCTTGCTGTTTTGGCAATGATCATCAAGTCTGAATGATCAGCAAGCTCCGGTATCTGTTGAAGGATCTCACGGGAGGCTCGAGATAAGATCATTGAAGCTTCCATCCCGATTGATTCACCTTCAGATGCAGTCTCAGACTCCAAGTCTATGTGTGAAGTCTGTTCTTCAGTTGGAGGGACTGAGCCGAGTGGAGGGACGAAAAGGGGGCGCGTCTAGGCGCCGAATATCTGCGCTCCGAGCTTCGTAAGCATCCCCTTGGTCCCTTTCAGTGGAAACGATCTTCTCCACTGACTGAGTCTTCTCAGAAGACTCGGACTCATCAACCAGCTGCAGGGGCGGAGTAGTCTTCTCAGGAGTCTGTTCAGCAGGCACTTCTGGAACCTCCTCAGTAGTTGGCACCTCAACGGCTTTCTTCAGTTTCTTTGCCGGTGCCTTAGGAGTTTTAGCGGGAGGGGTTCTTTTCTTTGTAGGCGTAGCCTGCTGAGACTTTGATTGCGGAGAGACTGCTAAGGGTCCTGACCCTATCTGCTGAAGCGCTGCTGTCTTGTTGTGAAATCTGACCTTCTCACATTGAAGTACTCCTTGTCACTGTAGGTGATAGGCTCAGATCCACATAAATCTTCGATCATGATGGACAGTTTGAGTCCATACAGCAATTTGCCCTTTGCGCTCAGCATGTTCGATGCCTTGTCGAACTTAGCAGCCTGAGCCATGAATTCTCGGAGAAAGAACTCCGTCCAATTAATTTGGGCTCGGTCGTATATGGCCATCATCATCTGAATCTTAGGCCTCGACACCTGGTCAAACGACCCTGCTTGTCTTGTCAGTAGCTGCGTCACTATATAAGCAAGTGCCCTGAACTGAGGCAACATGCTGTTCTTCGGAAAAGCAGCTTTGAAAGTAGTGGGCTTTCCACAGAAGACGGTAAGATATTCATCAACTCGGTCGTCTCTGTACCCGACTGTACTGGTCCCTTCGGAGGGCAGATCAAAACTCCGCTTCAAAGCATCCTTGATGGACATCTGCTTCAGCTCCGTAGTGGCGTTTTGGATAGAATGGGCAACAAATCTCGCCACTATGTCTCCAGACACTACGTCTGAATTCAAGTACAGCTCTGCAACCCGTCTCGGGAGGAAGAACGAAGGCCTCCTAGACAGAATTTCTCCACCACGACTCGCGCAGAGCCGAGAATATATCGTCCATGTACTCCGGATCGCATGAATAGAAATCCATGGTGGGTTCAAACCACACGCGATCCTTCTCCGGGAATGTTCTCGCATATCCGCCGGAGATATCATAGAGATATTGGTTTCCGCCATTGTACTGTTACAAGAAATGAATCGATCCGTTTCTTGGATAGAACAAGGCTTTGCATAATGCGATACTCGAAACATATAACAAATACATTAACGAGATATAAGCATACCAATAGATAAAATTCGAGATAAGATTGAGAGTGAAGTTGCAAGTAAGGATTGCGAATGCAGGTCTCGGATTTTTCGGAATTTGAAAGTTATGAAGTATGCTAATGGCGGTTTTAAAGATATGATCGAATATATATATCAACTATGAAGGTGAACGGTTTTCGATCGAAGGCTGAATTTAAACTTGCTTTATGATATGGACGGTTAAGATTAGAAGTTAAAAATAGGCAATGATCACAAAAGGCGCCTAAGTCAAAGCCAGTTGTAAAATAGCCTAAGTAGTAACTGTGAAAAGACATGCATTAAATGCGTGCAGAGTTCAGCAAGCTTATGTATGGAATGTCGTGCCTTAAATGTGAGCCGTTAATAATAAAGACAAACCAAAAGATATTAATGTCATGCTTTGAATCTTTGCCATAAATGCAAGGGACTCGTTGTATTAAATTACTACCGAGTAGAGATACGCAAACCCGTCGGTCGAACATAGTAGTCACCGATACCTCGTGTAGATGGTTTCTCGTCTCTACGTCTTGAATGTATCAAGATCGAGAGTGAACATTCCCCCCCTTACCGAAATGTCTCTCTCCCGAAACCTCTTACTTGGCCGGGTCGGTAGGGTCCAACAGACCTAGCTCTACTGAAAGTTCTCTGAATCTGGATTCAGCTAGAGGCTTGGTCAGTATATCAGCCCGTTGCTTGTCAGTATGGATCTTCTCCATCCTGATATCCTTTTTCTCGACATGGTCACGAATGAAGTAATGTCTGATGTCCACGTGCTTGCATCTCGTGTGAAATACAGGGTTCTGAGTGATTGCAATAGCACTGGTACTGTCGCAGAAAATCGGCACTTCATTCTGAATGACGTCATAGTCTCTCAGCTGCTGTCTCAGCCAAAGGATCTGGACGCAACAACTTATAGCAGCCATGTATTCAGCTTCAGTAGTCGACGTGGCCACTGAGTGCTGTTTCTTTGAAAACCATGAGATCAGCTTGCTGCCAAGGAACTGACATGTTCCTAAAGTTGATTTTCGTTCTATAATAACATCCTGCATAGTCAGCATCAGAATAACCAGTTAGTTCAATATTATCATCAGCTGGATACCACAAACCCATGTCAGGTGTTCCTCGTAGATAGCGGAGAATCTTCTTTGCTGAGTCCATATGACTCTGCTTGGGATTCGACGAAATCGAGCACGCATACCCTACGCAGATAAGTTATGTCGGGACGAGTAGCCGTTAGATATAATAAAGAACCAATTATAGCACGGTATTCGGTTTGGTCTATCGATACTCCCTCTTTATCAAGATCTATCTTCATATTCGTGTTCATTGGGATCTTGATTGATTTGCTTGGATGTGCGGCCGAATCTTTTGATGAGGTCTCGAGTGTATTTGCCTTGGTTGATGAACGTTCCCTTTTCAGATTGCTTGACTTGAAAACCAAGGAAGTAGTTCATTTCACCCATCATCGACATCTCGAACTTATCCTTCATCATCTTTTCAAATTGCTGACACATGATGACATTCTTTGATCCGAATATAATGTCATCCACGTAGATCTGCACAAGTAATAAGTCTTCTTCCAGTCGAATGCTGAATAGAGTGCGGTCTACTGTGCCTTTTTGAAAACCTTTCTGAAGAAGAAACTCAGACAGGGTATCGTACCAAGCCCTGGGTGCTTGTTTTAACCCGTATAGAGCCTTCCTGAGTCTATATACTTGATGTCCCTGCTGAAAGCCGGGCGGTTGTTCCACATAGACTTCTTCTTTCAGCACGCCATTCAGGAAAGCAGACTTCACATCCATTTGATAAACTCTGAATCGTTGATGTGTTGCGTAGGCTAGGAATAGTCTAATTGCCTCCAATCTTGCAACTGGAGCGAAAGTTTCATCGAAATCTATTCCTTCAGCTTGACAGTAGCCTTTAGCCACGAGCCTTGCTTTGTTCCTGACTATAACGTTGTTTTCATCTCGCTTGTTTTTGAAGACCCATTTGGTTCCAATGACATGTTGATGCCGGGGTCTGTCTACAAGCTCCCATACTTCGTTTCTCGTGAACTGATTCAGCTCTTCCTGCATAGCAATAATCCAGTCAGCATCTTTAAGTGCATCCTCAATATTCTGAGGCTCTTCAGTAGACAAGAAGCAGGAAAATAATGCGCTTTCTCCTTGACGGAATCTGGATCTTGTCTTGACATGTGCTGAAGGATCTCCAATTATAAGATCAGCAGTGTGAGCATCTAGCCACGATCTACGATGTTTTAACTCTTCATCTGAAATTTGTTCAACACAGATAGGGTGAGTTAGGCATTTCAGTTGTACTATTCTGAGATTGAAGAATTTCAGTGATAAGAGTATGATCTACTGAGTCACCGGGTTCGGGGGCATTCAGCTCGGGAACATTACTAGATGTTCCCCCCCGAGTTGTTATTCTCAATAGTGGTCTCGGTTACCTCTACGGTTTCCTCATCGACTCGAGTTACCCGGGATTGATTCCGTTCGGGAGAATCAATCGCTCGCCTACTTGCTCACTGGTTGAGATTCGAGAGATTTGTCTTCGGTTTCTTCGTCCGAATCATCATCCCTACATAGCCGGATCTTTTCGGATTTGTCTTTTAAGCTTAGATCCCGTAGCCGCTACTTGATGTCCTCGATTCGGAATTTGAGTTATTGCTCTTGTCTTCGTAGCAAACTCGTTAAAAACAACATGAGGGCTTTCCTCCACGCAAAGAGTCCGATGGTTGAATACTCGAAGGCTTTGCTTGACCCGAGAGTATCCTAAGAATACTCCCCGATCCGACTTGCTATCAAAAGTCTTCACTGATCTTTCCCATTATTGTGGATAAAGCATGAACAACCAAAAATATGGAAATAAGATAGAGAAGGCTTCTTGCCGTTCCATAGTTCATATGGTGTCCGCTTATCTTTGCTTTGTCGGTAGAGATCTATTCTCGAGTATAACATGCAATATCGGTAGCTTCGCCCGCAATTTGGTTGGGAGTCCCGAGTCCGCGAGTAGAGTCCTTGCTTGCCTCTTTTAGAGTTCTCGTTCTTTCGTTCGGCAACTCCATTCTCGCCGAGGTGTGCGTGCAGCGAAGTCTCATGCTCTATTCCTTCGCTTGCGTAACTCCTTTACCATGGAATTAAGGAACTCGGTTCCTGTCTCGAACGTATTTTTCCCGATCTTGGTGTTCTTCTCGACACCGAGCTTTTTCGAAGCGTTGGTAACTCTGTTTTGACGTCGACTTGTTGGCAATGAATATGACCCATGTGTAGCGAGTAGTCATCTATGACCACTAATGCATATTTTCCGCCTCCGATCGTCACCGGGGAGACTGGATCGAACAAATCCATATGTAGCACCGAAGAATTCCATCCGTGGAAGGCGATGGAACCGGAGGATTTTGATTCCTTGTTTGCTTTCCCTTCGGACATGCTTCACACCGAGTGTCTTTCTTTGAATACTTCATTCGGCGGTCCCCTTGCTAGAGTGTTTCTTGCAAGCTTGTTGAGCGTCTTAAAGTTGAGATGGCCGAGTCTTCGTGCCATAGCCACCCCGTGCGGTTGTCATTCTTCGCCAATAAGCAAGCTTCGTGTTCGGTTCGATCGGCCACATATATGTTCTTTCAGCGCGAACCCGATAACACCGTTTTCCCCGTGGATTTATCAATAACATCACGTAAACCAGCGTCAAATATCACTCTATTTGAGTTATCACAAAATTGACTAACGAGAGAAGATTATGCCGAAGTCCTTCAACATATGATACTCTTGGAACGTTGGCGGTCTCAATGCCGAGTGTTCCATATCCTCCGGTATAGCCTTTTGCATTGTCTCCGAACTCAATTCTGGGTCCTTCTTCAGTGATATAATTCTTCAGTAGACTCCTTTGGTATGTCATGTGTCTTGGGTTTCAGCAATTTAGGATTTCAGCAATTAGGGTTTTAGCAATTTCAGCAATTTAGTTTTGGGATTTTCGATAGTTTTTTTTTTAATCAAAACGCCCAGTGTGGGTGGGGAGTTAGACGGACTCCCAACCCGTCCATATCATAATCAAAATAGTACAATGTTCAAGGCATGCCCAAAAATGACATCCTCTACAAATCTCAAGGAGTAAACCATGAAAGCAAACAAAAGGCTTAACAGATGGCCCAAACAAACGAAACACGAACAATAGAAAAACATAATATGTCCAAAACATAATCAAAATCTCAAACTGTCTGATGACGAAATCTGAAGTTAGGATAGCTAAGCTGGTCGATCCTAACCAAACTCTGTAAGTACCTCGGTGCAGAAACAACATCGTATGTAGTAAGCTCCAGAACCTGATGACCACGCCGTGCAAGAAAATCAGCCGGTTTGTTCCCTTCACGATGGATATGAGAGATACGAAACCAGACACCTCGGAGAAGAAGCCTGATATGCGCCAGAGTGTGACGCATCGCAGCCGAACCATGCCGATATGAAGAGAGAAGAGTAACCACCGCTGCAGCATCCAACTCGATCCAAATGTCTGATGATAACTGAGTGGCCAGCCGAAGACCCTGAAGAAGGGCTAGCAACTCAGCATCGAAACTCGAAGAAGCGATCAACGGCAAGCAAAAAGCTGTCAAGAGCGACCCTGAATGATCCCGGACCAAACCTCCACCTGCCGCCGATCCAGTGCCCGCATCGAAAGAACCGTCCGTATCCAGCTTAACCCAGGGTGCCTCCGGGGGATGCCACAAGACCATGAGAGACCGAAGGACTCTCCTGATCGGCTGATGAGGAGGCATGAAGGGTACCTTAGGCAAGCAGCCAGCCCACTGCGCAAGAAGAAGCTTCCCAGCAGCCACCAATAAGTGCAGATGATGCTCCACCTGCCAAATCACGTGAGACGAACAGAAAGGAACACGACGATGCTTACTACTGTTCCTCTCCGTCCACAGAAACCAAAATTTAGGGTTTACCAATTTAGGGTTTCAGAAATTTAGGATTTTACCAATTAGGGTTTTAGCAATTTCAGCAATTTAATTTAGGGATTTTCGATAGTTTAATTTAGGGTTTCAACAATTTAGGGTTTCAGCAATTAGGGTTTTAGCAATTTCAACAATTTAGTTTTGGGATTTTTGATAGTTTAATTTAGGGTTTTACCAATTTAGGGTTTCAGCAATTTAGGATTTTAGCAATTAAGGTTTTAGCTATTTCAGCAATTTAATTTAGGGATTTTCGATAGTTTAATTTAGGGTTTCAGCAATTTAGGGTTTTACCAATTTAGGGTTTCAGCAATTTAGGATTTCAGCAGTTAGGGTTTTAGCAATTTCAACAATTTAGTTTTGGGATTTTCGATAGTTTAATTTAGGCTTTTACCAATTTAGGGTTTCAGCAATTTAGAATTTCAGCAATTAGGGTTTTAGCAATTTCAGGAATTTAATTTAGGGATTTTTGATAGTTTAATTTAGGGTTTGAGCAATTTAGGGTTTGAGCAATTTTGGATTTCAGCAATTTGGGTTTTAGAAATTTCAGCCATTTAATTTAGGGATTTTCGATAGTTTAATTTAGGGTTTCAGCAATTTAGGGTTTTACCAATTTAGGGTTATAGCAATTTCAGCCATTTAATTTAGGGATTTTCGATAGTTTAATTTAGGGTTTCGGCAATTTAGGGTTTCACCAATTTACGGTTTTAGCAATTTAGGGTTTTAGCAATTTCAGCCATTTAATTTAGGGATTTTCGATAGTTTAATTTAGGGTTTCAGCAATTTAGGGTTTCACCAATTTAGTTGGCTAGTTTTCGTTTAGTTGGCATGTACCTTATTAGTTGGCTAGTTTTGTAGATATATAGATACATATGAGATTACCTATTATATCATAAAAACATAAAAAAGTTAACGCACGGTATAACTATGATTATATTATAGTTATTCCATTTATGTATAGAACGGAGTAATTTGATTTATTTTAGTAGTGCTAAGATAATTGTAAAAACACGAATTCATAGTATGTATCAAAAATTTCTTTAACGGTCAATTATGTGATTTCATTATTTTTTTCGTGTTCATATCGTCTGTATTGATGTTTATTTCAAAAAACTAGGTTTTTCATATTGAATTTGTAATACTAGTTCGTGGTTCATGAAAAATCACAATATGTAACTTGGAATCTGTCCGATCGAAAAATTTATAGTGTAGCGATAGTAAATATTATATTTTTTTGGGTTATACTATGTTCTGAATTTTATCTTTCTTCACATAATACTTCGTATATTAATGTAACGGTTTAAGATGAAGTGTGAACATGTATTTATGTAGTGCTAACGTTGTTTAAAAGCTTAATTTGTCTTACTAATTAATTATAAACTATTTCAGGGTAATTGGAGATGGGTTAGGTACGAATGCAGGAACGTCTATCCAACTTTGAACACACATTGGAAAGATTTCATGATAGGGGATATTAGAGCGACATTGCTTGCCGTAGGTGGGCAGGAACTGGTGGATCACTTTTGTAGGTCAAGTCCGTTTGGACACATCATGTCGTGGAAGGGTGGATGGATTGCTAGTAAGGCTATCCATCAATTGATGTGTCGCGAGGTGGCTGTAGATGATGCGGTGGACGACTGCATGTGGTTCCAAATTAGTGGTGGACTCATTTCATTTGGTCCCTCCGAGTTTGCACTAGTATCCGGCTTATGCATGGGCTCTTCATCCTTCGACCTCACTGCTGACCATTATGCATCGTGCATTGCGGTGCGGTTTCTCTTTTGTGATGAGAAAAGGCCTAGTGTGGAGGAGTTGCATGCCGTGTTTAAGAACCAGATAGCCGAAGATGCATCGGCATTAGATTACATCAAGGTGGCAAGCATTCTAATGCTTTACTTGATGGTTATGGGTGTACCGAAGATGAGGTTGGTGGACGAGTTCGTTTGGGTGCTTGTGGATGATCTTGATAGGTGGAGTACATTTCCATGGGGTGCATATGCATACCAAGCATTAATGCACTATAAGCAGCATATACCGGTAGGAAGAAGGGCGTGTGGAAACAGCTACCATTTTGCGGGGCCTATATGGGCTATACATGTACCATTTTTTATTTATTGGAGTTCTGATCTGGAGAAAATTAATCTTCTTACTTCGTTAATAAAACGTCATACTTCGTGAATCAAACTTCATACTTCAAGTATACACTAATTAATGATACTAATTTGTTGCAGGTTTGGGCATTCGAAGCTATCCCCCAACTTGGGGCCCTTGCCGGGAGCATAGTCAGTGCAGATGCCATCCCCCGCATGTTAAGGTGGTACTTCCCCCTACGGAAAGGTCAATTCCGTGGCTTCTTCGACGATAATATGGAATGTTACCCAATGGTAGTCAATGAAAGTGAACAGGAATCACTTTGGTACATGAGCACCCAAATCGGCCAAGCACTTGGGGTACAATACCGTCGGCCTCAGACGGTATTGTTTAGATCTGAGGCTGCGAGGGACATGGGTATCCCCCGGCCACGTGGTAGAGCAAGAGAAGCATCCCTCCGTTATCACCACCGATGAATACGCGACGATCCACCCCTACAAAAGGGAAAACGAATGTGGAAGATAACAATTCAGATTCTTCTCTGGAGATGCGGCCCAGAGGTCGACGGAGTGCCTCCAATTTTCCTCCAAATTGGAATGAAGTCGAGTTTAGGAAGAAATGTGCGAAAGACGTGGAGAAAAGTGTCCTCCCAAAACTGTTGATCATGTGTTTAACTATGATTTCTAACATTGTTTAACTAACATTGTTTAACATTGTTTAACTATGATCATGTGTAGATGATTTCTAACATTGTTTAATCATGTGTAGATGATTGACCTTTGGTTAACTTCAATGAGACGACTTCTCGGGAAGGGGGAAGGCTTGCTCCCGGACGTGAATCCAGTATCAACAATTTTAGTTGATACTGATTTCTTTGTAAGTATATTGTTTTATTAGATAACATAAGTTGTGGATCTAAGTTAGCTCTCCAATAAAAATTTCTTAACACTACACATAATTTAGGCCGCATTCATACAAGAGTGGCTAGATAACTGCCGCAACCCAGAGACTGGAAGCTTCGATCCGTATGCGGATTTTACTTGGTGGACTCCCCCAGAGGGGCTGATTGACACATCCACAAGATGGCGATGGGCTAGCTATGTAAGTTTCGAGAAACTCCAAAACACTTTGAAAGTACGTTGTCTTACAAATTTTATTGTATTGTATAGGTCATAGCAGTGTGCCTCGTTCCTGCGGACCACTGGGTAACAATTTGTATCTGCCTCGATGATTGGAAGGTTGAGTTATATAACTCACTTTGGCATAGAGGTAACGCGGATTATGGCCCTACAAGAATTGGAACGCTTGTACCGTTGACCAAATTCTTGTACAAGCTTCTTGAGCATGTAGGCGTATGGGAGCACAAGTATGGACAGCGTCAGTGTCCTTTTAGCCACGACTGTCCGGTTATTCTAGGCCCGTCCCCCACTTCACTCAGTTTGACCACATCAATTGCGGCATTTATGCATCCATGTATGTGGATAAGCTGCTATTCGGATATCCGACACCGACAATGATTACTCGGCAGCTTTGATGTGGGAGAGCTGTATTCCGTAATTATTTGGGAATTTCGATGATGACTTTGGTGCATGTTTAATATTTTGGACATTTGCTCATATTTAATATTTCGGACATTTGCTGATTTCGGACATTTGATTTCAGACATTTGATTGTAATATAAATCTGAATGCATGTTTATTAGCTTCACGAAATATTTTGCTTGCATTTCGAACATATAGGTTACTAGTTACTAGTTCACGTTAATGTTGCCACTTGTACAAATTAGGTTACTTCATAAATTGACGTAAACATATAAATATTCTGCATGATAAATTGACGTATGTTTATTCTGCATGCTTATTAGCATGTTTATTAACATATAAATTTACGTATGTTTATTAGCATGTTTATTAGCTTCACGTAACATATAAATATTCTGCATGTTTATCAGCTTCACGTAAAATAATATTCTGCATGTTTATTAGCTTCACGTAACATATAAATACTGAATGCATGTTTATTAGCTTCACGTTATATTCTGCATGTTTATTGAATGCATGCATTTCGAACATTACGCATGCATGTTTTTATTAATTTCGTAAAATAAATTTGACGTAATATAAATCTGTTTATTACGTAATATAAATCTGTTTATTACGTAATATAAATTTCGCATGATAAATCTGTTTATTACGTGATTCTAATTTCGCATGATAAATCTGTTTATTACGTAATATAAATCTATTTATTACGTAAAATAAATTTGACGTAATATAAATCAGTTTATTACGTAATATAAATTTCGTAATATTTTGCATTTCGTAATATAAATTTCGCATGATAAATTTCGGCATGCATGTTTAGGATAAATTTCGTATTTCATGCATGCATGTTTAGGACAAATTTCGGTACGTATGAATTTCATGCTGGGATTCTTGCATGCATGCATTTTGTTGGTCCGGAGACGAAAAGTCAGGTGTAGGGGGGGGGGGTGAATACACCTGAGCTCTGTTTCTTTTTCTCGGTGAAGGTCACTGAAGCCGATGTTTGCAATCGATGAACAGTGCCAAGTAAGCCTTCGATCATGGGGTCAAAAGTGAGTCGGCTTCGAGCTCTTCTCCGACCGATGTCGGTATTACGAAACTCGCCGAAGACCGTAGTGCGGATAAGTGTTAGGCCCGGAGTCGTCTCTTTTGAAAATGCGTTTTTGCAAGTTAAATCTTTTAGCTCTGCACTTTATAAAATACGTTTTATGCAAACTTATGATTTTCAAGTCAGTTGAATGCTATGCAATAAAACAGTAAATGAACACAAGCGATTTAACGTGGTTCGGATACGCAAGATCCTACGTCCACGGTCCCCGAACAAGGCAGAGAGAACTTGTTGATTATTCCCGAGCAAGCCTCGCAGGGATATCGTGCACCTGGACGGTTCCCTCTAAGTTATAGTCCTTAGCGACTTTACAATCCAAACCTAAGTTTAGAAGGGAGGGAATATTCTCCAACCGAGAAGGAGTTCTTACAACAAGAACAATTCACTAAATGTGAACTCCTTCGGATCTAAGCTATGAATCTAGCAATGAGCTTAGTCTAGAGAAGATAGGGATCAAAGTGCTCTAGAGAGATGAACTACAAGAAGTGTTCTATGAAAACTAGTTCGTCTCTCGGATAAGCTTGAAGCGTTCTAGAGCGTTGTGAGTTTGAATGATTTCCCTTGATTTCGCGTATATTCCTCTTGCCGAAATCTTCAAATCCTTCTCTATTTATAGTTGTGAGTTGTGACATATATCCGTTGGAGACGACGATGCCACGTGTCACAAGCGTCCAAAGAAAACGGCCACTATTCAACTTTGTTGCGAAGGGCGCTTAATGCGACCGTTCATGAGAGCAAACTTTTTTGTGTAGAGTAGGTAAGCGTTGTCGGCTTCTCATTGGTCGAGGTTTGTAGTTGGTGAGTGTTAGAGTTGACCGTTCAAACTACCTCGTATGTCTTCTGCTGAACATTTGAAGGGACTTTTAGTGCTGGGTAGCTTTCTATCGGATACAGTACTTGAAAGTCTGTCTTCTTCGGCTGAGTCGTCTGACTGATAAAGTGAGCTTCGATAGTCGGGTGGTCGATCGCGAAGGTATACCGCTTGCACCGGGTTCTTCTACCGATGACCATCGCCTTGTAGAGAATGCTTCTACCGAGGTCCGGGCCACCGATGCGGGATCTTCAACTGAGTTTGATATCAGCTGCTGACGAAGAATGCAAGCGATTACACTGATGACGTGGGGTTCTGAAAAGTATCTTCAGCAGAAGATCAGTTCAACAACTACCCCGTACAGGACTTAGACAAAAATAATAAGCATTACATCAAGTCTAACCTATACATCAGCTAATCCTATCGACACACTAATCTACTGATATCAGCTCGGTTTTGGGATCTTCAATTCCATAGTACTACTATGATTTCCCCCATTTCTTTTAACCCTAGAACACCGAGTATCAATCTACTGACTCATATCCAACAATTTCCCCCTAATTGATGATGCCAAAACCTTTATACTCTAATATCTATCAAGGATATTGTCCTACTGACAACAATTTCCCCCTTTAAACTTCTGAGGAAAAAAACTGATAATCATAAACGAACTTCAGCAGGCGAGAGCATGGCAAGATCATAGAAACCGATGTGAGTGTGTGTCGATCACTTAGTGATCGGTTGTGTAAACACAAAGACAAAGGCTGAAAGACAATGAGTAATTGTCTAGCAAGCAGAGGAACTGATATATATATCAAGAATTACAGAGTTCCTATGCTATTACAAAAGATGAGAAGGAGAAAATCACTGCTGCTGCTTCTTGAACTTCTGCGTTTTCTTCTTGAAGTCAGTGGATTTTTCCTCGGGAGGATCTAGGTAATAGTATTTATACACTCTAGCTCGAATCTCCTGGATCTCCAAGTTATCATCTGGCCTTTCTGGGAGCAGGCTCAGACTGTAGGCGGCTTCCTCCACTTCTCTTTCTATGTCCTTAGTGCTCAACGCCTATTAGCAAGTCTCGGCGGTGGAATACGTCGGAAAGTCGGGGCACGGAAGGTTATATTCGTGATTCCATGACTTGCTTCAGCCGTTCACCGAATTCAACATTAAATCTCGTAATCAACTCCTCAAAGAGCTGATCGGCTGAGCAGTCAAGTGGGTAAATGCGCCATACGTAGTAGCCTTTGATAAAAGCTTCTTTCAATCTCTCCCAATGTTCATTCATATCAGCCGGCACCCACTTATCCACATGCTGAATTGGTTGTTGCTTGATGTGGGGGCCCCTGATGAACTTAGATCCTCTCGGGATCCGCCTTCTCGGATCGGCTGCCGGTTTATCGAGATAGGCTTATCATTCTTGCCGTGTCAGCCATCCTTTTCTTCTCACGGAGAGCGGCCGCTCTAGTGTCTCCCTCGTCCGAGACTCGGTCCTTGCGCCGTCGCCTCCCGTGTCGTTTGATCTTCCGCTATCCGCTCGGGTGTAAGAGTAGATATGGGAATACTCGAGCAGTAGCTTTGATTTCGATCGGAAGAGCCTTAGCAAATTCTTCTTGGGCTTTCTTCTTTTGCTCTTCGACCGTATTAATGACCTTTCTCTTTCCTTTGCCCCCGACGCCTTTACCCTTAGGCTTTTCGCTTTCACGCCTGCCTCCTCTAGCCGACGCTCCCGGTCCAGGCTTGTCTTGCAGCTCTTGGGCTATTCTCGAGGTCGAATGCCTCTTGCTCCGCTTTTGATTTAAACTTCTTGATCGGGGGAGGAAGGAGTAGTGGATTCAAAGAGCGATTTCCTTCCCCGACCTCTGCGGGCGCTGTTGAGACTCTTCTTCTTCATCGGCTCTTCAAGGAATTGAGCGATTTCGTCTATGTGCACAAACGAAGAGGAGATGGGGGTGGCTTGTAGTGGGAAATCAAGGAGGACCTCGGTAGATGTACCTTTACGAGTAGGTGGTCCCGCCTCCCGAGCCTGTTCCCCCACTGAATCTCTGCGGCGAGGGCTCTGCTGCCGAGGAGGGTCTCCGCCTCCCGAGCCTCGTCCCTCGAGGATCCGGACGTCGCCGTATCCGTATCGGGTTCATCTTTCACAATATCTTCCCCCCTTTTTGGCATCGGCAATATTCGCTAGGGAGGTGCGGATAGCTTTTACGTCCCGCTCCAGGATTGTGCACGGAATCTTTGATCCGGGTAATCGTGTCATCAAAATCACCGACCAAGTTACGTAGTTTTCCCAGTCTTTCTCTCGATCGGCTCTAGATTTCTTCAATCGAGCGGCCGACTCCCCGACGGAGTTTCAGCAGAGCTTGATCATTTGATTCTGTCATTTCTTTCTGAATGGCTTTTAAGGCCTCAGCCTGTTGCTTGATGGCTGTTTGAAGAGAGGTGGTTGCTATCTTGTTTCTCTCATCTATGAAGCCTTGAACTGTTTTCATGGCCTCGAGTCACTGCTCCGAGAAAGTTTTATGCTTGAGCGGCAAGCATACCGCCGACTCGTGGCCGATAAATCGGCTTTTTGAGCACTTAGGGCCTGCTCAACTATCTCCTTGAAATTTGGTTGAGAAGCCTCTTTAGGAGTTGAGATGCCAGCGACCAACTTACTTAGAGCTTCGTTCTGAGCCTTGGTGTACTTCTCCCATTTGAAATGAACATCTTTGGCTAGGAGTCGATTTTTCTCACGTTGGCGTTTGATAGCCCCGTTGACGTAACGCGAGGACACGGAACCGATGGGTTGTATCTCGATAAGAGCCGGTTCCGAGCCTCTCGCTCGTAGAACGAGATCAACGCTCCCTATTGTACTTCGGAGCAGTTGTAGCCTCACCTGATGGGATTATGGGTGGTGTTGGGCTCTTCTCTTGGGGAGTTTGTCCCTCTGCAGATTCTCCCTGATCTGCTTCCTTGGGTTTGCCATCCATCTCCTCATCTTGATCATCATTATCGCCTTTATCGGAAGGTGGAGATGGGGGCGGAGTCGCTTTCGATCGGAGCTCTCAAGCTCGATAAATAGAGCATTGCAGCTCTCAAATCTTCGAAAGATGCCACATCACCGGCTCTCGAATCCAATCTTGGCTTGGAGCTCTTGCTCCTCCGTCGCAGCTCATCTGGTGACTGCTGGGATTTGGCAAAGTCAATAAGAATGTCCCGGTGCGAGAAACCTTAAGAGCATCTCGAGCTCTTGTCCTTACTTGCTATTTCAACCAGATCTGCGTGCTCAGCAATTTCCGGTATCTCTTGTCGAATCTCGGTGCAAGCACGCAATCGAGTGGTGTCGGTTGTTGTCCACTCAGGCAGGAGGTTCGGGTGACGGTTCCCTCTTGTCGGACTCTGTTTCCCTCGTAGCTGATCACTTGGACTTTGTCCTTGATCGTCGCTCCCTCGATTCCAAGATTCGAATCGAGTAGTTGCTCCTCTTGAGTAGAAGGAGGAGCCGGCTCAATAATGGTAAGTGGCCGAGCCACTCGTGACCTCAGCAGGTCGATTCTTAGCCAACCTCCTCTTCTTTGGTACCGGGATAGATGGGGGGCAGAGCGGACGCAGCTCTCTTAGGCTCGAGGCGGCCCCTTGCTCTATGGATTTCTCGGCTCCGGCTTTCGTCCGGAATTTGATAGACTTCTTGTCAAAGTACTTGGAGTCCTCAAAGGCCGAGTTCTCAACAACGAGTTCCTCCGAACTATGCATTCTATCGAAACGTACATCTTTGTTCCGAATAGAAGTTTACCCACACTAGCTATCCTCCTCTCGCCAGTGGGTAATGTGGTGAACTTCCGAGCCTCGTGCCTTCATCTCGAGTAGTATAATACTCGGCCCAGCTTCACTTCAACCCCATCGTCTATTGCCATCATCACCGAATCCTAGGTTTGGACAGCTTGATCATATGATCCAGTCGAACTTGTCGAATGTGCGATACCACGTAAGCTAGACCTCCGTACCGAGGTAGCAACATATTCCTCGGTAAAGCCGTTTTTTGAACGCCACATCCTTGCGTCCACGTAATTTCGCACATATGCGTTGATCTCCTTCTCCTTGTATCCAATCGGAGAAATGCCGGAGTTGGGAAGATCGAATGAGAGAGCTAGAGCATCTTGAATATCGAAGGTAAGAACAGCTGACTCCCACTCATCTTGATCGACTTCCTTCTGATAAGAGAAGGACGATTCCTCTCCTCCCGACGCTAGAGATTTCCGGTTGAAATAAACTTCAGCGACACTGCCGAGGGAGATAAGCACGGGGTGCTTCAAACCAAGCATCTCCAACCCTGAACGCTCCAAAGCGTCAAACACGGGTTCAAGGAAAGAGATCTCCACTTGGCGGAAGGCCAAAGTAGGTTCAAACAGAATCCTGGAGGCTACAATCTCCTCAATGTTGTTTGGAGTTTGAACGTTCGCCATTGAAATCGTGTATAAGAGCTTTAAGAGATGCGAAAGCAAAGTTGTTTAGGAGATTTGGATAAGAAAACAAAGTTGCGAGATGAGCTCTTTGAGAAAATGAAGAATGGCGAAAAATGAGGAGTTGATAGAAGATGAAAGATTTTGTATATTTCGTTTGATCTTCAGTTTGAATCGCACGGTTCAAATTTAATCTTTCAAAATCAAGGGGCGGCTAAGATTAAATGTTATAAAAGAATGATTATAATAGCCGCCAAAAATATAGATATACGTAATAAAGCTAATGGAGAAGACATGCATTAAATGCGCGACAGAGCATTAATTACGCAGGCGAGGAGTCCTGCTGACCTTTCCTCAAACCTTAAAATAATAAATGGTAAGGAATAAATGCTCCTAGGCAACTGAATGCAAGCGACTGATGTATTAAACGCACATGCTTCTGAACAAATTAAGTAACGATACTACGCAAACCTCTTCAGCTGAACTTATCAGCTGGTTACCATCATTTATCGGGAGGATGGTTGTGCCGATGACCATGTTCTCCCTTGCTGTGTATGCAGTGTGCATCTCCCAACCGAGTCATCTGACCGAAGTTTTCCGACTTGTCGTGCCGATTCCATACCGATACAAATTGTTGCTAAGTATATTATTATCGTAGTCGGCTTCTACCGACTTGTCTCGAGGAGGATCTAGCGAGACCTAGCTCAACCGATAGTTCTCTCGAACCTCGTTCTCGCCTAGTGGTTTGGTCGGGATATCTCGCCCTTTGCTTGTCGGTATGGATTTTCTCCATCCCGATGTCCTTCTTTTCGACATGGTCTCCGATGAAGTGGTGTCGGATGTCCACGTGCTTGCATCCGGTATGTAGAACCGGGTTCTCGAGTTATAGCTATTGCACCGGGAGTCACGGTAGATGGGCACTTCATCCCGAGTTATACCATAATCTCTCAATTGCTTTGTCGAAGCCAAAGGATCCGGGCACAACAACTTCCTCGCAGCCATGTACTCGGCCCGGAGTGGACGTAGCTACCGAGTGCTTTGTTTCTTTGAAAACCACGATATCGCCTTGCCGCCTAGGAACCGACATGTTCCGGAAGTTGATTTTCGATCTATCCCGCATCCCGCATAATCGGCATCGAATAACCTCGTCGGTATTAGATTATCATCGGCGAGGATACCATAACCTAGCCTCGGGTGTTCCTCTTAGATATCGCAGAATCTTCTTCGCCGAGTCTAGATGACTTCGCTTGGGATTCGCTCGAAATCTTGCGCATACACCTACAAAGATAAGTTATGTCGGGTCGGCTAGCTCGTTAAATAAAGTAAAGAACCAATAATAGCTCTATAATCGGTAGAGTTAACGTAAGCTCCCTCTTTGTCTAGATCGATTTTAAAGTTCGTGTTCATGGGGATCTTGACCGGTTTGTCTGGAATCACACCGAATCTTTTGAGAAGATCTCGAGTGTATTTGGCTTGATTGATGAAGATTCCTTCAGCTGATTGTTTTACTTGAAATCCAAGGAAATAATTCATCTCTCCCATCATGGACATCTCGAATTTCTCCTTCATCATCTTCTCGAACTGCTGACATATGACTTCGTTTCTGCAGCCAAAAATGATGTCGTCCATGTCTGTGAGCTTCTGAGTGAGTCATAGTCATTCTGCACGTCTGTGAGCTTCTGACTGAGCTTGGCTATTTCAGTCTCTTTCTCAGAATTGTCCTTGGTTAGAACTGAGATCTGAGCCTCTTGAAGCTGAGACTTAGTCATAAGAGATTCAATCTCTTCCTTGAGTGTCGCAACTAGATCCACTGACTCAGTAGAGACCTGACAATCAGAAGAAAGTCTTTGATTCTCGGCCTTTACTGTTCAAGTTCCCCGGATGGTTCTCGCTGAACTCTCTCGCTCACGAATCTGTTCCTCTAGCGCATCATCGTAGGCTTGTACCACATCTAGAGGATCATCTCGCGACCGAGCACGTGTCTTGTGTGCTTGTGTGAAGAAGAGGTAATAATGCGTTTAGAATTTACCTCGGCCTCTTCTCCGCCATCGACAAGATTCGGCCGACTCATCGAGAACCGTCTCTGCGACCTCAACTGCGACGAACGCGGCTTCATCTTCGAAGAATACATGAATGTATCCTCCTCAATTGAGTTGTCGGATATCTCTCCCGGCTATATAGGCCTGCCGTCTCTCGGCGAATTTCTTTCTCCTCGGCTCGCCGTTCGCTCTTTGAGCACCGAGAGTTCGGGACAATCGTACCGATAGTGTCCCTCCTTCTTGCGGTTGTAGCGGTAGATGTTCTCGCTGCTCTTACCACCGAGTCTTTAGACGGACCGGCGCGCAACTCCGATTTCCCGCATTCGGTAGAAGGATTAGATTCTTCTTTCTTATGATAGTCTTTCTTACCCGAGGAAGAATCTCTCGTTGTATTTCCTCGCCTTTCGACTCTCTCCTTTTCCCTCCGATATTTGAGAGCCATCGGTGCTAGGCGGTCGTGGCCCGAAGTCTCGTAAGACTTTGCTACTGATGTGGCCACGCTTTGCTTGAGGAAATAGGCTTGGCTCCGTATTGCCGATCGTTGCCTTGAAGGCATGGTCGAACTGTGTGTCAGCTGGAGCGCTTAAGCACTTTTGGGGTAGGCTATGCTCGAATTCCTCCGATTTTAATTCTGAAAATATAACATCAGGAGTTAGAGCATTTAGATCAGAGCGACGTAAATAAGTAGCAAATGGAAGCCACTTCTGTCGGGGCAACGCTCTCAAGATCTTGGTGTTCATCTCCTTGTTGGTGAACGACCTCCCCAGCCCATTGATGACATTGACTTGATTGGTGAATCTGACACTCAGCTCGTCAATGGTTTCAGTAGGCTCCATTGCAAAGGCGTCGAACTTCTGAAGCTCTAGCTCGAGCTTGTTTTCTTTGATCTGAGGGGTTCCATGGCTCAGTACAGCCAAGGCGTCCCATAGCTCTTTCGCCGTTTTGCAATCTTGTACTCTTCCGAGGTGTGAGTCACTGAGCGTAGTCAGTATGGCATTACGTGCAACTCGGTCAAGGTTGTGCAACTTCTTTTCTTCAGGCGTGAAGGCAGATTTGTCTTTGGGAACCTTAGCACCAGTTTGTGCTCCCACGCCTCCTCCAGCAGCAAATACTATGCTGTCGATCATAGGAATGATCGGTCCTGACTCTAGGACATCTGACATGCTGTCGTGGAGTGACGTTAGGTGTGCCTCCATACGTACGCGCCATACCGTGTAGTTCTCTATTGAGAACATCGGCACCATCCTAATACCTGACATATCAGACATTGTAAGAGTAAGAGTATAAGGATGCTGAAAAGATGCTTATGCAGTGAAAACGGTTTTCAGGATCAGTTCGAGAGGACCAGTATTTCAGAACCGGCGATCAGTTGAACACCGTGTGCTCCGATACCGGTTGTTGGTCCGAGACGAAAAGTCGGGTGTAGAGGGGGGGGGGTGAATACACCCGAGCTCGTTTCTTTTTCTCGGTGAAGGTCAGTGGAGCCGATGTTTGCAAACGATGAACAAGTGCCAAGTAAGCCTTCGATCACTGGGGTCAAAGTGAGTCAGCTTCTGAGCTCTTCTACTGACTGATGTCAGTATTACGAAACTCAGTCGAAGACTGTAGTGCGGATAAGTGTTAGGCCCGGAGTCGTCTCTTTTGAAAACGCGTTTTTGCAAGTTAAATCTTTTAGCTCTGCACTTTATAAAATACGTTTTATGCAAACTTATGATTTTCAAGTCAGTTGAATGCTATGCAATAAAACAGTAAATGAACACAAGCGATTTAACGTGGTTCGGATACGCAAGATCCTACGTCCACGGTCCTGAACAAGGCAGGAGAACTTGTTGATTATTCTGAGCAAGCCTCAGCAGGGATACTGTGCATTGGACAGTTCCCTCTAAGTTATAGTCCTTAGCGACTTTACAATCCAAACCTAAGTTTAGAAGGGAGGGAATATTCTCCAACTGAGAAGGAGTTCTTACAACAAGAACAATTCACTAAATGTGAACTCCTTCGGATCTAAGCTATGAATCTAGCAATGAGCTTAGTCTAGAGAAGATAGGGATCAAAGTGCTCTAGAGAGATGAACTACAAGAAGTGTTCTATGAAAACTAGTTCGTCTCTGGATAAGCTTGAAGGTTCTAGAGCGTTGTGAGTTTGAATGATTTCCCTTGATTTCGCGTATATTCCTCTTGCCGAAATCTTCAAATCCTTCTCTATTTATAGTGTTGAGTTGTGACATATGTCCGTTGGAGACGACGATGCCACGTGTCACAAGCGTCCAAAGAAAACGGCCACTATTCAACTTTGTTGCGAGCGGGCGCTTAATGCACCGTTCATGAGAGCAGCTTTACTGTGTAGAGGTAGGTAGGCGTTGTCGGCTCCTCATTGGTCGAGGTTTGTAGTTGGTGAGTGTCAGAGTTGACCGTTCAAACTACCTCGTATGTCATTTGCTGAACATTTGAAGGGACTTTTAGTGCTGGGTCGCTTTCTATCGGATACAGTACTTGAAAGTCTGTCTTCTTCGGCTGAGTCGTCTGACTGATAAAGTGAGCTTCTGATAGTCAGTTGGTCGATCGCGAAGGTATACTGCTTGCACCGGTTCTTCTACCGATGACCATCGCCTTGTAGAGAATGCTTCTACCGAGGTCCGGGCCGGTGATGCGGGATCTTCAACTGAGTTTGATATCAGCTGCTGACGAAGAATGCAAGCGATTACACTGATGACGTGGGGTTCTGAAAAGTATCTTCAGCAGAAGATCAGTTCAACAACTACCCCGTACAGGACTTAGACAAAAATAATAAGCATTACATCAAGTCTAACCTATACATCAGCTAATCCTATCGACACACTAATCTACTGATATCAGCTCGGTTTTGGGATCTTCAATTCCATAGTACTACTATGATTTCCCCCAATTTCTTTTAACCCTAGAACAGCTGAGTATCAATCTACTAACTCATATCCAACACATTTTATATTAGGTAAAGAGAGAGAGAGAAATTAAAGATGATTGTGACATAGAGAAAGAGAGAGAGAATAATTCAAGTATATCATCTATCACTTCTATCCAAAAAGTAAGAGAAGAGAGAGAAAAGTTTTGCAGGCTAGGTTGTAGACTTCTTTATATGTTTAAAATAATATATATGTACATTTTTGCATTTATAGAAAACCATGTACATTTTTGCATTTAAGAGTGTTTGATTTGTACATTTTCGCACATCCCCCTTATCAATAAGTAAAAATATCATAGTAAATTTGCTAGTTAAAGAAAATTTAAATAAATGCACCTTGAAATACGGCCAAAATTTATCATTTGACCTGATGTAGTTGAAGGATAATTGAGGTTAGAAACAATACCTTCCTCCTTCGTATGTTGTTGCAGCTCTGATTGTTGCTCGTGTGTCAGATCTTCTGATCTGTGTCCCGGCCTTTTTCTCCCTCTGGGTGGTCAGAGAACTGGAGAAAATAAGATTTTGTCTCTCCACAAAACTAACGCATACCGTGTATATTTTGTGTATGTGTGTATTATGTTTCTGAACAGAATACTAATATATATATGCTTCAAAAGCCAATATAATATTAATATATATGTAGCCCATTAATTTAATTGTATTTCTAATGGCTTCCACATAATTAGCTCATAATATAATTAATTAATCTACTGGGCTACTAATATTTGTCAATTAATTAACCCAACCAATTAATTCCAGATAAATAACATTATTAAATAATATAAAAATACATTAATCTATTAATAATGATTTTTGAGAGACAATAAATCACTAGGCAACTAATTGGGCCAGATCAGATATCTAATACAAGAAATAAAGCTGGGCCTCAAATTAATTAATTATCTATGCTCAGCCCAAAACAAAATTAATTAATAAACACAGATTCATTCCACTAGAGAATCCGTGCTGACTTACCCCTTTATCCCAAATTGAGTAAGGGCTTGTATTTTAGACTTAATCGATCTCCGTATTTAAGATAGAAATATCCGTTAATTAATTAAGCTCACTGACAGCTTAAATTAATTAACATCTTATATTCCTGAGTAGTACCACTCGACCTTATTAACACACTTGAACTTAATCAACCGGCCGGGTTTAGTGTGATAATCCTTTCGAGTTCTTCAGGGGATATTATCAACCCATTTTACTAGGATACGGCTGCAAGATACAGACAACCAGCCTGAGCCACAAATAACTACTAACACCCAAGATACGTAGATCCGGTCGCGATGACGTTCACCATAGTAGGTCAAAGTGATAGATAGCCAAATGCACTCAGCTGAAGTCTTACCAAGCTTAAGACCAGCTAAGTCACTGAGATCTTGATTCCCCACTAAGGTCAGTTAGGAGAACACACTGTGATCCATCAATACATCACCTTTAGTGTACCAGTAAAGACAAGCAGCTAAGACAAGCTACTTCTTATCTAAACTGCAGCTTAAACCGACAACTTATCCTAAAGTTGTCTCAGCTGTGATAACTGTTTATATCTTGTCAGTTCAACCAATTTGTGTTGTCTTCTGTGATACCCGACACACCACACAAATCTAACTTTTATACAAGATAAATGATAACATGTGCAAATATATATATATTTATCAGATAGGAGAATAAGATAGTGGTAAGGACAAAACACATTGTATATAAGCATAAATTTTGCTTCCAGTATACAAAATCCCAACAGTAGTCATGAGTTTTCGTGTTATCGGAAGATGGAAGAATCCAATCAATCGCTATTTTTGTATAGGCTTTTTATAAACCCTGTGAAATGACTTGCTAATAGTATATCCTGACCGTTGAAATGCTTCTTGCGGTGTTCTATTCCCAAGTCTAGGACCTACAACTAGGAGAAATGTGGCAACTTACTCTTCAACTGAGACGGATCTCATTGCCTTAAGCCCATATTCGTCAACCAAGAGTTGACAAAATTGAAAAAATTATCTCATTACGCATTCTTAAAAGAGACTTACATCGTACTGAATTCCCATTAAGAATGGACAATAAGGCAGCCCATCCACTACATTCTCTATCATGGCATGGGGTTTTATGAAGATATGTCTGAAAATATATGTAACAACGGAAATAATTAGAGAATACAGGATCTTACGCCGCTTTCGTGCACCTTGAGTTGAAGTTGACATTGTAGTACCATCTTCAGAGCTCATTTCATCTAAACAAGCATTTTCAATGTTGGATAGTGAATCCAAAGGAGTGTATGAATCCATTTCTCTTTCTGTATCAATCAAATTAGGGAAACAAAATATTATCAACTCCAGCAACTATAAAGCATCCACATAAAAACTCAATGAAAGAAAAGTAAGCTATGAATTCAACTCCAATAAGGGAAATAGTCAACCACGAAATAAAAATGAGTTTCTAACAATGTCATGAAACACATCACTAAAGAAAAACAAATCAGAAAATGATGGTTTCAGTCTACAAAGGAATTTTAGTCACTCGATGTCTAGGCATCATCCTACGACTCTCCATCATCTGTTTCCTGTACCGATGTATTAGAATTAGCACGAAGTTCGTTGTCCCACTTCATTTGTGATTGGAGCCACCTTCGATGTCCATCTTCCTTGAAGCTAATAAACAACACTCTGATATCTGATCTTAAGTAGATTCGTGTTGTATACATCCACAATGCATCAGTTGGTTCAACCCCTAGCAATTTATCTAATATCTCAAGGCACGCAGGTATGCTATATCGACCACTAGCATTGCCTTCAGTACTTTCCATATTATCTTCTATACGAGCAAGACATTTAACCATAAAATCAGCAACCGTTCGTGGCTTTTTTGCTTTGTTTTGTTTTATGTGTTTAAGAAATTTAGCGCTTTTCCTTCGAGGAGATTGATTTGGATCAATTTGCTCTTCATTTGGTGTCTCTAAAGATAAATCAACTGTGTTTGCGGAAGAATTATCTAGTCGGATTATATTGTCATTGTCGTCATCAGAAACCTCAACATAGGGTGCATTAATAGAATTATCTTGCATATGTGGGTGCATAACACCAGAATTTGGAGTCAAAGAACTTGTCCCCTTGGCAACATATGAGAAAAACATTTCTTGTTCAAAGGGCAATAAAGGACCTTCCTTGCGAAACTTTGTTGCTGCTGGATTTGCCTGCATTTTGGTTCATGATAAAGGGGGTTGGTTTCAGTTAAAAAGAAAATACCAACTTTAGGCATGTAAGATATATACAAAACGATGTTTCTTAGCTTAGATAGTGTTAATTACCTGAAACTTTTCTATCACACCATGTTGCTGGCGCGTCAACTGTTTTCTTCACGTTATCCCAACAAATACCAAATTCATTATGTAAGTGTGCTTTCCATTCACCCCACTCTTTTTTCATTTGGTCCCATTTGTTTTTTAGTTGTGCTTTAGAATACTTAGTGCTTGGTCGCATTAGCAAAGTTCTTAACGAGATTAACCCAACCATGTTTGTAAAAGTGTGTGTCAGGACGATTTCCTTTCGTAACTTCATCAACACAAAGTCTGGTAAATACTTTTGTAGTCATAGTATCCAACTTGCCTTTACAATATATTCATTCACTTCTACAATTGCAGCATTGTTAATAATCTCGGTGCTTGAGTGTAGTGAAATTGGATCATTGATAGGATGTATGTTTTGTGACAAAAGTTGTGACATAAAAGAAGAACGAAAGGTATCCATTACTACAAAAGAATACAATAAAAGTATTATCAAAACAAAAACATTTAAGCAGACTATACATTATTTTCTTTAGTGTCACATATCGAACTACAAAAGAAGAAAGAAAAACCAAATATCAACTCTAAGTTCTTCGACTATCGAGAATTATGATATGATTAGAATTCAAGAAAAAGACATGAAGAAAAGCAAGAATCAACCAGAATCAGATAAACAAGAATCAATCAAAAATAATAACATGAAGAAAAGTCAACCAGGAATGCAAGCTTGGACCCAATAAATCATGATATGATAGAGAATTCAAGAAAATAATAAAGAAAAATTATCAACAGACTTGTAATGAGGAACTGTGACCCGCGCCAAATTCTCAAATCACACATCACACATTCTAATTATAATTTGAATTCACATCAAAATCAAATTATAGAATATCATCGAGGGACAAATTCACCAATCATTTGATAGATTCAAGTTTCTATTGATAAAAATTGTAATAGATAAACATAGGAAAAGAGAATAAGAAAAGAGGTCTGACCCTCGAGCAAAATGCGAGACTACAAAGCGGCGTAGGGGTTTGATAGAGGAAAAATAAGAAGAGAGAAAATGAAAGATGGCGTGAGTTTTTTTTTGGTTGTGAGATTTTTTGGTTAAGGGTATTTTCTAGAAGTTAAGTTGCGTTAAGATACAAAAGCATCTAGAGGGTTGCTTATAACTTTAAGCAATTTTTCTGCTTAATTTTAGAGAATCCATCGCAAAAGCAGTTTTTCCGAACACGAAATAAGTGCTTATGGGATTAAAAAAGTTGATAAGCACTTTTCAGAAGCAGTTGCAAACACCCTCTTATTTCCAAACACCAACAGATTATCAAATAAGCAGCTTTAAACACTTACTAATAAGCTTTAGCAATTCCAAACACCCCATAAACTGTTGAATATAGAACCTGAAGATCATAATTAATAGCTCAAATCCTTTATAAGAAAATCGGGTATTATCCTACATCGGAGAATTAATGAAGATAATCATTAAGTTCACCTATAAATAGATATGCTCCCTTATTATTTAATATGTCGATCTAAGGATTAATCTTTGGGCATAAGAACTTATTCCAGAGGCCCGAATGAAAGTAGGACTATTTTTCTTCTACAAATAGTCATGTTTTCCTTGTAACCTATATCCGAAAATTATAGTGCATAATCCTGGCATGGTAGCGCCCCCAAACGTAGTCGTGAGACGATCTGGGTAAACAATTCTCGTGTTCTTTTCTTGCTTTTATTCGTATATCGTATTTTCTGCATTTTGTTCTATAAATGGTATCAGGAGTCCTAGGTCGAAGGGAGAAGATACGATGGCTGAAGGAAAAGTACTTGTAGAGAAGGTCGATGGAACAAATTATGGGTTCTAGAGGATGCAGATCGAGGATTACCTCTACGATAAAGATCTATATCAACGCATACGCAACAACCCAGAAAATATGAAGGAGGATGAGTGGAATTCATTGGACAGAAAGGCGATGAGCGCAATTCGTTTGTCGCTGTCTAGTCTCTCATCACACCGAGAAATCCAAGACCACGAAGGAGATGTTGAAGATTTTATCGGACATGTATCAGAAACCATCTGCGGCAAACAAGGTTCATCTGATGATGCGTCTTCTCAATCTAAAGATGTCAGAAAATTCTGATGTGGCGGACCATCTGAACGAGTTCACCATATTACAAAAAATTGAGTGATGTTGAGATCATCTTCGACGATGAGGTTCAAGCCCTAATTTTGTTGTCTACATTACCAGAAAGCTGGAGTGACACGGTTACTGTTGTAAGTGCATCAGCGGGTAAGGGGAAATTAAAGTTTGATGAAGTGAGAGATCTGATCATGAGTGATGAACAAATTATAATTCTCGCAACTGCACGAATCTGTATAGTACCTAATCTAGCAACTCCCGAGGTCGATCTCACAAGGACTCAGCTGGGTTTTAATTACTCTAATTATTTAACTTTCTACTTGGTCCTAAACTGGGTTTGGATTATCCTAAATTATGAAATTAAAATAGCAAGAAAGTAAAAAAACAAGTAAGAGCAAAGCGAAGTGAGTTAATGGGTGTGGTTTCTAGATTAATGAAGAGTGCGGAGGTTTAACAATCACTATGTCTAAGATGATCGATTCATTCTCATTCTCTAGCTAGCATCTATGAATTTATTTTGTTGGTTCATCCACTAAGGCTCTAGGGATTCCGTATGATGGCGGGAGATCTCTAACTTATAATCCTAAGGGTCAATCAAGTGATCATATCATGAACGCAATGATCGTATCATGCTCAAGGATTTAAGGAACCATCTAAACTATCTCAAACTAATGGTGACAATCTCGACACTTAATTGCAGGTCTAAATAAATAATCGGGTATGATCCGCCGTGTTACCTATTACCTATATTCTCCACAATTATCTAAGATGATGGTCAGTCACATTAAAGAATCATAGAGAAATCAAAAGCAGACTCAACAATTAAGAAACAAAACAATTCATTCATTGAAAAACTAGGGTTGAATCAATTCATCAAAAACATAGATCCTGCTAAACCCCCACACAAGGGGATTTAGCCACCCATATTCGTAGGAAAACAATCACAAGATATGCAAAAAGTATCCATGGAAAATAAGTATAAAAAACCCTAAACAAAACTAAGATAGAATTATACAACCTAGAACCTCGTAGAATGATCCTCGCACTTGGTTCTTCGGTTGTAGTCTTCGTTCTTCGCCTTGAATCTTCAACGGAGGGATGCCATGGGTGTTTTTCTGCTTTGGGGGCTGGAAAAAGTCGAAATTAGGGTGTGTGGTTCATAAGAAAGAAGTTCGGAAGGGTTTATATACGTTTCGGGCCGAGAAAAGATGAATTTGGGCAAAAACTGACGCGGACCGCGGTCTAACACGAAAGGCAGACCGCGGTCCGACCCCCACGGATTTTTCGTTTTTTGAGTCAGAACATAGCGGACCGCGGTCCAGTACAAAATGTGGACCGCGGTCCGACGTCTTCGGCCGAGCACAATTTCCTACACTATCGCGTTTTGGAAAAAACGCAATATCTCCTTTGTTAGCCGTTGGATCTCCACGAAACTTTGCCACAATGTTCCTAACACATAGAAATACGATGTGGACGGTGGAGATCGGATTCTAAGATTGTTAGATCCGTCTTCCACTTGATTTTCCAATTGTCTTATTACACGAGCTCCAAAACACGGTTTCTTCAACATCCGGCTTCAAATCCTCTTCATTCTTCATCCAAACAACTCCATCTTTGCCAACAATGCATAAATGGTCGTTATTTCTTTCATTTTGGTGCCAAATACCACCAAATATGCTCAAAATGCGCGAGAAACCTACAAAACCAAAAACCATCGAAAGTATACAATTCCAAGCAAAACAAAAGCTAAAAATGGATAGAAAATGATGTAAATAAGCTTAAAAAGAACACGATTAGATGGTATAAAAACCACTCATCAAATCCCCCCAAACATAAGCTTTTGCTTGTACTCAAGCAAAGAAACAAGATAAAAGAAAAACTATGACCAAATATCAGAAAGATGAGCATAACAATTCGAGCCTTATTCAGTTTTTTAGAAGAACACATCATTAGCATGTGAAAATCATTCAAGCTTGATGCCACCTTCAAAACAAAATAGAACATAGAAGTAGAGTAGTCCCTCTCCAGAAATCTGTATCACTCAAACACTCAAGTGTATAAGAGTAAAATTATCACTCAAACTCAACCCTAGGAGAGCGTCTTCATAAACTTGCAGATTGTCTAATTCTACTCATAATGAACACAATTCATGGCAAATATCTCGAAGGTCTTACTTTGGTTGTAATGGGGCTAAGACATGTAATAAAAAGATAGAGAATATATAGGAAAATTGACTCATAACGTACGAACAATCAAGTGATCTAGTAGAGAAACCAAATGATAATATATCAAAATAAACCTCTAAAACCAATCACCTTTGAATCACTCATAATCAAACAATTAAGTCACCCCCAAGTTCTCACTTTTTCCAAAATATACTCCCTTATTCGACTTCATTTTTTTTTTATCTCCCAACTATAACATACGTCATCAATAAACCCCTTTCAATCAAAGTTAGGAGTACATACACAAGTCTCTCATATTCTATCCAATTGTTTACCTGCCAACTCTCTACCAATAATTAGATAAAGATTTCAGTATAACACTGTGTCATCAAGTTCGGTACCAGGCTAGATAGAATCAAAATCAATTCACACTAATCTCACTTTTTAGCAAAAAATTGTCCCTTGATCACTAAACCCTCACAATCCTCCATTTCCTTCAACAACACTAATGACTCTACTAGACCTTCAGTTAAGGCTAGTTAGGTTAGGCAATTTAAGTGTATGTACAAGAATAAAAATGATACATTAAGCTCAAAGGGGCTTACTAGGTTGATGTTCAAGGTAGGAATCATATTTTGCTCTGGCTAAAGAACGAGATAATGCCTAAGATCATATCAATGCCATATACGAAAAGTGCTCAATAAACTTCAAACAGACTCAAAGCAAGTTGTTCTCCCTAAAGCGAGTATCACACATGAAAGAAATTGAGATCGACATAGGATTTCGTCAATTCACAACATGCTCAAATTCTCACAAAGGCTTTGGACTACCATACTTTTACATCCTACATGTTCGAAAATTTTATCATGCTCAAATTCAATTCAACAATGCTTCAGCAAAGAAAAAATTTAAGGCAAGAAATGCATAAACATCAAATGACATAAGTCATAGTAGTTCAAATATCAAGTACATGGAGAATCACTAGAATCATAATTATACAGACCAAATAAATGGGGTTCAAGATTCTACATACCCCCCCCTCCAAACCTATCTACGAGCAAGTCCCTAGCACGAAAATAGAGTGAAACAAAGAAAGTTGGGTAAACGAATCTTCCCTGGTGTTTAGATGATGTCCGATCGATCTACATATGCGAAGCTTGATCTGGCAGGCTCAGATCCAAAGTTAACCCCCACCGTATCAGCTCCCCTACTGCTCTGATATAGCTTATTATGCATTGAAGCATATATGTCAATTTTCCTCCTCAGATTTTTTTTTATTTTTTTTTATTTTTTTTATGGAAAGCAATAAATCTAACTAAGAAAACTAGAAAAACTCACAAATGTGGGTTGCCTCCCATGAAGCGTTGTTGGTTAGAGTCGTTGGCTTGACTTTGCTGAATCAGATTAGAAACTTGGCGACTTTGGACGCCCGACTACAATCTTGTCGAACGCCTCCTTTGATGATGCTCCTCATTGAGTCGACTGTTGCACTATAGGAACCCGATAAAAACCTGAAAGACCATTTAGAAAACAATAATGTTCACGCTCAGTTAGCCTTCCTAACATTTTATCAACAAAAGATAGAGGAAATGGATCATGTTTGATAAAAAACTTCATCTCCCGGTAGTCTGTACATATCCTCCATCTAGTGGTCAACCAAGTATGTACGAACATTTGTTCGCTATTTCTTACTACATCCTGCATCACGGGGTTGAGTCTTCTTTCAGGCTTCTTAACAGATTTGATATCATCTTCCAAAATCTTTGTTGAAGAGATCTTCAATCTTATCTCCTCCTCCTCACATACTCCCTCTTTAGTGTCTTGTGTAAATGCTGCTTTTGATTTATCCTCCATGAATCCCTGCAAATGAAATTCCTGCTCTAAAGTGTGAGTGCAGTCAATATCATTAAATTCATCTTGAGAATGGATAGATAGAACCAGCGAAGAAAATTGGTTATCTTGTTTAACGTCCTTAAGACGACCCGAGAATGGAACAGGAGGTCTATATGGTTTGATTATTTCTTCAAGCCCATTTTCATTCCCCTTTTCATCTTTCTCCATAGTTACCAAATTTTTTTTCCTCTTTCTTGGGATCTCCATCCACCACGTCTTCAGGCTTTTCCTTATCCTTTCCTACACAAAGTGGAAAATTATCAAAGATATAATATGAATTTTCAGTCACATTACCACTTCTCAAGGATGTGATGACTTTTACAGGCTCCATGTGTACAGGAAGCTCCCTTTTTTGACTCGCTATCTCACGTATATCCTAGACTATATTCCCAACATGAGTCTCAATGTTCTTTGCATATGATTCCATATTTCTCACTGATGAGGTAACTGATTTTGTCGACCTTTTGCAAGCTTGTAGGAAGTTCTGCAAAATTTCCTCGAGACTTGTTTTCCTAGCTTGATCAATCACTTCAGTCCTCATGTAAGTACCCTCAAAAGGCTCCTCCATGTGTCCATTATAGAAAGAAAAAGGATACGACTCATTTTGATGCAGGTAGCTTCCGTAGGCTATGCATGCGTCTCCCGTTATAGAAAGGAGACGTGTCTTATTAGCAGATCGAATGAAATCTTGTAAAGTATCTTGGAGGTTTGACATCATGTCTGCAGTTATTAGCAGAACATCTACTTCTTGTATATATGTATGTTATAGCGTACCTAATATAGAAACAGAAAATTATTCATATTTTTACTACAAAAAACATGGTATCAAAACCTTTATAGGCTCTTTAAAAAAATAAATTCGTTTTGCCCTGGTGAGCAGAAACTCGCTAAACTGCAATTCTAGTATCTGCTCCTGCGAAGCTGATTCAGTTTCTTCCCTCTTTCTCCTTCTGCCTAAGTGTGCAGACAGCAGAATCCCGCCATTGCCGCTGACTTGTGAGCTAACCATCGTCGTTGCTCTAGAAGTGAGTAGTTTAGCTAAAACTGCCCAGATTCCCGCTAACCCTAATTTTACGATTAGAAATTCCTAAATCAGCGAATATTCGTGGCGCATCTGATCTCACCTCATGCACAGGAAGCTCTATTTGCTCAAAATCGACCACGTAGTGACCTCGCGCAGCCGTCCTGACACCCCAAGCATTGCCGGAGTCTCCCCGCGTCACCGCCGTCGCCGGTCAGTCCTCTCTAATCGTCTTCTGCACCATATCTGGATTTGATTGGTTTTGTTTCTGGTCTTGATTTGTGCTGAATCTGCTCAGCTACGGTTTCTTTGGTTATTTCCTTTGGAGCATTCAGTTTTTTTCTGAATATTGCCTCATTTATTTATTGTGTTGCTGGTTGTTAATGGCTGAATTGAAGTCTGTATCAGTCACGGATGTGGTTTCGATTTTGTCTAGAATCACTAACCACAAGTTAAATGGAGTTAATTTTTTTATAGCTTGGAGTAGAACTGTTCGTATTTATCTGAGGAGCATGGAGAAAGCTAATCATTTGACCGATTCTCTCTCTACGGATGAGTCCGAGTCTATATGGCTACGAGATGGTGCTCGTATTCGTCTACAATTGAGGAACACAATTGAGATTGACATACTTCGTCTTACTGATCATTGTGAGTATTTTAAAGAGCTTATGGAATACTTGGAGCATATATTTTCTTGTAAAGACATCTCTCGTATTATGATGCTTGTGAGTCCTTTTATCGTTCCGATCAATAGGACCAAGCAACGGCGAATTATATCATGAATCAAAAGGAGATCCTTGAAGAACTCAATGTCTTACTCCATTTAAGTAATGATATCAAAGTTCAACAGAAGCAAAGAGAGCAGATGTGTGTAATGAGCACTCTCGTTGGTCTTCGTCCGGAGTATGGAGCAGTATAGACACAAATTCTCTCAAGCCCTGAAATGCAGGTATCCATCAGGACTTGTGAACGACCTCTTGACCTAGTTCATTCTGATGTTCGGGGTTGAGTCAACTTGTGTCAAAATCTGGCATCGATATTTTCACTTGTGGATGATTTTTCTCGAATTACACGGCTATTTTTTAAGAAATCTTCTTAGAATTATTTTCAATTTTTTGTGCTTTTGTGCTTAAATTAAAACTCAATTTCAAACCACCATTCAAATTTTACGCAGTGATAATGTGTTAGAATATTTATCCAGTCAATTTCAGGCTTTTATGAAAGAAAATGGCATTATGCACTAACTTCTTTTGTTGATACACCCTCACAAACGGGGTAGCATAACGGAAAAATAAACACTTGCTTCAAACTGCTCGTCGCTTACTGTTTCAAATGAATGTTCTGACGCGGTTTCTACAAACTGGTTTTTCATTAATAGAATGTCATCCTCCATCATGCAAGAGAAGCTCTGTGTTGGTTCAGAGACGAGTCTTCAGGTGTAGATGTCGGGGGGGGGGGGGGGGAATACACCTCAGTCCAAGTTCAAACTCAAACGCGAAAGTCAGTCTTTTAGTGAATACACTTACTAAATAGTTCAGTTCTTTAATTTAGTTTTCTGATCGCATGGGCAGAGTGATTCAAGATATTGAACACTGTTTACTGACTTCAGCCAGTCCACAGTAAACTCAGTGCTAGAAATTGTGCGGAAAGTGTAGGCCCGATTTTATTCGTCTCTTTTGAAAATGTTTTTACTGAAAACTGTTTTAGTTATGCTTATGCATGTATTAAGGTTTTACTGAAAATCCAGACTTATGATTTTTTAAACTTAGTTTTATACAGGATGAACAGTTAACCAATAAAATAGTAAATGACACAGGCAGTTTTTAAAGTGGTTCGGATACGCAAAATCCTACGTCACTGTTCTAAATTACCAGGAGGTCTTGAATTAATTATACTGAGCAAGTCTCAGTCGATCCATGCATTGGATAGATCACTAGTTATAGTCCTAGCAACTTTACAATATGGTTCAAACACAAGGTTTGAGATTCTCCAACTGAGAAGGAGTTATTACAATAAGAACAGTTTAAGATATGAACTTCTTCGATGTCTAAGCCTATAATCTAACAAGGTTTGCTTAGAATAGAGAATAGGGAATATAATACTCTAGAGTGAAGAACTGTTTCGGATATATATCTATGCAAAGAGTTCTTCAGCTGGGTTTGCTTTGAAATTGCTAGAGCTTGAATATTTGAATGCTTGGTGTCCCCAGTCATTGTTCTTCAACACATGAAAATCGATCTTTATTTATAGTCTTGACTCATGGAAAGATCCGTTGGCGGGAACCTAGCCATGTGTAAAAAACAACAGGAATAATGGGCATCAAATTTTGAATGTCACTGTAGAGATTCTCTTTTTTTTAGTCTTGATGACAGCTTTATGTCAGCAGAAGTACAGTTCTGGCAACTCCTCATTGGACGATGTTGAATGGTAGGTGATGCTTGTTCAAACTTCAATGCTGATGATGAGTTGACTTTCTCTAATATTTCGAACATTTTAACTGAGTTGTCTTCTATTGACATCTTTCTGATAAATTCATCTTGTAGCCCAATTCTGTTATACTGATGTCTAACACACATTCAGTAGATTCTGAGAAATTCTATTGAGTCTTCAAACACTGAATCTAAACAGTTGAGAATAATAAGCAACTGAGTCTATCAGCTACTAAACTCTATCTAGCCCACTGATGTAACATTTTCTGAAGACCAGCCTTTCACTTCAGATCCCAAACCTGTCGTCTCAAAAGAAGATAATAGGTGGTTAGTTTACATTTCTACGCCTCAAGTATTCCCAACTCCTACCACCTCTCCAACACGACCTGCTATCATCCATGTGTATTCCTGACGACAACAACGCCCTGATTCATGGCATGATCCAGTCCCTTCGTCATCAGATCCTAATCCTGATTCTGCTCCCGCCTCTCTCGTTACAGGTAATGATCTTGACCTCCCAATTGCAGTCCGTGAAGGAGTACACACATGTACCACTCATCCTATTTCTTCTGTGTATGCTATGATCATTTGTCATCGTCTTCTGTTCCTTTATTGCATCTGTCGATTATGTTTTTATTCCCAAAAATGTATTTGATGTTCTCTCCCATCATGGTTGGAGACAAGCTATGATGGAAGAGATGCACACCTTAGATGATAATAGTACTTGGGACTTGGTGAATTTGCCTGCAGAGAAGAAGACTATTAGATTTAAATGGGTGTTTACGGTTAAGGTGAATCTGGATGTACGGTAAACGAATCGAAACGAATCAAATATCACAATATTTGAATCGTATTCGGTTCGATATTCGAATATATGTTTTCATATTCAATTATTACTCGAATATCAAACTTGATTCGTATTCGATTCGATATTGATATTCGAATTATTCGTTTCGATCGTGTATTCGATTCTTTTTTTAAATATTTTATAAATTGTAAAATTAGCTAAAAATGGAGAAAAATTCAAATTTTGAAACTAGCCCCCAAAAGTGCCGCCCCAAATTCACCTCAGCTTCCCCATTGCCTGAAATCCTTAACGCTGATCTAAACTCCTAATATTTTACCGTCAACTTTCTTCATGATGGGAAACAATGTTGTATGACATCACTAATAGGAAAACTGAGTCTGGCCTCTATTCCACCAGCCCTCGCAAGTCGCCACCCTAGCTTACCCCCTCATTAGTCTTGGTTGCATCTCCCCCCATCACCTCGAACTCGTTCGTTCCCATCAAGAAACAACATACACTACCATCGGCCGACCTCCCTACTACACATATTAGAACTCATGGGCACTCTCATATTGAGTGCTTCACAGATGCAGATTGGGTTGGGTGCAAAGTAGATCGAAGGTCAACTTCTGGACACTGTTTTTTTTATGGAGGGAACTTGGTATCATGGAAGATCAAGAAGCAAAATGTTGTGTCACGGTCAAGTGTGGAGTCGGAATACATAGCTATGGCACAATTTAATTGTGAGATATTGTGGATTTATAAATTAATGAGTGAAGTCGATGTACAACCCTCCATCCCAGAGAGACTATAGTGTGACAATCAAGCAGCTCTTTATATTGCTTCTAATTCGATATTTCATGAGAGAACAGAATATCTAGAGATTGAATGTCACTTTGTTTGAGAGAATATTCAACTTGGTCTTATTAGTACTAGACATTTGAAGACAAGTGAACAACTAGGGGACCTCTTTACGAAAACACTATATGAGAAACATGTTGATTATTTAACAAGTTGGGCATGATTAACATTTATGCTCTAACTTGAGGGGGGGTGTTACAACATAAACGTGTAGAAGAATGTAGTTGAAGCATTTAACATAGGTAGTTATAGCATCTAGAAATATCTACCTCTTGTGTATATATATGTATGCTATAGTATCTAATATAGACACAAAAATTATTCCCATTCATACTATAAAGAACAGGAGACAAGGGCTTATGTGGCGCTTCGCGGTTAACCAATTCTGATTTGATAGTTGATTTTCTTTGTTAACCATTGTCTTAGAAATCCACGCCTCGTACCTCGTATATCAATCATGCAGATTGGGACATGATAGATACTGAATTGAAGTCTTTGCCTCCAGCCTCAGTTCAGTTTAACCTAACTGAACATAGAAAGCGTAATCACAAGCTGAACTGACATAACCTAACTACTTCAGTCTACCTTTATAGACTCTGACTGAATCTAGATTAAACCCATACGCAGACTAATTCATTTATCAATTGAGATCATTCGAAATACTTTATTTCTCAACAAGTTGTTATGGTTTTAATTTCACTTCGATTTTCTTTCCACGGTGGTTATTTTTGGACCATCATCAGCTCAAGATGCGTTCTTTTGTTAATCTTCATTCGTCCTTCGTTTGGCTGTTGTGTTAGGCCATGCTAGCTTTTAATTTGATAGATTGTTGTCCTTTGATTGTCAGCTATGTTAGGGCATGCTCATTTGATATTTTTATGTGGCTACTATATTACTTCATGTTTTATGAAGTTAATTGCTTTTCTATTTTGAGATTGGCCATTATGTTAGGCCACGGTTTCCATTAGATGTATTGTTGTTTTGTTGTGTTAGATCATGTTTTGTCATAGGTTGGTTTTCATGTGGCTCTTCATTTCCTTTGTTTAGTTTGGATCTATGCATTTTTAGATTAGAATCACTCTAACTCTCCACATTTATCGAATGTTTGTAAAAAAAATAGCTTCTACATTTTCCAACTTCCATTTGATTCATTATCTTGTCAACCGTTTCCCAACAGACACTTGTGGAGGTAGGTGACTTTAGTGGAACACAAATTAGTCTGATAGACCTACTATCTACTACCCCACTTGAAACAACGTGTACACTCGAACAAAACACTAATCCAAAGCAGCTATAGTTAAACATCAGCACGTTAGAAGAGGCCCTTTCATAGAATCTGAAACATTATTCTGAAATCCCTCATATATCTTGAACGTTTAGCAGACAGTAGGATTTTTTTTAATTTGATGCATATCTAATTAATTTTCCCTGTAAGATCTTCAGAGAATCTTCAAGTAAACCTCCTCAAAAGCGACGGGTCAATAATATGTGCTAGTGAATTTGGAACTTATCTTTAAACTACATCAAAAAAAATTAGTAATTTTTTAAAATATGAATTTATGATAATTTCTTTGATAATTTACAGTAGTATAATGCAATAGACCAAGTTGTTGGAACTCGTTGAATACTCATCTGCCACTGCCTCTCTACAGTGATATTGTGCATGTGATAAAATCAACTGCTCTGCTATGCTCAGAGCCTCAGACCAACTTGTAAATTCATTTTCTGAGAGATTCATTGGTATCACAAGTTGCTTGGTTGAAAATTTTATTGAAATAATACTATATAAATAAATATGGAAGTTAAACAGCCTTTCTGATTTTCTGCACAAATTCAGAATCAGGTCTGCTCCAATGTTCGGCCAACTCGTGATTCTCCGACCATGCAATTGGACACAAGTAAAAGCACAATTTTATTATTAGTAATGTGTTTTATAACAATTTAATATAATGAAAACATAACAATAGTCACTTTTATAAAAAGATTTACTAAATAGATATTCCAAGTGAATTTTAATTTTAATAATTGTTGAAAAGTGTTGTAGACATATTCGAAGTTTTTAAACAATGCAACTCCGTGATTATGATAAACGAGAACTCTTCACATTTTTAGACGACTTTAAAGACAAGTTTTGAGCATAACCAACTTTCTCCCCTAAAAAAGACAAGTTTTTGAGCATAACCAACTTTGTCCCCTTGGGATGGCGTAGCGGTGAAGGTGGGTGCCCCGAAACCGAAAGGTCATGGGTTCAAATTCCACTGGAACCGCTATGTGTGTCTGTCACCCAGTGCGCACTTCGATAGCGGCTTAAAAGACAAGTTAGCCTAGGGTGGTTTAACTCTCCTGTGTGGTTTGCAGGCTATTGCACAGGAGATGGGTTTACCCAGTGCGCACTTCGATAGCGGCTGAGGGTTACCCTCGTCATAAAAAAAAAAGGAAAGAGCCCTCATAAACCGTTTTGAATCTAAACGAAGAGTTGCAAGAGGTTTGCCAAAACGAAGTTACAATGGAGAATCAATGATGAGTAAGAAAACAAATACTCCCTTCGCCCCTATTTTATATGCCTATTTGCTTTTTCAGATAGATTAAGAAAAAAATTAATAATATGAAATTTAGATAAATGTTGGTATTGGAATTTAAGTAAATTAAAGTAAATTACTAAAAAGTCAATGTCATAATTGTATTTGCTATTATAAAAGTTGGATAAAATAGTTTTTTTTGATATTATCATATTAATTAGATCTATTAAAGTTGGTGAAAGATTTAATTAGATACAAAAGAATTGCTAATAGGCATATAGATTTGGGACAGACGAAAAATGAAAATAGACATATATATTTGGGATGGAAAGAGTATGATATTTTAGAAATAGGTTGATTTTAATCACAAACTTCTAACCTCTCAATACATATTTATTGGGCATGTGAATATAGTACAAAATTGAAAATGAAGGTACTTGACATTTCAATTAATATTCTTATTATAATTAGCTATTTTTTTCCAATAGTTGTTAGAAAGGACACAATTCTATTAATGTATGTAAATTTAAATAAACTCGACACAGACACACAGTTATAACTTGTTGGCCCGGAGACGATAAGTCAGGTGTAGAGGGGGGGGGTGAATACACCTGAGCTCAGTTTCTTTTTCTCAATGAAGGTCACTGAGGCCGATGATTGCAACCGATGAACGAGTGCCAAATAAGCCTTCGATCGCGGGACGAGTGAGTCGGCCCATCGAAGCTCTCTCCCTACCGACCGTTGTCGGTATTTTGAGAATCGACGAGGTCAGCAGTTGTGCGGAAAGTGTGGGGCCCGTAATTCGTCTATTTTGAAAACACGTTTTAGCAAGTTAAATCTTTTGGCTGTGCGCTTTATAAAATACGTTTTATGCAAGCTTATGATTTTCAAGTCAGTTGAATGCTATGCAATAAAACAGTAAAAGAACACAAGCGATTTAACGTGGTTCGGATACGCAAGATCCTACGTCCACGGTCCTGAACAAGGCAGGAGAACTTGTTGATTATTCTGAGCAAGCCTCAGCAGGGATACTGTGCACTGGACAGTTCCCTCTAAGTTATAGTCCTTAGCGACTTTACAATCCAAACCTAAGTCTGAAAGAGAAGGGAATTTTCTCCAACTAAGAAGGAGTTCTTACAATAAGAACAATTCACTAAATGTGAACTCCTTTGAATCTAAGCTATAAATATGACAATGAGCTTAGTCTAGAGAAGAAAGGGATCTAAGAACTCTAGAGAGAAAAACTGAGAAATCTTCTAAGTACGCAAGTTTTCCTCTGGATGATCTTTGAGTGTTCTAGAGCGTTTATGAACTTGAGCTTGTCCCTTCGAAATTTCGTCATTCGGAGCTTCAAAAACTTCTCTATTTATAGTTGTGAGTTATGGCATATGTCCGTTGGAGACGACGATGCCACGTGTCACAAGCTTCCAAGAAAAACGGCCATTAATTCGAACTTGTTGCAGCAGGCGGTTAATGCACTGTTCATGAGAGCAAACTTTTCTTGTGTAGAGTAGGTAAGCGTTGTCGGCTTCTCATTGGTCGAGGTTTGTAGTTGGTGAGAATGTCGAGTTGACCGTTCAACAACCTCGTATGTCTTCTCGCTGAACTTTTCGAAAAGACTTGAATAGGCTGGGTCGCTTTCCGTAGGATACGTAGGGCCGAAAAGTCTCTCGTCTTCTTGATCGAGTCGGGCGACGGGGCATCTACCGAGTAGGTCGGGCGACCGCGAAGGTGCTGTGCTTGTTTACGTTCTTCTCGCGATGACTATCACCGGGAGTAGTCTTCTATTGATGATTTGTCAGCTGATGCGCTGTCTTCGACTGAGTGGAAGATCAGCTGCTGACTGAAGAACACAAGCGATTACACTGATGATGTGGGGTTCTGAAAAGTATCTTCGACAGAAGATCAGTTCAACAACTACCCCGTACAGGACTTAGACAAAATAATAATCAATATATCAAGTCTAACCTATACATCAGCTAATCCTAACGACACACTAATCTACTGATATCAGCTAGGTTTTGGGATCTTCAATTCCATAGTACTACTATGATTTCCCCCAATTTTCTTTTAACCGAACAACAGCTGAGTATCATCTACTGACTCATATCCAACAATTTCCCCCTAATTGATGATGTCAAAACCTCTACCTCTACCTCTTAAACTTCTTAAGTTTATAAAAGATGCTATCCTACTGACAACAATTTCCCCCTTACAACATTCTGAGGAAAAAAATAAAGGAATTTCAATACTTCAGTAGGTGGGAGATAGGCAAAATCAGAGAAACTGACCGTGAGTGTGTGTCAGATCACTTAGTGATCAGTCGTGAAAACACAATGCAAAGAGCTGAAAGACAATGAGCAATTGTCTGACAAGCAATAGGAACTGATATATATAATCAATGATGTACAAGCTCCTACAGCTATTACAACAGAAATCAAAAAGAAGGAGAAATCACTGCTGACACTTGAAGCGTTGAGTCCTTTCCTTGAAATCAGCAGACTTCTCAACAGGAGGATCCAGGTAATAATACTTGTAAACTCTGATCCTGATCTCCTGGATTTCTTCGTTGTCAAGAGGATTGTCAGGCAGCAAACCCAGATGGAAAGCAGCTTCCTCTATCTCTCTCTCAATGTCCTTCGTGCACAGCAGTCCACTAGCAGTTCTTGGCGGTGGGATACGTCGGAAAGCTGGGGCACGGAAGGGAATATTCTATTCTTCCATAATCTGTCTCAGCCGATCTCTGAATGAGATATCAAATCTCGAGATTAGTTCGTCGAATAACGTCGATCACGGACGGTCGAGAGGCTAAATGCGCCATACAAAATAGCCTTTAATAAAATCCTCTTTCAGCCTTTCCCAATGGACGTTCATATCAGCCGGCACCCATTTATCCACATGCGGGATAGGAATATTCTTAACATATGGGCCCCTGATGAACTTGGATCCTCTTGGGATCTGCCTCCTCGGATCAGCTGCTGGCTTGAGAGATAAGCTACGCATTTTCGCCAAGTCAGCTATCCTTTCTTTTCGCGGAGTGCGGCTGCTCTACTCGTCTCCTCGTCCGAGACTCAGACCTTGCAGCGTCGCCTCCCAGGTCGCTTGATCTTCCGCTATCTGCTCAGGTGTTAGAGTAGAAGTGGGAATACTCTGAGCAGTAGCTTGGATCTCAGTCGGAAGAGCCTTAGCAAAATCTGTTTGGGCTTTCTTCTTCTGCTATTCGACCGACCCAACCTTTTTCTTGCCTTTGCCCTTAACAGCTTTGCCCTTGGGCTTCTTTCTTTCTTCTTCTTTGCCTCTTCAAGCTGACGCTCATGGTCGAGCTTATCCTGCAGCTGTTGGGCAATTTTGAGGTCATAAGCCTCTTGCTCCGCTTTTGATTTGAACTTATAGACCGGGGAGGAAGGAGGAGTAGATACAGTTGCAATCTCCTTCCCGGGCCTCTGCGGTAGCAATTGTTCAGGCTCAGGCTCTTCTTCTTCTGTCTCCTGCTCAATAAAATTTGCTACTTCTTCAATGTGAGCGAAGGAAGAGGAGATGGGGGGGGTTGGGCAAGTGGAAATTCTAGGAGAAGGACCTCGAAGAGTTCTTATCCCGAGTAGTAGAGGGTCCTTCCTCCTGAGCCCTTTCCCCCTGAGTCTGTGCGGGTTCTTCAGCTGTGGAGGGTCTCTCCTCCTGAATCCTTTCCCTGATAATCTGTACATCACCTGTATCCGTTTCAGGTTCATCTTTTATTATACCTTCCCCCTTTTTGGCATCAACAGCCTTATCGAGGTTGGTACGGATAAGCCGTGACTTCTTTCTCAAGCTTGTATACCGAGTCCTTGATCTCGAATAATCGTAGAGTCGAAGTCCTTGACCAAGTCACGATGTATTGCTTCCGGTCTTTCTCTTGATCGCCCTAGATCGATTGAGATGAGCAACCGACTCCTGGCGGAGTTTCAAGCGGGGCTAGATCATTGGATTCCTTCATCTCCTTCCGAATCTCGTTCAAGGCCGCACTGTTGCTTAATAGCGATCGAAGGCCGCTTGTAGCCAACTTGTTCCGCTTATCCATTTGAGCTTGGATCGTTGTGAGAGCATGAGTCATTGCTCGGTAAATGTTTTGTGTTGAGCTTGGAGCAAAGAATCGACTCGTGCGAGATAGATGCGCTTTACGCGCTATCAAAGCCTCGCTCGATCATCTCCTTAAAATCATGCTGCGAAGGAGCCTCTTGAGGAGTGGAGATGCCAGCGGCTAGCTTATCCAGGCTATCAGTCTGCGCCTTCGTATACTTCTCCCATTTGATATGGACGTCTTTGGCGAGAAGTCTGTTTTTAGCGCCTTGGCGTCTGATTGCCTTATTCACTGATTTGGAGGACACGGAACCAATGGGTTGAATCTGGTAAGAGCTTCTTCCGAGCCTTTGATCAGAAAACACGAGGAGCTGCTCCCGACTGTACTTCGGAGCGTCCTGAGCCTCACCTGATGTACCAGGGGGTGGTGATTGGCTCTTCTCATGGGGAGTTGGTCCCTCAGCAGAGCCTCCCAACTCTGCATCCTTGGGGTTGCCTTCCATCTCCTGATCTTGTTCTTGGTCATCACCCTCATCAGCAGGAGGAGATGGAGGCGGAGCATTTCCGGCCAGGAGCCGCGGGTACGAAGGCTAAGAAGATAGAGCATAGCAGCTCGAAGATCCTCGAAGGACGCCAAATCAGCTGGCTCCCCGAATCCGATCTCTGCCTGTAAATGTTGCTCCTCTGTCAATAGATCGATGGCTGACTGAGTTTTTGCAAAATCTATCAGAATATCCCAGTTTAAGAATCTCAGTAGCATCTGAACTCTTGCCCTGATGGAAATGTCAACCAAGTCTTCATGCTCAGCTATCTCTGGAATCTGATCGTGAATCTCAGCTGTAGCACGTAGACGAGTAGTATGAGTTGTTGTCCATTCAGTCTCTTCAGTTGGCTCTCGAATGTCCGACTGAGTGTCATCGGAGCTGATGACTTGAGCTTTATCCTTGAGGGTGGCTCCTTCCATCCCTGTGTCGGAGTCCAAGGTTTGCTCATCTTGAGGTGGAAGAGGAGCCTGTTCTACGATAGTTAACGGCTGAGCCACAGTGACCTCAGCTGGTCGTGGCTTGATAAGCCTCCTCCTCTTGGGCACATCAGCGGGAGATGGCAGGGCAGGAGCAGGGTCTCTTACGCTCGGGTGGCCCTTTGCCAATAGACTTCTCCGTCGCTTCTTTAGTCTTAAACTTTATCAGCTTAGTGTTGTACAACTTTGAGTCTTCAAAAGCTGAGTTCCTCTGTACAACACTCTCTATTAGGACTGACATCTTGGTCCCGAATAGAAGCTTACCCACACTGGCCAACCTCCTCTCGCCAGTGGGTAGAGTAGTGAATTTCTGGGCCTGGGCTTTCATCTGAGTCGTGTAATAGTCAGCCCAGTTCACTTCTGCTCCGTCATCAATAGCCATCATCACCGAATCCTCGGGTTTGGACGGAGTTGATCATACGATCCAACTGAGCTTGTCAGTATGTGCGAGACCACATACGCTAAACCTCTGTACTGAGGTAGCAAGAGATTCCTAGGGAGAGCTGTCTTGAACGTCAGATCACTGCGTCCACAGAACTTTTGTACATAGGCATTGATCTCCCTCTCCTTATATCCGATAGGTGAGATACTAGAATCAGGAAGCTGAAACGCGAGGACTAGAGCCTCTCGGATGTTGAAGGTGTGTTGAGTCGGCTTCCACTAGTTCGGATTTGTTTCTCGCATGTATGAGAAGGAAGCTTCTTCTCCTCCCAGCAGCCCACCGAGTTCCGGTTGAAATACGCTTCGCCACTTGCCTTGGCGTGATGGGCACGCGGATGCTTGGTCACGAGGGTCTCCAACCCTGACCTCTCCAGAGCATCGAACAAGGGCTCCAGATACGGGATATCCACCTGGTGGAAAGCCATTGTGGGTTCGAACTGAATTCGGATGGCCATGATCTCCACTATGGGTTCGGGAGTGTCGATCGATCGCCATAGAAATCCGCAAAACACATGTTAGCACTTGAAAATAGAGTAAGTCAGTAGTTGTCAGCAGATTTGAATACATTACCGAGTATGAGAGCTTGAGAGATGCACAGGCAAAGCAGTTATAAGAGGTTTGAGATGGAAACTGATTTGCGATAAAAGCTCTTAGGATTTGATAATGGCGAAAAGTGAGGAAAAAGATAGAAGATGAAAGATTTTGTATATATTGGCTTGATTGCAAGTTTCAATCCAACGACTGAGTTTTAATCTTCCAAAAACTATGAACGGCTAAGATTTAATGTTATAAAAAGAATGATTACAAAAGCCGCCTAAAACATAGATCTACGTAATAAAGGTAAGTGAGAAGACATGCATTAAATGCGCGACAGACAACATTAATTACTCAGTTTATGCAAGTGAAAAGGTTTCCTACTGACCTTTCCTTAAACTATTAATGGCGGGAAATGAATGCACATTAACTACTGAGTGTGAGTGACTGATGCAATAAATGCGAGCATGCTTCAAAAAAAAATAAGTACACAAAATTACGCTGAGCTTATCAGCTGAACTTATCAGCTGGTTACCGAACCTCTTCAGCTGAACTTATCAGCTGGTTACCGTTATGTATAAGGAGAATGGTTGTCATGCTGATGACTATGTTCCCCCTTGCTGTGTACATTATGACTTTCCCAACTGAGTCACTGTACTTAGTTATCTGACCTGTCGTACTGATTCCTTATGTTGATACCAATTGTTACCAATTGTTGGGCAATGATGTTCTCAGTAGTCGGCATCTACTGACGCATCTCAGTAGGATCCACTAGACCTAGCTCAACTGATAGTTCTCTGAACCTGTTCTCAGCTAGTGGTTTGGTCAGTATATCTGCCCTTTGCTTGTCAGTATGGATCTTCTCCATCCTAATATCCTTCTTCTCGACATGGTCTCTGATGAAGTGGTGTCGGATATCCACGTGCTTGCATCTGGTATGTAGAACTGGGTTCTGAGTTATGGCAATTGCACTTGTGGAGTCGCAGTAGATGGGCACTTCATCCTGAGTTATACCATAATCTCTAAGTTGTTGTCGAAGCCAAAGGATTTGGGCACAGCAACTTCCTGCAGCCATGTACTCAGCTTCAGTAGTGGACGTTGCTACTGAATGCTGCTTCTTTGAAAACCAAGAAATCAGCTTGCTGCCTAGGAACTGACAAGTTCCGGACGTTGACTTGCGATCTATCCTGCATCCTGCATAATCGGCATCGAATAACCTCGTTAGTATTAAGTTATCATCGGCAGGATACCATAACCCAAAGATCGTGTGTTCCTCTTAAATAGCGCAGAATCTTCCTCGCTGAGTCTAAATGACTTCGCTTGGGATCCGCTTGGAATCTTGCGCATACACCTACATCATAAGTTATGTCAGGACGGCTAGCTGTTAAATAAAGTAAAGAGCCTATAATAGCTCTATAGTCAGTAGAGTTAACAGAAGCTCCCTCTTTGTCTAGATCGATTTTAAAGTTCATGTTCATGGGGATTTTGACTGGCTTGCTGGAGTCGCAGCCGAATCTCTTGAGAAGATCTCGAGTGTATTTGGCTTGATTGATGAAAATTCCTTTAGGTGATTGCTTCACTTGAAATCCAAGGAAATAATTCATCTCTCCCATCATGGACATCTCGAATTTCTCTTTCATCATTTTCTCGAACTGCTGGCATATGGTCTCATTTCTGCAGCCGAAAATGATGTCGTCCACGTAGATTTGCACCAGTAGGATGTCATCTCCTAACTTTATGTTGAATAGGGTGCGATCTACGTCCCCCTTCGAAAACCTTTTCTCAAGTAGAAAGTCGGACAGGTATCATACCAAGCCCCGGGTGCTTGTTTTAACCCATACGAGCTTTCCTAAGTGCGTACACTGATGTCCTCGCGAAAGCCGGGCGGTTGTTCCACGTAGACTTCTTCCTTCGATGCGCCGTTCGGAAAAGCCGACTTCACATCCATCTCGATATACCTTAAATCCCCGATGTGTTGCATAAGCTAGGAAAAGACGAATGGCTTCCAATCGCGGCGACCGGAGCAAATGTTTCATCAAAGTCAATTCCCTCTCGCCCGATCGTATCCTTTAGCAACTAGTCGAGCTTTATTTCGACAATGACGTTGTTTTCATCTCGCTTGTTCTTGAAGACCCACTTAGTTCCAATCACGTGCGATGTCTAGTGTCTGTCGACAAGCTCCCAAACTTCATTTCGACGAACTGGTTCAGCTCTTCTTGCATAGCAATGACCCGGCAAGCATCTTTAAGTGCATCCTCTATCGACTGAGGTTCTTCTGTAGATAGAAAACAAGAGTAAAGTGAGCTTTCTCCTTGACTTAATCTTGATCTAGTCCTTATAGTTGCTGATGGATCTCCAATGATAAGATCTGAAGAATGAGCATCGAGCCACGAACGCCTGAGTCGGGCTTCTTCTTCTGATACTACTTCTTCACAGTCAGTAGGTGTATTAGGCATTTCAGTAGTAGTCGTTCTCGCGATCGAAGCAATTCAGTAAGAAGGTTAGGGTCTACTGAGTTTCCAGGTTCAGGGGCATTTAGCTCAGGAACATTAATCGTTCCCCCTGAGTTTATATTCTCAGTAGAGGTCTCAGTTACCACTGGGGCTTCCTCATCGACCGATGTTACCTGTTGTTGATTCTATTCGATAGAATCAACTAGGTCAGCTACATCGATTGTTGGTTGAGTCTGAGTTTGTTCATCGTCTGACTCATCATCCCAACAATGCTGGATCTTTTCAGCTTTATCATTCAGTCCGAGATCCTGTAGCTTGCTGCTGACATCTTCAGTATTTGACTTTGTATCTTTCCTGTTATCAGTAACAAATTCATCAAAAACAACATGAGGGCTTTCCTCCACACAAAGAGTCCGATAGTTAAAGACTCTGAAGGCTTTACTGACTCGGGAGTATCCTAAGAATACTCCTTGATCAGATTTGCTATCAAAGACCTTCAACTGATCTTTCCCATTATTGTGGATAAAGCAAGGACAGCCGAAAACATGAAAATGAGAAATAGAAGGAATTCTCCCTTTCCACAGTTCGTAAGGCGTCTTCATGTGTTGCTGTGTCAGTAGTGAGCGATTCTGAGTGTAACAGGCGGTGTCAGTAGCATCAACCCAAAACTTTGAGGGTAGTCCAGAATCTGCGAGGAGCGTTCTTGCTGCTTCTTTGAGTGTTCTGTTCTTACGTTCAGCAAGTCCGTTCTATGGAGGGGTGCGCGCACCGATGTCTCGTGCTTAATTCCCTCTTTATCGCAGTATGTCTTAACTACTGAGTTTAAAAACTCTGTTCCTCTGTCTGAGCATATCTTCTTAATCTTGATGTTCTTTTCCACACTGAGCTTCTTCAGTAGATTAGGTAACTCAGTCTGAACATCAGATTTGTTGGCGATGAAGATGACCCAAGTATATCTCGAGTAGTCGTCAATAACGACGAGGGCATACTTCTTGCCTCTTATAGTCACTGGAGAGACTAAGTCCATGTGAAGCAGCTGAAGGATTCCATCAGTGGAGAGTGACGGAATAGGTGGATTGCTCCTCTTTGTTTGCTTTCCCTTTAGGCACGCTTCACAATTTCTGTCTTTGATAAACGATTTGTTGGGCAGTCCTCTGACTGTAGAGTTCTTGACAAGCTTGTTCATGGTCTTGAAGTTCAGGTGGCTGAGTCTCTTGTGCCATAGCCAGCCTGACTTGTCACCTAATTTAGTCTGTGTGAGCAAGCAAGCCTCAGGTTCTGCGGTATTCCAGTTTGCAACATAGATGTTCTTCCTCCGCGAACCTGATAACACTGTTTTCCCTGTAGATTTATCAATAATATCACAGAAACCAGCGTCAAAGATTACTCTGTTAAGATTATCACGAATTGATCGATCGAAAGGAGATTATGTTGAAGTCCTTCAACATATGTTACTCTTGAACCGTGGCGGTCCCAATGTTCGGCGTTCCGTATCCCCTTGTGTAGCCTTTTGAGTTGTCACCGAATTCAGTTCGGGACCATCTTCTTGTACGTAGTTGGTCGGCGTGGCTCTTCTGGTAAGTCATGTGTCTCGAGCAGCCGCTGTCCACTATCCATGGGTCAGAGGCATTTTTAGGTACCCTTTGGTTCAGTTGGGTCCTTACTGGTTAGTGGGTGATTTTGGAACCCAGATCTGTCTCGGGACCTTAGAAGTCCTAGACTTCTTCTTCTGAACCTTGTCAGCTTTCTTCTCCACAGGACTTGGAGATGCTGACTTTCTGCTGATGATTTTGGGTTCAGGCGCTTTCTTCTTCTGAGTCTTAGCGCTTCTCCTGACCCTGGGCTCATAGTAGTACGAGCCGTACTGAGCCGGGTGCTCATACAGTGGCTCCTTGTACTGTTCTGCCCATCTGACCTTCTTGGTTCCCCCTGAATTTGATCACGGTGTCCTGGGGCTGGAACCTTTGGTCAGCTGCTTGTTGCTACTCGGGCCGAGGTGCAATCATTTTCTCGTTTGTTCTTCGCCCGAGGTGTGGTGTCGGCAGCTTGCACCTTTCCTCCGACGAACCTATCGCCCGAGTTGCTTGAGCTTTTGGAGGTGGAAGCTTCGTGGGTATAGCCAAGGCCTTCTTTCACTACGGTTGGCCGTTGTGCTCTAAGCATGCTTTCAAGCTTCTCCTTCGCTCCCGTGTATTGTTCGGTCATCAAACCTCTCCGGACCTCGTCACTCCTTCCCGAGTGAGTCATAGTCATTCTGCACGTCTGTGAGCTTCTGACTGAGCTGGGCTATTTCAGTCTCTTTCTCAAAATTGTCCTTGGTCAGAACTGAGATCTGAGTCTCTTGAAGCTGAGACTTAGTCATAAGAGATTCAATCTCTTCCTTGAGTCTCGCAACTAGATCCACTGACTCAGTAGAGACCTGACAATCAGAAGAAAGTCTCTGATTCTCAGCCTTTACTTGTTCAAGTTCCTGGATGGTTCTGCTGAACTCTCTGCTCAGCTGAATCTGTTCCTCTAGCAGATCGTCGTAGGCTTGTACCACATCTAGAGGATCATCTGTGACCGAGCACGTGTCTTGTGTGCTGTGTGAAGAAGAGGTAATAATGTGTTTATAATTTATCTCAGCCTCTTCTCCGGCCATCAGACAGTATTCGGCTGACTCATCAGGAACTGTCTTTGCGACCTCAACTGCGACGAATGCGGCTTCGTCTTCAGAAGAATACATGAATGTATCCTCCTCAATTGAGTTGTCGGATATCTCTCCGGCTATATAGGCCTGCCGTCTCTTGGCGAATTTCTTTCTCCTGGCCTGCCGTTCTGCTCTTTGAGCAGCTGAGAGTTCGGGACAATCGTACTGATAGTGCCCCTCCTTCTTGCAGTTGTAGCAGGTGGATGTTCTGCTGCTCTTACCAGCTGAGTCTTTAGACGGACTGGCAGACTCCGATTTCCTGCATTCAGTAGAAGGATTAGATTCTTCTTTCTTATGATAGTCTTTCTTACCTGAAGAAGAATCTCGGTTGTATTTCCTCAGCTTTCTGACTCTCTCCTTTTCCCTCTTATATTTGAGAGCCATCAGTGCTAGCTGGTCAGGGCCTGAAGTCTCAGAAGACTTTGCTACTAATGTGGCCACAACTTTGCTTGAGGAAATAGGCTTGGCTCCGGTATTGCTGACTGTTGCCTTGAAGGCGTGGTCGAACTGTGTGTCAGCTGGAGCGCTTAAGCACTTTTGGGGTAGGCTATGCTCGAATTCCTCCGATTTTAATTCAAAAAATATAACATCAGGAGTTAGAGCATTTAGATCAGAGCGACGTAAATAAGTAGCAAATGGAAGCCACTTCTGTCGGGGCAACGCTCTCAAGATCTTGGTGTTCATCTCCTTGTTGGTGAACGACCTCCCCAGCCCATTGATGACATTGATTTGATTGGTGAATCTGACACTCAGCTCGTCAATGGTTTCAGTAGGCTCCATTGCAAAGGCGTCGAACTTCTGAAGCTCTAGCTCGAGCTTGTTTTCTTTGATCTGAGGGGTTCCATGGCTCAATACAGCCAAGGCGTCCCATAGCTCTTTCGCCGTTTTGCAATCCTGTACCCTTCCGAGGTGTGAATCACTGAGCGTAGTCAGTATGGCATTACGTGCAACTCGGTCAAGGTTGTGCAGCTTCTTCTCTTCAGGCGTGAAGGAAGATTTGTCTTTGGGAACCTTAGCACCAGTTTGTGCTCCCACGCCTCCTCCAGCAGCAAATACTATGCTGTCGATCATGGGAATGATCGGTCCTGACTCTAGGACATCTGACATGCTGTCGTGGAGTGATGTTAGGTGTGCCTCCATACGTACGCGCCATACCGTGTAGTTCTCTATTGAGAACATCGGTACCATCCTAATCCCTGACATATCAGACATTGTAAGAGTAAGAGTATAAGGATGCTGAAAAGATGCTTATGCAGTGAAAACGGTTTTCAGGATCGGTTCGAGAGAACCAAGGTATTTCGTAACCGGCGATCGGTTGAACACCGTGTGCTCGATACCAATTGTTGGTCCGAGACGATAAGTCGTGTAGAGGGGGGGGGGTGAATACACCTGAGCTCAGTTTCTTTTTCTCAATGAAGGTCACCGAGCCGATGATTGCAACCGATGAACAGTCCGAAATAAGCCTTCGATCGCGGGACAGTGCGAGTCGGCCATCGAGAGCTCTCTCCTACCGACCGTTGTCGCATATTTTGAGAATCGGTCGGGGACCATTGTGCGGAAAGTGTGGGGCTCGGAATTCGTCTCTTTTGAAAACACATTTTAGCAAGTTAAATCTTTTGGCTGTGCGCTTTATAAAATACGTTTTATGCAAGCTTATGATTTTCAAGTCAGTTGAATGCTATGCAATAAAACAGTAAAAGAACACAAGCGATTTAACGTGGTTCGGATACGCAAGATCCTACGTCCACGGTCCCGAACAAGGCAGGAGAACTTGTTGATTATTCTCGAGCAAGCCTCGAGCGGGGATACTGTGCACCGGACGGTTCCTCTAAGTTATAGTCCTTAGCGACTTTACAATCCAAACCTAAGTCTGAAAGGGAAGGGAATTTTCTCCAACTGAGAAGGAGTTCTTACAATAAGAACAATTCACTAAATGTGAACTCCTTTGAATCTAAGCTATAAATATGACAATGGGCTTAGTCTAGAGAAGAAAGGGATCTAAGAACTCTAGAGAGAAAAACTGAGAAATCTTCTAAGTACGCAAGTTTTCCTCTGGATGATCTTTGAGTGTTCTAGAGCGTTTATGAACTTGAGCTTGTCCCTTCGAAATTCCGTCATTCGGAGCTTCAAAAACTTCTCTATTTATAGTTGTGAGTTATGACATATGTCCGTTGGAGACGACGATGCCACGTGTCACAAGCTTCCAAGAAAAACGGCCATTAATTCGAACTTGTTGCAGCAGGGCAGTTAATGCACTGTTCATGAGAGCAAACTTTTACTGTGTAGAGTAGGTAAGCGTTGTCGGCTTCTCATTGGGTCGAGGTTTGTAGTTGGTGAGAATGTCGAGTTGACCGTTCAACAACCTCGTATGTCTTCTTGCCGAACTTTTCGAAAAGACTTGAATAGCCGGGTCGCTTCCGTAGGATACGTAGGGCCGAAAAGTCTCTGTCTTCTTCAGCTGAGTCGGCTGACAGGCATCTACTGAGTAGGTCAGCTGGCGACTGCGAAGGTACTGTGCTTGTTTCTGTTCTTCTGCTGATGACTATCAGCTGGGAGTAGTCTTCTACTAATGATTTGTCAGCTGATGCGCTGTCTTCGACTGAGTGGAAGATCAGCTGCTGACTGAAGAACACAAGCGATTACACTGATGACGTGGGGTTCTGAAAAGTATCTTCGACAGAAGATCAGTTCAACAACTACCCCGTACAGGACTTAGACAAAATAATAATCAATATATCAAGTCTAACCTATACATCAGCTAATCCTAACGACACACTAATCTACTGATATCAGCTAGGTTTTGGGATCTTCAATTCCATAGTACTACTATGATTTCCCCCAATTTTCTTTTAACCGAACAACAGCTGAGTATCATCTACTGACTCATATCCAACATAACTCTTAAAGTTAGTAAATACTTCATCCATTCCAATTATCTTGTCCATTTTGATTGTGGCGTGATTTTTAGGAAAAATATTAGTTGTGTTGACTGGTGTAAAATTGTGGATCCCACAGAAAAGTTATACTCATTCCGTTTCATGATTATTGTAACAAAACTTTTCAGTACAGTATTTTAGGAGAGTTGTTGGTTGTGAGAAGAGATCCGGAGGTCTCAAATAAAATGTTTGTAATAATTTTCTATTTTAAGAAATGTTACAAGAATGGTAGGACGTCCTGAAAAGAAAAGTGTTACAAGAATTGTGGAACCGGAGGAAGGTATATAATAATTTGCTAAAAAAAAAATTGGACAATATATATGTGGGACGGCCCGAAATGTGTAAACTGGAAAATTGGGACGGAGGGAGTGTAATGTAAAATCGTATAAACTTAACTATATAATTAAGGCCCCGTTTGGAAGAGTTTATTAGGAGCTTATTTCAGTTTATACTAAAAAATAAGCGTTTATACAAGCGTTTGGAAGAACTTATCAAAAATAGGTTCTAATTTCAAATCTCATAACAATAATTTTTTAAACTATATTTTATTTTAATTTATGATTAAGTGTTTGTATATGAATATATTCAAAGGTAATAACTTATTAAATTTAAATATTTATGAAGCAATAATTTATTAAATTTAAATATTTATAATATAAATACTATATTATAAGTATTTATTTAAGTTGTTTTTTCTAAATTAGACCTAATTATCCTCTTTGTTTGAACTGCATAGTATCATATGCTTTTCTGTAGAGCTTAGAAAAGATCTAGAAAATTCTTTTCTACGAAATCGGGAAAATTCTGATTGGATGACGATGCGACCATCTTAGCTTTCGGCGGTCTAATTAATGTAACGCCATCTCTTACTTATCCGAAGCGGTGACACTTATTTCAATACAAATATGTAAAATAAAGGAGAAGTTAGGGTAGCAGTTTGGCGGTTTGGGACTCGCAACCTTAAAAATTGTGTCCGGTTTCCTAATGTGGCAAGATATTGGGTCCAGATTCTGGTGGGGGGTGGTTCCCATAACTTTCCATTTTTAGGTCAGTCACAGTCTGACTCCATAATAATATTATAATTCAATAATTTCATGTTAATCAAATGGTAATACTTCAATTTAGAAATATTTTTATTATTATAACAACGATTAACAGTTTTTTTTTCTTAAAGATAAATCACGGTTGTTCAATTTTCCAGAAAGAAATTCGTCCTATTTTCGCCCAAAATCGAACATACTGGCTAGTTGGGTCGGTTTCGTGCCCCCCCCCTTTTCTTTTTTTTTTTGGTAATTTTCGAGAAAGCTATACATTTTTTTTACTATTTTAAAGATACATATTCTCCCGTCCCATTATTCTTGTCTTCATTTAAAAAAATAATAATTTATGGACACAATCAATCTAAACGATGTACTCCACTACTTTAACACATTTTTACACACTTTTCTTAAATTCCGCGTTGAACACTACTAAAAAAAATAGTGAGATGAAGGGAGTATTTCTTTAAATATAATGTAGTTAAAAATTTGCCAAAGAACAAGCCTAATTAGTTAAGTCTTTTGAAATCAACAAAAGGGCATTTTTACCCTATTTCTTTGTACGAGAATAATAATAATAAAAGAAAAATACAACCAAATAAGCCTAAGAACCGATATAATTGTTTGGATTAAACAGTCGGATTTACCAAATGTTTGATTTTCCTAATGTGGCCTGAAAATTGTTCCAAGTTCAGTGGGAGTCAAATGTAACCTCGAAATGGTTTCAATTCCAATGGGAGTCCGAGCACAAATGGTTTGACCACTCCCACATCCTTCCATGTTTAGGTTTCGTCATTATTCCTTCTATTTCAAATAATACGTCATTCTTACTATCAGAAATTGAAAATTCGAGAAAGATATTATGATATATAAATGCAAAAATAATAGGATATTAATAAAGGTGAGTTTGCAAGCGCTTATTATAAATATTTCTTATTTGTTTTTGTTTATAATTAAAAATAATTATTTTAAGTAGATAGGGAATTTTGAGAATTAACATAAAAAAGCTAATATCTTTAAGCACCAAATTTTTTTAATAAATGCTTAAAAAATGTTGTTTAATTTAACGTTTTAGTTGTTTAACTTGAGAAGTTAACATAAAAAATAAATTTTATAAATACTAAAAAACTAGTTAAACAGTAAAAAAAACGAATAAATACTTAAAATAAGAACTTACAAACAAACCCTAAAGAGAAAAGTAATCCACATATGAGAATTAATTATTAAATACTACTGGTAAGCAACCAAAGTTATATACTAAAATAGAAAAACCAACCCATTAAGGCATTAACTAAGTACTCGGGATTGTGTTATCTTTTTAGGTGTAGTTATGGATTTAGACTACCTTACATATTATATGTGCTATATTTTACATTACTTATTCACGGAACATGCATACATAAGTATGTATTATTACAAAATTTAAACTTATATCCTTATTAGGAATCCAATTGCTTCATAACAGATGAACGAATATTTTATTATTTTTAGGCCTCTATATAAACCCCATAGTATCTCCATATTCTTCAAGCCTAAGCAATAACAGAATCTCCTCAATAACTCTCCCTACCTCCCACCGCACAATTCAGCCATGCCTACGCTCACCGCCGCCGTTGCCGCCCTTCTCATCTTCAGCTTCGCAATCTCAACCACCGCAACACGAAGCGACGAACAAGTGAAGGGGCTGTACGAGGAATGGCTAGCTAGGCATGGCAAAGCCTACAACGGGATTGGAGAGAAGGACAAAAGGTTCGACATCTTTAAGGATAACTTGAACTTCATCGACGAACACAACGCCAGGAACCGAACGTATAAGTTGGGACTTAACCGTTTCGCCGATCTAACTAACGACGAGTACAAATCCACGTACTTGGGTACGAGGATTGACGCTCAGCGCCTCTTCGCAAAGTCGAAAACGGCTAGCGAACGGTACCTTTCCCGCCCCGGCGACCGCTTGCCGGAATCCGTCGATTGGAGGAAGAAAGGCGCCGTTGCTCCGGTCAAGAATCAAGGAACTTGCGGTCAGTTAACCTTCTTTTCTCTTTCCTTTTTTCTCTAACTATTACTTAGCTTGAACTTAACGGTACTTGTTCGTCGATCAGGAAGCTGCTGGGCTTTCTCAACAGTTGCTGCAGTTGAAGCCATAAACAAGATTGTGACCGGAGAGATGATCACCTTGTCGGAGCAGGAGCTGGTCGACTGCGACAAAGGTCAGAACGCCGGCTGCAACGGTGGACTTATGGACTACGCCTTCCAATTCATCATATCCAACGGCGGAATGGATACCGAAGACGATTATTCCTACAAAGGCGTCGATAGGCAATGCGATCTCAATAGGGTTGGTTCTTCATCACCGCCACTTGAAACATATACACACATATTTCTTATGTCATATGCATATTCCTTATATGCATAAAACATATAAAGAACATGCATAGTGAATCTTCAATCTAAGTTATCTGATAAGTAAGATGAAGAGTGTAGATTGGTTCTTAGGTATTACGTTCCATATATGTATGCATCTCATTGTTCCAATATTCATCTCTTCCAAAACTTTTGCAGAAGAACGCCAAGATCGTAACCATAGATGGATACGAAGACGTACCTAAGAACGAGAGAGCCTTGAAGAAGGCGGTTGCTCACCAACCCATTAGCGTCGCCATTGAAGCTTCTGGAAGAGCCCTCCAACTCTATTCTTCTGTAAGTAATCAAACTATACCCTCCAATCTCCATAGCCTCAAGGTTAGTCCAAATTCTAAGTCAAGTTTTGCATACTGCAGGGAGTGTTCAATGGCCAATGCGGAACGCAGCTAGATCACGGTGTGGTGGTGGTTGGCTACGGATCGGAGCATGGTCAAGACTACTGGATCGTGAGGAACTCGTGGGGGGCGGATTGGGGCGAGGATGGCTACTTCAGACTCCGACGCAATGTGGCTGATCACAATGGGAAGTGTGGGATTGTTATGGTAGCTTCTTATCCCACCAAGATAGGTCAGAATCCTGGCCATGGCTATGCCTCTCAGTAAAGATGGAGTTTGCCTTTCAAGAACCACAGTATGAATCAGGACCACTTTTTTCATTAGTTTCTGCTTGTCAACTGCTGGATGTTGTTGTCTGGGATTTCTTTCCCGTGACTATTTATCAGTACATATATGTTTCTTTATGTTTCGTGTGTTGCTCCTGAAACTGAGAGGAGACCATCTGTTCTAATTCAAAAGTATCAGTGAAAATGATTTCAATTATCTGGACTCATGCTGTTATGCTATTATAAATATATCTAAATCTGCTTAGCTTAAAGCAATATGTTTTGAAACAGTCTTATTAGTCTATTCAATATCTTTACCATATGGCGATACCTAACATCAACTCAACATGTTACTGGTTTTTACATTCCAACATCCACAGTCAGATCAAACATAGTTATACAGCTTTTACCTCTATGAAGAAATGCTTGTGCAGCCGAGCAACAAAGCTTCAATTTGGCCAAGAGCCACTGGAAGTCCAAAACATTACCTATGGAGACAAAGGAAAGAATTAGAAACTGAGACAGCAGTGAACATTCAAGCAACCCTTCCCGGTTACTTCAACGTGAGAAAAGGTTATGAATTACCGGTGAATTTCCGACTAAGGATGCAAGCTCTCATTCTCTGGAGAGGGTTCTCTCTTTCTACCATACCGCTGAAAGGGATTAAGGATAATCTTATGATCAGGGCAACAAGCATGTCAGAGTAATAGAGGAAGTGCAGGAACTAAAGGCGAATCACGGAATACCTGCTTCCCTGAAGAAAATGGAACATATTTATATTTGATCATATGAAGCATCTGCTTCCTTAGCATTAGCATGCACAGCATGACCCAGTAGAAGAGAAGTATTGGCCAAAACACAGGAACATCGAATACGCTGAAGAATGTCAGTACAAAAGCAATGCTGAATGCTTTGGTGATTGAATACCTACAAACAAAACAAATAGGGAATCCTGGTGAAAAGAAGAAGATGACCAAGCGGTTTCAGAATGAAGACTACAAGTAGAGAGAGGATAAGCCCTAAATAGAGATCAAATGAGTCACAAAGTAGTAAGAACATAGTCAAGCACAAGTAGAACAAGCTCAACCCTCACTAACTTATCATCGTCAAGGTTTTTCTGCCGTCATAAACTATTGGATAACTTCTTGATTCATTAAGGCCATTGATTTCTTAACTGCGCCATGGCATTATCACGAAACGTAATCAATTGACAAAATTGAGCATTAAATTAAGTGGAGTATGCCACTTACTTCAGAATGCCATCAGTTAGTTGACAACAAAACCAAATATAATTACTATATCAATTTAAGATTTGAGAGCATTATTCCAGAAAGAGTCTTGAGTTTGCACGAATTTCTAATTCAAAATCACAAAATCTACTACACTCAAGAGACTCACTGATCCACTTTACTTGTAAATAAACATTGCAATATTATGAGCAGTAATTCAGAAAAAAAAGGTATGAATAATAAGGGAAAAAAGATGTTAAGAGAAGCAAATCTCAAGTAAATACAATTGGAACCCGGGCATTTATTCTCAATTAAAAACATGAATTTCCTTCACTCTCAGTAAGAATTCGCCGATCTCAGATTCGTTAACAGAGAAGAGAAAAGGGGCGAACCAGAATTTGAATTCGGGGACGCGACGGACGAAGGGGCGGAACTCTTCGGAGTTCCGAATAGGGAGCGAGGGGCCGCTGAATTCGGGATCGTCCTGCGGCGAGAGAAATCCGACGAGCAAATTGAGCAAGTAGATACCGAGGGCGTACGACACCACGTAGAACCCCTGGACCAGGTACACCCGGATCCCGTAGATCAATGCGATGCAGATGAACGCGATCCAACGGTATAGTACGAATGGTGTTGACTTGTCTAACAGGTGCTGGAACCGCTGCGAAACCGCGAATTTCCACTGCGACACGGCCGCGGCGGCTGAAGAGGCTGGAGGCGCACCGGCTGCCGCGGAGGCGGAGACGGAAGCGGAATCATCTGCGGTGGATTCCATTGAAATTGCTACAGAATGCTTGGTTTGACAATTTGGTTAGTGGTATACAAAGAGCATATGCAAATTGAATATGAATTGTTATGTCCACTTAATGTTTTAAAAGTATAATTCATAAATACTCAATCCGTCCGGCTATTAGTGTTGGTTTCGAAATCAAGATTAAGAATTTTTATTTAAATGTGCATTTTATGAGCTTTTAATTATATTAAAAAGTGAGTAAAATTTTTGAGGAATAATTGGCGGAAGAAATGAGAATTCATCCAATATTTTTTGTTTTTTTATGAGAATTCATCCAATATTTTGCAGGGCATAGTTGAGACAATCGATTTTTTTCATTGTATTTTAATAAATAATTTAAAGTTTCTAAAAAATTAAAAATTATAAATTTTTGAGTTCGGAGTGCAACAAAAATCACGAGAAATAGATTTTTGAAAAAGAGTATAATAATGTGGGAATGAGCAGTAAGATGGACGGGGACCACTTCACTTTTTTGTTTAAAAGTGTTTTTTGCTATTTTATGAAAAAAGACAAGAATTGCGGACAATCCGATTAACAAAGTAGGACAAGAATAGCGAGATAGAGAGTAAGATTTTATTTTAGTTTTAAATAATTAATAGTGCAAGTAGCCGTGTCCGCACCGATTTTTTTATGTTTCATATTGTTGATGTAGATTTAGACATCAACTATTAAGTACTCCATAAGTCGATTTAATTGTAATGTTTAAATCATATCTTTGTAACATGGTCAATATGGTTAAATAATTATGTCAATCCAATTGGCATGTACTGGATAATGAGCTAACTTGCATTTTCTGAGAATTTGTTGTAAACATATAAACAAACATACAATGTTAACCTAAATTATAGTGTCCGACTTCAATTCGTAAAGTGAATTGAGTTCATACATATCTACGTGAGAATATATATACTCACTTCGTCCCATAAGTAATGTCTCATTTTTTCGATTATGGTTACCTATTACAAATTTCGCATTTCTAAAAAAGGTAAAAATTATGTGGAGAAGAATCAACTACTCAAAAATCAAATGATTAGTACCACAAAAAAACAATTTTCTTAATTGTGCCAAAAAGAAATAGAACTTTACCAATGGAATTTATGAATATAATTTAAAGCACATATTGTCTTATATGTAACAAAGTATAAAACATGCAACATTTTAACATTTGAATTTAAAGTTTATACAACCTTCGACACTTGAGACAAATATTAATGTGTTTTTTAGTTATTCATGGTTATTGACGCCTTTCTTTATAGGTTTTCGTATGATTTCTTTAAACACAACTTTTTTATAGTTTTACAATCAATGTTTTCATCATCCTATACCAAGATCTTCAGACCATGTCGATTTGTGACACGCGAGACTGCGACATATAACTAATGCTGGGTGATGATTCTATCCTCAAGCATACCATACTTAGTGGGAAATGATTCTATCTTCTGTAACTGACCAAAGCTCAGTAGCCTCGTGCTCTGAATTTGTTTGAAGATTTGAAGATCTCAAAACCCTATCTGATTGGTGAACCATTCCGTTGTAATTGTTTTTGTCTCGAGGGTTCGGACTCGTAAGACACTCGCTCCGGTTTAGGCGTTCGCAGATTATCGCCCTCGGCACCGGATGTAGAAGACTCGTAGTTACCGGACTCAACAGAGCAAGATATCGAAGGAGTCGGTGGAACCGAACTCGCCAGAGTAGTTCACCGAACTAAGAGCCGACCTTCGCAGAGTAAATTCGGTACTCTCTACAGGATCGACTCGAGAACGCGAGATAGTCTTCCGAACTCGTCGATCTTTTGAACGACAATCAACATAGTCAAATACGAGGTAGAGAGAAGTCGCCTTCATTATGCCTCGAAGTCCGTTCGTCTCAACCACTCGCAAAACCTCGACGAATGACAAGCAGACACGTGCCTTTTTACCTACTAAAGCTGCAAGTCAACATATTTCCAAGAAAAGGAGGGAAAGGACACTGTCACCTTTTTCAAAAGAGCCGTTAGCTACCAAAAGAGTGAGAAAGGGATCATCGTCTCCAACGGATCTTTCCCAATCTCTTCTCTATAAATAGAGGGATGATTCAAGTTTTTGAAAGAACAACTACGACTGCTACTTCGAGAGCAAACAAGGAAAGAGAACTAAACCAAGAAGAGAGCAGTCAAACGAGCAATCCGAAAAGCTTAAGTCTTCCGCAAGAACTCGAAGATCTATCTCCGGCGAAAGACGACATCCTAGCTCATAAGGGAACCAAGCTGAACCGATATACAAGCTTCTAGTATCCAAACGACGTTACACGAACCCAAAGCTAAACTCAGTTGTTCGTCGTTCTAGAAGCTACATTCTCATTCCCTATCCCTCTAACCCTAAGCTCAACCGATCATATCCATAGCTTAGACGAAGGAGTTCATATTTGAACCTAATCCTTATTGTAAAAGGACTCCTTCACTGTTGGAGAGTTTGTCAAACACTTTAGTTTGATAACCGTTGTAAACTGAGACTTGCTCAGTATAAATTCCAACACGCGGCTTTGTCTTGTGTACAAGCTGACTGAGACTAACTCAGTATAATAAATAGCTTCCTGACCTTTCGGGACAGTGGACGTAGGATCCTGTGTATCCGAACCACTTTAAAAATCTGTGTCTCTCGCTTGCTCTCTTATTTACTGTTGCATTGATTTTAACTGTTCATACTGAAAATTATCCTTTAAAGTCATATAACTAAGTCTCAAAGATACCGAACCGTTTTTTCGCTCGAATTGAGACTGTCTTGATAAAACGTTTTCCACTCAACCGATTTCGGGCCTACACATTTCCGCACCACCGAACTCTATCTCGCCGATACCGAATTCGACTCGCGGGCTAGCGGATCTCGGTAGAGAGTCGACTCTTTTGCCAAACACGATTCGTAACAACTATTTGGTCTGCTAAATTCTTTCAGTACGGCACTTTCCTGAACAGGACTGTTCGTGTTCAAAGTTGAGAAAATCGGATTCAGGTGTATTCACCCCCCCCCCCCTACACCTGAACGTGCTCTCGGGACCAACAACTAACCATGAGTAAACACGTGTTTCTTCAACAACAAACCCACACAACTTACTGAATGAATAGGATTTACCTGCCTCCTTCGTAATTGTAGCTCTGATTAATGCTCCTCTTCTGACTCTGATCGGTGTCCAGACCCTTTTCTTCCTCCGCATGGTCAGAGAACTGAAGAAAATATATAATTGTCTCTCTCTATCACTCGCGCTTTTGCGTGTATATGAGTATGAACAGAATACTAATATATATAGGCTTCAAAAGATTATATTATATTAATATTTCTAATCCATTAATTTAATTATACTTCTAATAGGCTTACACATCAATTGTTTCATAATATAATAAATTAATCTGTTATGCTACTTTTATTTATCAATTAATTGACACAGCCAATTAATTCTAGATAAATAATATTATTAAAATAATGCAAAATACTTTTAATATATTAATAACAATTTCTGAGAGATAATAAATAATTGGACAACTATGGGCCAGCCCAGGGATCCAATACAAGAAATAAAAGTCGGGACTCAAATCAATTAATTATTTATGTTAAGCCCAGAGCAAAATCAATTAATAAACACAGATTCATTCCACTAGAGAATCTATGCTGACTTACCCCTTTATCTCAACTTGAACATGAGTTTGTATTTTAGACTTAATCAATTCATGTATTTAAGATATAAATATCCGTTAATTAATTATGCCCACTGACAGCTTAAATTAATTAACATCTTATTATATTCCTGAGCAATGTCACTCGACCTTATTAACACATCCGAACTTAATCAGCAGGGCGAATTTAGTGTGATAATCCTTACGAGTTTCTCAAAGGATATTATCAACTCATTTTACTAGGATACGGTTGCAAGATACAAACAAACAACCTGAGCCACAAATGACTACTAGCACCCAATATACGTAGATCCAGTCTCGAAGACGTTAACCATAGTAAGTCAAAGTGATAGATAGTCAGATGCACTCATCTGAAGTCTTACCAAGCTTAAGACCAACTAAGTCACCGAAATCTTGGTTCTCCATTAGTGGTTCTCCATTAAGGTCAGTTAGAAGAACACATCTCACTCTGATTTGTCAATACAAACCACTTCTTATCTAAACTGCAGCTTATACCGACAACTTATCATAAAGTTTTCTCAGTTGTGATAATTTTTTATATCTTATCAGGTCAACCAATTGAGTAGTCTTCTGTGATCTACAACACACTACACAATCTAACTTATGTACAAGATAAATGATTACATGTGCAAATATATATATATATAAAATAAGATAATAAAACAGTGGTAAGGACAAAACACATTGTATACAAGCATAAAAATTTCTTCTAGTATACAAAGTCCCAACAACAACATAATCAGTTGTGTATTTATTATGATTAAATTATAAGTCTAATAAATATGGGGAACAAATTATGGCTCACCAATTTTATTTGATACACCTAGTTTTGGTTTATGATTGGAGATATTTTGATATTCCGGTATTTTGCCAAATCTTAAGATTTTGACTAAATTAGTTGTAAGAAAATAAATTTAAAATATTTATTACACCGTGCTCGCTCCATTAAGGTCAGTCAGAAGAACACATCTCACTGTGATTTGTCAATACAAACCACTTCTTATCTAAACTGCAGCTTATACCGACAACTTATCATAAAGTTTTCTCAGTTGTGATAATTTCTTATATCTTATCAGGTCAACCAATTGAGTAGTCTTATGTGATCTACAACACACTACACAATATAACTTATGTACAAGATAAATGATTACATGTGCAAATATATATATATATATATATATATATATATATATAATAATAAGATAATAAAACAGTGGTAAGGACAAAACACATTGTATATAAGCATAAAAATTTCTTCTAGTATACAAAGTCCCAACAACAACATAATCAGTTGTGTATTTATTATAATTAAATTATAAGTCTAATAAATATGGGGAACAAATTATGGCTCAGCAATTCTATTTGATGCACCTAGTTTTGGTTTATGATTGGAGATATTTTGATATTCCGGTATTTTGCCAAATATTAAGATTTTGACTAAATTAGTTGTAAGAAAATAAATTTAAAATATTTATTACACCGTGCTCAAATATTTATCAATCAATATGTTGTAATTTTTGTAATTAAAATTATTTATTAGCTAAACCATGATCTTATTTATGCACTCTATGTACTTAATTTAAATAACTAATTAGAATAATAAATAATACTCGAGGAAAGAATTGTATTATCCACCATTTAATAATTGTATTGTCGTATTGATGCATAGTTGGAACATCGTCTTGCAAGTAGATGTCCATAAGATCCTCAAACTCAACATTTGATGATACCTTTTTGGAGCGTGGATTCATTGAAATAATGATTCTAGAATCAACACAATGTATAACGAAACTTGTTTCACCACTACTCATAATAAATTATATTTAATTAATCATCCACTATTCAAATAATTATATTAGATAACACAACAAATATACTATAGTGTTTGAGCTACTTCTCTACAAATCAAGAGCTCTTTTGTTGGTGAGATATAGATGATGTTATTTTGTCGTTGAAGTATTTATTTATATTTTATAAAGTTGTAGAATATCTAACTATACATTTAATATAATTAATTTTTATACAATTAACTATATATTTAAATATAATCATAAAATAAACTGCATCACCCACATATTTTTCTCAACATTTGTAACTAACTAATTAGTTAGGCTTCCAAATCTACACAAATTAGGCTAGTATGTTGTCTAATATCATTAGATGTACATTTCGCATTCTTTCATTCATAACTGATTTTTTTTCCTTTTCTATTTTAAGTTATAGTAGTTACTAATTGAAATCACCGTACTCAATAAAATACAATTTGATATATGTATTTTTAATGAGTTAAGAACATAAGTTAATTCATTATAAGAAATTCACCGTATACCGACGGAAAATTCCATCGGTAAACCGTAATATTCCGTCGGTAAAAATATTACCGACGGATTACCGACAGAAATAAGGCGTCGGGTCATGCTTTGTCGGTAAATTTTATCGACGGATTGCCGACGGAAATTTTCCATCGGCAAACTGTCACGGATATTCTGTCAGGGACGTATCACCGACGTTTTACCGATTGAATAAATCCTTCGGTAAAATTACCGACGGAAATTTTCGTCAGTAACTTTAGAACTTTACTGACGGAATTCCGTCGGTAATCCATCGGTAGCTTGTTTTTTTTTTAAATAATTTTTTTGTTTTTTCGTACCCAGTTCTCGACAACCTGCATTTTTTAACCAACCAACACAGCACATACATATAACTATTCAAATAAAGTCAAAAAACAAACCTAAACGGAAATATAAATATATAAATCATAAAATCCAAATATTCAGTATATATACATAAAATATAAATAAGTCAATCATAAAGAGGTGGCAGGAGGGGACTGATCAGTGCTGTCGTCCGGAGGCTGTCATCGGCTAGAGGAACCCATCATCTCCATAAGCTGGGTCATCTGCGCATTCATAAATGTGACCTGCTCCTCGAGGCTCCTCCTAGCTGCCGACTCCTCCTCCAGTCGGCGCATGATCTCGGCATTGCTCTGGGATGGCCCAAGTGAAGAAGTAGAAGAGCGGCTGGCGGCGTTGTTGTAGCCGCTCCCTTCCTCGCTGAAACCGTACAACCGTTGCTTCTTGTCCCGAACCCCTTCCAACCGCAGATAAATCGTGTTTTTATCCGCGTTGGGGTCTTCTTCAGAAGCAATCCGCTCCACCTCCGCCTATTACAATATAAAAATAGAAATTAGTCAAACTCAGAATTCTAGAATAATATTCTATATATTGTAATTGTGTGCTTACATGAAGTCTCGCCGCCTTCATGTTGGAGAAGTCTCCACCTTTGTAATGGAGACTCTGGAAAGTGTCAAATGCGGTGGACTCTAAGGAGCATCCCCTCTGAGAAGCCTATTCATCACATGCATAAACAAAATTATGTCAAAAACAAAGACATAAGAAGCTAAAAAACATATAAAATGAAACTTACCGTAGACTGTGAGTACTGTAGGGCTGACCGGGACCCTCCTTTGTGCTTGCTCATCCCGGCGCCCGGCTCGGCTCCGACCTCGTGACACTAGGGAAGCGCCTCGACTTCCGGAGTACCTCGGCCGCATCCAGGACTCGTTGAGGGCCGCCCACCTCTCCCGTGTTGATGTAGTCCGGTTTTTGAGGGCGGCCCTTCTTCACTTCGAAGTGCCAATCACTTAACCTCTTGGACGCCCTCTTGTGCCACATGTGGTGGACTGCCTGGTCCCAGTCAGCAGGCCAGCGGAAGTGCTTCTGCAATTTACATGTTTATACATGTTAGATATATATAAGTAAATGCTAAATTATAAGATTGTAAACTTGAAAGAAGAACTAACCTTAAATTCCTCAAAATACTGCTCCTTAATTTCAGGAGGAGTCAGCTTCCAAGTGAACCAAGTCGGGTTATTGATCTCTTTATAACACTCAACGATTGTCGAGGCCAATCCGTATGGCTCAAGCAATCGCCTATTATTGAAAATTGGTTCATCCAAGTTATACTTGATATATTTAAAATTAATAAAAGCAATTATTACATACCCCTCAGGTGAAATCTCGAAACAACGGCGGCTATCCACCGAGTAAGAGTCGGTAGAACCCTGATGGGGTCCACCCGACTCAGGGGGACTGCCCCCATAGCCAGATGACGACAGGGGTGCTCCACGCCCAGCAGGAGCTGATACAGTCCTGCCACGACCTCTGGGTGTCATTTTGCACATTTCTCGTAGCTTGCTCATCTAGGGTTACGTGTTTTTCCCCATGAGATAACCAAACTTTATAATTTTTAACGAATCCCTTTATATAAACGTGCTCTCTTACAACTTGTGTAGTTAAAAACAGTTTATTCTTACAATTTTTACATGGACATCTAATTTTTTCCCCGTCTGGTATAACCTTGTGAGACTACTTGCCCAATCAATGAAATCCTCAATGTCATTCACAAATTGAGGATTCAATGAACCGTCACGCCCACCGTGTATACATCCACGAACGACTCATTATTTCAAATCCTAATTAATATTGTTCACTAAAAGTTCTACGCTCACTCCAATCCTGTGTAAACGCACGAGCATTAAATATGTTTTTCATTTTTGGAAAATATTAATCTAACAAAATCTGCCAAAGCTATATTCCAAATTTTAATATTCATATGTAGTAAACACAATAAGAATCAGTGAATCTTCATTAAATAAATTGTCCTTCATTTATTCAAGTCCAAAGGGACAACAGAATTAATAAACTACTCAAAAACTGCACCAATTAATAGACATCTAGCCGAATCCTCCCTTTTCCAAGAAAATAAAGGGTAATTTTTATAACAATACATACCTAGAAGAACAAAACAAGATATACTTAAGATTCTACATTGCATGTTGTCAAGCCTGAGAAATACAACTAAAGATCGATAGTAAACTCACCGTCATGTTTATAACAGAGAGTCCGTGGAGCCAACAAACTGTTTCTAACCCTTGACACTTATAAAGTAGATCACTCAATCTATGCAAGACATCCCTAATAGCAGAATATGCAGCAAGGAATATAAATTCAAAAGTTCAAACTAACATCAATCGGCACTAGAAAAAAGACAATCAAATTGTTTGGCTTGGGTGTAATTTTTATCATACAACTAATTGAAGTCAATCACAATTCACAAACAGAGCAACAAGAAAAAACAGAGGAGGAAACAAAACTTCTTGTGCAAGAAGAGGGGGAAGAAGAGGGGCAGCCGGCGGCGACGAGACGGCGACGGCGAAGGCGTGGGGGCGGCGAAGGCGACGGCGACGGCGACGGCGACGGGCGGCGGGAGAGTGAAGGATTATAAAAGGAAGAAATCGATACCTCCTCCTTCGTATGTTGTCGTAGCTCTGATTGTTGCTCCCGTGTCAGATCTTCTGATCTGTGTCCCGGCCTTTTTCTTCCTCCGGGTGGTCGAGAACCGAAGAAAATAAAAAATATCTCTCTCTCAAAACTCACGTGCGTGAGTTATGATTTTTCTGTATTCCGTTTCACGAATACTAATATATATAGGCTTCAAAAGCCAATATAATATTAATATATTTGTAGCCCATTAATTTAATTATATTCCAATGGACTTCCACATAATTAGCCCATAATATAATTAATTAATTTATCAAGGCTACTAATATTTATCAATTAATTGGCCCACCCAATTAATTCCGTATAAATAACATTATTAAATAATGTGAAAAAACATTAATCCATTAATAATGATTTCGAGAGACAATAAATTACTAGGCAACTAATTGGGCCGGATCGGGGATCCAATACAAGAAATAAAGCGGGCCTCCAATTAATTAATTATCCATGCTCACCCCGCAGCAAAATTAATTAATTAACACGCATTCATTCCACTAGAGAATCCGTGCCGACTTACCCCTTTATCCCAATTTGAGCAAGGGCTTGTATTTTAGACTTAATCAATCTCCGTATTTAAGATAGAAATATCCGTTAATTAATTAAGCTCACCGGCGCCTTAAATTAATTAACATATTATATTCCTCGAGTAGTACCACTCGACCTTATTAACACACCCGAACTTAATCAACCGGCCGGGTTTAGTGTGCTAATCCTTTCGAGTTCCTCGGGGGATATTATCAACCCATTTTACTAGGATACGGATGCAAGATACGAGACAACCGGACTCGAGCCACAAATAACTACTAACACCCAAGATACGTAGATCCCGCCGCTCATTTGACGTTCACCATAGTAGGTCAAAGTGATAGATAGCCAAATGCACTCACCGAAGTCTTACCAAACTTAAGATCGGCTAAGTCACCGAGATCTTGGTTCTCCACTAAGGTCGGTTAGGAGAACACATCTCACCGTGATCCTTCAATACACCACCTTAAGTGTACCAAGAAAGACAAGCGGCTAAGACAAGCCACTTCTTATCTAAACTGCGGCTTAAACCGACAACTTCATCCTTAAGTTGTCTCACTGTTAACTGTTTATATCTTGTCAGTTCAACCAATTTGTGTTGTCTTCTGTGATACCCGACACACCACACAAATCTAACTTTTATACAAGATAAAGGATAACATGTGCAAATATACATATTTATCGATAGGAGCATAAAACAATGTGGTAAGGACAAAAAACACATTGTATACAAGCATAAAAGTGCTTCCGAGTATACAAAATCCCAACAATTCTCCCACTTATACTAAAGTAAACTTTTAGTATACAATGTGTCTATATCTCAGCTATCTAGGTACAAACTAGTACCCAGCTATATCTTAGCTATCTATCCTATCTATCACGACATCTTCTCCCACTTATATAAAAGTTTTTGTAGTCCTAAGTGGGGCATGTCTACCATCCCAAAGACACGAACATGCTTCTCGTAAGCCGGGAGTGGTAAGCTCTTCGTGAAAGGATTAGCTAGGTTGACTTCAGTTCCAATTTTGTCAATCACCAGGTCACCTCGATTTACGAATACTCGTATAATATGGTACTTCCTGTCTATGTGTTTAGATGCCTTGTGAGATCTAGGTTCCTTAGAATTTGTCACTGCACCCGCATTATCACAATAAATCGTGATCGCCTTAGGCAAATTCTGAACAATATAAAGATCTTGGAGGAAATTCTTGAGCCAAACTGCCTCTTTCGAAGCTTCTGAAGCAGCCACATTCTCTGCTTCCATGGTTGAGTCCGCAATGCATTTCTGCTTTGCACTCCTCCATGAAACGGCTCCACCTCCCAAGGTAAACATATAACCCGAGGTAGACTTCTTCTCGTCCGACCGGTCACCCCCGGAAATCCGATTCCCGTATAACCCAAAGACACTAGACTCGACGGGTAAACAAGCCTATAATCTCTAATCCGTTTAAGGTACTTGAGAATATACTTGACCGCAGTCCAGTATTCCTTTCCAGGGTTAGACTGATATCTTGAGACCATGCCTACGACATATGAGATATCTGCTCTTGTACAAAGCATCGCATACATGAGGCTACCGAGCAGTGAAGCATACGGTACTTGCCTCATATTTTCTATCTCTTCACGCGTTTTCAGGGCACTCATTCTTGGATAGAAAAATGCCATGTCTGAAAGGTACTAAACCTCTCTTGGCTTTTGCATGCTAAAACGAGCAATAACAGTGTCAATGTAGGACACTTGTGACAAGCTTAACATCCTTTTTCTGGCGATCTCGAATAACCTTGATCCCAAGGATGTAAGTAGCTTCACCTAAGTCCTTCATTTGAAACTACTCGGATAACCACGTCTTTACGTCTGATAACACTTCAACATTATTGCTAATGCGAAGGATGTCATCTACGTAAAATGCAAGAAACACCACTGATCCGTTAACACAAATACGGTACACACACCTCGTTAGGGACGGGATACAAATCCATGTGGATTTGACTACCTCGTCGAAAACACTGGTGCCATAACCGGAAAGCTTGCTTAAGTCCATGAATAGACTTCTTAAGCTTCCAAACTAGATGCTCTTCGCCCTTCTTCACATAACCATCTGGCTATTTCATGTAGATGTCCCTACCTTTTTCAAGGTGACCGTTTAAGAATACGGTTTTGACATACAATTGCCAGGTTTCCAGGTTCATGTGATCTGCTATTGCAAGGAGAATCCGAATGGACTTGATCATTGCTACAGGCGAGAAGGTGTCTTCATAATCGATACATTCTTTCTGGGTAAAACCCTTCGCCACTAGCCTGGCCTTAAACGCCATGATCTCTTCATTCGGTGCTCTCTCTTTCTCTTGTATACTCACTTACTACCAATAGCATTGCAGCCCTCAGGTAGTTTAGTGATCTCGTATACATCCATATCAGTTATGGACTCAAATTTTGAGTCCATGGTGCATCTACATCTCCCACTGCTTCGTTGTAAGTCCAGGGATCCATGGTATCTTGTTCATCTGCCGGGAGATAATCAAACGTCTCCCCAGTGAACATACCGATCAGGTGTAAATATCACCCTCCCACTACGTCGAACAGTGTTAGGAGCCGTGTTAACGGATTGTGCGATTACTTGTGGAGTACTATCTTGCACTCACGGCCGTTCAAGTGGAACTCGACCACCTTGTAATTCTTCAAGGATGATGTCGACTCGAGATTTATGGTTACTAGTGTAATCCTCTTCTAAGAACCGAGCGTTAGGGCTAACAACGATCTTCTGTTCTTTAGGATCATAAAAGTATCCACTCTTCGTTTTCTTCGGATGCCCTATGAACAACATCACTTCGAACGTGATTCCAATTTGTCGACCCGCCTATTCGAAGACATGAGCGGATAACCCCAAATCCTTAAGTGGTGCATACTGGGTTTGTGCCCGCTCCACAACTCGAAAGGGATCTTTTGTACCGACTTGGAAGACACACGATTCAAACAAGTATGTTGCGCCTTTAGGGCATATCCCCAAAAGAAAATTAGCAAAGTTGCATAACTCATCATCGACCGAACCATCTCTAAGAGACTTCGGTTCCTTCTCTCCGACACACCATTCTCGCCGAGGCGTGCCCGGTGGCCGGGCAGCCGGGGATGTAATCCCACATTCTCGTCAAGTAGTCCTTGAACTCGTTGGATAGGTATTTCCTACCACGATTAGATCGCAGTTGTTTTGATTTCTTTACCTAACTTCCTTCTCCACTTCCGCCTTGAATTCCTTAAAGGTTTCAAAGCAATCCGACTTGTGGTGAAGAAGGTAAACATATCCATACCTCGAGTAATCGTCGCAAATGTGACGAAGTACTCATACCCTCCACGAGCTTGTGTAGACATAGACCCACACAAGTCAGAATGTATCAAACTTAGTACTTCTGTGGCTCTATAACCCTTTGCCTTGAAAGGCCTAGTCATCATCTTTCCTTCCAAACAGGTTTCGCAAGTTGGAAATGGTTCAATCTTGGAGAGACTCCATTGATCCATATTCCACCAACCTCTCGAGTCCTCGTTAAGATTGATGTGACCTAGTATTAAGTGCCACGTATAAGTTTGGTTTACCTTAGAAGACTCTTTCCTCTTCTTAGGATTTGATGATAAGGAAGCAATATTAACAGAATTACGCGGTTTACAAGGGATAGTATATAAAGATCCGTTTAATGGTCCACCACAGATAAAATCATCGTCTTTCATGATAGAAACTTCACTATCAAAACTTGATTTATAACCATCCATGGTGCGTAGTTTTGAAACATAAATAATGTTTCGCCTAAACTCGTGCACATATTAAACATCTTTAAGTACTAAAACGTAACTATCAAAAGATAGATGTAAATCTCCAATGACAATTGCAGGAACTTTCGATTCATTGCCCATTGAGACTACCACCTCGCCATTGCTCAATTGCCTTTTCTGCAAGAAACCTTGCAAGGTGTAACAAACATGATCAGTTGCCCCGAATCCACTACCCATTCGTGGGTAGAAGAGGAAACCGTAACAGCTTTTCGATTACAAGAGCGACTCGCGTCTCTTTCTGCTTTTGCCTTGACATCCCGGATAATAACTCTTCCAAAGTCCTTTCTTACCATAATTGAAGAACCTTCCTTTCTTCTTTGGCATTCGCATGCCGCCGATAAGGACCGTCTTCTTACTCCCACTGCTCTTCTTGAATTGTCCACCCTTTCTGCTCTTTTTCTGGTTTCCGCCTTTCGGAGGATTCCTTGAACTACTAGGGATATTCAAGACTTGAGCACTCTTGCCCTTTCCTATAACTTGTTTGACCGCTACCAAAGATTTGAGTATCATACTCATAGTAAACTCGTTCTTAGACATAGCGGTCCTAAAACAGAAGTTCTTATAGAACCTTTGTAGAGCATTTATTGGGAAGGTAAGATATCTCTTCCACTTTGTAAAATTATTTAAACCCGTTAGGGCTTGGTTGGTGAGACTGTTTAGAAACTCGAAAATTATTTGAACAAACATATCTGAAAAAATATAATAAAAGCATGTAAGAAAGTTATATTTGCACATAATTCGTAATTAACCATCATTGTAACCTTTTGAAAAACCAATGATGTTAAATACTCGAATAGCCCTAGAGATCACACTCGCAAGCCACTCAAAGTGGACGCTTACTCGTGTACCCCTGGACCAAGCTATATACCTAGCTCTTCAATTTCAATCCACGCCTAGGTTCTTAAGACGAATGAAATTAATACACCACCTTAAGTGTACCAGTAAAGACAAGCAGCTAAGACAAGCCATTTCTTATCTAAACTGCAGCTTAAACCGACAACTTCATCCTTAAGTTGTCTCAGCTGTGTTAACTGTTTATATCTTGTCAGTTCAACCAATTTGTGTTGTCTTCTGTGATACCCGACACACCACACAAATCTAACTTTTATACAAGATAAAGGATAACATGTGCAAATATACATATTTATCAGATAGGAGAATAAAACAGTGGTAAGGACAAAAACACATTGTATACAAGCATAAAAGTGCTTCCAGTATACAAAATCCCAACAGAGAGACGATGGGCGGCGGGAGAGGCGACGGGCGGCGGGAGAGGCGACGGGCGGCGGGGGAGGCGGCGGGCTTTGCTGAACCAGCGAAATGGCTGGTTCAGCTAGGTTCTGCCCGTATATGATTTAGGGTTTACCGACGGATTTACCGACGGAAAATAAAATTTCATAATAATTATATGTTGGTCCCGAGTGTACGGTCAGGTGTAGAGGGGGGGTGAATACACCTGATTCCGATTTTCTCAACTTCGAACACGAACAGTCCTATTCAGAAAAGTGCCGTACTGAAATAATTCAGCAGACCAAATAGCTGTTCTGAATCGTGTGTGGCAAAGAGTCTGACTCTACCGAGATCTCGCTAGCCGACCGAGTCGAATTCGCATCGAACAGTAGAGTTCAAGCGGTGCGGAAAAGTGTAGGCCCAAATCGGTTGAGTGGAAAACCGCTTTAGCAAGTCTCGCCCCAAGAAATGGACAGTTCAAGATTCCGAGACAATTGAATGATTTTAAGAAGATTTTCGGATGAACAAGAAAAATCAATGCAACAAGAATCGTAAAGCAATAACAAGACACGTATTTTTAAAGTGGTTCGGATATCAATTGATCCTACGTCCACCGTCCCGAAAGTTCGGGAGGCTATTTATTATACCGAGTTAGTCTCGGTCGCCTTGTGCACAGGACAAAGCCGTGGCTTGGGGATTATACCGAGCAAGTCCCGAGCTTACAAAGGCATCAAACTAAAGTGTTTGACAAACTTCTCCAACTATGAAGGAGTCCTTTTACAATAAGGATTGGGTTCAAATATGAACTCCTTCGTCTAAGCTATATATGGTTTCGGTTGAGCTTAGGGTTAGAGGGATAGGGAACGAGAATGTAGCTTCTAGATCGACGAACAAACAAATAAGCTTTAGGTTCGTGTATCGTCGATTTGGATACTAGAGGCTCTTCTAACAGTTTAGCTTGGTTCCCTATGAGCTGAGAAGGTAATCTTTCGCCGGAGATAGATCTTCAAGTTCTTGCGGAAGACTTAGGATTTTCTGGTTCTAGCTCGTTTGAATGCTTGTGTTTGATTTCGTCGTTAAGCTTATGCACATTCTCTCTCTCTCTTTGAAATGTCCCTCTATTTATAGAGCAGAGATTGGAAAAGATCCGTTGGAGACGATCTTCCTTTCTCTCTCTCTTTTCGTAGCAAACGGCTCTTTTGAAGTAGGTGACAGTGTACTTTCCCACCTTTTTAGGTAAAGGGTTGATCGCAGCCTTTTAGCAGGTGAGAAGACACGTGTGTTCTTGTCATTCGTCGAGGTGGATAAAGTGGTTGAGACAAAGACGAGACTTCAAGGCAAACTGAAGCTGACTTCTCTCTTCCTCGTATATGACAATGCTGATTGTCTTTCAAAAGTATTTGACAGTTCTGACTGTCTGGCGATGCTGAGTCTGATCCCGTATTCAGTAGGTAGATAGCTAAGGAAAGTCTCATCAAGATCGCCCCGAGTTCGGTGAACCGCTCTCGCCGAGTCCGGGCTCCACCGACTCTTTCGCATATCGCTCCCGCCGAGTCCAAGATTCACCGAGTCTTCTACTTCTGGTGTTAAGGCAGATAATCTACTGAGTGCCTTGATCAGAGCAGAGTGTCTAGTGAGTCTGAAACCTCAAAGACAAATAACGATTACAACGGAATGGTTCATCAATCATATAGGGTTTTGGGATCTTCAAATCTTCTCAACAATCAGAGCACTAGGGCCGAGAGCATGGTTCGAAGATAGAAGATAGAATCATTTCCCACTAAGTAAGACTATGCCGGGGACGAATATCATCACCCAACAATTTCCCCCCTATTTGATGATGCCAAAACCTATCATCTATGCTAACACTAAACTATCAGAAACAGAGCTCCTTACATTATTACAAGTAGGATCAGTGGAGTTGTTCCAACAGTTCTAGACTACTGAGAAAACAGGGCGAAACACAATTTCCCCCATTACATAGAAACTAGACTAGCAGAATCTAACAAAGTAACAAACTGACACGAAAGTAAATAGAGTGAGTGTGTGAGTCAGTAATCACTTCAGTGATTCTGGAGTGTTAAAGCATAATACAAACACGGGCCGGATAGACAACAAGTGGTTGTCGAGCCAAAATCGATTTGTATATATGAGTGATTCGGACATCAATTACAAATCTTGCTAAGCTAGGAAGAATAGAACTAAGCCTAGGAGCCCTTAAACCGCTTGATCCCGTCCATGAATCCTTGAGATTGCGTCTCGCGGTGGCACTCCATACATCCGGTATGTGTTCTTCCTCGCCTTCAAGTATGCAAAGAAAGTCCGCCCGGCTCATCTTCGTCCCAGCTTCTCTTTTTGATGCCGCATACTTCACTTCAGCTTCTATTACTCCAAAGTGGATTGAGTCATCATTTCTTCTAGGTGGAGGTATGATTCCGGGCTCCGAACACCGACTTCTATACCTTCGTATACGACTTTATGCAAGTATATGTATAGATCGAGTTCAATTATCATCATCCATTCGTGTAGGCATCGGCCTTAGTCATGTCGGGCCGTAACCTCCGTAAATAATTGCGCTTGATGAACTCTATCTTTGCGCATTCCCATCTCTCGAGTAAATTGAGCGGTATCCAATTGTTTGTCCTTGGCCATTTGTGCGATTTCGGATCACCGGCTTCCCGAACCTTCGTATCGATAAGGAATATCGCCTTTGAAGGTACTCTCACCCGGCCTCTTCCTCGCTCCTTTTCCTCGGTGCTTCAAGGTCCGCCTCCCGGATCCGTCTCTGCGCGGCCTCGAACTTGTCTAGCCTCTTCGCCTCCGTATAAGTATCTCGTTCATTTGGTCGAATATGGCCTCAATCTCATCATCTTGGGCATCGGTGGCTTTCGAGGAATGTCTTCGCATTCAAGCAGGGGTACTTGATTTTTCTTTTGACGTACCCCCGCTTCTCGCTGCTTGCCGCTTTTGCTCCTTCTCTTTCTCCCTATCTTCTTCATCCTCGATAATCGCTTCCTTGGAGGTATCCTAGCGAGCTTTCTTCCTCCTCGAGCCGGAGATTTTGTCTTTCCTTTGGCAAGTGCTTAGACTTTGGTTTATTAGCGGCTTTCTGTTTCAAAGAATCTCCCTTGCCGCCTTCTCATCACCGCAATTTGAGCCTCCTCCTCACCGCGAAATGTATCTCTTCGTTTTCTTGGCCGGAGGGGTTGGGAGAATCAGCACTTTCTTGCCTTTTCTCCCGAACAGGTGGAGGGAGAGGAGCCTCTTCCTCTTCTCGACTCTTCCTGCTCAAGATACTCCGCAACCTCCTTGATAATATCGCCGGAGTCCGGGCTGCACGAGTAGCCCCGGGTTCCCGAGCCACTTGGGCCGGCCTCGCCTGTGCTCGCAGCCCAAGACACCCCCGGGCCTTACCCTCCGTCCGAGTCTCGAGTCCGAGTCCTCGCTTATCTCGGTCACGGACTTGGTCTTTTCTCGAGATCTCGATGAAGTCGTCCCCTTAAGTAATTTGGCGTAGTTTTGGTAGGGGTCGGCTTCTCGGTACTCTTCTCTTTTCCTTCCCCCTTTTTGGCATCATCAATTACAGCGGGGTAGTGGACGAGTACCTTCTTGTCTAGGCGTTTGTAGACAGGCGGACGGTTCATCCAACTGCCATGGATCTTTGTCGGCGCCAAGTGCAACTCATTCCTCTCATTAGTCGGTTCCTCCGAGTATTGCTTATGGGAAAGGTCACCGCTCGCCTTGAATTCGTCGCCTTCTCGTAAATCTTATCCTCCACGACCGGTTGAATGTTGCCAAGTCGGATTTCCGTGGCCCGGGGCTTGTTCGGGAAGGACTCGGGATGAGTGGACATTGAAGCCTTGAATGCTTGGAGAAGTTGGGCTTGTCCTTCCTGAATGATTCTGAGCTGATCATCAAACTGCTTCTGCTGCTTTGCCAAAGCTTCGGATACAATTTCAGAGACAACAAGGGCGGCTGATGTTGATACTGATGTTTTCACCCGTAGCTCATTGGTTGTGGCTAGCACACCGTTTCCACACCTTGTGGACGGCCTTCGCAAGAGCTCGATTCTCGGATTCCCCCGAGCGGTGAGAGCTTTGCTACGCATCGAGATCTCTTGGTAGTCGGGCCGGGCGCCGCTTCGTAAGTCGAGTCCAAGCAAAGAGCCGAGCGGGCTCGCCGAGGACGAAGCACCAGCCGTGGACTTCGCAGTCCAAGGATACGGAGTGGAGGTTGAGCTTGTTCGAGTAGCATGTGTATCCTTATCCCGGGATTTCCCTCATCGGCTTTCCGGGCCCTGAATCACTGGGTGGATCTTGACCATCGTGGTCTGATCCATCTGAGGGTGCTGAGTCGGTTGCTAGCCGTCCCGTCATGTATCATTGCCGTATAGCGGCCCCTCGGGTTTTCCATGGTGCCGAGGTCGGCAGGCTCGTAGTAGCCTATTTGCTCCCCTCAACTTCAATTCTTCTTCATGAAGCCGCCGGCGGGAGTAGTGGAGTACTAGACGTTGTAGATGGGGCCACTCCCCGAAATTGCAAAGAACATGTGGAGCCTTGCCGATTTTGCAATGAGCAACAAATCGTAGTAGTCGGCAAGCTCGGAATCTGTTGAAGAATCTCTCGGGATGCTCGGATACGATCACCGAAGCTTCCATCCTAATTGACTCTTCTTCGTATGCTCGTCTCGTACTCCAAGTCTATGGGAGACGCTCCGAGTCTCAACAGAGGCACACTGCCGAGTGGTGGAACCGAGAGGGGGCTATCAAGACGCCGAATCTCTTCGCTATGTGCTTCGTAGCATCCCCTTGTTCCACTTCTATGGGTTCCTCGGTGGAGACGGCCTTCTCCACCGATTGAGTCTTCTCGATGATTCTCGACTCGTCTATCGCCCGCCGAGGCCGAATAGGTTGCCGAGTAGCTCGAGCAAGCAGGAACTTCGTGAGAGACCTCGGGTTCGGTAGGCACGTCCGGAATGGCTTTCCTCGCTTTCTTAGCTGGTGCCTTTGGAGTTTTTGGCTGGAGGTGTTCTCTTCTTTGAGGGTGTAGCTCGCCGAGGCTTAGTCCGCCGAGTTACGGCCGAGGGACCCGACCCGATCTACCCAAGAGCGAGCAGCCTTGTTGTGGAATCCGACCTTCTTCACATTAAAATACTCCTTGTCTCTCGTAGTTTATTGGGTTCGTATCCGCAGACATCCTCTATCATTATGGACAGCCTTCAATCCATAAAGAAGCTTGCCCTTTGCACTCGCGTGCAAGAGGCCTTGTCGAATTTGGCCGCCCGAGCCATGAATTCACGGATAAAGAACTCCGTCCAATTGATCTCGAGCTCTATCATATATGGCCATCATGAGCTGGATCTTGAGCATCGATACTTGATCGAATGAGCCCGCTTGGCCGGTCGAGGGCTGCGTCACAATATAAGCCAAAGCTCGGACCGAGGCAAGATGTTGTTTTTAGGAAAAGCGGCTACGAAGGTCGTGGGCTTTCCACGCAATATTGTCAAGTAGTCATCTACAAGATCATCATTGTACCCCACAAGATCGGCTCCTTCGTAGGCGCATCAAAACTTCTCTTTAGCGCCTCCTTGATTGATATTTGCTTCAGTATCGGAAAAGCATCCTTGATCTCGTGAACGGCGAATCTTCCGATTATGTCCCCGCCTACTGAGTCAGAGTTAAGATAAACTTCGGCCACCTGCCTCGGGAGGAAGTATGTCGGCTTCCTTGAAAGAAAACTTTCAAGCCCTGACTCTCTAAGAGCTGAGAAGATCTCGTCCATATAATCGAGATCACAGGCGTCGAACTCCATGGTTGGCTCGAACCAAACACGGTCCTTGTCCAGGATTTCTTGCATGTTAACTGGAGCAGACACCGAAACATTTTCACTTGCCATTGTACCTGTTACACTAGCATTTATCAGTATCGATTTAAATAAAACAGTTTGTATAGCGATTCTGAAAAAGAAAATTAATTCGTGTAGCAGTTGTAATAAGCATACCGAAATAGAGATTGAGATTCTGAAAGAATATGCAAGAGGGGATTGCAAGAAATGATCTCAGAATTTTCGGATGCAGAGGATTTTAAGTGCGGTAATGGCGGTTTCTAAAGATATGATCGAAAATATATATCTAACGTGAAGGTGAACGGTTTTCGATCAAAGGCAGAGTTTAAACTTGCTTTATGATATGGACGGTCAAGATTAAAAGATATATGTTAAGTAATGATCACATATGCCGCCTAAGTCAAAGCCAGTTGTAAATATGCCTAAGTAGTAATCGTGAGATGACATGCATTAAACGCGTGGCGTAATTCAAAGAAACTTATGTATAGAATGTCGTGCATTAAATGAGAGTCGTTTATAATAAATGACAAACTTAGAATATTTAATAGCATGCTGAATCTTCATCATAAATGCATTACTGTTTTTTTCGTTACTACTGAGTAGAGATACGCAAACCTGTCAGCTGACCATAGTAGTCACCGATACCTCGAGTAGATGGTTTTCTCGTCTCTACGTACCGAATTTACTCGCACCGAGAGTGAACATTCCCCCCTACTCGAATGATCCTCTCCCTGGAACCTTCTTCCGACCGGGGTCGGGAGGGTCCAAAGCAGACCTAGCTCTACCGAAAGTTCTTTGAATCCGGATTCGGCTAGAGGCTTGGTCAAGATATCGCCCCTTTGTTTGTCAGTATGGATTTTCTCCATTCTGATATCCTTCTTTTCGACATGGTCACGAATGAAGTGATGCCTAATGTCCACGTGCTTGCATCTTGTGTGAAGTACAGGGTTCTGAGTGATTGCAATAGCACTGGTACTGTCACAGAATATCGGCACTTCATTCTGAATGACGTCATAGTCTCTTAGCTGCTGTCTCAGCCAAAGGATTTGGGCGCAACAACTTCCGACAGCCATGTATTCAGCTTCGGTAGTTGATGTAGCTACTGAGTGCTGTTTCTTTGAAAACCATGAGATCAGCTTACTGCCTAGGAACTGACAAGTTCCTGAAGTTGATTTTCGGTCAATTCTACATCCCGCATAGTCGCATCGAAATAGCCGCTAGTTCAATATTATCATCACCGGGATACCATAAACCTACGTCGGGTGTGCCTCCGAGGTAGCGGAGAATCTTCTTTGCCGAGTCCATGTGGCTCGCTTAGGATTCGCCCCGAAATCGAGCGCAGACACCTACAAAGATAAGTTATGTCGGGACGAGTAGCTGTTAGATATAATAAGGAACCAATTATTGCACGAAATTCAGTTTGGTCTACTGATTCTCCCTCTTTATCAAGATCGATTTTCATATTCGTGTTCATCGGGATCTTGATAAGTTTGCCGGATGTGCAGCCGAATCTTTTGATGAGGTCTCGAGTGTATTTGCCTTGGTTAATGAACGTTCCCTTTTCAGATTATTTGACTTGAAAGCCGAGGAAATAGTTTATTTCACCCATCATTGACATCTCGAACTTGTCCTTCATCATTTTCTCAAACTGCTGACACATGACGACGTTCTTTGATCCGAAGATAATGTCGTCTACATAGATCTCGCACGAGTAATAAGTCGTCTTCCGGTCGAATGCCGAACGAATGGCGATCTATCGTGCTCTTCTCAAAACCTTTCTCAAGAAGAAACTCGACGTGGTATCGTACCAAGCCCCCGGGTGCTTGTTTTAACCCATATAGAGCCTTTCCGAGTCTATAAACCCGATGTCCCCGCCGAAAGCCGGGCGGTTGTTCTACATAGACTTCTTCTTTCGAAGACGCCGTTCGAGAACGCAGACTTCACATCCATTTGATGGACTCGAATCTTTGATGTGTTGCGTAGGCTAGGAATAGTCCGATTGCCTCCAACCTTGCAACCGGAGCGAATGTATCATCGAAATCTATTCCCTCGCCTTGACGAAGTAGCCTTTCGCCACGAGCCTTGCTTTGTTCCTTACTATAACGTTGTTTTCATCTCGCTTGTTCTTGAAGACCCATTTTGTTCCAATGACGTGTTGATGCCGGTGTCCGTCAACAAGCTCCCAAACATCGTTTCTCGTGAACCGATTCAACTCCTCCCCGCATAGCTATGATCCGACGGCCAGATCTTTAAGTGCATCCTCAATCGTCTCGAGGCTCTTCGCAGACAAGAAGCGTGAATATAATGCGCTTTCTCCTTGACGTAACTGGATCTTGTCTTGACTTTTGCTGAAGGATCTCCAATGATTAGATTAGGAGTGTGAGCATCTAGCCACGATCTACGATGTTTCAGCTCTTCATCTGAAATTTGATCAACACAGATAGTAGGTGAGTTAGGCATTTCGGCTTGTACTATTCCGAGATTGAAGCAATCAGGAATGAGAGTGTGATCTACCGAGTTTCCGTGTTCGGGGCATTCACTCGAGAACGTTAATAGATGTTCCCCCCCGAGTTGTTATTCTCGGGAGTGGTCTCGCTTACCTCTAAGGTTTCTTCATCGACCTGAGTTACCTGGGATTGACTCTGTTCAGGAGAGTCAATCTGTTCAGCTACTTGCTCTGCTGGTTGAGATTAAGTAGACTTGTCTTCAGTTTCTTCATCTGAATCATCATCCCAACATAGCTGGATCTTTTCAGGTTTGTCTTTTAAGCTTAGATCCTGTAGCCGCTTACTCGATATCCTCGTATTCGTAGTTAGAGTTATTGCTCCCCCGTCTTCGCAGCAAACTCATTAAAAACAACATGAGGGCTTTCTTCCACGCAAAGGGTCCGATAGTTGAATACTCTGAAAGCTTTGCTGACCCGAGAGTATCCTAAGAAAACTCCCTGATCTGACTTGCTATCAAAAGTTTTCAGCTGACCTTTCCCATTATTGTGAATAAAGCAGGAACAACCAAAGATATGGAAATAAGATAAAGAAGGCTTCCTGCCGTTCCATAGTTCATATGGTGTTCTCTTATGCTGCTTTGTCAGTAGAGATCGGTTCTGAGTATAACATGCATTGTCGCCGTTTCGCCCCGCAATTTGGTTGGGAGTCCTGAGTCTGCGAGTAGAGTTCTTGCTGCTTCTTTGAGTGTGCGATTCTTTCGTTCAGCAACCCCGTTCTGCTAAGGGGTGCGCGCAGCAGATGTCTCATACTCTATTCCTTCTGCTTTGCAGAACTCCTCTACCATGGAATTAAGGAACTCAGTTCCTCTGTCAAAACGAATTTTGATTATCTTGGTGTTCTTCTCGACACTGAGCTTTTTCAGAAGCGTTGGTAACTCTGTTTTGACGTCAGACTTGTTGGCAATGAATATGACCCATGTGTAGCGCGAGTAGTCATCGATGACCACTAAAGTATATTTCTTGCCTCTGATCGTCACTGGAGAGACTGGACCGAACAAATCCATATGTAGCAGCTGAAGGATTCCATCAGTGGAAGGAGATGGAACATGTGGATTTTGATTCCTTGTTTGTTTTCCCTTCAGACATGCTTCACACTGAGTGTCTTTGCTGAATACTTCATTCGGCAGTCCTCTTGCTAGAGTGTTCCTTGCTAGTTTGTTGAGCGTTTTGAAATTGAGGTGGCTGAGTCTCCTATGCCAAAGCCATCCTGTACGATTGTCGTTCTTCGCCAACAGACAAGCTTCTGTGTCCTCCGAGTTCCGCCGCCTACATATATATTCTTTTTACGCGAACCTGATAACACTGTTTTCCCTGTGGATTTATCAATAACATCACAGAAACCAGTGTCAAATATCACTCTATTCGAGTTATCACAAAATTGACTAACAGAGAGAAGATTATGCTGAAGTCCTTCAACATATGATACTCTCGGAACTGTGGCAGTTCCAATGCTGAGTGCTCCATATCCTCTTGTATAGCCTTTTGCATTGTCTCCAAACTCGATTCTGGATCCTTCTTCAGCTATATAATTCTTCAGTAGGTTCCTTTGGTACGTCATATATCTTAAGCATCCACTGTCCACATACCAAGGATCTTTGTGCACTTGCAAAACAGAATTATATTCAGGTACCCTTTATTTTGTTTTTGGGTCCTTAGATGTTAGTTTTAGAAACCCAAATCTGTCTAACAACCCTGGTGGTTTCGCATGCTTTCTTTCCACTTGAGTCAACATACTTGACCACCGGATCGGTCAAAGCCGACTTCTTAGGTCGTTCGGGTTCGGGAGTCCGGATCTTCCGAGCCGGTGGATCGCCGACCTTTGCCTTTTGTGCGATTTTCTTCTTTTTCCGACTCTTGGAACCTCTTTTGACTATAGGATCATAGTAATATGACCCATACCGAGCCGGGATGTGTCAACCGAGGTGGTCCATACCGACGCCCCACTTAACTTTGCTAGTTCCCCCTCGACCGAACCGGGGTGTTTGAGTACCGATCTTCCTCGGTCGAATACCGATGCGTAGGATGAGGTGCTTTCATCTTTTGTTTGTTCTTTGCCGAGGGGTCCGAACATTTACATTGATTGTTTCTCCTCGAACAAACCTATCGCTTAGACGCACTTCCGAGTGTACGGGGCGAATGAGGAAGCTTCCCCGGTTGAAGCCAAGTCCTTCCCTTACGGTGCTTGGGCTTGTTGCTTGCAAGCATAGCCTCCAGCTTCTTTTCGCCGCCCATGTAACGCTCGGCATCGGGCTCTTCCGCACATCATCACTCTTTTTCGCATGTCGTGCTTGGTCTGAAGTCCCGACGCTTCGCTTCGAGAGACTCGGCCCGGATCTTCTCCGAGTTAAGTCATTGGTCAAAACTGAAATTCGATCTTCTTGATGCCGAGACTTGGCCATCGGAGAGTTTATCTCCTCCCCGAGTCTCAACACAAGTCTTTCGGCTTCGTAGCGGCCCGACTCTCCCGAGAAAGTCTCCCGATTCTCCACTTTCGTGGTATCCACCCCCGAAGAGTCTTACCGAGCCGTGCACTCATTTGAATTTGTTCATCTAATAATTCTTCATAGGCGGTCGTGATGTCCAAATTCCCATCCGCACCCGAAACAAGTGTCGTGTGTGCAGTGTGAAGAGGAATTAAGTGGTTCATGAGAGTTTACCTCATCCTCTTCTCCTGCCATTAGGCACTTTTCAGTTATTTCTTCAGCTTCAAGCTCTAAGGCCATGAAAGCTGCTTCATCGTCAGATGAATCCATGAAGGAGTCGACTTCTTCTGAGTCGTCTGAGATTTCGCCGGCTATGTAGGATTGTCTTTTCTGGGCGAATTTCTCTCTCCTTGCCTTACATGCTGCGCGTTCAGCACTACTGAGCTCAGGACAATCATATTGATAATGTCCTGGCTTTTTGCAGTTGTAGCAAGCGATGACTCTTTCTTCTTTGCTTTCACTATCCTTTGATGGTGCTGAGTCATCCTTCTTTCTGCATTCAGAAGATTGTGAGTCAGGAGTGCGTTTTGGCGTATAATCTGACTTACCTTTTGTGTCTCGGTATGCTTTAGTTAGTTTTTCTGCGCTTCTCCTTCTCCTTCTGATACTTCACAGCGAGCAACGCGTACTTCTGAGTGAGACTTCCTTCTTGTAGATCATTGAGTGAAGGTTCAGTCTTACTCGTTGTCTTGCTCGTCGCTGGAGATGCTGCGTTGACTGATGCTTTGAAGGCATGGTCAATTTTATTGTCAGTTTCAGCTCTTTGCTTTCGTTGAGGTCTGTCGAACTCAAACTCTTCTGCCTGAAGTTCTGAAAAGATATGGCCAGGAGAGACAACATCTAAATCAGAATGTCGCAATAAAGTGGCAAAAGGTGTCCAGTGTCCGTCCGGCAGTACCCTCAGTATCTTGAGATTCATTTCTCGGTTGCTGAATGTCTTTCCCAGCCCATTGATGGAATTCATCGAGTTCGTAAATCGACGTTCGTATCTTCTATTTTGTCACCAGGCATGAAAGACAAACTTTCCAGCTTTTGGAGTTCCAGCGCTAGTTTGTTAGCTTTTATCTTCTGAGTCCCCCGACTCACTAGCGCTAGAGCGTCCCAAAGTTCCTTTGACGTTTTGCATTCCTGAACCCTGCCAAGATAAGAATCACTAAGAGTGGTCAGTATGGCATTTCTGGCGACTCGGTCTAAGTTGTCAAGCTTCTTCTCTTCGGGAGTGAAGAGACTTCCGCCTTTAGTGGATCTTCTTCCCGGTCCACCATTCCTCCTCCTTCACCGCGTGTGGCCCGAGTCACGACACTATCGATCATGGGAACAATAGGTCCATCTTCAAGCACTTCATCATACTATCATGGAGGGATGTCGATGTGCTTCCATTCTCGACTCGCCATACTCCATAATTCTCTACCGAGAACATGGGTACCATTCTTATACCCGACATATCGCCCATATAAAAATAATGATATGAATGTAGAGTGATATGCAAAGGAAAACGATTTTCTCCGGATCCGTTCAAGTAGACCGGTTTCAAGATAACAAGAGTCTTAAAGAACTCCCGCTCCGATACCAATTGTTGGTCCCGAGTGTACGGTCGGGTGTGTAGAGGGGGGGTGAATACACCCGATTCCGATTTTCTCAACTTCGAACACGAACAATCCTTGTTCGTGAAAGTGCCGTACCGAAATAATTCGGCAGACCAAATAGCCGTTTCCGAATCGTGTGTGGCAAAGAGTCTCGACTCTACCGAGATCCGCTAGCCGACCGAGTCGAATCCGTATCGAACGTAGAGTTCAAGCGGTGCGGAAAAGTGTAGGCCCAAATCGGTTGAGTGGAAAAACCGTTTTAGCAAGTCTCGGTCAGAAATAGACAGTTCAGATTCCGAGACAGGTTGAATGATTTTAAGAAGATTTTCGGGATGAACAAGAAAAATCAATGCAACAAGAATCGAAAGCAATAACAAGACACAAATTTTTAAAGTGGTTCGGATATCAATCGATCCTACGTCCACTGTCCCGAAAGTTCGGAGGCTATTTATTATACCGAGTTAGTCTCGGTCGCCCTTGTGCACGGGACAAAGCCGTGGCTTGGGGATTATATCGAGCAAGTCCCGGCTTACAAAGGCATCAAACTAAAGTGTTTCGACAAACTTCTCCAACTATGAAGGAGTCCTTTTACAATAAGGATTGGGTTCAAATATGAACTCCTTCGTCTAAGCTATATATGGTTTTGGTTGAGCTTAGGGTTAGAGGGATAGGGAACGAGAATGTAGCTTCTAGATCGACGAACAGCTGAAATAAGCTTTAGGTTCGTGTATCGTCGATTTGGATACTAGAGGCTCTTCTAACAGTTTAGCTTGGTTCCCTATGAGCTGAGAAGGTAGTCTTTTGCCGGAGATAGATCTTCAAGTTCTTGCGGAAGACTTAGGATTTTCTGGTTCTAGCTCGTTTGAATGCTTGTGTTTGATTTCGTCGTTAAGCTTATGCACATTCTCTCTTTCTCTTTGAAATGTCCCTCTATTTATAGAGCAGAGATTGGAAAAGATCCGTTGGAGACGATCTTCCTTTCTCTCTCTCTTTTCGTAGCAAACGGCTCTTTTGAAGTAGGTAACAGTGTACTTTCCCACCTTTTTAGGTAAAGGGTTGACTGCAGCTTTTAGCAGGTGAGAAGACACGTGTGTTCTTGTCATTCGTCGAGGTGGATAAAGTGGTTGAGACAGCACAGACTTCAAGGCAAACTGAAGCTGACTTCTCTCTTCCTCGTATATGACAATGCTGATTGTCTTTCAAAAGTATTTGACAGCTTCGACCGTCTGCGCGATGCCCGAGTCCGATCCCGTATTCGGTAGGTAGATAGCTAAGGAAAGTCCATCGAAGATCGCTCCGAGTTCGATGAACCGCTCCCCGCCGAGTCCGGGCCCACCGACTCTTTCAAGCATATCGCTCCCGCCGAGTCCAAGATCACTGAGTCTTCTACTTCTGGTGTCCAGTAAGCCGACCCGTGTTTTATTTCCGTCGGTAATTCCGTCGGTAAAAACGGTATTTTTTGTAGTGATTTAATCTAGTGATACGAAAATTTAATTTAATTGCATCTTATCTTATATATATAAAAACCGAATGTTTCAATTCCAAATCAATTTCAATTTCAATTCAATTGAACTCAATTGGAATTTCATTAAATTGAGGGGTAAATATATAAGATATATAAAATTATGTCCCTCAATTTATGCTCAATCATGAAATAATTTTATAATGTTTCTAAAATTATGCCCATTAATTGTTAATATTAATATTTTGAAAACACCCCTCAATTTACTCTCAATCATGTTAAATCTAATATTTTATAAAAATATAATTAAAGAAATTCAAAACACAACTGTATAAGATAAATCAATTTCAAATCTATTAACTTTTAAATTAAATTGAAGGGTAAATATATAAGATATATAAGATTATGTCCCTCAATTTATGCTCAATCATGAAATAATTTTATAATGTTTCTCAAATTACGCCCATTAATTGTTAATATTAATATTTTGAAAATATCCCTCAATTTACGCTCAATCATGCTAGATCTAATATTTAATAAAATATAATTAAAGAAATTCAAAACACAACTTTATAAGATAAATCAATTTCAAATCTATTAATTTTTAAATTAAATTCAAGGGTAAATATATAAGATATATAAGATTATGTCCCTTAATTATGCTCAATCATGAAATAATTTTATAATGTTTCTAAAATTACGCCTATTAATTGTTAACATTAATATTTTGAAAATATCCCTCAATTTACGCCTAATCATGCTAAATCTAATATTTTATAAAATATAATTAAAGAAATTCAAAGCACAACTTTATAAGATAAATCAATTTTAAATCTATTAATTTTTAAATTAAATTGAAGGGTAAATGTATAAGATATATAAGATTATGTGCCTCAATTTATGCTCAATCATGAAATAATTTCATAATGTTTCTAAAATTATGCCCATTAATTGTTAATATTAATATTTGTAAAACATCCCTCAATTTACGCCCAATCATGCTAAGTCTAAAATTTTATAAAATATAATTAAAGAAATTCAAAACACAACTTTATAAGATAAATCAATTTCAAATCTATTAACTTTTAAATTAAATTGAAGGGTAAATATATAAGATATATTAGATTATGTGCCTCAATTTATGCTCAATCATGAAATAATTTTATAATGTTTCTAAAATTATGCCCATTAATTGTTAATATTAATATTTTGAAAATATCCCTAAATTTACGCCCAATCATGCTAAATCTAAAATTTTATAAAATATAATTAAAGAAATTCAAAGTACAACTTTATAAGATAAATCAATTTCAAAATTATTAATTTTTAAATTAAATTGAGGGGTAAATATATAAGATATATAAGATTATGTCCCTCAATTTATGCTCAATCATGAAATAATTTTAGAATGATTCTCAAATTATGTCCATTAATTGTTATTAATATTAATATTTTGAAAACATACCTCAATTTACACTTAATCATGCTAAATCTAATATTTTATAAAATGTAATTAAAATCTTATATATATAAAAACCGAATGGTTGTTTTATTTCACCAGGGTCTTAAACACTAAAATAATGTTTAGATTTCTCCATGAAAACTTGAGTAAGGTAGTTATTTGGATCATGGAGTGTCTCCAGCTTCTGAAAAAATACATAATTTATGAGAATCAATTGAAGCAGTAGTTCTCTGATGGGCTCGAGGAAACACGAGCAGCCGACTAATTTTTTGCCTCTTTTTTTTCCATGATGTGAAAAAAACTTTTTATTCACCAAAATACCGTGCTTATAGCTGTTTAGCGTCACCTAATTTAAATTTTATTCAAAAAAAAAAGATGCTTAAGGAGTATATTGTACATTTTTCATCCAATCTTTGAGAAACATGATTCAAAATTTTGAATATTACTACGTTCTCTATTTAGTAGTTTGTATTTTAATAATATATACGACTTGAATAATATTACATATTCCATTTAGTAGTTTGTGTTTTAATAATATATATGACTTGAATATTACTTCTTATCCCACTTAATAGTTTGTGTTTTAATAATATGATATTATTATTTAAAATAGTATTAACTATTGTATCACAAAATTGTAATATTTTCCGTACAGAGTACGGGTGATGTCCTAGTATATATAAAAACCGAATGATTTCAATTGCAATTGATTGCAATTCAATTTCAAATCTCAATTCAATTGGGTTCAATTGAAAATTTCATTAAATGAGGGGTAGATTTATCAATTTTATGTTTATTACTTGGTTATTTTAAATCTATAGAGATATTTTGAGATATAATATTATACAATAATATAATATAAAATTTCTCATTATTTCTTTTAATATAGTGTGATTTTAATGCCAATGAATTTCAATTAGATGCTTTCCAAAATCACGTTAATAAAACTAAAATTTGTCACTCATAAATTACGTTAATATAGTGTGATTTTAATGCCAATGAATTTCAATTAGGATGATTTCCAAAAAAAAAAATTAATGAAGATCAAACTATAAAAGGAAAAAGAACCAATTATGCAAGACAAAGAATACTATCAACAAATGATAATATTGAATACACCATCTTAATCTATGGAGAAATTATAGTGAATTAGAGTTATTTCCAAATCCAGCCAAATACACATTTTCATATTCTCACACATACTCAAATATGCAGTCTCAGAATTCTAAAACAAAGATAGACCCAACATCAGAACAACACCATCATTGTCTAAATTATCATTACATTAAAAAACTATCAGGTATATCATACTTTTTATTATTTTATTATAACACATTTTTCATCAATTTTGCAGGAACATATAGTTTATGGATAAACTCAAAAAACTAAAAGATGCTAGAAAGAGATATTCAAAGAAACGTGACTCTGCTGAAGGTATTTATCTAATTTATACATTTGAATATAATTATGTGACTCTTATACGATCAGTTATAACATTGTGATGAATAACAAGTCGTACTTTATATATATAACCAGACTTCAAATAAATTCCAGAAAACCTTCAAGAGAAGTTACCTAGAAAAAAAACAAATATCCATTTTTTTGCACACAGACATCCTAATTCGTCTAATTCACAAATATATTATATTAGGAACAATTGATTTATCAACAATAGATAATTACCTTGTGTTTTACAAATTCAATCTATGAACGTCTTCATACAATTGGTCGACAAGCAAGCCTGCAAAATAAAGGCTATTAGTGCTATTTCGCCTCTCTGAAACTCCAGGTCACGCCGACCCCTCCTCCACCGTCACCCCTCCCGGCGACGTCATCTCGGTCGCTTCATTGCTGGCGAGAAAACCCAGTACGCCACCCCCTCGCCTCCTCAACTTAATTAGTCCATTTTAAGAAGAAAGTTTGAAATTTTAGATCAGCCATTACCCATCATGCAAGGATAATTCCTATGGAAGATAATTTCTTCAAAATTCTCGATTAAAGATGAAGAAAGAAACAAGTATCACGCCAAGGAAAGGGAGGAAATGAGAGAAGTGAGAATTAAAAGAGGAGAGAGAAAAATTCGGGTTTCATATTTAGAGAGAAGAGGGGGATTAAAGGAGAAATAAAAATTAACAGAAAATAAAAAAATAGTCCAATTTTATTTCTTTTTAATAATATAACTCAATTTTAATATTATATATTTTAATATTTTTTTGTAAAAGTTGTGAAATTAATACATATGTTATGCATATTAAGTTACTTCAAAATAAAATGTTAGATAAGGCTTTTTAACGATTATAGTTTATCTCACCACAACTTCATACTTCAAAATTTAAAATTATTATTTGTTTTTTTAGTAAACAACTCAGGATGAGAACTGACCTTGCCTTTCTTATGAGTCGTTTTGCATATTGAGAAAAATCAAAATTGTGACGTAATATATAAAAAAAAAAATTATGTGCAACATATTAATACTTTCTTTTATATGAAGAAAGTGGAACCAGTTTCGTCATCATTGTCGTTAGTCAATAAAAAAGAAGTAAAAATCAAGACACCAAATACTGAAGTTATGAGAGATGATTCCCTAGAAATTGATTTGCAAGATGTTGCAATTGTGGCTCAGAAATACAACACATCAAAAATTGATGGTTAGTTTGATATTTCTTCTCTTATATGATATTTATAGTTAATTATATATGTATTTTAATTGTAAAAATAGCATACATAAAATCTAAATTTTAAATTTATATGTTAGTATTAAATTAGATAAAAAAAAATTATTCCAAGTATTTCACTTACACCATTTGATCCAAGATTGCTTTTCAAGTATTTCGGTTATTGTCTTCTACACAATGACTATTAATAAAAGTCAAGGACAATAATTAAACTATATTAGTTTGTTATTGAAGAAACCTGTGTTTACTCATGGTCAATTGTATGTGGCGGCATCGCGTGTTACAAATCGAGCTGGATTGAAGATCTTGGTATGTGATGATGAAACTGTTGACTCAACATCCACGAGAAATGTTGTCTATAAAGAAGTCTATGAAAATTTATAGAAAATACACTCTCATTCATGAGATTTAAGTCTTTGTAGATTTGGTGACAATTATCAAAACATATGAATCACAAAATAAGTTTAATGACAATTGCCCAAACTTTGAAACATGTATGTTATTCAATTACACAAATGTTGGTCCGGAGACGATAAGTCAGGTGTAGAGGGGGGGGGGGGTGAATACACCTGAGCTCAGTTTCTTTTTCTCAATGAAGGTCACTCGAGCCGATGATTGCAACCGATGAACGAAGCGCCAAATAAGCCTTCGATCGCGGGACAGAGTGAGTCGGCCCATCGAGCTCTCTCCTACCGACCGTTGTCGACTTTTTGAGAATCGGTCGAGACTGTTGTGTGGAAAGTGTGGGGCCCGAAATTTGTCTCTTTTGAAAACACATTTTAGCAAATTAAATCTTTTGGTTGTGCGCTTTATAAAATACGTTTTATGCAAGCTTATGATTTTCAAGTCAGTTGAATGCTATGCAATAAACAGTAAAAGAACACAAGCGATTTAACGTGGTTCGGATACGCAAGATCCTACGTCCACGGTCCTGAACAAGGCAGGAGAACTTGTTGATTATTCTGAGCAAGCCTCAGCAGGGATACTGTGCACTGGTCAGTTCCCTCTAAGTTATAGTCCTTAGCGACTTTACAATCCAAACCTAAGTCTGAAAGGGAAGGGAATTTTCTCCAACTGAGAAGGAGTTCTTACAATAGGAATAATTCACTAAATGTGAACTCCTTCGAATCTAAGCTATAAATATGACAATGAGCTTAGTCTAGAGAAGAAAGGGATGTAAGAACTCTAGAGAGAAAAACTGAGAAATCTTCTAAGTATGCAAGTTTTCCTCTGGATGATCTTTGAGTGTTCTAGAGCGTTTATGAACTTGAGCTTGTCCCTTCAAAATTCCGTCGTCGGAGCTTCAAAAACTTCTCTATTTATAGTTGTGAGTTATGGCATATGTCCGTTGGAGACGACGATGCCACATGTCACAAGCTTCCAAAGAAAACGGCCATTAATTCGAACTTGTTGCAGCAGGGCAGTTAATGCACTGTTCATGAGAGCAGCTTTACTGTGTAGAGTAGGTAAGCGTTGTCGGCTTCTCATTGGTCGAGGTTTGTAGTTGGTGAGAATGTCAGAGTTGACCGTTCAACAACCTCGTATGTCTTCTGCTGAACTTTTCGAAAAGACTTGAATAGCTGGGTCGCTTTCCGTAGGATGTAGACTGAAAAGTCTCTGTCTTCTTCAGCTGAGTCGGCTGACACGGCATCTACTGAGTAGGTCACCGGGCGACCGCGAAGGTACCGTGCTTGTTTCGTTCTTCCGCCGATGACTATCACCGGGAGTAGTCTTCATCGATGATTTGTCACCGATGCGCCGTCTTCGACCGAGTGGAAGATCACCGCCGACCGAAGAACACAAGCGATTACACCGATGACGTGGGGTTCGAAAAGTATCTTCGACGTAAGATCGGTTCAACAACTACCCCGTACAGACTTAGACAAAAATAATAATCAATACATCAAGTCTAACCTATACATCAGCTAATCCTAACGACACACTAATCTACTGATATCAGCTAGGTTTTGGGATCTTCAATTCCATAGTACTACTATGATTTCCCCCAATTTTCTTTTAACCGAACAATAGCTGAGTATCATCTACTGACTCATATCCAACAACAAATATTATGTCGTATGAACAGGTGTTGATCATCTAAAATGTGGAAAACGAAGATTAACTAACATTTACATATCACTAAATAATAGTAATCCTAACAAAATAAAAATATTTTTCGTGCGTAGCACGGGTGAAGTACTAGTATCTATTATTTTAAAATGATTAATAATTGATTGCATAATATTATAAATAGATTATGAAATTGAAATAAGAAATAGATGAAATAGATTATTTTATACTTTAAGTAAAAATATGAAAAACGTGAAATATATTTGTTTGAATAAAATAAAATTAAACTAAAAACCTTTAATTGAATCGGAGATTAAATGAAATATATTTGATTTGAAATAGAATGAAGGATTATATGAAATTGAATTGAAAGTTGAAATTAAAATTATTTTAAATGAGATAAGAACATAGTTTAATTAGTCTAGTGATACGAACATTTATTTTAGTTGAATATTTATTATTTTAAAATGGTTAGTGATTGATTATATAATACTATGGATAAATTATGAAATTTAAATAATAAATAGATTAAATAGATTTGATTAAATAAAATTAAATTAAACTAAGATCCTTGAATTGAAAGAGAGGATTAAATGAAATACTATATTTGATTAAAAATTGAAAAGGTTTATAAAAAAATGATTTAACTTAAAATTAAAATTGAAAATTGAAATTGAACTGTAATTAAAAAGGAGGCAAAAGAGTGATGAAAATTAAAAAAATTAAATTTAAATTAAAAAGGGCAGTAAATAAAAGTTTAAAATTAATTGGAAATGAATCGAAATCAATTGCAATTAAACCACCATTGAGTTTTAATATACAATAGACTAACCAGTAGTTATAACCTTGATGTGGACAAGATAAACTCCACATATTGGACGGTGGTGATCCAATGAATTTTTCTACCCTAAATCAGGTTTATAAGTTAAGTTGTGGACGTTGTGATCTAAATTATGCCACATAGGAGATTTTAGAAATAAAAAGAATATATAAGTAAAATGATAGTGCCTCCATCCTGTCCGGTTTGGCTTATTTTCATTTTCTGAAATAAAAAGAATATATAAGTAATATTATTAAAATAAAAATATAATAAAATCGAATAAGTACCATCACTTTACACGCAACTACCCATTATCCTTGATGATCGTGACAAACCGAAGAAGTCAAATCGGGGGGATAGAAGGAGTATTATTTAAATCAAGTTAAATTCTAAACCACATAGTCTTATAGACCTGGTCTAGAGTAGAAAAATTCATGACGCAGTTGGCTACTGCGTAGGTCTCATAGCTTCTGAATATGAATTATTATGCCCACTTAATGTTTTAAAAGTCTAATTTGAATAGTACGTAATAATGTTTTTCCAACTAAAAATGTGTAATTTAATTTTTTTTTGTATAAAACAAAAATTATTAACAGAACTTCAAAGAAATATAAAAAACATAATGCATAATGTTTACTATTTTAAAAACTCAGGGAATATTTGGTTCGCAGCTTGAAATCAGATTCAGGTTCAAAATGAATTCTTTTGATTTCGAAGTGGGCTCACTCATTCAATACATATGCTTGGATTAGTCCTTCAGATTCAAGATCATTAATGTATATGTGTTGAATAAATTTTTAATTTTGCTCTTAATTTATATAAAATATTAATTATTAAAAAGTAAAAAATTAAAATTAAAAAAATGAGAATATAGAAAATGAATAAAAGAATATAAAATAATTAAAAACGAAAAAAATGCAAAACGAGTAATGAGAAAATTAAAAAAAAAAAATTAAAATGGTAGAGAATCAAATTTTAGGGTTTGAAGTAAAATCCACCAAATAATTGGGAATTTCTAAATTTATGGATATTATTCCAAAATTTTGTAGTCGATAGTCTCGATCCAAACATCATTTATAGGATTCATGCAGATTCGTAATTCCAAACCACAATTACCAAATGCCCCCTCAATATATAACCTATTTACTATGACAATGTAGTAACAAGAGTTCTTTGCTTTATTCCATTGAGATAGCATAACAGTTAAGATGTTTTAATATACAGTCGAAGGTTATGCGTTTAAAATCCACCGAGACCGCTATATATGAATTACCTGATTTATACATATCGATAGTGACTGTGGGTTCCTCAATATAAAAAAATAACTAAAAAAACCTCCTAACTATAAAAAATATATATATGCTAAAATATAGGGGTGTGCGCGGGTGGATTCGGACGGGTTTAGACGTAAAAAGTGACCCACCTATATATAGGCGGGTTAGTAGAATTACAAACCGTGGCGGTTTAGTTTTATTCCGAAACCGTAGCGGGTCGGGTAAGCGTGTAGGCGGGCGGTTTGGCGGATTTTTACTTCTCTAAATCATGCCAATAAAATTAATCATTTCATATCAATAAGAGGTGTCCAATGCGGAAAATGAAATAATAATAAAGAATAAATATGATATCACTTTAGCAAAATTTTGATGAACATAATTAAAATCCTTTAAGTAATTTGGAATTTGTATTCTGCAACCTATCGAATATAGAAAGAAAAGAAACTTCGAAAAAGAATAGAAAATGGACTTGAATTGAAGACGATAAATGAATTTTAAAAAGTTAGAACTTCGAATGGAAGAGGAAGAAGGATAACAAAACTGAACCAATTTCTCTCAATTCTAAAAGACACATATACTAAATTATATTTTTATTATTTATGTATTTAAATATTATATTTTAGCAGAAAAAATTAAGATAAATATGAGGCGGGCGGGTTGGGTGTCCTCAACTCGTAACCGTCACCCACCCGCCAAGTGGCGGTTTGTTTAAATTTTAAACCGCTGTTCATTTTAAAAAATCCCAACCGGCGGGTACAGATTGGAACGGGCGGTTTAAGCGGGCGGGTGGCGGTTTGCGGTTTTTTTGCACACCCCTACTAAAATAAAACTAATTGGACCTTAATAAAGATAGGGAAATAGAATTAGTGTTGTAAAAAATAGGTGACGCATATTATAATTTACAAATAAATATTTCAATCTGACCAACTATAGGAGTAAGGGAATATATATATATACATCAATTTGGTGAATTACATCCTTAAAATCTAGTCGACCAGAACTAAATAAATTAATCACAATTCCCACTCGAATAATTATGATGTTAAAAAAGAATCGAGAACAAAAAAACTTTGATAGTGTGATGTGAGATGAGGCAAAAGATCATGTGAGATGAGGCAAAAGATCATGCGTAAATCTCTTGACTCCTCATTTCTACTCATGCTTGTTACACATAATTAGTCAAATATAATTTGTGATTTGCAGGCATGGAAAGTCACCCAAAGATAGCGTCGAATAACAGCAACGGTTTCCTCGTCACCAAAATAGAAATGTATAAAAATACACGGTTTTAACTCCGTTTCTTGTTCCAAACACAAATAAAAACACAACATTGCAAATAATGATACGTAGCACAGCAACAGAAGCTATACACCCTTCACAAAAAATGGTGAAGCAACATCCATGGCAGCTCATTCACAACCCATCATTTGAACTACCACCACCATTCACCAACCTCTGAAAAGCACAGGCAGCAAGACTCCTCCCAGCAAAAAGGCTAAATCTTGCCTTATATGAAGTTCGACCTCCATCGCTCGTCGATGGACCATCATCCCCCCCACCTTCACTACTAACATGATCCTCTACGCCTCCATCGCTCGTGCTCCACTCCCTCATCCGAGGCTCAACCTCATCCACATCCAAATCCACGGCCACCCTCCTCCTCCTCAGCTGATCAAGAACCCCACTCGAAACTCCTCTACACTTCTTAACCTTAATCTTCATCAAATTCGGACAGCCAGTAGCAAACGCCTCAATCCCATGATCAGTAATATGGCAACCCTTTATACAGAGTTTCTTCAAAGCCTTACAATTTGCAGCAATGCATGAAACCTCAGCATCTCCAATGGTTTCACTTCCACAAAGAGCTAATCTTTCTAGCTTCTGGCAATTCAAGGCCACTGCCTTCAAACTCGCTATACTCGGGTTTACTCCGATAAGGACTAACTCCACTAGATTCACACTGTTCTTAGCAATAGAAATCAACCCCTCATCACCAATCCTATTAGTTCTCCACCCATCAATGTGGAGCTTCCTTAAAAGCTTACAATTTTCAGCAATGGCGGAAATACCATCATTAGAGCAATCAGGAGCCTTAACCAAGTGAAAATTCTGCAAATCTTGGCACTTGGAAACAGCCATTAGTCCCACATCGGTTACCTGCAGCCTCTCAAGATGTACCTCTATCAAACAATTATTCCTACCTGCCATGGCCTCAAGTAATCTATCCCAATCCCCCAAACACCTAATGATTTTCAACGTTTTCAAATTCTTCGATCCAGTAACTAAAGGAGAGAAAGATTGTCCGTTGTAGAGTTCCTTAAGTGTGATTGAAGTAAGATTTGAACCGGCAACAGCGGGGCCAATCGGCTCGCCGTTGTCGATGCCGCGTAAACGCTTGACGGTGAGCTCCTCTAACGAAGAGCAGTTATTCAACAGCGCATTCATGCCTTTAGCGCCGAACATACAGGAGCCGGCGGAGAATTTACGTAACTTTTTGCAGTTTTTAGCTAAAGCTATCATACCTAGATCGGAGATCTCGCGGCAGCCGCGGAGCTTGAGGCGGGTGAGGTTGCGCCAGCGTTGGGCTATCAACGCCAGTGCGGCGTCGTTTATGCTCGCAGATCTGCGGTCGCAGCGGAGGGTGAGTTTGGTGACCGAATCGAAGCGCGATAGAATCGCAGGTAGGTAGGGCGCGGACTCGTTGGAGGCCTTTAGGGAGAGGCGGTGGTGGCTCTGACCTTCCACGGCGAGCCACCGGCGGCAGACCAAGGAGCACCTCTTGCCGTCGCCGGAGCTCAGGCGTTGGAAGATTAGAGCTAGGCATTCGTCCGGGATCTGCGACGTGTAGTCCTGTTCTCGATTTGAGATACCGCCTTCAGGAGGCGGCGGAGGAGAATCGGTGGAGTGGTGGCTGTCGTTCGGCGACGGATCGGAGGAATAGCCGTATGCGGAGGAGTTTTGTCCCATTTTCACGGCGGCTCGTTGGTGACACGCGCCGATGGAGGATCGGAAGCAAATTTGGTGGTTTGGGGATGAAATTCAGATTCTTCTGGAGAGAAATTCAATTTTTTGCATCTGATTAATTGTGGAGATAATCCTAAGATTTAATAATAAAACGAAATTTGACCCGTCAAGAGTGGGTGTGTGGAAGCAGCGCGTCAACGCCTCGTCGGATTATGGCTGCGAATAACTGGCCACACGAAAACACGATTACTGGACAGTACATTCAGATTTGTAGTGAGAGAAAATTCAACAGCACTGTGTAAAATATTCTTAATTTGCGGCTGGACTGAATTTACAAACGAGGAACTCGTCAATCTTTGGTTGTTCTTGACTTCTTGTGAACCGTCTTTGGGACTACCAACCATAATTTCCAAGAGAATTGTTCAACCTATTTCTAAAATGGATTATAAGTCCTTAACTACACGAAATTTATCGGAAACTTGATTTTACAAATTATAAAATGTTTCTTATTATAAACTAAATAGAAGTAAAGAATAATAGAGAGCGGAAATAAGAGATATATTATTATAAGTATCAAAGACCTCTATTTATAGAGTTATATATTGGCTCATGAATTTTTAGAATTTGCATGGTCATCATAATATATGGTATATAAAATATAGGGATAAATATACTAAACCCCCTCAACTATCGAACTTTTTCACTTTGCCCCCTAAATTATTAAAAGTTGCATTTTGCCCCCTTAATTGTTGAATTCGTTGCACTTTGCCCCCTCAATTATTAAATTCGTTGTAGAGCACAACATTCCGGCCAACATTCCGGCCACAAACAAATTTAAGAATAATCTCATGAAAAAACCATAAACTATATTTCAAGAATTTATAGTATATATCACGGCTAGGGCTTTCTCTCTCCCTCTTCTATGTCTCTCATCTCGTTCTTTTCCCGAATATATGTAGCTAAGACATGAAAGTAATACAACAACTAGTGTGATCATCGCCATGGTCGTTAGCAATCCGGATCTTCTGGCCTAGAAATGGTGTATCACTCAGTGGCCCACCAATCACGCGGTGTCATGCGTGCATTGGTGGGTCATGTTACCAATAAATAAATATTTGAGTTGTAAAAAGGTGGCCCACCAATGCACGCGTGGCGCCGCGTGATTGGTGGGCCACCAAGTGGTCCACCATAATTAGGACAGGTGATCCCCAACAGGTCGTTAGGGGCTAAGGCTCCTATTTTGCTTCCTCTTTTACCACCGAATTCAAAGTGTGCATGTAATATTTGTTGTATACAAGTCGTCGTATTTCTTGAATATCACCCTTAGAGATTTTCCCCTTAAATACTTGAATTTGTATGTATGGCCGGAATTTTGGCCGGAATGTTGCTCTCCGCAACGTATTCAATAGTTAAGGGGGCAAAATGTAATTTTTCATAGTTCAGGGGGCAAAATGAAAAACTTGAATAGTTGAGGGGGTTTATTGTATTTATCCCTAAAATATATTTACAATACTCCTTCTTGATTGACCATCCTTAAAAGAAATTGTTGCATCGTTAAAACCTTGCCTGAAAAACCTATTGAAATAAAAACTGATCGAAGGAAAAAGAGTACAACTGCTCTCCCTCAATATAGTCATTCTAGATCCTTGAATCGACGCATATCGATCTTGAGTATCATCTTCTTGAATGTTGATGTTGGTAATATCTTCGTAAGAGAATCCGCTAAATCATCACGTAAGCGAATTTGTTGGATGTTGATGTGGCCACTGTTTTGGAAATCATGTGTTGCTTTGGATGCCTCGTTAAAAATTTTCACTAAGAAAACTATATGGTAAAAAACTTAGAAAGGAAAAAGAGTACAACTATTTGACATTCATGACCATTTAACCTTTTGGGACAAATCTCATATTCATGATTATTTATAATTTATTATTCCCCTCAAGATAACAATATTTAATATTATCTTCAAAGTCATGTCAAATTCTCCAATTGCAGAACTTTTGGTCCTAAAAAACATTTGTTATCTTCTGTAGGTCTAAATGAGTCTTCATCCACTTCAAGTGATTAAAGCAACCATTAGGTATCTAAGTGGATGCGATACAATAAAATCTCTAAAAACCTTTTTCAAGTAGGTCGACTAGCGTAACTCCATCAGTGAGATGTTCAATCTGCAGGTCAAGACAATTATTAGTTCAACCTAAGTCTTTTGATTCTAACTCCGTCTTTAGGCATGAGTTGATTTCCTCAAGTACTATATTTCATATAGTGATTCACATATCATCTTTAGGAGGGATTTGGAGTAATGTGTTCTAATTTTATATTCTGCGGAGTTCTTATCTATAGCACCAACAAATCTCTCACGCTTCTGGCATCAAAGAGCATCGATCGATTTATTTTGTCTATGAAGAACTTCAACTTCTTTCATGGTGCATATACAATAGGTATATGAGATTTTAATCACTCATTTTGCACTTAATAATTTGATGAACATCCGGTTCATAGTGCGTGAATCTAAATAATTAATCCAACGGGATATTTGCGGCATTCAATCATCATATTTCATATCACGCCCTAATGCTAACAGTGATGTGAGTTGGATTATAAAATCAACATATCAATCGATAAAATAATCCACAATTAGTGGCCTTACATGTAAAGCCCAATTTTCATAACTTAACTGGGGACTCTACTTCATACTTAATATACATATTTCAACTCTTTCAAAACATTTTCAAGGAAAAAGAATAATTGCAAAACTCGGGTTATTTTCATACTCAGCGGAAGTCTTAAAATAAAAATAACTACGACTACTAGTTCTTGAAAATAAAATGCACAATTCATGATAAAGCTAGTTTAATGCAATAATAAGTTTCATAAATCCTTGCTCGTGTGACCATCATCACCAACACCTCTATGCATCGGTCGAGCCATTTCCTGAAAAATGTTAAAATGATAGGGATTAGTACGACTACTCAGTGGGAGATGTACACAATTACCAAAATTATATATCACACCAATAAGACATGAAAAATTAGATCATTGAAAGAGATACCCGGTCACACAGACCACAACCTTGTCATAAGGCCCAATTCCGACCGATTTACATAGATGTTGGGATAAGGATTCAGTAGATGAATCGATAGAATTTGATATTGATAGATTTGATAGATCTCAAAACCCTAGCTGAATATTGTACCTTCGCATCTGTAATAGCTAGAGTTCAGTTGTTATAACTCAGTAGGCTAGAGTTCAGTAAGCTGCAGGATTCAGTAGAAGACCTCGCACTCAGCCGATGAACTCAGGATCGAAAAAGTCAGTTGGACAGCCAACCACCAGCTGAATCTGCTCAGGAATTTGTGCCCATGCACTGAATGCTCAAAAGAACGTCAGTAGGTAAGTTATTTCAGTTGAAGGTTCGAGGATTCAGAGGAAGTCAACCTTAATGTTTGACAAGTCTCACCTAACAATCTACCTCGACCAATAAGGAACCGACAGCGACCTATAGCTCTGACAAAAGCTGCTCTCAGACTGAAAAAGAGGAGAATCTCTACAGTGCACCTACTCATCAACGTTCAAAATAAAGGAGCCGTTTTCCCTGTCATTTCGACACGTGGCTAGATCTCCCTCCAACAAATCTATTCACCATCGACAACTATAAATAAGAGAAGTCTTCATGCAGAGACGACACCGGGAACCCAAGCTATCTACGCATAAACTCTTAGCAATCTCAACGCAGAATCCAGTGAAGAACTAGCGTCCATTGAAGAACCCCTTTTTGTTCACCACTTAGAGTTATATTTGTTCCCCTTCTCTCATCTAAGCAAGCTTCATTGTAATACCTTTAGCTTAGAAACCTTGAGGAAGTTCACATCCTTGTGAAACTGTTCTTATTTGTAAGAATTTCCTCTTAGTTGGAGAAGACTCAAACTCTTCAACTTTGAACCCCTGTAAAAGTCACTACGACTATAAGTAGAGAACCCCTGTAAAAGTCACAGATCACTGAGAATTTGCTCAGTATAAACTTCAAGTTTTGTGTATGTCCAGTGAACAGACCAACTGAGACTTGCTCAGTATAAATATAACAAGTATCCTACTTTGGTCAGGACAGTGGATATAGGACCCAGTGTGTTCGAACCACTTTAAAAATTGCTGTGTTGATTTACTGTTTTCCTTAACTGCTCATACTGCATACAAAACTGTACTTCATAAAACTCAGCATAAAAACAGGTGTTTTCTAACCGAGACGTTTGATAGGGCCTACACTTATGCACACACTCTGATACTGAACGACTGTTCGACTGACTCAAGTCAGTAGAGCTGAACTCAGTAGAAGATTCTCTTGCCCACGTGATCTGAAGTATATTTGGCTGCCTGACTCAGTTCAGTAGCAAACTCAGTTAGAACTAAGGTATATTCACCCCCCTACACCTGAACCACGTCTCAGGACCAACAATAGAGGATCTAATTTCGATCCTACGACCCAATTCCGATTGAGGACCCAATTTTGATCCTACGGTCCGATTTCGACTGATTTTCATTCAGGATCCAATTTCGATCCAAGAGTCCAATTTTGACCCATCCTTTCATGCATGTCATAAACACATGAAATATCGAACACAACATATAATAAAGATAACGGTAACATTCCCCACCTTAACTTTGACTTGAAGAAAATAATGGATACCAATGTTTAAGTCATGCGCGCCGATCCTATACATGGAAATTTATCTTAATGACTCTACATGGAATGTCTTGCATGCATCAACAATTTCAATAATTCATAAATACACATAGATCAAAATAATCAAACCAAAATATATATTATACATAATCTACTTACTAACATGCAACTTTAATGGTTTCACATGATAATAAACTGAAGTATATTAAACATAATCTTATTTCTATTGACAATTCATTCGTGCATCGAGTAATTCGACAATTCATGAAATAAATTAATGAAATCATAAAAGTTTTGTCCTAAAAATTATAGATCTCTAACATTAACAACATATTACCTATTTCATCATAATAAAACTTATCATGATCAGAATACACCTGAAAACCGGGAAGATATTTAAATAATTCTTGAAATAATTTCTAGTTTTGCTGGCAGAATTTCAAAAATCTCATGTGAAATTATATTATGGATGACTAAGGGTGTATTTATAAGATTAGAATAAATTATCTAATGACCCCTAATCATAATAGGTATCAAATATATTTTATCCATAATTTTTTTCGTACTTATATAATTTATATAGAATTTAGTCTATCACTTACCATATAAGAGATTCGATAAATTAGGATATGGATAAACACAACTAGATTTTATCCTAAAACATATATATCACAAATATAATATCTATTTTATTCACAAAACATAATTTCAAATTATCTCCTAACAACTTAATACAATATAAAATATTATATCCATTCATGAATCCTAATAGGATTAGGAAATTCAAAATAAATAAATATTATTCTTGCCTCATAATTCTATCGTGATTTATATCTCAACAATAATAATATGACATAAATAAACACATTCAAAGTTCAAAATAAATTTACAAAACAAAAAAATGATTTAATGACAAATAAGATAAATTTTTTAATTTTCATTTAAATTTCTAGAGCGCGACTTACAGAACTAAAACACTTGATAAAATGCATGAATAGATATGCAATGCATTTTATATTAAAAATTTTGGAGCATTACACTACATATGTCATATTGACGGAGTATACATGTAATATTTCAAGTATTAAACTCTTCAAGAGTCCTAATCATATTCAAGTAACCATATAAACTGATTTCCTATCAATTTTCTTCTTGAAAACATATGAGCAAATATCTTCACTTTTAAGATATGTGTTGTTCTTACAACAATTTTGCAGTTTACTTGAAAATATATTTTTTAGTACGTGATTCAAGCAAGTTAATCATTTAGGGATTTTCATGTATATTGTATTATCTAGTGAATCATATAGATATACATTTACTACATCCATAAGGCGCATATCAAGCATTTGTGACATAACTAGATTAATCAAAACTCTAGAATTTATCGTCAATTATGGGAGAGTTTTCATAATTGATTACCGGTCTTTGAGAGAGACTTGTACTACGAGTATTGTCATACATTGCACAATTTTTTATTTCTCTTTCTAATAAAGACACATTGTTGGTCCGGAGACGAGTGTCAGGTGTAGGGGGGGGGGGGAATGTGAATACACCTGAGTACAAGTTCTTTTTCTCAAACGCGAAGGACAGCTGAGTTGTAGATTGCAACTGATGAACAGTGTCAAATAGTAACCTTCTCATTGTGGGTCAGAGTGAGTCAACTACTGAGTTTCTCCTACTGACTTTTGTCAGTATTTGATTCTCAGTCGGAGACTTAGTGCGGTGATGTGTCGATTTTATACCCCTCGAATTCACCCGGTTCTGACGCTTATCTTGTCCAAGTTGATGCTGTTTTGTGTGCAGAAGTGTCTATTTTCAGCAGGTTTATAATCAGATGATGAGGTGGCGATCCGGAACCGAATTAGAGATATTTTGGCAGTTTTTGAAGATAAAACGGGGCTGAGATCGAGAAGGAAAGATATGCTAAAGATTTAGAGCTTAAAGATATTTTAGGGATGGAGTTATACAAGGAAAATGAATCTTAAAGATCAAGATTTAGAAGATTTGCCCTAAGATATCTTTCCTTTTGAAGATCAAGCTCAAGATCTATCTATAGGGCTGGAGACGAACAACGATCATATAATAAATTCTCTCGCTGCTTCATTAGTTTAGTTTTCGTCCCAGCTATCTCGTTCTTAGTCCAGTAGTTTAGGTTTAATTTTCCGCACAATAATTTAAACACCTTTTTTATCGCTTTCTTAGTTTATTTAACTTTCAGATTCAGCACTTGAAGTTTATTCAGCAGTTTAAGTCATTCAGCTTGTCCGTTCAGATTCAGTACTTACGTTCAGCATTTTAATTTCGGTATTCAGTATTTAATTTCAGTTCTTAAATTCAGTTTATGTTTCCAGCTTTCTGCACTTTACTTTCTGTTCTTACTATGTTCGTTTCACTTAGCTTGTCCAAGTTAATAATGAGTAGCTAAACTTTTTAGGGCTTCGGCGAGGGTGACGAATATGAGATACAAACTTTGTAAGATCTAATTGTTCGTAGTAATTGAAGACTAGGATTTTGACTTAATTCGGGGCAGAAAGATTTAATTGGATTAACTTAAACCTGATCAATTTAGGTTATGAAGATTAGTGTCAGATTGCTCAACAACTTAGGTGGCGAAGCTATCGTAACGGTAGTCGAATTAAGGAGGTTAATCATCTATGTTAGCTTGTCCAACAACGGTAGAGATTAAAATTGGCTTCCTTCCTCGTAATGCTATCTAAACATTAAATCTAGGTTTGTTCAACAAGCTAGGTTGTGGTTAGGTTAGGGAGTAGTGGAAATTTGTTCAACAAGCCATTACCGACTAACTAAGTAGGAATTGGGGTATGTACGTGACCAACACTGTATCCTATAACTGTTTGATCTTAGGAATTAATTAAATCTATGCATCGACGATCGAAGTAGTTGTCTCATACAAGTTACCCGAAGCCGAGTCCGCCTTTCTCTACTTTTTTATTTCTATCTATTTTCCTGTTATTTACTTTCTTTGCCTAGGTAGTAAACCCAAATTTATGCGTGGTGGCATCACCAAAACTCTGATCAAAAGGATAAATATTGTTGATTTTCACTGTTCCCTGAGTTCGACCATGTTCTATACAAATTATAAAATTCTAAGTGTGTGCAGGAATTTTATTTGGTGTGAAAACAGCGACCACCATGCGGATAAGTGTGTAGGGCCCGATTGACTTCGTCTCGATTTGAAAACGTGTTTTTCGCAAACCAAATAATTTTGGCAAGTGCACTTTCAAATACGTTTTATGCAAAGTATGAGTTTGTAAGATGATTTTGAATGCAGTGCAATAGGACAGTAAATGACACAAGCGATTTTTAACGTGGTTCGAATATGCAAGATCCTACGTCCACGGTCCTGCTGAACAAGAGGTCTTGTTGATTAATCTGAGCAAGCCTTAGCAAGGTATCTGTGCACTGGACAGACCCTTCTAAGTTATAGTCCTTAGCGACTTTACAAATCAAACCGAAGTTTGAAGGGGAGGGATGTTCTCCAACTATGAAGGAGTTCTTACAATAAGAACAGTCACGAAATGTGAACTCCTTCGAAGGTTCTAAGCTATGGATATAACAATGGAGCTTAGATAGAGAAGATGGATCTAAAGACGAAAACTCTAGAGAGAAGAACTCGAACTATTCTAATGAAGCAAGTTCTTCGCTTGATCTTCGTAAAAGGCGCTAGAGTGTTTTGAAATCTTGAGCGTGTAATCCCTTTGATATCACGTGCGTGAAGCTCGGAAAGACTTCTCTATTTATAGTTGTGACCCTGGCATTTGTCCGTTGGAGAGGACGAAGCCACGTGTCACAAACATCCAAGGAAAATGGCCATATGTTCGAAATGTTGTAGCAGAGTAGTTGGTTACTGTGCATGAGAGCAGCTTTAGTTGGTCAGAGTAGGTAGAGCTTAGACTGCTTCTCATTGGTCGAGGTTTATGGTAGGTGAGACTTGTCAGACATCGGTCTTCATCAGAGTTGACTCTCACTCATCCTCATATGATCTTCTGCTGACTTTCGAATGATGTTAAAAGATGGGTTGCTTCTTGTCGGATACAGTAGACCAGATAAGATCTCTGTCTTCTTCGTCTGAGTCTGTTGATAATGAATATTCTGCTGAGCGAAGTCAGCTGATGACTCTGAAGGTGCTGAGCTTTGATACCGTGTTCTTCTAATGAGGTGGGTCAGCTGAAAAGTAATCTTCTACTAATTGAAGTCAGCTGATGACCTGTGAACACAAGCTCTTACAAAGATGACGTGGGGTTCTGGAAAGTAACTTCCTACTGAAGATCGGTCCAACACTTACCCCTTACAGGACTTAGACAAAAACGATAATATAAAATACAATCAGTCTAGCCTATAGCATCATCTAAACACTACACGAAGGATACAAGACGAGTTTTGGGATCTTCAATTCCATAGCATTAAATCACTATGTTTTCCCCTATTACCGATAAATAGATAAGTCCTATTACAAGAACTACTGATAAAATTTGTTGGTCCCGAGAGTAAACGTTCAGGTGTAGAGGGGGGGGGGGGTGGGTGAATACACCTGAAAACCGATTTCTCAACTTTAAACGCGAACATTCCTTTTCCGGAGAGTGTCGTACTGAATAAATTCAGCAGACCAAATAAGCTGTTCTGAATCGCGTGGCAGAGTGACTGACTTTACTGAGGCCTGCTAGCTGACTAGAGTCAGAATTCAGTACCATTCAGATAAAGTTCAGTAGTGCGGAAATGTGTAGGCCCAAATTCAGTTGAGTTAAGAAAACATTTTTAATAAAACAGTTTCAGTATGTTAGTGCAATCGATTAAGCTTGTTGAAACTCAGTTGAATGATTTTAAAGATATTTTCAGTATGCACAGTAATCAATGCAACAGTAAATAACGAACACAGAACACAGACGATTTTTAAAGTAGATCGGATCCAACAATCCTAAGTCCACTGTCCCGAAAGATCAGGAGGCTATGTATTATACTGAGATAGTCTCAGTTGGTTTGTACACTGGACAAACACTAGTCTTGAGATTTATACTGAGCAAGTCTCAGTTTACAAGATATCAAACTAAGTGTTTGAAAAACTCTCCAACTATGAAGGAGTCCTTTACAATAAGGATCAGTTCAAATATGAACTCCTTCGTTTAAGCTATAGATATGAACAGTTGAGCTTAGGTTAGAGGGATAGGGAACGAGAAAGTGGCTTCTAGAGCGACGAACGGCTAAGTATAGACTTGGGTTCGTGTTCATTCGCTTAGATACTAGAGGCTATATAATTCTGGTTCAGCTTAGTTCCCTATGAGCAGGTATGTCATCTTTCGCCGGAGATTTCTCTGTGAACTACTTGCGGAAGACTTAAGACGTTTGTGAGTTGCTCTTTGAATGCTCTATGTTTGTTGTTCGCTTGTGTTCACTCGTGTGCTCGTTGGTTCGCTCGTGTGCTCGTATTTTTTCAATTTGAATTGAATCCCTCTATTTATAGAGTAGAGGCAAGGATAGATCCGTTGGAGACGACGATCCTTGTGTCTCTCTCTTTTGGGTAGCTAACGGCTCTTTCAAAGTATGGTTGCAGTGTCCTTTCCCTCCATTTCTGGAAAGTTGTTGACTTGCAGCTTTAATCAGAATATGGACAGCTGGCTGCTTGTCATTGGTCGAGGTTCAGGAAAGTAGGTGAGACAGAACAGACTTCAAGGAGATCTGAAGCTGACTTCTCTCTTCCTCGTATTGACTCTGCTGATTTGACTTTAGAGAATCCTGACAGTCAGAAGACTGTCCAGCCATTGTTGAGTCTGATCTTTATTCAGTAGCATGCTCCTGCTGAGTCGGCTCTACTGGAGATCAACTTTGAGTTCAGTGAACTACTCCTCGCCGAGTTCGGTTCCATCGACTCCTTTCGCATATCTTGCTCTCGCCGAGTCCAAGATCACTGAGTCTTCTAATTCTGGTACTGAGGCCGATAATCTACTGAGTGCCTGAACCAGATGAAGAGTGTCTACTGAGTCTGAAACCTCAGAGACAAAACATAACAGGTTACAACTGAATGGTTCATCAGTCAAGATAGGGTTTTGGGATCTTCAAATCTTCAGTGAATATTCAGAGCACAGGGCTACTGAGTTATGTCTCAACTGATTGTGAGAAGATTGAATTATCTCCCAACATTTTGCCCCTATTTGATGATGCCAAAACCTAACACTATGACTTATCAGAAACATAGCTCCTTACACGTATTACAAGTAGAATCAGTGGAGTTGTTCTTCAAGTCCTAGACTACTGAGTGAATCAGGGAAGAAATATCAGAACCTATACAGAAAACTAATTAGCAATTTCCCCCTGTCTAACAACATTTTCCCCCATCTAAGCAATCTAATAGATCAGAATCTAACTAAGTAAAAACTAACATAATATAACATTACTCAGTGAGTGTGTGAGTCAGTAATCACTTGAGTGATTCTGTATGTTAAGCATAAAAACAAACAAGACCATATAGACAATAAGGAATTGTCAGGGCCAACAACAGTGATGATTTTTATATATATGAAGAATTGTCAGTACAGTTACATCTACTGCTATACTAAGGAAAGACAGAACAGAAATTACAGGAAACACAGAAGCTAACTATCATCTGAACTGCTTAATCCCGTCTTTGAAGTCCTTTGATTTAGATTCAGGAAGGGGCAGTCCATACATCCTATATGTGATCTTCCCCAGCTTCAATATCTCTGCAAAGTCAGCTGGATCATCTTCTTCTAAGCATTTGGCTTCAGCAGCATCTTTGATCTCTTTCTCAATAACTCCATAGTGAACAGAGCCATCTAATTTCAGTGGGGGCGGCATGATTCTTGGAGCTGGGACTCTGACATCGATCTTGTTTGCTATGGCTTTCTGAACTCTGGCAAATATTTTTGGGTCGGTCCTCATAAGCCATTCAGCAAACGCGATGGATTTGTGCTTTTCAGGCCAATATCTCCAGAAGTAATATCTCTTTACGTAATCAGCCTTCAGTGACTCCCACCTTTGAGTTCTTTTCCAAGGCATCCATTCATCAACTCTTGGCCATCTGTGGAGTTTGAGATCAGTAGGTTTCCTGAATCTTCTGTATCTGTAAGGAATATCTGCCTTTTCAGGAATCCTCTGGCTTGCTTCTTTTTCAGCTTTCAGTCTCAGAGCTTCTAAGTCTGCTAGTCTGAGCATTTCTCTAGCTGCTTCTATCTGTCTTGCTTCTTCTCCTCTATACAGATACCTCTCCATCTGAGCCCAAATCTCTTGCATTTCAAGATCTTGTTCCTTCGAAGGGACATATGAGGGTACATGAGGTTCTTCTTCTGAATCAGCAAGAGTTGAGGATTTTTCTTTTGAAGTGCCCTGCTGACCAGTTGTCTGCTGCTGTTCCTTTTCTTTTTCCTTATCTGCCTCATCCCTCAGTTTCAGAGTTCTGGGAGGCAGTCTGGGTCCAGTCTTTCTTCCACCTGCTGGAGCCTTAGTTTTGCCTTTGGCTGGCTTCTTCTTTGGCTTGTTTACAGCCTCAGCCTCAGCAATTTCTCTTGCTAATTTTTCATCGACAGCAATCTGAGCTTCTTCCTCCGGAGTAACATACCTTTTAGGTCCTTTCTTTTTAGAGGGAGGGGTTGGAAGCGTCAGAATCTTCTTACCTTTTCCGGCAACTGGAGGAGGCAGAGGAACCTCTTCCTCTTCTGACTCCTCTTCTGCGTACTCAGCGATTTCTTTGATAATGTCAGATGGAGTCTGAGTCGCCTGAGTAGCAGAGTCCTTAGGTCCTGAGCCGCTTGGGTCGGTCTCAGCAGACACTACATCGCCTGCTGCTGAGACACCCTGGGCCTCGCCAGATTGAGTTGAGGGACCAGTGGGAGCAGTTGGTTGACTCTGAGTTGCTCCTACCACTGTCCTTACTCCTTTCGATACCTTCAGTACCTTTCCTTCTAGTATCTTTCCTTTTCCTTCCCTCTTTTTGGCATCAACAAATACGCCAGGGGTGGGAACAGATACCTTCTTGTCCAGACTTTTGTATGCTGCTGCTAAGTCTTCCAAGGCATACTGCAGCTTAGTCAGTCGTTCATGCAGCTCTTTCCTCTTTTCAGTGAGTTGGTCACTGTATTTCTTGTGAGCGGCGTCTGCTGCTGTCTGGATCTCCTGCAACTGTTTGTCCACTCTCTCTTCTATTGCCTTCTGAATAGATTGGAGTCTGAGGTCTGAGGCCTGAGAGATGGAGGAGACTGATTCAGTATGAGCTGTCTGTGCGGCCTTATAATCTTCAAGAAGTTTTGGTTGGCCAGCCTGAATCATCTTCAGTTGCTCTTCGAAGTCGGCTCTTTGAGTGGCGAGTACGTTATTCAGTATCGTGGAGAAATCAGGGGCAGGTGAGTTCTGGATGGTTGTTCTGAGCCCTTTGATTTCAGTACTCTGAGCCTGAGTGGTCTGCTTCCACGTCTTGTGGACGGCGCGGGCGAGGAGTCGGTTCTGAGTCCCTTGACTCCTCAGGGCCCTAGCAACTGACTTCGAGCGTCCGCTTTTCGGGTTAGGCGCTACCTCGAAGGCAGATTCAAGTAGCAGCTGAGAAGGTTCTGCTGACTTCGAGGTACCAGCCGCCAACTGTCCTGGACCAAGGATGCTGAGAGGTGGTTCATCAGTAGATGTGGGAGCATCCTTGTCCATTGATTTCCCTCATTAGGCTTCTTAGGGCCTGAATCACGGGGTGGGTCCTGACCATCGGGGTCAGACCCATCTGAGGGTGCCGATGCTGAAATGGGTTGGCGGTCGTTCAGCATGGCTAGCATGGCAGCCCTCAAGTCTTCTAAGGAGCAGATGTCGGATGGCTCTGAGTAGCCAATCTTGCTCCTTATCAGTAGCTCCTCCTCATGGAGCTGTTCACAGGAGTGGTGTTTGATGAGGCGGTTCAGATTATGCCACTCCTGGAACCGGATCAACATGTGGAGCCTAGCCTGCCTTGCCAGTAAGATCAGATCAGTGTGACTGGCTATCTCTGGGATCTTTTCAGCAATCTCTCGGGAGGCTCTGGATTGAAGAGCTGAAGCCTCTATCCCGATTGATTCTGACTCAGAAGCGGTCTCTGAATCTTCAACTTCTATTGGAGACGGCTGCTTCTCAGCAGAAGGTATGTTGCTCAGTGGAGGGATGTCCAAGGGGCTCTGAGATGTTGGAATAGGTTCAGCTTGGACCCCTTGGTCCACTGTCTCGCCTCGCTCAGTGGAGACGGCCTTCTCCACTGACGAAGTCTTCTCGGATGACTCAGATTCATCTCTCAGCTGCAGAGGTGGTTCAGCAACCACGACCTCTGGCACTACCTCCGGTACAACCTCATTGACTTTCTTCAGCCTCTTGGTCGGAGTTTTCGGAGTAGATTTAGGAGGGGACCTCTTCTTAGTGGGAATGGAGGTCTTCTGAGCTCCGGACTTGGGATCAGCAGGCCCTGATCCAATCTGCTGAAGGGCCGCTGCCCTACTCTGGAACCGGACCTTCTTTGGGTTGAAGTATTGCTTATCAGCGAAGGTGATATTGTCCGTTCCGCAGAAATCTTCTATCATTACTGATAGCTTCAGTCCATAAAGTAGTTTTCCCTTTACAGCAAGGCGAAAACTTTTCTTGTCAAACTTGGCGGACTGTGTCATGAATTCTTTCAGGAAGAATTTTGTCCAGTTGATCTTGGCACGATCGTGTATGGCCATCATAAGCTGAAGCTTGGGCCTAGACACCTGATCAAAGGACCCGGCCTGACTAACTGAGTCACTATGTAGGCCAGTGCTCTGTACTGAGGAAGCATGACATTCTTCGGGAATGCTGCTCTGAACGTTGTAGGCTTCCCACAAAATTCTGACAGGTATTCGTCCATCAGGTCGTCTTTCTATGCTACGGTGCTGAATCCCTCGCTGGGGAGTTGGAAGCTTCTCTGAAGGGCTTCTTTGATCGACATAGTTTTAATCTCAGTAATTGTACGGGAGGGGTCTTTAATTGAATGAACAATGTAACGACATCGGATGTCCCCCTCAACTAATTCTGAGTTCAGATAGAGCTCAGCTATCTGGCGCGGGAGGAAATAGGATGGCTTCCTCGACAGAAATCCTTCGAGGCCAGTCTCTCTGAGAGCGTAGAATATATCCTCCATGTAGTCGAGTTCACAGGCATCGAACTCACTCATGGGCTTGCACCAGACTCGATCCTTTTCCAGGATCTCTTGCATATCCTTCGGAATGATAACTTCTCGTCCTGCCATATTCAGTAATCTGCAATAATAAGAAATTAGCATATACGATACTGAATGATTATTGAAAGTTTACCGAAGATTTTTTTGAGAGTTTTGAAAATGAGTTTTGCAAGGAAGCAAGGATTATCTCAGAAAAACTAGGGTTCGAAAATGTGCAGAGAAGAAATGGCGGTTTGTAAACTTTGAACGTGTATATATATCTTAAAGAAGATGAACAATTAATTATCCACGGTTCAGTTTGAATTCCCTTTTTGAGATGGACGACCAGGATTCAATGTTATAAAATAGGTAATGATCAATTTAGCCGCCTAAGTCAAAATACAGTTGTAAATAGCCAAAGAAGTAACTTGATACGACATGCATTAAATGCGCCGCAGAGTTCAGCATGCTTTACATAGAATGTCGTGTATTTAATGTAGACCGTTATATTAAATGACATTTTCTAAGGCATTGAATACGTAGCTGAATCTGAGTCATAAATACACAGAATATTTCATTGGCTACTGAGTAGAGATACGCAAACATGTCAGCTGAACATCGTAGTCAGCTGATACCTCGTGTAGATGGTTGCTGAGTCTCTACGTATTGAATTTACTCAATACTGAGAGTGAACATTCCCCATTGCTGAATGCTCCTCTCCTGAATCCACTTACTGACTGGAGTCAGTAGGGTCCAGCAGACCTAGCTCTACTGAAAGTTCTCTGAATCTGGCTTCAGCTAGAGGCTTGGTCAGTATATCTGCCCTTTGGTAGTCAGTATGGATCTTTTCCATCCTAATATCCTTCTTTTTGACATGATCACGAAAGAAGTGGTGTCTGATGTCCACGTGCTTGCATCGCGTATGAAGTACATGATTCTGAGTGATTGCAATTGCACTGGTACTGTCGCAGAAGATCGGCACTTCATTCTGAAAGACATCATAGTCGCGTAGCTGCTGTCTCAGCCAAAGGATTTGGGCGCAGCAACCTCCGGCAGCCATATATTCAGCTTCAGTAGTTGACGTTGCTAATGAATGTTGTTTCTTTGAAAACCATGAAATCAGCTTACAGCCAAGGAACTGACACGTTCTAGAAGTTGACTTTCGGTCAATTCTACATCCTGCATAGTCAGCATCAGAATAACCAGTTAGTTTAATATTATCAACAGCTGGATACCATAAACCCATGTCAGGTGTTTCTCTTAGATAGCGGAGAATCTTCTTTGCTGAGTCCATATGACTCTGCTTAGGATTCGCCTGAAATCGAGCGCAGACACCTACAACATAAGTTATGTCAGGTCGAGTAGCTATTAAGTATAACAATGAACTAATAATAGCACGGAATTCAGTATGGTCTACTGATACTCCCTCTTTATCAAGATCGATTTTCATGTTCGTGTTCATCGGGATCTTGATTAGTTTGCCGGATGTGTAACCGAATTTCTTGATGAGGTCTCGAGTATATTTTCCTTGATTGATGAATGTTCCCTTCTCAAATTGTTTGACTTGAAAATCGAGGAAATAGTTCATTTCTCCCATCATTGACATCTCGAACTTGTCCTTCATCATCTTCTCAAACTGCTGACACATAATGACGTTCTTTGATCCAAAGATTATGTCATCTACATAGATCTGCACAAGTAGGATATCGTCTTCCAGTCGAAAGCTGAATAATATGCGGTCTACTGTGCCTTTCTGAAAACCTTTCTGAAGAAGAAACTCAGATTGGGTATCGTACCAAGCCCTGGGTGCTTGTTTTAACCCATACAGAGCCTTTCTGAGTCTGTAGACCTGATGTCCCTGCTGAAAGCCGGGAGGCTGTTCTACATAGACTTCTTCTTTCAGTACGCCGTTCAGGAATGCAGACTTCACATCCATTTGATAAACTCTGAACCTTTGATGTGTTGCGTAGGCTAGAAATAGTCTGATTACTTCCAATCTTGCAACGGGAGCGAACGTTTTGTCGAAATCTATTCCTTCAGCTTGACAGTAGCCTTTTGCCACGAGTCTTGCTTTGTTCCTTACTATAACGTTGTTTTCATCTCGCTTGTTCTTGAAGACCCATTTAGTTCCGATCACATGTTGATGCCGGGGTCTATCAACAAGCTCCCAAACTTCGTTTCTCGTGAACTGATTCAGCTCTTCCTGCATGGCTATGATCCAATCAGCGTCCTTAAGTGCATCCTCAACTGACTGAGGTTCTTCAGTAGACAAGAAGCAGGAATATAAGGCACTTTCTCCCTGACAGAATCTGGATCGTGTCTTTACGCTTGCTGAGGGATCTCCAATAATCAGATTAGAAGTATGAGCGTCCAGCCACGATCTACGATATTTTAACTCTTCATCTGAAATTTGTTCAACATAGATAGTAGGTGAATTAGGCATTTCAGTTGTACTATTATGAGATTGAAGCAATTCAGTTACAAGAGTATGATCTACTGAGTCACCAGGTTCAGGAGCATTTAGCTCAGGAACATCATTTGTTCCCCTGAATTATTATCCTCAGTAGAGGTCTCAGTTACCAGTTGAGTTTCTTCATCGACCTGAGTTACCTGGGATTTACTCTGTTCAGTAGAGTCAATCGGTTCAGCTACTTCCTCTGCCGGGCTGAGATTCAGTAGACTTGTCTTCAGTTTCTTCATCTGAATCATCATCCCAACATAGCTGGATCTTTTCAACTTTATCTTTTAAGCTCAGATCCTATAGCTGCTTACTGATGTGCTCAGATTCAGGTTTAGAGTTTCTGCTCCTATCTTCAGTAGCAAACTCATTAAAAACAACATGAGGGCTTTCCTCCAAGCAAAGGGTCCGATAGTTAAATACTCTGAAGGCTTTGCTGACCTGGGAGTATCCGAAGAAGACTCCCTGGTCTGACTTGCTATCAAAAGTCTTCAACTGATCCTTCCCATTATTGTGGATAAAGCACGAACACCCAAAAATATGGAAATAAGATAAAGAAGGCTTCTCGCCGTTCCATAATTCATATGGTGTCTTCTTATGCTTGCTTTGTCGGTAGAGATCCGTTCGAGTATAACATGCGTATCGGTAGCTTCCGCCCGGAATTTGGTTGGGAGTCCCGAGTGCCGGCGAGGGTTCTTCTTGCCGCTTCTTTGAGTGTTCGATTCTTCCTTTCAAAGAACCCCATTTTGGTGAGGCGTGCGCGCGGGCGACGTCTCATGCTCTATGCCTTCGCTTGCGTAACTCCTCCACCATAGAATTCAGGAACTCAGTTCCTCTGTCTGAACGTATCTTGATAATTTTGGTGTTCTTCTCGACACTGAGCTTTTTCAGAAGCGTTGGCAACTCTTTTTTGACGTCAGACTTGTTGGCAATAAATATGACCCATGTGTAGCGCGAGTAGTCATCAATGACCACTAAAGCATACTTCTTGCCTCTGATCGTCACCGGAGAGACTGAACCGAACAAATCCATATGTAGCAGCTGAAGGATTCCATCAGTGGAGGGAGATGGAACAGGAGGATTTTGATTCCTTGTTTGCTTTCCCTTCAGACATACTTCACACAGAGTGTATTTGTTGAATACTTCATTCGGCAGTCCTCTTGCTAGAGTGTTTCTAGCAAGTTTGTTGAGCTTCTTGAAATTGAGATGGTTGAGTCTTCTGTGCCAGAGCTACCCCGTTCTGTTGTCGTTCTTGGCCAACAAACAAGCTTCAGGTTCAGATGAGCTCCAGTCAGCTACATAGATATTCTTTTTGCGTGAACCTGACAACACTGTTTTCCTTGTAGATTTATCAATGACATCACAGAAACCAGCGTAAAAATCACTCTATTCGAGTTATCACAAAATTAACTAACAGAGAGAAGATTATGCTGAAGTCCTTCAACATATGATACTCTTGGAACTATTGTGGTTCCAATGCTGAGTATTCCATAGCCTCTGGTATAGCCTTTTGTGTTATCTCCAAACTCGATTTTGGGTCCTTCTTCAGTAGTATAGTTCTTCAGTTGGTCCTTTTGGTATGTCATATGTCTTGAGCATCCGCTGTCCACATATCAAGGGTCCTTGTGCACCTACAAAACAGAATTATATTTAGGTACCCTTTATTTTTGATTTTGGGTCCTTAGATGTTAGTTTTGGAAACCCAAATCTGTCTTACGACCCTGGTGGTCTCAGACAGTTTCTTCCCACTTTGATCAACATATTTGACCACTAGACTGGTCGATGCTGACTTCTTGGGATTCACAGGTTCAGGAGTCCTGATCTTCTGAGTAGGTGGACTGGTGACCTTTGCCTTCTGTACGGCTTTCTTCTTCTTCTTCTTCTTCTGACTTTTAGGTCCTCTTCTGATTATAGGATCATAGTAATATGACCTATACTGAGCTGGATGTGTCAGCTGCGGAGGTCCATACTGACCAACCCACTTTGTTTTGCTGGTTCCCCCTTGACTGAACTAGGGTGATTTGGTGCTGATCTTCTTGTCAGAGTGCTGATAGTTGGGATGAGGTGCCTTCATATTTTGTTTGTTCCTTGCTAGGGGGTTCAGTATCTCTGCATTGATGGTCTCCCCTTGAACAAACCTATCAGCTAGCCGGTTTTCTGAGCGTACGGGGGCAGATGAGGAGGCTCCATGGCTGAATCCAAGTCCCTCCTTACAATGCTTAGGCTTGTTGCTTGCTAGCATCGCCTCAAGCTTCTTTTCAGCGCCCATGTATTGCTCTGTCATCAGGTTCCTCCAGACATCATCACTCTTCTTCAGCAATTCATGCTCGGTCTAAAGTCCTGACAACTTGCTTCAGCAGACTCAATTCAGTATCTTTCTGAGTCAACTCATTGGTCAGTACTGAGATCTGATCTTCTTGATGCTGAGACTTGGCCATCAGAGAGTTTATCTCCTCCCTGAGTCTCAACACAAGTTCTTCTGACTCAGTAGCAACCTGACTCTCCTGAGAAAGTCTCTGATTCTCCACTTTCAAGGTATCCAACTCCTGAAGAGTCTTACTGAGCTGCAGACTCATCTGAATCTGCTCGTCGAGTAGTTCTTCGTATGCAATCACGACGTCCGGATTCTCATCTGCACCTGAAATAATGTCGTGTGTGCAGTGTGAAGAGGAGTTAAATGGAGCGTGAGAGTTTACATCATCCTCTTCTCCTGCCATGAGACACTTTCCAGCGTCTTCTTCAGCTTCAAGCTCTACGGCCATGAATGCCGCTTCATCATCTGGTGAATCCATGAAGGAGTCGACTTCGTCTGAGTCGTCTGAGAGTTCACTAGCAATATATACTTGTCGCTTCTTGATGAACTTCTCCCTTCGAGCTTTGCATACTGCTCTTTCAGCAATGCTGAGCTCAGGACAGTTATACTGATAGTGTCCTGGCTTCTTGCAGTTATAACAGGTAGTGACTCTTTCTTCTTTGCTTTCACTGTCTTTCGACTGAGCTGAGTCCTCCTGTTTTCTACATTCAGAAGTATGTGAGTCAGGAGTGCGCTTAGGTGTATATTCAGTCTTACCCTTGGAGTCTCTGACTACTCTTGAGAGCTTCCTGCGCCTCTCCTTCTCTTTCTGATACTTCACGGCAAGCAGCGCATACTTCTTGGCCAGATTTCCATCTTGTAGATCGCTAAGTGAAGGTTCAGCTTTGCTAGAAGCCGGAGCTGCTGTGCTGACTCATGCTTTAAAAGCATGGTCGACTTGGGTGTCAGCTTCAGCTCGCCGCTTCCTTTGAGGTAGGCCAAACTCGAACTCCTCAACTTTAAGCTCTGAAAAGATATGGTCAGGAGTAACAATATCTAAATCAAAATGACACAATAAAGTCACAAAGGGAGTCCAGTGACCGTCTGGCAATGCCCTCAAAATTTTGAGATTCATCTCTCGGTTGGAGAATGTCTTTCTAAGCCCGTTGATAGAGTTCATCAGATCCGTGAATCTGACGTTGAGATCTTCAATGGAGTCACCAGGCATGAGAGACAGTCTCTCCAGCTTCTGAACTTCCAACGCGAGTTTGTTTGCTTTGATCTTCTGAGTCCCCCGACTCAGTAGTGCTAGAGCATCCCAGAGTTCCTTCGCGGACTTGCAGTCCTGAACTCTTCCGAGATAAGAATCACTCAGAGTGATCAGTATGCATTTCTGGCGACTCGGTCTAAGTTATTAAGCTTCTTCTCCTCAGGCGTGAAGAGACTTCTATCTTTAGGGATCATCTTCCCGGTCACCATTCCTCCTCCTTGTGCTGGGTCCTGAGCTACGACGCTATCAACCATTGGAACGATAGGTCCGTCCTCTAGAACCTCTGTCATGCTGTCGTGGAGGGAGGTCAGATGTGCCTCTATTCTGATCCGCCATACTCCATAGTTCTCTACTGAGAACATGGGTACCATCCTGATTCCTGACATATCAGACATAGTGAATAATGATATGAATGAAGAATGATATACAGTGAAAACGTTTTCCGGATCCGTTCAAGTAGACCAGTTTCAGAATAACAAGAGTCTTAGAGAACTCCTGCTCTGATACCAATTGTTGGTCCCGAGAGTAAACGTTCAGGTGTAGAGGGGGGGTGAATACACCTGAAAACCGATTCCTCAACTTTAAATGCGAACAGTCCTTTTTAGGAGAGTGTCGTACTGAACAAATTCAGCAGACCAAATAAGCTGTTCTGAATTGCGTGGCAGAGTGACTGACTTTACTGAGGCCTGCTAGCTGACTAGAGTCAGAATTCAGTACCGTTCAGATAAAGTTTAGTAGTGCGGAAATGTGTAGGCCCAAATTCAGTTGAGTTAAGAAAACGTTTTTAATAAAACAATTTCAGTATGTTAGTGCAGTCGATTAAGCTTGTTGAAACTCAGTTGAATGATTTTAAAGATATTTTCAGTATGCACAGTAATCAATGCAACAGTAAATAACGAACATAGAACACAGACGATTTTTAAAGTGGTTCGGATCCAACAATCCTAAGTCCACTATCTCGAAAGATCAGGAGGCTATGTATTATACTGAGATAGTCTCAGTTGGTTTGTACACTGAACAACCACTGGTCTTGAGATTTATACTGAGCAAGTCTCAGTTTACAAGATATCAAACTAAGTGTTTGAAAAACTCTCCAACTATGAAGGAGTCCTTTACAATAAGGATCAGTTCAGATATGAACTCCTTCGTCTAAGCTATAGATATGAACAGCTGAGCTTAGGTTAGAGGGATAGGGAACGAGAAAGTGGCTTCTAGAGCGACGAACGGCTAAGTATAGACTTGGGTTCGTGTTCAGTCGCTTGGATACTAGAGGCTATATAATTCTGGTTCAGCTTAGTTCCCTATGAGCAGGTATGTCGTCTTTCACCGGAGATTTCTCTGTGAACTACTTGCGGAAGACTTAAGACGTTTGTGAGTTGCTCTTTGAATGCTCTATGTTTGTTGTTCGCTTGTGTTCACTCGTGTGCTCGTTGGTTCGCTCGTGTGCTCGTATTTTTTCAATTTGAATTGAATCCCTCTATTTATAGAGTAGAGGCAAGGATAGATCCGTTGGAGACGACGATCCTTGTGTCTCTCTCTTTTGGGTAGCTAACGGCTCTTTCAAAGTATGGTTGCAGTGTCCTTTCCCTCCATTTCTGGAAAGTTGTTGACTTGCAGCTTTAATCAGAATATGGACAGCTGGCTGCTTGTCATTGGTCGAGGTTCAGGAAAGTAGGTGAGACAGAACAGACTTCAAGGAGATCTGAAGTTGACTTCTCTCTTCCTCTTATTGACTCTGCTGATTTAACTTTAGAGAATCCTGACAGTCAGAAGACTGTCCAGCCGTTGTTGAGTCTGATCTTTATTCAGTAGCATGCTCCTGCTGAGTCGGCTCTACTGGAGATCAACTCTGAGTTCAGTGAACTACTCCTGCTGAGTTCAGTTCCACTGACTCCTTTCAGTAAACTGCTCCTACTGAGTCCAGTATCACTGAGTCTTCTAATTCTGGTACTGAGGAAGATAATCTATTGAGCGCCTGAACCAGATGAAGAGTGTCCACTGAGTCTGAAACCTCAGAGACAAAACAGAATAGGTTACAACTGAATGGTTCATCAGTCAAGATAGGGTTTTGGGATCTTCAAATCTTCAGTGAATATTCAGAGCACAGGGCTACTGAGTTATGTCTCAACTGATTGTGAGAAGACTGAATCATCTCCCAACAAAATAGTACTAAGTACCCTCTACGTGGTTATTAAGATCAACCACTGACTCATAACCCAACAATTTCCCCCTAATTAATGATGCCAAAACCATTATAAATTCTGCGAACATTAAATCCCAAACTACTGACCCAGAAGACTTCAGTAAGACTGAGCGAATAAAGCAAGACAGTCAGCAGCTAAAAGATAGGCATATCAAAGAAATAGGTTAAGTGCGTGTGTGTCAGATCACTTTAGTGATCAATTGTGATAAAGTAAATAAACATAGCCGTAAGACAATGAGTAGTTGTCTGGCCAGAAGAAAGGTACTGATATATATATGAGAGAGATGACAATCAGCCCTAACTTCTATACAAAAAGAGAGAGAATCTACTGCTATCGTCTGAACTTCTTAATCTTGTCTTTGAATTCAGCAGACTTGACAACAGGAGGATCCAACCCATAAGATCTGTAGATTCTGGCTCGGAGGGTTTGGATATCCTTGAGATCACTTGGCTATAAAGGATCAGGATCACTTGGCTGTTAAGGATCAAGATCATAAAGGATCACTTGGCTGTAAAGGATCAAGATCATGATGGTCATGGGTGGAGTCAGCTGTCTGTAGGCAGGGGCAACGAGTGGCAGCTTTTCTTTGAATAAAATAAGTTGAATCTGTGCTCTGAGGTTGGCGTCGTACTGATGAATGAACTCGTCGAAGAGATTTCAGTAGGATAGCACTGCCATACGTAGTATGCCTTAATGAAATCAATCTTCAGCTCCTCCCATTCCTCGTTCAGGTTCTAGGGAATCTACTTGTCAACATGGCGATGTGGAGATTTCTTCAGATAAGCAGCTTTCTGTGCACCTCGCCTGAAGAACTTGGAAGTCCTGGGCACCTGTTTACTTCTGTCAAGGATTGGCTCCTTGGCGATTTTGTCAGTCAGCTCTATTATTTTCGCCAAGTCATCCAACCTCTTCTTTTCCCTAAGGGCCGCAGCTCTTCTATCTCCTCTCCAGAGATTCAGCCCTTGCTGCGTTGCCTCCCAGGTCGCCTTATCCTCTGCCTCCTGCTCAGGTGTTAGAGTAGAGAATTTCTTCATTTTCTGAGCGAGGGGCAGATTGTCAGTGTCAGAGCCAGCCTGCTCATCAGCAGTTTGCTGAGCCTTCTTTTTCTTCTGCTCTTCCAAGAGTTTCTTGGCTTGGCTCTTGTACATCTTGGCCATTGGCTTTCTCTTCTTCTTGGCCTTCTGTACTTCTTCTTCAAGCTGTCTCTCATAGTTCAACTCATCCTGGAGTTTCTGAGCAACCTTTTTATCAAACTCCTCCTGCTCTGCTCGGGTTTTGAACTTAGGCGTCGGGGAAGGAGGTGGAGTAGATTTTGTTGCTTTCTCCTTCCTGGGCCTTTGAGGTGGCAGGGGCTCATCTTCTTGGTCCTCTTGGTCCACAAACTGTGCGACCTCTTCTATGTGCTGCGCCTGAGCCTAGGATCCTTCTCCTAATCCTCCAACTGGCTCGGGCAGCTGAGTTTCTTGGACAGTTAGGATTTGGACTACGAGAGGGGGTACTGAACTGGTTCCAACCTGAGCAGCTGAACTTTCCCCCTTGACAACTTCCCTTGCCTCAGCCTCCACACCCACCTGAGCTGTTTCCGCCCTATCTTCCCTATCTTCCCCCTTTTTGGCATCATCAGTAGCCGGGGTCAGAAGAGTACGGATTGCTACAACTTCCTTCTCGAGTTTGAAGAGAGCATCCTTGATGGAAGTGGTGGTGGTGTTGAAGTCTCCGACTAGATCGCAATAGTGCTCCCAGTCAGCCTCTTGATCCTTGCGGATTTGGCGAATATGGGTTGTTGTTTCTTGTCGTTGCTTCAGGAGCAATGCGTCGAGTGAGGCAGTCATCTCGGACTGGATGAGCTTTAAGGCAGCCGCTTGATTCTCCAATGCCTTCTGTACGCTGGAGGTGGCCATCTTATTGCGCTCATCCATAGTCTTCTGGACTGTTGCTAAGCTCTTCGTCAGCTGCTCAGAAAATGATTTCTGCTGAGCTTCGAACAGCTGCTGACTTTGAGCAGCCAAGTCTGCCTTCTGAGTGGCCAGCACAGTCTGGCCGATCTCCTGAAAATTTGGAGTTGGAGTGTCCGAGACCTTCTTTACTGCGCTTGCCAGTCTGTCAACAGTCTTCGTCTGAGACTTTGTATACTACGTCCACTTCAGATGGACGTCCTTAGCTAGGAAACGGTTTTTATCTCCTTGCTTCCTGATAGCGCGGTTGACAAACTTTGAGGACACGAATCCTATAGGTTTGGCCTGATAGGATGAGGTTCCGAGCCTCTACTCTGAGGTTGCGAGCTGTTGCTTCCGACTGGGCTTCGAAGCAACAGGGGCGCACCTGATGTAGGAGGTGGAGGTGGTGACTCACCCTTTTCGCTGGGAGATTTACCCTCAGCAGATTCTCCCTGATCTGCGTCCTTAGGTGGTGCCTGATCCTCATTATTATTATCATCATCATGATGGGAAGGCTGCGATGGGCTGCTGGCGGTCTGCTGGGAGGACCTCAGGTTCAGTAGATATAGCATGGCTGACCTTAAGTCCTCGAAGGATGCAATGTCAGCGGGCTCCCCAAACCCTATGGCTGACTGCAGACTTTGCTCCTCTGCCAGAAGGGACAGTGCAGAGTGCTGCTGAATCAGCTCTGCAAGAATATACCAATTCAGGAATCTCAGCAGCATCTGAGTCCTTGCCCTGATCGCGATGTCGACCAGATCCTGATGAGATGAAATTTCAGGGATTTGTGCAGCGACTTCTCCAGTGGCTCGGAGACGAGTCATCTGCAACGTCGACCATTCGGATGAGACTTCAGCAGCCGGTTCCTCAACTTCCTCCAGCTGAGTCTCTTCCGAACTGATCCGTTGTACCTTATCCTTGAGGGTGGCATCCTCTATCCCGGTATCAGCGTCCAGTATGTCCTCCTCCTGAGGTGGTGGAGGAGAAACAGGCTTTGCGGGAGCCTCAGAAGCTCCAGCCTTGGAGAGCTTCTTCCGCTTCGATGGGTCGACCCGTGGAGGTAGATCAGTAGAAGGCCTCTTGAGCTCAGTGGCTCCACGTCCGACTGACTTCTCAGCCGCTGCTCTTGTCTTGAACTTAATGAGCTTCTTATCAAAATATTTCGAATCAGCGAATGACGCATGATTCGTGACTGAGTCTTCGATCAGTATGGACACCTTGGTCCCATACAGCAGTTTGCCCACACTAATTAGTCTCCTCTCTCTTGACTGTGTGGTGACAAACCTTTGCGCCTGAGCCTTCAGCTCGGTCACAAAGAACTCCGTCCAATTCACCTGGACTCCGTTAATAATAGTCATCATCAGCTGGAGTCTGGGCTTGGACAGCTGGTCAAAAGAACTTTGTGGCGCTCGTCAGGATATGTATCACTATTTACGCGAGGCCTTTGTACTCCGGCAGGAGTTGGTTCTTTGGCAGTGTGGACTTGAAGGAGATGTCATCCCTTCCACAGAAGCGGTGGACATAGTCGTTCAGTTCCTTCTCCTTGTAGCCCACTAGAGAAATCCCGTAAGCCAGAAGATCAAAAGATGATTTCAGCACTGCCCTGATGTTGATATCGGCATGGCTGGATTCCCACTTCTTAGGGGCCACTTCCCTCATGTAGGAGATCTGCGACATCTCTCCATCGATATCTTCTATGGAGCTCCAGTTATAATACAGCTCTGCCACCTGACGGGGAAGATAAGAGCGGGGATGCTTCGTCACAAGAAGTGCTAGGCCAAACTCCACAAGAGCCGAGAATATGGGCTCAAGATATGGAAGGTCTGCCTGGTGGAGGACCATCGTCGGTTCGAAAAGAACCCTTGACTTGATGATCTCCTCAATGTTGGGCGGGGTATGAACAATTGCCATAGTTATCTGCAAGAAACTCGTTAGCACTTGAAAATAGAGTAAGTTAGATTCGAGTTATGCAGAAGTTTAAGAAATTACCGTAGATTTGAGTTATACAGTAGACCTGATAAGATCTCTGTCTTCTTCATCTGAGTCTGCTGATAACGAATATTCTGTTGAGCGAAGTCAGCTGATGACTCTGAAGGTACTGAGCTTTGATACCGTGTTCTTCTACTAAGGTGGGTCAGCTGAAAAGTAATCTTCTACTAATTGAAGTCAGCTGATGACCTGTGAACACAAGCTCTTACAAAGATGACGTGGGGTTCTGGAAAGTAACTTCATACTGAAGACCAGTCCAACACTAACCCTTACAGGACTTAGACAAAAATGATAATAGAAAATACAATCAGTCTAGCCTATTACATCATCTAAACACTACATGAAGGATACAAGACGGGTTTTGGGATCTTCAATTCCATAGCATTAAATCACTATGATTTCCCCCCATTACCGATAAACAGATAAATCTTATTACAAGAACTACTGATAAAATAGTACTAAGTACCCTCTACGTGGTTATTAAGATCAATCACTGACTCATAACCCAACACATATCATTCGAGGATATTTTTTCAGATTTGAACTACAGGTCCAAATATTTTCCAACTTTCTAGGGAATATAAATTCACCTTGTATGACTTTTTCTTCTTTGACCAATTATTTTTATCTTGGCAATCGCTAACAGATTATCGTTGATGATCCTCTTTTATGATTTCAAGAGTCATATTAAAAGGCAAAAATACCGCAGCGCGTCCACGAAGATATTTGATCTCTCCAATATTTTGAGATCTCAGTATTTTCAAACGCCTGTAGTTCTTCAGCAACTTTCATTTTGATCATTTTCGCCATTTTTTTGCTCATATCTTCTACCCCTTTTTCAGGCACAAAACTTCTTTTAGAACCAATTGGTCGACCATATTTTTGACAAAATTTAAGTTCATTTGCTGCCATTTTTACGCATCCTTCAGGGACAATAATTCTCATTGGGAGTATTTGCAGCAAATGTATGGTACTGTCACTTCTTTATATATATAAATATACTCCCTCCGTCCCATAATTCTTGTTCCATTTCTTTTGGGCACGGTATTTTAGGAGAGTTGTTGGTTGTGTGTAGAGTGGTGGGTCCCTCAACTTGTGGTTGATTCTTAGCCACACAATTTTGATTTTTTAAGAAATGGAACAACATTTATGGGACAACAAAAAAAGGGAAATGGAACAAGAATTATGGGACGGAGGGAGTATATAAAAGCATCAAGAAGTTGGCTTGCAATCTTTTGCAAGTAAAGCTTTCGACTTCTTGTTCACATTGATTACTTCGGGAATCCAAATGTGACTAGTTTTTCCTTGTGCTTTTTGGATGTAGATTTCACATGGATTACTTCAAGAATCTAAATATGATATATGTTCCACGTAATGTAAGAAATATCATTTCATAATAACAGTTTTCAAGTGAGACTCGTTTTTATACAGACAATAACCATTTTGAGTAAGGACATGAGCAACTAAGTGTGTAATCTCAATCCCAAAGCCGTATAGTATTAAATCCTCTTCGGGAGGAACTTGGAGTTTAATAAACTCGCTAGCTTTATCAAAATAGATCTTCTTTAGGGAATTGAGTTCTTTATTATTTGAACTAGTAGCTCTAGTAAGTGCTACATTTCTTCTAGAAATTAATAAATTCATTAATTAAAAGATTCTTCAGGATCTCTATGTTGCGCCATATGAATTTTTTATTATGTTGTACATCATAGTTGCTCACAGATGTCCAAAAATATCATGTCAAAACATAAAGCTCTTTGAACTTCCGGTTCATAACATTTTTTTGTCTTACTTGTTTTTATGAATGTGTAATACATTCAAGGTGGTAGTGTGATAAGTTTTCTTTAGTCTGCTTCCGCTGAATATAAAAGAATCACTACCTTCTTATATTATTTCAATATGGTATCCATTGCAGCGGATATCTTTTAAACTTAGTAAGTGTCTTCTAGACTTACTAGAGTAAAGAGCATGTTTAATAGTTAATATAATATCATTTGATAGAATGATACAAGCTCTTCGGGAGCCTTTAATTATGTTCGATGCACTATATTTTAAAATCTTGCAGTTTAAAATGCAACTACTCGTATCAAGCTTTAGGGAGGACAAACAATTATATATTTTTGCATTCCTGCTGGGATGCTTCGTTTCATTCTATTATTATCTCCCACATGCCTCTTATTGGCAGATGAACATCGACATCAAGAGTGCACTAATGTCAATAAGGCATAAATAACCTTTTTCATTCAAAAATACTCCCTTCGTCCCATCCGACTTGTCTTGTTTATTTTCGGTACGGAGATTAAGATGAGTAGGTGATTGTGTGTAGAAAAGTAGGTCCCACAAAGAAAAAGTGGGAGTTTGTGTAGTAATTATTTTCCTTTTTAGGAAACAAGACAAGTCAAGTGGGACAACCCAAAAAGGAAAACGAGACAAGTCAAGCGGAACGGAGGGAGTAACATATATTATCAAAAGTACGAGTAGCTCTTTAAGAGCATTTAATATTCTTCTAGAATATAAATGATGTTACTGTAGGAATAAAAGTTAAATAGTATATAAAATACTATATTTGAGGCATTTCCACAAACATGTGATTGTAATGTTACTTTCACAATATGGTCATTCTTCAGGACTGTAATTGTGCTACTTCCAAGAGTAATAATTTAGTTTTATTCAAGATAAATGAAATCAATAAATTGCAAATTTTGAGATCTACCGTATTTCACATCTATTATTGAAAAGAACATGTAGAGTTAATTGTGCTACTTCAAGAGCAGCAATTAGAGTTATAGACATACATTAATAGAAATATTTTTTAATGCCAAAATTAAGAGTTAGAATTGTTCTTCAAGAATATGTAATATTTTTAGGAATACAAAATGTGCTACTTCAGGAGTAACAATTTTAGTCTATATTAAATTATTTTAGGCGAAATGCTAATATGTTCGAGAAACTCAATTGCTCTTTAGGAGCATATAGTGTTCTTTTGCGGATATCAATTGTGCTACTTCGTGAGCAATAGCAATAACAATTCAAGAATCAAGATTCCCCCATCAACAAGACATATTATATGAATTGCTCATCAAAAGTGTAATATTCCCCAAGAATATTAATTGTGTACTAATTTAGGAGCAACAAATTAAGATATTGTGTGTGTATATATATATATATATATATATATATATATATATATATATTATACAGTGTAGGGAAAAAAACTTAAATATGTAGTAAATACATAGATAATATTAATAACTCTTCAACAGTATGTAATATTCTTCAGGACTATTAAATTGTGCTACTTCTAGAGCAACAATTAAATCATTTCAATAAATAACCCGAATTGCTCTTTAAGAGCATCTGATATTCTTCAAGAAAATGGATTGTGCTACTTCATGAGCAACAATTTAGATTTAACATTAAGTAAATAAACAAACAAATAATAAATAAGTAAAAGCGTGTATATTCATGTAGAAATATTAATTGTAAATCTCTTCAAAAGCATGTAATATTCTTCAAGAATATTGATTGTGTCTCTTTTGGAGCAACAATCTAAATTGAAAATACGTTTTCGAATTGCTCTTCAAGAGCGTATAATATTCTACTTCAAGAGCCACAATTTAAGTGATAACATCAAATAAATATATGTAGACGTTTGATAACACAGACATATGTAGACGATGAAGCTAATACATAAATAACATTTTATTACAACACTTAATAAAATCTAAAATATGAATTTGCTCTTCTAGAGCAAGTAATATTCTATAGGAATTTTAATTGTGCTACTTCAGGAGCAACAATATAATCATTATATAAATAAACAAAGTTAAATGGCCTTTGAAGAGCATACAATGTTCTTGATCAAGATGTGCTGCTCCATGAGCAATAATTGAAAAATATAAATCGAAACAATAATATTTCAAATAATATAATGATTATAATCAATTGAAATATGCTCACGTAATTGTTTATATTCTCTAAAACATGTATAATCATGATATCGTAAAGCAATAAAATAATTTCAGAGGACACATGAAACAGAATACACTTATAGAGAATATATCAATCCATCTCGGCAATTTAGAAGATAAAGAATATAATAATAAAATAAAATAAAAGGTTTGTGAAGGATCGGAAGATTGTTAAGAGCGTATTAATAATTTATTATAAACTAAATAAAAGTAGAGAATAATAAAAAGAGCAGGAATAAGAAGTGTATTATTATAATTATCAAAGATCTTTATTTATAGAATTCCAGATGGATTCATAGACTTTTAGGGTTTACATTGTCATCACAATATATAATAATTATCTATATAAAATATATTTACAACATTTCTCAAAATATATGTTTATTTAATTTATTTTGCTGCTTAGTTGGCAGATAGATCCATCTACGTAGGAAATTCTATAATATTTGTCATCCGTAAATATACAAAGTTCTAATTTCATTTTGTACATGATTTTTTAACATTAATAAAAATATACTTAAATATTAGTCGGTAAATGCATGAAGTTTGACCGAAATCACACCCCTTTAAAACACTTCTCAAAATACATGATTTTTTTAATTTATTTTACAGTTGAATTGGCAACATAGAAAATTCTATAGTATTTGTCACACGTAATTACACAAAGTTTTAGTTTCATCTAATTTTATACATTAATTTTGAACATTAACAAAAATATGTTTAGATTTTATTTTATGTTAATAGAGAATGTTAAAAAAAATTGAAAAGGTCTGGACATGATCAATCATGGTAAAGACGTGCATATTAATTAATCTTATGATTTTAGATCTATATGATTCTAGGTTGTTCATGTTAATTAATCTTTTATTCACATTCTCTATAAAATGTTAAAAATATAATAGAATTTAAACATATTTTTATTAAAGTTTGAAAGTTATGTACAAAATCAGATGAAACTAAAATTTAGTGTATTTATAGGTGACAAATACTATAGAATTTTCTATGTGGATGAATCTATCTGCCAACTAAGCAGTAAAATGTCACCTCGTCCGCCACGTTAGATTAGATATCACCGGAGTTTTTCACCGTTGCGTAATTTTTAAAAAATTAAAAACTTATATATTTTAGGAAGCGTTTTAAAAGTCATGTAATAAACTAAATTTTGGCCAAGCTTCGAGTATTTACAGGCTAACATATCTTCTAAAATTAATAAACATAAAATTCTTTCATGTAAATTAGGGCAAAATTTCATGTGAAAATAAAATTTTATGACTTGTCAATTGTAACATTTTCGGACTAAATATCTAATTTGGAGTGGGAAAACTCGATTTTGAATTTTGAATTTGGTCCATGATCCTTTTGTGTTAAAAAGTATATGCATTTTTTTAATGATAAGAATTATATATAATCATTGTCGAAGTGTGCATTAAATAAACCCCACTACTATATACTAATCTGGAAACTACATATGAGAATTAACCACCTTAAACTAACCAAAATATATGTATTAGTGTCAAATTTGTGTGACTTAATCTCAGGTTTATTTATAATAATATTCTTAAATAGATATTTAAAATCCCAGAAATTGTAAATATTTGTTTCCGTAGGAAAATGACAATGAAAAGTTGGTAAAATTGTAAAAGTACATCTATCCTCCTATGTGGTAATATACACTTGTATCCCATCTCCTTATAAAAAACATAACTTTAGCCATCCATTATAACTAAATACTCCCTCCGTCCCATTATTTGTGGCTACACTCTTTTCGGCACGGGAATTAAGAGAACGAATTATAAAGTATGAGAAAGGGGTAAATGATAAAGTATGAAATAGAAGATGAGTAAGATAATAAAAGAGTAAGATAGAGAAAATGATAAAGAATGAAAGAAGATGAAAAAGTAGGAAGAGAAGTGATAAAGTATGAGTGATGATAATAATTATTTGTCAAATTAAGAAAGTGGTCCATGATCCTTTTGTGTTAACTTAAAAAGTATATGCATTTTTTTAATGATAAGAATTATATATAATCATTGTCGAAGTGTGCACTAAATAAACCCCACTACTATATACTAATCTGGAAACTACATATGAGAACTAACCACCTTAAACTAACCAAAACATATGTATTAGTGTCAAATTTGTGTGACTTAATCTCAGGTTTATTTATAATAATATTCTTAAATAGATATTTAAAATCCCAGAAATTGTTAGTATTTGTTTCCCTAGGCAAATGGCAATGAAAAGTTGGTAAAATTGTAAAAGTACATCTATCCTCCTATGTGGTAATATACACTTGTACCCCATCTCCTTATAAAAAACATAACTTTAGCTATCCATTATAACTAAATACTTTCTCCGTCCCGTTATTTGTGGTCACACTCTTTTTGGCACGGGAATTAGGAGAATGAATTATAAAGTATGAGAGAGGGGGTAAATCATAAAGTATGAAAGAAAAGATGAGTAAGAGAATAAGAGAGTAAGAGAGATAAGATGATAAAGCATGAGAGATGAGATGATAATAAGTATTTGTCAAATTAAGAAAGTTGTCACTTTTAATGGAACACCCAATTAGGAAAGGTGACCACATATAGCGAGACGGAGTGGAGCACAAAAATAGCCAAGTAAAGTTGCTTTTGTGGCAGAAACCAATCATTGGACATTTTTTCTGTTAAATTTGTCAGAGGGCCGATGGCGGCCGATGAAACGAAGAGAAGGCCGAGGGAAGGAATACAATTTATTTAAAAAATAAAATGTTTCAAATATTGGAGGGCCAAATTCCCTCGGCCCAACATAGGCCCTGACATCGGCCCTTAGGCGTATTTATTGAGTTGTGTAACGGCTCTCCCTTTTTTCGGCCGAAAGAAAGATAATAGCTGCAAGGGCAAAAAATAACTCCATAAGCCTTCTATAGGCCCTGAAACGCTGGCAAGTCAAAATCATATCCGACAAGTCATTCTAATAAAAGAATCAAATAACTATATTTATGTTTAGTTATAAGGGATGACTAAAATTATTTATTTTATAAGAATTTAGCTAAAGGAGCAATTGCCTCTAAATCTAGGGGTGTTACGGTATACCGAAAAATTGGTATACCGCACATATCGTACCAAAAAAATACTGAAGATACCGAATTTTTGGTATACCGTAATTTTCGGTACGTTAACAGTGTGAGATTTTTCATACCGAGGTATACCGCATACCGAAATTCATACCGCATATATATTGTAGAAAATAGTGCAAAAATGTTGGTTACAAGTTTTGAACACGGATTATTACAAATATGTTACTCATATCAAACAATCTTAATATTACATCATAAATTTACTTAAATTACATAACTTTATTTGACATAGCAATTATGAGTTATTCTCATCATCCAACAAAAACTTGTACAATAGGCACAAATGATTTATATTCAATATTTATTTTAGTTTCTGATTGAAGATGCAATATTTAACTATATATCCTTGAAATAAATCTGAGATTTTGTCCGTTTTGTTGGAAAATGCAGGTCCCACCAGCTCCAGCCCCAATTGTAATCAGAATTCAATTTTGTGAAAGTAAACCTAAAATTTTGACACGTTACAGCAGCACGACGGCAGGACAGCATGACAACAAATCAAAAGGTAGGCGTCAGCATCCATGCTAGTCTTATTCATTCATTACAATAAACTCTCTCCCTGTCTCTTAGAAAACCCAAACGACTCTCCATCATATCGCATGTAATCACTCTCTCTCTCTCTCTCTCCACTCACTCATTCTCATCACGGTGTTGTTAATCAGATGCTGAGAGAGAGAGTAGAGGTGCAAGCATGTCGGTGTCGCACGCCTAACCACAATTATATCGTTAACTACGTCTCTATTATTTGTGTCTAATTTGCGTACTAATGATAGTAACTTGTAAGAAATAATTTAGCTCGTATAAATACATAGTTAATGCTCTACTTCAGATTATAATAGAGTTTTAGCATATATTAAGACATACTTATAATTATAAAGATCTAAATATAATATAATGAATAAATTAATAGTGAAATAGACCATAATGAACACGCTTACTGATTTACCAAGAAAGAATATAATAAAAAAGGAAATCAAACTTTTTAGTTGTTATACTACAACTGGATTGAGTAATTATGATTTACAAGGAAAGCGCGAGCCGTTATTTTTATTTGTCATATCCGTAGAATCTAAACTTCCAAATTTTATCAAATTATGTTTACTACTTTTAAGAATTATATCATATTTATAGAAATAGGAGTGAGAAAAGACAAAGATAATAGTGGAGTATATTTTTCAAATTAGGAACTTATGAGCCATGGTATACAAATACAAACCGTAATACTGTTAATAATTTTATTTTTGTGAGCTGATTCACTTGACGAGTTTGCTACCGAGCTAATAAGTCAAATACGAATGTATGTATGATGAGCTCGAACTTTATTTGTTTAGTTACCGATCTTTATATTTAATAAGTGTGAACAAATTTTTATCAAATTAAGATATACTACTATTGTAAGTGATTTGCTTTTTTATTTAAAACGTGTCGTGAGCTGCTTATAATAAAACGGAGTAATCAATTATGAGTAGATTAACGCATTTCGACTTAAAATTGTAAAAATATACATTTAGTAATAATTTGAAGCTTACCTTCTAAAAGTATTTTCTTTATATTTTGTTAATGAATTAATCCGAGACTCCAAATACAATGTATCATGTATTTGATAAATATTTGTGAATATAGAAAGTGAAGATTTATGTTATTACAATAATGCCCTCACGCAGTTACGCTATCACTCCGCCATCCCACCCGGAATAAAAACCACTCTTACGCTTGCATATGTAGCTGGCTTTCCTAGATTTCTCTCTCACTTCTCTCTCACTTCGGTATTCAGGGAGAGTAAGAGAGAAAAAAGGGCCACAAAAGAGGTAAAAACAAACATAAGAGGGTATAATACTGAGCCCAAGATTAAATCTTTTCATTTTTACATTCCTGGTTTAATGAGCCTTTGCTCCATTGTCGTCTTCTCACAAGAAGAAGATGGTTGCGCGAATCCAACAACCCCAAAACCCACTCTTTGATGCCCTCTACTGCGATGAAGACCGTTTTGATGAAGATTTGAGTGACGCTTCTCGATTAAAAGAGGAAGAAACCGAAAACCTTATCGAGATTCCACAAAAGTCCTTTCCATCTCTGTATGAGCACGACCTGTTCTGGGAGAATGAAGAGATTTTGACGCTTTTGCCCAAGGAGTCGAGTAATGAACGCGTGAAATTGGATGGGTCTTTGAAGGTTATGCGGAAAGAGACGATTGAATGGATGCTGAAGGTGATTGCGCGCTACGATTTCGCTGCAATGACGGCTGTTTTGGCCGCGAACTATTACGATAGGTTTATCAGCAGCGTTTGTTTCCAGAGAGAGAAGCCGTGGATGAGTCAGTTGGCGGCGGTGGCGTGCCTCTCGATTGCGGCGAAGGTGGAGGAGACTCAAGTGCCGATTTTACTCGACTTGCAAGTTCGTTACATTATTGCTGTTTCCTTTATTGTCAATGTGAATGTAAGGTGTTTGTTGAAAGGCCTGTGTGAGTTTTTTATTGGAGTTTGATTATGTGGTTTAGGTGGAAGAGCCTAAGTATGTGTTTGAAGCAAGAACTGTTCAGAGAATGGAGCTTTTGGTGCTTTCCACTCTCGAATGGCGAATGAATCCGGTTACTCCATTGTCGTACTTGGACCACTTTGTGAGGAGATTTAATCTGATAACCGATCAACATTGGGATTTTTTGAGTAGGTGTGAGAGTGTTGTTCTTGCAGTTATCACTGGTATGTGAGACCCCTTTGATTGTTTTGAAGATATATATGTATATGTATTTGTGTGACTTTGGTTAATTGATCACTACTGTCTTCCATTGTATATACATAAGCAGATTGTAGGCTTGTGGGTTATGGTCCTTCAGTTATCGCGGCTGCAACGATGAAATATGTTATTGGAGAGATTAAGCCTTGTAATGCACTGGAATACCAGAATCAAGTCATGAGTGCTCTCCAAATGAGCAGGGTGAGATTATCAGTTTTAGCTAAAATAGCTGCTCCTCTGTTGATATCGTTCTTAGAGCTTAAGAATTACATTCTTGACTGTGATTGGTAACAGGAAAACATCAATGATTTGCCATACTCTTAGTTCTTGATGTAGGAGGTTTTGTAAGACTTACATTCTTGATTATGATTTGTAACAGTGAAAGATTGGTGATTGTCTTATTATTTATTATGATTTCTAACCGGAAAAAGACTGATCATTTCCATACTCTTATCCTTGAGTATGATCTGTAACATGAAAAGATTGAGTGTTTATCATACTCTTATTCTTGATTATGATTTGTAACAGGAAAAGATTGATGATTGCCACGCCCTTATTTTGGGCGTAATGGGCAACCACAACCATGGCCGTAATCTTTGTCGCAAACGCATATATGAGTCTGTGCCAAGCAGTCCAAGTGGTGTTATTGATGCCCACTTAAGTTGTGGTTCACCTCAGTCTAAGCGAAAAAGAGTTGAGGATCAGCACATGAGGCTGGCACCACTAAGCAGACTCTTTGTTGGCCTAACCCATCAGCCTCATTCATCTCTTTGATGCACGTTTGCTGTGTTGTTCTTGAGAACATTTTGCTTCAATTACAGACATTTTTTCTTTTTTCTTTTTGTCAATGAAAATTAATATATTGTTGCAGTCTTTCTTGGCCTTTTCCAATGATCCTCATTGATCTCATTATATATTTACCTCGGTTAATTGCATTGATCTTCTCCTTTGGGAATTTTGTTGCTGTTTTCTGGGTTTTCACTTTCACATAATCACCAATTGTCCACTGCCCTAATTCTAAAGTTGACCAGGAATGTTTGTTTCTAGGCGGTTGCTGTCTTAACCTTGACTTGGTGTAACTAAGATGGAACTTAGTAATGATAACAGTTGTAAAATCTAGTGTCTACATTGAAAAGACCAAAGTTCATAAGTTCGAATCTCAATGCACCAGTATCTTATTTGGTGGTGGTGATTGAAACCAAATATTTAAACTTGTAAAACTTGCAAGGACTGTAAAAGCTAAGAAGATAATTTTTTTAAGCGAGGGCATAAAGATTATGAATGTCTCAAATTTTACAAAATGAATGCAAAACTTGTCTAACTATTAGTTCTTCTAACACAAGGATGTATCGTATTGTTACAACAATAAGTTCTTTGACTTGTTAAAGCGTAGCCTATAAACAACAACACGCCTACTCATACAGCAATTATACCGGTGCTTCTACGCGGTAAAAGCTAAGAATTGTAATAGGAAGCTGAGTTAGTTACTGAGTCAGCTGTCCTTCCCCTTGCCACCTCCATCACTAACTTTAGGGCCATCATATGCAGGAAGGAAGAAAGTGGTCTCGTTATTTTGCATAAACCTGCATCAAACACCATTGGAGTTAGTAGTGTACCCGACTCGAAATTCAAAGTGAAATTTCTCAAGTATGATGCTCGGCTCGAAACTACAATTTCAGAAGAGTATGTAGGCAGTATGGTGTATGGATAAACTTAACAAGTATGGAATCGTCGCCCAGAAAACAGATATAGAGAGGAGAAGCTGTCAAAAGCTAGATTTCTTGTAACCATCTAATAAGAGCATAAGCAGAGCAGTAGATTTCATGGCATCAAATAAGGGGATTAATCTACATACTTGAGAAATTCGAGCAATCTCTGCTGCAACCGAAACAAAGTCTCCCCATCAATTTTCACATTTGCCAACAACTCCGGCAACTTAACTGCAGATAACAGAATCACCAAAATATATAGTTTCTAAATCAGAACCAAACATAATAAATGTTTTCAAAAGCACAGCATTTTCTCTGCAGTATAAGATTTCTACTAATGTAAAACATATGCATTAAATTTCTATTACAAAAAAGAAAAACTGCAAATAACATGATCTGCTGAAGTATAATGTCATAAACATACCAAAGAGGCGCAGCAAATGTTCAGCTCCATATATAGTTGATGGAGATATATTTTCTGAAACAGCCTCTCGGTACTGTAGCCGCTCCTTTTTGTACAAAAGAATAGCTGGCAGTGCTTTGTCAAAGTAACATCTTAACCCATTTAAAATTTCTCCAACCACATCGGTCATCCTGTACTCATGCAAACACGTTATCAAGTATCATTAACCATGTACAGTTAAGAACTTCAAGAAACAGTTTCTCTGTTCTTCTAAAACCTGATTGCTGTGATACTTAAAAAAACAGTTAAAATCTGAATGTCTTCCTAAATACAAAAGAAAACTACAAATATCTATTTTCTTTTTAAGGGAAAGCATGCATTGTCTTCCACCATGAACCTAATATTTATCAGAACGCACCCATCAATCAGATGCAAATGGTCCACGATTAGCATGAGAAAAACTAAATATTATTGTTCAACATTCTGTTCATTGAAAATGTTGTTTTTTTTTTCAACCAACTGGAACTAGATATCCAGTAGTTCATCCATATTTCAATGTTTTGGGGAAATATGGCAGCTATTGGAGGTTTCAGATGAGAAAAGAAACTCACATGCCATTCTTCTTGGACCTATGTTCAAGATATTTTGTCAATATATCGTCAACATTTGGTGACCTGGGGAGTTTCACAAGCTGCAAATAAAATAAAAGGAGCTGGTTAAGATTTACTAACACTGTAGCTAACACAAACTATTATTCAAAACAAAGAAAGAACAAACAAAATGAGAAACATGCTTCTAGCAAAAACAAATACCTTGTTCTGCTGGGTGATAAACTCCCAATCATCAATTAATCGCTTCTTCAGAGTCGCTGGTATTTGAATCTTGATGAGTTTTTCTGTTGCAGGATTGTCCTAAAATGAAGAGACCACAAACTTGGTTAATCAGTATAAACCCTGAGCAACTTTTAGTGCTTGAGAATCCAATTTTAAAAAAAAAAAATCACTGGGGGCCCAAGAAAGACTTCATACATGGAAATTATTTAAAAAAAAAAGTTATTTCGGAAGTGAAAAGAAGCCAAAATACCACAACTTTCAGAAGTTGTGAACCTTCAATTAAATGCTAAATTAAGCTGCTGCTGCAAAATGGCATAACCATGTGAAGGTAATGAAACTCTAGAAAGAAGAAAACATGTAACTTTCTAGGAGTTGTATGTATAATAGTACTTGACATAGTTTATATATTTGCACAAAACTTCGACCCATAAGAGATAAGCAGGAGAAAAGATTCTAACAGTATACCAACTAGAATAAGAAACATCTAAAATATAAACTACAATGTCCACAAAGTTAACATTTACTGATACACATAAAGAGACATGGAGAATGAAAACTAAGATAATGGAGATGAAGTGGAAAGTTAACATTTATACGCATATGCACGTGCACCATATGCATATAAAGTGTCCTTCAAATGAAATTTGCAAGATATCTACCAGAAGAGAAGACAAGAACAAACCTCAATGCCCGAATCAGTCTTTCTCTTTTTCCCCTTTGCAGCTACAAAATCATGATGATACAAGATAAATATGTCTAGAATATTAATAGAGTGTGTAAATTCATAAGTTTGTTCATTCAGTTCATACCAATATACAATTAAGAGTTTAACTATACCGAATATGATTACATCAAGAATATAATTAGCAACCTCGAATTTAAAAGAAAATAAGGTCTAAATTTTGAAAATCGGGAAGAGGGCCAAAATCATCAAGAAAATGTGTGTTAAGAAGACTAAACATGGTACCGACTGAATCGACTAATAGTTGAAAGATCATTTTCTTCTTAAAGAGGAATGGAGGTGGAAGTGGGAAAATACACACCATGTAAAGCCCAGAAAAAATTACCTGTGGTCTTTGCCTCCTCCTTATCCACTTTAGCATCTACAAATCCAAGAGGAATAACAAACATGTTTATACAACAAAACCAGCTAGTAGGCATAATCAGAATTTATCTAAAGAAAACCAGTCTCAAAGAGTCATTGTGAGTTAGCTCATAAAAAAAGGATAGGCATACCAGCTGAAGTTTTTGGTTTTGCATGAGCAGAGCGCCCTGATTTAGTATTCTTGTCCACCCCAACTTTCTTATCAAGGGCCTGTTGCTTCGAAATATTCTCTTCAGTATATTTCATCAGCCGATCCATGCCCACCCATTCATCCCAACTAATTGGCAGCATTTTAACACTTTAGTTAGTGATACCAAATAACTTTACCAGTTTCTACGGATAAAACTCGAAAATAATCATTGCCATCAACATAGAAACTATTTATTTTGACTAGATTTACATAGGGCCAAAACAGATATATTATTATAAGAATATAAAGTGTAAAGGTTTGCTTACAAAATTTTGAAGTTTGAACCCCAACTAGTAAAAGGTTTTCTTCAATATAATTGGTGAACCATATTAAAGAGCTATATATCAGATATATATGTTCTAATTACAGCAAGGGTCTCAACATCCTAAAATCAACAAGTAAAATAGGATATTTATTTGGATATTTTCTCACTGCATTATGACACATACACACACACATATATATATATATATATATATTTATATATATATATATATATATATATATATATATATATATATGAAGTGGTTCCGTGTAAACAGTCCTTATCGTGTGAACATGTGAACACTACACTTTAAAGACAACGTATTGCACTTTCAAGGTAAATATACTGCAGTTTACGTACTGCACTTAAGGACAAACGTACTGCACTTTAAGTATTGCACTTTAAAATGCAATATATTTGACTTTAAAGTGCAGTACATTTGTCTTTAAAGTGTAGTGTTCACACGTTCACACGATAAGAGGTTGTTCACATTTGAACCTCTTCCTATATATATATATATATATATATTTTATATATATATATATATATATATGCATATATGAGACTATACAGTCCAACTAGAATTCAGCCAATTTGATCTTGAATGAGTTTTAGGGAGCATAGAAACTTAATTTAGATAAGTTGTCATCATATTATAACCAAATAGATACATGAGAAAAAAGAGATTGAGATAGGACCTTCAAGTCTGGTAAACAAAGAAAGAAACAAAGGGATGGTGTATATATATATATATGCATATATGAGACTATACAGTCCAACTAGAATTCAGACAATTTGATCTTGAATGAGTTTTAGAGAGCATAGAAACTTAATTTAGATAAGTTGTCATCATATTATAACCAAATAGATACATGAGAAAAAAGAGATTGAGATAGGACCTTCAAGTCTGGTAAACAAAGAAAGAAACAAAGGGATGGGAACATGCTCACTTTTTATTCCAACCCTGCAGAAGATAAACTATCAATTAGAGAAAATAGAGAGGTATGTCATTTAACCAATAAGCGCACGAAACTTGATAGGCTTGACGAAATAAAAAAAATTCACAAACAATGCAAGCAGGGATTGGCAATAAAATTAAAACTTACAAGGTAATGCACAAAATATCTCCACTCGTTCTTCCGAAACTCGGCTTTTTGAACCTTACAGACACCAAAGAAATATGATATTCATAAACCTCTCCAGTATTGAAATAAAACACAGATAATAAGGCAAGCTGAATATTAAAATTTAAAAAAAAAAAAAAAAAAAAGTTGGACACATCCTTCCGACACTCGTCACTCAGAAATTCAAAAAACTGCTTGTGCTAATCGAAACATACATACATTTGAAATAATAATCGAGTAGAACATAATGCGCAATCATGATACTAAAAAGAAACAAATCAAATGGACTTCAAAGAATCAATTCTTTTAAAAATCACTAAGTATATTTCAATTGAATAAACACGAAAAACCCTAATAAATCAATTTAGGGAATACTTTGGCTTCGTAGATGCGGGGTCCGTGGTAGGCCAGAACCTTCTCGCCCTCAGAGAACATGCTCTTGGACTTGGATTCCGGCGCGTCACCGGAAGGATTGTCGCCGTCGCTCGCCGACTCTCCCTTCGAACTGCTAACCATTATCCTTCAGAATTACCGTCGATCTCCACAACGATTCGATGCCGCAAATTACTATTTTCTTTATTGAGAGTAATGACTAATGATTGCAAGATAAACAGTGAATCAAGGAAGAGTTTTGGTTGCAATTTGGCGAGCGGAGGTATATGTTGTTTCCCACTTCTTTGCCGGTTTCAAATCTGGAAAAACGGGTGGATAAAATTTAAATTTGCCTTTATATGAATTTATCGCGAAGTACGAAAGGTAGTTTGGTTCTTATAATGTTCACAACAAACCCATGCCTACTAGCTTTACTAGCCCAATCATCATCAAGCCTTAATAAAAGAGCCCATCAAAGTTCTTCAATTCGAGATAAGAAGTCCAGTAAACGCAATTACAGTTAAAAATCGATAAAGTAATAATTTTGGAATCAAGAAAAAATATTCATTTAACGAGGTTACTACTTTATCGAACATTATTTTAGTGTATTGATCCATATCAAGACCGAAAGAAATTATTATCTTAATGAAATTATTACTTTATCAAGGTTTAAGTGTAATTGCAACAAAACCACGTGACAATCCCACTAGAAATTACTCCTCTCTCCATTTCATTTCGTCCTACTTGTTTTATTTCTATTCAATATGGAGATTAAATAAGTGATTGGTTGGGGTAGAAATGCATGACCATAAATGATAAGTGAGAATTTATAAAATAATTATTTTATATTTAAAAATATGACAAATTAAATGGAACAACCCAAAAATCAAAGTAAAATAAGTCAAATAAGACGAAGAGAATACTAATTAAATTGCATCAATAGTGAAATGGATACAATGGCAGAGCATAGAATTTTGGAGGGGATGCAATATAAAATAATTTAAATATTTTATAAAAATTTGGACTTCAGAACAATTTTGAAGGGCGGGCTAACCCCCTCGTCCCTGTTGTATCCGTCGGCCAATAAAGTGTTTTCTAAAAATAATCAAGATACAACACTTCGATTATGTAATAAATAAATACACAATACAAATAATAAATTCAAAACAATAAAATAAAAATCAAATCTCAATACTACTGTTTTGAAACCCGGCCTGACCTGATCGGTTGAGCCAGTTGACCTAAAACTAACTGTTAAATCCAGATCGAATATGAAAAAGATCCATTTTTAGGATCGCCTCGGTATGATCTGGCTGGATCAATCTGTTCAATCCGGATCTCGTAACTCAATAGAAACTTTATTTTTTCATCTATTCAATAAAAATAACATAAAATTAAAATCTTAAAAAAATATATTAATTTAATTTCCATAACACAAAAATCTTAAAAATCAAACTAATGAAACTCCAAATTCTCAATTCTAACTTAGGTTGCACGGTAATGGGACACGTGACACGACTCGACATGGATACGAGATACGGGACACGATATTTTTTTAAAAACTTAGGACACGATTCGTGAGCTAATTTATTTTAAAATATAAAATTAAGTGTAAAATAAACTATTTTTATATATTTTTATTTAGAATTAGATATTATGTGCATATAAATTTATTGGACAAGACAATTGGAGTGTCGTGTCGTGTCTGAGTGTTTGACACGTGTATGACACAATACATTAATGTCTTTGAAGTGTCCGTACAACATAGATTCTAACCTTTCTATTTTGGCCATTACTAAATTTTCATTTTTAGATATTAGTCGATTTTTTATTCTTAAATTAAATTTTAACCGATATTTCTCTTTTATTCGAATTCCAATTCCTGCTTTTCCCAACTTTGAATTTTGATTGAACCTTATTGATGAGTCTAATTCGTACTAGACAAATTCTGTCTATTTTAGCGCCCACCTGGGCAGTTGGACTGCATTTTTCTGAACTATTTTGCAGATTTTCGGGCTGATTTGGCACATTACGAGGATTTGATGTGGCAATCTTAATTTGGAGATTTTAGGCGCGTTTTTGGACGGGAATATCAAGGAAGAAGGTTTGGAGATTAAGAGAGAGAAGATATGGAAATATATAGATAATTTTATCTAATAAATCTTTTCATAATTAAGTAACAAACCATACTTCTACAAGGATTAAGGGGTAGTCATATATAAGCCGAAGGGTGAATGAAAATCACATCTTTGATCATCCATTATTCACCCGAGATCAGCGAGACAGACAGCAGCCGAGAAGGAAGGAAACCGTTCACCTTAGTTTAGAGATTTGGAAGAAACAAACACTACTTTTCATATTTTCTAGTTTATCGTTGGAGATTGTTCTTATTGCTTTGGATTTGGAGACTCGATTTTTATCATTTGGTACTTTTTAATATTTCAGTTTTCGTTTTGTACTTAGTCGAATTTCAGTTTCGTTGCAGTTCTTGATTTACAATTCGTGCATGTTATTTCCGATTTCAGTTATGTTTTGCATTCTGCCCAGTTTAGTCGTCTGCTTGCCGAGTCGGTCCAGTATGCATAGCTAAATTCTTAGGGGCCGGCGAGATGTGAAGCACACACTTTAATATTTTCGTGAGACTTAAGTTCTAATAATTAATCACTGAAATTCCTAATTAATCGGGTTAGTTAATATAGGCTTGATCACCCTAGGTTAGTTTAATTCATAGCTAATTTGGTACTTCCATTATTTCTCGTGGGATTAGGCTAAATAAGTAGCACAATTATTCTTAGAATAATATGATTAATTTGGAAGGAGACTATTAGAAGCTCATCATACGAGTAGACTCCTAAATTGAGTTCCCTTAGTTCTTAAGGTTAATTAGGTGTTAAATTTATTGTTTGCCCACCAACATAGGTTGCATCTAATTTAGAGAAGTAATCGTTTCAATGCCCACCATGGAGATTATCGATTAATTAAGGGGGAATAGGGGACGTGTCAGTTTAATTACGGCGTCCTATAACTAATTGATTTCTAGGGATTGATTCACTTTTAGTGTCAAAGATCGAACTTGTGTGTGTGAATCATCTTGCTGGACCCGTCTTCTTTGATTATTTTATTCGAATATTTATTTCTGCTATTTACTTTCATGTTTTAGGTTTAGAAACCCTCAAAATTGCGTGGTCGTTGACCAAACCCTTAAATTGATAGGAATTTAATTGTTAAAATATGTGTTCCCTGTGTTCGATACTTGTTTGTTATACTAATCTAAGTTCTAGCATATTTGCATGAATTATTTGGTGAAACAATGATCACCACTTACTCATTTGTTGTTTCATACTTTGTTATGAAATTAATTTGCCAAATTCAATTGAAACATTTGGTGTCTCTCTTTTGGTTCATTTTATAAAGTACTTATCCTTTTATTTTGTCAAATATATAAATTTTAACCTAATTATCACGTAAGTCCAAGTTAACCCACCGATTCAACCAATAAATATTGTTTTCGGATTAGTGATCGGGCCAGTTATGAAAACAGGGGGTTTAATACTAAATGTGAAAATCACAAATTGTAGCAATGACTAAAAGATAAGTATATTCATTATTCAGACACAAATGATAAGTATCATGTATATTGAATTTGAAGTGTCCTACGTGATAGGTTGAAAAACTTGAAGTCTTCGAATGTCCATTTTTTGTAAGTATTGTAAATTGTGTAGTAATTCAGTATTTGATTATTATAATATTTTCTATATTTAAGACGTGACGCCTAATCGATATTTTATGTATAGCAAACACCCATGGAAGTTAGACGCATATGGCAATTAAACAGTTATATCTCCCATCTATCTTCTTATTACCTTTTTTTAATCAAATCTATCAATTTCTTGATCGAACAAGTCATGCGGTAAATAAAAAAATATCTTACGTAAGACGGTAAATCATGATATTTATAAATTTCAGATATTACTAGTTAAAGCCACTAACTTGATGCAAGAAGGATAACATAATGATAAAAATCAATTGTTTGAATTCCAATCCTAATTGAAATAGGAATTGGGTGAACACTAACTATTGCCTCACTTGTAAAATATATTTCAATTTTTCCTTGACGTTATTTCGTTTTCTATCTACTTCATCAATCTTGGTACCTTGAATTGTTGGTTATCGAAGCCATGGCCGGTATAGGCACTCATCAGAACCCTCTGAAGAAGAGACTCAAATACGATTCCCAACGCAGTTGCTTCTCCGATCATTACGAAATCCTCAACGTCATCAGCAGAGGCTCCTACGGCGTAGTGTACCGAGCCGAGGACAAGGAAACCGGCGAGATTGTGGCCGCGAAGAAGGAGATTCACGGACTGTGCAAAGCAACCCTGACGGAGATCGAATTCTTGCGATCTCTTCCTCGCCACCCCTGCATAGTGGAGTTGAAGAAAGTGATGATGGGCGAGGGCAGCGGCGTGTTTGTGGTGATGGAGCATATCGGGTACGACTTGAAAAGATATATGGACGAAAGGGATTCGCCCTTGAGTCTGATGGAAGTTAAGTACCTGATGAAACAGATACTGAAGGGGGTCGGGTTTCTTCACGGGCAGGGCGTTATGCATCGCGATCTTAAGCCTTCGAACATCCTCTTGAGCACTGACGATCGGGTCAAGATCTGCGACTTTGGTTTGTCGGCTCCCTTTGGGGACGCCAAGGGGTCGTACTGCCCCCGTGTTGGGACTCCGGGGTACACGGCCCCGGAGGTTCTTCAGGGGGAGAGGAGGTATTCGTGTGAGATCGACATGTGGTCCGTGGGGTGCGTCATGGCGGAGCTCGTGCTGGGACAAGCACTTTTTAGGGGGGCGTCGAAATCTCACCAGCTTGCCAGCATACGACAGATGGTCAACGCGCCCTCTTGTCTGCTGCATTACAAGATGGACACAGCCGCGCTTGCAGGGAAGGCGGCGCTCACTCTTGCAGGACATGATCTCCTGCAGCGGCTTTTGGCGTATGAACCGGAGAAACGGATAACTGCCAAAGACGCTCTGCGTCACTCTTGGTTTGCTGAAAGTTGGGCATAGAGATGGGAGACTTTAATTACTGAAATAATTGAGAATAAATTAACAATGAAATATGTTGTCCCCTTAAATGTTTAAAGGGATATTAGCATGTAAATATATGAAATTTAGTTTTGCAAGCTGTGAAAAACTCTGACGAATATTAGCATGTAAATACATGAAATTAGTTTTGCACACTGTGAAAAACTCTGACGAAATTGAATCTGACGGGGTAGACGACGTGGCATTTTAGTGCTTATAGCATCTCCAACCATTTTCTCCAAACTTAAACTTATTTTTTTAGTATCTATCATATCAAACGATAATTTAATTACAACCATCAAACTCAAAAGAATATTCTTTATATATGCTTTTCCATATATCTTTTCAATTTCACCTATATATTTTTCTAAATTATACATTGACTCACTCAACTTTCGAACCACTAATAAATTTCGTAGAATTTTAAAAACAGTAATTAAACTTTATTGTTTTATGTAGTAATTAAATTAAAAAAGTTTCAGTTAATAGTAACAAAATCAAGATATTAATAGATTTCAATGATGAAAAACTTACCACAATACAACAATAAATGAGCTTATGAATTAAATTAAAAAAACAATAACGAGAGCTTACTACAGTATACATACTACAATATTAAATTGTTTGTGATTTAGATAAACTCAAGGACTTAAAAAGTAAATAACATTTTTTTGCACTTTGGTCTCGTAATAATAAAATTTAAATATATTTTTATTAAAGTTTAAATGTCATGTGCAAAATTAGATTATACTTAATTTTTTTATTTTGAGATGATAAAAATTACATAATTTTCTACTTGAAAAAATCTATCTTCCAACTAAGTACTAAAACTAACTATATAATTTTCTACTTGGAAAAATTTATCTTCCGCCCTGTCATATTCGATTTCGCCAGAGTTATGTGCAATTTTATTGAATTGAAAAGTCATATAATTTTTATGAGCATTTTAAAGTCGTGTTCAAAATTAAATTTCTGCTAAAGTTCGTGTACTTACAAGCTAATATTCAATATTCAAAATATAAAAATAACCGTATTTTTTTTGGTCAAAGCAACCGTAATTATGTTTGTGTCTTTTAGTAAAAATGTTTTTTACTCATAGTACAAATAAAATATGGTTAAACTATTTTTGTAACAGTAGCTCACTAGGGTAGAGTAGGGTTGTAAAATGAATCAAATAATTTTGCTCGATTCGGTATTCGTATTCGATATTCGATTTTTTTATTCGAAATTTTGATATTCGAATTTGAATATGTATATTCGATTTGATTTGATTAGTATTCAAATACGAATATGAAATTATGATATTCGATTCGATATTCACAAATATTCGATTAATTTTTTTAGCATATTTAATAAATAAATATAGTAATGAAATCTATCAATAATTTAGTCCATAAATACTATATAATGATCATAATCAATTAACTAAGGAAATATTAAAATATACATTGTATAATAATAAATATTTTAAAAGTGACGCTATTACTAAGGAAATATTAAAATATACATTATACATTATAGGAGCAATACTTGATCCTAGGTTCAAAATGAGATTGGTTGATTTTGATAAAATATACAATGAGATTGATGCACGAACAAATGTGATGAAGGTTCGAGATGCATTATACAATTTGTTCTTTGAGTATGTTGAAGGTGATCATGCAAGGTCTCGAAAGAATACCACTTCAGAAAGAAGCTCTTCTACATGTTCAAACTCCACATTGAAAAGGAAAATTAGTGTCTTCTGGTTTGTCTATGTTTGATGAGTATTTAAACACTATCGAGGATCGTGACGTTCTTTTGAAATCAGAGTTGGACATTTACTTGGAGGAGGGTGTGTATAGATGTCAAGATGGGAATGCAGATTTTGATGCTTTAGCTTGGTGGAAATCTCAAGAATTGAAGTTCAAAATCTTATCAAAGTTAGCTCGTGATGTCTTAGCTATTCCAGTTAGTACAATGGCATCAGAGGCCACATTCAGTGCAGGAACTCGAGTGTTAGATCCTTATCGTTTAAGGTTATCTACTGATATGGTTCAAATTTTGATTTGTGGAGCAGATTGGTTTCGCCAACTTCATAGAATTAAGAAGGCCATTATGACACATGTGAGTCCTATTTCTAATTCATTACACGTTTCATAAATAAAATATATCTTTAATTCATTCTATTTTTTAGGAGCAAGAGGAACCGATTGATGTCATGCTGCAAACAAGTTGATTTGCAAACTTGGTGGAAGATTCAAGATTGATGCTTATTCAATTTAATAATCTTTTTTTTTTCTTACGTATTTGATATTGATAATTATTGTTTTTATGTTTTAAAAAATATTATTTTATAAGTTTTGAATATGATTTATGTTGAGTATTGCTAATTAATATTATTTAGAATTTATTTTATTACGAAAGTCATAAATTGAATTGAATATTTAACGTTAACTATCGAAAATGAATTGAATATTTGTATGAGATAGTCAAATACTATAAAATACTAATTAAAAAAATGAATATCCGATTCGATTCAAATATTCGAATAACATAAACGAATCGAATACGAATCAAATTTAATATTCGAATAATAAACGAATACGAATATGAATAGTCAAATAACGAAGCAAATACAAATCAAATACAGTGATATTCGACTCGATTCGGTTCGTTTACAACCCTAGGGTAGAGAATATAAATATTGAATTTTATTTTCATTTTGTTAAAGACAAACTTTCAAATTGGTCAAACAATCATAGTTTGGGGACTAAACTGTCCAATTTGCTTTTTAAAAAAAAGAAGAAAAAAAAACGGCAGGTTCAAATTCTTCATTGTGGCTTTTTCCCTTTAGCAATAGATTACTGAGTGCTTACAAACTTCACTTGACTACCTTGACTTCCAGTTGTAGCCATAACATTAAGGGGGTGTTTGGTTCATGGGTATTCTACCCTACTATGGGTATCACTCAGGTTTGATACCCATATATCGTGTTTGGTACGTGGGTGTCGATACCCTACTATGGGTATCAAACCCATATGAGAATGATTTTTTTGAAACCCAAGTGATAGGTGGGTATGAGTTTTAATACCCATATGGGTATCAAAATTATATTTTATGTATTATTTTTTTAAATTAAAATTTATTTTTATAATATTATTTAAAAATAATAATGATATAAATATATATTTTCAATTTTATAAATAACAAGTATCATTAGTTAGAAATATTTTAGCATTAATATAAAAATCTTTTTATAAAAATATATACACTTATGTTTGAAATAAATAACTTTATAAAAATATATACACTTATGTTTATCAAATAATAAACATTATTATTTAAAAATATTTAAACATAATTTATCAAAATGTTTTTAATTTAATAAAAAGTAAATACACCGTTTACAATTATTTTTTAAAATATTAGATTATTTTTTTGTAAATAATCATATAAAAGATAATGTATTTTTTATTAAAATATTTCTATATTAAATTTCACAAAATAAAAAAAAACATGACTCATGTTATTATTATTTATCACGTTAAAATATTCACAAAATTATTACAATTTTTTTATATAAAATTATTCATTCCCATTGAAGCCTAAGTACAACCAAACATCATATTTGGTTATCATACTCATTCACTAGCAAATGTCAAACACCATTAAATGAATTACTCATACTCATACCCAATCACCCTACTATCATACCCATTACCATTGTCATTCCCGAATTATTACCAAACGGCCCCTAATTCTTAGTTCTACAACCTGCGTTGGACATACATTAGCTTATAAAAATGCTGAAATACATATGATAATCATAGGAATAATTTAAAGCAAGAAAACAAATGATTACCCAAGGCTCAGTATTAACAATATGTGTTGTGTCTTCGGAATAATTCTCTTCACCATCCCAAATTTATATGTCTACTTTTCTTTTAAGTTTATCCAAACTTTATATGTTTATTAACATATTTTTTGTGTCTAATTAAATATTTCACTAACTTTAAATCTTTAATAGTCTGATTAATATGATAATATAGAAAAAAATTATTTTATCCAATTTTTATAATAACAAAAATAATTATGTCATTAACTTTTTAGTAATTTACTTTAATTTATTCAAATTCCAACACTAACATTTATCTAATTTTACATCATTAATTTTCTTTTTAATATTTGTGAAAATACAAATATACATATATATTTGGGACGAAAGGAGCAATAATTAATGCATCATCACTGAGTAATAAATAGCAACTAACCATAAAACTTTGAATTGATAACTAGCCCTTTTAACGTACACTAACCGAACATTTGCCTTATGATAACTAAAAACTTAAATTTTAAGAAAGAAAGCATATTAACTTGAATTTGTCGTTTTCAAATTTTAACTGACTAGTAGAAGAAAATAGGGTGAGTATAATATAATTTCATAAGAATTTAATTTCCAGAAATCCAAATATATATCCTTAGCAGCCCAATTTCATGCCCACTAACTTTAAATGAGCCCAAATAGAAGAGCCGATAAAGTTCTTGAATTTGAGTTGAGAAGATAAAACCACTTGTCAATCCCATTCAAGTAACCAGTTAATAAGTACTCCCTCCATCCCGTTTGAAACGACCTGTTTCAAATGGGCACGGGAATTAAGAAAGTCAAAAATAAAGTATGAGAGATGAGTAGATGATAAAGTAAGAGAGAGAAGATGAGTGTGATAGTGAGAAAGTAGATAATAAAGTATGAGAGAGAAAATAATTAATATAATGAGAGTAGATAAAGTAGGTGAGAGAAATGATAAAATATGAGGAAGTTATTTCCTTTTTAGGAAACGGGTCGTTTCAAATGGGATGTCCCGAAAAGGAAAACAGGTCATTTCAAATGGGACGGAGAGAGTACAATTTTGTACTTTAGATAAGTTTCGAATTTTGGAAGAGTACTTGATTATTTGCATATTATTTTCTTTTTTTCTTAAGTGGTCCTTCAAACAAATATTTATTTCACTACAACTTCTTTAACAATAGATTTGTTTTGAAGATTCGAGCACGCTAAGTTTTACCTAAATTTTTTAAATCATAAAAAAATATACAGCGACATAATCGGTATAAACATAACAATTAACCCTAAAAACAATCAATTTTAACAAGAATATATAGAAAGTATATCTTCATAGAATAATATCACCTTTTTAAACACATTATATCAATTTCGTATTTGATGATTGACGCAATAAAAAAATAGAAATCTCAAAAGAATAACTGTAAGAAAGCAAATCATGATTAATATAATATCTCAAATATGCATGTCGTGAGCAACGACTAGATAAACTTACTTGATAAATCTTAACTGCTTGATTTCCAAACCCTAATCCACCGTATCCGACTTGTATTAGAATTCTAATAGGACTACAAATAAGTGTCTTCCTGAGTTTCATTCAAACAAATATCGTTTTCTACTTTCTTCATCATTTTAGCTCATCTACAAAAAGCTTCCTACCTTTCTTTCACAACAGTCGGTGATGGCCCCTTGTTTCTCCAAGCATTACCAGATCCTGAATGTGATCAGCAACGGCTCGTACGGCGTAGTGTACAGAGCCCACCGCGAAGAGGGAGTTTCGCGGACTGTGTAAAGCCACCTTAACGGAGATTGAATTCTTGAAAGCTCTTCCCCTCCACCCCTGCATAGTGCAATTCAAGAAAGTCGTGATGGGCGAGGGCAGCAGCGTATTCGTGGTGATGGAGTATCTGGAGTTGGACCTGCATCGAATGCAAGGAAAAAGCCCCTGATGCTGATCGAAGTCAAGTACATACTGGAAGAGATACTCAAGGGCGTAGCCTTTCTTCACCAGCAATCTTAAGCCTTCCAGCATTCTCTTCAGCACATCGGAGACGCGAAGGTATCGTACTGCCCCCGTGTTGGCACCCTGTGGTACAAAGCCCCCGAGCTGCTGATGGGGAAGTGGACGCATACGTCTGCAGTCGACATGTGGGTTGGGGAAGGCGCTTTTCAGATGGGAATCGGAACCTGAACAGCTCGCCTGTATACAGCAGATTGTGAAGTCAAGATGGGGACATCGGCTCTGGAAGGCAAGGTGGAACTGACTGCTTCGGGGCTTGACTTGCTCCGGAGACTTGTGGCGTAACAGCCGTAGACGCTCGAGATCACTCTTGGTTCTGGGAAAATTAGGCATATAAATGGAGGCTTCCTGTATGTCGAGTTGAAACTTTTATACTTTACGTGATATTGATCCAGTTTTATTGACCCACTCTGCATAAATACATCATCATCAAATCCAAACTAGGGTTATTGCATCCTTGTTTCCAAAACAAAACAAACTAAGAAACTTCATCACAATTCAAAAGTAAACCATAAAATCCAGCTTTTCCGCACCAGCGCAATTCTTCGTGCAAATAGAACCAAAAATATTGATCAAAACCTATTAGCATTCTTCAATTTTCACCAACAATTAACAAACTACCAATTTCCATACGCATGCTCTATAATATACACATCTATCCTTCAAAGTTCAAACTTACCGAACACACCTACCGACGAGCGGATCCAAAGGAGAAAATATTAAACCTCTGTCACCCTCCCCTTAAGTTAAAATTAAAAATTAGTATGAATATGACAACTAACGGCGGATCCAAAGGAGAAAAAATTAAACCTCTAAAACACAGGAGAGTTAGGAACTCGCACTATTATATTATTTTTTGAATTAATTACAAGGAATATAGTCGATGAATAACATAATATCCCTAAATACACACTACGTAGTAAGTATAATTGAAAATAGAAACAAATATGTCCCTCGCAATTTGAAAATTATAAAAGCACAAGCGATTACATTTGTAGTAATAGTAAAAGAAAAAACTTGATCATGGTTAAACAATAATAAGGTTAAATAATAATTATTATTACATAAGAGAAAATAGAAAACATAATAATTATTTTTTATATAATTTGTTTACCAACTTTGACTCTTTAAGCTTCATCATGGATTAAAAAAAATGATTTTGGTATTGTAATGTAGTATTTGTTTCTTTAGCTTTCTAATGTAGTTTCATTTATTTTCAGTCCTGTAATTTGAACAATTACTTTTGTTCTCATCATCCAATTAAGAGTGTATTCATGCTTCTCTTTTACGGTTGCTAGAATATTGTGCGGTAACACTTTCAAATTATCAATAACAAAAATAAACATCAATAAAATAACACAACAAAAAAAGGTTTATAACTGTACTCTCTATCGTAGAACCCAATTTTCTAAAGTTACAGGACAAAAAATAGATGTTTTATAAGTTAAAGGAAAATAAACAATTTTCTCCATCATGGACTCAAAACGTGATTTGTAACACATTAAATAGTTACATATATAAATTTATGTCTTGAATGTTAACTAGAAGGACTAAAGAAAACTAGCGCATTGTTTAACCGCGCTCTGCGCGGTGGTGGGATTATGCCCTGCGTATTTGTTTAAATTAGGCTATAAGAGTAACAGTAAACGGTAGGTAATATTATTACATTATTTTAGCATTATAAAACATATGTGAGTTACATAAACCTATGGGTGGAAATCGGTTCGGTTCCGGTTAACCGGAACCGAATTTTCGGTTAACCGGAACCGAATAGCGCCAAAAACAATAACCGGAACCGGAACCGATCGGTTCTTCGGTTAACCGAAACCGAATTCAGTTCGGTTCCGGTTAGTTAGCCGATAACCGGAACCGACTAAGATTTTTGCACAGAACCAACTGAACAACTGCAAAGCCATAAACACACTAGCACAGAACCACCTGTAAGTCTGTAACTCACTAAGGGCCTAAGGCAATTTTTGCACAGAACCATAATAACCGATTTTTGCACAGAACCATAAAGCCATAAACAAAAACAGAATTGAAAAAACAATCAAATTCAATTCGAGAGAGAAATAGAAACATAATTCAATTTTAATTCGATTTTTGATAGAAACAGAATTCAATTTCAATTCGATTTTTTGCACAGAACAGAATTGATAGAACCATAAAGCCATAAGCAATCAAATTCAAAGCAAAAAACAGAATTGACCTGGTCCAGGGGTCTGGTCCGTCAGGTCCGGATCTGGTGGATGAGGGCGAGGGGACGGCGATGGGGACGGGCCGGACGGTGATGCAGCGCAGGCCGAAGAAGAGAGCGAGAGAGAAGTCGGGACTGGACCGGACGGGACGCAGGGCCGCGGGACGGGACGCAGCCACGCAGGCAGCCGCGGGACGGGACGGGAGTCACGGGACGCCGGGACGGGACGCAGGCAGCCCGCAGCCGCGGAGGGCGGAGTCGTTGGAGAGAAGTCAGAGAGGAGAGGAGACGAGGTCGAGTCGAGTCGTCGTCGAGAAGTGAAGTCTAGATCTCGAATTGAATTGATTTGTTTTGTGATTCACTTTGATTTTTTAATTGATTCCTAATTCGGTTAACCATCAGTTAGTTTAGTAACCGATCGGTTAACCGAGAACCGAACCGCCGAAAAAACTGGGAACCGGACCCGGAACCGAAACCGAAAATTCGGTTCCAGTTAACCGATAACCAACTGATTCGATTTTGATTTTCGGTTATCCCGGAGAACCGAAAACCGAATTCCAACCCTACATAAACCTGACGATGTCCTAGTGCTTGTTTAAAACGTTGTTCTCATCTTGTATTGCCACTCAATTTAGGAAATGATGTTATGTTGTTTAGATTATTTGACTTTTTGATAATTAATTTTTGATCAACACAATTATTACCTTTTTAAGAATTATAGCCACAAATATTAAGACATCCATTTCAGAAAAATGAACCACAAATATTGGGACGGAGAGAATATATACTATTTTGTTTTGTACTCCCCCGTCCCACCCATTATTTGTGTTGGGAATTTAGGAAGTAGTGTATAAAAACCTATTTTTGGCTTATTTTCATGGAAGGTACATAAAGAAACTAAAAACATTACATGGCCGTGCAATGTGATGTAATGAACATTAAAGGAGTGAAAAAATAAAGGGAAAAAAGGAAACGGCAAGATACTAATGTAAAGCTTAATACTGCAAACAGTGGATAGTAACAAGTAAATATGTAAGTGTATGGCCAATCAGAGGATTACTTCATTTAAACATAAGAACCAGATAATCAGAAAATAAATTATGCCACATCAGAATGACAAGATGAGGCTCAGATTTTCTTGCAATGCAGTATATCTGGAAATCACCATATAAATATGATACAGGTAGAACCATGTCAACAAGACACATTTTGATTCTTGAGTTATAAACTGAAGTTCTAAGAATCAGAATCAATAGTTGCCATAATCTTTTCGTCCCAGTTATGACTACCAGGATTAAATGATCTGTGCATTCCCCAAGTTTACTGACATATCATCAAATCAGTATAAATGCTTTTAACCATGTCCATGAATTCATTAGCCGACTAGAATTGACACCACTATTGTCGATACTAAGCAATCATCATGGCCAAATAAGTCAATGAATGGTTTGAGTTTTGAGACTCCAAAGGATCCCCAGTTGATATACAAGCACATTCTAGCATTTTTAAACACATCTCTAACTCACATGGAATTTAATAATAGAAAGAATAAAACAGTATTTAACTTCTAACACATCTAAATGTACAGAAACACATAACCCTTAAGAAATGAAAATTAAAAATAATAAAAAATATACCCTACATTTTGCAAGTTCCCTCTCCTTTGCAGCCGCTGTTCTTCTCAACTTTGTAGCTTGAGCAAATGTTGAAGGCCTGAATCAACATTGGGAAAATGAGTATCATAAGAAAGACTACAAGTCAAAAGTGCCCCCCCTTTTCTGCAATTTTATAAATCTCTGGAGGTCCAACTGATAATATATTTTACCAGCTCAGCAAAAGATAAGTTATTGGTGTAAAATACTGATTCTGTGAGGTATTAAGATCATATGTATACTACCGGAAATAAATAAAATCCAATCCAATCGGGATGCAACCATTTCATTGTCATACACATGAGATTCATTTCCCCATTTCATCTAATTGGTAGTAATGGCCATCTAATATCAATACATATCGTATAAGCCAATTTCAAAAGGTTGACTACTCACTTTCCTTGCCAATAGCAAACATACACTAACTATAAAGTTTAAACCATAAACACAGGATAACCCTATATATATATTTGTCAAACACAGCCCTCTAATCAGATAACTAACTATTTATTTATCGCAAACATAATCGAACAAAGATGCATAAATTATTAATAGAAATGCGCACATGTAATTTGACTTACTGCGACAAGGATCTAGCCTCCTTCAAAAGCTGTTTAATTTCTTACGCAATTTAACATCCAGGTTCTTATCAGACCCTTTCTGTATGGACCAAAAAAAGCAAGGTAAACGAATATGAATTATGCAAATAATCATAAATCCTCACATCATCCAAAAATTATTCGATCACCAATAACCCCAAAAGGAATCAAGAAAAAGAAGAAAACCTTGTTCTTTTGGGATTCGATGTACTTAGACACAAAGTAAGGACCCCTTAAGATATTCGATTAACGAAAGTAAAAAATAGGAACCGAGCAAGAAAATATGTATAGGTACAATTGAAGAAAAATGTCAAATTCGCAATTAAATCTAGCACCCCCTTAATCTCAAGCCACACCTGGTCGACTTTATTCAGAGATTTTTACGAAATATATGAAAAGTGAACGATGTGGGTTGCAGTGGTTTTGAAACTACAGTCATGCTCATCCAAAATCAGTGGAACTAATTCAGCATTTCGGTAAAACCCATTATTCTCAGCCTTTTCCTGGAGACATCATGATTTGAATGATAAAGCAATCAGGACTCTCATCAACAAATGTTAGCCTAGAACAGTAGAGACAAATAATATCAGAAGACAAGAAGATGTTAATAACCATCTTATTTTCAAAATGGCATAAATATCAAATTCAAGTGAAAGCCTTCTATCTTATGCCATGAATACTATACTATCTGAAAACTAAAAATTACAATTAAAATGCATATGCAGGCAGATGTGCATATATCAGGGGCGACAAGCATTTGATGGGCCTTGCAAACCGTGGTTAAGTAAGAAAATGGGGAGTCCAAATGCCCTATGATCTCACTTCTAAACTATCATTATATCTGAAATTCTGAATTGGACGATGAGAACACGCAAACATACTTAATCTATCAGAGCAACAATTACTGCAAGCACGAAAATATAGTAGACGTGATAGTTTTCAAGAAAGTTCAAGTGAACACCATCAAGCAAGAAATGAGATCATCCAAGTTTAATAATTCACCGGAGACTTAAACTTGGATAAATAGATTCCGACCAAGAAAAGGCAATAAAGAAAACAGGAAAAGTAATGTACCTAAATTCGGGTTTTAGCCACTTTTCGCCTTCCGAAAGAAGCCAAGTGATTTTCTCACAGTGTAGTCATAATTTCTCCAAGAGAAGCATCAACCATGGTCTTTCCAAGATCCCGTGAAGAAACTCTAATTGAAGTGTCACACAAGTAAGAAATCAAGTCCAAGTGTAGAAAATCGTAAAGTAGGGGTAAAGATAAATTAAGAACAGTGGCTTGCATGAGATAAAACTAAAATTAGGAAGAGGAAAATATATCTCAAGAAGTTAGGGCTATTCAATCTTCTTAGTGCCTACAAATTGACAGACACATTAGATGAATCAAGTTATTAATATACAATTTTCTCCATGATAGATGCAACTCTTAACCCACATGTTATTCTCACTTATGCAACGATATGAGAAAAACTTAAACTTGATATACTTCTCACATCAAACCTTATTTGTCACACAATGACCTTTCAATTCCAACTTTTCACTCAATTGTTTTGATATAATCACTCTACAAGTTCATATTAAAATTGCAAAGCACTTAAAATCAAGAGCCCACTCTATATGACAATATTAAAGGAAAACAAACAAATTATTACAAATTGTGTGTTCACACATAGAAAACAAGATCCACTTTTAGGAAATTATACTTACATGAATATGCATTAACCCCACATAAATCAAGCTCTAGGATCAAGCAAACCACTTTTCCAGCCAAGAAAAAGTTCGTATGATTTCTTGAAAATAAATCCGTTAATAAAAAGACCATAGATTCAACTATCAATGAGGAAACCCAACAAAATTACAACCAAAACGAGGCATTCTAGACAATTTATTAAAACCCCAAGACGAAAGAAAGAAAATAAAAATAATTAAAAGAGTAATTCTTGGACCTCTTTCTGTTTGGAGGACTTGGATTTTGAATAGCGACTGATCGAATCTCCCAAATTTCATGTCTTCAAACCCCGGCTTTAGAAACACCCTGTTGATGAATCATCGTCGTCATTAACAGACCACTCAATCAAAATTTATATGCCCCAAAGGGAGAGAAAATTACTTGGAATTCTGGCTGCCGTATTGAGAAACCGGCACTGGCGACACCATTGGGATGGGGTGGAAGCAATTGGAGGGGGGTGTTTCGCTTATGAATTGGGGACACCAATTTAAATAAATGCAGATGTTTCAACCTAGTACCAAAATCCTCATTCCAACGGAACAGAAATGTATACGAAGATAAGCCACGCTGGAGAAAACAATGCGAGATACCAGAACATCATTCTAAAACAATCAAAAATCAAATCATATTTTCCCACGTAACGTACAAATCAACCGCAGGATAGACAATACGCACATCAAAACATACTTTGAAGAATTCAAGATTAAAGGAAAAACGAAAATTACATAGAGATAGAAAATCAACATACTTGTGGGGAAAGCGGCATTACCTACGGCGAAGAAACCCAGAGATGCCACTATTTCTCTCTCTAAAACCCTTCCTCTATTTGACTACTGAAAGCTCTTGTCCGTGAGTCGTGAGTTGCAGCAAGAGACAGAAATTGAATTTGTTTGAGAACATCGAGTTGTAGATGGAGGCAGACTCGGTCGGTTAGGCGGTGGACTTGTATGCGTGGCAAGCGCGAGGGCGTCGGGAAGGCGGGCGGCTGGAGAGGAGGTCAATTGTGAAGGAGATTCATTCGAAAACAAAGCGGCAGCGATTTCTCGATTGTGGTGTGATGGCGCCGCAACCGACGCCGAAGAGCAGCGCTCCGACGATGCTTAATATGTCCATGGTGCAATCGCGGACGGAGCTGGAGGCGGAAGAGTAGTATTTGAGGGGGAAATCGGATGACCTCGATTGCACGTCCTCATTGAGTTGATCGGAGTTGAGTTGAGGGAATCGGGGGGCGGTGGTGGTGGCAGAGAAGTAGAAGAGGGTTTTGCAGGGGCGGGCCGAGGCTCTGGCAACCAGAACGGAGGAGGAAGAGGAGAGAGAGAGTCGAGGTCGCCTTTTTCGCGGTTTTCAGAAAAGTAGGGCTAGGGTTTTTTAAAAATTTACGATACTGCCGTTTGAATTGTGCTGTTAATATTCGAAAAAGTAGGGACATTCTCGAAATTTTACGGGAAGGGAAGCAAGTAGGAGGTTCTGAAACTTTTTAAGTATAGGTTAATAAATGTATTCTTTTCTTAGAAGAAGTTACTTTCTTTTGCTTCGGAATATTATCCATTATTCCGTTAATATTTATAAAGACGCTAAAGTAAATAAGAACTGCAAAATCAGTTTCACCAAAATTGGGCAAATTTCAGTTACAAAATCCACTAATAAATACTGCTTCAACGATCCCGAATATGGGAAATCATCACGGGCGTCCCGGCCACCGCAAGAACCACCAACCTCCTCCGTATAGTTACCCGCCAAATCCACAAAGTTCAGCTCCCACAACCTTCGGGAATTCGAATATGGGTCTGCGTTTGCCCTACGGCCATGTCGATTCCAGCATGCGGGCTGTTGCCGCGCAGGCCGAGGGCTTCGGGCGTTTCGCCGTCGGCGGACTGCACGGTGCCGTTTACCGTGTCACCACCCTCTCTGGTATGAGATCATCATGAAATTGCTGCTTTAGGTTTACTATTTGTTCCTTCTTTGACATTTAGTTTTGATGTGAGCTGCTATATTGAATTTGTTTTGGTTGAAGGAAAAATGGAAAATGGTGTGTGTGGATAGTTCTGGTACAGATCCCTGTGTGGATGATCTGATCATAAGATTCAAGTGCGAAATTCTCAATTTTGACTGCATTGCATTTGTGTTTTTAGTTCCTTTTTTCCTCAAATTCTTCCTATGGAGTATGGACACATATTCTAGATTACGTGTCCAATATCTGCTCAGAACTGGAGAACAGCGATTCTTGAGTTTTATTAGTTTCTTTGTGAAAATCTGATATTTCAAGTTTGCAATGTAAGATGGATTAATCTATGGGACTTTATGTTTGGAGTATTCTTGTTGATGACATCAATATTGTAACTTTTGTGATGAGGAATTCTTTTCCAATCAATAAGCATCCCTTTCTAGTTGTACACGGTTCGAAGCTCTTGCCTACTTCCCCCTTCTTTTCCTGCAATCTAAGATACTAGATATAGGCACCTCTTGTGAAGTCACACTCTTGAAGCAAAGCAGAGAGGCACATCATTGTTGTGCATTTCTTCAAACATCAGGTCTATGCAAAACAGCTGGTGTTATAGCATACTTTTGAAACCCTTAGCTTTTGTATGTACAAGAGACATTTATACAGCTAAAGAAGTCAGAGGATTATATGGTTTGATGAGGACAAAAATAAACTACTATTGCAGAAATCACCTAAACATTGTTGAATGGATAGTTTCTGCTCCGTTGTGTTTATTCCTACTATTTTGGTGGTAAAGATATCATGGCCTTGTTGCATATCTTTGTATTCACTTGATTTCTACTTTGGATAATTCATGTTCATGTCCTTGTTTGAGAAGTTAAACTACAGTTTGCATATGGAATGCATTACTGTTATGCCATTATTATAGTTAAGCTATAAGATGAAAAGTAAGTAAGCTAGAAATTGTAGTTATCTACATATCTTAACTGGTTTGCAATTTATCAACCCCCTTTTGTGGATTATTCCAGATGATGGGCCTGGTTCACTACGTGATGGATGCCGCAAAAAAGAGCCTCTATGGATCATCTTTGATGTTTCTGGCACCATTGAACTCTCTTCTTATTTGAATGTATCCTCATATAAGACTGTTGACGGGCGTGGTCAAAAAGTTAAATTCACTGGGAAAGGCTTGAGGTTGAAGGATTGTGAACATGTAATCATATGCAATCTACTATTTGAAGGGGGTAGAGGACATGATGTTGATGGGATTCAGATAAAGCCTAATTCAAAGCATATTTGGATCGATCGTTGCAGTCTCAGTGATTATGATGACGGATTGATTGATATTACTCGACAAAGCACAGACATCACCGTTTCTCGGTCAGCTATGGCTTTCAAATGAAATGTATTTATTTCTCATAGTTGGATATCGTTGACCTTTGTAGAATTGCATGCAGGTGTTACTTTGCAAATCACGACAAAACCATGCTCATTGGTGCCGATCCTTCCCACACAGATGACAGATGCATACGGGTTACCATTCACCATTGCTTCTTTGATGGGACAAGACAGCGGCAGCCACGTGTCAGATTTGGAAAAGTACATTTGTACAATAATTATACTAGAAACTGGGGAATTTATGCTGTTTGTGCCAGTGTAGAGTCACAGGTAATATGTTTGGTTTTCCATTTGCCTGAGTTGTACATAGAAACTAAATATTCTTCTTTCTTTGCATTTGTTTAACATCAAAGATGGTTGCTTTTTTCCTCATATAGGTGTACTCCCAGTGCAACATTTATGAAGCTGGCCAACAGAAGAAGGTCGCCTTTAAATATTATACTGAAAAGGTATACCAACTTCTCTTTATACTAATGTGTTTTCTTTATACTAATACTTGTTTTTCGCATTCCTCATACTGTTTTTTGCTTTTTTGTTACTGCGCGACAATGTGGTGCTTCACCATTCCACATAACAGCATGCCTTTTTGACCCTTACGGGCTATTTTTTCTATTAGATGAAATGCATCAGTATACCAATAATTTTTTTTGCCCTTTCCATGAACTTTAGAAAAATTCGATTTTGTAGAGTAAATTGGATACACCTATATATCCATCTTCGAGTGAAACATACTACTGTTTGGATAGATGTGGCTGCATATCTCTTCAGTTTCTAAAATGCAGAATATGTCTGTGATGTAATGAGGGTAATAAATCAAGTCATTTCATTTGTGGAAAATTCACTAGAATCGTATCTTGTCAATTAATCCGTGCAAAATTATCTTGTCTAAGTATCCCTTCACGCTAACTCTTGGCCATTTGCTCAATAGGCATCTGACAAAACTGAGGAATGCACCGGCTGCATCAGATCCGAAGGTGATCTATTTGTTAGTGGAACTCAGTCAGCTCTAGTCCCCCTCCCAACCGAGACTTCCGTATTCCATCCTTCCGAATTCTACAATGCATGGACAGTGGAACCGCCAACTGATGATCTCAAACATTTTCTTCAACACTGCACAGGATGGCAAGGTATCCCTCTCCCTGCTGATCTACCAGTTTCTTAACTCCATCTACTACGTGTATTTAACAGTTACATACATAATTCGGTACGTAATAGACTCAAAGTGCCATATCGAAACATGAGTTTTCTCTTCGCCTTATATCCTCTTGTTGAGCTCGAGATATAATGTTAATGTGAAAACCACTCTTAGTTTCTCATTACAGCGATCTTGTTCCGGTTTTTGGCCTTGATTTGTTGCTGTCTTGGTTATTGACTTGTGAAGTAAAGTGAGTAGCTGGACCACAGTGTGTAGACATTCCCATTTATCATGAATAATATGTTGTGGCTGGAAATTGGAAAATGACTTTGATGAGGCAATAATTATTGTCCTAGAAATATAAATTTTGATGGACGACTTTTCAAGAATTTAGATGTGCATTACTTTCAGTAACGAGACTTAGTTATGTCACATTTGTTGAATATTCACACGCGCGGAATTCTTGATCGAGTCTTGCTTTCAAATCTGTTATTTGCAAGTTGATGAAATCATAAAGTTAAAATTGATGTCACAAATTGACCTAGTTTAGGAAATTAGACGAGTGTAAAAAGCTAATCGATGAGCGGATCTGTGATTACAAATTAGTGCGGCAAAATTTACAATTTTGTAAGGGGATAATTACTAGATCCTTAATTTTGAAAAGAAAAAATTAAAAATATATACGATTCGAAATTTTATTTGGAAATGACAAAAAAATACCTTGTGTTTAGGTAAAAATGTGTGAAACTACATACGTTCGTTTCATTACAAAAAATACTTATGTGTTCTACAAAATGTTGCACAAACATCTTTCCAATCAAAGTTAATGGCGCGTTTATCTCAATTGCTCTTAAATCTTTAGCAGTGTTAGCATATAAATGATATTACTAAACTAGACGATACAAGATCTAAACCACTAAATAAGAATGAGAAAAAAACGTGAACTTTGAAGAACTAAGAATGAATCGATTCAAAATGCGAGCTGCAATATTGACATGTGTGCTTGTAAATTTATCAAAATTAAACATTATATGCATATTGTAAGAGCATTTTAGACATCGTATAACAATAAAAATGTAAAAATTTTGTCCAAGCACACTTTAAGCAATTGAAAATACACGTATTTGATGTTAGGGATTTTTCTTGCAACAAGTTAAAATACATGGGTGTTTTTTATAATAAAATCAATATGAAAAGAGTTTTACGCATTTTCAGGTTTTTTTTTTTTTGTCCAAATTTTGCATGATTTTTGGCATGGTAGTTCCACAAAGCCTCCCTCGGACCCGCAAATGGCTGGGATTGAATGTACATATCGAGTGTTTGTTGTTGAATTTAGATAATAAGTTCGCGATTATGACACCCTAAACTCAACCACATAAATAATTTTAAATCTACTTAAAACAAAAAATAAATTAAATATTAAAATCTAAAATTAAGTATAGTAGAAGGTAGACCGGCAACCAAATCATGCATGTGAAGTAGAAGAACCTTCTTGTCTATTCTTTCAAAGTTCGTTACGCCGTTTTCAATTCTGACCTATAAATTAAACCATTTGACCCAGCAATAACTCGATCAATTTTTCAAACTTCTTAATATTCAAATATGAAACATTTCCACTCGTGTTCCGATCTATTAGACTTGTTTCGAGTATCAAATACTATCGATCAATTTGAACATTTAAAGAAAAAATGTAACATCCCGAATTAAAAATCGAAGCATAAACTTACTAAATATTGACTTTTAAGATATTTGAACTTCATTTATCAAAACAAATAACAATATCTATACTCAGTATATAGGGGCGGATTCAAAATTAAAGTATGAGATCGAATCTACAATTTTAAGAGAGAAATAATAATTTTTCAAATTTACACAGAAAATCCCAAATTCTATTCTCCGCAATTTGAGAGGTCGCCGCCCCTGGGATCCACCGCTACTCTTATGCCATCTGTAACATGCCTTTTAAAATCCAGTTTAACGAGATCTTGGGTGTCGAGAATTAGAAGGCGACGACTCAACTGACGACCAACTCCCCGACTCAACATGCCCAAAAAATAAATCCGACAGGCAATGCCCGATATCCTCAGGGGCATACCTGACCACTGCCGCTAAATTTCTCTCTCCAGCCATTTTCTCGCGATTTACTTTGTAAAACTCGCGATATAATCTGATTATCTTTCTCGCGATTGAAACTTTTATGTGGTCGCGGAGCTTCCGATCAGGTACGACGCAGAGAGCCTGCTTCTTGTGCGCCTGATCAAATGCGGAATTAAACTTCCTGAATATCTCTGCAACCTTTTGAGGAGTCTCAGCAGCCGTTGGATCTGAAGGGAGCGAGTCGATGACGTGGCCCCATCCGAGTCGTTCGTATTTCGACGCGAACTGTGTGACTTTGGCTTCGTGCTTCGCCAACCAGTCGTCGCCGAGGATATATTTCAGATTCGAGGTCTGCACCTTTACGACGACGTATTGGAGGTTGTTGGCGAGGAATAGGTATGCTAACGAGACGTCTCTGTAGTACTTCGCTTTGGTGTCGAGCTTGCAGAGAAGGACGAGAATCAGCCACGCCATTTTCACAGAGATTGCCGGCGCCGGAGAGTCTTCGGAGTCGGAGAATCCGAAGTAGGTTTCTGGCAACAATTTCTTCGCTGACGGTGGAGATTCGTCTAATATATCTGACAAAATGTTGCTGTAATCGGCGAGGTTGGAGAGGTAATCCATCGCTTCAATGGTCAGGAAGTGAGTTCCGCCGCCGGTTACCGGAGATTTCGAGGATTCTTTTTGGATCGCCGATTCGAACTCGTCCAGCGCGGAGCGGACGAACTCACCGAGTTTGACGAGTGACGTAAGCGCTTGCAATTTGATGGCGGCGGTCGATTCCAAAGAGAAAATCGAATCGATTTCCGGCCAGTGGTTGGCGATTCCGGTGTACATGTCGAGAACTCGGAATACTTTCTCCGGAGACTTTTTGCTGTGTTTCGCCACATTTTCCGGAAATGTGAACAGAATCATGGCTCCTTCTTTGGTAATTTCCGTGAAGCACGATTCTCTGATGGAATCAGATGTGGCGAAAACATGATCGCACAGAATCCTTTCGCCATTGAAGAGCGTCTGCACGGCGCTTTTCACCGCACTCAGCCAGTTCTTAATCCTCAGATCTAGAACTTCCCAATCCATTTTATGAATCTGCGACGAACTCAACTTCTCCACGCCGAGCTTGTAAATGCCTTCATCAACAATCGATTTCCGAATAATTTTGTATATTTTCAAGCACTCCTTCGCGTAGCCGGAAGAAATCATACACTCAGCAATCAATCTCAAATCCGCCATCGCCGCCATGGATTCATCCTCAACTTCAGTAATCAACTCTTCCGCCGCTGCACCATCATCCTCGTCGTCATCGCCGTAGGAAGAGCTCGATCCGATTGAGGTTCGCGACGACCGAGTCGAGACCGACTCCGGGTCAAGGTGCGCCCGGTTCGTAGACAGAATCTGATAGAACTCCTTCTGCAAACGCTTCATCGCAATCTGCATCAAATTCTGCGCTCGAACCAATTTATCCGAGGTTGCATTCTCCGTCACCAGTAAGTGCATAGCCCTCTGCAAATTGTTGACGGTCTTGATGAAATCCTTGGCCTCTCGCCGGCTCTCGTAGAAGAGAGAGGTAACTCGGGCAAAGGTGGTGGTGTCTGGATTCCATTTTTTGATAACCGGCTCAGCCAGATCTAGCGTCCGATCCATCACCGAGTCGGAGAAACTCGGCCGCGACGGCGAGAAGCCGAACCGCGACGGAGAATCGAAGCGCGACGGCGATGAGGATGAAGAGGAAGAATCTTTTGCGGTAAACCACAAACTCCTCATTCCTTTTCTTGGCATATCCGATTTAAGGTATGGATGATTTTGTTCAGAAAATTCTTTTGCTGGAAGCGTGTTGATAATTTCTTGCTCGAAATGTTTTGAACTGAAATTTGGAAGTGAAGAATTGTTAGCTTCTCTAGTCATATTTATAAACAGAGAGAGGGGGCCGGGTTTGAAAATTGTTTAGACTTTTGGGTAACAGTAAGAGTGAGCAAACAAACAAGAGAGAGAGAGAGACACGTTTGTGTCGGAGTGTTGAGGTGACACGTGGCGGGACAGGTTAGAAGTAGAAACGTCATCGGTGATTTGTAAAAGGACGAGTTTACACGAACGGCTTTCTTGGAAAGGTGGGAGAATTTTGTTGATTGTGAGGCCCATTGAACCGGAAGGGTTTCCGGATAGGGACCGGCGGCTGTCCGTTGACGGACCGTTACTACTTCCGGCGAAATTTGGAGTATTTGTCAATAAAGGAAACTGGAAAACCGAAAATATATACTGGACAACATCAATGGGATGGATGGAGTGTATTTGATTTGATAGGTTATATTTAATTTGCGGTTATTTATAAAATCTCGGTAGATTTCTAATTCTTTATATTTCATCTGTCCTATTAAAGTTGGTTTGTTTCCTATCTAACTTAAAATAATATTCTAATATAATTTAGTGAATTCTACTAACTTTACACATAATAAATAACTTTCTTAATATCGACCGAATTTGAAAATCTAGTAGTTCATTTCACAAGAATTTCGTTATTTTTGTCGTTTTTATGGTTTTCGTATTTCATTTTAGACTCGTTATTTTTGTCATTTTTATAAGTTATAAGTACTTTTGGCTTCTTTTACTCATTGTTATTTATCTTTTGTCTAAAAAAAATTTTGGGGCTCCGCCCCCGAACCCCCAATAAGTTTCGCCCCCCAATTTATAGATCTGGTTCCGCCCCTGATAATAAGCCAATTTTAATTATACAAATGGAGTATATGTGTACCTTAGTAAATGTGATTTTCGTTCGTCATACAACGAAATGTGTGTTTTTGCGTGTGTTGACAATGTAATTTGCCATATTTCCTTACCAGCCAAGGCAATTCAGGGGTGAATATTTCTTCGACAACCCAAACATGAGAAAATGTGTTAGAATAGTATGATTAATTAGACTAATATCTAATTACTTGAATTAATACTTTTCATAGGATTTAACTTCCATAAGACTGGCGCCCAATTAGTGGTTAATATTCATTCGGGCAAGTCATACTAGTCATACCGCACATTCGGTCTTCTAAGGTTGGAGTAGGGTGTTACTGTATGTGAAAAAACCGTCGTACCGCACATATCGTGCTGAAAAAATATCAAAAATTTAAAAATACCAAATTTTTGGTATATCGAGATTTTCGGTACGGTATGATATTGTATCGAAATTTTTTCGTACGGCAACGGTATGAGATTTTTCATACCGCGGTATACCGTTGCATAACAAAATTTTGGTACATACCGTATACCGTGGTATACCTATTCATATCAAACATCGGTATATACCGTGTACCGATATACCGTGATACATACCGTATAGCGTGGTGTACCAATTCATACCGAACATCGATATATACCATGTACCGATATACCGTGGTACATATCGTATATCTAACCATGCCGATTCCTACCATACCACGGTATATACCGTAAAATAATATACCGAACTAACTGATTCATACCGAACTATGCCGATTCATATCGAACTATATTGATGTATACCGAACTATCCATTACAAAACTAAACTTTTTTTTTTAGCAATTATGATCAGCTGTGACGATAACTTCTCGCCCGCCAAATATGACTTCGCTAATCGGAATGTTACTCAACTAGAGTTTGGAAACGGACACAAACATACGTATAATCAATCATTACGTGTTTTTTTTAATCGAAAATGTTATAAGTTCGAGTAATTATTATACGTAACATAAAGTCATTTTTAGAAACCTACAGAAATTGTTGTGTATTGTGGATATACTTAATTTGTAATCTGCGTGAATGATCGTCCAATTTCTTTGTATATTACTACCTAAAATGGTAGTAATGCTAATTAGTACTCCATCCGTCCCAAAATTCTTGTCCGCTATTCCATTTTGGGTTGTCCCAAAATTCTTGTCCACTTTCCTTTTTTAGTAAATTATTACACACAACTTTTTTGTGGGACCCACAACTTTATACCAATCTACACACAACTAATAATTCTCTTTAAAAATCGTGTAAAAAATAAATTGGACAAGAATTTTGGGACGTGAATAAGAGAATGGTTGAGATTAAGGTTAGGGAGAGAACTTTTACGGCGGTAGCCGCATTATATGTTAGTTATGACATCACTGATTAGGATTAGTTTTTGTTGTTATTCAAATATTTCTATGTTTATGGTATGACAAACTGAAAATGATGTCTGAAACATTTACTTTGACAACTACGTGCAATAATTTATCTTGTAATAAAAAGTCATAAATTATAATTTCACTAATATGTTGCAGCTTGAATTGATTTTTTCTGTAAATAAGGGCAAAAAAAATGTAAGGAAAAATTCATTTCGTAGTATTTGAAGTATTTTACTGTTTTTCGCATAACATCTCTATTAATTTAGTAAAATCTGTTATTAAGGCCCCATTTGGGAAAACATAAGCACTGATATGTTCGGATACATTTATAAATAAGTACTCCCTCCGTCCCGTTTCAAACGATCAGTTTCAAATGGGCACGGAAATTAAGAAAGTTGAAGATAAAGTATGAAAGATGAGTAGATGATAAAGTAAGAGAGAGAAGATGAGTGTAATAGTGAGAAAGTAGATAATAAAGTATGAGAGAGAAAATGATTATTATAATGAGAGTAGATAAAGTAGGTGAGAGAAATGATAAAATATGAGGAAGTTATTTCCTTTTTGGGAAACGGGTCGTTTCAAATGGGACGTCCTGAAAAGGAAAACAGATCGTTTCAAACGGGACGGATGGAGTACTTAATTAGAAAAAATAAAATATAATTAAAAAAATTATTATTAGTGAATTTGATATGATGACTTTTTTTCATAAATTATTTTTTTTCCAAACATATGTAAAAGACTTTATTTTTTAAAATAAGATGAAATAAGCTACAAATAAGGCATTCCAAATGGGCAGAATTACATTTACTATAATCCGTTGTACATTTTTGACCATTGAAGAATTACTAATAAAAAATCAAATTATTTAGTTATTGTTTTACACGTATATTCAATAACGTTTGTTTACTATAAAAGAATTTATTATTTAAGTGAATCATAACCAGAGACGGATTCAAGGGGGTGCGTGTGGGTGCGACCGCCTCCTGAACTTTCGTGTATTACTACGAATTGTCTTCAATTTTTAGTAATTTATATTTTAACTCAAAGTAAAAATTAAGAATAGTGTGAATGTGACCACTATTTTAGGAAAATATTAAAAAATATAGATTAAGTGTCACTAATTTTAGTAATTTGGACATCTATTTTGATAGAGTTACATATATATAATATAACATATACTATAATTTTATACAATTATATATGTTTGTGTTTTCATTTTTTGATACTTGATTGTCCTTTGAGTAAAATTAGAACATTTGAAGCATGAAAAAAATATATCTTTCAAATACTTAATTGATTCATATGTTAGAGATTGTTATTCTTCGGAATATCCTCCAACTAAATCAAGGCTTCGTCAAAATAGGATTTTATATTATATTTTTCGAATAAATTATAAACAACACATAACTTATATTCGTAGAAGAAAATATAATATCGTTAAATAAGCCTTAGTAAGTATATTTAGACCAAAATAGAAATAAAATCCCTAAAAAAATTTCTCTGAGGCTCTGCCCCCAAACCCCCAAACAAATGAAACTTAGCCGTAAATTTCGCCCCCTCTAATAATAAATTATGGATCCACACCTCTGATCATAACGTATCTTTGTGTTCAAATATATAGGCTATAAAGAATAAACAAAAGACAACAATCAATCAAAATAACTGTCGGAGTAATTATCTGATAAATGGCTGTGTATGTGTGTGATTATAAACATTATATTATACAAAGTGAGATTTTTTCTAGACACAATTGTCAGAACATGTGCATGGTTCTAATATCCTACGAGACCGGTTTAAAAGATTGTCGTTACGATGAGTATCACTGTATGTCCGTACATAATTGTATTTAGGCAAATTGACAAAAATAGTCCTTAAACTTCGTGTTTTTTCGAATTTTGTCCTCAAACTTCTTGTTTTTGTTTTTTTGACCCTCAACTCCTTGTTTTTGCGATTTTAGTCCTACCGTTAGATTTTCCGTCAATTTTAACGGTAATTAAATTTTAATTTTAAAAAATAAAAAAATTAAAAGGACAAAATCGAATTTTTTTTATATGGACCAAGATTGCAAATGAAAAATTATTTGGGACCTATTTATAAAAATTAAATAGTTTATAAAATTTACTTCAAAATAACCATTTAGCGCATAATATTTACTTCAAAATAACTAGAAAACATCGGCGACGAAGGAGGCCGACGGTGAAGAACATTCCCTGGAGCTCGCAGCGGAAGAGGAAGTGGGAAAGGAATCCGCCGAAGCTGATGAACATGGGGACGAGGTAGATCCAGGCGAGGAAATGGCCGAGCTGATCATCGCGCTGGTAGCGGACGTGAGTTATGGTTACGACCTTCAATGGCGGGTGGTGGTGTTGGGGATTCGTCATGGCAGTTCTATGCAGAGAATGTGAATACGAGACTAACCTTGTTTGCAGTAGTTTTTTTTGGCTTATTATAGTATTTGCAAATAAAACTAATATTTTCTATTATTTACGAACTAATACATATTTTCCTCGTATTCTATTATTCATGAAAAATTACGAATTAAATGTTTTTTATAACATATTATTCATCGTAAATTATGAACTGACACATATTTTCCTCGTATTCAAAAATTTAATGCAAAATCTCGTCGATACGAAGCAATTAGCTTATTTGTCTAAAATTTGTGAAATCAGTCCTTAAACTGTTTTATTTTGCTAAATAGGTCCCAAATCATTTTTTATTTGCAATTTTGGTCCGTGCAAATAAAAATTCTAATTTTGCCCTTTTGATTTTTTATTTTTAAAAAAATAAAATTGAATTAACGGTTAAATTGACGGAAAATCTAACGGTAGAACTAAAATCGCAAAAACAAGGAGTTGAGGGTCAAAAAAACAAAAAAAAAAAAAGTTTGAGGACAAAATTCGCAAAAATGCGAAGTTTGAGGACTATTTTTGCCAATTTGCCTTGTATTTATAATGTATTCATACAATAGTTTTGTTTATTTAATTCACTACTCTTCTGGATCATGTGTACACAAATATTCCCAAAACGACAAGTTTGAAAATCTCTGCATGTGTAATTTAATATGCCGTCGACATTTGTTTTCTCATCCCTAAAATATTATTGTTTTGTTTTAAAATAAATAAATATATATCATAGGAAGTGTATTATTGAGGTCTAAGTCTAACCGCAATGCAGAAAACCTTGAAAACATGCGAAAATATTTATTTTTTTATTTTTTTATTTATAATACGTGCATGCTTAGAAACCCTTCTCTTACCCACGTAAGCACATATATAATTAAGTTATACTCATTATATTCCATTAGAAATGACACGTTATCTTTATCGAACGTTACACTACAAATAATATTTTTACTAAAATGACAAAAATTGTGTGAGCCACATTTAACTACTAAAAAACAAACAATCTACACCACATAACACCACTTTATTGATCCCGCCGCTCGAAAGAAACGTGTCGTTTCTAAAAAATAAAGGGAGTACTAACTACTGCATTATCCAAATTATGATAAATCGAACTAAGCTAATTGTGTATGACTAAGATAGTACTTAATTAAGAATATTATTTACATTGTTGAAGTTTGTAAATATAGTAAAGTAAAATATAACGCTTGAGTAGTGAATTATGATGATAATTCAATACCTAGGGTTTCGTATTTTTCGGTTGTGTAATATTAAACGTGATACATGTATGAGTGATATAGAGACGAAAAGTGAAGAATAGTTATAGATTGATATTATATAGTTCCAAATTTTTTATCTATATTAGGTTGTTCCAAAATTCTTGTCCATTTTCTTTTTTTAGCAAATAATTACACACTATTTTTTGTGTGACCTACAACTTTACATAACTTTACACACAACTAACAACTCTACTTAAAAACCACGCCGAAAAGAAAATGAACAAGAATTTTGGAACGGAGGGAATAGTATCATATTAATATGTATGAGTAACAACAGTGAAAAACTTGGGTTTGATTATTAGAAAATAGTATTTTCTGTGATTTAATTAATATTAATCGGCATCCACGATTTCAACCTCAAAGATTGAAATTTAACTTCAATTTGGTGCTGATGCCGACGCCGTTGAAATATAGCAACAATATTTCTAAAATTCAAAATTATTGACTTCTATTAATAGAAAAGGTTAATCTATTGTTAGTTGCTTATTGACGTAATTAATAAATGTGTATAAGAAAGTACTGGCGAAAATTGACACTAAAAATGTGGTTTAACCAAATGTGGTCAGAACAAAAATATGTAGTAATTAATTTAGAGGGTAAATATTACATGGAAATAAGGTGATTCAAAAGGAAAGAACATTAATTAAATATATGAAATTTCATCTAATTTTCAAGAAGATGATAAATATTAAAATGAAAATTCCCAAGAAATCACTCTCACGCATAAATATCTCTCATAACATATTTATATTAAATACATGAAATTCATATAATTTTCATTTCTTCCATCCAAAATAAGCCAACCAAAAAAAAATTAAAAAAAATAAAAGCAAGGAAATAAATACCGTTGGTCTCTCGTGTGATCGACCTCTCACATAAAGTTGAGTAAAATCATGCCTTAACATTTTGACCAAATCTAAATATCCAAATTCATTGAACCAAAAATCCAACTACAATCAAACTTCTTATCTCAAAACACTCTACCTTAGGTTTGTCGACCATACCCAAGTTTTTTATAAATTAAATCGATTTAGATTTTTAATAATATTATATAATTTAAGGAAATGTTCACTTGAACTCCCTAGCCACATAATATAAATATTCGTGGTCGTGACATAACAATGCCGCATATTTTGTCACGACTTTCATTATTATTTTCCTATTTAGAGTTTCTTCATTATATTTTCATAATAATGTTGTAAATGTGACCTATGTTGTACCAACGGTCACTATTCTAATCTTAATTATTTAGTTGCTTAATCAAAATTTTGTTTTTGGGTCGAAGAAAATCGACCATAGTTATTCGATCTATGCACTACTATTAGCATGGAGGATTCTTGTGTAAAATCTCATTATATTTTTCGAAAAATTAGTTCTCTTCGAAATTGTAAATTTTGTCCTCTAAATCCTAATCATAGATTCGGCCCTAGCCATGAACAACATATATATTCCTATGATGATTAAGTTTAGGTTCATTAGAACACCATTATTCGAACTAGTATCAATCGAGTGCAACGTCTCAACGACTCTCCCATCAATTTATTTCCATCTTTATCAAAAAAACTCTTGTATTTGTTTTAGTACCACACGTTTATAATTAAGTCTACATTTAAGTAAGTGGTACACATTGTTGAATTATAAAATCAATTATTGCTGACACCTAGTTAAGTTAATTAATTTAAATATTCAATTATATTATATTCGACTGATATAAATAAATGTGTGTGATATTTTTTTGTTTGAAATTAAGAAATCATAAAAAAATGGGGTTCTAACGAGAAACACACATTTGTCACATATTCAATGTCTCTAATGTCTTAGGAGATATTATTCTGTTCGTTTATGGTACCAAACTAAAATTGAAATATTGATCGATTTCAACTGCTAATTAATGTCTACATTGACTTAATAATTTGTTGCCCAAAGTTGAAGTCAATGTTATTATGATCACGATTTTTACTCAAAAAATATCAAAGATCAATGCTAGTTAATTATTACGGTCATTTCCAAATGTTGAATTAATGTATAGTCTAAAATAAGCATTTGCAAACACCCTTAATATAATTAAATGTAGAATTATTACGGTCATTTCCAAATGTATAGAATTAATGTAGAATTAATGTATAGTCTAAATTAAGCACATATAATTTATATAACTGAATACTGGCTATGAGAAAATTTGATGCCAGGTGTCCGATTAATCAAAATATCTGTATTAATTCTTATGTCTAGGATTTAGAAATTTCAATCAGAATATATAATATAAAAATACATATAAAATAACAGAAACTCGTAATACTCAAAATAAAAATGTACGTAACTAAGATATTTCATGATAACATTTATGTGTGTATCAGCAAGTGACTATATATTTTATGTTCTGGGGACATCTTAATTCAAATTGGAAGTAGAAAATTGTTGTGAGGGGATACTTGTTTTTTTACATTATTATTTTTTCGATTCACTTAGACTATATATATATATATATATATATATACATTATTATTTTTTCGATTCACTTAGACTATATATATATATATATATATATATATATATATATATATATATATGTGGATCCTATAAGAAGGAAGCTTAAGATAGAAAATAAGGAGGATTTATAACCATAGATTCTTATCTAATGAATGGTTAAGATTAATATTATTTTTTTAATTTTTGTAAAAAATAATATTAAGAAAAGGACAATTTGGGCATGAAAAATATGCATATTTAAAACCCTTCATAACTCCTCCCCCAAAACAAGGAAACCCTTGGAGAGAAATAATTAGAATTTAATGTTTTTCCCAAAAAACGATTCATTGAAGATTTTGGATCAGATTTTCGAATTCCAAATACAATTAATTTTGTTAATCAACGATATTATGTTTCCATATGAATGATATTATGCATAATAATTACATTGAACGTATTAAAACATATGTGTTTAAATATGCATATCAAATGAAATAATTGTGCATATTATCTAGTTTAGCACTAGTACATTATGTGATTAAAAAAATTCACAATATTCAATGTATATAAATGAATAGTATCATGCATAATTATGTTTAAGATCATGCATATTTAGACATTGATGAACCAAAATGTTAATTCACATTTATACAACAATGTAATTGTGATCTAATAGTTTAATTGAATGCATATAAACGAATTGTATTATATATAGTTATTTGAAAATATATGCATATTTACCACTAATAATTACATTATGTGAAATAAAAAAAAAATCACAATATTTAATGCATATAAATGAATAGTATTATGCATAATTATGTTTAAGTTCATGCATATTTAGACTTTAATGAACCGAAATGTTAATTCACTATTTTTACAATAATGTAATTGTGATATGATACTTTAATTGAATGCATATAAATGAATAGTATTATGCATAGTTATTTGAAAATATATGCATATTTAGCACTAATAATTACATTATGTGATACAAAAAAATCACAATATTTAATGCATACAAATGAATAGTATTATGCATAATTATGTTTAAATTCATGAATATTTAGACTTTGATGAACCGAAATGTTAATTCACTATTTCTACAATAATGTAATTGTGACCTGATACTTTAATAGAATGCATATAAATGAATAATATTATGCATAGTTATATGAAAATATATGCATATTTACTCTAAAAGTGTCATCATATTATTATATTAACTTATTCAGGAAATGGAAATAAACGAGAAAAGAGATGGAATGATTATTTAGAAAATGAAAATATGCAAACAATCTCTAAATTCAAAATTTTGAACTCAAATTAGATCCTAAATTTTATTTGATATAGAAATTGCGTGTTCTTTTAGAAATAGAATCAATTACTCAAAAAAGGAAATGATGAAAATTAGGACTAACTTTAGAAACAATTACACAAATAAAGGAAATTAAATGGACAAAAACACCCTTAATGATATGTTAATCAATAATAAAGTACTAAATAGAAACATATCTTAAAAATAATCAGAATCCTAAATTTTAAAAAATGGAGGGCTATGATTCCTTCTTATTTCTTATTTTAAGCCTCCTTCTCATATGATCCATATTTCATATATGAATGAGGAGGTTCAAATGTGAACAACCTCTTATTGTGTGAATGTGTGAACACTGCACTTTAAAGACAAATGTACTGCACTTTAAAGGTAAAAATACTACATTTTAAAGTGCAGTACTTAAAGTGTAGTAATTTGTCTCTTTAAGTGCAGTACGTAAAGTGCAATATATTTACTTTGAAAGTGCAATATGTTTGTCTTTAAAGTGCAATGTTCACACGTTCACACGATAAAAACTGTTCACACGGGAACCACCTATATATATATAGGGTGTGGGTCTGGTGAGAACCCTCCTATTTGTGAGAATTAGTAACTAATCATGGCCTTAGATTTCATTAATTTAATGGTCCTGATTTATTTTTTTTCATATATTTTTAAATATAATTTTAGTTTGTTTATTTAATGAAGGTTAAGATTGTAATTTTTATATTTATGGATTTATAGATAAGGTAAGTTTCTTAATATCTAATTTAAAAGATTATTTATAATTAAGGCAAGTTTCTTAATATTTAATTTAACTTTTAATTAACATATTAATTAATGTGGATAAATATAGCAACAAACAAATTGATTTAAATAACTTCTGATATTATTAATTCTAAAATCATAATTCATTATAAATCTACCATTTAAAACTGTATTTTATCCATAAAAATATTCAAAAAATCTATTTTACTATGCATAAAAGTCTCTTTCATTATGCAAAAAATCACACATTAAAAGTGTATTCAATTATGCATAAAACTTTCATTCATTATGCATAAATATCTCCTGCATTATGCATAATAGTCTCTTGCATATTGCTACAATCATGTTAAGCAAACATAAAATTGATGGATTTGTAAAAATAAATTATTAATATATGCATAACAAGTTCATATTTGTGCATAATAGACAACTAATATATGCATAAAACTTGTAAAGACAAATTACTAATATATGCATAACTAAGTTTATATTTTTGCATAATAGACAACTACCATATGCATATTACTAATTTTAATTTGAAAGTTTGTAATAACATACTAATAATATATGCATAAGACAATTAATATTTATGCATAAAATATTAATTATATAACAAAAACTAATATGAATATAGAAGCTTGTATAATAAATTATTAATATTCCTATGACCTTTAAATTGATATATTCACCCATTGTATAAAAGAGAGAGAGAAACGTGAATAGTTGAGGAAAAATGAGGGAGAGAGAAAAATAAGGGAAACAGTTTTAAATGTGGAAAATCTAAGGCCACGATAGTTCCTATTTCTCACAAATAGGGAGGGTTCTCACAAGATCCACTCCATATATATATATATATATATATATATATATATATATATATATATATATATATATATATATATATATATATGGGAGGGTTCAATAAGGAACACCACCTTATTGAAGGAATTAGGAACAAAATCTATCCATCTATTTTATACAATCAAAGGTCAGGATTCAATCTTATAATAATAATAAAAATACATTAATAGTTTTTCTATGATAATAAACTCACTTATTTATTTTTAAGTTTACGTATTCTCTCCTCTTTTTCCATTATATCATCTCTCTCCTCTTATCTATCTTCTTACCCCTCTCTTATCTATCTTCTTACATCTACCAAAATTCAGACCTGTCACCCAAATCCAGCGGTCCCTCCTCCACCAAGCCGCCGGCCCTCCGTTGTAGTGCACAGATTTGCTCCGCTGTAGTGCTCTACAGATTAACCATCTCTGCACCGTTGCCGTCGAGATCTGCAAAGATCCGTCCATCAATACACTGCTATCGCCGCGACCTGTAGAGATCTGCTGAGATCCGACTACCCTTATGTAGTCACCGCCGCGATCTGTCCAGATCTGCAAAAATTGCCCCAAATCTGTAGAGATCCGCCCCAGATTTGCAGAGATCCGTTCAAGATTTGCAAATTCAACTAAAGTGCATACGAGATTCATGTAAAGTGCATACAAAATTCGTAAAGTGCATAACAAATTTACGTAAAGTGCATAAAAAATTTCCGAAAAGTGCATATAATTTTACTGTAATTTTGAATCAAGTATTTTGAATAAATTAATTTTATATCAGAGGAAATAGTTTAATTGTTAAATAAATAAAATTTATTATTGAATAATTAAGAGGTTCGAAAGTTTTGTTTAATAAGAAAGAAGAAATAAACTAATCACAAGAAACTAGGATAACAAATTTGTGAAAATTATTTTCATAAATTTGAGGTATGAAATAAGAAAGAAAATGATAAAATTACTTGTGTAACCTTAATGAATAAAATAAAGGGAATTAAAAATTATAAAAAGTTTTCTAATCAAAACCACACATCTTAAGAGATGAATGGATGGAATGTGTTCCTTATTCCTTCATTAAGCATGTGTTCCTTAATGATCCATTTCCTATATATATATATATATATATATATATATATATATATATATATATATATATTTAAATATCTTTGTAGAAAAGCACGAATTTCTCAATCCTCTTAGTTTCTACTTTGCAGTTTCAATTGGCATTATTTTGTTGATAATTTGGGTGCTTAATCACCTCAAAATATTTAAAGGACAACTTTTCAAAGCTATCAAGCCGAACAACACATTTAATTAAAACAATTAACTTACGTCCATTCATGCAAATTCTCAATTATTTGAAGTCTGCATAGATAAAGAAATTATATACTTGTATACATACAAACTAGCTAGATCTATAAGTAGATGAATAATTGAAGTACATTAAAAAATATATATATATTATACATGCATTTTTGTTGGTTTGTTTGTTTGTTCATAATTTAATTATATATTGTCTCAATATATGAAAAGATCTAGAAACAGTGGAATTTATTGGCTCGTCTATCTTCTGAATTGTTAATCCCTGTTATATATTCTTATGCCCTTGGTGACTTTTGTCTTAATTTCATATTATGTACTCGTATATATATATTAAACATGATAACGCACGAGCGAATGTGACATAGAAACTTTTCCAGAATTAATAATACAATTTAAATAAAACATAGTCTAATCTGTATCAAAATAATCAAATATTTACTAGGAATTTAATTTCATGTATTATAGGATTATGTTAATTTTGTGTACGTTCTCATGAGTCCTATCAAACACGCAATTACCAAAAACTAGTATGAAACGAACTAATTTCACCTTCTCAAGCCGTTGAAAAACAGCTAGCATGGAGGAAAATTCATTAAAAAGTCAATTTATTTTCAGAAAAAATACTCTTCAATTGTAGGTAATTAAATTTGACCGAGGCCTATACCAAATATGCGGCTGATATTGCATGTTATCACGTCCAATAATTTTCTTTAGATTAATTGAATATCGGCATATGTATGTATGTTTGAATATTACTGAGATAAGATAAAATTTCTGACATTATTGCATTTGAAAATATGAACACATTATTAATATTTCATGTGAAAGCTTCATATCACGTGATTAAATATTTGGACCAATATTGATGGAACTTCTACACGGCGGAAATTGCCGCAAATGTCGTGCATGCATTTTGTTGATGCTACATTTGGTGAAATACGTAATACGAATGTTAGTCTCAACTAATTATTAGTATCGTACGGTACATTACTGATTTCAAATTCATGCTCTATTATCATATATATATATATATATATATATATATTTTTTTTTTGAATTTCATACATGCACGAATATGTGGTATGAATGCTTCGAATATTATAGCGTAATTAAAATCGTCGAAATTGAAGTTTTGCGGAAGTTTGAAAATTACTTATTTTACACGTACATAAAATATAATCATATTCACACTATTTTGAACCTGCATACAATATATTTATAAAGAACACATGTGCGTGCGTGTCAGTGTGTGTTTGTTATAATCTTGATACTTAATTTTTAGTATGCAATTATCAGAGAGAAGCTTTACAAGCAGACAACAAGACAAGAAAAGCATATGCATTTACCAATTCTCTCTCCCAAAAAATAATTAAAAAAAAATATACAGAGAGATCATATGTAACGCTCCAATTTTCATAACTTAACAAGGGATGTTACTTCATACTTAACATGTATATTTTAATTCCTTAAAAATATTTTCATGGAATAGAATCATCGCATAAACAACGAAAAGTTCATAAACTAAAAGTAATAATTTAAATACGTTAAATCTCCTCGTGACCATCACCACCAACACCTCTATACATCGGCCGAGCCATTTTCTGAAAAATGTTAAAATGATAGGGATGAAAAAATGTTAAAATGATATGGATGAAAAAATATTTAAATGATAGGGATGAATACAACTACTCAGTGAGAGATGTACACATTTACCAAAATTATATATCACTCCGATAAGACATTAAAAATTAGATCATGGAAAAAAAATACTCGGTCACACAGACCATAACCTTGTCATACGGCCAATTCCGACCAATTTACATAGATGATCCAATTTCGATCCTATGGGCCAATTCTGACCGATTTTCATTCAGGATCCAATTTCGATCTAAGGGTCCAATTTCGACCCATCCTTTCATGCATGTCATAATCACATAAAATATCGAACACAACATATAATAAAGATAAACAATATCATTCCCTACCTTAACTTTGACTTGTTTAAAAAAAATAATGGACATCGATGTTTAAGTCATGTGCGTTTGTCCTAAACATGAAAATTTATCTTAATTACTCGTACATGGAACGTCGTGCATGCATCGACAATTCAAATAATTCATAAATGGACATAGATCAAAATAATCAAATAAATGTATTTTATACATATTCTACTTATTAACATGCAATTTTAACGGTTTCACATAGTAATAAAACTAAGTGTGTATATATATATATATATATATATATATATATATATATATATATATATATATATATGGAGAACACTCCCTTATAGAGAGAATTAAGAACAATACTACACCATAGATCAAGATAGTTGGATGGACAAGATCATTAAAAATTTTGATTTGTTTTTGGATTTTTTTAATAGATTATGCATTAGTAAGGGTTATAGGGATAAATGTGCATAAGAATTATATACCCTCTCCAATCTCTCTCTCTCTCTCTCTCTCTCTCTCTCAAATCTTCATTAATCTTTTTCTCTCTCTCTCTCAAATATTCACGATCCATCCCTCTCTTCTTTCTCCAAAAAATTTCTACGAATTTGCATAGAATTGCCGCCTAGATCATCACAACCTCGGTTCATCGTCGTCGCCTCGATCATCACCGCGATAGAAGTTTCGGAGTAGCCGCGATGGTTCTTCCTCCCTCTCTTCTATCTCTCTCGTCTCTTCTCCCCTACCCCATGTCTGCACAGATCTATCCTAGATTTGTGTAGATCTGTTTCAAATCTATGTAGACACGTCTCAGATTTGTGTAGATCTATCCGCGACAGAAGCTTCGAAGTCACCGCGACGATTCTTCCTACCTCTCTTCTATCTCTCTCGTCTATTCTCTCCCTACCCCATATTTGCACAGATTCATCCTAGATTTATGTAGATATGTTCCAGATCTGTGTAGACATGTCTCAGATCTGTGTAGATCCGTCTCATACTTCTAAATTTGACGAAATTGCATACAAGATTCAAATGAAAGTGCGTACAAAATTCAAAAATTTATTGTGAGAGTTATTTTGGTATTGCTATAAAATGTACACAAAGAGAGAGTGTGAGTGATTTGGAATTGAGTGGTGTATTGGTGGTGTTGGGGGCGTACGCATCTAGAATTTGAATTTTGGGTTCAACAAATGTTTTGCGAATTTGAGAAACATGTGCATACAAATTATAGTTAATGTGCATAGAAGATATAAAAAATGTGCATATAAATTATAGAAAAATGTGCATATAAAAAAACGTGCATACAAATTATATAAAATGTGCATAGAACACACAAAATGTGCATAAAAAAATAGACGAAACTATGAGAAGTAACAAGAAAAAATCGTGAAGTATTCAATTACGTTGGTGAAATCAGCAAAAACGTGAAAAGTGACGAGAAAAAATCGTAAAGTATTTATTTCGAGTAAAAGAAGAAGGATGAAGATAATAATTTACTTTTTTTGAACAAAAGGAAAAGACTACAAAAGACATAACATACAAAAGACTACGATACCCTTAATAACTTATTTTGAAACATAGGAAACTCCTCATTCCAGATTCAATCTAAGCCACACAACACTAAAATGAATGGATGGATCTTGTTCTTAATTCTCTCATTAAAGGAGTTTTCTCAATTTATCCTCCTCCTAAATATATATATATATATATATATATATATATATATATATATTAAACATAACAATTCAATTGTGCATTTAGTAATTTAACAGTTCATTAAATAAATTAATGAAATCATAAAAATTATCCTAAAAATTATAGATCTCGATCATGAAGAACATAATACATATTCCATCACAATAAAAATTATCATGATCAAGAATTCATTTAGTAGTAACACGAAAACTTTTGGTTTTCAATATACATGTACGTTGATAAAAGATCTGGCACATGAAAGAACAATTTAAAAAATAAATAATAAATATAACCTAAAAATTTTATATTTTTAACATGAATGACCTAACATATAGTATATCTCATTAGAATTCAGTATATCCCATTAGAATTCAGCATGGTCTAAAAAACATAAAGAAAACATGAAAAGTAATTTTCCTATCTAGCTCATAGACATGCTGTCAAAAACTGGTAGGTTAAGAATAACAATTTGAAAAAAATATTCATCATACTTGTAAAATTCTACAAAAATAATAGACTTTATTAGAAATACCGAGGAAGACGATTCTAAATTTTCACGATGAGATGACGACGTAAAGATGTGAAAATAGTTCTTGAAGCAACTCCTAGATATGTTGGCAGATGCGAAAATTTTATATGATCGCTATATTATGAGCGACTAAGGTATTTACAGGCCTAGATTAAATTATATAATGATCATAATCATAAAAGGTATCAAATATATTGTATCCATAATTATTTTCGTACTTATATAATTTAGATAGAATTTAATCTATTACCTACCATATAAGAGATTCAATTATAGATTAATTAGGATATGCATAAACACAACTAGATTTTATCCTAAAAAAAGTATATCAAAAATATAATATCTATTTCATTCATAAAACATAATTTTGAATTATCTCCTAATGACTTAATATAAATATAAAGTATTATATCCTTTCATGAATCTTAGTATGTTTAGAAAATTCGTAATAAATAAATATTATTCTTGCCTCATAATTATAACAATAAAAAAAATATAATCATAATATGATATAAATAAACACATTAAAATCCAAAATAAATTTAAATAACAAAAATAATTTAGTGAAAAATAAGATAGATGTTTTAATTTTTTATTTTAATTTCTAAGGCGCGATTTACAGAACTAAAATACTTAATAACATTCATGAATAAATATGCAGTGTATTTTATATTAAAAATTTCAGGCGTTAGATCAGATGTATTTTTCCTGACAATTTCCGCAACAGCTCGCAATTAGCAGATATTCTAGTCTGTAATAGAAAGAGTCGAGCCCTTATCAACTTGGTAGGATAAGCGATTAGTCATACTGATTTATCTCTTGTATAAACTTTTCTTATGCGTGCGTTGCGTACATATTTGATTTATCTAAAAATTAAATGAAAGAATTTAAATTGACATAATGAGAAGCATCGATGATTAAAATTTGACCAAATCTTAGGAGACAAGATGTAATTGATGAATTAATTATGTCTTATAAAAGATAACTTGACCACATAGCGCAGTGGATTAGCGCGTCTGACTTCGGGTCAGATAGGTTCGACTCCCACTGTGATCCATTTTTTTAAATGGACTACTTTGTTGGGTCTGTTAGCCCAGCCAGCTAGCTTTTAGTAAGGGTCAATTTATACACCCATTAATATACTTAGAAGATAATATTATTAATAATATAATTATTATATATTTTCGAAAGTTGGATTTTATTTAGCTAGCTTTTAGTAAGGGTCAATTTACACGCCCATTAATATACTTGAAGATAATATTATCAATGATTATAATTATTATATATTTTCGAAAGTTGGATTTTATTTTAATTTTAATATTGAGGAGCTCGTCGTCATTATTTTTATGCATATAGGATAAAACTCACATATAGCGGCCTCAATAGAATTTGCGTATAGGATAAAACTCACACATATCGGTCTCAGTAGAATTTGAATTCATGACATTTGACCACAGACTTAGCACCTTAACCGTTATGTCATCCCATGGACTGAAAATAATTATATTGTTTCTTCGGATGGCTTAGCGGGCGTCTATGGTCAAGTACTCGACTTACTCGAGTGTCACACATAATTAATTCTATGGGGTATGTGCAAGAATGTGCATATCAAATACCCATAAATGCAAAAATATACACAAGACTCTCAAAATGCAAAAATATACATTTACATTATTTTAAATATATAAGATACCCTATACCCTAGCCTCCTATTACTACAACCATCAATTCTCTCTCTTCTCTTACATTTTGCAAGAAAAAGTCCTAAGTGTCTCTCTCTTCTCTTACAAGCATCAATTTTCGTAAACTTTGTATCTCTCTCTCTTTACATAACATGCATGCAATATAAGGGGCCATTTGGTACGAATTTGGGAATGACAATGGCAATGAGTATGATAGTAGGGTGATTAGGTATGGGTATGACAAATCTCTTTAATGGTGTTTGGTACTTATTCGGGAATGGGTATGATAACCAAATTTGATGTTTGGTTATTTTAGCCTCAATGGGAATGATCCTTCCATTTCTCTGCAATAAGCAACAACTAAACAACCTAGAGTTCAAAAGAAGTAATTCACAAAGTAAGAGGGATCACTGCACGATTAATTTCTCTACACTAAGCAACAGAGGGATGTGTTATGCTAGTAATCAGAGAGAATGGATAAAAAGCAAAACCAATCACGTTCTGCCAAAAGTATATTCATCCATTAGTCCCATAAAAAGTATATTCATCCACTAGTCCCATAAAAAGCATATTCATCCCACTAGCCCATAAAAAGCAAAACCATTAATCAAGAATTAATGGAGTAAAAAGCATCTTCTTGTTTGCACATATCTTGAAGAAATCACGAAGGGAAACAACAGTAAGCATTTTTTCTAAAACAGAGGTCCAAGAATCACGAAGGCAGAATCACGAAGGCAAATCACGAAGAAATAATGCGCTTGCAGTTTTTCCCTTTTTCCAATTACCAGTAAGCATGAAAATTAAAGATGTTGGAAATCATTTTTTGAGCAATAAGGGAGGTGTGAGTAGAGCGCAAAAATTGAAGTTCCGACCATCGGGTATGGTCAGAACTTCAATTTTTGCGTCTTTGGGAACCTTGATATTGTGAGAGAAAATATTTGAAGAGAAGAAACCAGAAGGGAGAAAATATGGTTGAAGAACGGCGCCAACCTGAACTCATTCCCACATGGGTTTTAGAATTGAAACCCTAGTTTTACTTGGGTTTGAGAAAAGTCATTCCTATATGGGTTTGATACCCATAGTAGGGATTCGATACCCCCGAAACAAACATCATATATGTGTATTAAATCCGAGTGATACCCATAGTAGGGTTTGAAACCCACCAACCAAACACCCCCTAAGACAATTAATTCTTTCAATTATTTACGTAAAATGCATGCAATCTAAGGCAATTACATGCAACATTAATTCCTTAAATTATTTACATAAAATGCATGATCTTCATGTAATTAATTATGTCACTTATATTTAATATTTTTTAAATATATGTTTACATACATAATATGAACATATTAATAATATGTACATAATAAATAGAAAAATTATAATTATGTAATTATTACGCAATTGCTAATTTACGTAATTGCTAATATATTATTAATTACGTAATAATTTTAATTAACGATATATGTTATATTTTAATTAATTTCTCCCCTTTATTAGTGAAAAATATTGTAACTAATAGATTTGCAATATTAGTCAAGAAAATCTGAATAATGTCAGAAAAAGGAGACGAAAAGATTCTAGAGGGCACGATATACACTCAAAAGCTTATACGCATGGGGTGTCGTGTGTCTCTGAATTAAGTACACGAAATTCTGGACGACACGATATACACTCAAAAGCTTAACAAAATTGCCTAAATGAAATTAACAAAATTGCCTAAATTAAATTAACGAAATTGCCTAAATTAAATTATCGAAATTGTTTAAATTCAATTACCGAAATTGCCTAAATTAAAGAAATTCCCTAGATTAAATCAACAAAATTCCCTAAATTAAATTTACGACATTTCATAAATTAAATTAACGAAATTCAATTTATAAAATTGACGAAATTCCCTAAATTAAATTTACGAAAATATTACAATTAAATTTATGAAATTCCACAATTACATCTTCAAAAAATTCCAAAAAATATTACAATTAACCACAAAATGGGTACTAGTTATTCACGTTACAAAACACGATATTAGTTATATAAATTTGTTGGGAGATGATTCAGTAGCATAGCGTTAGAAGATGTGAATGATCTCAAACCCTAATTTGATCGGTGAACCATTGAGTTGTAATTGTATTGCCTCTGTCTCTGAGAGTTTCAGACTCAGTAGACATTCTTTCTGGTTCAAGCACTCAGTTCTGTCTGCTGACCCTTCAGCAGACTATCAGCCTCAGTACCATGGAATGAAGACTCAGCAGTTCTGGACTTAGCAGGAGCAGCATACTGAGAGGCTTTCTTACTCAATCGTGTTGGACTCAGCAGGAGCAGCATACTGAAAGGAGTCAGTGGAACTAGACTCAGCAGGAGCAGTTCACTGAACTCAGAGTTGACCTTCAGTAGAGTTGGACTCAGCAGGAGTATATTACTGATAAGCACGTAATTGTTGCTTTTATATTACCGATATTATGCGTGTTTGTCTCGGGTTTATGCGTGTAGGAGGTGGATAAAAGGCGAAAAGATGGTGAATGTTGCCTTTGTACGTATTGGAAGCTGCTTGCATGCATTATGTGATCAAAGGAGTTTTGGGCCAGAATATTAGGCTGAACTGGGCAGGATTTGGACCCCCCAATTGGGCCAGCTTAGTAGACCGAAGAAATGTGTTAAATGATGACATGAAGAAGCCCAGCCCAATACAATTGGAAGAAATTGGAGGGAAAGCTGTTTGGTAGAGCTACTAGCTATGAAGGAAACTGGTGTAGAAAAGTACAGTGGCAGGATACTTGTTCCTGCCACAACCGCCTAGTAAGGCATGATTTCCTTACACAGCCAACTGCTCCCATCAGCTTTCATCCAGTTTCGTCAAATCCGCCCATGCTGCATTTAATGCATGGAGAGGCTCAAGGCATGGGGATGTAATGATTTAGACTTCAGCTTTTGAACTTGTTTTGGATATAATGTTTATGTAATAGTAAGTATGACAACTCTCTCATAACTTTATCACAACTTCTCATAACTCTTTTAGACTTTATCTCTCTAGTTTTAGTTTCTCTTTCTAAATTTCGAAACTCTCTCTAGTTAGTTCTTGTTCTTCATCTTCAAAGCTCAAGTAGTTGAAGCACTTAAATTCTCGCCCAGCTAAAGCATTTAAATTTCGAAGATCTGCCTCAGTAATGTTCTCTGTTTTCTGCCTTGTTTCGTTCATTTAATTCTGCACTGTTATTTCTGTTTATTTAAGGTTTCAGAATTAATGCTCTTCAAATTAGTGTTTTCTGCATTTATGATGTTATTCTTTTGCATGTTAGCTTGCTTTCTTGTTCTAAATGTGTAGCTAAACCCTAGATTCGGCTAGGGCAGTGAAACACCCGATCCTTGCCTTCATGAGATCTTAATGTGCTTAAAATTAGTTAACTAAGTGTTTCGTTCCAGATCTGTGTAGATGCTTGCTTAAGATGACATATGACTTATCACCCTAGGTTAACTGGACTGGTGTTGAACAGGAAGGGGAGATGGTAGAGTTATTTTCATGCTCAACATGGGTAGCTTTGCTAGTTCGGTTTCTTGGATATTAATGCTCCTTAGTTGTAGATCTACGCAATGCTCAACATGGTAGATCGACACTAGAGTAGGGAGTAGGTTAATGCTCAACATTCCTTCTCCATGTTAAGAATAAGATTTAGGTGCGTCCGTGCTCAACACGGCACCTTAGCCGAGCAACCTTAGGAAAACCGATTAATCTTAGAATCGAGGATTGGAGGCCGATCAGTGTGGATCTGCCTAAAGCCGAGTCGCTTTTAACATTTGTTTTCATCCCCTGTTTTTAATTGCGCAGTTTATGATTTATTGCCTAGTGTTAATTAAACCCGAAGTTAATGGTGGTTACTAACCAAACCCTTTTTCGGTCTTTAGATATAAATTGCTTAAGTCTACCCATTCCCTGTGGATTCGATCCCTGCTTGCTAACTGTGCTAGTATTAGTTTAGTTGTCTGTCGCAGGTGTTATAAATTATTTTTTGTACACGGTTTTAACGACGAAATCATGCCCGACCAACTACTGAACCAAGGTCAGACTCAGCAACGGTCAGACAGTCTCTTTGACTTTCAGTGATCTTCTATGTTAAATCAGTAGAGTCATACGAAGTACTGAAAAGTCAGCTTCAGATCTGCCTTGAAGTCTGTTTGTCTCAACCACTTTCTACACCTCGGCTAATGACCAGCTGTCCACCTTCTGATTAAAGCTGCAAGTCAACATATTTCCAGAAATGGAGGGAAAAGACTCTGCCAGATTTCTTTGAAAGAGCCGTTAGCTACCCAAAAGAGAGTGACACATGGATCATCGTCTCCAATGGATCTTTCCATGACTCATCTCTATAAATAGAGGGAAGAATTCAAATCGAAGCTCACGATACCAAGAGACCAAGAACACACACGAGCGATTACGAGCAAACACCTACCGACTTAAGCTTTCCGCAAGATCTTCAAAGAATTACTCCAAGCGAAAGGCGACATTCTTGCTCAAAGGGAACCAAGCTGAATTAGATTCAAAGCCTCTAGTATCCAAGCGATTGAACACGAACCCAGAGAGATTATTCCTTACTGCTCGTCGCTCTAGAAGCCACTTCCTTGTTCCCTTCCCTCTAACATAAGCTCAGCTGAACATATCTATAGCTTAGATCGAAGGAGTTCATCCCTGAACTGTTTTTTATTGTAAAGAACTCCTTCATAGTTGGAGAGTCTGTCAAACGCTTTAGTTTGATCCTTGTAAACTGAGACTTGCTCAGTATAATATTCAAGACCAGTGTTTGTCCAGTGCACAAACCGACTGAGACTAACTCAGTATAATAAAATAGCCTCCTGATCTTTTCGGGACAGTGGATGTAGGATTTTTGATATCCGAACCACTTTAAAATCGATGTGTTCTGTGTGCTCTGTTTTACTGTTGCATTGATTATTGTTCATACTGAAAATATCTTTCAAAATCATTCAACTGTGTTTCAGCAAAGCTTAAAAGATTGCACTAATATACTGAAACAGTTTTAATAAAAACGTTTTCTAACTCAACTGAATTGGGCCTACACATTTCCGCACTCTACTGAACTCTTACTGAACGGTGCGAATTCGACATCGGCCGCCCAGCGTGCCTCGGATATATAGCCGATCACTCGCCACGCGATTCAGAACAACTTATTTGGTCTACTGAACTTGTTCAGCAAGACACTCTCTTGAAAATGACTGTTCGCGTTTTAAATTGAGAAAGTTTTCAGGTGTATTCACCCCCCCCCCCTCTACACCTGAACGTTTATCTCGGAACCAACAAAATTCACAAGAATGGGTACTGGTGCAATGGTTTCATAGCTTGGAAGATTTCATTAATCTTGGGTTCGAACCCTATTCGCCTCAAATAACCATATTTTTAATTTTTTATTTTGTTTAGACTTCATTAGGCTTTACGTTATAAACATGTATCTTTATAATATTTTCAGCTCTCGGCTTCATGCATGCATGCATGAGAAGTTTTTTTTTTTTTTTTTTAATAATATCTTCAACTTTCGGCTATGTATGGGAAGTGTTTTTTTTTATATATAATATCTTCTGCTCTCGGCTTCATGCATGCATGCATGTGAAGTATTTTATATATATATATATATATCTTCAGGTTTTTGTTTTTATGCATGCATGCTTTTTTTTAAATATCTTCAGCTCTCGGCTTCATGCATGAGAATTATTATTTTATATATATATATATATATCTTCAGGTTTTGTTTTCATTCATGCATGCTTTTTTTGTATATAATATCTCCAGCTCTCGGCTTTATGCATGCATGCATGGAAAGTTTTTTTTTATATATATATCTTCAGCTTTTATTTTCATGTATGCATTTATTTTGTAATTATCGAGGCAAGTGAGTAAAACAAGGAGAAAGAATCCCACCTGCACACACTCTGCACACACACTATATGTGAAGTAGGTTAATTTGTACATTTTTGCAATTATGGGAAATCATGTATATTTTTGCATTTTCCAAGTTTGAAATGTATAGAGTTGACATTCCCCTCTTTTCTATATGGTTTTCAACTACTTCCTCCAGCTTGTTTTCTTTTTTGGATTGTCCCGTTTGACCTATTATGTTTCTTAAAACAAAAAATAAATGCTTTACGAATTCTCACATTTTCTTGGTGGGACTCACCTATCTATTTATTTTAATCTTCGTGCCGAAAAGAAACAAGACAAGTCTGATGAGATGTATACAATACTTAATAGAATTTATTAAGTGTATTTGTTAAATAGTTGGTCGGATCCAATCCATGTCGAAAACGAAAGGAAATATCGGATTCGGATCAAATGTGATAAATGATGGGGGAGCCATCAACATAAACGGGTAGGCCTAAAAGGAAAAACATTAACAAACATCATAAATCAGCCTATTCCTCTTAACCGTCTAACAAGAACATCTCTCTCTCATCACGAAACTGGCATTCAAATCTGAATCAGTGTCTCACGCTTCATCTTCAATTCTTCAATGCCAACAACAGACATCTTCACCAGATGACATGTCCCCACACCACCTCCCTCAATTACTTCTCCGCTCCAACAATCGAAATCTGACCTGAAACTAAAACAAATATCTGCAAATCATATAATCTCGATGCAAATTTCACCGGCAATGAAGCAGTTGCACAAGCAATCGACGAGCGCCCGCAAGGACGAAGAAATGCCGTTCTCTCAAACCCCTCCGTACTCCCCTAAATCCTTAAAGCACCCGCGATCTCTCCCCGGTATGCTCAATTACATCCTCAGGGAGCAGCGGCTCCTTTTCATCCTCGTCGGGATTTTGATCGGGTCGACATTCTTCATCTTTCAGCCTTCGTTCTCGGTCCTCTCTCCGTCCGACCCGCGCGGCGGTATTTCAGCTGGAATTCGTGATTCCGAGGTCAGGTATCGCGATGAAGGCGAATTCTCGAACAATAATGCGAATCGTGTTGCTAGTGGTAATTATAATAAGTTTCCGAATGGGGTGGGGAGAGTTCCAGTGGGCATTGGGAGTAGGAGGAAGAGGATTGTTGTTACCGGTGGCGCCGGCTTCGTTGGGAGTCATTTGGTGGATAAGCTGATCGCCAGAGGGGATGATGTGATTGTCATCGATAATTTCTTCACCGGTAGGAAGGAGAATGTGGTGCATTTGTTTCGGGATTCTAGGTTCGAGCTTATTAGGCACGATGTCGTTGAGCCAATTTTGCTTGAGGTGGATCAGATCTACCATTTGGCTTGCCCTGCTTCGCCGGTGCATTATAAGTACAATCCTGTCAAGACTATCATATCCTATTAATCTAGTAGTTTTTATTGCTCGTTAATTTTGTGGAAATGTTAGGTCTTGTGTTGAATGGCAGCTTAGATCAGAGATTCCTTAAAAGTTATGTGCATTTGCTTATGTCTGTGCATTTTTTATTTTGATTTTTGTTCAAGATGTTTTAATTTGGTGAGTTGAGTTAGCTAGATTTTGTTTTATCCCAGTTCTGATTTAATCATCCCCCCATTGTGTGTTGGGTGAATTTGTTGTGTTTTGAATTGGTTGAGATCCTTAACATGTGATTACAAGACAAATGTGATGGGTACACTTAATATGTTGGGTCTTGCAAAGAGAATCAATGCGAGGTTTCTTCTCACTAGCACGAGTGAGGTTTATGGTGATCCTCTTGAGCATCCACAGAAGGAGACATATTGGGGTCATGTGAACCCAATTGGTTAGTGACATTTTCTTTAATCAACTATTCTCGTTGTTGGTTACGTCGTTCTAACTTCATCGTTCGTCAGGTGTGAGGAGTTGCTATGACGAAGGGAAAAGAACAGCTGAAACCTTAGCTATGGATTATCATAGAGGTGCTGGTGTTGAGGTAATATGCATGCTGCATATTTGCATCCTGAATACTGTGCTTCATATTTGTTCAATTAGTCATCACTTAGATATGTTGCATATTTATGAATATTCTGCTTACCTATTCCTCATAGTAGTGTTATGAATACCGTGCTTCATATTTGTCAACACTTAAATATATTGTATTTTCATGAATACTCTGGTTACCGTACTCCTCATCATTAGTCATTTTAGGTGAATAACGCTTTAGTCACTGATCCCTAAATCCAATAAAAATACCAAGTTACCAACTACGATGACAGTTTAGAGGTGAGAAATAAGCAAACGACTGAAGGGAACTTCTCTAATCGACTTTCCTTTTTATGTGTTTTGTAGGAAGGTATATTGTTGCCAATTCCATGCACTTCAAAAGTTGGCTTTTTGCAATTATTTCTAATAATCGCTCTTGTTTACAGGTGCGCATTGCACGTATATTTAATACGTATGGGCCTCGTATGTGTCTGGATGATGGGCGTGTTGTGAGCAACTTTGTTTCACAGGTTTGTCTAGAGAAAAACAAGTTTCGGTGATTATGGGAAGTTGTTCAAGTCTGGAAGCAACACACTAAAAGCAACTAAATCTATAAAAATGATAGCTTTGAAAGTAAAAATATGTTTAGTATTGATTGCGGATTCTTATGGCCATAACGGTCTTGTGCAGGCTATTCGGAAACAACCTATGTCAGTCTATGGGGATGGTAAACAAACACGAAGCTTCCAATATGTGTCAGACTTGGTATGTGATGCCCTCTCCCTTTGGTACCACCTTAACACTGATATATCTTGTATGCATTATGATATAGCTAGTAAATTGTTTTTCAAGTTATGCAGCACATGAGATTAGATTGCTTTGGCTTCAACTGAAAATAGTGATCACTACAAAATTTTGAGTAATATCAAGGATTGAAATAAGTTCTTTAATAGTTTATAGCTAGAGATATTAAAGTACTGTTATGATATGTCTCTGCTCGTTATGAGTATATACTGTTTTATGAAAAACTCGAGCATTATTTTGTACAGTCCTACAAATATATGCATTTCTAATCTGTCAAAACTGTCATCCCATACCCAGGGGCGGAACCACTAGTGAGCTCAACTGGGCTCGAGCCCAGTGCAACTCTATCCCAGAACCCATATATTTCCTAGCCCAAATGTTGGCAAACCAAATTTAGCCAACTTCAGCCCACCCCATTACACCCCAACCCAACTTAAGTCAGCCCAAGTCCAAGTGCCCAGCTCCAAAAAGTAATCAAATAACTTATTTTTATGAAGTCCCTTAATTCCACTTATTTTTTATGTTCATAATTTATGGTTTGTTTCATGTCTTCCTCTATCGGAAAAGGAGATATTGAAAAAATTTGAAGAGATAGGGAATATAGTTTTTCTGAGTTGTAATTTTATAGCTTAATAAATAAGAATTCTTCCCGAAAAAAAAAAATTTTAAAAATCTTTTCAGTACCAATTAATTGATAGGAGTAAAATATTTTACTAATTTATCTTGAAAACTTCCCATTTTTGTTAGTTTATCTTCTACTGTATCCGTATTTACAACTGATACATATTGAAATATTTTAATACTATGGGGGTGTTTGCAAGGGATTTTTTTAATTGCTTATTAACTTTTTTAACTGTTTAAGTATTTTTAATGTGTTTGCAAAATAAAATTATGTGGTTAGTTAGCTAAAATTAAGCAGTAAAACCATGTTAAGTTAAAAGCATTAAAATATGTGTTTTTTGTTGCTTAAAGTTGCTAAAATTCCGGATATACATTATTTAAATTTTTATAATATTTATCTATTTATTTTTTTATGATCCATAAATTTGAGATTTTATTTTAAACAACTGTTTTTATTATTTTTTAACCAAACACTAAAAAATTAATTATATTGCTTTAAGTTGCCTTTTAACCTTAATACTAAAAACTACCTATTTCTGCTTAAAAGTAATTTTCTCCAACTTTAAGCAAAAGCAAGTAAGAAGTGTTTATAATAAGCATTTGCGAACACCCTTATATATTAAATTAAACATAAATTTTGTGCAGTCGAGCCCATCCCGATGTATATTTTTGGCTCTGCCCCTGCCCATACCCACTCATCTACCATCTTTCATCTCTGCCTCCTACACTGTTCATCTCATAGTAAACTGTAGTAATTATAGTTCACAACTTCACATATAAAAGCAAGAAAGTTCATATGAATGAAGCAACCAATAATTTGCTAATGGTGTCCATAAAATTGTCAGATTATATATATATTTAATGGTAGCCTGATCTGATATGATATATGAATTCATCTTTTGTCAGGTTGATGGATTGGTGGCACTGATGGAAGGTGATCATGTAGGCCCATTCAACTTGGGTAATCCAGGAGAGTTTACCATGCTAGAGCTTGCTGAGGTTAGTCCTGCATAATCTTATTTCCTTTGTAGCCGCCATTTCTTTCTAAAAGCTTTACATTCATCTTGTTTCCTGCATAGTTAAGCCTTTTTCGTCCTAAAACAATAGGTTGTCAAGGAAACTATCGATCCTAGTGCCACGATTGAATTCAGACCAAACACTGCTGATGATCCTCACAAGAGGAAGCCAGACATAAGCAAAGCAAAGGAACTTCTCAACTGGGAGCCCAAAATCTCCCTACGAGATGGATTACCCCGTATGGTCGATGATTTCCGAAACCGCATCTTGAATGAGGATGAAGGTAAGGGAAACAAGTGAAAATAATACTGTATAGATCGACCACGTTGCCCTGATATCTTTACTCAGTTTCACAAAGCAACTTCATATTTTTAGCATTATTTCATGTTTGTAGTTCTCAATATTTCTTAATTCTTTGAGATTTTTTGTAATATTCATTTGGGATTTTGAATCTAATCCTATTCCCATATACAGTGATTGATTATACACAGGTTATAAGTTTTGCAATCCTACTGTCCGTAAGGTGGATATTTGGAATCATATGGACTCATAATTGTTTAGCATAACACAGTATGTAAAGCAAAAGGTAAGAAGAAAATGACTGCATAAAGTTATACATTAAATGCCCATCTAACTCTATGACTTTCTGCACCAAGTCAGTAACTTTTTAATACTAAAATGGAGCAAAGATACTTTGATTCTCATTCAAAAAAGTCAGTCATCAATTTTTTTTTAATGACGAGAGCAATCCACAGCTGCTACCAAAGTGTGCATTAGGTAAACTCAATGGGATTTGAACCCATAATCTTTCGGTTCCGGACTACCCACCTTCACCGCTACGTCGTCCCAATGGTACAAGTCGTCATCAATTTTATAAATAGGCTTTGTATTCCAAGGCATCCTGCATGATTTCTACATTACGCATTCTTCGATGCGGGGAGGTGCAGTAATCCTTCCACCCTAAAATGCGATTTTATATAAAAGTATCACTACTTCTATACCTAACATCAAATTTTCGTATTAATTTTTTAAGAAATATTTGATGGGGAGAGAGAGAGAGAGAGTGTGTGTGTACGTGTTGTTAGACTGAAATGGAGCAGAGTTTTGCGGATTATTTAGCCGTTGGTTTTGTCTGATTATTATCCAAATCTGGTACATATTTCCCTTACACTAATTGCACCCGTTGCTTGTCAGTCTCTTCTGTTGTAGCCCAATTCTGTTTTAAATTCTAGTGAAAATAAAAACAAAATCATTGGAATTTAGTATAGAGGTTATTATGTGGGGCCATGCAGCATTAAAATTACATCCAAAATCTCTATAAATTCTCACTCACATTTCCCCTCCTATTTCAATCATATCAATTCCAACATCAAAATAAATAATAATAGTCTCATAATTTCTCTCTTTTCAAACTCACTCCTCTCTCTCTCATCACTTCTCTCTCTAGAAATATGAAAGGAGTCGACATATTCTGCGCATCACACGCCGCAACGGCAATATGCCTCAGCATGGAGCCGAGCTCCTCCTCCTCCCCGGCCTCCGCCACCCTCCTCCTCGGCAGCGGCGGTGGAAGCGGCCGAGCAATCGACCGCCACAACCCCATCATTAACTCAAAAAGAATTCCCAAACCCACCACCTCAAATCCCCACTCCAAGAAGAAAAAGGATCCAAGAAATATTCTCTCCGACCAAAACGAAAACCAACCAAACCTCGAAGGAGGAAAGACTCGCGCCGCCGCCAATGATGCGAGGAAGAGCTGGAGCTGCACCAAGCCAGGCGATTTTCTCTCTCCTCCCGGTTCCACGAGGTATCTCTTGAGAGACAAAGTCCATTACAACACTTTGCCGGATTCCGAGGAAAATTCAGATAAGGATGTGAAAATTGAAGAGCAATCTCCTTCATCTCTTCCTCCTCAACAAGTTAATCCTTTTGCTTCATTTTATCTACAAGATTCTTTAATTCGCCATAATTAGAAGATAAAGATTCAATTTTTAACTTTCTTGTTTTTCTAGTTCTAAAAAGTAGAAGTTGTCCATGTGGTTTGTTCGTAGGTTGTGGTCCTGAGAGTGTCTTTGCATTGCAGAGGATGTGAGAGAAAGCTGAGGAAACATCTCTCTAGGATGGAAGGTTTGTTTCCTATCTTCTTGTCTTTTTTTTCTCTCAACAGAGATCACCCATGCTAAATGCTATTTTGTCCTCCTGCAGAATAATTGGTATATTATTAATATCGATATAATTGTGAATTGGTTATGAATTGGCATGGCGTAATAAATTTCCAACAACCGTTTCTTTCCTATTCCCACAAGCTGGTAAAAAAATCGTAACTTCAAGGGTAAAATAATAAATTTACGTAATGTGGTTTTCTGTTTGTAATTTAGGAGTAACGTCTTTCGAGATTGATTTTGCGGCGAAGAAGGTGACGGTGGTGGGAAGCGTGACGCCGTTGGATGTTGTTTCGAGCATATCTAAGGTCAAGAATGCACAGCTATGGCCTCCAACTATTTCGGCTTCGTCGGAGAATAAGAACCACGACTACAAAATGGCTGCTGCGCAAATTTAAGACAATGGAATGATGTTTTATCTTCGTGGGGCTACGTCATTCTCTAAATTATGAAATACGACATCAAATATTATTTGAGACGAAGAATTGAGTTGCGGAGGAAAAAAAACAAAAACAAATGTAACCTTTGATTTATGAACTTATGTTGATTTTGGATTTAATTTTCGTTTAATTTTTAGTATGAATTTTTTTGTAACTTTTAGAATAATTTGGTGATATCTCAAACAATAGAATAAAAGCAAGTATAATTTTAAAGGATATCACAACAATATGTCAGTTACTGAAACCAAAGATTTAAGTGAAAAATCTACTCTAAATCAGGTACATAACTTCAATGGTCCAAGGAAAAATAATATCATCCACTTTTTAAAAAAAATAATAATATTGCGTTACTGGTAACTTTTTTTTTTTTTTATTCATGGAACCCGCAGCCGCTACCTTCGGTACGCACTGGGTAAACCGCGCTCCTTGTGCTGCCTGCAAACCACACAAAAGGGTTCAACCACCCTTAATGTGACAGGGTGACAGGCAACACCTAGCGGTCTTGGTGGGAATTAAACCCAAAACCTATCGGTCCCGAGCCACCCACCTCAACCGCTAGGCCATCCCATGGGGACAACTGGTAACTTATTACCAGATGACATGGTTTCTCCTAACCACAAGTTATTTAGCTAAGCTATAGACCAGATATATGATACAATTATCCAGATTCAAGAGAATCAAGAGGCACCCAACAGTACTTGTTGATCGTCGTAACTCGTAACTTCTCACAAGAGACATTTATATATGTACACACCAAAAAAAAAAGTTTGAAAGAAAATTTTATCTGTAGGTGAGATTCACTCATCATCTGCGCATATACCAACTAAACCCAGACCAGTACTCCAACAGAAACTCGTTCAACAAGTCATCAAACAATAGTTTCTCCATGTCGTTACCTGTTAAGGCAATTTCCTCAGTACAATCCGACCACTGCATCTCCCTATCAAGGATTCTCTCGACCGCCTGCAGCCCGTTTGCAGATTCTTGGCAGATCAGCTTCTCAACCATGTCTCTAGCCCGTCTTTTCTGCCATGTTAGATGGATTGATCCTGCTAACTTTGGCATCACCCAGGGGCTCGTGTCAACGTGCTTCTGGAAAATCACTGAGAGGGCTGAATTCATTGTGTCAAAGAGCAACATCCTATCTGCTCTAGAACAAGCCATCTCATCGTGGTATTTCTCCTCAAGGTTGTAGAACAACCTGGGGTCTAAAGGGCAATCTGGGGAGTGCCACATTATTCTAAACAAATCGAAACCAAATTCATGAAGGCCGGCAGAGATTAGCAAATCAAGAGTGTAAGACGCCTCCCAGCCTTCAGCTTCAGCTTCAGCTCCTGAAGATGAATCCACAGTGTCTTTATCGACTAGAGTGGATCTATCGTCAAAGGTACCAGATTCCATCTTGAGGAGCTGCAGTTGCATTCGGAGTTCTATGATGGAAAAAAGGGGTCAAAAAGGTTATTTAGTGACGGAAGATACAGAGAAAAATGATTCACTCCGCATCAGGATAAAAGAAACACATTAAAAATACATGGTAACACATACTCCCTCCGTTTCACTCCATTAGTCCACTTTCTTTTCGGCACGGAGATTAAGAAAGTTGTTTATTGTGTGTAAAGTAGTATAAAGTAGTGGAGTCCACTAGAATATATAAGAATGTTATTTTAAGTTTAAAAAGGAAAGTGGACTAATGGAGTGGAACATCCCGAAAAGGAATACTGGACTAATGGAGTGGAACGGAGGGAGTATATCATAAGAATGAGCACGCATCTCATGACAAATACATGGCAACACATTAAAAGCTTAATCTGAAAATAAATGGCATGCCAAATACAAATTTCTTAGGTAAATAAAAGGTAATCAATAAAATAATCCTACAATTCTATGCTCTCTTAAAAACCTACACATACACATTAATCAAACAATGAAATGAGAAAATCGAAATTAATACTAACCAGTCATTGTAAAGAACTAAATCAGAATTCTATATAGCTAGAAAAAGCTATCTTTCTCCAATTAATTTCCTATGGTAATTTGGATTGGCACATGAAACAGAACTTTTTGCAGGAAAATAATATAAATATAGATTAACAAATTTTCATACCATTGAGTTCAGCACCAACTCTCTCAAAACTTTCTGAGCTAGATAATGCATCCTCAACGGAATGAACCTCGTGGACTGTGACTGGAGTAGTATAATCACCATCCTTGGTGTTTGCGAGAGATATTGGCTCAGATCTGAGATATTTCGAGGAAGAAGAACCTTCTTGAGATGATCCCTCGTGCAGTTCCTAAAACATCAATAAAAAAGGAGTAACCTTACTTGAACAGAACTTCATGATTCAAATAACACAGAGCAATAATGTAATAGAAGCACCCGGTAAACATGTGTCCCACTTCACAAGAAATACCAAATAGAAACATGGAATATCACATGAAAAAATTGACCAAAACCTGTTGCTAAGATCAGCTGCTAAATACTATAGCAGAAAAAGAAAACACAGCGAAGGGAGTATTAACCATCCATAATCAGAAAATTCAGCAATGTTTGTAGAAACGCCACCTGGCCCACAATTAGGTGAAAAGCTCTAGTGTGGCCTCTAGCTGAAACCTAGCATCTTTTACAGCATTGATAGTCAATATAAATCAAAACCATCCAATAGATTTCAAAACTTCTTTTTTGGTAAAAGGTAACATTGGAATGAGGATCATTAGAAAGAAGCACTCGATGTTTAAGCTTCCACAAGGATGAAAAAGGGCATGTCTACATGTTCTCAACAGCACACTAAAACTATAAGGACATAAATATCAAATAACTTGGTCCAAGAAAGTATTACAACCCCCCAAGGACGGAAAGTGAACTTAACTAAGTTCGATATGATAGTGTTATTTTAGATTAACAATTTTACACACATAAGCCCTATGGGATTTACAACTACGTCTAATCTTAACAAGTGCAGATAATATAGCATCGCTACTCTCATGTAATGTAAATTATGGTAGCCTATTAAGATATGACCAAATTGAGTTACACTTTACACATCAATCAATATAATGCTAGAAAAAAATTGATTACTGGCAAGAGACATCATAAAATATAATACGAAATCAGAAAAGATTTTCAAATACCAATAATGAATGTGAATGACTACATAACATCACATGTCTTTAAAAGGTGAATCAAAATAGAAGTCACCACTTCAAAAATTTGCAAAAATAGCAGTAACGCAGTTGATGACAATCTTTGCAAAAAGAAGTAGCATTCTAACTTGTATATTTCAGCATTAGCAACTATTTCCACTTTAAGAATGTGCAAATAGCAAAAGTTCATCAAAGAACTTCAGAACCAATTCCAATGAAACTAATCATCGTCAAATTCCATTATTGTTGATGAGAGAAGCAAGGCTTAAGAAAAACATGAACTATATTGCTAAGTTATTGTTAATTACAAGAAATCATTATAAAATATTGCATAACTTCGTATTTTCTTTAAGGTGAAATATCCTAGAATTTACTATTCAAAAACTGCACAAATGGCAATAATAATAAAAAGCGTCAATTCTCACGGGTGAGAGAAACCCTACCGGCCAATTTAGTTTTTTAATACGAAAGTCATTTTCGGTTAAGATTTGTCTTCGGCTATGTCTACTTGGGTACAATACCGGCAGTCTTTCTGATGGCCTCCAATTTTGTAATCTCGAAATCTACAATCTAGCCTCCAAAAATTTCAATCTAGCATCTAGCACTTAGTGCCTACCCTTCTCCGGTCCCTAATATTCGCAGCCACCGTATGATATGTTGCTTTCTCAAGTACTCGAGCTAATTTAAATTGTCTCTGCTTGAAAATCGAAGAAGAATGTAAAGGTCTCACTTGTTCATTTAGCACTTTGCTCCTCAAGTGGATCTAATTTCTTAAATGTGACTTTCTAGATTTTTGCTTTAAGTATCAAAGATGTGCTGCGGCTGTTATTGGAATTAATTTGAGGAAGATATTTGGTGTTTTGCACACTTATATTCTTTGAAGACGTCGGTATAAATCATTAGTTTGGCTCAGTTCCGTTGACAAAATTATTGCATCTTCACTTTTCGGATACGAATTTAGTTTTGCTTCTTCTGACCATCGCGCTTAATCGACTAGACTCAATTCCCCGACGGCCCGACCCTCAACCGCTTACTAGTTTCTCTTTTTTTTCTGTACCGTTGCTTGAATGAAGATACCCGATTAGCCCGACTTTCTCAAATTCCCAAAAATAGCCCTTCTCCTTTTCGGGTCTAGATCTTTTGCAGTTTGATTTGGCAGTTACCAAACCAATTTGATCACCCATCCGAACTTGAGAATAAGAGAATAACCAATATCTTTATGTTTGAGATGTTGATGGGAATGTAAAGATATTCTCTTTCTTTTTTATCATGTTAGTCAAAACAAATTGCATTCCTATAATATTGTGAGTGTAACGCTCGATGAACAATCTAGCTCCTAGTTAGTGATCGTGCTCACAAATTTACAAGATTCATAATAAACAATAGGGAGAAAAACATTTGAAGCACGTGATGTGAGGAAATGAGAGACGAGTAAGGCCACAGGACCTACTAATAAAGCAGGTGCTTGCTCTAAATCATAATTTTCTTTCTAGAATACATCTGTCGTGACTCGAGATGGACCCAAAAAGGCTAATCTAAAGAGTAAGTCCCATACTTATACTTCGGCGTTGCCAGCCTAAGCCCAACGGCAGTTTTCGAGGCTAAGCTTCGTAGGTTTTTTAAAAGTATGCTTGCAAGGAAACAAGAGCACCATCATCGTCATGGCAACTTCTCATGATAATATTAGGATCAATATCTTCAATAAATAGCAAAAATTACTTTTCAATAAAAGGTAATAAAATATATGAGCCTAAACCCATGTTATCTCGGTTGCTCATCTTAGTACTTCGCCGAGAATCGAGATTATACATCCATGCAACCTTCGCTAAGACAGTTAGCCTTCGCTAAGAGCCCAACATTTGGTCGCAGGTGAAAGCATTCCAACAAAAGGATGCTCCATTACATATTAGAAGTCAGTTGTGTTCCTTCATATGAAGAGCAGTCTTATCATGAAATATCATGTAACACTTGTTTCATCATCCGTCCATAAATTTTTGTACTACCACAACTAATTTCTTGGATATATCATAAGTTCCTTCAAGCACTAAACCTCTAGAAAAATCAAGAAAAGGAAGTTGCATAATAGTCAACCTCGTTCTTTTGGAATAATTTATTCCAAATCGGGTAGTGAAGAATCTCTAAAACCTAGCTATAAGGTTTACCAGTAATTAATGTAGATAGCTCATGACAATGTAATGCATTACCCTAAGCTATTGGGATGACTCAAGTACATAAATATATCTGTCTCTCCTTTATGAGCCCCATTGAATAATTCATACTATTAAGTATTAACTACAAGCAAAAGCATGCAAATGACAATTCATGATTCAGGTCATAATCTACAACTACTCGAAAATTATTGGAATAAATTACTGGCATACTAAATGATATTGCAACATTCTGAAAAGATTCACACATACCAATCTACAGAAGAAGAACTAAAATTAATAAAAAAACAGTAGTTCATAGCAGGAGGACAATTAATATAACCAACAATACATATAACTGCAGCATGTGCTTTTAAGCATAGGTTGCATGAGCATAACTTTGATGAATACAGATATAAAAAACTAGCAACAACATGTAAGTGTACGCATAGAGAAAGTACAATAGTTTGTAATTAACGAAAAGCATAGAAATATGAATATAGGAAAACTTTAATAGAAAAACTAAGAACAATACATAAGAGGCAGATTAACATTCTTTTGTGATATTCAAGCATCTAGAACCACAGAATTTATCAAGGAAAGTAAAGATCAGACCTGGAGACAGAAGTCATTTTGATCATGAACATTAGAGCTTGAGCTTTCATTGTCTGGATGCGAAAGAGAAATTCTCGAAAGCAAGGTTGTGGTTCTATCTTCAGCCGACACTACGTCAGATGCATCACTCCTACTGCAGTCATCTTTTTCTTCCATCTGAAATGTGAGTTGTTGGTAAGGTATGTCTTTAACATTTGCTTCCATTTGTATCTCAAACCTAGCTTCTAAAGAAGATTCTAGCTCCTCAATATATATGGGTGGACAGGGAAGATGCTTCTTGGCCCTGAAACTTGAACCTTGAGATGAAAAGTGATCTTTGTGACTTTGATGCTGCTTAACGACCTTGCTAGTACCACAGCCAATGGTTTCACTATGCGGCAGATGCTTCTCATTAGGCAACATATCATGGTTACCTCTTGCATGAATTCTCCCACCTACTGTAGGAACTGATCTTGATCTAGATTTTCTTTCAGTTTTATTCTTCGAATCATCCCTATTGATAGTGCCTAAAAGACCATGCCATACAGAACTTCCATTATCAATGCCCACTTGTTTGCTTGAGCTGCCAATACGCCTATAAGAAGTTCTTTTGTATCGCTTTTCTTCACCAGGAGCGGATAGCATTTCACCCAGTGTACTATCATGACCAACTATTTCCAAGTCTTGATATCTCTCAGTTATCTTCCACCTCTCTGCAAGTCTCTTCTTTGCCTCCTCAATGACAGACCCAGATGATGGATGGACCTTTTTATTGTCCTCATTAAATGAACTTCTGGATGACCACTTACATGTCTCCAGTTCCCTGGCAAGATCACTTTCTTTAGCATCATCTATTACATCTCCTGTGAACCCAGAATGAATTGAATCCGCACTCTCATCAAAAGCATCTATCAGTCTCCTTGTAACTCTGTTAGCTAATTTTCTAGCTTCTTGACAACCGGGCTTAAAAAATTCAGCATCATAGTAAGATTCAGTCTTTCTCCATGCCATTTCTCTGCCACTTCCAACACTGGGGCATCCCTTGACTTTCCTTGAGTTGGGGGAGTGATCTTGAGAATGATAAGATGATGAACCCTGGCCATTCTGCATATCTCCTAGGTTCGGTTTTAGGACAACAATTGGTGAAGTGGGTATATTCTTCTTATCATTCTCCTTTAATTGAATATCTGATCTTATTTTAGCATTATGAGCTATATGGTAATTGTGAGGATCAAGTAGCAGATTGTCATTGATGTTCGGATGACAAGTGATCTTGTGATTACCTGACATATCTCTATTCGATCTCCTTGCCGACTTTTTTAGTTTCAAAGGTGCTGTAGGGCTACCAAGTGAACTGCTGGAAGTACATTGTTGATCATACACAACATTCCTGAACAGGGAATTTTTTTTCCTTCCAAATTGCATGGATATGTCCCTGGAGTCCACGGTGTCTGAGGTGTCAACTAGCTCTTCTGATTCGTGAAGCTTCTCACTGACGCTCTCATCAAGGGTAAGACGCTTAGCATCTAGATTCCGCCGAATGAGTGCCATATCATATTGAGTAAGCATTGAGCTCGGACTCCATTTTGAAGAATAACGTCCATTCACAAAAGGTGATGTTTCCAGATCCTCATACACATCATTGATTTCTTGCTGCTTCTCTGGGGTTCTGCTAGATTGGCCATCGTACAGCTTTCTATTTGCTTTGGCGTTAGTTGAGGCATTTTTCAGCTGATAGTTTCCTAGCAACTTCTTTTTCTGTTTATATGCATGCCACAGGAAAGGCAGCCCTTCACAACGTATAAGTCTAGCAATGTCACTGATGGATCGTTTCTTGGGTTTAGTTTCCTTATGAGTTCTTTTCGGCTCACTTTCTCTGTAAATTCTTTCTGCCAGTACATTTGCCAATGGCATGTTAGTGGCTCGCCAAACGGAGCTCTGCCCAATCTCCACCAACTGCTAGATAAATTTAAAACCATCAAACATACAATATAAAAATATAGATATCATCTCATCATCATATTTTACATAATTCAAAGGCAAGGATCTGCAGAACGAACCGTATCATCCTTCTTATTGCCTGCATTGATGCAGGAACCAGAATCCGAATGCAATTCACTAACAGCTCTATGCTTCTGGCTCTGATAAGGTACTGCACAAAAGTTAACAAATTTAAGAAACCGTTACTATTTCAAGGTGTAACACTATCACTACAGCACAAATCCTCTAAATAAACCACAATCAAACATCAACAAATTTCTGGAAAATAAAATATAAATAATAGAAGCATTAAGTAAGGCATAGAGTTTCCACGTTCAGCATCAACAAATACCCTCTCACATAAATGCATGTCTGGTGTGTACCTGCATCTATCATAGATTACGCACATATACGCAGAATGTGTGTGATTATGTGCGCATTGAAATCTGACGACTGACAAAACCTACCAATTTCAGAATAATTCACCCAGAATTTACCAAATATATATATATATAAACATGTAATTTTTAGCCAATTGGGAAGTAATATTAACCAAAAAAGCAAAGATGCGGCGTTTATGAACACAATAAGTGCTGGTTATCTAAATATATAGGGCCAACGAGTCACAACCCTTCATGAGTATAGATTTCTAAAGAGGAACAAAATAATTCCGATTCCATTACATAAGGATCCTACTTCTTCCAGTTCGACAGCAAAACTTTAACAAAAAGTAGGACGATGACGCCAAACAATAATCACGTTAAGAACTTCATTCACGAGAGAGAGAGAGAGAGGAGTACCGTTTCGCCAATATTGTCGAAAGAGATGAGATTTAAAATTAAAAAAACGTTGCTTTCTTACGCTTTATGTTAGTAATAAAACATAACGGTAAAAAGAAAGAGGCCCAATCCATTTTGGGTGAGGCCCAGTGAATATAGGTATTTAATTTTTAAAAATATATGAATAATAGGAATTAATAATTATATAGTGATTTTGGTATCTAAACTTTCAGATTTTTTAAATTTTAGTATTTTTACTTTAAAATTATAAATTTAGTTTCGAAATTTAAAAAATGCTTACTACTTCAATTTAATAATTAAATAATATCAAAGATGATTTAGAGAAGGGTAAGATTGTAAATCGCGTGTAATATTTTTTTAAATTTTGATAATTTATAATATAGTACATTTAGTAATTGAATATTGTTAAGAATTAAAAATTAAATACCGCTAAAATTTGTGTAATATAGTATACAGTTCAATTTTATACTGTATTTTTTTCTGAAAGGAGAAGAACAAAATATTTATGTATATAGTTTGATTTTATATAAAAAAAATAATTTTTAGACCTCATTTTAGTATTGTAATATTTTTTTAACACTAAAAATAGATATATATTTTTTAAAAAAAATTAAACATAAATTCAGATAAACTATTAAACTTTTTAAAAGTTGATAATAAAAACATAAATTATTAAACTATTAAATAAAACTAACATAAACTATTAAATTACTATAAACTCTTATTTTAATAGTTTAAAATCATTACAATTATTAAAATAAAGCTATAATATAAAAATATATATTTTTCAAAAAAATTAACATAATTTTATAATTTTACCCTTCTTTAAATCACCATTAATATTATTTAATCATTAAAATAATAAAAGACATCAAAATTGCTAAGTATTTCTTAAGTTTAGGAACTAAATACATCAAAACTCAAAAAAGTTAAAAGTTTATACACCAAAATTACTATTCACTCTAATTATATTAGATGTTTTAATTATAGTATATAACTATTTTAATTTCAAAAAGTATCGTTCGAAAGCCCAATGAAATTCTTAAATAAGTTTTTTATTATATAATGATACTTCACTATCTGTGCGGATAGACTTTGGTATCACACAATTATACTCTACTATATGCCACATCCACAAATCAGTTGACATGTGGAATAATTTTAATTAAATAATCAAATCAAAATCAATTATGGTGGGCCACATATGCCACATGTCAACACCTTATAAAGTGTGACATATAAAAGAGTATATTGTGTGACACACAAGTCTTTATGCTATCTGTGTATTGTGGACCTGTAGTTCATAATTATGTACTATAAACATTATTTTCCTCTAAAATCAATTATTCATTAGTGTTCTCTAAAAGTGACTTAGCATAAATTATTTCATGATGTAACGGGAAAAGTATAATAGACCTTAATTTAGTACAATGGAATAATATTTATAAGTTATCTATAAATAGCCAGTGTTTATGAGTTGGGCGCCGGACGTGATAAAGAAATTAAAGAACAACATCAGTCATTTAATTCCCTACGAACAGCATAAATGTAATTATACAGGTATGAGTTATAGATATTATAATTATTGTAATTCACTTGGAAAAAGTAAGATGAAATAAATAATTATATGGTATATTTAAAAAAAAAATAGTCATTTTAGAGTTTAGATAAGTAAATAACAAATATAATCAATTTTCTTTACATTTACAGCATGGTGAAATCCATTAAAATAACCTTTTTTAAACTTTTCAAATTGGTTTAAAATTGATTCTTTCAATATAAAACGATCTAAAATCATAACTAGAACATACATAAAAATACGTATAAAAAGTCGATCAGAACTCTCTGTACCCAATCATGATTATGTTCGTTCAAACACATGTACTTTATACTTGTTCAATATAATGCACAAACAACCAAAATCTCATAACATAACATGATTGGACTTGATACTCTTTAAAGTTCAAAAACTAGTGATAGTTTAGTAAATTTGAATATTTCTGATCTAAATGTTATTATAAAATTGGTTATTTTTACTCTTTACTTATCAAAACTCCAAAGGGACTATTTATGAAAGTTCCACAAAGTTATTGTAATTATTATTCACTTTTAGTTAAGTCATTCTTTTTTAACAATAATACCTGGAATAGGATTGAAATATCATTTTAGAATGATGGTCTCAATCAAAATACACATAAATGAGTAAATTTTCCATCTATTAAATAAATGTGGACACTTTTTAAATAATATAAATAGATTACGAAAAGGGTGTATAACAAATCAATTCATTCGCAGACATTAACAGCACCACTTCGCATGAATAATAGTACTATAAAATTAGAAGAAAATATTAAACATAAACCGGTAAAATTCTCATGAGCAAAAGATTTAAATTAATTATGCCGCGTTTAATATTTGATTAATGTTAATTAATAACATGCTAAATCATATATAATGTTATTAAATACACGGTATGTATAGATAATAGGGGAATAGAAGACGTAAATACCGAAAGATATGAAAGTATACCTTCAAAGGATGAAGCGCTTTCCGACCTTCTATGTCGACTTCTCTCCATTTTCTTCTTAAGCAATGATTTTCAATGAATCAGACTGCGATTACGCAAAGATTAGCACGACCAAAATGAGTAAATCAACGAGAAAATTAATCGAAAAGAAAATAAATTCACGATTATAAATGGAGGTACATATACCACCAACAAAACCACCAACGTACGAACTCCTGCCTAAGAGAGAGAGAGAGAGCGAACGAGAAAGAGACGTGATCACTAGCGGGAGAGAGAGAGAATTAAAGACGGAGACTCACAGAGGAACAATGCTGACACAGAGATATTCTGGAGAGAGAAGTTGGTTGAAGGGAGTGAGAGAGAGAGGAGTGTGCATTAATGAGGGGTAGTAGTATTAGTGTGTGAAAATAAAAGGGAGGAGTGTTACGTATATTTAGAGTTTAGACAGGTCGGCACGAGTGGGGGGAATGAATGCTGCATGGAGGCTGATAGATTTTCATGTCCCACATTCATACTCCTTTCTATATCACCTCCACAAATATTTGACATGTGTTATAAATTTTAATTAAATAACAACATCAAAATTCATTATGGTGGGTCATATATAACACATGTCAATACATTTATAGAATGTGACATATAAGAAAGTATAGAAATGTAACACTAAAGTCTTTCTGAAGGAGGCCCACGTGATATGTGGCGGACAAATAAATATCCACGTAGGAAATCGGCTGGAACTATTTGCGGGATTCCGGAGAATCACTGGGGTCAATTCTAAGCAAAACAAACAGGAGGTGTTGTTGAGGTTGACGTATTCAATTCTATTTTCCGTGTTTAAAACCATCTCCAAACACCATAATATCATTACAATTTCCGGTTAAACTTCAATAAAGTAATAATTTTAGGATTGAGAAAAATATTTATTTAACGAGATTATTATTCTATTGAATATTATTTTAGTGTATTAATCCATATCGGGAATGAAATAAATTACTTATTTTAACGAAATTATTATTTTATCGAATATTACTTTATCGAGATTTAACTGTATTACATAGTATACTGAATATTTATATTTATTTATTTTACATTAGTTCAATTATGGGCGGATACAAAGGACGGAGGGGACGCTCGTGTGTAATCTCGATTTTTTAATCTGATTTTTCTTATATTTTTTTAAAAAAACTCCCCAAATTGCATATTCCCCCATCCTCCAACCAAAATATTTAATCTGCTCCTGAATACAATTGGTGAGCAGTGTCCTAACATTATATACACCCGTTATTGAAAAAAAAAAAAACTTGTTTAATTTCTTAAATGGTAGTATAAAACACAAAATATGATATTTTATAATTTAAATGGTGTTCTAATTCAAAATTAAATAATAAAAAAAATGCATAAACTACTAATATGAGTAAATTTATTATATTAAATAATTTATAACATTGAATCAAATTAGCTATTTGAGGCACATGTGGATCTAGGGGATGTGCATGGGCTAACAGCCTGACACAACCTCAAATTCTAAATTTCACCTGCATATTAGAAAATTAATAATATCTTGCTCCTTAAAATTAGGATTCATTCCAATTCGATTAGGAAAGTGAGACAAGATAAATAAGACGGAGTGGATATTACTCTATATTTGGGTAGAATTGTGTAGAGAGTACCAGAATTATTGAGAAAACTGTTGCATAAAACCTGAGTTAGAATGTTGACTACCTGTTTAAAATATGTCTAGTGTACTTAAAATGTTTTTTAATGTTATTTTTAAGTAACCATAATCTTTTATATATATATATATATATATATATATATATATATATATATATTGAAATAAAAATAAAATTTATAATCTGATGGGGACAATTCAAAATAGTGATGAAATCTGACTCTAATTAATGGGTCAATACTTTTGTGTAAGTGCAGAATGAGATAATGAGACATGGTAGGCGTTTAAGACATTTCGTGATTTACCTCATCTACTAATTTATATCAAACGGGGTAGTGAAACTTCTTAAGAATGTGACGGTATTATAAAGTATTGTCGAAATTCGAATTTATCAACTTCATTCACTAAATCCTCTACTTAACCAACTAAGTTACCAAACTTTATAATTTTTGGTTGTTATTATTATTAGTTAATTAGCGTATCCCAGAATATTTTTTAGGGTTAAGTTTAAGTAACTTGAGATAATCATGTAGCGAAATATGCTTACCAAGCATCATGAGCTAATCTAAATTCAAATGCTAAAAAATTGAGCACAAAAATTTAGAGCAAATTTCCCAAATAGTCTTCCCACAAAAAATATTCCCAAGCATTATGACTTGTAGTAAGCAAATCTTGTAGGATTTACCAAACCTAATAAATGAAGTTTGCAATTGAAATATGCAGGCAAATACTTAAAAATACTAATTATTACTCCCTCAATCTCATTATTTATGTCTCATTGAGATTAAGACGGTTTAGGAGTATGAATGTGATTTATTAGAAAATCCTTAAGAACTTTAAGGAACTCTAGAGGCTAATACCAGAATTTGGGATCTTGAGGAATTATTTTGAAATTTTGAGTATTTAGACCTTGTCGAGAAGAATAAAATTTCCGCCGATATATGTTGATGAAATAAAACACGGTAAAAGGAATTATATCTAGTGGTGTATGGCTACATTTTCATTTTAGTAAAACAAAGTAAAAGTACACATAAAGGTACAATAATACAATGAGCAAACCACTTAGGACTTGACATTTAGCTGTCACGTCTAAATTCTAAAATTATTGCGGTCAATATGAATTATGTTGTAACTTATGTTAATTAGACTAGGCATGTAAATTTCATTCTATTATAAAACATTAATTAGATACATACTAACCCGCTTACCATACTTCAGTTTGTTAATATAAAAGATATTTAAATAAGTATTCTCAAACGTCCGATATGTTTTTTTTTTCTTAATCTCCCAAAAACATAATAACTATTTATAAGTAAAATCACGGTTATTTTCATCATTGTGCATATTATGATATAAATACTTTGTCACTCCATAATTTTTATAATGCATATGCAGGGATCATGCGGATTTTTAGGAGGGACGAATGGGAACACAGTCCCCAAATTGTATAATTCACTCGAATTTTTCACATACTTTTTTAATAAATATGTTATTTCACTGCCTAAATCTACAAATCCGCCCACAGGCATATCAAAGTAGAAAGTAGCATTTTAATTTGCTAGTTTCTTTTCCACTTTATAAATCTTATGACGGTAAATAATGTTAGTATTTGCATGCAACCACTTAAATTATTTAATTTATAACTTAATTTTAGAATAAATCATAAAACGAGTGTTTGGTAAGATTAAATGAGTTGGTTGAAGACAACTTAAACAACTTATGAGTTATGACGCTATTATAATTATAAAGAAGTTATACAATTACATTTTTATCCCCATATGGTAATCTTAATTAGTATTTTAAATTAATGTAATTAACGGTAAAAATATTTTTTTGATTTTACAAATCAAAATAAGCTATTAATTTGCAAACATTATTTTTTCAACTACTTCTATTTTTTATCAATATGTTCAAACACCCCTAGAAATTCTTTAATTATCACTTTAACCAACTTCAAATTAATTTTAATTTTTTTTTAAAAAAAATAAGCTATTGCAAACTGACAAACAAGGGTATTTCCTAGTTCATAGTGTGTTATGATGTCAATTTTTTATGAAAAATCATGTTTGGAAATAAGTACTTAGTTTGAATTTACTTAATCTTGTAGAATGTGATTTTTATTTGTCCTTTTCTTGAAATTGCAGGAAAATGGGTGAAAAACGTGTCGTTTGGGCATTATGGACTTGAAGTACAACTTGACACGAGTAAAAGAGTGAAAATGGCTTGATGTTTGGACTTAAAACGAATGAGAACGAGTTAAGAGAATATCGAGCTCTAAGCTGCATGTGACGACCCAGATACAGCCGCGTGAGGGTCATCGCAACATAACTTGAAGTATGCAGGATGCAACCTCGAACAGCCGTGTCAAGGGCGTTACAGAAGATCCTAAAGCCATACGACCCGGCGCGTTCTCGCCTGCTATTTTAAAACTGCAAAAATTACTCAACCACCCTTACTTTGGGCTAGATTTGGAGGCTATGAAAACCTGATAAGCGCAACTGAATACAATCTACACACCATTATTAAGTTCTGAAATTTCATCTTTAGAGAGCTGGAGAAGAGAAAGAAAAAAGATCAAGAGATTCAAGTTCAACACAATCAAGACTTTAGATTTATCTACGGTTTCTTTTGCTTTCGAACATGAATTCTGACTTTGTTGTTGTTTGTTTTGTTACTTTGTTAATAAGTAGCTAACATTTTTAACATTTTAGCACCCCTTGCACAAAAAATCTAGCGCTGCCACTGTTTGTTTGTTTTGTTACTTTGTTAATGAGTAGCTAAATCTTTTTATTTTAGGGTTAGAAAATAAGTGGATGATTTAACTACGAATCTTTTACTAGTCAATTACGATTTATTTATCTTTCTTATGTTCATGTTTTGATTGATTGTTTAGTTGATTAGCCACCAATTGAGCCTACTTTGATGTGCTAATCCGAGAGTTGAGAGAGGAGAATTAATACTTGATTTAGAATACAAGACACATTAATCATTTAAAACCCAAAATATTTGATGTTAATATGAGAACAATAAATCTTAGAAACTTTTAGGAGTAACAAACCAGTAATTACTTTGAGACAATATTACGAGCATGTTATCTACGGTTACGTACACCCAAAAGGTTACTTAGGCTAAATTCGTCATTCTCGGAGAAGATAAGTCTTGCAAGTAATTGATTGGTTAAAGTAAAGTTTGATAAATTATACATTGAAATTGAATCTCTAGAATAAGCTTTCTCATATTTTCTTCGATGTCCATTTATTTGTTAATTTAAATTGCATGCATTTAGGTTTAATAATTCATCAACTTTTGTAGTCTTAATAGAAGATAATAATAAAAATTAGTATTAGCTCGATATAATTAATCTCTATAGGATTGACATTTGCTTGCAATTACACTCGTACGGTGTGTCAATAAAACAGTGAACTCAAACAACTTAAAAGTCATTTCGTGTATGTGACCCATATGAAACGATTTCTGATATTGTACTGTAGTATTTGTGGTTTTATTATTATTATTATTATTTTTTTTTTGGAATGTTATTTTTATTTATGACAATACCAGTAAAATTTCCAGAGGAGGGCAGGCTCAATCTTGGGGTCCATCTCGAATTCTACACAGGCCCAATTTGCCCAATCTAGCCCGGATCTATACAAAGGGTTAGAGCTAAAAAGTCGAATCTTTGACCTTTTTGTCCCAAAAAAACGACACAAAATTTATTTGTATTCTTGTATAGGTATTGAATAAAATCATGAACAGTGTAAACATAATAATACTCCATCTGTCCCAATATTAAAATGTCCTGAATAACATTTTGGTCCATCCCATAATTAATACGAAATTTTGAAAAAAATAAATAAGTAAACAATCAATCTAAATAAATAGGCCCTATCACTCTATGCAATTATTATACCACGCTATATTTCTTACAACTAACTTTTTAAATTCTACTTAAATGAAATTCAGACGCAAAAGACAAGTCTAGTAACTATTCTAATTGGGCTGGAGGCAGGCCCAATGGTGAGGGGTTGCGTGTGGGCCCAGTGCGCCACGTGAAGTCGGCGATTTGAACAAACAAGGCTACTTAACAAAATCTCGCCTAATCTCCTCCCAACCAATCAGGCGTCATCTCCCACGTGGAACTACTGACCCTCACCACCCCTATGACATCACCTGATCACTACCCACTTTTCCTAACTTTTATTCTTTTCATTTTTGTTTTGTCGCCTACCGTATCAACTATCACCCCTCACGCCTATTTCATTTATTTATTTCTCCACATTTTGTTGCCCTCACTCTCTTCTCTCTCTCTCTCCACACACGCGCACCATATGTATATTCATGTTATCTGCAGGGTTTTTATATACACTTCAGACTATTCTCGTTTTTTCCTTCACTGTTTTTCCTTTAAAGCTCCAACTTTTGTAACCTTGATCGATCGGTAAACTAGGTGTCTTAACTAATATTTACTTTTATTTATTAGAAAACATGGGATCGGATTCTTCTTCTGCTAAGTACATCCACATGGTACGTTTTTTGTATACATAACCATATAACTTCTATTTCTTCTTATGTTTGTATATGAGTTTTTGCTCTCTCTCTCTCTCTCTCTTACTTAACATGGTTTTGTGTGATCATGATGATCAAATATAGGTACAACACCTAATAGAAGAGTGCATAGTATTCAACATGAGCAAAGAGGAATGCACAGAAGCTCTAGAAAGACATGCAAGCATCAAACCGGTTATAACTTCCACAGGTCTATTATTAATTTTATTTTTTAATAAAATCCTTTTATTTCCACACACAAATTAAAGGCCAACAAATAAAATTTTCTTTTGATCCCACCAAACACAATCAAATTGGAATTGTTTTGATTGGGGAAGGTGATCATGAGTCCATGCACAATCAAATCTTGTATTAAAATAATAAATTATAATGATTGATTGAATAGTGTGGAAGGAGCTGGAGAAGGAGAACAGGGAGTTCTTCGAGGCGTACGCAAAGAAGAGAGAGGAGAAAGGAAGTGATGAGAGTGGATCAAGCCAAAGCAAAAGAATACAGGAGATAGTATCGGAGACTACGGGGAGAAGCATTAATGGCAATGATGATGATGATAATGAATGATCGGTACGAGTATTTCCGAATGTTTGATTCCGACAACGATGTCTCAACTTTACCCTTTTCAATTGGTTCGCATGCAATACAGACCTCGTATATTTCAGGAATCACAATATGTGTTGTGTAATAACCCTATTTGTAGATATCCTTTATCGTTTTGTGAAACGTGTTTGTATTCATGATAACGAGTCATTAGGTTCTCCACGTGTCGGCATATACACGTCTCTGCATGGATCGATCTATAGCCTTTCTAACTTGTAGAAGAAAAGAAAATAAAAAAACAAAACGCCAATTAAATCATTAAGTACAAAGTTAGATACGAATGTATGGTATTGCTTAATAGATTTTGACACGTTAGATTATCTCACGAAAATTTATGTGGTGATATATAATTACGAGCATTAGAGAAAAAGGTTTTGCAAATTATCATATTTTTCCGTTTCACTATTCTTGTCTTAATATTGTTTGGTGCTGAATTTAAGAAATTGAGTTAATATGATTTAAAATTGATGCAATCAAAGACAATAATATAATATGATCCGACCAATCTTTTGTTCATTATTGTTTTGGGCCGATTATAAACAACTGAACCGGCCCAACGATTTCGACCCAATGTAGTTTCTGTAGCTCACCCAAGTAAAACTCGGAGACGTCATCTCTGCCGCCGCCAAGACCCTACATTTCTTCATCTGAGTTTTTTTTTTCAACCCGCAGTTTCAATTGCATGTCCATATTGCAAGTTTTTTGTTGGTGTTGTTAATTTTGCAGGTGAGTGTTGAGATTGCATCACTTCGAGATGGCTCCAGCTAAAGGTCCCCATTGTTGTTCTTATTTTTGCGATTTGGAATTTGTTCTGAATTACTTGGGAAAAAAAATCAAAATTGGCCCTTTATATTGACAGTTTTCCGGTTTTGGTATGTTGTTTCGGTCCAATTTTAGTCCTATAAGTTGGCAAAAAGTCCGATTTTGGCCCGATTTCAAAAATTCGACCAATTTTATCAATTTTGGCCCGTTGGGCGGTGCAAACACGTGCTGTTTTTATAATTTTTTTTTTAAAAAGTGTGCAACATTAAGAATTTCATTTTTAGCCCTTTATATTGGTTGAAGTTCAATTTTGACCCATTATATTGTAAATCATCAATTTCAGTCCATTATGTTGACATTTATATCATATTTAGTCTGTTATGTTAATCAAGTCCAATTTTAATCCATCAAGTTGAAAAAAATATCCAATATTGGTCCATTTAATAAAAATAATATTTACATTTTATATCATATTGTGAATCATCAATTTCATATTGTGAATAATCAATTTCAGTCCATTATGTTGACATTTATCTCATATTGGTCCTGAATTTGAAAAAATTGTGAAACACAACAAAAAGGGTAAAAAGAAAGAGGTTTAGCTTATGGTTTCTCAAAGTAAAAAAACTAATTGCAGCGTTGAACTATATTTTTGTGCATGCTTAATAATATTTGAAATTTTCCTAGAATTATTATTATGTTGTAGATAAGCAATTTCCCTATACCTTAATAATATTTGAAATTTTCCTAGAATTATTATTATGCTTAATAATATTTGAAATTTTCCTAGAATTATTAGCATATGGTTTCTCAAAGTAAAAAAGCTAATTGTAGATCTTACACAAAAGCAGGATTATATACCTTATGTTTATGAACCTATACCTTCTGTTTATGGACCTATACCTTCTGTTTCTGCTATACCTTCTGTTTATGGACCTATACCTATACCTAGAATTATTATTATGTTGTAGATAAGCAATTTCCCTAGCTTCTACTCATTCTCTCAGCGGAAAAGTATATGTAGGTCTCACATCGTTAAGTTCTACTTGCAACTGGTAAGGACTGATATATGTTTTGTCAAGTAAAAACTTTGAAGATAACACTTTAAATATACCAGAAACAGATCTTACACAAAAGCAGGATTATATACCTTATGTTTCTGAACCTATACCTTCTGTTTATGGACCTATACCTTCTTTTTCTGCACCTATAGTTATAGTTGTAGACATCTGATCTGTTAGAGGTCTGATAGAAAGTAGAATAGAAACTATGCCGCTTTCTTATTTTCATCTCTGCATGCCATTAGATTAGAGAAGCAGAGAACCAATGCCCTAAAGTCCCATGCTTTGGCTTCTCAGCTAACTCAAACGGATGCTACTAGAGAGTTCACTTCTTGCATTGCCGGACTGTCAAGCCACTTCAAGACCGTTGCCGGTGCGATGGAGAGCGAAGAAGCTCGAGAAGCAGAAATGTCAAATAGAAAGAAAAGCATCATTGCAAGTCTCGGTGGTATCGGCCTTTCTCGACAAATATGCGTATATCATCGATATGCTCTTTAAAGATTGAGTGAACTTGGTATTGAACAATGAATTTCATGCTTTTGTTGTTTTTCTTTTGTATGTTTGGATATTGAACGATTACTAATGTCGTCTTGAAGTAGTTTTGGGTATATGGTAGTACTACTACTCTTATTTTATGTGTGGATCTATGTGATTGGGATGTTTCTTTTTCTAATATGAACATGTCTTTTTCGTCCATTCTGTAACGCCCCAGACGTGGTCGCGTCTGGGTTGTGTCCTGCTTTCTTTAATCTCCACTGTGATGACCCTCACGTAGTCGCATCTGGGTCGTCACAGCTTACAGCTCCAACTTCTTTTGACTCGTTCTCACGCGTTTCAAATCCAAATCTCGAGCCGTCTTCGTCCATTTACTCGTATCGAGCTGCACTTTAACTCCATTATGTTCAAACACCATGATTTTTACCCATTTTTCATGGATCTATCTTGGTTGCTTCTATTTTTCAGTATGAAAATTATTGATTAGTTCACTTCTTATATTATTAGCTAATTTCAACATGTAACTTTTTTAGCTTATAAGTTCAGTGTCAAGTCATGACAAGATAGAATAAAGTATTCGGCAGTGTGCCAAACAAAATCAAACAAGTCTAAAATCAAGCTCAAATCAAGCCATGACAAGATAGAATAAAGTATTCTGCAGTGTAAGGTCTCTCTTTAATGATTGTCTCCCACCTATCCTCCACTATGATCATAAACTTCTCCACATTCAATACACTAGCATGCTCACACAATTTTTGAAGCCCTCGTATATATGCAAAAGCCCCATCAACCTCTTTAAAGACAACAATCTCACCTCCAATGTACTTTGCAGTAGGACTGTGTTCAAGCCTTCCCCGACAATGTATATTAATTTCAGCTAAGAATTGTCCTCGAGCTATAGAATTGGAAAAGGAAAAAACATAGTCACTAAAATTTGAAAAGGAAAACAATTTCCACTTTATTCAAAATATGCTAAATAGAAAAACTTACTATGTAATCTAGGTGGAGAGACAATCCTCCTTGGCGGAGTATCCTTATCCATAGCAACTACTGTAATGAATTTCAATCGGGTTCAGAAATGGTAAACATACATTTCAGGTTGAGTAGCCAAAATATAAATTCATCACATGAACAACAACTAAACAGTTAGACAACAAAAAATTCATAGAAGTTTTAAAAACAAAAAGGTAAACAGAAGAGCTTGATGCCTGCACAACAAGGAGAAAGGGTACATATATCTTTAGACTTCCATTTTCAATATGGATATGGCTTCATTTGGTTTCCAAAACATCAATTCTTACATTTCATGCATATAAGCGAGTAGGACTGTTATCGAACCGGGTCGAGCCTAGCTTTGTAGAGACCCGGCTCGATTAGCCCATTATTGCTCGGGCTCGAGTTCGGGTTCGAGCTCGGTACGAGCTTTAAATTCAGGTTCGAGCTCGGCTCGATAAAAATTTATGATATTTGAGCTCGATTCGAAAGCTCGATAAAATGTAAGATTACAAGAATATGTTTTGCACAGAAGGTATAGGTCCATAAACAGAAGGTATAGGTTCAGAATCGAGCCGGCTCGCGAGCTTTCGAACCAAATAGTGCAATATTCGAATTCGGCTCGAATAATTATCGAATATCAATATGAGATTCGAGCTCGAGCTCGAGCTCGATATGATTGAATTCGAGTCGAGCCTTATCGAGCTCGAGCCCGAGCTAATCGATAAAAGCTCGATTCGGTAACAGCCCAATAAGCGGGTAGACTTATTCAACCACAAATCAGAATCCTTAAACTTGCATTATCCCAAAAATCGTACTCCCTCCGTCCCATTCATACTGTCCTAAATGGTTTTGGCACGGAGTTTAAGAAAGTGAGTATTATGTTATTAATTAATATGGCCCACTATTCTATTTCCCTTTTTTATTTAGTTTTTTACAACTAATCCTAATTATACAAATATGCATAACAATCTTTCCTTGCTCCTATTCCAAAAAAAGCAGAATGAAAATCAAAATCAAAAGGAAGAAGAAATCCAAATAACAGAGCACAAAATGAAAATTTTCATGCCCTCCAGTTCCAGAATCAAATTGCAGAGTGAAAAATTCAAAATTAAAATTGTAGAAAGAAGAAGAAATAAGATATCAGAGCACAGAATGAAAAATTTCCTTCCCTCCAATTCCACTTTACACCAATTCAATTTACATCAATTCAAAAGCGAATTAAAAGCCCCAACAAATCGACCCAAGACAGGCTATCCAAGTCGTGGACTTTGAGGCGGAAAAAGATCTGAAATCGGCAGATCCAGACTTGTGGTTGCTCGGGATGGTTTTCTCCACCACTTTTTCTCCGTAATCATCAGTCTCCGAGTTAGAGAAGGAAGAAGAAAAGCCATCGACGACTCTATGATTGAACTCAAAGGTCTCACTTTCGGAGAAGAACGAATTGAGAGGAGGGGAGAAATTCATTTTGGAAGAGAGACAGCCATTGACAGAGTCGAGCTTCATCTGAGAGGGGCGGCAGTTTTGTGTTTTTAACGAGGAGAGAGAGGGAGTCAATTTAGGTTATGAGAGAGAGAGATTGAGTGAGACCAATTTTTTGCTAATCAACTTAATTAACTCCCTAATTGAGATTACACATCCCTTATTATTTCCAAAAATGGAAAGATGACAGTATGAGTGGGACACCCCAATATGGTATACAAGACAGTATGAATGGAACGGAGGGAGTAGTAAATACCAAAAAACCTGTAACAAATTTATTATAAGAAAAACCCCCCAAAAGGGGAAAAGCAGCAAATTCAATATCACAATCACCATATTCCAAAATAAAAATCCCCCCAAAACAAATAAACGCATCTCAAACCCAAAAACCAGCTCCAAAATTAGGTCGAGGAAATTCAGGGCAAGGAAATTCACCTCTACATTCACACCATCCACAAAGCTTCCCTTGTATAAAGAATAAAGAAGAAGAAAGGGGGCAAAACAATTAAAAACGAGGAACTCGCAAGGCTCCCAATCTACGCTTTGAATCTCACAAGATGAAGTGGAACTATGAAGTGGATTTTTCAAGATGTAGGGTTTTTTCAATTTTCGAGCGCGTAAGTTACATACACCACGCGCCCAAAGGGCCAAAATTGATAAAATTGGTCGAATTTTTGAAATCGGGCCAAAATTGAACTTTTCGCCAACTTATAGGACTAAAATTGGACCGAAACAACATAAAGGGCCAAAACTGGAAAACTGCCAACATAAAGGGTCAATTTTGATTTTTTCCCGAATTACTTCTTCGTCTGAAGTTCAAATATGTAATTAGTAATTGCTAGCTTCAGTTATGTTCTGCCTATTTCGATAGAGATTTGAGAAGATAATATGCTTTTGATTTTCCTAAATTAATACTAGTTTGTAGTCTCCTACTATCAGTTTGTGATCTTTGATTACCGTATTTTGAGAGTTGTCACTGGAACCGGTTTCATAAAATTATCAAATGAAAAAACACCCATTAGTTTGTAAGTGTATGATATTGCTGTTTATTGTTTGTTGGGTTGGTCTATATGCAGTCTTAACTACTGCTGAATGATCTTTAAGCTTTACTCATGAAATTCTTAAGCAATATTGGTGCCTGATCTAAAATCTTACTTATGTTTAGTAGTATGTTGTTGTTTTACAGTCTATGCTATTTTCATTTATTATATTTGGCTATTGGCGAAATGTCGATTAATCACAGTTTACATGTTATGCATCATTATAGATGATTGATCATCATATTGGTTCGAATAAAATGATTTGGTGCATGTCTTTTTCAACGAATTTATCTTTCCTTTCCTTGAAAATTTGCAGCCAATACGTCCACGAAGTCTGATGCAAAGGCTCAGGCCTTGAAGGCTGCCAAGGCAGTAAAGTCAGGTAGTACCTTCAAGAAGAAGGCTAAGAAGATCAGGACTAAAGTCACTTTCTACCGACCAAAGACTTTGACGAAGGATAGGAACCCCAAGTACCCTCGCAACAAGCTTGATCATTATCAGATTCTCAAGTATCCTCTGACCACTGAATCTGCCATGAAAAAGATCGAAGACAACAATACATTGGTATTCATCGTTGACATTCGAGCTGACAAGAAGAAGATCAAGGATGCTGTGAAGAAGATGTACGACATTCAGACCAAGAAGGTTAACACCCTTATCAGGTAATAGTCCCTGTATTTCACACCGACTGTGAGAATGAAGGCTTCTCGTTTTATAATGCACGAGCTTGCTCTTTTCAGGCCGGATGGTACGAAGAAGGCGTACGTTAGGTTGACGCCCGACTATGATGCTTTGGATGTTGCAAACAAGATTGGGATCATCTAAAGTTGGCGTCCGGAACCCTCAGATCTTTGTAAATTCAGATGTTTGACAAAGTTTTGCCGCATCATTTTAGATGCCTGATCTTCAGTTGTGTTACCATATTTGAGTATTTCTTTCTCACACCTTTCTAATAGAATATAAATTTTGTTATGGGAAATGGCAAGCTTGTTGGATTTAATTTCTCGTTTGGTTAAGTTTTTTTTTAATCAACTTCGGAGTTGAATATTTCTAAATTCAAGCTTCACTTGTTAGCTATTCAGTCTTCATCCTTAAAGAGAAATGGTGTTTAATCCTAAAAAATTGTTGTACAAAATATAATTATGTCAATTTTGACCATGCTTGTCTCACTCGCCCTAAAGGTTAAGTGGATGTTTGGAGTAGATAAGTGATGAAAATGTGGATATTTAGAGTAGATAAGTGCTGAAAAGTGACTTACTCGATAATTTATAAGTGTTGCAAAAAAAGTGATGAAAGTTGTTGCAAGTAGATAAATAGTGTTTGGAAAGATTGCTGAAATGTACACTTTTAAAATAAAATTAAAAGTTCGTTTTATCCCATACTATTATTAACTAATATAGATTTTCGACATTAAGAAAATAGTGAATTTCTTTTTCATATTAGTATAAATGCAAATTAAAAATTTTATATGAAAATTTATTTTATTACATTAATACATAGTATTATATTAATTATCTAAATACATTTATTATATCATATTATTATTAGTATTATAATGTTTTATTTTAAATATGAGAATTAGTCTAATGATACTACTCGGCCGTATACTATTTTAAATATATTCGAATAATAATAATACTCGGCAGTATGATATAAGAATTAGTTTTATTTTAAATATCAGCAGTATATTACATATAACTAATACTATATATTAATGTAGGATGAATATAATATAATTTCATAATAGTGTATTTTATATAGTAAATAATTTTAAAATTAAGGTAATTTTAAATTTGTACTAATTATTAGGGATATAATTGTCTTAACACTACTAGTAAAGATAAGTTGTTAGTTTCATCTAGCATCAAGCAGCTTATGAAAATTATCTATTTGTTGGTAAAATAGTTTTCAGCTCCTTGATAAGTTAGATATCTCAAACATTTAGTTCATTTCCCGAAGCAGCTTTCAGACATAAGCTAGTTGAGATAGATAAGTTATCCGAAACACCCAAAGGGTGATTGGGTGTTTTATTTTTATTTTTATTTTTATTTTATTTTTTTAATGTGTAATGTCTTAAATGAATTTATTATTTTGTGAGATTAAAAAGATAAATTTTTTTTCTTTTCCAAAATCATTATTTTTTTTTCTTAAAATTTCGGTTAAAATAGAAACCCAAGCGAATCAAATTGATTTTTTGGTTAAAAATCCGTAACAGACTGAAATTCTTCGGTTTGGTATTTGGTTTTTGTAATCAAACTTATCATTAATCAAATTTTTTGTTGATGTGGTTCAATTTAATCGAATCGATACATCTAACGTTGGTTATGGTGATGATTGAGTTTTCAGTTATCCGTACGGTTATAAACCGATTACTTATACATTTATAATCGAAAATCTAAGGCAAATTGGATTTTTTTAGTCCCCAAAGTATGGTCTGTTGGCCAATTTGGTCCCTTATTTATTTTTTTTAGTTATTTGGTCCTCAAACTATGAAATTTTGGCCAATTTGGTCATTCCGTTTAATTTTCCGTTAGTTAACCGTTAAATTTTTATTTTTTTAAAATTAAATAAAATAAAAATGGTATTTTCGGAATAATTTTTTCGAGGACCAAAACATCCAACTTATCGAACATTGAGGATCAATTTGGCCAAAAAATTTCGTTACTTAAAATTTTCTAATATTTTTGAAATTTTATTTTTTAAGAGCCAAATACAACAATTATAATACTTTTCTCAAACTAATAGTTAATCATGAAAATTAAAATAAAAATATTATATTAATAAAAATCATAGGATATTTTTTCTTCAAATACAACATAAGTATTTATGATTAACTATTAGTTTTTCTTACATAACGAATTTTAAAATACTTTCATTAATATAATATTTTTTAAGTAATAAGTCTTTATTACACTAAAGTTGTTTGTAATAGGTTTTATAAGAAATTTCTAGCTACTTATGCATAAATTTGCTTAAAAGTTTTTTAACAAAAGTTGTTAGTGTTTGCCAAAAAAAAAAAAAATATATATATATATATATATATATATATATATATACATATATTTTTTTACACTAACGAAAAATTACTAAAATGTTAAAAAAAATTAAGTAATGAAAAATTATATATATATATATATATATATATATATTTAGCAAACACTAACAACTTTTGTTAAAAATGAACTTTTAAGCAAATTTATGCGTAAGTAGCTAGAAATTTCTTATAAAACCTATTCCAAACAACTTTAGTGTAATAAAGACTATATATTTTTTAAAAACACTAACAACTTTTGTTAAAATGAACTTTTAAGCAAATTTATGCATAAGTAGCTAGAAATTTATTATAAAAACTATTCCAAACAACTTTAGTGTAATAAAGACTTATTACTTAAATATATATATATATATATATATATATATATATATTTCGGGTCATATTTTATAGCCCAGTGACACAATTTATCGAACATATTACTTTAAAATATGATCCCAAAAAATATATAATTTTTTTTTGACAAACACTAACAACTTTTGTTAAAATAAACTTTAAGCAAATTTATGCATAAGTAGCTAGAAATTTCCTATAAAATCTATTCCAAACAACTTTAGTGTAACAAAGACTTATTACGTAAAAAATATTATATTAATGAAAGTATTTTAAAATTCGTTATGTAGGAAAAACTAATAGTTAATCATAAATACTTATATTGTATTGAAGAAAAAGTATCCTCTGATTTTCATTAATATAATATTTTTATTTTTATTTTCATGATTAACTATTAGTTGGAGAAAAGTTTTATAATTGTTGTATTTGACTCTTAAAAATAAAATTACTAAAATATTAAAAAAAAAATTAAGTAACGAAATTTTTTGGCCAAATTGATCCTCAATGTTCGATAAGTTGGATGTTTTGGTTTTAAGTCTTTGGAAATTGAGATTTTAATTGAAAGAGAAAATCATATGGAGAGGAAGAAACCATTCTTAAAAGTAAAACCTAACCTCGACTCTTCTACTGCATCGCCGTCGCCAAGACTCCGACTAACCTGCCACCGCCTTCGCCCCGTCGTCTGGTCTACCTCCGCCGCCGGCCTTGACTTCGTGTCCGCCTATTTCCGGTAATCGGCAAGTGAAAACTGAATTGGCGCCGCGGGCATCGACTATGTAAGTTTTTTCTCCTTGATTTGAATATGCAATTCTACGTTGTGATTTGAGAATGCATGCATTGAAGAATGAAGACGACAGTGTGCTACTGTGCTTGCTGTAAATAGTACAGATTATCGGTTAACCGATATCTTTATCCGACATCAGTTATCGTTTATAATTTCCGGTGACAATTGGTGGCCGTTAACCGAGTTTTGGTTTCGGTTTTGGTAATTATGAGGATTTTACTTATTGAGGTATTGCCCTTTAAAAATCACAACAAACAATTTCTTTTGTTTTCTTTAATTTATAGTTAGGTGTCACTTATTTTTTTTTCCATTAATAATGAGTAACTTGTTCTCACTATTTTTGATGTATACCGAATGAGTAACCTGCAATTGTTATTTTTGGTGCACAAAGTGAACTGCTAACTTCATATAGCAGTAGGTGGGTTGAACCTATGACTTTTGACAAAGGCTAACCGCCTTGATTGACATGTGAAATTTGAACACATAACATTTAACCTCGAATGACTCACTATACATCCCATGGAAACACAATTTATTTCTTTTTATTTTTTTATTTATGGGGGAAGAAAATGAACCTTAAATCAGCGACTCCGGCTAGGAAGAAAACAACAAAATGGCCCAATTTATTTCATGGGCCGAATTATCGGCCCAATACATGTTTAGTAAGAACAAAACGTATTCTTCCATTTCGAACAGCTCGAGACGAACCAGTAACCCAGTCAATCGCTCTTCCCTTTTCTGCTTTCTCATAATCCGCCGACGCCAAATGGCGATTGCCGCCGCCATTACGCTGCCGTTGACCATCGCCAAGTCCCGCTCTCTTTCTACAAAGTCCTCTCTTTGGTTCTCCTCTTCATCGATTCAGCAGCCGAGGAATCTCCGCTCCACCGCCATTTCTGCTGGCCAAGGGCGTGGTTTCCGCGTCTGCTCTTCCATGAGCATTCAGGTTCCGGAGAAGGCCTCTACGACGTCGTTCCTCGACCATAAGGAGTCCGGAATTATTCATTTCGTCAAGTACCACGGACTGGGCAATGACTTCATCCTGGTATTCTCCCAACTTGCATTTTGCTTATTTGTTTGTGCGCAATTTTTCTGGTTTAGCACGAATTCCTCCATGTTCAGTAATTGTTTGATATCTGCAACCATTCACTGTTAGTATTTTTTTCGAGTTTGCCTGTGCTACCCAAGTGAAATGCACCGGCTGTGATTTCTATATATATGTGTAAACACAATATTAGAAATTAAGCAGGTGTAGCATAAGGTCCGTGCTTATCTATATACCCCTAGGCCTGCTGCACATATGTTCAAATTAACAGAATTGATAGTGCGCGTGAATTGGTTGGATTGATGCTTATTTATTTGGATAAACTCATTTGATTAGGTTGATAATCGAGATTCCGAGGAACCCAAAATCACACCCGAGCAAGCTGTGAAATTGTGTGATAGAAACTTTGGCATTGGAGCTGATGGAGTAATATTTGCTTTGCCAGGGATTAGTGGCACCGATTATACAATGAGGATCTTCAACTCTGATGGTAGTGAGCCTGAGGTAATTTCTTTTTTCCTAACTAATTGTGTCTGTTGATTCTGTTTACTTGCTTGATAAGATTGAGGGTATCATATGTTTTTCCAACAACTAACTGTTGAAGTTGCACTCTTATCACAAATTGGCATGATATCTAAAGTGCTGTGCAGAGAATTGGCTTTATTTTTAGTTCTCGTTCAGAACAATATTGCAATTGTTCCAGATAAATATAACTAAGAATTGTTTCACGACAAATGAATGCTGAAGTTGTAGACGTACTATGGATTAGAAAATGCTAGGGAAACTAAGGAAACTAGGGAAAATGCTGAAGTTATAGACGTGGCTATGTCCCGCGTTGTTTGTAATTTTTACCATTTCACATGTTTATGCTTATTGTATTAGATTGATAGGTTGTAGAGTTTACATCATGGTTGGTTTCATTTCGGTAGTGTTGCTCTTGGAATGTTCTGAAGTTGACTTCGGCTTTTGTTTTCGCAGATGTGTGGTAACGGAGTCCGATGCTTTGCCAGATTCATAGCTGAGCTTGAAAATCTTAATGGGAAGCATAGGTTTCTTCTTTCACTAAAATCTTGATTACCTTGGTGCTACCTTAAAAACCGAAGTATACTCATCTCTTATTTTGTGTTGCAGCTTCACTGTGCACACTGGTGCTGGTCTTATAGTTCCCGAGATACAAGAAAATGGAAAGGTACTTCCAATCCTCATAACCTTAGTATGTAGGAAGAAGTAATTAGTACATCTTTTATTTTGATAAGCCACTGGACTTGTCAATTGTTTGTTTATTCTGTCGAAGCTCTATGCGTTATGTGTCCGCCTTTTCTGCTTCAGTATTTTATGCAACATTGTTCAGTACTTTGTCTCCTTTTCAGGTCAAAGTTGATATGGGTCAGCCGATTCTTAAGGCATCAGATGTTCCTACAAAGTTAATTGCAAATAAAGATCAGGCTGCTGTTAAGGCAAAGTTGGATGTAGATGGGCAGATCTGGAATGTTACATGTGTTAGTATGGGAAATCCTCACTGTGTCACTTTCGGTACAGAATCATGCAACGTATGCTTTCTTTACAACCCTTCTCTATTTCAATGGGTATCAGTTAGTTGATGTGGTATTTATTTTCTCCCTTCTGGATCTTGGAAATAGGATTTGCAAGTGGATGAACTAAATTTAGCTGAACTTGGCCCAAAATTTGAACATCATGCGATGTTCCCTGCCCGAACAAACACAGGTAAGATTCAGCTTATACTTGCACTACCTAGTAGCCTCTGCCATACAAAGTGTGTAATCTGTTTTTAAGATCGTGTCTTTTAATACTAGGATGTGCATAGAAGACTATAATGCCATTCCATGTTGTTGCCATTCCATGTTGTATAATTGTAATGTCAGGGAAGGAACTCAATTGTAAAGTTGTTCCATCTCTATTTGGTTGGTCTCACATGTGAACAAGAAATGGACATTCTCTGTGCCGATCCCCAATGTGAATTGTCGTCCTGCCAAAAAATTGTTCTAAATGTCAATTATCTTCTGGATATGTTGAACATGGGGTTTTAGTATGAAATCTCAATCTCTACTATCCTCGTAACTAAGAATTTGGCTGCTGCTGGGCTCGGGATGAACCTATATCCATTTTATCTCCGTGTGTTGGTCCTGTTGGACTTAGATGATCTCTTTTGCTTGTGATTTGCAAGTATTTATTCTTAACTTGGTTTCTAGAAATAGATTTATTGTAGCCATCCATTTCTGAACTAGAATTTGCAACTGAAAAACACATGGAACATTTTTTTGTCATATTGCAGAATTTGTTCAAGTATTCTCTCCAAGTCACCTTAAAATGCGCGTATGGGAGCGTGGTGCAGGTTTGCATTTCTCTTATTCTCACTAGTTTTCTGTTGGATTTACTAACATTCTTCTGTTACAAGCTACTTCATTTTTACAAGTTACATTATCCACGCTGCAAAGATTGACATGTGAACTCTATCGATTCCTTCTCTAGGTGCAACTCTAGCCTGTGGAACAGGGGCTTGTGCAGTTGTGGTTGCTGCGGTTCTGGAGGGGCGTGCAGATAGGGTAAGTTTAAACTTTTGTCATGTGTATTAACACTTTGCATATAATAATAATTTTCCTCAATTTCCATGCACACCTCTTGCTTTCTCATTCCCTTCTCTTCCACACAGAGCTGCACTGTCGATTTGCCTGGAGGTCCGCTAGACATCGAGTGGAGAGAAAACGACAATCACATATACATGACGGGCCCTGCAGAGTTAGTATTTTATGGATCCATTCCACTGTGATTGTATGATTTTGGCTTTAAACCGCCATAGAATTTAGACTTGTTGTGTGCTTTCCAAGTTTCTGAAATGAAAGAAGTAGCTTCTTTCTATCATTTGAAACCTTGGTTGTTTCCCTCTAGTTTGATTTTAAATGGAAAAGACAATAAGTTACTGTTGGAGCCACCTTGGTTTCCTTGTCCTTGTCCTTTCATATGCTTTAAATTTCTATAGATGTATGGTCGATCATATATTGGTGCAGCACCTACAGATTATATATTACTCCATCCAGCTTTCTTTTTTGGGTTGTCTTATTCATCTTGTCTCATTCTAAAAATAACAACTTTTCTACACACAATTAACCACTATCATTTTATGGGACTCATCATTTCACTCACAACTAACAATTCTCTTTAATATACGTGCCGAAAAGAAAAGAGACGAGCTCAATAGGACGGAGGGAGTATTACAATTAAAACTTTATAATATTTCTTGTTTTGAGACTATTTACACCATTAACATTTAGCGGGTTCCTGGTAGGAATCCTTCATTGTCGAAGACAGTCCAACTGTTGCATGATAAAGATTAGGAATAAAGCTTCTACAGCTGCATTCCATCTCTCATATATACATTTTTTTTTATATAAATTAAATTAACTAAAACAATATATATGTAGAAAAGACTTTTGCATTTGACCCCAGGTCAAGCAAAAAAGTTTCTTTATTCAAAAGAACACAAAGTTAGAAGCCAGTATCTTTCACACGTACAATGTGATGTTTATATGTCGATTAAGAGTTTAATCCTTTGTAATTTACTTAGGCTGGTTATGGTAGTGATTGGACCGACTTGTGGCGATATGGATTCTCGTACTTTGTTAGCCCAATTATTAAACTCGGAGTTTATCCGTTTGATGACTATTATTGGAGGGTGGTTTGTAAAGTTGTCGTGGAAAAGATAGATTAATTTCATGCTAAAAGCTTGAGATTACATTAGACTCGGTCAATCTTAAATATTATAGGAGAATATATGATTTATTCTCGTAAAAGTATCTAAGGTAATGTTTGGAAGAGCTTTATAAGTAGCTTTTAGTTGCTTATGTTTAAAGCTTGCTTAAAGTTGTTGTTAAACAAAAGTTATTAGTGTTTAGAATAGTAGAAAAAACAGCTTAATTTTAGAAAAAATAATTTTGCAACACTGCTGATTTTCAGTTTCTTTTGACTTCTGCTTTTAAAAAGCATCCCTAACCAACATATTAGCTTCTATTTATTCTAACTTATTTTAAGCACAAAAAAAGTAGAAGCACTTATTCCAAACATTAAAAATTATGTTTTTGCGGTCAAAAAGCCTAGAAACAGCTTATTTAAGTTGTTCCAAACACTGCCTAAATCAAATATGTTACACACGATTAGCTTAATGCGATTTATATTATCACACATGAGTAAGAACGTCGGTCTTCCTTCATTATACAAAAATAAATGAAGTATTTAAACAATGGAATTATGCCTATTAATGTGATTATATTCAACTTGATTGGATTTTAATTGTTATGGCTGTTGACTTTGTTTCAGATTTTGTGGTTATAAAAAAGTAAAGAAAATAATAACATTTCAAGACATGAAAAGTCCTAATTCTACCAAATTTATGTTTAGTAAATATATAAGGACTGTATTAGAGTAAATAACTAATGAGGTTTTTTAAATATAGTTATGTCCAAATTTTATAAATTCGGTTTTACATTTAATTTTCGCATATCAAGTTGAAGGTACTTTCATGATCATTCACACAAGATACGAGACTAATAAGTCTAATATTGCATATTTTCGCTCGGAAATCTTTACACGAAAAATTGCAATGAAGTATTAATGTTGAGTAGTATAGTGCTAAGTATGTTAGTATAATGCAGTGGTCGTCAATGCCTACTAACAAGCGAGTGTCCATTTTACGTATTAAACTATTAACATTTTCGTAATAAATGCATGCAAAATCAATTATCATAAAAAAATAAATCCATTAATTAATTCGTCTCTTTCATGAAATAATTATAGATTTGTCAAATATACGCGTGTTTATGTCCCCAATCAAATAAATAATTATATAATTTATCGCATGAACTTAATTGTTGCCTCATACTACGCGAAACATTATCCAATGAGGAACAAAAAAGGAAAATATTATTTTTGTCCGTTATTTTGGCGCCCGATTCACTTTGGCCCATTATTTTGGCTGAGTTCAATTTTAATATGTTAATTTGACAAATTATTCATTATTGGTCCGCTTTACAAAATTGGTCAAATTTGTCCAATTTTGGCCTGTTGCATTAATAAAAAATATTTTAAAAAAATATTTTTAATATTAAGATATACTTGTAATATTAATTTTAGTCTTTAATTATATTATAAATGTCCAGTTTTAACCAATCATATTTCAAAAAAAAAATCCAAAAATTGGATAGATTATTTTTCTTAATATTGCTTTTGTTGTTTGTCGAATAATTTAAGAAAATACGGCTCGAAAATAGACTAGGATAATTAAAAAAATTCTAAAAATAATAAATTCAAAAAAAAAAAAAAAAACCAACCCCTTTTTTTTAAAAAACGTAGTGGATTAAAACTTGATATTTCTATTACAAAAGATAAAAAATGATATTAAAAATACGTTTAATATTAAAAATGTATTTTAAATAATTTATATTAATCCAGAGGATCGAAATTGGACATATTTGGTCAATTTTATAAAATGGACAATTTATAAAATTAATAAATTAAAATTAGACTCGAATAAAATAACGGGTCAAAGTGAATCGGGCGTTAAGATAACGGAAAAAAATGATAATTTCTCAAAGAAAAACGATGCATTAATCTAAATTTCTCGAAGAAATAACGGGCTTAGCTATTTCTAAATTACATGTATGTATATACTTGCCGCTATTAGTACTCAGTGGTTTAATACGTACATGCACGATGCATTAATTTAAATTTTAAAGGTAATTACACAAAATTAAATTCGATATCTTTCAATCAAGAGATAGTCAACTAGATCACGAGGCACTTAGCTAATTTATCATTAATTTTCTTCAATTTATCATTGTTCTTTTCTTCAAGAATTAAGAACTCGAATATCTTTGCCACAATTTGTTTCCAAGCGGAAGTAATTCAAATTAAATACATTTCATAAAAACATAAAATATAGAGGGGATGTAGCTCAGATGGTAGAGCGCTCGCTTAGCATGCGAGAGGTACGGGGATCGATACCCCGCATCTCCAGTTGATAATTTTCTTATTTCAATAGTTACTGTGATTTTTGCCTTGAAAATAATTTTTACTGCACAATTATAACAATATATCTCAATTTGAAAAAAATCGTACTAAATTTAGTAATTATTAAATTTTAAATGTTATGTTAACCATAAAAAACTGAAATTATATCACATGTTACCCTACATACACTTATAAATTTGTCTACATTGTTGAGTTGATGAGATTTTAAAGACCATTTATTATATAATAATACTTAAATAACTGTTATGCATAAATACCTACCAAAAATTGACTCCATGTGAAGTTGAATTTACTTCACATACCTAAATTTGTTGCCAACGTGATAAGTACAAAATCAGTCCGACATGCAACTTAATGACGCAGCCAGCATGTAGATTTTCTGATTAATTTATATACTAATGATGTTTTAATAGATTAATTGTTTCACTTTAATGAGAGCATTAATGGGTTAGTTAATTTTAGGCGTGTGCTAGAGAGAGGACCCCATATAAATCTTTCACCAAATTCTCATTCAAAATTGAGAAATAATTTCTAGAAACAGAAACTTCATAAAAGTATATAATAAACTTCACTTTATGTGTAACAACATTATGCAAAATAAATAAATAAAAAATCGAACTATAGAAAAATTGATGAGATTCAAATTTTTGATTCCGTAGGTTACATGTAGCACTTAGAGCATCTCCAACCGATATGCTTATTTTTAACACCATTTTACAGTTTCTGTCATATCAAACAGTAATCTCACTCCAACCCACAACTTTAAATTCGTCCTCAAAGAGAATATTATCAATATTACACATTAGACTCATAATATATTATATTTCTACTTTTTCTACTTTTACAATAATACCTATATATTTCTCAATATTATACATTAGACTCACACCAATTTTAATCAATAATTATATATGAAATATTTTTTATTATATAAATTAAAAAGAAATAAATTATTTGTGCATTTCCTAGTATTTTTCTATTATTGTTAATGTTTTTAATATATTATTATATTTCATATTTTATTATTTTCTATTATTATTGGTATAATTGTATTATATAAAATCCATGATTAAACTTGAAAAAGTAAAATGGTGTGGTGAATAGTAGTCACCATTTATGGAGTACTAGGAGAGAGAAAATTGGTAAATTGTTATTTTAGTGTTGAAAATAGAGTTGAGTTGGTGATGATTTTTTTTACTCCAACCCTAACTATAATAGTGTTTGGAGTAGAAAAATCATCATCAGCACAACTCTATTTTCAACACTAAAATGAGGATTTGCCATTTTTATCTCTCCTCCTACTTCATAAATGGTATCTACTATTCACAACACCAATTCACTTTTTCAATTCTGCAAAATTACTCTCAAGTCCTATATTTTGTTGAAAAATCGAAATCTACATTCCGATGTGAAAATTAATTAGACGATTACATAGAAAAAGATTATATGGCAATGATTATTAAACAATAGGTCTTGTTGTTAATTACTTATAAAAATGGATGTTTTTAACGTATTAATTATGTGTAATAATTATAAAAATTAATTATGGTATTTATAGAATACAATTATACCAACAATAGAAAAATATTGAAATATAAAATATAATATTACATTAAAAAAATCACAATAATAGAATAATATTATGAAATACATACCCGATAATAGGAAAACACTACGATAATGGTATTACATATATAATTGCTAATCGAAATTATTTTGGGTCTAATGTGTAATATTGAGAAATATATAAATATTGTTGTAAAAATAGCATGAAATGAAATATATGAGGAATATTCTTTTTGAGGGTGAATTTGAGTTTGTGGGTTGAAGTGAAATTACTGTTTGATGTGACATAAACTGTAAAATGGTGTTAAAAATAGACATCTCGGTTGGAGATGCTCTTAAACCATCAGTTTTTATAATTGAGGAAAGGTAGTAGTAAATCTAATAAACTAGTGATTTATTATGCTAAAAGTAAATAATCTTGAACTGAATCCCACTTAGCAATCCAAATATTTTCTTAATTATGTGTCAAATCAGTTTAATTTGTGTCGAATCAATGAGCATTAGAAGGGTAGGCAAGATTTTTGGAAGCACTTATAGCATTATTTTTCATTTAAAATTGGGATTAATTTTCCACAAAAATATTAAATATTGGTCAAATATTTTTCTTTGACAGCCCCACTGATAGTAATCTTTTTGACTCCACAAACAAAAGGTTCGTTTCTTCTTAATCTCTTTTCATTTTCTCAATTAATTACAACTTAACATGATTGCCTTTTTCTTCTCAATGATCCGTACTACCCATTATGATTTCATTCTTTTGTCTTATACTTCCGTCCTATTTAAGTGTTTTTTTTGGATATCTCATTTAAAGCGTATGTTAAAAAAGAAATAATTTTTCAAAAAAGACACAAATTATATTTTACTTTATCATTTATATTTTCTAATTTATCATTTCTTTATCATTTCTCTCACATATTTAATCTCATTTATCTCTCATACTTTAACACTTACTTTCTCACAATCTCATTCATCTTTTCTTTCTTACTTTATCATTTACTCATTTCTCATACACGTAATTTTAAACAGGACGGAGGGAGTACTATAATTTAAGATCACATGTCCCCAAAAAATCATGTCTCCTCCCTGTCCCAGTTTAAATGGCGACGTTAGAATAGTTTTAAATTAACTTTTTCTTTTTCTTCTCCCTCTTTCTGTCTATGCACGCTGCACGCCCTCTGATTCTTCACAATTGATTTTCTGTAATTATACTAGTTTATATCAACTCCTACAAATCATTGCCGTCAATTCGTGATACGGAAGGTCGATTTTTGAAAATTGCTCCGACAGATTATAAATTTCACGGGATTTAATTTTGGATTATACTATAGATGAAAAAGAGTAAAGAAAAAAATGAATTGTCCAAGAAAACGGTGATGTTGCAGCGGCAATAGTGATTTTTGATTTGATTTTTTATATTTGATTTTTGGATTATACAGCGACGGTGATGTTGCGATGGGATAGATTACAGTGAAATTTTTGTGGAAGAAGAGGATAGAGAGAGAAATTAACTGCCCACAAAATAAAAGAAAAAAAAATAATTGAACTATATTCTAAACGCAGTCGTCTATAGGGTACATGATTTTTGGGGACAAATAATCTCAACCCATATTTTACTATTAAATAAAAGGTAATCCCTTAAAACTTGACCATATCAATATTTTCATTAATTTAATAATATTACTCCCTCTGTTCCGCACAAATGACTCATTTTTTCGAAAGAGATGTCCCGTTATTTGTGGTCACTTTCCTAATTTGATAAAAAAAATTTATAATATCTTCTACTCTATCATCTTTTCTCTCTTACTTTATTATATTCTCTCTCATACTTTATCATTATTTCTCTCATGCTATCTATCTTACTCATCTTCTCTCTCATACTTTATCATCTACTCTCTCATACTTTATCATATACTCTCTTAATTTTCGTGCCGAAAAGAACAAGATCACAAATAGCAAGACGAAGATAGTACTACTTATAATCTTTTTAAATAAAATTCATGTCTGAATTAGTAAAAAATTATCCAAATGATGGACTTTCTTTGTGTACAAACTAAATTTATTAATTTGTATTCGAAAAGTTACTTTTTGTTGCATTTAATTATAAAATGTAGTATAAGTTCTTGTTGTTTATTATTATTAATATATATGTAGAAATTTGCAGACAACTTATCTATTTCACTTTAGAATTAACAAATAAAACTCTACATCTTGTATTATATCTCAGAAATTCTTCGTTAATGTGAATAACGATTTGCCGCTAGGACTGAGTATGCTTTCGCTAGTAAAAAAATCAAATCTCACTAATTATCTCAAAGTCCAATTTATGGCACATAATTATATTAGTGTGAATTACATACATTGTAAAGTTGGGGATAATGACCGATGCATGTAGCTAATTTAGTGTATTTTAAAAGTATTATTAATTAGCCCTACCATTATAGATTTTGGCTTCTTTGAAAGTTGGGAGATCTAGGGTCAAATTAAGGATAAAAAATTGGCTTCTACACACAATAAACCACTTTTATTAATCTTCGTGCTAGAAAAAATTTTGTCAAAATGAAGCGAAATAGAGAGAGTATCATAAAAAAAAATTACTATTTTATTAAACATATTTAAATACTTTATAGTCGGTTAACCGAGCGCTAAATGTTTTCTCCTATCATAATAAAATAATTTTAGTTATTCTTCTTAGTTGAACGACAAATTGTTGAAAGTAATCAGCATTAGCCACGTCTATTTTATCTGAAATATGTGCCGAAAAACTGGAGCCAAATATGGCAAAATCCAAAGCCTCCAAGTCTCAAATTTGCTTCGCTAATTCTACCAAAATATAAATAATTTTTTTAGTGTTTGAGTTCTTCTGGTAAAAGATAACGACTATTGAGTGAAATAAAGACAATGGGATGGCATAGCGGTGAAGGTGGGTGGCCCGGGATCGATAGGTCACGGGTTCAATTCCCACTGGACACTCTATGTGTGAGCCTGTCACTCGGGTTTATCCTGTGCGCACCAAAAGTAGCGGCTGCGGGTTCCTCGTCATAAAAAAAAAAAAAAGACAACACTTGTGCGCTAATTATTTGGCTTAACGACGCACTAATTAAGCTAACCGTGTGCTTAGTCACTTGATTAGATTTAACCCCCAGATTTAAAACCCTTTAACCACTGCCACGTACCATGGTCTAGGGTTTTATTTTAAGGTATTTGAGATTTTTCCTGATTTGCTTTGCTCACTTTTCAGCCATTTTCGAGGTAAAAAAATAATGTGGGAAAAAGGGTAAAACGACATGTGTCTTATCTTGATGGTTGATTTTGGGTTAGTGATGGGTAGCACCCCATCAAGGTTTGTTGGGTTAGAGAAAACATTTCAAATTTAATTCATGGGGATGACATATGCAATCATAATTTAATTTTTTTGGGGGATCAAGATTCATTGAATTGAATGAGTTGCTTTATTGTAGTAGTTGATAATTTCTTTTCAAAACATGGGTAATATAGTCTCTTATATATTAATTTGTATGTCGATTTGAATATATAATTTGTTCACGGGATCGTGTACTATATTTAGCTGATCTACTTCAAAGTGATACATCATTAGAATGTCGCATAATTATTATCATGTTAAAATTCAAATTTTCGGGGTAATTTTTCATGCTAATTATCATCCAAGTGCCATGAAATGTAATACTAGCTAATTTAGTATGAAGTCAAATACAAATTTAGGTATGTAGTTTTGTAATTTCGAGAAAGATGGTTGAATATGCAATTTCGATGGGTGAAATAACAAATGGAGAAATATATAATAAAATTCGAATTAAGTACACAATTTGAAGGACAGTCATCATACTATCTTCTAAATTCATCCATGCTTAAAGTGTAATACTAGCTAAAATAACTTCAAATGAAGCTTGTTCACAATCTATGACTACACAAACAACTATAATGTACTTCAATAGAAATTACAGATTTAACTGATCATATGAATAAATATTATAAATTAGAATAATATATCTCACTTTCCTCAATAAATTTATGAGTTTCGTTTATACTCAATTGAAAAGGAACATGAATAGCCAATAACATCTACACACGTCGCCCGGAAAATCACTCCCATTACACTTTTGTCGTGACACTGACCATAATACCCTCTAATCATTTCTCTTGTACTGCAATGTCCTTTCTCTCTCTCCCCTCCGATATACAGAGAGTCAATTGTGATATCCAGTATAAATTCAGAACCAAACTGCCGCTTTTTTGTTTCTCCTAGGAACGCCATCTCTCTATTTCTCTCTCTATCCTACACTTCTCGTCCAACCAAACCAATCAAGCAGATCACAAACATTTCTTTCTGTACTTTGAATTCCATCAAGTTCTCTCTTTTTCCATCCAGCAACAGTCTCACACGCTAACACTTGATTCAAATCTTCTCTCTCTTCAAACTTCAATGTAAGTGTACAAACGCGACTTTACAATTGCCTCCAATGACTTTGACTGCAGTTCCTTAAAGTGAAACTTATTTCTTCTCCTCCCTCCTCTGTTTGCTTATGATTTATGAATCCAGTTAATTTTAACCAAAAATTTGATATCAATATTCTAAGATTATTCAAAGTTCAAGTTTTTCATCGTTATTTTGTTGTGATTTGAGATATATTTTTTGCTGCTCCCTAGATGTTTTCATAGTTGTTGAATTATTTGAATTTAGATATTTTCTTGCCCTTTTTTTGTTCTTGCTTAAAATACAAGGATTAGGAGATTGTAACATGATAAATATGAATATATTAATTAATCTGCATGTAACTTCCATTTCCATTTCCCTTTCTCTCTCATTCTCTTTCTCTCTCTGTATGTGGTGGTTTATTTAAGCTGCTGTCTCCATTTCACATGCAAATGGGTTGTATTTTATTCGCCGTTGTTTAAACCGGAAATCTAAACAAACATCACTTAACGCGCTCTGATTTGTCCATCTCCAACTGCATATCTGTAATAACAAATAATATGTTGGAGCTCCGACACCCCACTTGTTTTCTTGCATAGACTTTCATCCACACGAATCAAATCCTATGCATACAAACATTATTATAACCTTCTTCCTAAAATATCTTCTCATTTTCCTCTATTTCTTATGAATCTTTCAGAAACTGGCCAATTGGCTTCATTCCATTTCCGCCAAAATACAATGAGGCAAGAAGGAAAGTTTCTCAAGGTAATCATCGACTTCTTGTTACATCTTCTATTCCAATAATTTGTTTGCGATTATATACTTATTATACGAAGACAATAATAAAGAATCTCGTTCTCGTCCTAAGAATTTGGTGTATTTCTTTAATGAATGATGCAAAATCTTTTGTTGCAGTCCAACTCATGGCCGAAAACTGTGGCTAGAAAATGGTTGAATTTGAAGAGTGGATCGGATGAATTTCAATCGGATTATAATACAACAGGTATATGATCATAATAAATAAAAATTAATAATTATTTAAGTATCATGTATATAATTGAAAATAATAATTCTAAGTTTATGTTTTTGTGGGATTTAGCTATTTATCCGAGGAGGTTGAAGAGTTGCTCCGATGATGGGCACTCCGCCGTCGTGCCGGAGGAATTATCAGGTAATTGCCGGCCGCCAGCTAAGATTAATTTTAATTAAATATGTTAAGCATGATTAATGATATCTAAATTAAGAAAACGTTGTGTTGGACGGTTGTGATTAATTTGAAGTTAGTAGGGTAGATATTATTTAGATGAGGGTAGGAGCGGGTTTTATGTCCAGATTAATTTGTCGTTAATCCCCTAATTAATTAACTTAATTCGATTGTGGTTATAGAGGAGTGGTTGACGGAAACGAGCGACGAGATTGAACGGCCAGGATTCGACCACCTCGTGCCACCTGTCTCTACTGACCTTAATCTGAGGTATGTGATCGCCTCAGCCTTTTTATTGGCTTCCATAGAAGAAATTGTAGTTATTTATTTAATAGTATTAACTTTATTTCTTTGATTTAGTGCATAAGTTATGATTTTAAAAATTACAATCTTATCGTGTAATAGGAAATATTAATCATAAGTCATAATTACGAATTAATGAAGTGTAGAAAATAGAAGATTAGAGGGTTATCAACGCAACCATGAACATCATCTTAGTTTATAAGTCATCGGCTATTAAAGTTTTCCATGATGTAGGTGTGATTCATTTGACTTTATGTCATACTTGGTCACATTTAACTAAAATTCAAATAGTGTGACACTTTTGGTATCACACGAATTAAATTTAATCGTAACAATCTATATAGGATGTATTCAAAATTAAGAATTAAGAGTAACATTTAGTTAGAAAAAATTAAGAGGTGAAATAGCAGATTTTAGAAGAAATATACAAATAAAATTCGAGGTTAGAAATCAAATTTTCACAATTAGAAAGGATGGTAGCCCTCAAAAGTCAAAACCCTGAATCGGCTAATGAGTCAATAATCGGTGTTTCGAATTACATACTTACCATTATGTGTTTCAATGTTTGACTGAGTAATAAATATATATAATTGACACAAGGAATTACGTAAATTTTGTATTTGGTTTACAAATTTAAATTTCTTCATCAAAAGTTTTAATAGTTCCTTTATTTTGTAGATTAATGTGGCAAATTTGATTTTGTAGGATGTTCGTGGGGACATGGAATGTAGCAGGCATTACTCCAAATGATGATCTAAACCTAAATGATTGGTTAAAGACCAAAACATCGGCCGACATCTATGTACTTGGGTATGTTCATCACCTTATCTTCCGATATAATTAATAAAATGCGAGAGAGATAAAATAAACCGATTTTAATCATTTCGGTATTATTTGTTTTATTTCAGGTTCCAAGAGATCGTACCTCTTAATGCCGGTAATGTGTTTGGCCAAGAGGACTATGGACCAGCTGCAAAGTGGATTTCCTTAATCCGTGATTCTCTAAATGGTGATGCTATTAATTCTTCATCCAAACAGTCCCTAATGACGAACGAATCTTTCGAAGACATTTTGAGTTCGAGTTTAAGTTCGAGCGAAGAAGATTCACCTAGTCCGACACAACATCATAAGTTCTGTTTGGCTGCGAGCAAGCAAATGGTGGGCCTTTTTCTGACCGTGTGGGTTCGTGAGGATTTGAATCGGTACATTACGAGTTTGAAAGTTTCGTGTGTTGGGAGAGGCATCATGGGTTACCTCGGAAATAAGGTATATTTGGTTCTATGTAACGCGTTTTGATTTTGTATTTATTTTTCATGTATAGTCAACTCATATATATTCGTTTCTAGGGATCAATATCTATTAGCATGACGTTGCACCAAACGACATTTTGCTTCGTGTGCACTCACCTTGCGTCGGGAGAGAAAGAGGGAGATGAGGTTCGAAGAAATTTGGATGTAACGGAGATTTTGAGAAGAACGAGATTCTCTCAAAGAAGTCTGAGACATTCTATTCAACCCGACACCATTTTGGATCATGAGTGAGTTTCTATTAATTTCTCTTAGAATCTCGAGTATAAGATCACGTTATAGTGACATATATATAATTGAAAACAAGACATTATGCTTAATGTATCTAGTTTCTTTTATGTAGCAAGATAATATGGCTCGGGGACTTGAACTATCGGCTTGCATCTTTGAGTGATGATACATACGAAATACTCGAAAGGAGTGATTGGCAAGAACTTCTCAAGAAAGAGCAGGTAGAGTTTTACCCTATCAATGATTAAAATGATACTCCTATTTGATTTTAATGTTATTAAACATACTTTTCTAATGATTGCAGTTGAAGATCGAACAAAAAGCAGGTCGAGTATTCCAAGGGTGGGAAGAAGGGGACATATATTTTGCTCCAACTTATAAATACATAACCAATTCGGACAATTATGTTTTCCAGACCTCCTCGGCCAAAGAGAAGCGTCGAACTCCTGCTTGGTGAGTTCATTTGCTCTTGAGTTCTTCTTCCTCCATTACAAAATGAAGATTCTAATATATTATATTTTCACGTAACGTGGGAAAAATAAATAAAATTATGGACTAATTTTATGTATAATAATATGATATGATATGATAGGTGTGACAGAATTCTTTGGAAAGGCGAAGGGCTCAAACAAACGTGCTATTTTAGGAGCGAATCGAAATTTTCGGACCATAGGCCTGTCTACTCTGTGTTTACGGTGACAGGCGGTAATGATACAGACCAATAGCAGAAGCTGATTTCCGACATACTGAAACGTGGCGTTGCTTCAGTGGACGTTTATATACGCTGGGCTCGCATACACGCTGCTGGCTGCTGGCAGATCAATTACAGTTTTACAAGACAAGATTTTGAGGTATTTACTTCCAGAAAATGGGGGAAGGAAATGTAATTTTTGGAAAGTAAAGGATCTGTGAATATTTTTTTGGGTGATTGTTTTTCCCTTGTTTGAGGGGTTTTTTGTAAATAGCGAGCATTTACGGGCATTAAAGGTATTTTAAGTTTTGAATGGCATCCTGTCCTAACATATTCTTTTTTTACTTGCTGTATTTAGTTGTCATTTTTACAATCGACAAAACTAATGGGTTCTAAAAGTAAATAAAAATTGAAATCCACTACTATTAGAACAATTTAACTTTTATATGTCAAAATTGATAAACAAGTTAGACTAATCAGTTTTATGTAGTTCTGCAAAAATATTGATCCTAATAAAAGAAGAATTATTAATTAAAACAAATCGTAATAACAGGAGATATAACAAATTTCTAATTAAAGCAAATTCTAATTTGTACTACTTCAATTGCATAAATTTTCAAAAAATAATAATTAGGTATTCATAAGATTACTTGTTTAATCGAAAGGAGAGAGTATTGTTGGTGCAAAAATTGTGAAATTTAATAATCTGTTCACCCTATTTAATATCACACGTTTTCTTTTCAATCAAGTCAAACTTTTTCACTCATTAATCATTATTTTCAATCAAGTCAAACTTTTTCACTCATTAATCATTATTTTTACAAGATTTGAACTGAAGATCCAACACCTCACTACATTATGCTGCTAACAATAAATCTACCAAATAATCTAAATATATAAACAATTTACATATAAAAATCTAAGCCCAAATCAAAGGAGAAAAATTCCATAAACTATTATTGAGATGCTTCTGCAGCACCAGTTTTGCTTTTCTTGCTCTTCTTCAGCTCAAGCAATCCCTTCATAAACGCATCCACGATCTGCTTCTGCGATTCCAGCAGCATTTCGTTGCGCTTCATCTCCATATCCATTCGCGCCGCCTCCATCTCTCTAGCCATCTCCATCTTCGCATTCTCCATTTTTACGAACCCTTCGCCCAGCATCTTGATCGACGCTACGATCTCCTCCAACGCCCTCCTCGCTCTCTTCTGACCGCCGCCGATTGCAGCTCTCGGATCCGGATTTGGATCGAATTTGTTGCTGTTGTCGTTGGTGTGATTGATGGCAGCTCTCACCCAAAATTCATCATTTGGATTGCGACTGTTTGGCTCGAAGTTCTCGATTTTTCTGATCCTCAATGGTGCAGGGAACACTTGGTGGTTGAATCCGTCGCTGATGTTGAAAGTGGTCAAGACTTTGCTCGAGTTTTTACCTCTGGACTTGAATTGAGGTTTTGGAATTGCGTTCATCATTGGGGATCTGCTTCCGTAATTTGTGAACTCGAGATCGTGATTTTGATCTGGAATTTCTGAATTCGAGTAGGGCGAGTAATTGATCCGTATCTGATTTCCGGAATTGGATCTCTTCGGTTTGACCCCGTTCTCAAACCCTAAATCGGTTTCAGAATCGGCGTTGTTCTTCGATTTAAGCTTCAATTTCACTATATTCTGATCCAGAAGCGACTTCAATCGAGTTTCATCGGCGGAATTCTCCTGCTTCGGTACGGACGCCGGCGGCGTGGTGCCGTTCTCCATCGCTTCCATGTTCTCGAAGAAAAACCACGACGAGAAGTAGCCGCCGCCTGGGTTCGGGAAGGAGGCAGCACGCTGCTTCTCGGCGCGGAAGCGCTGGCGGAGCTTCTCCATCTTGTGGCGGCACTGCGCCGAGGTCTTCGCCGGAGATGCGCCGGGGCAGCGTCCGGAGACTGTGGCGGCCACGGAGTCCCAGTCCGGCGTCCTGAGGTAGCCACGGCGGAGGGCGTACCACCGCTCCCTGTACGCTTCGATGAGAGTCAAGGTCTCTTCTTGGGTCCAGCACGGCGGCGGAAACCTACGCTGAGGCTTCTCAGGCGTGTTGGCCACCGTGAGCACATCGGCCGCGGCGGCTGCTGTTGTTATGGCGGTTGACATAAGGTTAGTTTAGAGATGGATAGTGCAAAGGCAAGAGGATGAATTAGAAATAAGTGAAGAGAGGGAGAGAAGGTGGCGTTGTTATGTGGTGGGGTGGAAGTGGAATAGTCATGAAGCGCATCATAGCTACAAGGTGCGGTGGGTGAGTGTGGTGGTGGGAGTTGAGAGGTGGTTGAAAAAGATGAGAGCGAGCGAGGGAGAGAGAGAGAGACAGAGGCGATTGAATTAATTGAAATGGCAAAAGAAAAAAGATTGGGCAGCGAGTGGGTGAGTGGGAGTGGGTGGTGACTGGCTAGGGGTGATGAATGCTAATTGCTAGCATGCGCCGCTACTATCACCGCCGGCCTCCACCCTATCCCACCCTATCGGCCCACCCTACCACCCTTTTCCCACCACTTAATTCCCTCACTTTCTCTTTCTCTCTAATACCACCGCCATTGACTGACATGTGCGGTGGTGTTATGGCGGCCCACCTCTCCACCTATTTGCCTAATAAACAGAAAATGACTAATATGTCCCGTTGGGATGCGGTAGTGGTGAAGGTGGGTGCCCGAGATCGATAGGTACTGAGTTCAAATCCCACTGGAATCATTATGTGTTGTCTGTCACCATAACGGAGTTTACCCAATGCACACCAAAAATAGCGGTTGATGGTTTCATTAATAAAAAAAAAAGTGACTCAAACACCAACTATTTTAATATTTAATTAATTTCTCTTTCATTTATATACTTCATTTTTTTCTTAATCCAACTTAGACTCCACAAATCAACATATTATATATTCTTATTTTTACTATTTTTTATATTATTTAATTATAATATTAATCATTTAGTTAAAAATATTAAATTAACTTAAATTATAGAAAAAATTAGAAATTATAAAAAATTATTTATTATATAAATCCATAATAATAAAAGGGAAAAGAATAATTGTAATATACAAAAGGTATGAAAAGAAAAAGTAAGAAAAACTTTAGATATGTATAAGAATAGCAATATTAGTATCTATTTATATATAGAGAATGAAAGATAATAAATTTTATACATATTTTTTTCAATAATGTATATGAAAGATAGTTCCCATATTTCTTTGAACCAAGAAAAGAAAAAGGTAACCAATATGATGAAGACAATAAGCACCTTCCCATTGGCCGATAATATTGCAACCACCGAATTGGATTTTAAAATGCAGAGACCAGATCCATATTTATTTTCTCTCACCTCATATATTTGATTTTTTTTTTAAATTGGAGAAATACGATTTTGTCAAGCCAACCAGACAAAAAATATGAGTTATTCGTAGTCTCATTATTGCCCCGCTGCCTTTCATTTGCCTATTCATTTTCATCTATTATCCAAACCCTATACTAACTTTTCAGAGAAAAAATCTATTTTGGTCCTGTAATGTTGTCCCAAATCGAAATTGATCCTGTAATGATATCTCAATCGATTTTGGTCCTGTAATTTCACATTATCTCCATTTTTGGTCCTGTTGCCGGAAGGTGATGCTCACATGCCTAACTCCGTCTCCGGACATTTTTCCGATCACTCACCCGTTGTCATTTTTAGTCCTGTAATGTAGCTTGCAACCAATTTTGGTCCTATAATTTAGTTCTAAATTGATTTTGGTCATGTAATTTAACTGTCAATCAATTTTGGTCCTGTAATTTAACTGTTAATCGATTTTGGTTCTGTAATGTAGTCTTCAATCAATTTTGGTCCTGCAATGTAGTATTCAAATAATTTCGGTCCTGTAATAAAGAATGTAATAGATTTTGGTTCTATAAATATGATAATTTTTATTTATTTATAGTAATGCAAAATTATCATAGTTCTAATAATAAAAAAAAATACTACATTATTATATTCATCATATTTTGTTTACTATTTACCTTCTTGATATATATTTTGTAAATTATATAATGTCTCGTAAGTAATACAAAAATTATGAAATTCTTTGGTTTTCTCTCTATTTATTTATTCTCTCTATGATGGAACCGGTAATTTAATTATCTCACAATTAGTTCTTTAAACTTTGATGAGTCTTCTTTTCGCACATGGAGTTTGTGTTATTTAGATATTGAGCCCGTTGAGTTTAATTGATTGTTCTACAATTTATTTAAGTTGACAATTTTTTTTATTAAATAAATAAATTATAAGTTACAATTTATGCAAGAAAACCAAAGACATTTCATAATTTTTGTATTACTTATGAGACATTACATAAGTTACATAATATATATCAAGAAGGTAAATATTAAACAAAATATGATGAATATAATAATATAATATATTTTTTTTATTATTGGAACAATGATAATTTTGCATTACTATAAACAAATAAATATATATCATATTTATAGGACCAAAATCGATTACATTCTTTATTACATGACCGAAATTAATTGAATACTATATTAGAGGACCAAAATTGATTGAAGACTACATTAGATGACCAAAATCCATTGACAGTTAAATTACAGGACCAAAATTGATTGACAGTTAAATTACAGGACCAAAATCGATTTAGAACTAAATTACAGGACCAAAATTGGTTGCAAGCTACATTACAGGACTAGAAATGACAACGGGTGAGTGATCGGAAAAATGTCCGACGACGGAGTTAGGCGTGTGAGCATCACCTTCCGGCAACAGGACCAAAAACGGAGACAATGTGAAATTACAGGACCAAAATCGATTGAGGCATCATTACAGGACCAATTTTGATTTGGGGCAACATTACAGGACCAAAATCGTTTTTTTCTCTAACTTTTCAATTATTACTAGTTAAGAAACTATCAAGTGTACTAAGCCCAGAAACTATCAACTATTCCGACCTCATCAAATTAAGAAAAAATAGATGCACATCGACCCAACCAATAGCCCAGAAACATAGCCCGATTCAGAGAAGCCCAATTTGGCAATTTCAAATCTAGCTTTTTTGGGATACATAAAACCAAACAGTATTTTAAGCCGATGTAAAAGGTCGTCCAAATCAATACCCAAACTCATTTTCTTTTCATGTGTAGCTTTATTTCATTTTTTTTTCACATTTCGCCTTCTCTTTGTAATTTTATACGTTCTCCATCACTCAACTGTAAATTCAAACTATCATCAATAATTAAATATATAGTAACATGTTTAATAAATATTTAGAAATTTGTCCACATGAATTTTACATTGTTTGTACGGTTGTACCATTAGTGAGAAATAAGAAAACACACACCAAACACAAGCCAAAGTTACTTCCATCAAATAGTACAAATTAAGTTACTAATCATGCCAGGAATATATTCCAATTTCTGATCATAGATGTAATATTTTCATAAGAAAATCAACGGCCTTGATTTGCCAAAAAAGAATTCAAAAATAAAAACAAAGAAAGTTAAATATCTCTCGTACATGTTAAAGACGCATAGTGCACTTCTCCTCTCCACCATTTCTGTTCATTGCACATTTGCATGCATGTCGGAGATCGGTGGTTCCAGCCGCGAAGGCGCCAGCAGAGCAAGAAAAGTGGCGATGCGATCACTGCCTCCTGCGTTCTTGACAAAAACCTACCGAATTGTGGATGATCCAAAGACAGATTCGATAGTTAAATGGGGCAAATTTGGTGACAGCTTTGTTATCTTGGATTACATCAGATTCTCTGCAGAAGTTCTTCCCAAATATTTCACTCACAACAATTTCTCAAGCTTTGTTTACCAGCTTAACAACTATGTAGATATACGCATGAACACATACTTTTTTTTTCCCCTTAATCTTTAGGAATGAATTAATAATGTTGTTAATGGAGAAGTGTTTGATGATGTTTTTTAGGGTTTCCGGAAGATTGGGGTGGATCACCAATGGGAGTATATGAATTCAAATTTTCAAGCAGGGAAGCAGCATCTGCTGTTAAACATGAGGAGGAGATCAGAGCATCAGCCAACTCTTCAATGCGGTCGACGAAACAAGAGCAGCAGCCTTAATCCCGAGATGTTGATGAATGCCATTAACGAATCGAGGGTCGAAATGAACAAGCTCAAGGTGCAGCAAGTGGACATGGATTTCCACATCATGGAACTGCAGGAAGAGGCCAAGAACGCGGCGGAAGCTTCCAAGAAACTGATGATGCTTTTTGCTAAAACATGTGAAATCATCGCTAAGAGAGGGAGAGAAGATGATGATGATGATGATGAAGGTGTTATTAAGAGAAAGAAGGTGGTTGAACCTGAACGCGCTGAAAGCCCAACCAAGAACAATGACACAGATCTATATCTTGATGCCCCATTGTCTGAAGTCCAGCTAGTTTCCTCAGAGGATGATTATGCCTTTAAATCGAAACCAGAAACAATTCCTGAAAACTACTTGAATGATGTTAAAATTTGGGAGATGATACTGCTAGGAGATGATGAGGACGGTGAAGTTGGAGTAAACAAGAATGATCAAGACTAGCTATCTTGAGTTCTGTCCATCAAGTTTCGTGAAGGTAAGTTACAAAATCGATTCCAGTTTCTGAAATATATTAGGGCAAATAGATGTATTAGTATTAAATTTTACTATCGGACTTCTAAATTTCAGCAATCCTTGTCATATTCGGTTCGCATGCATGTACTATATATTTTCAATTCACCAGCGTTTTCGAGTCTACCACCCATTTTAGTGGAATTTACGCATCCAAACTGATTTAAGCAGGCCAAACATGGGATTCAATCGAGTAGAAATTCATACGAAATATATTAATTCATCCATCCAATAAAGTTAAACATCGCACAAATGTGTAGCATCTAAAAATAATTAGAGGGGGTAACATTACAAGCAACACGAACATCGTCAAAACAAAGACCATTTTCCTCGTCTAAGTGGTCAATTCAAGGGGTTTTACTTAGCCATCCTATCTTCGGGTATGACGGGTTTAGCCACAGCAAGCTGACTTTTGAGCAGCCGCGGCAGCTCCTCCTGCCTGGTCTGGTTGGGTAATCTTTATGGTCTGAGGCTGCACTCACACCCATGTACGCCTCAGTTGTCGTAAGTGAACAAACAGAACAGAACAGATAATCATGCAAAGAAACTGAGATTTGATACCTCGGCTTTGGTGTCGCCCTCAGCAAGTCTTTGCTTTATGTCCCGGGCTATTGAGAAGAAAACCTCCTCCACATTCAAGTTCGTCTTAGCACTCTGCTCAAACAATAATGTTATTTGGGTTGGATCATTCCAAAAAGAAGAAAAAACTAACATGAGTGACAAGTTCTACTTACTGTCTCAAAGAATTTGATTCCATATTCATCAGCGAGTGCTTGGCCCTTAGACGTCGGGATGGCCTTTAAACATTTTAGCAATTTATCTCAGTTTGTAGAGCTCAAACAAGACAGAGTAGAGACAAGTGTGAAAACTGAGAAAAGATGATAAACATGCGTGTCTCCAGACATGCATACTGAATTTGAGCATATATGGCTTTCCTGCGGTATCACTTGCTTCTCAATTTTTTGTAGAAACAGTAGGTAGCATTTGCTTTATTATCATGAAATATAGACTTGTAAATTTCAAGTTAATGGAGGTATAGAACAAGCCTAGGCAAATACTCCATCATAAACAGACATGCAGATCAAATGTTGAGTAGAGTATAAGAGAGAGAGAGACCCTTTTGCTTTCATCCATGTCAGCCTTGTTGCCAATTAATACTTTGTTGACATTGTCAGAGGCGTGCTGTTCAATATTTCTGATCCAATTCCGAATGTCTGCAGAAAAGAATAGTAGTGATGAGAAGGTAATTGTCTCATATGTGCAATATTAATATGCAGAAGATTAAGCCGAGATTTTAACAACGGAGAGAGGTTTTCTCATGCTGATCAAAAAAATTGAAAAACTAAGTATCAAGAGTTATTACTGTTGAAAGATGACTCATCAGTGACATCATACACCAGCAATATGCCCATTGCTCCACGGTAGTAAGCTGCAAAAGGAAATAGGTTGTCAGGCAAAATACAATAACCAGGCAAGAAGGTGTAATTGCCCATGTAAAAGGCTAGTAGAATAGAGAAATGGAGAATATTGCAATAAGCTGCTGGCCTATTTGTGCAAGTCAAAAGAGGAGAAAAACAAAACAAAAAATCAATTAATACAAGACTTTACAGGAAACGGAACAACAAAGAAGCTAATCCTTCTCTAGTATTTCAAAGATCCTTCGATAAATGGCTAATTATCGGAAGCTAGTCCACACAGTTGTCACAACAAATCTCTAGCTTTTACTATATTATCTAATCAATCAACTAAAGGTCTCAAAGTTGATGCAGATTGCTTACTCCATTGGTTTTAGACTAGTAAATTTGATGGCCCAGTTCAATTCAATGATTCATAAGGTACAATAAGCACAGTCATTCAAGAGACAACTAACAATAAATTTTCACTTAACACGGTCCTAATTAACTAGATAGTCTCAACTCAAATAATCATGGATCAAACAAAGAAGAAGAATTAACAAACAATAATTTCAAGTTTATAAGCCAAATATTCGAATTTATTTTAGGGAATACAATGACAAAGATCAGGAGACTTCTAAATCTGGAGAATAAAACTAAAAACAATATATAACCACATTTACCAGTAGTGATAGTACGGAACCGCTCTTGTCCAGCAGTATCCCAAATTTGCAGTTTGATTCTTTTCCCATCAAGCTCCACAGTCCTTATCTTAAAATCAATCCTGCACAAGAAAAGATTATCAATTAAAGCAGGCAGAAAAATCACAAAGCTTACCTGGAGTACAGTCTATTATTGAAAGCAACTAACCCGATTGTAGTAATGAAACTGGTGGTGAAAGAGCCATCCGAAAATCTTAAAAGAAGGCAACTCTTACCAACACCTGAGAAAGAAAAGATAGTCATAACTCATAAGTGATACAACAAACTTTTCAAAGAAAGAAATGCAAAATTGTATCAAAAGCAGAGTAAGCGGAGTTAAAATAAAGCCATTAGAAAGAAAGAAAGAAAAAACTCTCGAGAAGATAAATTTGGTCATATGGACAACATTAGTGTTTCAGCAACTGCTTGCTATTAGTGTTTTAGTAAAGCAATTAATCGGGCATATATGATCCAATCATATTTGCTTTTGATGTTGCTTTATTATATGAACTACAGATAAAATCTACCATCAGGAAGTTATACTGCATACTACATACTTTTCTCGAATCTCTAAGGTACTGAAAAGGCCAACATCCATTATCTGTATTCAACATGTACTTAGATGAAAAACCACTTTCTCATTTGATCTCAAGATTTAGTTATTCAAAACTCCCCACTTTCACAGTAACAACAAATAGATTGACACGTGTATATACCTCGAGCTCATGATACCACCACATATTGTGCAAGATTCCTTTTTCCCTCGCCATTCAACCAACTATGGGTTATCATACACATGAAACATACTATAAATATAAATAGTGCCATATTTCTTGTTATTAGATCATACAAAGTATTCCATTCGTCAAATGAGCAAAACATAGAAAACATTTCATCCATCAAATGAGCAAAAACAAGATCATCGATATTGCCCAAAGAAAATACTCGGAACAACGGCGACAGCCGGAACTACAATATTTTTCACATCAAATGCAGCTAATATCCTAATACTATATAACAACACACATTCTGATTCACGCATTTCATATAAATAGGCATAAAATCAAAAAGGAATTGTAAATTACACGTTGCAGGGAAGAACACGCACCGCTATCTCCGATCAAGAGGAGTTTTATGAGATAATCGTAGTCAGCTCGAGCTCTGGCGGGTGCGGCGGCCATCTGATTAGCTTCAAATTTGTTTCAATTTTATGTCGATTAATCAAACCCTAGCAACAAAAAGAAGCTGTCAATTCAAATAATTATGCTTCAGGCTATCGAAATTGAAATGGTAACATGATTTTGGAATTTGAAAGAACCAAAGATCAATTATGAGAGAGAGTTTTAGAGAGAGAACGGAAAATCTTGTACCAGATCAGGGATCTAATAAATGAGGAATGAAGAAAAGAGGAGGGAAGCGTATGTCAGCAGCGGTTGGTCGTTTTAACTTTTTTTATCAAATAATTTTAAATATCTAAATAAAGTTTTTATTTGAAGGAGTCGATAGAAAATGTTCATTGTTTGGGGCCTGGCGCCTGGCGGGGATATACTTTTACATGATATTTTATTTATAAATTATTAAATATGACTTTTGGTGCGGTGCGTTTTACCTCTCTTGTATGCTTTGTAATTCAAAATTATATAGAATACGACTTAGTAAGAAATAAAATAAAAGGAAAGAATAGTGAAGAGTTTATAAGAAAATTTATTTCAATTTATATTTGAAAATATGATACTATAACAAGTGAAATGCATAATATGAAAGATTTATTTTAAAATTCTCTTCACATACGTATTTCAGTAAAAATGTATATGAACACGTACTTTTTTAAGCTTAAAATAAAGGATTATTTTGAAAGACAAGGAATGATTCAATTTAAATTAGGGAATAAGACACTTTTGAGCTATGAAAGGAATCAATGGAGAAATTGGTTAAAAAAATATTATCAACACGATTTATCTCAGATCAGATAGTCTAGATTAATACCATAAAAATCGCAATCGAACTCTACGTATTACAAAACAAAGAATGAATTGTTTTTATTAGGTTGACAATCTTATATACAAAAGTACCTCCTTAAACCCAGAAGTATTCAGACTTTACTATCCAACAATCTTCTACTAGTAGAAGTCACAATTTTGTAAAATGAAATCCAATTGTAATAAAATGGAGTAGTGGCAAATTACCCACTCGGTCCAATATGTGCAATAAGCTCGTTTGCAACCACATTTTCATTTCTCAAAATATATTTTGTCTTTGTCTCTTTCTTCACATGAGATGGGAAAGGATCCACCGAGCTCTTAGTGTTCATGTCTTGCACATTCCAATTTGCATCCTTTGTATTATACGACATATAATCCGTAACACATAATTTTGACAAGATAAAAACATGAACTCTGGTAAATTAGAAACTTAGAGATAAAAACACATAAATAAAATTAAGATAAGGATATATGATTTAATTCTCAACAAAATCTAAGAGAATAAAGAGTTTGGGCACAAATCATTAGGTAACGTATTGAAAATAGAAGATAAAATTTGGTCGCTTGATTTCGGTTCCCAAAAGAAACGTATTGTTTCTAATGGAATTGAGGATTTTTTTTTTTCGTGATTTCCCATTACACTAGTCTTGTTTCGAATAAAAAATAAATTAAGTGTCACACCTTCACTTAACACAAACAAACTCTAAACAATTAAATAATGATTGAGCTCTCATACCTTTACCTCACAAAGCCAATTGGAAAGTGAGATAAGAAAGATCGAAATAAAAAATAATGAATTCAATGTGTTCTACGGTTGTAAAATTATTTAAAACCGTTTATTAATAGCGTCGGACTTTGAGTCAATTCAGCCCAACTTTTGAAAGGAAAGAATTCCCGTTTTGATGTTGATTTTTGCACAACGGTAATCCACCTCCGTCAAATTCAGTCCACCACAGCTGGAGATTACGAATAACCACTTCCACGTGTTCTGGACCCCTTGCGCTACTTCCCCCAAAATAAGAAAAAGGAGCATGAATATTCTCTCATTTATGCTCGTCTTTGAATGGCAAACAAGCCGAGCACGCAACAGAGCGGGAACGCGTCATGTGCTATTGCTATATCAGTCGTTAAGAGTGGAAACTTTCATTTACTCTACTCATTTTCTCTCTCTAGGGTTTGTATCTCTCTAAAACTGCCACCTATATAAAATACCAACGATTGCCTTCATTTTCACGCTGAGTGTCGTTAGCTCGGATATCTGAGCCTTTTTCTTTCTCTCGCAGGCGCCTTTTTGCTTTTTGCTCCGTTACGTCTCTGTTCGTCGCCTCAGGTAAAAATGCGTTTGGTTTAATGTGTGTTTTGTTAATGAAGATCCGGTTATGTGTATGCGATGTTCGTGAAATTTTATTTCTGTTTCGTTTTATGCAACGCTTGAGTTGAGTATACCTTCTCGAGAGTGGTTACTTGATCTTGATTCATGTATGTTGTAGATCGTTAAGAATAGAGTATATTATGCGTGAGTTGGCTTGTCTTTTTGCGGTATCAACTTTTCTGTGGTGTGTTTATGCAATTTTATGTGTATAACTAGAATGCTTATGATTGCCTTTTGGTTTTTGGTTCGCAAGTGGACATATTAATTCTTGGTTTGTAATATCATGTTGAAAGGATTTTGATACTCTATGAATCCGAATCTAATCTTAAAGACACCAGATATTAACAGTGGAGAAAAATCATGTGATAGAGTCAAGGAGAGCCACATATAATAAGATCTCGCTGCAAGTGCTGCAATAACTGTATATTTCTTTTGTCTGGTGAATGGTTTTTAGTGATTTATCTATAGAAGTACTGCTAATGAATGAAGTATGTGCATTTTTTCGTGATTTATCATTCTCCTAGCTATAACGTAGGTGCTCTGTCCTCTGTAAACCAGCATGAATCTGGTTTGCAATCATCTACTACTGAAAGATGTATTAATGAGTTAGGATTGTATGTAGCTTAGTTCATGAAATATGCTTTGTTATTAATTGATGAAACGAACAAGGTTAAAGGCACAAAATTATATTAAATCTGTTGAAACGTTATCTTGAGCTCAGCTGCAGGGTTCATGGTCATACCTAAAATCATGTATGCTTGAAACTTCCGAATCTCATTGGACATGATTTAATTGATTTAGTTACCTCCAGCAGTATGTAGGTTAACCATCATTTGTGCCCCCATTATAGGCATATATAGAAGTATGTGATGTGAGGTTATATTCTGATAAGCTGCCTGCAGTTATGGAACCACCTACTGAGATGTCTGAAAAAAAACCTGCTGTACTGAAGCCACTGCCACGTCTTAATGAAAGGATACTGTCTTCCATGACTAGGGACTTTGTTGCTGCCCATCCTTGGCATGATGTTGAGATAGGTACCACTGTTTACTTCTCTCATATTCAAATTATATCAAATGATACAAAAGCACGTAATATTCTTTCCTACATGTCAATGCAGGACCTGGAGCTCCAACAGTCTTCAACTGCGTAAGGCTATATCTAGCAGTATTCATTTTCATGAGCTAATTATGATCTTGAAATAACTAAGGACATCAAATTTGACAATGAAATGAGCGTATGGGGAAGTAGTAACTTGAATGACTGCATGATGAACGATCCCTTTGCTTATTTCCTATTTTGTTCGGGTACATGACAGCTCTTCCAAGGTCCATCCTGTTACTGTGTGTTAATTCTTTTAGCACTATATTTAGTTACATTATATAGGGATTGAATTGATTTGGAGGCACCTGATTAAGTTTTTTGGCCTGGCTCTTCCCACTTGTAATCTTCACTATCTTAGTTCAGTTAGTTTCAAATGCCATTCAAGGGCTTCTTTCTTTTTCGTTTTTTTTTCAGTTTCTATAGCATAAAGACTGGCTGTCTTTTATTCGCAGGATAATTGAAACAGTTTTGTTTGCTTTAGTTCTGGAGCTTCTGAGTCTGGCCATCTTAATTTCTGCAGGTTATCGAAATCAGTAAGGGAAGTAAGGTGAAATATGAACTTGACAAGAAAACTGGTCTAATCAAGGTATAGAGTTCATGTCATGTAAAACAATTTAATCAAATTACTAAATATTATTTCACATGCAGGTCGATCGCGTTCTTTACTCATCTGTTGTGTACCCTCATAATTACGGATTCATTCCTCGTACTCTCTGTGAAGACAGTGATCCAATAGATGTATTAGTCATTATGCAGGTAGAATGACTCTTCATTTTTAACAAGTACTTCCAATACATTAGATTCTAAAGTTTTAGTACTGGGACTGATATAGCTAAACTGTGTTGTAGCTTTACATTGTTTGTCTTAAGGGGCTTTGAACATCTGCATTGTAGCTTTTAACATGTGCATGTAGCTTTACATTGTTTGTTGCGGTCTTGAACTTGCATTTCTTATGTGCAAAAGAACTGATTAAGTGGGTGACTAGTAATAGTGTTTGGTATTCTGCATCTTTCGTCATTATTTGTGAGGCACTTGTTGATAATTTGAGCAGTCATACTGATGCTTGTGAGTCTGGAACCATAGTTGTCAGCTGCTCTTGAAGCTTATGCTAGTCTGCTTGTGTGATCTCTTTAACGACATATTATTTGGCAATGATTTTTAACTATCTTAACCATTATCAGGAGCCAGTTCTTCCAGGCTGCTTTCTCAGAGCTAAAGCCATTGGCCTGATGCCCATGATTGATCAGGTAACCTGCATTTTGTTTACATCAATTGGTTTTTAAATTTAGAACGCATTAACTAACAAATTTCTGGAACAGGGAGAGAAAGATGACAAGATAATTGCAGTTTGTGCTGACGACCCTGAATACCGTGATATTACCGACATTAAAGAGCTTCCACCCCATCGCTTGGCTGAAATACGCCGTTTCTTTGAAGATTGTATCCTTCGCTGAAGATTATTGACTGTTTTACCTTTTCTGCATGTGCATTTTCTCCTTTCTGGAATTTGACTAATGATCATGTACTTTGCCTTAATAATCAAACAGACAAGAAAAATGAGAACAAGGATGTTGCTGTTGATGACTTTCTCCCAGCCACGGGTGCTTATGAAGCTATACAGAACTCCATGTAAGTGCCCCCTTGTTTCTCTGAATAACATTTTCTATGTATTCTGTTGAAACTCCTCTCTCAGCATGCAATGTTCATACTAGTATCAGTCGTTTTCGTCACCTTAGTTAACAAAAGAATATAAGTGATCAAACTTAGTTTCTCAGAAAGATTAAAGTTCAGGTGTTTCATTGTTTGGTTGTTACAATGAAAATGAAAGGGAAGTTATATGCTATTCCGCTGACTTGATTATTACCCATTCTGTTGCCTTCTCATATCTCCACTGATATCTTTTTGATATAAAACAAGTCCTGCCTCCTCTCTCGTCAGCTGACTCTTGTACTCTTGGTCGATTTCTTTACCGTAACATGTATTGTTTGATTTTGCTGAACACGTTTCTTACTTCTCGTGCAGGGACTTGTATGCAGACTACATCGTGGAGACTCTCAGGCGCTGATTTGTCATCGGCTCTAGCCTATATGGACATACTGTCCGGATTGTGTTCTGACCCATGCTCAACATTCTTACAATGATTACATATAGATATAATATAGTACTCCGATGAAGACGAAAATTTCATGGTAGATCGACTGGGAAAACATTTATCAGTCAAAGATTATGGTAAACCTTAAACTACACTTCTGCTGTGTAAAAAGTGGTTGACTTTTAGGACAATTTTCAGCTGTTCTTCTGCGTTCATTTTCATCTTATCATGAAGGCTTCAAGGCGTATTTCACTGCCATTTCTCTGCCATGTACATGGGATTGAGCTATTTAGATTCAAGGTAATAATTGTTAGTTTGTTCACACTCGTAGCCTTTACAAACAAAAGATCTTTTCATTCAATTCCAACTAGGAAGAATTCAAATTAAAGGTAGCAAGGTTTTAATCCAGGTATGAACATACTTCCCTACATGACCAACAACAATTCCAATTACATACATACACATGCCCTTCAACCACAGAACTAAGCTTTCTTTGCTTTCCTTTGCTTTGATGATTGCTTTCTCCATAACTTTTCCGTTGGTCAAAAGCTCTTGTTTATGTGAACACATGAATCCAATTATTGTCTCTTGATACCCCGCATTTTTCTTGGATTTTGATGTTGAGAAACATCGTTGTTTCGAGATCTACCACAACTAGACAACACGTATTTTTTAACATTTTCACTAGATTTTCCTCATTCCCCATTAAAGCCTTAAGTGAAGCAATTCTAGGAACAAGTTTATTCTCTACTAGAATGTAGGATGGAGAATGAGGAAAATCTAGTGAAAATGTTGAAAATTACGTGTTGGCCAGTTGTGTAAATCTCGAAACAACTTTGTTTCCCAACATCAAAATGCTAGAAAAAATGCGGGATATCAAAAGACAAAATAATTGGTTTCCATTCTTCACTTGGACATAAGCTTTTTGCCAACAAAAATGTTATGGAGAAAGCGTCCATCAAATCAAAGGAAATTGGAATACCTAATCGGATTGGGAGCTGAGGATGAGAACTCTCCGTGAAATTGGATTCACGGAGAAGGTCTTACAAATGTTTAAGCAGGCGTCATTCTTTTCCTTACATCGTCATCAAAGATGAAGAAATTAGTGGAGGTAATACTAAGCACAAACGTTTATACAATAGATGAGATTGTTGTATACCCTTCGGCATTTGACTATAACGAGAGTAGATTGGGGAAAAGAGCACAACTCTTATAGTTTCTTGCACGCACTCTAGTACTGTTATGTAGCGCGGTCTTCCCTCTTTCTACAGCTTGGTAGACGCCAAGTTTAATGATATGTACGTAACTCGCTATCAGTAAAGAAGACTAGATTCTTTTCCAAAAACCCTCTGAAAGTCCGTTGAGCAACCTCCTGAAAAGTCAGAGCTATCTGTTGAGGTGGTTATGTAATGTAGTTACTTTATCATTATTTTTTTACACTTATTTTATTTAACTTTGGTGGTATGTTAACACTTCAATTTTTTTCTTCCAAAACTAACATGGTTTGGGTATTACTGCAAAGTCTCAGTTTTTTGCTATTGTATTAATTAATTTGATGTTGCATATAATCATGTTGGGGTTGGTGTACAAATAGGGATGTTCATGTTTCAAACAAAAATGCGAACAAGACACGTATTGTGTCAGAGTTATGGGTGTTCGGTACGATGTACCGTACTGTTTTCTCATACTGCATACCGTACTGAAAATATTCGATATGAAAAAAAAAACATATTGTTATCGTACCGATCATTTCTGTATACCAAAAGTTTGATATAAGCAAATCTCCATACCGCTGTCATACCGCTCTTTCGGTATGATATGGTATACCAAATATGTAACCGTATACCATAAACTTAGTTTATATTTTTTTATAAAAGCCAAGAAAGTTATTAATCTTATTTTTCAATAAAATTAATTAATCTATATATTTTGTATGGATTTTTTAATATTACGGGTTAATGTTTATAAAGTTGAAAAATATAAATTTTTTATCCATTTCATGATTTAGTAGACAAATAATGTGACTTTTTGCTAAATAAAGTTATGTTATTTAAGTTATGCATATTTAATACTCCATATGTCCAGCTATTACTGTCCTGCTTTCCTAATTGAGTTATCATGCTATTACTGTCTTCTTTCCTAAAATAGCAAAAACTACTCTTAAACAAAAAATGATGTGGGCCCCTCCTACTTAATACTCATCCCCACATTATCATACTCTCTATCTCCAAAAATATCTCTCACACGATTTTCGTTCCACTCCGTACTCGAAAATTTATGATTTTTAACTTTTTGGAAACTTAAGATTATTTCTTAAAATACAATATAAAAAAAATAGAAAAAAATAGATTGCCTCATCTATGCCCTGTAAAAATTTGAATAAATTATCATTCCTTCCACCAATCACTCCTCGAAAATTGTGCTCATTTATTAGTATAATTAAAACTTATAAAATATACACTTAAACCAAGTTTCTTAATCTTCGTGCCGAAATCAAAGGGGACAGTAATAGCGAGACAAAGGGAGTATAACATTAAGATTGTTTGATATGAGTAAAATATTTGTAATAATTTGTAACAATCCGTGTTCAAACCTGTAACCAATATTTTTGCACTCTTTTCTACAAGATATATGCGGTATGGACTCGTATACATCGGTATGAAAAATTTCATACCCCTTTGTCATGCCAAAAACTTTGGTACAGTATCATACCGTAAACAAAAATTCGGTGTCTTCGGTAGTTTTTCAGTACGGTATGTGCGGTATACCGATTTTTCAGTTTATCGTAACACCTCTAGTCAGGGTTCAATGGTGTAAAGGTTGAGTTGACCAATGATTTCAGATGGGTGTATAAAATAAGGCTCTAAAATTAATTAAATTGAATCCCATTGGAAAGGTACATCATTGTACTCCCTCAATCCCATTGATCTTGCAATATTTCATTTTCAGGTCGTCCCACTTATCTTACAACGTAACCTAAAATAGAAATAAATGAATGGACCACAATCATCTAAACAAGTGGATTCCACTATTTTATACTTTTTAAACCACTACTTTACATCCACTATATTAAAATTCGTGCTGGAAGCCAATGTTGTAAGATCAATGGGACAGATGGAGTATAAATTAGCAAAAAAATGTTATCTATTACGCAAAGTCTCGGATTCTCCCCTTATTTCAAATTTTTCTTTGTAGATTCATGTGCTTGAAACACCTGATGGCATGATATCTGAAAGCAATGCTAGTTTACACCATGGTAAGTACCTACTTAATCATGATGATTTTATAATTTGATTTGATCTTGCTTGATTTTGATTATTTTGTGCAGTGGCTAAGTTGAATCCTGAATGCAACCTATTTGGATCTTCATCGATTTGAATATGTAAGGCGAATGTTGTTTGTTTGGCTTTTGGAGATTGAAGAAACTATAACATTGTCTATTTATGAATAGGTCTGCTTGAGCTCTTTGTTTATGTTGACTGCTATCCTTCAACCCTACCTTCTTTTGTGTTTACTAGATTTCACATAGTCAAATTGAGCAACGGATTGATTTTTCAACTAATGAGATTGATGCACATATATCGGGCTGGTTACTTCCACGCGTTGGTATCCATGCATATCTTCCTCTGGTATTACTATTTTCTTTCTTAAAAAAAAGCCCTCATTTTTGTGTATTAGTTGAAATTCTGATAATTTGAGTTGTGTATATGCTTAGAAGGCTTCAATTGCCTCTCTAAAGCGAGACTTTGCAACCTTGAACACCCGTCTTGCTTCTCATACCTATTTGGTTGGACATGGTGTTATACTTGCGGACATTATTATAATATGTAACCTTGCTCTGGGATTTAAGTACATCCGAGTTCCCGCATGTGGAGAGGTACTTCTGGGCATTGATTAATCATCCCAACTTCAAGAAAGTATGGGACGGTATTCAACAAGTAGATTGGTTCCGCCTGTTTCATCAAAGAAACCTGCACTTAAAAAAGCTACGAAGCCAAAGGAGGGCCAAAGAAGGAGGCAAAGAAAGAAGAAAACCAAGCTAGCTGAGGAAGAAGTACCTAAACAAGTTCTTTAACTTCTGATTTGTGATTGATGACATCCTATATTTGATTTAGGACAAATTGCTACATTTTCTGAACTAATTTTCGCTTTTGTATCTTTAGTCTTTTGAAACTAGAGTTTGCTATATCAGTGTATATGATGTTTTTAAACTAATTTCTCGTTGGGTTATAGATTTGTAATTGCAACGTAGTTAACACATGGTTAGTAGTGGGATTTGCATCTTTTGTGCAGTGATTATGATTCATGCTTATGTCAGCACATGAAAGTCCGATCCAGTCAACCACCTTTTGTGCTTTTGGGTTGAAGTGTTGGCTTTTAATTAGGTAGTGGTTGGTAGCTAATTGAGTACAACATGTATCATCCTTTTGTGCGTAAGAAGTCCCTATATATGGGCAAGTTATCTATGTTAATGAAGCAAGTAGTGTTGGGAGATGATTCAATAGATTTGTTAGAAGATTTGAATGATCCCAAAACCCTAATTTGATTGGTGAACCATTGAATTGTAATAGTAATATCTTTGTCTCTGAGAGTTTCAGACTCAATAAACATTCCTTCTACATGGTTCAGGCTCAGAGTTCTGTCTGCTGACCCTTCAGTAGACTACCCGCCTCAGTACCATGGAGTGAAGACTCAGTAGTGCTGGACTCAGCAGGAGCAACATACTGAGAAGTGTTTATACTCAGTAGTGCTGGACTCAGCAGGAGCAGCATACTGAAAGGAGTCAGTAGAACTGGACTCAGCAGAAGCAGTTCACTGAACTTAGAGTTGACCTTCAGTAGAGTTGGACTCAGCAGGAGTATACTACTGAACCCAGGTCAGACTCAGCAACGGCCTGACAGTCTCATTAACTGTCAGATGATCTTATATGTTAAATCAGTAGAGTCATACGAGGTAATCAGAGAAGTCAGCTTCAGATCTGCATAGAAGTCTGTTTGTCTCAACTACTTTCTACGCCTCGACCAATGACGAGCAGCCAGCTGTCAAAGTTTTGATTAAAGCTGCAAGTCAACTACTTTCCAGAAATGGAGGAGAAAGACTCTGCCAGATTCTTTGATAGAGCCGTTAGCTACCCAAAAGAGAGTGACACATGGATCAACGTCTCCAACAGATCTTTCCATGGCTCACCTCTATAAATAGAGGGAAAATCAAATCGCATTACACTAACACCAGACCAAGAACACATACGAGCGATTACGAGCAAATATTTACAGACTTAAGCTTTCCGCAAGAACTTCAGAGAAACACTTCAAGCGAAAGGCGACATACTTGCTCAAGGGAACCAAGCTGAATTAGAATCAATATCCTCTAGTATCCAAGTGATTGAAAACGAACCCATAGAGCTTATTCCTCACTGTTCGTCACTCTAGAAGCCACCTTCTTGTTCCCTTCCCTCTAACCTAAGCTCCACTGAACATATCCATAGCTTAGACCGAAGAAGTTCATTCCTGAACTGTTCTTATTGTTAAGAACTCATTCATAGTTGGAGAGTTTGTCAAACACTTCAGTTTGATACTTGTAAAGTGAGACTTGCTCAGTATAATCCTCAAGACCAGTGTTTGTCTAGTGCACAAATCGACTGAGACTAACTCAGTATAATAAAATAGCCTCCTGATCTTTTTGGGACAGTGGACGTAGGATTGTTGATATCCGAACCACTTTAAAATTGTTGTGTTCTGTTTTTACTGTTGCATTGATTACTGTTCATACTGAAAACCATTTTACAAATCATTCAGCTGAGTTTCAGCAAAGCTTAACAGATTGCACTAATATATTGAAACAGTTTTAATAAAAACGTTTTCAAACTCAACTGAATCGGGCCTACACATTTCCGCACTCTACTGAACTCTTATTGAACGGTACTGAATTCTGACATTAGTCAGCTAGCAGGCCTCAGTATAGTCAGTCACTCTGTCCACGCGATTCAGAACAACTTACTTGGTCTACTAAACTTGTTCATCAAGGCACTCTCCTGAATAGGACTGTTCGCGTTTTAAGTTGAGAAAGTTTTTCAAGTGTATTCACCCCCCTTCTACACCGAACGTTTATCTCGGGACCAACAATTGGTATCAGAACGAGAGTTCTCTAAGACTCTTGTTATCTGAAACTGGTCTACTTGAATGGATCCTCAGTGGAACAGGGGTCATAAGCTGAACCGACAACGCCTATCTCTCAGACCCCGCTGGACGTTCCACCTCTTAGCAGTATTCCTTCTACTGAGAAGGCTATGTCTCCCATAGACTTGGATGATATGGAGACCAGCATAAAAGCAGAGACTATCGGACTAGAGGCTGAAGCTCTTCAGAATAGTGCCACCCGAGAAAACTCCGAGGCCATTCCTGACATCACAAGTCACTCAGACTTGGTGTCTCTTGCTCAGAAGGTCAGGCTTCAAATGCTGATTCGGTTCTAGGATTGGTTCACTCTGAACAGACTTATCCAACATCAATCCTGTGAACAGCTGAACTCAGAAGAGTTGGTACTCCACGAGCATATCGGCTACTCAGAGCCTGCGGACATCAGCTCCTTAGAAGATCTAAGGGCGGCGATGCTGACATTACTTAACGACTACATCCCATCAGCAGCCGCGCCTTCCGAGGGGTCTGATCCCGATGATCAGGACCCGCCCAGTGATGCAGGTCCTGAGAAGCCTGCTGAGGGAACTCAACTGGAGGAGGGTGCTCAACCCTCTGCTGATTTACCTATCAGCACCCTTCCTCCAGGTAAGTCGGCAGTTGGAACCTCACGAGCTGTGGACCCAGAACAGCTGTTGCTGGGGGTCTGCATTTGAGGTTGTGCCCAGCTCCAAAGGCCGACGGTCCAGGACAGTGGCTAAGGCACTGAAGGGACAAGGAGCACAGAATAGGATCTTAGCCAAAGCTGTCCGCCGAAGCTGGAAGAAGACAACAACTGCTCAGAGTGAGGAAATCAAGGAGCTGAGGACCTCCATTCAAAATTCTGCCGCTTCTGATTTCACAGCCATCCTCAACAACTCTTTAGCCACTCAGAGAGCAGAATTCGAGAACCAACATGCATCGCTGGTGGCTGCCCAAAAATCACTTCTGGAAGAATATAAGGCATCCCACTCAGCACACACAGCTACAATCTCTTCACTGAGTCATGCCACTGAGCTCAGGATCCAGTCTATTCAGAAGACTTGTGAAGAGAAAATAGATGCCCGACTGAAGTCAATCCAGGAAGTGGTTGATTCCTCTCACAAGAAGTACATTGAAGATCTTATCATAGAGAGGAACGACCTTCATCTTAAGTTCGAAAGCATGCAGAAAGCCTTGGACATGCTAGCCACTGCATTTGCTGGATTGAACAATCCGAACCCCTGGCTCAGCTGATGATGCCAAAATGGGGGAAAGGACACCTATAGGGAAGAGATCAATACTAGGAGCAGCTGGAAGCCGATCAGCTCCTACTGACCCCTCAGGAATAGCAGCAGGTTAGGCCCAGGGTGTCTCAAGCGACGGAGATGTAGAGCGCGCTGAGACTGGCCCAAGTGGCTCAGGACCAAAGGAGCCCAAGGATTCAGCAACTCAGACTCCCGCAGAACATATTAAGGAGGTTGTTGAGTTCCTTGAGGAGGACTCAGATGAGGAGGAGACTCCTCTGCCTCCTCCAGTGGCGAGTAAAGGAAAGAAGAAGCTGAAACTTCCTACCCCACTGTAGAAAGGGGCTAAAAGATATATCAGCCCTGAAGAACAAGCTCAGATTGAGGCTGATGAAAAGCTTGCCAGGGATATAGCTGAAGCCGAAGCAGCTAACAAACCTAAGAAAGCTCTGGAAAAGCTAAAACCAAAGTCTCAAGAGGAAGGAAGCCTGGCACTAGGCCTCCTCCCAGAAAGCTGAAAATCGGCGATGAGGCCGATAAAGAAAAAGAGAAAGAGGCTGAACAATCAAAGAAGACTGCATCTGATTCTCAGCAACAACAACAATCTGAACAACAATCGGATCAGCAACAGCAGCAGCAAGAGAGACCTAGAGCTAAGCCCATAATTGAAGAAATGCTTAACTTTAGCATGATTGCCTTGGACAAGAAAGCTAGATATTATCATCTAGAGGAGTACAGGCGTCAAGAGTCTCTAGCCAAGGAAAAGGCTGCTGAGGCAGCCAGAGAAGTATAGAGATTGAAGCCCAGGCCACCACAAGGATACTGAAATTCCTTACAAGTACAGGCGAGGCAGGTAGCCTACTGATCAGAAGATGCATAGATGGCCAAGGGTGGATAAGTGGATGCCGTGGGAAAAGACTCAGAAGTGGGAGCAACTGAAGGTTGAGTTTATCAAGAGGTACTACGTGTGGAGATATTGGCCTAATACCCACAAGAACGAAGCCTTTGCTGAATGGCTACTCATATGCGAACCAGAGATTTATGACATAGTAGAGAGGCCATTAATGACAAGGAAGATGTCCAAATTCCTACTCCCAGACCTCTGCCACCTCCTCAGAAGCTTGATGACTCACTATACACTAGAGTTATTGAAGGAGAAGTCAGAAAAGCTATCTTAGCTTTAGAACTTGATGAGACTGGTCCTGTTGATGTGCTGAAGATTCAGAAGCTCCGGAAGGACACCTTTCAGATGTATGGACTACCTTTGCCAGAAGAAAAGTCAAAAGATTTTAAGGTAAGGATCCAGAGATTCAAGAGATAGCTTCTAGCCTTTATTTTTGTTTATAGAATAACAAGTGATGTATTGTACTGGATTTCATACATATATAGAACATCTTTGCTGTTTGGCCCGACAGTACCTTATTGTCTTCATGGCCTGTCTGTTTATTTAAGCTTAACACTCAGAATCACCTAAGTGATTACTGACTCACACACTCACTGATTATATCTGTGTTTGTCTGTTTTTACTTAGACTGATAGATTTCTCTTGTATAGGGGGAAATTGTTATTTGGGGAATTGTTGTTAGAATTGTGTAATAGGTTCTGGTACTTATTTCCTGTATCCCTTAGTAGATTAGAACTTGATGTACAACTCCACTGATTCTACTTGTAATATTTGTAAGGAGCTTTATCTAATAGTTTGTAGTGTTAGGTTTTGGCATCATCAAATAGGGGGAAATTGTTGGGAGATGATTCAGTAGATTTGTTAGAAGATTTGAATGATCTCAAAACCCTAATTTGATTGATGAACCATTGAATTGTAATAGTAATGCCTTTGTCTCTGAGAGTTTCAGACTCAGTAGACATTCCTTCCACATGGTTCAGGCTCAGAGTTCTGTCTGCTGACCCTTCAGTAGACTATCCGCCTCAGTACCATGGAGTGAAGACTTAGTAGTGCTGGACTCAGCAGGAGCAACATACTGAGAAGTGTTTATACTCAGTAGTGTTGGACTCAGCATGAGCAGCATACTGAAAGGAGTCAGTAGAACTGGACTCAGCAGGAGCAGTTCACTGAACTTAGAGTTGACCTTCAGTAGAGTTGGACTCAGCAGGAGTATACTACTAAACCCAGGTCAGACTCAGCAATGGCCTGACAGTCTCATTAACTGTCAGATGATCTTATATGTTAAATCAGTAGAGTCATACGAGGTAATCAGAGAAGTCAGCTTCAGATCTGCATAGAAGTCTGTTTGTCTCAACTACTTTCTACGCCTCGACTAATGACAAGCAACCAACTGTCAAAGTTCTGATTAAAGTTGCAAGTCAACCACTTTCCAGAAATGGAGGAGAAAGTCTCTGCCAGATTCTTTGAGAGAGCCGTTAGCTACCTAAAAGAGAGTGACACATGGATCGACGACTCCAACGGATCTTTCCATGGCTCACCTCTATAAATAGAAGGAAAATCGAATCGCATTACACCAACACCAGACCAAGAACACTCGAGCGATTACGAGCAAATACTTACAGACTTAAGCTTTCCGCAAGAACTTTAGAGAAACACTTCAAGCGAAAGGCGACATACTTGCTTAAGGGAACCAAGCTAAATTAGAATCAATAGCCTCTAGTATCCAAGTGATTGAACACGAACCTAGAGAGCTTATTCCTCACTGTTGGTCCAGAGACGATAGTCAGGCATAGAGGGGGGGGGGTGAATACACCTGATCATAGTTTCTTTTCTCAGAACGTGAAGGACAGCTGAGCTGTAGGTTGCGACTGATGAACAATGCCAGATAGTAACCTTCGATCACGGGTCAGAGTGTGCCAACTACTGAGCTCTCCTACTGACCTTTGTCAGTACTTGAAACTCAGTCGGAGACGTTGTGCGGATCAGTGTGTAGGGCCCGGAGATTCGTCTCAGTTTGAAAACGTGTTTTCGCAAGTTAAAGTCTTTTGGCTGGTGCGCTTTGAAAAAATGTTTTATGCAAAGATATGATTTTTAATCAGTTGTATGCAATGCAATAAAATAGTAAATAACACAAGCAATTTAATGTGGTTCGGATAAGCAAGATCCTACGTCCACGGTCCTGAAGATCATGAGAACTTGTTGATTATTCTGAGCAAGCCTCAGCAAGGAATCTGTACACTGGACAGACCCTTCTAAGTTATAGTCCTTAGCGACTTTACAATTCAAACCTAAGTTCGAAAGGGAGGGGATGATCTCCAACTAAGAAGGAGTTCTTACAATAAGAACAATTCACAGAAAGTGAACTCCTTCGAAATTTCTAAGCTATAGATTTTGCAATGAGCTTAGCTAGAGAAGAAGGGATCTAAATAACTCTAGAGAGAAGAACTAATGGTATTCTATGAAGGCAAGTTCTTCGTTGGATGATCTTTAAGCTTGCTAGAGTTGTTTGTGAGCTTGAGCGTTTTCCCTTGTGAATCCCGTGCGTGGAGCTCGGTTTTCTTCTCTATTTATAGTTGTGAGCAGGCATATGTCCGTTGGAGAAGACGATGCCACGTGTCACAAACTTCCAAAGAAAACGGCCATATTTTTCAAATTGTTGCAGTATAGCAGTTGACACTGTACATGAGAGCAGCTTTAGTTAGTCAGAGCAAGTAAAGCGTTGTCGGCTTCTCATTGGTCGAGGTTTGTGGTAGGTGAGAATGTGTCAGTGTTCAGAGTTGACTATTCCACATCCTCGTATGATCTTCTGCTGAACTTCGAAATGACTTTTATGACTGGGTCGTTTTCTGTCGGATACAGTAGATTCAAGACAATCTCTGTCTTCTTCGACTTAGTCGGCTGACAAGCTAATAAGGCTTTGGTGGGTCAGCTGATGACTGCGAAGGTACTGAGCTTTGCATTATGTTCTTCTGCTGATAACTATCAGCTGATGGGATGTCTTCTACTGAAGGTAAAGATCTGCTGCTGGCTGAAAAATGCAAGCTCTTACACTGATGACATGGGGTTCTGGAAAGTAACTTCGACAGAAGATCAATCCAACATTTTACCCCGTACAGGACTTAGACAAAAAGATAATCAATCACAAAAAGTCTAACCTATACATCATCTAATCCTATCGAGACACTACACTACTGATATCAGCTGGGTTTTGGGATCTTCAATTCTATAGTACTACTATGATTTCCCCTAATATTATTTTAACCGCTAATCAGCTGAACACCATCTACTGACTCATAACCCAACACTCACTATTCGTCACTCTAGAAGCCACCTTCTTGTTCCCTTCCCTCTAACCTAAGCTCCACTGAACATATCCATAGCTTAGACCGAATCAGTTCATTCCTGAACTGTTCTTATTGTTAAGAACTCATTCATAGTTGGAGAGTTTGTCAAACACTTCAGTTTGATACTTGTAAAGTGAGACTTGCTCAGTATAATCCTTAAGACCAGTGTTCGTCCAGTGCACAAACCGACTGAGACTAACTCAGTATAATAAAATAGCCTCCTGATCTTTTCGGGACAGTGGACGTAGGATTGTTGATATCCGAACCACTTTAAATTTGCTGTGTTCTGTTTTTACTGTTGCATTGATTACTGTTCATACTGAAAACCATTTTACAAATCATTCAACTGAGTTTCAGCAAAGCTTAACAGATTGCACTAATATACTTAAACAGTTTTAATAAAAAAACGTTTTCAAACTCAACTGAATCGGGCCTACACATTTCCGCACTCTACTGAACTCTTACTGAACGATACTGAATTCTGACATTAGTCAGCTAGCAGGCCTCAATATAGTTAGTCACTTTGTCCACGCGATTCAGAACAGCTTACTTGGTCTACTAAACTTGTTCAGCAAGGCACTCTCCTGAATAGGACTGTTCGAGTTTTAAGTTGAGAAAGTTTTTCAGGTGTATTCACCCCCCCCCCCTTCTACACCTGAACGTTTATCTCGGGACCAACAAGTAGGAATTGAACAAAAATAAACTCAATATCTAATTGTCCCTCCTCTTGTCTCTAGTTTACACACTCTCACAAAATATGAAAACACAAATACATAGCTCCCTCGTCTTCTTCGACGAATCTGAGACCCTTCACGCGTAGTCAAACTTCGAGCACACATCAGATTACGACTTCATGCTTTTCTTACATAGGTGTATCCAATGATTCACAAATATTTTTGCACGTACTGCGTAAGCATGTGTTGGTCCCGAGATAAACGTTCAGGTGTAGGGGGGGTGAATATACCTGAAAACTTTCTCAACTTAAAACGCGAACAGTCCTATTTAGAATAGTGCCTTGCTGAACAAGTTCAGTAGACCAAGCAAGCTGTTCTGAATCGCGTGGACAAAGTGACTGACTATACTGAGGCCTGCTAGCTGACTGATGTCAAAATTCAGTAACGTTCAGTAAGAGTTCAGTAGAGTGCGGAAATGTGTAGGCCCGATTCAGTTGAGTTTGAAAACGTTTTTATTAAAACTGTTTCAGTAGGTTAGTGCATTTAGTTAAGCTTTCTGAAACTCAGTTGTATGATTTTGTAAAGCAGTTTTCAGTATGAACAGTAAAATCAATGCAACAGTAAAAACAGAACACAACGATTTTAAAGTGGTTCGGATATCAAACAATCCTACGTCCATTGTCCCGAAAAGATCATAAGGCTATTTTATTATAGTGAGTTAGTCTCAGTCGGTTTGTGCACTGGACAAACACTGGCCATGAGGATTATACTGAGCAAGTCCCAGTTTACAAGGATCAAACTGAAGTGTTTGACAAAATCTCCAACAATGAAGGAGTTCTTAACAATAAGAACAGTCCAGGAATGAACTCCTTCGAGTCTAAGCTATGGATATATTCAGTGGAGCTTAGGTTAGAGGGAAGAGAACAAGAAGGTGGCTTCTATAGTGACGAACAATGAGGAATAACTCTCTGGGTTCGTGTTCGGTCACTTGGATACTAGAGGCTATTGATTCTAATTCAGCTTGGTTCCCTTGAGCAAGTATGTCGCCTTTCGCTTGAGGTGTTTCTCTGAAGTTCTTGCGGAAAGCTTAAGTTCTTGTAAGTTTATGCTCGTAATCGCTCGTTCTTGGTGGTTTTTCTGCAATTTGATTTTCCCTCTATTTATAGAGGTGAGCCATGGATAGATCCGTTGGAGACGAACGATCCACGTGTCACTTTCTTTGGGTAGCTAACGGCTCTTTTAAGGAATCTTCTAGAGTCTTTTCCTCCATTTTTGGAAAGTGGTTGACTTGGAGCCTGAGCTTGGAGCCTGAGCCATGCTGAGGCGGATAGTCTACTGAAGGATCAACAGACAGAACTTGGAGCCTGAGCCATGCTGAAGGAATGTCTACTGAGTCTGAAACTCTCAGAGACTAAGGCATTACTATTACAACTCAATGGTTCACCAATCAAATTAGGGTTTTGGGATCAACCAAATCTTCTAAGCAACTAATAAGTCTACTGCTGAATCACATCCCAACAACATGCAATATGTCAATTTCCCAAAGGTATTTAGATTTGTTGTCTCATTTATATTATTGTACTAGATTAGGACTCGTGCTTTGCACAGAACACATATCTTGGTCTCTATTCTTATACATCATTAATATGTTTCAAAACCATGTGTGAGCATGCTAATCATCATATCAGACCCTTAAATCAGTACCAAAACGATACTCAGAAGCTCTAGTAATAAAACAGTCATATAATTACGAAAGAAAGGCCAAGTATGAGGAAGTCCCACCCATTCGAAGTAGGATGGAACAAAGATCTGAATCATTTCAGCAATCGCTCCCTCGCCATGTCCCAGTCGACCTTCCTCTCTAATTCCTCTGTGTGTGTCCACTCAAAAATGGGAATTTTGAAGGGAAAAAACATAAGCTACGGTCACTCAAAGACATATTCGGGCTCGTCATGTACGGAGCAATGGCAATGAATTTAGAAAACTAGTTCATCCCCGTCCAATAATGTATAGCTAATCGCTTTAGGTTATTCAAAACTCGACCAGATTTGATTCACATCCGCATCGGTGGAGTCGTAGTTATCCGTCTTCAGGCAGATCTCCTCCTCAGCGGCAACGTCGGACATGGAGGAGCTCAGACTCCATCTATCCCCAAGTTCTCACCCAAGATCCGTAGTGTCTGTAAGAAAAAATAGCTATTTGAGGCCAAGGGGGAGTAATTTCAAAGTTTTTGGCCTCATGCAGTAGAGTCTATCACAGTGCACATGAACTAGGCTAGGGTTTCCAAACCTGACATGGCGGCGCTCAATAAATTGAGGCGATTCGCCAGAGTAGGGAGGGGGCGAATATGAAGAGGGAAATCTCTCAACAAAGCAAGAGGAGAAGATAGTGGGATTTGGAGATGTGGCACACAGTGAAATAGCATGAGAGCGAGACTAATAGAAAGATTGAGAAATCAACAATAAGTGTGTGTGGTGAGTTTGGGGGGGGGGGGATTTGGTAGGGGAGTGTAATTAAGTTAAAGCAGTAGAATTATGAGTTAATTTTTTCATTTTCGAAAACATGATAAAAATAGCGGAACAATCTAATTAGGTAAACAAGACAATAATATCAGGATAAGAGAATCAAATGTGCAATGTCTTGAAAATATCAAACACATAAATTAAAATGTCTATCATATTGGAATCTGATGCGATAGGTTTGACATTTTTAAGTATCCATACCATCTACATAGTCATTCATGTAGTATATTGAATAGTTTAATTACAAAATTATAATTATTGTTAGATTTAAAATGTTGTTTATTAATTATTACTATGTAAAAGTTAATTTTTTATCCCAATATGCAAAAATATTTATTTTAAATAATGGACTTTCTGAAATACCCTCATAAAAGTTTGACTAGATACCCATAAAGTTTAATGACAATTATATTAATTGTATCTCATGTACACGATTAATAGCGGATAGACTTTGGTGTCACACAATTATACTCTACTATATGTCACCTCCACAAATCATTTGACATGTGGAATACATTTTAATTAAATAATCAAATCAAAATCAATTATGGTGGACCGCATATGCCACATGTCAACACCTTATAAAGTGTGACATACAAGGGAGTATATTGTATGACACACAAGTCTTTGTGGATTAATAGTGACTATAAAATCATACTTGCAAAAAATAGTTCATTTGTCTCACTCTATTAGTTCACTTTTTTGTATGTGTTAATTTTACTCTATTAATTCTTTTTTTAAAATTAACATAATATTCTAATACATTTTTATGGACCCTACTACTACTTAACTCACAACTAATAACTTTTTAAATTTATATGCCTAAAATAAAGTGGATTAATAGAGTGAGACCGAGAGAATAATAACACTTATCTGAAATGGCTCGCTTTGCTTTTCCTTCCTAAAAATATGAAATATTGCAATGTATTCTTATTTGAAGTACTGATTTCGAATTTAGAGCATAATCTTTTTTAATATTATAAAGAAAAGATATTCTTATAGAGATTATAGATTTTAACCGTATGGAAACATAGTTAAGACTTACGATACAGTAGAGTCAATGAGTATTTGTACATTCTTCCATGTGTATATATACTTGAGAAACTGCACGTATAGCTCTGAAATTTTATCCATTTCCGCACCAATCGAATCTAGTTTACCCATTAGGGTTCCCTACTGCCGAATGCCGCTCATTTCATAACCTTCCAGTTTGAGACTCCAATCCAAATCTGCATCCTCTCTCGTAAATTCTTCGTTTTCATTTGATTGAGCACTCTGCGCATCGTTAGATTGTTCGGAGATATTCGAAGAAATTTGTGATTCGAAGAGCGTCGGATAATGCATCCGATGCTTTCAATCTATTTGCTCTGGCTCACACGCCCGATCATGACGTCGTTCTATGACGGCTCGTCTTTTCATCGCTTTAAACATCTTCAGAAAAGTGATCGTCGTGGTAATCTTAGTAGTTAACATTTTGCCGTAGAGATTTCAGCTTACTTTCTGTAGCCTTTCAGATCTCGAGCGTTTTTGTGCTATTTCTTCGATTGAGCGAGGTATTGTTAGCGAGTCGTGATAATATCAGTGAACCAGTGGTCGATCTAGTTTTGATTGGAAACTCAGCTAGTTGTGGTTTGAAATTTTTCTGATTTTTTTTTGTGGATCGGTTCTAGCTTTGGAGATATTGCTGATTGCCAAAGCTTGTTGGACTGATAAAAGGTATTTTCGTGATGATGATTTAGTGATGTTTCTGTAATTTATTAATTTATCGTTGGGAATAATGAGTATTACATACTTTTTGAGATCAATTGGGTGGCATATTGTTATATTTTATTCTATTTCCATTCACATTTGGTTAAATTGGTGCTTAAGATGCATTCTTTGGGTAACGTCGGGTTTTCACTGCATAGCATACCATGATCATTACTATATTGCTTTCAAATATGTAGTTAAAAATATCAGTAGTAAGAATGAGTTTGGTAAATCTAATTGGCCGAGTAAGACATTTAAGGACCGGATTTGTAAGTTTTAAATCCACCGCATTGTTGAATTTCCAGGTTGCTAATTACAGAATGACATCTATGAGAACGAAACTAGTAAAGCTTTGAGGCTAAGCATGAAATACATTTTGATTTATGTTGCTTTTACTTTGTATTGATGTGCTGTTACTGCTGCTGTCTCCTCTCTCCATTTCTCTCTCACACACGCCTATACATACAAAAGACAGAAACATGGTTATAAATAGGTATGAGTGGCACTTACATTGCTATGGATCTGAAGTGATTATATGTTTTCAAATCTTGCTTTTCTTGCAGGTCTTCCGTTCAACCTCTGTTGTAGATGGAAGTTTCTGAGCCTAATGATATGCCTGCTTCCAATGAATTAAGCAGCAAGAGTGAGTCAGTCATGACTCCCAATATCCCACATCAGTACAGTTCAGGAGATCTTTCTCTGGATGATCTGAAATTGCGTTTAGATGAATTTCTAAATGATCTGAAAATATGCTTAGATGAATTTATAAGTATTGAAGACACAGGAATGTCAACTAGTTGCTTACCAGCTGGGAACAATAACAAATGTAACGTGGTGCTGGAAGGTGAATGCCACTCAGATGAGTCAAATGATAATCTTCCTGAGTCCACATCCTCTGTTGAAGAACTGTTGGCTGGGGAACGAGGACTGGAGGATAATAGAACTCCTGAAGCAAATGGCTGTGATAAGTCCGTTTACCAAAGCAATTCAGTCCCCAAATCTTCAGCTGTAAGTGTTCATTCTACCTCTTTGCAGCACTGACAACTTTTGTAACTTATCAAATACTCATATCTGAGGTTTTACTTTCATGTAACCGATCCGATCCTCTTCCTTTTGTTTTCCAAAGTTATCATATAATGAAGTTTTTTTGGTTTATTAACCTTCTTGGTGGATGGTGTAGGCAAGTATAGCTCTTGTTACCTTTCTTATTTGAGTTTTTGAATGTTATTGCTCATCTTCCTCCAATTGTAGTGTAAAAAGCTCTGGATTCTGAAATATTCTTCCCCACATATGCACATAGTCTTGGTAAAGACATTGTTGAGTTGCGTTTTTCTTTTGCTTGATATTATTCTCTCTCTCAGACTCCTATCAAGCCTACTGCATCTGCCATGAAAGGTAGCCGCGAAAAGCAGGGTATACCGCCTAAGAAGCTCTCAGTCACTTGGGCCCCAGATGTGTTCGACCCAATCCCAACATCAGTATCTCATGTTCCATCAGCCAAGAATCAACAGTATCGCAATAACGGCCGGAAATATGGGAAGAACAAACAGAGAGGTGGTGGCAAGTCTTCACGTGGGAAGAACAAGAAGCAAGCGCGCAAAATGGCGAACTGAAGCCCGTATGTGATGATTGCGTGGCTAGATTCTCCGAGCCTGAGGGCTTAGCCATTATCACTTTTAATGTCATCAGTGCAGATCCATTATGTGGAAGTAGCTTTCTAGAATAAATTGCACTTTGGAGGCTGCACGCTGTGGTGCGTTTTTCGCGTTCCATTGTAAATAAATAAACTAGTTTTCAGGTCTTCAAGTCTTTTAAGCAATGTATGCAGGACATGAATCGGTTGTTTGTAGTACAGTCATGTAAATTATGTCAGTGCAAAACCCAACTTTTGGAAAAATTTAAGAGCAAGCCATCAATATTTTTATGCAAATTGGCACAAGGGATTACAATTGGGATCAATTTTTTAAAATTTAATAGATCACCAAACATTTTACGATTAATGGAGTTAGTCCTTTTAATCTTGGAGTGGGATAAGACAATTGCTCATCCAAAAGTGCCATTTCAATATCATGACAATTGTTCTTTAGAACTGTACATTGCATAATTATAAACCAAATATACTCGAAACAAATGTACAAATTAAATGAAACAAAATGTTGGCCACGGAGAAAACTTTGCGATATTTTGGCTACCGCATCTCTACAGCAGGATGTAGCGCCCCATATATATAAGACTTATATTCAAAAATCCAGCAAAAATGGACCACAACGCTATGCTATTCTACCCTATGAGAATATATATAGGAGAGCTTCATTTGTTCATACTCGGGCGCATGCCCTCCCTCGACGTGGTTTCAGAATATTTTCAGTACCGGCTCAGCATCTGCTGCTCCACTCCACAAAAATGGTCCATCTTTCTCTAACAAAGACGTCCCCTTGAAAATCGTCAGCTGAAAGTCTCTCGTGTACTTGAGCATCTACTCAAGAATAATGATAGATTAACTTTCTGAACCTCAAAAGAAACTTCAAGTACTAAAGATCAAATGTGAATCAGTACTAAAATATGAAAAACAATTTGAACACAATAGACCATAAAGAAGGAGTGGAAGGAGTTTCAAAACAGAAGAAAAGAAGTCAGATATCATGGATAGGAGACTTACTTCCTCATTGCTTGTTTTCCTGAAGCCTAGCTTATTCGTCCACATAGGTTCAGCTTCCTCAGCCGCAGGGAGTACTAGGTGTTTCACGCTCATGGATGACAGAAAGCTCTCAATGCATGAAAACAGCGCTTGAAAATAGCCCTATATTAGCAGTCAATGGTAATAGTTAAATCTCATCCGAAAACAAGCAGCACGATAAATGAGACCTAGTAATGTCAACAAGGAAGCAGACGTGCAGAACCAAAAAATAGAACACATGAAATTTCTTATAGCAAATAACTGTCTAACTAGAAGAGTGCTTCGAACTTGGCTCTTACTTTTCCTTGGTTTTCTCTATCAGTAGCTACTAGTGGAAGTTCAGCAACATCTTTTCCAAATATCCTGATGAGAGCAGCTGATACAACAATACCCCTGCAAGCACCAAGGATTTCGTGTTTTGATTGAACTGATAATATTTTTTTTCAAATAATACAGCTAAATATAAAGCTAAAGACGATTGAGGATGTTGACTTACTTGACAATTAAAACCACACAGTACATTCCACTAAACTCTTGCCCGGATATGTTCCTTCTGCAAACAAGCACGACCAAGAGAACGAACAATGAAGCCATATAAAATGTATTCTCACTATCATTAATCATGGAAATACTTCGCCACAATATCTCAATTCATAATACAAGAATGATATCTAATAAACAGTTAAACACCTCCAGATCTCAGTCCTAATACGATGATAGAGCTTTGTCAATGATAGTACTATTAATGACACAGTTGCATTTTGGTATCTACTTGCGAAAAAATTCTAACAAAAAATAATGCAATAGTTTTTGTTCTCATAGATGCATAAACATATATTTGACTATGTAAGTTCGTGGGCAGATGATAAATATATGGAGAGGAATAGAGGATATACTGACACCTTTAAAATTTTAAGACAGGAACTATACATACAATAGTCTTCAGCTTAAGTTGGTCTAAGCAACAAAGAGATGTCCATCAGAAATATGACAATATACAAGAAAATGTCAACTTACCCATACACCATAACTGGGATAAGATCCCGACCAGATTTAGCAACGATGGGGTCAAAGCATTCCTACAAAGCAGTAAAATTAGGATTAAGATTTAAGAGTATTGTTACGGACCCAGATCACGATCATAATAAATATCCTCCAAAAATTACTAAGAAGGAGCCAACTATTCATAGTTATTGCAAGTAGCAACATATTTCATACTCTATACTTTACAGGAAGTATGTGAATTCAGATTTCAAACACCATAAATGATAACAATATTCTGACAATACTGCTTTAAAAAGCAGCAAATCCAAACAAGAGGCTTCTGCCTGCCAAATTGTAGCTACTGTTGTTAAATAGAATATTCGTAATGATATCCTTCCAAAGCTTTCCACAAAGTACAACCTATAGATATTTAGCAGGCCTATATATACTACTACATCATCTTTCCAGCACATCTTAAAGCATATTAGCAAAGAAAGGAAAATATCTCATAGAAGTTAGATGGGATAGCTTACACGAAAGATTGCTGCAGCTCGAGAAAGCAACATTAGATGCCCAGGAGCTCGACTTTTTCCACTTAAAATGCACCACTGGATCTCATTCACAAACCTATCGTTCAAACCTATTGTTGTGTGCTTCTTATATACTGCAGCAGAAACTGAGGCTGGAATTATATCGGGTCCACTAGAGGTCAAATTCTGAAGTGCTTCAAAAATCTTATAGCAGTCATCACAACAGAACCATTTATCCTCAGGAAGTTCCTGTAGCCATGTATTTGAGGATTCATTAGCAACGAACAGTCAAAAACCACTCCTATATGATGCTAAAATACTTTTTAAGACTTACTTTTAGATCACACATCTCGGATTCACGTAGACAACCAACATGATATTCCTTCTCACACTAGACAAGAACATGATTATGGAGTGAAATACAAAAAAAAAATGATGTGCACTAAAAACAAGTAAATTAGCAAAGAAAAAACAAAAATAAAGTTTCGAAAAGAAGATAAGGAAGCAAGTCATACTTGATCACAGATTATCACTGTCCGATCATCAAACTTTGCAGCACTGAAGTCCTGAGACCTACAAAGCACAAGATCCGAGAAATGCTTACTAGAATTTACCTAGATAAGTATAGACTATCCACTATCTCGACTATTGGAACCATTAAATAAAGAAGTCATGGAACCAACTGGTCCATTAAAAGGAACTGCAGCTAATGGGAGCTATCTGAAGAGACAATTATACTTGGGTTATTAGCAATCATCTTCTTTATTCAATAGTTCACCAGAATTTTTAGATTGTTTTTCGAAATATTCTGTTAGAGTCACAATAGAACCCAAAGTATAATCCATCGCACTTATTGAATTTTCCACGACTACCATCCTTGGATATTTATCATCCCAGATTCTTTTTCCCAAAGACCAGTTAGCATAAAATGGATAGCAATACCACCATCAAGTAGTCTTTGAGATAAAGCAACAAGATGCCGAGAAAAATGAAATATTGAGATTTAAGAAGTCAAAACAAAAACAGATGCAGAAGACTACTAACAGGTCGGAATGCTGTAATTCTATCCCTATTTGTTGCGACTCCTCTAAAGCATAAAATGGGAAGAACCAAGAGACACCATTTATGTAAAAGAGATCATTAATTTGATTAAAATGTTCACGTATTAGGGAAGACAATTAGAAGCCAAAAGCTACTAATCTCTTCCTGGAAACAACTATTTTGGGTAAAGAATTTGCAATGTGATGCAGACAAACCAAATACAGAATGAAATAACTGCAACCTCTGCAAACCTGCAGATCACACAGCCGCCTGATACAAATTCTGGTGCCTTAACCACTCTCGTTAGCCTAAGGATAATGGGTCTCGACTCCCCAGCTGCTTTCCTGCCAGAACCGGTCCTGTCTTTGCAGTGGGGACAATACCAATCACTGGCGGGGATACACTGTAAACCTAAACAATCTGCAAAAAAATTGATGCAAAGAGATAAAAAAAATGTGAAAGTAGCCAAGCACATCAAAGAAGAAACTCCACCTACAAGGCTACAACCAATACCCACCAATAATATGTAAGTTGGCAAATAAAAGGAAAAATACAAGTGAAGCTACTGTATGTGTCAATTGATTGACCACACATAACGCCTTCCAAAAGACAAGATAGAGAAAGTTGCTGTTGCGGATTTCATGAGGCAGAAGGTTGGGCAGCTGAAGGAGTAGTCACTTACAGAGAGTTGATTACTATTTATTTCCACCTTGAATTCTATTTAATTTACCTTTTTCTTTATGGGGCTTTCAATATTGCTTGGGACCTTTTTAATTCAGTCCTGAACATCTAGCAGATTGAGAACAATCCCTAGTACTGTCATCATCCAATTGAGTATAAACCGCAGCTATTCTGATGAGGAACTAGAACAAGAAAGGCCCCAAGGTGGGGGAAAGGGGGGGATTCCTCCCTTGAGAGTCTACATACGCCAGGGGAGGAGTGAGGGAATTACCGGGGGAATTGCTGGGGGAACTGACGGGGGAAAGTATGAGGGAATCAATGGGGGAAATTAGTGACGTCAGTTGGTGTAAGTAGGCCTTACCACATGTAAAATATTTTAATCATAAATCCCCTCTACAAATAGAGGGGCCTCTAAGGCTTGTAACTCATTCTACTTTATGTGAATCAAGGAAGAACAAGAGACTACTCATGCTGCTTCTTATCTTAAAGTGATAACTCGACATCCCCCCCCCACCATTTTCTGCCCGTAGTCCTAACATATTCTCTGCATGTTTGCAGCCACTGCACAATTTCAGAAGTCAATGTCTCAATACCATTCTCTATGGGGTCAAATACGAGCATTGCAAGTGTCAGAATAAGCTCAAAGGATTACCCATGAAGCAAATATTTTAATCCTTGCTTCCTTGAAATTTAAGTAATTGTAATTACTGGATTTATCAAAGGAGTGCCGCCAAGGGGGAGGTTGTAATAGTTCAGAAGAGCACATAAATAGGATGTCATAGAACAATCATGTCAATCTGGAAAATAAAACTGAATGTACCATTAACTATGGAACCTGACCGACTTTAAATGAAACAAAAAGTCTTCTCGATATTCTACTTTCGAGCACTAAAGTTTTCAATTAAACATAACCAGAACTAGGTAGTATACTAAAATATGTATCTCCTAGAGCAGAGGTGCACATATAGAGATGCACTTTAAGAGGTATTTTACCTGAAGGCAATTCATCACAAAATAAAGTGGCACAAAAGCAATTTATAAAAAACACAAAAATAAGAACAGTACAGAAAGATATTAGTTAAAAAAAGAAACTACCTGCATGAAAAGCCCGAGGGCACCCATTGCATATAATAAGTTCACCTCCATCTCCGCAGACGGCACACATATCATCACTGCCACTGGATGGAAAACTTTGACCATTTGCCAGCATCAAAGCTATATCATGAAGTGTCGAACCAGAGGATGTATAGATATTACAATAGCTGCAAAAATAATAAAATCATATTTCTGAAAGCCAATGAAATATGTTGAAAACATTATAGTCTTTCAAAAGACACTCACGGTTGACGTTTAGCTGCCCATCCAGCATGAGCCTCAAACTGGGAGGGACTGATCTGTAGTATAAAGAAAAATTAACAGCTAGCATCAAGATGTGTTCTCGAGTTAAATATACTATTACAGACTGATCCAAGGAAAAGAACTCCAAATGCAAATCTAAATGTACTCGCCTCAAAGTTACAACAACTACATAGTATGACATTTCCCTGCTTGTAACCCCCAAGAATCCTCTGAAACAAGAACAAATTGCCCCAAGTTATATACGGTCATATGATAAAAAAAACCATAAATATCTAAATTACAGCACTGAGATACAACCTTTCCTTTTGAGTAATAAGCCAAACTGGTCCCATCAGGCAGTCCATTTGGCATAAAAAGCAATTTGTGCAAATCATTGTCCCTATTGACACGAACTCACAACTCATTAGACCAAGGCTTTGGTGTCAGACAAGACCAACAAAAACGTATGGTCAGAAAATCAGTAAAATGCATAGTGACAACAAGCTTGCCTTTTTTTGTTGCCACCTTCTGCACCCTTCTTATGCTCCCAAAAATAGCTAGAATAATTGTGCCTTGGCCTGAATAAGAAAACATGTTAAGCAACTTGATGAAGTGCACTAATAAAGGAAAAGATGGGAGAGAAGGAAAGGAAAATCAAACAAACTTTTTGATTGGACGCTTTTGCTCAACTAGTGTCTCCACAGAGCCTTGCTGGTTGTAGGGTGTAACATGAGAATAAAAATATGGATCAGGATAGTGTCTGGGTTCAGTAGAATGCCTGGCATAACTGGAACATTTATAACCGAGAGTAAGTGAGAATATCAATTATAAACCAAACATCCAATAAGCTCATCAAGTTAATTAAGAAAAGTTCATACATAGGCAACAAAATATGACCAATTTTGCAACTCACTAATACCCTCTACTTTATTTTCTTCTCTATATCAGGTAAATCCATATATAGCTTAAGGTAGCAGAGACATGAAAATTTCTCTTTAGTAGTTCTCTCAGTTCATCTTCAATCAATAACAGAAATTATTTTCCTAGGATGAATATAAGGGGGCTCGGTTGAATTTTCATAGGAAAATATTTGCGCACATATACCTGGTGGTGGAGTAAGACATGCCAAAATGCTTGCTGTGATGTTCACTACCTGCAAAGGCTACATCACGTCCGTGTTCGAGATTTGCTGCAACATTTCAGGAAGAAAAATGTCAAATACTAAATATTGAGAGAAAATGCAATAAGTTCTCCTCTTTCACATTGAACCTGATTACATATTTGTCTTTTGTTAGCACTCAGAAAGATGAGGTAGTTTCCACAAAAGCCTGACCACCAACCACTGATTTTCACCACCAAAACAACTTAAAGCAAGTTTCGTACAGAATCTGCTTGATGTATGACAAAGGAGGAGAATAATCTCAAAGCAAAATAAATATGAGATTTGGCCTAGTTAGTTGCCAGACATGGTTGAGAAGCTTATATGCTGCAAATATTATTTTGAAGCTTCAACAACCCACCTTTAAAATATTACATAATTCATGGTCACGTTTTCCATTGTCTCCAGACAAGAAAATGTGCATTCCTCAGATGTCCAAAAAATAATGGTTTTCCAACCAGATTATACCATAAGCATGAGTTGTGAACTAAGATACTAAACTTTAGGATCTATTACGTTCAACTATGAACTATTAGAGAAAACCGCAGGTCCCCTTGCAAGAACCTGCCTGAAAACACTCGATAGATATAATTCTGAAGTATATACCTCTAATCTAATATTAAGAGACTTTTCTGTCATAAGAACGAGTCGTTTTCAGTACAGTTCAAAGAGAAAAGGCCAACTGCATTGGAAGTTCACCTTTCCAGTTCTGATAATACTCCTCATTTACAGAAGAACCTGCAATGTCTTTTATCACTGTATCTAGAGCACTTAGAGGAGCAGTGCTCAGTGCTTCAACTATGCTATAAATAGGCTTCCCATTCTCCAGATATATGTGATTATTTGGATGCCTTGACTTGATTCCAGCATGAAGTTCAAACTCGTATGAACTAATCACCTGATTATGTAATTGAATCATCAGAACATACAACTGATCAGGCCAACAATTTAATTTCGACCATAACTTACCTTGGAGAAGTTGCAGATGCAACAACCACACAAGTATCCACCACTTCTAATGATCCCGGCAAGCTCCTTCTGGCAACAAATTAGGACCAAAGTCAACACCATAGTAGAATAAAACTCTGCATATTAGCATACAGTCATTAAGAAGCACAAATACACCAAATATATACCTCCCCGGACGTAGAAATATAGTTAACTCTAGCTCCTTCTAGAATTCCAGTGGACAAAAGCTTCTTAACATTTGTAGGATAGTCATCTGAAAATATTTTCTTAGACATCTTCAGTTCCATATTGGGAACACAAGAGGAAGGACTTCTTCTGTCAAGACACTCTCCATTGACCAGGCTTAATTTCACATTTGGATTCTCTAAATCATTCCACTCATCATTATGAAAGCCATCACCAGATAAACTATCAGTAGCACACAATGATATTTGATTCTCATAAAGATCCTCATGAAATTTGTCATCAGCCAAGGGCTTAATGGATAGCTCAGTATCATGGTCATCTTTCCGTTTACTAAACTTAAATGTGATCTTTCTAATTCCAGTGGGTCTAACATGCTTTGGAATTTCAAGAACCACACGGGCTGTGGAAACTGATTCCAGTTTGCACTTACTGTGTTTTTCCTCACCGAAGCTTCGCTGATCAAAGGAATTCCAGGAACGAGCAGATGTTATCTCTCCGCAACCACCACGTTCACCACCAAGCACGTCTAGAGGTTGACTGCTGATGGTCAAGCTTGAGGTAACATGTTTCCGCGACAGATTTGGGTTTACTTCAGAGTGCACATCATCAGTGGTTGGCTCTTTCATCTGATCTTTGTAACAAGCCCCTGAACCAGGATTATTTCGTGCTTCTTTCACATCATTGCTATTAGAAAATAGCTTGCTATTATCATTGCCAAGCTTTTTGAGGGCATGATTCTCCTGACACAGGTCCATCTCACTATCAGTTAGTACTCCCTTTGGCTCCGTTTCTCCACCATTCTGGGCTTCCTTTGCCAAGTCTTTCATGCAATTTTCTTCAAATGATTCAGTTTTAACATCTTCAAGTGAGGTTTCTACCTCTCCACAACTCAAACCTCTCAATTGAAACTCAGAGCAAGATCTTGATTCAGCAGCATCCTTCATGTTACTTTTTAGCCAAGGCTGCAATTCAGTGTTATTTGACAACACGACAACAGAACCCCCTATTTTAGTCTCATCCATTACCTCGTCCATTACCTTAACCTCGAAAAACACAGACTCATCTGTAGCATCCATAGCCTCAGTTGCCACAGAAGGCGTCATTTCAGTATCTTCACATGATTCTGTTGCTTTATCCTCCACCTTAACTCGGCTTTAGCATCATCCTCTATCGAATGCTGTCCGCTCTCTGATTCAATTCTCAATCCACCGTTCATTTCCATTTTAACTACCTCCCAAACTCCACTGTCCTCTCCCCCATCCAAAAGAACCTACATAGAGTGACAACCCTAAAAAATCAATTGCGCACTCTGCAATACCGATTCAAACAAAAAAGGCAGACCACGACGACGATAAAATGAAATTAGAAAATATTAAGCTGTCAAATTTGATCACATTCCTGTAATACTAATCAAAATTAGTTCCCAATTCTCTCACACCCCGTTCCGGAAGGAATGAGTATGAAAAAAGAATGATTGCTCCGAGTGATAAAATCGACATCGGATAGGAATATTTTCGGACTACGGAGCGGGAAAGTGGGAAAGTGTGAATTCACTTCTTTAATTATTATATTTTCCTTAATTATTATGTTTTATATTTAAATATGTTTATGGTAATATGTGTAGCCTATAAAAGACATGTTTGCATAAGGTTATGATATTAATCTATCAAATGAAAAGAAAGTATTCTCTTTCTCTCTTCTCTCTCAACTCTCAATTAATTTTCCTTCTCTCTCCAATCTCCTCTCAACTTTCTTCACTCTCGATCAACTTAATCTATCTCTCAATCAATTCTCTCACCAACTTTCTTTCACAATTATACTTTCCTTCTCAATTCGATCTCCGGTGAATTCTCAATGATAATCTCTTGTCAACAGATCTAGTTTAAATCTCAGATCCGACAAAATATGCTTAACAATCCGGTGAATACCGGCCGGTTTGTTACAGTGGTATCAGAGCAACGTTCCTGCGACTATGAGCTACTCCGGCAGAAGGCGATTAGAGCTGGATATTCGGATAGTCAACTGACGGCGATCGAACAATCGATTGCGGCGGCCTTCGAGCGAGAAACTGCTCGCTGTGTTAAGGAGATGAATAGAGTGTTTGATTATTACACTCGTAGATCGAAGGCTCGCCGACGAGCATACTGTGGCTGGTATTCTGAAACTCCAGCTCAAGCTGAGGAGCCACCTGTCGCTGTTCCGATCTCCACTCCGACAGCTGCCCCCGTTGCAACCCCTCGTGCCGCTGTTCCGATCTTAACTCCCCCGGCAGCCGTCCCTGTGTCAACCCCTCCGACAGCTGCTCCCGTCACAAACCCTCCTGCCGCCGCTTCGGTCTCAACTACGCCACTGCGGCTCTACGCCGTTGTTCCGGTCTCAACTCCGCCAGTTGCGGCTCTGTTGCAACGCCTCCGGTTTCGGCCCCACCGACGGCGATCGGCAAACCACCGACATTGCCGCCCCGGTTCCGTCGCCGCCAACTTTCCCTCTCACATTGCGCGAAAAATGAGGGAATCATTTTAAAAGGCAATACAATCCTCGCGTCCTCAAACAGCCGAGTCTTGAGGACAAGACTCCCTAAAGAGGGGAGTATTGTCACACCCCGTTCTGGAAGGGGGTGTTACAATGGTATCAGAGCATCGTTCCTGCGACTATGGGCAAGCACTCCGACAGAAGGCGCTTAGATCGGGATTTTCGGAGCATCAATTGACGGCTATCGAACAATCGATGGCGGCGGTGTTCGAGCGATCCACTGCCCTATGTATCAGCGAGATGCAGAGAGTGTTTGATAGCTGCACTCGTAGATCGGAGGCCCGCCGACGTGCAAATGGTGGCTGGTATCCATATTCTGACACTTCCGCCAATGGAGCTCAAGAAATGGCGACGCAGGTCCCCCTGTTGCTCGCGGCTCAGCAGCAGATCGAGCCGAAGAAGGCCGTAACACCTATTGTTGCCGAGATTCCAAATTTCGACGGAATCGTTTCAAGTTATCCGATGGCTCTCGTGATTGAGAGTGAATCTGAAGTAAACGAGGAGATAAGTGAAGTGAAATCTACCGAGGTGTTTGAGGCTCCAACTGATCACGTAACTGATCAAATTTTGCAAGGAAGTGATGCATTTGAGTCTGCAGAGGAGGTGTTCGATGAAATGTCTGGAAGTGATTCTCAAATTGTCAAGGGGGAACCAATAAGCGAAGGTGTTTCTGAATTCGTTGGACATCAATACGAGGCTGCCTTGGCTGACCTTACGTTCGACTGCGATCAAATTTCCAATGTCGCCGATGAACCATGGTCACCGTTGCAGGAAGTTCGAAATCTGAATGAGATGGACAAGGGTGACCCATTGAGTCGAGCTCCATATTGTGTTGTCAGCAAGCACCATCACACTTCCCTTTCGGGTAAGAATTTGATATTAGCTCCGGAGTTTGAATTACTAAATTTGAAAGCTATTACAATTGTTAAAAACATGGATATAATTGTTGTTGATACGGGTTGGTTGAAACTTGTTAAGGTGGAGAATCATGTGGGGTTTGGCATAGTTTCTGTGATAAGTCCAAGTAGGATTGTGTGGTTGTACGGGTCTGGAGTTTGGTCGAAAGAGTGGGCACTGTCTGGGGTATATTATGTTGCAACCATGGATTTGGTGTTAAGTGTATTAGGAAATTCCGATGCTAATTCACCTACCGTGTTAGGTGTTCTGTGTAGATTCTTATTGATTGGAATTACAAGCTTGCCTTCTGTTCTTGATGGAATTGTGTGGGACACTTGGGGCGTGGTTGAGGGAAAATCTGCTCCAATCCTAAGTCATAGCAACAATCTCCATAATGCTGCAAAGGCTAAGATGGAAACCGTAAGGGAGAATTTTGAAGATGCCAATAGTCATGGTGATGCATTCCCTGATATAGATAAGAGATTCACTTCATCTTGCTGTCGGAGTGAGTCACTTAAAAATGATAAAAATGTTGAAGTGGGAAACATTAGGCAAAATGTTGCGGCGTCTGAAGCAAATGGAGAAACAATAAATCTTACTGGACTAGCAACTGTAGTTCTGGAGTCTGAGAAGGTAGACAACACGTATGACTTGATATGCTCCAAAACTAAAGTTGTGCCTTGCAGTGAACAAATGAGAACTGAAGGAAAAGCTCTGAAACAGAGAGAGTTAATCAACCATCAAGAGAGTGAAGTTTTTTCTGGAAGAGCAGTAAGTGTTGCAGATGATTCTACTATTGTGTAGAGTTTAGAAGAAAGCTCTAATGAAGCAGTAGTTGGTTTGCTTGGTACCTCCCAATTTGGTGCTTATCTACTAGATGTTAAGAGTGGTGAGCGGTTGAAATATAACAACATGGTGCTTCCTAGTGGTTTGTCTGGGGTCTTGTCATTTGTGTCAAACAACACTGTAGTGGCAATGGATTCTAGTGGAATAAGCTTGGTCGATATACAATTCCAAGATGGAGTAATTAGCTTCCACCAAACACACATCCCTCAACTCATGACTGACAGATTTGATGGAATCAAGGTTTTACAAGATCGCTATGGAAAGGAAGGAATTGCTCAAAGAGAAGAGTATGGTTCGAAGTTGGTTTTCGTCCTAGCTTCGTCAAACATCCGAGTCTTGGGGACAAGACTCTTTAAAGAGGGGAGTACTATCACACCCCAGACTGACAAAGGGGTGGACAACTCTGATGGAAGTGGTGGAGAGGCAACGAAGAAGAAGAGTTTACTGCTTTTGAGTGTCTTTTATTAGGTAGAGGAAATGGTGCCAGCCGTGGATGGCTTAGGTGGCTGAAAGATGTTATCCACGTGGTCTTATTAGTTACTATATAATTAGTATTAATTGTACCTTTTAATTCCAATTAAAGTTAATAGTTATTAAGAATATATCTGCCTATATAAGGCCCAATTTGTTATGAAATGAAGCAGCAGGAAATTAACCTATCTTTCTACCGCCTCTATTCTCTCTTCTCTCAAAAGACTTTGTTCTCTCTCCCTCAATTCAACTCTCTCTTCTTCTCCCTTATCTCAGTTCGACTCTCTCTCTCGATTCCCTCTAAATCTCCTTCTCAATTCGTCCCTTTCCATTATCTTCTCAACTATATTCTGCAATTATCAAATTATCTACTATTCTCGGTTCTTCCTTCTCTAGTTTCATCTCAGATCCGGTAATTACAAGCTTAACAATCCGGCGGATCGGCACCGGGCTGTTACAAATTCACTCAATAATCACCACAATATCACGGTTATGCATCCATTGTGTAATCCAACGTCCCGTTAAAATTCACACACCCCCAAAAGCAACGGAAATAACTGCTCAATCCATCAGAAGTCTGAAATTCCAAATTATGAACTCATTTGTAATAGACCAGCGATCTATTAGATGTAGAACTGAGATTTAATCGGCTTGTAATGGCCGGAATTGCAACTGGACGAGCTAGATCTAGATCTGACCAAATATGAAATTGAGAGAATTGAATGGGGGAGACACATTGAGAGTTGAAGAGAGATTGAGATTGTTGAACAGAGATTGAGAGCTGCGAGAGATTGGAGTTGAATTGAGAGAGATGAGAGTTGAAAGAGAGCAGAGAAGTTGAGTTCGAGAGATTGAGAGAGAGAGTGCAGAGAAGAGAATTTTTGGGAATAACTTTTTTGATACCTCATTACTAAGGCCCCAACAGTACATATACTACCCTACTACTAAAAAACGTTAAACACTCTTAAAAATGAAATAACAACTTAGCATATATCTTCATGTATTAAAAATAGACGCCTCGAGCCATTTGACGACCTGCACCGAGCCCGTTTGACGATCTTTAAAGCTACCCGATTCCACGTCTTTCTCCCGGAGCACCCAATGCTCTTCCGTCCTCCGTCCGGGTCATGACATCATTCTAAAGCAATACACGCATATAGACAGACCTTTCAATACAATAATACCAGAAAAGGAATCGAAATCCAATCAGTCATCCGAAAAAACTCCGACAGATCTGGTAATTGCGTCAATTATTCATTCACAACTCCAATTCTTGGACGTAACTACGCGCAGGATAGTTCGGTTATCACATAACTGAGAATGGAATAAACGATAATGAAAGTTGAGAATTATTAGGGTTTTGGGTATTGGTTGTGAATTTTTCAGTTATGTGGGTGAAACTGAAAAGTTGGATCGGCGGTATGGATTATGGATTATAGTAGTAGCAGTTGAAGTTGATATTTTCTAATTTTATTTCTAATTAGGTATTATATATTATACAGAAGAAGCAACATTTTCTTGCCTTTTAATTTGATGAGAGAAGAAGGGTCGTAGTGAGAAGTGAGAACGAGATAGAAGGAACGAGAAGCAATTTGGGGCCTATTTGTACATAGGACAAATTTGTGGGCACGACTTCCTTTTATTTTCCATTAATTTAAATTGTTATATTTATATTTCATTTTAGTCCCCTTGGAATGACATAACGGTTAAGGTGGGTAGTCTGTGGTCGAATTCGGAAGGTCATTAGTTCAAAACCCACCAAGACCGCTATGTGTGAACATATCACCTATGGTTAGCCTAGGGTGGTTGAACCCTCCTATGTTGTTTGTAGGCTAGAGCACAAGAGCGGGGTTTACCCAGTGCGCACTAAGGTGGTTGAACCCTCCTGTGTTGTTTGCATGCTAGAGCAAAGGAGCGGAGTTTACTCAATGCACACTAGGGTGGTTGAACCCCCCTGTATTGTTTGCAGGCTAGCTAGAGTACAGAAGCGGAGTTTACCCAATGCACACTAGGGTAGTGTGGTTGAACCATCATGTGTTATTTGCAGGCTAGAGCACAATTTACCCAATACGCACTAGAGTGATTGAATTCTCCTTTGTTGTTTGCAAATTAGAATACAATTTACTCAGTGCGCACTTCGGTAGCGGCTGCGGGTTACCTCCTCATCCAAAAAAAACATTCAAACTCTACTCATATACTATAGTGACTACCACTCTTATCTACCATACCAATCAAAGATCGATTCATAATTTAGAATTGGTTTGACAAATGTGTAAATTTAAAATAAAAAAACTACTACAACTTAAAAAGAATGAAATGAAATAATAAAATTTTTAAAAGGACATATGAGAGAACTTATTAATACCTTATTTTAGCTTAATAAAAAAATATTTATGCACGCATTAAAGATTTATGAAAATAATTTATTTTTTATTTTCCTAAACTAGTAGAAATAACTTATGAAAATAAATAAAAACATTATGTAAATAAATTCTCATATTAAATTCCTTAATACAAAATTTTAAATTATAGTATTTTATTTTTTGTGTAATTAAGTGTGTATATTTAAATGTAGCCAAATATAAATAATTTATTTAATTTAAATGTGTATAACATAAATATTTATTTAAACTGTTTTCACTTTATGGAATTTGTTCCTAAAAAAAGAAAAAACTTGTTCCTCTCTGGTTATATATATCATGAAATTCTCATATAATTCAAACGTTCATTTGTTTTTTTATTTTATTTTGAGGGTCATATAAGAAATGGCCCACTCCACGTGGACTGTTTTCATGCGCCTCGTGGCTGGCGATAGAGTTCTGAGTTTCGAGATCCGTTCTAGAGACGTGTCCGAGTTTCTCTCCAGTTTTGATTCCGTCAATGTTTGCAGTTTCAGTAAAAAAACATTTTCTTTTATTTCCCCTTTTTGTGACGCAATTATACAAACTCGCCCTTCTGTCACCTCCATGATAAAAATTTATATCTAATGTACTAGTTATTGTTGTTTCACTTTTTCGAAAGCATGGGATTTATTATTTCTGGTTCACTTTTTAATTTGAAAAATAATTAATATTATTTTTCGTATTTTATCATCTTATCAATTTTACTTTATTATCTATTTTCACTTATTTTTTCTTTTCTACTGTATTATCTTTATCATCTACTCCCTCCGTTTCATTATTCTTGTCCAATTTGCTTTTTGCACGATTTTTAAGGAGAGTTGTTAGTTGTGTGTAGATTGGTATAAAGTTGTGGGTCCCATAAAAAAATTGTGTGTAATAATTTACTAAAAAAGAAAAGTGGACAAGAATTTTGGGATAACCCAAAATGGAATAGCGGACAAGAATAATGGGACGGAGGGAGTACTATCTTAATTTTCGTACCAAAAAAAATAAGACAGAAATAGCGGGACGAAAATAGTAATATAATTTAATCGGAACTACAAAAATCAGCACTCAAGCAGTTTAGATAAAACAAAATTACACGTTCCTCAAAATTTTCGGTATGAAATTAAATTTAATACTCCAATATTCGGTCTAATAAATATAGTTTGCATTCCTTTTTGTACAAATCTATTATTGTTGTCTTATTACTAAGAAAAAAAATTGTGAACTCAATCACTTAAATAAATAGACTGCCACTTTAACAAATTTTCACTAACTTTTTTAATCTCACACCCCCCCCATAATTTTTGTGTAGTACTACGAATTTTCCTTTATTTTTAAGAATATATATCTTTATCCCACTTAAACCCCCCCCTCCAATTTTTTTTAAAAAAAATTATCACCCTACACTAAAATAAAAATAAAGAATTAGTATAACTTTGCTAAATATAAAAAATATAAATTAAGTGTCACAAATTTTAGTGGGGTCTAAAATTTAGAGTTTGAAACATTTATTATAATAAAGTTACATATGTAATATACATATTTTGATAGTATATAACTTTATACAAAATATATATTATGCAATCGATACACAAAAAAATTAACAAACATTCAAAATATAAGAAACTCTATAATTTAAATGCCGGATCAATTCATAAGCTAGAGATTGTTATTAATCTTCATAATCTCCTCCAACTAATGGTTAAAATATAATTTTAAACTATATTTTTTGAATAAATTACAAAAAATATAGAGGTTATTCATAAAAGGAATTACAATATCCCTAAATAAGTAATAAGTAGTAAGTATAATTAGACTAAAATAGAAAAACATCATTAAAAGAATTTCTAACAAGGGAGACTGAAGCCACTCTAAACTTTGTCGCCCCTAACTAAAATCCTCGATCCGTCCATGTCTTTATGCCGAAAACAAACAAGCTATATTTATTCAAATGGAGGGCGTATATTTTGTATGTAAAATCATGTGATCATTAAATTATGTTAAAATATAGTTTAATTATGAACTACTTTTAATGGACGATAAAAAAAATAAACACGAACAACTTATAATAGGATTGAAGTAGTATCAAAGATTTTGTAAAAAAAACAAATTCATTCGATTTTTCTTAATGTAGTTTATTGTTGAATATTTGTATGACCACCGTGTAACGCCTCAAAAATTTTCAATATAAAATGCACTGCATATCTATTCATGCATGTTATCAAGTGTTTTAGTTTTGTAAGTCGCGCCCTAAAAATTTAAATGAAAATTAAAGCATTTATCTTATTTGCGTTAAATCATTTTTGTTATGTAAATTTATTTTGAATTTTGAATGTGTTTGTTTATATCATATTATGATTATATTTAAAAATTAATATTATAAAATAAGGAAATTAAAGGCTTTAAAGAGTAGTTGCATGGAAAACGTAAAAATAATATAATCACTTGTATAATAGTATTCGAAATATATTATCAAGATTACTAAAATAGTTTGAATTTATTTCACTTTTAAAATTCGATAAAATTAGAATCTCAAATAATTTTAATATTTTTTTTAGAAATCATGTTAGAATTATGAGACTAGAATAATATTTATTTATTTCGGATTTCCTAAACCTACTAGGATTCATGAAATGATATAATACTTTATATTGTATTATGTTATTAGGAGAAAATTTCATATTATGTTTTATGATTAAAATAGATATTATATTTGTGATATACATGTTTTAGGATAAGATCTAGTTGTGTTTATATTAAATTATTATATAAATTATATAAGTACGAAAATAATTATAGATAAAATATATTTGATACCTTATATGATTAGGAATATAGATAAAATACACATTTAGTCGTCCATAATTTAGTTTCACATTAGATTTTTAAAAATCTGTCAGCATATCTGTGAACTGTTCCAAGAATTATTTACACATCTTTCCGTCGGCATATCGTCCTAAAAATTTAGGATCGTCTTTCTAGGTATTTCTAGTATACTATATTAGTTTTGTACAATTTTACAAGTATGATAAGTATTTGTTAAAAATTGTTCTTCGTAACCTGCCAGTTTTTGACAGCAGGTCCATGAGCTTGATAGGAAAATTGTTTTCATGTTTTCTTTGAGTTGTTTTCGACCATGCTAAATTTTAATGGGATATAATATATGTTAGGTCAATCATGTTAAAAATATAGAATTTTTAGGTTACGTTTACTATTATTTGTTAATTTGTTTCTTGTTATGCCAAATCTTTTGTCAATATGCATGTAGATTGAAAAACAAAAGTTTTCATATTAATATTAAATGAATTCTTGATTATGATAAGTTTCATTGTGATGGAATATGTATTATGTTCTTCATGTTAGAAATCTATAATTTTTAGGACAAGATTTTTATGATTTTATTAATTTATTTCATAAATTGTCGAATTACTAAATGCACAAATGAATTGTCAATAGAAGTAAGATTATGTTTAATATATCGCATGTTAATAAGTAGATTATCTATAATATAGATTATTTGATTATTCTGAAATATGTCCATTTATGAGTTATATGAATTATTGATGCATACATAACATTCTTTGAACAAGTCATTAAGATAACTTTTCATATTAGGATTGACGCGCATGAATTAAACATCTGATATCCATAATTTTTCATCAAGTCAGGGTTAAGGTGAGGAAGTATTCTTACACAACATTTATGTTGGTCCCGAGACGAGAGTCAGGTATAGAGGGGGGGTGGGGGTGAATACACCTGAGTACTGCTTCTTTTTCTCAAACGCGAAGGACAGCTGAGCTGTTGGATGCAACTGATGAACATTGCTAAATAGTAACCTTCGATCGCGGGTCAGAGTGTGCCAACTACTGAGTTTTTCTTACTGACTTTAGTCAGTGGTTGATTCTCAGTCGAAGACTTAGTGCGGATAAGAGTGTGGGACCCGGAGATTCGTCTCAGTTGAAAACGAGATTTTCACAAGTTAAATAATTTTGGCTAGTGTACTTTATGAATACGTTTTATACAAGATATGATTGTGTAAGATGTTTGTATGCAGTGCAATAAAACAGTAAACAACACAAGCAATTTTTAACGTGGTTCGGATATGCAAGATCCTACGTCCACGGTCCTGCTGAACAGGAGGTCTTGTTGATTAATCTGAGCAAGCCTCAGCAAGGAATCTGTGCACAGGACAGACCCTTCTAAGTTATAGTCCTTAGCGACTTTTACAAATCAAACCTAAGTTTGAAGGGGAGGGAATTTTCTCCAAATAGGAAGGAGTTCTTACAATAAGAACAATCACTAAAGGTGAACTCCTTCGAGAATCTAAGCTATAGATATGAACTTTGAGCTTAGCTAGAGAAGAGGGATCTAAAGAACTCTAGAGAGAAGAACTAAAGGTATTCTATTGAGCAAGTTCTTCGCTGGATGTATCTTGAATGCGCTAGAGTTGTTTCGAAAGCTTGAGCATTTTTTCCTTTTGATATCCCGTATGTGGAGCTCGAATTTCTTCTCTATTTATAGTCGTGACCCAGGCCTTTTTCCGTTGGAGAGGACGATGCCACGTGTCACAAACTTCCAAAGAAAACGGCCATATATTCGAATTGTTGCAGCGCAGAGTTGTTGATAACTGTTCATGAGAGCAACTTTAGTTGGTCAGAGCAGGTAGTCCGTTGACGGCTTCTCATTGGTCGAGGTTTGTGGTAGGTGAGATATGTCAGACATTGGTCTTCATCGGAGTTGACTCTCACTTATCCTCGTATGATCTTCTGCTGACTTTTGAAATGATGTTGAAAGTTGGGTCGTTTCCTGTCGGATACAGTAGACTTAATGCAGTCTCTGTCTTCTTCGTCTGAGTCGGTTGATAGAGTTGTTCTACTGAGTGTAGTCAGCTGATGACTGCGAAGGTACTGAGCTTTTACATAGGGTTCTTCTAATGATGTATGTCAGCTGATAAAGTGTCTTCTACTGAGCGAAGATCAGCTGATGATTTAAGAACGCAAGCTCTTACACTGATGACGTGGGTTTTGGAAAGTAAGCTTCCCACTGAAGATCAATCCAACACTTTACCCCGTACAGGACATAGACACGAAAGATAAAGAAATCGAAATCAGTCTAGCCTATTACATCATCTAGTCCTATCGACACTACACTACTGATACCAGTTGGGGTTTGGGATCTTCAATTCCATAGCATGAACACTATGATTTCCCCCAATATTATTTTACCCAATAAAATGCTAAGTATCATCTACTGACTCATAACCCAACAATTCCCCCTAACTGATGATGCCAAAACCTCTATAAATTCTAAGAGAATAAGTCCCAAACTACTGACATAAAAAGACTTTAGTAAAAACTGAGCAATAACTTAAGGAAATCAGCATATGACAGATATACATATCAGAGAAACGGTTATGTGTAAGTGTGTGTCAGATCACTTTAGTGATCAGTTGTGATAAATATAACACAAACAAATGCCGTAAGACAATGAATGATTGTCTGGCCAGAAGAAGGAACTGTTATATATATGAGAATGAGTTACAAGGTTCCTATCTTATATACAAGATGTGAAGACTACTGCTAACGTCTGAACTTCTTGGTCTTGCTCTTGAAATCCGCAGACTTGTCAGCAGGAGGGTCCAAACCGTAATATTTGTAGATTCTTGCACGGAGTGTTCGAATTTCCTCGAGATCGCTAGGCAGCTGAGAACTGAGATCATGATGGCGTGCTGCTGCGTCGACCTCTTCTTCAATCTCCTTGGTGCATAAAACACCACGAGTAGTCATGGGAGGAGGTACTCTTCTGAAAGCAGGAGCAACGAGTGGCAGCTTCTCCTTAGCTAGGATCAGATGGATTTGCGCTCTGAGTCTGGCATTAGATTGATGAAGGAATTCATCAAAGAGTTGGTTTGCCGGAATCTCAGACGGATAGCTTTGCCACACGTAGTACCCTTTGATGAACTCGATCTTGAGTTCCTCCCACTCCTCGTTCAGATTCCACGGTATCCATTTGTCTACGTGGCGGTGAGGAGTTTTCTTCTGTTAAGTAGCTCTCGGAGCGCCTCGCCTGTAGTATTTGGATGACCTGGGTATCTGCTTCTTCCAGTCGATGACTGGTTCATTGGCCATCTTATCAGTCGCTTCAATGATCTTGGCCAAGTCTTCCAGTCTTTTCTTTTCTCTGAGGGCCGCTGCTCTAGTGTCTCCCTTCTGGAGATTAAGTCCCTGCAGCGTTGCTTCCCAGGTGGCTTTATCTTCTGCCTCTTGCTCAGGAGTAAGCTTGGACAGTACTTTCATTCTCTGAGCCAAGGGCTGAAGATCAGTATCAGAGGCAGCAGCTTGCTCGTCCTGAGCCTTTTTCTTCTTTTGTTCCTCCAAGATTTTTCTTGCTTGGCTTTTGGACGCTCTGACAATTGGCTTTTTCTGCTTCTTCGCCTTCTGAGCCTGTTCTTCACGCTGTCGCTCCTGATCTAGCTCATCCTGGAGCTTCTGAGCAACTTGCATGTCATATGGCTCCTGCTCCGCTTTGGATTTGAATTTGGGCGTCGGGGAAGGCGGAGGAGTTGAATCAGTAGCTTTCTCCTTCCCCGGCCTTTGCAGTGGCAGTGGCTCGTCCTCTTGGTCGACAAAACGTGCGACCTCCTCTATGTGCTGAGCCGAGGATCCTTCTCCTGATCCTGCAGCCGGCTCATGCACTTCAGTTGATTGGACACTTGGGAGTTGGACGATTTCTGGAGGGGGTGCTGAGCTGGTTCCAGCTGGATCAGCTGAACCTTCCCCCTTCGCAATTATCCTTGCCTCGACTTCTTCTCCTTCACCCACCTGAGCCGTCTCCGCCTCACCCTTATCTTCCCCTTCCCCCTTTTTGGCATCATCGGCCAGGGAGAGACGAGTGCGGATGGCTACCACTTCCTTCTCTAGATTGAAGACCATTGTTTTGATGGAAGCGGCGGTGGTTTCGAAGTCCTTGACGGCATCACAATAATGTTCCCAATCATTTTCTTGATCAGTGTGTATCTGTTTGATCTGGGCTCCTGTCTCCTGTCTTAGCTTCAGGAGTGATGCGTTATGAGAAGCAATCATCTCAGCTTGGATGAGCTTAAGGGCCTCCACCTGAATTTGTATGGCTTTCTGTACACTGGAGGTGGCTATTTTATTTCGCTCACCCATCGTTGTTTGGACTGTGGCAAGGCTCTGAGTCAGCTGCTCAGTAAACATTTTATGCTGAGCCTAAAGGAGTTGCTGACTCTGAGCGGCTAAGTCCGCCTTCTGAGCTGCGAGGGCGATCCCGACTATCTCCTGAATATTGATAGAAGAGGTAGGAGCTTCGGAGACCTTCTTCACCTCGCTGGCAAGTTTGTCAATTGTCTCTGTCTAAGACTTGGTGTACTGAGCCCACTTGAGGTGAACGTCCTTAGCGAGGAGACGATTCTTGTCTCCCTGCTTCCTGATGGCTCTGTTGACAGACTTGGAGGACACGTAACCGATTGGTTTGATCTGATAGCTACTGGTTCCGAGCCTCTGCTCAGATGTTACGAGTTGTTGCTCTCGACTGGGTTTCGAGGCAACTGGGGCATCACCTGATGTCGACGGTGGAGGTGGTGATTTGCCCTTCTCGCTGGGAGTTTTACCCTCAGCTGATCCTCCCTGGTCTGCTTCCTTGGGTGTTTCCTGATCCACATCAGCGTTATTATCATCACCGTTGTCATCATCGTGATGGGATGGCTGCGATGGGCCTCTGACTTGTTGTTCTGAGGATCGTAGACTGAGTAGATACATCATTGCAGCTCTCAGATCCTCGAACGAAGCAAGGTCAGCGGGTTCTCCAAACCCGATAGCTGACTAAAGGCTTTGCTCCTCTGTCAGCAAGGACAATGCTGACTGATTCAGGATCAGTTCTTCGAGGATATCCCAACTCAGGAACCTCAGTAGCATTTGTGTCCTCGCCCTGATCGCAATATCGACCAGATCCTTGTGTTCAGCGAATTTTTCCGGGATCTGTGCAGTCACTTCGCCTGTGGCTCGGAGATGAGCCGACTGCATTGTTGTCCACTCAGGAGATGTTTCCACAGTCGGTTCAGCTTCATCCGACTGTGTCTCCTCAGAGCTGATACGCTGGACTTTGTCTTTCAGCGTGGCACCCTCAATGCCTGTGTCAGCGTCCAGTATGTTCTCCTCCTGAGGTGAGGGAGAAGCAGGCTTCGCTGGAACTTCAGACGTTCCAGCCTTAGTGAGCCTCTTCTTCTTTGGTGGGTCGGTACGAGGAGGCAGATTAGTAGTAGCTCTCTTCTGTGCGGCTGGCCCTCGCCCGACCGACTTCTCAGCAGCGGCTCTGGTTTTGAACTTAATGAGCTTGCTGTCGAAATATCGAGAATCAGCGAAGGATGCGTGATTCGATATTGAATCCTCGATAAGTACGGACATCTTCGTCCCGCACAGAAGCTTGCCCACACTAATTAATCTTCTCTCTCCAGAAGGTGTGGCGACAAACTTCTGTGCCTGAGCCTTGAGCTCAGTTACGTGGAATTCCGTCCAGTTGACCTGGACACCTTCCTCTATAACCATCATCAGCTGGAGTCGTGGTTTTGACAGCTGATCGAACGAACCGGCGGCGCTCATCAGAATATGCGTGATGATGTAGGCGAGCCCGCGGTACTCTAGCAAGAGCTGGTTCTTTGGCAAGGCAGATTTAAATGTGATGTCGTCTCTGTCGTAGAACCGTTTGACATAGGAGTTGAGCTCCTTTTCCTTGTATCCAGCAGGGGAGATCCCGTAGGCCGGAAGGTCGAATGATGCCTTCAATGCAGCCCTGATATCGATGTCGTGGTGATCAGACTCCCACTTCTGAGGGGTCACCTCCCTCATATATGCGAACTAGGATACTTCCCCGTCCGTATCTTCCACCGACCTCCAGTTGTAGAAAACTTCGGCCACCTGTCGGGGGAGATAGGCTTTGGGATGCTTCGTTACGAGAAGCTCTAGGTCGGATTCTTCCAGAGCCGAGAAGATTGGCTCGAGGTAAGGAAGTTACGCCTGATAAAGGACCATCGTTGGCTCAAACTAAACCTTCGATTTGACGATCTCTTCAGCAATTGGTGGGGTTATAACAGTCGCCATGAATATCTGCAAAAAACTTGTTAGTACTTGAAAGTAGAGTGAGTTAGCAAAGTTTTAAGCAGAGAGGAATGAATATTACCGTATTACAAAGAGCTTGAATAATATGCGAAATCAGTTAAGAGAAGATGAAAACTGAAGACAGAAAGCTCTTGAGGATACAAATGGCGAAAAGAAATAGATTAGACTGATAAGCGAGAGATTTTATAAGATTATGCATATCAATCGTTTTTGATCGAACGGCTGGGATTAAGTCTCGCTTTTTAATGACGGCTGTGATTTGATGTTATAAACGGAATGATTACTAAGGCCGCCTCTAATCTAGACCCACGTAGGATATGCGCAGTTAAGGTAAGGTGAGAAGACATGCATTAAATGCGTTGCAGGCAGCATTAAAGTCTAAGTCTTTTAAATGAGAACGGTTTCCTACTGACTTAAACCTTAAAAATTTAATGGCGGGAAATAAATGCTCATTAACTACTGAGTGCAAACGACTGATATAATAAATGCGAGCATACTTCTGAGAATGTTAGGCATCTAAAGCTACGCAAACCTCTTCAGCTCAACTTTTACGATCAGCTGGTTACCGTTAAGACTCAGGAGGACATTTGATGTGCTGATGATAATGTTCCCCCTTACTGTGTACTGTTTGATTCACCAGACTGAATCAAGTAGTGAGTCTTCTGACCTATCGTACTGTTTCCTTCTACTGACTAGATTCAGTAGGATCCAGTAGACCTAGCTCAACTGATAGTTCTCTGAATCTGTTCTAAGCTAGTGGTTTGGTCAGTATGTCTGCCCTTTGCTTGTCAGTATGGATCTTCTCCATCCTGATATCCTTCTTTTCGACATGGTCTCTGATGAAGTGGTGTTGGATATCCACGTGCTTGCATCTCGTATGGAGAACTAGGTTCTGAGTTATAGCAATTGCACTGGTGGAGTCGCAGTAGATGGACACTTCATCCTGAACTATACCATAATCTCGCAGTTGTTGTCGAAGCCAAAGGATCTGGGCACAACAACTTCCAGCAGCCATATACTCAGCTTCAGTAGTGGACGTCGCCACTGAATGCTGTTTCTTTGAAAACCATGATATCAGCTTGCTGCCTAGGAACTGACATGTTCCAGAAGTTGACTTTCGATCTATCCTACATCCTGCATAATTAGCATCAGAATAACCTGTTAGTATCAGACTATCATCAGTAGGATACCATAACCCTACATCAGGTGTTCCCTTCAGGTATCGCAGAATCTTTTTCGCTGAGTCCATATGACTTCGCTTGGGATTCGCCTGAAATCTTGCGCATACACCTACAACCAAGGTTGCATGGACACGGACACGGGACACGGTACGACACGGACACGGGACACGGGATACGGTATTTTTTGAAAAATTTAGGACACGACACGGGCGCTAATATAAATAATATTAAATTATTAATATATATATATATATATATATATATAAATGATTAAGTCAAACTTTTCAATATCAAACTCATTGTTCACATTATTAACTCAAAACGCATAAGTCATAACTCATAATTTATAATCACAGCATAAAAATGTGAAATACTAAGATAAGTAGATAACAACAATAAACATTAGTCTTAAAAGTCATAATAATATAAATAAAAAGTAATTTTTCAAGTTTTATGAATCGGTGTAGAATACTTCATCCAACAAATTATTTTCCACTTCCGGCTCATCAAAGGTGAGATTTGCAATCTCTAAAATCCCAACATCACTATTCAACTCAAAACGTCGGTTTATTGATGCGTTAAGAGTCTAATTTTTTTTTTGTGGTCGTGTCCGGGAAGAGTCGGACACTTAAGTGGTTGATCTTGTGTAGTTAGTATTCTCACTTCGCGTAAGTGGTTGATCTTGTGTAGGTCTTGGGTTCGATTCCCATTAGGGACGATTTGTAATAAAAATTAAAAAAAAATCGAAATTTAAATTCCCGTGTCCGGGAAGAGTCAGACACTTCAATTCCCGTGTCCGAGAAGAGTCGAACACTTCAATTCCCGTGTCCGGGAAGTGTCCAAAATTTTTTTTTTTTTTTAATTTGCTGGACACGTTTTTGCCGTGTCCGACACGTGTCGGGCGCGTGTCCGAGCGTGTCCGTGTCCGACACGTGTCCGACACAGTACGGCGACATTTTTCGAAGTGTCCGTGCAACATAGCCTACAACATAAGTTATGTCAGGTCTACTTGCTGTTAAATATAGTAAAGATCCAATAATAGCTCTATAATCAGTAGAGTTAACAGAAGCTCCCTCTTTGTCTAGATCGATTTTGAAATTTGTATTCATGGGGTTCTTGACTGGCTTGCTTGAGTCGCAGCTAAATCTCTTCAGGAGGTCTCGAGTGTATTTAGCTTGATTGATGAATATTACTTCAGGTGATTGCTTTACTTGAAATCCAAGGAAGTAATTTATCTCTCCCATCATAGACATCTCGAACTTCTCCTTCATCATTTTCTCGAATTGTTGACATATAGTCACGTTCTTGCAACCGAAAATGATGTCGTCCACGTAGATTTGCACCAGTAGGATGTCATCTTTTAACTTTATGATGAACAAGGTGCGATCTACTGTCCCCTTTTGAAAACCTTTCTGAAGCAGAAAGTCTGATAGGGTATCGTACCAAGCCCTGGGTGCTTGTTTTAACCCATACAACGCTTTCCGAAATCTGTACACCTGATGTCCCTGCTGAAAGTCGGGCGGTTGTTCCACATAGACTTCTTCCTTCAGTATGCCGTTCAGAAACGCTGACTTTACATCCATTTGATATACTTTGAATCTCTGATGCGTTGCATAGGCTAGAAACAGATGAATAGCTTCCAATCTGGCGACTGGAGCGAACGTTTCATCAAAGTCTATTCCTTCTGCTTGACAATATCCTTTGGCAACAAGTCGAGCTTTGTTTCTTACAATGATGTTGTTTTCGTCTCGCTTGTTTTTGAAGACCCACTTAGTACCGATCACGTGCTGATGTCTAGGTCTGTCAACAAGCTCCCAAACTTTGTTTCGAACGAACTGGTTCAGCTCATCTTGTATGGTAATAATCCAGTCAGCATCGTTGAGTACATCCTCTATTGTTTGAGGTTCTTCTGTGGACAAGAAATAAGAATATAGTGAGCTTTCTCCTTGGCTTAATCTAGATCTCGTCCTGATTGTTGCTGATGGATCTCCTATGATGAGATCAGAAGAATGAGCGTCGAGCCATGAACGTCTGAGTCTGGCTTCTTCTTCTGATACTACTTATGCACAATCAACAGGTGTGTTAGGCATTTCAGTAGTACTTTTCTGTGACTGCAGTAATTCAGTAAGAAGGTTAGGATCTACTGAGTTTCCAGGTTCAAGGGCATTAAGCTCAGGAACATTAGTCGTTTCCCCTGAGTTTATATTCTCAGTAGAGGTCTCAGTTACCACTGGGGCTTCCTCATCGACCGTTGTTACCTGTTGTTGATTCTGTTTAGTAGAATCAACCAGGTCAGCTACAGTGCCTGTGGGATGGGTCTGAATTTCCTCATCGTCTGACTCATCATCCCAACAATGCTGAATCTTTTCTGCTTTGTCGTTTAGTGCGAGATCCTGTAGCTTGCTGCTGAAAACTTCAGTATTTATCTTTTTGGATTTCCTGTCCTAAGTAACAAACTCATCAAAGACAACATAAGGGCTTTCTTCCACGTAAAGAGTTCGATAGTTAAAGACTCTGAAAGCTTTGTTGACTCGAGAGTATCCTAAGAATACTCCTTGATCAGATTTGCTATCAAAGACCTTCAACTGATCTTTCCCATTATTGTGGATAAAGCAAGGACAGCCAAAAATATGAAAATGAGAAATAGAGGGAATTCTCCCTTTCCATAGTTCGTAAGGTGTCTTCATGTGTTGCTGTGTAAGCAGTGAGCGATTCTGAGTGTAGCAGGCGGTGTCAGTAGCATCAGCCCAGAACTTTGAGGGTAGTCCAGAGTCTGCTAGGAGCGTTCTTGCTGCTTCTTTAAGTGTTCTGTTTTTATGTTCAGCAAGTCCGTTCTGCTGAGGGGTGCGAGCTGCTGATGTCTCGTGTTTAATTCCCTCCTTTTCGCAGTACTCTTTGACTACTGAGTTGAGAAATTTTGTTCCTCTGTCTGAGCGAATTCTCTGAATCTTGATGTCTTTTTCCACGCTGAGCTTCTTCAGCAGTTTTGGTAACTCAGTCATGACATCAGATTTGTTGGCTATGAAGATGACCCACGTATATCTTGAATAATTGTCAATAACAACGAGGGCATACTTCTTGCCTCTTATAGTCACTGGAGAGACTGGCCCGAATAAGTCCATGTGTAGCAGTTGAAGGATTCCATCAGTGGAAGGTGACGGAATTGGTGGATTGCTGTTCTTTGTCTGCTTTCCCTTCAAGCATGCTTCACAGTTTCTGTCTTTGATGAACGATTCATTGGGCAGTCCTCTGGCTTTTGAGTTCTTGGCTAGCTTATTCATAGTCTTGAAAGTTCAGGTGACTGAGTCTCTTATGCCACAGCCATCCTGCTCTGTCACTAGATTTTGTCTGTGCGAGTAAGCAAGCCTCAGGTTCTGCGGTTTTCCAGTTTGCAACATAGATATTCTTCCTCCGCGAACCTGATAACACTGTTTTCCCTGTAGATTTATCAACAACATCGCAGAAACCAGCGTCAAAGATAACTTTATTCAGATTATCACAGAATTGACTGACAGAAAGGAGATTATGTTGAAGTCCTTCAACATATGTTACTCTTGGAACTGAAGCAGTCCCAATGTTCAGTGTTCCGTATCCCCTTGTATAGCCTCTAGAGTTGTCACCAAACTCAATTCTGGGACCATCTTCTTGTACGTAATTGGTCAGCAGGCTCTTTTGATAAGTCATATATCTCGAGCAGCCGCTGTCCACAATCCAAGGATCCTTATGCACCTGCAAAACAGAAACAGTTTTAGGTACCCTTTGGTTCAGTTTGGGTTCTTAAGTGTTAGTGGGTGATTTCGGAACCCAGATTTGTCTCGGGACCTTAGAAGTCTGAGACTTCTTCTTCTGAACCTTGTCAGTTTTCTTCTCCACAGGACTTGGAGATGCTGACTTTCTGCCAGTTTTGGGTTCAGGAGCTTTCTTCTTCTGAGGCTTTGTGCTCCTCCTGACCCTGGGCTCATAATAGTGCGAACCATACTGTGCTGGATGCTCATATAGTGGTTTACTGTACTGCTCTGCCCATCTGACCTCTTTGGTTCCCCCTGAATTTGATCGTGGTGTCCTGGGGCTAGAACCTCTGGTCAGTTGCTTCTTGTTGCTCGGCTGAGGTGCAATTATTTTCTGTTTGTTCTTCGCCTGAGGTGTTGAGTCAGTAGCCTGGACCTTCCCTCTGACGAACCTATCAGCCAACATTTCTGAGCTTTTTGATTTTGAAGTGGAAGCTTCATGAGTATAGCCAAGTCCTTCTTTCATGACCGTTGGCCTTTGAGCTCTAAGCATGATTTCCAACTTCTCCTTAGCTCCTAGGTACTGTTCAGTCATCAGTTCTCGCCAGACCTCATCACTTCTCCAAAGTGATTCATAATCCTTTTCGACTCCTGCGAGCTTCTGACTGAGTCGTGCTATTTCAGTATCTTTCTCAGAATTGTCCTTGGTCAGAACTGATATCTGAGTTTCTTGAAGATGAGACTTAGTCATAAGAGATTTAATCTCTTCCTTGAGTCTCACAACCAGATTCTCTGAATCAGTAGAGACCTGACAATCAGAAGAAAGTCTCTGATTTTCAGCCTTTACCTGTTCCAGTTCCTGAATGGTTCTGCTGAACTCTCTGCTCAGCTGAATATGCTCCTCTAGTAGATCATCATAGGCTTGTACCACGTCTAGAGGTTCATCTGTGACCGAGCACGTGTCGTGTCTGTTATGTGAAGAAGAGGTTATATTAAGTTTAGAGTTTACCTCAACCTCTTCTCCGGCCATCAGACAGTATTCTACAGTTGATTCAGGATCTGTCTCTCCGTCCTCAAGTGCGACAAATGCAGCTTCGTCTTCAGAAGAATACATGAATGTATCTTCCTCGATTGAGTCGTCGGATATTTCTCCGGCAATGTAGGACTGCCTCCTTCTGGCAAATTTCTCGCGTCTGGCCTGCTGTTCTGCTCTTTGAGCAGCTGAGAGTTCGGGACAGTCATACTGATAGTGTCCCTCCTTCTTGCAGTTGTGACAAACAGATGATCTGTTGCTTTTTCCAGCTGAGTCGTTGGATGGACTAGCAGCAGGTTCTGTGTTCCTGCAATCAGTAGTTGGTTTAGATTCTTCCCTTTTTCGATATTCTTTCTTACCTGAGGGAGAATCTCTGTGGTATTTCTTCAACTTTCTGACTCTCTCCTTTTCTCTTTGATATTTGAGAGCCATAAGTGCAAGCTGGTCAGTGCTAGATGTCTCAGAGGACTTTACGTCTGTTGTGGCTACTGCCTTGCTGGAAGAAATGGGTTTGACTCCAGTTTTGCTGACTGTTGCTTTGAAAGCATGATCAATATGTGTGTCAGCTGGAGCGCTGGAACATCGTTGGGGTACGCTGTGCTCAAATTCCTCCGTCTTTAATTCTGAAAAGATAACGTCAGGAGTTACAGCATTAAAATCTGAGCGACGTAAATAAGTAGCAAAAAGAAGCCACTTTAGTCGTGGTAGCACTCTCAAGATCTTTGTGTTCATCTCTTTGTTGGTGAACGTCCTCCCCAGCCCGTTGATCACATTGATCTGATTAGTGAATCTGGCGCTTAGCTCGTCAATGGTCTCGTTGGGCTCCATGGCATATGTCTCGAACTTTTGTAGCTCTAGCTCGAGCTTGTTTTCCTTGATCTGCGGGGTTCCTTGGCTCAGTACAGCCAGGGCATCCCAAAGTTCCTTTGCAGTTTTGCAGTCTTGCACCCTCCCGAGGTATGAATCACTGAGCGTAGTCAGGATTGCATTTGTGCAGCTTTTTCTCTTCTGGCATGAAGGCAGATTTGTCTTTAGCGACTTTAGCACCAGTCTGTGCTCATCTCCCGCAACAGCAAATTGTACGCTGTCGATCGTGGGAATGATGGGTCCTGTTTCAAGGACATCCGTCATGCTGTCATGTAGCGATGTTAGGTGCGCCTCCATTCTCACGCGCCATACTGTATAGTTCTCTAAAGAGAACATCGGTACCATCCGAATACCTGACATATCAGACATTATGGGTAAGAGTATAAGGATATATAAAGAGAGGCTTGTGCAGTGAAAAACGTTTTCAGGATCTGTTCGAGAAGACCAGTAGTTACAGAACTGATGATCAGAAGAACAACGATGCTCTGATACCAATTGTTGGTCCGAATACGAGAGCCAAGTGTAGAGGGGGGGGGGGTGAATACACCTGAGTACTACTTCTTTTTCTCAAACGCGAAGGACAGCTGAGCTGTTGGATGCAACTGATGAACAATGCTAAATAGTAAGCTTCGATCGCGGGTCAGAGTGTGCCAACTACTGAGTTTTTCTTACTGACTTTAGTCAGTGGTTGATTCTCAGTCGAAGACTTAGTGCGGATAAGAGTGTGGGGCCCGGAGATTCGTCTCAGTTGAAAACGTGATTTTCACAAGTTAAATAATTTTGGCTAGTGCACTTTATGAATACGTTTTATGCAAGATATGATTGTGTAAGATGTTTGTATGCAGTGCAATAAAACAGTAAACAACACAAGCAATTTTTAACGTGGTTCGATTACGCAAGATCCTACGTCCACGGTCCTGCTGAACAGGAGGTCTTGTTGATTAATCTGAGCAAGCCTCAGCAAAGAACCTGTGCACAGGACAAACCCTTCTAAGTTATAGTCCTTAGCAACTTTTACAAATCAAACCTAAGTTTGAAGGGGAGGAAATTTTCTCCAACTAGGAAGGAGTTCTTACAATAAGAACAATCACTAAAATTGAACTCCTTCGAGAATCTAAGCTATAGATATGAACTTTGAGCTTAGCTAGAGAAGAGGGATCTAAAGAACTCTAGAGAGAAGAACTAAAGGTATTCTATTGAGCAAGTTCTTCGCTGGATTTATCTTGAATGCGCTAGAGTTGTTTCGAAAGCTTGAGCGTTTTTCCCTTTTGCTATCCCGTATGTGGAGCTCGGATTTCTTCTCTATTTATAGTCGTGACCCAGGCATTTTTCCGTTGGAGAGGACGATGCCACGTGTCACAAACTTCCAAAGAAAACGGCCATATATTCGAATTGTTGCAGCGCAGAGTTGTTGATAACTGTTCATGAGAGCAGCTTTAGTTGGTCAGAGCAGGTAGTGCGTTGACGGCTTCTTATTGGTCGAGGTTTGTGGTAGGTGAGATATGTCAGACATTGGTCTTCATCGGAGTTGACTCTCACTTATCCTCGTATGATCTTCTGTTGACTTTCGAAATGATGTTGAAAGTTGGGTCGTTTCCTGTCGGATACAGTAGACTTAATGCAGTCTCTATCTTCTTCGTCTGAGTCGGTTGATAGAGTTGTTCTACTGAGTGTAGTCAGTTGATGATTGCGAAGGTACTGAGCTTATACATAGGGTTCTTCTAATGATGTCTGTCAGCTGATAAAGTGTCTTCTACTTAGCGAAAATCAGCTGATGACTTAAGAACGCAAGCTCTTACACTGATGATGTGGGGTTTTGGAAAGTAAGCTTCCTACTGAAGATCAATCCAACACTTTACTCCGTACAGGACATAGACACGAAAGATAAAGAAATCGAAATCAGTCTAGCCTATTACATCATCTAGTCCTATCGACACTACACTACTGATACCAGCTGGGTTTTGGGATCTTCAATTCCATAGCATGAATAATATGATTTCCCCCAATATTATTTTACCCAATAAAATGCTAAGTATCATCTACTGACTCATAACCCAACAATTTATCCTTATTATATTTTATGCTCGATATTTATGAGTTAATGTGAGGCATGATAAGGAAGAATCGAAGTTGATCCGCGACGAAGTTGATCGGTATAAAGGTTTATGGTCGAAGTTGACCGGGATCAAAGTTGATCCGTGATCGAAGTTGATCGGTACACATATTTATGGTCGAAGTTGACCGGCATCGAAGTTGATCCGTTTTAAATGTTAGAGTCAAAGTTGACTCGGTGGTCTGTGTGACTACTTAATTCTTACATGTTCTAATTTCTTATAATATATTAGCATATTATTTAGTTTGGATAAGTGTATTCTCCACTAAGTAGTCGTACTCATCCCTATTATTTTAACATTTTTCAGGAAATGGTTTGGTCGATGCGTAGAGGTGTTGGTGGTGATGGTCACCCGATGAAGAATTTATGAAACTCCTTATTGCATTAAACTAGTTTTTATCATGAACTATGCGTCTTCTTTCTGTTTTTTTCTATTTTCAAGAACTAATAGTTGCATTTGCTTTTATTTTACTTAAGACTTCCGCTGAGTATGGGATTAACCTGAGTTTTGTCATTATTCTTTTTCCTTGAAATTTTTTGTAAGAGTTAAAATATGCATGTTAAGTATGAAGTAGCATCCCTTGTTACGTTTTGAAAATTGGGGCGTTACACACCACGTACGGAAAAATAATTCATACTTATTTGCCTAAACTACCATAATTAGTCACTTATTATAACCTATGTTGCACGGACACTCCGAAAAAACTCGCCGTACTGTGTCGGACACGTGTCGGACACGGATACGCTCGGACACGCGCCCGACACGTGTCCGACACGGCAAAAACGAGTCCGTGAATTATAAAAAAAAATGACTCTTTTCGGACACGGAAAAATGTGTGTCCGACTCGCTGGACACGTTTTTTTGATTTAATGGACACGGTTGACTGGGTAGGGACGGCAGCAGCAAATCCGAGTGGGAGAATTCCTAATCCCAAATGCCTCAAATCAAAATCCCTAATCTCCCTAATCTACCCAGCGCAGGGACGGCAGCAGCAAATCCGAGTGGGAGAATTCCAGTTGAACAATCTTGTATATCTTTCTTGCTAACGCCTCCGCGAAGTACGTCGCCACCTTCCTCATCGCTCCGACCTGCGAAACGGCCAAGATTCCGACATGTTTGACCAACGCATCCGCCAATTTAAGGTTGTATTGCAGCACGGCCTCCGCGCACGCCATCAAGCTGTGTACGAGCCTCACTCCCGCTTGCTGTGAATCCCCCAAATGTGATGAAGATCTGCTTTTCAGAATTAGATTCACAACAAAATGATTGAGAGTCTGATACTTTATGACTTTTACTATATTTACATTACTTTATCATTTTAATATATATATATATTATATATATATATATATATATATATAATTTAATATTTTTTATATTAGCGCCCGTGTCGTGTCCTAAATTTTTCAAAAAATGCCGTATCCCGTATCCTGTGTCCGTGTCGTACCGTGTCCCGTGTCCGTGTCCGTGCAACCTAGATTATAACATAAACCAAAACCTACTAATAATTAGCATCTTAACTGCACTTACACAATGACACAAAATACGGATATATATAGTTCCCTTTGGATATTATAGCGATTAAAGTGTCTAGTTTACAATCGAAAGTTCATTAATTCAAAACCAATCAAAATTACTGTGTATTAATTTGTCACCTCAGATGGTTAACCCCTTTTGCAGGTTGGAGCACATGATTTACGTCAATTAACATAGTATATAACTAGACATAAAACAAAAGTAATAAATTCAAAATAAATACTCCTAGAATTCTATATACGGTAAACAACATATAATTATAGAAATAGTAGTTTATAAGCGCATTTTTAAGTTACGAACAACAAATAATCGACCAACCCTACATTAAAACTACTCTCTCCTTCCATAGAAAGTGTCTCATTTTTATGGGGTACGAAGATTAAGAAAATAAGATTGTGTAGTTTATATTGTTCGACTTTTTGGCTTGTTAATTTTGATCCATATATTATTTGTCTTTTTAAGAAACAAGACATTTTCTATGGGACGGCTCGAAAAGGAAAATAAGACACTTTCTATGAGACAGAAGGAGTTATATTCATGAGTATATTTTTTTATTAATAATAAACAACGGTTTTATAGACAACAATAGTTTTCTTATAGTGATAATACCTTTATAAAATCATACAATAGTAATTGTATAAAGAATATAAGAGTTCAAAACCTAAAAAAAATGTAGACATATAAGTTTTTGTAACGTTTGTACTTTCTAGCTACTATCATCCACCTATAACTACAAATACCAATCCAGGTGCTCTACCTATCTTTTTCATGGAATCCCGAAAAATACCCTTCTATGTCTATATATTTATCCATTCTTCCACTTCCTTCCACAATCGACAACCTCTCCCCCCGCTTCAACAATTTAACTCTTTCAGAATTGATAAAGAAGGGAGTATTCTACCTATGACTACAAATGCGGATGCCACCTGCTCCACCCGTTTTTTGCATGGAATCTCGAAAAAGTCCCTGGATGTCTACTTAATATCAAATCTACCATCTTGTTCTGTACGGCGGCCGTCATTCATCACCGCCATACCTGCTCTCCCTCATCCCCAACCCTATAAACACCTGTACGAGGACAACACCCTCCTCGATCTCGCTTCGTCCCACTCCACCGTCGCCAAAGGTATTTATTTTGTCCTTTTAGTTTTTCCAATTCTTTCTCAAAAAAAGAAATAATCAAATTTTAGCGTTGATTTTTGGTTTTCTGTGTGATTTTGATTTATTTTGCATTGAGCGCAGACTAGAAAAACTTTATCACTAGCCTCTAAATTCCAGTCGCCGACTCCGCTTGTAGCCAGAATATTGATATTGTTCTCGTTGCAATTATTTTTATTTTTGGTTGTGAATTATTTTCATCTGTTGTCTGTTCTAGTAAAAAAAGAATTTTTTTTTCTATGATTTTTTTTTAGAATAAAGCGAAGAATGTTTTTTTTTTCTTGATTTCTTGAGCAAGAAGGAATTGTATGTAATAGGTGGATGGAGTGTTTTGTTACAGGGGGGCTATGGTGTTTGTGTGAAGAATATATAGGGATTTGTGTCAACTGACAAGGATGGTAATTGGGTTTGCACTGATGTGAAGCACCATAAAACTAACGTCATTACAAATCATGTGAGTTGCTTTCTAATTCTGGTTTGATTGTCTAATCTTGTTTTGAAATTATGGACCTTAGCTTATTGGAAAGGGTTTTGCTTTTTCCTTGCCATTGTATTAATGCTCTCATCATTGTGAAGAATCTTGGTTTGTGAGATGCCTAGCATGCTTTGCCATATGAAAAATTAAGGGACTGCTGATATCAGATTTGGATTGTGATGTCCTGTTTGTACATTTGATCATTGTTTGTGCATTTGATCATTTTTCACTTCCTTCGAAGTCTTGGATGGGCGGCTCTTCTATCTTCTCCTGAAGTTTGTATTCTGGATAGTTTAGATCATAATTTGTTGTGTGGAGGCCATTTTACTTTTTGCTGTCTTCTAGCAACTTGTTAGGCCTACACCAGTGTGGTTCCACAGGTACCTGAGACCGAACAATTGGTTTCCATTCTTGAAGAATATCTTGAAGAAAGGGAAGTAGCTTTTCCAGAAGGATATTGGTCTTCTAAAGTCGCATGTCCCAACCCACATTTTCGGTATGCTTCACTTGTGTTTCCATGGCAAATTGAAGTGCCGGGTCAAAAAATTTATTTGTTTTGATGACATCTTACTTTTTCTACCCTCACATTGTTGATGGTAGATTTACTCTGTGTCATCCTATCGTGAGTATGGGATATCTTTTTAGACTGTGAAGAAATTTGATATATTTAGTTCTTAACTAGACCTTTTGATGTTGCCAAAATTCAAGGTAAAATCATAATTTTCATAAACAAGAAAGAAGACTTGTACACTTTCCTATAGATAACAAGTCTTAAAAGATCTGTCTGAAGATGAGGAAAATTGGCTTTCAAGGCAAAACCATCATCTTGTAATGCTTGAAACATCATTCTGCATCTTGACGACCACAATCATTAAGTATAGTGCTTAATGGATAATCTTATTTGTCTTATGGACATGATTTATACTTATATAAGTAACTCTATTTATTCTTACTGTCATACAAAAACTCCATGGGAGACAATGTTTATTACTTTTGCAAGGCCATAAGTCGATTACATGGAGCTAGCCCCTGGTTCTGAATTTAAATAGCTGTAACTCCTTATATTTATCTGCTTGCAAAGCAAATTACTGTGAATATATTGAAAAATCTGCTTGAGCTTGATCCTCATTCATGGAGTTGTGCTTCATTGTTCTTGAATGACACACTCTCATAAATTCCTTTGCGTCCATCATCTAGTTTATCTACCTACATTTGTTCTCAAGATCTACTAGAACAAATGTTGTCGCTCCAGATATGAAATTAAGAGTAATGGTCAGATTGATGGCAAAAGTGGAGACCTTACATTTGTTTAGTTACCACAAATTGTTGCCCCTGCTACATCTGAGTGCTTACTTCTTTTAAACATCTTTTATTAGATGACGTTGAGATATGGTAAGATTATAATCACTTTATAAGTTATTGAGTATTGTACTACAATATGGCCTTGAGATATGCTAAGATCATAAATCATTGCAGATAGGTTTTTGTATTACAACAAAAATTTTAACTACTTGTTTGTTTATTCACTTGCATACGCTGTTGATTTGGTTACTCAATTTACCAAAGAAGACATGTTCCATTAAATTTTAATTGAGTTTTATGATTGCTACCGTTAAAGACCAAAGATGGAGTTGTAGGATTTTTATTTTTTCCTAATTGAAATATCCAGTTTTGAAGAATTTGTTAGTTTAGTGGGAGAAAAGTTTACTTAACGTATTCTACAATTGCGGTAGAGAATTATTTGCTTTCATGATAAATAGGTTGTTTCTTAGCTCTTGTTTGTGGCAATCTTGCTCTATACTTTCTAATACAAGAAAAATTTGAAGCCTTTGGAGTAAGAAAAACTATCATTATTGTTACACAGAGACCGCGTTTACCTTAGCAATATTTGATAGCTTGAATATGAAAATTACTTGCGAAGGACACTACACAATGAGAAAAGTCTTTAAAAGAGGCACTTAGTCAAATTTATAAGGTTTACATGAAATAATGTAATAATATTAAACTTATTATAATGTACTTACTCTTCCTTTTTTGGCCTAATATGAACAAATGCCCTGAACAGTGGGCACCAATCTAAACACGGGCATTACAACAACACCGCACGAAGTGCATTATATGATGCGCTAGTTTGACGTACATTTTCTATTAAATTATTCATATCATATGCTAATTTCTGTGAACATATAAAGCTAGTTGGAGTCGGAAGCGGTTAAATTTTTCAATCATTATATAAGAGTATGTATTGTCAAAATTTTATAACTACTTTTATAATAAATTTCGAAGAAAAATCCATTAACCCTGGTATATAGGATATACCACTTTACCCCTAACTTTCTAAAAAGTACACATCATCTCTTGACCTATCAATAAGAAACCACATAACTCCTATAATTAAATTTAACAGAAATTTTAACACCAAATGTTATGGATATAGCATTATCCTGTCTGGCCTTTTTAAAAAAAAATACAATATACATCTTAAATTACCAATTTGAAAAATAATTAACCCCTCCACTTATTTAATTAGTTGTACAATGAGGATATTGATATGTTCGATTACTTATTTAATAAAACTAGTGTTTTTGAATGAAAGTATTTTGGTTTTTAATTTTCTATATTTTTTATGTTATAGTTATTTTAGATTTAATAAATCGTTTTACCAAATCAAACCGATCCGATTCAGTACAATTTGATTCGATTTAAACGAATTTAAACCCTCATGAATCTATACCTCAAATTAAAGTTGGTGTTAAACTTGATAAGTTAGAGGATATAGTGGATATAGTGTATTTTTTTTTGTTTTGATGACGAATTCGATTTAACCGAATTTAAACCCTCATGAATCTATATCTCAAAAGTTAGTGTTAAACTTGATAAGTTATGGATATAGCATTATACTGTCTGACCTTTTTAAAAAAATACAATATACATCTTAAATTATCAATTTGAAAAATAATTAACCCCTCCACTTATTTTATTAATTGTACAATGAGGATATTGATATGTTCGATTAACTTATTTAATAAAAACTAGTGTTTTTGAATTAAAGTATTTTGGTTTTTAATTTTCTATATTTTTTATGTTATAGTTATTTTAGATTTAATAAATCGTTTTACCAAATTAAACCGATCCGATTTAGTACAATTTGACTCGATTTAAACGAATTTAAACCCTCATGAATCTATACCTCAAAAGTTGGTGTTAAACTTGATAAGCTAGAGGATATAGTGGATATAGTGTATTTTTTTTCTTTAAACTTGATAAGCTAGAGGATATAGTGGATATAGTGTATTTTTTTTCTTTTCGAAGAGTTAAACCACCTTAAAGTGACAGACACATATAGCGTGTATTATTTATTTTGTAGACATAAATTTATGATAATCACTAGTGCAATTCTTTCGTCTAAAATGTAATATCGGAAGCCTCGCAAATGTAAAAAATAATAAAATAAAATCGGAAGCCTTTTGCGAATGTGCGCATTAAGTCTCAATATATTATGATTATGAAATACACATACTAAAAGAAGATGGAAATAAATTTTTCTAGCAAGAATTGAAAAACACTGATTAATTCACGCACTAGGTGCAGCGTCCTTCACCTTACTCTGCAAATACGCGCCATACTCTCTAGCATAATCCTTCACGTGCCCCGCCGTGTCGGCCAACCGGGTCCTCGCGTAATCGAACCGGTCCGACCCAGCCGGGTGGAGGCCTCTGAAGTACCTATAAATCCAAGAAACAGCCGCCACGGCCGCTACGCCGAAGCCTAGGAAAGAGAGAAGGCCGGAGACGGCGACGAAGATGAGGACGCCAGCTGGCACCCATATAGGGCTGGATATGATGACGAGCGGCGCGAAGAAGATGAGGCCGAGAACGGTGGCGGTGAGGGTGAGGCCGGAGAGGAGGAGGAGAATGCCGCCGGAGACTACGAGGGTGGCGAGTCCGACGAGTTGGGCTGAGTTGGGGGCGTGGTCTCTGAGTTTGTGGAGGATGGAGGAGGCGGCGGTCGGCCTTGTTGCCGGATAGTGACGGTCCGTCATTGTAATGAGGAGCGAGAGTTTAGAGAGAGAGAGAGAGTGATGGTTAGTTAGGTTGGGATTTTTATGATTAGAGAGATGAAGGTGGAGGGAATGGTGACGCGTATCGGCGTCGGTTTCATGCAAGCCAACACGTCGGAGTGTTGGATAGATTTAGAGGGTGCTTGGAATAGCTGAAGTTTATTGATAAACAAATACCCACTTAGAGGGTCTTTTGGGATTCGGGTTTTATAGGTATGTATATACAAATAAAAATGTATAATAAATAAAAACGTTTATAAAAAAGATATTCATCCCAAATTTAATTTTTGCATTCCAATAGTAGACAAGTAGTATAATAACTATACGACTGTAGTGTTTATTTTGATGGTGTCAACAAATTTACTATCGCGACTAACAATCGAATATGTTAACGATTCACTACCTCGGCCATTTCTAATTCTTGGTTCTATATTATTTTTAAACAATTAATACTCTCCAGTTTTACATTTCATTTATCTTTTTGGGTTGTCCCACTATTTATATTTAATACCAAAAAAGAAAATAAATAACTGGTTCATAATTATTTAAATAAGTGATTTAGATATTTACACCACATTTCAATGGGACATAAATAATAAGACTGAACCAACAATATATAGTGTAGTTGATATTTCCATTTTTTTATAAGTGATTGATCTAGAGTTATAGTGTTCCAGATTCACTAGGATCAATTTAAATTAATAATATAAATAATAGGACGGATGATGGATTATTATACATTGATCATATAATAAATAGTTTATTTTTTTACATTTAATATTAAAATTTATTATTATTTATTTATTTATTTTAAATTACAGATTGCCCGTTCCGAAATCACATTATTAAATCTCTTAATTCTAAATTTTAGGTATACTCCATTTTTCGGTTCTAAATAAAAGGTCGGAATGTAATAATCCAATTCTCCAACACAGCTCAACAAATTACAGAAATACAATAGTGAATTAACATGTTAAAATTATTGGTTGGATATCATTGGGCCAACAATGGGCGAGAAGGATTTTGCGGGAAAAGCCCAACCGCAACTCTTTTTAGCATTACCCGTAATAATTTCTAACAAAGCCCAAATTAAGAAGTAATTAATGTATTAATATAGATACAATAGACGATAGTAATAGAAACACAATTCAATTCAACTTATCAAAGTTCATTTTCACCAAAATAATACTCCATCCGTCCCGCTATTTGTGCCACATTTTTTTCGGTACGAGAATTAAGATAATAGATGATAAAATATGAAAGAGAGTTAAATGATAAAATATGAGTAAGATAATAAAAGAGTAGGACATATAAGATGATAAAGTAGGTGATAGAATATGATAAAGTACAAGAGAGAAGATGATACAGTAAGAGAGATAGTGATAATTATTTATCAGATTAAATTTAGTTTCTTTTTTTTGGATTGTTTCATTTTATTAGTCAATTTTCATTTTTTAACTTAAAATAACACTATATTTTATTGATCCCCACTACTTTATACTTCTTCCATCACATTATTCATGTCCACTATAGCCGAAATAAATGTCTCATTATTTATATCCACAATCCAAAATGGAAATACAATTTTACTTTACATTTAATACATTAATCTCCGTACCATTTCAAAATGGACGTGAATAATGGGACAGAGAGAGTACTACTTTGCACACAACAAACATTTTTTTTTAATCCTCATACCAAAAAGAAAGTGACTAATTGAATGAAATGGAGGGATCGGAGTATCACATTACATGTGGATTGTGATAATATGATAGAGAGCAATCCAATCCAATCCTTTCATTTTATATGACATAAGAAATCCGCAACTACTCGATACATGTTATGTAGCATAGTTACATATAGTGTCCTCTAAGACTAACTAGTGATGGAGCGAGTTTCACAAGCGCTAGAATCACGTGTCAAACGTCTATGCATCGAGGGATAGACAATAATTTGCATGCATTGGCTGAATTTATCAAGTACACTGTACACTGGAAGTTAGTGAATTATTTAAAACACGTTGCTAATAATTCACACATAAAGCTTATTAGACAATATCAATCACCTCACATGTCTCCAATAATTTCACATTTTGCATACTACAAAAATGATGCATCTCATAATAAATGCCACCACTAATTAATTAGCAATGTATTTTTTTATAAATAATTATCTTGCAATTTGTATTAATACATCCATCTATAATGTCGTATTGTTGAAAGTGACACGCTAATGATATATTTATCGAATAGAATCTTTAGAAATTCGTACTTTATAAAGTTATAGTGAGACAATCATTTGCGAGTTATTACGCTAGGGGACATAATTTTTTTTCCAAAAAAGGAGAGTAGCTAGCCGTATTATTATGAAAACGATATAATTATTATGCAGAAGTTCTTGCAAAGTAGTACAAATTTTACGACAACTTTGATAAAGTTGAAAATTTTGTTTTAGGGGGGAGATGTAAGCTTAGTTTATTACAGTTACCATATTATGAACTAACAGTAAAAAGCTGTATTCGTATCTACAAGCAAATAAATATACTGTCATATTTCACTCAGATAGTTTTCTAAACTTATTTGACATAGAGTATAGTGTTGTTCAATATAAGGATATAATCCGAGCAAGTGTATGCGTGGAGTCACTATATCCCAAAAATTTATTACTTTGAATTTTTTCTATTTTATTTGAAAATTTGCGAAATTCCACATTTTTACACCTTCAAAAATATAGCTTTACTTTTTGGTAATCCTAATTCGAAATCATGAATTCTTATCATACTACAATATTAAAACACCATACCATATTCACAAAATTAAAGAGTGTACGAAACGGAAAGTTCGAACTTAGACCTAATCAATAATTTAAGTTGTGGACCTTATGATTAAAGAGAAGTCACGTTATCCACTATCTATAATCGATAATCTACCATAGTTTATATTGTAGCTTGTACTAGATTACAATGTCCGAACCTAATCCATGATATAAATTCTCGTATAAAATTCGTATTGATTCCATATATATTATGCACGACAACTCTGTACTGTACCTACATATGCACTCATTCCCCTAAAATCTCCAATCATCCCCAAATTAATAAATTGAATTTGAGGTAACTCAAAGCTTAGACGACCAAATCAAATTAGCCAAATCTCATTAAATTCAAATTTCATTTTGGTTGTACAGTGATTTAATGCAACATAACCCAATGTGAACGGATAATCCTGACTTAACTCTCTCTCTATATAATATTTAACCTATCCAAACACATCTTTCCACCACATTTCCAAACTTCCGAACCACCAAAACTTCCGTCCTTTACGAAGCAAAAATGTCTCAGAGAGCTAACCGCCACCAGCGGCGGCCGTCGCAGGGCGTCTTCGTCATTCCGGACAATCTCACCGCTCCTCTGCCGGACGAGATCTCCCCTCCGCTGCCTACCGCTCAAGCTCCGCATCCGCCGCCGGAGAAAAACAGCGGCGGCGGCGTTCACTTGCCGCCTCATCCCCCCCCGAAGACGGCGGAGGAAATGCCGGCTTCCGATCGTTCTATTCGAGGATGATCCGTTGACATTCCGCTGCCGCAAGTATGAAATAAATTATTAGCTGCTTCTTCTTCTTCTTCTTCTTCTTCTTCTTCTTCTACTTAGTTCTACTCCAATGCTAGTTTTTAAACTAGATCTTTGCTGATGGAGATTAGTGTAAGCTTCACATATTTCAGTAATAGAACAGAGTTAATACTCTTCAGTTCATGATCTCAGTTTCTGAATGATTTAATCGCTATGATTTCTCTCTCTCCAACCATCATTTCTGTTGACTTTACGCTATTGATTCCGATTTCCGATAGAGATTGTGTCGTTCTACCAGAGTTGGATCTGCAATTGGAGAGATAACTTATTTAATCCTGAAATGTTTGCTCAATATTAACACATTATGCAGTAGATTGCGGAGGAGAAATCCGATCTACTTCTTTTAAAGAAAAAAGAAAATTAAAATGGCTATAAAAGCAAAATTTTCACGTTTGCTCATGAAAACTTGATTGTCTTGTAGTGAAGTTGGAGAAACAATTACTCTTTCCGTCTCTTTTAACTTGTTCGTTTTTATTTTTAGGCGATCCATTTAACTTGTCCCATCTTCTAAAAATAAAAATAATTGCTGTATTAATTTTTACTTTTTCTTTATCGAAACCACTACAATCAATTATCCATTTTAATCTTCGTGATGAAAAAAAATAGGATGAGAGAGTATTACTTTATTATAAATTTTAGAATTTAGATAGAGAAAGAAAATAAAAAAGAAAGGAAAAAAGAAGATATTTGTTGATGGTAGAAAAGTTGAGAATTTAACCTTCTAAAATTGTGGAGGTGGTGATTTCCTTGAAAAGAAATTGTCTGCAATGACAGTTGTTGCTTTAACGGCCAAGTATTTAATTTTAGGTACCGAAAGACTAATTAATTTTAGGTATTTGAAGAAAAAAGTACACCGACACATGAAAATTAGCGGTCAACATTTATTTATGTGTCTTAACTTTTTTCTCAAATTTGTCGGTCAACTTAATTTTTTGACTCGGTTACGAAAGGGACGGTTCGATTTTTTGAACTATTTGCAACCGCACTATTTCGAAATATTGTGTTCCATTTCGCGTTACAGATATAAAGGGACGTTCAATAAATTTTTGAGATTAAAACTATTTTATATTTGTTTACATTATTACAAAAATATATTCGTAATCTACCGAAACAAAAAACCCGTAAAATGAAAATGGAAAATTAGAACTTGAACAAGAAATAAAAATAGAACCAAATACAAAGCCGAGTCGAGATTATTTCTCTATCTGCAAGAGATAAACGTCCCGGTAGTGATCTCGGTATCGGCGTGATTTCCCCAAAGATGAAACGGCTTTGAGTCAACGTAGCAACACCGCAAAACGAAGACTCCGACGAACTAGACGGAGGTGACGACTTGATCTAGACGAACTTGAACTAATATGAGTTGTATGAAATAATACTTGTGAATGAAATGGCACCTAGGACAACTATTTATAGAGGCCACCACATGAGGGACTTTATTCTCTCAATTAATACCACTTACGTTACCTCCATAACCTTCATCATCATGGCCAATAAATCAAGAAATCATGGAGTTAGTGGATGAGTTAAATTCAAATTTGAACACATTCAAATTCTTCAACTTGTAACATCTATATATATATATATATATATATATATATATATATATATATATATAGGGTGTGGATCCTATAAGAAGGGGTCTTAAGATAAGAAGTAGGAAGAAATCTTAGCCATACATTTAGTGTCATCAATGGATGTAATAAATTGATAAATTTGTTAACTGCTGAAAATAAAAGAAGTAGATCATTAAGGGTAAGTTTGTAATTTTGGATCATATGTGTTTGAATCCTAATTAACTTCCCTAATTTCCGTCTAAATCTTCTCCACTTTTCCACATATTTCTTTCTCTTTCTTTTACTCTCCATATTCATCAAACTCACTCCTGACATTTCCATATTCATTAAAATTATACTCTCTCTCTTTCATTAATGCATACATACATCTGATATAATATATGCATATTTTTATTTTTTTATTTACTTGATTTATGCATGTCAGTTTCATAAGTTGATGCATACATGAAATAAAGTATATGTATATCATAATTTTAGTATCCAACTTATTTATGTATATTTTTTTCATTCTTTCTTTTTGAACGTTGTATACATGAAATACGGCATATGCATATCACAATATTAGTTCATGCATAGTATCAATATAATTTATGCATATTTTATCATTCCTTATATTTTCAATATGCATAGGAATATAATACTTTATTTTATCATTATTTTTTGCATATTATCAACTAATCATTGCATATTTTTCTCATTCTTTCGTTTTGAGCGCTTTATACGAGAAATACGGTATATGCATATTACAATATTAGTTCATGCATAATAGCGATATAATTTATGTTAATTTTATCATTCTTTATGTTTTCAATATGCATAGGGTCATAATACGTTATTTTATTATTATTTTTTGCATACTATCAATTAACCAGTGCATATTTTACTCATTCTTTTTTTTGAACGCTTTATACAATATATGCATATCACAATATTAGTTCATGCATAATATCGATATAATTTACGCATATGTTGCTATTCTTTATATTTTCAATATGCATAAGATCAAAATACTTTATGCATAAAATTATGGATATTCGTGCAGACCTAATCTTTACAGTCTGATTTACAATGATATTCAAATGGTGGCTTCTGGAAAAAGGATATAATATGATACTCGAAAAATGAAAAATCGGCGTATAATGTCCCAATACAAAAAATGAAACTCAAAATTAGAAACCTAAATTTGATTTTATATGTAAATTACTGTATTTGAAATAAAGGAAATAGATTGCGGTTACAAAAATAAAGGAAGTAAATTGCGGTTAATAAATGAAGTAGATTGCGGTTACCAAAAATAAAAGAAACAAATTGTCATAAATAACCTTAATGATATCTTAATCAATAATAAAGTATTAAGGAAATACATAAATTTAAAATAATAACCATAGATTAAACAAAATGGAGGGCTAATATTCCTTCTTATTTCTTATTTTAAGCCTCCTTCTCATATGATCAATTTCCTATATATATATATATACATATATATATATATATATATATCTTTATATAAAAAAATGATATAGCATAAGCTCATTCTTGTCCAAGCCCGATTAACACTTTAACTCCCACTTCATCGTGCACCAAATTCCGCGCACCTATTTCTCACTCAACGAAAATCAGAATTGAGAAACGAAGTATACTACAATCATCTACTCGGAACGTAGTTCATCACTGTATATTTTACTTCGTCAAACTACCAACATACGTGGCTCGAAATTGAGGTCAAAATGAGCTGACTAGCAACTCAAATTCTGGTTTTAAATGCAGATTTTCCAACAGTCCCCCACATGAGTGGAAATAGCCAAAATGCATGCAAGCAGACACTAAGCTCAGTCCTCAAGAGACAATAAAGCATCAGGGTAGGTGGCTTGTGACCTTGAACCATCCTTAGTTAGTGCTATCGAGTATACCGAACACAATGTTTTGAATTATTCCTCCAACGTGTATACCGAGACAATAACACTAACACTATAAAGTCTCAACCTCGTCCGTTCTCACGTTTGTGTCCGTTTCTGGCCATGGACAACCTCTTTGGATTCATAAGTATCTAATAGAAGCGGCCCTCACTTCTCACTTACATAGGTGATTCTTACATGAGTATCCTGGCATACTCCACCTCCTCGAGTGTATCCAAGAATCATTAAAAGTCTATAACTTACCTCACCACATAATAGGTCAGCAACACTCTACTGCTCTTTCCAGGGAATAATTTTGTCGAGTGTTGTTACACAAACAGACTCTCGTAGCTTAGTTTTCCCATTGAACCAAGTTCATGGGATCTCCACTCTACAAGGTTGGGTTACCACTATAATTGTCTTAAGTTGTGGATTTTATTCTCATTCCCTCTAGCAGTTTATACATTTGATCTCGAGGCAAACTCTTAGTAAGCGGATCCGCTAGGTTATCTGCTGACCTAACATAGTCAACATAAATAACCCACTCGTGATCAAGTGTCTTACAGTATTATGTCGTCGATGTATGTGTCTAGACTTACCATTGTACAACCCACTTTTCGCTCTTCCAATAGCAGCTTGGCTATCGCAGTGAATCATCACCGATGGTACGGGTTTGTTCCAACATGGAATATCTTCCAAAATTTACGGAGCCACTCGACTTCCTCACCAGCCTTATCTAAGGCAATAAATTCTGATTCCATGGTGGATCGGACTATACATGTCTATTTTGTAGACCTCCATGACACAGCTCCACCCCCTATAGTAAACACATAGCCACTCGTCGACAACGAGTCTTGTGTATAGGATATCCAATTTGCATCACAGTACCCTTCAAGTACCGGGGGGGTATCTAGAGTAGTGTAGCCCAAAGTTTAGAGTGTACTTCAAGTACCTCAAAACCCTAATAAGAGCTCTCCAATGCTCCCTACTTGGATTGCTCGTATAACGACTCAACTTATTTATAGGACACGCTAGATCAGGTCTTGTACAGTTTGTGATGTACATTAAACAACCTATAATCCTAGCATAATCCTCTTGAGCAACATGATCAACTATATTCTTGCTCAAGTGAAAATTAAGTCCCAAAGAAGTCTTGGCCGGTAGACCATCATATGCATTGAATTTCTTAAGCACTTTCTCAATATAATGAGATTGTGATCGAACAATTCCATCGGGAGTTCTTTGGATTTTCATTCCATGAATAACATCAGCTACTCTCATGTCCTTCATGTCGAAATTTCTTTTCAGCATGTGCTTGGTTTCATTAACCACTTGAATGTTACAATCCATAATTAGCATATCATCAACATAAAGATATACACTAACAAAATCGTTATTCATATTCTTTATGTAAACATATTTGTCACACTCGTTTATCTTGAATCCATTTGACATCATAACTTTGTCAAGCTTCAAATGCCATTGTAAATGGGCTTGTTTTAATCCATATAGGGACTTAACCAACTTGCATACCTTTCTTTCTTGACCATGTACCACAAAACCTTCAGGTTGTTCCATATAAATTTCCTCTTCTAAATCTCCATTTAGAAAAACAGTCTTCACATCCATTTGGTGAATTTCAAGATTGTGCAAAGTAGCAATCGAAAGCAGCACGCGGATTGAAGTTATTCTCGTGACAGACGAATAGGTATCGAAAAAGTCGTACCCTTCCCTTTGCTTAAAACCCTTTAGAACTAAACGGGCCTTATATTTATCAATTGACCCATCAACCTTATATTTTCTTTTTAGGATCCATTTACATCCTAAGGGTTTACAATCTTCTGGCAGATCCGCTAACACCCACATATGATTTTGCATAATGGAATCAATCTCACTTTGGACAGCTTCTTTCCAAAGTGGTCCATCAGGTCTAGTAAGAGCCTCATTAACAGACCTCGGTTCCTCATCTAAGAGGAACACCACATAGTCCGGACCAAAGTCCTTAAGAATTCTTGCTCTTGTGCTACGTCTCGGTTCAAGAGCTTCTAGGTCAGAACTAGGTCGTTTTCGTGAAACTGGTTCAACCCTTCCAAGCTCAGAACTGGTAGCTCCATCTGTAGTTCTACCATTAGAGCTAGATTCAACCTTATCCTTACACAGATAAATATTCACAAAGAAAATAGCATTCCTCGATTCAATAGTTGTTCCCACATTCATATCGGAAACTTTCGACTTATGAATAATAAACCTATAGGCACTACTATTCAAAGCATATCCGATAAAGATATAATCGACGGTCTTAGGTCCAATTGTAACTTGCTTAGGTAGAGGCACTTCTACTTTAGCCAAACACCCCCACACTTTAAGGTATTTGTAGGAAGGTTTCCTTCCTTTCCACATCTCGTAAGAAGTTATATCCTTACCTTTAAGGGGAATCTTGTTCAGTAAGTAGTTAGCTGTTAAAACAGCTTCCCCCCACATGTTCTGGGGTAACCCCGAACTAATTAACAATGCATTCATCATCTCCTTAAGTGTTCGATTTTTCCTTTCAGCAACGCCGTTAGATTGTGGCGAATAAGGGGTGGTGGTTTGATAAATAATACCACTTGATTTACACAACTCTTCAAATGGGGCTACATATTCTCCCCCTCTATCACTTCGAACATTTTTAATCCCACAATCTAGTTGATTTTCGGCTTCCGCTTTGAAACTTTTAAAAGCCTCAATTGCCTCGTCTTTACTTCTTAGAAAATAAAGACAACAATAACGTGTGCAATCATCAATAAACGTGATGAAATACTTTTTACCACCTCTTGTTTGCACAAACTTCAAATCACACACATCTGTGTGAATAAGTTCAAGAGGCTTAGTGCTCCTTTCCACCGAATGAAACGGCGGTTTAACCATTTTTGCTTCTACACATACTTCGCATCTTTTATTTTCATTAAACTCATTTACCCTTAGTAAATCGAGATTAGCTAGACGTTTTATTGCATTTAGATTAACATGTCCTAATCTACAATGCCATAAATCGAAGTACTCAGTCAAGTAAGAAGAAGTAGAAGAATTATTATTATTTCCTTCATTCTTTGGCACTTGGCGAAGTGCCACTACATTGAGCTTAAAAAGCCCATCAGTAAGATACCCCTTACCAAGGAATACACCGAACTTAGATAAGATAAACTTATCAGCTTCAAACACAAGTCTAAAACCACGTTTGACTAGCATAGAACCCGACACAAGGTTCTTCCAAATATCCGGAACAAGAAGCACTTCACTCAAAATCAACTATTTATCGGAAGTCATCCTCAGCACAACGGTTCCAACTCCAACTATGTCAGAAGACGCTTGGTTCCCCATGTTCAACTTCCTCCCTTGACAGGGACAGTATTTCTGAAGCGGCTTCTATCATCACACACATGTACGGTTGCAGTAGTGTCGACGAACCAAAGGCCGGGGTTCTCGACAATATTCGCCTCTTCTGTGATCACATTTGTTAGGTCCTCTAAAGTGAGGTCATTTTCCATCAAGTTGGCTTGTCTCGCCTTCTTCTTTTTGGGCTTTCGGTAGTCCTTGGACATGTAACCCACTTTGCCACAATTGTTTCAATCTCCGTCAAACCTTCTAGCTTGACCTTTACCTTTTGCATGGTCTGTGCCGTTGGGACGCCCTCGCTTGTTAGAGTCACCATCTTTCTCCAACAAGTTGACCCTTGGGTCCATCGGGGCTTTGGACTTTATGTCTTAAACTCGGACATCAGCTTCGATGCGAAGCTTTACAGTCAAGTCTTCAAGCGACATCTCCTTTCGCTTGTGCTTGAGGTAGCTTTTGAAGTTCTTCCAATTTGGAGGGAGCTTCTCGATCATGGCTGCCACGGTAAAAGCGTCGGGCAATAGCATCCATTCAGCATGAACCTCGTGTACAATTAGTTGGAATTCTTGCACTTGGTCCATGATGGGTCGGGAATCCACCATCTTGTAGTCCAGAAATCGGCTACAATAAATTTCTTTGTACCTGCATCGTCAGTACAATATTTTTTGTCTAGTACCTCCCATATTTCTTTTGAGATCTTCATGTTTGCATATACACTATACAAGTGTTGGATATGAGTCAGTAGATTGATACTCAGTTGTTCTAGGGTTAAAAGAAATTGGGGGAAATCATAGTAGTACTATGGAATTGAAGATCCCAAAACCGAGCTGATATAAGTAGATTAGTGTGTCGATAGGATTAGCTGATGTATAGGTTAGACTTGATGTTTTGTTTATTGTTTTTGTCTAAGTCCTGTACGGGGTAGTTGTTGGACTGATCTTCTGCTGAAGATACTTTTCAGAACCCCATGTCATCAGTGTAATCGCTTGCGTTCTTCGTCAGAAGCCGAATGCTAAACCTCGGTGGAGACGGCGCATCGGCCTTACCCGATCTCGGTAGAAGACATTATCAGCGATGGTCATCGGCGGAAGAGCCTATGCAAGCACAATACCTTCGCGATCGACCAACCGACTATCGAAGCTCACTTCATCGGTCCGACGACTCACCGAAGAAGACAGAGACGTATTCGGTCCATCGTACCCGATAGAAAGCGACCATGCACCTGAAGTCTTTTCGAATAGTTCAGCAGAAGACATACGAGGTTGTTTGAACGGTCAACTCGACACTCTCACCAACTACAAACCTCGACCAATGAGAAGCCGACAACGCTTACCTACTCTACGAAAAGTTTGCTCTCATGAACGGTGCATTAACTGCCCTGCTGCAACTAGCTCGAATTTATGGCCGTTTTCTTTGGAGGCTTGTGACACGTGGCATCGTCGTCTCCAACGGACATATGCCACAACTCACAACTATAAATAGAGAAGGATTTGAAGATTTCAAAACACAGAGGAATATACGCGAAATCAAGGGAAAGCATTCAAGCTCACAACGCTCTAGAACCTTCAAGCTTATCCAGAGACGAACTAATTTTCATAGAACACTTGTTGTAGTTCATCTCTCTAGAGCTCTTTGATCCCTTTCTTCTCTAAACTAAGCTCATTGCCAGATTCATAGCTTAGATTCGAAGGAGTTCACATTTAGTGAATCGTTCTTGTTGTAAGAACTCCTTCTCAGTTGGAGAATATTCCCTCCCTTCTAAACTTAGGTTTGGATTGTAAAAGTCGCTAAGGACTATAACTTAGAAGGATGCCGTCCCGCGTACGGTTTCCTTCTTTGAGACTTGCTCAGATTAATCAACAAGTTTCTCCTGCTGAGTTCAGGACCGTGGACATAGGATCTGTTATCCGAACCACGTTAAAAATTGCTTGTGTTATTTACTGTTTTATCGCATTGCATTTAACCCTGTTTTAAATCATCAGCTTGCATAAAACGTATCTTAAAAAGCGCACAGCCAAAGGACTTTACATTGCGAAAACACGTTTTCAAAAGAGACGACTCCGGGCCTAACACTTATCCGCACTACAGTCTCCGACTGAGTTTCGTAATACTGACATCAGTCAGTAGAAGAGCTCAGAAGCTGACTCACTTTAACCCCAGTGATCGAAGGCTTACTTGGCACTTGTTCATCAGTTGCAAACATCGGCTTCAACGACCTTCACCGAGAAAAAGAAACGAGCTCGGTGTATTCACCCCCCCCCTCTACACCTGACTTTTCGTCTCCGGACCAACAATTGGTTTCAGAGCACACGGTGTTCAACTGATCGCCGGTTCTGTAATACTGGTCCTCTCGAACTGATCCCGAAAACGTTTTCTCTGCACAAGCATCTCTTCATCTCATCCCTATACTCGTTGCAACATGTCTGATATGTCAGGTATTCGGATGGTGCCGATGTTCTCCGTTGAAAATTATACGGTTTGGCGCGTGCGTATGGAGGCACATCTTATGTCACTCCACGACAGCATGGCGGATGTTCTTGAAACAGTACCCATAATCCCCATGATCGACAGCGTCGTATTTGCTGCTGGAGAAGGCGTAGGAGCACAGACAGGTGCAAACATTCCCAAAGACAAATCTGCCTTCACACCTGAAGAGAAAAAGCTGCACAATCTAGACCGAGTGGCACGAAACGCTATACTGACTACGCTCAGTGACTCACACCTCGGCAGAGTGCAAGATTGTAAAACAACGAAAAGAGCTATGGGATGCTCGATCGCATCGAGCCGGGGAACCCCTCAGATTAAGGAGAACAAGCTCGAACTAGAGCTTCAGAAGTTCGACGCCCTTACTATGGAGCCAAATGAGACGATTGACGAGCTCAGTGTTAGATTCACAAACCAAGTCAACGTCATCAATGGGCTGGGGAGGATGTTCACCAATAAAGAGATGAACACCAAGATCTTAAGAGCGTTACCTCGACAGAAGTGGCTTCCATTTGCTACTTATCTAAGACGTTCTGATCTAAATTCTCTAACTCCCGATGTTATCTTTTCCGAACTAAAAACGGAGGAATTTGAGCATAGCCTACCCCCAGAGATGCTCCAGTGCTCCACCGACACCCACATTGATCATGCCTTCAAGGCAACTGTCAGCAAAACTGGAAACAAAAATACTTCATCGAGCAAGGCAATAGCAGCTGAAACAAAGTCATCTGAAATATCTACTGCTGATCAGCTCACGCTGATGACTCTCAAATATCAAAGAAAAAAAGAGAGAGTCAGGAAGCTAAAGAAGCATCACAGAGATTCACCCTCAGGTAAGAAAGATTATCAAAAAAGGGAAGAATCTAATTCTACACTCGAATGCGGGAAAACAGAGCATAAAGGCTGCTAGTCCTTCAAAGGACTCGGTCGGAAAAGCAAGCAAGAAGAAAAGTCTCTACATGCTATAACCGCAAAAAGGAGGGATATTATCGCACGACCGTCCCGAACTCTCAGCTGCTCAAAGAGCAGAACGGCAGGCCAGAAGAGAAAAATTCGCCAAACGAAGGCAGACCTACATAGCCGGAGAGATATCCGACAACTCAATTGAAGAGGATACTTTCATGTATTCCTCTGAAGACGAAGCCGCATTCGTCGCAGTTGAGGAAACAAATACAAGTCTCGAAGAGTCGGCCGAATCTGCTTGATGGCGGGAGAAGAGACCGAGGTAAACTCTAAACCTAAAACAACCTCTTCTTCACATAGCACACACGACACATGTTCTCATCACGGGATGATCCTCTAGACGTTGTGCAAGCGTATGATGAACTACTAGAGGAGCGGATTCAGTGAGCGAGAGAGTTCAGCGAACGATTCAGGGAACTTGAACAGGGGAAAGGCTGAAAATCGAGACTTTCTTCGATTGTCGGGTCTCTACTGAGTCAGTGGATCTAGTGGCGAGACTCAAGGAAGAGATTAAATCTCTTATGACTAAGTCTCAGCTTCAAGAGACTCAGATCTCAGTTCTGACTAAGGACAATTCTGAGAAAGAGACTGAAATAGCTCAACTCAGTCAGAAGCTCTCAGACGTACGGAAAGATTATGATTCACTCGGAAGAAGTGACGAAGTCCGGAGAGGACCCGATGACCGAACGATTACCTTGGAGCTAAGGAGAAGTTGGAAAATATGCTCGAGCACAACGGCCAACTGCTGTGAAGGAAGGCCTTGGCTACAAACATGAAGCTTCCACTTCCAAGAGCTTAGACTTGCTGACTGATAGGTTCGTCAGAGGGAAAGTACAAACTGCTGTCACTCCACCTTAGGCGAAGAACAAACAGAAAATTATTGCACCTCAGTCGAGCAACCAGAAGAAGCAGCTGACAAATGGTTCCAGCCCCGGACACCACGATCAAACTCGGGGGGGAACCAAGAAGGTCGGATGGGCGAACAAAGATAGAGAACCACTGTATGAGCATCCGGCTCAGTACGGTTCATACTACTATGAGCCCAGGGTCAGGAGAAGCGCTAAGACTCAGAAGAAGAAAGCTCCTGAACCCAAAGTCAACAAGAAGTCAGTATCTCAAAGTCCTAAAGAGAGAGAAGGCGACAAGGTTCGAAAAGAAGAAGTCTCGGACTTCTAAGGTTCCTAAGCGAGATCCGGGTTCCGAAATCACCCACTAACCCGTAAGGACCCAACCGAACCAAAGGGTACCTAAAAATGTTTACGTTTTGCGGGTGCATAAGGACCCTTGGATAGTGGACAACGGCCGCTCGAGACACATGACACATCGGAAGAGCTTGCCGACCAACTACGTACAAGAAGATGGTCCCGGACTGAGTTTGGTGACAACTCCAAAGGCTACACAAGGGGATATGGAACACCGAACATTGGGACCGCCTCGGTTCCAAGAGTAACATATGTTGAAGGACTTCAACATAATCTCCTTTCTGTCGATCAATTCCGTGATAATCATAACGAGTTATCTTTGACGCCGGTTTTACGTGATGTTGTTGACAAATCTACGGGGAAAACGAGTGTTGTCGGGCTCGCGGAAGAAGAACATCTATGTTGCAAACTGGAAAACCGTAGAACTCGAGGCTTGCTTGCTTGCACGTACTAAATCAAGTGACAAGTCAGTGGCTATGGCACAAGAGACTCGGCCACTCGAACTTCAAGACTATGAACAAGCTCGCAAAGAACTCTAAAGTCGAGGATCGCCCAAGGAATCTTTTATCAAAGATAGAAATTGTGAAGCATGCCTGAAGGGAAAGCAGGCAAAGAAGAGCAATCCACCTATTCCTTCACCTTCCACTGATGGAATCCTTCAGCTGCTCCACATGGATCTTTTCGGACCAGTCTCTCCAGTGACTATAAGAGGTAAGAAGTATACCCTAGTCGTCATAGACGACTACTCGAGATATACTTGGGTCATCTTCATCGCCAATAAGTCTGATGTTCAGACCGAGCCGCCTAATCTACCGAAAAAGCTCCGTGTGGAAAAGGACATCAAGATACCAGAGGATACGCTCCGACGGAGGAATAGAGTTTCTAAACTCGGTCGTTAAAAAATACTTGCGATAAAGAGGGAATTCAGGACGAGACATCACCGCACGCACCCCTCGGCGAACGGACTTGCTGAACGAAAGAACAGAACACTCAAAGAAGCAAAGCAAGAACGCTCCTAGCGGACTCTGGACTACCCTCAAAGTTTTGGGCAGATGCTACTGACACAGCCCGCTACACTCGAACCGCTCACCGCTTACAATGCAACACATGAAGACGCCTTACGAACTGTGGAAAGGGAGAATTCCTTCTATTTCTCATTTCCATATTTTTGGTCCGTCCTTGCTTTATCCACAATAATGGGAAAGATCGGTTGAAAGTCTTTGACAACAAATCTGATCAAGGAGTATTCTTAGGATACTCTCGGGTCGACAAAGCATTCGAGTCTTTAACTATCGGACTCTTTGCGTGGAGGAAAGCCCTCATGTTGTTTTTGATGAGTTTGTTACCGAGGACGGGAAAGATACTGAGCCAAACATCGAAGATGTCGGCAGACAAGCTACATGATCTCGGACGATTGATAAAGGCGAGAAGATCCAAGCATTGTTGGGATGATGAGTCGACGATGATGAAATTCGGACTCGATCAACAAGCAATGTAGCCGACCTAGTTGATTCTCCGAACGTAATCAACAACAGGTAACAACGGTCGATGAGGAAGCCCCCGTGGTAACCGAGACCTCTACCGAGAATATAAACTCGGGGGGAACGTTAAATGTTCCCGAGCTAAATGCCCCCGAACACGGAAACTCGGTAGATCCTAATCTTCTTCTTGAATTGCTTCGATCGCGACGCATTACTGCTTGAAATGCCTAATACTCCTACCGATCGTGCGTAAGTAGTATCGAAGAAGAAGCCCGACTCGAGACGCTCGTGGCTCGATGCTCATTCTTCGAGATCTAATCATTGGAGATCCGTCGGCTACTATAAGGACAAGATCAAGATTAAGTCAAGGCGAAAGCTCACTTTACTCTTGTTTTCGTCTACGCTAGATGAACCTCAATCGATAGAGGATGCACTTAAAGATGCTTGACCGGGTCATAGCCATGCAAGAAGAGCTGAACCAATTCGTGCGAAATGAAGTATGGGAGCTTGTTGACGGACCTAGACATCGGCACGTGATCGGAACAAAGTGGGTCTTCAAGAACAAGCGAGATGAAAACAACGTCATTGTCATAAATAAAGCTCGACTAGTTGCAAAAGGTTACGAATAGTCGAAGGAATTGACTTTGATGAAACATTCGCTCCGGTCGCCGGATTGGAAGCCATTCGTCTTTTTCCTAGCATATGCAACACATCAAGGTTTTAAAGTATATCGAGATGGATGTGAAGTCGGCTTTTACGAACGGCGTGCGAAGGAAGAAGTCTACGTTGAACAACCACCTGGCTTTCAGTAGGGACATCAGGTGTACAAGACTTAGGAAAGCTCAGTATGGGTTAAAACAAGCACCCGTGGCTTGGTATGATACCCTATCGACTTTCTACTTCATAAAGGTTTTCGAAGGGGACGGTAGATCGCACTCTATTCAAGCATAAAGTCGAAGATGACATTCTACCGGTGCAAATCTACGTGGACGACATCATTTTCGGCCGCGAAACGAAGTCATATGTCGGCAGTTTGAGAAAATGATGAAGGAGAAATTCGAGATGTCTATGATGGGAGAGATGAATTATTTCCTTGGATTTCAAGTAAAGCAATCAGCTGAAGGAATTTTCATCAATCAGGCCAAATACACTCGAGATCTTCTCAAAAGATTCGGCTGTGATTCCAACAAGCCAGTCAAGATCCCCATGAACACAAACTTTAAAATCAATCTAGACAATGAGGGAGCTTCTGTTAACTCTACTGATTATAGAGCTATTATTGGTTCTTTACTTTATTTAACAAATAGCCGGCTCGACATAACTTATCCTTGTAGGTGTATGTGCAAGATTTCAGGCGAATCCCAAGCGAAGTCATCTAGACTCAGCGAAGAAGATTCTGCGATATCTAAGAGGAACACCTGATGCTGGGTTATGGTATCCTGCTGATGATAACTTAATACTAACAGGCTATTCTGATGTTGATTATGCAGGATGCAGGATAGATCGAAAATCAACTTCCGAAACATGTCAATTCCTAGGCAGCAAGCTGATATCGTGGTTTTCAAAGAAACAGCACTCAGTAGCTACGTCCACTACTGAAGCTGAGTACATGGCTGCAGGAAGTTGCTGTGCCCAGATCCTTTGGCTTCGACAATAATTGAGAGATTATGGTATAACTCGGGATGAAGTGCCCATCTACCGTGAGTCCACCAAGGTCAATAGCTATAACTCGGAACCCGGTTACGCATACGAGATGCAAGCACGCTGGATATTCGACATCACTTCATCGAGAGACCATGTCGAGAAGAAGGACATCGAGAATGGAGAAAATCCATACCGATAAGCAAAGGCGGCACATACCGACCAAACCACTAGGCCGAGAACGAGTTCGAGAAGAACTATCGGTTGAGCTAGGTCTGCTAGATCCTACTGCGAGACAAGTCGGTAGAAGCCAACTACCGATAATGATATACTTAGCAACAATTGGTATCAGTATGGAATCAGCACGACAGGTCAGAAAACTTAGTACAGTGACTCAGTTGGGAGATGCACACTGTACACAGCAAGGGGGAACATGGTCATCAGCACAACCATCCTCCTGATAAATGATGGTAACCAGCTAATAAGTTCAGCTGAAGAGGTTTGCGTAGTATCGTTACTTAAATTGTTCAGAAGCATGCCGCATTTAATGCATCAGTCGCTTACATTCAGTTGTTAAGGAGCACTTATTTCTTACCATTATTGAGCCAGCTCCTCCTTCTACTCAAGAGGAGCAACTACTCGATTCAGATACTGGAATCGAGGGAGCGACGATCAAGGACAAGGTCCAAGTGATCAGCTCTGAGGAAACAGAGTCTGACGAGAGGGAACCGTCACCCGAACCTACTGCTGAGTGGACAACAACTGACACCACTCAATCAAGCGTCTTTGCAGTCGAGATTCAAGATGAGATACCGTGAAATTGCTGAGCACGCAGATCTGGTGGAAATAGCAGTAAGGACAAGAGCTCAGATGCTCTTACGGTTTCTGCACTGGGACATTCTTATTGACTTTGCCAAATCCCAGCAGTCACCAGATGAGCTACTGACAGAGGAGCAAGAGCTCCAAGCCAAGATTGGATTCCGAGAGCCAGCTGATGTGGCGTCCTTCGAAGATTTGAGAGCTGCAATGCTCTATTTACTGAGCTTGAGAGCTCCGACTGAAACAGCTCCGCCCCCATCTCCACCTTCTGATAAAGGTGATAATGATGATCAAGATGAGGAGATGGATGGCAAACCCAAGGAAGCAGACCAGGGAGCATCTGCAGAGGGACAAACTCCCCTAGAGAAGAGCCCAACACCACCCATAGTCACATCCGGTGAGGCTACAACTGCTCCGAAGTATAGTAGGGAGCAGTTGATCTCGTTCTCTGAGCAGAGGCTCGGAACCAGCTCTTATCAGATACAACCCATCGGTTCCGTGTCCTCACGTTCTGTCAACAGGGTTATCAAACGCCAAGGTGAGAAAAATCGACTCCTAGCAAAAGATGTTCATTTCAAATGGGAGAAGTACACCAAGGCTCAGAACGAAGCTCTAAGTAAGATGGTCGCCGACATCTCAATTCCTAAAGAGGCTTCTTAGCCAGATTTCAAGGAGATAGTTGAGCAGGCCCTAAGTGCTCAAAAGGCCGATTTAACGGCCACGAGTCGGCGGTGGTTGCCGCTCGGCATAAAACTTTCTCGGAGCAGTGACTCGAGCCATGAAAAAGCAGTTCAAGGCTTCATAGATGAGAGAAACAAGATAGCAACCGTTTCTCTTCAAACGACCATCAAGCAACAGCCGAGGCCTTAAAAGCCATTCAGAACGAAATAACAGAATCAAATGATCAAGCTCTGCTGAAACTCCGTCAGGAGTCAGTCGCTCAGTTGAAGAAATCTAGAGCTGATCAGGAGAAAGACTGGGAAAACTACTGCAACTTGGTCAGTGATTTTGATAACACGATTACCAAGATCAAAGATTCTGCACAACTGGAGCAGGACGTAAAAGCTATCCGCACCTCCCCGGCAAATATTGCGATGCCAAAAAGGGGGGAAGATATTGTGAAAGATGAACCCGATACGGATACGGTCGACGTCCGGATCCTTGAGGGACAGGCTCGGGAGGCGGGACCCTCCTCGGCGGTAGAGCCCTCGCCAGCAGAGATTCGGGGGGGAACAGGCTCCGGAGGCGGGACCATCTACTCGTAAAGGTACATCTACCGAGGTCCTTCTCCTTGATTTCCCACTACAAGCCACCCCCATCTCCTCTTCAGTGCGCACATAGACGACATCGCTCAATTCCTTGAAGAGCCAACCGAAGAAGAAGAGTCTCAACAGTGCCGCAGAGGTCGGGGAAGGAAATCGCTACCGAATCCACTACTCCTTCCTCCCCGGTCAAGAAGTTTAAATCAAAAGCGGAGCAAGAGGCATTCGACCTCGGAATAGCCCAAGAGCTGCAAGACAAGCCGGACCAGGGAGCGTCGGCTAGAGGAGGCAAACGAAGCGAATAAAAAGCCTAAGGGCAAAGCGTCGGGGGCAAAGGAAAGAGAAAGGTCATTAATACGGTCGAAGAGCAAAAGAAGAAAGCCCAAGAAGATTTTGCTAAGGCTCTTCCGATCGAAATCAAAGCTACTTGCTCGTAGTATTCCCATATCTACTCTTACACCCGAGCGGATAGCGTAAGATCAAGCGACACGGGAAGCGACGCCGCAAGGACCGAGTTTCGGACGAGGAGACACTAGAGCGGCCGCTCTCCGTGAGAAGAAAAGGATGGGCGACCCGGCAAGAATGAAAAGCCTATCCCGAAAAGCCGGCCGATCCGAGAAAACAGATACCCGGAGGATCGAGGAACAGGAGGACTACTATCGAACTCCTCGTATGAAGCCGATTCCCGCACCTCATGTGGACAAATGGGTACCTTCGATCCGAATGATCAATGGGAGACTCTCAAAGAAATGTTTGTTAAAAATCTGTATGTATGGGGCTTCTATCCGAAAGACATTCCGGTGATCAACTATTCGAAGAGTGTTTTAATGAAGTCTTTCCGAACTCGGAGACCGGTTCTTTGCCTATCATGAAAGAACCGAACATTCCCGTGAAAGCACCCGCATTCGGAAGATATCCTCCTCCCATGATCGCTAAAGGCATTATCATCACAAAGTCTATCGAAGAAGAAATCGAATCTGCAGCCTATCAGCATGAGTTACATCCGCATAGACCGAAGATCAAGAGGAAATCCGGGTTTTGCGCAAAAGGATTTATAAATTTTATTGCTGGACCCTCCGACTGATCGCTCGGTGGATTTCAAGAAGAAGACTCGAGCTTCGGACGACGGCGGTGATTTCTCCTCTTTGTTTTTGATAATTCTTTGTAATAGCATAGGAACCTGTACTTTGAAGATCTATATTTAAGAGTTCCTATCGCTTGCTAGACAATCGCTCATTGTCTTTAAGCTTTTTAGTGTCATGTTTTCACGACTGATCACCAAGTGATCTGACACACTCACATCAATTTCTCTGATCTTGTCTTTCTCTCACCTGCTGAAGATCATTTACTATTATCAGTTTTTCCTCAGATGCTTTAAGGGGGAAATTGTTGTCAGTAGGACAGTATCTTTAATAGATGTTAGAGTATAGAGGTTTTGGCATCATCAATTAGGGGGAAATTGTTGGATATGAGTCGGTAGATTGATACTCAATGTTTCTAGGGTTAAAAGAAATTGGGGGAAATCATAGTAGTACTATGGAATTGAAGATCCCAAAACCGAGCTGATATAAGTAGATTAGTGTGTCGATAGGATTAGCTGATGTATAGGTTAGACTTGATGTTTTGTTTATTGTTTTTGTCTAAGTCCTGTACGGGGTAGTTGTTGGACTGATCTTCTGCTGAAGATACTTTTCAGAACCCCATGTCATCAGTGTAATCGCTTGCGTTCTTCGTCAGAAGATGAATGCTAAACCTCAGCTGGAGACAGCGCATCAGCTTACCCGATCTCAGTAGAAGACATTATCAGCTGATGGTCATCAGCGGAAGAGCCTATGCAAGCACAATACCTTCGTAGTCGACCAACTGACTATCAGAAGCTCACTTCATCAGTCAGACGACTCAGCCGAAGAAGACAGAGACGTATTCGGCCCATCGTACCCGACGTAAAAGCGACCCTGCACCTGAAGTCTTTTCGAATAATTCAGCAGAAGACATACGAGGTTGTTTGAACGGTCAACTCGACACTCTCACCAACTACAAACCTCGACCAATGAGAAGCCGACAACGCTTACCTACTCTACGATAAAGTTTGCTCTCATGAACAATGGCATTAACCGCCCCGTCTGCAACTAGCTCGAATTTATGGCCGTTTTCTTTGGAGGCTTGTGACACGTGGCATCGTCGTCTCCAACGGACATATGCCACAACTCACAACTATAAATAGAGAAGGATTTGAAGATTTCAAAACACAGAGGAATATACGTGAAATCAAGGGAAAGCATTCAAGCTCACAACGCTCTAGAACCTTCAAGCTTATCCAGAGACGAACTAATTTTCATAGAACACTTGTTGTAGTTCATCTCTCTAGAGCTCTTTGATCCCTTTCTTCTCTAAACTAAGCTCATTGCTAGATTCATAGCTTAGATTCGAAGGAGTTCACATTTAGTGAATCGTTCTTGTTGTAAGAACTCCTTCTCAGTTGGAGAATATTCCCTCCCTTCTAAACTTAGGTTTGGATTGTAAAAGTCGCTAAGGACTATAACTTAGAAGGATCCGTCCCGCGTACGGTTTCCTTCTTGCCGAGACTTGCTCGATTAATCAACAAGTTTCTCTCGTTGAGTTCGGGACCGTGGACGTAGGATGCGTTATCCGAACCACGTTAAAAATCGCTTGTGTTATTTACTGTTTTGTCGCATTGCATTTAACCCTGTTTTAAATCATCAGCTTGCATAAAACGTATCTTAAAAAGCGCACAGCCAAAGGACTTTACATTGCGATAACACGTTTTCAAAAGAGACGACTCCGGGCCTAACACTTATCCGCACTACGGCTCCGACCGAGTTTCGTAATACCGACATCGGTCGGTAGAAGAGCTCGAGAGCCGACTCACTTTGACCCCGTGATCGAAGGCTTACTTGGCACTCGTTCATCGATTGCAAACATCGGCTTCACCGACCTTCACTGAGAAAAAGAAACAGAGCTCAGGTGTATTCACCCCCCCCCTCTACACCTGACTTTTCGTCTCCGGACCAACAACAAGCTATCCACTAGACCACTTAACAATTTTTTTTTACACAAATAGTCTGAAGTACGCCAATTTTCGTAGGCAATGGAGACTTGCATGTTCTCCTCATTTGCACTTGGAGGTGTGGGACCATCTTCCTTGAGGATGTATCCAAATCCTAATGTTGTTAAGTAAAACAACATCTTTTGTTGCCAACGTTTGAAGTCGGCTCCACCAAATTGTGGTGGTTGTTCGGCGGCGGACAACGCTTTTGAAGAGTGCAACGGTGCCGGCAAAGTTAGTGTCGAGCCCCCCCCACCCCTCCAAGGTGGTTCAACATCCTAAAATGGATAAACGGAGTCGCCGAAGACAACATGATAGCATGAGTTGCATCACGTAAATTGTTCACAATCCGGTCATTAGTAGCGGATGACATGGCAGCCAAGGTGGAGATGGCGGCCATGTTGGATGATGGCAAATTAGCACTTGTTGTTGAAGATTCCAAGAACGAAAATGGAGGTAGACCACCAAATTCGGCAGCAGAGACGCCGACGGAAATTGCCGCGGGGAAAGAGACTCCGGTGGAGAAGACGGTCGCGGAGGAGGCGACGGTACCAGCAGCGGTGGTGGACGAAGTAGCAGATGAAGACGCAATTTCCAAGTTTAGGTAAGTTTTGTTTCAATTTTTGTTTCCGATAACAAGGTCGCGATTTATCTCTTGCGATTGTTACAAAAATATATTCGTAATCTGCCGAAACAAAAAACCCGTAAAATGGAAATTGAAAATTAGAACTTGAACAAGAAATAAAAATAGAATCAAATACAAAGTCGAGTCGAGATTATCTCTCTATCCGCAAGAGATGAACGCCCCGATAGTGTTCTCGGTATCGACGTGATCTCCCCAAAGATGAAACGGCTTCGAGTCGACGTAGCAACACCGCAAAACGAAGACTCCGACGAACTAGACGGAGGTGACGACTTGAGCTAGACGAACTTGAACTAATATGAGTTGTATGAAATAATGCTTGTGAATGAAATGACACCTAGGACAACTATTTATAGAGGCCACCACATGAGGGACTTTATTCTCTCAATTAATACCACTCACGTTACCTCCATAACCTTCATCATCATGACCAATAAATCAAGCAATCATGGAGTTAGTGGAATAGTTAAATTCAAATTTGAACACATTCAAATTCTTCAACTTGTAACATCTATATATATATATATATATATATATATATATATATATATATATCTTTATATAAAAAAAATGATATAGCATAAGCTTATTCTTGTCCAAGCCCGATTAACACTTTAACTCACACTTCATCGTGCACCAAATTTCGCGCACCTATTTTTCACTCAACGAAAATCGGAATTGAGAAACGAAGTATACTACGATCATCTACTTGGAACGTAGTTCATCACTGTATATTTTACTTCGTGAAACTAACGACATACGTGGCTCGAAATTGAGGTCAAAATGAGCTGATTAGCAACTAAAATTCTGCTTTTAAATAAAGATTTTCCAACATACTTCAAATCTACGAAATTATGGTTTTTGAATTGTATTTAAAAAATCGGAGTTAGAGCTGTTAATGTGGTTAGTTAATCGATCGAACAGAACAGAATCAAATTGATTTTTTTTAATCGAACCAAAGAAATTTCGTGTTGTATTTGGTTTTCACTTTTTAAATTTTTGGTTTTTGGTTTAGTTTAAAGTTTAACTATCGGTTAATTGAACCAACTCAACTGAAAATATTTTATTTGTATATCTTAAAATCAATTTAAAAATTCTATTTTCTTCTACTCTTTTAATATTGATACACTCACCTTTCATTTCCACTTTTATTTCTTTATATTGTTTCTGTCTTTGCGTGGTTCTTCTTAACGTGTTAATTTATACTCCTTCTGTCCCATTAATACTGTTATATATACCTAATTGGGATGTCCCAATAATACTGTCTTGTTTCCAAAAAAGGAAATAAAACAACATACAAATCACAAAAAGTCATGTAGACCCACATCATTTACACACAAAAGTCAAGCTTCTTAAACTCCGTACCGAAACCCTACATGACAATATTAATGGGACGGAGGAAGTATTTGATTCATATAATATTAATTATGCATTGAGTATATTTTATATATACAATAGAGCCTCTAAAATTTAATTCTCGGTAAATTAATAATTTCTCTAAGATAATATTTTTCTCCGATCCCAACTCGGGCAGTGTAGGAAATCATCAAATTCGGTAGCATAATATATTAATAATTTTCAGAAAATTTCAATGTAAATATATGTTCCCCTTAATATTATAAATTAATAATCATTTAAAATTACCAATAAGAAAATTTGTGAAATGTGATTTCTACAGTTGTCTTCTTCTTCTTTTTTTTTCCTTATTAAAACTTAAATTTAATTACATCTCATCTATAAGTTTTCTAATTAAATCAAAAAGTTCCGGTGTTGTTTACTCGAACTGCACCATAAAATTGAGAAGAGTCTTCGGCGCAATAAGTGTTTCCTTGAGCGTAACTGGTTCGAAAGAAATTGTATTATCTTTAGTGTTTTTTAGTGTTCATTGTCAATGCATGTTAACTATATCATTGTAGTTATTTTTTAAATGAATAAATTTATTATTTTTTAACAAATTCATATAATTCACTGTTTTTAGATAGTAAATAGTTAAATGACATTCAATATGATTTATAACTAAATTTATACCGCTTTATATTCTAGTCAAATTAAAATTCGATTTCGTTGAACTTCGAAAACTCAATCTAAATTATTAAATATTAATTTTTAGATAAATTATTATCTCTCTAAAATAATAAAATCTCATAGTCCGGATAATATTAATTTAGAGAGGTTTAACTGTATTATTTTACTTCAATGCATTTTGATTAAAATAATTTGTAAGAATTTATTATATTCGACAAAAGATGATGCTTTTTCTATGTTTTTTCTTTTGTAAAATTCTTTTTTTTTTCTTTCTCGAAATTTTGGTTGAAACCGAAACCAAACCGAATCAAATCGATTTTTTGGTTAAAAAATCAAACCAAACCGAAAATTTTCAGTTTGATAGTTTGATATGCAATATACATGACTAAGCTTTTGGTGGATCAAATTTTCAGTTTGGTTCGGTTCGGTTTAACCGAATTGACACTCCTAGTTGGAGCTTCTTAAATCTTCGTATTTAGAAGTACGTTTGATTCTATTTGAAATTTCAGATGAATGATTTTCAAATACTTCTATATTCTAAGCTTCGAATCAAATGCTTCCTAGTATTGTGAATGCACGTAAAATAATGAAAGATGATTATGATCGATTAATTTTGTGTAATCACGACTGTAAAAATAATGGGTACGATTAAGAAATAAAGATCGGTAATACTAACTCGGCCTGTATATGTTTTTTATCCAATGATTTATCACCCCTTAAACTAAGGGGATTCTTTTTCTTCTTTCTTTAGGGTAAGTTTAAAATGTTTTTTTTCATTGAAATCCAGCAGTCGATCATGTTGTAAATCAAATTTAATTACATTTCCAATTGTAACACAATTGATAGCTCTTATTTGTATAACAATATAACACGAACTCGATAAACTCGACCTAGAGATCGTGTAATTGTTCGGGACCACTATTTGGAATGGGCTGGGTTTACCCTAAACTATTTGTCACTAATTTATATGGGCCTATTCCCACCGAATAGAGTATTCATGCTATAAGGGGCGGATGGATACAAAGGGGCGGGTGGGTGCAATCGCCCCCCTGAACTTTCGTGTATTACTACAATTAACTTTCTATTTTTTATAATTTACATATATATTCCATTTTGATTTTATTGTTCGCCATTATACCCTTAAGTTAAAATTAAAATTAGTGTGAAAGTGACAACTAGATATGAAATATATTAAAAATTATATATTAAGTACACCAACTTTAGTGGAGGTTTAAAACTTGGAGTTCGGATATCTATATATTTTGATAAAGTTGCACATGTAATTTAACATATAATATAACTTTATTCAATTGATATATTATGTTTGTATTTTTTTTCAATATTTATTGCTCAATTGAATAAATTCTTGAATCTCCCCAATTACATGCAGACCTATCAAAATAGGATATTGTAATATAAATTTCAAGGGATAGTTAAATGAATAACATAATATCCTTAAATATTGCTAAGTAGTAAATATAGTTAGACCTAAATAGAAACATACCTAAAAAAATTCTCGGGGCTCTACCCCCGAACCCCCGTACAACACCTTTCATACCCTTATAAATTCTCGCCCCCTAACTATCCTGGATCCGCCCCTGGGAGCGATTGATGTTAATATCATTGTTCGAATCTCATTAATATTTTAATTATTTATAGTAACAAGAAAAAAGTGATACAGTGCATCGGAATTTGCCAACCAACTATTAAAAAAAGTTGGAAAGTCGTCATCATGATCTAGTAGCGTGGAGTTAACGCAGGAGAGAATCTGCGGTGGACCACTCGTCTTCTCGCACTATTATATTCTTATCCCTTCATTTAATTACAACAACATTTTCCTTTTCAAATTAAAGCAACAATTCTTGATTTCAACCCCCTCCATTTTATAATTGTTTTTTAATTTTATGGTAGGAAAATACAAATTAGATATTAATCAGAGCATAAAGGCACAACAAATTTAACATGATTATAAAATGTAAATCTTCCAGGTTCTATATATAATAAAATAATAGAATTTGTTACTATTATAATTTATAAGTTGACACGACGTGACAAACCATGGCTCCTAAAAGCTATCTGAATTTGCAGTCCGTTGACGGCCCAAAATTTACCAAATTATAATAGTCTCTTCGGCTCGGCTAGTTACGCAAGCCAAGCAGTAGTTTCAACAATCTACCTTAACGACCATAAAAGTGTATTTAGTTACACAAATATATTATCGAGTCATGTAAGATTTCCGATGGATCGAAATCTCTCACCACCAATATTAATGGACTTGAAGCATTTACGATTTGGTCACATATAAGTTTGTTGAGTGGAATGTCAAGTGTATACATTTCCATGTTTGAAAATGCAAAAATATACAAACTTTTTCATAAATGCAATAATATACAAATGACCCTACTTCACCTCCAGTGTGTGTGCAGTGTGTGTGCAGTGTGTGTGCAGGTGTGTTGCAGTTTGTGTTGAAATCTTTTTGAATAAGTAGTCTCGAAATTAGCAAAATAAAAGTTGGTGATTTTTTTTTTAAAAAGCTAAAGTTTTTTAAAAAAACTTCTTTATAATTGATATTTTCGTAAAACAAAAAACTTCGTTTAAATATTTTAAAAACCTAAACGAAAATTTAATATTTTGTTAATTTAATTTATGAATTCAATTTGAGGAAATTTTAATATTTTAGTAAATTTAATTTACGAAATTTATGCAATTTTGATAATTTAATTTAAGCAATTTCATTAATTTAATTTAGGCATTTTCGTTAGACAATTTCGATAATTTATTTTTGGCAATTTCATTAATTTAATTTATGCAATTTCGTTAATTTAATTTAGGCAATTTCATTAATTTAATTCGGAATTTTGATAATTTATCGAAAAACAATTAGGCAATTTTGTTAATTTAATTAGGCAATTTTGATAATTTAATTTAGGCAATTTCAATAATTTAATCAATTTTGATAATTTAATTTAGGCACCGTCCGATCGATCGGGCATAATTAAAAATATATATATATATATATATAAATATACATAAATTTAAAAAAAAAATTTATTTGTGCCGATCGATCGGCACTGCCTGATCGATCGGCATAAATTAAAATGTATATAAAAAATTATACATAAAAAAAAAATTATAAGTGTCGATCGATCGACCAGTGCCGATCGATCGGCACAAATTAAAAAAATATATATATATATATAAAAAATTAAAAAAAAATTATATGTGCCGATCGATCGGCACTGCCCGATCGATCGGCACTTACATATACACACACTTACACATTACACACACCGAAATACACATACACATATATATACACAGACAGCGAAATCCTTCACATCGGCACACTAAATCAGCAAACTCAAATCGGCACACTGAAATCCGAGAAATCTATCGGCACTACTCACGTCGAATCTTCCAAACCTACTCACGTCAGCACGAATCTTCCAAACCGCTAGAAACCGCTCCTAACAATGGAAGAGGTTAGTATTTATTTGAAATTAAATTAATTTTTAGATGTGAAATTAATGTATAATTACATGTTTAAAAGTGATTTTTTATGAAATATGTATGTTGGGTTTAGTGAGTATAATATAGATTTGTTTGGATTGGGTGAAAATTGGTGAAATTGAGGTAGAAATCGCCGGAAAAAAGGTTGAAATCGCGGCGGCGTTACCTCAGCGCCGGCCGACGGCCAACCGGCCCGGCCGGCTCGAACCGGTCCGACCGGTCGGCACGTAATTTTTTATGTAATATTTTTTTTGTGAGTTTATTTTTAATTACTGTAATTGTATTAATTATAATTGTAATATATAGGTTAATTTTAAACGGTTAGCACTACGAGACGTTTCTCCGAGGATTACAATATACTATAAGCATGCTTTAGACACTTTGATTAGAGAGAAATTATGTAGGCAGGGTGGTATGGATCTAGTCCAACAGTTTATTTGTGGTCAGTTCGGGGGCATAGTGGGTTGGCCAGATGGTAAGAATGCTATGCGGGCTCTTCACCAGCTATTATGCTATGAGATTTCGGTACGACCTTCAGAGGTTTGGTTTAATTATGTTGGTCAGAACATCTCGTTTCTCTCATCCGGAGTTTGCATTGGTTACTTGGGCTCATGTTCGGCGAGTGTAGTTTTGACATGGCGGCCTCTTATCGCCTGCTAATCAACTGGGGTGTACAAGCAGATTCAATGGTGGGAGACCAATTGAAGCAAAGAACTTGTTAAGCCGGTTTACACAATATGAGTCCGGTGGCGTTTCGAATGATGACTTGATTAAGTTGTCGAATATTTTAGCTCTTTTTTTCGGGTTCTATGCTCCCTGCACACTAAGAAAATTGATACATGGATATGGGTATTGGGCCGATGATATCAACCAATGGAATGCGTTCCCATGGGGTGCTTTTACCTACGAGGCCATGTTGCACTACCTCGCTTACGTACCAAATTCCTTGGACCTCGTAGGATCAAAATATAATCTCTACGGGCCGATTTGGGCACTACGGGTATAATATTTGTTCACAACTTAATTATTACTAATTTCTAATTTTTTATTAGTTTAAATAACTCGATATATTTATATTGTAATATAGGTGTGGGCATATGAGGCCATTCCTAGTTTGGGAGCTCGTTGTGCGACCCTTCTACATCCTGATGGTTTCCCTCGTTATTTACGGTGGTCATTTAATGACGCCGATCAGCGTGATATAGCTAGGTTTTTTAAGCGTCAGGTAAAAATATTTTTATTATTAATTACACAATGAATATGTTATGGAGTTTCTTATTAATATTTAATGCACAAATATTATGTATTTCAGATGAGAGACTCGGTAGTGTTTGAAATGTTAGTACCGACCGAGCTTGAGGAGAGGTGTCCATATTGGCAGAGTGCAGTTGGTAGTAATGCATTTGGACTACATTTTCTTGTGCCCTTGAACCCCCTACAGCCGGCACAATATGATCAAGATGGACAGCGTATCTTGATCAGGCGCACCGAGGAGAGCAGACGTAGTTCGAGCAGAGGAGTTATCGGTGGGGAAGAGGAGCAAGAGGAGGAGCACACTGTGATAGATAGTAGGAGAGTTCAGAGGCGGGCCCGCCGTACACAAGCATCTTCATCAGCAGCGAGAGATGCATCAGGTAATAAACTTAAATTCACAGTAAAAAATTTCTAGTGAATTCCTCTTTTAATAATCGTCTTCTTCTTTGATAATTATTAGCCGTTGGTGAGACATCTAGTTCAAGGGACCCAAGAATAGAGGCCATGATCAGTCGATCTATTCAAGAAAATTTTGAAAGATGCGAGCAAGCTACGATGAATAGAATTGAAAGATGCGAGCAAGCTATGATGAATAGAATTGATGATTATCATCGGACTCTCAGTCAGGAGCTAGTGAGTAGGTGTGAGGAGCTGCTGGATAGAAGTAATAGGCCATTTCAGTCTGGATATAGCTGGCACGCTCAGGCTACGCAGTGGCCCCAGTGGGATGAGCCCGCACCACCGACATTTAATCAGCAGGGTCAGGCTATGGATGTAGAACCTGGCGGCGAGTTGGTAAGAGAATTTTTCAATTAATTTAATTTCTTTTCCTAATTTAATAATTGTCTTTTGTAGGATATGTTTGAGCCGAGTAACTCGTTGGCTCAGAGTTTTGAGCAATATTTGTCTAGTGAAACATTGGCCTTTCGACGTCCAGATGGTTTTCCACTTCAACAAGAATGGTTCAAGGATTTTATAAAGATTGATTCTGAAATGGATTGTGAGATGGTAAACTGTTATATCCAGTCACTGCGGGTCAGGCTAGTTCAAGGTAACCGACCCGTGACTCCAGATGCCCAATACACAGTCGTAGCGGACTCTACAGTCTTTGTAAGTATATTTCATATCTGAGTATTTTTTGAAAAATATGGTATTTGTTTAGTTTAATTTTATCATTGAATAATTGTTTATAGATGGGTATTATGAATGAGTGGCTCAAGTGCGTGAAGAATCCAGAAAGTAATAGACACGAGAATGATAATGATTATAAATGGGTTCCTCAAGAGGAGGATGTGCAGTGCGTGAAGGGGAATCCAAAACTTGGGACAAGCGATTGATACTCCGCCAAATATGTGAGTACTATTCATATATTTTATATATAATAATTTTAAGGTTCTAAATTATATATTTGTATCTATTGTAGATCATATTTCCAATCTTGGCAAAGACACCATTGGTTCGTATTGCGGTTATGTATTTCAGATTGGAAGCTCGAGATGTTTGACTCGAAAAATAAATTTAGAGATCCAAATGTATTCAATTGGCGCGTCAAATGCCTTATAGCTTTCCGGAAATTTATAGCGCGATTCTTATGGCACGGGAACTATTGGGCGTGTAATGCATATAGTTATCCATTCCCCGGAGGTCAGAGACCCTCAGTTGTGCTTATGGATGATGAAGAGCAGTACTTGCAATTGTATGCGTATAGTTGCGGGGTATTTACATGCATGACTATAGAGCGTCTCCTCACCGGTTTTCCCACTCGGGTATGGGGTAATGAAGAGCGAAACATTAGTAAATATCGTAATTGGATGGCTGTAAAATGTTTTGAAATGTGTGATATTGCTTGAATTTTATCGTAATGTAATGTAATGTAATGTAATTGTTTATTTTATGAGCAATTAGTTGTTTTTAAATGGCTTTCAAATTCAAGAACAAAAACTCCTCAAGAAATTGAAATGTTTGATGAATCAAATCTTTTGACCCTCTTTTCTTCCAGACATCAAACCTTTTGTTTTACGCATGAATAAAGTTTTAGTTAAGATTAGTGATGAACAAGAATCACTAAAAATCACAAACATTATTATTATTTTTTCCTTTCGAGATGTCGGGGTACTTTTTGTTTTATCGGGTTTTTAAAAAATTGAATTTACGGACATATGGTGTATTATATGGTGTCATACTCATATTTGAATTTACGGACATATTAAAAAAAAAAATATATATATATATGGTCCGATCGATCGGACCATATTTAATTTTAATTAAAAATATATGGTCCGATCGATCGGACAAGGCCGATTGATCGGACAAGACCGATCGATCGGACCATATTTGAATTTTTTTTTAATTACTGATGTTAAAAAAAAATATGGTCCGATCGATCGGACAAGGCCGATCGATCGGACCATATTTGAATTTTTTTTTTAATTACTGATGTTAAAAAAAAAAAATATGGTCCGATCGATCGGACAAGGCCGATCGATCGGACCATATATATATATTTTTTAAATTACTGAACATGTTAAAAAAAATAAAAAAAAATAAATAAATATATGGTCCGATCGATCGCGATCAGACCATATTTAATTTTTTTTTTAAATAAATATATGGTCCGATCGATCGGACCATATTTTATTTTTTTTTTAAAATTACAGATGTTATTAATAATCAAAATTATAGTTAAAAAATCAATATAATTGAAATAAACTCTTAAAAAATTATAAATTTTAAAAAAAAAATTTGATAATAAATATTTCAGGGGAATATTATGAAATGGTGTAATAAAGCTTTATAAATATCTATACATTAGCAAAATTAAACATGAATCATTCTTGAATGATAGAAGTAGTTATGACTTTATACAAAAAATGAACTCATTTTTCGAAATATAAGAAGAGATCGAAAGTTTTTTTTTAATTATGTCTCTATTATTATATTTCAAAGTTATTCATAATATCCTCAATATCCTCTTCGTATATCACTTTTCGTTGCTCGAATTCGATGTTTTGAGGGTTTAGAGGAATAGTATTTGGGGTTTTGATCAAGGGTTTTGAGGGTTTAGAGGAATAGTATTTGGGGTTTTGATGAATAGTAGTTGGGGTATCCCTTAATCATCCTATCGGTCGGTGTGTATACAGCTGTCGGCACGAATAGTTTTGTAGTCAAATTTCAAGAAAATAATACAGCTGTGACAGCTGTCACAGCTGTAACGATTGTTTTTACTTTTTTTTCATTATTATCGACAATGTATTGGTTTTTTTGATCGGACCATATTTGAATTTTTTTATGTTTTTTTTTAAATTACTGATGTTAAAAAATAAAAAAAAATAAATATATGGTCCGATCGATCGGACAAGGCCGATCGATCGGACCATATTTGATTTTTTTTTTAATTACTGATGTTAAAAAAAATATATATGGTCCGATCGATCGGACAAGGCCGATCGATCGGACCATATTTGTTTTATTTGTTTTAAATTACTGACCATGTTAAAATTTAGAGTTTATACGCTATTTAATTTAGGGTTTATATGCTATTTAATTTAGGGTTTTGTCAATTAAGGGTTTATACGCTATTTAATTTAGGGTTTAGGGTTTACACGCTATTTAATTTAGGGTTTATACGCTATTTAATTAAGGATTTAGTCAATTAAGACAAACACCACACAATTAAGGATTTAGTCAATTATATCACTTTTCGTTAAACAAACTTCATACTTCAAATAATATATAGAAAATAAACTAGAACTAAGACACCACAAATTTAATCTTGTGTCTCCCTCTCTGAACATGTCCTCATTGTGTGGCCTCTTTCGTGACAAACACCACACTTTCTGCTACGACCTTGAGTTGAGCTTGTGGAGGCCTCCGCTCCCGATCGGTAACGTCTCTGCTTTGGGCGACCGGCCTGACGCTTCGCTAGGGGTGGTAACAGTGGATCTGCATCTCGAATATGGTCAGGAATGGTCCAAAGCTCCAATGCAGGTAACGAATTAAAGTGGTGTTCGTAAATATCCCTGTGGTTGCTTGTAGTGTACATATTGTGGACATAGTTGTAAAATTGGTCTCCGCTCTCCCTGTCAGCGACAACATGTTTGTAAAACAACAATGCGTTAGATATATAATAAGTGATTAACAAGTGTAAAAGAATTCATACAGAATCGCAGCGGCAGCGTGGGAGCATGGTATTAGGTCCATATCAAATTCGTGACACGTGCACGTTTGCTTCTCCAAGTCCACCTTATAGTTGTGATTTCTCCCGTCGTTGACTTTGTATCTTCCTCTGGCGGTTAAGGTGACAGTATATGAGCGTGCAAGGTCAATCTGCGCGCTTAACTTCCTCTTCGCAACGTCCACCAACGGATGGCTATTCTCACTCAGCAGTTGACGCCCTTTCATCCCACCATGACTCCATAATTGCTCGTATCGTGTCTATCATCGAGCAAATCGGCAATCGACGGGCCCACAAAAGTCTTCCGTTGAAAGACTCGACACAATTTGATGATAGAAAGCTGTAGCGACGCCGCGGACATTGCGACCGTGCCCAACGTTCGGGACCAACCTCTATCAGCTTGTTGTATGCTCCTTCACTCGCCACGAGGATTGATGCCATGTACTTCCTAAAGTCCGACTCATGGTATGCAGTGGCTGCCTGACGGAACATGTAGGGTACTTTATTCTTGTAAGAAGTGAGCTTGTTATTAAGATGGACGTTGCAAAGGCAGTGAGGAACTCTAGGAAACACAGCTTCGACAGCATTTTTAATACTGACGTGCTGGTCAGACACGATCAGTAGGTCGCCGCTCGAACCGTACACTCGCTTAAGATTCTGTAGAAACCACGCCCATGAGTCATTGTTCTCAATTGGTCCAATGCCAATGGCGAGCGGTATAAGCTGTTCGTTGCAGTCTTTAGTAATCGCAAAGAAAGAGAATGCCGGTATTCTTTCCCTTCAGGTGAGTTCCATCAACTACAATCACCTTCCTCAAATGCTACATAAATGCGGGGATGCACTGGCCCCATGCAACAAACGCGTACTCGAACCTCCCGTCGCTATCGGCACGAAGATTAGTTACCGTTCCGGGGTTTACCTGCTTCAACATGTGCAAATATCGAGGGAGCATCTTGTACGAGTCTTTGTGACTTCCATAAATCAATTGAATCGCATTGTTTCTAGCACGCAGGGCCTTATAATACTCCACCTTCACACCAAATTTCAGACGCATCTCATTGATCATGTCTCGAGGTCGCAACATCGTTCCCTCCATACGCATTCTTTGCCCAAAATAGGCTCCGATAGTCTTCGCAGTAACAGTTATCGGTCCGACATTATCAAAGTCGTACTGACATCTGTGCTCCGGCACAAAATCGTAAATTGTCCAATACATACCATTATGTCGTGCACGTACTCTGAATGGACAAAGATCGCCCAACAGACATTCAAACCACTGATACTGAGGACTTGCCCTCTTCACTTTATAAGACCGTCGACACTCTAAATGCCAGAGACCAACGGCTATTGTTAGGGCGTCCTTCTTCCAAAAGATGTTGCCATTTCCGAGAATGCCCTCTTCAATCTTCTCTATATCCGTACAACCAATGACACCTGCTTGACCTGGCGGAATAATTGGCACTAGCCAATTTCTGACTTCGTCGACAACTTCATTATCTTCGTCTTGTAGGGGCAACCGCTACGTTGCGTGGCTGCTCTAGAAGTGTCATTAGCCGATTTAAACCGCATTCCCCACGAATCCATGATGCAAACTCATACATGGTTCCATAAAAGTTTTTAGCGACAACATGTTCGTCTTCCTCATCCTCTTCCTCTTCCTCTGCCGTATAATCCTCGTCATACGTATCATCATCATCATCATCGTTATTATCATCCGCACCTTGATCCTGCTGTTCTGCTTCTTCTTGCTCCTCTTGTTGCTCTTCTTCTTCTTGCTCCGGTTGTTGTTCTTGCCTTCCAAACTCATATGCAGCTCCGCTTTGACCATATGCATCACCAAAAATATCTGGGAAACTAAATTGGTAATCAAATGAAGGGACGTAATGTCCTTGTTGTGATGTTCGCAAGACAATCGCCGTCAAAACGACGCAAACAAGCTTGGATCGGCCTCTAAGTTGATAAGTCGAACCAAGTCATCATCCGTCATCATTAATGACTTAATCAACTTTCCAGATCGAGCATGCTCCAACGAATAAAGCGCATAGGGGGTAAGCCGTGAGTTAATTTGTGTACGGGCTTCGATGCTTGCTCTTAAGGATAACAATGTTAATTGGTCGGTCCGAAGTGGGGCAAGCTGTTCATCCCCACCTTTGTAATCTGAACCCAAGAAACAACCTCCATACTTTACAGTTACACGTGTCCAGGTAGACATCTGGAAAGAATTAAAAAAGAAAAAAAGTATCTTAGTACTCCCCAAAACCAGACTTAGTACTCCGTAAACAACACATAAGATAAGCTAACATGCGGAGAGCAAAGATTATACGTGAATTTAAAAAATATATTAAAAAGTAATTATAGTAATTTATTCGTAATTGTATGTGTAATCAAGCATGGATATTTACTCCTCAAATCAAGCAAAATCAAGCATAGATATTTTATAACTAATAATACGTACATATTTACTCCTCAAATCAAGCAAAATCAAGCAAAGATATTTTATAACTAATAATACGTACATATTTACTCCTCAAATCAAGCAAAATCAAGCAAAAAAATTCGTTCAAATCAAGCATAGATATTTACCCTCAAATAAAGCAAAAATCATACGTATATATTTACCTAAAATCATACGTATATATTTACCCCTCAAATCAAGGAAAATCATACGCCCTCAAAATAATACATAGATGTTTACCTAAAATCAAGCAACAAATATAACAATTTATGTAATAGGTTTACCTTTAAAATTGTTTCACACTCTCGCTCCCTCGCTCTCGTTCTCTCTCGCGTTTAAAGGACCCTCGCTCCCTCCCTCTCGTTCTCTGAAATAAAATTCTCGCTCTCTCGCACCCTCGCTGTCTTGCTCTCCTTGTTATAGAGTTCAATTTTTTTGCATGTGAAAATAATCATGGAAGAGTATAACTGTGTTGCATGTGAAGAGGAAAAGAATCAGATTCCTCCTACTGTGTATAGAGTTCAGTTTTTTCTGCATCTATTGTTGCATGTGACTAGGTAAAAAGGTAAGTGAATATCTTTCCAGATTTTTTTTCTCTCTAAATAGTACGTGTACACTTTGATTCTTGATTAAAAAAAAAAAGTTGTTGGACTACTGCATGCATGAGACGAAATTATTCTACATGCATGAAGACAAAAAAGCTGGACGTTGGTCAACACATGTGATAGATTAAAGTAGTAAGAGAGAGAATGTTAAATAAGTAAAAACAAGACACTTGCTGATCGATCGGAGAGCAAAGATTATACATAAATTTATACATAAATTAAAAAAAAAATTATATGTGCCGATCGATCGGCACTGCCCGATTGATCGGCAGTTATACAAAAATAAATATATGGTCCGATCGATCGGACAAGGCCGATCGATCGGAGCATATTTTTTTTTTAAATTATGTTAAAAAAATTTAAAAAAAATAAATAAATATATGGTCCGCAATGAGACCATATTTAATTTTTTGGACTTGACACTTGCTGCAAAAACAAGACACTTGCTGCAAAAGTAGGAGGAAATACAAAAACCTATTAACCTAGGTACCTTTTATAGGTTTTAGAAGACAAAATGTACATTTTTGCAATTATGGAATCTCATGTATATTTTTGCATTTTCACATGTTTGTTTTGTACATTTTTGCACATCGCCCAAGTTTGTTTTAGTCATGTTAATAATATTTTTTGTGATAAAAGGAAATCATACTCTCATGTAATAGATTGAAACCACGTAAAAGAAATAAATCACACTAGGTTAATCGTAAGTGATAAAGTCGTATATATAACGTGGACGGAATTTGAAACATGCCTTTAACCATAAAAGCAAACAATTCAACTACTAGTATTACATGTTCATGCAATGCCTAATTTGGTAATATTAGCTTAAGAGTGGATTGAAGATTATGAGAAATGAGACAAAACTTGAATTTTGATAGATAAAGATCAAAATGTAGAATGGGATGAAGCAACAGAGAATATTTTGATAATATTAATGAAACTAACAATAATATTAACATGAATTAGAAAAATTAGTGAATAGGAAATTGTTGAATTTGCAAAATTAAATACACAGAATATTTTAGGGGTAGAATACTAGAATTGTTGTATTTTAAGCAAGTTGGGCATTAGCCAGCCGGTCCAGCCGCCATCGGAGCGGCTCGCTAAAGAAGCATATGCGACGCCACACAACCGCTTTAATCTGATTTTCACACGCAGTAAAACAAAGTAAAAACCCTACCGCATCCTCCTCTCAATAAAGAGACCTCAAAAAAACTCGCACGTTATCGCTGGGTCTCTCTTTCTCTCACATTCTCTTTCTAAAAATTCCTCTCTTTTTCTTTCTGCACAATCGGTTATCTTGTTCTCTGCTTGAAACCTTAAGCACGATCGAAAATGGTGAGTCTCCGCCTCTCTCTACTTCGCCAGATTTGCTGTCGCATTGCTTTCGATTCGACTGTTCGTTGTGTATTTCAAATGCTTGCTTGATCTGATTTCGGTTTGTTTTTATTCTCTTCCGCCTATTTGAAGTAATTCTTTGTTGATTTTTATTTTCATAAGTTGTTTATTTGAGTTGCTAAAATGAGGTGATCTGTGATTGATCTGGTTTCTGTTGAATGCTGCTATCTGGAGTTGGTTTTTTCGTATTAAGTTAATTGAGATTTGGAGTTTTTGTCGAATTATTTGGATAATTGAGATAAGATACCGAGTGTCTTTTGTAGGCTTGTAGCGTAATTGTGCTAGGAGCGTGGTGCCTTATGTTTGATTGATTACTTGATGTGCATTAATTAGTTGCTATCCTATTCAGCGGTTTTGCTTGATTGATGATACTTGGTCAGTTTGTTGTGTTTATGGAGTCTATCAGATGTTATTTGTTGATGCAAACAAATATGTAAAAATTATTACCAGATTAATGAGAAAATGATTCGATTAGTAGTTAAGCAGAGCTAAGTATTATTACCTTTGTGCTTGATGTGAGTGTTTGTGTGATTGAGATTCTTCTCAATATGAGGATGTAAGGGTACAATTGTAGTGGTGATCTAGTTTGATCCATTTGTTTCATCTTGATGTTTGGTCGTCGAGGGAGATATATTATATAGACAAAACGCATAGCTGATCTTTAGGTGACTTCTCGGGTTCTCATTCTGTTTCAAGGCACGATGACTGAAACTATAACTGGATTCGCTTTGTATTGTTTGGGAGGTGGGTTTGGATTATTGCAGAATTCGTTCTTTTACTTCATTTATCTTTTGTTTTTGAGTTACGAATTGTTACTCTCATGTTTTCTGTAGTTTTATAGAAGCATCATATTCTCTTTGATTACTTCCTGATAATAAGCTCTTATGCTATGTTTGTGTCACATTCTTATGATTCTATTGCAGGCAAATGCAGCATCTGGGATGGCTGTTCATGATGATTGCAAGCTGAAGTTCTTGGAACTGAAGGCCAAGAGGACTTATCGCTACATTATCTATAAGATAGAGGAGAAGCAGAAGCAGGTTATTCTTGAAAAAGTTGGTGAACCAACTGAAACCTATGAGGACTTTGCTGCTAGTCTCCCCGAGAATGAATGTCGCTATTGTGTCTTCGATTTTGACTTTGTGACTGCAGAGAACTGCCAGAAAAGCAAGATTTTCTTCATTGCTTGGTAATGTCGGCATTTTATAGTTGAGATACACTCAATCTTGAGAAAAAATGCATTATACTAACTGAATGTGGTTTATACACTCTTTGCTTTTGCTACATAAGGTCTCCTGATATCTCAAGGATCAGAAGCAAGATGATTTATGCTAGTTCAAAGGACAGATTCAAGAGAGAGCTGGACGGGATTCAAGTTGAACTACAAGCTACGGATCCTACTGAAATGGGCCTTGATGTTATCAAGAGTCGTGCTTATTAAGTGAAGATCTGTAGGCAGCTGCCTCCTGCAGTGATCTTTACGCTTATAGTTTGTTGGATGGTGAACTTGGATATAAGTAGTCGCCAAGTACTTGGTAATATTATTTATTATATTTTTGATGAAATTTATGTGTGTTTGGTACATGTTTTCAAGTTTATTAGTTTGTAGTTAATCTACAAGCTGATGATATGTAACAGTCTGGGAGACTACGATTTTTATCCTGCTGTCGTATACTCTCATATGGATACATTTGACCCTTTGGTTTGTTTTTAGTATAAAGCTGTTCGATCGTTGATATGAATAAAACATACTTGCAATGTTCGTTTCTTCGTATCTTGTTAAGCTGAATGTTTGATGTTCTTGTTACGTCGATGAGTGTCTGCAGAATATCTTACTTTGCTGGCTGAGATTAACTCTTCACAGTTCACACCCATTGATTATTCTGCATCTGCTTCCATTGAGCCTGAAATATGCGGCATTTGTACATTTGATAGTCTCCAGGTTGAGCGGCTATTTGAGACCATTCAGTTCGAGATTAATTTGTATGGTTTCTGTCGCTCTCTTTTGACTATTTTCGGAGTTGGGGGTGAGGATGTGATTCATATCTTGTCTGTTTTTTCTTTGTCGGGCGAGAAAATCCTTAGCTATTACCTTGATAATAGGCTAACCATGTGTGACATACTAAATTATTCATATCTAACTGTATTAGTGGAATTCGAATACGTATATGTTGTATCAAGACAACCACATTTACTATTAGCTCCTCTCATAGAGGCTATTATTTAGTCACATAGAAAGTATGAACACCAACCAATTATTTATTTTTATACTCTATTTGCCCCCATTAAATGTATCTAGTTTGTTTTCGGCATAGAGATTAAGAAAGTGGGTGGAGATGTGTTAAAGTAGTGAGATCCAATATTTTAAGTGACTGTGATCCACAACTTTTTTTTTTTAAAAAATAAAATAACAATAATGGGACAATCCGAAAATGAATACAAGAATGTTTAATGGAATGGAGAGAGTATTAATTTTATAAATATATTATTTTCACTTATAATTTGATACTTGTAATTTTTTTTTTTTCTAGTACGAAAATCACGCAAATGGTACTTTGCGATTGTTTCACTTTTGGTTAATATATATTTTTTTAAATATTTTTTTTATACATAGCTCAGTAAACTCGAAAAAATTTAGAGAATTAGTATGTATTTTCGTATTACGAACTAAAAATAGAAACGGTATGAGGAGTTGGTGATTTATCTCCTGCTCCGCCATCACTACGTAACTTATTACTACAAAATTATCATACTGAAATGCTGCTCATTCCGTTTCCATTTTCGTTGTAACAAATCATAATCTTTCCAGCATGATTCACAAAATAATTTTGAGATTCTTCAATTTCCTCTCCAAATCTCTCTCATCCCCAACATGTCCCCTGCTGCTCTACGCCGCCGTATGGACGGTCATTCTAACGGCAGCGGTGTCAGTGGCGTCCTTCACGCTGGAGTGTGCTTTCGTCTACGCCATCAGCCCGTCTTCCCCCTTATCTCAGGCGTGCCGTAGACCGGGCTACGTCGGACTGCCGTTAGACATTCCTTCCGAGGACTTATGCCTCCCCGCCCGGCATTTCAAGCGGTCGAGAATTGACATGATCGTGCCGCCGCTTTTCTCCGCCGTCATTGTTGCCTTCTCCGCCTGCGCCGTCAGAGTGCTCGGCTTGTGGGAGGCCGACGACGAACAACAGCCGTCACAAGATCAAGGTTAGCCGGATCATTAATTTGTCCCCAAAGTGGAAAAAATCGAGTGTTAGTGTAGAAGCCGGCGCTTAAATTGTGCCCTAGTTGGCCGGATTTTTTTATCCTTTACAACACATTTTACTCGATTATTTTATATGAAGAACACATTATAATTTATTGGTTTGAGCATTTTTCCATAGTTTCTTACTTCTGTTTTTGACAATCATCTATTTCTTATGACTGAATTCTGATCTTTGAGCAAGAGTTAGAAATATAATAAAAGTTATTGCCTGCTTCACTCATAAATTGATCATTTGTGGTAAAATCCATCAACACTATGAAGTAAATACTGTAGGGCTCCTGTGATTATGTTGTTGATAAATGAATTTCTTATTAAAAAGATTTCATTCTTGATTAACTAAGTTGCAGCTGAAATCCCATAGACTCTTTGCCAGAGCTTCATCCCTTGCTAATCTGCTCTGCTTGAACTCATTGCAGTCTACATAATACTTCCCTGATACCCCTTTAAGGCTCGGGTGGAGCGCGACAAAGCACGTCGTGGCTGCACCCTGAAAATCCAACATACATGATAACCTTATTTGTTATGATGCATACAAGAGCCACTTTACATTTGGTTTTATAACTTTTATTAGGTTAGTTGGAAGAGAGTGTGAGAGTGTGTGTCTTTTTCTTGACTAGCTATCTTGTTTCATTCTGTTTGTTTCCATCTGAGATTTATTGTGTTGAGAGATTGTTACCTGAGGAACATTCTTCCATAGGAGTATGGTGAACAACTTAAAGATTTCTGCAGCAAAATCTTGATTTAGTGCAAGAAAACTAGGGATGAGAGTGTGAGATTGTTAGGACTACTTACTCATCAAAATCCCAGAATGTCTGAATAGGTTTGTCGTAATCAGACCTGGATGTACTGAGTTTACAGTAATATTCACTCCCTCATTCTGCAAGAACACACACAAGTCCCAACACAAACTTTGGCACATATATAGTTCTAGTTATCTGAGGTGCAAGGTGATGATACCTTTAGGCGCTGAGAGAGCTCTTTTGCATGCAATATGTTAGCTAGTTTGGATTGGCCGTATGCCCTCTTGTCGTCGTATCTGCCATTGATCAACAATATAGGAGAAAAGAACCTCATCATAATTGAACATAGTAGTAGGCTATTCTATGATGCAGATTTTGATCATGCTACCTGCTTTTATCATTTATATGTTCGAATGCAATCCCTTTTGGATAGGTGAGGCGATGTGCTACCGATGATAGATACACAATTCTCCCTTCAATGCCAGTAGACTTTGCTGTCTCCTTCATCTTGTCTAGGAGTAGGTTAGTCATGTAGAAGTGGCCTAACCATCAACCATCAAGAATGTAAGAGAGAGAAGATAAAGTAGGTTAGTCTTGTTTAGAAATCTAACATAGGAATATTTGTTCGTAATTATACCAAGATGGTTTGTAGCAAACTGCATCTCAATCCCATCTTCAGAGAGCTGATAAGGACAGAACATGACACCGGCATTATTTCTGAGAACATGATTGCACCCTAAGTTAGAGAGGTAATGAAGAGACACATTCTTGAACAGCAAACTTGTCGGTTTATGTAAAAGTTTGTGTTACATTAAGATGTTTAGAGGAAGGTTGAGAGCGAGAAAGCTGTCCGCAAAGGCCTTCACGGAGTTGAGCGAAGCTAGGTCGAGTTTAAGGACATCGATTCGAGCATTGCTGTTGTCTCTAAGAATAGTCTGCTTTGCTTCATTTGCAGCTTCCATGTTTCTTGCTGCAATAATAACATGTGCATTTCTCAGGGCTAATACTCTTGCTGTCTCTAAGCCAATCCCACTCGCACCTCCTACATTCAAAGAGTTTATGTTTCAAGAACTTTCACCATCATTGAATCTAAAATGTTAGTTTTATTTCTGTTTCTTGCTTAATTGTATAACAAGTCCAATGGGTGCACATAATAGTGGCGAATAAAAAATTTAATAGTGGGTGAACTGAAAATTATTTTGGACTCAACTATAAGTTACTTTACCTGCGTTACAAGTTATAATCGTTAAATATAATAAAATTTGGATCTGTACTAGGTTTGATAAGTTGGGTCACATTCCCTTAAAATACAATGTAAGGGAAGAGATCCAATCTTATATAGAGAGAGTTAGAATCTTCACTCAATCGACGTGAAACATAATAATGAGCTCAAACAAAGTTGGGAGTACGATGCATGCCATAGGATAGGTTCACCTTTGGGTGCTAAATGCTAGTTATATAAATCGAACTTAGACATTTTGTGAAACTGGTTACCAATTCAATTGGGCCAATAATTTGTCTTTTTTTTTCTTCCTCTATATAATTAAAATTAAAAGGAATATATAATATTTTATATAAATTAAAAGGAATATATAAAATTTGATGGGTAATCACCTGTTAGCTTCAATATTGCTCAGTAACTAGGTACACCAACAAAAAAATACAATTATTCCAATACCTCGAAATTCTAAAAGTTGAAGTATATGAATGTAGGCATGGTCTAGGCAGAGTAAACGATAACTCTATCTACTTACTAATTTTACCTAACCTACATTGACATTTTATTGGGCATAGATAGATGCAGAAGCATCTATTAGTCTACTCAGCTCTAAATTTTATTTAAAGTAAAATAACACAGCATTGTTATTCTCAGCTGATTTATAATCGGTCCCTCTATCACGAACAAAACCCCTAGATAGATTGTGCCATGTAACAACTAATTAAGACAAAGATTCCAATTCGGCGTAATTAACGATGGATGGGTGACTATAATCATATATCACAAGTTCAACAAGTACATCATCTATCGACCTAATGAATAGGGAAAAGCAAAAAAACCGCCCAAAGAAGGCAAAAAGTATATGCAGATATAAAAGATCAATGGTCCTACTAATTGGTTTACTTTTCATTTTTCACCTTCACAATATCAGACCATCAATGAATAAATAGTTTAAGGTTAATTGTAGTAAATTTTCAATTTACAGAGCATCAAACTAAGCATTCAAACAAACAAACAAACACCATATTTATGTAACCCGGGAATCCCGGGACAACAAGGATTCCCAAGGGCTGATGTATTTCCTAATTGTGTCAATTAGGACTAATAAAGTTGACTATCAAGATTAAGAACAATCTCCCAAATCTTAGTTATGAATAAAAAAATTCAAGAATGAATCGGTATTCGATTCTGATGATAAAAAGTGCGGAGGAGGAAGAAGAAGAAGACGGCCCAAGTATATATATATATATACTCCATGCATGCAAACCTGTGATGATGGCAGTGAGATTTGTTGCATCGATTCCTTGAGTAACCTCTTCACCTGTTGAAGCTGATCCGAACCCACTAGACCCCCGCATACCTGTCATCAACCTAAACATTTTTCAGACTCAGAGAGAGAGAGAGAGGAGAGAGAGGAGAGAGAAAGAGAGAGTCGGCGTGGGAGTTGTTAAATAGGAAGGTTTCTTATGTTTTTGGTGTGGATTGGATGTGCATGCATTTAATGGCAATGTGCGATTTCTTGTGTGAATGACGAATAACATTAACTACTCTCTACCATATTCAATTCACACACATTTAAGGGATTTCCCGATTAGAATTGAGAGGGTGGATCTGTAAATTTAGGGGGTAAGTCAATAATTTCGTGAAGAATGATAAATCTGTACATTTAGGTGCAAATTGACAATTTTCAAAAGTGAAATAGTAACTTTTTGTATGGGATTGGATCGAAGAATGTAAAGGAATTTAAATTTTTTAGATCAGCTAGAACGATATAACAATTATATCGATCTTTACATTAATATGATCATTGGGTAGTAGTACATTTTCGCACTCCGGTTGATGTAGGAATTGAACAATCAATTGTTACTCAGAGGGATCTTTTCGCACTCTAGGAATTGAACAATCAATTGTTACTCACAGAGATCTTTTCGCACTCCGATTGATGTAGGAATTGAACAATCAATTGTTACTCACAGGGATCCGACTTGGTAGAACGTGTCAAGTCTAAAAAATTTCACTAGCAAAACCTTAACCCGTATTTTAATTTGTGTAAAATCAATAAAAGGAACGAAGCTATTCTCACGTCTCTCGTTTCCTTCGTTTATATAGGAGAGAGGGAGAATTCATTTTCGATAAGGAAAAAAACCACACGCGACTCTCTCTCTCTCTTCACTTATATATATCTAATATAATAATACATAATATATATATATATATATATATATATATATATATATATATATATATATATAGGAAGATCCAACACTCAAAAGAGATATGAGAACCGATCCTAAGCGTCGATCGGTCCTAATCTAATGGCCAAGATCAACCCCTTCTTTCTTAAAAAAAAAAAGGAGGAAATGGTGTTTTGGGGATAGAAATCAATTAGGATTTGGGCGCTAGAATTCATTCTTTCATTCTCCCACTTTCAAAACATTTCGATAGGAAAAAAAGGCGGTTCCATTCTCTCCTTTTTTCTGAAAACTTCCATCCACAACCTAGAAGACCCACTACTCCAAAATCGAGAGTGATACAAACTTCTTCCATAATCGAGGACGGACGTTCATCCACAACCGAGAACACCCACTACTCCCAAAACTTCCATCGACAACCGAGAAGACCCACTACTCATTTTCGTTTTTTGGTACAGAAATCGAGTAACAATTCGCAGAATTAGAGTCGATTTCCCTCGAATCGACGAGTATTCAGGTATGTTTTACGTTTTCGTTACTTAAATTAGGAAACTCATGGATTATTTGGTGTTTTAGAGATATGATTGTTAATGTGAATGAAACCCTATGGCAACCGATGAGATTTGTGAATATGGAAGGGTACGAATTTGTTATTTGAAGGAAACCGAAACAAATGAGCAAATTCTGAAACCCTAAACACCCGTTTAACCTTATCAGAGTATAGATTTATTTTTTTGGAATGGTGTAATTGATGCTCATATAATGTTTTTACCCTGTTCTTTGCTTGTTTTTATTGTGAAATTCATGCTGATGTGAATGTAATCGGTTTGTTAATTTAGGTTGGTTGATTTCAGGGCTCCAATATTGATTTTCACATTTCGATTGCAACGGTTACAGTATGGACGCAGGTATGTTAATTATATTTTCATATTATAATTGTGTTGTAGCATTATTGCAATGAAATATGAGCATACATTATGTGTCTTCTGTGGTTGAAATTGAGTCTTGATATGCCTGAAAAAGAAATGATATGATTATTGAGCATCAGCATTATAGTAGAGTTCTATGAGCATGAACATATGTTTTCGGTAGCATAAAATAAAATTCGTTTGCTACATATAATACTAGTTGTCTGTGATTCAAAATTTAGGATTGGTAAGCATAAAAATATAACATGGTTTGCATAAAATCCGTTTGTTGTTTGCATAAAATCCGTGAGTCATGTGCATAATAAAATAACATGGTTTGCATAAAATCTGTTTGTTGTTTGCATAAAATCCATGAGTCATGTGCATAATAAAATACCTGACGGAGATGAAATGCACAAGCCGTGCAAAGATGGTAGAGAAATGCGAGCCAGAAATGATCGTTCCAGTGTGGGGGAACATATCGAAAGTTATGGATTCAGGTAATATTTAATAAACATAAAATAATAACACTGTGTGCATAAATTAAGAGAATGATAAGCATAAATATTTTTGCGAGAATACTACTTGATAAATATGATTGATTTCTTGCAGGAGTTTATTTGATGAGACACATGGAGACGTTCAAGGGTGATTTAATCAACTGGGACACAGGATTTCTAAGGAAAGGTGTGAAGCAGATAAAGCTTTTGAGGATGCAGCATTGTTTAAGCATAGTTAATTTCGATGATAACAAAATGAAGGAGACGGTTGAACTAGAGGCGGTTGGACATGCAGATGAGAATGAACTTGATTCTAAAGAATGTGTCAAAGAATTGCTTGATAGTTAGCTTGTTGGGTTGTGCGACTCTTTGGTTTGGATAATTTCGTAGGGAAAACTTAGTACTTCGGATGGTCTTTATGTTTTTTAAGGATTAAGTAGTGGAAGCAATGTAGTGAAAAACTTCTTTTGGTATATTAAAGTATTCTAAGTTATGCATTCATAATTGGATCATATGCCAAAAACAATTGGGGAGTATGCAGATATATAAACAATCTTGTAGGAAAAAAACGTATATGCACAAACAATACATAACATAAGCATGAAAATACAATACGATATGCATGAAATAAAAAACCTTAACATATATAGATAAGCATGAAGTCATAAAACAAATGCATGAAACATCAATACGGTATGCATGATATATAAAACCTTGAACATAATCAGTACCATAAAGGTTGAACTTGAGAGGTATAGTATATATGCATGAAAATCATAATACATAAGCATAAAAAATAACGGTGGTATGCATGAAAATAACATAACATGAAGTAAAACGATTCAGTTAATACAAATTAGTCCAAATAATGCAAATGGTTCAGTGCATAGGTCTCTACTAAGTTCTGCATAAAAACTTAATAGGAATCTTCTACATCCTTAACATTAGGGTAATTTCTTGAATCATGATGTCCCATCTGGTTGCATTTCCGACACATCCTTTGAGGCTTCAACTTAGCGCGCAATGCCGCCTCCTTCCTAGACTGTAGTCTACTGCCCGATCCCTTGGTTTTTGCTTGATCTGGTGGCAGAACCTCGACATCTTGAGGGATAACTATCAACCAACTCACTAAACATTCTACATGACCTAACCGGACCAACATTAGAACGCGCACAACTAAGGACGAAATTCTTGTGAACGGAAGTCATTGTCCGATTGTATCTCATGAATTGCTTGTGAGTTGATAATAACAAAGGATGTGTGTGTGCCCCGTGAAATAAATCAACAACAAAACATTCGGGGTGGGATTTAAATACAACGCGTGCAAAGCAAGATGAGCGCTTTGAATTACACCTTCGCTTTGTTTTCTTCGAATTAACATTATCAACGTCCATGAATTTCTCCCCTTCTCTACTGCACACTAAATATCTACGCATAATAGACCCATCCCCATGACGTTTTATCGACCACTTACGGATATCGAAACTGCACAAACCTCCGTAGTCTCTATGGAAAATTTCAGCCTCATCAAGAGTAACAAATTTCCGTCCAACATACGGTTTCAATTCGGCCAGGCAATCAGGAATGTAAATGGATTCATCGGATTCAAGAGACACAATTGATTGTAATGGTTCAGCCATTCCACAAACTGCATGCATGACTATTACACAGTATCAGCATAAACTAACAAATACATATGCATGAACATTGTACTTACGTATGCAAAAATTATAATAGTGAATCTACAACATAAAAAACAATACTTAATCGATACATACATCTCTTAAATAAACAAGAGAAACCCTAATCACTTGGAAAAACGACTACTACCCTATAAATCGAAAAATCTCTACGAAAAAAATATGAAATGACATCGAGCTTCAAGAATTTGAACCCAACAAAGCATTCCACAAATACTGAACTACAATTTTTCGAAAACCATAAGTAATTCTTACCTTCTAATTGGATCTGTAAAAATTCGAAAAATGTGCAAAAATCAATCTTCAAAATCGGCAATAATCGGGATAAATAGACAAGGAAAACGAGCTTAAATCACTCAAGAAACATAGAACTTCGAAACCCAGCATAAATAATTGACTTCCAAGTGTTTGATTTGAAGAAAATCTTGAGGCAGTGCTCGTGAGTTATCCATTTCGAAAATGAAGAGTGAGAAATATAATACCCACAAACAGCCAAAATGGAGGGCTAGGGAAAAGAAAAGAGAAGATTACAAATTTGCCCTTAATGAGGCTATTTTTTCCTTTTTGATTTAAATTTAAATACTTTTGGGGATAAAATGAGAGCCTTAGATTTGCGAAATGGAGGGACGAGATCGGTTCTCGTATCTCTTTTAAGATTCAATATACATTCCCTATATATATATATATATATTTGAGAGGATTAAATAAGGAACACCTCCTTAACGAAGGAATTAGGAACATATAATCTCCCTTCATTTTGATGGATCAAACGCTAGGATGAAATATATGATTTAAGTTACTATTCTTCATTAAGGATATGATTTTCTAATTCTAAACAAATTAAATCATTATATTCTACAATTAAATAAAGATCCTAAAATTGCATTCCTTCTCTCTTGTTTGTCTACTACATCGTCTCTCCCCCTCTTTCATAATTTCATTCTTCTTCATCTCTCTACCCCCCCCCCCCCCCCCCTCTCCTCTGTTCGACCATCACCAACATCATTGCTGCCACGGGCGACCTCTCTCTATATCTGTTCGGACGTCACCAGCGTCGCTGCCGCCACGAGCATCCTCTCTCTCTCTCTCTCTCTCTCTCTCTCTCTCTCTCTCTCTCTTCGGACATCACCTGTGTCGTCGCCGCCGCGGGCAGTGCATATCTGTCAAGACTTGTTCCAGATCTGCGAAGATTCCTTCTAGATCTCTCTCGATTTAACCATCATCGGCATCGCTACCGTCGTGGACATACCAAATATGTAGAGACTTCTTCCAGATCTGTAGAGATCCCTTCCATATCTACATAGATCTGTCTCCAATCTGATTCTTGTAGTACTTTTTATTCAAAAAATTTGGATAATTTACAATTAATTATGAATTATTTCACAAAATTGAAAGATACGTAAAAATAAAATAAAATGAGTAGTTTACGTCTCATTAAATTAATCTCAATTAATTAATTGAATTCAACCATTGAATCAATAACACGTTCTAACATTTGTGTGTGATCCTCTTAGGTTCACGACTAATAGTATTAATAGGCTTATAACAAATTATAACTTATAATTAATTTATCCAATAAATTAATACACATAAAATTAATTCTTTAATTTCAAGAACCTAGAAACCATGGAACACCTAGCAAGTAGCATGACTACCTAGTATTATGTGAAATAGCGAGTAAACCTATTTTGATTACGAATTATCATACATGTACCGTGCTTCTATCGGGTCAGTTCAATGTACAATCGTAATATAGAAATTATAATTTCGATAAATTCCATAGTATAATTTATATCGCGTCAGTTCAATGTACTTGTTCTCTAACATGCACCCACGTATATACACTTACGTCACCCATGCTAATGTTGATGAAACACAAAATTCTTATCTTATAAGCATGTATCATATGTGTGAGTCTTACTCGACAATCCAATGTCTTATCTTGAATAGTCATAAACTCGAAAATAATTTAAGACCAAAGTTTTCAAGACAAATTTCATAATCACCATCATATGCGTTATCATGTCTTATAACCTTTTTCCGTGGTCTAAGGATATTTTCTAAAGCATAATAAATACATTATAAAATTTCAATATCTTTATTAATATAAATTCCAATAAGATTGTTTCGCACATAAAATAAATAGAGAAAAATGACCAATCTAAATTGGTGCGTTGAATGTGACTCTATCACTTTGTAAAGAATTACACAATTTGGAAATGGTGGTTCCACACACCTCCTAAATTCACAAAAAAAAATTGCATGTTGATATATCGGGTCGGCCGACCCGGCCCAACCCTACGGGCCGTTGTATAAATTCGGGTTCGGTTGGCCTAGCCCATAAATCAAATGAGCTATTGAAATTGTAGCTCAATCTAAGTCTTTATGGGCCATTGAACTATCGGGTCAAACCCGTCCACAAACTAAATTATTTATTTTTAATTATTATTAACTTATAAATTAAATTTAATAATTTTTAAGTAGATAATTAAAATAAATAAATATTCTATTATAGATTGAACTCAAACCACTTTAAACTTATCCATAAACCTTCTACTATTACTACATAATTATTTTATAATTTATAGGATTATAAAGACAAACTGGCGTAAATGATCCCAAAATTTAAGATTTTTTGACCAAATTGGTATCCAAATTTTAGAATTTTGGCCAATTTGATCATTCCTTTAATTTTTTCGTCGGTCAACGTAATTTTAAAAAATATTACAGAGTACAAATTTGACCAAGATTTTAACCATTTTTTTTTTACCTCAAATTGGAAATATCTTTGAGTATTTGAGTAAAAAAATAGCCAATTTATGTAAATTCAAAGTGTATGTATAACAACATCATCGTATACCAAAATATGCAATATTCAAAATGTAAATCCAAATAAATACCAAAAAAACTCTACTGCTAACGATCCATAATATGCTTGCAACAACTCGCACGATTAATAAAATCCATCAATTGAAATCCCAACCAGTAAAGAGAGATGATAAAAAAAGGCAAATTGACAAAAATGGTCCCCAATGTTTGCCTGTTTGGACGAATTGGTCCCTAATGTTTAATTTTTAGTTTTTTGGTCCTCAATGTTTGCAACTTTGGATAAATTGGTCCTTCCGTTAAAATTTTCGTTAGTTGACCGTTAGTCAACGATATTTTAAAAATAATAATAAAATAATATAAGGGCATTATCGGAATACAAATTAATGGGGACCAATTTATCCAATATTTTCAAACTTCCTAATTTTACCATCTAGGTAAAAAATCAAGTTACCAAAATAAAATAAGTCATAATGTAGCTCTCAAAAATTAATGATAAAAATTGAAAAGGATATGCATATAAGAAAAAAAAATGCATATTTCATACACGTAATACATAAAATAAAACGAGACATACATTACTACTTGAAAAATCAACATTATTAAAATCTAAGAATAAATAGCAGGCCCTATCAGTGAGGATCGGAAACCTCCTGCAAACCAACTTTAGAAATCGAAAACCTAACGGCGGTGGGGAGAATACCTATCAGTGAGGATCGATTCGTTTTGGCTGCCTATCAGTGAGATCGAAAAACTTCACAATAGCTCAACAACTCTAACAAGTAAGAAACAGAGGGAGATGCAGCTACTTACGGCGGCAGGGGGAGGGCTGCGACCGAAGTGGCAGCGACTGACGGCGGCGGGGGGAGGCGGCGAGGGAAGGACGGCGGCGGGGTAGGGACGGCGGGACGGTAGACAGAGGTGGTGCGCACGGGACAGTGGATGGAGGCGGTGGCTCAGACGTCGATGGAGGGGTGATTTTACGGAGAGTGAAGGACGGCGCCGGGGTAGGGGCGGCGGGACGGTAGACGAATTTCTCAAAGAAGTTCTCAGAGGCGGTGATTTTACGGAGAGTGAAGGACGGCGCCGGTGTAGGCTCAGAGGCGGTGATTTTACGGAGATGAATTTCTCAAAGAAGTTTGTAACTTGATTTTTTACCTAGATGGTAAAATTAGGAAGTTTGAAAATATTGGATAAATTGGTCCCCATTAATTTGTATTCCGATAATGCCCTCATATTATTTTATTATTATTTTTAAAATATCGTTGACTAACGGTCAACTAACGAAAATTTTAACGGAATGACCAATTTATCCAAAGTTGCAAACATTAGGGACCAAAAAACTAAAAATTAAACATTAGGGACCAATTCGTCCAAACATGCAAACATCAGGGACCATTTTCGCCAATTTGCCAAAAAAAAATACAAAATGAGAATTTTAACAACGGACAGGGAGCTCTGCGACACCATATGGAATTGAAGCTTATGTCAAGAGAATCGTCGACGGTCTCCATGCCGAGGTATTTGGCGCCGTCGAGCCAATTAGGTTGGAAACTGAGGCAAGCTCCCCTTAAGGCTTGATATTGTGGTGGTTTTAGCAATCACACGAAAGAGGTTTCGAGTTTAGGATGAAATTGGGATAGTTTAGTATCAAGAGATGGTGGTTACCGGTTAGGGCTTGAGATAATTGTGGGTCAGGAATTGAGATTGGGAATGGAGGGCATCAGTTCAGAGACGGAGGGGGCGGAAGATCCGAAGCGCGACGAAGAATTGTAGCGCCACCGCTGACAACGACGATATGAAGTGGAGCGAGGAGGGAATGAGATTTTTCTGCTAAAGATTTGTGAGTTTTGGGTAAAGAAAAGTTATTTATTTGGCAAATTGATAAATATAATCCACAATCTTCGGGTTTTGCGATATTTGTACTTGATTTTTTTTTGGCCTCAAAGTACTTGTTTTTGCTAATTTTGTCCCTCTGTTAAATTTTCCGTCATTTTGGCTGCCAATTCGAATTTTATTAAAAAAATTAAAAATTTGAAAGGGTAAAATTGGAATTTGGTAATAAAATTGCAAAATAAACCCTATCCTACTCTTATTATTTTCATCTTGGGCAAAACGGTAGAAAATACTCTACTTGCAGAATGAGAAGAGTAGTGAACTGGGAGGCGAAGCGGAGAAAGGTTGGGAAGAAGACGAACTTGTCTCGAAAATAATCGTCAAGCAAGAGATCATAGAACACCTCTTCCTAGGCGCAAGAGGTAAACCCTCCTATCTTGGGCGAAGGATTTTCTTGTTGAACTCCAAATTCTCATTTTTTTTATCTTCTTCAATCGTGAGTCCAAATTGCTATGAAGACACTTCAATTTCTTCGATTTGTTAGTGTAGCTCATCCTAATGAGAATTCCCGTATTACTGTGAACGATTTGAGAATTTGGGATGTCCGCCTCCCTCTTTAAGTTGAATTTGATTTATTTTTTTCCCCGTTTAATTCTTCCGATTTCATGAGAAGTAATAAAGTAAATTGCTATGCATTGACTTGAGTTTGAATTCACACATCTGTTGTGCTGAAGAGAAATGACCGACATTGTTTTGTTGTTGAGAAATGAAGAGAGGTTCTTGCTCCAAACACAATCAACTTTGAGTTTTAAGCCGAATCAACTTGTTGCCCAAGTCTCGAATTTTCTATTTTTCATATCTTGTTTTATTAGAGAGACAATTAAGTTTAAAATATGTAAGGATTGTTTTACTTATAATTTTACTTATATATCGATTGAATTATAAGTCGAGATGGTGCGAAGCTCCCGTCGTCGGAGTGGAAAAGCGATTGAATCAGGTCCTACTTCAATCTTGGAGGGCATACTGGACTCTGATGCCCTTGAAAAGTATTTTGAGTAAGTTCTTTTTTGAATTCATAACAGCTTGTCTGGTTGTTTCTTTTGATATATGAGAAGGGTTATAATAGTATTTAATTTTGGATGACACTCTTGTAGGTTGATTTGGAAGGAGATTGGTTTTGAAAAGAGAAGTCATTTTTTTAAAACTTTTTAGACAAAAGATAATGTAACGATGAGTATAAGGAAGTCAAAAGTACTTATACAAATGACAAAAATAATGAGTCTAAAATGATATACAAAAACCATAAAAACGAGAAAAATAGCGAGTCTAAAATTGTGATCTACGCTTTCTCATGTTATTGAACTCATCAATAATTGAGTCAATATCAAAACTCTTAGCAATTTCATTCTCAGTGATCATTATCATAGAACCAAGTAGAAAATTATCTTCCATTTTATTCCTTAGCATTGTCTTTATGAGCTTCATTTTAGAAAATACTCGTTCAGATGATGCAGTTGAAACTGGAAGAGTCAAAATAAGACGAATCAATCTGTAAGGAAGAAAAAAAAGATGACTTCAATATATTTTGAAATTTAAGAAAAATATAAATAAATAAATAAAAGAAACCAACTTGTCTACAAGATAGTACTGAGCTGACTTTTCAGTCTCTGACAATACTTGACATAATTGAGAAAGTGTTGAGACTTGGTTGAAGCGAGAGTTATTCCGGATGTCAAATTCAAAAATCTCTAAGTGATACTGAAGATGGAGCTTTTCTTGATTTGTGAAATCCGATCGATAGAATTTCTCAGCCAACTTAGTAAGCTCAACAATGCTAAATGGTGATCATTGTTTTCACCAAATAAATCATTCAAATATGTTAGAACTTAAATCAGTATAGCAAACATGTATCTAACACAGGGAACATAGACTTTAAACATTAAATTCCTATTAATATATGGGGTTGGTTAGTGACCACGCAAATTTTGGGGTTTTCTAAACCCTAAAACAAGAAAGTAAAAAAGCATAAATAAATATTCGAATAAAAATATGCAAATAAATGGGTCCAACAAGATGATTCACACACACACAATCGATCATCGACACTAAAAATGAATTAATCCCTATAAATCAATCAGTTGTAGGACGCCGTAATTAAACTGACACATCTCTATTCCCCCTTAATTATTTGATAGTCGCCATGGTGGACATTGAAATGACTACTTCTCTAAATTAGATGCAACATACGTTGGTGAACAATCAATAGATATAACAACTAATCAAGTTTAGGAACTAAGGGAACTCGATTTAGGAGTCTACTCGTATGACTGACATCTAATAGTCTCCTACCAAATTAATCCTATTGTTCAAGGAATAATTGTGCTACTTATTTAGCCTAATCCCACGAGAAATGATGGAAGTACTAAATTAGCTACAAATTAAACTTACATAGGGTGATCAAACCTAGATTAACTAACATAATTAATTAACCAAGATTAAATCGAAACCTAAGTGATTAATTATTAAAACCTAAGTCTCACGAAAATATTAAAGTGTGTGTCTCACATCTCGCCGGCCCTCAAGAATTTACCTACGCATACAGGTCCGACTGGGCAGGCGGACGACTAACTGTGCAGAATGCAGAACATGTTTAAACTCGGAAACACCATGCACGAAATTAAAACAACGAACTGAAACAGAACTAAAACTCGACCACGAACAGAAATGAAATTAAAATATTAAAAGTACCTAACGATTAAATTTGATTCTTGGTTCAAACGCAAATTACTTCAAGTCTCCATAAAGCGATTAAATAAAAGAAAGATAGAGTGTTTGTTTCTTCCAACTTCTAACTACAATGAATGGTGCTTCTTCTTCTCGGATGCTATCTCTCTCGCTGATCTCTCGGTCAGAATGGTGGATCAAAAGTTGTTATTTTCGTTCACACATCCGGCTTATATATGGTTGCTCCCTTAATCCTTGTAAAAGTAGGGCTTGTTACTTAATTATGGAAATATCTTAATTAGATATATAATATCTAAATCTTTCCATATATTCTCTTCCCTTATCCTCCACCTTCCTTCCTTGATATTTTCGTACAAAAACACCCCTTTAACGCTAAAAACGCGTCTGCCATGTCAGCATCTCGTCATCCGCCAAATAAGCCCGAAAATCTGCAAGACAGCTCAGAAAATACGATCCAACTGCCCAGGTGAGTGCCAAAACAGATAGAATTTACATAGTACGAATTAGACTCATCACTAAATAATTTGAAACCGCCTCGAGGATCCAAAGCTGAGCTTAACTTAAGAAACTCCACTAAATCTTCATTAAATCGTGTTTTCATATCTTGTAATACGCAATCTATAGTTCCAGTGAAGATATCAATCCTGTAATAATGCTCAAGTGTGACAGAATTTTCCTTTCTCTTTCGACCTTTACTTGATTGTCTAACACCATTCAAATCTGGAATGTCAATATCATGCTTCCCACAAAAAACCTTCACTTGTTCATGTAAGTTATCCCATCCATTTTCTCTGAAATTTTAGATGACCTCTCTTGCATTTACCACTGCATCTATCACATTAAGAATGTCTTGATTTTTGCGTTGTAGAAATTCACAAAGCCCATTAGTCTTTCCAAACACCTCTATCTTAAAATGCAAGATGAAAGCAAAATCAAATGACTTCATAGCTTCATAAGCACCATCACCAGCAGCTCTCGAAGAAAGAACACAATCATCATTTATAATCTCACTTAACACTGTCATAACATAGTCAAATAACTCAAGTAAGCTGTAAAGTGACCTTAACTGAGAGCCCCATCTCGTATCATCGGGACGTGGTATGCTTGTAGTTTGATTCTTTCCTTTTTCCTGTTTCAACTTCAAGATAAATGATTTCTTCGGATTTTCGTAGAGCTTGAGCAATTTGCAATTGGTTATAGCGATTGGAGGATGAATCAACTGCATTGATAATTGCATTCACGATCGAGAAGAAGTTTTCAATAGGAACGAGGCTTTTTGCTGCTACTACTAATATCAATTGTAAACGATGGGCAAAACAATTAACATAGTAAACATAAGGATAATCGTTCTTGAAAAGAGCTTGTAAACCATTCCATTCTCCTCGCATGTTACTTGTACCGTCATACCCTTGCCCTCATATATCTTGTATGTCAAGATTGTGATGAGAAAAAACCTTGCATATTGCCTTCTTCCAAGTGGCTGATTTAGTGTCCTCCACATGAGCTATATTAAAGAATCTCTCACGAACGATTCCATGTTTATCAACAAACCTTAAAACGATAGCCATTTGTTCTTTTTTGCATTCATCATGTGATTCATCCACAATGATACAAAAAAATTTCGTCCCGATTTCCTCTCTAATGAAACTTTGAAACTTTCGAGCATACATGATGAGTGGTTTTTATACCATCTCATCATGTTCTTTTTAAGCTTGTTTACATCGTTTTCTATTCATTTTTAGCTTTTGTTTTGCTTGGAATCGTATACTTTCGATGGTTTTTGGTTTTGTAGGTTTCTCACGCGTTTTGAGCATATTTGGTGGTATTTGACACCAAAATGAAAGAAAACATGACCATTGATGCATTGTTGGCAAAGATGGAGTTGTGTTGGATGAAGAATGAAGAGGATTTAAAGTCGGATGTTGAAGAAATCGCGTTTCGGAGCTCATGTAACGAGGCAGTTGGAAAATCGCGTGGCAGGCGGATCTAACGATCTTAGAATCCGATCTCCACCGTCCACATCGTAGTTCTATGTGTTAGGAACAATGTAGCAAAGTTTCGTGGTGATCCAACGGCTAACGAAGAAGATATCGCGTTTTTCCCAAAACGCGATAGTGCAGAAAAAAACTGTTCGGCAGAAGACGTCGGACCGCGGTCCGCCTTTGTGCGGGACCGCAGTCCGCTATGTTCTAACTCAGAAAACTGGAAAATCTGCGGGGTCGGACCGCGGTCCGCCTTTGTACTGGACCGCGGTCCGCGTCGTATACAGCCCAAAACCAGATTTTTTCGGCCCGAAACCTATATAAACCCTTCCGGACTTCTCTCCTTCGAGACACACCATATTTTCGACTTTTTCCAGCCCCCAAAGCAGAGAAACACCCAAGGCATCCCTCCGTTGAAGATTCAAGACGAAGATTCTAGGTTGTAGGTTGTATTATTAAACCAAGCGCGAGGATCAATCCGCTAGATTCTAGGTTGTATTATTAATTCTCAGTTTTGTTTAGGGCTTTTGATACTTATTTTCTATGGATTATTTTTGCATCTTTTGTGATTATCTTCCTACGAATATGAGTGGCTAAATCCCCTTGTGTGGGGGTTTAGCAGGATCTATGTTTTTGATGAATTGATTCAAACCCAAGTTTTTCAATGAATGAATTGTTTTGTTTCTTAATTGTTGAGCCTTCTTTTGATTTCTCTATGATTCTTTAATGTGACTGGCCATCATCTTAGATAATTATAGAGAATATAGGTAATAGATAATACGGCGCATCATACCCGGTTATTTATTTAGACCTGCAATTAAGTGTCTAGATTGTCACCATTGGTTTACGATAGTTTAGATGGTTCCTTAAATCCTTGAGCATGATACGATCCTTAGGTTCATGATATGATCACTTGATTGACCCTTAGGATTATAAGTTAGAGATCTCCCGCCATTATACGGAATCCCTAGAGCCTTAGTGGATGAACCAACAAAATAAATTCATAAATGCTAGCTAGAGAATGGGAATGAATCGATCATCTTAGGCATAGTGATTGCTAAACCTCCGCACTCTTCATCAAACTTGAAACCACACCCATCAATCCACTTTGCTTCGCTTTTACTTGTTTTCTTAGTTTCTTGTTATTTTAATTCCGTAGCTTTAGAATAAATCAAACCCAGTTTAGGACCAAGTAGATAGTGAAATAATTAGGATAACTAGAACCCAGCTGAGTCCTTGTGAGATCGACCTCGGGAGTTGCTAGATTAGGTACTATACCGATTCGTGCACTTGCGAGAATTATAATTTGTTCATCAATACACCATTAAGATCTCTTTTTGAGTTTTAGGAGAAGTATATGTGGTATTCCCGGGAGCATTTCCCAACACAAGAGAGGCTACCTCCTTGTTGTAAGAGGTCGTGTGCTTTACCAGTTTTAACAAAATTACCACGGTTACGTGAATCAACACTTTCATCATGACCTCTAAGCGGAATAGCTTGTAAAGTGATGAACAAATTATAATTCTCGCAAGTGCACGAATCGGTATAATACCTAATCTAGCAACTGTTGGGATTTTGTATACTGGAAGCACTTTTTATGCTTGTATACAATGTGTTTTCGTCCTTACCACTATTTTATTCTCCTATCTGATAAATATGTATATTTGCACATGTTATCCTTTATCTTGTATAAAAGTTAGATTTGTGTGGTGTGTCGGGTATCATAGAAGACAACACAAATTGGTTGAACTGACAAGATATAAACAGTTATCACAGCTGAGACAACTTAATGATAAGTTGTCGGTTTAAGCTGCAGTTTAGATAAGAAGTGGCTTGTCTTAGCTGCTTGTCTTTACTGGTACACTTAAGGTGGTGTATTGACGGATCACAGTGAGATGTGTTCTCCTAACTGACCTTAGTGGAGAACCAAGATCTCGGTGACTTAGCTGGTCTTAAGCTTGGTAAGACTTCAGCTGAGTGCATTTGGCTATCTATCACTTTGACCTACTATGATGAACGTCATCGCGACCGGATCTACGTATGTTGGGTGTTAGTAGTTATCTGTGGCTCAGGCTGGTTGTCTGTATCTTGCAACCGTATCCTAGTAAAATGGGTTGATAATATCCCCTGAGGAACTCGAAAGGATTAGCACACTAAACCCGGCCGGTTGATTAAGTTCAGATGTGTTAATAAGGTCGAGTGGTACTACTCAGGAATATAAGATGTTAATTAATTTAAGCTGCCAGTGAGCTTAATTAATTAACGGATATTTCTATCTTAAATACGGAGATCGATTAAGTCTAAAATACAAGCCCTTGCTCAATTTGGGATAAAGGGGTAAGTCAGCACGGATTCTCTAGTGGAATGAATCTGTGTTTATTAATTAATTTTGCTCTGGACTGAGCATGGATAATTAATTAATTTGAGGCCCAGCTTTATTTCTTGTATTGGATCCCTGATCTGGCCCAATTAGTTGCCTAGTTATTTATTATCTCTCAGAAATCATTATCAATGGATTAATGTATTTTTACATTATTTAATAATGTTATTTATCTGGAATTAATTGGCTGGGCCAATTAATTGATATATATGAGTAGCCCAGTGGATTAATTAATTATATTATGGGCTAATTATGTGGAAGCCCATTAGAAATATAATTAAATTAATGGGCTACAAATATATTAATATTATATTGGCTTTTGAAGCCTATATATATTAGCATTCTGTTCAGAAACAGATTACACATATTCACAAAATTGGAGATGCCAAACGTGAGTATAGAGAGACAATAATCTATTTTCTTCAGTTCTCTGACCACCCATAGGAAGAAAAAGGCTGGGGCACAGATTAGAAGATCTGACACAGGAGCAACAATCAAAGCCGCGACAACATACGAAGGAGGAAGGTATCGGTTTCTAACCCTCAATTATCCTTCAGCAACTCCCGAGGTCGATCTCACAAGGACTCAACTGAGTTCTAATTACTCTAATTATTTAACTATCTACTTGGTCCTAAACTGGGTTTGGTTTATTCTAAACTACGGAATTAAAATAGCAAGAAAATAAAAGAATACAAGTAAAATCAAAGCAAAGTGGATTAATGGGTGTGGTTTCAAGATTTGATGAAGAGTGCGGAGGTTTAACAATCACTATGTCTAAGATGATCGATTCATTCTCATTCTCTAGCTAGCATTTATGAATTTCTTTTGTTGGTTCATCCACTAAGGCTCTAGGGATTCCGTATGATGGCGGGAGATCTCTAGTTTATAATCCTAAGGGCAATCAGATGATCAAATCATGAACCTAAGGATCGTATCATGCTCAAGGATTTAAGGAACCATCTAAATTATCCCAAACCATTGGTGACGATCTATACACTTAATTACAGGTCTAAATAAATAATCGGGTATGATCCGTCGTGTTACCTATTACCTATATTCTCTACAATTATCTAAAATGATGGCCAGTCACATTAAAGAATCATAGAGAAATCAAAAGCAGGCTCAACAATTAAAAAACAAAATAATTCATTCATTGGAAAACTAGGGTTTGAATCAATCCATCAAAAACATAGATCCTGCTAAACCCCACACAAGGGGATTAGCCAATCATATTCGTAGGAAAACAATCACAAGATATGCAAAAAAAATCCATATAATTCAAGTATCAAAAATCCTAAACAAGATTGAGAAAGAATAATACAACCTAGAATCTAGCGGATTGATCCTCGCAGTTGGTTCTCGGGTTGTCGTCTTCAATCTTCATCTTGAATCTTCAACGGAGGGATGCCTTGGGTGCTTCTCTACTTTGGAGGGTGGAAGAGGTCGAAAATATGGTGTGTCATCCGTAGGAAAGAAGTCCGGAAGGGTTTATATACGTTTCGTGCAGAGAAAAGATGAGTTTGGGCAAAAATTACGCGGACCGTGGTCCAGCACAAAATACGGACCGCGGTCCGACCCCACGGAATTTTCAGTTTTTGAGTCAGAACAGTGCGGACCGCGGTCCAGCACAAAACGCGGACCGCGGTCCGACGTCTTAGGCCGAGCCACAATTTCCTACACTATCGCATTTTGGAAAAAAAACGCGATATCTCCTTCGATAACCGTTGGATCACCACGAAACTTTGCTACAATATTCCTAACATATAGAAGTAGGATGTGGACGGTGGAGATCGGAATCTAAGATCGTTAGATCCGTCTGCCACGTGATTTCCCAACTGCCTTGTTACAACAGCTCTGAAATACGGTTTCTTCAACATCCGGCTTCAAATCCTCTTCATTCTTCATCCAAACAACTCCGTATTTTCCAACAATGCATCAATGGTCATGATTTGTTTCATTTTGTTACAAATACCACCAAATATGCTCAAAACGCGCGAGAAACCTACAAAACCAAAAACCATCGAAAGTATACGATTCCAAACAAAACAAAAGCTAAAAATGGATAGAAAGTGATGTAAATAAGCTTAAAAAGAATACGAGGAGATGGTATAAAAACCACTCATCATAAAGCACAAAACTTTACAGAATCAATTGAGACTTGAAGCCACAGCTGGTTCCTGCAACACTTTCTTTACTTTGTTTATCCACTATTCTATCAATGTGCTGTGGTGAGTTCAGTAAATTAGTGAAATCATTGATGGCTCGCTTATGCAAAGAGTTCGGACCACTTCCTTCATGGATTAGCAAATGACAATTCTTCCCTTCATGAACTTCCTTCCACGATCGAAAACCATGAACAACGAATGTTGCATCTTTCGATCGGTCGCCGAATATAAAACACTTGTGACAAAATGCTGCATCTTTGGTGGAAGAATGCTCCAACCAATCAAATTATTTGTACCAACAACTCAAAAACTTTCTCTTGTATTTGTCGACTTTTCCAGAAGGATTTGGTCGATGAGGACCTGCTATTAGATAACGTCGCCGCATCTCATCGCTTTTATCAATCGGATAATCCCATATCATCTTACGAAGGCCTTGATCTCTTTCAAAATCTATTCACGTTGAGCATCTTCCTCTTGATCGATTCTTGGAACTTTAAGTGAAGGAGAATCATTATCTCTAGGTTCTCTTTCATGAACATCTTCACTTCCCACCACAACCTCAGGATTTGAAGAAGAAGATCTAGCCGTTGTAGATTGAGTGTTTTTATATTTGAAATAGAAATCAAGTTTCTTCATGTTTTTCTTCATATTATTCCTATTAGATCAAATTAATAAACATATAATTGTAATTTACACATAGTCTCAAATAGTAAAATTCTGAACTAACTTGAATCTCAAAATTTAGTCATTTATCCACAACATCAACAAGTCTAATACTTCAATTGCATCATTGACATAAGAAATTAAAAGAAAATAGCTAATTATCACAAAATACCCATAAAACAATTCAAATAAAAATTAAATTAGGGTTTTGAGAATCTTACCACAAAAGAGAAGAAATCAAGAATCGAAGAGTAAGGAACCAAGAATAACGTGCCACCGTGTCTCGTGGTAGTTGGGGGCGACAAACGCCAGATGTCGGACGTTGGAATTTTGAAGTCAAGTCCGTCTCTTAACTCTCTTCCGGATCGCTCCCTCCTCTGAAGTCCCACTCTCAATTCTCATCTATAGAGTATAGGCCACAACCCACAAAGATAAAATTAATTTATTGTTGTGGGGCCATAGAATTTACTTGCTGTTAATTGCTCCAATAGATTAATTTTGTACTACTAGAATTAAAATCTTAATTGGACTAGTAGCATTAAAATTTTGGATTTTATTTTGGGCCAATAGAATTAATTATTTATTTCTAGGCCCAGCAAATTGAACTAATACATTTTTAAATTCGCTTCAATATTTTAAATTTTCGTAAAATAAGGGGTGCGAAAATACTTTTTCCAAAAAATTTACACATGAATTTTGGCATCGACACGAAAAATGGGGTGTGCGGTCGCACCCACCCGCACCCCCTAGTACCGCCTTTAGATAGCTTGTGGTTTAATGTCCACTCAAAGTTGTTGGGATTTATTGGCCCAAATCTCAATTGGTTCGTGGCCAACAATCATAGGATGACCTGTTAAGTTAACCTAGCTCGTTGTGTGTACTTTATCCCCTCTCTCTCGATGTATATCTGTGTGTGTGTGCGTCGTTTATGTGTGTGAATTATGCGTGAGTTATCTTCGTGAGATATCCGTTCCTTCGTGTGAACCCTTTCATCTTAGTGGTGTAACCAGATTGCTTTGAGGCTGGAACCAAGACCTTTGTGGTCCAACCTTGGTGGTGTGTCCATAATCCTGAGATCATGACTCTGAGCCGCAGACGATTCGATGAGACGAGACCCTAATAGTGGTATCACGAGCCGAGGTGGTATATCGTCGAAATAGTGCTCGGGCAATTTTGTGTGTGTCGCACAATTTTCAGTGTTCGTCTTTTAATTGAAACCTAGTGCTTTCAATTATTTTATTGTGGTGTCTATTTTGAATTAGTCAAGATATATTTATAAAAAAGGGGGGAAATTGAAAACGAAAGTCAAAGAGAGAAGAAAGAGATTGTCTTGCCGCCGCCTTCAAGCAAGAAGAATATCGTGATTCTTATTCAAACGTCAGTAGTTCACCTCTTCCGCATAAAATCTGGCGTGTGTCGTTAGTCATGACCGTCTCCAGTTTTCGTCATCGCGAATCTAGCGTCTTCAAGCCCTTTTGTGCGTCTATCGCCCTACTTCTGTTCCCTCTGGTGTGTGTCACCGACAATTGCTCATCTCCATCGTGTCGCTACCCTCCGGGATTCCGGCATCTTCCAGCCCACGCGTCGCCCCTCCTCCCTCTGGACGTGTGTCGTCCACCGCATCTCCGTAAAATCAGAGGTGTGTCATCAATCGCTTTCTCTATCTGCGTGTTTCTGTCGGCTACATCATGTTTCCAGAGCGAATTCAGATTCGAGGGGTGGAGTCCAGTTGATGTATGCAATCGAATCTGTCGCTCAATTTCCAGTTCATCTAAGTGAGGTAATACAGGATTTCAGACGGAAATCCTGCTCTGGTAAAGTGGCTTAACCTCTCTGCATTTTAAATTCATAGAAAACTGCTAATTGGAGTAGTTTAGGATTGGGATTTGATGTTGATAGAATAGGATTAATTGCTTTGTGTGTTTTTTAAAATTATGTCTTCGTGATTGAATGATATTTGTGATCTCCCTTGTTTCCTTTGTGCTGCTGCTCTATATCGGTTATACTACGTGCTCTGTGCTTTGTGAAGATGACTTCTTTTTCAATTGGTATTGCTCCTTTTGATGGTAAGAAAATTTTTTGCATTTGGAAAAGAAAAATGAAAGTCATTCTTGTTGAAAAACGTGTTTCTAAGGCCATAGATCACTCGTATGCTACTAATGAAACTGAAGCTAGAAAGACTGAGATGAATGAACTTGTTATGTCCGCTCTTACTTTGAACCTATCTGTCTGTGTGTTAAGAAAGGTCGTTATGATTGATTCGGCTAATGAGTTGTGGGATAAATTGAATGAGCTTTATACTGATGCTTCATTGCCTTCTAAGATGTACTTGCCAGAACAATTCTTTAGGTTTAAGTTGGACTTAACTAAAGACATTGATGAGAATCTTAATGTGTTCACTAAATTGATTCATGGTATCAAACTGGAGACAAACACATAGATGATTATGCCCCAATTGCTCTTTTGAATGATATTACTAATACATATAGTGATGTAAAATATGCTATTAAGTATGGTAGGGATGAAGTGATTTTAGCTACTGTTGTGCATAGCTTGAAGAGTATTGGTCCTGAGACGTGGGTCAGGTGTAGGGGGGGGGTTGAATACACATGAATACAAATTTCTTTCTCAAACGCGAAGTCAGCTCTAGCTGAGTTTGCTACTGAGCTGAGTCAGATAACCAAATATGCTTCAGATCGCGTGGGCAGAAAACCTTCTACTGAGTTCAGCTCTACCGACTTTAGTCAGTCGAACAATAGTTTAGTAACAGAGTGTGTGCGGAAGTGTAGGCCCTATCAAACGTCTCGGTTAGAAAACACCGGTTTTTATGCTGAGTTTTATGAAATACGGTTTGTATACAGTATTAACAGTTAAGGAAAACAATAAATCAACACATCAATTTTTAAAGTGGTTCGGACACACTAGGTCCTACGTCCACTGTCCTGACCAAAGCAGGATACTTGTTATATTTATACTGAGCAAGTCTCAGTTGGTCTATTCACTGGACAGACGCAAACCTTGAAGTTTATACTGAGCAAGTTCTCAGTGATCTGTGCGCGGGACAGATTCTCTACTTATAGTCGTAGTGACTTTTACAAGGGTTCAAACTTGAAGAGTTTGAGTCTTCTCCAACTAAGAGGAAGTTCTTACAAATAATAACGGTTTCACAAGGATGTGAACTTCCTCGAGGTTTCTAAGCTAAAGATATTACAATGAACTTGCTTAGATAAAAGAAGGGGAACAAATTAAAACTCTAAGTGATGAACTAAGAGGGTTCTTCAATGGACGCTAGTTCTTCACTGGATTCTGCGTTGAGATTGCTAAGAGTTTGGGCGTAGATAGCTTGGGTTCCCGGTGTCGTCTCTGCATGCCGACTTCTCTTATTTATAGTCGTCGATGGTGAATAGATCCGTTGGAGGGAGGTCTAGCCACGTGTTGATACGACAAGGAAAACGGCTCCTTTAATTTGAACGTTGTTGAGTAGGTACACTGTAGAGATTCTCCTCTTTTTCAGTCTGAGAGCAGCTTTTGTCAGAGCAGTTGGTCGTTGTCGGCTCCTTATTGGTCGAGGTAGAAGGGTAGTTTAGACTTGTCAAACATCAAGGTTGACTTCCTCTGAATCCTCAGACCTTCAACTGAAGTGAATTTCCTACTGACGTTCTTCTAAGCATTCAGTGCATGGGCACAAATTCCTGAGCAGATTCAGCTGGGAATGGCTGTCCAGTTGACTTCTTCGATCCTGAGTTCTTCAGCTGAGCGCGAGGTCTTCTACTGAATCCTGCAGCTACTGAACTCTATCCTACTGAGTTCTAACAACTGAACTCGACTAGGTTATATAGATGCGAATGTACAATATTTAGCTAGGGTTTTGGGATCTATCAAATCTTAACAAAACTATAGATTCATCTACTGAATCATTATCCCAACAGTTAGATTTGAAGCATTATGGGGATGAGAGTAGTTCTAGTAGGGTGTTTTATGTGAAGGGTAGTTACATGGTAAGAAGTATGATAAGAATAGGTCTAAGGCTAGACCTAAGGGTAGGAATTGTTACAATTGTGGTGAAATAGACCACTTTATCAAGAACTGTCGTAAGATTAAGGAAGAGAATGAATCTAGTGATGATTCTAATCATGGAAAAGTCAATCTTCTTGATGACATGTTGAATCGTGTTTGATCTGTGTGATCTTGTGGCCCTTTTGTGCCTTGCTTTATTCTCTTTGTGAGTTAATGAACTTTGTATTCTTATCATGTGTTAATTTTTTGCGGTCTTTGTGTACCTCTTGTGGCTATGTGCCCTTATCTTTGTGATGTTAGTTCTTTGTAAGCTTAAGCATGTTGTGTGTTCTTGCTTGTAGGCTTAGTGCCTTGTTGCTTCCATGTGAAGGTTTGAGTGTGTAGATCTTATGCTTAAGTTGTTAGTAAGTTGGTAATATCAATGTGTTTGATGTCTTTACTTATTGCTTTGTGCATGCTTTGTGTTTTTCTGAATGCGTTTCAGTTTGAGGTGGAGCATCTTTGTGCATGTTCTTTATGTGGTGCATCTTAGTGCATGCGTTGTACTAATCTACGCTTGAAGTTTGTTCTCCTTGTATTTCTTGTTTTGAAGGTACCGCATGGAGTGGCGATGATGAGTCATGCGGGTAAATACTTCGTGTAAGGCACACCGGTATTGGGCCAAAGGTGGAGAGTGTTGGGATTTATTAGCCCAAATCTCAATTAGTTCGTGGCCCACAATCTTAGGATGACCCGCTAAGTTAACCTAGATCCTAACAAAAGCAAGGGAAAATTTGTCAAAGCAATATGGTATTGTACCTTTTTGTCAGTGGTAAGTTTAGCGCATTCAAATAAATTAACTAGAAATTGTTAGTAGGTGTCTATTATCTGAGATTTATCTGGTATTTCTTGATCCTTAATAGGGGGCATTGGTACCTATTGATATTGTGCAACTTCAATCATGAAATTGAAAGAGGGTCTCAATGCATTATGATTCTATTAGATTCTCTACAAGATGTAGATAATCCAATTCAATCATTAATACGAAAGTAAGTCCTATTTTGATTACTTACATTCCTATTTAATAATATGAGCATAATATTCAGATGATGATATTTTCTTTGCATAGATTTGTGCTTGAAATTTTAAAGTCTGAGATAAAGCTTGTGGGCAAAGCTTTGGTAAACAAAATTCCCCTACTAGTTCCAAAGGCAAGTTTCAGTCAAAGAAATTTTTCATAATTGTACCTTGATAGTGACTTTGATTACTTATTAACGAGCAGATGATATATCTTCTTAGGCTCCCCAACAAAACAATGGTGATGATTGTGGGACATTTATACTGTATTATGTTTACAAGTTTATGGAAAGTGCACCAGAGAACTTCAACCATTCAGATGGTTACCCATACTTTATAAGTTTATATTATGAATAGTCAACTTCTTTTTATATCTATCTGGATGACAGTTCTCTTGGCATATTTTATTAATCAATGGTCCAAATTATTGTAGATGAGAGAAGATTGGTTTATTTATGATGACCTAAGTGCATTTAGGCATTTTTTGGACATATTGTTTGGGCGAGCTAAAGCTAAGAAAGCTTCAAATGAGAAGGATATTATTTGTTCAGGTTTGTCAGGCATATTGGAGCCTAGCCAGAGGGAGTTTGAAGGCTACATGATAGTGTGGTTGATGAGAGTGAACTATTGGTAGAGGGTAGTGATGTAGTTGGTTTATAGCCAAGTTAGGGAGGAATTGAAGCAATAAATGGTATTGTTGTAGATGAGGTTGATGTAAAGGGAAGGGGTAAGGTTGCAGTTGGCAAGATATTACCAAAATGGGCTAGTACAAAAATAAAAGAGCAAATGAAGCAGATGGCAAAGAGCCTCCAAGGAAGGTCCTATAATACAATGATATTGATGAGGATGAAGAGTTTGAGCAGGATATTGCCTTCTATGAGGATTCTGACTACAATAACAATGAAAGAGAAGACATCTTTGAGGTCATTTTGGAGTTGGTCCTTTTGGAGTTTGATTCTAATGAGGCAAGGGAAGTTAGTCTAAGGAATTTCAGTAGCACTATTCTAGATGCTAGAAATGATTCAACTAGTGATCACAATAAAACACCTCATGATGATGGTCAGGTGGACGATGAAGAAGGGTCAAGTTCGTCTAAGAGGGCTTCTTATAAAAGATGGCAAATGTTGGATCTTCCAGTACTGAAGCTTCTTTATGAGGAATTTGGAACTGAAGCAGTTGAGAATGAGAATATTGATGCACATAGAGATTCTAATAAAGAAATCCACACAATGGCAGATTTTGAGTATGAAGATGGCAGAAAGTCTTTAATTTTGCAAGGGATGAGGATGATCCAATCTTTAGGATTGGTATGTTGTTCCCCACAAAGCAGGTGCTGAAAAAAGCTATATTTAACCATGGGATCAAGTATGACAAGAATATAAAGATTAAGAAAAATGTCAAAGTAAGGATGTCGGATTGCGATTGGAAGTTGTATACCAGAATATATGATAATAACAAGACCTTCAAGATAAGAACTCTTCAAGCTGTTCACAAATGTCCAAGGGACATGGAACACAACATGACAAGTGTTGAATACTTGGCTGCAAGATACATGGACATTTTTCAGTCTGATAACCCAACTATTATTTGTGAGTTTTAGTAGACAGTTAGGAAGGATCTTAAAGTAGGCTTGGATTAGCGGAAGGGTTATAGAGTCAAGTACCTGGCAAGTGATATGATTGAGGGAAATTTCTCAGACCAGTACAAGTTGGTCCACAACTATATTCTGGAGATTGAACAAACCAACCCGGGGACAAGGATTGCGGTTGAGATTATTGGTTCTTCCAATAATGGGGATGAGAGATTCAAGAGAATATATGTGTGTTTGGAGGCACTGAGAAGGGGGTTCAAAGAAGGGTGCAGAAGAGTTGTTGGTTTAGATGGGGCATTCTTATAGCGTCCACATAAGGGTTGTTTACTAACAACAATTGGAGTGGATACCAACAATGGCATGTACCCTATAATGTATGTCATAGTTGAGAATGAAAATAGCAGCAGATGGAATTGGTTCATCAATAACATGTAACAAGACTTGGAAATTGATCAACCAGCTGATTGGGTAATCATTATTGATAGACAGAAGGTAAGACATTGCTCTATTATAATTTATTGATTCATAATTTATTGAAGTAGAATAATTGTCATTGCGTCTCCAATAATGTATGGTCTCATTGAAGCAAAGAGCACTAATCTTCATGGGATTGAGCAGAGGTATTATTTTATGCATCTTCACAATAATATGAGGAAAAATCATCTCGGAGAAGAACTGAAGGACTTGTTCTGGAGTTGTGCAAAAGCTACACCCATCCGACAATACGAACATGAGCTCAACAAATTATGTGGTGCTGATAAGGAGGTTGTTGATTGGTTGCAGACTAACACAAGTCAAGAGCCCACCCACTTCAGAAGTACAAGTTGACATGATACAAAACAATCATACTGAAGCCTTCAACAAACAGCTACTTATTGTAATAACTAAGCCAATTTTGGGGATTTTGGAGAGAGTCCGGGTTTATCTAATGATGAGATTGCAAGCAAGGAGGGAGTAGATGGGAAAGCTGAAAGGGAATATTTGTCCTTCAATTCTCATAATCTTGAAAAAGATAAAATCAGATTCAGTTCGTTGTGCTGCTACTTACTGTGGTGAGTCCAGGTATTAGGTCCTCGAAGTAAATATGGACCAGTTTGCTATTGATCTTGATCAGAGAAGTTGTACATGCAGGAAATGGGACATCATAGGTCATCTATTGATATTGTTATTTATAGTTCAATTGATTTATAATCTATATCTGCTTGGACATTTATTCATGATGTGGCAGTTTTGGGATTGCAAGGACTAAAGCCGGAGGAATATGTCGATGAATGTTATAGTGTGGAGGTTTATAAGAGATCATACACTCCTCTTATTTGTCCAGCAACCGGTCCAAACAACTGGCCAAATTCCACAAAAAGCCACTTCTACCTCCATCATCTATCAAAATGCGTGGCAGACCTAGAAGAAAAAAAAAACTTGAAGATGAAGAGAAGGGCTACAGAAAACACAAGATGGTGTCCTAAAGCTAAGAAGGGCCGGATTGACTAATAATAAGTGCACGAAGTGTAATGAGAAAGGGCACAACATGAGGAAATGTCCAAATGTCTCTGCACGGGCTTGCAAGGATAAATGTTCCAAATGTGGTGCAATAGGACATAACAAGAATGACTGCCAAAAAATATATGATGAAGGGCTGCAAGAGGAGAAGGTTAGTTAAACATATATTTTAGGGTGATACTTTTCTAATTATTCCTTACAAGTTTTGAATATAATATGTACAAGTTGTTGTTGGAACTTGCGAAAGGTTGCAAGGAAATACTACAGTGATAGGATAAAGTACCCAGAAAGCTAACAAACAAGTTAGTTTCTTTAATTTAATGTGTTGAAAAGTTGGACTGTTTCTGTGGATTATTGCTTTTGATATGTTTGGTTGGTTTTTTTGGTACATTTAGATTGTTTCTTGCATGTACATATCAGCTTTGTAATGTTCTTGAATATATTGATTGGGATGGTTCATAGTTTGAGATGAACATATGACAATTGTTTGTTGGTCCAGAGATGAGCCTTCATGTTGGGGGGGGAGGGGAGGGGTGAATAAACCTGAGTGCAAATTTCAACTCAAACGTGAAAGTCAGTTACTATTGAGATATGCTACTGAACGAGTCAGTTAGCCAAATAAACTTTTTCGATCACGTGGGCAAAGGGTATCTGTCTACTGAGTACTATCTACAGACTTCAGTCAGTGAACATTAATTCAGTATTGGATAAAATGCAGAAGTGTATGCTCAAATGATTTTTGTCTCGGTTTGAAAACACGTTTTTATGCTGAGAATGATTTTTAAAGATCAGTTCAATAAGCTGAATAATAGATCTCTGGAGTGAAGAACTAATTATATCTCTCTGTGTATAAGTTCTTAGTTGTGTAAGTTGTTTGGTTGCTAGAGCATTTGAATGCTTGAATGCTTTTGGTTCTTGTGTCTTCTCTGCATGAAGACTCTTCTCTATTTATAATCTCGACTCATGAATAGATCTGTTGGAAGAGGTCTAGACACGTGTCGAAAATGATGAGAAAAACAGTCATCTTGAATTTTAATGCCATTGTAGAGATTCCCTGTTTTTCAGTTTATGAAGCAGCTTATGTCAGTGCAAGTACGGCGCTTGCAGCTCCTTAGGTCAGAAGGTTGGTGAGACTTGTTCAAACTCCAAGCGGATGCTGAGTTGACTTCCTCTGATTCCTCGGACACTTTTAATGAGTTTTCTCCTACTGACATTCTTCTAAGATATTCAGTACTTGACACGATTTTCTTTACTGATTCAGTGGTTTCTGAGACACCCAACTGAGTTCCACATGTTGAGTCATTCCAGCTGACATAAGATGTTCTACTGAACCTATCAACTATTGAACTCTAGCTAGCTTACTAAGTTCATAACATGCTGAACTCAACTAAACTATTACATTATGAGGTTCATCATTCAGCTAAGAGGTTTTGGAATCTTCAAATCTTATCATACTGAATCTCATACCCAACAATTTTGTCACCTCATAAGCTTGCTAAAAAAAGGAAACCAATTCGGTGTGGTTGGTGTGGCCAGCAAGGTCACAATAGAGCAACATGAACTGAAGCTAGAGCATTTTTCGCAAGGAGGCAACGTCAAGATGTTAGATTGAAGTCGTAGGAGGAAGTATTTTGCACAACTATATCACTGTCTTAGATTGCATGTTTTGTCATAAAATTGTGATTGCTTATTTTGAAGTAAATATTATATATTGAATGGTTATTTTGAAGTAAATATTTTGGGTCACAATAACTTTTATATATATTGGTTAATTTGAAGTATATATTTTGCATTTCGAATTAAAGCTGTTAATGTTGGTACGGGATCTCAATTAGCCTGTATTTTGCAAATTTAATGCAATATTCCGCCGATACGAATCAATGAGCTTATTTCTCTAAAATTAGTGAAATCATGTCCTCAAACTGTTTTAATTTGTTAAATAGGTCCCAAGTAATTATTCATTTACAATTTTAGTCCATATATTACCAAATTCTAATTTTTCTCTTTCAATTTTTTAATTTTTTTCATAAAATTCGAATTGACAGCCAAATTGACGGAAAATTTAACGGAGGGACAAAATTAGCAAAAACAAGTACTTTTAGGCAAAAAAAAAGATCGATGACAAATATCACAAAAATGCGAAGATTGGGCACTATATTTGCCAATTTGCTAGTTTATTTACCCTAGTTAATTTGAAGTAAAATTTAGGGTAGAAAATATTTTAGTCAAATTGGTCCTCCGAAATTTTATTCTGAAAGTACCATTTTAATATTTTAATATATTTTTTAAAAATTGTGTTGAGCAACCCTTGATTTACGGAATAATTAACGGAATGATCAAGTTGGCCAAAAATTTAAATTTTAAAAAGCTCAAATTTGGGGACTATTTAAGTTAATTTGCCAATTATAAATATATAAGAATTAGTTATTGGACGAGTTTAGCACAAAGCCCAATCGGTCCATCGGATCATCGGGCTCGGAATATAGGTCTTATTCATGGGCGGATCCAAGGGGGGGCGGGTGGGTGCGACCGCCCCCCCGAATTTTTGTGCAATACTACGAGTTATCTTTTATTTCTAGTAATTTTTATACTTGTTCCAATTAAATTTTCGAATTGGCCCCCCGAAATTTTTAAATTTGTTATCCTAACTTTGAAAATTTTAAAAAAACGTATATTAAGTGTCACATATTTTAGTGGAGGTGTAGATTTTGAGTTTTGGATACCTAGTTTGGTAGAGTCAACTTATAGAACTTGATGTAATTAATATACTATATTTTTTGTTTGATGCAATTAATATACTATGTTTGTGTTTTCTTTTTTCATGTACTTATTGATATAAAATTAAGAACATTTGAAGTATAAATAAACTATCATTTAAATACATATTAATTCCTCAGTTAGATATTGTTATTCTTCATAATTTCCTCTAACTAAATTTAGAGTGATGTCAAAAATGGATTGTGTATTATATTTTTTGAATAAATATAAAAAATATATGAGTTATTCATGAAAGAAGAATTTAATCTTTAAATAAGCCATAAAACATAAGTATAATTAGATTTAAGTAGAAAAATGTGCTAAATTTTTTTTTTCGGGGGCTCCGCCCCCGAACCCCATACAAAGAAAACTCAATCCCCGATAAATTTTGCCCCCCTAATCGAAAATGTTGGATCCGCCCCTGGTCTTATTTGTTCTGGGACTCTAAATTATGAACCAAACCTTATCCTAAATGTGGGCAGATCGAGCCAGCCTATTGGATCAGATAGTTTTGGGTCAGTTTTGACATGTAGTGCATACGAATTTTCACAACTATTTATACAGTGTTAAATTTTCATTAGTACAGATTCGATGGCGATGGTACTGACAAATGACTTTGTTATTGGTATTTGTTCGTTTTATTAACCACAGGGGTTACTCTTTTGTAATTTATAAATCCGTATAATTTTTTGTAATTTAGATCATATTTTTAATATAAAATCGTGTATATACGTTATATTCTTACAGGAATAAACTTATATTTTAATCAAATTAGCCAGAAAAAAAAAAGAAAAATTTAAAGCCAAGACCCACATTATTTGAGGAAATAAAAGAAGAAATTATGTGGCAGCCGCGTCTAAGGAATACGGAATTCCATCTTCTAGTTTTATTTATTTTTATTCAATTTATTTTAAAGTTGGGGAATTTCCTCCAATATGACAGGGCTACAATTACCTAATTTTTCACACAAATAAATAAATGGAATAATGGAAAAATAATTTCTTAGTGATTCGATTGTATTTTTTCAATCTTTTCATTTCTAATCCATCTGCCGTCAGTTGCCAGCGGCCTTAATCTCTCTCTCGCTGTGTGTATATATATATATATATATATATATATCTATATATATTTGGTCCATTTAACATCAACAGTTCTTCCTTCGATTGCGTATATCCTATTTCTCTCTCTCCCAATCTCTTTCTCTATTTCGTCCGGTCGTCGACAATCACTCCTTCAATTTTGTAGATCCGAATCGCAAACTCCACCATTGACACCAATCCTGATCCAGAACCTGATCCGACATTGTATGGCGGCATCACGACGTCTACGGGAGCTCCAATCACAATCCGCCAACAAGGTCTGCGTCGATTGCCCCCAAAAGAACCCTCAATGGGCGTCGGTCTCCTACGGAGTCTTCATGTGCCTCGAGTGCTCCGGCAAGCACCGCGGCCTCGGCGTCCACATCTCCTTCGTCCGATCCGTCACCATGGATTCCTGGTCCGAGATCCAGCTCAAGAAGATGGAGCTCGGAGGTAACGAGAAATTCAACAATTTCGTCTCGCAGTACGGTTTCCCTAAAGAGACTGACATTGTTGTGAAATACAACACGAATGCCGCCTCCGTCTATCGCGATCGCATCCAATCGCTCGCCGAAGGCAAACCCTGGCGCGATCCTCCCGTGGTGAAGGAATCGTTGAATTCAAATAAGAATGTGGGGAATAGTTACAGTAGTAATCCCCCTATGAGTGGCAGGAACGGTAATTCTGGAGGTGATGCCGGTTGGGATAATTGGGATAGTTTCGACAATGGCGGCAATGGTAATAATATTAGGCGAAATAATACCGTGGGGGATTTTAGGAGCTCCGGTAGTGGAGGGAGTGCGCCGTCGCGGTCGAAATCCACGCAAAATATATATTCGAAAGCGGAATTGGAGGCATCTGCGGCGAATAAAGAGGATTTTTTCTCGAGGAAGATAAACGAAAATCAGTCCAGGCCGGAGGGGATTCATCCCTCGCAAGGTGGAAAGTATGTTGGTTTTGGATCGAGTTCGGCGCCTTCACCAAGGAGGAACGACGATGTAGATGTTCTTTCGGTTGTTTCTCAGGTCTAGCTCTCACCAACTTTGATTGATTGTTTGTGGTGTGTTGTCGTTGGTGTAAATGTGTTTATGAAAGTGTTGTTGTGCATATGCAGAGATTTGGCATGTTGTCGATGGCAGCTCAATCGGCCGCAAATGCTGTTCATGCTGGAACTAAGGAAATCACCTCCAAGGTAGTTCATTTTTGTTTATTGTTATTTTGATAGAAAAGGCATGCCATTTTTGGAAATGATGGATTCTATGATGCAATGTTTATATATTTAGAGGTGAATCTATTGATTCTTATCTGCATTTTGATTTCTTATGCTTTCTTGTTAAACACAGGGATATGAATGTCCTTATACATGTAATATATATAGCCTTTCGCTTGCACAATCACATAACCTTTAGTTATAGACTTATAGCTCCCTTAGGGGCGTTTGGTTGAGGGTAATCAGGAAAAGGAAAGGGAATGATTCCGTTAATTAGTGTTTGGTTCGTATTTTTGGGGAATCCGATTACCCAATTTGGGGGTTTCAAAAACCCTTGGTACCCCTATTTTCATTCCCTTGCTAGAGGCTGGGACTTGGTTTCCTTTCCCCTTCTTTTCCCCCTTCATTTTTTTTTCCACATAAAAAAATTCTCTTCAATCTCCTCTCTCTTCTTCAACCCACCATCGCCGCCTCCTCTACTCCCTCTCTCGCCTTCCGCCGCCGGCGACGTCTTCACCATCGCCGCTTCCTCTGCTCTCTCTCCCTCTCCCTCATTCTTCACCTCCCTCTCCTCTCGTTCTTCAACATTATCTTGTTTCCCTCTCTCTATCAAATCAGTGGGTACTGGGAGAAATCGGAGCAGATTCTTTCCTTGGACAACGCCTCACTCCCTGTGTTCTTAAAACCGGCCCGGTCATTGACCCGGAAAAATATTTTTTACCGGTCAAACCGGTTCAACCGGTGGGTTGACCCGGTGTGACGTCATAAATATATGATTATTAAAATATATAAATACATATGTATTTTAATAATACTAATAAATATTAAAAATGACTTACAAATATAGAAAATAAATATAAGCATATTTACGACTCCCAACCGATGTGGGATGAGTGTAAGTAGTTAGATGGAAAAAAAGTTGATGAAAAAGAAGAAGAAACCATCCCATATCGAATAGAGAAGAAAACCAAACAGAAAATTAACCTATAAATCCCTCCCTCCTTGTTTTAGTCTACCAACATTAACATAAATGCAGTTTAAATTTATTAAGCATTTCTCATTTATGAAAATAGGGTTTTGCTTTCGGTTATCATACTAATTGAAACCGAACATGGATCGGTTATCGGCCAACAGAAAAATCGATCGGTTTTGAATTTCTGAAATCGAACCGATTTGCAACCCTATTTTTTTCAATTTTAATTTTTTTACATTCAAACCGAGTTATCGGCTCACATGTAGTGTAGTTGGTATTTCCACTTCTGCGCAAGTGGTTGATCTTGAGTAAGGTCTTGGGTTCGATTCCCGTTAGGGACGATTTGTAATAAAAATTTCCTTCCGGTTCACGGGTACCGGTTCAACCGGTCGAGCCGGCCGGGTCGCACCGGGTCGATAGCCAAAACGAGCCAGTACGTAACCCGGCCCGGATTTTTGACCGGGTCCGGGTCAAACCGGTTGAACCGGCCGGGCCGGGCCGGGTTTCAAAACATAGCTCACTCCCTCTTTCATGAACTGAATGTAGAGTCAAATAATTATGTGAAGACCTCTGTGCCTTGAATGGCGAATTTGAATTGCTTATGAAATGTAGCATCTTCTTTCAGTTGGAGCAATATAAAACTGTTCCGTTGTTCAAGATTGCAACTTTATCATCTGGGCCTTTTGCTTTCTTGGATTTTTGCCTAAAGTTGGAGGATTCTTGGAGGTTCAGTGAGAAATTTGTGGTAGTTCGCGGATAGGGAAAAATGAGGAAATTTTTGTTTTGAAATGGTGGATTTGCTTTATGGACTTTGATTTGTGGGCTGCTTTTCTGATATATGCTGTTGATCCTTGTAGTTGGAGAATGGTTACTTGTTCCTCAGATGGTTATGTCTCTGCTCTGTAAGTTGCAGAAGTTGAATATTTGATTCCCTATGTATGTACCAAACAGTCAAAATGTAAAGGAAAGGGAATCGATTCCCTTTCTTTGGTCCGAACCAAACAGGATGGCAAAAGGGTAATCATTCCAAAACCTTTCCTTTCCCTTTCCTGATTCCTTTCCTTTCTCATTGTCGAACCAAACGACCCCTTAATTCTTTCTAATTGAAATAAATTGCTCGTGATAAAAGAACTAGCTGCCCAGGATCTAGGTGTTAGGAGTTGTAGTTTATCTCGTTGCAAAAATGAGTTATGGTCAGGTTAAAGTGAGTTGCTCATTGATCTCTCTTTCACAGGTAAAAGATGGAAGTTATGATGACAAGGTGAATGAAACCGTGAACATTGTTACGGCAAGAACATCAGAGATAGGACACAGAACATGGGGGATTGTTAAAGGGGTAATGGCTTTGGCCTCCCAGAAGGTTGATGAGTTCACCAAAGAAGACTCAGGCTTTCCGCGGAATGATAGCAACAATAACGATTATTATCAGGAGTCCGGACAGAAGTTTACAGGATGGAATTCATCCTCCAGTCAACAATTTACCTCTGCTAGCTGTGCCTCATGGGATGATTGGGATGTCAAAGACAACAAGAACGAAGAGCCCTCAAAAGGGTCGACCTTTCAGAATGGAGATAGCTGGGCTGGCTGGGACGACAGTAAAGATGATGGGTTTGATGATTTCCATCAAAGTCCATCTGATAAGAATTCAGTGGGTTATAATGGAAAATCAGATTCCAAGTGGTCGGGGGCTGGGTTTCTTTGAGGTTAGTCAATCTCATTCCCCTCCTTAACTGTTGCCTTCCAGATTTACTTCAATATGAACACATTGTGGTGGGTTTGTGGATGAAAGTGGTCTGTTATTGTAAAATCTCTTGTAGTTTACCTGAAGAGGCCAAGATACTGTCAGGTACTGCTTATTTGTGTTGCCATGACAACTTTTTCTTCTTTTTAAGATTTAATTTAGACTGTTTAAAGATTTGAAACTACAATAGTGGGTTTTTGGAAACATATTCTTCTGTACTTATTATGATTTACACAAGATACATTGTAGTTTATATGTATATATATATATATATACTTCCTGTTTTGCCATGGTTATGTTGGCTTTTCTTTTACTTGGCTTCTTTTTTCATGTACTGATTGCTTTCTGTTGTTCTGTTTTTTTTTCGGACGAGGTAAACATGCACCTTCTTTGATTTGTTTGCATATAATAATAAAAGAAAGTACATTTTACATTACATTGAAGATCTGAAACTATATTAATTCAGTCAAGAATTAATATGTTTCTAACTTGGTTGTTCTAGTCACACCAAAGATTTTAGCCCATTGCCTCTTTTGCCTCCTCCACCCTCTGCTAGTGCACTCTTTGAATCCGGTGGCTCTTTCATTGTACGTTGTTGAACCACCAGCACCGACGCGGAAATGCCGTGGCCGGACGAGGCCAACAAGTCACCAATTGGGCCGAGCTCTGGGTGCTCCATCACCGGAGTCACCGCCGTGGCGGAGGAGCACGGCCAGCCTTTGCCCACTAATATTAAGTCGTAGTCGCGGCTTCTCCCAATTGCAATAACTTCATCTACTATGTTGGTAGCTAATTTATCTATCATTTCCACTCTGCCTTCCAATCTAGTCAATTCTGCCAGAGCTCCTTCATCATTCACCTAGTAAAACACATATACTTCATTAGGGTTTTTTTTCTCCATGAAGAGGAACCGTAATCGCTCTCCAAGGTGCACATTTGACCCTTTTTAAATTATATTAGTGGAATTCGAAAATATGACTTAAGACCATACAATCATATCAACCTATAATTACTAAGCATTTAACTTCATAAGATAATTAATTGGTTAAAAGGGAAGCCTTACCTTCACCGGAGGATTGCTGTCGGAGGCACCGGAGATTGTTCCATCGTTCTCGATAAATCTTATCACCGCCACCTTTACCGCCGGGTGCTCTGTCATCCTTCTGACCAATTCCAACGCCTCCTTGTCGTCCGGCCCTCCAAAAAACAAGATGCATACATTTTGCACCACTGTGGAAGTTGGCACCGGAATCAAATCTGCGCCGCCACCGCCATATCCCCGGTCCACCAGCACCGCCACCGTACATGGCGCCTCCTTTAGAACCCTCTCATTCACCCCTCTCCACCGACTGCACACAGTCTCCACCATATCCTCGCCGTCGATTTTCCTCACTTGCTTGTGGAAGGGAAGCACTATCATCGCCACCGCCTTCTCCTCCGCCACGTGGCGGATATCGTCATGCATGGTCGCTAATGCCGATATGGCGGTTGCCGGACGGACATTAACACGGCTGAGCTGGCTGTTTGCCTTTAAATACCAATAATTCGACGGGGATTAGAATTCGAAAAAATTTAAATTAAAGGGTATGTCAAATTACCTGAAGCGCGGCGGCAACTCGGTCGGCCAACTGAGTTCCGGCGCTGAGGCGATTGATGAGGGGGAAGCCATTCTTTCGCAAGCGCTGGACCATTATAATGGAAGAGGAGCGCTCGGTGAGTTCGACCAGGTGCATGACGTATAGTTTGAGGCGTGATGATTTGTTGGCGGAGCGAGTTGACTCGATAAGTTTGAGGAGAGAGGGGATGTTGGAAGGGCCGTGGACGCAAGCCAGAATGCGGAACTCGCCGGAGGAAGCGGTGGAAACGGACTTCAGGGAGTGGTCGGCGGCGGAGAAGGCGCGGAGGGGTTGGTAGATGGCCATGACAGTCGGTGTGGTGAGGAAGGTGGTGAAAAGCGCCATTAGGACTAGTATAGCAAATGCCTCGTCGTTCAAAACCTTCAACGAAGAAAATATTAAAAAATAATACCAATTCAAAACTTTTAATATAAAAAAAAATATCTATTTTAAATAATTCATAATATAACATTCACGATAAAGCTAAATTGATTAAAATAATTTTAGTTTTTTTTCAATTTTCAGACTCGTTAAGTCTGATTTAATAGAGTCAATCCCAAATTATAAAAATAGGTAGAACGCCTAAATTTTTCATTTTTCAGACCGATTAAATCTCTACTTGACGAATTCCGTGATAAGCATTTTCATAAAAATAAAAAAATATTATTAATTTAAATTAACCTTAATGGGATTGAAGACTAGATTAATCTAGATATATCTCTTACGCAGAAGTATGTATTAATACCAATTACACTATATATTGTGGGTACTTCATAAAAATAAGTACACCATGTTGAGTGGTTGCAGTTACCAATTGGAACACGGCCACAACTTAAGTCGATTGATTAAAAATATTTGTTTTTATCATACTTATTTAAATACAAAATGATTGAAATCAGACCTAATCAATCTATAAAGTGTAAAAACATGAGGTATTTTAATTATTTTAACTATAGTTAAATCTCGATAAAGTAATATTCGATAAAGTAATAATCTCGCTAAGATAATAATCTCTTCGGGTCCTGATATGAGTCAATGCACTAAAATAATGTTCGATAAAGTAATAACCTCGTTAAATTAATATTTTTTCTCGATCTCAAAGTTATTACTTTATCGAGATTTAAGTGTATATTGTAAATGTTAGAAAGAAAGTGTCACTATTTAATAAATTTTCAAATTAATTATTTGAGAATACATTTAATTTAAATTATTGTAAAATTACTAACCTTCTTCTCCTTGCCAATATTAAGAACAATCAACTCCACCAGCCCTTTAGTGTTCATCAACACGCCCAGCGCTATCGACTCCCTCGCCGGAATCATAAACATCATCGCCACCGCAAAAGTCCCAATAATCTTCCCGGCGCACGCCGCCGTGATCACCAGCGCCAGCAGCCCCCACGCCTTCCCGCCGTTGATCTTCGTCACGTCAGTCTTCAGCCCGCTCGACGCAAAATATAATGGCAGCAACAACCCCGAAACGAAATCCTCAATCCTCTCCACCAATTGGCTCGCGAAATCTCCCCCTTTCGGAATTATCAAGCCGAAGATGAACGCGCCGAAAATCGCGTGCACGCCGATCGAATCGGTAATGAAACCGGCCGCCAGAACGCCGCCGAGGGTTAAGCAGATGTAGGCTTCGTCCCCGGCGTTGTCGCGCCATCGCCGCTCCACCCACTTCATCGCCGGCTTGATCACCACCATCATGAAGCCGACGAAAACGACGCCGGATAACAATACCCATACTGAAAGCAACGGGCTTTTCTTCACCCCGTCATCGCCGTTACCTAAGATTAATATTAGTGTGTGTAGATTATACCGGAATAACGATAACAATTCATGAAAAATATTTAGAATACGATTTTAGTGAACAAAGTTATTAATCGATATTAATTTAGATATCATAGAAACTCTAAGATGGCAAGAACGCAACTACTTGGGAAACAATATGGGTAGGCAGAAATCTGTAATTTCAAAACAAAATATTTTGAAAAAAAAAATCAATATGTTGTACGATTTGAGATCGATTTGGCCCACCCATACTTTAAATCCGCCCCATACGCAACATCCTATCAGCACGTGCCATAGATGAGCTCATCAATAATATTCATTTGAATATGTCACATTCTATAATAAAATCAAAATCGCAAACATAACATACTAGGGATAACTATTTATACCAAGACAACCCATGCGCCACTAACAAGCTGGCGATACTGTTACTTAGTACCACTTTTATCAACCTATTTTCCACGTTTTATTCATTCTTCAATATTAAATTGTGTATTTAATTCAATAGTAATATATGACTAATATATGATCATGCCCATGCAAAAGTCGATAAAGTGATCCAATTTTTAGAAAGATTTTAACTTCTCTAAGACATTAATTAGTGATATATAAAATCGAAACCTAGTTATATTAATTAGTTTATACCGGCGAGAGCGACGGCAAGCGCAAGCAAAATCCAAGCGGCGACATCGTTGAGCGCGGCGGCAGCCATGGCGGTTTCTCCCACCGGCGTGGTAAGTAGCTTGAGCTCGGCCAACACACGCGCCAACACGGGGAACGCCGTTATAGAAAGCGCGACGCCCATGAAGACCAAGAACTGCGGAAAACCCACCGCGTCGGCGCCGTCGATGGCTTCGCGGAAGACCAAGGCCACGAAGATGCCGATGGTGAAGGTGAAGGAGATTCCAGCCACCGCTATGGCGAATGCGCGCCACCCGCTCCGTCGTATGGACTTCAAGTCGAGCTCGAGGCCTACGAGGAAGAGGAAGAAGAGAAGCCCTAGCCCCGCCACAGATTCCAGAATCGGCGTACTCCATTTGGGGAAAATCCGCTCCATGTAAGCTTGATTCCGGCCAAGTGCAGACGGCCCAAGTAAAACCCCTCCCTACAAAAATTCGAGAAGTTTCGCCATGAAAAAATATAAATTATAAAAAAAAGAAGAGAAGTTTGTGCATGAGAGAGAGCGTACGACTATCTCTGCAATGACTTTGGGTTGACGGAGGGGTTTGACGAGGACGGCGAGCAAACGGCAGACGGTGAGGATTAGGGTTGCTTGGACAATGAGGAGAGGGAGAGCATAGTCTAAAGGGTTGTCGCCTTGCCACACGCCGTCAGATGACGTCTTAATTGACGTTACATTCACACCCATATCTTAATCAATCACAAAGTATTGTAATTTTTAGTTCAAAGAAGTGATTGATTCTTGATCTCCTTTCCTCCCATGATATTGTGTATTTATATTAGTGCAGCTCTTTAAGTGCCTAGGACGGTGATAGTTCTAGTGTTATTTGATGACGATAAATTGATGTCCAAATAGTTTGTGGAAGTGGGACTTCTCAGTTTATACTTTATAGTGGTTATTTGAATTATCTCTCGAGAAACTAATGTTATTGAAATTATTATAATGATATATTTGAATAAATAGATATTAGTAAAATTGGAACTTGAAATAGTTTACTTTTGAGGAATAATAGTACATGTGTCGCACTTCTGCAGTATGTAATTAGGTCGACAGAACAATCATTTTTATTGGAATTATTGTGAAGCATTTGCAGGGTTAACCCCTGTCATTGTCAAGGATAGATATCCAACACCAATTATTTATAATAGTAATCAAATAGACCAAATGAAAAATAATTTTAATCTATCACTAAATAAAAATACAAAATTAGATATTTTGTTCTGAATTAATGATTGAATGATGTGAGTTGTAAGAATTTGTGCCATCAACAACTTTTTTTCGTTTGAAATGTGTAGGGCCGATGAGGGGCCGAAGGGGAGTGTCCATCGGCCCTCCATCGGCCGCGAAAAAATAAAAATAAATAAATGGGATGGCCTATACAATTTTTCAGCCCTCATCTTATCACAGCAGCAAAAGTCAACAAAAGAGGACAAAATAATTAGATATGTGTTTTAAGATAGTATAAGACTAAATTTATTTTTCATTTAACTATTTTGCTAACAATATACATTACCACTACTTAAAATTCAGGTGCCAGATTGTTAGTGGAGTATTTTTTTTTATGGTTGAATTTCTAGCATGACGAAAAATGACACTCGAGTGTGTATATATATATAATAATGTCAATAAGTGCTAACAATATTAAAATATAAGAGCAAACATCAGGTGCCAGATTGTTGTTGCATGATGCACATTAAGGAGATACTAAATCTATATTTGGTATATTTTTAATACCGTCCATATTAGTAGTATAAAATTCTTTTGAAGATGGAGATTAAAAAAAATGATATTATGTGGTGTATTTGTTTGACTTTTCAGTAATAAATTTGTGGTTATAAATTCTTTGCTCTTTTTATGAACAACAAGATATTACTAACAAAACAACATTTTCGTAAATATAAGACACTACTAATGAGATGAGGGAGTACTTTCTATTGGAAAATAATATCTACTATACTGAGGTGCATGTTGGGTAAACGCCACTTTTGTGCAATAGATTGCAAATCATATAAGAGATGCAAATCACCTTTTACTAACCCATAGTCCACGGGTGGCAAAATCACGCATCATAATTTTGGTGAATTACAAACTCGTGAACTTCAGCCACAAGCTAAATACCTCAACCGTTACGTCATAGCAACAATTAAATAAATAAATTGAGCACTACATAGTTACAATATTAGCAAAACAGTACTTTTGCATATAAGCATATGTCATTTATCAAATATTCGTTTATGGATCAGAATTAAAAATATAACATCAACAAATCTGAGAGCAATAAAAGATTAGGAAAAGAAATTGATAGCCACAATTTTCTAGAACTATTCATACGGTATTGGAACATTATAGTAGCAATGGAATAGTATTTGTTTGTTGAATTCGAACCAACTATCAAAGTTGAGGAGAGTAACACGTAAAAGGACGTGAATCTTATCATCTTCAGACTTGAATATGTATTAAAATTTGATTCTTTTCCTAAATTACATGCTTATTTTAATGAACGAAGTGGATAAGATTAAACCAAAGGGCGAGATTGGCATCAAATCTAATTCATCATACAAAAACAGAATATTACTCTGTCCTATTGATAATTATCAATAGTCTTATTTCCTTTTTAGGTTGTCCGCTCATCTTATCTCATACTTAAATGGTAATAAATGAGTAGATCACAATTATCTAAATAAGTGGATCATATTATCTTATACTTTTATACCACTATTTTAAATTTTTACAATCACTATCTTAAATTCGACATCGAAACTTAACAAAATATTATCAATGGGGCTGAGAGAGTATATACTACTATAATAAAGTAAAACAAAAGAAGTCGACGAACATTTAGTAAAACGAAAGAAGTCGACGAACATACCACGTGTGTGTTATCATTAGATGCACTGCAGTTCAACCCAACAATTATAATATCTGTGAATATACTATAGATGGCACCATTATAGTATTTGACTTTTTTCCATTATGGCATTGTCCCTTTGTCGCCTTCAAGAGTCTCCGCCTCCATGTAATGCATACATCATCATTGAAAATTATAATTCATACAAACTATATATTTTTATTTAATTCCATTATCATTTTTGGGAAGGTAGATTAATTACTTCCTCCGTTTTGTCTAGTTTTTGTTGTTACTTTTTATTTTTTATGAATTTTCCCATTATTCTTGTCTTATTCCAAAAATAATACTTCTTCGTTTTAATTTTCTTGTCCAGTTTTCTTTTTTTTAGTAAATTATTACATTCAAATTTTTTATGGGATTCAGAACTTTACACCACTCTATACACAACAATCATAGTGAACCAAATAATTGGAATGGACTTAGAAACTTTTTTACTCACAACTAACCACTTTGTTTTATGAAATCCATCAATCACTATTTCACTCACAATTAATAACTCTTTTTAATATATGTGCAAAAAAGAAGCAAGACACACTTGTTGGGATGGAAAGAGAATTAGATATTATCTTAAGCTTAAAAGTAGCATAGGAATCACATAAGATGTGAACGGAACTCAATCTATAGAAGTGTCGATTGCGTTCGAATTAGTGATACTCAGCCACAAATGTGACATGGATTTAATTTGTTATACTTGGCGGCCAGAAAATGACAAGAAGAGTGATAATTATATGTTTCATCTCATCACATGCTTAATTAAGTCAAGTGGTGCATAATTATTCCACTAAGCTTATGGGATTATTTGCATGCTGCTTAGTTGAACTGAACAAATAAATATATAGACAATTTTAATAATTTATTTTATAAAGTCTAAAGTAATTAATTAGCACAATATTAAGCAGTAATTAATTAGCACAATATTAGTTGAACTGCTAGTATTAATATATTTATTTCTTTCATTCTTTATCTCTCTCTTTTTTCTTCGTGTGTGTTTTAATTTAGAGTGTTTAATTTGGTATCGATACAAGCCTAGTTTAATTAATTTATAAAAGATATTAATTAGCAATATATGTGGAGGATCTGGAGTTCGAATTTCTTGAAACTTTGAAAGTGGGTTCTTGTGAAAAACAAGTGAATTTTGGGAAATTGTGACATATGAATCAATCAATCAAAAAAAAAAAGTCTAGCAAAAAATAGTGGACAATAAGGTATCAACCATGAAGGATCCAACTTTATGAAACAACTCATTTCAATTTCTTTTCTTTGTATTTCTCATAATTATAATTACTCACAAGATTATACAAATAAATTTGCAATACAAACTCAGTCTCTTAAATTAACCTATATTGAGATATTGGAGATAACAATTTCAGCGGTTGATGGGTAAATTTCGTTTATATGCTTATAAACTACATAAAAGATGTTCGATCAAGATATATTAATTAATAAAATCCGCGTTTATAACATTTGAACAAAGTACTACTAACTCTATCATTAAATTATCTAAGGGCATCGTTTAGGACTTTTGGGTACCTTTTTGATAGTGGGATAGGTCTATGGGTATTCTGTTTGCTCACGAGTCTCGTATCCAATTAAGTTACGTTGTGTCTCTAGACATTTTTTTAAGTAGGTTGAATTTATTTCATTTTGTCTCGTAATTATTTGGCTATCATTTTTACTCTCTTGACTAGATTTCCACTTAATTCTAGAAAATTTGAAAACAGCATGATTTCAATGTTTGTTCCACTAAGAAAATAGGAGCGGTTTGTATGTGTCACTTTCGTATACCTTTGTCTGTAGCATACTATAATGGAATTGATATGTGGCATTTCTCATTAAAAAATGTGGGTTATATTTAACACATGTAGTTACCCTTGTAGTGTTGTAAACACAAAAGTATATAAGGAGTCGTTTGGTTCGCGAAGGGAAACGGAAAGGAATCAAGAAAGGGAAAGGAAAGAAAAGACTTAGGAATGATTACCCATATGCCATTCTGTTTGGTTCGATTCCAGAAAGGGAATCGATCCCCCATGTTTCCCTTTGTGGCTGTTTGGTTCAAGTAGGGGAATCATTTTTTTCAATTTTTTTTAAATATTGCAATTAAATAAAGATTAATAAAATAGACAATAGTAAATTAAATAATCCAAAATTACACATCAACTTAACCAAAATAATTCAAAGTGCGATATTATAATTAAAAAAATAAATCTATAGTGAGTCATTACAATAAGAAACAAATACAATACAAAGTATTAAAAAAATCAAATGTTCGTTAGCTCTAGCTCGCCAATCATTGAACATAGTTTGAGCCAGTGAATCCCTAAAATTAGTGCAAGGGTCTGATGTCTCAATACTAGTCAAATACTCAACTTCATTGTTGTTCTCTTCCACACCATCATCATCATCATCATCAAAATTCTCATCATCGGATATGTCATCATAAAGAGATCCAGAAGACATATATCTCTTTATGAGGTTATGTAATAAGCAAGATGTCATGACAATACGACTATGTGTTTTAAAACTAAACCAAGAAGGGCTTCTAAGAATTCCCCACCTTCCTTTCGGTAACCCAAAACAACGTTCTATCACGTTTCTAGCCATTGCATGCCTCAAGTTGAAGTATTCTTTTACAGTTCTTGGTTGGCGGGGACTATTGCCCCACTCTCTCAAATGATAAAGTTGTCCTCTATACGGTGCAAGGAATCCTTCTCCATTAGCATAACCGGCATCACACAAGTAATAACTCCTTTCACATGAAAACATACAATAATTATGTACTCATTTTCATATTTCATGATATGAGAAAAAAATCTATTTACCTTTAGGAACCTTTAGGAACCTTCAAACCATCCTGCCTACTAAGAGCATCACGTAATACTCGACCATTATGTGATGAACCCTCCCAATCGGTTAAAACGTAAATAAACTCCATTTCAGGTGAGCAAACTCCTAAAACATTCATGGCAATGGTGTCTTTTCATGTTCTATATCTGGATCGATCCTCAAATGGTACAATTACATTAATCATCGTACCATCAAGTGCACCTAAGTAGTTCTACAAAACAAATAGCAATTTAGATGATATTAATCATACTACTATTATTCTCTAAAGAAATGAGCTCGTATTTAATATTACCTTAAAATACTTCCATATATCTTCAATGTAATCTTCTGCTATAGGAGAAGGTTTCTTAAGTAGAACAAACTATAGGAGTTCAAGGACCGACCAAGTTGAAAGAATCTATTACAGCAAAGGGATATCATACATCTCCCAAGGGTACTCACGAGATTCAACAGATGCAACAGAGAAGAAGAAGCTTTCCTTTTTTGTTTTGTGCTGGGCCATTCCATCAAGTTTCACGATTAGTATTGGAAATGAACGGAGAAGTGGTGGAACGTGCGGAACCACATATTGGATCACTCCAGTGAAAGAGACGTACCTGGTTCGAAGAAGAAGAACTTGAAAGTAGTTTAGGGTTTCGATTGCAGCAGCGGTGCGTCGCCGGCGACTGAGAGAGGAGACGACGTAAGGACCACGGCGGTGATTAAGAGAGGGAGACGGAAGAAGAGGCGAGAGAGTTTGTGAAATTTATTTTCGAAAAGTGAAGGGGAGAGAGAAGGGGAAAGGGAAAAGAAATCCCAGGGGGAGGCGGGGATTGAAAATAGAGTTGACCGGGGTTTTCGATTCCCCAAAGTGGGGGAATCAATTTTCGAAAAAAAACGAACCAAACATCATCTAACGGAGTCAACACTTCTATTTCCGTTTTCATTTCCTGATTCCCCCAACCAAACAGCCTCTAAAAGTGGTACATACAAAGCTTCGTGTAAGACAACACAACATTTGGGGATTCAGAGATGGCCTGCAAATCTTTTACGTTTTTCAGCAACATTTTCATGACTGTTCATAAAAAACTTTCGATTTTCATGCAATTTCTCCAAAAAAATAAAAATAAATAAAATAAAATAAGGGAAGTTGACCAGAATGCCTAATGATTTTCAACATTAATTCTTCAAATGGTGTGTTTGCAAATACAAATTAAAACACTTTTTATTTATTTTTTCTTAAAAATAAAAATAATTGCTTTAAGAAAAACTAAGGGATTTTTGAAATTTTAAAAAATTGTTTTATTTAAATTCCGACAACTATGGTATTTTAAGCACAAAAAACATCTCAATTGATACATAAAAAAAAACTGTTTAATTTTTAAAAAAACTAACGCAGAAAGCAGTTTTTAACTGCTTATGCGATCAAAAAACAAATAAATGTTTAAAATAAACTATTGCAAACGCACCTTAAGTTTATGAAATTTAAATGAAAAAGTGTTGGAACCATCGAGTCTTGAGGAATATGAAATTATGAATTCTGAGTCTTCATAAAATTAATAAAATTTGTGATTACAATATAGAACTGGACGACCCATTCCCTTAAAGTGTCTTACAAAAGGGAAGAGTCATCAAAACTCAAACGACATAAACAATATCGGGAAGCCCACTCGCCTAGGTCCCTGAATTTTTCAGGGTCCCTTATTTTATTTTTTTGAAAAAAGCCTATTGTTTATCTTTATAATGTATTTTTTATGGTTCAATTTATGTTTTACATTATTTTGTCATAAGCTCAATTGTTTGTTTTCCACCAATGCAAAAAACATAAGTTTGGAGATTAATAAATAGGGCCAATTAATTTTAACAAAATCTTAATCTAAATTGAATGTAACATATCTAAAGGTAAGAACAAATAAACTCACATATACTCCACAATTAACTAAGCGAGCAAACATTTGGTTCTCTTGGTCTTTTTAGTCTCGTCTAGTTTTTTTATGTTATATTTTATGTTAATAAAATTTAATTTTTCTTAATATATAAGTCCCGATTATTAAGATTCATAATGTCAGAGCCGGCCCTGATAATATCAAATCGATTATTTCATAATTTTTTCCATCTTTAATCTACTTTTTATCTGTCTATTTGTATTTGGAGTTTAAAATTGAGAGCATAAGGACTTGTATTCGTCAAAATTCACATATCCGACAAACAATTTCATCCAATGTAGCATCTACAAACCGAGTGGTCCATCCAATTTGAACCTTCACATTCCTACCACATAAAAAGAGAAAAAAACAAAAAAGCCAAGGAATTCTAACTTGAAAGCGGACGTCTCATTGTTGTGAAAATACAATTCACAAGCACGCTGCATTACAACATCGGAATAAAAAACAACACAAACGTCAAATATAAGTTCAAATTTACATCCCAACAAATGCAATAATTAATATTCTCACAACTGCCAAATTATAAAAAGTCAGCAAAGCAAAACTACATAAACATCCAAGCCAGCATGCCAATCTCAGCAAAAAGCTTAGCTAGACGACCAAATCATGCGGATACGATGATCGCCATGAGGAGGCACTCAGTGATTCTCGAACGTTGATCGATCCAGCTGCCACCCAACGTTCAAGAATCGCGTTCTTCGCACGCCTTGAACATCTTCCTCTCTTTGTAGGCTGACAGACATGAAGGAGTTCTAGAAACCATGGCAACCGCAATTTTGAGATGGTCTGGCCTTCTTGAATGAAGGCACTGCACTTGTTGATCCGCTCTTTTGACTATCTCAGCAAGAATCAATGACTAGTTTATGAACAATAGACGTCTCTAGTAACGACTACTATCTTATTGTCGAGGAACGAAATGTCGGCGAAGTTCAAATAGCATCAAGCCCCAAAGCCTTGGCTTTCACCTTAAGCGATCTCAAGTAACAGATCGCTTCATCAATAACAACAATCGCATCTTTCCCATCAGCATCCGGGATGATGCTCTGCAGAACGCTCACAGTTTCGTGCAGTTGATCCCTCCTCGATCTTTTGCAGCCAGACTGGGGATGTATGTGTACCTCTTCCTTATGCTGACTAACACGACTACCACAGCTCGACTCTGCATCACTTTCTAATTCAGAGCTTGATGCATGCCTGTCTGAGGGTACATCAAAAAGTTTCTGCCGTTTTGTTGGTGGAGAAAAACTATCAACTTCTTCACCAATTTCCTCGAGCTGTTTTGGCGTGCCATTGTCAGTCATGGTACTAGGCGAGTGGCCAGTGCTCCTAGTCTCATCATCCTCGGAAGAATCACTCTCACTCTCATCATCAGAACATAACAGAGCATCCAGTTCTTCCGTGTTTTCATGCATTTCGTCCTCATCTCTCGAGTTGGCCTCGTTATTTTCATTGTTCAGATTTAGTCTTAAAGGATAGTAACTACCCTTAAGCTCCTCCTTAGGAGGATTAGGCACCCGACAAGCTCCAAAGTGAACGGGATTCTGGACCCCGGAACTATACAACAAGGTGGTCTTGTCACCAGATTGATCAAACACGAGAAATCTCTTTTGAGGGGGTGTGGGGATCCCTTGTTGTTTGATATTGGGTTGGCCTACGTGAAACTTCTCTACGGATGCTGAGTTCAGTAAAGGAGAGAAGGCTTGCTGGAAATGTGGTTTATGGTTAAACCAATTCTGCAGCTTATCCGGTTCGCTTGCCTTCCGCTGTTGGAAACCGCAATCAGTAACCAAAGGACGATTTCTCAAGTCTTCGAGAGCATAAGGATACCTATGAGAAGGATCCATATTAAGATACCCGTCGATGAAAGGTGATCCTGTTAGATTCACACCGGGTGGGGGCAGATGCATATGCTTATCGTACCCGAATCCAAAACCGTTTTCCATTTTAAGCACAACAATAACCTAAAAGTAACAAGTAGAAGTGAGAAAAAAGAAAAACACAACAAAACATTATAAAACAGAGCAATGAAGAGATGGTCGTTAAAACATACCTAAGAATAACTGCTAGCTTTGTTGTATCTTTGAGTGAAAAATAGAATAAGAAAAAGAACCCAGCTTAAGTTGAACGCGTGGAAATGAAACCAAACTACGTTACAGGTTTCAGTAGATGTCGGAAATACTCAGCCTGAAAATACAAAGAAGAAAACTGATTAGCATCTTATGAGATCATGAGAGAAGGTAAATCGAGATTGAAAGCATTAGAGCCTATTGCTGACCTGGCAATCTTGAAGAGGTTGAAAGCATGCTATGACTCTAACTATAATGGTGGCACACCCAGCAATCCCACTCTCGTGTTTCAATGCGCGAAATCTTGTCTGACTAGCTGCTTGGCACACCATAACTACTTCTCCAAATCTTATATCCCAAACTCACACCAAACTAATCCAACAATTTGCAAGAAAATGATCAGAGGGAAATGAAATGACTTCTCCAATGTCTGAGTGAATACTCAATCTTCCAGCCGAAATTACAAATAAACCACTAAAGAAACAATCTCGGATTGCAAAGAGGGCTTTAAATGTAGAGGGAACGACAAGACTTGTTGGGTTCGGACTAAAGATCAGCTTATCCAACGTACGTAGCAGGGAATGACAACAAAGTAAGTGGATCCCATTGTACTAGATTATATTCAAAGATTAATGAGGAGGGTCGAAAAAGAAAAAGAGTTAAGGATGCTGCCTGGTTAAATGAGATGGCTTTATAGAATCACACGGCAATACAAGTTCAAGGAGATAACTTTCTGGAAAACATCAATGGACAGACTATACCACCGCATACTGTTCTTCAATTTGACCAATTATCAATTTTTAGCAACTTCAACACCACCTGCTGGAATGATAAAGTACATATTCAAAACCATGTATCTCAAGAAAATCCATGATACCAATTAAGCATATCATAAGAAGTAAGATTTTCCTGCTATAATACCAAACAAACACAAGAAATTAGGACTAAAAAAAATGATCTATGCCGCATAATTAACCAGTATGAAGGAGAATCCACAGTATTGACGAAAAGGATTTTTTAAGCCTTCACTAGAAGATTCTTCTTTAACCACCCTAGTTGTATGATTTCATCAACACTTAATCCCAAAACCCCACATTCTAACAAGAGAAAGACATTGCACTTGTCCAGAGACTGAAACTAAGCCATCAGATAGCATAAACATAGGGATCTGAAAATTACCAGAAAAAGAAAAAAACAAACTTGTTTTGTTCAATCTCCCCCCCAGTTTTGTTTTCTCTTCCTTTTTTTTCAAGAAAATGGAAAAGAAAACCCCAAGAAACCAGATCTAGACCGAGCAAGATTCAAATTTTAAGTATCATACATACAGAAAAGTTCCATATCTAATAATTTCAAGAAAACAAGACTGCAGAAGCAAATCATCATAAAACTGCACAATTTACAAAAACCTCAATCAAAGAGAAAAGGAAAAGAAACTTACAGCCCAGAAAATAAACTGATTATCCCTCCAAAGATTGCACCACTATCAGTCAAGAAATCCCAAATGCAGAACAAAGCTCAAATCTTTCTAGAGAGAGAGAGAGAGAGAGAGGGAGGGAGAGAAGGCGAGTGGGTTTAAGGCAGTCAAAACTCAAAAGATGAAGAACGCACGGTGGGTGAGAGACTATATAGGCACGAATAATGGGTATGGAAACGGAGGTGAATTACACTTTACAGCAGCAGTGTTAAGACAATTAACATTTGTAATTTACTGTGGGTTTTGATTTCATTTTTTCCATGGATTAATGTGCCAAACGTGTGAACAATCATGGACGGGTTGGCTTTCCGTGCGTGCGTGCGTGAGGTCCTTTGGTGGAGCCACGGGTAGTTGTAACGAAGGATGATTCCCCCAATTGTTTGACGTGATAATTAACAATTATTAACACGCCCTTCTTTGTAGGGGTGTAACGGTTCGATTTGGTTCGATTTTTTATGTATTTTAAGAATCGAACCAAACACATAGAAATGGTTCGGTTCGGTTCGATTTGATGTGTTTCAAAATATCGGAATCGAACCGAACCGAACCGCTTACAAATGGTTTGGTTCGTTCGGTTCATCGGTTCACCTTTTTATTTTTTATTTTATTTTTTAAATTCTAAGTAATGCAAAAATAATAATTTATAGGATGTCACTCATTCCGAACTCATAAGTATATAATTGTTACTTCTTTCTCTTCCTTTGTATAGATTAGAATTGATCTTAACTTAAATTTAATATTTAAATCCAACGATATTCCAATATAAGAAAGACAAATATTAAATAAAAATATTAAAAAATAGGACAATGGTTCGGTTCGGTTCGAACCGTTCAAAAATTCTTGAAATCGCGAACCGAACCGAATATAAATGGTTCCTAAAAAAATAAACCGAACCAAAACGCGAAACCGAATCGAACCACATTTTTCGGTTTGGTTCGGTTCGGTCCGATCGATTTTGCAGTTCGGAGCGGAACCACTTACACCCCTACTTCTTTGGGCGTTTGTTTGGCCAATTAAGAGCAATGACTGTCTTCGTGGCGTGTGATTCTCGTTCTCATCGCTGCCGTACATTTATCTCCATGTTTCTTGTAATAACTAGAGAAATTTTTTCTTGAATTTGTTGTAGTAATGTCAGATCTGGATTCTGTAAATTGATGTAATGGAACGGTTTCTGATGATTTTCTGAATAAGAAAACAAGAACTGTAAAGAACAGGAAAGGAAACAAGAAGATAGAATACTTGGTAATTTTCTCTACTCAGTTCCAAAGTTAAATACTGAAAAGAAGTGTTCTTTTCACAAACACGATTTAGCTACTGAACAATAAAAACAAGATAGATCCGTGGAATGATCTTAGCCGTCCACGCCAGCCTGCGATCCTACGATCCTGTCCGTCAGCCACTATCCTCATCGACGGCCTCAAACTCGTCACGTGCATCTAAGTAGTCGTCTTCGTATGCTGTCATCAAATCTAACATCTCCCCTCTTTTTTCATAAACAATGCACAGTAAACCCTCTCCATCCTCTTCCTCTCCTTCCCCGTCGATTTCCTTCGCCTTCAACTCTCCGCCCTCGCTACTTCCAGATCGGTTTGTGACATTGCCCTTCCCTTCAACAGAGCCTTGACCCCAAGGCTGAGACTCCGGAATCAGTTTGTCCAGGTACGTGCTCTCAGTCCAGATTTCCACCATAGCTTCACCATTATTGCTCCACTCGACTAAGAACGAGTGGATCTCCCTTCCCCTCCTATTTAGCTTACTTCTTTTTTCCTTTTACCTGTGGTGTAAGGATAAACTCTCCCGAATCGTCAATGGCTGGTAGCGTAGGAGAATGGAAGACTCCTGGCCTGACCGAACGTTTAAGCAAGGACACGTGGAAGACAGGCCAGATCTTGGCCCCGGGAGGAAGTTCCAAGCGGTAAGTGACTTCACCCAGCTTCTCTGTAATTAAATACGGCCCGTAGTAGTTAGGGGCGAGTTTTTGATTATCTCTCATGACTACTGTACTCTGCCTGAACGGCTGGAGCTTAAGATAAACATATTCTCCCACCTTAAATTGTCTATCAACCCTTTTCATATTAGCATACTTCTCCATTCTCAACTGAGCATGCTTAAGATTCTCCTTAAACTTCTGCTGCATCGTCTGCCTTTGTAGAATTAGGGCTTCATTGTCTATGTTATCTGTGTTTGGGAATGGCCCCATAAATAGGATAGGGGGTGAGTAGCCATACATAGCCTCAAAAGGGGTCATTTTGAGACTAGTATGGTAATTGGTATTATACGAATGTTCAACCAGTGGCAGCCATTGGACCCATTTCCTTTGGTTTTGCTTCACCATACATCTCAGATAAGTTTCCAAACATTGATTTAACCTTTCTGTCTGTCCATCTGTTTGAGGATGGTAGGCAGGTGATAACTCTAACTTAACTCCCATAAGCTTAAACAACTCACTCCAAAATTTACTTGTGAATATGAGGTCTCTGTCAGTGACAATACTCACAGGCTGGCCATGCAATTTAATAATATTATCAAAGAATACCTGAGCAACTGTAAGGGCTGTATATGGGTGGCTTAAGCCAATGAAATGCCCCAACTTAGTGTATCTGTCCACCACTACTAGGATCACCCTTCTCCCTTATGATTTGGGTAATCCTTCAATGAAGTCCATACAAATGTGAGTCCAAGGTTGTTGGGGAATGGGTAGTGGTTGTAGCATACCAGGATAGCCTTTTCTTTCTACCTTACTCTTACTGCAAACTTCACAAGCACTAAACCATTTTATAACCTCCTTCTTGAGTCCTGGCCAATAGAAATATTTCCTGACCCTTTGATAAGTACCATCTGCCCCAGAATGCCCCCCTGTAGCTGCATCATGGAGCTCCTTAATGATATTGCATCTCAGCTGCCTCATCTTTCCCACCACTATCCTACCCTTATACCTCAGAACTCCTCCTTGCATGGTATAATCAGGGTATTCATCTCCCCCCAATGACTTAACTGTCACAATTTTAGCAAACTCCTCATCTTGATGATAACTATCCACCACCCTCTGTACCCAAGTGGGGATAACAGCAGTTATAGCTAAACATTCAGGGCCATGGCCTTCTCTTCTTGATAGTGCATCAGCAGCCTTGTTTTCTTTCCCTTTTCTGTAGATTATAGAGTAATCATACCCCCAACAGCTTTGGGATCCACCTCTGCTGTAATGGTGTGGTAATTTTTTGATCCATCAGATGCTTGAGGGCCTGCTGGTCTGTTTTGATAGTAAAATGTCTTCCCTATAGGTAGCCTTTCCACTTCCTCACAGCTAATAACACAGCCAGAAACTCCCTTTCATAAGTTCCCTATAGGCAATAGGTCTGCCCCCTTGAGTTAGAACTGCCCCTATTCCCACTCCAGAAGCATCAGTTTCTACACAGAATTCTTCTTTAAAATTTGGTAGAGCCAATACTGGTGCCTTAGTCATAGCTTTCTTAAGAGCTTGGAAGGCCTCTTCAGCAGCTATATTCCATGTAAACTCTCCCTTCTTGAGGAGATTAGTAAGAGGTCTGCTTAATACTCCATAATTCTTTATGAATTTCTGTAATACCCAGTCAGCCTTAGGAAGCCTCTCAGCCCTTTAATTTGAACAGGGGTAGGCCACTCCACCATGCACCTTACCTTCTCTGGGTCTGTAGAGACCCCTTCATGTGATATAATATGTCCCAAATAAGCAGCTGAAGTCTGCCCAAAACTGCATTTACTCAGTTTAGCAAACAGAGTGTTTGCTTTAAGGAGATCCAGTACCTCCTTCACATCTCTTAGGTGATCTGGCCATGTAGGGCTGTAAATTAAGATATCATCAAAGAAAACCAGTACTGATCTCCTAAGTTTCTCTCTGAATATTTGATTCATGAGAGACTGGAATGTGGCTGGTGCATTGCACAGCCCAAAGGGCATAACTAGGTACTCATAGTGCCCATTGTGTGTCTTAAATGTTGTAAGGTATCTAGATTCAGGGGCCATTAAGATTTGGTGATATCCAAATCTAAGGTCCACCTTAGAGAAATACCTTGCTCCATATAACTCATCCAACAACTCATCAATCAAGGGAATTGGGTAATCATGTTTAATAGTTAAACTATTCAAGTACCTGTAATCCACACACATTCTCCATGTCCCTTCCTTCTTCTTAACCAATAAAACAGGGGATGAAAATGGGCTTTTAGTGACCTGTATCTCTCCATTACTGAGTAATTCTGCCACAGTCTTCTCTATTTCATTTTTCTATGCATGAGAGACCCTATAGGGGGCTTGTTGTCTTGGCTGACTTCCATTCTTTAAAATGATTTAATGTTCCACACCCCTACTAGGTGGCAGTCCTTTAGGCACTTCAAAGACACACTTGAATTGATCCAGTAGCTCATTCATTTCCAGCTCATCCCTGGTTTCTGTTTTGCATGTGCTCTCTTGTAGCAAATTCCCAATTCCAAGGTTTGGCTATGTAAGAGCTGATACATATCATTAGAAGAAATCGGACTGCACTGGTGTTCACCCTTAGCAGCATACAGTTTGACTCTTTTCCCTAAATGTGTAATAGAAAAAGTCATCTCTTCATAATCCAACATTATAGGGCTTCCCTTCTTCAGCCAATCACTCCCAAGGATAATGTCATACCCCTTGGTTGCCAGAACTCTGATATCATACTCAAAGGACAGCCCCTGCATCTGCCATTTGAACCCCTTCACCTTAGCCTCACTGGTCAGTTTTCCTCCACTGGCCACCATCACCTTCGAAGGTCTGACCTTCTCTAGAACCCCTCCCACTTCATTGACTAGATCTGAGCTGAGGAAACTAAGAGTACTCCCAGTATTTAGAAGTATCCTTACACATTTCCCTCCAGTTATTCCCATCAGCTTCATCACATTACTTCCAGATTCTTCAACCAGAGACCCTAGGGTGATTATGGTCATGCCCAATTCCTCCCCAACATCCCCAAACTCTTCATCCTCCTCCACTTCTTCCAAGTTGTGTAGGTATTCAGTCTGTTCTTCAGTAGACATAATCATGTAATTAATTTTTTTCTTGCATTTGTGTCCTGGCACAAACTGCTCATCACAGTTATAACATAATCCCTTACTTCTCCTCTGGTCCATTTCTGTGGGAGTGAGTAGCCTAAAGTCAGGCCTATTGGGCTTATTAGCAGTAGGCATCTTGGGGCCTTGTGACTTAGAAAATTCCCCACTCTCTACTTTTTTAGAGAAACTCTTAGTAGACTCTCTCAACCTTTTAGTTAATGCATCATTGTTAGAGCATTGCTGCCTAGCCAAATGGATTGCAGTTTCCAGATTAGGGATAGGAAACATCCTTAAAGCTGCCTTAGTTTCCCTATCTAGCCCACTAAGGAAGCTGGCCACCCAATAACTATCTACAACCTGTCCACATTGGGAGTGTATCAAACAAGATTTCAGCTGCTCAAACCTCTCTACATATTCCTCATAGTTGCCTTCATAAGTTAATTTATTGAAGTCCCCAATAATTTCTGATTCTCTTAAGTCACCAAACTTTGTTGTTATCATAGTCATGAACTGCTCCCAGCTAATCTGATCCCCTTTAATTGGTAGATTATCATACCACTCAACAACCTTTCCCTCAAAATGTAAGGAAGCATAAGAGACCATTTGCTCCTCCGGAATACTAGTAACAATTCCCCAGAAGGTCCTACACCTTTGCAGCCAACCCCTAGGGTTATTTCCATCAAATCGTGGAAAATCCACCTTAGCCCTGGAAGCCATCACCCTAGTGTTTCCAGAACCGCTTCCCTCTCTGTGTCCCCTCTCATACTAACTCCCTTCCCTCTGAAATGGACCTCTACCCCCACCTCTTCCCCCATTCAGTCCCCTTCCATAACCATAACTGTAAGGTATTCCAAATGGGGGATTGTTTGTTCCCATAGCTGACTTTCCATTATCCTCTCTACCCGAATTCCCAGACTATTCCCCTTGAGAGAAATGAACTGTAGGTGATATGAGTAGATTTGGTGGTATGGGGTAGTTCATCTCCACAGAATAAGCTCGCTGACCTTGGGGGTTAGGGTTAAGGTTAGGTTGATGTTGGGAAGGGGTAGAAAAATTAGATGTTTGTTGTCTGGATTATTCGGGTGAAAAAGGGTAGGGTTGTGTTGACAGATTAGGGTTTGGGAAAAAAAGGATTTTGGTTTGGGAGATTAGGGTTTTGAAAATGGGAATCTTGAAATCCATGAGTTGGGTAGTTGATTGAAGATTGTGAATAGGGAGAATATAGGAAGTGGGATAAGCTATTTGTGAAGCCATAGTATTTGGGGCATTTACCAAGGATTGATATTGGTTGGACATATTTGTGAAGCTTTGTTGAATCCAGTCCGGTGGTTTTGCAGCTAGGTCGCCGGCGGCCGATTCAAAGACGGGTGGAGCTTGTTTTGCTGATTCACTCTCATCGGTGGTGTTGCCCTCAAGGTCACCCTCTTTTGGAGGTGGATTTGCCATGCTCTGATACCAATGTAATAACTAGAGAAATTTTTTCTTGAATTTGTTGTTGTAATGTCAGATTTGGATTCTGTAAATTGATGTAATGGAACGGTTTCTTATGATTTTCTGGATAAGGAAACAAGAACTGTAAAGAACAGGAAAGGAAACAAGAAGATAGAATACTTGGTAATTTTCTGGTTAATTTTCTCTACTCAGTTCCAAAGTTAAATACTGAAAAGAAGCGTTCTTTTCACAAACGCGATTTAGCTACTGAACATAAAAACAAGATAGATCCATGGAATGATCTTAGCCGTCCACGCCAGCCTGCGATCCTACGATCCTGTCCGTCAGCCACTATCCTCATCGACGGCCTCAAACTCATCACGTGCATCTAAGTAGTCGTCTTTGTATGCTGTCATCAAATCTAACATCTCCCCTCTTTTTTTCATAATCAATGTACAGTAAACCCTCTCCATCCTCTTCCTCTCCTTCCCCGTCGATTTCCTCCGCCTTCAACTCTTCGCCCTCGCTACTTCCAGATCGGTTTATGACATTTCTCCATTAGTTTACGACGTCTGATCGATGTATCTACAAACTTCTTCGATGATACTTCAAAAGTCGATCATACATAATTGAACGAGATATGTTCGACCGACTCAACCTAAGATTTATCTTTATTTTTTTTTTAAAAAAAGGAATGAGGAGTAGGTTTGTTAACAGATCAAGTTTTATTCGAATAGCTCGAGATCGATAAGTTCGGCTCGAAGTCAAAAGTTTTGAACTCCAATTCGAACCTCATTTGATAACCATCAATTTTTTCGAGCCAAATTTGAAACGGACACTATTCGGCGAAAGTTCGCAAACTCGATTCAATTAAATTATATAATTTTATTTTATTATATTTTTTATAAAAAATTAAATACATTTATTTATTTGTAAATATGTATAAAAATATTGAATTATCTTTTTATTTTTAAATATAAAAGTTATTGAGCTTTTGAGTCGAGCTCGAAAACTATAAATATTTGTTGAATTGAACTCAAAATAAAAAATTTGTATCTAACTTGAGCCTAAATTTGAGTCCGAGCTAGAAACAACTAATCAGTCGAACCTGTGCATAACTCGACTCGACTCGATTCGATAAGAACCCTAAAGAGAAGTACACATAATTAGCTATAAGCAATGAGATCGAGCATTCTAGGGCTATTATACAAAACCCATAAAAGGAATAAGGGAGATGGCATCCTATGAAGACCAAATCATCCATTCTTGACCATTCAAACCATTAATCATAAATTCCAAACGAGAAAGAAAATAAAGAGGAGAAAAATAAAGTGCCCCCCAAATAACTTTTATCTTTTTATTTTTCTTTTTCCCAATTTGAATAATATGGTCCAATATTTCAGGCTATTGTCAAAGTTATTTTTTTCTTTAAATCCCATCATCAAATTCATGTCACTTTAGACTATCAAAAATTTGGAAAGGGAAAAAAAATAATCAAAATTGGCTTAAGAATTCTACTTTCCGTTGATGTGATTTATGGGTCGTGGAACAAAAATGGTACTCGATAATAAGGAACAATTAAATTATGTTAATTAAATTGATTAGAGGGACATCATACAATTTTTGTTTCCCACCCTAAAATAGGAGTAGAAGAAATCTAGTACTCCCTCCGTCCCATTCGACTTGTCTAGTTTTTCTTTTTGGGCTGTCCCGTTCGACTTGTCTAGTTTCCAAAAAAGGAAGCCTAATCATTACACAACCTACCACTTTTTCTTTGTGGGGCCTACCTCTTTACACACAATCACACACTCATCTACACACAACCACCCACTCTTCTTAATCTCCGTGCCCAAAAGAAACAAGACAAGTGAAATGGGACGGAGGGAGTAATTGATAATTGTCTAGACTGTGGTTAGCTAGTTCTAGAACCTAGATTGATGTATTCACTTCACTAATCCCAGTCTTTACTATTACCATTTGGAAAAGGAATATATTCCCTTTTCCATTTGACTATTTGTTTTGTACTATTATTTATTGTTTACTCAAAATTATGCTTATTTAATCAATATACACTACTCACTCCGTCCCATTCCACTTGTCTTGTTTTTTTTGGGCACGGAGATTAAGAAGAGTGGGTGGTTGTGTGTAGATGAGTGTGTGATTGTGTGTAAAGAGGTAGGCCCCACAAAGAAAAAGTGGTAGGTTGTGTAATGATTAGGCTTCCTTTTTTGAAACTGCAAGTCGAAATGGACAAATTTCAAAAAGCGAAAACTAGACAAGTCGAATGGGACGGAGGGAGTATATACTAAAGCTCTTATACATCAATTTAGGTTCTAGAACTATAATAGAAATAAGTATTACAAACTGAAAAGTTAAAAAAAAAAAAAAAAAAAACGTAGAAAAGAATCAATATATACCGAACTTCTCCTACCGGAAAGTAGAAAGATATTGAAATATCAAAACTATTGATATATCATAATTTTCAAATACCGCAATAAATTGATGAATATCGAAAATTATATATATATATATATATATATATATATATATATAAATAGTACTACTATAATTGACAATTCACTTGATTTTTCAACCTGAAACAATTTACTAAAAGCACGGTATAATAGTAATTATGATATACATTAAAAGTACGGTATAACTAAAAGTGGTATAATATATATGTATATAAATGTTTCATATTGAAATTTTGGTATAATTTTAATTTTCGGTATTTGAATGACTCGACACGTAATAATTTTCTTATAAAATAAGATAACAAATGAGTATATCATATCGCCAACACCTACCTATAAAAATGCATTAAATAAAATAAAATAAAAATTACATTCCATCGAAACTATAAGATTCCATCTAATTTATCATAATGAGGTAGGTATCAGTCGACCATGATAGTCAAATATAGTTTTTGACCATCCCCTAATTAATACCCAAATAAGGTCACCAAATACATATACAAAACAATTATACTAGAAAAACTATAGTGGAAATAAGTATTAAAAAATATTGATTAGAATTAATAGTAGAGTTAGTGAACCAAATGGGCCATCCATTAACTGAAGTTTTGGAAAAAAGGATAATTAAAAATAGGGATTAAATTAAAAAATACAAAGGACCATATTTCAAGAAATAAAATAATTAGGAGGACCATGATTCATCACCTGAGAGGAAATCTTTTGGACAGAGTAGAAGATCTTGGGGCAGGAATTATAATTACAATATTTATAGAGGCCTATTGGTGTAAAAGTACTAGATGGGAATTATAATATTAAGAAATTCATGCCCAGTTGTTTGGAGCGGAGGGAACAATACAATCGAGTTCATAGTGTTGATAAAGTCTTCTCCATTCACAGATTCACGAGATGTTAAAAAGAATAATATTAAATTAAAAATAAGTGCATTAAATTTGTTTTTCTTATTTTCCTCTTTTTTGCTTTTTCAAGGAAAATAATATATTATAATCGAAATAACATAGATTAGTGATTAGTTATTCTAAATTTGTAATCATCTCAAAATGTTAATTGCCGCACGTACTGCAATTAGTTTTACACTACTTTCGCCGTCTGCGGTTTTTTTTTTTTTTTTTTTTTTTTTTTTTTTTGACGAGGAACCCGCAGCCGCTACCTTTGGTGCGCACAAGGTAAACCTCACTCCTGTGCAATAGCCTGCAAATCACACAGAAGAGTTAAATCACCCTTAAAATATGACAGGGTGACAGGCTCACACATAGCGTGTCCAGTGGAAATTAAACCCATGACCTATCGGTCCCGGGCCACCCACCTTCACCGCTATGTCATCCCATGTGGACGATTTATGTGTTCTTTTTATTTACTAGGACTGCTTAATGGCCGATTATATTGGCAAAAGATCATCTGGCCCAAATTCGGTGGACCACTTGGTGGCCCACCAATCACGCGGCGCCACGCGTGCATTGGTGGACCACCTTTTTATAACTCAAATATTTTTTAAATGGTAATATGGTCCACCAATGCATGCGTGGCACCGCGTAATTGGTGGGCCACCAAGTGGTCCTCCGGATTTGGGCCAGAAGATCCGGATTGAATTATATTGGAAAACTAAATCGAACAAATCGATTTGATTTTTTATTAAAATAGTGAAAAGATACCACTCGTTTGATCGAAACCAATTCATGCAATTTTTCTCATTTATTAACATAAATAATTTAATACATATACCAAATTGAGAAAACTATACTAAACTGAAAACTAAATTTTATGAATTTGAAAATGCGAAAACCTAACCAATTTTCCTAAGACCTGTCCCGATTTAAGAACTCATTCGATTTGGTCAAGTGCGAACAATCCTATTATTTATTAGGTAATGTAATTATACCGGATATATTTATATGTGTGTGTATGTAGATAATGCACGCGTGGGGTGTTTGAGTGGTGGAAGCAAATGGGAAAATTAGTTGTTTGGAAAGAGAATAAAAATAATAAAGGTGGGGGTGGGGCATTTAAACCATGGAGCCATTTTGGTTGTGGATTCCCCAACAAAAACATCCACGCTTGGAAAGCAATTTAGACTCATATATATATATTAGAGAGAGAGAGAGAGAGAGAGGGAGGGGGCACCATCACCATGCATGCTTGCCCTCCGCGCACTACAAGACATTAATACCACTACTGTTTGCTTTGCGGAATTAAATAGTGTGTTTTTATTAATTATGATAACACATAGCACGATTAAAGCAGCGCAAAAAGTGCCAATTTATCCGCTGATTGCTTATAATTAATATATTAATTAACAACACTAATAATTTCACCATCCCATCCACTTTGCCTTGCCTTTTTTGTCTCGTTGAATTGCTAAAGAAGCATTCATCCTTTTGAAGAAAAATAAATATGCTAATTTGAATAGATCTAATTAATAGATTACCATTTTTTTTTTGAAAGTGGAGTAAAGCTTAATGGACTGATTCATGAAACAGTGTCACATTATTATGGATTAAGAATAAAATCTAATTATTAGTTATGTTGATAAGTATCGTATCATTTACCTAAATAATAATAATGTTAGCTTTTTTTCTTAAAAATACATTGTTAAATATTATTTGCCTAACGGGCCTGAGAATCTAACTTGCCATGGACCAATCTATATTAGCCCAACGGAAAAGGTTTGCTAAAGATATTGTACATTGAAACGCCAGTGGCTATACAGCGTCTGTTATTTGCATAACATGACATGATTCGCATTCCATTATAAGTGTCTGTTTTCTTTGTATTAATAATTTATATAGTTATTACACAATATACATAGGATAGTGATTATGAATTTTCTTCATCGTATGTTAAGTAATAATCGGAATGCATTGCTTTAGTTGCTTTGAAACTAAGTACCATTGTGAACCTAATTGATGGAGTAACATTTCAATAATAGAGATTGTGAGGTAGCATTATTTAGTGTATAATTTATACCACCGGACATACAAAGTGATCTTGTGGAAAATATTTGCATAATTATTTATGTTAACAAAACACCGGATCATTATAATCATGAACAGATTCAGAATTAAAAATTAAGAGCGAAATATATAATTTCGAAAGAAGAATACAAAATTTGTAATTTCGGCTTGTGAGTGACATATTTTCTCAAAATGTATGTAGAAAATGAAAAATAGCAATAATGATATATCTATACTAGACCTATATATTAGAATATTCTATATAAAGGGTAACATCCATTAAAAAATGACGTCCCAACCCGCATTTTCAATCTGCAGTATTCGTTCTTTTCTGAAGAACCATCTTTAAAAATTTGCCTTCATATAGTCATAAATACATTATACATATCAAAGATATTTATATGTAAATATTATTTTACTATATTACATTAAAATTAATATTCGGCATATATGAATGAAAATTTTAAATGCATACGTGTTATATATGCATATTTTCTGTATTTACTAGGCATATTACATACACTAGAACAACACTCGTACTACGTACGAAATTGTAATGTTTTTATGTATGTGTTGAGTTATGAGTCAGTGGTTGATTTTAATCATTACTTAGAGGGTACTTTGTTTTATTTATCAGTAGTTCTTGTAATAGGACTTGTCTATTTATCGGTAATAGGGGAAATCATAGTGATTTAGTGCTATGGAATTGAAGATCCCAAAACATGTCTTGTACCCTTAGTGTAGTGTCTTTCGGACTAGATGATGTAATAGGCTAGACTGTTCTTATTTTCATTATCTGTTTTGTCTAAGTTCTGTAAGGGATATTTGTTGGTCTGAACTTCAGTAGGAAGTTACATTCCAGAACCCCACGTCATCAGTTGTAAGAGCTCGTGTTCTCAGGTCTTCAGCTGACTACACTTCAGTAGAAGATTTCTCACCAGCTAACCCTCCAGTAGAAGAACACAGGACAGAGCTCAGTACCTTCGGAGTCATCAGCTGACTACACTCAGTAGAAGATCCTTTATCAGCAGACTCAGACGAAGAAGACAGTGATCGTGTCAGATCTACTGTATACGACAGGAAACGATCCGACTTTTAACATCATTCGAAAGTCAGCAGAAGATCATACGAGGATGAGTGAGAGTCAACTCAGATGAAGACTGATGTTTGACAAGTCTCACCTACCACAAACCTCGACCAATGAGAAGCGATCTAAGCCTTACCTGCTCTGACCAACTAAAGATGCTCTCATGCACAGTGACCAACTACTCTGCGACACTATTTCGAACATATGGCCGTTTTCCTCGGATGTTTGTGACACGTGGCATCGTCCCCTCCAACGGACAAATGCCTGGGTCACAAGTATAAATAGAGAAGCTTTTCCGAGCTCAACGCACGGGATATCAAAGGGATTACACGCTCAAGCATTCAAAACACTCTAGCGCTTACACGAAGATCCAGCGAAGAACTTGTTTATTAGAATATTTTTAGTTCTTCTCTCTAGAGTTTTTCTTTAGATCTCTCTTCTCTATCTAAGCTCCATTGTTATATCCATAGCTTAGAACCTTCGAAGGAGTTCACTTTTAGTGACTGTTCTTATTGTAAGAACTCCTTCATAGTTGGAGAACATCCCCTCCCCTTCAAACTTCGGTTTGGATTGTAAAGTCGCTAAGGACTATAACTTAGAAGAGTCTGTCCAGTGCACAGATACCTTGCTGAGGCTTGCTCAGATTAATCAACAAGACCTCTTGTTCAGCAGGATCGTGGACGTAGGATCTTGCGTATTCAAACCACGTTAAAAATCGCTTGTGTCATTTACTGTTTCATTGCATTGTTTTCAAACTATCTTACAAACTCATACTTTGCATAAAACGTATTTAAAACTGCACTAGCCAAAACTATTTGGTTTGCGAAAAACACGTTTTCAAATCGAGACGAAGTCTATCGGGCCCTACACTTATCCGCACTAACTCTCCGCCTGAGGATTTAATACTGACAGAAGTCAGTAGAAGAAACTCAGTAGTTGAGTCACTCTGACCCGCGATCAGAAGGTTACTATCTGGCACTGTTCATTAGTCGCAACCTACAGCTCAGCTGTCCTTCGCGTTTGAGAAAAGAAACTTATACTCAGGTGTATTCACCCCCCCCCCCGACACCTGACACTCGTCTCCGTACCAACAGTATGTAACATAGATGCTGCTCTAGACTTTACAAAAATGTTATGCTAACATACATAATAAAAAATTTACATTACCTTTTAGGCATCTTTGAAAATGTGATCGAACCGAAGACATTAGAATGTGGCTTGCTCGTTTCTCAAACTCTTTTATGTGTTCATCATGCACCTCTAAGAAAATGTGGTCGAACGAAAGAAATAAGACTGGTATTCCATTTGTGTGCTCGTTTTGCAAGCTCCAAACATCATCTCTTGTATTGTTGAAAGCCTCTTAACTTATTCTTATCTTGGGCATACTGGACAAAGGAGGCATCATATACACATACTGAACATCAAGTTTTGACTGTCTTTGCTGTAAATCTATACAAAATTGTTCTCCCACTCGAGTGTGGTGATAATTCTTGGCAGTTGATTCTTTATATCCCATAAAAAATTCTACCAAGATTAACTAAAAGAATATTGACCACAAATTAAGTATGAGTGAATAGGTCAAGAACAATAAAATTTTAAAAATAAGTATTTTAAAATCAAATTCCCATGTACAATCATATAGGAAAGAAAAAATATTACACTTATGAAAAGTCGTGGCTATCAATTTGATTACAATTTGTGATAAAATTCTCGAATTTTCAACTATAATTTAGATCATCGGACACATTTGTTGAAGTCTCGAACATGGCTATAGTATGTTACGGCGAATATCTTAGGTCTAAAACCGCATGCAATGATTCAACTAACTTATATATTGTAACAAAACAAAAGCAGTTCAATGATCTTCATTGTTGTCCAAGACATCTTCCCTTCAAAGAACATAACTCCTGCCAACATTAGAAGAATTAATTAAGTTGATAGTATAATTTCAAATATTGTTCATTAAGTCAGCTAAGCAATTAATTTGGTCTAGAAGCATGAAAGTAAAATAGTTTTTTAAAGTCTTTCTATGATATATACTCCATTAGTTTATCGAACTGAATAACGGTATGAAAATAAAAGGAAACTTTTTAACAAAGTGGTTTTTGATCATGTTGTTTACATTTATAAATAAACATGAAAATGCAATACACCAAATTTTATCAATGCTGCCCAATTTCTTGAAAGAAACCATATCATGTTTAGTGAATGAAGGAGTTCCATTATGAATTAACTTAATCGAGCATACCTCGAGATATATAGTTTATCGGTTATTCTAGATCATGTGAATGCAGGAGTTCCCGTGCGTTGCACAAAATGGAACATCTCTCATGTTCAAAGAAACTTGAATACTAAAACCAAGATCGTAAAAGGTAGTCATTATAGGATATTTATGCAGAATAATGCATCCATAAATCGATAATCTCTAATAGTTATTAACCTATTTAATTGGATATTCTGCAATTTGACGTAGAAGATGAAGGGGAAGGGTGGAGGGAGAGAAGAATCTTGACATGATTTTGCGATTTACATAGGGTTTGTGGTAAAGAAAAAGGAAACGTATGAGCAAATAATTATGACCGGAAAAAATTATACGGGAATGAGGAAAAATAATATCATTAAATTGGATTGAAAATTAAAAGGGCAAAATGACCAATTTTATGTAAAATTGTATTTAATTGCAAATTAATTAAAATCAATGGTTGAATATCTTTATAAAATAATAAGAAACATTTGCAAAATGAGAAAGTGATAACCTTGGAAATAAATTGTGAGAAATTTAATTAGTTAATATGATTACGGCACCTAAAAAGCTTTAATTTTAAATTCAATTATATTATTTTAAAAATATCTTATATATCTAAAAAACGAATCTTTGAATTTCAAATCAATTTCAAATCTCAATTAGATTGGATCCAATTGAGAATTTCATTAATTGAGGGGTAGATTTATCAATTTTTCATTTATCTATACATTAAGGAAAAATCTCAATTCATCCATTTCAATGCAATTCAATAGATAATTCTATATTAATTGATTTTTACATTAATTCTATATACATGTTATATTATATAATATTATATATGTGATCCAATTGAGAATTTATTATCAATTTTTTATTTATCAAAAGAAAATCTCATAAATACTACCCTCCAAATACCTCAATAGATTTGAAATAACCAATTAAATAAATTTAAAACAATAATAAAAACTAAAATTTCTTATAATTTCTTCTAAATTTGTCTCACATAAATCACGTTAATATAGTGTGATTTTAATGCCAATGAATTTCAATTAGGATGCTTTCCAAAAAAAACATTTAATGAAGATCAAGTCAATTAAATTGTTTTCCTCCAATTTTTCGCCTTCCATAAAATACCAATATCTCTTATCATTGAAATATATATTTTTTAACAACTTTTATGTTACATTCATATTTAAACCTACATGGATATGGAGTCAATCAAATCAATATAAATTAATTGTAATTATTACGCTATGAAAAACATCTCCATATATAAAATTGGATTTCTCATAAATTATTCCAAGATTTTCTCTTTCCCACCAATCACGTTAATTAATAATGATAAGAGAATATCATTGAGTTTCGATTGATTTGCAACTGAAATCAATTTAATTGATTATGATAAGACTTTTCTTTAATTTCTCTTTGAAGCACACGCTGCAAATCTATAAATTAAACATTTACTAAAAACTCTACTACAATTTTGACAACTCTTATAATAATTTGAAGGAAAAAAAAAGTGCAGCACAAATGCCTAATATTTGGTCTTTCATCGAAGAGTTGGATGAATTCAAAGAATCATTTGCAATGAAACTCCGTATGGTACGAGCATACGAGATACCTTCTTTCAACAAAAAAGATATATCAAGTAGGGAGTGTGTTTTTCGTGATTCCAATGTACAGTTAATTGAGCAGTTTTTATTTTTTAATATTCCAATAACTCATATTTTTAATTGGCTCATTTAAATGTTTCAAGAAGAGATAACTGAAGCAACAATACCAAAAAATCTTGTTCGCATATTTAAATGACAACTTGAGGAGAGTCAGATATATGGTGTAAAAAACTTCAAAGTAGTGCATGATAGTAGAACGTACAACAACTCTTATAATAATTTGAAGGAAAAAAAGAAGTGCAGCACAAATGCCTAATATTTTGACTGAGTTTTTCTATTTATATGTTTGTCATAAAAATTTTATGTATTCTTATCTTTTTTGGTGCAATCAGTTTTTCAAAAACTATTGTATAATCTATGTTTGAATTGTCCATAGCTATATATATATATATATATATATATATATATATATATATATATATAACTGAGAAAATATTATAACTTCGTTATTAAGTAATATTTTATATACTTGCATATATTTTTTTTATATCTTTAAAAAATATCTTTTAAAAAAATATATGCAAGGATATAAAATACTCCATCCGTTCCACTCCATTAGTCCACTTTTTTTTCCGGCACGGAGATTAAGAAAGTTGTTTATTGTGTGTAAAGTAGTATAAAGTAGTGGGGTCCACTAGAATATATAAGAGTATTATTTTAAGTTAAAAAAGGAAAGTGAACTAATGGAGTGGAACAGCCCGAAAAGAAATACTGGACTAATGGAGTGGAACGGAGGGAGTATTACTTAAAAACGAAGTTATAATATTTTCTCAGTTATATATATATATAGCTATGGATAGTTCAAACATAGATCTACCTTATACAATAGTTTTTGAAAAACTAATCGCACCAAAAAATATAAGAATCCATAAACTCTTTATGACAAACATATAAATGGAAAACTCAGTCCAAATATTAGGAATTTGTGCTACACTTTTTTTTCCCTCAAATTATTATAAGAGTTGTTGTGCGTCCTACTATCATGCACTACAATTTTTCACACCATATATATGACCCTCCTCAAGTTGTGGTTTGAATATGCGAACAAGATTTTTTGGTATTGTTGCTTCAATTCTCTCTTCTTGAAACATTTAAATGAGCCAATTTAAAATATAAGTTATTGGAATATTAATAAATAAAACTGCTCAATTAACTGTACCTTAGAATCACGAAAAACACACTCCCTACTTGATATATCTTTTTTTGTTGAAAGAAGGTATCTCGTATGCTCGTACCGTACGAAGTTTCTTTGCTAATGATTCTTTGAATTCATCCAACTCTTCGATGATAGACCAAATATTAGGCATTTGTGCTGCACTTTTTTTTTTCTTCAAATTATTATAAGAGTTGTCAAAATTTTAGTTGATTTTTTAGTAAATGTTTAATTTATAGATTTGCAGCTTGTGCTTCAAAGAGAAATTAAAGAAAAGTCTTATCATAATCAATTAAATTGATTTCAGTAGCAAATCAATCGAAACTCAATGATATTCTCTGTTGGTCCCGAGAGCACGTTCAGGTGTAGAGAGGGGGGGGGGGTGAATACACCTGAAACCGATTTCTCAACTTGAAACACGAACAGTCATATTCAGGATGGTGTCATACTGAATGAATTCAGCAGACCAGACAGCTGTTCTGAATCGTGTTAGGCAAAGAGATACTGACTCTACTGAGACCTGCTAACTGACTGAGTCAGAATTCAATATCTTCAGTTGGAGTTCAGTGGTGCGGAAATGTGTAGGCCCAAAACAGTTGAGTGGAAAACGTTTTATCAAAACAGTTTCAGTTCAGAAGAATAAGCAGTTAGGATCGCTGAAACTTAGTTGAATGATTTTAAAGGATAATTTTCAGTATGAACAGTTAAAATCAATGCAACAGTAAATAAGAGAACAAGCGAGACACACATAGATTTTTAAAGTGGCTCGGATACATAGGATCCTACGTCCACTGTCCCGAAAGATCAGGAGGCTATTTATTATACTGAGTTAGTCTCAGTCAGCTTGTACACAGGACAAAGCCGCGTCTTGAAATTTATACTGAGCAAGTCTCAGTTTACAAAGGTATCAAACTGAAGCGTTTGACTAACTCTCCAACTATGAAGGAGTCCTTTTACAATAAGGATCAGGTTCAAGGATGAACTCCTTCGTTTAAGCTATGGATATAATCGGTTGAGCTTAGGGTTAGAGGGATAGGGAACGAGAGTGTTGCTTCTAGAACGACGAACAACTGAGTTAAGGTGTAAGTTCGTGTAATGTCATTTGGCTACTAGAGGCTTTGTATATCGGTTCAGCTTGGTTCCCTAAGAGCTAGATTGTAGTCTTTCGCCGGAGAAGTGTTCTTCGAGTTCTTGCGGAAGACTTAGGGCTTTTCGGTTTTGCTCGTTTGAATGCTCGTGTGTTCTCCTTTTTTTTTTGTGTTCTCGTGTTTTTGTTGTGAGCTTCAAATCTTGAATCATCCCTCTATTTATAGAGAAGAGATTAGGAAAGATCCGTTGGAGACGATGATCCCTTTATCTCACTCTTTTGGTAGCTAACGGCTGTTTTGAAGTAGAGTGACAGTGTCCTTTCCCTCCTTTTCTGGAAAGTTGTTGACTTGCAGCTTTAGTAGGTATAGGACAGGTGTCTGCTTGTCATTCGTCGAGGTTTACAAAGCAGTTGAGACAGAACAAACTTCGAGGCATACTGAAGTTGACTTCTCTCTTCCTCGTATTTGACTATGCTGATTGTCATTCAAAAGATCGGCGGTTCGAAAGATCTGTCGGCCGTTCTTGAGTCTGATCTTCGATTCAGTAGCAAATATGCTGAGATGACTTTACTGAAGATCAGCTCTGAGTACAGTGAACTACTCCTGCTGAGTTCAGTTCTACTGACTCTATTCAGTATACTGCTCCTGCTGAGTCCAGTATCTACTAAGTCTTCTACATCTGGTGCTGAGGCAGATAATCTACTGAACACCTGAACCAGAGCAGAGTGTCTACTGAGTCTGAACCCTCAGAGACATACAATTACAACGAAATGGTTCACCAATCAAGATAGGGTTTTGGGATCTTCAAATCTTCATAGATTCACTCAAAGCATAAGCCTACTGAGCGCGTATCAGTACGGAAGATAGAATCATTTCCCACTAAGTATTACAGTGCTGAGGATAGAATCATCACCCAACAATTTCCCCCTATTTGATGATACCAAAACCTAACACCATCTATGCTAACTAACACTAAACTACTCAGAAACAGAGCTCCTTACAATTTTACAAGTAGGTTAAGCGGAGTTGTTCTTCAAGTTCTAGACTACTGAAGGGAGCAGAGCAGGGAGTCAGAATATAGAGACTAAGCATATCCATGTCTTAACAATTTCCCTTATTACAAGGAAGCAATTTCCCTTTATATCACAATAACTAGTCTATCAGAATCTCAGCAGCTAATGACAAAGAATATACACAGTGAGTGTGTGAGTCAGTAATCACTTTAGTGATTCTGAGTGTTAAGTATAAAACAGAACATGGCTTATATAGACAATAAGATATTGTCGAAGCCAAAAGATATATATATATATGTATATATATATATATATATATATAATATGAGAAAGTTTAGTACATTACATCTCTTTCTAAGCTAGGAAAGTTAAAGAAGAATCTAAGATCTAGGAGCGCTTGTACTGCTCAATCCTATCCTTGAAATCTTGCGACTGAGTCTCGGGAAGGGGCGACCCATACATCCCGTAGGTAAACTTCCTTAGCTTCGAAATTCAAGAAAAGTCTGCCGGCTCGTCTTCTTCGAGAAATCGGCTCGCGGCAAAGATCCTTTACTTCTTTTTCAATCACACCATAGTGAATAGAATCATCAAGTCTTCTCGGTGGTGGCGAGTGCAGGTTCGGGGACTCGGACTTCAATATTCTCTTTCACAGCATTCTGCATGTAGACATACAAGTCAGGTTCAGTCCTCATCATCCATTCAACATAGGCATCAGCCTTTGCCTTGTCTGACCAGAATCTCCAGAAATAATTCCTCTTGATGAACTCTATCTTCAGTGACTCCCATCTCTGAGTGTACTGAGCTGGCATCCACTCATCAGTCCTTGGCCATCTATGTATCTTTAGATTTGTTGGTTTCCTGAACTTCCTATATCTGTATGGAATGTCAGCTTTGGAAGGAACCCTCAGGCTGGCTTCTTGTTCAGTTCGGACTCTGAGTGCTTCTAAGTCTGCCATATGGATTCTCTCTCTAGCAGCTTCAATCTGTCTCGCCTCTTCTCCTCTGTACAGGTACCGATCCATCTGAGCAAAGATGGCTTCTATCTCAGCATCATGTTCTTTTGAAGTTGTGTAGGAGGGCTTGTGAGGCGACTGATCTTCTGAGTCAGCAGGGGTACTTGATTTTTCTTTGGACGTACCCTGCTTCTCAGTGTCCTTCTGTTGTTGTTGCTGCTCCCTATCATCATCATCTTGAAGTGTCACCGCCTGGGAGGCAACCTAGTCGTTGTTGACTTCTTTCCGCCGCGAGCCGGGGCCTTTGTCTTTCCTTTTACGCGTTTTCGCTTTAGGCTTGTCACGCCGCTTCGCTTCGGCTATCTCCCTAGCCAACCTTTCATCGGCTGCTATCTGAGCCTCCTCCTCCTTACTGATATACCTCTTAGTCTTCTTGGAGGGAGGGGTGGGGAGTTTTAAGATCTTCTTACCTTTTCCTTCAACTGGAAGTGGGAGAGGTGCCTCTTCCTCTTCAGAATCCTCCTCCTCAGCATACTCAGCAACCTCTTTGATTATGTTTAGAGGAGTTTGGGTTTCCTGAGTTGCTTGTTCCCTGGATCCTGAGCCACTTGGGCCAGTCCCTGCTGAGATTCCAACTGAGACACCCTGGGCCTCACCAGTCGGTTCAGTAGGAGCAGTTGTCTGAACTGAGCTTGCTCCTTCTAATGACCTTGTCTTCAGTACCTGCTCCTTGGTCTTTTGAGCTTTCTCTTCCCCCTTAGATTTATCCTCCTGTGACTTAGGTATAGTTGTCTGGGACTTCTTTTCCCCCTTTTTGGCATCAGCAATTCCAACTGGGGTAGGAGCTAGTACCTTGGTGTTCAGGCTTTTGTACGAGGCTGGTAGCTCATTAAGTCTAGATTGGATTTTAGTCAGCGCCTCGTGCAGCTCATTCTTCTCAGTAATCAGTTCATCCTTGTAGAATTTGTGAGAATGGTCAGCTGCGGCCTTGAACTCGTTCAGCTTGGCCTCAACTTTATCTTCCAAGGCCGTCTGGATAGAGTTGAGTCTGAGCTCATGGGCCTGGGATATGGTTGTGACAGATTCAGTATGAGAGTTTTGGGTGGCCTGGAATTTGTCAAATAGTTAATTCTGGCCTTCCTGAATCTGTCTTAGCTGAACCTCGAATTCAGTTCTCTGCTTAGCCAGCGCTTCAGATATAATGGTGGAGATATCAGGGGCGGCTGATGATGTCACTGAGGTCCTCAGCCCCTGAATCTCTGCGCTAGTGGCTTGGGCAGTCTCTTTCCACACTTTGTGGACTGCTTTGGCAAGGGCATGGTTCTGTGTCCCTTGGCTTCTAAGAGCCTTCGCCATTGCCTCGGATCGTCGGCCTTTGGGGCTGGGCGCTACTTCGAACTTAGATTTAAGCAAGAGTTGTTCAGAAGTACCAGCCACCGACTTCTCAGGAGCAAGGATTGTGAGAGGAAGCTCAGTCTGAGTAGAGGTATCCTTGTCCTGGTGAGTTCCCTCATCAGGCTTCTCAGGGCCTGAATCACGGGGTGGGTCCTGACCATCAGGGTCAGACCCATCTGAAGGAGCTGAGCCAGCGACCTGCTGACGGTCATTTAGCAGGGCCAGCATTGCTGCCCTTAGGTCCTCCAGAGTGCCAAGGTCAGCAGGCTGTGAGTAGCCTATCTGCTTCCTTATGATCAGCTCCTCTTCATGCAGTTGCTCGCAGGTGTAGTGAAGAATGAGGCGTAGCTGATTGGGCCACTCCTGGAACCTCAGAAGCATATGGAGTCTGGCCTGTTTGGCAATAGTCACCAGATCAGGGTGGCCAGAAATCTCCGGTATATGCTCAGTAATCTCCCGGAATGTTTGAGATAGGATAGTTGAAGCTTCCATTCCGACAGATTCCTGTTCAGACGCCGTCTCCGAATCTTCAATGCCTATCGGAGACGTCTGTTTCTCAGCAGAATGCAGACTTATGAGTGGTGGAACGTCAAGGGGGGCATCCCGGGGTTTCCGTGTCACCACTGCGGGCGCTTCGGTTGGAACCCCTTGGTCCACTTCTACTGCCTGTTCAGTGGAGACGGCCCTCTCCACTGACTGAGTCTTTTCTGAGGACTCTGACTCATCAACCAGCTGCATTGGCTGTCGAGTCTGTTCAGCAGTGGCCTCTGGGACTTCAGCGTAGGCCTCCGGTACTGCCTCTGTTTCAGTAGGCACGACAGGAATAGATTTCCTCAGTCGCTTTGCTGGTGCCTTAGGAATTTTGCCTTGAGGAGACCGCTTCTTAGTTGGCGTGGTCTTCTGAGGCGTCGTCTGCTGAGCTGAGGGCCCTGTCCCTATCTGCTGAAGGGCTGCTGCCCTGTTTTGGAACCTGACCTTCTTCACATTAAAATAAGCCTTGTCGCTGTACGTGATTTGGTCATCTCCGCAAAAGTCCTCAATCATTACTGACAGCTTCAGACCATACAGAAGCTTGCCTTTCGCGCTCAGTCTGTAGGAGGCTTTGTCAAATTTTGCTGTCTAGACCATGAATTCACGGAGAAAGAATTCAGTCCAGTTGATCTTGACTTGGTCATAAATTGCCATCATCAGCTGTATCTTGGGCCTCGAGACTTGATCGAATGAGCCAGCTCGGCTCGTCAGCAGCTGCGTAATAATATACGCTAGAGCGCGGTACTGAGGCAACATTACGTTCTTAGGGAAGGCAGCTCTGAACGCAGTGGGCTTCCCGCAGAATATCGATAGGTAGTCGTCCACCATATCATCGTTGTACCCAACGGTGCTGACACCTTCAGACGGTAGGTTGAAGCTTATCCTCAGAGCTTCTTTAACTGGCATCTGCTTTATCCGCAAAGCGGCCTTCGCCGATCAGTATGGACAGTGAATCTCCCAATGACGTCGCCAGCTACTGAGTCGGAGTTTAGGTAGATCTCAACAACTTGTCTGGGAAGGAAGAACGTCGGCTTCTTGGAGAGAAATCCCTCCAGTCCAAATACCCGAAGAGCGTCGAAGATCTCTTCCATGTAGTCCAGATCACACGCACCAAACTCCATGACTGGTTCGCACCAGACACGGTCTTTTTCAAGAATCTCCTTCATGTTTGAGGGAGCGGTTACTGAGACGTTTGAACTCGCCATTATATCTATCAATAGAAGAATTTATCAGTATCGAGTTTAATAAAACATCTAGTATACCGATGCTGAAAAAAAAAAGGTTATCGTGACAGATCGAATAATCATACCAATGAAAAACTGAGCGTTTAAGAAATATGCAATTAGGGTTTGCTAGAAAGATCTCAGATTTTTCGGAGTAAAGTATGCTAATGACGGTTTCTAATATATGATCGAAAATATATATCTACGTGAAGATGAAGAGTTATCGATCAATGGCCGAGTTTAAACTTGCTTTAAGAGATGAACGGTCAAGATTAAATAGCATATTATAGGTAATGATCACAAAGCCGCCTAAGTCAAAAGCCAGTTGTAACTTGCCTAACTAGTAACTATGATACGACATGCATTAAATGCGTGGCAGAGTTCAGCATACTTATGCATGGAATGTCGTGCATTAAATGTAAGTCGTTAATATTAAATGACAATCCTTGAGATATTAAATACGATGCTGATTCTGAGCAATAAATGCATATTACAGTTCTATTAGTTACTACTGAGTAGAGATACGCAAACCTCGTCACCGAACATCGTAGTCAGCGATACCTCGTGTAGATGGTTGCTTGAGTCTCTACGTCTCGAATTTACTCGCATCGAGAGTGAACATTCCCCCTTACTGAATGCTCCTCTCCTGAAACCTCTTACTGACTGGAGTCAGTAGGGTCCAGCAGACCTAGCTCTACTGAAAGTTCTCTGAATCTGGATTTAGCTAGAGGCTTGGTCAGTATATTAGCCCTTTGATGGTCAGTATGGATCTTTTCCATCCTGATATCCTTCTTTTCAACATGGTCACGAATGAAGTGATGTCTGATGTCCACGTGCTTGCATCTTGTGTGAAGTACAGGGTTCTGAGTGATTGCAATGGCACTGGTACTATCGCAGAAGATTGACACTTCATTCTGAAAGACGTCATAGTCTCGTAGCTGCTGTCTCAGCCAAAGGATTTGGGCGCAGCAACTTCCGGCAGCCATGTATTCAGCTTCAGTAGTTGACGTGGCTACTGAGTGTTGTTTCTTTGAAAACCATGAGATCGGCTTACGCCAAGGAACCGACACGTTCCCCGAAGTTGACTTTCGGTCAATTCTACACCCCGCATAGTCGGCATCGTAGTAACCAGCTTAGTTCTATATTATCATCACTGGATACCATAAACCCATGTCGGTGTTCCTCCGAGATAGCGGAGAATCTTCTTTGCTTGAGTCCATGTGACTCTGCTTTGGATTCGCCCCGAAATCGAGCACGTACACCTACGGTATAAGTTATGTCGGGACGAGTAGTCGTTAAATATAATAAAGAACAAATTATAGCACGAAATTCAGTTTGGTCTACTGATACTCCCTCCTTATCAAGATCAATTTTCATGTTTGTGTTCATCGGGATCTTGATAGGTTTGCCGGATGTGCAACCGAATCTTTTGATGAGGTCTCGAGTATATTTGCCTTGATTAATGAACGTCCCTTTTTCAGATTGTTTGACTTGGAAACCGAGGAAGTAGTTCATTTCTCCCATCATTGACATCTCGAATTTGTCCTTCATCATCTTTTCAAATTGTTGGCACATGATGACATTCTTAGATCCAAATATAATGTCATCTACATAGATCTGCACAAGTAGTAGATCGTCTTCCAGTCGAGTGCGGTCTACTGTGCCTTTCTGAAAACCTTTCTGAAGAAGAAACTCAGATAGGGTATCGTACCAAGCCCTGGGTGCTTGTTTTAACCCATACAGAGCCTTTTTGAGTCTATAAACTTGATGTCCCTGTTGAAAGCCGGGCGGTTGTTCCACGTAGACTTCTTCTTTCAGTACGCCGTTCAGGAACGCAGACTTCACATCCATTTGATAGACTCTGAATCTTAGATGTGTTGCGTAGGCCAGGAATAGTCTAATTGCCTCCAATCTTGCAACAGGAGCGAAAGTCTCATCGAAATCTATTCCCTCAGCTTGACAGTAGCCTTTTGCCACGAGTCTCACTTTGTTCCTTACTATGTCGTTGTTTTCGTCCCGCTTGTTCTTGAAGACCCATTTTGTTCCAATAACATGTTGATGCCGGGGTCTATCAATAAGCTCCCAAACGTCGTTTCTCGTGAGCTGATTCAGCTCCTCCTGCATAGCTATGATCCAGTCAGCATCTTTCAGTACATCCTCAATCGTCTGAGGTTCGTCAGTAGACAAGAAGCAGGAATATAAGGCGCTTTCTCCTTGACAGAATCTGGATCTTGTCTTTACTCTTGCTGAGGGATCTCCAATAATCAGATCAGCAGTGTGAGCGTCCAGCCACGATCTACGATGTTTCAGTTCTTCATCTGAAATTTGTTCAACACAGATAGTAGGCGAGTTAGACATTTCAGTTATACTATTCTGAGATTGAAGCATTTCAGTAATGAGAATGTGATCTATTGAGTCACCAGGTTCAGGGGCATTCAGCTCAGGAACATTAATAGATGTTCCCCCTAAGTTGTTATTCTCAGTAGTGGTCTCAGTTACCTTTGGGGTTTCTTCATCGACCTGAGTTACCTGGGATTGATTCTGTTCAGGAGAATCAATCGGCTCAGCTACATTTACTGCTGGTTGAGATTCAGTAGATTTGTCTTCAGTTTCCTCATTTGAATCATCATCCCAACAAAGCAGGATCTTTTCGACTTTGTCTTTTAGGCTTAGATCCTGTAGCTGCTTACTGATGTCCTCAGATTCAGAATTAGAGTTATTGCTCCTGTCTTCAGTAGCAAACTCATTAAAAACAACACGAGGGCTTTCCTCCACGCAAAGGGTTCGATAGTTGAATACTCTGAAAGCTTTGCTGACCCCAGAGTATCCTAAGAATACTCCCTGATCTGACTTGCTATCAAAAGTTTTCAGCTGATCTTTCCTATTATTGTGGATAAAGCACGAGCACCCAAAAATATGGAAATAGGATAGAGAAGGTTTCCTGCCTCCATAGTTCATATGATGTTCTCTTATGTTGCTTTGTGAGTAGAGATCGGTTCTGAGTGTAACAAGTAGTATCAGTGGCTTCTGCCCAGAATTTGGCTGGGAGTCCTGAGTCTGCGAGTAGAGTTCTAGCTGCTTCTTTGAGAGTTATGTTCTTTCGTTCAGCAACTCCATTTTGCTGAGGTGTGCGAGCAGCCGATGTCTCATGCTCTATTCCTTCTGCTTTGCAGAACTCATCCATCATAGAATTAAGGAACTCAGTTCCTCTGTCAGAACGGATTTTGACAATTTTGGTGTTCTTCTCGACACTGAGCCTTTTCAGAAGCCTTGGTAACTCTGTTTTGACGTCAGACTTGTTGGCAATGAATATGACCCAAGTATAGCGCGAGTAGTCATCGATGACCACTAAAGCATATTTCTTGCCTCTGATCGTCACTGGAGAGACTGGACCGAACAAATCCATATGTAGCGGTACCAAGGATTCCATCGGTGGAAGGAGATGGAACAGGTGGATTTTGATTCCTTGTTTGCTTTCCCTTTAGACATGCTTCACACTGAGTGTCTTTGCTGAATACTTCATTCGGCAGTCCTCTTGCTAGAGTGTTTCTTGCTAGTTTGTTGAGCGTCTTGAAGTTGAGATGGCTGAGTCTCCTGTGCCACAGCCACCCGGTTCGGTCGTCGTTCTTCGCTAACAAACAAGCTTCAGGTTCAGCTGAGTTCCAGTCAGCTACATAGATATTCTTCTTACGCGAACCTGATAACACTGTTTTCCCTGTGGATTTATCAATGACATCACAAAAACCAGCGTCAAATATCACTCTATTCGAGTTATCATAAAATTGACTAACAGAGAGAAGGTTGTGCTGAAGTCCTTCAACATATGATACTCTTGGAACTTTGGCAGTTCCAATGCTGAGTGTTCCAAATCCTCTTGTGTAGCCTTTAACATTGTCTCCAAACTCAATTTTGGGTCCTTCTTCAGGGATATAATTCTTCAGCAGACCTTTTTGATATGTCATGTGTCGTGAGCATCCGCTGTCCACATACCATGGGTCTTTGTGCACCTGCAAAACATAATTATATTCAGGTACCCTTTATTTTGATTTTGGGTCCTTAGATGTTAGTTTTAGTAACCCATATTTGTCTTACGACCCTGGTGGTCTCAGACAACTTCTTTCCACTTGAGTCAATGTATTTGACCACTGGACTGGTCGATACTGACTTCTTAGGCTTGTCTGGTTCAGGAGTCCGGATCTTCTGAGTTGGTGGACTGCTGACCTTTGCCTTTTGTGCGATTTTCTTCTTCTTCTAACTCTTGGATCCTTTTCTGACTATAGGATCATAATAGTATGACCCATACTGAGCAGGATGTGTCAGCTGAGGAGGTCTATACTGATCAGCCCACTTTGGCTTGCTGGTTCCCCCTTGACTGAACTGGGGTGTTTTGGCGCTGATCTTTTGGCCAGAATGCTGATGTGTAGGATGAGGTGCCTTTATCTTTTGTTTGTCCTTGGCTAGTGGGTTCAATATGTTTGCATTGATTGTCTCCCCTCGAACAAACCTATCAGCAAGTCGCACTTCTGAGTGTACGGGGGCAGATGAGGAAGCACCTTGGCTGAAACCAAGTCCTTCCTTGCAGTGCTTGGGCTTGTTGCTTGCTAGCATAGCCTCCAGCTTCTTTTCAGCGCCCATGTACCGCTCAATCATCAGGTTCCTCCAGACATCATCACTTTTCTTCAGTGTATCGTGCTCGGTCTGAAGTCCTGATAGTTGTTGCTTCATGAGACTCGGTTCGAGATCTCTTTCGAGTTAAGTCCTTGGTCAGAACTGAGATATGATTTTCTTGATGCTGAGACTTGGCCATCAGAGAGTTTATCTCCTCCCTGAGTCTCAACACAAGTCCTTCAGAATCAGTAGCAACCTGACTCTCCTGAGAAAGTCTCTGATTCTCCACTTTCAGGGTATCCAACTCCTGAAGAGTCTTACTGAGTTGCAGACTCATCTGAATCTGTTCGTCTAGAAGTTCTTCATATGTTGTACTGACGTCCGTATTCTCGTGCGCTCCCGAAACAAATGTCGTGTGTGCAGTGTGAAGGAGAGTTAAATAGTTCATGAGAGTTTACCTCATCCTCTTCTCCTGCCATTAGACACTTTTCAACAGTTTGTTCGACTTCAAGCTCTAGGGTCATGAAAGCTGCTTCATCATCGGATGAATCCATGAAGGAGTTGACTTCTTCTGAGTCGTCTGAGAGCTCACCAGCTATGTATGCTTGTCTCTTCTTGGTGAATTTCTCTCTCCTTGCTTTTCGTGCTGCTCGTTCAGCACTACTGAGCTCAGGATAGTCATACTGATAGTGTCCTGGCTTCTTGCAGTTGTAACAGGCAATGACTCTTTCTTCTTTGCTTTCGCTGTCTTTTGATGGAGCTGAGTCATCACTCTTTACGCATTCGAAGTATGCGAGTCGGGAGTGCGTTTAGGCGTGTATTCGGGACTTACCTTTCGATTCTCGATAGGCTTTAGTCACTTTTCTGCGCCGCTCCTTTTCCTTCTGATATTTTACGGCAAGCAGTGCGTACTTCTGAGCGAGACTTCCTTCTTGTATGTCGTTGAGTGAAGGTTCAGTCTTACTCGACGCAGGAGACGCTGTGCTGACTGATGCTTTGAAGGCATGGTCAATTTTGGTGTCAGCTTCAGCTCGCTGCTTTCGTTGAGGTCTGTCAAACTCGAATTCCTCTGCTTGAAGTTCTGAAAAGATATGGTCAGAAGTAACAATATCTAAGTCAGAATGTCGTAATAATGTAGCAAAAGGAGTCCAATGACCGTCTGGCAGTGCCCTTAGTATTTTGAGATTCATTTCTCGGTTGGAGAATGTCTTTCCCAGCCCGTTGATGGAGTTCATCAGATTCGTGAATCTGACGCTGAGATCTTCTATGGTGTCTCCGGGCATGAGAGACAAACTCTCCAGCTTTTGGAGTTCCAGCGCAAGTTTGTTGGCTTTGATCTTCTGAGTCCCCCGACTCAGTAGCGCTAGAGCATCCCAGAGTTCCTTAGCTGTCTTGCATTCCTGAACCCTGCCGAGATAAGAATCACTTAAGGTGGTTAGTATGGCATTCCTGGCGACTCGGTCTAAGTTATGAAGTTTCTTCTCCTCAGGGGTGAAGAGACTTCTGTCCTTGGGAATCTTCTTTCCGGTTACCATTCCTCCTCCAGCTGTTTGATCCTGAGTTATGACACTATCTATCATAGGAACGATAGGTCCTTCCTCAAGTACTTCGGTCATGCTGTCGTGAAGGGAGGTCAGATGAGCCTCCATTCTGACCCGCCATACACCATAGTTCTCTACTGAGAACATGGGTACCATCCTTATACCTGACATATTAGTCATGATGAATAATGATATGAGTGTAGAATGATATGCAGTGAAAACGTTTTTCCGGATCCGTTCAAGTAGACCAGTTTCAAGATAACAAGAGTCTTATAGAACTCCTGCTCTGATACCAATTGTTGGTCCCGAGAGCACGTTCAGGTGTAGAGGGGGGGGGGGTGAATACACCTGAAAGCTTGAAACACGAACACTCCTATTCAGGATGGTGTCGATCGAATGAATTCAAAGAAACCGGGCATACTGCTTCGAATCGTGTTAGGTAAAGAGATACTGACTCTACTGAGACCTGCTAACTGACTGAGTCAGAATTCAGTATCTTCAGTTGGAGTTCAGTGGTGCGGAAATGTGTAGGCCCAAAACAGTTGAGTGGAAAACGTTTTATCAAAACAGTTTCAGTTCAGAAGAATAAGCAGTTAAGATCGCTGAAACTTAGTTGAATGATTTTAAAGGATAATTTTCAGTATGAACAGTTAAAATCAATGCAATAGTAAATAAGAGAACAAGCGAGAGACACAGAGATTTTTAAAGTCGTCCGGATACACAGGATCCTACGTCCACTGTCCCGAAAGATCAGGAGGCTATTTATTATACTGAGTTAGTCTCAGTCAGCTTGTACATAGGACAAAGCCGCGTCTTGAAATTTATACTGAGCAAGTCTCAGTTTACAAAGGTATCAAACTGAAGCGTTTGACTAACTCTCCAACTATGAAGGAGTCCTTTTAGAATAAGGATCAGGTTCAAGGATGAACTCCTTCGTCTAAGCTATGTATATAATCGGTTGAGCTTAGGGTTAGAGGGATAGGGAACGAGAGTGTTGCTTCTAGAACGACGAACAGTTGAGTTAAGCTTTAAGTTCATGTAACGTCGTTTGGATACTAGAGGCTTTGTATATCGGTTCAGCTTGGTTCCCTAAGAGCTAGATTGTAGTCTTTCGCCGGAGAAGTGTTCTTCGAGTTCTTGCGAAAGACTTAGGGCTTTTCGGTTTTGCTCGTTTGAATGCTCGTGTGTTCTCCTTTTTTTTGTGTGTTCTCGTGTTTTTGTTGTGAGCTTCAAATCTTGAATCATCCCTCTATTTATAGAGAAGAGATTAGGAAAGATTCGTTGGAGACGATGATCCGTTTATCTCACTCTTTTGGTAGCTAATGGCTGTTTTGAAGTAGAGTGACAGTGTCCTTTCCCTCCTTTTCTGGAAAGTTGTTGACTTGCAGCTTTAGTAGGTATAGGACATGTGTCTGCTTGTCATTCGTCGAGGTTTACAAAGTAGTTGAAACAGAATAAACTTCGAGGCATACTGAAGTTGACTTCTCTCTTCCTCGTATTTGACTATGCTGATTGTCATTCAAAAGATCTGACAGTTCAGAAGACTGTCTGGCCGTTGCTGAGTCTGATCTTCGATTCAGTAGCAAATATGCTGAGATGGCTTTACTGAAGATCAGCTCTGAGTACAGTGAACTACTCCTGCTGAGTCCAGTATCTACCGAGTCTTCTACATCTGTTGCTGAGGCAGATAATCTACTGAACGCCTGAACCAGAGCAGAGTGTCTACTGAGTCTGAACCCTCAGAGACATACAATTACAACGAAATGGTTCACCAATCAAGATAGGGTTTTGAGATCTTCAAATCTTCATAGATTCACTCAGAGCATAAGCCTACTGAGCGCGTATCAGTACGGAAGATATAATTATTTCCCACTAAGTATTACAGTGCTGAGGATAGAATCATCACCCAACATTCTCTTATCATAATCAATTAACGTGATTGGTGGAAAAGATAAAATTTGGTGGGAAAGAGAAAAAATTGGAATAATTTATGAGAAATCCAATTTTATATATGGAGATGTTTTTTCATAGCGTAATAATTACAATTAATTTATATTGATTTGCTTGATTTAATATCCATGTAAGTTTAAATATGAATGTAACATAAAAGTTGTTAAAAGTATCTATTTCAATTATAAGAGATATTGGTATTTTATGGAAGGCGAAAAATTGGAGGAAAACAATTTAATTGACTTGATCTTCATTAAATGTTTTTTTTTTGAAAGCATTCTAATTGAAATTCATTGGCATTAAAATCACACTATATTAACTTGATTACGAGAGACAAATTTAGAAGAAATTATAAGAAATTTTAGTTTTATTATTGTTTTAAATTTATTTAATTGGTTATTTCAAATCTATTGAGGTAGTTTGAGGGTAGTTTTTATGAGATTTTCTTTTGAAGTAATTTAATCAAATGTTTTAATCTAATTATATATATATATAGAGAGAGAGAATGGATCATATGAGAAGCCTTCTTAAAATAAGAAATAAGAAGAAATCTGCACCATTCATTTCATTTTTTGATGGTTTAGATTGAATATGCTATGGAATATTTATTTTGCATATTCCTTATATGTTTTATGCATAAAGGAAAAAATGTAAAAAATACAAAATGTATGCATAAAAAATTAAGGAATATGCATAAAACATATAGAGAATATGCATACTTCCTACCTTCCTACATAACTATGTCTTTCCCAATGATCCATACCATATATATCAATTATCAATTGTAATATGTCCTATATATGATAATATATAAGTTTATATATAATACATATATAAAATTAACGTAAAAATCAATCAATATAGAATTATCTATTGAATTGCATTGAAATGGATGAATTGAGATTTTTCCTTAATGTATAGATAAATGAAAAATTGATAAATCTACCCCTCAATTAATGAAATTCTCAATTGGATCCAACTGAATTGAGATTTGAAATTCAAAGATTCGTTTTTTTTATATATAAGATTTGACATAATTCCAAGTGCCAATTAGCTATATTATTAGTATTATTTAGTAATAAGTTAAGATTTTATGTTTAACTTCCAATATTTTTATTTTAATTGAATTAGAGAATTTAGCATTTTCCAATTTACACCGTGCCACGTTCGGGCATCTCCAAGGGTTTCCCGTATTTTACGGGAGCCCTACTCCTATCTTAGGGCAGAAACAATATTTCATTCCCAACCATTTTCTCGTATTTTACTCAGAAAAAAGAATATTTCATAAATATTCTTATTTTTCCCTTTATAAATTAAAATGCAAATATGTCATATAATTAAATTAAACAGATATATATGTATTTATTTAAAAATATACTTAAAATTATACATTAATTGCAACAAAAAAATAATTTAAATTTTTTATAAAAATTATAGATTATATAACAATAAAAATTATAGGTCATATTTAATGGAAATCTTATTTATTTTTATTAAAAGCTATGCATTTAAAACAAAAGATTAATCGATTTAATTGGATAGAGGAGGAATGAGGGAAGAAATTACCCATCATAATAAGGGAGAAAAAATTACTCCTTCAAAATAAATTAGGGCAATTGAAATGGGTCGGAGAATTTATAGGGGAATATCTTATTTAAAGGGAGGGTTGGAGCCCCATTTATGAATTACTAAAAAACAACAACCCGTAAATCCAAAAAACCACGATCCGGACATCCTGTTAAACCTTATTTCCACCGTAGATCAAGGCACCATCGACGACCGTAATGCATTTAGAAACATTATCGGATCGTGGGATCATGTCCGTCGATTAGGCCTCTAGATCCAACGGTCCATTAGCATTAACCAGCACATGATGTCTCCTATATAATACAAGTACCGCTCTAAAATCAACCATTCCAAAATTAAAAATTCCCTCGTCGCACGATAACAAAAGTTCCCCCCAAAACTTCTCAAGTAGTAGCAAAAATGTCGGGCCGCGGAAAGGGTGGGAAAGGATTGGGCAAGGGAGGAGCGAAACGACATCGTAAGGTGCTCCGAGACAACATCCAGGGAATCACGAAGCCGGCGATCCGTCGTTTGGCTCGCAGAGGTGGCGTCAAGCGTATCAGTGGTTTGATTTACGAGGAAACTCGCGGTGTTCTGAAGATCTTCCTCGAGAATGTGATTCGCGACGCTGTGACTTACACCGAGCACGCCCGCCGGAAAACGGTCACGGCGATGGACGTTGTCTACGCGCTCAAGAGGCAGGGCCGCACTTTGTACGGATTCGGTGGTTGAGGTGTTCGTCTTCCGTGATTAGGTTTAGTATGTAAAATTGATCTGGTTGAAAATTAAGGTTTCTTTGTTTGATTTGGGTTTTAAGCGTGTATCTTTCTTTTACATCAATCCTAATGAAATTTCTACATTCCTTCGACATTATTTCTCAGTTCTCATTCAATAATAATTGTATAGGCGGATTTACAACTTACTTTTGCTGCATTTGGATTCAGTATTTGAAACTGCTAAATTGTAAAATCAATTTTCAATTGTGTACAAGTTCATAGCCATGGATTATTTTCTACCATACAGCAGCATACAAAAGATTTGCTGTTGTATACAAATTTGAATCTTTTCCTATGGGCTAGATCCGTTTTACAATTGATCTTTTTCTCTCAGACAAATCTCAATTTCTTCAATCTCTTGAGTAATTGAATTGATGCAGAATCCGATTGTACTAAGACAATCAAACGCCCTTTCTTTCAGATTTCTGTCGTCTTCTTCATCCTCCTCCTTAGCAGCCCACTCAGCCTCTATCTGTTCTGTTAGCAGAACACTTTCCTTTTCCCGCTTCGATAAATTCCCCGCCTCCATCTCCTCCTCAATGACTGCTCCGGCCTCCTCTTGGTATACATTTGTAGATCTTAAAATCTTTTGGAATGTTTCCAACTCGTTATTTATCCGCTCCTTATATTTGGTTCCATTATCACTCTCAGATAGCTGGGAGAGTAATTCAAAATTGTGAGAGATGAAGCATAGCATATCCCGAATGTTCGAGAAAGATCCAAGAAACTTCTGGTAGCAAGAAGCCCGGAACGGCAAATGCCAGAAATGGGGCTCCATCTCTGCGTCTGCTACATAGTCTTTGAGTTGAGAAGCTAGGTGAGTCAGATTCCTTTGCTTCTCTTTCAAATCAATTAATTCTGTGGTTGGCTGGCTAATTCCTCCAGTTCCTTTTATGCAGTCTTGAAGGGCTCTTAGGGTTAGTAGCATATGGCTCTTGGCTAGAGTTGCTGCTCGGATCGGCTTCAAGAAAAGCTCGACTACAATAAAAACGGAGAGGCCTATAAAAACCTCTGTAAGTCGAGCAATGGCGAATTGATCTGGAATGCCGTAGTTCTCCCTCCCTAGAATCACTAATGCCCCTATGGCTGCAGAAACTCCGCCGGTTTGGCCGTACATTTTTCCATACCTTAACAAATGAGTGAAGATGATCCATGGGAGGAGTGCTAGAAGCTTGAGCTCTTCGCGGTGAAAGATGAAGCAGCATATTACTCCATATATTGATCCGATTGCCGTTCCTTGCACTCTGGAGTTGGCTATTGTGAATAACGCCTGCTTTCCCGTTACGAAGCTGATGGCGATGATGAGACCGGCCCAGCATCCGTTCTCTTTGTCGAATGAGGAACCGAGCAGCACGGAGAGGCTTAAAGAAACGGAACACTTGAAGGCGAATTCTAACCTCTCTGAGGCGGTGAGTTTTTTAATAAAATGTTTGAATGTTGTGATGATGGTGGGATTTGTTTGTGTTTGTGTTTGGAGTTTTGTTGAAGGTGAAGAGGTGGATACGTAGCCGTTGACAAACATTTCTATGCAGGAGAAGTAGAGGAAGAGCCATGGATGATTGAGTTTTGGCTTGATTGGTGATGATGATGGCTTTTCTATGGATTCTGTTATTTCTGCTTCTACTTTTGAATGGAAGAGAGAATAACATCTTAACTGCTCGATTCTCTCTTCGATCCGTGTGGATGCAGTTCGTAAGGCATTAGAGAGCTGCTCTTGCTCCATTTCTTTAATAGGAATGGCAGCAGAAGAAGAAGCTAAAGAATACTCAATCCCTCTCATCTGTAGCTCCATGCTTTGCAGTCTCTCTCCTAATTTCACTCTCCTCCAAGGCCTCTCCCACCTTAGCCCATCCTAAAAAGTGATGATTCTAGAATTTAGTTTTCAATTTGACTGCAATTTCAAGAATTTTGAGCAAATATATATACCTCTAAGATTATGACACTCTTCAAAAGCTTGGCTCCTGTCTCGGACAAGAGCTTGGCTTTGGACATAAGCTCCATCTTAGTATCCTTGCCGGCCGCGCTCGAGGTCGAAGCTCGTAGGTATATCTTCATCCTCTCCGAAGCATTCTTAGCATATACTCGGCTTAGCTCCTTCACCTGTAATAGGAGAAAGAACATCAATAACTATTACTAAAATCACGATAAACTACTTAATAAACAATAAATTAATAAGTTTTTCTAAATAATACTCCCTCCATTCCATTTGACTTGTTTCATTTCTTTTCGACACGAAGATTAAGGTGAATGATTGGTTGTGTGTAAAAATGAGTTTTCTTTTAAAGAAATGGGACGAATCAAGTGAGATAGTTTGAAGAAAACACAAGTGAAGTGGAATAGATGGAGTATTTTTCTTCAACATTGATTTAGAAAAATTAAAAAAAAAACACATCAATTTTGATTGTATAAGTAATTTTCATTGGTAAGAAATGCAAGATTTGATCATTTAGTATACCCTTAGAGAGGCCAAGCCAGGATAGGGGAGGAGCAAAGCCAAGATAGAAGCCAAGGCTCCCAAGGCCGTACACGCAGCAACGCACAATGGGCGCCTAAACCCAACGCTGAAGCCATCAACAAGCACAGCGTCCGTACAGATGAGCACAATCTGGCCAAAAGCAATCTTCTTAGCCGTCAGATGCGTGCACTCCGGCAGCGCGACGAGAAACGAAGCCACCGCAGCTACAACCGCTGCCGTGGTGACGGGCATCCCGCCGTGGGGATAAACTAACCACCGGCCCAGTACGGCGAGCGGGACCACCTGCGCCGTGGCGCAGAATGCATGCCAGCACCCTCTTAGTGTGTCGCCGAGGGTGGCGTCCGAGACGATTAGCACGGCGGTTAAGTAGGAAAAGGCGGAGAATCTCATGCGGGTGGTCAGGAATTTTGGGCCGTAGAGGCTGGAGACGCCGATGATAGCGCATGCCGCGGCGGTCCTCAAGGCGGAGCTCAGCCGCATACGCCATGCAAGCCGGGCACGCTCCGCCACGGTGTTAGTTTCCAATGGAGACATGTTTGGATTACTATTGTATCTTGTCTAGGAGTGTATAATATTTAAGCTTTCCAAAGAAAATGAATTCTTTTTTGTTTGCAAAGAATATTATGGACGAACTAAACTACAAAAAATGCTTGTGAATAAAATGGTTGAGTAATGTGTATATATATAGGGAGAGGAAGAAGTGTCACATTATTTAATAATAGAAGTTGCATTAACTTTACTATTATTTAGACGTATGAAAATTTGAATATACCTAGGAATCAGATCGTTAATGATCTAGTTGATTCCAGGTGAGTTTTATTCGAATATTCCACCAATAAAATGGGCCGCAGACTTTGGACTATTACATATGTTTTGCACTTTTATAAATATCTTAATTTGTTTTCAATTATTTGAGAAGTACTATTATTGTAAGGGAGGAACAGCCCTACAAAAACTCAAAAAGTGACGATAATTTTATACTAATTTGTTATTAATTTATAAAAACTCTATAAACTCAAAAAGTACTTTAAAAAAACTTTAGAATTAATTATTAATTTATTCAAAATTACTAATTTGTTGACAACATACTAATAAACTCGTAATTACATGAATGTATGATAGATTACTGCCATTGAAATTTGAAACTGTGATTTTTTTTTTAAAAAATGTAACTAGGGACACTTTCTTAAGAGTGAGTGCCGAACACTTTGGGATGAATACAATAAGATTACTAAGTTTTATAAACTACTTTAATTGAAAACGTGTAAATATAACAGAAAAAAACAGGGAAATGTTCAAAAGAGAATTGGACTGAAAATGAAATCCAACGGTGTGCATATGGAACGTTCCTGATCAATCAAAGGTGACAGTTTCATCGGCACACTATTGTAAATACTATTATAAAATTAATACTGTCCATATATTATATTTTAAGTTATTAACTATATTGTCTATATATTAACGCGACTGAAAAAAATCAAAATCTTGATTATGCTATATATTATATTTTAATTTATTTATCTACCATGTTTTTCGGCTTTATCTGCGTTGAGCGTTCTTCATTTTATAGCAGCAGAGCCTGTTTTGTTTTTCCTTCACAAATATTAAGAATTTTTTTTAATAATATGAAATTAGATAAATGTTGATATTTTAATTTGAATAATTAATGTAAATTACTTAAAAAGTTATAATATCATTGTGCTTGTTATTATAAAAGTTGAATAAAATATTTTTTATATTATCGTATTAATTAGATCTATTAAAGTTAGTGAAATATTTAATTAGGCAAAAAAAAATTATTGGGACAAATGAAAAATGATAGGATAGATGAAGTATTTGTTTTTGTTTTTAGTCTTAATTTTGATGTTATTAGATTTAAAAATTATGTCAAAACAATTTATAAGTAATTCTTTATAAAAGTCCAAAGAGAGAGAGAAGTAGTAATTCTTTATAAATGTCCAAAGAGAGAGAGTAGTTAGGTAAAGTATGTTATATCCTATATTCACATCAAATATTAAATGTGAAGAAACCTTCTGTTATTAATTTCTATGTTTAAGTAGCTCCGTAGTTTGTCCAGAAAACTTCAACAAAAATTTATTCTAATACTATTCCCTCCGTCCCATTATTTGTATCTCACTTTCCCGAATTGGATGTATTAATATTTGTGACTCATTTTAAAAAAAAATAAAGATTGCGTTGTCCAAAATTATCTATCAAAAAGTCAAATAATCTACACCACGTAACATCACTTTCTAAATTTTCATGCCAAAACCAATTAAGCCCCAAATATTGGAACTGACGAGGGAGTCATCAGTTATAATTTTGGTCAAATAATGACTTTGTTTAATTAACGTGTGATTTTTCTAACCTGTTGACAAATTGAAGTCTTTAGTACAATAATATGCGCTTTTTGACAGCTGAGTGAGCTGACTATTCCACCAACATGTGATGTTGCACCACGGTTTGGTCGATCTTTTCCATATTTCTCACATATATCCATAATGTCCATTCCTCCACTACGCAAGAGGCTACATCTGCAAATTACAAATTTACCATTTTTTATTAATATTTTTTTTTTGTGGTCTTGAAGGGTATAATAGTTATGAAAATAAAATAATAAAGTGATTTGCAAATAAAAATGATGGATGAACTAAACTACAAAACTGATTGCTGAGAAAATGGAGTAATAATATACTCTCTTTCTCCTATTAAGTTTGACTCGCTTTTTTTCGACATGGTTATTAAGAAGAGGTGAAAGCTATATATAAATGAGTGGATCCCTTAAAACATAAGTTGGAAGTTGTGTGTAAACAACTTACCATTTTTGGAGTGAGATGAATGAGACAGTCGGACTAGAAAAGTGAGATAAAATAAATAGCGTGGAAGGAGTATTACTTATAGAAAGAAGAAAAAAGTTCATATTAATGAATATCAAAAGTAGCATAAATTTTACTATGATTTAGACATATAAATATTTGAATATACCTACGAATTAGATCGTTAATTAGTTAGAGTGTAGTAGTAGTTAATTTTGAGGCGAATATTATATTCCACCAATAAAATGAGACTACATTCCGCAGACTTTGGACAACTCCCTTTTGCCTAACATAACCGAGTGTATCTTTAAAATAATACTCCTACAAACTTTAATCTCCAAAATAATAATACTACTATTTCAACTTTATTTCCTAAAGGATTATCCTTTTTGCCACCCGTATGCCACTTGTAAAATATCTTTTCATTTTTTATCTTTGACTACATAATTGACAAGAGAATAAATAGTTATCCATACATTAATATTACATTTGAACCAATAAATTATTTATTTAACTTTATTGAAGAAAATACGTGAAAACTTAATTCTTTATCGAATAAAAATAACTCAGCACAACTATTAGTATTTTCTGTCTTTTAATAACTGAGCACATTATACAACACAATCGATTTTATTATAACTTTATTACCATTATAAATAATAATCTATTTTATTATTATTATTATAATTACTTATTTTTTAAACAACTAATTTTTATATGTAATTAAAACACAGATTATATTAATCATTATATATTATTATTGAAATAGTTAGAATAGTTTTTCAATATTCTTACAATAAAGAAAAAAAATTCTTCAATAAATTTTAAAAACATACTTTTTTTTTTGTGCATATGAAATATTGTTTTAAGAAAATTATTTAACTATTCTTAAATTTTGCAGTGAAAAAGAGAAATGAAAGAATATTTTGGGATGGGTTCTGTTATTTAAGAAATCCATAATCAATTTATGTTCAAGGTAAAACTATGTGGTTTTGTCAATTTTTTAAAATCTTTTGCCGTATTATTTATCTCTCACCACCATCGCTAATTTGTTCTCACATATTGAATTGCTTCACCCATTTGTCATTCCAATTCATCATTTCCTTGCTCATCGCCTCACTATTTTTTTTTTTTTTTTTTATAAATATCATCAAGTCGAAAAAACAGTTTTTCTAAGTTCTGATAAACAACATCGTGCTAGATCTGAATCTAAACAATGTATCCACGGTGCTCAATGGGTTTGAGATTGTCGGCGATGATGTATTGGGAGGCGGAATCTGCAGCGATGGCAATTTGGGGCGGAGGGCCCCGCGACGCGTAGATCATCTTTTTAAAACTAAAATAATTTTTTTATTTATACGCGGTGGGGGGGGGGGGGGTGGAGAAAAAAGAAAAAAAATTTTTGGAAAAATTTTTTGGGGATTTGGGGGAAAAGTGTAGTGGAGTGAAGTAGTTTTGGAGGTGTTAGGATGAAATGGACATTTTTAGCAAATAATATTTTCAAAAAAATAATCAAAACGGTGCAGTTTCGATTTGAACATAAATTAGAGAGGAATTTTTTGAACAATAGATACCATCCAAATATTTTCCATTTGACTATCTACATGGCAAAAAGATATATAATATTAGTTTGGAAATTATAGTTGAAAGAGTATTAAGTTGGGAATTAAAATTTATGATAGTATTAGTTTGGGAATTGAGTCAACATAACCCCATTTCAAATTCAACTACATTACGGCCACCCAGTACGCGGCTGGGTTTCCCTTATGCCAAACAAAACCATTAAAATTATAGTACTTATGTAGAAGTGAAGGTAAAACTTATCAAAAATGACTAGTTACACTTTGCATTGCCATCATATATATATATATATATATATATATATATATATATATATATATATATTGGAGTTGATCTTGTGAGAACTACGAACCATGCATACAGTGGCGGATGCACATAGAGGCAAGGAGAGGCAATTGCCTCACCTCAAAATTTGATTGAATTTTTTTTTTTTTTTTTTTTTTTGTATTTTTAGTATCACAAAATTATTTATTTTGTTGTAAAACTTCTCCAAATCTAGTATTTATGAGAGTAACAAATTAAAATCTTTTATTCTCCGGAGACATTAATTCATCAGTGCTTCGTGAGCAATTTTATAAGACTTATGTATATTATTTTGCCTTAGTTAGATATTGTTATTCTTTATAATTTCCTCTAACTAAATTTAGAGTGATGTCAAAATAGGATTGTGTAATAAATTTTTCGAATAAATATAAAAAATATATGAGTTATTCATGAAAGAAGAATATAATCCTTAAATAAGCCATAAAAAGTAACTATAATTAGATTTAACTAGAAAAATGTGCTTAAAATTTTTTTTTCGGGGGCTCCGCCCCCGAACCCCCGTACAAAGATAACTCAAGCCCCGATAAGTTTTGCCCCCCCTAACCGAAAATCCTGGATCCGCCCCTGCATGCATAATGCTTATATATTTTATGCATAATCTTTATATATTTTATTCAAAAAAGCCTGTTATTTTATATTTTTTTTTCTTCTGCATAAAACATATAAGAATTATGCAAAATGAAAAAACACAGGTTTTTTCCATAGAAAACATAAGGATTATGCATAAAACATATGGTGATTATGCATGGTTCGCAGTTTTCACGTAAAATGCAGGTTCTCACATGATCCACTCCCTATATATTTATATATATATGTTACACTTTTTTTTTGGTGACAATTAATGTGTAATTGCTATTCGAGTTTCGTATTGATAAATTTTGTTCCCCTGCAATAATATTTAAATTTAAGTATGTAAACTTTACTAAATTAATCATATGTGATATACTCACATCTAACACGTGTCAGTGACAATGAGATTCGAATGAACGAACTTTTTCGAAGTAAACTTTTTTAGGGATGATTGTCGAACACGTTTGTAGGAGGAATTCCTGGTATTAGAATATTTCACAGTATTTTAAAAACGTATATATAAACGAAAATCAGGGAAATGCTCAAAAGAGAGAGACATAAATGAAATCCAACGGTCTGAAACGTCCCTGATAAATCAAAGGGTGATAGTTTATATGCAGATTGCCTCATCGGCACGTTACTGAAAATAGTCTTATAAAATTAATACAGCAATTGTCTATACATTAACATGAGTTAGAAAATCAAAAAAATCTTGATATATTGATCTACCATTTATTTCGTCTTTATCTCCGTTCTTCAATTTTATACGCAGCAGTAGTCCGTTTTATTTTATTTTATTTTAATTTTGTTTTTTGTCTTGAATATTTGGTTATTAGATTTAAAAACTAGGTCAAACCAATTCTTTATGTGATTGTTTATAGAAGTCCGAATACGAGAGAGAACTCTTTAAATGCGTAGAAAACTTCACAAAAAATTCTTCTTATTGTATTTTCATAAGCCATCAGTAATAAAATTGGTCAAATTTACAATTTTCTTATCCGTATAAGCCATCAGTTATAATTGTGGTCAAAATTTACAATTTTCTTATAGTTAATCGAATGTGTCCGTGTATTTGGAATTGAAACTCGTTTAGTACAACTAACAATTTAATTAATGAGCATGCAAAATTTAAGATTTTAATGTGCACTTTTTGACAGCTGACTATATATTTCATGCACCAACAATTGCTCCTTTTTAGATATTATGTCTATTTGCTTGGTAGACTAGACGATAGGCTACCAAATTACAAATTCGTTTCAGTATAACAGGGCTCACGAATGAAGCCTAACTCTTTTCCAGGCCCATTAATGTTCCCTAATGAAGGTAAACTATCTTTTTAGGGCCTTGGAGTACCTTAACCTTAAATTTAAATTTTCATTATCTTTAAAACAAAAGATGTGTAATTTTATGTATTTAGTACGAATTGGGCTATGATAATTGTAACGGGTATGATAGTATTGTGATTGTGTTTGAGTATGATTGATTCCTTTAAAGGTGTTTGATATTTATGCGCTCTTGTACATCCGGTTGCAAGTGCGACCGACCGCTTATAATTAATGTAGAGTAGTGTGTATTATGAATTTATGATAGTAGTGTTGTGGTGGCGCAGCTGGTTAAGTTGTTGAGTTGTCACTCGATACACTCGGCTTTGAGTCCCAACAACGAAGTTTAAGTTTTTTTTTTCTCTTTATGATAAATTTTGATACATTTATTAAAAAAAATGATACATTTCCTCAAAAAGTGATATAGATGTTCAAATAACTGACACATATATACATATCAAATGATACTCATCGCGTATAAGCGATGCATGTATTCATTTCAATTTATATATTAATTTCAAGAAAGTGAAACAATTGTTCAAAATAAATGATACATTCATTAATATTAATTGATACATAAATTTAGCATCAATGATACATTTGTTTATAACAATTGATATTTTTATTCCGAAAGTGATACAATTGTTCAGAACAAATGATACATTTATATAAAAAAAAACGTGATACATTTCCTCAAAAAAGTGATATGGATGTTCAAACAACATATATATTAAATGATATACATGTATTCATTTCAATTGATATATTAATTTTAAGAAAGTGAAACAATTGTTCAAAATAAATGATACATTTATTATTATTAATAGATACATATATTTAGTATCAATACATTTGTTTATAACAAGTGATAATCTTATTCTCAACAATTTATAATTTTTTCAGATCAACTGGTACTGTTTTCATGTCAAATGATACTTTTATTAAAACCAACGATATTTTCATTCATAATAAGTGATACTTTTATTCGTAGCAAGTGATACTTTGATTAATACCAAGTGATACTGATTAATAAAATGTGATAATTTTATTTAGAACAAGTGATATATTTAGAATATTTGCTACTTTTTTCCATGTAAAGTGATATTTGTTAAGAACAAATGGTAATTTTATTAAAACCAAAAATACTTTTATTCATAATAAGTGATGTTTTTAATCATAGCAAATAATGTTTTAATTCATGACAAGTGATACATTGATTAATATCAAGTGTATTTAGAATAATTGATATTTTTTTAATGTAAATGACACTTTTGTTAAGAACAAATGATATTTTTATTATCTCCACATATTCCCATTATGTTCTATCTTTTCTGCGTATTATCTATACAATCATAAAATTAAAAAAAATTACAAATAGAAAAATTTAATTTTATTAACAAGAATAAATTTTAATATACATACTAATATTCTTCGTTTCATATATTAATTTTTTTTTAAAATAAAAATAAAATTTGTTATTCTTCGTGTCATATTATAATTTGAAATAAAAATAAATTTTGATGTCATAATTAAAAAATACTCCCTCCGTCCCACTAAAAGTAGCCACATTTCCCGAATGGGACGTCCCACTAAAAGTGGTCACTTTCCGAATTCGAATATATTTACCACCATCTCTCATGTTTGTCATTTTCTCTTTCCTATTTTATCATCTACTCTCTTACCTTCCTCATCTCTCAATTTTATTATCTTCTCTCTCTTACCCATCATGCTCTCTCATTATCTTCTCTCTCATATTCTCTCATTATCTTAATCATCTTCTTTTTCATACTTTACCATCTACTTCTCTCATACTTTATTATGTATTCTCTTAATTCCCGTGTCAAAAAGAATTTGACCACAAATAATGGGAGGAGGGAGATTGGATGAGAGATTAGCAACTTGACCAATTGCGCTACACGACTACTATTGCTAAGCTATGCAAATATAATTATAACCAAACATCATATTTGCAATCATACCCATTACCAAATAAAAATTTTAAAAACTAATTTCAGTTTTAAAAAATACTAATACATAAAAAAGATAAATCTCATACCCACCTATCTACTTGGGTACGAAGAAAACTCATACCAACTTAATTATGAACCTAAAGCAGGGTTCCCACACTAATATAATCCATCCGTTTCACTAATAAAGTCTCATTATTTTTGGGTACAAAAATTTAAAAAGTGGGTCGAAAAGAAAATGTGTAATGTAAAAGTATTAAGTGGCGGAATCAATTTATTTAGAGTGGTTATGATCTACTAATTTCTTTTTATTTATGAAATATAACTTATTTAATGAAACACATTGAAATAGAAAATAAAATTTAATTAGTGAAACAGAGGAAGTAATCAATACTTTATATAATTTCCATTCCCTTAGTAGGGCTTCAAGCCCACCAACTAAACACCTCTCTAAATTGTAGACCCGATTTAAAATCGACTTTCTCCAATAGACCAATGATATGTCTGCCCCATGGCGGTTATAATGGCGGCGGCTTCTTGTGTGTAAGATCTATGTTCCATTGTTAATAATTATTATAGAAAATCAGATTCTACGAACATAATTTTTTACTCACACTCCATAATTAGAGCAAATCAAAATCAAACGCTTTTCTCCAAAAACAACGCATCTTCGTGCAGTTTCGTCCAACCAACCTCAATTATTGGAGGAAGTGGAAAAAGAAATATAATTACACGGCCCCACACACTCAAAAAGACAACGGAGCTCACGAAACGCGGCAGTCCCTTATCATACACAATTCGTATGTTTTCTCAACCATTAATGCACCTTTCTTTGGTATTTTATTTTACGTTCATTTTCAAATCTCTAATGTTATCCATCATTTTCTAGCATGGATCTTCCACCACTAGTTGAAGCCCACATCATTCCACCTATATCTTTTCTGCTTATGGCTATGTGTGTGTGTGTGTGTGTGTGTGTGTGTGAGAGAGAGAGAGAGAGAGAGAGAGAGAGAGAGAGAGAAACTTGAAGCAGTGATGCACTCAACACCAAATCAAATATAAAGTGGGATAAAAAATAAAGTGGCAACAAGCTGATAATTCAGAATATAATATCCATAAAAAAAAAAAAAAAAGTTGCAACTCAAACACCGTAGCTGGATGCATGGGATCAAAAACCACAGCATTTCAAGAGCTTAAAAACTGAACGCCACATGGCAAAACAATATAAGCATATACTGCATCAAACTAGTCTACAACACAACGGCACTGATAAACAAACCATCATCAACAAAACCAACCTAAAAGACTTCAAGTCAGTTTGAGATCATTACCGCCGTGGTGAGGACGAAGGCAGACCCGCACTTCGTGTTCTTCCGGCCCCTCTCGCAGTTTCGGCACCAGTATCTCCAGTACAGTTCCCGGTCCATCGTAGTAGGCTTCTATGTTGGCGTCTTCAGGGATTCGAGTCGAAAGTGGGATTTCCCTCACGAATTCTCCCGGTGGGCAGTGCTCGGATGATGGATCGGTCAGCTTGAAGGTCCGGTTGTGTCTCTTGATGAATGGCGTGCGTGAAGTACTTATACACGAGACTTTAATGATTCCGTGGGTGAATGTGTTCCTCCACGAAACTTTCACCCTCTGGAGATCGACGAAAGGGAGGCTTATGACGATGAGATAGCCTTCTGCATCTTCGTAGATTGTTTTGGCAGCTGTGACCGGGCCGTACAGATTCCTTAGCACTCCACTGAATTCGCCTAACCAATGAGGCTCGTGTTGATGGACTTCTAGGTCAGGAGCACGCTCAGGAGCATTATTCACGGCTAGATAACATTCGTCATCGTTCCCCTGTGTGAAAAGATCTTTCTTTCTCTTGTTGCAGACGGGAGAGAGGTCCAACACGTCCCCGTTGGTGTGATTGTTCGTCTGTGTCGACAGATTCAGCACAGATCCATTCAAGAACTTCTTAGTGTGGGACTGTGGATGATTATTACCCTTGACAGTGGGAGGCCTTTCAAGCTCAAACTCGGTGTTTGGGAGATTCCTCCAAGAACTATAATCGCTTGCTTCGGGTGGAATGGTGAACTTAATGTCCCTCCCGGTGAGTTCCGTCCACCTTTTCCGATCATCTTCATCCAGAGCCATGAGATTGGGCGAGACAACAACTTCGATACCATGGACACACTGAGGGTTCGAGAGACCTCTGTAGTGCTTCCGCTGCATTCTGTGAGACCGGACAAAGCCTTTATCGACGCTAAAAGGGAAGGGACGGTCTCCTTGACGTGAATGGCCATTCATATAACTTCGCAGCTGCATCTTACCAAGAGCGTTCTCAGGCCTTTCCTTGAATACCCACATGTACATATTCTCCATATCATGTTGAACCATGAAAGTATCAAGTTGCAGATCAGACTTATCGAACCCCGAGACTCCATTACTATCACGAACTATTTTCGCCTTTGATTTGTCATTCAGCACTGGCTTAAAGTAAAAGCTGAAGAAACACCAAGCACCCCATATGCTATCAACCCGTTTTGCACATTTCCTCCCAATCTTGGGAGCAGCAAGTAAACTCTCGGTCTCGTATATTTGAGTACCCAGCCCAACATCAAGAATATCACAGTGTTCAGGGTTCCAAGGCTGCGGAGGGGGGCTTCGTTCGGCTGAGAGGGGTAGATTGATATCAGGTGGACGGGTCAAAGTAACTTGACGATTCATCTCGAGGTCTAGTTCTTCGTGTGAGGATGAGGCGCTCGAATCCATGGACAGGATGGTTGAAGGGTGATGATTCTCCATTGACAAACCAGTGAGAAGTGTATCTCCCATCACAAAAACAATATCCCTTTTTGTGAAGAAGCAAATACCTAGATGTTGACACGACTAATTTTACTCCCAATATGCCTCAAGAAAACCCAATTTCTATAAACACATCCATCGTGTCAATCTCAGCTGCAACCCTAGATTTATTCATCCCCAAACCACTCCCCAGCAAAATACCCCATTTGATCAAAACAGAGAAACAAGAACAAGAGAAATGAAGGGGGAAAAAGGAACAGCTGAAGAAAATCCTAATTAATATCAAGAAAAATCAAATGAAGACCACTTCCAAACCCTAATCCAATAATCTCCTCAAACCCTCCAAAGACAGGTGGGTGACATTGAATCAAAGCCATCAAATCCGTAATTGGGAAATTTCCTAAACATAGTTACACAATAAATCTGTTTCTTCACCTGATTCTATCTCATAAAATATCAAATATAAAAAAGGAACTTTCCAATTGAAACCCAATTGCTTCTATATGTATAGAAGTTTGGGTATATATTACCAATCTATGAAGCCAAGCCCCAAGAAAAGGACCAAATCAGAAGGGATCTTCGAAGAATACCTTTTAGGATAAGCTTCCACAACCAAAAATCCACACAAACTAGGTCGCGAAGAGGAATCAATTGTTCTCAAAAGCCTCATCTTTTTCTCCCCTTTTCTCCCGATAATTCAATCTACAACCCGTCAACCAGCAGCAATTTTCTCCTCAGAAGTAGTAATCCTCACGAGAATTACTGCTTTATCTTGAACAGGTTTTCTGCAGAAACAGTCAAACGGAAAACTTAACATAGAAAAAGGGGGATAAACGCGGTAATTTAGTTTTAATTTAGAAAATGGGGAAAATGTAAATATTGAAATTTGAGTGATATTTATAGAAGCAAGTGGAGAGGTAAAAGCCGGCACCGAATATTGCCGGGGTGAAGCCCGACGGCGCCGTTTGGTCCTTGTTGAGGTAGATCACTCACTGCCTTCTTATCTCTTTCCATGTGTTTTCACCACTTATGCTATATTTATTATTTTAAACTTTATAATATTATAAAGTGAAACATAAATATTATTTTTAAATTTTTTTTAAAGTCGAATTAATAGATTTAGATTATGAACATAGTCAAAGCCTTAAGATAATTTCTATCCGATTTTATGTGAAATTGATTTTAGGGAAGACCAATATACATACTTACTATTAGATTGATATAAAGAAAAAAAAATTGAGTTTTTTTATTTTCAATAATTAGGGAGAGGAGGTAGATGAGTAGTGTTGTTCAAGTAGTACACGTCTCTTATTCCATGGTTTGTAATACTCAAAGATAAGACTCCTTTTGTAGATATTTCTCTCTTTTTGAAAAGTGGATTTACTTTTATATAACTTGTGGTGCTTATTAATTTTTTTTAAACGAAATTCGTAGTTGTTATTTGAGATGTATAAGTTTTGTTCACTTACATACAATAATACAACTATTGTTATTAGAAGATAACAAAGTGAGAATAAGATAACAGGACCGGTTCTAGGGTGAAGTAGGTGAAGCCACCATTTTAAGCTCCGGCCAAGAGCAAGACCCCATTCTAGATTTGTTTTTAGAATTGAGCACCAAAATTCGTATATATTAATTGTTGTTGTACATAAGAGAGAGAAAAAAAAATACATAGCCTAACGGTGAAGTACTCCATTTTCATAACATAGGTCTAAGCTTCAAATCTTATTTCTATCATTTTTTGGCCATTTTCCCCTTCAACTATAAGTCCCCAAATTTAAAAAAGTAGGTAATGTAGAGATTAAGACTCAAAACCAAGTGATTTAAAATAATCCTATATGTTTTTTTAACTAGGCTAAGAATATTTACTATATGTTTATTTAACTAAAATATATATTAATATTTTGTTTTAGGTCCTCGAAGAACTTGAGTTGCCCCTCAAAGACCAACACCTTAACTGTTATATATTAAAAAAAACACTCGTGGTACTTATCCATTGGTATCTAAACAATATCAAGATTTGTTCAAGATAGTCTCGTTTTCTATTAGGATTAAAAATACCTAATGAACACCCCCGCAGAAGTAAAAGAAAAATTTGTTGTCCTGTTAGGATTTAGAGTTTGAGACTTAATTAGTTGCTAATGACTCTTAAGGTGGCTGTTAATTTCATTTACAGTGGGGACATTATCTATTAATCTTCAACTAATTAGCGCGTCGTTAGGCGACAGCATAATTGAGGGAAGATTAATTAATTCCTCCATATGCCTAGTTTAAGCAAAAGTGCATGTACTTATGGTGTAAATCGCACTGTAATTGTTATTAGTTAATGTGATTAAATTAATTACCCCTAGATTTGGAACCAAGACTCCTCAGATATCACCTCTCCTTCAGATTCAGGTGTTTTGTCCTCATTTGTTTCCCCATACATACATATAAAATTATAATAATATATTAATAAATAATTATTGTAAATTGCCCATGTGATCTTTCGGGCTCCGCTTGGGCCCAAAAACTTATAATCCTCTTAGGCTCAAAAGTCCAAACTCGGCAGGTCGGACATTTCACTTAAATTTGGGCTGATTTTTAAATTTAAAATTATAAATGCACTTTTTATTGTCATATGTTCGAATTACATTTGTACTATGATGTATAAGTCTTCCATTATGGTTAGTCTAATGCATCTTTTATTTCATTTACAAACTTATATAGGAGAAAAATTCATCAACATACAGAGATATCATCGTCACAAAAAGAATGTACACATCAAAATTATATTATCACTCTTATAATTACCCCACTTTATTTATCATTTATCTATTATTAATTATTCCATCAGTTTCGTTTGACTTGTTCGATTATCACTCTTATAATTACCCCACTTTATTTATCATTTATCTATTATTAATTATTCCATCAGTTTCGTTTGACTTGTTTGATTTTTTTTTGTAAGAGATTAAGATGAGTGGTTGTGTAGAGAGCTGGGCCGGTTCCGACATTCTTGGAGCCCTATGCTAAAGTAAAAAATCGGGCAATTATATTAAAAAAACTAAATTTTATTAACGTAAAATATAATATAATAACTAAACGATACTAAAGAGATGTAGAGAGCCAAGAATTTGCTTATTGAGTTAAATGTGGGGTATATGCGGGTTTATTTGTTCTTACATTTATATATAATAAGTTAATACATTCAATTTAGATTAGGATTTTGTTGGGACCTTTTTATTAATCTCTAAATATATATTTTTGCATTGGGTGAAGACAAACAATTAGGTTTATGACAAAATAATGTAATACATGAATTGAGTCATAAAAATACATTATAAAAATAACATTTGACTTTTTTCAAAAACAAAAAATAAGGAGCCCTAAAAAATCCGGAGCCTTGTGCGGGTGGGTCTTCCGTACATGTCCAACATCGCTTCTCGTAGAGAGGTAGGCCCACAAAGGAAAGTGAGAGTTTATGTAATAATTATTTTTCATTTTAAGAAATTGAACAAGTCAAGTTGAACATTTCGAAAAGGAAAACAAGATAAGTGAAGCGGGATGAATGGAATAATATTTAAAATATTAATAATTTTATGTAAGTGCACACTTCACATATAAGTTGTAAATTGATTATTAAAAAAAAAGTGAGAACTCTTTTAGGGCGGAAGCACTATATATACGATGGGTCACGGTCGGAGCCATATTACACGATTATAAAAGACAAACAAGTATAAATGTTAAGGTGGGTAGCCTGTGGCAGGAATGTCACTGGTTCAAAACCCACCAAGACCGCTATGTGTGAGCTGTCACCTGGTGGTTGAATCCTCCAGTGTTGTTTGCAGACTAGAGTACAAGAGCATAATTTACCCAGTGCGCACTTCGATAGCAGCTGCGAGTTGCCCTTGTCATCCAAAAAAAAAAATACATCATCTTTTTTCATTTATCTCTATATTTGTATAAATCCATAAACTCGACGATTTGGGAAATAAGAATTATTATTTTTTTTTTCTTGCACATGAATAATTGTTCAAAATGGACGACCACACAAAACTGACCACGTTCCAACGTGAGAGCGACAAAAGCTAAGTTGGAGTCCACTTGCTTAATAATGTAGTGTTGCTGCCCAAATTATTCATGGTGGGCTATCAATGTTACATTTATATTCTTCTTGGAAAGCCCCTCCTCTATCCGACGTGCGTATAAATCCCACTTTTATGTAGTAGTTTGTGAATCGAACACAACTATATCTATATTGAGGGCGTGTTAGAAAATAATTATTGTATATCCGTTTTATTTATTATTGTTTAAAGTTAAAAATAATTATTTTTTAAGTAAATGTAGAAAGATGTTTGGAATTAATATAAAAAACTTAAAATTTTTTAATATTTACGAAAATTATGAATTTTTAAGCATATTTTTTTTAATTAATGCTTAAAATAAATTACTTAATTAAGCAGCTAATGTAGAATTTTTTTTATAAATAATAAAAAAAAACTCTTTTATAGAATAAAAAATATAGATAAATACTTAAAATAAGCTATCACAAATAGATCCTATGATGTTGATCCTTGTCATATTTTATATATTTATGTTACCATATTACTAAAATCTACTTTAAAAACACTGGGAATATTATAAACCAGACTATTCATCACCGATTCATTTCACCAGAAGTATCTTTTGTCTCTTGAAAAAATAAATTTCACATTAACAAGATTTCCGAAGGAAAAAAAGGAAAAAACAACAAAAAAAACAAAATTAGTCTTCCATCTGTCCCGTTATAAGCATACTCTTTTTATAATTAATTTATTCTATTAAAAATGTAATCTTTTTAAAAGAGGCAAGAATATGTGAATATAAATAAATTAACTAAAAATAAAAAAATATAACACAAAATACTATTTTTTTTAATTTTGTACCAAAAAAAAAGAACAGTCATGGAGAGTGTATTTTTGTATATCCATCCATCTAATATATAAAGTTAAACCTCAATAAAGTAATATTCGATAAAGTAATAATCTCGCTAAGATAATAATTTATTTCGGTCCCGATATGGGCCAATGCACTAAAATAATGTTCGATAAACTAATAACCTCTTTAAATGAATATTTTTTCTCAGTTCCAAGATTATTACTTTATCGAAGTTTAACTATATATATATATATATATATATTTCGTATTAAGAATAGGTGAAGAAAGTATTTGTAATATTTATTTGGACCGGAGAAAATCTAGTGGGCCTGTCCCAACAGCAACAACAGTAATTGCTCATTACTCTTAATTATGCGGGAACATTTGCGGGTTCAAAGTGATCCGTACGACTACACTTCTAAAAATTTGTAATAAAACTATTTTTTTATTCAATTAATATTCTCATCACAAAATTAAAATATAAGTAATGTATTTAAAAATATATATGCTATGGTGAATGTGGAGGTGGGGTCAAACTGTTAATTTCCAACAAATTAAAGCGACCCTCCTCAAAATTGGCCTTTCCTCCCTATTTTGTGCTCAATTGAATTTTCTTTACAACCATAGTATTAATTAATTAGTTTAGCTTTGGTAGTGTAATATTTGTTGATTGAGTAAAATAACTAACACTAACAATTATTCCATGTTCGTTCACTAATACTCAACTGTGTGGGATCCAGACTATATTTCTATAAAAACCAATAATAATGGAAAAATTAAAGTGAAATATTTCAAATCCGTCACTATGTGTGAGTTTATCCATGTGCATATCAAAAATAGCAGCTATGAATTCCTCAATTAAAAAAATAAAAATAAAATAAACACACAACTATCCCGAAAATAAGAGTGAAATTAATATGAAGGATCCAATTCCTTCTCATTCCCAATTTAGGGTAGAATTAGAAGAAAAAAAAGATATCTTTTTCGTGATATAATATTGGAAAGAAATGTTTCAGCCACTTACGGCAAAATATTTTAAGTCATTTTGATCAAAACACCCTTATTATTTTCTAAACCCTAAGTTCTTAATTAAGCTCAAAATCCAAAACATAAAATATACCGGCAACATTTAGTGTAGTTGGTATTCCCACTTCTGCGTAAGTGGTTGATCTAGAGTTGATCTAGTATTCGATTCTCGTTAGGGTCGATTTAAATTAATAATAATCCTAAGCATAAAATATAGGGATATTTCTACTCTTAACCCATGAAGTGATACTAAAACTAGGTGCTATAAAACTCGTCAAATTTATTCATTCCTTCTAGTTCAATTTAAAAAAAAAATCATTGACCCATCGTAATTAAGATTCGAACTCATGGTTCTAGAATTCCTAATTCCTATTCCTTTATCACGTACTCCCTCCCACGTCTCATTAGTAATGTTTTATTTCTGAAAGAGATGTCCCGTTAGTAACGTCTTGTATCTAGAAAGCGCAAATGATACATAACCACAAACTAATTATCTAAAAAACAATTAATTTACATCACACAATATCATTTTCTTAATTTTTGTGTCCAAAAGAAATCAGTCACTACTAAGATTGACTTCAACGGTAGGTTTGAAACACACCAAAAAGTTGGATTCAACTTTTTGACGTTGGCGTAAATGAAAGACTAATTACGCGACAAACTTGCCTTCTTATTTCAGGAGCCAGCTTTGGAAATCTGCCAACAAATGAAACGCGTGGCGCGTGTAAGCACGCCGAGCTGCCATTGGCGTGTGTACGCGCCCAACATTAAATGCGTTCAGACGCTGCCATTTGATAATAAATAGTGTCTAGATGTAAATGCACGCGCCTGTGGGATATACACGCCTAGGGGTGTCTAAATGGTATTGGGATTCGAGATTATCCCAATCCCGTACCGAAACCGACGGGATTGGGATACCGAAATACCATTTTTTGGGATACGGGATGGTATCGGGATTCATTTTCGTAAGGTAATCGAGATTCGGGATAACCGATACCGAACTCGGGATTACCAAAATACCGATTTTTAATGAAATAATTAATACATTTATGATTTATACACTTATAAATATAATTATAATTTATAACAACTATTATATTAACTAATAATAAGTTAATATGAAATAATAATATTAAATATTAATTAGATTAATTAGGTCAAACTACTACTCTCTCCGTCCCATTGGAAGCGTCCTGTTTCCAATGGGCACGGATGTTAAGAAAATAATAATGTGTGGTGTATATTGTTTGACTTTTGGATAGTTAAATCTTGTCCACATATTCTTGCATTTTTTAGAAACAAGACGTTTCCAATGGGACGCCCAAAATGGAAAACAAGACGCTTCCAATGGGAACCGGGGGGGGGTATTAACTATGTCTCTCTCTGACTCTCTCACTCTTAAATGATTTGGGCGCCGCGAGAATGAGAAATTGCGAAGAGCTGCTCAGCTGCCGGTCCTCTTGAAGAGCTTGAGGAGTTGTAGTTGCCGAGCTTGAAGGTAATGGTTTTGATTTATATGATTCACTGTAAATAATTTTGATATTAGTAAAACTTAGTCAACTACCAGAATTGATCAATTGGTTTTGTCCACACAGAGCCTTCATTATAGTGATGCTTGTATCCATTAGCATACCCTTGCATTTTCTTGCTGCTTTTTCTAAAGGAAATCAATATTCGGGATTTTCGGTAATCCCGAATACCGATCCCAATTTTACCGTCCCAAATACCGATATCCCAATACCGCTATGGGATGAGTATTGTGATCGGATTTTGCCTAATTTTGGGATCGGGATCCCGATCCCGTACCGACCGACACCCTATACACGCCCAACATTAAATGTGTTAAGATGTTGCCATTTGATAATAAATAGTGTCTAATTAATTTTGTCCATGAATTTTGCCATTTATTACCGTTACTCTTAATTAATTAATTTTGGACATGAATTGCCATTAAATGTCATATATATATATATGAAGGATTCATTAAACTATTGCTTATTTGCATGTCGTATAATGAACAAAAGATGTGTCACTTATGACGGTCATAATGAGGATATATATAATTTTGCAATGGTTACAATATATAAAGGTAATAAAATCTCCTATATATATTTAGGTTTTGTCTTTGAAATTCATCAAACAATTCCCAAATTTTGCATTCCAAAAAATTCAGCCACTAAATATTCTCTCTCTAGAATTGGCAGAAAATTCAAGTTCTCAGAAAAATTCAGCCACTACACAAATTGGTTGAACTGACAAGATATAAACAGTTATCACATTTGAGATAACTTCAGGATAAGTTGTCGCTTTAAGCTGCAGTTTAGATAAGAAGTGGTTTGTCTTGGCTGTTTGTCTTTACTGGTACACTTAAGGTGGTGTATTGATGGATCACAGTGAGATGTGTTCTCCTAACTGACCTTAGTGGAGAACCAAGATCTCGGTGACTTAGCTGGTTTTAAGCTTGGTAAGACTTCAGCTGAGTGCATTTGGCTATCTATCACTTTGACCTACTATGGTTAACGCCATCGCGACCAGATCTACGTATCTTAGGTGTTAGTAGTCATTTGTGGATCAGGCTGGTTGTCTGTATCTTGCAACCTGCAAAAATCCTGCAAAAATTTGGTGATCGTTGTTTTCACCAAATAAATCCTGCAAAAATTGCTAGAACTCAAATTAGTATAGCAACAGGTATCAAACACAGAGAACGGAGAATTTTAGACCTAGAATTCCTATTAATCAAGGTTTGGCTAGCGACCACGCAAATTTTGGGATTTTCTAAACTAATGCAAGAAAGTAAATAGCAAGAATAAATATCCAAATAAATCAAGCAAAGAAAACGGGTCCAGCAAGATGATTCACACATACAACAATCGATCATCGACACTAAAGATAAATTAATCCCTATAAATCAATCAGTTATAGGACGTCGTAATTAAACTGACACATCCCCTATTCCCCCTTAATTATTCGGTACGACTACTTTTCTAAATTAGATGCAACCTACGTTGGTGGACAATCAATAGATTTAACACCTAATTAGCTTTAAGAACTAAGGGAACCCAATTTAAGAGCCTACTCGTATGGTGGACATCTAATAGTCTCCTACCAAATTAATCCTATTGTTCTAAGAACAATTTTGCTACTTATTTAGCCTAATCCCACGAGAAACGATGGAAGTACTAAATTAGCTATGGATTAAACTAATATAGGGTGATCAAGCATAAATTAACTAATCCAATTGATTAATCTAAATTAATTCGGAACCTAAGTGATTAATTATAAAGCCCTAGTCTCACGAAATAATGGTAGTGTGTGTTTCACATCTCCCCGACCCTAAATGACTTAGCCACGCATATCGGCCCAACTGGCCAGGCAGACCGGTTTACTGGGCAGAACACTAAACATGTTGAAATTCAGAAATTAAATGCACGAAAATTATAACAACTAGATGAACTGAATTAAACACGAAAGCAAACGAAATTAAATCTTGATAATCTGAAAATACCAGTTCGAAGGATTTCAAATCATCCAAACGATAAGCAAAGTCGAAAACTCCAAATCTAAACGAAGAAACGAAAGCAAAATAATGTTTGTGACTCCAAATCTGATGATCTCCAAATCTCGGTTCTCTCTCTCGCTGATCTCCAAATATATATAAGGCGGCTCCTTTTCCTTGTAGAAGTAGGGTTTTTATATCAAATATGAAAAATATTAATTAGATAAATCATATCCAATTCTTTCCATATCATCCATTTCCTTATCCTCCACCTTCCTTCTCTATAATTTCGTCCAAAAATCAATCTTTTAACCCCAAATTCGTGCATGCCACCTCAGCATCTTGCCATCGCCACGTCAGCACTAAAATCTGCAAGACAGCACAGAAAATACGGTCCAACTGGCCAGGTGGGCGCCAAAACAGACAGAATTTGTATAGTACGAATTAGACTCATCAAACCTCCTTACACTTGAACTATACTTGCCCTCAAGTATAAGAAACACAAAAGAATACGTACTATTCAAATTCAGTCAATCCCTAAGACTCAAGACTCAAAATAAAAAGACACAGGACGAAAATAAGACAAGAAAAGACAAGGAAAAGACAAAGACTCGAAACAAAGACAAAAACAAAGACAAGAACAAGACAAGAAACAAAAACAAGAACAAGAAGCAATGCTAATCATATCCATGATCTCCACACTCAAAGAACTAGCCAAACATGCCAAACCATGCAAATATGAATCTCATCAAACAAGTAGAATTGCAAATTTCAGACAAGGCACGCAAATATCAACTTGGTCAAAAACCTAAGCAAAAGTGGATCATCCTCACGGTTCACTCAACACTCTCTAATCTAGGTCTGGTCAAGCCACTCAAAGAACATAGTCTACTCTGTCACGATAAAAGATTGTCACAACTGCAATATCAAGGAGGTCTTTCTCTTTGGTTGTAATGGAGCTTAGAACATAGACAAATTTTTGTTGGTAAGGTCCCTAGGGGTCCTAAGCTCTAACAAATGTAGATCAATATCATGCATGTCATACTTGCTTAAAATGAGATAATCAAGAGTAAATAAACAATGCCCACCACTAAAGAATTACACATCAAATGCTCCTTAATATAACAACAAGTACCCTTCAATTAAGCTGATTTTTTTTTTGGATCAGCACTGTTCACTATTCACGAAAACCTGGGTGCAAATACGATCGGACCATAGATATTGCTATTCATGCACAATTCCGGCCAACAATTATTTTCGTAGCATACAAACTAGGCAGGCAAAGGATATATAAGAAGATCAATCTCACACAAGCGTGTAAAACATGCAATGACACGGGACAAGAGAAAGCTAAAAAGGCCTCGGCTAATTAATTTTGCTCTGGGCTGAGCATAGATAATTAATTAATTTGAGGCCCTGCTTTATTTCTTGTATTAGATCCCTGATCTGGCCCAATTAGTTGCCTAGTTATTTATTGCCTCTCAGAAATCGTTATTAATAGGTTAATGTATTACATTATTTAATTATGTTATTTATCTGGAAATTGAGTAACGGAGTCCGGCCGAATTTACTCAATTTCTCAGAAATCATTATTTCACCGTGTAACGGATTCCAGCCGAATTTACGTTACACGGTGGTCATGAGTATTCCAATTACGTTTCCCCTCTTTCAATTGATCGAATCGCGGCTCGGAGAGGACAAATTTCGAGCGGCAAAGCTCGCCGGCGACGGGATGCGAAATCCGCTTGATTCCCGTCGCAGCGGTAACAGATATGAGCAGATCAATGCAGCCCAGATGATTAGATGATGAAACGAAGGCCGAAGGGGTCGGACGTGGCTGTGAAAGGCGGCGGCGGCATGGCCGGCAGCGCGCGCAGAGACAGTCTGCACCGCCACAGCACTTCAGCCGGGCGCGCATTGCGTCTCCAGGCGGCGGCGCACAGCGTGGACGGCGGCTTCTGGCTCGCCGTCGTCCGGCACGTCCTTAGGTGCCGACGGCCGGCAGAGAACAGGCCTGGAACGGCAGCGACGGCGTGCAGAAGGTTGAAGATGAAGCTGACGTGGCAGCTGACGTTAGCCCTAGCTAATGTGGCGCCGACGTGTCTGCCACGTTTCTGACATGTGGCAGCGCTGACATGGCGCTGAAGCAGTTTTCGATGCAGTTTCCAGATTCGAAGATTTTGAAGATCGAAGAGCTGTATTTTGATCGGGCTATGTAATAGTTAGGAATTAATTGTTTTAAAACCCGATAACGAAATTTTAAATTTCCTATTTGCGCATTTATTTATTATTATGCTTTAGCATGCGATTATGTGATTAATTGTGCTTAGAAAAGCATGTAAATAGGATTTATGTCGTTATTAAGCATGTTTTAATTTTCGCGAGCACGTTTTATTATGTGCGTTTAGAAATTGCATGCTTTAGGAATTATGTGATGATGCATGATTCGTAACAAACCTTTTGAATAAAAAGACTAAGCAACTTTTAATTAAATATTTAATTAGATTCCATTAATTTAGATATTAAACACTTAATCGGACCTCCATTAATTGGACTCTACATAGAAGTAGTAATTAAGATTGTGAGTAAACGTCCACCTGCGTGGCTTGCTTGCATCTTTGAGCTACAAGTTTTGTGAGATGATTTTTCCAAAACAATATTTAATTATTATTGAGTATTGGGAGCGAAGCCGTAAACGTCCACCTGGGTAGCTTGCGTGCCTATTAAACACGAGTACTCTAGAAGATAATAATTGTTGGGAATTAGGTTCACTATGATAGATTTGAAGATCCCAAAACCCTAGCTGGATGATTAGCTTTCGATATTGTTATAGCTTAACTGAGTTCACCGTGTTAGGAACTCAGTAGACTAGCTAAAGTTCAACAGATGTGCATTCAGTAGAAGACTCAGTAAATACTGGACTTAGCAGGAGCAGTATACTGAAAGGAGTCAGTCGAACTGAACTCAGCAGGAGTAGTTCACTGTACTCAGAGTTGATCTTCGATAAAAGCGGACTCGGCGAGGTTATCTACTGAATCAAGATCAGACTCAGCAACGGTCGGTCAGTTACTTTAACTGACCATGGACTTCAGAATAACAATTCAGTAGAGTTGTCCGAGGTCGTACATCTGAGAAGTCAGCTTCAGTATCACCTTGAAGTCTGAATATGTCTCAACCACTCTCTGTACCTCGACCAATGACAAGCAGCCATCTGGCAGAGTCTCCGACATAAAGCTGCAAGTCAACCACTTTCATTAAAGTTAGTGGACTCTACAGAATTCAAATAAAGCCGTTTGCTACCCTATAGAGTGACACGTGGCATCGTCCTCTCCAACGGACATATGCCTAGGTCAACTCTATAAATAGAGAGGGTCTTCACGCAGAGAAGGAAGAGAAGAGATGTGAGGTCAATCATGACGATGATGGACACATCCAAGGAACCGAGCTCAACCGAACAAACACTCTAGAAGATTCAAGCCATATCCAGAGAAGAACTTAATCTTTCATAGATATATTCTTATAGTTCTTCTCTCTAGAGTTCTATCTCGTTCCTTATCTAATCTAAGCTGATCTTATTGTAATATCCATAGCTTAGACGAAGGAGTTCATATTTGAACTTGTTCCTTATTGTAAAAGGACTCCTTCATAGTTGGAGAGTTTGTCAAACACTTTAGTTTGATGCCTTTGTAAACTGGGACTTGCTCAGTATAATCCCCAAGCCACGGCTTTGTCCTGTGTACAAGCTGACTGAGACTATCTCAGTGTAATAAATAGCCTCCTGACCTTTCGGGACAGTAGACGTAGGATCGATTGATATCTGAACCACTTTAAAAACTGTGTTGATTTATTGTCGCTCTGCTTAATTGTTCACTTGCATAAAACTGACTTTAAATCAAATTGCATAAAACGGTGTTTTCAGACTTAGACGAATATTCTTTTGGGCCTACTCTTCCGCACTCGAAACCTGATACTGAACTACTGTTCTACTGACTAAATTCAGTAGACCGTACTCAGTAGATGGATTCTCTGCCCACGCGTTCGGCCAGCATCGATTCAAGCGATCGACCGTCGCGCTTCGTTGCTGAACTTTGACTCAGGTGTATTCCACACCTGAAGACTCGTCTACTCTCGGGGACCAACAATAATTAAATAGGATGGCTAATTAGATCAAATTGAATACGGCATGGTTCGAGTAAGTATTTCAATTTCAAGAATTTGATTCTATTTTGGTCAAATTAATGGTCAATGTTTAGATGTCACCGCAGGTACAATTCACTTCCCTCAAAGTCCCTTCCTGTGTTTTAATAGTGGCATGGTCCAGAATATCGAACTATTAATTCCATTCGTCTTAAGAACATAGACGTGGATTAGAATTAAAGAGCTAGGTAAATATCTTAGTTTAGGGTTACGCTATTAAACGTTCACCTACGTGGCTTACGAGTGAAATTCCTAGAACAGTTCAAGTATTTAACATCATTGTTTTTTCAAAAGGTTACAATGATCGTTAATTACAAATTATGTGTAAATTTAAATTTTCTTACATGCTTTAATTTTTAAATATTCTTCAGATATACATGTTCAAGCTGTCATTAACGGTCTTATGAGCCGACCCTTAAATGGTCTAAACAACTATAAAGAGTGGAGGAGAAACCTTACACTAATGTTCCAAAATGAGAAAATCTTGTATGTTCTCAGTACCCCTGAGCCTGAACTCCCCGAACAAGGGGCGACTGAGGAGCAGATAAGGGAATCTGAGAAGTGGGTAGAGGATAATGACTAGACTCGTTTTGTCATTTTATCCACTATGGTTGATTCTCTTGCTTCACAGTATGAAAACACGCCCTATGCGAGGGTAACATGGGATTCCATGGCTGAAAAGTTTAGTGAGACCGATAGATCTCAGAGATTTCATCTCTTAAGGCAGGTTACTACCTGCAAAATGGCCGAAGGTGCATCCGTGCAGGATCATATTTTATATATGATCGAGCTGCTAGATCGGCTTGCAAATGTTGGTGTTATCTTGGATCTTGACATCAAGATAGATATCATTCTGCATTCACTACCTAAATCATATGAGAATTTCCGCCTAAATGTAGTGATGTCAAAGAAGAACTACACTCTGAATGAACTTTCGAGTGAGTTAATTATTGCAAAAGGAATCATGGGTCAGACTAAAGGTAAGGGAACCCAAATCTTGAACAGTACTAGCAGCTCAAGGAACCCTCCAGAAGGTGGATTCCAGAAAAGGGCAAGAAGGCTACGAACGCCAAGAAGACTAGTGGGAGCACGAAGTTAGCACCTACCGGAGGGGTTCAAAAACCTAAGGGAAAGTGTTTCAAGTGTGGTAAGGTTGGACATTGGAAGACTAAATGTCCCGACTTCAAGGCAAAACAGAAAGGTACACGCATCGCCTTAGTAACTGAAACTGTTCTTGTTTCTGCATCTACCCATGAATGAGTAGTAGATTCCGAAGCAACTGGCCATGTTTGTTACACCTTGCAGGGGTTTTTGCAGAAAAGGGTTCTGGCTGATGGCGAGGTGGTGGTTTCCATGGGCAATGGATCGCGAGTTCCAGCTGTTGCCATAGAAGATTTACATTTATCTCTTTTAGACTCTAGTTTAGTATTGAGAGATGTTTTATTGGTGATTGAGTTTAGGCGAAACATTATTTTCGTTTCAAAACTTTTTATTGTGGATGGTTATAGATCTGTTTTTGATGATCAAATTTTGATTTGGAAAGGGAAAGATCTTATCTGCAATGGGCCTTTAAATAGATCTCTATATACTATTACGTCCAATACATGTACATCTATTAATGTTGCTTCCTCATCTTCAAATCCTAAGAAGAGGAAAGAATCTTCTAAGGTAAACCAAACTTATATGTGGCACTTAAGACTAGGTCATATCAATCTAAATAGGATCCAAAGGTTGGTAAAATATGGATCGTTGGAGTCTCTACAAGTTGAACCATTTCCAACTTGTGAATCCTACTTGGAAGGTAAGATGGTGACTAGGCCTTTTAAGGCAAAGGGTTATAGAGCCACAGAAGCATTAAGTTTGATACATTCTGACTTGTGTGAGCTTATGTCTACACAAGCTCGTGAAGGGTATGAGTACGTCGTCACATTTACTGATGATTACTCGAGGTATGGATATGTTTACCTTCTTCGCCACAAGTTGGATTGCTTTGAAACCTTTAAGGAATTCAAGGCAGAAGTGGAGAAGAAGTTAGGTAAAGAAATCAAAACACTGCGATCTGATCGTGGTGGGGAATACCTATCCAATGAGTTCAAGGACTACTTGACAGAATGTGGGATTACATCCCAACGGATAGCACCGGGCAAGCCTCAGCAGAATGGTGTTTCAGAAAGAAGGAACCGAACTCTCTTAGAGATGGTTCAGTCCATGATGAGTTATGCAACTTTGCCAGTTTCCTTTTGGGGATATGCCCTAGAGATTGCAGCATACTTGCTGAACCTTGTGCCATCCAAGTCGGTTAACATGACTCCAGTCGAATTGTGGAGCGGGCACAAGCCCAGTATGCATCACATCAAGATTTGGGGGTGTCCTGCTTATGTGCTGAACAAGCAGGCCGACAAGTTGGAGCCACGTTCAGAGGTTATGTTGTTTATAGGGTATCCAAAGGAAACGAAGGGTGGTTATTTTTATGATCCTAAAGAACAGAAGATCGTTATTAGCACCAACGCTCGGTTCTTAGAAGAGGATTATAGTAGTAATCACAAGTCTCGAGTCGAGATCATCCTTGAGGAATTACAAGGTGATCGAGATCCACTCACAGAGCCAGTTGTGCAAGATAGAGCTCCACGAGCAACTGCACAATCTGTTAACACAACGCCTGACATTATTCGACGTAGTGGGAGGGTGATATTTACACCTGATCGGTATATGTTCACTGGAGAGACGTCTGATCATCTCCCGACAGATGAACAAGATACCATGGATCATTGGACTTACAACGAAGCAGTGGGAAATGTAGATGCAGATTCGTGGCGAATCGCCACGGACTCGGAATTTAAGTCTATAACTGATGTGGATGTATACGAGATCACTGAACCACCTGAGGGCTTCAAGGCTATTGGTAGTAAGTGGGTATAAAAGAGAAAGAGAGGACCTAATGGAGAGATCATGACATTTAAGGTCAGGCTAGTGGCGAAGGGTTTTACCCAGAAATAAGGTATCGATTATGAAGAGACCTTCTCGCCCGTATCAATGATCAAGTCTATTAGGATTCTCCTTGCCATAGCAGCTCACATGAACCTAGAGATCTGGTAAATGGATGTCAAGACCGCATTCCTAAACGGTCACCTTGAAAAAGGTAGAGACATCTATATGAAATAACCAGATGGTTATGTGAAGGAGGGCGAAGAGCATCTAGTTTGGAAGCTTAAGAAGTTTATTTATGGACTTAAGCAAGCTTCCCGGTTATGGCACCAGCGTTTTGACAAGGTAGTCAAATCCTACGGTTTTGTATCATGTCCTAACGAGGTGTGCGTGTACCGTATTTGTGTTAACAGATCAGTGGTGTTTCTTGCACTTCATGTAGATGACATCCTTCTCATTGGCAACAATTTTGAATTGTTATCAGATGTAAAGACGTGGTTATCCGAACAGTTTCAAATGAAGGACTTGGGTGAAGCTGCTTACATCATTGGGATCAAGTTTATCCGAGATCGCCAGAAAAGGATGATAAGCTTGTCACAAGCGTCCTACATTGACACTGTTATTGCTCGTTTTAGCATGCAAAATGCCAAGAGAGGTTCAATACCTTTCAGACATGAGATTTTTCTATCTAAGAATCTATGCCCTAAAACGCCTGAAGAGATAGAAAGTATGAGGCTAGTACCATATACTTCCGCTATCGGTAGTCTCATGTATGCAATGCTTTGTACGAGACCAGATATCTCATATGTTGTAGGCATTGTCTCAAGATATCAGTCTAATCCTGGACAAGCGCACTGGACTGCGGTCAAAAATATTCTCAAGTACCTTAAATGGACTAGGGATTATAGAATTATTTACCAGTCATACAGTCTAGTGCCTTAAGGTTATATGGACTCGGATTTTCAGGCTGACAGAGACGAGAAGAAGTAGACCTCGGGTTATGTGTTTACCTTGGGAGGTGGAGTCATTTCATGGAGGAGTGCAAAGCAGAAATGCATTGCAGACTCAACCATGGAAGCAGAGTACATGGCTGCTTCAGAAGCTTCGAAAGAGGCAGTTTGGCTCAAGAATTTTCTCCTAGATCTTGATATTGTTCAGAATTTGCCAAAGGCAAACACGATTTATTGTGATAATGCGGGTGCAGTGACAAATTCTAAGGAACCTAGATGTCACAAGACATCTAAACACATAGACATGAAGTACCACATTATACGAGAATTCGTAAATCGAGGCGACATACTCATTGAAAAGATCGGAACTGAAGACAACCTAGTTGATCCATTCACAAAGAGCTTACCAATTCTGGCTTACGAGAAGCATGTTCGTGGCTTAGGAGTGGTAGAGATGCCTCCCACTTAGGACTGCAGAAACTTTTGTATAAGTGGGAGAAGAGTGATAGATAGGATATATAGCTAAGTACTAGTTTGTACCTAAAACTGACACATTGTATACTAAAAGTTTGCTTTAGTATAAGTGGGAGAATTGTTGGGATTTTGTATACTGGAAGCAGTTTTTTAAGCTTGTATACAATGTATTTTTGTCCTTACCACTATTTTATTCTCCTATCTAATAAATACATATATTTGCACATGTAATCCTTTATCTTGTATAAAAGTTAGATTTGTGTAGTGTGTCGGGTATCACAGAATGAAGGAAATATGAGGGAAGAATCGATTACCTTCCTCATTCGTATGTTGTTGCAGCTCTGACTATTGCTCGTGTGTCAGATCTTCTGATCTGTGTCCCGACCTTTTTCTCCCTCTGGGTGGTCAGAGAACTGGAGAAAATTAAGATTATCGTCTCTCTCTCTCAAAAGGCGTGCGTTAGTTATGAAATATGTGTATCTATTTATGAACAAAATACTAATATATATAGACTTCAAAAGCCAATATAATATTAATATTTGTAGCCCATTAATTTAATCTATTGAGCTACTAATATTTATCAATTAATTGGCCAGCCAATTAATTCCAGATAAATAACATTATTAAATAATGTAAAAATACATTAATCTATTAACAATGATTTCTAAGAGACAATAAATAACTAGACAACTAATTGGGCCAGTTCAGGGATCTATACAAGAAATAAAGCAGGGCCTCAAATTAATTAATTATCTATGTTCATCCCAGAGAAAAATTAATTAATAAACACATATTCATTCCACTAGAGAATCCGTGCTGACTTACCCCTTTATCCCAAATTGAGCAAGGGTTTGTATTTTAGACTTAATCGATCCCCGTATTTAAGATAAAAATATCCGTTAATCAATTAAGCTCACTGGCAGCTTAAATTAATTAATATCTTATTATATTCCTGAGTAGTACCACTCGACCTCATTAACATATCTGAACTTAATCAACCGGCTGGGTTTAGTGTGCTAATCCTTTCGAGTTCCTCAGGGGATATTATCAACCCATTTTACTAGGATACGGTTGCAAGATACCGACAACCAGCCTGAGCCACAAATAACTACTAGCACCCAAGATACGTAGATCCGGTCGCGATGACGTTCACCTAGTAGGTTAAAGTGATAGATAGCCAAATGCGCTCAGCTGAAGTCTTACCAAGCTTAAGACCAGCTAAGTCACCGAGATCTTGGTTCTCCACTAAGGTCAGTTAGGAGAACACATCTCACTGTGATCCATCAATACACCACCTTAAGTGTACCAGTAAAGACAAACATCCAATACAAGCAACTTCTTATCTAAACTGCAGGCGACAACTTATCCTGAAGTTGTCTCAGCTGTGATAAATGTTTATATCTTGTCACTTCAACCAATTTGTGTAGCCTTCTGTGATACCCGACACACTACACAAATCTAACTTTTATACAAGATAAATGATTATATGTGCAAATATATATATTTATCAGATAGGAGAATAAAATAGTGGTAATGACAAAAACACATTGTATACAAGCATAAAAAACTGCTTCCAGTATACAAAATCCAAACATATTAAACATAATTTGTCTTCTCGTTGCAATAGTATTATTGCAACACCAGCTTGCCATTTGGGACCCTGTAGCATTGTTGTTCCAAGTTGATCAATAATCATAGCAATACCATTATTGCAACCACAGACTGTCATTAATGGTGCGTGGGGCAGTATTTTTCCAAGTTGATCAACAGTGATAACACCTCCATTATTGCAACGACAAACCTAGATATTGTGATAGCATTATTTTTCCAAGTTGACTGACATTTTGATAGCACCTTGATCTTGTACCATTATTTTTCCAAGTTGACTGACATTGTGGCACCTCCATCATGTAGCATTATTTTTTCAAGTTGACTGACATTGTGATAGCACCTCCATTATTTTTCCAAGATGAAACGTCAGGCTATCTTAAAAGAAGAAATATAGGCTATATATGGTAAGGTAATGTGTGTGTATCCCATATTCACAAACATTTTAGCAAAAATGTCTAATCTTCTGAGTGAGGATGAATATAGACAAATGTGGAGAGATCTAATTATAGACTCGGCAAAAAATGAATTTGACAGAGAGATGATTGCCCTTGTTGATGCTGAAGAGAATGCTTGATCATCCCGCAGAAGAAGAGGTTCTCGTCGAAGATATGTGAATCGAGAACATGAAAGCGATCATGATCGTCGTTGTTTTCGGATGCACCGACAATTATTCCTATACATTGTTAATGCATTGAGCAACATTCAACCTATTTCCAGCAGAGACAAGACGCATGTGGTCGGAATGGGCTATCACCCCTTTAGAAATGTAATGCGGTTACCCGTCAACTGACGTATGCGGCTCTTGGTGATTCCCTCGATGAATACATGCGAATGGGCGAGACTACTGCCTTGGAATGTCTCCATAAATTTTGTAATGGCATTATGGAAGTTTTTGGTCCTCGATATTTGAGGATGCCAACTAATGAAGATATTCAACAGTAGCTTCAGATGCATGAAGAAAGACATGGCTTCCCCGAAATGTTAGGAGAATTTTCCAGTCGCTTGGAAAGGTATGTTATCAAGAGGCGATCACGGTGTTCCCACAATAGTTTTAGAAGCAGTGACATCTCAAGACTTATGGACATGACATGCTTTTTTCAGTAATGCGGGATCTAGTAATGATATCAACGTTCTTCATGGATCACCATTATTTAATTCTAAATGGATTCGCACCAGAAGTTTGTTTCACAGTGAACGGAACGACGTATGACAAAGGGTATTATTTGATAGATGGAATCTATCCGCAGTGGGCTTCATTCATCAAGAGTTTTCTGGTTCCACACGATGATAAAAGAAAAAAATTCAAGGAGAGACAAGATTCTACAAGAAAAGATGTAGAACGAGCGTTCGGAGTGCTTCAATCCCGTTGGACAATAATTAGAGGTCCTGCAAGATCTTATTTCCAAGAAGATTTGACCACAATAAGTTATGCGTGCATTATTATACACAACATGATAATTGAGAATGAAGGGACGGAAGCCTCGACTGTATGCTTTGGACATGGAGAAATTGTCCAGTCTCTTGGAAAGACATGTTTACAAGAGGCGATCACAGTGTTTTCACAATAGTTTTAGAAGCAATGACATCTCAACACTTGTGGATATGACATGCTTTTTCCGGTGTTACGGGATCTAGTAATGATATCAATGTTCTTTATGGATCATCATTATTTAATTATGTTCTATATGGATTCGCACCAGAAGTTCATTTCACGGTGAATGAAACGACGTATGACAAAGGGTATTATTTGACAGATGAAATCTATCAGGAATGGGCTTCATTCTTCAAGAGTTTTCCAGTACTACAAGATGATAAAAGAGAAAAATTCAGAGAGACAAGAATCTGCAAAAAAAGATGTAGAACGAGCGTTCGGAGTGCTTCAATCCCGTTGGACAATATTTAGAGGTCCTGCAAGATCTTATTTTCAAGAAGATTTGACCGCAATAATTTATGCGTGCATTATTATGCACAACATGATAATTGAGAATGAAGGGACGGAAGCAGTGGTTACTTGGTCTGATGAAGATACACCTCCTCCACCCGACATAACTATGGGTTCAAATAAGGGAACTCATTTTCTCCTTCAAGCAGACTTGACGGAGCATATTTGGCAGCAATTCGCATCAATGTATTTTGTCATATTTAATTGTGTTTTTTAGTTTCATTTATGTAATGTCGTGTTAAACCATATTTTTCTAATTTTAATTATATAATTTCTATTTTTAAAATTAATTATAATTAAATCTTGTATGAATTAAAAAAGTGTTTTAATTATTATTATATATATATATAAATGGTTGTGTGTATATATTAGTGAGACCTATAAAAAAGTTGAGTTAATAAATTTAAGATTGAAGTGAAAAATGTTAAAAAAATGGTGGATTCGAAAAGCTGACGTGGTGAGTAAAAAGTTGGGGATGTAGGCTTAGGGTTAGAGTTGCCCTAATGGGACGAAGTAGTACTTAATTTGCACTCAGTAAAATTTAATCCAGACTCAGCCATCTGGATATTACTATATGGACAACGTGGCAAATTATAGCAGATATTTCCATGTAGTCAGAGGTATGAAGCAGAAAAAGAAGCTTAAAGACGAAGTAATAAATTAAACAGCAAGCTCTAGAAACCCTAAAAAGCAACAAAAACAAAACCAGACACAGTGAAAACAAATCAGTTTTTGCTTGTTTCTATGAATATAATGACTGTATGTATACTATTTCTACATCTTTCTATCTATATATATACAAGCATAAAGCTCCCTCCTTTATTTAGCTCCTCATTTATTCTCATTCTTCCTTTATACTCTCTCTCTTTCTCTCTCATCTCTCTCTCTCGCTTCCAGTTGATGTGATTCTCCACTAGAGCTCCAAAAACCAAATAACCTTTACAAAAGTGAAGGAAAGATCAAGAGCCATGGTTTTTTCTTCAGGTCCAGCTTATCTTGATCTATCCAACTGGCATCAGGTTAGGGTTTTTCATTTGTTATTTTTTTTTACTTTTAAAATTTCTCTCTCTCAGATATGATCATATTTTTCTCATGGCTAGTTAGCTTCTTTGCCAATAAAGCAAGAATTTTCAAAAGATAAATATTCCCATTCTTTTTTTTAATTAATCTTCTCGATATTTAAGCTTTTTTTTTTTGTTTCATTTTTCTTCCTTTTTTTCAATTTTTGCAGCAACAAAATCATCATCTAATTGGCAGCAGCGGCGCAAGCCATCTACTCCCGCCGCCGCAGCAGGCGGCTCCGCCTCCTCCACCACCTCCTCCTCAGCCTCATGGCGGTGGCGGAGCTGGACCGATCCGCCCCGGCTCGATGTCGGAGCGAGCTCGTATGGCAAACGTACCGATGCCGGATTCATCCCTAAAATGCCCTCGTTGTGAATCAACAAACACAAAGTTCTGCTACTTCAACAACTACAGCCTCTCTCAGCCGCGCCACTTCTGCAAGACTTGCCGCCGGTACTGGACACGCGGCGGCGCGTTGAGGAGTGTCCCTGTAGGTGGAGGGTGCCGCCGCAACAAGAGGAGTAAATCCAACAGCTCGAAATCGTCGCCAGCGAGCGGCGATCGTCAGACGACCTCGACCTCAATGAGCGCTATCTCCACCAACGGCGACGGCGGCGCTGCCAGTTTATTAGGCCTCTCGCCGCAGTTTCCGCCTCTGCGGTTCATGTCTCCGTTGAGTCAACTCACTGATAGCTTCGCCGGTGACATGGGGTTGAATTACAGCGGCATGTCAGCTGCGGCGAACGAGATGGGATTCCACGGCGGAGGTGGGGGGATGGCTTCACTTGTATCGGGTGTTGGCAGCGGCGGTAGTATCGAGCCGTGGCGGTTGCAGCAGTTCCCTTTCTTGGGCGGTTTGGATCCGTCGCCGCCGGGGATTTACCAATTCCACGGCGGCGAACCGGGATTCTTGAGCCATGAAACGAGTCAAGCAACTCGGCCTAAATTCTCGAGCTCGCTCTTGACTCAGCTGGCATCGGTGAAAATGGAGGAAAACCCTAATCTGAATCCGTCGAGGCAATTAATGGGAGGATTAATGACTGGAAACGAACAATGGAATCCGAGCTCGAACTGGACCGATCTCTCGAGTTTCAGTTCCTCTTCGACGAGCACTCCCTTGTAATAATCTGGATTAATGTTCTATCATCGGGAAGTTGATCGGAGTTTTTTAAGGTGGAAGAAAATCGAAGCGCGTAGCAAGAAGATAGAAGTTAGAAGATCTCTTTGTGGAAGACGCGTGATTCTGCTTGAATTGCTATGAAAAGCAAAGCCCTAGAAATCGGTAGGTTTTAATTATTGTTTGTTAATTTTCTTTTAATCATGGATTTTCACTTGTAGTCCAATATGCCTTGCACTGTCTTAGAATGTTTAGCTGAGTGTGTGATTTCTTGTAGTTTTTCCCTCTTAGAAGTGGAGATTTAATGTTTTCAAGAAATTTGAGGTCGAAAAAACACACGTACATATATAATTTCAGAATTCTCGATATAATTAGTTTAGGCAGCATTTTTTAGGTTTAGCGATGCTATCTTAATATGGTATCTACTAATGCAGTTGCAGAATTATGTGTGACAAATACAATGTTGCATACCTACACCCGTATATTATATATAGATATATTATACATATATTGCTTAATCTAGCTATTTTCTTCGACGACTAATTAATTAAGGTTATTCAAAAGTTTATGTGCTTTGTACAAGTTGGCCTATGGGATCTAGGTTTTGTATACTCTCTCTCCATCCCTGCTACTTGAGACACTATTAAGATAAATGTATTTATGTTTTTAATTTAATTTAAAGAAGAATACAAAAAGGAAATTTGACATTGTTCTTGAGTTATTGTAGTTATGGCTGGTTAAGTCTAACTTCAACTACATACTATTGTATAATACTACCATTTAAATCTTAATTGTTTACCGGCCACATGTCCCAACGTTTAATTGCTACATTGTTTCTTATCCCTTGAGCTTCTAGGGAGTATATATATATTGGTGATAAGAAAAAGGCATTTTATATACGTATCTGAATTTTATATTTTCATCAATTCATTTTTCTGTATGCTAAATTAGTTATTAGTTTTAGAACCATATTTTACTTCAAGTTATTACGTATTATTCCATCTCGAAACACGTCTACTTTCACATGCAAATAACACTGTAAAAATATCTTGATAAGGAAGAAGAAAGCTCAAACTTCAATGCCTTGAAACACAATAATTACCTACAGATTAAACCTAGGAAAATCCAACAACTCACTTTTGACCAATTTCTGAAATTTCTCCTCAGAAAATCTACCTTGAATTTAGTTGTTTGTGTTCACTCCCCCTAGGAAACTCCTCACTCAGAATCAACAGATCATGTCGAATGTTTTTTATAAATAAAAATTGGCGTTTTGCTTTAACGGTTAACACATCCTATACAAACACACAGAGACATATATGTATAATATATGAAATTTCCAATGATTTCTCAATAATAGTCTGCCAAGAATGTGAGGGGATGTTTTGTATTTTTGTATAAAATTGGACAAGATTCTAAAAAAGAGACCCTAATTAATCCACGCGCACTCAATTTTACACAGGAAAAATCACTCTCCTTCCATTTCCAAAGACCCAAAAAAGTATTCAATGTCCCAGAAACCAAAAAAGTTTTTAGAGAGAGAGAGAGAGATTTGTGTACCACCAAGAGTGGAAGGGACGAGTGAAAGATGAAGACAAGTCGAAGGTGGGACTTCATTTGTTCAATTGTTTTCAGTTGAACACTTTCTTGATACGCGTGAAACACTCTCTGTATCTCACATCTCTCTCTCTCTCTCTCTCTCTCTCTCTCTCTCTCTCTCTCTCTCCCTCTCTCCCTCTGGGTGTTGGATACTGATGATGTGATGGCGTTGTCAGTTTCCGTTTTAAATAATTTGGTCATGCTTCTGAAATTGGGAATACGTTCTCTCCTATTTCGTTATTTTGAGTTTGTGTTCTACTTCCTCTATCTTTTTCATTTTATTGGCTGCACATCAATAATGATGCTTATTAGTACTCTTTGAAGTCCCATTTGTTCTCCTATTTCTCTTTCCATTTTGAATTTGTATTGATTTTATTTTCTGAACATAGATTTGTATTAATAGCGGAACTAGGATTCATAGAGGGGGGTCAAAAATCGATCCGTTGGAGGTGGAGCTAGAGAGAAAATGTATTTAAAATAGAAAGACATTTCAGCCCTACTATACATCTCTAACCCATTACAGTTGGTAAATAAGGGTTTGATTAAAGGAGCAAAACCACTAAGACAACAAGCTACTATGTGATAAATATATACTAGCACTATAAATATAAGTTTTATTTTCTAAGTGGTGTCCGCTAAACCCACTCATCACTTATATATGGCTTGGTTATTGGTTTGGAATTTGATCAATCTTGCCTTATGAAACCTTCTGGATGGGTGAGTGATCAAATATAATTCTAATGCGGTATCAAATCAGTTTATACATTGTTGGGAAACACATATCGGGATGTTAGCTAGAGCCCATTATAATGTCACATACTGATTTGGTGAAAATCCTAAGTTCCTTATATAAGATTGGGAATTCCTTCTTCTAAGAAAGCATTTAAAAGAGACTATGACCCAACTTTACCACAAACTAGCGGCTACGGCTTACCTTCGTCATCCAAAAAAAATATACATGAAAGAGCATGTTGAAGTTCCTTATAATATTATTATATCCTAATAGTTTACAAACTCATGATGAATCCAAAAATCATTACACCAATCTTACTAATATTTAGATAAAATTTGATTACCTTGCAGCAAGGAATCTTTGGAATTTCACTTTTGCAATAACCAAGGCTGCCTACCAACACAGAATAAAGTCACTATTCCCATCTCGCACCCACCCCCCACCCCCTCATCAACATAAAGCTCTCTCTCTCTCTCTCTCTCTCTCTCTCTCTCTCTCTCTCTCAGCAGTATACTACCGCAGACACATGCATATATCTAGAGATAATCATGCAGATTTGATTATTTGTCGGGTAGTTGTCTTCATTCTTGGGTGACTAAGATTGAGTAATCTGCGGGAAATTGTTATAGTATCATGTCGTGATCCCCAGATTGGGTTACGCATATTAATTTAAACAAACAAATCAATTAATTTATGTTAAAGAGACGTACTAATTACAAGCGACTGCTATTTATTGGGCTCGGAAATCCAAGCCAGATCTTGCCAAGCAAATGCCCCTATACCCCCCCCCCACACACAACACCCAACCCCCCGCCCTAACCATGTGTGCAGAGGCATGCAGCTTTACCTTTTACAAACGTTCTTCTAAATAATTCGTCTATAGTAAGTTGATTTACACATTGTGTCCGAAAAAAATATTTATAGACAATAGATGGTCTAGCTAGTAAAGTAGAAAATAATTCATGAAACAAAAAATCGAAAATTCTTTGATTCCACAAAATACCTGGAAAAATGACCGTTTAATAGAAAATATACAGATTCGGAAATTGGAAAAAAAAAACACGTAAGTCGAAAATTTAATAATATCGAAAACGGCCTATATATTCCGGGCTAAACAAAAATATTTATACGACCTAAAAACTTCAAGCTCTAATTGGATTTAAAAGAAATAAATAACTGCTAAAAAATAAAATTAAGTATAACTGTAAATAGTAAATTATCGTTTTCATCTTCAAACGATTTCTGTTTTTTGAACTATATATATTTCTTCGGAAAATAAAATATGAAACCGAGACTCGATAAGTTTAGGGCCGGCTCTAGGGGTAAAGTCGGTGAAGCCACTGCTTTAGAGCATGTGTTTTGAGGGTTAAGGCCTTATATTCTTATATATACTTTTGTTTTGTTTATTATTGAAAGGCTTAATTAAGTGGTATAACACTACTTTTTTGCATCTTTGAGGTCTTGGGTTCGAACCCTATTTCTAATATTTTTTCTTCTTTTATCCATAAAAATAATAGATATGAACCCTATTTCTATTTTTTTTTCTTTTACCTAGAAAAATAATAGATATTAGAGCTGAAGATTCAAACACATGTGACTTAAAAAAAATAATTAGTATTTTTCCACTAAAACAAAGCAACTCATTGTACTTTTTATGTAATAAAATATATTTTAATGTTGCGTTTTAGGCCTCCGAAAACTTTGAACCGGCCCTGGATAAGTTGGATTTATCCCGTCGTATAGAGTAAAGTGAAAGGGTTGAGATTCCAAGTAGGTCGCTGTCATCACTTTGCCCCCATCTTCTCCTCAATCATATTACATGCGTCCCCTCCCGGAATCTGATTCCCGGTCCCACTCGCCTCGCTATCACAAATTATCATCTCATTGAACAGGCACTATACATTATATAATTAAATATATCTATAGTGAAATTAAATTAAATTACTCTGTAATATAATCTTATGTTATAGAGATATTGTTCTTTAGAAAGATTAAATTAATTAACAATCTAGTACACTTTTTTACGTGACCGGGATTTATGATCTTTTTGCATGCATGTATTATATTCGATTATGATTAATTATCACAATATTTTATGCGTGGTTTACTTTATGTTAGGTTTGATTTAAAGTATTAGGAACATACTATAATTAAGAATTGCAAAGTAATAAAACGAAGAGGCTTTTGCACAAGATAGGAACAAATGGGTCCAGATATTACAAGTTCGATTTACTACATTACTTATCCTTCTTGTTCTTCATCTGTTTTGTTATGCTCTTAAATCTTTTCAATCCATAACAAAAGCAAAAAGGTATCTACTCTTTGTTGAAAGACAAGTATTAAGCATCCTATGTCTTCTTTCCTTGCTCATTTTCCATGAATTGACCTAAAGTGTACTCATCTATGTAGTCAATCCTATTTAATTTTGCATTCGTTTTTTCGATTTATATCATACTTTGTGTCGAGTTTACCACATACAGGCCAATTAGATATTTCTACTAGTTTTATAGAAAATACATTAAAAAGTTTTGTTCCAGTGGAATTATATGAGTCATGCAACTAATATTCAACACGTATGGATGTTTCGATTCTAGTTCTGCTCCGTAGATGAGATTTGAAATTGTGATTTTTTTTTTGTTTGTAAATAAATTCATCCTACCATTAGGGAATGATGTATGAAAATATTATTCAAAGACTTCAATATCATTGACGTTATGATAATGGAGAGGCTAATAACATAATCAGTAAGATGTGAACTTTTTGCTAGTGGGTTGTCGTGTTTCGGACTTAAAATTAAATTTAAAAAAAAAATTAGAAAAAAGATGTTGGCCACTTTTGTGCTAGTGGTGTTTGTATAGTTTTCGTTGTCATCGTGAACCGCGTCGTGCATTATCTGCATGATCCTCATGCAGATGCGTGACCACGCACTTTCCTTAGTTATTTACATTATTCTATTTTTTAATTAATAGACACTCACATTATTACTAAATATTTTATGTTATGAGATGGGCACTAAGCATTTCATAACAAAATTGGATTTGATGGTGGGGACAGTTAATTATCAATTTTTTTTACCAAATTTATAAATATTAGATATAATTTTTAAAAAAATAATAATAACATATCCTCTATCAGTCCCACAATTGTTGTGCCAGTTCTTTTGGACACGATAATTTAAGAGAGTTATTGGTTGTGAGTAAAGATGATGAGACCTTTAAATAAAGCATGTGTAATAATTTTTTTTTTAGGAAATGAGATAAAAATTATGGAACAGCTAAAAAAGGAAAGAATTATGGGACAGAGGGAGTATAATTTAATAGATAACGGTTTTGGTGTGAACCACATACAAGGATGTTGACATGTAACGTTTTTCATTACAAAAAAATGAGGCATATTTACCACATATATATGATATACACAAATATATACAAATGTAGTAAATCCAAACTTAACAGAATTTAAAGTTTATTTTTAAGCCCAAGAATTTCGCAAATAATTAAATTAAGTCCACTAGACTTATATGGGGAGATGATTCCTTTTATTGGGTTTCATAGCTGGTAAAATTGGTCTAACTCAGTAGTTTCAATAAATAAGTTCGGCCCAATAACATGATTGCGACAAACTTTAACAACGTGGGCTGCGTGGCACTTTTGTAATAATTTGGTGGGCTGTGGTTCGCACCAGCCCTTTAGAACATAACACGATAGGGACACGTAGAACATCATTTTTTGTGAAACTTCGAGCACGACACTGACAACGATATATAGAAAGATATATAAATAAATGTAATATTGTATATTCTTATTAGAATTAGATGTTATGTATATTGAAATATGTTAGGCACGATAATTGAACTGTCGTATTGAAATATCCGACACATATCCGATACAATACGTTGAGATTTTGAGAAGTGTCCGTATAATAAATATTAAGAGCTAAGGAGTGCTATTGCACCTCCAAATCTTTATAAAATACTAGAACAAATCTCGGCCGAGCAAAATTAGCTAGTACTCGTAGAGTTTAATTTTTAAGAGCATCTCTAATGATTTTTACACTACATTTTACACTATATTAATGTAAAATGTATACTATATTAGTATAAAATGTAGTGTAAACTAATTTTATCTCCAACAGCTACTTCAAAAATTACACTAAAATAGAATATTTCATTTTGATGCTTGTATTATTGAATTAACTTTAATAAATTATTATATATTCATATATTGATAATATTTACAAATAATATTTTATTTAAATTGTTTAGTAAAAAATTCTTACGCCAATATGAAAAATAATACCACGTAAAAAAAATATTTTGATTAAATTAGTGTAGTGTAAATTAATTTAATTGTTACTATTTTTATAATTGGAAAAAAATTAATTAAATTAAAGTAGGGTAGTGTGAAACAGTGTCACACTACAATTAACGGAATACTGTTCAAATATGTTAGAATAGCGTGTCCTGAAACAAAACACTTTCACGCTATAATAACGTAAAATGCCACATTTAATATACTTTTGGAGAAGCTCTAACTCCGTTATTGTTCGTAAACGGTATACTTATTATGCACATGTACGCGTGGATGTGTGAAACCGACGCAAAAATAATAGGCCTTGTACGTGCAACGTATATCTCATGTAGCCTTTGTAATAAACTCGAGCATTTAATACTTTGAAAAGGGCGAAAAAAATCAACTCTAAGAAAATGAGATGTTTCACGGGTTGGTCAAACCCTCAATTTTTGAATGGGCTGATTTCATGGGCTGTTAGGACTGTCACAACGACTTTCCAGCTATTCTTAATTTTGTATCAAACTCTTCTAGACTCTGATTTTGATGTCATGTGGCATGATTTAACAACTTCCTTGTTGAATATATTTCCATTTTCATGGGCTTGTTTAATTGGTGAATAACTGATCGGGTTTGGGTTGACTTTCGATTTTGTTAAGAATAAATATGAGTTCAATTTTATGTCCCATCATACAACTGTTAGTATTTGACCTATATAATGTATTTAGATAATAAATTAGTTTTCCTAGTGGAACTCAAATTGTACTTTCCTAGATATGGGGATCCTATTTGAGATTGGTCCTAATTTCAGAACTAATCAATAGAAGAGTGTTACAAATATTAATGGATTGAGTGTTTTAAGATTTTAGGCCTAATCTGAGACAACCACCATCATAATTAATTATAGACCAAACTTTTGATTTCAAGCATTAAAAGTTTAGTAAAACTCACGAGATGTCATCTATACCAAAACCACAAGAAAATGTCCCAATATTTAATAAAAGTTGCATGAATCTCGACACGGTATAGTCCATGTATCTTATGACTTTTCCCCCAATTTTTTTAATTGAAATATTTGGCACCCATTTGCATTAATCATAAACCTAACCAATTAGTCTCTATGTGCATCATCAAGGCCCCCCAAGAATATGTTTCTGTTGGTCAACTACGTGTTTTCGCGAAAGAAATTTGCAATTGTTATCCAAGTACTAGTTAAAACTACGCAGTTTTGATAGCAGACGACATAGTTGGTACATTGATATTTTGGGTTTTTTTTGTATCAATATTTATCAAATTTGAAATGAATTCGTATGATGAATGAATAAAGGAGAGAGGCCTTCATAGACTAAGTTCTGATATTCATCTAGCCAATAAAAACAAGTAATAATGATGATTGGAGAGCAAAGAAGTTCATTAGAAGATGCAAAGAACAAAAGAATTAGACCAGTTGGCCTTTGTATTTTAGTTGACTGCTGTCTGAATTACATCTTGAAGAAGAAATCAGATAGCACCATAACTTGTACAAATCCTCAAGTTGTACACATAACTAACATAAGGATTTATATATCCCACTAATTGGTATGTATATATTCACATTTACACACAGTTTTGCTCTCAGAAAACTATCAAGATAATAACTTTCTATGCATTTTCCTATCTCTATCTATACTCCTACTTACACCGAAGAACGCCATATCCTCCCTTCAAAAGAGATGATGATAATCGACACATCGTCGTGGTACCTCCTCCGGTCCCCTTGAGGGATATCAAGAAGTTCATGGAACTCCATACCTACAAAGTTTCCACATTCATCACATTTCAGACAAACATCATTTGTATGGTCATGTAAATGTTAGTTGAGAGTTGTGTAGATTCTTACCAGCTTTGCTGGCTGCACGAAACAGAACTTCTTCGACGAGGTGCTGAGCCGGATCCCCCTCTGGGAACGTCGACATGAATGTTTCAACCTCTGAAACAGCCTCTTGGTTGGTGAAGTATTGGTAGAGGCCATCAGAGGAGAGGATCAAGAATTTGTCCTTGGCTTCTAGCTTGTGGTGGCAAAGAGATGGGGAGCATGTTAGGTACGGTGCACCTCCTACGTAGTCGATTCTGAACACTTCTAGAAGTGCATTGTTCCACTTAGGCTGCAAAAAGAGGAGAGACAAACATAACAAGAATGTCAATACAAGCTAGAGGGATGTATCATAGACCAAAGCTTATACTAGGTACTACTTATTAGATCAAATGGACTTATAATTAAGACAAAGTTTGAACAATTAGATTCTTACATGTTTCAAGAATCCAGCTCCAAAAGCCCTAGTAACCTTCAAGGAGCCTTTCACTCTATCATTGATTACCGCAGAAGCATCATCCATGTGGGCATTTTTTATCCTTCTCACTTCCTTCAAAAACCAAAATGATCACACATGTTAGCACGCAAAACATCAAACATAGTACTAACAAAACTATATCAAATCATAATGAAACAAATTTTTACCTCTTTCACACAAGTGCTATGATCCATGGTGAGCTGAGAAGAGCTCAAATTGTGGACAGTCTCATACTCATAACCATATAGTGTTTCTTCACTATCCTTTCTAACACAAAAATCATCCTCATCTTTCTGAGCTAACACCGCCCTACTATCACCGACGTTCATCAAGTAAACGTCGTCCCCCTTCATCACCATCACAAGAACACAAGACCCCATCATAGCAAGCTCCGGATTCTCCATCAACATCATATCAGATATCTCCAAATATGAGGCCTCTGTTTTCCTCAACGCCTCGGATAAGGCCTTCAATATCCCTAAGTGATTCACCGGCGCCATATTTGAACCTGCAATGCAATCTGGCCCACGATTACTAAGCTTCTCCTTCAACTTCCTATTCAGTTCTACCCTCTCCTTGCTATCCAAGCTCTTGGACATGAATGAATCGGTATTAACCGTGTTTTCAGAAGAATCGGGTTTTTCACACCATAGGAGCCCCTTGAGCTCTTTGAAGACGTTTGGGTAGAGATTGTTCAAGAGGAAATCGGTTGCATCAGGACCGTTGAATCCATCATAGATCCCTACGAATACCCATCCATGTTCTTCTGAGATTACTACATGGACTCTGTCCTCCCCTGCTTTCCCCTGCGCCCACTGCAAATTTTGGCTACCGAAAGACTCATTCCCGACGTCGTCGTTTTCATCGATTAGGCTCATATCGGAGCTCAAATTGTGGCTTGTGATCGTGCTGCTGTTACCGCTGTTAGTACTACTCGATGGAATTTGATCATGGTGCTCGTTGATTTGATGTTCGTGCTCGTGATTGATTCGTGATTCTTTAGAGAAACCCCAGAAAGATTTTGATATGACTTTTTTCAAATTTTTGACTAAATCCCATTTTTTGGATTTGGGCTTGTACCTCTGCAGTTGAATCTGATCGTACTGATTCTCTAGCGGGCCGGAGATGAAGCTCCGCTCGATTGGCCCAGACAAGAACCCGCGCTCGAGATTGCCGGACATCGGGCCGGAGTATCTGAGGATCGGGCCGGATTTGACGGTGGCGATTGAGTTTCTCGGGATTGGTTGGAGCGGGATGGAGGAGAAGAAATTCGAGCTTTCGAAAGCGGAGGCTTTGTCTAGTGAAGCGGTGTAGGCGGTGGAGAGAGCGGTGGTGGTGTTGGCGGATATGGAGGCGCCGGAGATGGTGCGGCAAGCCGTCGTCTGCTGAGCGGGGGCGGAGGGGTCGTCCAAAGATTGGATTTTTTGAGGCGGGTCGGGTGGAATGTAGCAGAAGGAGTGGCCCAAACCCTCGTCGAGCGGCTCGGATAGACACAGTGCGACGTCGTTGCGCCGCCGCGAAATCTCGCCGGCGTTTCCGGCGAAACATGGAGTTAGCTTTCCGATACCATTTCCCATTTTTTAAAATTTTTAGGAGAAAATATTGAATGTTCTTTTTCTTTTAAACGGAGGAAGTGAAGAGGATTTAGGAGATTGGAGTTGAAGAAGGGAGAGAAAGAAGTGGAGAGTCGGAGAGATGAGGCGAAGATAAATGGGTAATGTAGAGAGAGAGAGGGAGAGTTGACTTTGGTGTGGTTTGGCTGGGGATGGGGGTGTAACGGTTCGGTTCGGTTCCGTTCGATTTTTTATTGATTTTAGGAACCGAACCAAACACATAGAAATAGTTCGATTTGATTCGGTTCGATGGATTTTTCAATATTGGAACCGAACCGAACCGAACCGAACCGCTTATAAATGGTTTGGTTCCTCGGTTCACTTTTTTATTTTTTTATTTATTTTTTAAATCCAAAATAATGCAAGAATAATAGTTTATATGATGTCACTCATTCCGAACTTACAATTATAGAATTGTTACTCCTTTTTCTTCATTTGTATAAATTAGAATTGATTTTAACTTAAATCTAATATCTAAATTCAATAATATTTTCATATAAAAAAGACAAATATTAAATAAAAAAAATTAAAAAATAGGATATTGGTTCGGTTAGGTTCGAACCGTTCAAAAATTCTTGAAACCGCGAACCAAATTGAATGCAAACGGTTTCTAAAAAAATAAATCGAACCAAACCGCGAAACCGAACCGAACCGCATTTTTTGATTTGGTTCAATTCGGTTCGATCGATTTCGCGGTTCGGAGCGGAATCACTTACACCCGGGTGAATAAAAAATGGTGATTTGTCTAATATTCGGTGCTCTGTTTACTGGTGGGCTGGTGTGTTGACTTTACAAATATCGAATAATTTTGTGTGTGTGTGTGTACACACATTTATTAATTTTTCTTGAGCGTGTGGGGTTAAAGGGAATGGAATAGACAACACTAGCACATATAATATACAAATTGTTTCTTTGAGTACATATTTTTATCAAATCGATTGTGTTTGGAATATTTTAAATTAAATTAAGTTATTGAATAATTTAACTTGATATGATTTTTAGGAGTCTGCAATAAACGATAATATAATTGGCAAATGTAAAGTCAAGAGGCTCCACTTGTGATATTGTAATATAACCCTAAAGTAGAATGTTGATTTGGATGTCATAACTTCTATATTTTTTTAGATAAATTGATACATATGATCCCTAAAACTATTTTAGTTTGAATTAATTGATCCTATCGTTAAACTTTAAATTAGTCAACTGTTAGTCATCAGGTATTTATAGAATAAAATCTTAACGATCAATTCATCCAATTTTTAATTTTAAAGTCGTCTAGTCATTCCTCTTCGATGATATTTCCGACCTCAAATATTTAGTTAATCTTCTAAATTTAATTAATATAGATTTAGTTAGTTTTCTTTTTTTTAATTAATTTTTATTTAAGTTTTTTAATTAATTTTTTTATGTACAAATAATTTATTTGAAAAAAAAGTTAAAAGTTTAATTTTAAAACTAGATGAATTGGTCCCCAAAATTTTTAGTCTGCAACTGCCATTAATAGTTGATTAATTGCAAATTTAATGGAATGACTAGTTCATTCATACTAGTATAATTTTAGGATCCATTAACTAAAAATAAATAAATTTAGGGACCAAGTTATCCAAACTAACATAGTTTGATGATCATTTATGTGAATTTGCTTTTGTTTTTAAGTCAAAAAATCATCAACCTTTATGTAAAGCGTGTAAACTCCGTGTTTTTTTAATAGTAATTATGTAATTATATTATTATGTTAATTGTATATTTGTGTATATTATTAAATTCCTGCATAAAATTAAAGTTAATCAAACTACAGTTTCTAGTAAGTTGATATTTTTATATACGACTCTGACTTTTCAAATTAAATGATGGAATTATACTGAACTAGTTTCACCAATTGACTTTTACGATATTTGACTTTTACCACATTTCCTAGATTCAACATATTCGTTCGATAAAATTTGAATATAGATTAAACTTAAGGCTGTGGAAATATTCCTAAGTAAATTCAATATAAAATAAGTGACAAATTAGTTTTTTTTTTTTTCCTGAAAAAAAGAAAGAATTGGATGGGTGGAAAATGAAATAACTTTTTGATCAGTAGTTGTAGTATTCATCCATTGACTTTTGACATGTCATTTTGCCAAATCGCACCAGAAAAAAGTTATAGCCTGCCGAACTACAATTCAAGTCCTATTCAACAGTTGTAAATAACTTTTTTTTTTTCTTCTTTTTATTATATAAAAAAAGTAGATGAGAATAAATTCAAATCCATCTATTCAATTGGTCTTTATTTCATTGCTCCATTGGGCCTTCGGATTTATTAAGAATTCTTACTTCTAGTTTTTAAGCCCATCAGCAAATGATCTCTCTCTCTCTCTGCCTATATGTATTTCTTATTAAAAGCTTTTTTTTCTAATAGTATACGTATTTACTGTATATTGTGCATGTGTGGCATGCATATGATCACGTAGACATACCTTGTTATTATATTAACATAAAATTTGTGGTATACATAATCACATTAACATGAAATAAAATTAATAGTCTAGAATATATTAGGACGGTTGGCAGTTAAACGGTCGGAATATTTAGCTACCAACCAACAAAAACTGATTAATGACAACTCGCAAAAACAAACGAACTTCAGCAATCTCTCTCTCTCTCTCTCTCTCTCTCTTCTCTTCTCTCTCTCAATCTGGTCGCCCACACTTGACCACAGAGCATAACATGGATATCCCACCACCACCTCCGCAACACGATCTCCTCATTAAGGTAAATTTTCAAATCTCACTAAAATTCCAATCTTGATCTTCTCCAGAATTGCGATTAGTTTCCTAAACAATCGAAAAGTTTGGCATCACTGCAGAGAAAATGGTCGGAATGTGATGGTTAGCCAACATTAAGCATACGCAGATGTCGCAGAAAACGAAGAAGAATTCGGAAAAACAAGAATCATCGCAAATAGCTCTGAAGAATCACAATCTTGGATGCATGTGGGGAATATTCCACAATTTGCAGCAGAACAGATGGCCCAAAGTCGTCAAGAAGCTCCCGCGTACACGCCTCGGCTACGGAAAACATTCTACCGGTAATTAAATCTTTCTCCCAATCATGCCCCTAATTTCAATTTTACGCAATATAGTAGAAGATGTAAATCACTCTCGATTTAAGTTTTGATTGCAGGGCAAGAGAAGGCAGATACTGCTCCAAAAGCTCCAGAAGTAACACAAGAAAATGATCATTGTGAAGTAGATAGATGCACCGTACGTCTCCTAATCCTTTATTATTAGCATGGCAAAAATAATACTCCATCCGCTCCCGTTTGACTTGCTTTGTTTTCAGTTTCGGAATGTCCCGCTTGACTCGACATCTTTCTTAAAATGAAAAATAATTACTATACAAATTCCCACTTTTTTTTGTGGGCTTGCCTATCTATACACAACCAATCACTTATTTTAATCTCCGTACCAAAAAAAAAAAAAAAAAAAACCAAGTCAGGCGAGACGGAAGGGTACATATTATGCAGAATCTCAAGTTTGGTCAAGTTTTCTTGGTGCAATTAGGTTGAGGCGAAGCCCACCGCGCCTAGTCCGGCCCACAAAAGCTCGATAAAATCACGAATCAAAGCATTGGTTACAGAGGAGGTGCATAGAAGGAAGCTCCATGCAAGGAAAAGCACTTCTCACCCGGAAAAGGAATCGAAAGACGACGACAAGGTTCCCTCTCATCATGAAGGGAAGTCTTCAGAGCAAGTGGAAGAAGGTTCAAACCCTTCTGCTTTACCAGAGGCCTCGCCTAGTGTGAGGGTGAATTACTTGAAGCAGAGTGAGGTTGATCAGCCAGTGAGAGATCACACACTTGTTCATGGAAACTTGGTGTATGCAATTGAGCCAAGTGAAGATGACTCTCATCATGAGTCTAAGATGTTTATGAGTGCCTTGAATCTACTCAATATGAGAGAAGAGATGTTCATGACAATCTTGAAAGATCCCAACTCCTCATTGGTTAGTCAGCATCCGAGGCAGTCGTCTAATTTGAGGTACGGATTGGGTAAATCCATGTCGTTCTCCGCTCCTACATCAGATAGCAGAGATTTTGAGGTTGAAAGTTCAAAAAAAACAGATAAAAAAACCCAAAATGGAGGAGATCAAGGGGAGGCTAAAGTTTCAGAAAATACTACTTCTCCTGCAGTTGAAAACACAGTGAGGAAAAAAGGTGATGAGAGAGTTGGGCTAATGCGCTTCAAGAACATTAGGGAGAAGATCAAGTATGTGATCCGGGACAAGAAGAAAGAGAAGAACCGAATCATGATGGACGCGTTGCACCATAAGGTACCTTATGGTAAGAGCCCCTCTAAGAAGTTATCAGAAGATATTGAGCAGCAGGGATCAGACTTTGGGAGCAACTCTTCTTCACAAGGCTACAATAGAACATCATCATTTGATGATTCTCTGGATAGATATAACCATTTATTAGATACCGATTCAAGCAAAGAAGCTAAAGATAACATCTCTGATGAATCAAAGTTGAGAATAGCAGATATGAAGCCTTCTAGTAGAAGAACACCTGCCACCTTGGGGATGATTCATTCTTCCCCTGTAATCAGATCCTATTTTAATGTTAATGCTGATGAAAAATCAGACACTGTTTCTGTTGGAAATGCTGGCATAAACCAGTTAGGTTCAGAAGATAAAGTTATGACCTCAGAAAATGGAAATCAAGAAGAAGTGAAAGGTGTAGGAGAAGTTTGTGATGAGGCAGCTGATGCAGAGGCTGGGAAGAAGGGCTCGTCTCATGATTTGAAAAACGAATCTTGGACAAGTCCTCGGCCATCAAAGCCAGAAACTGCAGAGGCAGCTGATTTAGAGGCTGGGAAGAGGGATTCGTCTCATGATTTGAAAGACGATTCTGAGACGAGTCCTTTTCCTCCGCCATCAAAGCCAGAAACTGATGGTAACTTCCATTCAACCTAACATATTTTCTTTTTTGATTGTATTTTACCTTTGAAATCTAGCTAAGGCAATTTTACATTTCTCAGATTCAAGATTTTGTGAAGGTCTCCACATTCCCACCAAAGAGGATAATTCAGATTTACATGAGATTGATACTCAAGAAAGTGAAGAGGAGACAATAGATTCCTGCTTTCTATCAGCGGACATGATCAACCTTGATATTGAAGGCGAACTGGACCTATTTGAGACGCGTGCATCACAAGATGCGGTCAACATTGTGCAAGAAAGCCACATCCAGCAGTCCTACAGCGACATGATGCGCGTGCAGGGGGATGTGAAGCACAAGGCAGAGTTCAACTACGTGAAGGACGTGCTAGAGCTATCAGGCTTCAGCAAGGACGAGTCACTAAGAGAATGGCAATCAGCAGAGTACCCTCTCGACCCCTCAATGTTTGGGGAAGTCGGAGAGAGCTCAGCTGATCAACATGACAGCAGTGGGAATGAAAATGGGATCACTAACCAACTACTTCTGTTTGATATGATCAACGAAGTATTGCTACAAGTACACGAAAGATCACTTTTCCACTGGCCTTCACCTCTAACCAACCGGTCAAATATACATACCTTGCCAAAGGGATCGCGCGTTCTGGAGGAAGTTTGGGCTGAGATGAGATTGCTTCTCAAGACCATGCCCAGTTGTGATGGTAATACTGATGATGCTGTGGGCCGGGACTTGGCTAAAAACGACGGTTGGATGAATCTACAAGTGGATGCAGAGTGTGTGGGGATTGAACTGGAAGAGCTCATATTTAATGATCTCCTTCAAGAGATTTTTGTTGGCTGACTTTGCTTTGTTGCTAGCAGGTATTTTTCATACCTCTGCGCAATTGTCATTATGCACATATTAGTAGAAAATGACTTTGGCACATTGAAAAATCCATTTGAACAAAAAACAACACAAGTTATGGACTACGGAAAAGAGGTCTAAAACTGTAACGTCTGAAGATCCAGCATCTAAAATGCAACAAAATTCGGTTACGCATCTGAGTTTACAAAAACCTGAGCATACCGTAGCACAAAGAAATAGCATAAAGTGAAACCTAGGGCACAACTTCTTTAGATGATTCCAATTTTGTTTGCTACGTCCAAAGCATCATAGTCGGGTGTCAACCTGACGTAAGCCTTCTTCGTACCATCTGGCCTGAAACAGTGGGAGCACAAAAAATACCCAGATGTAAGAAAGTCTACATTTTCATAATACAATCAAGTATCATAGAAAACAAAGTTTTTGGCGGGTAACTAGCACAAAGTATACTTGCATACCTGATAAGGGTGTTAACCTTCTTGGTCTGAATGTCGTACATCTTCTTCACGGCATCCTTAATTTTCTTCTTGTCAGCACGAATGTCAACAATGAAGACCAAAGTATTGTTGTCCTCAATCTTCTTCATGGCAGATTCGGTAGTCAGAGGATACTTGAGAATCTGATAATGATCAAGCTTGTTGCGGGGAGTAGCACTAATCCGAGGGTACTTGGGGTTCCTTTCCTTCGTCAAAGTCTTTGGTCGGTAGAATGTAACTTTAGTCCTGATCTTCTTAGCCTTCTTCTTGAAGGTACTAGCTGACTTTACTGCCTTGGCAGCCTTCAAGGCCTGAGCCTTTGCATCAGATTTCTTTGACGTATCGGCTGCAGATTATTTAGGAAAAAGGAAAGGAAAAGTAAGAGACAAATTTAAAATTAAATATTCTTTAATAAACAGAAAAACCATATTTTTAGGAAACACTTAGTAATGAATCCGTTACAAAAAGACTAAAACCACATCATTTTACTCAAATTAATATGATGGGTCACCCATGGTATTAAAAAGCGTGTGAGGCTTACGCCTCGAGGCCCGCCTCGGAGCGAGGCGCCGGAAAAAAGATCTGAGGCTTACGCCTCGTTGAATTTGCTTCGCCAGGCCGCCTCAGTCCGTCGAGGCGCGCCTCGAGGCGTACGCCTCGAGTCAACGGCTGAGGCGTTCGAATCATAAATTGGGGCCTATTTTCTTTGACTCATTCTTTAATTTCAACCAAATAATTCAAATTGGCCCAAATTTCATACAACCCATAAGTTTATTTTTCAAAATTTATCAAAATCGATTCAACCATAATTGACTAAAACCCAATTTTCTTCCAAATCAAAACAATTTACCGTGAAACCTCCGCTGCCGCCCAGAAACCACCGCCGCCGCTGCCGCTGAAACGGCCGCTGCAGCGACTTCACGCTGGATACAATACTTGCATTCTCTGTTTTTTTTACTCTTATAACATGTGACTGTGATATTGTAATCGAGTTTCTCTCAATTAATTATGAGTATTGTAAAATAGAGGTACTTTAAATATAATTAATAATTTAAACTAACTAATAATTTAAACTTTTTTGTATTATAGTATATTGCTAATTTAATGTTTTAATGATGATGAAGATTGATGATGTTTAATTTGTGATGTTGAGATTTAAGAACTTATAATCTTTGTGTTGGTGTGAATTGGTTTTTTTGTTGGTTTGAACTTAGAAGAAACTTGATTTTATGCGTTTATGTGTTTTTGTGGTGTTATATGTTTATTAAGGGAAAAAATAAAATTTACGCCTCGATTTTACGCCTCGGTCCGCCTCGAGGCTTACGCCTCGTGATTCGTAAGGAAAACGCCTCGGAACCCATTTACGCTTTTTTGAACTTTGGGGTCACCAATTCCCCGAAATGACAGGTTATTGCTCCATAATATGAAAACTGTGCATCATTTTGACATTTCTTCACTCACCAGATAGAATAACTGAAAAATCACTTGATTGTAAAATAAAACTATTCTAGTTAACATAATGAACAGATCTCAGATTCTCAGTAAAAATATCGCTGATGATGAAGGCGTCACAACTGCTTAAGCATTACATCAGTATAGCTCAAGCAGCATTCTGCATTTCCTAATAATGCAAACAGAATTCGCCAACTACACACCGCAAAACCATTACCACTTGCAGAACTACTGTAATTGTTCACTTAATCATTTCAAAAAAGAAAATCATTACCTGTTCTAATGATAACTAACAGCAGGGATATTACCAGGCTACTACGAAAAGACAAATTAAAGTGAAATGCAATCAATAGTAAGAGAATAATAAGCTATTAATCCCAGTAACATTTAAATCAAGAGCATACTATCTCCAACCTCTATGTAAATAAGAACATAACTAACGCCAGCAACTACTATTGCATATCTAAACAACAGACTTTGTAAGAAGTAGTTCGGTAAGAAATCCAAAGCGCGCAAAAATAAGTTTAAAAAAGGTACCTTTGGCTGGAGCCATTTCGATCCTCTGCAACCTTACTAAAACTCACCTGAAAATTCAGCCAATTGATTAAACACTCAATAATCTGAAAATGCAACCTAAACTGCGGGAAGTAGCAGAGAGAAGAATAGCAAACCTGAGGAGTGGATTGCTGCACTAGGGTTTTGGATGATGGCTGTTTTAATTGGTGAAATTGGGGAAACTATATTGGGCCGAGCGAGCCTCTTGGGCCGCTACGGTTTTGTAAATCAATCAAAATCAATACGAAATAGTAAAAGCTGGTCGGACCGGATATTTCTCTTGATTTATAAAGTCCAAGTTCTTACGATTTGATTTTCTTTTGGGCTTAATAAATATGAGGTCATATTACAACTTTACATATATTATAATGCTCATTTTCAAATCGAAATCAATAAATTGAATTTTTAATTGGAATTTAAATCAGCATAAATCGAAACAAAATAAAATCATAAATCGTGGTTTGATTTTGATTTATTCTTTTTGAAACTGTAAAACCGAAAACCGCCGGTTTCACCTATTGAAACCGTCAACGACCAATTCTCCGACAAATTGGATAAATAATTTTAATTAAAAAAAAGCATTACTGAGGAACAGTTTTTTCTAATTTTTAGTTATATTTAACATATGTTTTTCATTCAGAAATAATTTGATATTTTTAAAATGGTGTACAAATTGAAGAGACATTTTGATGTAGTCTATATAATTGGAAATGAATATTAACTCCTCCGAAATATATGTGGTACAAAAAATGTTTAAATTTTATCATTGAAAAGTTAATTGGTATAAGATGGAGAATTGACAACAAGAAGATAAATCTTCTTTCAAATATAATGATGATAATGAAGAATTAACAATATAATCAATTAAATATTTATTATATTTATCTTTTTAATATTGTAAATTTTAATTTAACTTTGGACTTTTTTTTTAATTTATTTTGACTCCAAAAGATAATTTTTAAAAAAATTTATAATGAAATGAAATTAATTCTATAAATAAAAAAAATAGATAAATTAGAAAACCTGAACCGTAAATTGGAACCGCAATTGGTAACCTTCTATATAAAACACTTTGATTTTGGTTTTAGTTTTTGATAAACAATAAGTCATAATTTTAAATGATAACCATAACCGAAATTGAAAATAGACATGTCTATTTTGATCTTCTATTTAAATTTTTGAATAATGGATTTATCTCGGTCATATATGAGTGCCCGATGCACAAGCCATCAATTATTACTATAGAACACAAATATATGGAGTGTTTGGAGTAGCTGAAGTTGATTGATAAGTGCTGAAAGCTGTTGAAAATAGTTTACTTTAGAATCAGTAGGTGTTTGAAAATATGTGTTGAAAGCTGCTGAAAGTGGGGAAATAGTAAGGGGGTGTTTGTGATAGCTGAAGCTTATCGATAAGTGCTGAAAGTTGTTGGAAGCTGCTGAAAGTGGCTGAAAGTAGCTGAAAGCTGCTGATTTTGATAATTTGTAAGTGTTTGCAAAAAGTGTTGAAAGTCAAAACTTAATATTTGAAAATATTAATAAAGTGGTATCTTATAAAATGAAAATGTTATGTATTTCTCACTTATTAAACAAATTTAGAATTTTTACACAAATAAAATTTAAAATTTATTTCCACTCATATAAAATAGTATTTTAATAAAAAAAATATTTAAATAAAAATTAGAAAAAAAATTAAGTATAATTAATATTAATAATTAAAATCAAGAATAAAAAAAGATTATAAATTATATTAATAAAACAAATATTTACTTATCCTTTGTTAAATAACAAATAAAAATTATACATATAAATAAGCAATATCGATCATTAATTAAAAAAAATAGTTATAAAATTATAATATAATGTATTAATTAAAAATGTTAAAATTATAAAAGCTATAAGCTATCGAACCTTCACGCCTAATACCAAACTTTACGAAAATTCTCTATCTTGGACCCAAATAGCTTTCAGCAACTCCATAAGCTGGATTTCCCAAACACCAAATTCATTTCCCGAGACAGCTTTCAGCTATAAGCTGTTTCAGATAAACTATCCCAAACACCCCCTAAGTAGCTTACTTTTAATTTTTAAAGAAAATGTATGTCTTGCTCCTAGTGTTATTAAATAATTATAATTTACAATAAAGAAATAAAATTGAGAAGTTGTTCCTATTCTATATCCATCTTTTGATTTATAATTTTGATCTAATATTATAAAATATTAAATTATATATATAATATATATAAGTTTCTATTAAATCATAATGAATAAATAAAATTGAAAAGTTATTCATATTCTATGTTCGTTATTTCCACAATTATTTATCTTTATTTTAAGTTGATGAGATGGAGGTCTAAAGATTTTTATTTATTTTTATTTTATGGGAGAGAATGAGAAGTTTCACAATTTTTAGGGTTGAAGTCATTTTTTGAATTAAATAAACTTATAGAGAGTAAATTTGTTTTAAAAATTCTTCTCTATTGTCCACCCTTAATAGAGAATTTTATTTTTAAATTTCATGTTCGAAACATCTATACACCACTTAAAAGTTATAAATTGTGGATAATAAATTGTTGCAAACACTCATACAGTCTAATGCACGGCGGCATCACTGAATGTAGTTAAAAGTGAGGGCAGAGAAGTCAAGAAGGTACGAGATATTTCATTTATTGGCTAAATGAAAAGTGATTCTCCATTCACACCAAACGGACAGCGTTAACTCAAACCCCACCTAAAATCAGTCCTCTCTCAAAAAGTAGCAGTTGGAATTTCACTTTGGAGAAAGGGGCGAAAAATAGGTTCGACTTTTAATTGTTTAATAATAATTAAATTTCTATATTTTAGAAAACTTCTGGTTTGTAGTTTGGAGGTGGATCAGGCATTTAATTCGATTTTGGATTGAGAATTAGATTTGGACTTTCTATCAAGTTATAAAATATCAAATAAAACATAACTTCTTAAATAAATATCAAAATCTTGATTAGTAAGGACCTAAATTAAATAATCCTCCCCGTTCCAATAAACATGTGTTGTTTGTTTTCGGTACGAAAATTAAAAAAAGTACGTGAAAATGTATTAAAGTGGTGAGTCCGCTTATTTAAGTTATTGTACAAATTTATTGGTACGAAAGAGTACCAATAAATTTGTATTCTTTTTGGTATCAAATTTCACTTTCACAATTAGTAATTACTTTATTGGTACTAATTTTTATATGTAATGTATCAATAAATTTGTTGAAAGTAAACTCAATGTATCAATAAATTTTTGTAACTAAATTGGTACGGATTTATTGGTACTCCTTGTATCAATAAATTTGTTTACTTTCACAATTTCACTTGTATCAAATTGGATCCAACGTTTGATATCTATACTCTATACAATGGGGGCACTCGTCGGTGATCACATCGCTCTTAAATCCGATTTTTATATGTAATTTTCAATATTTTTCCGTTTCGTCCCAATTATATTCTACACTTCTACTTTTTGGATACTGAAATTCAAATTTCGTTCGTCCCCCTCTTTCGTGTAATTCCGCACCTGCTTCCGACTCAATGGACAAACTCGTCACTAACTGATTAGATTCGATTCGCATGAACTCCACGACAAGCGACCGATTAGGTAGCAAATTACCACGTCTGACATTTCAGATAACGGGCTTTCGATTTCGACGATGATGATGATGATGATTGATGAATTCGATCAGAATTGAATTGCTGGAACTGTCACCTTTTTTCCCCAAAACATCAATTGAAAACTGTTAATTAATTGCGACGGATACGTGGAGCGTGGCTGGTGCAGGCGTGGGCCGAGTTTTGAGGACCACCACCTTGCCACGTGTACGGTGGATCTCCACCGCCCCTCATCCCTTTCCGCTATAAATTGCCCTCCTCGCTGCCTTTCCTATCATCAGCCATCCCTTCAATTTCTCAAATCTCAGAAATCTCTCGTTTAAATCTAAGAACAAAGATGTCGTGCTGCGGAGGAAACTGTGGATGTGGAGCTAACTGCGGCTGCGGCAGCGGCTGCAGCGGGTAATTCTTTCCAATCCCTCGTTTTACCCCTCTTTTGGAATTTCACGTGTCGATCGCATGCAATTAGGTTTTAGTTTCTCTCAGATCTCTATTTACTTCCAATTTCCATGTGATTTCATAGATCGGATGATTTATTCTGGAATTCCGTGAACTGTTCTGCTTTAATTATGTGACGATTTTGTTTTTAACGGAGAATTGATTTTGGCAGTTGCAAGATGTACCCAGACTTAGAGGTCGCCGCCTCCACTGAAACCATGGTTCTCGGCGTCGCCCCCAAAATGTCGTAAGTATCTCCATTCGACCTCAATCTTTATTTCCCCTTTCCTCGAATTCAAGTTTGAGTTTTGTATTTTATCAGTGGAATCGATCATTCATAATATTAATTTATGATCAAACTGATCATACTAGTGGGCTGGGCTAGATCTTTTTAAATTAAGTTAGGGTTTGATTAATTATTTGGTGGTGCAGACATTTTGAGGGCGAGTCTGCAGAAGCCGGTGCTGAGAACGGGTGCAAGTGCGGAGCGAACTGCAGCTGCAATCCATGCAACTGCAAATGAGGCGTTGAGTTTAACCATGCAGAGATGATGAAGATGATGATAAGTACTACTAGTAAATAATGTATTATTGTATTTAACTTTATGTCATGTGTCTAAAATGGGACAAGATTATGTGACAACTATATATCATCTTGGTAGTCTAGATGATTTGAGTCCCATTTGTAATAAAAGTAGCCATGAGTGATTTGATTCAATTTGCTTTTGGAGTCTGTTTTTGTATTGGTTTTAGTGTTGCCATCTCTGCTGGTTGAAGTCCCATCTACTTATTGTTATGCCGGAAGAGAGTTTGAGTTTGGATTAATAGTAATGAAAACTCCTTTCTTCTATAATTTATCCTAATTTTTTTTGATGGAATATTTGTGTGTTTTTTCTTGTTATTTTTTGATGGAATACTTGTGTGTTTTTTTCTTGTTATTGGGATTTTAAAGTTAGCATTTTTTTTTTTAATGAGGTAATCGTAACCTTCTTTAATGTATATTAACTATATTAACTTGCAAATCTTACTAACAGAGTGCAAACCACACCCATGGATTATGGCACGATTAAGTATATGATTATTATAATCCCAAATTTAAATTGATTAATCTTAGAGGGAAGCTCCACGTTTAGCGTGTAAATAGACTAGACATGCTGGCAATATGAACTTTGGAGGGAATAGATTAAAGTTTCACCTAGACTTTAAATATCACCTCACCTATAAACATTTCATAACATCTTATGGATAGTATCAAATGTTGAGATAGATGGAGACATGACAATGGTATGTACTTTACAGTTAAGTTATAAATTTGATGATAATGTATAAGTGAAAGTGGGATCAGGTGTAGTAAATGAACTAGTGACGTTTGTATATGTTCCGACAAATAAATTAAATGCCAGAGTGTGGATCATTGCTCTTCTTATCTAAAATATATTTGGAGCGTGGTCTCTCTTTAGCACTAAAAACTCTGGTCCCATAAACGTCTATATATATTATATTAAAACATATTTGTATTTTATTATTTTAAATAATGAATGTGAATTAGAAAAAGATATTATTAATTTAAATCAATCATAATGGGAATCAAACACTAGATCAACTATAAATCAACTCTTTATGTAGAAGTCGAAATACCAACCACATTACATGTTTCCGGTTGCACGTGAATTAGAAGAAAATAGGAGATCATGAGGTATCACGGTAAGTCTTAGTAATTGTATTAGCTATATACATGGAAGGTGCATAACATTGGCATAACACATGCAATCATGCAATCATTCCTAATATGTATTAGCTATATACATGGAAGGTGCATAACATTGGCATAACACATGCAATCATGCAATCATTCCTAATATGTATTCTCAATGTATTTAGATGGATTAGGAGTTATATTCATTGTGATTAGTCCTCTATAAATAGAGATAATCATCTCTATGTAATCATCTTGTGAATACAATTCATTTCAATTTCAGTTTTTTTAACATGGTATCCAGAGCCTGATTTTTTTTCCCGATCCATGGCGTCCGCAACTTCTTCTCCTGTTGCTCTTCCAAGCTTTCCTACAATTCATCTTAGGTTGGATCGGACCAATTATTCTTTTTGGCGCACACAAATTTTGACTACTGTTCGTGCACATGGCCTGGATTCGTTTCTTCTTGGAACTTCACCAAGGCCGCCACCGATCCTTCCAACTTCTGGTTCTTCCTCTACTCCTAATCCTGAATACTTAACTTGGCTTCGTTATGATCAATTTTTAATGAGTTGGATGCTTACCACTATATCTGATTCCATGCTTGGACATGTGAATCATTGTGCTTCGGCGAATGCGATCTGGAGCGTGCTTGAGAAATTATTTCATTCTCAATCAAATCTCGAATTATGCAACTTCGTTTGTCCCTCCAAACACAGAAAAAGGGAGATCTTTCTGTGGATGATTTCTTTCTCAAAATGCGAGGATTTGCCGATCAGTTAGCTACAATCGATAAAACAGTAAGTGATGAATTATTACTTCATATTTTGTCTGGTTTTGGCAATGAGTATGAGGCTGTTGTAGTCAATCTCACCTCAAGATCTGAATCTGTTACCCTTCAAGAGGCACAATTTCTTCTTCAAGCTCATGAAGCTCGAATTCAACAGCAACTCTCTGTGGCTACCTTTACACCAAATGTTAATGCCACTTATTCTAAACCTCATAACTCTTCAACTCGTGGGGGTGCTTCTGCCTATAGTCAAAGATTTGGTAGTCGTGGTGGTCGTGGCTAGTACACTAAGTCAAAAGTTGTCTGCCAATTATGTGGTAGACATGGTCATGCAGCTCTCAAGTGCTACAACCGGTTTGATGTTCACTTTACAGGAAATGAGCCGGTCAAACCTCATTCTTCTCCACATGCTTATTTTACTAATCATGCTTCCTCTGGTTCTTCTTCTAATCAGGTGGATTCCGCTTGGTATGTGGATAATGGTGCCACAAATCGTGTCACAAATGATTTAAACAACCTGCAATTAAGAAATTCTTACACAAGAACTGATGGTGTTGCAGTTGGAGATGGTAAAACTCTCCCCATTCTCTCTATTGGAAAATCAGTTTTTCATGCTTCAAAACCTATGATTTTAAATAACATCGTATATGTGCCTGCAATTACTAAGAATCTACTTAGTGCTTCTCCATTCAAAAAGGATAATCAAGTTTACATTCAATTTCATTATGATTGTTGTTTTGTCAAGGACAACAACACCCACAAAACACTCTTGAAGGGAATTCTGCTTAATGGCCTCTATCAAATTGATCTCTCCAAGCTGCCTGCCTCCACTCAAAGATCATTTACTTCCTCTATTTTTCAAGTTTCTACAGTTAATAAAGAGAATAGCTCAGTCTCTACTTGTAATTCTGGGTGTAAATCTCATATTTCTTCTGATTGCAAGTCTAATTGTTGTCATACTTCTACTTCTCCTGAATGTAAAATCACAAAGACCTGTAAGTCTGATGGCAATGTGGATGTATGACATCATCGACTTGGTCATCCTCATTTTAATGTGCTACAGAATGTTCTTAGAGAAATAAAGGTTCCTTTCAATAAATCATCTAAATCTTTTTGTGAAGCATGTTCTCTTGGAAAGATTAATCAGAAATCATATCCTACTAGCTCCAATGTAACTACACATCATTTTCAAGTTGTACATTCGGATCTGTGGGGACCAGCCTCTGTCGCTTCTACTAGTGGATACAAATACTACATCTACTTTCTTGATGACTACACTAGATATGTTTGGATATATCCTTTGACTACAAAGTCTGAAGTTTGTAGTATTGTGCAAAACTTTCTAAAGATGATTCAATGTCAGTTTGGCACTTCAGTCAAAACACTACAAACTGATTGGGGAGGGGAGTTTCGACCTTTGGCTCCTATTTTGAAGTCTCAAGGGATTTTATTCCGACATCTATGCCCGCATATTCATCAACAATGGAAAAGCTGAGCGAAAACATAGACAAATTGTAGAGACTGGTCTTACACTCTTGGCTGCAGCTCATCTTCCACTTAAATATTGGTGGGATGCCTTTGAGACTACTGTATTTCTCATCAATAGACTTCCTACAACCACTTTGTCTCATCAATCCCCTTACTACACTCTTTTTCGTAAGCAACCTGACTATCAATATCTCAAAGTTTTTAGTTGTGCTCGCTTTCCCTATCTTCGGCCTTATAACAATAATAAACTGTAGTTTCGGTCTACTAAGTGTCTCTTTCTTGGTTATAGCCCTACTCACAAAGGATACAAGTGTCTTCATTCTAGTGGCAGATTGTACATTACCAGTACATTCATTTTTAATGAAACAGAATTTCCATATCCTTTCTTATTCGCTCCATCTACAACTCCATCATCAACTTCTTCTTCCTCTTGCACTTATCATTATTTGCCTTCTGTTTCTATTTCTCTTCCTATTAATCATTCCACTGCTACTTCTCCCTCTTCCACTTCTTCCAGTTCGTTGGATCATACTTCTCATTCACCTCTAATTGCTTCACATTCTATTCAGTCTACACCCAGTTCTTCTCCTTCTTTTGAGAATTCTTCTCCTTCTGTGTTCCAAATGTCAATCAGCATCCTATGATTACAAGATCTAAAAATGGTATTTTTAAGCCTCGTATCCTTCTTGCTCATAGTAATCTTCCTTCTCTTCCATCTTCTACATCTGCTGCTCTTAAGGATCCTCTCTGGTTAGCGGCTATGACAGATGAGTTCAAAGCATTGAAGCGGAATAATACATGGGAATTAGTTCCCTCCACTCCAGATATGCAGCTCATATCCAACAAATGGGTATTTAGAGTTAAAACAAAACAAGATGGATCTCCAGAAAAGTTGAAGGCTCGATTGGTGGCTCGAGGTTTTGAACAAACGACCGGGTGGATTATTTTGAGACTTTCAGCCCCGTGGTTAAAGCCACTACCATTAGACTTATTTTTGCTATTGCTGCTACTCGAGGCTGGTCAATCCAACAACTGGATGTAAATAATGCGTTTCTAAATGGTGATCTTCATGATAATGTTTATATGCATCAACCAGAAGGTTTTCGTGATGCTACTCATCCTACCTACGTGTGCAAACTCACTAAGGCTCTCTATGGGCTCAAGCAAGCTCCTAGAGCATGATATGATAAGCTTTGTTCTTGTCTTCTATCCCATGGCTTCCAACGGTCAAGTTCTGATTTTTCCTTATTTTTTAAGAACTCTCATGGCCAGTTGCTTCTTATCTTGGTTTATGTGGATGATATACTTATTACCGGGGACAACTCAAAAGAAATTGATGCCTTAATTCACATGCTAAGCTCCACCTTTGCTCTAAAAAATATGGGTGATGTTCATTACTTCTTGGGTCTTGAAGTAGCTCGATGTGGCTCAAGATTTCATCTTTCTCAAACCAAATACATTCACGAGCTTCTACTCAAGTGTAATCTTGTTGATTGTAATTCAACTAATGTGCCTATGGCTGTCTCTCCTAAGTTGTCTAAGACAGGCAACTCATCTCTCTTCTCAGATTCTACTTTGTTTAGAAGTATTATTGGAACTCTCCAATATCTTACTTTGTCTCGACCAGACATAGCTTTTAGTGTGAACAAACTCAGTCAGTTTCTTCAACATCCTTCCGAGTTGCATTGGTCCGCTTGCAAAAAGCTACTACAATATCTTCAAGGAACTATACACCATCGCCTTGTGTTTTCTCCTAGTTCATCAACTCATCTTATTGGTTATGCCGATGCGGATTGGGCCAGTTGTATTGATGATCGACGATCAACCGACGATCATTGTATTTTTCTAGGATCAAATCTTCTCACTTGGTGCTCTAAGAAACAAGATGTTGTTGCTCGAAGTAGTGCGGAGTCTGAATATCTGGCTCTTGCTAATGCTACTTCTGATATGATTTGGCCCCGCTCCTTATGTTATAAGCTTGGATTACCTATTCATCCTTCATCACAATTATGGAGTGATAACAAGAGTGTCGTGGCTCTTGCTAGCAATCCCGTGTTTCATGCACGAACGAAACATATTGAGGTGGACATTCATTTCATTCGGGATAAAGTTGCTAATGGATCGATCACAGTCGGGCATGTTCCAATCGAGGCTCAATTAGCAGATATTTTTACTAAGCCTTTGGCCGCTACTGCATTTACTCGTTTACGAGATCAATTACCCCTTTTCTCCAATTCGGGATAAGTTTCCAGCAAGGGAGTATTGACTATATACATGGAAGGTGCATAACATTGACATAACACACGCAATCATGCAATCATTCCTAATATGTATTAGCTATATACATGGAAGGTGCATAACATTGGTATAACACATGCAATCATGCAATCATTCCTAATATGTATTCTCAATGTATTTAGATAGATTAGGAGTTATATTCATTGTGATTATTCCTGTATAAATAGAGATAATCATCTCTATGTAATCATCTTGTGAATACAATTCATTTCAATTTCAGTTTTTTTAACAAATTGGATGCTAAATTATTACAAAAATAAAATATATTCATAAATTGATAAATAGATATGATCAAAACAAATGAATGAGGCATTAGTGATTTTGATAGCAGACACCCGATACAATATGGACACGACATATTACATGTAAAGTAGAACCGATCGAGTATCTGAATTGTAATTGTAGGAGTTCATGTGGCTTTTTTTTTTTTTTTAAACTATGCTTGTCGAAAGACATTTTAATTTAATTTATCATCTAATTCGAGGAAACCTTTGCACGTCTCCATTAGCAATTTCGAAATATGAGAATATTGTAATAATAGGACCAAACGACTTCAATGCATAGAAAGCGATACCTGAATTAGTATTTTTTTTTGTTTAATACTCTACCCATATACAATAGTAGAAACCTATAATAAATGGTTGTACAATTTATCACGAATCACGTAAAAATAGCATATAACAAACAAAAGACGGTTTGGGCAATATGACCCCAAATCTATTATACTCCCTCCGTCCCACCTTTCTCGTCCCCAAACTCTCCGGTGCAGTATTTAAGGAGATTTGTTAATTGTGTGTGAAAATATAGGGCCCACAAATAAAATGCTTGTAATAATTAGCTATTTTAGGACATGGGACAAGAATGGTGGAACGACCCGAAAAAGAAAGTGGGACAATAATTGTGAAACAGAGAGAGTATATATTAATTTAGTCTAAATATAAATATTATTTTGCGTATATCTTGACTTGTCATAAAATTTAATGTCAATTTGTATGATAGGATAATCTAAATATGATGTGAAGCCATCGGGGACAAGGTTCGTAAAATTAACGAAAGGAACTATAAAAAGAAAGACATAATGAAGAATAATTCATATTATGTCGTGCTTTTCTATTTATAGAGCAATAAAACATACAGTTTCTAACAATTGAACCTTGCCGTAAATGAAGCAAACATAAGTGTGTGGTTATTCTTGTACGTAAGATCAGTGGGAGCATAAAATTTTCACAAATAGAAAAAGGTCGTATTTGGTGTTAACTTTTGTGAATGAAAGGGTATTTGCTTCCTAACATTTTTTTATTATAATCTTTTTTACGTACGTATGAATCATGTTCGTTTATTTGCACGGCAATACTATAGCAGTATAATACATAATCTTTATGTGAGTGGAGGCAAAGCTACATGATTGTGTATAGGATTTGATGGGATCATAGGCTCCGCTCAATTTTCTTACTATATGTTTTTTGAGGTAATATATATATAAAAAAATACAAGAATAGGTATTGAGGAGAGGTGTTTGCATATTCAGTTTAACCCAGCAATCCCTATTTTCTTTTTTAATTAATTATTACTTAACTCATTTAGTCCCAAGTGGATCAACAAATCTAGGTTCACTTATTATCTTAAATTTAAATATATATAGTCCGAGTATGAAGACACAATGTACCTAGTGTACACATACTTTTTGTATAAAAATTGAAAGAAAAATTTCTATCCAATATTCCAAAGAATTTGGTACCCTTTTCTTCATGAGTTGGGAACCTATAATATATTGTATTTAGCATCACTCTTTTTTTTTTCTAGTTCCAAAACAGAATTTGACCCGACTCGATAACTTTCCTAGTAATTTGAGTCTTTATTTTAGGTTTAACGGCTAATAAATCATGAAATATAGTCAATTTTTAATTTTAACATGAACTTTAAATATTGACAAATTTATTCGCAAACTTTATAATTTTTACAATTGAAGACATGACCAAATCCCCAAAACTTTCCGGCTGTTGGAGCATTGTGTTGGATGCCTATGCGACGGTACAAAACCACGTTGTTTTGATTTAGAGTTTAGATTTAGATGTTTTTTTTCATTTAGTGAGTAAGAGTCGTTATTTTACTTGTTAGTGCCGTTGTTTTGAATTAATGAGGTGATCATAATTTGTGTGATGTGTTTTTTTTATATATATTTAAAAATGTGGTAGTCTTGTCCTTTGTGCATCCAATTCAACAAAATGTCATTTTGATTTTTTTTAATAGTCCGAAGATATTGGGGAACCATGCATGCCTTCAATTACAAAAATTTTAAAAAAAATCTACATTAATTTGTCAAGATTTCAAGTTCATATTAAAATATAAATTAACTATATTTCGTGCTTTATTTCACCATAATCCTTCCTTTTAAATCAATTATTAAAATCATTTATTCAAACTTAAAAACGTTAAAGCAATCACTGGCGCATTCCTTGGTACTAAAATTATGTATTGCCACCAAAATTGTTACTACAAAATTACAATAATAATTTCTACCTATCCCAAATACTTATTACCCGCAATGTCGGTTAGTATTCAGAATCCAATCGTAGCCTTCCAATCACTTACTCCAACCAATCCAACGGCTTGGACCGACCCAGAAAGATTCAGCTGATCTAACGTCATGCTGCATAATTACGGAAACACCCTCTCGAACTCATTTAGGTTGCGACGTATCAATCACGCCACAGCAACGTTAAGTATCTCTATTATCGGCTTGATCTGACGGTTGATACTAACCCAGGGAAAAACAGCCGAGATAACTTGTTCGTTGTTTAACTAGTGGCTAGACGAAGAAATATGCCGTTCGAGGTTCAAACTTTTGTCCCTAACGGTGGCGTGCAGTGTCACACGTCGTCTAACAATCCTTTGTGTTTCGTCGAACCCAAACTAACGGCTACCAGACGGCGCCGTCACTCGCCTCTCGTAAGTATTCGTTACATACAAATCATTAAATATTTACTCGTTTTCTCTCTCTACTTTCAACGGGCAAGGTTTTTCGCAGCTTCGGGATTTTCTCTCTCTAAATTCAGAGATTTTTTGGTGTTTAGGGCTTCGGAATCCGACGAGCTTGTTTTCCAATTGGGGTTAGTGAATGTATTTTTTCTCGATATGATTGAATTTTGTAAATTTATGTGTTTTTTTTGCTGTTCGATCAATTTAACTGCGTTTTATGTATTCAACAAGTTGTGATCAATCGAAGATGTACACGAGGTCTTTTTCTCGTACAATCTTGGTTGGGGGGGTTCGTGGTGTGATTGGGTCTCTTAATTGTTGATTATCGTTTGTCTTTGAGATCTGGTCTTAGTTTAGTGTTAGAGCTAAAGATTATGAATTTTTTTTTAAATTTGACTGGTCTTTTTGAATTCATCTTGAATTTATTGGATTGATGAATTGGGTTCAGGAAGTTTAGGAATATGGAGATGTGATGAACTATAGGGATTAATGGAGGAGATAAAATTGGATGACTTTTGCCTTGAGAACAAGGAATCTGCTGCTGCTGCTTCAAGCTCGTCTGTTTCGGAGAACAGTAGCAGCACAGCACTGAAGTCTCCCGGGATAACTAGTCCGAGAAGTGTTTCTCCAGCTAATAGGTATGGCTCCGATAATTGATGGATGAGTACATGTGATGTTTACTTTACATATTGGGCCTTCATCTTTGGGCAAGTGTTTTCAGATTGGATACTTTTTAACTAACGGTCATGTTTTCTTGGATTATTATGTTGCTTCTTCTACTGTGACTTAGTTTATTTACACTTTTCCTCTTCCAAAAGAGAAATATATTGATGTTTATAGTTATGATTGCATGCATTTAATTTGACTCTGTGTGGTTGTTAGGTATAATGGATTCGTTCCTTTTTCAGAGCACTGGTTAGATATTTATTCTATTTTCTTTTCTCAAGAGAAAAAAGAAAAGTTTTTACGTTATAGATAATTGCAGGTCAACGAATGGACATCACATTTTCAGTAAAGGCGGTGTCTTTGACTCAAATTGGAGCATTAGAATGCAATTCTTATTGTTTATCCCATTGAGAAGTAGCAATAGGAGAACAAAATGATGGAATGCTTCTTTTTATACTCTTGTAAATCCTTATGTTGAAAACTCTGCAAGAAAACTGAGTATATTGTAATTTGTAAAATGCTATTCTTAACTGCAATGAAATTCTAGTTGGTTCCAGCTATCATAACAGAAATAAGTGGTTGGACTTTATTTCTACTATGTTACACATGTACAGACAAACTTTTACTTTTATTAGCAATGAAATATATAGTACACTTTGCTCTTGAAAAGTCGCGAATTCATACTGTTTTTAGAACATCATAAGTCCTTTAATTGATGATCGAATATGTGATGTATTTTTGGGTTTTACAGAAGAACTACTGGCCCAATTAGAAGAGCAAAAGGAGGTTGGACTCCAGAGGAGGTAAGAACTTTACCAATTTGGAATATATAATGTGGGGATGAATTAGGTGAACTTTATTCTAGTTTTAGACCTTAATGTTAGGTGATGACTGTGGGTTCTGTTAAGAAAATGCAACTGCTGAACTTTATGTTGTATTCTTTTTGTTGGTATATAAGTATATCCATCCAGGCAATATTTAATACATATTAAACGATTTTGCTTCAGGATGATACACTACGAAAAGCTGTTGCATCTTTCAGAGGAAAGTGTTGGAAGAAAATAGGTATAATCTGCTCAAGATCATGTCTTATTTATCTAGAATCTCTTGATGTGCTGATATTAAATTTGCAACATAGATTGAATTATTAATGCTTTGATGTTTTATGCCATAAATGTAACACCTTTAACAGTGAACTTTATAGTACGGAAACTCTCGTAGATCTTTCTCAAATTACATGTATCGCTAACACATTGACATGCATACAGCTGAGTTTTTCCCTCATAGATCAGAAGTGCAGTGCCTGCATCGATGGCAGAAGGTTCTGAATCCAGAACTTGTGAAGGGTCCCTGGACACCAGAGGTTTGTAACTATACTTCCTTGGAATCATCACGCTTTGTGCAATTATTAACTCCTTACATCATGTTGTTTCTAAATGGAAACTTTTACGGACTTGACTTTATAGGAGGATGAGGAAATCATAAAGCTAGTGGCTAAATATGGACCTACAAAATGGTCTGTCATAGCAAAGGAATTGCCAGGTCGAATTGGAAAGCAGTGCCGTGAAAGGTATTATCAACAATGAACCAGACAAGTAATATCTTCCTGTTAACTTATGTCGAGAAACAATGAAACATGTGAGAGAAAGACTTGAGTCTTGAGTGTTGGAGTTAAACTTGAGAGTTAGCATAGGTATGGTGTCTAAGAAGTAAGAAGTTAATACCTTGGTATTAAGCTAAGTCGGAGATTGATTCACTGTTTCATCATAAAATCTTCAATACATTGGCTCACTGTTCCCCATAAACTTTTTTTTTCGGAAATATGTAGATTAGAAATCTATAAAACTAGATCATTTGGTTTCTGGGAAAAATATCTCCCTGTTTTTCCCTCAGAAACCCGTGTCTGTGGAGAAGATTTGATTTCAGGCCAATATACTTTGTGTGATGAACCAGTTTTATGTTAATATTATGTGTTATTAAGCATAATACCTTAACATTGTATATTCCTTTTTCTTGTAAATGATGAATGGCTTGTATGCAATCACAATTTCAGATGTAAGCTTTATTAAGCTTGCGAATTCAGTTTCCATGCATAAATGACCATGTATCGAGTATTAATTAGATCAAGCGCTCCTTTCAACTACATGCAGGTGGCACAATCATTTGAATCCAGATATTAAGAAGGATGCTTGGACTTTGGACGAGGAGCTTACTCTGCTTAATGCTCATAGGATCAATGGGAATAAATGGGCTGAATTAGCTAAGCTTTTACCTGGAAGGTATCATTTTTCTGCCAATTTATAGTACTAAGAAGAGGAAAAAGGATAGAATGCACATTTTACACTTTGCCTGGCGACGTTCACTGATTGAGCCTGGATATAATTTTGTCATCTGATCTATAAAATACCAACCTAGACTTTACCACCTAGTATTCATCACCACCAGACAATTCTACTGGAATATTCCCCATGAATGGTTTTCTGCAAAAGTTGTATAGTTTGGAAGGTAAAGTGTAACAAAAAAGAAAACGGGGGATGGTATTACCTAATAAGGAGTGATAATCCTTGTTGCCTGCTGTGTAGCATATATTTTGTAGATACTTTATTTTAGTTTTGAACTTTTGATGCAGGACTGACAATGCAATCAAGAATCACTGGAATAGCTCACTAAAGAAGAAGCTAGATTTCTATATGGCTACAGGGAGCCTCCCTCCAGTTGCTAAAAATGTTCTTCCAAATGGTGCTATGGATATCAATAAGACCACTTTAGCTGGACAGCCTTTTTTGGATTCGGATAAAGGATCGGACTCAACAGTCTTAGCTTCATGTGGTACTACTGATTCATGTAAAGTTGAAGATGGGAAGGATAACCCATACACTGTAACTGAAGATCATGATTTTACTGCCTATCCTCATTATGAGTCCACGAATCCTGAGTGCACAAACTCCCAGGCAGTTCTGTCAGAAGCAGAGACTGCCCATTCAAATGCAGAATCTGAGTTTGAGAGACAGAGAATATGTGGAGTAGTTGATCAATACCGTATTATTGGAGCATCAATGCATTTTGATACTCCAAGTTATGGAGCACTATATTATGAGCCACCAAGATTACACAGTTATGATAATCTAGATTCAAATCTAAGAAATGCTTTCTCAATGCATTCTGAATCAGAGATTAGTCCCACGGCGTCATCACCGACACCTTTCGTAACTCCTCCAAGTGTGAATAGTAGAAGTTTGTCTTTACAAACTCCTGAAGCTGTGTTGAAAATTGCTGCTAAAAGCTTTCTGAATACTCCATCCATACTAAGGAAGAGAAAATCTGAGCAGAAGCCTAAGGAAACTGTTTTAGCTGCTAGTGAGCATGACCATACAAATAGTTCTGAGAATTCTGGATTGCGAAACAATAGCTTATGTGAAAATCCTACTTGCGATGATGAGGATGGGTTAAGCAGCAACAAGTCATTTAACTCATCTCCTCCATATCGGTTAAGATCCAAAAGGACTTCGGTTCTTAAATCTGTTGAGAAGCAGCTCAGCTTCGATGCAGCCATGGACCAAGATTTTCATGACAATAGCCTTAAAGCTGGAGACTCGGAGGTCAAGATAGTTCCTCCTGTAATAAAGTTCTACAAACGTCAAAGGCGAGGATGATTTGTTTGCATGTCGTTTCTGTCTAATATAACTGGTAAGTATTTAACGTTGGTGCTTTCGTTAATGCTGTTTACACATTGGTAACATATGCCAATAATTTATAATATCTGAAGTACCATTGCAAAGGGGCCTTCCCATGCTATGAGGTTATGCAGATGTCGTCAATGTAAAACATAAGCTCTCAATTGACAGAATTACAGCTGTTGGTTCATAATTTTGAAAAGACTTCTAAATAACTTGAATTTTTGCATTTTGCATTTGTTTTACAGTCAGTTGAACTGATTGCCACTTGATCTCATGTGATGTACGGCTGATTTCCTGTTCTTTTTGGTCATCAGTTACACAACTGCAGAATAATCGGCGGTGTGAACCAGATAATTTAGGAACACGTTCGTGTTGCAGATGAAAGCCCCCCCTTGTTCAGGTGGATAAGTTGCAGATTAGGAGGTTCTGCATATGTGGATTCCTCTTTTTATATCCCAGATCATTCCTTCTCATAGCATTCAAACTCATTGATTCTGTGTAGGAAGGAACCTTCAAGATTGATAGGTATTGTACCATAGTTCCTTGATATAGAATAAGACATCCTCCCTTCATGAAACTTGTTAAATTATGAGCAGATAATGCAAATGCATTATTTCTATCAATTCATTAATCGATGTTTGTGATTATGTATAAAATGTGGTGGTGGTACTTACTGCTTTTGCCATATTTTCATCAGTTGAACTTTTCCAACACGGTATTTCTAAGAATTTCATTGTTTCAGTAGCGGAATTCTCGTCTCGTTACAACAGAAATTTAGTATAGCCGGTATCGACTTGTTACATAATGGCTAAACAATTGAATGACACAAAACTACAAATGGTAGATCTTCACCAATGCACACAAAATTATTGAAATTGAAGTCCATAAATGGGGGAAACTATGTTAAAAGAAAGCACCATCTTGACCACAATTTCCCAGAAACCGCACGAAAATTACACAATAGTAAGAGTAGTTCTATACATGAGATATATACGTGAACATAAGAATATATATTATATATATGTATATATCTCGCTACAAATAGGCTACTGATCAGATCAGAAGCACCAGAAAACCACAGCCAGCCACAAGTTTCCCAGTCGGACATATTATAACCTGCAGAAAAGAATTGGAGGGCATCAGACAAAGGAGGCAGATACTAACCAAATAATGCATCAAATGGCTGTCGCTAGGCCAGAGGAAAATCCGGACAAATCCTCCTAATACCTCACTACTCAATTTTATTAACCGTTTGTCGCGTTTCTTATTTGTTTTTCTTTTCTGGGAGGGGTTTGGAGTAACCTGCATCGAGTCTGTACATTCGAGTATGAGAGGGTGCTACTGATTGCCAGATCTAGTACTGAAGCCTGAATCACAAAAATATATGGTCTGATTCAAGAATCTGAAAGCTATACTACCTGCAATATTGTGTTAGAAACTAATAAATACACTAGCTGAGGCTCTTTAAAACCACCAAAAATGATATCATATTCAATTATATAAACGGACCTCATGAGACAAATGCTTTACATTTTTTATCGACAGCCTAAAACATGAAAAAAGAACCGATTGTTGTTTGTCGGAGCACCTTCGAGCTTCGGTCAAGCCCGTGCGAAGCCACCTAAATAACAGAATGATATTAAACGAGTAAAATGCCAAATGCAAAGACTTTTTGTGAAATTTGAAAAAGGGTGGATATCATCGCATTTAGTGCATTCTTGGCTATCTTGCATTAAATCTATACACAAACAATGAAATTTATTCGCAATAAAGAAGCCGGATGATCATTACAGCACATGCTTAAAACAAAAACACAATATATGGCACATTACCACCACTTTCCTAGAGAAATTTTATATTCAATGGATCCATTCTTCCCAGCCAAAAGCTTAAATTTCAGAAATTATGTTATAGAGAAACAGCAAACTACCACCCAACATTTTACCCAGAATAACTGTGCTTAACTTCAGCATCTTTCACGGTCATCATATTATTGACATGAGATACCAAAGAGTCAAAGTAGACATAGCCGGCATACCATATGTGTTAAAGCTGCATATCTTTCTTGACTTAGAAACAGCGGCTTTCCCCGATGCATTTCAACATCCTGCAACATAGGCGGATATTAATATATCCAATAGAATACATAGATGAATAGACAAGAGATTGAACCACTGAACATCTTCTTATTGGCAACAGAAGGCAACCGATCAAGATATCATTACTTCATTTCTTAATCATTATCTATTTCCAACTTACTGTTTATGCTTCATATAAAAGTCCTGAACCGCATTTTTTAAGAATCTAACATGCACTATAAACCAATATGAATGCTATCACATCTTCTCTGAGCTCAAAGAAAAAGTAAAGCCCAACTAGATCTACCTTTGGATAATTACACGCCGAACATGTCAGATAGTATATCAATAATTACTGAGCAGTATATGCCAAGTCCCTGAGAAATTTATTTACCTCTTCACCAAATGCATCCAAGTAGGGAGAAGGCCAAGGTGCCTGACGTGCAGATCTCTGAAGTAAGATTGTAGTCCTCTGAAATAAATATTACGAACATAAGTATTGCTTGAAGCCCCAAAGGATACAAAAACAAGCCATATTAGGGGAGAGCATGGGCTAAAAAGTTGAAAAGTTAAAACATACTCTAATCAACAGGAAGACCCCAATGCCAGCACCACAGGCCAATGCATGTGTCTGACAGGTGCTTTCTCTTAAAAATAAAAGGATAAGGTCAGAAACAGTTAAAGATTCAAAGCAAGGAAGCTGAACCTCCCAAAAGAAGGAATAGCAGCAACCCTAGTATAACAGGTTCCGCAGAACCAGCGAACTAGCATTCATACCTGCAGCAAGTTTTCCAATTTGGTGAGCATAATTTACCACAAAGCAAACACAGTGCAGCCTCCTCCTTCAAAGCTCCACATTCGGGGCAACACTTCTTAAAATAGCTGATGTAAACAGACAGCCGAGGTGATTGATTAAACAATAAAGAATGAAAGAGAAATAATACTGGTAATACTAATAATAATAATGAAGACAGAATGTGGAAGACACTAAAGGTAGTTACAAGTCAACCTTTGCAGCAGATCCTGGTAGACATGAGGCAAAAGCATCAATCTGAATGGGACTGATGGAGTACTCCTCAAAACATGAGAAGATTTATGAACTTCAAACACTCTGCAAAAATGGCTCACCCACTTCAGAGCTGTCAATCTTGATACCTCATCATTGATAATGAAGTCGAGAGCGGGAATATTGAACATCTCCTCCAGTTTCCCAACCTCCCGAAGCTCTTCCAACGTATTAGAGCCGTACTCCATGTCATTAACAGTACATGGAGATCCATCCCATGCATGGGTCTCATCACTAAACGGCATTATATTAGAGGAATTTATTAGTTTCCAAAGCAAGGCACATCTTCGCAAGTACGGAAATGTTAAGCTGCGGATTGAATCATTGATATTGTATGCAGAGTTAACACAGTGGGTCTTGAAAAACTGCATAGCTTCTCGATGTTCCCCAATTAGTTGGTGTATGTCGGTAATCAAATTATCGGAGACTCCCACTTCAGTTTCAACACTTTCCCGTGTGTTGTAAAATGCGACTATGGCCTGGCACAAGGTGGTAAAAAGTCATCTGCTGCTGCAAACATAAATACCTATTACAATTGAAAGGGGAAATTGTGCTACCTGAATTACTGAAACAACATAGAAAACATGCACAAGGGATAAATAGGATTCTTTGCAAGATAACATTGGCCATGGAAGACAGAATAGTATCCACATAAATGATGAAAATGGATCGCGAGCAATAACAGGTTCGTGTGCTTGTCTCCATAGTTGAATATCTGGATACTCTGTTTCCCTTTCTGAATTTTCGAGGACATAAATCATATTACCTGCAAATCATAATTGACAAATTAAGACACTAGAACAGCTCAAACAAAAAGTCAACAAGCGAACAAATACACACAAATACCCAGCCATCCACTTGCACAAATACCACACACACAAAGAGTTCCACCTCACATAAGGGGGTTGGGCAAGATTCAGAATCATCTGAATCATCATCTATTATATTGATATGGAATTCACATATATAATCAGATAAAAAAGAAAAAGCTAGTATCATCAATTTGGATACTATAACAAGCTGGGTCAAACATATTTCTAGTGATAATGTATGATGCAACAGAAAAGGTTGACATGCTTCCAACATCTCAAGTACGACCTCTTATACAACATAATTTTCAAAAGCTGGAGAAGCACTACAACTTTTTTTGGTTAGCAAGATGGAATAGTGAATAAGTAAATAAACAAATAGCATGAATAAGAATTTCTCAAATAAAATAATGCACCAGTAAATATATACACTCATCAAAATTGTTGATTAGAACGATAATTGAACATATGTTCCCATTTTGATGTGAACAAGTTGGAGACATCTGCCCATGATCATGAAATCCAATAAAATGAACTTGATAAAGCAATCATCAGACAAAACCATACCTCCATGCAGGGTGGAGAAACTGGGCGATCCAATTGGATAGGTACCAGGAAATAGAGATTCAGAAAATAGCTGGATGCCTTGAAATCTATATAGGACAGCCTGAGGATTTGTTGCCCTAGTGCTTTGAGTTACATCTAACAGCAAGGATAAGATAAAACCACTGGAAGAACTAAGTTCCTTGTACAAAGAACCAATGCTGTAATTTGCACTCAATGAATTTGTTCTGGATCGAGCTGCAATTTCAGCTGAGACAATGGAGTACTTCAGTGTATCCCATAGAATCAATGGATGACTTATCCTACCAGAATCTAAAATATTATCTTGGCCAGGATAATAGATTCCACATAACAAACGAATGACAGGTTCAAGATTTGGCTTTATTTTTACATTCCGTGTAGGTATAGCTTGTAGAGTCTCCTTATCTCTTGCAATATTAGCAGCCCTTTGTAAGAGTGATAAAGCACCTTTGAGACGAAGAGAATGGCCGATGTCAGAGAAATCGAAAGGGCTACTAATACCAGTAACATTAATGGTTGAACTAGCAGGAGGCTGAAACACCCTCCTCTTATCTCCAGGCAAAACTGGCAGGACAGAGTTAGCAAGTCCCCTGCACACCGGACAAAGGAACTCACCCTGACAAAACAAATGAGAATTAACATTTACTTAATCCCAACAGCCAAAGTACAGAAGATCAAAACTCTTACCTGATCTGGATCCACAATGTGGCCCCCTTCAAAAACAATTCTTCTAATGTATCTGCACAATATACAGAAACAATTAAACAGTCCTATTAGAGGCAAGTGAACTAGAAATACTAAGTGAAAGATCATCCATAAAGATTTATAAGGAATTCCAGCATTATATACTTATACCCAAAAACCAAGATAAAGTTCAAACACACAGGACAGTAAACATGCTAGTCTGAAACAACATTTCGATCAAGTTGTGAAAATTAAGCCAACTCAAAAGATATATAGGATGAAATGAAGTAATCTTAGCAAATGACAGCCTTAAAATTATTCCTACTACTTCACATTCTTTAAGACTCTCCCCTCTCATGGGTTAGCCGACTCAGATGGACATATAAGAGAATACATGTGGCAAGAGAGGAAGGTATCAAGAGCATATTTCTTCATATCAAGAGCATATTTCTTCACGGAAGAAGATAATTTTGTGATCAGAAAGAACTACCTCTCCCTTAGTGATGATAAATAACGATCCAGACATCCTTGATGCACAGCATGTCCACATGAAGAAACATAAACCCCATCAGCACCAGCTGGACTAAAATTATCATACTGAGGACGCAATAGACTGGACTTCAATTTCATCCCATCACTGCTAGAGCCATTCTGTGAAGCCAAGGGGTTATCCCGATGGTCTTTAGGGAGAGCAGCTATGTATTTTCCGAGTAGAAGAGATTCAGCATTTTCACTTCTTTTCGTGCTGCTTCCAGTGGTTGAACAATTTTCATCATCTTTTTGAGAATATGAACCATTCATACTGGAATGGAGTTTCATGGTTGACAAATACATTTCCTGTTCCAATGTCTCAAAAGAGGAAGGTGTACTCTCCATCGTATCCTTCGAAACACAAGGTAGTTGAATATTCTTAATGGTAGGGAATCTAGCTTTGACATATTCCATAAAAGCATCTACTTCCTGAGCTCGTGCAGTAGAAGCAAAATCATTTAGAGCAGTCTGAAGCAAGTCTTCAAACTGAGACATTGAGACTTCTGAACCATCAGCGATGCTGCTTTGAGATGAACCAGTGCTTGGGGTTGCATCATTCAAGACAAGCTCTTTACCACACCGGCTAACTGGATTCCATGAAGGGGGGCCATGGTCTACAAAGCTCAAAAGCCTAGATTTCTTTTTATTCAAAAGAAACATGGAGTCAGAAACATATCAAGAAAGATTCAGTTAACGAAAGGTTGGCTTATGTGCACTGAGGCAAGTAGAATAAGATATCAATTAGAGCCCAAATGATAAAAATAAAATCAGAAGCCTTGACTTACTTGGAGAAGAATCAAGTAAGACACTGGATTCTTAGACTTAGGATCATGGCACAGGGAGCAAATGACTTGAGCTGACTCTTGGGTATCATTACTGACTTCAGAATCACAAATTTCCTGCTCAGGATTGACATCTTCCAACTCATCATCTCCACTGGAATTAAAGCTCTCCAAAAACTTGGACTGCTGGGCTCTCATTTTTTCCTTTACCAATTTCAGTTGTGGTGAGCATCAGAAAGTGCAAACTGTGCTACTTGACGTGAAAGCATTAAAAGCATTAATAAAGAATAATGAGCGTAGTCAAACCCCTGGGAGCTTATTTATAGGCTACAAAAGTGAAGACCTACAACATCGTACTGAAAAACTCAATTCCAGCTTTCTTTTCCGCCACCAACCAAAAGATAAGTATTGCATCAGTGAACCGGATACCACATACAATACCTCAAATGTTCACTTGGGTGCTGTTGCCCAAGTTTCAGGGATTCAAATTTATAAAGCAAAACAGCATGCATGCATATATTAAGAGACAGTGACCACAGAGAGGGAAGAGAAAAACAAGCAAGAGCAAATAATCGTAATAATTGTCAAGTGTATTTATAATATATGTACATATAAATATACCAATTGAGATCATAACGCATGGATGGAAACTTGGATGTTTCAAATATTGAAAGACTTCCATAAATATGCATAACAGAAATTTCCACATTACTTTCACTGACAATGTATATTTACCACAAAAAGTAACTAAATAAGCATATGAGGCCATCCCACTGAATTAATGCATTACCTTGTTCTTGGATATAAGTCATAACCATATATAAAAACAAAATGTCTTACCAATATAGCAGCTTGTCTATCGCGGGATTTCATTTTGCGCATCTCACTATCATCAGACAAATCCATGTCTCTAGCATTATCATTTGAAATAGATTGTGAAAATTGATTGGCTAGATGAGGTGCAAGTTTCTGCAATTTGGTCAGGCATGCAGGTTCAAGCTCCACAAAGGTCTTGATTAAACCACAAATTAGAGATGACAGATTAAAATTGCCAGCTTCCATGAAAATCTCTGCATTTTCCTTCTCATGCATCATCAACAAATTGACGAGGAGTGATAACATGCTCTGATCACCATATTTGCCCATAGATATTTCTTCACTGGCAAATGCCAAAATTGGAATGATGTCACCCACATAACAAAACGGATCACCTAATTCCATCTGTAATCGACAGACATCCAGTGCAAGGGCCAAAAGATGCAATGCAGTTAAAAGGACACCATCCGGAGCACGTGGGATAGTTTGCTTATCAGGGGAAACAGCATAAAACAAAACTGCACGAACAATTTGGAGTACCATCTTACAAGTAGCTATTTTAGCTATTCCCCTGAGAGGAGGATAAATTTTTGTCCATCTAGGAACTTGAGTGGTCAGTGCAGAAACATTACAAAAGCGCAAGTATCTTTCTTCTGCTGCTTGCTGATCCCTCAAGTTCCAGCGTGGATGATATAAATCGAGGTCTTTCCAGTACGATGAACGTAGTTTATACATCCCCTGAGATAAGCAGAAGTCAACAACCCTGACACCGCTTAACACCAATAATCGTGATGATATTCATAGCGAAATCATACCTGGGTCATGCCGGACGGGTTAGAGTATTCTGCAACTCTGTCCAACACTTCTTGAAGTTCGTCAACTTTTGAAAGATCTCGAGGAAGAGATTTGACAAGCTGACTACGAGTAGCATCTCCAATAGAAAGTTTGTATACCAACTCTCTTTGCAAACACTCTGCAGTTGTTAGCCCACAAAACCTTCGTTCTTTAACTATTTGTATCAGAAGAGTAAGCATTTCCGCAACTAGGATAGGTTCATGCCTGAAAATCAAATAAGATATTCCATAATTTAGTAGTAACACATACTGTCGTGTTCCAAACCCATAACGACCGCAAGATACAGATAATGAAATGCACAACCATTCAAAATATCAAGGATTGGGTGAAACATTGACAACTTAAATTAATCAATATCGTCATGGAAAATCTCTGCTGCTCCAAATCCTTTATTCCTTCTCCATACAAGATTGAGGCAAAGACAAATTCAACAGCTTTATAGCAGAACAATAGCTCATTATTTTATTTGGCTTTGATAGAACAGGTGCTATGAAGAAAGAACTGGAAATATTTACAGAAACAGTAGTATCTCAAAAAAAAAAAATAGTTATCGGTGACCAGAACATGTAATTTCGTACTTAAGTCAAGCTTCATATTTACATGGAAGATATCTTCAGATCACTTGTAAGAATATAATCTAAAAAATAATTACTCCCTCCGTCCCATAGATCTTGTCCTGTTTTTCTAATTAAGGTGTCCCATAGATCTTGTCCTGTTTCCTAAAATGTCAAGATTGTGTACAATTTGAGGGACCCACCACAACACACACAACTAATAACTCTCCTAAAACTCCGAGCCCAAAAGAAACAGAACAAGATCTATGGGATGGAGGGAGTATTACTTTACAAAAAATATTTTAAAAAAAATAGTAAAGAGCTGATCAGCAACAGCAGAAAAACCAAGTAATGATATCCATTACATGAGTAATAGTTTCATTCTGCAGTTTCAGATAGGTTTCGTCAGAGACTTTGTAGCATGGGTTTTTTGTTTTTACTAATAGCTTTCAACATCTGAAGCAAGCATGCTTACCCAACCAGCTTAGGAATATGAAGAAAACTAAGATGTGGAGAGAGGCATAGATATTTGTTTCCCGTGATTCCGAGAAGCAATACAAGAATAAATAATACATGCAGCATTCACACCAACTCGAACAACATATATCAAGTAAAAGTTCTCTACAGCAGGCAGAACATTTCACTTTGTTATGTTTAAGAAATGGTGATGCTTTGTACCACTCAGACAGAAAACCATTCTCAATAAAAATTTGTCTAGAAGGACAAGTTAAAGAAGAAATTACATACTCACTGCACTGTTCAAGATTTAGAGACAGATAGTTTGATAGCCCAAAACGCTCGAGGATTCTCTGGACATAAAGATCTGATGGAGCTAAGGCAGCACAGCACTGTAGCAAGAAAAGATCAAGCTCTTGACCTTGTTCAGACCTGCATCAGGAAATCAAAGTGAAAAAAACAATCTATAGACCACAAGAAAATGAGAGAAAACATGTATCACTAGTACCACCAGTTGTGGCAATACATACCAGCGAACTGAACGGTACCACTCGCTAAATAATATGGGAGCATCCCCATTTCTGCGCCACATTCCAGCATGAACCTGCGCACAAAACACCCTTATTCGCAGAGGATGCTCCATGACAAAGGCAGAAAACCCACAAGGGTGGGACCCATCAAGAATCTGGCAAAGGAAGTCACTGTGTCTCACAAATGAGTGGTCGGCCGAACCAGTACACAGGGCATGTGATGATCCAGATTCCCCATAACATTCTTTAAGCGCTCTCCGCAAAACCATTGAAAGAAGTCGGTGTAACGGAATGTGTACAGATATTTCCTGTGAGCTAACATCATACGTAATATCAGGCCAATCTGACAAACTCAGAACTCGCAGTCCTTCTGGCTCAGATGCGCTCTCTCCTTCTAGGATACTGTCATCACAACCACCACTCCCAACTTGTTTCACAAGCTGGCTACTCTCCAACCCTACACCAAGATCCAAGACCATGAGATGATGAAAAAACATTATTTGTTAAGAGTCTTATTAAATTGGTAGGTTTACTACCTGACGAAGTGGATGATTTAAATATGTATCTGCCTCTTCTGAACCTAGAGAGTGTTCTCTTCAAAGCCAGAAAATTGTTGCTAGAGCCATCACTTGTCTTGAGAGACAAGGCACTGAGAGGACCCAAAGTGTTGTCCAGTCCTAGCCAATTCTCGAGAGATCTCAAGCACTCATATACTAACCATAAAGCAGATGATGGCACAGGAAAACTGTCAGCAGCCTTGACCTCGTGGTCAAGCGCACCCTTCCCTGTAGTACTACTGACAGAGCTTTCTTGAGATAGCCTTCCTACTTTAGCATGTCTCAGGCTGTCTTGGTCTTCATGATCTAGTCTATATACGCTGAGAAAAGTTTCATCGCTAGTATCATCAATAACACCAACTGAAAAGGCTCCAGCTACTTGGAGAGAAAGTATGTTTGATATTGAGTGACATAATACGAAAGGCAAATGAACATTCTCATTATCATCTTCTATATGACTGCCTGTCTCTCTCTTTTGAGTGTTCATCCCTTGTACAGAAGCCAACAGTCTCATCCATGCTCTAACCAAATCTCGTCTGCGCTGGCATAGATACTTAGGTACAGCAGAATGGCTCATGACAAATCTAATATCTTCAACCACCCGAAGAGTGGTCTCATATAGGTTTGCCCACTTAGCAACCTGCAAAAGAGCTGCCTTTAACCTTTTCGCATCTGAATGCACTCAGCATTGAGTAGACAGAGTACATTACCACCAGATTAAGCCATATGGCTCATCAACTAAATTAGCTGTTTCATTTAACTAGTGCCAAAACATAGGCAGGGTCACTACTTCACTAGTACTCTGTAATCAAAATAGTCTATGATTGTCTACGAAACTAAGACTATTAATTTATTAAGTTCTGATCAAATATCTGCTCACTAAATACTTCAACCAGGTTAGTGATCTGCAGTCTGATCCTAAAATATCTGCTAGCAATTTAGTTTAAAGAAATTGATACTGACACAAAATAATTAACCCGTGGGTTGCCAGCAACATTGAATTGTTTTATGACAACAAATTATGTATATGGAGGGCGGTCAAGAATATACATCTTTCCAGCGTGCTGATTCTGCTGAATGATTTTCCAAAATTAAAATGAAACTAGAGTTTTAGTATAATATTACCCATAAAAATTTATTTTAGCATAAACATAGAGGTCTTTATTTGCATACTTCATCTGAAGCAAGAGTCGAGCAAGAGCATGTAACCAACGGTACCAACCAAACAGCAGTTATCTTATTTCCACGATCGTCATACACCTTTTATTATATGCAAGTTTTGCCAGGCAGATACATCTAGTAATAGCAGAACTACACAGTTAACTAGTCGCAAATGTCATAAAATCACTTTCAGATACAAAATACGACTGAAGCACATGCAACAAAGACAATTTCAAGAGTCTGGTCAATTATTTCAAATAAGCTATTGAACCTAGGGATATAAACCTGGCAAATTAACATAGTGACTGTTGTGGGAGATGAGGCATTTGGTTTTTAGTCAAAAGCCAAGTTGAAGTGCATCACCATATTACATCTAAAATATCCAAACATAACATGTAGCTGCTGATTATGAACTTTTAGGTCATACTTTATTTCCACAGAACTTCCTGATTATTGTCCAGAGCATCAGAAATGAATAAAAAAGTACAGATGTTCAAATTCTCATGATCTGACATCTTGGTGATGCAATATTACAGTGATCAATCACAATCCCAGTCAGTTAATCTCAAAAAAATTCAGAGATATTCAATAAGATAAGAAACCACTTCAAGAAACAATTGAGAGGGTGGTTCAAACAAAGTTTGCATAAATATTAGAAGTGCATAAATACAATTCAGAAATAATATAAGCACATAATAACATACCTGCAGTTTTCCATCTTCTCCAGCACAATAACTGAATATACTTCCCAAACATTGCAACAACATACCCAGCAGATTCATTTCCTCTACAAGACGTGGGGTAAGAGTTGGTACAGTCAAAATTTGGACGGAGAATGTTGACAAAAGTGGATATTTTTTGAAAGCATTATCACTGCCCTCGCTTATGGTTGCAGTTACAATACTCGGGTAATATAGCACAAAAGCTTTTGCAAACTCATATTTGAATACTGGTTCCCCTAACATTTTGAGAAGCAACTGATGGAGCTTTCCAACCACAGTATTATTCACGAACCTCTCAGCCCGCAGCAGAACATCCAATAATCCTGTAGAAGAATAGACTCTCTGAGATATAAAACTGAGCAAACTTTCACTCTGTTTACAGAAGTCCAAAAGCATCTCGACGACACTGGAGGTCAACTCTTGAGCAGCCTTTTCAGCAGCATGGCCAACCACTATAGGACCTTCTTCAGAGATATTTTTTACAGAAGATAGTCTGTCTTTCCAATAACTAAGCAGTGAGTCCAGGACAGGACCTAATGACTCTGCAATATGCTTGGGAAGTGGTTGAATCTGCTCTGCACCTTTGTGCTTTGAACAAAACCCTTCACGCTTCCATGCAGTAATATCCCCACAATCACAGCACCCGCCACCAGTATATATGACAGAGTAGTCATGGTCTTTGTGGTTTCCATTCTCAAAACAAGGAACACAAATCGCACAAGTCGGATCATGCTCACAGGTCCGACAGCGATATGCAATGTCATTATTCCCCCAAACAGCCCCACAAACACCACGCTCATTAGTGCTCATTTCGGCCAGCTGCTTAAGTGTCATTTCCGGCTCATCCTCAAACATTAACCACTGCAACCAAATCACACTCTCATGAAGTACATCTTCATTCATCTCCTCCTCTCCAGCTGGCAATATAGCAAAGACCAACTCTCCCACAAGTGATCGGTTACTCCTAGCAAAAGCAACCAAACCGCGAGGTCCGTGTTTTAGGTTGTCCCTGGGAATACCCAACCGTGAAAGCCTCTGGATTACAGAATTTAAATTTAAAATGAGAATTCATTTAATTCCCCGAAAAAAACTAAAATTTGAGAGTTGTAATTAGATCATGTAAAAACTAGCCCTTGAACTTGATTCATATCATTTAACAATTTGGCAATATCTAATCCGATCACATTTAGCAGAAAAAAGATCAACACTAAAGTTCAGAAAAAAATGCACGACAACCGAAATTTTCACAAGCAGCACAAGATGATAACTTCAATTTCAAAAATTAACGTCAAACTAGGGTTCAACTTCGCGGCCACATTCATATTCCAATCACATTTAAGAACAAATAAAGCTAAAACTTCTCAAAGAAAAGAATACTAGATTCTTCAGCAAAACAGTTACAGTTCAACTAGCGCACAAACTCCAATTCACTAAAACGATCATCAACAAATATCGACAACGCCAAATTTCAACATCCGGCGAACTACAAACCTGAATAACAAGATCAGAGTGCGACGCCGTGGCGGATTCCCGCGGCGAATCAATCTCCATCCGAAACATTTCCTTTATCCAAGCGATGCAAGAATAGTTATTGAATCCGTAGCTTTCACTCCCCAGGACTGAAGCTCAGCCAAACTCCTCAGGAACGAACGCACATAAATCGGTGCAAGAAAGTGCATCAATGTTTTGAATCCGCAGACAGTAATCTCAAAACCCTATGGAAGAATTTGATTGATCTTCAGATTTTGCAGTCCCTATTTTTTGACTTGTGATTTTGTACATGTAGCTGTTCAGTGTTGTACACCCAAATGACGGTTTAGCGTATAAATCTCTGGAATCGTGTGCGTCAATACGACTTGGAATTTGGATAGGGTTAATTTGGTGCGGCATCAGTTTTTTTTTTTTTTACTCTAATTTTTTTTATATTTTTATTTATTGATAATACAATACGATGAGAAAATATACAGAAATATTATTCCATTACTGTAATTAATTGATGCTCGTATTTAAATTCTCTCACTATGAATAAAATTTATTTCAAGGTATGCAAGTTAGTGGCCTATTAAATTATTTAGAGCACTAAAAGGCCCAACTCTGTCAATCAAATAGAAGCCAATTTAAGTCACATGGGCCTTGTTGGAAGCCCAAATAAAAATTGTACAGTCGAACGCTGTTTCCTATTCGTTCATCTTTGTGATCTTAAAGGATTCGTACTTGTATGGTCTCCGTGGTACTAGTGGGTACGTGGCGTCGGAAGTGCTTGTTGAGGGATTGTGGTCGTACACGTGTGCAATGGACATGTGGTCGGTTGGATGCGTGATGGTGGAGTTGGTGTGGAAGCAAGAGGCGTTGTTCCCCACAGGGGAATGGTATTGGTGGGGATCAGATGAAGATATTTATAGGCAGATTGAATGCATACGCCATTGATTAGAGACAAGATGGAGGCGATGAAGCTCAGTCCAACTGGGCTTAACTTGCTCGAGAAGCTTCTGAAGATGGATCCCAACAAGAGGAAGCTCTCCTTCATCCTTGGTTTCAACAAGTTTAATTAGTAGTGTTTATATGTTCTTCAAGGTTTAGATAATCTTTTTATTCATCAACTAAAACTTAATGCTTTTTTATTTTTTTTAAACAGAACAATCCAGTAGTACGTAATTGAAAAAAAAAATTAAAATCAAGATCAATCAATCGAAAACCTGGTCCATCACCTCGCTAAGCGAGGCTATGATACCATGATGAAATCTAGATCATGGATCATCAATTACAAACAACAAGCAATGAACGAATTCCATGATCAAAGAACAAACAAAAGAAAATAGAGTAAAGATGAATTGGAGAAAAAATTAACTTGTATATTCAAAGAAAGATTTGAAGTGTGTAAATTACAATTAAAGTATCTCTTGGGTACTTATACATAATATGAGACATGAGAGTTAAGCTATTATCTTAAAATATCTACAACTAATCTGTAACTAACTTCAACACAAACTCTTCAACCATTAGGTACAAGTGGGAAACTCTGACAACGTAATTATAAAAGAATCAATAAAATAACATTCGATATTAAGTAGTAAACGGCGTAATATTTTAACAAATTGAAATTTCATGTATTTATGCGAATGTCTTGAAAGTCATCACAAAGAGTATTTACTATTTACATATAAATGACCATGAACTCAAATATAAATATTTTTTCCTTAACTTATTAAAACATGAGATAAACATAATATATAAACATAAAAACATTAATTGGAAGTTGGATGGCACCTTAATCAAGTATGATGGAAAATTGACAAACATTTTATTCGTTGAGGAATAGGAAAGTAAAAGAAGGCGCCCCCAAAAAAAAGAGGTAGATGATATACATAATCTACTACTAAATATTGAATTCATAATGGATACGTTTCTCAATTGTATCTTTGATTCTATAAATACAACTTCACAATTCATCATTCAATTACTTGCTCACGAATTAATCCCGTCTAATTCATTTTCCACTCAAAAACTACTTTATGTCTTCCATCGCTATGGCCGAGTTGAATCTGGCAGTGCGGCTTTCCGTCGAGTCCTAGGGCGTGGTATGCAGATGCCTCGACAAGAAGAGCAACCAGATCGTGGCAGTGAAGGAGTTGAAAAGGCTGACGTGGCCCGTGGGATGGGGATAAGGGCATATTCGTCGCCATGGAGTCCTCAACAGACTCCTCATGTCGACGACGAAGCCCTTGAGGCTATTATAAATAACACATAATGCTATGGCACCTGAAGTTTTGGGTTGTCGACCCGGGTTGCGGGGAGGAACCCCATTGGTGGTGTTGGTACTCTATGGTACATGGCACCTGAAGTTTTGGAGGGAAAGAAGCGTTACACGTGTGCGTTGGACATGTGGTCCGTCGTATGCATCCTGGTGGAGTTGGTGTGGAAGGTGGTGATGTACCTGGGGAAATGTAGATTATGCACAGCTTCTGTTAAAAATTAGTGCATCTTCCCAAAGCTCCGGGTTAGACTATGTGGAGACGTTTAGCTCGGTTGCGAAAATGGTAACTTTAAGAACCATTTTTTCTCTTGTTTCTTTTAAATGTTGGAAATTATGTGCATTTCTTTACTGGGAATTAGATCGTGAAGTATTCATGGAATAGTCGGAAGGATATATTTCGGAGCAATATCCTCACGATGTTTGTCTGTTAAAGAAGGCGTTGTATGGTCTCAAACAAGCACCACGCGCTTGGTATGGTAAAGTTGCTCAATACTTTATCTTCTGTGGGTTTCAAGTGTCTAGTGCAGATTCAAGTTTGTTCACTAGAATAGAATCGAATATGCATTTGTTGGTTTGTTGTATGTGGATGATATGATAATAACTGGGGATAAGAAAGCTGAATTTTTTTTGCTGAAAAACGAGTTATCAGTACATTTTGAAATGAAGAATCTGGGAGAAGCTACCTGTTTTCTTGGACTGGAAATTGAAAAATTAGATTAAAGATATTTTGTTTTCTCAAAGAGGATATGCAAAGGAGATTGATTGTGCAGTGTTTTGGAGTGGGGGAGTCAAAGGAAAAGGCGACACCAATGGAGCCACATCTCAAGTTGATGAGAGATGAAGAGGAGTTGATACAAAAAGGTACAGACAACTAGTTGGTAGTTTAATTTATTTAACTATCACTAGGCCAGAGATCTCATATTCGGTTAGCATGATTTCTCAATTTATGCAAAATCCAAGGACTTCTCATTTAGATGCAGCAAAGAGAATTATACGATATACCAAGGGGACGATTGATTTTGGTCTCATATACAAGCAAGGTGGTGGTTTTATGTTGAAATGATTTGTTGATCCAACACCAAATCTGATTATATGACATCATCAATGGCAGCTCAAGAATCCATTTGGTTAAAGAAACTGATTGGAGATATCTTTTATACAGTTGGTTATGCTGTACAGATTTTCTGTGATATTAAAAGTGCTATTACACATGATGAAATTTAGTTGAAGGGAATATCTTCCAATGATTAGGTTGCGGATATCTTCACAAAAGCGTTGGGGAAACTTAAGTTTGAATTTTTTAGAGCAGCTCTTGGATAAGCATGCACTAAGGAGGAGTGTTAAAAATTAGTGCATCTTATTTAATTTAATTCGTCTATTCTATTTTTCAGCATCAGATAATTAGTGGATTTTATTTAGGAAAAGTTAGTTTGGTCAGCTCGAGAGTTTATCTTATTAATATGTACGCACTTCAATCCAATCTATTTTCGTAGATCAATAAAAAGAGCTTATTCTCTCAAAGTAGTTTCTTCTGCAAATTTTTTCTTCTTGTTTTGTTTTAGCTTCGGGTTACGCAGATGATTGAATATGGAGGCATGAAGGCGCCGTTGCTGTGTCCGGAAAAGGATTACAGCAAGTGAGACTCTTAATCATCCATAATTCAACTATACCTGGTTTTGAACGTATTTATATAGTTTTATTAAAAACTTTATTGGATACATTAAATTTGATTAATGCATGTAGGTCCGGTTGGATTTATACAAACTTTTACTTCATCTTGTCAAATGAAATCAAGTTCTCTGCAAATGACAGAAAATTGGTGCTTTTTCTACAATTTGCATCAATTATCGTATATGTTCTTCTTGTGGATAATAGGACACTCAAAGCAAAGATCAAATATGCTCGACACTACTTTGAAAATCTAATATTTAATAAAGAAGAAGTATAATTAGAAGTTTTCAATTATATAAAAAAATGGAAAATGAATTTTTTTTATTGAATCGATAGGGTTACTATAATAATATTGGGGCAAAAACGTAGATCCGTTACATTGATCCATACAAACTATACTGATTTGTTGCATGGGATTTAATTAGATTTGATTTCGTATATTAGATCTTATTAATAACTAGTACAGTACCCGTGCATTCGCACGGATTTTTTTATGTTTTTCTTATTGTTTATTATATGTATTTGATCAACAACTATGTCAATTGAATTTACACAACCAAATAATGATCTGACAGGAGTTCTAAATGTATAACTTAAATTATACTGATCGCCTTTAATTCGTAAATTGAACCGAGTTCCGACAAATCTGTGCGGAATACATATATAATATAAGAAATGTATTGTTGTATATGTAATTGAGTACAAAACTTGTCGGATTTGGCACTTAATCGTACCATCTCCCCGATTTAAGACGAACATTGGTGCATTCTTGGATTTATTCATGTCCATTGACGCATTTCTCTATAGATTTTTGCAAACTTCTTTGTACACAATGTTTTTTGTAGATCTACAATTAACGTTTTTATTATCACACCAAAGTTTTCCGACCATTTCGCTTTGTGACACGCGGAACCGCGACACATAACTGACTATGATTAAACACGGTTTCTTTAACAACAAACCCACACAACTTAATGATTGACCCTAACTTTTATTAATAATCATCTAAGAGTGTGTTGGTCCGGAGACGATAGTCAGGTGTAGAGGGGGGGGGGGGTGAATACACCTGATCACAGTTTCTTTTCTCAGAACGTGAAGGACAGCTGAGCTGCAGGTTGCGACTGATGAACAGTGCCAGATAGTAACCTTCGATCACGGGTCAGAAGTGTGCAAACTACTGAGCTCTCCTACTGATTTTAGTCAGTACTTGAAACTCAGTCGGAGACGTTGTGCGGATAAGAGTGTAGGGCCCGGAGATTCGTCTCAGTTTGAAAACGCGTTTTCGCAAGTTAAAGTCTTTTGGCTGGTGCGCTTTGAAAATACGTTTTATGCAAAGATATGATTTTTAATCAGTTTGTATGCAATGCAATAAAACAGTAAATAACACAAGCAATTTAACGTGGTTCGGATACTCAAGATCCTACGTCCACGGTCCTGATGAAACAGGAGAACTTGTTGATTTATCGGAGCAAGCATCAGCAAGGAATCTGTGCACTGGACAGACCCTTCTAAGTTATAGTCCTTAGCGACTTTACAATTCAAACCTAAGTTTGAAGGGGAGGGGATAATCTCCAACTAAGAAGGAGTTCTTACAATAAGAACAATTCACAGAAAGTGAACTCCTTCGAAATTTCTAAGCTATAGATTTTGCAATGAGCTTAGCTAGAGAAATATTCTAAAGAACTCTAGAGAAATATTCGAAATTTCTAAGCTATAGATTTTGCAATGAGTTCTCTCTAAAGAACTCTAGAGAGAAGAACTAGAAATATTCTATGAAGGCAAGTTCTTCGCTGGAATGGTCTTTAAGTTTGCTAGAGTTTGTTCTTGAGCTTGAGCGTTTTTCCCTTGTGTATCCTGTGCGTGGAGCTCGGTTTTCTTCTCTATTTATAGTTGTGAGCAGACATGTGTCCGTTGGAGAAGACGATGCCACGTGTCACAAGCTTCCAAAGAAAACGGCCATATTTTTGAATTGTTGCAGCAGAGTTGTTGGACACTGTACATGAGAGCAGCTTTAGTTGGTCAGAGCAGATAAAGCGTTGTCGGCTTCTCATTGGTCGAGGTTTGTGGTAGGTGAGAATGTGTCAGTGGTCAGAGTTGACTATTCTTCAACCTCGTATGATCTTCTGCTGAACTTCGAAATGACTTTTACGACTGGGTCATTTTCTGTCGGATACAGTAGACTTAGGACAGTCTCTGTCTTCTTCGTCTGAGTCTGCTGACAAAGGATATGGCTTTAGTGGGTCACCGATGATGGCGCGAAGGTACCGGAGCTTTGCATTGGGTTCTTCTGCCGATGTTTATCAGCGATGAGCCGTCCTCTCATCGAAGGTAAAGATCGGCTGCGGATCGAAGAATGCAAGCGATTACACTAATGACGTGGGGTTCTGGAGAGTAACTTCGACATAAGATCAATCCAACAATTTACCCCGTACAGGACTTAGACGAAAAGATAAACAAATACAAAAAGTCTAACATATACATCAGCTAATCCTATCGAGACACTACACTACTGATATCAGCTGGGTTTTGGGATCTTCAATTCCATAGTACTACTATGATTTCCCCCAATATTATTTTAACCCGATAACATGCTGAGTATCATCTACTGACTCATAACCCAACAATTTCCCCCTAATTGATGATGCCAAAACCTCTAAAACACAATCTCTAAAAACTTCTATGAAATATAAAGAGAGGATAGTAAACTACTGACATAGATAGACTTCAGTAAACTGAATCAGTTAACTTCAACGAGATCAGTAGTTAAGAGGGGCAAAATCAGAGAATGGTTATGTGTGAGTGTGCGTCAGATCACTTCAGTGATCAGTTGTGATAGCGAAAACACAACCAAAAGCCGTAAGACAATGAGTAATTGTCTGGCTAGAAATAGGAACTGGTATATATGAGATGAAGATTACATGGTTCCTATCTCTATCACAAAGGAATGAAGAAGAGAAGATCACTGCTGACGTCTGAATCTCTTGGTCTTGTTCTTGAAGTCTGCAGACTTGTCAGCTGGAGGGTCCAGACAATAATACTTGTAGATTCTTGCACGCAGAATCTGGACTTCCTCGTGATCCGCAGGCTGATGGATACTTAGGCCAAGATGGTAAGCAGCTGATTCAATCTCTTTCGTGCATAGCACGCCGCGAGTAGTTCTGGGAGGAGGGATGCGTCTGAAGTTTGGAGCTTTGAAGGGTATCTTCTCCTTTTCCATAATCTGACGGAGCTGATCTATGAGTTCTGCATCGAATCGACAAATAAACTCATCGAAAAGTTGATCAGCTGGTCTATCAGAAGGATAGAAGCCCCATACGTAATATCCCTTGATAAAATCTGCTTTAAGTTCCTCCCACTGCTCGTTTAGTTCGACTGGCACTCACTTGTCTACATGAGGAATAGGAGCCTTCTTGATGTAAGGTGCTCTGAGCGCTCCTTTCCTGTAGGACCTTGGGATTTGCCTCTTCCAGTCTACAGTTGGCTCACTGACTATCTTATCTGTCATTTGAATGATCTTAGCCAAGTCATCCAATCTTTTCTTCTCTCTGAGAGCCGCTGATCTAGCATCTCCTCTTCGGAGATTTAGTCCCTTCAGCGTGGCTTCCCAAATGGCTTTGTCCTCGGCCTCTTGCTCAGGTGTTAGAGTAGGAAAATAAGAACTCTGAGCTAGGGACTGGACTGCAGGAGTGGATGCTTTGGCTAGCTCGTCCTGAGCTTTCTTCTGCTGTTCATCCAGTATCTGCTTAGCCTTTCCTTTGGCGATCTTGCTAGTTAGTTTTCTAGGCTTCTTAGCCTTTTTCGCTTCCTCAATCTGATGTTCCTGATCCAGTTGATCTTGAAGCTTTTGAGCAACTTCTTGATCATACGCCTCCTGCTCCGCTTTTGATTTGAATTTAGGCGACGGGGAAGATGGAGTGACTTCAGTTGTGATCTCCTTCCCCGACCTTTGCAGTGGCAGTGGCTCATCCTCTGCATCCACAAACTGAGCAATGTCTTCAATGAGTTGAGCAGTTGAAATAGCTGCTGGCTCAGTCGCAGTAGGTTGGACTTGGACTTCAGGGACTAGGACAAGTTGGAGGAGAGGTACTGCTGAACTAGTTCCAGCCTGAGTAGCTGAACCTTCTTTCTGATTAGCTTCCCCCTTACTAGTCTCTTGGACTTCTGAGACTTTCTCCACCACATTCTGCTCCGCCTCAGCCTGTTCATGTACCTTGGCTTCTTCCTCAACCTCTTCCCCCTTTTTGGCATCATCAGCCAGGGAGAGGCGAGTGCGGATGGCAGTGACTTCCTTATCCAGATTAAAGACAAGATTTTTGATAAGGTTGGCGGTGGAGTCGAATTCCTTGACTGCATCGCAGTATCTGTCCCATTTTGTTTCCTGATCATCTCTGAATCTTCGGAGTTGAGCGGCTGACTCCTGTCGGAGTTTCAGCAGAGATTGATCATGAGATTCTGTGATCTTTTTCTGGATGAGCTTCAGGGCCTCAGCCTGTTGTTTGATGGCAGATTGAAGACTGGAGGTGGCCACTCTGTTCCTCTCATCCATTGTGGCTTGGACTGCCGCAAGACCCTGAGTCAGCTGCTCAGAGAAAGATTTCTGCTGAGAGATAAGGAGCTGCTGACTCTGAGCGGCTAAGTCCACCTTCTGAGCTTCGAGGGCGGCCTCGACTATCTCCTTGATATTGATTTGAGTAGGAGCTGAGACCTTACTAACCCCGTCGGCAAGTCGGTTGACGCCCTTAGTCTGGGCTTTGGTGTACTGAGCCCATTTGAGGTGTACGTCTTTTGCAAGGAGACGATTTTTGTCTCCCTGTCTCCTGATAGCTCTGTTTACCGACTTAGAGGACACGGAACCGATTGGCTTGATCTGATAACTGCTGGTTCCGAGCCTCTGCTCAGACGTCGCGAGCTATTGCGCTCGACTCGGCTTCGAGGCAACAGGGGCTTCACCTGATGTGGAGGGTGGTGGTGAGCGGCTCTTTTCGCGGGGAGTGTTACCCTCAGCAGATCCTCCTAAATCTGCTTCCTTGGGTGTAGCCTGATCATCATCATCATTATCATTATTATCATTATTTCCATGATGAGATGGAGGCGAAGGGCTGTGGTCTGGTGCTGCGGGTCTTAAGCTGAGAAGGTATAGCATAGCAGCACGCAGATCCTCTAGAGAAGCTAAGTCAGGTGGTTCCCCGAACCCTATTGCTGACTGTAAAGATTGCTCCTCAGTAAGTAGGGATAGAGTTGACTGAGATCTGATAATATCTTCAAGTATGTCCCAGTTGAGGAATCTCAGCAGCATCTGTGTCCTTGCCCTGATAGCAATGTCCACCAAGTCTGGATGCTCAGCTATCTCAGGAATCTGAGCATGTATTTCTCCAGTAGCACGGAGACGGGTGGGGTGCAATGTGGTCCACTCAGACGAGACTTCTTCAGTCGATCTAGCAATGTCAGACTGAGTCTCAGAGGAGCTGATCCGCTGAACCTTATCTTTCAGCGTGGCACCCTCTATGCCTGTATCTGTGTCCAGGGGTGGATCCTCCTGAGTGGGTGGAGGAGAGGCAGGTTTTGCTGGTACCTTAGCAGGTCTAGGCTTACGGAGCCTCTTCCTCTTAGGTAGTTCGGCGCGAGGGGGCAAATCTGAAGCATCTCTTTTCTGATCAGGTGGCCATCGCCCGATTGATTTCTCAGCAGCGGCTCTCGTCTTGAATTTCACGAGCTTGCTGTCGAAATACCTGGAGTCAGCAAAAGCTGAACTCCTCGAGACTGACTGCTCGATCAGTATGGACATATTTGTCCCATACAGCAGCTTACCCACACTAATTAGCCTCCTATCTCCAGAGGGTAGGGCTGTGAACTTTTGAGCCTGAGCTTTGAGCTCGGCTAAGTAATAGTTAGTCCAGTTCACTCTGACTCCATCATCTATAATCATCATCAGCTGAATGCGGGGCTTTGAAAGCTGATCATAAGAACCGGCTGAGCTCGTGAGGATGTGAGACACAATGTATGCGAGCCCTCGGTATTGTGGCAACAACTGATTCTTCGGGTTGGTCTTTGAAAGTTATGTCCCTTTTTCCACAGAATTTCTGGACATAAGAATTGATCTCCTTCTCCTTATATCCGATAGGAGAGATTCCATCGTTTGTCAGGTCAAAAGCTAGTTCGAGAGCATCTCTGATGTTGAACTCGTGTTCACTCGCGTCCCACGACAGTGAATCAACCTCCTTCATGAACGCGAATCTGGAGCCCTCTGCTCCTGTATCTAGAGTCCGCCAGTTATAGTAAACCTCCGCCACTTGTCTGGGTAAATATGCTCTAGGTTGCTTCAAGACAAGCAGCCCTAAGCCAGATTCTTCTAGAGCATCGAATACTGGCTCCAGATATGGAATGTCGACTTGCCGTAGCGCCATAGTGGGTTCGAACTGAATTCTAGAGAGAATGATCTCGTCTATGTTGGTGGGTGTCTGAAACGTCGCCATGATAATCTGCGAAAAACTCGTTAGCACTTGAAAATAGAGTAAGTTAGTATGAGTTTTTAAGCACGATTTAGTACATTACCGAAAGATTTAGAGCTTTGAAATAAGCAGATGCAGAGCAGTTAACTTGAAGAACTGAATTGCAGAAGAAAGCTCTAAGTATCGAGAATGGCGAGAAGTAAGACAGAGGTAGAAGATGAAAGATCTTATATGATTATGCGTATCAAGTTGTTAAGATCGGATGGCTAGGGTTTAATCTTTCATTTTAATTGACGGCTGGGATTTGATGATATAAGAGGAATGATTACACAAGCCGCCTCTACCATAGACCCACGTAGGATTATGCGCAGTTAAGGTAAGTGAAAAAACATGCATTAAATGCGCTGCAGGCAGCATTAAAGACTAAGTCATTTTAAATGAGAACGGTTTCCTACTGACTTATCCTTAAGAATTAATGGCGGGAAATAAATGCTCATTAACTACTGAGTGCAAGCGACTGAGATAATTAATGCGAGCATGCTTCTGATAAGATTAAGACTACGTAAACCTCTTCAGCTGATTTTACGATCAGCTGGTTACCGTTTAGACTTAGGAGGATAGTTGATATGCTGATGACCACATTCCCCCTTACTGTGTACAGTTTGATTCTCCCAACTGAATCATTGTACTGAGTCTTTGACCTGTCATACAGATCCCTTACACTTGATACCAATTGTTGGTAAATCAGTGGTTGGCTTCTACTGATACCAATTGTTGTGTTCTACTGACACGATTCAGTAGGATCCAGTAGACCTAGCTCAACTGATAATTCTCTGAATCTGTTCTCAGCTAGTGGTTTTGTCAGTATATCTACCCTTTGCTTGTCAGTATGGATTTTCTCCATTATGATATCCTTCTTCTCGACATGGTCTCTGATGAAGTGGTGTCAAATATCCACGTGCTTGCATCTCGTATGGAGAACTGGATTCTGAGTTATAGCAATAGCACTGGTGGAGTCACAGTAAATGGGCACTTCATCCTGAATTATACCATAGTCTCTCAGTTGTTGTCGAAGCCAAAGGATCTGGGCACAACAACTTCCAGCAGCCATGTACTCAGCTTAGTGGACGTTGCCACTGAATGTTGTTTCTTTGAAAACCAAGATATTAGCTTGCTGCCTAGGAACTGACACGTTCCAGAAGTTGACTTTCGATCTATCCTGCATCCTGCATAATCAGCATCAGAATAACCTGTCAGTATAAGGTTATCATCAGCAGGATACCATAACCCTGCGTCAGGTGTTCCTCTTAGATATCGCAGAATCTTCTTTGCTGAGTCTAAATGACTTCGCTTGGGATCCGCTTGAAATCTTGCACATGCACCTACAGCATAAGTTATATCGGTCGGCTAGCTGTTAAGTATAATAAAGAACCAATAATAGCTCTATAATCAGTAGAGTTAACAGAAGTTCCCTCTTCATCTAGATCGATTTTGAAATTCGTATTCATGGGGATTTTGACTGGCTTGCTCGAGTCGCAGCCAAATCTTTTCAGGAGATCTCGAGTGTACTTGGCTTGATTGATGAAAATTCCTTCAGGTGATTGCTTTACTTGGAATCCAAGGAAATAATTCATTTCTCCCATCATGGACATCTCGAATTTCTCCTTCATCATTTTCTCGAATTGTTGACATATAGTCACGTTTCTGCAACCGAAAATGATGTCGTCCACGTAGATTTGCACCAGTAGGATGTCATCTCCTGACTTTATGTTGAACAGGGTGCGATCTACTATCCCCTTCTGAAAACCTTTCTAAAGTAGAAAGTCTGATAGGGTATTGTACCAAGCCCTGGGTGCTTGTTTTAACCCATACAGAGCTTTCCAAAGTCTGTACACCTGATGTCCCTGCTGGAAGCCGGGCGGTTGTTCCACATAGACTTCTTTCTTTAGCACGCCGTTCAGAAAAGCTGACTTTACATCCATTTGATATACTTTGAATCCTTGATGCGTTGCATAAGCTAGGAATAGACGAATAGCTTCCAATCTGGCGACTGGAGGGAATTTTTCATCAAAGTTGATTCCTTCTGCTTGAAAATATCCCTTGGCAACTAGTCGAGCTTTATTTCTGACAATGACGTTGTTTTCATCACGCTTGTTTTTGAAGACCCACTTAGTACCAATCACGTGCTGATGTCTAGGTCTGTCAACAAGCTCCCAAACTTCATTTCTAACGAACTGGTTCAGCTCTTCTTGCATGGCGATGATCCAGTCAGCATCATTGAGTGCGTCCTCTATTGACTGAGGTTCTTCTGTGGACAAGAAACAAGAATAGAGTGAGCTTTCTCCTTGACTTAATTTAGATCTTGTCCTTATAGTTGCTGATGGATCTCCTATGATAAGATCTGAAGAGTGAGTGTCAAGCCATAAACGTCTGAGTCTGGCTTCTTCTTCTGATACTACTTCTGCACAGTCAGTAGGTGTGTTAGGCATTTCAGTTGTACTGTTCTGTGATTGCAGCAGTTCAGTAAGAAGGTTAGGATCTACTGAGTTTCCAGGTTCAGGGGCATTTAGCTCAGGAACACTATGTGTTCCCCCTGAGTTTATATTCTTAGTAGAGGTCTCCGTTACCACTGGGGCTTCCTCATCGATCGTTGTTACCTGTTGTTGATTATGTTCAGTAGAATCAACCAGGTCAGCTACATCGCTTGTTGGCTGAATCTGAATTTCTTCATCGTCTGACTCATCATCCCAACAATGCTGGATCTTTTCAACTTTGTCGTTTAGTGCGAGATCCTATAGCTTGCTGCTGACATCTTCAGTATTTGTCTTTGTAGTTTTCCTGTTCTCAGTAACAAACTCATCAAAAACAACATGAGGGCTTTCCTCCACGCAAAGGGTCCAATAGTTAAAGACTCTGAAGGCTTTACTGACCCGAGAGTCTCCCAAGAATACTCCTTGATCAGATTTGCTATCAAAGACCTTCAACTGATCTTTCCCATTATTGTGAATAAAGCACGGACAACCAAAAATATGAAAATGAGAAATAGAAGGAATTCTCCCTTTCCATAATTCGTATGGTGTCTTCATGTGTTGCAGTAAAAGTAGTGAGCGATTCTGAGTGTAGCAGGCTGTGTCAGTAGCATCTGCCCAGAACTTTGAGGGTAGTCCAGAGTCTATTAGGAGCGTTCTTGCTGCTTCTTTAAGTGTTCTATTTTTGCGTTCAACAAGTCCGTTCTACTGAGGGGTGCGAGCTGCTAATGTCTCGTGCTTAATTCCCTCCTTTTCGCAGTACTCTTTAACTACTGAGTTGAGAAATTTTGTTCCTCTGTCTGAGCGAATTCTCTGTATCTTGATGTCCTTTTCCACACTGAGCTTTTTCAGCAGTTTGGGCAACTCAGTCATGACATCAGATTTGTTGGCGATGAAGATGACCCATGTATATCTCGAGTAGTCGTCAATAACGACAAGGGCATACTTCTTGCCTCGTCTAGTCACTAGAGAAACTGGCCCGAATAAATCCTTGTGCAGCAGTTGAAGGATTCCATCAGTGGAAGGTGAAGGAATAGGTGGATTGCTACTCTTTGTCTGCTTTCCCTTCAAGCATGCTTCATAATTTCTATCTTTGATAAACGATTCGTTGGGCAGTCCTCTGACTTTAGAGTTCTTGGCGAGCTTGTTCATAGTCTTGAAGTTCAGGTGGCTGAGTCTCTTGTGCCACAGCCATCCTGCCTTGTCACTAGATTTAGTCTGTGCGAGCAAGCAAGCCTCAGGTTCTGCGGTTTTCCAAGTTGCAACGTAGATATTCTTCCTCCGCGAACTTGATAACACTATTTTCCCTGTAGATTTGTCAACAATATCACAGAAACCAGCGTCAAAGATTACTCTATTCAGATTGTCACAGAATTGACTGACTGAAAGGAGATTATGTTGAAGTCATTCAACATATGTTACTCTTGGAACTGAGGCAGTCCCAATATTCAGTGTTACGTATCCCCTTGTATAGCCTTTAGAGTTGTCACCAAACTCAATTCTGGGACCATCTTCCTGTATGTAGTTGGTCAGCGGGCTCTTTTGATAAGTCATGTGTCTCGAGCAGCCGTTGTCCACTATCCAAGGGTCCTTATGCACCTGCAAAACAGAAACATTTTTAGGTACCCTTTGGTTCAGTTGGGTCCTTACATTTTATTGAAAAGGAACATATTTAGTTTGATTTTTTTTCCTTTTCGATAAATGAATAAATTTCTAATATAGAAATAAATTAAAAATTAAAAACGTTTTTGATTGATCAAATTTATTTATTAATATCAATATTGATGGATTTTTAAATAATGAGTTTTTTTAATGATTTCAATTATGTTGTAATTGAATTGATGTAATAGATGAAATTGAGTTGAATTAAAATTGGATAGATGAAATTGATATAGGCGAAAATATCAAAATAGTAAAATTGGGTGGAAAATAGATTTCAATTAAGTTGAAATCAATTTGAATTGAATTTTGCATGTGCAGAACGACAGTTATAACCTTAAATTGATTGAAATTGTAAAATTACGCAATTCAATTGAAATTAATTCAATTGCCATTCTATTTTATAAATGAATAAATTTCTAATATTAAAATAAATTAAATATTAAAAACATGTTTAATTGATCAAATTTATTTATTAATATCAATATTGATGGATTTTTAAAGAATGCGTTTTTTTTAAATAATTTCAATTATATTGTAATTGAATTGAAATTGATTTGATGTGTTTGTTGAAATTGAGTTGAATCGAAATTGGATAGATGAAGTAGATATTAGCAAAAGTATCAAAATAGTAAATTTGGGTGCAAAGTAGAATTCAATTAAATTGAAATCAATTTGAATTTTGCATGCACATAAAGATGGTTATATAAACTGGAATTGATTGAAATTGCAAAAATATGCAATTCAATTGAAAATGATTCAATTGCCATTTGATTTTAATATATTATATAGATAGATAGATCGATATATTTGATTTGAGATTGAAAAGGATTATAAAAATTTAATTGACTTATAGTTAAAATTGAAAGTTGACATTGAAATTGAGATTGAATTGCAATTAAAAAAGGCAAAAAAATAAATAAAAATTAAAAATCAATTGATTTAAATTCAAAGAGGCAAAATAGTAAATAAAGTTTGTTGGTCCCGAGTGTACGGTCAGGTGTAGAGGGGGGGTGAATACACCTGATTCGATTTCTCAACTTCGAACTCGAACAGTCCTATTCAGGATGGTGTCCGATCAAAACGGTTCGGCCAGACCGCATAACCGTTACGAATCGAGTTAAAGGCTAAGAGTACTGACTCAGCTGAGATCTGCTAACTGACTAGGTCAGAATTCAGTATCTACAGTAAGAGTTCAGTGCGCGGAATAGTGTAGGCCCAAATCAGTTTGTGAGAAAACGTTTTAAGTCTCGGTTCGGTAGATTAAAAGTTCAGGTATCTTTGAGACAGGTTGATTGATTTTAAATATGATGTTCGGTATGAATAGTAAAATCAATGCAACAGTTAAGAAAGCAGTAAGAGACACAGGATTTTTAAAGTGGTTCGGATATCGCTCAAATCCTACGTCCACTGTCCCGAATGATCAGGAGGCTATTTATTATTCTGAGTTAGCCTCAGTCAGCTTGCACACTGGGCAAAGCCGCGTCTTGGTTTTTATACTGATCCAAGTCTCAGTTTACAACACTATCAAACTTAAAGTGTTTGACAAACTTCTCCAACAGTGAAGGAGTCCTTATACAATAAGGATTGGGTTCAAATGTGAACTCCTTCGTCTAAGCTATAGATAAGGACGGTTGAGCTTAGGGTTAGAGGGATATGGAATATGAGAGTAGCTTCTAGATCGACGAACAGCTGAAGGTAAGCTTTGAGTTCATGTAACGTCGATTTGGATACTAGAGGCTTTATATGTCGGTATAGCTTGATTCCCTATGAGCTAGAATGTAATCTTTCGCCGGAGATTGTTCTTCAAGTTCTTGCTAAGACTTTGTTCTTTGGAATTCGCTCTTTTTCACGCTCTCTTGTGTTCTAGGCGTCTCTCAAATCTTGAATGATCCCTCTATTTATAGAGCAGAGATTGAAATAGATCCGTTGGAGACGATCTTCTTCTCTCTCTCTCTTTTTGGTAGCAAACGGCTCTTTTGGTGTAGGTAACAGTGTACTTTCCCACCTTTTTAGGTAAAAGGATGACTGCAGCTTTAGCAGGTGAGAAGACACGTGTATGCTTGTCATTCGTCAAGGTGGATGGAGTGGTTGAGACAGCACAGACTTCGAGACAGACTGAAGTTGACTTCTCTCTTCCTCGTACATGACAATGCTGATTGTCTTTCAAAGGATTCTAACAGTCCTGAAGACTATCTGCCGTTGCTGAGTCTGACCTTGTATTCAGTAGATAGACTGCTGAGATAAGTCTACCGAAGATCGGCTACGAGTTCGATGAACTACTCTGCCGAGTTCGGTTCAACCGACTCTCTCGCATATCTTGCTCCCGCAAAGTCCAAGATCATCGAGTCTTCTTGCACCGGTGGCCGAGGCGAGATAAGCTGCGAGCGCCTTGACCAGAGCAGAGTGTCTACTGAGTCTAAAACCTCAGAGACAAAACAGATACAAGGGAATGGTTCATCATTCAAGATAGGGTTTTGGGATCTTCAAACTTCAGACAAGTACAGAGCACAAGGCTACTGAGCTTAAGATCAGTGTCTAAGACCGAATCATTTCCCATCTGAGTGAAACAATCTTCGAGGATGGAATCATCACCCAACAATTTCCCCCAATTTGATGATGCCAAAACCTATCATCTATGTCCTATCAACTATGCTAAACACTAACTTACTCAGAAACAGAGCTCCTTACAAATACTACAAGTAGGATTAGTGGAGATGTCTGGTAAGTGCTAGACTACTGAGGGAGACAGGGCAAAACAATTTCCCCCTTTACAATAATTTCCCCATGCAACAATTTCTCCCTAAGAGAAATAATAACTCTACGAAAGTCTAGTCTATCAGAGATCTAACCGAGCAAAAACTGACAAGTAAATAAATAGTGTGTGTGTGTCAGTAATCACTTCAGTGATTCTGAGTGTTAAAGCATAAAGCAAACACGGCTATTTAGACAACAAGTAGTTGTCAGAGCCAAAAGAAGATTTGTATATATATGATAAACAGTTCAGTACATTACAAATCTTGCTAAGCTAAGAAGAGAACTAAGAAGGAGAACCCTTAAACTGCTGAATCCTATTCATGAAACCTTGGGATTGATCTTCAGGCAGTGGGACTCCATACATTCTGAACGTGTTCTTCCTCGGCTCGGTATTCGGCGAAGTCTGGCTTGGATCATCTTGTTCTAGACCTCTCGTTCAACGCAAGATTCTTCACTTCTTGTTCAATCATTCCGAGATGTCTTGAGTCGTCTTGTCTTCCCGGGTGGAGTAATGATCCTTGCTTCGGGAACGCCGACTACTACCCCTTCGATTCTTGCTCCGTGCATATATGGGTAAAGATCGGGTTCGGTAATGGTCATCCACTCGACATAGGCATCGGCCTTAGACATTTCGAGCCGAATCGCCGAAATAATTTCTCTTGATAAACTCTATCTTGGCCGATTCCCATCTCTCGATTGAACCGAATAGGCATCCATTCGTCCGATCTCGGCCATCTATGTGTTTTCGGATCGTTTGGCTTCCCGAACCTTCGTATCGATAAGGAATGTCGGCTTTCGAAGGAACTCTCGGCTGGCCTCTTGTTCGATACACTTCCCGAGTGCCTCAAGGTGCGCCAAATGTATCCTCTGCTCGGCGGCTTCTATCTGTCTAGCTTCCTCTCCTCTCGTAGAGATATCTATCCATCCGAGCGAAGATTTCTTCAATTTACGCATCTTGCTCTTGAGGCTTCGAGGAGCTTGTTCGGAGTCGGCAGAGGTACTGGATTTGGTTTTGGATGTACCTTCTTTGCTCGCGTGCCTTTTTCTTTGTTGCCTCTCCCTATCTTCATCATCTTCAATTCGAGTTTTACGGGGAGGCAATCTAGCGGGCGCCTTCTTTTTTCCACCGCGTCTTTGGTGCCTTAGTCTTTCCTTTAGCGAGGCTTAGACTTTGGTTTGTTGGCGGCTTCGGCATCGGCGATCTCCCTTGCCGCCTTCTCATCGGCGGCAATCCCGAGCCTCCTCCTCAGCTGAGATGTATCTCTTGGGTTTCTTTGCTGGAGGGGTCGGGAGTTTCAGAATTCTCTTACCTTTGCCTTGAACAGGTGGAGGTAGAGGGACTTCTTCATCGTCATCTGAGTCCTCTGAGTCCTCTTTCTGTTCAGCATACTCTGCAACCTCCTTGATGATATCAGTAGGAGTCTGGGTTGCATGAGTAGCCTGGGATCTTGAGCCACTTGGGCCGGTCGCAGCTGTGCTCGCAGCTGGGACACCCTGGGCCTCACCCTTCTGAGTCTGAGTCTGAGTCTGGGATGACTTCAGTGTAGCTTCCCCCTTAGACTTTGGACTTTTGGTGGGGGTCAGCTTCTCAGTACTCTGTTTGTTGCCTTTGGTCGGCTCAATACTCTTCCCTCTTCTACTTTCCCCCTTTTTGGCATCATCAATTGCAGCCGGGGTAGGGATAAGTATTGTGTTCTGAAGGCTGTTGAAGGAGGTTGACAGCGACTGAATTTGATTGTGGATGTCTGTCAGAGCCTCATGCAGCTCGTTCCTCTCAAAAGTTAGAACTTCATCAAATTGCTTGTAAGAGAGTTCAGCTGCAGCCTTTACATCATTCAGCTTCTCAGTGATCTTGTCTTCCAAGGCCAGTTGGATATTCTCAAGTCTTTGTTCAGTGGTCTCGGATTGTTCAGTGATAGCGTCAGTATGAGCCAGTTTAGAGGCTAAAAATTTATCAAGTAGCTTGGGTTGGCTCTCCTGAAAGATCTTGAGCTGAGCTTCGAATTGGACTTGCTGCTGAGCCAACGCTTCGAAATAAGCGCGAAACATCGGGGCGGCCGATGAAGAGACGAAGACTTCGCCCACTGAAGTTCTTTAGTCGTGGCTTAAGCGATGCGCTTCCATGTCCTATGGATAGCCTTCGCAAGATCTCGATTTTTAATCCCTTGAGCGATTAAGGCTTTTGCCATCGATCGAGATCTCTTTGCGATCAGGGCCGGGCGCCGCTTCGAAAGTCGATCGCAGCAAGAGCCGAGCGGGCTCTGCGAGGACGAAGCACCAGCCTTGGACTTCTCGGGACCAAGGATACCGAGAGGAATATCGGGAATGTCGGCATGTGTATCCTTGTCCGGAGGTGATCCCTTATCGGGTTGTCCGGGGCTCGAATCCTTGGGTGGGTCTCGGTCGTCATGATCCCGACCCATCCGAGGGTGCTTGAGCTTTACGCTTGTTTGTCATGTATCATCGCAAGCATAGCGGCCCTCGATTCTCCATGGTGCTTGAGGTCGGCGAGGCTCGAGTAGCCTATTTGCCGCCTCAACTTCATCTCTTCTTCATGGAGTTGCCGACGGGAGTAGTGGAGAACAAGGCGAAGTAGATGCGGCCACTCCCGAAAGCGAAGAAGCATGTGGAGCCTTGCTGATTTGGCAATGATTATCAAGTCCGAATGATCGGCAAGCTCCGGTATACGTTGAAGGATCTCACGGGAGGCTCGAGATAAGATCATTGAAGCTTCCATCCCGATTGATTCACCTTCGGATGCGGTCTCGAGACTCCAAGTCTATGTGTGAAGTCTCGCTCTTCGGTTGGAGGGACCGAGCCGAGTGGAGGAGGGACGAGAAAGGGGCATGTCTAGGCGCCGAATATCTGCGCTCGAGCTTCGAAGCATCCCCTTGGTCCCTTTCGGTGGAGACGATCTTCTCCACCGACCGAGTCTTCTCGGAAGACTCGGACTCATCAACCAGTGCGGGGGCCGAGTAGTCCTCTCGGGATCCTCGTTCGGCGGGCACTTCGGGAACCTCCTCGAAGGCGGCACCTCAACGGCTTTCTTCGGTTTCTTTGCCGGTGCCTTAGGAGTTTTAGCGGGAGGGGTTCTTTTCTTTGTAGGCGTAGCTTTCTTGAGGCTTTGATTGCGGAGAGACTGCCGAGGGTCCCGACCTTATCTGCCGAAGCGCTGCCTTGTTGTGAAATCCGACCTTCTTCACATTGAAGTACTCCTTGTCACCGTAGGTGATAGGCTCGAGATCCACATAAATCCTCGATCATGATGGACGGTTTGAGTCCATACAAGCAATTTGCCCTTTGCGCTCGGCATGTTCGATGCCTTGTCGAACTTAGCGGCTCGAGCCATGAATTTTCTGGAGAAAGAACTCCGTCCAATTAATCCGGGCTCGGTCGTATATGGCCATCATCATCCGAATCTTAGGCCTCGACACTCGGTCAAACGACCACGCTTGGCTTGTCGGTAGTTGCGTCACTATATAAGCAAGTGCCCCGAACCGAGGCAACATGCGTTTCTTCGGAAAAGCAGCTACGAAAGTAGTGGGCTTTCCACGTAAGATGGTAAGATATTCATCAACTCGGTCGTCTCTCGTACCCGATCGTGCCGATCCCTTCGGAGGGGCGGATCAAAGCTCCGCTTCAAAGCATCCTTGATGGACATCTGCTTCAGCTCCGTAGTGGCGTTTTGGATAGAATGGGCAACAAATCTCGCCACTATGTCTCCTTACACTTCGTCTGAATTCAAGTACAGCTCTGCAACCTGTCTCGGGAGGAAGAACGAAGGCCTCCTAGACAAAAATTTCTCCAGCCCTGACTCGCGCAGAGCTGAGAATATATCGTCCATGTATTCCAGATCGCATGAATAGAAATCCATGGTGGGTTCAAACCACACGCGATCCTTCTCCAGAATGTTCTGCATATCCGCTGGAGATATCATAGAGATATTGGTTTCCGCCATTGTACCTATTACACGAAGTTGTTATCAGTATCGATTTTAAATAAAACAGTTTAATACTAGATACTAATCAATAAAGATCAGCACATAAGTAACTTCATGTAGGCATACCGAGAATTTTATCGAAGAGAATGTAAGCAAATGAGGGTTTTTGCACAAAGGTATTCTCGGATTTTTAAGAGGTAAGATATGATCGAAATGTTAAGCGCGAATATGGCGGTTCTTAAGATTTGATCGAAATGTGTACATATCTAGAAGATGAACAGTTGTCGATCTAAAGGTCGAGTTTAAACCTACTTTATGAGATGGACGGTTAAGATTCAATATTATAAAAGGTAATGATCACAAAAGCCGTCTAAGTCAATGCAAGTTGTAAACATGCCTAAAGAGTAACTATGATAAGACATGCATTTAATGCGCACAGAGTTCAGCAAAGTTGTGCATAGAATATCGTGTATTAAATGTAATCTGTTATCAATAAATGACAAACTAGGAGATATTTAAATCATGCTGAATCTCCATAATAAATGCTTATCATTGTTGCATTAGATACTATAGAGTAGAGATACGCAAACCTGTCAGCTGAACATAGTAGTCAGCTGATACCTTGTGTAGATGGTTTTCTGAGTCTCTACGTACTGAACTTACTCAGTACTGAGAGTGATCATTCCTCCTCACTGGAATGTTCCTCTCCTGAAACCTTATTATTGACTGGGGTCAGTAGGGTCCAGCAGACCTAGCTCTACTGAAAGTTCTCTGAATCTGGATTCAGCTAGAGGCTTGGTCAGTATATCAGCCCTTTGTTTGTCAGTATGGATCTTTTCCATTCTGATATCCTTTTTTTCGACATGGTCACGAATGAAGTGATGTCTGATGTCCACGTGCTTGCATCTCGTGTGAAGAACAGGATTCTGAGTGATTGCAATAGCACTGGTATTGTCGCAGAAGATCGGCACTTCATTCTGAATGACGTCATAGTCTCTTAGCTGCTGTCTCAGCCAAAGGATTTGGGCGCAGCAACTTCCGGCCATGTATTCAGCTTCAGTAGTTGACGTGGCTACTGAGTGCTGTTTCTTTGAAAACCATGAGATCAGCTTACTGCCTAGGAACTGACACGTTCTTGAAGTTGATTTTCGGTCGATTCTACATCCCGCATAGTCGGCATCGAGAATAACTTCGTTAGTTCAATATTATCATCACGTGGATACCATAAACCTATGTTGGGTGTGCTTCGAGGTAGCGAAGAATCTTCTTTGCTTGAGTCCGAGATGGCTCGCTTCGGATTCGCCCGAAATCGAGCGCATACACCTACGGCGATAAGTTATGTCGGGACGAGTAGTCGTTAGATATAATAATGAACCAATTATAGCACGGTATTCAGTTTGATCTACTGATACTCCCTCCTTATCAAGATCTATCTTCATATTCGTGTTCATCGGGATCTTGATAGGTTTGCCGGATGTGCCGCTGAATCTTTTGATGAGGTCTCGAGTGTATTTTCTTTGATTGATGAACGTTCCTTTGTCAGATTGCTTGACTTGAAAACCAAGGAAGTAGTTCATTTCTCCCATCATCGACATCTCGAACTTGTCCTTCATCATTCTTTCAAACTGCTGACACATAATGACATTCTTCGAACCGAAGATAATGTCATCCACATAGATCTGCACGAGTAATAGGTCGTCTTCCAGTCGAATGCTGAACAACGTGCGATCTACTGTGCCCTTCTGAAAACCTTTTACGAAGAAGAAACTCGAGACAGGGTATCGTACCAAGCCCTGGGTGCTTGTTTTAACCCGTACAGAGCCTTTCTGAGTCTATATACTTCATGTCCCTGCTGAAAGCCGGGCGGTTGTTCCACATAGACTTCTTCTTTCAGCACGCCGTTCAGGAACGCAGACTTCACATCCATTTGATAAACTCTGAATCTTTGATGTGTTGCGTAGGCTAGGAATAGTCTAATTGCCTCCAATCTTGCAACCTGGAGCGAAAGTTTCATCGAAATCTATTCCTTCACTTGACGAGTAGCCTTTAGCCACGAGCCTTGCTTTGTTCCCGACTATAACGTTGTTTTCATCTCGCTTGTTTTTGAAGACCCATTTGGTTCCAATGACATGTTGATGCCGGGTCTCGTCTACAAGCTCCCATACTTCGTTTCTCGTGAACCGATTCAGCTCTTCTCGCATAGCAATAATCCGGTCAAGATCTTTAAGTGCATCCTCAATATTCTCGAGGCTCTTCGGTAGACAAGAAGCGGGAAAATAATGCGCTTTCTCCTTGACGAGAATCCGGATCTTGTCTTGACATGTGCTTGAAGGATCTCCAATTATAAGATCGGCGGTGTGAGCATTTAGCCACGATCTACGATGTTTTAACTCTTCATCCGAAATTTGTTCAAGACAGATAGTAGGTGAGTTAGGCATTTCAGTTGTACTATTCTGAGATTGAAGAATTTCGGTGATAAGAGTATGACCTCTTGAGTCACCGGGTTCGGGGGCATTCAGCTCGGGAACATTACTAGATGTTCCCCCTGAGTTGTTATTTTCAGTAGTGGTCTCAGTTACCTCTACGGTTTCCTCATCGACCTGAGTTACCTGGGATTGATTCTGTTCGGGAGAATCAACCTACTCAGCTACTTGCTCTGTTGGTTGAGATTCGATAGATTTGTCTTCAGTTTCTTCGTCTGAATCATCATCCCAACATAGCCTTGGATCTTTTCGATTTGTCCTTTAGGTTTAGATCCTGTAGCTGTCTACTGATGTCCTCAGATTCAGAATTTGAGTTATTGCTCCTGTCTTCAGTAGCAAACTCGTTAAACACAACATGAGGGCTTTCCTCCACGCAAAGGGTCTGATAGTTGAATACTATGAAAGCTTTGCTGACCCGAGAGTATCCTAAGAACACTCCCCGATCCGACTTGCTATCAAAAGTCTTGATTGATCTTTCCCATTATTGTGGATAAAGCATGAACAACCAAAGATATGGAAATAAGATAGAGAAGGCTTCCCGCCGTTCCATAGTTCATATGGTGTTCTCTTATCTTTGCTTTGTCGGTAAAGATCGGTTCCGAGTGTAACATGCGGTATTAGTAGCTTACGCCCGTAATTTGGTTGGGAGTCCTCGAGTGCTGCGAGTAGAGTCCTAGCTGCCTCTTTTAGAGTTCTGTTCTTTCGTTCAGCAACTCCATTCTGCTGAGGTGTGCGTGCAGCTGAAGTCTCATGCTCTATTCCTTCTGCTTGGCAGAACTCCTCCACCATACTATTCAGGAACTCAATTCCTCTGTCAGAACGGATTTTAACAATCTTGGTGTTCTTTTCGACACTGAGCCTTTTCAGAAGCTTTGGTAACTCTGTTTTGACGTCAGACTTGTTGGCAATGAATATGACCCATGTGTAGCGCGAGTAGTCATCTATGACCACTAATGCATATTTTACGCCTCCGATCGTCACTGGGGAGACTGGACCGAACAAATCCATATGTAGCAGTCCGAAGGATTCCATCGTGGAAGGCGATGGAACCGGAGGATTTTGATTCCTTGTTTGCTTTCCCTTCGAGACATGCTTCACACTGAGTGTCTTTGCTGAATACTTCATTCGGCAGTCCCCTTGCTAGAGTGTTTCTTGCTAGCTTGTTGAGCGTCTTAAAGTTGAGATGACTGAGCCTTCTATGCCATAGCCACCCCGAGCTTCAGGTTCAGCTGAGTTCCAGTCAGCCACGTATATGTTCTTTTTGCGCGAACCTGATAACACTGTTTTCCCTGTAGATTTATCAATAACATCCCAGAAACCAGCGTCAAAAATCACTCTATTCGAGTTATCACAAAATTGACTAACAGAGAGAAGATTATGCTGAAGTCCTTCAACATAGGATACTCTTGGAACTTTGGCAGTTCCTATGCTGAGTGTGCCGTATCCTCTCGTGTAGCCTTTGGCATTATCTCCAAACTCAATTCTGGGTCCATTTTCAGTAACATAATTCTTTAGTAGACTCCTTTGATATGTCATATGTCTTGAGCATCCGCTGTCCACATACCATGGGTCTCTGCGCACCTGCAAAACAAAATTATATTCAGGTACCCTTTATTTTTGATTTTGGGCCCTTAGATGTTAGTTTTCATAACCCAAATCTGTCTAACAACCCTGGTGGTTTCAGACATCTTCTTTCCACTAGAGTCAACATATCTAACCACTGGACTAGTCATAGGTGACTTCTGAGGCTTCTGAGGTTTAGGAGTCCTAATCTTCTGAGCTGGTGGACTGCTGACCTTAGCCTTCTGTGTGGCTTTCTTTTTCTTCTGACCTTTGGAGCCTCTTCTGACTATAGGTTCATAATAATATGACCCATACTGAGCTGGGTGTGTCAGCTTTGGAGGTCCATACTGATCTGCCAATTTTGATTTGCTAGTTCCCCCTTGACTGAATTGGGGTTTCTTGGCACTGATCTTCTTGTCAGAATGCTGATGTGTGGGATGAGGTGCTTTCATCTTCTATTTGTTCTTTTCTAGGGGGTTCAGTATATTTGCGTTTATAGTCTCCCCTTGAACAAACCTATCAGCAAGCCGTACTTCTGAGTGTGTTCGGGGCGGATGAGGAAGCTCCCCGGGCCGAATCCAAGTCCTTCCTTGCGGTGCTTTGGCTTATTGCTTGCTAGCATAGCCTCTAATTTCTTCTCGGCACCCATGTACCTCTCGGTCATCGAGGCTCCTCCGGACATCATCACTCTTCTTCGGTGTGTCGTGCTCGGTGCGAAGTCCCGACATTTCTTGCATCGGCGGACTCGGTTACGTATCTTTACGAGTCAAGTCATTGGTCAAAACGAAATCCGATCTTCTTGATGCTTGAGACTTGGCCATCGAGAGAGTTTATCTCCTCCACGAGTCTCAACACAAGTCCTTCGGCCTCGTAGCGGCTGACTTTCTCGAGAAAGTCTCCGATTCTCTACTTTCGGGGTATCCAACTCCCGAAGAGTCTTCTTTGAGCTGCGACTCATTTGAATTTGTTCGTCGAGCGAGTTCTTCGTATGCGGTCGCGACGTCCAAATTCTCATCCGCACCTAAATAGTGTCGTGTGTGCGGTGTGAAGAGGAGTTAAGTGGTTCATGAGAATTTACCTCATCCTCTTCGCCCGCCATCATGCACTTTTCACCGATTCATCCGCTTCATGCTCTAAGGCCATGAAGGCTGCTTCATCGTCAGATGAATCCATAAAGGAGTCTACTTCTGAGTCGTCTGAGATTTCGCCTGCAATATAAGCTTGTCTTTTTTGGGCGAATTTCTCTCTCCTTGCCTTACGTGCTGCGCGTTCAGCACTACCGAGCTCAGGACAATCATACTGATAATGTCCCGGCTTTTTGCAATTATAGCAAGTGATGACTTTTTCTTCTTTGCTTTCGCTATTCTTTGATGGTTCTGAGTCATCCTTCTTTCTGTATTCAGAAGATTGTGAGTCAGGAGTGTGTTTCGACATATAATTTGACTTACCTTTCGTTTCCCGATAGGCTTTAGTCACTTTTCTGCGTCGCTCCTTCTCCTTCTGATACTTTACAGCGAGCAGTGCATACTTTTGAGCGAGACTTCCTTCTTGTAGATCATTGAGTGAAGGTTCAGTCTTACTCGTCGTTTTGCTCGTTCTTTGGAGATCTTTGTCATGGCCGACCGATGCTTTGAAAGCATGGTCGATTTTTGTGTCAGCTTCAGCTCTCTGCTTTCTTTGAGGTCTGTCGAACTCAAACTCCTCTGCCTGTAATTCTGAAAAGATATGGTCAGGAGACACAGCATCTAAGTCAGAATGTCGCAATAGAGTGGCAAAAGGTGTCCAGTGTCCGTCCGACAGTGCCCTCAGAATCTTCAGATTCATTTCTCGGTTGCTGAATGTCTTTCCCAGCCCATTGATAGAGTTCATCAGATTGGTAAATCTGACGTTCAGATCTTCGATTTTGTCACAGGGCATGAGAGACAAGCTTTCCAGCTTTCGGAGTTCCAGCGCTAGTTTATTCGCTTTAATCTTCTGAGTCCCTCGACTCAGTAGCGCTAGAGCGTCCCAGAGTTCTTTTGCAGTCTTGCATTCCCGAACCACGCCAAGATAAGAATCACTAAGGGTGGTCGGTATAGCGTTTACGGCAACACGGTCTAAGTTGTGAAGCTTCTTCTCCTCGGGAGTGAAGAGACTTCGTCTTTGGGAATCTTCTTCCCGGTCACCATTCCTCCTCCTTGAGCTTGGTCTCGAGTTACGACACTATCGATCATGGGAACGATAGGTCCATCTTCAAGTACTTCGATCATATTGTCATGGAGGGATGTCGAGATGTGCTTCCATTCCGACTCGCCATACTCCATAATTCTCCACCGAGAACATGGGTACCATCCTTATACCCGACATATCAGCCATGAAGAATATAGATATGAATGTACGGTGATATGCGGTGAAAACGTTTTCCTCCGGATCCGTTCGAATAGACCGGTTTCAAAGTGACAAGAGTCTTAAAGAACTCCCGCTCCGATACCAATTGTTGGTCCCGAGTGTACGGTCGGGTGTAGAGGTGGGGGGGTGAATACACTCGATTCGATTTCTCAACTTCGAACTCGAACAGTCCTATTCGGGATGGTGTCGGCCCAAAGCAACGGTTCGTGCGGACCGGACAACCGTTTCCGAATCGAGTTAAAGGCTAAGAGTACTCGACTCAGTCGAGATCGCCTAACCGACTAGGTCGAATTCGGTATCTACGGTAAGAGTTCGGTGCGCGGAATAGTGTAGGCCCAAATCGGTTTGTGAGAAAACGTTTTAAGTCTCGGTTCGGTAGATTAAAAGTTCGGTATCTTTGAGACGGTTGATTGATTTTAAATATGATGTTCAGTATGAATATTAAAATCAATGCAACAGTTAAGAAAGCAGTAAGAGACACAGGATTTTTAAAGTGGTTCGGATATCGCTCAAATCCTACGTCCACTGTCCCGAATGATCGGGGAGGCTATTTATTATCTCGAGAGTTAGTCTCGGTCGGCTTGCACACCTGGGCAAAGCCGCGTCTTGGTTTTTATACTGATCCAAGTCTCAGTTTACAACACTATCAAACTTAAAGTGTTTGACAAACTTCTCCAACAGTGAAGGAGTCCTTATACAATAAGGATTGGGTTCAAATGTGAACTCCTTCGTCTAAGCTATAGATAAGGACGGTTGAGCTTAGGGTTAGAGGGATAGGGAATATGAGAGTAGCTTCTAGATCGACGAACAGCTGAAGGTAAGCTTTGAGTTCATGTAACGTCGATTTGGATACTAGAGGCTTTATATGTCGGTATAGCTTGATTCCCTATGAGCTAGAATGTAGTCTTTCGCCGGAGATTGTTCTTCAAGTTCTTGCTAAGACTTTGTTCTTTGGAATTCGCTCTTTTTCACGCTCTCTTGTGTTCTAGGCGTCTCTCAAATCTTGAATGATCCCTCTATTTATAGAGCAGAGATTGAAATAGATCCGTTGGAGACGATCTTCTTCTCTCTCTCTTTTTGGTAGCAAACGGCTCTTTTGGTGTAGGTAACAGTGTACTTTCCCACCTTTTTAGGTAAAAGGATGACTGCAGCTTTAGCAGGTGAGAAGACACGTGTATGCTTGTCATTCGTCAAGGTGGATGGAGTGGTTGAGACAACACAGACTTCGAGACAGACTGAAGCTGACTTCTCTCTTCCTCGTACATGACAATGCTGATTGTCTTTCAAAGGATTCTAACAGTCCTGAAGACTATCTGTCGTTGCTGAGTCTGACCTTGTATTCAGTAGATAGACTGCTGAGATAAGTCTATCGAAGATCGGCTACGAGTTCGATGAACTACTCTCGCCGAGTTCGGTTCAACGACTCTCTCGGTATCTTTGCTCTCGCAAAGTCCAAGATCACCGAGTCTTACTCGCACCGGTGCTGAGGCGGATAAGCTGCCGAGCGCCTTGACCGGAGCGAGTGTCTACCGAGTCCGAAACCTCGGAGACAAAACAGATACAAGGGAATGGTTCATCATTCGAGATAGGGTTTTGGGATCTTCAAATCTTCGAGACAAGTACGAGCACAAGGCTGCGAGCTTAAGATCGAGTGTCTAAGACCGAATCATTTCCCATTTGAGTGAAACATGCTTCGAGGATGGAATCATCACCCAACAATTTCCCCCTATTTGATGATGCCAAAACCTATCATCTATGTCCTATCAACTATGCTAAACACTAACTTACTCAGAAACAGATCTCCTTACAAATATTACAAGTAGGATTAGTGGAGATGTCTGGTAAGTGCTAGACTACTGAGGGAGACAGGGCAAAACAATTTCCCCCTTTACAATAATTTCCCCATGCAACAATTTCTCCCTAAGAGAAATAATAACTCTACGAAAGTCTAGTCTATCAGAGATCTAACCGAGCAAAAACTGACAAGTAAATAAACAGTGTGTGTGTGTCAGTAATCACTTTAGTGATTCTGAGTGTTAAAGCATAAAGCAAACACGGCTATTTAGACAACAAGTAGTTGTCAGAGCCAAAAGAAGATTTGTATATATATGATAAACAGTTCAGTACATTACAAATCTTGCTAAGCTAAGAAGAGAACTAAGAAGGAGAACCCTTAAACTGCTGAATCCTATTCATGAAACCTTGGGATTGATCTTCGGGCGGTGGGACTCCATACATTCCCGAACGTGTTCTTCCTCGGCTTCGGGTATTCGGCGAAGTCTGGCCGGATCATCTTGTTCTAGACCTGCTTGTCAACGCAAAGATTCTTCACTTCTTGTTCAATCATTCCGAGATGTCTTGAGTCGTCTTGTCTTACGGGTGGAGTAATGATCCTTGCTTCGAGAACGCCGACTACTACCCCTTCGATTCTTGCTCTGTGCATATATGGGTAAAGATCGGGTTCGGTAATGGTCATCCACTCGACATAGGCATCGGCCTTAGACATTTCGAGCCGTAATCGCCGGAAATAATTTCTCTTGATAAACTCTATCTTGGCCGATTCCCATCTCTCGATTGAACCGAATAGGCATCCATTCGTCCGATCTCGGCCATCTATGTGTTTTCGGATCGTTTGGCTTCCCGAACCTTCGTATCGATAAGGAATGTCGGCTTTCGAAGGAACTCTCGGCTGGCCTCTTGTTCGATACACTTCTCGAGTGCCTCAAGGTGCGCCAAATGTATCCTCTCGCTCGGCGGCTTCTATCTGTCTAGCTTCCTCTCCTCTCGTAGAGATATCTATCCATCCGAGCGAAGATTTCTTCAATTTACGCATCTTGCTCTTGAGGCTTCGAGGAGCTTGTTCGGGAGTCGGCAGAGGTACTGGATTTGGTTTTGGATGTACCTTCTTTGCTCGGTGCCTTTTCTTTGTTGCCTCTCCCTCCTATCTTCATCATCTTCAATTCTCGAGTTTTACGGGAGGCAATCTAGCGGGCGCCTTCTTTTTTCCACCGCGTGCTAGTGCCTTAGTCTTTCCTTTAGCGAGGCTTAGACTTTGGTTTGTTGGCGGCTTCAAGCATCGGCGATCTCCCTTGCCGGCTTCTCATCGGCGGCAATCCGAGCCTCCTCCTCGGTCGAGATATATCTCTTGGGTTTCTTTCTTTGGAGGGGTCGGGAGTTTCGAGAATTCTCTTACCTTTGCCTTGAACGGGTGGAGGTAGAGGGACTTCTTGATCGTCATCTCGAGTCCTCCGAGTCCTCTTTACGTTCGGCATACTCTGCAACCTCCTTGATGATATCGGTAGGAGTGCGGGTTGCATGAGTAGCACGGGGATCTCGAGCCACTTGGGTCGGTCGCGGTGTGCTCGCAGCTGGGACACCACGGGCCTCACCCTTCCGAGTCCGAGTCCGAGTGCCGGGATGACTTCGGTGTAGCTTCCCCCCTTAGACTTTGGACTTTTGGTGGGGGTCAGCTTCTCAGTACTCTGTTTGTTGCCTTTGGTCGGCTCAATACTCTTCCCTCTTCTACTTTCCCCCTTTTTGGCATCATCAATTGCGGCCGGGGTAGGGATAAGTATTGTGTTACGAAGAGGCTGTTGAAGGAGGTTGACGGCGAATTTGATTGTGGATGTCCGTCGAGCCTCATGCGGCTCGTTCCTCTCAAAAGTTAGAACTTCGTCAAATTGCTTGTAAGAGAGTTCAGCTGCAGCCTTTACATCATTCAGCTTCTCAGTGATCTTGTCTTCCAAGGCCAGTTGGATATTCTCAAGTCTTTGTTCAGTGGTCTCGGATTGTTCAGTGATAGCGTCAGTATGAGCCAGTTTAGAGGCCAAAAATTCATCAAGTAGCTTGGCTTGGCTCTCCTGAAAGATCTTGAGCTGAGCTTCGAATTGGACTTGCTGCTGAGCCAACGCTTCTGAAATAAGCGCAGAAACATCAGGGGTGGCTGATGAAGAGACAGAAGACTTCAGCCCCTGAAGTTCTTTAGTCGTGGCTTGAGCAGTCTGCTTCCATGTCCTATGGATAGCCTTCGCAAGATCTCGATTTTTGATCCCTTGAGCACTTAAGGCTTTTGCCACTGATCGAGATCTCTTTGCGGTCTGGCTGGGCGCTGCTTCAAAAGTCGACTGCAGCAAGAGCTGAGCGGGCTCTGCTGAGGACGAAGCACCAGGCTTGGACTTCTCAGGACCAAGGATACCGAGAGGAATATCTACCCTTTGCTTGTCAGTATGGATTTTCTCCATTATGATATCCTTCTTCTCGACATGGTCTCTGATGAAGTGGTGTCGAATATCCACGTGCTTGCATCTCGTATGGAGAACTGGATTCTGAGTTATAGCAATAGCACTGGTGGAGTCACAGTAAATGGGCACTTCATCCTGAATTATACCATAGTCTCTCAGTTGTTGTCGAAGCCAAAGGATGCGGGCACGAAGCAACTTCCGGCGGCTATGTACTCGGCCTTCGGTAGTGGACGTTGCCACTTGAATGTTGTTTCTTTGAAAACCAAGATATTAGCTTGCTTTGCCAGGAACCGACACGTTCAAGGAGTTGACTTTCGATCTCTCCTGCATCCTGCATAATCAGCATCAGAATAACCTGTCAGTATAAGGTTATCATCAGCAGGATACCATAACCCTGCGTCAGGTGTTCCTCTTAGATATCGCAGAATCTTCTTTGCTGAGTCTAAATGACTTCGCTAGGGATCCGCTTGAAATCTTGCACATACACCTACAGCATAAGTTATATCGAGTCGGCTAGGCATTTAAGTATAATAAAGAACCAATAATAGCTCTATAATCAGTAGAGTTAACAGAAGTTCCCTCTTTATCTTGATCGATTTTTAAATTCGTATTCATGGGGATTTTGACTGGCTTGCTCGAGTCGCAGCCAAATCTTTTCAGGAGATCTCGAGTGTACTTGGCTTGATTGATGAAAATTCCTTCAGGTGATTGCTTTACTTGGAATCCAAGGAAATAATTCATTTCTCCCATCATGGACATCTCGAATTTCTCCTTCATCATTTTCTCGAATTGTTGACATATAGTCACGTTTCTGCAACCGAAAATGATGTCGTCCACGTAGATTTGCACCAGTAGGATGTCATCTCCTGACTTTATGTTGAACAGGGTGCGATCTACTATCCCCTTCTGAAAACCTTTCTAAAGTAGAAAGTCTGATAGGGTATCGTACCAAGCCCTGGGTGCTTGTTTTAACCCATACAGAGCTTTCTGAAGTCTGTACACCTGATGTCCCTGCTGGAAGCCGGGCGGTTGTTCCACATAGACTTCTTTCTTTAGCACGCCGTTCAGAAAAGCTGACTTTACATCCATTTGATATACTTTGAATCCTTGATGCGTTGCATAAGCTAGGAATAGACAAATAGCTTCCAATCTGGCGACTGGAGGGAATGTTTCATCAAAGTCGATTCCTTCTGCTTGACAATATCCCTTGGCAACTAGTCGAGCTTTATTTCTGACAATGACGTTGTTTTCATCACGCTTGTTTTTGAAGACCCACTTAGTACCAATCACGTGCTGATGTCTAGGTCTGTCAACAAGCTCCCAAACTTCGTTTCTAACGAACTAGTTCAGCTCTTCTTGCATGGCGATGATCCAGTCAACATCATTGAGTGCGTCCTATATTGACTGAGGTTCTTCTGTGGACAAGAAACAAGAATAGAGTGAGCTTTCTCCTTGACTTAATTTAGATCTTGTCCTTATGGTTGCTGATGGATCTCCTATGATAAGATCTGAAGAGTGAGTGTCAAGCCATGAACGTCTGAGTCTGGCTTCTTCTTCTGATACTACTTCTGCACAGTCAGTAGGTGTGTTAGGCATTTCAGTTGTATTGTTCTGTGATTGCAGCAGTTCAGTAAGAAGGTTAGGATCTACTGAGTTTCCAGGTTCAGGGGCATTTAGCTCAGGAACAGTATGTGTTCCCCCTGAGTTTATATTCTTAGTAGAGGTCTCCGTTATCACTGGGGCTTCCTCATCGACCGTTTTACCTGTTGTTGATTATGTTCAGTAGAATCAACCAGGTCAGCTACATCGCTTGTTGGCTGAAACTGAATTTCTTCATCGTCTGACTCATCATCCCAACAATGCTGGATCTTTTCAGCTTTGTCGTTTAGTGCGAGATCCTATAGCTTGCTGCTGACATCTTCAGTATTTATCTTTGTAGTTTTCCTGTTCTCAGTAACAAACTCATCAAAAACAACATGAGGGCTTTCCTCCACGCAAAGGGTCCGATAGTTAAAGACTCTGAAGGCTTTACTGACCCGAGAGTATCCCAAGAATGCTCCTTGATCAGATTTGCTATCAAAGACCTTCAACTGATCTTTCCCATTATTGTGAATAAAGCACGGACAACCAAAAATATGAAAATGAGAAATAGAAGGAATTCTCCCTTTCCATAATTCGTATGGTGTCTTCATGTGTTGCAGTATAAGTAGTGAGCGATTCTGAGTGTAGCAGGCTGTGTCAGTAGCATCTGCCCAGAACTTTGAGGGTAGTCCAGAGTCTATTAGGAGCATTCTTGCTGCTTCTTTAAGTGTTCTGTTTTTGTGTTCAGCAAGTCCTTTCTACTGAGGGGTGCGAGCTGCTAATGTCTCGTGCTTAATTCCCTCCTTTTCGCAGTACTCTTTAACTACTGAGTTGAGAAATTCTGTTCCTCTATCTGAGCGAATTCTCTGTATCTTGATGTCCTTTTCCACACTGAGCTTTTTCAGCTTGTTGGCGATGAAGATGACCCATGTATATCTCGAGTAGTCGTCAATAACGACAAGGGCATACTTCTTGCCTCGTATAGTCACTGGAGAAACTGGCCCGAATAAATCCTTGTGCAGCAGCTGAAGGATTCCATCAGTGGAAGGTGAAGGAATAGGTGGATTGCTACTCTTTGTCTGCTTTCCCTTCAAGCATGCTTCACAATTTCTATCTTTGATAAACGATTCGTTGGGCAGTCCTCTGACTTTAGAGTTCTTGGCGAGCTTGTTCATAGTCTTGAAGTTCAGGTGGCTGAGTCTCTTGTGCCACGGCCATCACCGCCTTGTCACTAGATTTAGTACGTGCGAGCAAGCAAGCCTCGGGTTACTGCGGTTTTCCGGTTTCCAACGTAGATATTCTTCCTCCGCGAACACGATAACACTTGTTTTCCTCGTAGATTTGTCAACAATATCACGAAACCGGCGTCAAAGATTACTCTATTCGATTGTCACGGAATTGGCGGCGAAAGGAGATTATGTTGAAGTCATTCAACATATGTTACTCTTAGGACCGAGGCGGTCCCAATATTCGGTGTTCCGTATCCCCTTGTATAGCCTTTTTAGAGTTGTCACCAAACTCAGTGCAGGGACCATCTTCCCGTATGTAGTTGGTCGGCGGGCTCTTTTGATAAGTCATGTGTCTCGAGCGTGCCGTTGTCCACTATCCAAGGGTCCTTATGCACCTGCAAAACAGAAACATTTTTAGGTACCCTTTGGTTCAGTTGGGTCCTTACATGTTATTGAAAAGGAACATATTTAGTTTGATTTTTTTTTCCTTTTCGATAAATGAATAAATTTCTAATATAGAAATAAATTAAAAATTAAAAACGTTTTTGATTGATCAAATTTATTTATTAATATCAATATTGATGGATTTTTAAATAATGAGTTTTTTTTTTAATGATTTCAATTATGTTGTAATTGAATTGATGTAATAGATGAAATTGAGTTGAATTAAAATTGGATAGATGAAATTGATATAGGCGAAAATATCAAAATAGTAAAATTGGGTGGAAAATAGATTTCAATTAAGTTGAAATCAATTTGAATTGAATTTTGCATGTGCAGAACGACAGTTATAACCTTAAATTGATTGAAATTGTAAAATTACGCAATTCAATTGAAATTAATTCAATTGCCATTCTATTTTATAAATGAATAAATTTCTAATATTAAAATAAATTAAATATTAAAAACATGTTTAATTGATCAAATTTATTTATTAATATCAATATTGATGGATTTTTAAAGAATGCGTTTTTTTTTAAATAATTTCAATTATATTGTAATTGAATTGAAATTGATTTGATGTATTTGTTGAAATTGAGTTGAATCGAAATTGGATAGATGAAGTAGATATTAGCAAAAATATCAAAATAGTAAATTTGGGTGCAAAGTAGAATTCAATTAAATTGAAATCAATTTGAATTTTGCATGCACATAAAGATGGTTATATAAACTGGAATTGATTGAAATTGCAAAAATATGCAATTCAATTGAAAATGATTCAATTGCCATTTGATTTTAATATATTATATAGATAGATAGATCGATATATTTGATTTGAGATTGAAAAGAATTATAAAAATTTAATTGACTTATAGTTAAAATTGAAAGTTGACATTGAAATTGAAATTGAATTGCAATTAAAAAAGGCAAAAAAATAAATAAAAATTAAAAATCAATTGATTTAAATTCAAAGAGGCAAAATAGTAAATAAAGTTTTACAATCAACTGGAATTGATTTGAAATCCAATTGCAATTAAAACACTATTGGGTTTTATTATATATAATAGATACCGTTTGGATATATATAGTATTAGATTTGATTTGCAGTTATCATGGTTTCAAATTTGAGTCTATATATATATATATATATATATATATATATATATATATATATATATATCCTTCCGGAGAAAAAGGAACCAATCAAGAAAATATTACAAATATTGTTTTGTGGAGTATTTATTATCCCACAACGTGATCCAAAGCGGGTTCATATACAAAAGTGAATGTTCTCTTAATAGTGGAAAGAGCAAATTTTGTAATAAAGCAAAGATTTTGAATTTGTGACTTCCAAAAAATTAATTTTGTCTTAAAAGCAAACATGAAACTCATAGCCACACGTACTAACTTTTTTTTAAAGAATTACATATATATATATATATATATATATATATATATATATATATATATAAAAATTAATTTGTCCGATACGTCCAATGTGTATTATTGTTAGACAAACAAAAAATTGTAGATTAAATTTGAACGTTGTCTTCTATCCGAGGATGAATATGAAAGACTAAAATAAATTATGATATATATAATATAATCACCCGCTAATCTTTGAAACCTTAAAGGATTTAGATTACGACCCTATAAATTAAACTTACATGAATACATAATTCATGCATCATTAATCACTTGTTCGCGAATTAATCTCGTTTAATTCTTCTTTCTCCACTCAACAACTAAACTACTTTTCTCTCTTCGATGGGTTTTTTAGACTCTCTGGTAACCAACTTGGCCGGGTTGAGTATCAAAGAATCTCCGGCACGGCAGCAGCTTCCCGATGAGTACGAACTTCTGGAACTGATCAGCAACGAGGGTTCTGGCGGCATCGTGTACAGATGCCGCGACAAGAACACGAACGAGATCGTGGTGGTGAAGAAGCTGTTCCGCCGGGTCGAATTCGACATCCTCAAAATCCTCCCACCCCACCCCTGCATCGTGGAATTGAAGAAGGTGCCGGTGGATGCCGATAACGGCAAATTCGTAACGATGGAGTCTATGGAGGACGACTTGGACGGATATCTGGACTTAACGGAGGAGCCCCTGACGCCGTTGGAAGCAAAGGAAATAATGTCGCGTATACTTGAGGGCGTTAGGTTTCTTCACGAGAACCAAGTGATGCATAGGGATCTGAAGCCCGGCAACATTCTCGTCAACCACAAGAACAAGTTGGAGGTGAAGATATGCGACTTCGGTTCTTCGGCCCGGTTCGGACAGGGACGACAACCAGGGTTTCGTGTTTTTGGTACTCGTGGGTACAATGCTCCCGAAGTACTTGTTGAGGAATCGTGGCCGTACACGTGTGCGGTCGACATGTGGTCAGTTGGATGCATCATGGCGGAGTTGGTGTGGAAGAAGCAGGCGTTTCCTGGAGAGGAATGGAAATCAGATGAATCAGAAGCGGCGGATGAATCGGAAGCGGACTCGGAAGCGGATATTGCTGAGCAGATTGAACGCATATACGAGAAGCGGCCATTGATTAGGGAGAAGATGGAGGCGGTGAAGGATTGTCCTGCTGGGCTTGACTTGCTCGAGAAGCTTCTGGAGATGGATCCGAACATGAGGATTACAGCAGCTGAGGCACTCGACCATCCTTGGTTCAAACAAGTTGATTAAATATTTTTATAAATCTTATTAATTACACCTGGATATAGGGGATTTAGGGTCAAATTGTATACAATTCCACTTTTTTAATTTAATATATATATTATAAAATTCATTATAAAATTTGCTCCCTTCAAAATTCATTGTATTTTTAGAGGCCAGTCACAAGCCCTACTCCTTTAGTTTTCCATGATTAAGTTCAAGAACATGATTTTACATACGGTAGCGGATGTTGTTTCCTCATCACACACACACACAAAAACAAACATGATTTTACATCACAGCTCTAATCTTGTAATAAAAAACATAGTTAATCAAAGCAGTTGGATCAAACAGAAACTAGTCCTATGCAGTTTTAGTCCGGCATGAATCAACAAAGTTATTCAATGATTCCCACAAATGGTTTTTTACTATATGTGTAGAGGAACTGCATATCACCTTTCATCTGCCGTTAGGCTCCGCAGCCACGGCCCGACACGCGATCTGCTCGACGAATTTCGTGAGGCGAACGTGCTTCGCAGCCCACTGCTCAGCCAGCTTCTGCTCCTTCATCTCTGCCTCCCTTCTCAGTCCAGCTAGCTGCTCTCTGTATTCACCTTCAATATGGTCTAGCATGGCCTTTTGCTCTTCCATTAACGCTTTCACTTTAGTTTCAATCTCCTCCATCTTCTCCCTCTTTCGGTTAGCTTTCTCCGACTCCAGTTGCAGCTCCACCCTCTTCAACCTCCATGCTGCTTCTTTCCTATGTGCAGACCAAGCCCGGTGGCCTTCTTCCAGCTCCCGACAGCATTCAACGAGTTCAGGAACGAGCATGTTATCCCCGACTAACGATCCAATCCCAAGAGATGGAATACTATTGTTCATCACACCATGATCAGATGTTTGTAGCCAAGGGATGGGTGGTGTAGGTGGCACGGTTAGGGGCGAAAGGGTCAAAGTCACGGATGGAGAGACGGGTCGGACAGATGGAGCCGAGCTGGAACTAGCTAGCCACGGAGGAAGAGCGGAGGGTGGAGGCTGATCGGAGTGGAGAAACCCGCCGTTAGAAGATGGCATTCTGATTGGTGATGATGTTGTGTTGTGCTCCTTCACAAGCTTCTCGGCAAAGGTTTCTAATAAATGGTCGTATTTGCCCTCCTCTAGTGGCTCGACGTTCTTGTTGTTCTCCTTCTGCTCACGCTGCTGCTTCTCCTTGAAGACCTCCCACCACTTGCCTAGTCTCTTGGCAGTTCGGCCAGGGACCTCAGCTGCGATTTTCTTCCACTTGTTGCCGTGTTTGGCCTGCAGGTTGATGACGAGGGACTGCTCCTCTTCGGTGAGGGATCCTTTCTTGATTCCGGGTTTGAGATAGTTCTTCCACCTTTCTAAGCAGGATTTTGAGTCGCGGTTGAGGGGCTCATTCATACGCTCTGAGACGAGGTGCCAGTCTCTCGGGCCATACTGCTTCACGTAGGCGCTCAGCAATGCATCCTCTTCAGGCCGCCACCGCTGCCTTTCCTTCATCTCCCACCACAGACTCTGTCCATGACCTCAAACTCTTCATAATTGTCTGATAGCATGACACAAATTAGCAAACTACGAACCTTGTTTTATCGAATCAATCAGCATATTTAATCTAGCAAAAGAAAAGTACACCATTGACATGAATATGCTATAGAGATGAGTTCAATCAAACATTCAGATAAACCGAGACATAGGAAAGAAAGACAGAAGCATACAAATTACAGTATCACATAGATATCATAAGACGAATGAAAACACTAAGCAATGATTCTTGATCTTTGATTGAGATATAAGTAGTTCCCACTGGAGTTCTTTCCATATGGATTGGAATTAACTAATCCAAATGCAACAATAATCAACTACCTACAACATAGGAAAAATCTATAGAATGATCAAGAACATTCACAGCAAAAGATAGCTAAATCTGGATAAATTGGGCTAAATTATTCTGAAATTGAAGGTGCAAATGATTGAACAAACACAATTTTCAATCTACAGTTCTAAACTTTTATTCATCTTACAAAGCCATACGAGCAGCTGCTTGCAGACACAAGTGCACAAACTGGTCATGTTTTGAGAAACGTGAATCGAAAGTGCAAAGACTAAATTAGAGAAATCTTAATAATTTTAATAAAGACGAAACAAGGAAACAACCACAAGAAAATATGATAAGATGCAAGAATCCATGAAAAGTACTGCAAATTTTCAAGAATGCACCATTAAGTTAATCTGGCAGAGATTAAAATTTTCCACAGAGAAACAAACGTTCGCATGAGCATACATTATAAAAGAAGAAGTCTTTCTTTAGCGGAATTGAAGTTAGGAAGGCAAGAAAGAAGAGCAAAACCTTGAAGAAGAGCGAAGCTCACACTAGTGTTCAAGAAACTCTGTTTTCTCCACAGCCCATTTCTGAAATGCAGACAAAAATACAAGCTTTACTACTAGCCCTAGGAGAGAAGAAAAGACTCCCTTTCCGCCCAAGGGTGGAGATCTGGCAAGCAGAGCAGATAGCAAGAAAGCAAACAAGATTCACGCGAAAGAGAAGGTAAAAACGAGAAGTATCAAACAAGTGGATTCTTCCTCTTCCTAAAAGTTGTGATCCTGACGTAGTTATGTCTGAGCTAAAATGGCTACACATATAACAAAGAGAAAGAGGCAAACCCAATTATAAGCTTATCACAGTCACTAGTTCTGTTTTTTTGCTTTCAGATACTCCCTTCCGTCCCGTTATTTGTGGCTCAATTGATTTCGGCACGTGAATTAAGAGAGAGTAGATGATGAAGTATGAGAGAGGTGTAGATGATAAAGTATGAGAGAGAAGATGAGTAAGATAGTGAGAGAGTATGAGAGAAATAATGATAAAGTAGGAGAGAGAATGTAATAAAGTAGGAGAGTGAAGATAGAATATAAAATATGATAATAATTTTTTACTAAATTAGGAAAGTGGACACAAATAATGAGATACTCTTTTTGAAAAAGTGAGCCATAAATAGCGGGATGGATGGAGTAATAAATATAGAATGCAATAAAATACACCTTTGTCTGAGAGGAAGGCGAGTAAAGAAAAGTGGAGAGAGGGCAAAGCTAGGGCGTCAATGAGAGAGAGAGAGAGAGAAATAATGGGGAAAATCCCCCAAGCGTACGATAGTCTAGGTCTTTGCAACTATCACCATCAAGGTATAGGGGGTGATATTTCACTGCTCACCTTTAAATTTTCTCACTCTTACTTTTTCCCATTTTCTGCAAAACCTGTCCCTCGACGTGACTAGACTACTAGACCCTGAGTGTGACAACATTGATGCCCAACCGAAACCCAATCCAATCCAATCCACCATTTTCTTAATACCATATTCTAACAATTCTTATGTAAATCAAATCAAATGTAGCCGAGATTCCCATTAATCCAAGCATCCAAGGAGACAAAATCAATCAACAAACATAATCTCGATGATGAAATTGAAGATGTGGTGATTTTGCCCATACCGTATTTGGTTGGATCGGCGAGGGTGGGCCCAGCGGGGACTGGTGGTGGGGGGACTGTAGTCCGGGTTTCACGGCATAAGGAGACGAAATTGATGAAGACATGACCTTCTGTCCCAAACCCAGTATTGTCAGTGATACGTTACGTCTGTTTTTTTCCCCTACTCGCTCCAATTTCTTTCATTTCAATTTTTCCCTTATCCTCTCCCATTTTAATCCTCTAAATTCCCATTTTCACCCAACAATTTCTATTTATTCCCACGTCACCCAACTTTTTTTTAAGAAATACTGAACAGTTACTTTTTTTTTCTTCTTTTTTACGAAAATAAAATAAAATTAATAGAGAGCATCAACATAAACAAATAATCATGGAGGGATCCAATGAAGACCAAATCGTGTATAATTATGATTTTTGTATTTTTATATTGTAGAAAAAAACTAACATTTTGCCTCCAATAGTTACATAATTTGTGACACCTACCAAAAATAGAGTAGTATGAAATACTAACAAATATACAGATAATCAGACATATTACTATCACAGAAGAGTGGATATAAGTCCACGTGGGATGGCATAGCCGTAGCGGTGAAAGTGAGTGGCCCGAGACTAATAGATCATGGAATTCAAATCCAACTGAAAACACTATATTTGTATCTGTCACCCTATCATCATAAGTTTAGTTTAACTCTCAAGAGTTGTTCCAAATCATACAAAATCACAAACCATTTCGATATTTTTTGAAAAATTACTAATTCACTCCAAATATTAAGTTACTAGGTTTTAATTGAGACTCGGTGATGACACAATTTGACAGTCTTGAAGATTGAGCTGAATTTTGGCCGTCAGGGCAGCCAATATCGGCATCTTAAATTTCTAAATTAGGTCAACTTAGTTTTCCATACTCTGCAACGTAATATTTGTCATGTTTCGAAGAGACAAGGAGGTTTAGCACCAGAATATTTTTAACCATTTCGATGTAATATAATTTTCATATCAATATTGAATCAATAGATTCTATTTCGAAACATTAAAAATTTATTTAGTCTGATACTTGTCTTGCTGCTAGCTGTTTCACGAGACATCACAGCTACCCTAAGCTCTTAGGGATGAGTCGAAACATATCTTTCTCGTATAATGAGAGAGACAGAGAGAGAACGGACTATTATATTAAGATAAATTTTGGTGGAATTATAATATCAAATACGTACCATGAAAATTAAAAAAATATATACATCATTACTTTGTTCATAACTAAAATATTATTATTAATGATTCTTTTTTACGAGAATAAGACACCATCAGTATTTACATTAGGGTATAATAAATAAGTTCGACTTACAGTAATGTAAATTACCTGCATTAACCATTTTTCTTTGATTGATAATGTAATAAGGGGGATGTGCAGAAATGTACAAAACAAACATGTGAAAATGCAAAAATATACATGAGATTCCATAATTGCAAAAATGTACATTTTGTCCTCTGAAACCTATAAAGTTAGGTAGGTTAATAGGTTTTTATTTCCTCTTACTTTGTCTTGTCTTTTACTTATTTAATTCTCTGTTGACTTTCATTTTTTTTTTCCTTCTGCAGCCTTTTAAATTATAAAAAAAAACGTATTCTTTTTTGCATTTAAAAATAAAATATGGTATTTAAAATAAAATATGGTCCGATCGATCGGCCTTGGCCGATCGATCGGACAAAGATTTTTAAATTTTTTTTATAATTTAAAAATAAAATATGGTCCGATCGATCGGCCTTGGCCGATCGATCGGACATATAGCATTAAAATAAAATATGGTCCGATCGATCGGCCTTGGCCGATCGATCGGACAACATTTTAAATTTTTTTTTATAATTTAAAAATAAAATATAGGCCGATCGATCGGACCAATTTTTTTTAAGTCTGGATCGATTTATTTTTTTTTACATTTTTATTTTCATGCTAGCCTTTTTTTGTCTTCATGCATGCGAGAATAATTTCGTCCTCATGCGGCTTTTTTTTAGTTTTTTAATCAAGAATTTTACGTAAATAGTATATTTACGAGAGAAAAAAAAAATCTGGAAAAGATATTCACTTACCTTTTTACCTAGTGACATGCAATAAAGTTGCGAGAAAAAGCGAACTCTATACACGGTAGGAGGAATCGATTCTTTTCCTCTTCACACGCAACACAAGTATACTCTTCTATGATTATTTTCAGATGCAAAAAAATTTAACTCTATAACAAGGAGAGCAAGACACGGAGGGTGCGAGAGAGCGAAAATTTTATTTCAGAGCAAGGGAGCGAGGGTCCTTTAAACACGAGAGAGAACGAGAGCGAGGGAGCGAGAGTGTGAAACAATTTTAAAGGTAACCTATTCCATAAATTGTTATATTTGTTGCTTGATTTTAGGTAAATATCTATGTATTATTTTGAGGGCGTATGATTTTCTTTGATTTGAGGAGTAAATATGTACGTATGATTTTAGCTTTATTTGAGGGTAAATATCTATGCTTGATTTGAACGAATTTTTTTCTTGATTTTGCTTGATTCGAGGAGTAAATATGTACGTATTATTAGTTATAAAATATCTTATGTGTTGTTCTCCGCATGTTAGCTTATCTTTGCTCTCCGCATGTTAGCTTATCTTATGTGTTGTTTACGGAGTACTAAGTTTGGTTTTGCGGAGTACTAAGATAGTTTTTTCTTTTTTAATTCTTTCCGGATGGCTACCCTGGACACGTGTAATCGTAAAGTATGGAGGTTGTTTCTTGGGTTCGGATTACAAAGGTGGGGATGAACAGCTTGCCCCACTTCGGATCGACCAATTAACATTGTTATCCTTAAGGGCAAGCATCGAAGCCCGTACACAAATTAACTCACGGCTTACCCCCTATGCGCTTTATTCGTTGGAGCATCTTGCCGGATCCGGAAAGTTGATTAAGTCATTAATGATGACGGATGATGACTTGGTTCGACTTATCAACTTAGAGACCGATCCAACCGTTTGTTTGCGTCGTTTTGACGGTGATCGTGCTTAAACATCACAACAAGGAGATTACGTCCCTTCATTTGATTACCAATTTAGTTTCCCAAATATGTTTGGTGATGCATATGGTCAAAGCGGAGCTGCATATGAGTTTGGAAGGCAAGAACAACAACCGGAGCAAGAAGAAGAAGAGCAACAAGAGGAGCAAGAAGAAGCGAACGGCGGGATCAAGGTGCGAATGATAATAACGATGATGATGATGATACGTATGACGAGGATTATACGGCGGAGGAAGAGGAAGAGGATGAGGAAGACGAACATGTTGTCGCTAAAAACTTTTATGGAACCATGTATGAGTTTGCATCATGGATTCGTGGGGAAGGCGGTTTAAACCGGCTAATGACACTTCTAGAGCGACCCACGCGAACGAGGCGGTTGCCCTACAAGACGAAGATAATGAAGTTGTTGACGAAGTCGAAATTGGCTAGTGCCAATTATTCCGCCAGGTCAAGCAGGTGTCATTGGTTGTACGGATATAGAGAAGATTGAAGAGGGCATTCTCGGAAACGGCAACATCTTTTGGACGAAGGACGCCCTAACAATAGCCGTTGGTCTCTGGCATTTAGAGTGTCGACGGTCTTATAAAGTGAAGAGGGCAAGTCCTCGGTATCGGTGGTTTGAATGTACGTTGGGCGATCTTTGTCCATTCGAGTACGTGCACGACATAATGGTATGTATTGGACAATTTACGATTTTGTGCCGGAGCACGGATGTCGATGCGACTTTGATAATGCCGGACCGATCACCATTCTTTGCGAAGACTATCGGAGCCTATTTTGGGCAAAGAATGCGTATGGAGGGAACGATGTTGCGACCTCGAGACATGATCAATGAGATGCGTCTGAAATTTGGTGTGAAGGTGGAGTATTATAAGGCCCTGCGTGCTAGAAATAATGCGATTCAATTGATTTATGGGAGTCACGAAGACTCGTACAAGATGCTCCCTCGATATTTGCACATGTTGAAGCGGGTAAACCCCGGAACGGTAACTAATCTTCGTGTCGACGGCGACGGGAGGTTCGAGTACGCGTTTGTTGCATGGGGCCGTGCATCCCCGCATTTATGTGGCATTTAAGGAAGGTGATTGTAGTTGATGGAACTCACCTCGAAGGGAAAGAATACCGGCATTCTCTTTCTTTGCATGCTTACTAAAGACCGCAACGAACGGCTTGTACCGCTCGCCATTGGCATTGGACCAATTGAGAACAATGACTCGTGGGCGTGGTTTCTCTGAGAATCTTAAGCGAGTGTACGGTTCGAGCGGTGACCTGCGATCGTGTCCGACCAGCACGTCGGTATTAAAAATCTTTGTCGAAGCGGTGTTTCTCGGAGTTCCTCACCGCCTTTGCAACGTCCATCTTAATAACAAGCTCACTTCTTACAAGAATGAAGTACCCTACATGTTCCGTCAGGCAGCCACTGCATACCGTGAGTCGGAGTTTAGGAAGTACATGGCATCAATCCTCGTGGCGAGTGAAGGAGCATACAACAAGCTGATAGAAATTGTGTCGAGTCTTTCAACGGAAGACTTTTGTGGGCCCGTCGATTGCCGATTTGCTCGATGATAGACACGATACGAGCAATTATGGAGTCATGGTGGGATGAAAGGCGTCAACTGCTGAGTGAGAATAGCCATTTGTTGGTGGACGTTGCGAAGAGGAAGTTAAGCGCGCAGATTGAACTTGCACGCTCATATACTGTCACCTTAACCGCCAGAGGAAGATACAAAGTCAACGACGGGAGAAATCACAACTATAAGGTGGATTTGGAGAACCATACGTGCACGTGTCACGAATTTGATATGGACCTAATACCATGCTCCCACGCGCGCTTTGCGATTCCGTATGAATTCTTTTACACTTTTTAATCACTTATTATATATCTAACACATTTTTTGTTTGATAACGGGGAGAGCGGAGACCAATTTTACAACTATGTCCACGAGTATGTACACTACAAGCAACCACGGGGATATTTACGAACATCACTTTAATTCGTTACTCGCATTGGAGCTTTGGACCATTCCCGACCATATTCGAGATGCGGATCCATTGTTACCACCCCTAGCGAAGCGTCGGGCCCGGTCGCCCAAAGCGAAGACGTTACCGATCGGGAGCGGAGGCCTCCACAAGCTCAACTCAAGGTCGTAGCGAGAAAGTGTGGTGTTTGTCACGAAAGAGGCCACACAAGGAGGACATGTTCGGCGAGGGAGACACAAGATTAAATTTGTGGTGTCTTAGTTCAAGTTTATTTGTGCCTATATTATTTGAAGTATGAAGTTTGTTTAACGAAACCATAAATTGTTGAAACCCTAATCCGGTATGGTTGTTTAACGAAACCCTAAATTGCCGATCCATGGATCGGACTATTTAATTAGATTTACATTCACTAATTAAAAAATAAAAAAATAAAAATATATATGTTCCGATGGATCGGCCATACCCATTTACATATATATATATTTTTAAAATTTACGACATTTATATATATATATTTATAATTTTTTTTTAAATATTATATATCGTGCCGATCGATCGGGCCGTGCCGATCGATCGAACGTATAATTTTTTTTTTTTTTTAAATTCACGACATTTATATATATATATATATATATGTATTTATAATTTTTTTTAATATTGTGTAATTTGTGTGCCGATCGATCGGGCGTGCCGATCGATCGGCACATATATTTTTTTAATTTTTTTTTTAAAATTTACCACATTTATATATATTTTTTTTTAAAATTTATATTTTATATGTTCCGATCGATCGGACAAGGCCGATCGATCGGAACGGTTATCTTAAATATATAAATTTTAATTTTTTTTAATTAGTTGAGTTTTAAAATTTTTAATATGGCCCGATCGATCGGACAAGGCCGATCGATCGGACCATATATAAATTTTAATTTTTTTAATTTTAAGTAAAAACGTGACGGTGTGTGACACCGTCACAATATATTATTTTATTGAAATTTGACTATAAAACTATTCGTGCCGAGAGCTGTATATACAATCAATCCGACCGATAACATGATTAGGGGATACCCAACTACTTAATAACATCTAATTAAAAGTATATATTTTAATTTGCGTCCCATCGGGCACAAATAAACGCAATCTGAAATATATATGTAATAATATATATATATATATATATATATATTTTTTTAATTTATGAATATATATATATATATTATTGTATTTATATATATTTTATATATATATATTTTATATTATGAAATATTATATAAATATTTATATATAAATATTTTATATTTATATATATTAATATTTTATATATTTGTGTGCCGATCGATCGATCGGTGTGCCGATCGATCGGCACATATATATATTTTTTTAAAATTTACGACATTTATATATATATATTTATAATTTTTTTTAAATATTATATATCGTGCCGATCGATCGGGCTGTGCCGATCGATCGGAACGTATAATTTTTTTTTTTTAAATTCACGACATTTATATATATATATATATATATATATATATATATATGTATTTATAATTTTTTTTTAATATTGTGTAATTTGTGTGCCGATCGATCGGGCCGTGCCGATCGATCGGCACATATATTTTTTTTAATTTTTTTTTTAAAATTTACCACATTTATATATATATTTTTTTTAAAATTTATATTTTATATGTTCCGATCGATCGGACAAGGCCGATCGATCGGAACGGTTATCTTAAATATATAAATTTTAATTTTTTTAATTAGTTGAGTTTTAAAATTTTTAATATGGCCCGATCGATCGGACAAGGCCGATCGATCGGACCATATATAAATTTTAATTTTTTAATTTTAAGTAAAAACGTGATTTGTGGCCATTTGTCATCACGTATTATTTTATTGAAATTTGACTATAAAACTATTCGTGCCGAGAGCTGTATATACAATCAATCCGACCGATAACATGATTAGGGGATACCCAACTACTTAATAACATCTAATTAAAAGTATATATTTTAATTTGCGTCCCATCGGGCACAAATAAACGCAATCTGAAATATATATGTAATAATATATATATATATATATATATATATATATATATATTTTTTTATTTATGAATATATATATATATATTATTGTATTTATATATATTTTATATATATATTTTTTATATTATGAAATATTATATAAATATTTATATATAAATATTTTATATTTATATATATTAATATTTTATATATTTGTGTGCCGATCGATCGGGCTGTGCCGATCGATCGGCACATATATATATATTTTTTTAAAATTTACGACATTTATATATAGATATTTATAATTTTTTTTTAAATATTATATATCGTGCCGATCGATCGGGCTGTGCCAATCGATCGGAACGTATAATTTTTTTTTTTTAGAATTCACGACATTTATATATATATATATATGTATTTATAATTTTTTTTAAATATTGTTGTGTGCCGATCGATCGGGCTGCCGATCGATCGGCACATATATTTTTTTAATTTTTTTTTAAAATTTACCACATTTATATATAATTTTTTTAAAATTTATATTTTATATGTTCCGATCGATCGGACAAGGCCGATCGATCGGAACGGTTATATTAAATATATAAATTTTAATTTTAAGTAAAAACGTGGCATTTTGTGACATCCGTCACGGCTATATATTATTTTATTGAAATTTGACTATAAAACTATTCGTGCCGACAACCGTATATACAATCCAATCCGACCGATAGGATGATTAGGGGATACCCCAACTACTATTCATTAAAACCCCAAATACTATTCCTCTAAACCCTCAAAACCCTTGATCAAAACCCCAAATACTATCGATCGGAACCTAAAAAAATCGAATTCGAGCAAGGAAAAGTGATATACGAAGAGGATATTGATGATATCATTAATAACCTTGAAATATAATCATAGAGACATAATAAAAAAAAAAATTCCACTTCTTCTCATATTTTGAAAAATGAGTTCATTTTTTGTATAAAGTCATAAGTACTTATATCATTCAAGAATGATTCATGTTTAATTTTGCTAATGTATAGATATATATAAAGCTTTATTACACTATTTCATAATATTCCCCTAAAATATTTATCAAATATTTATTTTAAAATTTATAATTTTTTATGAGTTTATTTCAATTATATTGATTTTTTAAATATAATTTTGATTATTAATAACATCCTAATTTAAAAAAAAATATAATATGGTCTGATCACGATCTTTTGATTATTTAGAAGATTTTGATTATTTATAAATTTTGATTATTTTAGAAATTTTGATTATTTAGAAAATTTGATTATTTAGAAAATTTGCTTATTTAGAAATTTAGAAATTTTGATTATTTAGAAATCAACAGTAGCTCATCCGTAATTTTAATATATTTAGAATTTTACAAATTTAAAATTCAAAAAAATATTGTGCCGATTTGAGTATATATATATATATTTTTTTTTATTTATGTATATATATATTTTTATATTATTGTGCCCGATCGATCGGGATGTGCCGATCGATCGGCACGTATAATTTTTCTTAATAATATATCTATATATTTATATATTTATATATTTATATATTGTATATTTATATTATATTTATATTACATATTATATTATATTTATATTATATTGTATATTATATTGTATATTGTATATTATATTTATATTTAGATATTATAGTGCCGATCGATCGGGCTGTGCCGATCGATCGGCACGTAAATATATTTTATATTATATTTGTATATTATATTTATATTATATTTGTATATTATATTTATCTATATATTTATATATTTATATATTTATATATTGTATATTTATATTATATATTTATATATTTATATTATATATTTATATATAATATAAATATATTGTATATTATATTTATATTACATATTATATTATATTTATATTATATTGTATATTATATTGTATATTGTATATTACATATTATATTGTATATTATATATATATTTAGATATTATAGTGCCGATCGATCGGGGATCGGCACGTAAATATATTTTATATTATATTTGTATATTATATTTATATTATATTTGTATATTATATTTATCTATATATTTATATATTTATATATTTATATATTGTATATTTATATTATATATTTATATATAATATAAATATATTGTATATTATATTTATATTACATATTATATTATATTTATATTATATTGTATATTATATTGTATATTGTATATTACATATTATATTGTATATTATATTTATATTTAGATATTATAGTGCCGATCGATCGGGGATCGGCACGTAAATATATTTTATATTATATTTGTATATTATATTTGTATATTATATTTATATTATATTTGTATATTATATTTATATATGTGCCGATCAAAATACAATGTTTCAAAACACTTCAAAATTCATACATAGTTCTAAAATTCATACATTAATGTTTCATTCATACACACTTCAAATTCATACATTACCAATATCACACATTTCAAAACATTTTACTGACCATCCAATTACGATATTTCACCATGTTTCGCTCTTCATTACCCCATACCCGAGTGGGAAAACCGGTGAGGAGACGCTCTATAGTCATGCATGTAAATACCCCGCAACTATACGCATCCAATTGCAAGTTGCGCTCTTCATCATCCATAAGCACAACTGAGGGCCTCTTACCTCCGGGGAATGGATAACCATATGCATTACACGCCCAATAGTTCCCGTGCAATAAGAATCGCGCTATACATTTCCGGAAAGCTATAAGGCATTTGACGCGCCAATTGAATACATTTGGATCTCTAAAATCATTTTTAGAGTCAAACATCTCAAGCTTCCAATCGAAATACATAACCGCAATACGAACCAATGGTGTGCTTTGCCAAGATTGGAAATATGATCTACAATAGATATAAATATATAATTTAGAACCTTAAAATTATTATATATAAAATATATAAATAGTACTCACATATTTGGCGGAGTACCAATCCCTTGTCCCAAGTTACGGATTCCCCATCACGCACTGCAAATCCTCCTCTTTCGGAACCCATTTATAATCGTTATCATTCTCGTGTCTTTTACTTTCTGGATTCTTCACGCCCTTGACCCACGCATTCACAATACTCATCTATAAACAATTATTCAATGATAAAATTAAACTAAACAAATACCAGATCGGCAAAAAATACTCGAATATGAAATATACTTACAAACACTGTAGAGTCCGCTACGACTGTGTATTGGGCATCTGGAGTCATGGGTAGGTTACCTTGAGCTAGCCTGACCCGCAGTGACTGGATATAGCAGTTTATCATCTCACAATCCATTTCAGAATCAATTTTTAGAAAATCCTTGAACCATTCTCGTTGAAGTGGAAAACCATCTGGACGTCGAAAGGCCAAGGTTTCACTGGACAAATACTGCTCAAAACTCTGAGCCAACGAGTTACTCGGCTCAAACATATCCTACAAAAGACAATTATTAAATTAGGAAAAGAAATTAAAATAATTGAAAAATTCTCTTACCAACTCGCCGCCAGGTTCTACATCCATAGCCTGACCATGCTGATTAAAGGTCGGTGGTGCGGGCTCATCCCACCGGGGCCACCGCGTAGCTCGAGCGTGCCGGCTATATCCGGGCCGAAATGACATATTACTTCTATCCAGCGGCTCCTCACACCTACCGACTAGCTCTCGACTCGTAGTCCGATGATAATCATCAATTCTATTCATCATATTTTGCTCGCATCTTTCAAAATTTTCTTCAATAGATCGACGTATCATGGCCTCTATTCTTGGGTCAAGAAAACTAGATGTCTCACCAACGGCTAATAATTATCACAGAAGAGGACGGTTATTAAAAGAGGAATTGACCAGAAAATTTTTACTGTTAATTTAAGTTTATTACCTGATGCATCTCTAGCTGCTGATGAACATGCTTGTGTACGGCGGGCCCGCCTCTGAACTCTCCTACTCTCTACCACAGTGTGCTCCTCCTCTTGCTCCTCCTCCTCACCGACAACTCCTCTACTCGAACTACGTCTGCTCTCCTCGGTGCGCCTGATCAATATACGCTGTCCATCTTGGTCATATTGCGCCGGCTGTAGGGGATTCAAGGGCACAGGAAAGTGTAGACCAAATGGATTACTACCAACTGCACTCTGCCAATATGGACAATTCTCCTCAATCTCGGTCGGTACTAACATTTCATACACTACCGAGTCTCTCATCTGAAATACGTAATATTTGTGCATTACATATTAATAAGAAAATCCATAACATATTCAATCGCTTAATAAATAATAAAAAAATTATTACCCGGCGCTTAAAAAAACGGGCTATATCACGGCGATCGGGCGTCATTAAACGACCACCGTAAATAACGAGGATAACCATCGGGATTTAGAAGGGTCGCACAACGAGCTCCAAAACTTGGAATGGCCTCATATGCCCACACCTATATTACAATATAAATATATCGAATTATTTCAACTAATAAAAAATTATAAATTAGTAATAATTAAGTTGTCAACAAATATTATACCCGTCATCGCCCAAATCGGCCCGTAGAGATTATACTTAGATCCTACGAGGTCCAAGGAATTTGGCACGTAATCGAGGTAGTGCAACATGGCCTCGTAGGTAAAAGCACCCCATGGGAACGCATTCCATTGGTCCATATCATCGGCCCAATACCCATATCCATGTATCAATTTTCTTAGTCTCTGCGGGAGCATAGAACCGAAGAAAAGAGCTAAAATATTCGACAACTTAATCAAGTCATCATCCGAAACGCCATCGGGCTCATAGTTACAAAACCGGTTTAACAAGTGCTTTGCTTCAATCGGTCTCCCACCATTGAATCTATCGTAGACCCCGATTGAGTAGGATGATAAAATGCGACATGTCAAAACTACACTCGCCGAACATGAGCCCAGGTAACCAATGCAAACTCCGGATGAGAGAAACGGATGTTCGACCAACATAATTAAACCAAACCTCCGAAGGTCGTACCGAAATCTCATAGCATAATAGGCGGTGAAGAGCCCGCATAGCATTCTTACCTTCCGGCCAACCCACTATGCCCCCGAACCGCCCGCAAACAAACCGTTTGATTAAATCCACACCACCCCGCAAACCTAATTTCGTCTAATCAAAGTCCCTAAATTATGCTTATAATATATTGTGATCCTCGGAGAAACGTCTCGTAGTGCTAGTCGTTTAAAATTGACCTATATATAACAATTAATATTTAATTAAATTATAATTAACAGTTATAATAATTAAAAATAAACTCAAAAAAAAAAAAAAAAAAAAAATGAAACCGGGTCGGACCGGTTCGGACCGGTCGAGCCGGTCGGCGTGAGTATCGACCCAATGATCCAATTTCGTTAAATTCACAATAAGCAAGGATAGACATGAAGCACAATGGCCGACTTACATAGAAATATGGCATAAAGAAAAACATTAACGTAACGAGCAAAACTTCAAAAGTAGCAATCATCTTAAATCAACACGTTAAATTTCTTAAGACTAAATTATGAAATCTAAGTATAGCGATGAATCGGCTTTCAAGCAAATCCCTCGAGAAAATATTCAATCTTTCGATCCACATGTCAATTCTCTATGAACATAGCAAAGACAAATTTCGAGTAATGGGCATACGCAATTAAATTATAATTAACGGTTATAATAATTAAAAATAAACTCAAAAAAAAAAAAAAAAAAAAAAAAAAAACGTGCTGATCGGTCGACCGGTTCGGACGGTTCGAGCCGGTCGGCCAGCGGTGGTAGTATCGGCCGCCGCTTCAACCATTTTTTCCGGCGATTTCTACCTCAATTTCACCAATTTTCACCCAATCTAAACAAATCTATATTATACACACTAAACCCAACATATATATTTCATAAAAAATCACTTTTAAACATGTAATTATACATTAATTTCACATCTAAAATTTAATTTTATTTCAAAATAAATACTAACCTCTTCCATTATTACGAGCGGTTTCGAGCGGTCTGAAAGATCTTAGGCGTGCCGATGTAAGTAGCTTTGGTGCCGTCGATTCAATGTGCCGATTTGAGTGTGCCGAAGTGTGGTGTGTGTGTGTGCCGATCGGTGTGTGCCGATGGTGTGTGTGTGTTTAGTGTCGGTGTGTGTGTGTGCTAATAATATATATATATATATATATTTTTTTTTATGAATATATATATATATATGTATATTTATATATATATTTTTTATTGTATTTATATATATTTTATATATATATATTTTATATTATGAAATATTATATAAATATTTATATATAAATATTTTATATTTATATATATTAATATTTATATATTTGTGTGCCGATCGATCGGCCGTGCCGATCGATCGGCACATATATATATATTTTTTTTAAAATTTAAACATTTATATATATATATTTATAATTTTTTTTTTTAAATATTATATCGTGCCGATCGATCGGGCTGTGCCGATCGATCGGAACGTATAATTTTTTTTTTTTTTTTTAAATTCACGATATATAAATATATATATATGTATTTATAATTTTTTTTTAATATTGATAATTTGTGTGCCGATCGATCGGGCTGTGCCGATCGATCGGCACATATATTTTTTTAATTTTTTTTTTTTAATTTACGACATTTATATATATATATATATATATATTTATAATTTTTTTTTAAATATTATATCGTGCCGATCGATCGGGCTGTGCCGATCGATCGGAACGTATAATTTTTTTTTTATTTTTTAAATTCACGATATATAAATATATATATATATATGTATTTATATTTTTTTTTTAATATTGATAATTTGTGTGCCGATCGATCGGGCCGTGCCCGATCGATCGGCACACATATATTTTTTTAAATTTTTTTTTAATTTACGACATTTATATATATATATATTTATAATTTTTTTTAAATATTATATATCGTGCCGATCGATCGGGCTGTGCCGATCGATCGGAACGTATAATTTTTTTTTTTAAATTTACGACATTTATATATATATATATATATTTATAATTTTTTTTAATATTATGTAATTTACGTGCCGATCGATCGGGCCGTGCCGATCGATCGGCACATATATTTTTAAATTTTTTTTTTTTTAATTTACGACATTTATATATATATATAAATATTTTTAATTTTTTTTAAATATTATGTATCATGTGCCGATCGATCGGGCCGTGCCGATCGATCGGCACGTATAATTTTTTTTTAATTTACGAAATTTATATATTTTTTTAACTAGTGCCGATCGATCGGGCTGTGCCGATCGATCGGCACGTATAATTTTTTATTATATATATTTATATTTATATATATTTATATGTGCCCGATCGATCGGGCTCGATCGGGCTGTGCCTATCGATCGGGCACGTATAATTTTTATATATATTTTTATATCGATCGCATAATTTTTTTTAAAATTTATGTATATTTTTATATATAGTGCCGATGCCGATCGATCGGCACATATAATTTTTTTTATTTTATATATAATTTTATTTTCGTCCGATCGGGCACAAATAATTTTTTTTAATTAATGTATATATATATATATATATATATATTTAATTATAACCGATCGATCGGAAGGTGCCTAAATTAAATTATGATTCAAAAATTTCCTATATTAAATTTTCAAAATTTCCTAATTAAATTAACAAAATTACCTAATTAACAAAACCGGTTTTTCGATAAATTATCAAAATTGCCTAATTAAATTAATGAAATTGCCTAAATTAAATTAATGAAATTGCAAAAAATAAATTCTCGAAATTGTCTAACGAAAATGCCTAAATTAAATTAATGAAATTGCTTAAATTAAATTATCAAAATTGCATAAATTTTGTAAATTAAATTTACTAAAATATTAAAATTTCCTCAAATTCAATTCATTAATTAAATTAACAAAATATTAAATTTTCGTTAAATTAAATTAAATATACAAAAATATAAAATTTTCGACTGAGGTTTTTAAAATATAAAATTTTCGGCGGCGGTGGTCGACTCAGGTTTTTAAAATATTTAAACGAATATGTTTAGTTTTTTTGTTTTACGAAAATATTCAATTAAAGAATTTTTTTTAAATAACTTTAGCTTTTTTTAAAAAAAATCACCAACTTTTATTTTGCTAATTTCGAGACTACATATTCAAGAAAAAGATTCCGACACAAACTGCATACACACCTGCACACACACCTGCACACACACTGCACACACATTGGAGGTGAAGTAGGGTCATTTGTATATTATTGCATTTATGGAAAAGTTTGTATATTTTTGCATTTTCAAACATGGAAATGTATACTCTTGACATTCCCCTCATGTAATAATGGAATTCAAATTTAGTGAGGCGATATTTTATTTAATTTATTCTGGGGTTGGGTGAGCAAAACCACAAAGGGTATGCATGGAAAGGGAATTGTTGATGTAGACATGTCAAACGTATTGTAAAATTGAGGGAGATCCTAATCTGACCCGCTCACTAGGACTGTCCCCCACCCACCCACGCCCCACCTTCCCCTCTTTGTTTCTCTCTCTCATCCCTCCTTATTCTCTCTAGGGGTAAATTATTAGATGTAAGGTGGTAATTTATAAATTCGAATATTATTAATTACAATCGTGCATATGTGGTTTAATGCAAGTTAGATTTTATGAATGATTTGCCACATGTAACATATGTATGTAAATTTAGGATTGAGAGAGACCAAATCCAACTTTATAATACACTGAAATATTTATTTCTAAAAACTTATGGTAAATTGGTTTGAATGATCACCAAAAGTATGAAATTTAGCTAACTTAGTTCTCAATTCTAGTTTCTTTGTTTCCCAAAAGATTAAATTTTTACCAAATTAGTCATTTTATCTATTTTTTTGTCAGTTAACATTTAATCAATGCATATTTTGGAAGAATAATTCAATCAATATTTTTGCTCAAAGATTTTACTGTTGACCAATCCAGTCACTATTTTTACCCCAAAAATTATTGATGAGACTAATTCTGTCAATATTTTCATCCCAAATTTTTGATTGAGAACAAATTCGGCTAGTATTTTTACTCGAATTTTCTTGTGAATTAATTATGATTAAAATATATCTTTTTACCCCGGATTTTTATAGAGGGACAATTCGTCAAATTTAATTTTGATGACTAATTCCACACACATAAAAAAAATTAAACTTAAGGTGAAAAAACTGGTCCTTAGTAAAAAAAAAAATTGGGTATAAGTATCGAATTAATTCCTAATAATTTTTTTGTACAAAAATATGGGTCAAATTGGTCCTTCGGTTCTACCATTATAATTTTTTTTAAAATTTTGATTAATTAATTGTGAGTGAATAGCAATTTTGGTTCCTATACTTACCTACTTTTTCAATTTTGGTGTCTATACTTAAACAATGGTAAAATTGGTGTCCAAACTTTACAAATTGTAGGAATTTTGGTGTCTCCTTAACTTTTCTGTTAAGTTGCCCTTAAAATAAAGGGCATAATAGTAAATTTAATTTCAATTAATAATGAATGTATATATTTTTCTTGTATGTAAATAAAGAAAAGAAAATAGAATAAATGGCATATTTACCAAACAATTAATGGAATACAAAACTCCAGAGTAAAAACGCAAATGAAAGAAAAAACAAAAAATAAAAAACAAAGGGAAAACAAAGGGGTTCTCTTGCTCTCTCGCTCTCACCGTGCTTGAGTATTTGGGTTAGGGTTTTTGCAGATCCGGTAAAAATCAAAAGCAAATGCGTGGAGTTTTGAATCACACCTAGCCAAGCCCTTTAGATTCTGAGGTAATACATTGTAATTTTCTATCGCAATGTTGTTTATATCTCTAGTTGTGTTTTTCCAGTATGACAATACTAATTGGGGTGTAAAATGATTCTGCTTTTGCTAAGTTAGGTTTTCCTCTCCTTGTATTTCAGTTATTAAGTGGGTAAATATGTATGAGACCTTTATTTAAATGAGAGACTGAGATGTTCAGCTGTCGTAACTCAAATGAAAGATGGTGGCGGATTTGTCTAATATTATTTCTCCACATTGGTTATTTAAGCTTTTATGAGTATTTTGTTATCAATCAAATTTCAAGAATAAATTTTGCTTGGATTTCATAATGTCATCTTCTGCCAAACGTAATTAGGGGATAATAAATTTACAAGATTAAAGTAAAATTGAAACATTAATTTGGTGTAGATGAGAGATATTAATTTAGGATTTAAGTAATTAGGAAAACAAAATTGACAAATAAAAATAAAAATATATTCATTATCACTTGGAATTAACATAATTTACTATTATGCCCTTTATTTTAACTGCAACTTGACAGAAAAGTTAATGAGCACCAAAATTGCTACAATTTGTAAAGTTGGGACACCAATTTTATCAATTTTCAAGTATAGACACCAAAATTGAAAAAATAGGTAAGTATAGAAACTAAAATTGCTATTCACTCATTAATTGTTGACTGACTTAAAAATTGACGGAATAATTAATTTGGCCAAATTATAGGATCAATTTGAGCGGTAAATTGAATTGGAGTCAAATTTGCCAAAATTCACGCTTTGGAGGAAATTTAGACCAATTTGCTAAAGTTATTAACATAAAAAATTCGGATTTCCGGACAATTTGAAACTAGAGCCGTTGCTCTTCATTAGTTTCAGGAAAATGGCGTTTTTGGTTCCATATTTTTCATTTACTAGCGTTTTTTAGTTCCATATTTTTAAACGTGGTATTAGTGGTCCCATATCTTTCATTACTTGTGATTCTGGTATCATAACTTTTAACGTTGCATTATTGGTCATGTATCGTTCATTTGCTTGCGTTTTGGGATTTAATATGATGTTTTTTTCCCAAATCTTTTACTACTTATGATTTTGATCCTGTATTTTTTAATGTAACATTTTTTTATCCCGTAACTTATTAATTTCTATGATTTTAATCCCATAAAACAGTAAAAATTCTTAAATCCTTATCAAATTAATGATTGTTATAAACTAAATAGAATGAGAGAATAATAGAGAGAACAAAAAATAGATGTGTATTATTATGAGGGTGGAGACCTCTATTTATAGAGTACAAGATGGGCTCATGGGCTTTTAGGGTTTACATGGTCAATATATGGTAAGTATATATATATATATAATGTTGATCCCGAGAACACGTTCAGGTATAGAGGGGGGGTGAATACACCTGAAAACCGATTTCTCAACTTAAACACGAACAATCCTTTTTAGGATAGTGTCGTACTGAACAGGTTCAGCAGACCAGATAAGCTGTTCTGAATCGTGTTGGCAGAGTGACTGACTCTACTGAGATCTGCTAGCTGACTAAGAGTCAGAATTCAGTATCTTGCAGATAGAGTTCAGTGGTGCGGAATAGTATAGGCACAATTCAGTTGAGTTGGAAAACGTTTTTAATAAAACAGTTTCAGTAGATTAGTGCAATCAGTTAAGTTCGCTGAAACTCAGTTGAATGATTTAAGAAGGCTTTTCAGTATGAACAGTTAAATCAATGCAACAGTGAAAAAGAATACGAGACACAAGACATAGAGATTTTTAAAGTGGTTCGGACACAAAAATCCTAAGTCCACTGTCCCGAATGATCAGGAAGCTATTTATTATACTGAGATAGTCTCAGTTGGTTTGTACGCTAGACAAACTCTGGTCTTGAGATTTAGACTGAGCAAGTCTCAGTTTACAAGGTTATCAAACTGAGTGTTTGAAAAACTCTCCAACTATGAAGGAGTTCTTTACAATAAAGAACAATTCAAAGATGAACTCCTTCGTCTAAGCTATGGATATATTCTATTGAGCTTAGGTTAGAGGGATAGAGAACAATGAAGTGGCTTCTAGAACGACGAACAACTGAGTATGACTTTGGGTTCGTGTATCGTCGTTTGGATACTAGAGGTTGTATTTAACAGTTCAGCTTGGTTCCCTAAGAGCTAGAATATAGTTCTTCGCCGGAGATGAATTCTTCAAACTTCTTGCAGAGAACTTAGGCTTTTCGAGTTTGCTCGTTTGAATGCTCTGTGTATGCGGTTTTTCTTTTTCTTTCGTTTCTCGTATGTTCGCACTCATTTTTTCGTGAGCTTCAAATTTGATTTATCCCTCTATTTATATAGAAGAGACTAAGAAAGATCCGTTGGAGCGATGATCCTTTGTCTCTCTCTTTTGGGTAGCTAACGGCTCTTTTGTAGCATTTGCAGAGTCTTTTCCCTCTTTTCCGGAAAGTTGTTGACTTGCAGCTTTAGTAGGTGTAGGACAAGTGTCTGCTTGTCATTGGTCGAGGTTCAGAAAGTGGTTGAGACAGAACAGACTTCAAGGAGATTTGAAGCTGACTTCTCTCTTCCTTGTACTTGACTATGCTGATTGTCTTTGAAAGATCCGACAGTTCAGACGACTGTCTGGCCGTTGCTGAGTCTGATCTTTGATTCAGTAGTGAACTTCTACTGAGTCTGCTTTACTGAAGATCAACTCTGAGTACAGTGAACTACTCCTGCTGAGTCCAGTATTTACTGAGTCTTCTACTTCTGGTGCTGAGGCGGATAAGCAACTGAATGCCTGAACCAGAGCAGAGGGTCTACTATGTCTGAAACCTCAGAGACAAAAACAGGTTACAACTTAAAGGTTCACTGATCAAGATAGGGTTTTGGGATCTTCACATCTTCAGACTAATTCAGAGCACAAGGCTACTGAGTATCGGTCAGTACAGAAGATAGAATCATTTCCCACTACATCTAATACTGCTGAGGATAGAATCATCACCCAACAATTTCCCCCCTATTTGATGATGCCAAAACCTATCAACAAAAATCAACATCTAAGACTATGACTAGTCAGAAACAGAGCTCCTTACAAATATTACAAGTAGAATCAGTGGAGTTGTTCTTCAAGTCCTAGACTACTGAGGGGATCAGGGCAGAAAGTCAGAATATAGAGACTAAGCATATTCTCCCTGTTTTAACAATATTTTCCCCGAAATACAGCAAGTCTAACAGAATATGGCTAAGCAATAAACTGACAGAAAATCAGACAGTGAGTGTGTGAGTCAGTAATCACTTCAGTGATTCTGAGTGTTAAGCATAAAAGAACACGGCTATTCAGACAATAAGATATTGTCAAAGCCAAAAACAGAGATATCATATATAATGTAAGAAAAATCAGTACGGATACATCTCTGCTATACTAGAAAAACAAAAGAGTACAGAAGCAAGGAATCATTTGAAATGCCTAATCCTGTCTTTGAAATCTTGCGATTGAGATTCAGGAAGGGGCACTCCATACATCCTATATGTGATCTTCCCCAGCTTCAGTATCTCAGCAAAGTCCGCTGGGTCTTCTTCATCAAGGAATTTGGCTTCAGCAGCGGCCTTCACTTCTTTCTCAATGACACCATAATGAATAGATCCATCAAGTCTTCGTGGGGGTGGCAGTATTCTGGGGTCTGGGACTCTGATTTCGACATTCTCTTTGACAGCTTTCTGCATCCAGGCGTACATGTCTAAGTCTGTTCTCATAGTTCATTCAGTGTAAGCTTCAGGTTTGCGCTTTTCAGACCAGAATCTCCAAAAGTAGTTCCTTTTGATGAACTCTATCTTCAGTACTTCCCATCTCTGAATGTATTCTACTGGCATCCATTCATCAGTTCTCGGCCATCTGTAAGTCTTCAGATCAGTAGGCTTCCTGAAATTCCTGTATCTGTAAGGAATATCAGCTTTTGAAGGAATCCTCTGACTGGCTTCTTTTTCAGTTCTGATTCTGAGTGCCTCAAGATCTGCCATTCTGATCCGTTCTCTGGCAGCTTCTATTTTCCTGGCCTCTTCTCCTCTATAAAGATATCTGTCCATTTGAGCCCAGATTGCATCCATTTCAGCATCCTGTGCCTTAGAGGCAGTATAGGAGGGCTTGTGAGGCGGCTCTTCCTCTGAGTTTGCAGGACTTGATGATTTCTCTTTTGAAGTACCCTGATTCTCAGTAGACTGCTGATGTTGCTTCTCCTTTTCCTTGTCAGCTTCGTCGCTGAGTTTGAGCGTTCTAGGAGGCAGTCTTGTACTTGTTCTCTTGCCTCGAGCTGGAGCCTTTGCCTTTCCTTTAGCAGGCTTAGCTTTTGGTTTGTTGGCTGCTTCAGCTTCGGCTATCTCCCTAGCCAGTTTCTCATCTGCGGCTATCTGAGCCTCCTCCTCCGGAGTAATATATCTCTTAGATTTCTTGGAGGGAGGGGTCGGGAGCTTAAGGATTTTCTTTCCTTTTCCAGTAACTGGTGGTGGAAGAGGAGCTTCTTCCTCTTCTGAGTCCTCCTCGTCTGTGTACTCAGCAACTTCCTTAATGATGTCAAGTGAGTCTGAGTTGCCTGAGTCGCTACTTCTCTGGTTCCTGAGCCACTTGGGCCAGTCTCAGTTGATGCTGCAACTGCAGCTGAGACACCCTGGGCCTCACCAGTTGTGGTAGGTTGAGTAGGAGCAGATGTCTGAGCTGAGCTTGCTCCTGCTACTGACCTTACCTTCTTGGGAGTCTTCAGTACCAGCTCCTTGGTGGCTTCCCCCTTAGTTGGTTTTTCAGTATCAGCTTTTGTCTGCTTAGCCATCATTTCCCCCTTTTTGGCATCATCAATGATAATAGGAGGTGGAGCGTATACCTTCTTGTTCAGGCTGGAGTACGAGGCTGACAATTCGTTTAGTTTGGTGTGGTTCTTGGTCAGCTCCTCGTGCAGCTCGTTCTTTTGGAGATCATGTATTGCATTGACTCTCTTATGAATCAATCTCAATGACTCATTTTCTCGTGTGTTGCATTGGATGCCTCGTTAAAAACCTTAACTAAGAAAACCCTTTGAGAAAAATTTAGAAAGGAAAAAAGAGTACAACCTTTAGGAGTCAGTCTAATCTTCAGGATTATTTACAATTTGTTACTCTCCCTCAAGATAACAATCTTCAAGGTTATCTTTAAGGTCTACACTAATATGTGCAACATAAATTTAATTATTACCATAGATAATAGCATATTTGTCTCGAAGATAACAAAGGATGGTCAAATACCATTTCAAATTCTCCAATTGCACATAATTAAGGAACTTATGGTCCTCGTCTTTGTTATCTTCTATAGGTCTAAATGAGTCTCTATCCACTTTAAGTGATTGAATCAACCATTAGATAGACATGTGGATGTGGATGAAATACAATAAATATCTTTAAAGACCCTTCAGGTAGGTCGACTAGCGTAACTCCATCAGGGAGATGCTCGATCTATAGGTCGAGACAATTATTAGTTCAACCCAAGTATTTTATTCGAACTCCGTCTTTAGGCATGAATTGATTTCATCAAGTACTTTTGTACATAATGATTCACATATCCTCTTCAGGAGGAATTTGGAGTGATGTGTTCTAATTTTGTATTCCGTGGACTTCTTATCTCTTAGCACCAATAAATCCCTCACGCTTCTAGCGTCAATGAGAATTAATTGATTTATTTTTATCTATGAGGAACTTCAGTTCTTTCATGGTGCATATACAACAGGTATATGAGATTTTAGTCACTCCTTTTGCACTAAATAATTTGATGAACTTCTAGTTCATGGTGCGTGAATCTAAATAATTAATCCAACGAGATATTGCGGCATTCTATCATTTATGTTTTATATCTCCCCCTAATGACGATAATGATGTGAGTTGGATTATCAATGAATAAAATAATTCATAATTACTTGTTCTATGTAAGTCATTTTGACGGAGTATACATATAAGTATTATGTTCTTCAGGAGTTTCAATCAAACTCAAGTCATCATTTATGTACCCTTCTGTCAAGGAATTCTCGTCGTTATGATTATATCATATACGACTGTACTATTTCAACCCTTACAATGACTTTTGCAGTCTAATTGACAACATCTTTTTGACTTACATGCTTTGAGCAAGTTAAATCTTTTAGGAATCTTCATATATATGTCACTATCTATTGAATCATATTGATAGATATTTACTACATCCATAAGGCGCATAGCAAGCCTTTTGTGACATAAGTTGACTAATCAAATATAATGGCGTCTATTATAAGAGAGTACATAATTAATTCCCGGTCTATGAGAGAAATATTGTGTTACGAGTATTGCCCTATATCTCGTAAATTTTTCATTTCTCTTAAAAGACACATTTGTATCCTTCGGGGATATACTTTCCGGATTTTGGAACTACAGGTCCAAATATTTTCGGCTTTCTAGGGAATATTAATTCACTTTATATGACTTCGTTCCTCTTTGGCCAATTATTTCAATCTTGACAATCTCTTATAGATCGTCATTGATGATCCTCTTTTTTCATTTCAAGAGTCACATTAAAGGCGAATATATCGTCATGCGTCCACGACGATACTTGATCTCTCCAATATATTGAGATCTCATTAATAAGACGCTGGCAGTTCTTCAGGAACTTTTATTTGATTGATTAATCATTATCGTCATTTCTTGGTTCATATGTTGTGCCCCTTTTCTTAGACACAAAATTTCTTTTAGAACCAATTGGTCGACCATATTTTTGACGAATTTTATATTCATTTGTTACCATTTGTACTTGTCTTTCAGGGACATTTATTCTTGCGGGGGTATTTGCAGCAAATGTATGACATTGTCACTTCTTATATACTCCCTCTGTCCCGCTATTTGTGGCTCACTTTCCCGAAAGGGGTGTCCCATTATTTGTGCTCACTTTCCTAATTTGGTAAAAAATTACTCCTACTCTATCATCTTCTCTCTCCTACTTTATTACATTCTCTCTCCTACTTTATCATCTTTCTCTCATACTCTCTCATTATCTTACTCATTTTCTCTCTCATACTTTATCATCTACTTCTCTCTCATACTTTATCATCTACTCTCTTAATTCCCGTGCCGAAACCAATTGAGCCACAAATAACGGGACGGAGGGAGTATACAAAAATTAAAAGCATCAAGAAGTTGGTTTGCAATCTTTTGCAGGTGAATCTTACAACTTCTTGTTCACATTGACTACTTCGGGAATCCAAATGTGGCTAGTTTGTTCTTGTGCCTTTTGTGTTAGATCTAGATTTCACATTGATTACTTCATGAATCCAAATGTGACATATGTTCCACCTAATGTTGGGAACGTTATTTTATCATAATAACAATCTTCTTGTGAGACTCGTTTTTATACGTACAAAACTATTGATTATGCACATGAGCAACTAAGTGTTGAATCTCAATTCCAAAGTAATACTTCCTCCGTCCCATTGGAAGCGTCTTGTTTCTAAAAAAGGCAAGAATATGTGGACAATATTTAACTATCCAAAAGTCAAACAATATACACCACACATTATCATTTTCTTAACATCCGTGCCCATTGGAAACAAGACGCTTCCAATGGGACGGAGGGAGTATAATATAAGTCCTCTTCAGGAGGAACTTAGAGTTTAATAATCTCGCTAGCTTTATCAAGACAATTCTTCTTGAGGGAATTGAGTTCTTTATTATTTGAACTATTAGTTCTAGCAATTGCTTCATTTTTTTCTAGAAGTCAAGCATTCATGAAAATCAATGTAAAGATTCTTCAGGATCTCTATTTGCGCTCAGATAAACTTTTAATTATGTTGCGTATGATAGTTGCTCGTGAATGTCCAAACCTCTCATGTCAAAGCATAAAGCCCTTTGAACTTTCGGTTCATGACATGGTTTGTCTCACTTGTTTTTATAAATGTGTAATACATTTAAAATGGTAGTGTGATAACATTTCTTTTGTTAGCTTCTGGCTAAATGCAAAAGAATCACTACCTTCTTATATAATTTCAATATGGTATCCATTGTAACGGATATCCTTAAAACTTAGTAAGTTCCTTCTAGACTTACTAAAGTAAAGGGCAAACTCAATAGTTGATTTCGTATCGTTTGATAAAATGACACATGCTCTTCTGGAGCCTTCAATAATTTCGATGCACTAGATTTGAAAATGTTGCAATTTAGGATGCATATACTCGTATCGAGTTTTAGGGAGGACAATCAATTATATCTTTAAGCAATCCTACTGGAATGCTTCATTTCTATTGTCTCTCTCATGCCCTCTTATTGGCAGATGAACATCGATATCAAGAGTGTATTAATGTCAACAAGACATAAATAATGTTTTTCATTCAAGAATAACATATATCATCGAAAATGCGAGTTGCTCTTTAAGAGCATTTAATATTCTTCTGGAATATAAATGATGCTACTTCAGGAGCAAAAGTTAAATAGTATATAAAATACTATATTTGAAGCATTTCCACAAACATGGTCATTCTTCAGGAATGTAATTGTGCTACTTCCAGAGCAACAATTTAATTTCATGATAACCGAAATCAATGAATTGCAAATTTTGAGATCTACCGGATCTCACATCTATTATTGAAAAGAAATTAAGCCACAATAGGATATTGAAAATGCAATTGTCATTCAAAGAGGAACTCTTGCTACCACTCCATATAATTAGATAATTTTTTAAATTACAACATACCTTTAGATATACATTGTTCTTTAGGAACATGTAATATTCATCAAGAATATTAATTGTGCTACTTCAGGAGCAACAATTAAAGTATGATTATTGTGATATATGATTTCAAAAAGACAAGTTTTAGTTGTTCCAAGAACATGTATAGTTAATTGTGCTATTTCAAGAGCAACAATTAGAGTTATGAACATATAACATTTGTCAAAATCAAAAAAACTTGAATTGTTCTTCAAGAACATGTAGTATTCTTCAGGAATACAAATTGTGCTACTTCAGGAGCACCAATTTAGTCTATATTAAACGACTTCAGGTGAATGACTAATATTTTCGAGAAACCCAATTGTTCTTCAGGAACATATAGTGTTCTTTGGGGATATCAATTGTGTTACTTCAGGAGCAACAACAATTACAATTCAAGAACCAAGATTCGCATATCAATAAGATATATTGTGTGAATTGCTCAGTACGTAATATTCTTCAGGAATATTAGTTGTGTGCTACTTCAGGAGCAACAAATTAAGTTTACATTTATATACTCCCTCTGTCCCAACGAGCTGTGCTCGTTTTCCTTTTTAGTTTGTCCCACTCATCTGTTCCTATTTCCAAAAAAGGCAAATTTTTACACATAATTACTCACTCTCTTTTTATGGGACCCACCACTTCACTCACATCTAACAACTCTCTTTAATCTACGTGCAAAAAAGAAATGAGCACATCTCAATGGGACGGAGGGAGTATATAAATATAAATATTATACACTATGCAGAAAAAGAAAAAACTGAAGTATATAGTAAATACATAGATAATATTAATAACTCTTTAAGAGTCTATAATATTCTTCAAGAATATTAAGTTGTGCTACTTTTGGAGCAACAATTAAATTAAATCATTTCAATAAATAAATTCAATTGCTCTTTAAGAGCTTATGATATTCTTCAGGAATATGGATTGTGCTACTTCAGGAGCAACAATCTAGATTCAACATTAAATAAATAAATAAATAACAAACAAACAAATAAATAAAAGTGTAAAATAAATGCTCTTCAAGAGCATGTAATATTCTTCGGGAATATTGATTGTGCTACTTCTGAAGTAACAATTAAATCATTTTAATAAATAAATTGAATTGCTCTTTAAGAGCATGTGAAATTCTTCGTGAATATGAATTGTGCTACTTTGGGAGCAACAATTAAATCATGTCAGTAGATAAATTGAATTGCTCTTTAAGAGCATGTGATATTCTTCAGGAATATGAATTGTGCTACTTCGGGAGCAACAATTGAGATTCAATATTAAATAAATAAATAAATAAAAGTGTATGTAGAGTAAATGCTCTTCAAGAGCATGTAATATTTTTCAAAAACATTGGGTGTGCTACTTCTGGAGCAACAATTTAACTTATAAATATGTTTTTGAATTGCTTTTCAAAAGTATATAATATTCTTCAGGAATATTAATTGTGCTACTTCGGGAGCAACAATTTAAGCGTATCTAGACATATTATTTAATAACTTGTTATGAACATAAGCAAAGACAATAACATTTATTATTATCTCTCGGCATTAACAAATCAATAAATTAACTCGTGTCAATTTACGTAATATATCCCATGAGACATGTATATTTATGTACGTGAAGCCAAATTATACTTTTCCTTTAACTTATTAACAACTGCCGAAACTTAAGCAATAATTAATCAATCTCTAGCCACTAAACACGCAAGGCAATCGATTGAAACTTATAATAATATTTTCATTCAATACATGGAGATGTACCTTCATGTTAATTTGCTTATTTCATCCTTGAATTAACACGGAAGAGAGTGTAGAGAAAGAAAGACGATGAGAAAGTTTTAGGATAAAAAAAATGAGACTATCGTGTTGATAACGTGTTATAAACTAAATAGAATGAGAGAATAATAGAGAGAACGGAAAATAGATTTGTATTATTTTGAGGGTGGAGACCTCTATTTATAGAGTACAAGATGAGCTCATGAGCTTTTAGGGTTTACATGGTGGTCATCACAATATATGGTAAGTATATATATATAATATATTTACAACAGCTTATAGTATTAATCCTTTAAGCCTCTCTTTATATGTTTGTGCACAGTTCAATCAAACCGGCAGAACCGAACTTTAAAAATTCGGTTCGATTCTTTAGTTCGTAAAATTTATGAAGTTGGATTTTCATTTTAGTTCGTGTGCTATTCACCGATTTGAATAAATCAATTAGATTTACTTTTATAATTTTATTTAAAATAAATTCACCTAAATTGTAATAAAAACTGCAAAATCTAAATTGTAAAAAATTATAAAACAAGAAGACGTAAATAAAAACTTAAAATCTGAAAAGTTAAAAACAAGAAAAATTAAAACAACTTAATATTAAAATCGAAATTGAAAATTCGTGAAAAACCACTACGTGGTCTGCTTCTGCCCCAATATTATTCTCAAATTCTCAATTCGTGAAGAAAGAAATGAGAACGTAAAAAAAAACAGAAAGGAGATCAAACGATATAAGTATTTTTTATTTTAAGTAATTATAAAATTATTTAAATATAAAATCGATTAATTGTAAAATATAAATTATAAATAAATGATAATTATAGGACCCAAATTATCGCGAATAAAAGTTACAAGATAAAAGCACGGCGTTACAAGTTACGGTCGCAAAATTGCTAGTAAATAAAAGATACGGGACCAAAAATACAAGTGAATGAAAAATAGGAGACCAGAAACGTAGCTTTGAAAGTTATGCGACCAAAAATACAAGCAAAGTTACGGAATCATGAAAATTACGAGACCAAAAACGCAAGTAAATAGAAAATATGGGGCAAAACGCCATTTTTTCTGTTGATTTGTTACTAAGAAAATGAAGAAGGTTATTTCAAATTAACACTCAATGTACAACTTACTATGCTGAGTGTCTCAGACTGCAGATTTTTATAGGGATCTGCAATGGGAATCCTTAGGTTTTTTAACCTCCACCGGTAAGAAATGGAACATAAAAAAATGTAATAGTAAGTGATTTATGGCGGCAGCGGACAAAAGAAAATAAATGAAATTTAAAGTTGGGTTTTGAGGCCAGATTTCTCGACTTTTGAAGGCTTAAGCTGCAAGCCCAACAACTCGCATTATGAATACAAGTATACAAATCTAATACTCATTTTATTGCTTTATTTCATGATCTCCAAAAATAAAAAATACATTTCCTGTCATTACATTTTTTAAAAATTTTGTATAAAGGCGTTATTGTTTTGTTGTTCTTGTTTGTTTGAGTTGGAATGACTAGGGGTGTAAGTGGTTTCGCTCCGAACCGCGAAACCGATCGGACCGAACCGAACCAAACCGAAAAATGCGGTTCGGTTCGGTTTCGCGGTTTGGTTTGATTTCTTTTTTTAGAAACCGTTAACATTCGGTTCGGTTCGCGGTTCTAAGAATTTTTGAACGGTTCGAACCGAACCGAACCAATATCATATTTTTTAATTTTTTTTATTTAATATTTGTCCTTCTTATATGAGAATATTATTGAATTTAGATATTAGATTTAAGTTAAGATCAATTCTAATCTATATATAAATGAAGATAAAGGAGTAACAACTCTATACTTATGAGTTCGGAATGAGTGACATCCTACAAACTATTATTCTTGCATTATTTAGGATTTAAAAAATAAATAAATAAAATAAAAAGGTGAACCGAGGAATCGAACAGAACCAAACCATTTATAAGCGGTTCGGTTCGGTTCGGTTCGGTTCCGACATTGAAAAACTCATCGAACCGAACCGAACCGAACCATTTATATGTGTTCGGTTCGGTTCCTAAAATATATAAAAAACCGAACCGAACCGTTACACCCCTAGGAATGACGTGGAATTTTTCCTTTAATTATTTTTGATGAAATAAATTACAGAGGGAATCTATTTAGTTGGCAGGTTTTGTTTGTTTCACATATTCGCTCCCATTTTAATCCTCATACATCTCGAATCTTATAATATAATTTATGCTGCTTGTGCACTTTAAAGTCACAAGCTAAAGTGTGAAAACTGAAAACTGCTATATATATATATATATTTCTGTTTCCTTGTGTAAATATAACGATGATTATTTAATTTTGATCACTAAAAATGTGTATTTCTATAGCAATAATAACAAGTAAGACTTGTATCAGTCAAATCATGTTCTACAACCATTTCATAGTTCCCCTTTAAATCTATTCGATTTAAGCACCATTTGACATAACATTGTCCAATTAATTATAAAGAATATCAAGAATTACAAATTAACAAAATATATCCGTTAAGAGAAATTGAAACTTTTTCAGGGGATACATTGTGGTCTAGTAAAAGGTTGAACATTGAACGCCCAAATTGATTGAATTGAAACCGAATATTGATTCTCATATAAATCGTACTGACCATGATTTTAAGTTTGAGATATTACATCATTAATTAATTATTATACTCATACTTTTTTTTCATAGAAATAGTTACAATAACGTTTATTCTCTATGTACATATCATAGAAAATATTATCATGTGAATGATAGTAGTTATTAAATAATGTTAGAGAAGATTTGAATAATCATAAAAGAGAGGAGACGAGTCAAGTCAATTTTGGAAACGATAAATGTCTGATGAAGGCGTCTTCTTTATAGCAAGCCACAAGCTAAGAAACTCTTAGAGTCCTCTCCTTTATCAAGATTGCTTCTTTTTGTGCTTTAGTTCATTGTTTTGTCAGAGGAACACTGAGAGAGGGGAGAGAGAGAGAGAGGTGGTTGGGACTATCACCAAATTTGAGGAATTGATATTAGATCTGCGGGTGTCCTTCATTTTCTTGGTGGCAACTTAGGTGGGAAAGTTAATTTTTCTTTTCCGTGTAGTTGTGGAGAAGTAATTACAAAACCAAATCTTGGATTAGGGTTTAAGTTTGTGGGATTTTTCAGCAAATCTATTACATTTTAGGTGAGATCGAGTTTTGAAGGGTTTTTAGGGATTTTGATGGGGATTTGCTTGAGCAGCCAGATAAAGGCTGAAAGTTCTTTTCAGATTGGTACAGGTACATTCTGAAACTTTTTTTATGCCTTCTGTTTTATAGTCCATTTGAAAAATGATGAAATCATCTTTTTTGCTGGGAAAATTACTGGCAAATGATGCTAACTGGAGATTAGAGTAATTGGACCCCCACAACTACCTTTTCTTTGTTATATAAGCTTGTGTGTATTTAGTACTTAATTACCATCTAATATTGCATCAGTTGCTTGCTTGCATTCTTATTTTTTTAGTAAAATAAATGGAATTCTGAAGATGAAACCAAGATTATATTTCAACTATGTTCTGCATCTAAGATTCGTGATTTAATCTGAAGCTAGGATTTGGTAAATGAATTTTTGGATATTTTGAAAAAAGATTATGGTATTTGAGAGTTTAAGAACGGATAAGATCTTGCTTACCATTTTCTGCTGTTGTATAAAAAGCAAAAGAAACGTGTAAATTCAACTTATTTATATGTATAATTGCACTTTTGTGCTCAAAAGATGTTATTTTTTTAAATTCTGTGAAAGGATATGGGAACAATTAGGCTGATGGTTTAAGATTCTGGTGATAATGTCTTTGATTCTCTTAATTCTGAACTCTGCTGGATTGTAGTTGTAGTGATTTTCGACTTTGATGGGCAGTTGATAGTATGATTAGTATCCTACTTACCATTGTAAGCTATTGAATAAAAGGCAAAACAACTTCGTAAACTGTATATATGGCATCTTTAGTTTTGAAGATCTCATTTCTGGAGTTCCGTGGAAGGATATGGAATAATTAGGGTGATAATGTCAAACTATGGTGATTTAATCTCGAATTTGTTGTGTTGTAGATGGAGGTCTCACTTCGTCTAAAATGGTTAGTGGAGACGGGACTGATCTGAGCAATATAAGCACCAAAACTTCTTCAGCATCACTGCCTCCAACTCCTCGAAGTGAAAATGAAATATTGCAGTCCGCAAACTTGAAAAGCTTCTCATTTAGCGACCTTAAGGCCGCCACAAGAAATTTCCGTCCAGACAGTGTGATAGGGGAAGGCGGTTTTGGGTCCGTTTTCAAGGGGTGGATTGATGAGCATACATTTGCGGCAGCTAGGGCTGGCTCTGGCGTAGTTATAGCAGTCAAGCGGCTAAACCAAGAGGGCTGGCAGGGACACAAGGAATGGTTGGTATGTACAACTTTTAAACACACTATGCATTACGTTAAAAAGGTCGGTTTTGTTGTTTTGAATGTGAACTCTTATCTTTCATTCATTTGCTTCTCAATGTTAACAGGCCGAGATCAATTACTTAGGACAGTTGCACCATCCTAATCTTGTTAGATTGATCGGTTATTGCTTAGAGGACGACCAAAGACTTTTAGTATACGAGTTCATGCCAAAGGGCAGTATGGAGAATCATCTATTTAGGAGTGAGTTGCACCATCCCAATCTCGTAAGATTGATCAAATGATCGGATATTACTTGAGAATGTACTCATTCGTCGGTTTCATGTTGATCTAGGAGGTTCTTACTTCCAGCCACTATCATGGAGCTTGAGAATGAAAATTGCTCTTGAAGCTGCAAGGGGGCTCGCATTTCTTCATAGTGACGAAGCAAAAGTGATATATCGGGACTTCAAGACGTCTAATATTCTGCTTGATTCAGTAAGTGTTACCAGAATAGCCTATCTACTCGTTTCTCGGTGTCTTCGAGTTGATTAATTGGTGATCCCGCGTTTCTTTTTTCACAGAACTACAACGCGAAACTTTCTGATTTTGGATTGGCAAGGGACGGGCCAACGGATGATAAGAGCCACGTCTCCACTCGAGTGATGGGGACTTACGGATACGCTGCTCCGGAGTATCTCAACACAGGTATATATATAGATCCATGGCTTTGCTCTTGTAAGTTTTAACCAATCCTTTGATGCAAAATTTGATCCACTTTTGGTGATAAAACCGTGCGCTTTTGAAGGTCATTTAACGGCCAGGAGCGACATATACAGCTTTGGCGTCGTCCTTCTAGAGATTCTATCGGGCAAGAAAGCAATAGACAAGACTCGTCCATCTGGGGAACACAATCTTGTGGAGTGGGCAAAGCCTTACCTGACCAACAAGCGTCGAGTCCTTCACGTACTCGACGCCCGTCTTGAAGGCCAGTATTCGTTAGGGCAAGCTGCAAAGGCGGCTAGCCTTGCTCTGCAATGCCTAGCTGTGGATGCAAGGTCGAGGCCTAACATGAGCGAGGTGGTCACGGCTCTAGAGCTGCTGCAGGACTCCAAGGAGACTTTGAAAACGGATCGGAAACATAGTCGGAGTGTCGGAACGAAGAATGATTCGAAGTCGTATCAGAGCAGCGCTCAAGAAACCCGAAAACAGACGAAATATCCCAGGCCTTCAGCCGCAGCTCTGTAAGCATGAATGGTCGATTTAATCTCCAGAGAACAATTTCCTCAGATTGTACAGTGTTAGTTATGCAAGCGCGTTTGTGTTGTATTTTGAGTTACGAGCAACTTTCCAGTCGACGGTTTATGGCATTCTGGAAAATGTTGTAATTTTGATGAAAACTGTGAAATGAATTGTATTGCTTATTTTTCTGAAGAACCCATTTGGTGCAGAAAGCTTGTGATGTCGACAGGCGAATAATCAAAACGAGCATAACTTTTGGAACGGGTTTGAAATTACTATTATAAAACATTTTTGGTAGTGGATCTTGATTACATAAGTGGTTCCAACTATTTCAGGCACTTTCATCTCTTATATATCCTTAATTTTCATCTTTGAAGTCTTTAAATGCGTTCTTCAAATTTTTGATTATGATATGCTCTCTCCATTCCAAATAAGTGTGCCTACTTTCCTTTTTCGTTTTTCAAATTTATGTCAATTAATAATTTTTTTGTGTCTAATTAAATGTTTCACAATTTTTTATATATCTAATTATTAATAAGATAATATAGAAAAGACTATTTTATTCAACTTTCAAAACACATTTATATTAATAACTTGCTTTAATATTTATTAAACTTTCATATTATTAATTTTTTTTTTTTTGAATTTGTGTGAAAAAGCAAACAAGCATATAAATAGGAGGCGTTTCTCATTCATAAAAAGAACCTCTATCTTCTATGTTATCGTTCCATTTCCAAAACACTTCATATATGCTGATTAACTTTCATAGCTTAGTTGATATTACAAATGCAAAATACGGGATTCAATTTTCCCATTTTTCATTTTCAATTTCAAGAGCAGAAACAATGTAAAAGACGTACATTTTCCGAAGAACATTTTGACAAAATATAGCATTAGATTATAATTTGAAGCTGCGGGCTACATCTATTTTCCCTGCAGCCGCTTCAGCCTCCACACGTACACTCCACACTCTTTTCATTCTATTAAGTAATAATCCTATATTTCAAATTCCCTGCTGCTACAAATTAAAACTTAAAAAGCGAAAAACAACTCAAGACGGAGGACCACTTGCAAATTCCGAGACATTCAATAATTCGGTTCTAAACCCTAAAATTCCGACCCGTGAAGGTCTGGCCGAACTGCCAATTAGCCGGCGCCACGTTGACAGAGGTTGTTGAACGACGGTCACTGCCGATTACTCTGAAGGACAAGGGCTGGCCCACAAGATCGGCATTCGATTGCCAGTTTTGCCCCCAGTTGCGACTCATGGCCAGCCACTGCGTGTTTGCACCCTTGATGCTCACGCGCACGATATCCCCTGCACCCGCGACGTTTGTGACCAGAACCAGGTTGAAGTAGCGGAAGCCGTTAATTGTGAAACGTATCCCTCCTTCCTTCCTACACGCCACCCTGCAGGAATAAAAAGGTAATTATTAAATCTCAAGGGATCATAAATATTATTGTTCAATTCTGAAAGGACCATACATAAATGATATTAAAGGTTGGCAGAATGACGGATTTGTTCAAGTTAGTTGGAGGTATTAGTTATGGTGGAAGGACAATAAACTTAAAGGGTAGGTATGGGAAAAGTTTTTCTGCATGTAAGGTCAATTTCGTAATTCAACAGAATACATTATAGTTCTCACTTGTGCACAAGTGGAGGGTAGAGTGGTCCATTCATCCAAGTAAATGAAACCAAAACTGAGCAATTAAAAAGCATCAAAAAGCGGGTAGAAGGGATTCTGTTAGTTAAACGACACCCATCTATAACAGATTCTGGCAACTAACCGCCACCGTATTGCTGAAAATACACATTTTTTCTTAAATGCTCCCCGACTCACCACGAGAATTAAGAACATCACACGAAATACTAGTAGACATTGTGTCTATATTTAGTAAATTAAATTCGAACATGACATCGAAGGTTATACCAAAGTAACACAAAATCGAAATGAAAAAGCTAACCAATCCTTTAAAGAATAAGTATCATGAGTTCATTGTCCTCATGGGATGGCGTAGTAGTGAAGGTGGGAGGCCCAGTTCAATTCCCACCAACACCACTATGTAATATCATGGGTTCACTTTTTTAAGGCTTGTCCGAGAAAACGACATTTCTACAAATAATAGCAATTGCCAGATACTAAAAACTATGAACATTTTCCCCTGCCCAAATCCGTTACCACTACAAAGCAAATTCTGTCATTCGATTTTATATTTAGCGAAAAATAATGTGCAATATATATCGAATTTGCGTGTAATAGGGGATTTTACCGGCGGAAGTTGACGGGGACGATGCCGGCTCTGTACTGGGCAATCTTAAGGAACATTGGCATGGCGAGGTCGAAATGCGGTCGAGGCGGATTGCACCAGCCGCCGTTGTCGTTGGGGAGCGCGAAGTTGGGCGGGCAGAAGTTGGTGGCGGTGATGAGAATGGAGGGGCTTCCCGGGTTGCACCACTTGCCGTCCTGCTCCGCGTCGCACTGGATCTCGAAGCAGGCGCCGCAGCTCAGCCCGTTGTTGAAGAGCGCCGTGCTCAGCGCGGCGGTGTTCACGCCGTAGCCCTGGCTGTACAGATTCCCGTAGCCGCAAGCGCCGCCTGTTGAGAAGATGAAAAAAAAGCGTGAGTTAGGAAATTAAAGCAGAGGCGTTTAAGATGGAGAGTTTGCGTTAGCGTGAGTTAGGGTACCCATGGTTCCGGAGGCGTCGCTGCCTCCGTAAAAGGTGGCATGGGCGGATTGCCAGGGGCCACCGCCGTAGACGCCGGGAATTCTGGCTTGAGCGGCGGTGATGAGACAGAGGAAGCCGGCAATGAAGGTGAGTAACTTCATTGGTGCCATTTTAGTTTGTTATGTTCAAAAGGAGGTTGAGAGGGGGGGCTTTGGAGGGGTTTTGGTGGCGAATGGGGAGAGACAGTGAAGGTGAGGCGGCTACTTATGGTTGGAGGGAGGGCTACTGTGTTAAGGGGTAGGGGCTTTAAAATTTTCCCCCTAATTAATGCCCGCTCACAATTTATTCCTTTCCAATTTAATATTTATATATAAAAAATGCATGATAAAAAATTAAAATCTGTAAATTATGCCAGTTATATAATTTTCCAATTTTGTACTAAATCCATCCCAATTATTTTATTCAATATTTTATTTCGGATCCTCTTAAATATATTGTTCAATTCCATTTTTTAGTAAATTATTACACTGAGCTTTTTTGTTGGACCTATATAGTACTCCCTCCGTCTCATTATTAATGTTCTATTTGTCTTTTTTGGTTGTCTCATTATTTATGTCTCATATCAAATAAGGAAATAAATGAGTGGACCACAATCAATCTAAATAAATGGACCCCACCCATTTATACTTTTACAACACACTTTACACCTTTATACTCACTATCTTAATTTCCGTGCTCAGTCCCAATGGGACATAAATAATGGGAGGGGAGAGTATCATTATATACACAACTAACCATTTTTTAAAAATTGCGCCACAATTAAAGTAAACAAGATAAATTGGTAGTGTTGCAATATTATAATTGGAATCATAAAATAAAAAAATAAAATAAGGCAACCAATGTATCGTCACAATTATTAATTTAGTGTCCGAATAAATTGTATTACTGGTAAAAATTGTTATACACGAGCTTTAATTGTGAGTTTAACAACTTGATAGTGGGTAATTTATTATTTGGGTCAAATCTAGATGATGTGAACATTGTATTATGGAATGTTTTGTTTAATAGAGGTGGAATTTATACCACTTTGAGAGACTCCTCAGTCCTCATTAATTAGGATTTTCTTTGATTTTTGTTAAAAAAAACTTGAATACTTTTGACTATTTCCGCAAGTAAGACCAAAATTTGAACTAGTTGCTAAAATCATTAATTAGTAGTTAATAATATGGTGGGAAATTATTTTTCTATAATAAGAAAAATTAAGGGAATACATGCAGTATTATGTACTAATTCGTATTTATGAAGCATAATCCTAACATGGTAGAAATCGTGACTTCAACTTAAGTTCCACGTGAATGACGATATTTTTCGCAATATCAGTAGTTCAATATAGAATAATGTATTTTAGGACTGAAATTACGTATCTAGGTTTTTTTTTAAAGTATATAATGTAACGTATTTAAATGCGAAAACGCGGATAAAATTCATAGAAGAACAATTTAACCATGATTGAGTTTGAGAAAACTTTTACTCTTCCAAGTCATAATAATATCATATGGTGGTGGTGGTGCACAATTAAGAGCATTCATGCCAATGTTTTTCAATTTTTTCATAAATGATAATACTAACCAACCCAAATTAAATTCCAAATACAAATAAAGTAAATATTGCAAAACATAATATTTAAGTAGGGGGGCCCACACTACGCCTGCCATACAGAATTTACTATATCTTATAGTTTTGTTGGTTTAATGGATTAGGCAGCACTACTTTTACTCTCCACCAATCGCAACTGTTTGTTGCCTTTGCCTAAGGAAAGCCATCAATACACTTGCTTCACTTTCCCTTTCCCCTTTCTTACAAATGAGATTGAAAGCTAGTATGTTCTACTTAATTTGGGTGTAATCGTATATTGTGTATATATAAAAATATAAATGTATGAAAACTCGTATACATGTAGAATAACAACAAATATATTAAACAAAAAATCATGTGCCTTGAAATGCCTAGGGATAAGAAGAGCACATGCGGACGACGAATTGTTCGTTTGTTTTCCTACTTTGCCCCTTCGCCGTTACGCCTCCCCGTTTTTGCTCGTCTCTTCAGATGCCCAACATGCTCCATGTGCTTGCAGCTTCTCCAATTTACTAAAATTTATGATGAATGGTCAAATTCATAAAAAGGTATTTCTAGCGTCATTAACAATTATTTGACCTAAAATCATGAAATATATATACTAAAGATGTCAAATCTTATTAAGAAAGTTTAATGCAACAAGTGGTTGATGATCCGGATAATAAATAAAGAGGTGAAATAAACAAGTTCATGGACACAATCATAATTTTTTTTTAAAAAAATTTTAAAATTCTGCGTGATTTCAAGGACAACGGCACCCAACGACCTATATACACCCAATTTTTAGTGAGAATGGGGTGAGATCTTTAATTACATAAGTGGAATTCGAACTCGATTTGGAGGGCAGCAGCCCACCTGCCCTTGATTCCACTTTTGAATGTGATAACGGGTTTAAGTAAAAATTATTGGTGAAATTTAAACTAATAATCGAATCTCTTCTATTATTAGGCCATCTTTATTTATATATTTTTTTACAAAAATCCGTAATTAAGGTTGATTAATACTTGATGATTAGTTTAATTGTCAGTTTATCATGCTAGCTAAGCTTAATGCTTCAACACCACATTTAAATCAATTATCACATTGTACACAACCAAGAAACTTGTAGTACACAAATTAATGAATAAATATACGAATAATAAATGATGCGTACATATTAAGGACACTATCTATCAAGTGTATGAGAAGCATAATTTATTATATTTCAGATTTTAATACAAAAAAGTAAATGAGCTTTGAATTAGATTGATGAAATTGCAATCAAATTAAATTGGAGGTGGTGATACCGTTGGGGATGGTGGAGTACCGTTTTTAATAGGTAGGCTGATCGAAAACAAGTTTATCATGCCAAGATTTGCTGAATCACCCTAACTATGTAAATAAAAATGTAATATAAAGATTTATTTATTTATTTATTTCTGTCACATAATTCATTAGCCCATTAGCCATGCCAATACATGTGAAATGCCCACCAAAATTGCTCCAACCCCCATCTCTATTCCACGTTCGTCTTGGTCGAAACTCGAACAATATACTCTATTAACGGAAACCAATGAAAGCAAGCTTTGAAGAGAAGTAAAGTACACTCCTAATGATAAGTGAAAATAAAATAATTATTTCTTCATCCCTTGATGAACAATTTTATTTGATAATCCAACTGTTTCCGTACCACTTCGTTAACAAGCTATTTTACCATTAGTTTAGTAACTGCCTCAATTATTGGTCGGTAATAGTATTAAAATTCCATAATCTTTAATTTTATATTACTTGAATTTGACTTTTATTTAGATACTCTAGCACTTACTTACAACTATATATACTCCCTCCCTTGCTATCTGTATTTGTGGCCACTTCTTTTTATTTGTGATTTAAGAAATTGATTTTATATGGTGTAAATTGTTTAATCTTTTTTGCAGTTAAATTTGGCCAACATAATTTTTGTCTTTTTTAGAATGAGCCACTTATATTGACACGTCTCAATTGGAAAAGTGAGTAGGTCTGGTTGGAAAGGAACATTTACGTAGGAAATATATATTAATTCTTATATTTTTTATGTATAAGGATCTAAAACTTTATAGTTTTGTCGTTCTGTATAAAATATATAAAGATCATACATAATGAATATTGCAAACCATATTTAATTCAAATCATATGAAGAATACAAATTGATACCTAATTATTATATAATTGTGAGTTTCTACATATTCCACTCCTTACATACAAATGCGGATAGAGGGGGCGGGTGGGTGCGACCGCACCCCCCAACTTTTGTCCTTACTATTTATACCCCCTCAAGTCTTGAATAATTATTGTTGGGTGATGATTCCATCCTCAGCACTGTTACTCTTAGTGGGAAATGATTCGGTCTTAGACACTGATCTTAAGCTCAGTAGCCTTGTGCTTTGTACTTGTCTGAAGATTTGAAGATCCCAAAATCCTATCTGATTGGTGAACCATTCCGTTGTATATGTTGTTTGTCTCTGAGGTTTCAGACTCAGTAGACACTCTGCTCTGGTCAAGGCGCTCAGTAGCTTATCTGCCTCAGCCCCAGTGTAGAAGACTCAGTGATCTTGGACTCGGCGGGAGCAAGATATGCGAGAGAGTCGGTTGAACCGAACTCGGCGGGAGTAGTTCATTGGACTCGTAGCCGATCTTCGATAGACTTATCTCAGCTGTCTATCTACTGAATACAAGGTCAGACTCAACATCGGCAGACAATCTTCTGAACTGTCAGATCTTTTTGAAATGCAATCAGCATAGTCATATACGAGGAAGAGAGAAGTCAGCTTCAATTAGCCTCGAAGTCTGTTCTGTCTCAACTACTTTATTCACCTCGACGAATGACAAGCATACACGTGTCATCCTACCTACTAAAGCTGCAAGTCAACACTTTCCGAAAAAGGAGGAAAAGGCACTATTACCTACGTCAAAAAGAGCCGTTTGCTACCAAAAGAGAGAGAGAGAAGAAGATCGTCTCCAACGGATCTATTTCAATCTCTGCTCTATAAATAGAGGGATCATTCAAGATTTGAAGTACACGAGTACACGAGAGTTCACGAGCTAACGAAGAAACGAACACACACACGAACTTTCAAACGAGCGAATTCCAAAGCCTAAGTCTTCCGCAAGAATCGAAAGAGTTATCTCCGGCGAAAGACTACCTTTAAGCTCGTAAGGGAACCAAGCTGAACCGTCAACAAAGCATCTAGTATCCAAGCGACGTGACACGAACTTATAGCTAAACCTCAGCTGTTCGTCGCTCTAGAAGCTACATTCTTGTTCCCATCCCTCTAACCCTAAGCTCAACTGTTCTTATCTATAGCTTAGACGAAAGAGTTCATCTTTGAACCTGATCCTTATTGTATAAGGACTCCTTCACTGTTGGAGAAAGTTTGTCAAACACTTCTAAGTTTGATCGTTGTAAACTGAGACTTGGATCAGTATAAAAACCAAGACGCGGCTTTGCCCGGTGCACAAGGCCGACCGAGACTAACTCAGGATAAATAATAGCCTCCTGATCTTTCAGGACAGTGGACGTAGGATTTGAGCGATATCCGAACCACTTTAAAAATCCTGTCTCTTATTGCTTTCTTGACTGTTGCATTGATTTTACTATTCATACCGAACATCATTTCTTAAAATTAATCAACTGTCTCAGCATACTGAACTGAATATCTGCTGAACTGAGACTTTCATAAAACGTTTTCACCACTCAACTGATTTGGGCCTACACACATTTTCGCACGCTGAACTCTTACTGTAGATACTGAATTTCGACTCGGTCGGCTAAGCGAGTCTCGGTAGAGTCGACTCTTTTTGCCGCACACGATTCGGAAACATTGTTTGGTCTGCCGAATGCATTTCGACGGACACCATCCTGAATAGGACTGTTCGTGTTCGAAATTGAGAAATCGAATCAGGTGTATTCACCCCCCCCCCTCTACACCTGACCGTACACTCGGGACCAACAATTGGTATCAGAGCAGGAGTTCCTTAAGACTCTTGTTACTTTGAGACTGGTCTATTCGAACGGATCCGGAGAAAACATTTTCACTGCATATCACTCTACATTCATATCTTTATCTTCCATGGCTGATATGTCAGGTATAAGGATGGTACCCATGTTCTCGGTAGAGAACTATGGAGTATAGCGAGTCAGAATGGAGACGCATCTGACTTCTCTCCACGATAGCATGACTGAAGTGCTTGAGGAAGGACCTATCGTTCCCATGATCGATAGTGTTGTAACTCAAGACCAAGCTGAAGGAGGAGGAATGGTGACCGGGAAGAAGATTCCCAAAGACAGAAGTCTCTTCACTTCTGAGGAGAAGAAGCTTCACAACTTAGACCGTGTTGCCAGAAACGCTATACTGACCACCCTTAGTGATTCTTATCTTGGCAGGGTTCAGGAATGCAAGACTGCAAAAGAACTCTGGGACGCCCTAGCGCTACTGAGTCGGGGGACTCAGAAGATTAAAGCTAACAAGTTAGCGCTGGAACTCCAAAAGCTGGAAAGCCTCTCTCTCATGCTCGGTGACAAAATTGAAGATCTAAATGTCGGATTCACGAATCGATGAACTCCATCAACGGGCCGGGAAAGACATTCGAAGAACCGAGAAATGAATTTAAAGATGCCGAGGGCACTGCCGGACGGACACCTTGGACACCTTTTGCCACTCTATTGCGACATTCTGATTTAGATGTTGTCTCTCCTGACCATATCTTTTCAGAATTACAGGCAGAGGAGTTTGAGTTCGACAGACCTCAAAGAAAGCTGAGAGCTGAAGCTGACACAAAGATCGACCATGCTTTCAAAGCAACAGTCAGCACAACATCTCCCGTGACGAGCAAGACGACGAGTAAGACTGAGCCTTCACTCAATGATCTACAAGAAGGAAGTCTCGCTCAGAAGTATGCGCTGCTCGCTGTAAAGTATCAGAAGGAGAAAGAGAGGCGTAGAAAGCTGACTAAAGCATACCGAGACACAAAAGGTAAGTCAGAATATACACCAAAACGCTCTCCTGCCTCACAATCTTCTGAATGCAAAAAGAAAGATGACTCAGCACCCTCAAGGGATAGTGCAACCAAAGAAGAAAAAGTCATCACTTGCTACAACTGCAAAAAGCCGGGACATTATCAATATGATTGTCTTGAGCTCAGTAGTGCTGAACGCGCAGCATGTAAGGCAAGGAGAGAGAAATTCACCCAGAAAAGACAATCCTACATAGCTGGCGAAATCTCAGACGACTCAGAAGAGGTCGACTCCTTTATGGATTCATCTGACGATGATGCAGCTTTCATGGCCCTAGAGCTTGAAGCTGAAGAAACAACTGAAAAGTGCGTAATGGCAGGCGAAGAGGATGAGGTAAATTCTCATGAACAAGTTAACTCCTCTTCACACTGCACACACGACATTGTTTCAGGTGCAGATGGGAATTTGGACATCACGACCGCATACGAAGAACTGCTCGACGAAGAAATTCAGATGAGTCTGCAGCTCAGTAAGACTCTTCAGGAATTGGATACCCTGAAAGTGGAGAATCAGAGACTTTCTCAGGAGAGTCAGGTTGCTACTGAGGCCGAAGGACTTGTGTTGAGACTCAGGGAGGAGATAAACTCTCTGATGGCCAAGTCTCAGCATCAAGAAGACCGGATTTCAGTTCTGACCAATGACTTGACTCAGAAAGATACTAAACTGAGTCTACTGAAGCAAGAAATGTCAGGACTTCAGACCGAGCACGACACACTGAAGAAGAGTGATGATGTCTGGAGGAGCCTGATGACTGAGCGTTACATGGGCGCTGAAAAGAAGCTGGAGGCTATGCTCGCAAGAAACAAGCCCAAGCATTGCAAGGAAGGACTTAGCTTCAACCAGGAAGCTTCCTCATCTGCCCCCGTTCGCTCAGAAGTGCGTCTTACTGATAGGTTTGTTCGAGGGGAAACAATCAATGCAAATCCTCCGAACCCCTCAAGCAAAGAACAAACAGAAGATGAAAGCACCTCATCCTAAGTATCGGACACCGACCGGAAGATCGGACCCGACACCCCGGTTCGATCGAGGGGGAACTAGCGAGTTAAGTGGGGCGATCGGTATGGATCACCTCGGTTGACACATCCGGCTCAGTATGGGTCATATTACTATGATCCTATAGTTAGAGGAGGTTCCAAGAGTCAGAAAAAGAAAAACGCACAAAAGGCAAAGGTCAGCAGTCCACCAGCTCAGAAGATCCGGACTCCTGAACCTGAGAAGCCTAAGAAGTCGGCCTCGACCAGTCCGGTGGTCAAGTTTGTTGACTCAAATGGAAAGAAGTTATGCGAAACCACCGGGGTTGTTAGACAAATTTGGGTTACAAAAGCTAACATCTAAGGACCCAAAATCAAAAATAAAGGGTACCCGAATATAATTCGTTTTTGCGGGTGCATAAAGACCCATGGTATGTGGACGGCGGATGCTCAAGACATATGACATACCAAAGGAGTCTGCGAAGAATTATATCATTGAAGAAGGACCCGAATCGAGTTTGGAGATAATGCCAAAGGCTACACGAGAGGATACGGCACACTCGAAGCATAGGAGCGCCAACGTTCCTTAGAGTATCCTATGTTGAAGGACTTCGAAGATAATCTTCTCTCTGTTAGTCAATTTTTTGATAACTCGAATAGAGTGATTTTTTACGCCGGTTTTACGTGATGTCATTGATAAATCTACGGGGAAAACGGTGTTATCAGGTTCGCGTAAAAAGAATATCTACGTGGTGGTCCGGAACTCGGTGAACACGAAGCTTGTTTGCTGGCGAAGAACGATAATCGAACGGGGTGGCTATGACATAGAAGACTCAGCCATCTCAACTTCAAGACGCTCAACAAACTAGCAAGAGACACTCTAGCAAGGGGACTGCCAAATGAAATATTCAGCAAAGACACTCGGTGTGAAGCATGTCCGAAGGGAAAGCAAACAAAGAATCAAAATCCAACAGTTCCATCTCCTTCCACCGATGGAATCCTTCACTACATATGGATTTGTTCGGTCCGGTCTCTCCGGTGACGATCGAGGGCGGGAAATATGCATTAGTGGTCATAGATGACTACTCGCGCTGCACATGGGTCATATTCATTGCCAACAAGTCTGATGTCAAAACAGAGTTACCAACGCTTCTGAAAAGGCTCAGTGTCGAGAAGAACACCAAGATCGAAAAAATACGTTCGGACGGAGGAACCGAGTTCCTTAATTCCATGGTAGAGGAGTTACGCGGAGCGAAGGAATAGAGCATGAGACATCGGCTTGCCCGCACACCTCAGCAAAATGGAGTTGCTTGAACGAAAGAACAAAACTCTCAAAGAAGCGGCTAGAACTCTACTCGCAGATTCGGGACTCCCATCCAAATTGCAGGCGAAGCGACGGATCTTGCGTGTTACACTCGGGAATAGATCTCTACCGACAAAGCGGCATAAGAGGACACCATATGAACTATGGAACGGCGGGAAGCCTTCTCTATCTTATTTCCATATCTTTGGTTGTTCATGCTTTATCCACAATAATGGGAAAGATCAGCGAAGACTTTTGATAGCAAGTCGGATCGGGGAGTATTCTTAGGATACTCTCGGGTCAACAAAAGCTTTCGGAGTATTCAACTATCGGACTCTTTGCGTGGAGGAAAGCCCTCATGTTGTTTTTAACGAGTTTGCTACCGAAGACGGGAGCAATAACCCAAATTCCGAATCGAGGACATCGGTAGACGGCTACATGATCTAAGCTTAAAGGACAAACCCGAAAAGATCCGGCTATGTTGGGATGATGATTCGGACGAAGAAACCGAAGACAAATCTATCGAATCTCAACCAGCGGAGCGGGTAGGCGAGCGATTGATTCTCCCGAACGGAATCAATCCCGGGTAACTCAGTCGATGAGGAAACCGTTGAGGTAAGCGAGACCACTACCGAGAATAACAACTCGGGGGGGAACATCTAGTAATGTTCCCGAGGCGAATGCCCCCGAACCTCGGTGACTCGGTAGACTATACTCTTATCACCGAAATTCTTCAATCTCGAGAATAGTACAACCGAAATGCCTAACTCACCTACTATCTCGTGTTGAACAAATTTCGGATGAAGAGCCGAAACTTCGTAGATCGTGGCTCGATGCTCACACTGCTGATCTAATCATTGGAGATCCCTCAGCTAATGTCAAGACAAGATCCAGATTCTGTCAAGGAGAAAGCGCATTATTTTCATGCTTCTTGTCTACTGAAGAGCCTCGAGACCATTGAGGATGCATTAAAGGATGCTTGGCCGGATCATAGCTATGCGGGAGGAGCCGAATCGGTTTACGAGAAACGAAGTGTGGGAGCTTGTAGACAGACCCCGTCATCAACATGTCATTGGAACCAAATGGGTCTTCAAGAACAAGCGAGATGAAAACAACGTTATAGTAAGGAACAAAGCAAGGCTCGTGGCTAAAGGCTACTGTCAAGCTGAAGGAATAGATTTCGATGAAACCTTCGCTCCAGTTGCAAGATTGGAGGCAATTAGACTATTCCTAGCCTACGCAACACATCAAAGATTCGAGTTTATCAAATGGATGTGAAGTCTGCGTTCCTGAATGGCGTGCTGAAAGAAGAAGTCTATGTGGAACAACCGCCCGGCTTTCAGCAGGGACATCAAGTATATAGACTCAGAAAGGCTCTGCATGGGTTAAAACAAGCACCCAGGGCTTGGTACGATACCCTGTCTGAGTTTCTTCTTCAGAAAGGTTTTCAGAAAGGCACAGTAGACCGCACTCTATTCAGCATTCGACTGGAAGAAGACTTATTACTTGTGCATATCTACGTGGATGACATCATATTCGGATCAAAGAATGTCATCATGTGTCAACAATTTGAAAAGATGATGAAGGATAAGTTCGAGATGTCAATGATGGGAGAAATGAACTACTTCCTTGGTTTTCAAGTCAAGCAATCTGAAAAGGGAACGTTCATCAACCAAGGCAAATACACTCGAGACCTCATCAAAAGATTCGGTTGCACATCCGACAAACCTATCAAGATCCCGATGAATACGAATATGAAGATAGATCTTGATAAAGAGGGAGTATCAGTAGACCAAACCGAATATCGTGCTATAATTGGTTCATTATTATATTTAACAGCTACTCGTCCCGACATAACTTATGCTTGTAGGTGTATGCGTGCTCGATTTCGAGGCGAATCCGAGGCGAGCCATATGGACTCGAGCAAAGAAGATTCTCCGCTATCTCCGAGGAACACTCGACATGGGTTTATGGTATCCAGTGATGATAATATTGAACTAATCGGCTATTCCGATGCCGACTATGCGGGATGTAGAATTGACCGAAAATCAACTTCAGGAACATGTCAGTTCCTTGGCAGCAAGCTGATCTCATGGTTTTCAAAGAAACAGCACTCAGTAGCTACGTCGACTGCTGAAGCTGAATACATGGCTGTCGGAAGTTGTTGCGCCCAAATTCTTTGGCTGAGACAACAGCTGAGAGACTATGACGTCATTCAGAATGAAGTGCCGATCTTCTGCGATAGTACCAGTGCCATTGCAATCACTCAAAATCTTGTACTACACACGAGATGCAAGCACGTGGACATCAGACATCACTTCATTCGTGACCATGTCGAAAAGAAGGATATCAGGATGGAAAAGATCCATACTGACAAGCAACGGGCTGATATACTGACCAAACCTCTAGCTGAATCCAGATTCAGAGAACTTTCAGTAGAGCTAGGTCTGTTGGACCCTACTGACCCCAGTCAGTAAGAAGGATCCATGAGAGGACCATTTCAGTAAGGGGGAATGTTCACTCTCAGTACTGAATGTATTCAGTACGTAGAGATTCAGAAACCATCTACACGAGGTATCAGCTGACTACTATGTTCAGCTGACAGGTTTGCGTATCTCTACTCAGTAGTAATTTATATAACAGAACCTTGCATTTATGATAAAGATTCAGCATGATATTAATATCTCTTGGTTTATCTTTATTATTAACGGATTTCATTTAATGCACGACATTCCATACATAAGCCTGCTGAACTCTGCGCGCATTTAATGCATGTCTTTTCACAGTTACTACTTAGGCTATTTTACAACTGGCTTTGACTTAGGCGGCATATGCGATCATTACCTATAATATAACTTCTAATCTTGACCGTCCATTCTATAAAGCAGTTTAAACTCAACCTTTGATCAAATAACTGTTCATCTTCACGTTTGATATATATATTTGATCATATCTTCTCAAACCGCCATTAGCATACTTCAAATCTTTCAAATCCGAAAAATCCGAGAATTGCAAAAGCAATCCTTACTTGCAACTTCATCTTCATATCTTATCTCGATTTTATTGGTATGCCTATGAGAACTGTTACTGTATTCTCTATTTTTTTTCAGTATCACTACAGAAGCACTGTTCTAACTAAGAATCGATACTGATAAATCTCTTGTAACAGGTACTATGGCGAGTATTTCTGTAGTTGTTCCTGACAACATGGAGGAGATCCTCAGCAAAGGCCGTGTCTGGTGCGAACCAGTCATGGAATTCGATGCTTGCGAGCTCGAATACATGGATGAAGTCTTTACATACCTCAGAGGATCTGGTCTGGAAGAATTTCTATCGAGGAAGCCCACTTACTTCCTTCCTCGACAAGTGGGAGAGATATATCTGAACTTTGATTCCGTCGAAGGAGATATTGTGGCGAGTTTCGCTGTTCACGCTATTGGCGATGCATCGAAGATTCTGAAGCGGATATCGATCAAGCAAGCACTGAAGAAGAGCTTCAATCTTCCATCTGTAGGCATCAGTACTATAGGCTATAACGACGACTCAGTAGACGAATACCTGACGGTATTTTGTGGCAAGCCTACAACCTTCACAGCAGCCTTCCCGAAGAACGAATGCTAGCACAGTTCAGAGCATTGGCCTACATCGTCACGCAGTTGCTGACGAGCCAAGCTGGCTCCTTCGATCAGGTCTCTCGACCTAAGATCCACTTGATGATGGCAATTTATGATTGTGCCAAGGTCAACTGGACCGAGTTCTTCATCCGGGAATTTATGGCTCAAGCAGCCAAGTTTGACAAGCCCACGCGTACGCTGAGCGCAAAAGGCAAATTACTTTATGGGCTAAAGCTGTCAGTTATGATTGAAGACTTCTGTGGCTCTGAGCAGATCACCTATGACAACAAGGAGTACTTCAACATAAAGAAAGTCCGGTTTCACAACAGGGCTGCGGCCCTTCAAAATCGGGTCGAGGCCCTCGGCCGTGACTCGGCGGACCGAGTCTCGAAGGCTACTCCAACGAAAAGGAGAACGCCTCCAAAGCAAAAACCCCAAAGGCACCGGCTAAGAAACCGAGGAAAGCCGGCGATGTGCTCGCTTGAACTCGAAGCCCTTGCTTGAACGGGCCACTCGGCAAACTACTCGGCCCCGGAGGGCGATAGATGAATCTCGAGTCTTCCGAGAAGACTCAATCGCCGGGAGAAAATCGTCTCCACCGAAGAACCCGTAGCTATGGAACAAGAGGAGGCCACTGAAGCTCACGGTGAAGAAATTCAACGCCTTGATAGCCCCCTCGCAGGTTCCTCCCACTTAGCGATGCGCCACTGCCGAGACTCGGACGTCTCCAATTGACTTGGAATCCGAGACGGCGTCGAAGAAGAAACAATCGGGATGGAAGCGTCGGTGATTCTATCCAGAGCATCCCGAGAAATTCTTCAACTAATTCCGAGCTTGCCGACTACTCGGACTGTTGCAAATTGCCAAATCGGCAAGGCTCCACATGTTGCTTTGGGACATCGGGAGTGGCCTCGTCTACAACGCCTAGTTCTCCACTACTCCTGTCAGCAGCTTCATGAAGAAGAACTGAGATTGAGGGAACAAATAGGCTATTCGAGCCTGAAGACCTCAGTTCAATGGACAATCTGAGGGCTGCGATGCTGGCTATGATACATGATCGACAGCTTGCCTCCGGCCTAGCACCCTCAGATGGGTCGGACCATGACGACCCACCCAGATGATTCGAGCCACCGGAAAGCCCGATGAGGGAAATCCCCGAACAAGGATACACTCACTTCTCGCAAGCTCCGCGTCCACCCAAGGTATCCTTGGACTGCGAAGTCGACGGCCGGGTACCTCGGCATCCACGAGCCCGCTCAGCTCTTGTTGAAGTCTGCATTCGAGGTAGCGCCCAGCCCGCATCGTCGACGTTCCAAGTATATGGCGAAGGCTATCAAAAGCCAAGGCACTCAGAACCGTGCCCTCGCCAAGGCAGTCCACAACGTGTGGAAGAAGACTGCTTGAAGCCACCGCTACCGAGCTTCAAGGGTCGAAGTCTTCTATATCTCAATCGGTCGCCCCCGATGTCTCTCGCACTTATTTCAAAAGCAACGGCTCAAGAAGAAGATAAATTTGAATCTCATCTCGGGATCTTTCGGAGAGCCAAGCCAAACTACTTGAGGAATTTCGGGCTTCCAAATTGGCTCATCTCGAAGCTATTACTTGAACAATCCCGGGCCACGAGCATAAGACTTGATAATATTCAACTGGTCCCGGAGGATAAGATCTCTGAGAAGCTGAATGATTTTAAGGCTGCAGCTGAACTCTCCTACAAGCAATATGATGAAGCTCTGACTTCTGAGAGGAACGAGCTGCATGAGGCACTGACAGACTTTAAGGATTCGCTGTCAACCTCCTTCAACAGCCTTCAGAAAAAGGTACTTATCCCTACCCCGGCTGCTATTGATGATGCCAAAAAGGGGGAAAGTAAAAGAGGGAAGGAAAAGAGTACCGAGCTAGTAAAAGGCAAGAAACAGAGTACTGAGAAGCCTACTCCTACAAAAACCACAAAATCTACAAAATCTTCTAAGGGGGAAGCTACACTGAAGTCATCTCAGACTCAGACGGATGAGGCCCAAGGTGTCCCAACTGCGAGCACAACTGAGACCGGCCCAAGTGGCTCAGGATCCCAGGCTACTCATGCAACATGACTCCTACTGATATCATCAAGGAGGTTGCAGAGTATGCTGAACAGAAAGAGGACTCAGATGATGAAGAAGAGGTTCCTCTACCTCCACCTGTTCAGGGAAAAGGTAAGAAAGTAATGGATCTCCCGACCCCTCCAAAGAAAGAAGAAAACCAAGAGATATATTTCTGCCGAGGAGGAGGCTCGAATAGCGGGCGATGAGAAGCTCGCTAGGGAGATTGCCGATGCTTTGAAGCCGCCAACAAGCCAAAGTCTAAGCCTCGCTAAAGGAAAGATAAAGGCACCAAAGCACGCGGTGGAAAGAAGAAAGCGCTCGCTAGGTTGCCTCCCGGAAAACTCGAATCGAGGATGATGAAGATAGGGAGAGGCAACAACAACAAGAAAAAGGCACTCAGGCAGCAAGGTACGTCCAAAAACAAATCCAAGGTACCTCTGCCGACTCCGAACAAGCTCCTCGAAGCCTCATGAGCAAGATGCGAAATTGAAGCAATATTCGCTCGAGATGGAGAGATATCTCTACCGAGGAGAGGAAGCTAGACGGTTAGAGGCCGCCAGCGAGAGGATACATTTGGCGGACCTCGAGGCACTCGAGATCGTGACCGAGCAAGAGGCCGGCCGAGAGTTCCTTCGAAAGCCGACATTCCTTACCGATACGAAGGTTCGGGAAGCCAACCGATCGAAAACACATAGATGGCCGAGATCGGACGAATGGATGCCTATTCGGTTCAATCGAGAGATGGGAATCGGCCAAGATTGAGTTTATCAAGAGAAATTATTTCCGGAGATTACGGCTCGAAATGTCTAAGGGCCGATGCCTACGTCGAGTGGATGGCCGTATTCGAACCCGATCTTTACCCATATTTGCACGAGCCGTAATCGAAGGGGTAGTAGTCGGCGTTCTCGAAGCAAGAATCATTCCTCCACCCGGAAGACAAGACGACTCGGTTCATCTCGGAGTGATTGAACAAGAAGTGAGGAATGCTGCGATGAACAAAGGTCTAGAACAAGATGATCCAGCAGACTTCGCTGAATACTTGAAGCTGAGGAAGAACACGTTCGAGAATGTATGGAGTCCCACTGCCTGAAGATCAATCTCAAGGTTTCATGAATAGGATTCAGCAGTTTAAGGTTCTCCTCCTTAGTTCTCTTCTTAGCTTAGCAAGATTTGTATTGTACTTAACTGACTATCATATATATACACGCTTTTTGGCTTTGACAACTACTTGTTGTCTAAATAGCCGTGTTTGCTTTATGCTTTAACACTCAAAATCACTGAAGTGATTACTGACACACACACACTTTGTTTATTTACCTGTCAGTTTTTGCTCGGTTAGATTTCTGATAGACTAGACTTTCATAGAGTTATTATTTCTCATAGGGGAAATTGTTGCATGGGGGAAATTGTTGTAAAGGGGGGAAATTGTTCGCTCTCTGTCTCCCTCGGTAGTCTAGCACTTACCGCACAACTCCACCGATCCTTCTTGTAATTATGTAAGGAGCTCGTTCTCGAGTAAGTTAGTGTTTAGCATAGATGATAGGTTTTGGCATCATCAAATAGGGGGAAATTGTTGGGTGATGATTCCATCCTCAGCACTGTTACTCTTAGTGGGAAATGATTCGGTCTTAGACACTGATCTTAAGCTCAGTAGCCTTGTGCTCTGTACTTGTTTGAAGATTTGAAGATCCCAAAACCCTATCTGATTGGTGAACCATTCCATTGTATATGTTGTTTGTCTCTGAGGTTTCAGACTCAGTAGACACTCTGCTCTGGTCAAGGCGCTCAGTAGCTTATCTGCCTCGGCACCGGTATAGAAGACTCGGTGATCTTGGACTCGAGCAGGAGCAAGATATCGAGAGAGTCGGTTGAACCGAACTCGGCGGGAGTAGTTCACTGGACTCGTAGGCGATCTTCGATAGACTTATCTCAGCTGTCTATCTACTGAATACAAGGTCAGACTCAACATCGACAGACAATCTTCTAAACTGTCAGATCTTTTTGAAATGCAATCAGTATAGTCATATACGAGGAAGAGAGAAGTCAGCTTCAATTAGCCTCGAAGTTTGTTCTGTCTCAACCACTTTATTCACCTCGACGAATGACAAGCATACACGTGTCATCCTACCTACTAAAGCTGCAAGTCAACACTTTCCGAAAAAGGAGGAAAAGGCACTGTTACCTACGTCAAAAAGAGCCGTTTGCTACCAAAAGAGAGAGAGAGAAGAAGATCGTCTCCAACGGATCTATTTCAATCTCTGCTCTATAAATAGAGGGATCATTCAAGATTTGAAGTACACGAGAGTTCACGAGCTAACGAAGAAACGAACACACACACGAACTTTCAAACGAGCGAATTCCAAAGCCTAAGTCTTCCGCAAGAATCGAAAGAGTTATCTCCGGCGAAAGACTACCTTTAAGCTCGTAAGGGAACCAAGCTGAACCGTCAACAAAGCATCTAGTATCCAAGCGACGTGACACGAACTTATAGCTAAACCTCAGCTGTTCGTCGCTCTAGAAGCTACATTCTTGTTCCCATCCCTCTAACCCTAAGCTCAACTGTTCTTATCTATAGCTTAGACGAAGGAGTTCATCTTTGAACCTGATCCTTATTGTATAAGGACTCCTTCACTGTTGAAGAAAGTTTGTCAAACACTTCTAAGTTTGATCGTTGTAAACGAGACTTGGATCGCATATAAAAACCAAGACGCGGCTTTGCCCAGTGCGCAAGCTGACTGAGACTAACTCAGGATAAATAATAGCCTCCTGATCTTTCGGGACAGTGGACGTAGGATTTCAGCGATATCCGAACCACTTTAAAAATCCTGTCTCTTATTGCTTTCTTGACTGTTGTATTGATTTTACTATTCATACCGAACATCATTTCTTAAAATCAATCAACTGTCTCAGCATACTGAACTGAATATCTGCTGAACTGAGACTTTCATAAAACGTTTTCACCACTCAACTGATTTGGGCCTACACACATTTCCGCACGCTGAACTCTTACTGTAGATACTGAATTTCGACTCGGTCGGCTAAGCGTGGTCTCAGTAGAGTCAGACTCTTTGCCGCACACGATTCAGAACAGCTGTTTGGTCTGCTGAACTGTTTCAGTCAGACACCATCCTGAATAGGACTGTTCGTGTTCGAAATTGAGAAATTGAATCAGGTGTATTCACCCCCCCCCCTCTACACCTGACCGTACACTCGGGACCAACAATTATGTTTTCGCCCCTCCCATAGTTTCGAATTTGCATCCTTCTCCTAACAAATTTTCGAATTTGCTCCATCACCCAAACTTAATTTTCAGATTTTATTTAAGATTTTCCAAATTACAAAATCAATGTATAAAATAAAAGAATTAGAGATTATCACTTTACAATTTATAAGGGTTTTCAAATTCAATCGATTAACAAATCTTCAATCTCCTCTTCCAAATCTCATGAAAAAAACGTCGATCTCGATTTCAAATGCATAGGAACATATCATAATATGTTATAGTTTTTAGACTCTTTATTATTGTTCTTTTTATAAGTTATAAGTACTTTTGACTTTGTATACTCATTGTTGCGCTATATCTTACCTAATTTTTCCGCCCCCGAACCCCCGGAAAGGTTTCGCCCCTCCCAACTCTAAATCCTGGATCCGCCCCTGCTTACATAATAACATCATATAAAAACTATCGATTGAAGTTGAACTCACATTTTTTTTTAGTTGCGAGACACTATCCACTAACTAGACTACACTATCGTGGAAAAATAATTCTACTAGAAAATGAATTATATAGATAAATAAAAACAGTAAAATAATTGATAATCCAATTTTCTGTTGTATAATCAAACCTACAAATATAGGGTACGCGTAGGTTGAATGAGACCTCTCATTGTCTATTTCACTACTCTTAACGATATTTGTTAAAATAATTACATATAGTATTATAATTATTAAATCAATTTTAATAGAATTGAACACTAAATCAATTCTAAAGTACATAAAAATAAGAATACCAACTATATTAAATGTTACCGGTTGCAAACATATAGTATATAAACAGTAAGTCCGCCATTTAGACTTGCACTTTATTTTCTATTATTAAGAACTTGCAAATTTCAAAATTAATATTAATATTTCAATCTCGTATTTTTTTTCATAATGTATATATGATGAGCGAGAAATGAGTAACTAAAACCAGTAAATCTGATGCTACACACGGGAATACTAAATATAGACAAAAATAAAATAAGAAAATCAATATGGGTAGTCTGGAGGCAGGTTTGATATTCGGCTACATGCCTATATAAGATTTCGGGGGGAATGCTGCGGCGATCAGTTTGTGTTGTGGGCGAAGGCGACGAACGTTGTAATAATGTGGGAAAATAACGATGGAGTGGATGTGAATTGGCCACATCATTTTCTGTTATATTGATTGTTAGTCAGTTGTATTGGAAAATCCCAACCAAAAAATATGACAGAAATTCAGTCTCTTTACAACCTAACCAACATGATGAAGAAATTCTTGAAAGCAGCATTGAATTACATTTCTGACATTATAAAACCGGTGCTGATTTATTGGCTTCATTCATGTACGTGTATTGTCACGCTCACACACCGCAGGTGATTGAATTTCCCCGAGGGTATTTTCGTAATTTCCCAACCTGAACTAAATAAATACTTCTTCCGTCCCATTATTTATGTTCCATTGAGACTGGGCACGGTAATTAAGATAGTGGAGATAAATGTGTAAAGTTGTGGTGTAAAAGTATAAAGGGTGGAGTCCACTTGCTTAGATTGATTGTGGTCCACTCATTTATTTCCTTATTTGGTATGAGACATAAATAATGGAACAATCAAAAAAGGCAAATGAGACATTAATAATGGACTGCATGGAGAACTATTTATAGCTCACTTTCCATATTGTAACGTCCCAATATTTAAAAAAATTAAAAATTATCTGGATCAAATTTAAATACGAAAAAGTCAAATATTCCACAATGCATAACACACTTTTTTTAATTTTCGTACCCTTGCCGGACGGAGTGAGTAAAACTTTATGGGTCCACTCTCATCTGATTTTTAGTTTTGCATTCAATCAAATTAAAAAACAGAAGTGTGACAATCTTTTCTACCAAGTAATTTTAGTTGGCTCTCAAATTAAAAGTCTTACTGGCAGCATCGCTGATTTTACCGACATACAATTTACTCCAATTGACAATGAACCCACACTAGAATAAGTATTCCGACAGATCAACAAATAAACGAACAATAGCTGCAAACCTTATACTACTACTAATTAAGCCTAATGGCTTCTGTTGATGCAACGGGTTGTTTACGATCTATTTATGCACATCACAAACTGTATAAGCATCACCAAACCCGAGACGACGGCCTAACAAGGGCTCGATCATCGACATAGCTGCGCGCATAGACCTTGAATCTGGCTTGCTGTTGGATTGGAAAGCGAATACGTGCTGTTTCGACCGTTGTTAGAGCATGTTAAAGTATACTGGTTCCCAAAACTCTCAGCCTGCAATTCATACTCATATCTTAGCAAGATATAATCCTAAATGCTACACAAGGGTGGTCAGCAGTTCTTCACCTGACAGGAGACGGGTTTCGAGTTGCAACTCCATCTTGAAGTGGGAACGCAACTCATATAATGGCACCATGAGCAGTGATCGTTCAAGTCCACTCCACGGAGAAGCAAAACCAACCCTGCAGTGAACCTAATCGTGCACCAAGTCACACGAAAAACAATAACATCATATCAACACCATATAGTAGATACAGATATTGCTTGATTAGTCCACTTATTCTAGAAACTTGCAGGGTACTCAGAAATGTAATAATGGAGTAAATAACATAGAAGAATACCCGGAAAAGAGAAGGATCAGCGAAAGCACCCAGAGCACGTACTGGTAAGCCTTAAACTTAGGATTAGATAATTGTGAAGAATAGTCAGAACTGGTATATCTTTGGTTCACCCAACCAAATTGTGGGCGGATCAAGAATACAAAACCGAGTAGAAAACCCGAAAAGAATCCTCCAATATGAGCGAAGTTGTCAACATGTGGTAGGATTCCCACCGCTAAGTTGACAGCAATAATTATCAAAAGGGTCAATAAAGCAGCTATCTGCACATGAGGAATTACAGTCATTTCAAAGTGTGAACAATTAGGCCTTGCTTAGTATTTGATTAGATAGATACCTTGTTAGCATATACGGTCCAGTTAGTAATTAGCTCAGCCAACATTCCTCCCAATAAACCGAAAAGAGCACCAGAGGCACCAACGGATATGTTTGACTGAATAAAGAGAGCAGAAAGCAAACTTCCACCGAATCCAGAGATGAGATAAAGCAAACCGACACGCACTGTAAATCAATCATAGCATCAATGCACATCAAAATACAAATCATATTCAAATAAATTAGGAACATGGAGCTATAATATCCTTTTCACAATAACAAAGAACTATTCTTTTAAAAGAAATTCAGTCTCATTGTTGAAACTTGACATATAACCAATTGCAGAACTGGGAATATGAGCATGTGAGAGTGCATACGTCTGCACACGTGTTTTTGTGTGTGAGGGAGTAGGAGTGCACAATACAGCAGTAGCATACAACTTATGATGTGTAGACCTGAATGGAAGTATGAAGACACAACCAACATGTACAATGAATTATCAAAATTATTTGGTGAAAGGCCAAGTAGAAGTACAAATTATTCAACAATTAATTCACGCAAGATTATCTCAAGCAAATATTGTCTCAGAGTTGATGTAATAAGTCAATCTCATCATCTAGGGACAAGAAGGTCATTCTAGACGAAGCCATGGAAAATGAAAATAAGCGTATGATGTAAACAAAATAAGCATGCTATGAAGTCATAGAGTAACACATAGTTATTGCTCTTTACTTCTAAAGCTATACTCGAGGAAACTATAAAGCGAACCTAAGGAATATACACTAGTTGATAAAATTAAACAGTGTCAATTCTTACTCTTAGGCAACATTAATGCAATAATGCAAATAATGTTTTCTCACACAAGGATCACAATGAACCCCATCTTTACTCTTAGACATCTAAAGCAGGAACAGAACACAAACAACATTATTAAACTACATATAAAACAGGGTGGTTAGTCAGTATCACTACTTACCAAATCCAAATTCTTGCTCAAGCCGAATCCCAATAACTATCAGGCTCAACATGTTTGCAAGTAAATGAAAAACCCCAGCATGTAACCACATACACGTGATAAGGCGCCATCCTTCATGCTTATCGACAACTTTACTGACATCTAAAGCTCCCATCTTCTCTAATCTAAAGAAAATCAAACAATTGGATTGTGTTCAGGCCAAATTGTCATGATAGGTCAAGTATGATACAAGATCATAATTAGCAAAGAAATTAACTTCCTACATCCAATTAAATAGCTATTTGTCTAACCAAAACCTACCATAATCAAACCAAGATAACAAAAGGGCATTAACCAAGCTAAGACATTTTCACCAAATCACTAATCAAACTTCAGAAATAGATAAAATCAAAGCATAATTAAATATTCAAAGTAATCGGTCGAAGAAAGTGCTTACGCCGAAGAAGACGGTCCAAGAAGAGGATTTTCTTTAAAGGGCTGAAAGGAAAACCTTCCCAGAAATCGAGCAACGCAGGAGAGAGAATTCTTGGGGCAATTATTCACGTACATAGTAATCACAAACATCAGTACGTTAGCGGCTACGAAGAAAGGAATCAACCACGGCGACCATTTCTTGAAATGCTTCACCTCCCTGTACACACCACCAGCTCCGGGGCTCGACGCGGCGGCGGGAGTCGGAGATTCCACGGAGACGGGATGGATCGTTTTTCCACCCCGCCGCGACTGGCCGAGCATCGTGGTGGTATCTGATACGGTGGCCATCGGAGGTTAGGAAATTGGCATATATTTTTTCCTTTCTTTCTGGGTTTATGTACCAGAAAATTGATGAAGTTACAGACTGTAGAGATAAATGGGTTTGGTGGGTTGGTGGTTGAGAGAGAGAAAGAGGATATTAGTTTAACGCCTTCTCAAGAAAACCTGTAGCTTCCACCTTCACCCTTGATGTCTTACGTCTTTGTTCTTTTCTTCTTGTAAAGAGCGACTGCTTCTTCTTCTTCTCCTTTATTTTTGAGAATTAGACTGCTTCCACAACTGCACACAAATTATTTTTTGAGAATTAAACTCCATTTTCAATTTGAACTTCTCAAATACAGGGTAAAAGATCACACACAAGCACCGACATAGGGTGACATGTTTTTTAATTTCATTTGCCATCTATGGAAGTTAAGGGCAACGTGTTCTTTTATGCAGTTTTGACTGTTGAGACAATGATGGAAAGTTAGGAAATTAATGTTTCTTATTCATTCCCTCGATTATCGAATGTTTAAGAATTATGTTGATAATCTAATGAATAATGATAAAGTAAATTCACTGAATTGTTTCAAAATATTAAAACGAAAATGGACTGGAGTAGGGGTGTGCACAATTAACCAGTCCAAATGAACCGAACTAAACTTTTTCAAACCGAACTAAACCAAACAAACAACCAAAAAATTGCTTTGGTATTTGGTTTTGATTTTTTTAATTTTCGGTTTGATTTTTGGTTAAGCCATCGGATAACCAAACCGAATAATATTTTAATTTTAATTAATACTATATTTTTAAAAAAAATAAATTTAACTTTAATTAACTTGGACTGCAATCTTCGCTACTTTATTTTGTACATGTAATTGGATTCAAGCCACAAATAATCCTCTAACCTAATTCAATGTCGAACGAATTTGTATTGAGTTCTTAACTTCTTCTACAGAAACGTGAGACATACTCCCTTCGTCCCATAAAAAATGTCTCATTTTTATGGGGCACGGAGATTAACAAAATGTGATTGTATGGTGTATATTGTTTGACATTTTTGCTTGTTAATTTTGGTCCACATATTGTTTGCCTTTTTAAGAAACAAGACACTTTCTATGGGACGACTCGAAAAGAAAAACAAGACACTTTCTATGAGACGGAGGGAGTATTAAACTTCAACGGACCAATTACGGTAGTAAGTTGTTTTCTTTGATTGTTGTTTTCTTTGATTGTCGTTTTCTGTAATACCCCGTATTTTTATATAATACAAAATTAGTTATTTAAGCCTCGTGTGCAAGTCTAGTAACGTAATATATTATCGTCGTATTTTATTTACGTAAAAGGAACTCAGTATGACTTAGAAAATCGGTATTCATGTATAGTACACAGGTGACATTATACCTTAGTATAGTTTATATAGTCACGTTGCATTATACTACAAAAACTAGTATAAGCTATTAGTATATGATCCCATAATACGTTACAAAAGAAATCACTAGATGATAATATAGCTATTGCTTGCCTAATCGAAATTATATGTACATATAATCATATATGTGTATAGGCTTATGTAGTTTGGTAAATTATAAGCTTCCTACCCTTATGACGTATATTATTTACACCATAATATAGTATTTAGTAATTTTTACATCTACTTTTCGTCAACTTAAGTTAGAGAGAGAGAGAGAGAGATGTCACTTGAGGAACTATACATATGTTGTGGATTTGGAAATTGTGCTAGCATCACTTAAGTAACTTGATAATATCACATGTACTAAATATTATAATGTAATAGGGGAACTTAGGCTATCATTAGGTGAGAAACTTTGCATTACAAATGTTTTCTTAGTGGGATAACTTGGCATGTTGCATGGAGAAGGAGAAGATATTGTCTCCAACTTAATCATGATGATCAGATAGGAATAGTATAGGAATGTAGAGGCATAACTGTTGAGAATCAGCACTTAGCCACGCATTTAGCATGCAGTCTTAAACTGGAGGATTACTTCCACTTAGAATATGATCTTGGCACATCGATTTTCTTTATATCGGAGCAAGTTAGTACCCGATCTCCATATAGCATTTGGATTCTCTAATCTTCTTCTATTCTCAGTCGCAGTCGTCATCAGTTGTAGATCTTTTCAATTCAGATCGTAACTCCCTCTGTTAGGCTGCACATATTCAATCAAGTAAGAAAAACCACTCTTCTAAGCCTTCAATTTCTTGTTTTGAGGTTGTAAAGGTTTCTATGTACTTTTGAGGTTGTTTTGAGGAAGAATGGTTAGGAAGGCTTGTAAGTATGAATATAGAGTTGCATGTGGAGATCTAAATGTAAGAAATGGTTTTTCTTTGAACTATTTTCTCTACTCTTTCTTCTTACAACACCAATACTCCTAGATGTGTATTGCATGGCGCATGCACAGATTCTTCCTAGGATAATTGTGTAAATTCTATGCTAGATCGTAAATAAGGTCCATTGGAGTTAGCAAAACCTTGTTAAAATTCGAGTGGAGTAGATAAGTGGTTGGGGCGGAACATATTTCGAAAATTTTCTATTTTGCCGAGATTTCCATAACCAAATACACGACCTTTTGGTACTTGAAAAATTCTATAAAAATAATGGAGATAAAATTTAGGATGTCTTTAAGATTCTGTAAATTTTGGTGATTTTTTTACATGTCTTTATATTTTTAATAAATTTTTAGTTTTACACTACCGAAAAATCATGCTTTCTGGATAGAGTTTAGTAAATTGCTCATATCTCACTCCACACAAATGATTTTGACTTGATTCTTTTTCCTAAATCCTCTATACACATAGGTATTTGTAAGAATGTTTTAGTTTGCATTCGAAACTTATGCATGTGAAAGAAGTTTATTGCAAAATTTCGGGCAATTAACCAGAACATGCATTCCGTAAATTGGATTTTGGTCGAGTATGTCTTGTATTTTCAGAAGCCCTCACTAATCCAACAAAAGTGAAATTTAGATATGGTATCCCTATGCATGTCCCCTAATCATGTGTTAAATTTTAGAATTTTTAAAGTATATTTGGTCCCGAAAACTTATGGCTAGAAGACAGTAGGTTAGAAATTGTCCCTGTTGGTACAGTAGGTACTATTTCGGTTATAACTTTTAGAGGACTTATTATTTTGATATGAAACCAGTTCTGGTAGGACTTAGGCTCTTTAAGGAATCCACATGTGGAATATTAGAATTTATGGTATGAATACATGGCTTGTGGAACTCTTTTAATATAGGTTGTTTGCACAGGCTTAATAGAGCATTGAAACCTAATTATACTATTAAGCATATAGCTATAATCTTGTTTACAGAACCGGTGGACATAGGAGTTCAGCTCTTTCTCCTTGTATCCAATTGGGGAGATTCCGTGGGCGGTAGGTCGAATGACGCTTGTAGAGCGGCCCGGATATCTATAGTATGGTGATCGGACTCCCACTTCTGAAGGGTCGACTCCCTCACATAAGCAAACTGGGGTACTTCGCCGTCAGTATCCTCAACTGATCTCCAGTTGTAATACACTTCCGCAACTTGTCGAGGCAGACATGCCTTCGGATGCTTCGAGACAAGAAGCTCGAGTTCGGACACTTCCAGAGCCGTGAAGACGGGCTCAAGATAAGGAAGTTCCGCCTGATGAAGAGCCATCGTCGGCTCGAACTGGATTCGCGACTTGATGATCTCATCAATTTGCGGTGGGGTCAGAACAATCACCATGAATATCTGCGAAAAACTCGTTAGCACTTGAAAATAGAGTAAGTCAGTAGAGATTTAAGCAGAGAATAAGGAAAGTTACCGTATTACAGAGAGCTTGAGAGAAATGCAGAGCAGTTAATGAGGAAATGAATAATTGAATGCAAAGAGAGCTCTTAAAATACGAAAATGGCGTAAAGTAGGATTAGGGCGAAAAACAAAAGATTTTAAAGGATATGCAAATCAATCGGTTTTAATCCAACGACTGAAATTAATCTCGCATTTTTATATGGACCGCTGTGATTAGATATTATAAACAGAATGATTACATAGGCCGCCTCTAACCTAGACCCACGTAGGAAATGCGCAGTTAAAGTAAGGTGAGAAAACATGCATTAAATGCGTCGCAGGCAGCATTAAAGTCTAAGTTTTTTAAATGAGAACGGTTTCCTACTGACTTAAACCTTAAAAATTAATGGCGGGAAATAAATGCTCATTAACGGCTGAGTGCAAGCGACTGATATATTAAATGCGAGCATGCTTTTGATAAAAGTTCAGTATACAAAACTACGCAAACCTCTTTAGCTGACTTTATAATCAGCTGGTTACCGTTAGACTCAGGAGGACATTTGATGTGCTAATGACCACATTCCCCCTTACTGTGTACTATCTGATTCACCCGACTGAATCAAGTACTGAGTCTTCTGACCTGTCGTACTGTTTCCCACACTTGATACCAATTATTGCTTTCTACTGGTACCAATTGTTATTGACATGATTCAGTAGGATCCAGTAGACCTAGCTCAACTGATAATTCTTTGAATCTGTTCTCAGCTAGTGATTTGGTCAGTATGTCTGCCCTTTGCTTGTCAGTATGGATCTTCTCCATTCTGATGTCCTTCTTCTCGACATGGTCTCTGATGAAGTGGTGTCGAATATCCACGTGCTCGCATCTCGTATGTAGAACTGGGTTCTAAGTTATGGCAATTGCACTGGTGGAGTCACAGTAGATGGGCACTTCATCCTGAGATATACCATAATCTCGCAGTTGTTGTCGAAGCCAAAGGATCTGGGCACAACAACTTCCAGCAGCCATATACTCAGCTTCAGTAGTGGACGTTGCTACTGAGTGATGTTTCTTTGAAAACCAAGATATCAGCTTGCTGCCTAGGAACTGACACGTTCCAGAAGTTGACTTTCGATCTATCCTGCATCCTGCATAATCAGCATCAGAATAACCTGTCAGTATAAGATTATCATCAGTAGGATACAATAACCCTGCGTCAGGTGTTCCCTTTAGATATCGCAGAATCTTCTTTGCTGAGTCCATATGACTCCGTTTGGGATTCGCTTGAAATCTTGCACATACACCTACATCATAAGTTATGTCAGGTCTGCTTGTTGTTAAATATAATAAAGAACCAATAATAGCTCTATAATTAGTTGAGTTAACAGAAGCTCCCTCTTTGTCTAGATCGATTTTGAAATTCGTGTTCATGGGGATCTTGACTGGCTTGCTTGAGTCGCAGCCAAATTTCTTCAGGAGATCTCGAGTGTATTTGGCTTGATTGATGAATATTCCTTTCGACGATTGCTTTACTTGAAATCCAAGGAAGTAGTTCATCTCTCCCATCATAGACATCTCAAACTTCTCCTTCATCATTTTCTCGAATTGTTGACATATTGTCACGTTTCTGCATCCAAAAATGATGTCGTCCACGTAGATTTGCACTAGTAGGATGTCATCTCCTAACTTTATGCTGAACAGGGTGCGATCTACTGTCCCCTTTTGAAAACCTTTCTGAAGCAGAAAGTCTGATAGGGTATCGTACCAAGCCCTGGGTGCTTGTTTTAACCCATACAGAGCTTTCCGAAGTCTGTACACATGATGTCCCTACTGAAAGCCGGGCGGTTGTTCCACATAGACTTCTTCCTTCAGTACGCCGTTCAGAAAAGCTGACTTTACATCCATTTGATATACTTTAAATCTCTGATGTGTTGCATATGCTAGGAACAGACGAATGGCTTCCAATCTAGCGACTGGAGCGAACGTTTCATCAAAGTCTATCCCTTCTGCTTGACAGTATCCCTTGGCAACAAGTCGAGCTTTGTTTCTGACAATGACGTTGTTTTCATCTCGCTTGTTCTTGAAGACCCACTTAGTGCCGATCACGTGCTGATGTCTAGGTCTATCAACAAGCTCCCAAACTTCATTTCTAACGAACTGGTTCAGCTCCTCTTGCATGGCAATAATCCAGTCAGCATCATTGAGTGCGTCCTCTATTATCTGAGGTTCTTCTGTAGACAAGAAACAAGAGTAAAGTGAGCTTTCTCCTTGACTTAATCTAGATCTTGTCCTGATAGTTGCTGATGGATCTCCTGATAATCTGGCGACTGGAGTGAATGTTTCATCAAAGTCGATTCCTTCTGCTTGACAGTATCCCTTGGCAACTAGTCGAGCTTTATTTATGACAATGACGTTGTTTTCATCACGCTTGTTTTTGAAGACCCACTTAGTACCAGTCACGTGCTGATGTCTAGGTCTGTCAACAAGCTCCCAAACTTCGTTTCTAACGAACTGGTTCAGCTCTTCTTGCATGGCGATGATCCAGTCAGCATCATTGAGTGCGTCCTCTATTGACTGAGGTTCTTCTGTGGACAAGAAACAAGAATAGAGTGAGCTTTCTCCTTGACTTAATTTAGATCTTGTCCTTATGGTTGCTGATGGATCTCCTATGATAAGATCTGAAGAGTGAGCGTCAAGCCATGAACGTCTGAGTCTGACTTCTTCTTCTGCTACTACTTCTGCACAGTCAACAGATGTATTAGGCATTTCTGTTGTGTTGTTCTGTGACTGTAGCAGTTCAGTAAGAAGGTTAGGATCTACTGAGTTTCCAGGTTCAGGGGCATTTAGCTCAGGAACAGTAGTTGTTCCCCCTGAGTTTATATTCTTAGTAGAGGTCTCAGTTACCACAGGGGCTTCCTCATCGACCGTTGTTACCTGTTGTTGATTCTGTTTAGTAGAATCAACCAGGTCAGCTACATTGCTTGTGGGATGGGTCTGAATTTCCTCATCGTCTGACTCATCATCCCAACAATGCTGAATCTTTTTGGCTTTGTCGTTTAGTGCAAGATCCTGTAGCTGGCTGCTGACATCTTTAGTATTTGTCTTTGAAGATTTCCTGTTCTCAGTAACAAACTCATCAAAAACAACATGAGGGCTTTCCTCCACGCATAGAGTCCGATAGTTAAAGACTCTGAAAGCTTTACTGACTCGAGAGTATCCTAAGAATACTCCTTGATCAGATTTGCTATCAAAGACCTTCAACTAATCTTTCCCGTTATTGTGGATAAAGCAAGGACAACCAAAAATATGAAAATGAAAAATAGAAGGAATTCTCCCTTTCCATAATTCGTAAGGTGTCTTCATGTGTTGCTGTGTAAGCAGTGAGCGATTTTGAGTGTAGCAGGAGGTGTCAGTAGCATCTGCCCAGAACTTAGAGGGTAGTCCGGAGTCTGCTAGGAGCGTTCTTGCTGCTTCTTTAAGTGTTCTGTTTTTGCGTTCAGCAAGTCCGTTCTGTTGAGGGGTGCGAGCTGCTGATGTCTCGTGCTTAATTCCCTCCTTTTGCAGTACTCCTTAACTACTGAGTTGAGAAATTTTGTTCCTCTGTCTGAGCGAATTCTCTGAATCTTGATGTCCTTCTCCACACTGTTCAGTAGTTTTGGTAACTCAGTCATGTCATCAGATTTGTTGGCTATGAAGATGACCCACGTATATCTAGAATAATCGTCAATAACGACAAGGGCATACTTCTTGCCTCTTATAGTCACTGGAGAGACTGGCCCGAATAAGTCCATGTGCAGCAGTTGAAGGATTCCATCAGTGGAGGGTGACAGAATTGGTGGATTGCTGTTCTTTGTCTACTTTCCCTTCAAACATGTTTCACAGTTTCTGTCTTTGATAAACGATTCATTTGGCAGTCCTCTGACTTTAGAGTTCTTGGCTAGCTTGTTCATAGTCTTGAAGTTCAGGTGGCTGAGCCTCTTGTGCCATAGCCATCTTGCCTTGTCACTAGATTTTGTCTGTGCAAGCAAGCAAGCCTCAAGTTCTGCGGTTTTCCAGTTTGCAACATAGATATTGACAACACTGTTTCCCCTGTAGATTTATCAACAACATCACAGAAACCAGCGTCAAAGATAACTCTATTCAGATTGTCACATAATTGACTGACAGAAAGGAGATTATGTTGAAGTCCTTCAACATAAGTTACTCTTAGGAACCGAAGGCCCCCAATATTCAGTGTTCCATATCCCCTTGTGTAGCCTTTTGAGTTGTCACCAAACTCAATTCTGGGACCATCTTCTTGTACGTAGTTGGTCAACAGACTCTTTTGATAGGTCATGTGTCTCGAGCAGCCGCTGTCCACTATCCCTGCAAAACAGAAACAATTTTAGGTACCCTTTGGTTCAGTTTGGGTCCTTAGGTGTTAGTGGGTGATTTCGGAACCCAGATTTGTCTCGGGACCTTAGAAGTCTGAGATTTCTTCTTCTGAACCTTGTCAGTTTTCTTCTCCATAGGACTTGGAGATACTGACTTTCTGGTTGTTTTGGGCTCAGGAGCTTTCTTCTTCTTATGCTGTGTTCTCCTCCTGTCCCTGGGCTCATAGTAGTACGAACCATACTGTGCTGGATGTTCATACAGTGGTTCACTGTACTGCTCTGCCCATCTGACCTTCTTGGTTCCCCTGAGTTTGATCGTGGTGTCCTGGGGCTGGAACCTCTGGTCAGTAGCTTCTTGTTGCTCGGCTGAGGTGCAATCATCTTCTGTTTATTCTTTGCCTGAGGTTTTGAGTCAGTAGCATGAACCTTCCCTCTGACGAACCTATCAGCCAGCATTTCTGAGCTTTTTGACGTTGAAGTGGAAGCTTCATGATTGTAGCCAAGTCCTTCTTTCATGACCGTTGGCCTTTGAGCTCTAAGCATGCTTTCGAACTTCTCCTTAGCTCCTAGGTACTGTTCAGTCATCAGTCCTCGCCAGACCTCATCACTTCTTCGAAGTGACTCATAATCATTTTCAACCTCTACGAGCTTCTGACTGAGTCGAGCTATCTCAGTATCTTTCTCAGAATTGTCCTTGGTCAGAATTGATATTTGAGTTTCTTGAAGCTGAGACTTAGTCATAAGAGATTTAATCTCTTCCTTGAGTCTCACAACAAGATTCTCTGACTCAGTAGAGACCTGACAATCAGAAGAAAGTCTCTGATTTTCAGCCTTTACCTGTTCCAGTTCCTGAATGGTTCTGCTGAACTCTCTACTCAGCTGAATTTGCTCCTCTAGTAGATCATCATAGACTTGTACTACATCTAGAGGTTCATCTGTGACCGAGCACGTGTCGTTGTGCTATGTGAAGAGGAGGTTATATTAATCTTAGAATCTACCTCAGCCTCTTCTCCGGCCATCAGACAGTATTCTGCAGTTGCTTCAGGATCTGTCTCTCCGATCTCAACGGCAACAAATGCAGCTTCGTCCTCAGAAGAATACATGAATGTATCTTCCTCGATTGAGTCATCGGATATCTCTCCGGCTATGTAGGCATGCCTCCTTCGGGCAAATTTCTCGCGTCTGGCCTGCCGTTAGGCTCTTTGAGCAGCTGAGAGTTCGGGACAGTCGTACTGATAATGTCACTCTTTCTTGCAGTTGTAACACACAGTCGATCTGCTGCTCTTTCCAGCTGAATCATTGGATGGACTAGCAGCAGGCTCTGTGTTCCTGCAATCAGTAGTTGATTTAGATTCTTTCCTTTTTCGATAATCTTTCTTACCTGAGGGAGAATCTCTGTGGTATTTCTTCAGCTTTCTGACTCTCTCCTTTTCTCTTTGATATTTGAGAGCCATCAGTGCTAGTTGGTCAGTGCCAGATGTCTCTGTGGACTTTGCTTCTGTCGTGGCTACTGCCTTGCTGGAAGAAATGGGTTTGACTCCGGTTTCTTGATCGTTGCTTTAAAAGCATGGTCAATCTGTGTGGTCACCGGAGCACTTGAACATCGTTGGGGTAGGCTGTGCTCAAATTCCTCTGTCTTTAGTTCTGAAAAGATAACATCAGGAGTTAGAGCATTAAGATCTGAGCGACGTAAATAAGTAGCAAAAGGAAGCCACTTCAGTCGAGGTAGTGCTCTCAGAATCTTTGTGTTCATCTCTTTATTGGTGAACGTCCTCCCCAGCTCGTTGATCACATTGATTTGATTTGTGAATCTGACGTTTAGCTCATCAATGGTCTCGTTGGGCTCCATGGCAAGGGCATCGAACTTTTATAGCTCTAGTTCGAGCTTGTTTTCCTTGATCTGCGGGGTTCCTTGGCTCAGTACAGCCAGGGCATCCCAAAGTTGTTTTGCCGTCTTGCAGTCTTGCACCCTCCCGAGGTGTGAATCGCTGAGCGTAGTCAGGATTGCATTACGCGCAACTCGGTCGAGGTTGTGCAGCTTTTTCTCTTCTGGCGTGAAAGCAGATTTATCTTTTGCAACTTTAGCACCAGTCTGTGCTCCTACACCTCCCGCAACAGCAAATTGTACGTTGTCTATCATGGGAATGATAGGTCCTGTCTCAAGGACATCCGTCATGGTGTCATCCAGCGATGTTAGGTGCGCCTCCATTCTCACGCGCCATACCATATAGTTCTCTATCGAGAACATCGGTACCATCCTAATACCTGACATATCAGACATTGTGAACGAGAGTATAAGGATGTATGAAGAGATGCTTGTGTAGAGAAAACGTTTTCAGGATCTGTTCGAGAAGACCAGTAGTTACAGAACCGATGATCAGAAGAACACCGTTGCTCTGATACCAATTGTTGGTCCGTAGACAAGAGTCAGGTGTAGAGGGGGGGGGTGAATACACCTGAGCACTGTTTCTTCTTCTCAAACCGAAGGACAGCTGAGCTGTTTGGTGCAACTGATGAACAGTGCCAGATAATAACCTTCGATCACGGGTCAGAGAGTGAGTCAACTACTGAGCTCTCCTACTGACTTTAGTTAGCACTTGAAACTCAGTCGAAAACTTTAGTGCGGAATAGTGTGGGGCCCAAAGATTCATCTCAGTTTGAAAACATGATTTTCACAAGTCAAATCGTTTTGGCTATTGCACTTTCTGAATACGTTTTATGGAAGATATGTTTTTGTAATCAGTTTGTATGCAATGCAATAAAATAGTAAACAACATAAGCAATTTTTAACGTGGTTCGGATACGCAAGATCCTACGTCTATGGTCCTGCTGAGCAGGAGGTCTTGTTGATTTATCTGAGCAAGCCTCAGCAAGGAATCTGTGCACTGGACAGACCTTTCTAAGTTATAGTCCTTAGCGACTTTACAAATCAAACCGAGGTTTGAAGGGGAGGGGAATTTCTCCAACTAGAAGGAGTTCTCACAATAAGAACAATCACTAAAAGTGAACTCCTTCGAATTTCTAAGCTATAGATATGTCGTTGAGCTTAGCTAGAGAAGAGGGATCTAAAGAACTCTAGAGAGAAGAACTAAGAGTATTCTATTGAGCAAGTTCTTCGCTGGATTTTCTCTTGGATGTGCTAGAGTTGTTTTGAAAGCTTGAGCGTTTTTTCCCTTGATTTCCCGTGCGTGGAGCTCGGATTTTCTTCTCTATTTATAGTTGTGACCTAGGCATATGTCCGTTGGAGACGACGATGCCACGTGTCACAAGCTTCCAAGGAAAACGGCCATAAATTCGAATTGTTGCAGCAGAGATGATGATCACTGTACCTGAGAGCAGTTTTAGTTGGTCAGAGCAGATAATGCATTGAAGGCTTCTCATTGGTCGAGGTTTGTGGTAGGTGAGATGTGTCAGACATCGGAGTTGACTCTCACTTATCCTCGTATGACATTCTGCTGACTTTCGATTGACATGAATAGCTGGGTCGTTTCCTGTCGGATACAGTAGACTTGAAGCAGTCTCTGTCTTCTTCGTCTGAGTCGGCTGATAAGATATTCTACTGAGTGTAATCAGCTGTTGACTTCGAAGGTACTGAGCTTTGTAAGGTTCTTCTACTAATGTATGTCAGCTGATAAAGTGTCTTCTACTGAGGTGAAGATCGACTAATATGAACATATCTTTTTCGTCCATTCTATAACGCACCAAACGCGGTCGCGTCTGGGTCGTGTCCTGCTTTCTTTAATCTCCACTGTGATGACCCTCACGCAGTCGCATCTGGGTCGTCACAGCTTACAACTCCAACTTCTTTTGACTCGTTCTCACTCGTTTCAAATCCAAATCTCGAGCCGTCTTCGTCCATTTACTCGTATCGAGCTGCACTTTAACTCCATTATGTTCAAACACCATGATTTTTACCCATCACTATACAATCATATCCATTACCATTATCATTTCTAAATTCGTACCAAACGGGCCCTTAGTATATAAAGATAAATTTGAAGGAAATTTGAGATTTAAACATTATCATAGGTGGGGAGTGGAATCACACGTTTTTCATTAGGTTGGGAGTGATATTGCACATTTTAATGAAATTAATATTTCTTTTCCAATTTTGTCCCTAATTTGGATGGAGTTTTGGATGGAATCATAGCTTGAGAGTGTTTCTCCTAAAATTAATAGGTTGAGGGGGTGTGGGGGGAGGGGAAATAGGACTATTTTAGGTTGGTTGGGTTTTTGTTTTTTTTCCTCAGATATTTGAAAAATCTTGGAGACCACGAAGACTTTCCATACCTTATCTATGACTCCACAAAAGTTGACTGTTCTAAACCGCGTTGAACCCAAGATTCGAAGTGACGAACGTCCTAGTGACTTTCCCATTATAAACATCGTTTTTCACTTTCAATTTTCAAACAATCCCTACAACCCGCGAAGCCATCATCAATAAAGCTACAAGATTTCTACAATATTCTGATTCCACACATCTGTAAAAAGCCCTTTTCTATTAGAGAAATAGTTTGAATAATTTCCTTGGAGATCAGCAATAGTTTCATCCGATTTCAGATGGCTCGGTCCAATGATCAGAAGCAGGGATCTGGGTTTTTTGCTTCATTCGCTTCCACAATTTCCAATTTTGGCAGCGCCATGTCCAGATCCGTTAATGGGTATGTCCAAATTTGAATAATTTTTCGATCTTGCTTTGATTAAGTTATTGTAATTTCGTTGTTTCCCCCTTTTTTTGTCCTCTTCTCTCTCTCTTTCTTTACTAAGTTGAGCAGAGCTGGTAAGTGATGATATAATTCTTTTTGTTGTCTGTACTTTGAGTTTTGAGTTTGTTTAATATTAGGTGCCTTGTTGGTCTTCTAGATGCAGTAGAATCTATAAAACCCAAATTCTTTAAGAGCAGCACTGAAAGTTTTTAATGTCTTCTCAAGTATGGATGAGTGATTTTCGTTCACAATTTTTGTCTTAACAGTTGTTCTTTGCTTTGTTTAGTTTGCTGGGTTATGAAGGACTAGAAGTCATAAATCCTGAAGGAGGAACTGAAGATGCTGAAGTTGAAGCTCAAAAAGGAAGATGGAGGCAAGAGGTATTGCAAGGAATCTCTTTCACCTTTAATTTTATATGGTATTCTTCCTCTACTCGACCTTTGGAACTTCCTATTATCAGTTACGTGGCTATTTTACTAGTTTCTTGATTAGTTTTGGTGTCTAGAAGAATATGTTGCTATATTCGATCTCAAATCGCCTTAATCTGTCTTATCAGTTATAGAAAAATCATGCAAGGTGGGTATAATTTATCAAATATGTATCCACATGTGTTTTAGCCTTTGTTTTGTATCCTCATTAGTCGTGTCATTAGTATATCATCACGATCGAAAGTTCATCTTGTAGGACCGCGATAGTTTTTGGAAAATGATGCAGAACTACATCGGTGCTGATGTCACATCGTTGGTTACGCTTCCAGTTCTCATATGCGAGCCCATGACAATGCTTCAGAAGATGTCTGAGGTTGGTCTTTATCTCATTTCTCAACCTATAACTATGTTTGGAATGCTGTGAGCGAGATAAACATACTGATGAAACTACTTTGGTCACAGTTGATGGAGTATACGTATCTATTGAAATTGGCAGATGAATGCGAGGATCCCCACATGAGATTAGTGTATACTGGTAAAGCTCTAGTTCAGCAGCTCAATGCATTTGAAATCAATTGCATGATAGCTCTAACGTACAATCATACTGCCTTGCAGTTTCTTGGTTCATATCTGTATACCCTGCTATCCAGAGGACTTGGAAGCCATTTAACCCAATTCTTGGTGAAACATATGAAATGGTGAATCATGACGGAATTACTTTCATTGCTGAGCAGGTGATCTTCGAACTAACTCATTTCTCTATAAACTCACAAGATATTAGTCGTTTATGTAGTTTTTTCACTTCTGTACATATACTGGATGTCCGTTTATCAATGTCTTAGTGTGTGTTAGAGGTAATATTGCTTTGATCATCTTTTCCATTTTGTGATTTCTGATTATTGTTCTTGATATCAGGTTACTCATCACCCTCCAATGAGTGCAGCTCACGCAGAAAACGAACATTTTGTGTATGATATTACTTCAAAGTTGAAGACCAAGTTTTTGGGAAACTCAGTTGATATCTACCCCGTTGGAAGGTAAAATCTCTGTTCGTGATGAACAAAGTTACTGTCGTCGATAAGACTTCTGCTACTCGCCTAAAGCTATCTTTCTGCATGAACAGATGAATCAACTTTGAAGTTCATAGCTTTCTGTAAAAGGATTAAACTGTAGTCCAGCTTGATATATTTAGCTTGTCTTCAATGCACTACTGATTCTTAAGCCATAATGTGATTGTTTCTTCTACTTTGCAGGTCAAGGCTGACCCTGAAAAAATCGGGTGTGGTGCTAGACTTGGTTCCGCCACTTTCAAAGGCTAACAATATCATATTCGGGCGAACTTGGGTTGATTCTCCCGGTGAGATGATCTTGACAAACCTCACAACAGGAGACAAAGTTGTTCTCTATTTCCAACCTTGTGGTTGGTTCGGGTAAGCCACCTACCCATTTTGATCATTCATTCGTATCGACATTATTGCCATTTGAACCATCTCTTTCTCTACTCATTAATCCAGTGCTGGCCGGTATGAAGTGGATGGATACGTATACGATGCAAATGAACAACCCAAGTTCTTGATGACTGGGAAGTGCAACGAATTCATGAGTTACCAGTGCTGCGATTCTGAGGGCGAGCCCATGCCTGGCTCCGAGCTCAAAGAGGTTAGAACGCGAGGCACTCATCGATTCTCTTAATCGAGTTCTTGAAACCTTTATGCATGGTGATATAGTTGTGTGCTAAACTTGTGTTATTGTTAAGGTGTGGAGGGCTGATGATGCTCCCCAAAACGACAAATTCCAATACACTCATTTTGCACACAAGATAAACAGCTTCGACACTGCACCTAAGAAGCTCCTCCCATCGGATTCTCGTCTCCGTCCGGATCGCCTTGCGCTCGAGCATGGCGATCTATCTAAAGCCGGCCTCGAAAAGACTAGGTATATATCCCTCTATTGTGTCCCACATCGACTTAATATCGATCATATTGATTGATTTGGTTGTGTTATTCTTAGGCTTGAGGAGAGGCAACGAGCTGAGAAGCGAACGAGGGAGGCGAAGGATGATGAGTTCAAGCCCAAGTGGTTTGATCTGACGGATGAGATTGCTTCGACGCCTTGGGGTGACTTGGAGGTTTATAGATACAATGATAGATACAGACAACATCGTGCTGACGTGGATAGTTCGGACAACATTGAGGAAACGGGCAACGGTTGGGTAGAGTTTAATCCATGGCAGTTTGATGACACTATGGCTTAACTCTCAATCAAGTCTCAAGAAATCTCTTTCTTATGTTTTTGTGAATTTTTCATGTGTTATATATTGTTGGGATTCTTGTAGAACAGCCACAGCTATATATCTTGTATTATTAATATATATATATATTTTTCATTTTCTTAAATGGCAGTTGGTTTAATCGGAGCTAGTTGATGATTAGTGATTCATTTTTATTGATATAAATCAAATCTACTAATTACCATATTGTAACGGTTTAGGCTTTATGGTGGAAATACGGATTTTTTTGTACTCCCTCCCTTCAATCTCAGTTGTCAACTTTTTTTCGGCGCATTTTATTAGGCTTGTTGATTTTATATACTCCATCCGTCCTATCGAATTTGTCTTGTTTCTTTTTGACGCGGTATTATACGAAAGTTGGTTTTGATTGGTAAAGATGTGTGACACATACTATAATTAATTATTTAGAATTAGTTTGTGAGATAGAGATATGAGACCGTGTAATTAATTAATATTTTTGAGTTGATTTGAATTGATAAAATTGCGGGATCCACTTTTTTTTTAGAAATATGATAAAGAAAACCCAAAAAAAAAAATACAAGACAAGCTTTGGTGGGATGGAGGGAGTAATAAAAGTGTGAAATTTTTATATAATTAATTAATTTTTTTAGAATTGGTTGTGTGTAAAGATATGAGAATCATATAATTATTTAATAATTTTGAGTTGATTTGAATTGGTAAATGTGTGTAACTCATTTCTTTATTTAGAATTTGGACAATTGAGATGAGATAATTTAAAAATAAATACTAAACACGTAATAGGACGAGAATATTTCTAATTGCATACTTGTACGTGTTCTACATTTTAGATTGACGAAGCGTATTATTTATGGTATTTTTCACAATAAAGGAAAATGTTCCATTGGAAAGTAAAATGTGGTGATTACATCGAACATGACTTTAATACCTACTGGATTATAATATTTTTTCATTTAATTACTCACAACTTTCGTTCTGAGTAATTCGATCAATATTGTCATTATAATGCAATAACTTTTAACAACTTGAAAAAATAAGTTACTTTTGTAGTGTGTCTTGATAATGATACGCACTCATGATTTAGTGTGGATGGCATGTACCTATTAACGTCCTTGCTACATTGTTGTTTATGAATTATTAGTGACAAGTGATTTAACTTTAAATTAATAAAAATATAATAAAATAAATATTTTTTATATAATTAAAATGATGCTTCGTATATTGCAAAAATGGTGTAACGAGACCACTTCTTAGGCATCGGAGCATGCAACCAGGACTGTTCAAACTTTTCCGGAGCTTAAAAAAAATGTGATTATATTTTTTATAATGCAAAATTTATAATATTATGTAACTTTGATCTAGTGGAAAAACATAAATGGTTTTGCTAAATAATCTGGGCGAACATTAGAAAAAAATCTAATACTATTACCACTAGACCAAATTATCTCATTATATTTTTTTACATAAAAATAATAATATAATATATAAATTTTGTATTTTAAGCATAAAAGTAATTTCAAATTTTCAACATCGAAGCTTACTCTCAACTGGGCCTAAGCAGTCGCCTCACTTTTGGTCAGAACTCAGAACCGGCCCTGCATGCAACCTCGTCCTAATTTCATAAATTTGTCCCTCTATCAAATCCGAAGCCTAAGCGGCTAAGCCTCATCACTTTCGCTGCACGTGGACTACATCCGCCTCCACGTATTATGTTGCCTAGAAAGCAACATCTTTTTTTTCTTTTACTATTTATTTATTTTTCTTGGATATTTATTATATATATGCACGATAGTTTCTTTTAAATAAATAAATAAAGTCAAAACTAGTATAGTCTTCATTAAACGCGTCAAGTTGAGATCTTGAATTGGATTATTTTTAAGTCTCGATAATCTAATTTTAATGAAACAGCCTCATCAGTATAGTTACTAAATTCCGGTTGAAGTAAAGTTAATAATGATCCATTTAAAATGATATAAATAATTAAGATGATTAGCATGTATCATCATAAACTTAAAATCTACCAAGAATGAAATTTACCTACATGCACCAAAAATAGCAGCAACTAATTTCTCATTTAAAAAAAAACCAACCAACTATATTTAAAAAAAAAAAAAAACTGCTAAGAAATGGGCCAGAAATTCGTAGCCCGTTTTCGCCGCTATAAATATACTCCCTCCCTTTCATAAAAATGTCCTTTTTTTTGAATAGTCAAGTATAAAATGTCTTTTTTTTAAAAAGACAAACAACATATGAATCAAAATTAATAAATTCAAAAGTCAAAAAATATACATTACAATTTAATTTTCTCCAATCTCATAGAAAAAATACATTTTCTATGGGATGGAGAGAGTATTATTCCATGTAATTTCCTTCAACGTGTTTCACAAACTTTAAAATAGGGAATTTTACCGGCTATCCCCGGTCATGTTGACGAGGATTCATCTTCATTTTCTCCCACTTCTGCAATTTTTATATGTACAAAATTCTTTATATTATCAAACCACCGCTCTCTTTCAAACTTCCTTCTCTCTCACACACAATTAAGCGGTCACTCCTACGCATTCTTATGTTTCTCTATTCATTCATCAGCAATCACAAGGGTGTTTGCTTTTTCTGAGGTATGCCGATTCTCATATTCACACACTCTGCTTCAGTTTTAATGAATATAAATCATTGATTTTGGTCAGAAACACCATGTTTCTCATACCCTTTTGTTCAATTTGGATATGAATTCTTTGCATGAGTGTTTCAGTTGTGATTCCTCGTAAAGATCCAATCTTTTTGGCTTTCTTGAAGAAATTCAAAACTGTGCATATTGTGTTGATTGATAAGCATATGAGTAGTTTGGTGATTGTTTCGCTGGTATATTGGATTTTTTATTAGTTGAGATAGTTTGACTATTGGGTTGCCAGGTATAGATTTTCTTGATTTAGTTGGTAGAAGAATGGATCCACTTTTTCGTGGAATTGGATTGGAGAATCAATCTGTGTCTGGATATCCTAATGGGAATAGACCTCAGTTTGAGATTAGTTATCCAGATCAGAAGTTAGTGAATGAACATAGAAATCAGAGTTCCCCTTTTGAAGAAAATTGTATTGGGGGTGGACGTTTGGTCCTTGACCAGCCCTTCTTGAATGGGTCCGATTTTAGCTCGTTCGAGGAAATTGAGGATGATTGTGATTTCTCGGATTCTGTCTTGAGGTACATTGATCAGATACTGATGGAGGAGGATATGGAGGAGAAGATGCATATGCTTCAAGAGTCGTTGGATTTGCAGGCGAAGGAGAAGTCCCTCTACGAGGTACTTGGGAAGAAGTACCCTCCTTCTCCACAACAACAATCTGGAGTTGTTAGCCATGACTGTGGAGATGTGAATTGCCTTAATTCAACAACTAGTAGTAGTGATGGTCGTGGATACCTAATTGATATAGTCCATCCAAGTTGCATTAATAGTCGAACAGATCATGCTTTATCTCTCACTGATTGTGTTGTACCGTGTCGTACTTCTAAGCCATCCATTAGCTCGAGTAATTTTCTAGACGAGTTCTCTGACTCTCTGGTTAGTCCCCTTCAAATACGTGATATGTACAGTGAGAGCCAACTGGTTTGGAGATTTGGGAGGGGAGTTGATGAAGCTAACAAGTTCCTTCCTACTGGGATTAATAACTTGTTGGTAAATGGGGGTTTAGCCACTCAAGATCCAAAAGGAAAGGAGATTGAGGTTAGGAATGCTGTGTCGAGGGGGAAGAAGAATCGTAATCTAGACACAGATTTGGAAGAAGAGAGAAGTAGCAAACTGCCAGCTGTGTATGCAGAATCAGACTCTGATGTTCCCATGGAGGAATTTGATGATGTATTGCTTCACACTATGGGGGAGCGTGGGAAGAGTTTTGCAGCTTACCGGGAAGTCCTGCAGAACGAAACTGGGAAAGGGACACAGCAGAACGGGCAGATAAAACGACCAAGTGGTAGGAGAGACCACACTAAGAAACAGAACAAGAAAAAAGAAGTGATAGATTTAAGAACCCTTTTGATTACTTGTGCTCAAGCTGTTGCTGCTGATGACCGTCGGACTTCTAATGATATGCTGAAACAGATCAGACAGCATGCTTCTCCTTATGGTGAAGGAAATGAGAGATTAGCACACTATTTTGCTGATGGCCTTGAAGCACGTCTGGCTGGAACCGGTAGCCAGATTCATAAAGCCCTCGTTAGCAAGAAAACAATAGCATCCAATTACTTGAAAGCTTACTACACTTACCTAGCATCCTCTCCCTTCAGGAAGATCTCAAATTTCATCTCAAACAAGACAATCATGGACAAGTCATTGAAGGCAATGAGAGTTCATGTCATAGACTTTGGCATTCTGTACGGCTTCCAATTTCCGACCTTGATCCAACGTATAGCTGAAAGACCGGGTGGTCCTCCACAGCTTCGGATCACTGGCATAGACTTCCCTCAGCCCGGATTCCGACCAGCTGAGAGAATTGAGGAGACAGGGCGTAGGCTGGCCCATTATGCCAAAATGTTTAACGTGCCATTTGAGTACAATGCCATAGCAAAGAAGTGGGAAACCATCACAATAGATGACCTCAAGATTGAGAAGGATGAGTTTGTGGTAGTAAACTGTATGTATCAGGCGAAGAATTTACCTGATGAGACGGTGGTGGCTGAAAGTGCAAGAACTATGGTTCTCAACCTAGTTAGGAAGATCAATCCGGATCTCTTCATGCATGGGATAGTGAATGGGGCTTACAGTGCACCGTTCTTTGTCACTCGTTTTCGGGAGGTTTTGTTCCACTTTTCGGCTCTGTTCGACATGCTTGAGATGAGCATACCTAGAGACAAGCCGGAAAGGATGCTGATTGAGAGGGACATCTTTGGGAGGGAAGCACTGAATGTGATAGCTTGTGAGGGGTGGGAGAGGGTGGAGAGGCCCGAGACGTACAAGCAGTGGCAAGTACGGCACTTGAGGGCTGGCTTTGCTCAAACGCCTATCCACAAGGACCTTATGAGTAGGGCAATATACAAAGTCAGGACATTTTACCATAAAGATTTTGTTATTGATGAAGACAGTCAGTGGCTGTTGATGGGCTGGAAAGGAAGAATAATCTACGCCATATCGTGTTGGAAACCCGCCTGAAAACACCTAAATCGCACTTCTTGGAACCTCGAAAGAGGTAATACCTACAGACTATTACACAAGAGCTGAGTTCAACGGCTCTCGCCCAAGAACGGATTAACTTGCTTAGACTAGATTCTTGAACAGGTAACCTCCCAATGATATCTTAACTTGTTTACTATTATGAATCTTAACTAGATTTATTGCAATAAGAGTTCATGTTTTGCATTTTCTTGGTCCCATTGCAAAATCTCTGCATGTTCTTCTCAATGTCTTGCGATACTATCTCTTAATTGATATTAGGAATTAATGATAATGGATTTGGTCCAAGTAGCATCATTCGAACAAGTTTGAAGAAGTCGTTTTCTAAAATGATTCGTCAGGTTGAAGAAATTAAGCAATAAAATACTTTCAATTGGCAAAAGTATTTTGGTGGGGGTTCTATTGAAAAGACTAAACTTTAAAATTATTCTGAAGTGGATATTTTAGACATAGATTGGCTAAGCTTTCTTCTTCAGCCATACGAGAGAGAGAGAGAGAGAGAGAGAGAGAGAGTCAAAAGCCTTTATTGTATGGTGATTGGCCAGTTGAGCATCACCATCTTATTGATTATGCAGTTTCAACAAAATTATTATAGAAAAATAAAACCGCCAACGAATGGGAATCCTGGGTTCGAGAACATTCCAAAGTGACTATAATTAACTAAATTTTGGTAAAATATAGATAGTCCTTGGATAGCGATGCAGCACCAGTCAAAGAGTGAATTAAAACATTAATTTTTTTTACAATAATTAATTTTATACAGAAAATTTAGAATTCATAATATCGCATGCACGGTTTTGGATAGCGATGCAGCACCAGTCAAAGAGTGAATTAAAACATTAATTTTTTTTACAATAATTACTTTTATACAGAAAATTTACAATTCATAATAACGCATGCACGGTTTCGGATTACTCTCGTAATAAAAAACGAGATATATGTACATATTAACAAGTTATTCTCGACCTTACCTTACTTCCACGTTATCTTAACACTAATATATTGGGTCGTAATTAAATCTTCCAGTTTGATTTGAAAATTAGACAGATCAATTTCCGACAGTAAAATTAATATAGTGGTAATATAATGGTAATAAAGTAGAGAGAGAACTTTCATCCAGATGAATAACATGTTACATAGCTCTGTCAAAAAAAAAAATGATGCGTAAGAAAGACACGTTCTTTCCTTCCCCATCCTCCTCGAACTTACATTACACGTGCCATGAAATGATTAAACTTGCAACTTAAATTTTTGTATAAACAAAATTTGATTGCAATTTAATACATATTTTACTTATGGTTACGAACTTACGACTTCGGAAATAATCGACTACTATGTATTTTCTTTTAGTGTTAATATATATTGTTAGCCAAAAGAATAAATCGAAAAGCAAATTTAGCCTTTAACTTAACAAAAATACATATCTAGCCATTTTGTCCTCTTGTGGCGCAAAGTGTCAGGGGCCGATGGAGGGCCGATCTCCATCGGCCCTCAACATGTTATTAAAAAAAAAAAATTTACTTATTGAGGGCCATCGGCCAAAATTTGAATTTTTTTTTTGATGGCCAATGGCCTCAACTTAAAAAAAAAAAAAAAAAGTTTATTGATTGAGGGCCTCCATCGGCCATCGGCCAGGCCAAAATTTGAATTTTTTTTTTGATGGCCTATGACTTTAAAATAAAAAAAAATGTTTACTAATTGAGGGCCATCGGGCCGGCCAAAATTTGAATTTTTTTTATGGCCGATGGCCTGAATTTAAAAAAAAAAAAAAAAGAGTTTACTGTTTGATGGCCGATGGCCATCGGCCAAAATTTGAAATTTTTTTTTAGGGCCGATGGCCCTCCTGCTTAACAATTTTTTTTTTAAGTTCAGGGCCGATGCCCTGTTTAACATTTTTTTTTAATATGTTGAGGGCCGATGGAGATTGGCCCACCTTCGGCCCTGGTAATTGTTTCTGCAGAATTCAGTGGCTCGACCGATGAATTTGCTCGGCCGACGGGGAGTTTCAGATTTTTTTCTTTAGGGCTGATGGACTCCATAGGCCCTCTATCGGCCCTCCATCGGCCTTCCGCCGGATAAAGACAAAATGACTACTTTTGTGTTTTGTTTTAATAATGGACTATAGCTAATAGTAGAAATTCCTCTTTCTTTTACTATTACATAATAGGAACACGACAAAGATTAAATTATTGATGAAATTTTAATGGGCCTATGATGTGAAAGATTAAAGGTAAAACTCACCGTCCCACACTCTTTAAGGCACCAATGGGACATATAATCATGGCAATTTAGGTTGACTTCGATTAATCCTTCAATTGTATGTCACATGACAATTACACAATCCCACAATTTCTAAAAGGTGACAAGATACTATGGACATTACACATGCACTAAATTAAGAACCACACGTTATAGGAATATATACAAGTTGGGCAAGCTTAGGTAATGAACTAGAGTGTATTTGATTTACACTTGAGAATTAAATTTAGGTTCGAGATCATTCAATTACACAAGATTTGAAATGTGAATTAGATGAAAAGTTTAAATATCCACCAAGTTTTTAGGCTTGAAAAAATCCCAACTTCTCAAATCTTGATTTTAATAGACCCAATCAAACATCTTATATGGGTGTATTCCAATTTCTAAAGGCGAATGCAGATTAGATATATAAAAAGTTGCAATGTACAGTAGACAAGAACTAATAATTAGACAGTTTGATTTGAAATACTGAATTCATACAACGTTGGATGAATTCAAGCAATGTGAGTGGCTACAATAGAGGGTAGGGCCATCACCTTATTGCTAGAAAAACGAAGTTATCATGACATAATTATTTACACGATTCGAGCATGAACTAACAACATACATACTAAGATTTTGCAATGAGATAGTAAGTTAATTAGAAGATCAACTCAAGCTATGACTGAAGTCTCCACAGCCACCCCAGAATAGGTTGCTTCAGCCGGTTTTTCGCCTTCCCACAGCTCCGGTATCGCCTCCCGGAGATTGTGGATGCTCTCCAATGCATAATCTGCGCCTTTCATTCTCTGTGACTTCCCCACCTGCATCAAGAAATTGCAATACTTTACACCAAAGATGTTCTAACTTGTTCATCATATGTTAGTTAGGCTCTAATTAACTCACCAGCACTGTGTCTAGCCCTACTCGTTTCCCGGATTGGATGTTTCGGACGCTGTCCTCAAAGAAGAGCTGCAGATTAAGACAGTGAGATCAATATGTCTGAATCAAGAATGTAATTAATTATAAGGCTAAAGTAAACTAACTCACTGTTCTCCGGGGATCAATCTTTGCAATCTCGAGAGCAGTTTCAATGGCGGATTCGGAAGGTTTACAGACTATGGGCGTCTTAGGAAGACCGGAGGGCCCTTCATTAGGCCGAGAGAAGTATTCAGCAATGTCAAATATCTGAGCCCTTTTTGGAGCAGAGCTAGCCGGTTTTGATCCAAGGAACGCGATATCATCCTCATCATCCGAGGCAATGCACTTGTGGATAGGATTGAGAGACTCAAAGCAGATTATGCTTTCGAAACAGTCTTCAAGGCCTAGCTTCTTCAGCACTCTCACTGCGTGGATGTTATCACCATTCGTGAAGATCTGATCATATGTAGATAGCGATTAGTATCAAGAAAATGAGTGAATTGAATTGAGAATGTGATTTTTTTTTAGAAAGATTTGCTCACAGTTTTACGGATAGGCAAGCTTAGTAAAAGGCTCCTTAAAACAGGGTCAGGCTTCAGATTGTCATAAGGCAACCTCCCATGGACGAAGCTGTAAGAGAATGAATTCATGATTTAGACCAAAAAATCACTTAGATTTGTAAGAAGTTAAACAAACTAACAAGAAGGTATGTCTAACTAACTAACCTATGATATTCATCATAGTCGAAATCATAGCCGATTGCCTGCACAGACCAACACTATTATCCTTAATGTTTCAAGACAAGATTATATGCAGACAAGAAGTGATATCAAGCATAAAAGCTCACCCTAAGGCCTGCCATTGTTGTGCCGTAGTTTTTATACAGAAGATCGCATAGATCATGGATTTTTCTCTCTTCCACTCCCAACTTCTCGATCATGAAATCTAGGAGAAACAAACATATTTACAATGATGAACACTTACTTAACATGTAAAGTAGTAATCAAATAGGTAGAGGCAAGGTTCATGTGTATTATATACCTTGAATGTTGTTGAGAACTGATGAGGCTAGGCCGGTGCTGAGAGGGTATAGGGTGTCATCAAGATCTAAACAAGAATGCAATTAGAAAGTAAGTTTCTCTAACATCAAGTTTGGATTTGGGGATTAGTGTGTTAGTTACCGAAGAGAAGGCAATCATATTTAGGCCTCTGGATCTGCATGTAGCGATCCTCGTATGCCATCTGGATCTACAACAAGTGAAAGATGTAAGCATTATTAAAGCAACAAAATTGCATATACATGTAGATTATATTAATTAGTTCTCACACTCTACACTCTTGTCATGGCAACAGTTATTACATCACGACTAGAAGATGACAAAAGGCTTTTGATTATCCATTTGTTTATTACCATATCAATCTTATTGTCTAGTTTTAGACAATGACAAACCTTAAGAAGATTCTCACACACACAAACGCATCCATCCATCATACACCATAAGCAAAATACAAAATCAAGCAGCTCAGTGAGAGATAGCTGGAAACAAACTAACAAAGCAAAACTGATTTAAACCAGAGTTTGGGGATGCTAAAAAATGAACTTCAAAATTGATTATATATATATTTATTTATTTATTTTTATCAAGTCACTGTTTTTCCGGTTACCCATTAAAGCTCAGAAGAGCTTCAAACATGAAAACACGTTTCACACGCACGCGCACAGACATTTATATGTATATGCATGGAGTCATATGAAAATGTCGGAAATGGCAAGATCCGGGAAGAGTAATTTACCTAAGAAGATAAATGCGGCGAGAAAAGAGAGAGAAATTGGGAGAAAGAGTGGAAAGTAGCAGTGGGAGTTTCTCTCTCTACACAGAGAACTGAAGAGTGAGGCGAGGGGGAGGAGAAACGGAGGCATGCGATGTGTTTAAATAGACACGCCATGGATGGCATGCTTTCATTTTTATTTTATTTTTAATTTTTTATTTTATCACTTTTTACTATTTATTTTTTCCTTTAATTTGTCGCTGAATCTTGTGATGATGTGAACACGTTTATTAAATTACATAGGCATGTTGGGTATGGGTTTAAATAATTATTATCTGATCATTGCAGTTCACACCACGTCTACCTATGAATTTTATATGTTTTTACGTGTGGACCGAAATAAACTTATATATATCTCGTTCATATATAATAGTCGGCGAATGAGTTTTCGAGTTTGGGGAAATCGTATTCGACTCGATTGAAGATCTATTACAAAATTAATGCATAAATTCTCAATTCAAATTATACACATTCGTCTTATTATTTATGTCTCATTAGAATTAAGTATGAAAATTAAAAAAATGGGTGTAAAGATATAAAATTGTGTTGTAAAAATATAAAGATGTGAGATCCACTTATTTATATTGATTGTGGTCCACTCATTTATTTTTTTATTTAATATAATATATAAATAATGAAACAACTAAAAAAAATAAAATATTAATAATAGAAGGGAGAGAATATATTTTTATTTAATTTGTGAGTTGAATCAATTACGTATGAATTGAATATATGAGATCTCGTAAGATGTGTTGATGTTACATGTTTAAAATGTGTGGATGTATTTTAAGAGGGTTTTTTTAGTCTTTTGACTTGGAAGCGCTTTCCATCCTTTTTCCTTTAGCGTTTGAAAAAAGTACTCATTTCGTCTCACTCATCTTGATGCGTTTCTTTTCGGTACGAAAATTAAGAAAGTGGATGATAAAGTATGAGAGAGGGATCAAGTAAGAGAGAGAAAATAAATGAGTTTATAAGAGAATAAATGATAAAATATGAGAGAAAAATGATAAAATAAATAAAAAAGTAAGAGAGGGAAATAAAAAAGTAAGAGATAATTTGATAATATTTTTTAAAGTTATTTCCTTTTAAGAAAACGTGTCATTTTAAGTGGAACGTCCCGAAAAGGAAAATGTGTCAAGATGAGTGGGACGGAGGGAGTAAGAAATAATTAATGTGAATATAACACAACATGTGACACATTAACCTTGATTTTTTATATGCATTGTTGAGCACAATAACATACTAACGGACTTTCTTGCATGTTAGGGTCTTTAGGTGTCGATATTTATAGTGTTTGATTTTATATGCACCGATATACTATGATATTTGATTATGATGGATTAATTGAATTATTGTAACTTTAGATTTGGCAGCTTCGATTATAACATTATTAAAGGTCGTTTTATACTTAGTATTTATGAGTGGTCATTTTTGGATCATCTCGAATTGCTATTTTTTCTTCAATTTTTTAAAATTCTGATTGACCATTATGTTAGATCTTATAATTTCTCAGTTTCGTTGTACTTTATTAGATGTCATTTTTGAGATTTCAAAGACTTGTCAATTTTATTTTTTCTGGATTGTGGTGGTCTAACTCTCATCCATAAGAGGTGTGTGTGTGTGTGTGTGTTTATTTTTTTAAATTTCATTATATTAAAACAATAAAACTTATCATTATACTTTAGTTGTGTGTCTAACTAGTTAAACGCCACACATTTAATTTAAATAAAAAGTGATTTTGTAGTCAATATTTTCATACATAATAAAAGTGTCGAATGCTACTAATGGAAAGGCAAGCACCAAAAAGTGATGCTTGTGAAAGTGCCGTATTTAATATTTTAATTCTAAAGTGTAAGAACGAGATCCAAAATAATTAAAAAACACACACACACACACAATCATTCCAAAAGGACCTTAATATGCATTTTAATTTCTTCTTTGAGCATAAATTAACATTGATTAAAGACACTAAACAGTGATTCTAGCTGTAATTGATGTAGATGTCATTCGAAATTCACTTAGTTCCACTCGAGATATTTTTTAATGCGACAAACACCAGCACAATAATTGGTACTAATATAGTACCGACATCTATTTCAAGACAAAATGTCTTACATTCAATATTTTTTTACAACCCACACTATTATTAGGCGAATTGCACATTAGATAAATCGCTATACGTGACTACTAATATTTGACAGACTCAATCAATCATATCTAATAATATTCAAATTACGATCTTTAAAAAAGATTCAATACAGATGGAAAATGCAATTGTGTATCTGTCCATCACTAGCTAAGAATTAGCTAAATTAGGATTTGACAAGAATTGGTGATGACAATCCAAACACCATAAACATAACCAAAACCATCAAATATTTGTAGTAATGCTACTGCTTTCCAGCTATAAAGTTTGTAGATTTTTCCTTAGTTACAAGGGTTAGCTCCCACCAACTACAAAAATATTGTACTTGCCCATCAAATTAATAAATATTTAATTAGTCATCACACATTGTTCCTTCAATAAAAACAAAAGAAACGGAAGTCATCATTATATCTAATTATATTATAAAATTTTAACTCTTGCATTTAAAATCTTCCTCAATTATTTGGACCCCGTTCGCTCGCTGGCTGGCCCTGCTCATGACACACACTCACACACAAGAATGGCAGTACTAATTTGTAATTATTCAAGAGCTGTCTTGTAGTAGGCTAGGTAGTTGTTTGAAAGCTACACCAACGGAGATCCTAAATATTCTTTCATCCTCAACACCACATATTATATAATATATATATATATATATATATATATATATAGAGGATCTTAATTTCGATCATATTATTATGGAACGAATGATGGTGTGTGAGCTGAACATGAATTATCAATTGAATATCTGTTTTGATCGTTCATGTTATTTATATTTTGTGTACATTTGTACGTGATCGGCTCCGAGCATGTACGGGTGTCCAATCATTTAGGCCCCCCAAAAATATATATTTAATATAGGATGTAGTTCATATGGATCAAACTATAAATCTCATGGAAAAAAATACATACAAATTTCACTAGACCGAAGAAACTTTTTTACTTATTTAATTAAACTAAACAAAATATATAAATATGCAGCCCTAAGTTTTTATATTAAAGGCACTTTTTTTAGCACCAAGTCCTTATTTATTTATTTTTCTAGGATCGGCCTGCATTTGTAATTGATTGGGGTGGCTCTAAGAGACAATGATGACCATCATTTTCGAATTGTATATTTAACTTGAGTTTTTTTTTTTTTTTTTTTTGTATGTTTTTGAAAATTTTGTTCTGTTCTTTGTAGATTTCACCTTCTATTTAAAATTCTAAATCCGACCATATTATAATGGGTATAGGACAAATAAGACACATAGTGATTTTGGAAGGTTATGAAGAATAATAATGCACCATTAACTAGACATATATAAAAAAGAGTGGTAGTGTTAACAATTAGCTAGTGTGCTCATTGGATTTGGATGTCTTTCAAAAATATTGTAAAACAAAAATCCCTTATAAACTCAAACACATATTTATTTTTTTAAATCTAGGCTTATCTCGTCCATTCTTGTAATGAAAAAAGATATTTTTTTTGAGAAATAAAAAATAATTCTTGAAAGTATTGACAGCCTTGATATCTATAAATTGGGAAAGTTTTGATGGGGGTGTGGGAAAGGGATTGTCCTCGGCAATTTTGGAGGCATATGTACCCCTTTTCCCCACGGTGATGCCCTTTCCCTTTCGCAATTTTTGGCATGTGTAACATTAAACAGTCGCTTTCCAATAAATTATAGATTCGAATATCATAAATAATTAACTGAGTTTGTTGTACCAACTTATCTTGATGTGGTTCGTCCCTTTTTGTGTGTAATTTGTCGACTATTGTAAATATCACGAATTCAACATCCTCACTTTTCATTTTTTAATGTACATAAGTATGGACGAATGATTTCACTTACTATCGTCTTTAATTTGTCGTCTTTATAATGTAAAAATAAAATTTATTTTTACAGCCATTTTAATATTTACTGTGTTGCTTTCTCTCATTTAATAATTTTTTCACTTCAGGCTAGTCATTTCTGCGACATTTCTTCCTACCTTTATACCGTATGTGTTACATTATACATTAGAACCTATATAATTTAGTACTCAATAAATTTATAACATATCTAATATAATATTTTTCTCTGATCCCAACTTAAGATAGTGTAAAAATCATCAAATTCGATAAGATAATAAGATAATAATTTTTTGAAAACTCTAGTGTAAATATATGGTCACATCAATGTCATAAATTAATAATTATTTAAAATTACAAATAACACTAACACAATTTTGTGAAATATGGTTTAGCGTGTGTATATATTTTTTTAAAACTTAAATCTAATCAAATCTCATCTCTAACTTTTTCTAATTGCATAAAAAGATTCTAGTATTATTTTCTCGAACTGCATCATAAATTTATGAAGAATCCTACACGCAATAAGTGCTTCCTTGCGCACGATTGGTTTCAAATGAATTTATTATTTTTATTATTTTTTTAGTGTTGATTGTCAATGACTAGTAACTCTACTATTGTACTTAATTTTTTAAATGAATAAATTCATCATTTCTTAACAAATTGTACTCCTTTCATCCTACTATTCTTGTCTTGGTGGTGTTCAGCGCATAGTTTTAAAAAATGGGTGAAGATATATTAAAGTGGGTTGAAAGTGTGTTTAAGTGATTTGTCCAATGTTTAATTGATTGTGGTTCACAAGTTGTTTTCTTTTTGGGGACGTAGACAAGAATAGCGGGACAAGTATAATTCATTGTTTAGTAAAATGACATTAAATATGATATATAAATAAATTTATAACTACTTATATTCATCTAATTAAAATTCGATTCCGTTGAAGTTCGAAAATACTCTCTAAAATAATAAAATCTAACAATCCCGATAATATTAATTTAGAAAGGTTTAACTGTAGTTGTATAACTAATTATGGGTTGGAATTTAAAACCAACTAATTGCAATATATGATACACGATATACTATTAATTAATAGTATTATGTATATCACGTGCTTAAAATTTCTGGTCACAATGTATGAATCGAAAGTAATTGTACCCAATGTTATAAAAATCTTATTAAATTGGAAGCGTATATATAAATTCAAATAAATACCTTTTCTAATAAATTAGTTATATAATTTTACATAAAAACACATTACAGAAAATACTTTTGGAGAAGTAACCACTAATTTGCTCTACGTCATGGAAAACTCGCTTCCCAATTTCAGATGAGATTCTCTATTCTAATATTCTGTTGCGGCAAATGGTAAAATCATCTAAAAGTGGGTAATATGCAAAAAGAACCACGGCAAATGGTTCTTTTTGGAGAAGTAACCACTAATTTACAAACATTACAACATCCATCTTCTAAGTATGTATTGTTAGATAAAGAGCATGTTTTACGTTATAACTCACATAATCAACAAATTATAAGAACCTGGAACACATAATTTAGGATAACAATTACGATCCACCCGTTCACACACAAGAAAATCAAATATTCGTAAAACTTACATTTCAAACTTCAATCAAAATGCTCTGAAATTTTCAATCAATTTCACACATGTAGGCATGTAACGCATATTATTTTTAAAAAGTCTAGACTGTGTACCTGATAAGTAGGATCCATATCTCCACTATGATTTAGGGTTTGCAGATGACTTCAAGTTTTTGGACGAATTTTGCTTGAAGTTTGGCACCAATTTGGAGAGGCGATTTTGAGAGGGAGACCCGATGTTTAGAGGAAGAGGCGTGAGAGAGAGGAGATGAGGAGAGGGAGAGGCGAGAGGGAGAAGTGATGGGGATAGGGAGAGTCGAGAGGCGACAGGCGAGAGACGGGGAGAGGCAACAAGCGAGGGAGAGACGATTGGAGAGGGAAAGGCGAGAGGAAGAGATGAGAGTGAGAGTGAGAGGAAGAGACGAGAGCGAGAGGCGAGAGACGAGAGGGAGAAGAAGAGGCGATTTGGGAGGCGATTTGGAGATAAAGAGGCGATTTGGGAGGCGATTTGGAGATAGAGAGGCGATTTGGAGATAGGGAGACGATTTGGGAGGCGATTTCAGATAGCGAGGCAATTTGGGCGGAAATTATAAATCTATAAAGTTATTTATTTCTTTACAACCTATTATAAATATCTATAACAAATATTAACTACAGGGTTTTTTTTAAAACTCTTTTATGGATAAACTTCATAATGTTTATTGTATAAGATGATTTAAAATTTAATCTTCTACCCTCATTATGAATTATAATCTATAATAAAATAATTTAATTTTGTTTAGATAAGATGATTTTAAATAATTTTACAAGTTATTTAATAATATGTGGTAGGTGATTTTGTGGTAGGCGATAAAGATGCCGATTAAATAAAAGTTTTTGATAAGACAAACAATGGCGACAACAATGGCGATTTAATTAGTTGTCAGACGATATATCAAAAGTGGTTAGATAACTAGTTTTTTCCACGGGTGGCTAAAATTCATATGTAGTTATTCAAATCGGATAGAAAAAGAGTTGTCCCTAAAATCATTGACCTTTATTATTTCGGAGCTTAAAACAATAAAAGTTTATTTCTAAAATAATGGAAATAGACTGTAGATTGTTTGATTTGGAAACAGTAAATAGGTAGATTTTCTTATCATTATATTCCTTGTTGGGTGATGATTCTATCCTCAGCACTGTTTCACTCAGTGGGAAATGATTCTATCTTCTATACTGAACCAAGCTCAGTAGCCTATGTACTCTGAACTGTTAAGAAGATTTGAAGATCCCAAAACCCTATCTGATTGGTGAACCATTCCGTTGTATATGTTGTTTGCCCCGAGGTTTCAGACTCAGTAGACACTCTGCTCTGGTCAAGGCGCTCAGTAGCTTATTTGCCTCGACACCGGTGTAGAAGACTCGGTGATACTTGGACTCGGTAGGAGCAAGATATGCGAGAGAGTCAGTCGAACTGAACTCAGCAGGAGTAGTTCACTGGACTCAGAGCTGATCTTCAGTAGACTTATCTCAGCTGTCTATCTACTGAATACAAGGTCAGACTCAGCATCGGCAGATAGTCTTCAGGACTGTCAGAATCTTTTGAAATACAATCAGCATTGTCATATACGAGGATGAGAGAAGTCAGCTTCAGCTTGTCTCGAAGTCTGTGCTGTCTCAACCGCTCTATCCGCCTCGACAAATGACAAACATACACGTGTCATCCTACCTACTAAAGCTGCAAGTCAACACTTTCCGGAAAAGGAGGAAAATGCACTGTTACCTACGCCAAAAGAGCCGTTTGCTACCAAAAAGAGAGAGAGAGAAGAAGATCATCTCCAACGGATCTTTCTCAATCGCTTCTCTATAAATAGAGGGATCATTCAAGATTTGAAGTACACGAGAGAGAGTTCACGAGCTAACAAAGAAATGAACACACACACGAACTTTCAAACGAGCGAATTCCAAAAGCCTAAGTCTTCCGCAAGAATCGAAAGAGTTATGTCCGGCGAAAGACTACCTTTAAGCTCATAAGGGAACCAAGCTGAACCGTCAACAAAGCATCTAGTATCCAAGCGACGTGACACGAACTTATAGCTAAACCTCAGCTGTTCGTCGCTCTAGAAGCTACATTCTTGTTCCCCATCCCTCTAACCCTAAGCTCAACCGATATATCCATAGCTTAGACGAAGGAGTTCACTTTTGAACCCAATCCTTATTGTATAAGGACTCCTTCACTGTTGGAGAAGTTTGTCAAACACTTTAAGTTTGATAGAAGTGTAAACTGGGACTTGCTCAGTATAATCCCCAAGCCACGGCTTTGTCCTGTGCACAAGCTGACTGAGACTAACTTAGTATAATAAATAGCCTCCCGATCTATCGGGACGACTGACGTAGGATTGTTGATATCCGAACCACTTTAAAAATCTCTCGTGTCGTTTACTTACGTTCTTTTCTTGTTACATTGATTTTACCGTGCATACCGAACATCTTATTTAAAATCAATTAACCGTCTCAGATATCGAACTTCTTATCTACTGAACCGAGACTTAAAACGTTTTCTCATAAAAACCGATTTGGGCCTACACTATTCCGCACACCGAACTCTTGCCGATCGATACCGAATTCGACCTAGTCGGTTAGCGAGATCTCGGCCGAGTCGACTTTTAGCCTTTAACACGATTCGGAACGGTTGTGCGGTCCCGTTGAATCATTTCGATCGACATCTTCCCCGAATAGGACTGTTCGTGTTCGAAGTTGAGAAATTTGGATTCGGGTGTATTCACCCCCCTCTCTACACCCGAACTCACTCTCGGGACCAACAATTGGTATCAGAGCAGGAGTTCCTTAAGACTCTTGTCACGTTGAGACTGGTCTATTCGAACGGATCCGGAGGAAAATGTTTTTCACTGCATATCACTCTACATTCATATCATTATTCTTCATGGCTGATATGTCAGGTATAAGAATGGTACCCATGTTCTCGGTGGAGAACTATGGAGTGTGGCGAGTCAGAATGGAAGCACATCTGACATCCCTCCATGACAAGATGATCGAAGTGCTTGAAGATGGACCTATCGTTCCCATGATCGATAGTGTTGTAACTCAAGTCGAAGGAGGAGGAATGGTGGCCCGGGAAGAAGATCCCTAAAGACAGAAGTCTCTTCACTCCTGAAGAGAAGAAGCTTCACAATCTAGACCGACTCGCCAGGAATACCATACTAACCACTCTTAGCGATTCTTATCTTGGCAGGGTTCAGGAATGCAAAACCGCTAAAGAACTCTGGGATGCTCTAGCGCTACTGAGTCGAGGGACTCAGAAGATTAAAGCGAATAAACTAGCGCTGGAACTCCAAAAGCTGGAAAGCTTGTCTCTCATGCCTGGTGACAAAATCGAAGATCTGAACGTCAGATTTACCAATCTGATGAACTCAATCAACGGGCTGGGAAAGACATTCAGCAACCGAGAAATGAATCTAAAGATACTGAGGGCACTGCCGGACGGACACTGCACACCTTTTGCCACTCTATTGCGACATTCCGATTTAGATGTTGTCTCTCCCGACCATATCTTTTCGTAATTACGGGCAAGGAGTTTGAGTTCGACGGACCTCAAAGAAAGCCGAGAGCCGAAGCCGACACAAAGATCGACCATGCTTTCAAAGCAACGGTCAAGACAAAGATCTCCCGTGACGAGCAAGACGATGAGTAAGACCGAGCCTTCACTCAATGATCTACAAGAAGGAAGTCTCGCTCGAAGTATGCGCGCTCGTAAAGTATCGAAGGAGAAAGAGAGGCGTAGAAGGCCGACTAAAGCGTACCGAGACACAAAAGGTAAGTCGAATATACACCAAAACGCTCTCTTGACTCACAATCTTCTGAATGCAGAAAGAAAGATGACTCAGCACCCTCAAGGGATAGTGCAACCAAAGAAGAAAAAGTCATCACTTGCTACAACTGCAAAAAGCCGGGACATTATCAATATGATTGTCCCGAGCTCGGTAGTCTTTGAACGCGCAAGCACGTAAGGCAAGGAGAGAGAAATTCGCCCGAAAAGACAATCCTACATAGTCGGCGAAATCTCGGGACGACTCGAAGAGGTCGACTCCTTTATGGATTCATCTCGACGATGAAGCGACCTTCATGGCCTTAGAGCATGAAGCGGATGAATCGACTGAAATGTGCATGATGGCAGGCGAAGAGGATGAGGTAAATTCTCATGAACCAGTCAACTCCTCTTCACACTGCACACACGACACTGTTTCAGGTGCAGATGGGAATTTGGACATCACAACCGCATATGAAGATCTACTAGATGAACAAATTTAAATGAGTCTGCAGCTCAGCAAGACTCTTCAGGAGTTGGATACCCTGAAAGTGGAGAATCAGAGACTTTCTCAGGAGAGTCAGGTTACTACTGAGGCCGAAGGACTTGTGGTGAGACTCGGGGAGGAGATAAACTCTCTGATGGCCAAGTCTCGAAGCATCAAGAAGATCGGATTTCAGTTTTGACCAATGACTTGACTCAGAAAGATACTGAACTGAGTCTGCTGAAGCAAAAACTGTCAGGACTTCAGACCGAACATGATGCACTGAAGAAAAGTGATGATGTCTGGAGGAACCTGATGACTAAGAGGTACATGGGAGCTGAAAAGAAATTGGAGGCTATGCTAGCAAGCAACAAGCCAAAGCACTGCAAGGAAGGACTTGGATTCAGCCAGGGAGCTTCCTCGTCTGCCCCAGTACACTCAGAAGGACGGCTTGCTGATAGGTTTGTTCGAGGATAGACCATCAATGCTGATATACTGAACCCCCTCGCAAAGAACAAACAAAAGATGAAAGAACCTCATCCTACTCAAGAAAGATTCCGACAAAAAGATCAAAGCCAAAGTACCCCGGTTCGATCAAGGGGGGAACCAAAGAAATCAAAATTGGCCGATCAGTATGGACCTCCAAAGCTGACACATCCAGCTCAGTATGGGTCATATTATTGTGATCCTATAGTCAGAAGAGGCTCCAAAAGTCAGAAGAAACAGAAAGCCGCACGAAGGCAAAGGTCAGCAGTCCACCAGCTCAGAAGATTAGGACTCCTGAACCTCGAAGCCTCGAAGTCACCCGTGACCGGTCCGAGTGGTCGAGATATGTTGACTCTAGTGGAAAGAAGATGTCTGAAACCACCAGGGTTGTTAGACAGATTTGGGTTATTAAAACTAACACCTAAGGACCCAAAATCAAAAATAAAGGATACCTGAATATAATTCTGTTTTGCAGGTGTGCAGAGACCCATATTATGTGGACAGCGGATGCTCAAGACATATGACATACCAAAGGAGTCTGCCGAAGAATTATATCACCGAAGAAGGACCCGAGTGAGTTCGGAGACAATGCAAAAGGCTATATTAGAGGATATGGAACACTCAAGCATTGGACCGCCAAAGTTCCAAGAGTATCATATGTTGAACGACTTCAAGCATAACCTTCTCTCTCGTTAGTCAATTTTGTGATAACTCAAATAGAGTGGTATTTGTCGCCGGTTTACGTGATGTTATTGATAAATCTATAGGGAAAACAAGTGTTATCGGGTTCGCGCAGAAAGAACATATATGTTCTTGATCGGAACTCAACTGAACCTCGAAGCTTGTCCCGTTGGCGAAGAACGATAATCGAACGGGGTGGCTATGGCATAGAAGACTCAGCCATCTCAACTTCAAGACGCTCAACAAACTAGCAAGAGACACTCTAGCAAGGGGACTGCCGAATGAAATATTCAGCAAAGACACTCAGTGTGAAGCATGTCTGAAGGGAAAGCAAACAAAGAATCAAAATCCAACAGTTCCATCTCCTTCCACTGATGGAATCCTTCAGCTGCTACATATGGATTTGTTCGGTCCAGTGTCCCCAGTGACGATCAGAGGCAAGAAATATGCATTAGTGGTCATAGATGACTACTCGCGCTACACATGAGTCATATTCATTGCCAACAAGTCTGACGTCAAAACAGAGTTACCAACGCTTCTGAAAAGGCTCAGTGTCGAAAAGAACGCCAAGATCAGAAAAATACGTTCAGACAGAGGAACTGAGTTCCTTAATTCCATGGTAGAGGAGTTCGCGGCGTAAGGAATAGAGCATGAGACATCGGCCGCCCGCACACCTCAACAGAAATGGAGTTGCTGAACGAAAGAACATAACTCTCAAAGAAGCAGCTAGAACTCTACTCGCAGATTCAGGACTCCCATCCAAATTCTGGGCAGAAGCAACGGATACTGCGTGTTACACTCAGAATAGATCTCTACTGACAAAGCAGCATAAGAGGACACCATATGAACTATGGAACGGCAGGAAGCCTTCTCTATCTTATTTCCATTTCTTTGGTTGTTCATGCTTTATCCACAATAATGGGAAAGATCAGCTGAAGACTTTTGATAGCAAGTCAGATCAGGGAGTATTCTTAGGATACTCTCGGGTCAGCAAAGCTTTCAGAGTATTCAACTATCGGACTCTTTGCGTGGAGGAAAGCCCTCATGTTGTTTTTAACGAGTTTGCTACTGAAGACAGGAGCAATAACTCAAATTCTGAATCTGAGGACATCAGTAGACAGCTACAGGATCTAAGCTTAAAGGACAAACCTAAAAAGATCCAGCTATGTTGGGATGATGATTCAGACGAAGAAACTGAAGACAAATCTACTGAATCTCAACCAGCAGAGCAAGTAGCTGAGCAGATTGATTCTCCCGAACAGAATCAATCCCAGGTAACTCAGGTCGATGAAGAAACCCAAGAGGTAACTGAGACCACTACTGAGAATAACAACTCAGGGGGAACATCTAGTAATGTTCCTGAGCTGAATGCCCCTGAACCTGGTGACTCAGTAGACCATACTCTTATCACAGAAATTCTTCAATCTCGTGAATAGTACAACCGAAATGCCTAACTCACCTACTATCTCGTGTTGAACAAATTTCAGATGAAGAGCTGAAACTTCGTAGATTGTGGCTCGATGCTCACACTGCTGATCTAATCATTGGAGATCCCTCAGCTAATGTCAAGACAAGATCCAGATTCTGTCAAGGAGAAAGCGCATTATTTTCCTGCTTCTTGTCTACTGAAGAGCCTCAGACCATTGAGGATGCATTAAAGGATGCTAACTGGATCATAGCTATGCAGGAGGAGCTGAATCAGTTTACGAGAAACGAAGTATGGGAGATTGTAGACAGACCCCGACATCAACATGTCATTGGAACCAAATGGGTCTTCAAAAACAAGCGAGATGAAAACAACGTTATAGTAAGGAACAAAGCAAGGCTCGTGGCTAAAGGCTACTGTCAAGCTGAAGGAATAGATTTCGATGAAACCTTCGCTCCAGTTGCAAGATTGGAGGCAATTAGACTATTCCTAGCCTACGCAACACATCAAAGATTCAGAGTTTATCAAATGGATGTGAAGTCTGCGTTCCTGAATGGCGTGCTGAAAGAAGAAGTCTATGTGGAACAACCACCCGGCTTTCAACAGGGACATCAAGTATATAGACTCAGAAAGGCTCTGTATGGGTTAAAACAAGCACCCAGGGCTTGGTACGATACCCTGTCTGAGTTTCTTCTTCAGAAAGGTTTTCAGAAAGGCACGATGAGACCGCACTCTATTCAAAGATTCAACCGGAAGAAGACTTATTACTTGTGCGGATCTACGTGGATGACATCATATTCGGATCAAAGAATGTCATCATGTGTCAACAATTTGAAAAGATGATGAAGGATAAGTTCGAGATGTCAATGATGGGAGAAATGAACTACTTCCTTGGTTTTCAAGTCAAGCAATCTGAAAAGGGAACGTTCATCAACCAAGGCAAATACACTCGAGACCTCATCAAAAGATTCGGCTGCACATCCGGCAAATCTATCAAGATCCCGATGAATACTAATATGAAGATAGATCTTGATAAAGAGGGAGTATCGATAGAGACCAAACCGAATATCGTGCTATAATTGGTTCATTATTATATTTAACAGCTACTCGTCCTGACATAACTTATGCTGTAGGTGTATGTGCTCGATTTCAGGCGAATCCGAAGCAGAGCCATATGGACTCAGCAAAGAAGATTCTCCGCTATCTCCGAGGAACACCTGACATGGGTTTATGGTATCCAAATTGATGATAATATTGAACTAACGGCTATTCCCGATGCCGACTATGCGGGATGTAGAATTGACCGAAAATCAACTTCGGGAACATGTCGGTTCCTTGGCGGCAAGCCGATCTCATGGTTTTCAAAGAAACAAAGACTCGGTAGCTACGTCGACTACTGAAGCTGAATACATGGCTGCCGGAAGTTGTTGCTCCCAAATCCTTTGGCTGAGACAGCAGCTGAGAGACTATGACGTCATTCAGAATGAAGTGCCGATCTTCTCGCGATAGTACCGGTACCATTGCAATCACTCGAATCTCGTACTACACACGAGATGCAAGCACGTGGACATCGACATCACTTCATTCGTGACCATGTCGAAAAGAAGGATATCGGGATGGAAAAGATCCATACCGACAAGCAACGGGCCGACATACCGACCAAGCCTCTAGCCGAATCCGTATTCGAGAGAACTTTCGGTAGAGCTAGGTCTGCTGACCCTACTTGACCCCGGGCCGTAAAAGGTTTCGGAGAGGACCATTTCGGTAAGGGGGGAATGTTCACTCTCGCATCGAATGTATTCAGCACATAGAGATTCGAAACCATCTACACGAGGTATCGGTGACTACTATGTTCAGCGACGGGTTTGCGTATCTCTACTCGGTAGTAATTTATATTACGAATCTTGCATTTATGGCAAAGATTCAAGCATGATATTAATATCTCTTGGTTTGTCTTTATTATTAACAGATTTCATTTAATGCACGACATTCCATACATAAGCTTGCTGAACTCTGCGCGCATTTAATGCATGTCTTTTCACAGTTACTACTTAGGCTATTTTTACAACTGGCTTTGACTTAGGCGGCATATGCGATCATTACCTATAATATATCTTCTAATCTTGACCGTCCATTCTATAAAGCAGTCTAAACTCAACCTTTGATCAAATAACTGTTCATCTTCCCGTTTGATATATATATTTGATCATATCTTCTCAAACCGCCATTAGCATACTTCAAATCTTTCAAGTCCGAAAAATCCGAGATTTGCAAAAGCATCCTTACTTACAACTTCATCTTCATATCTTATCTCGATTTTATTGGTATGCTTATTAGAACTCATTATCGTATTCTCTGTTTCTTCAAGTATCAATATATATAAACTGTTGTATCTAAAACTGATACTGATAAGATTCTTATGTAACAGGTACTATGGCGAACATAACTGTAGATGCCCCTCATAACATGGAGGACATTCTTGCAAAAGGCCGTGTCTGGTGCGAACCAGTCATGGAATTCGATGCGTGCGACCTAGACTACATGGATGAGATCTTCGCATCTCTACGGGAGTCCGGTTTGGAGAAGTTTCTATCGAGGAAGCCAACGTTCTTCCTTCCTCGACAGGTGGCTGAGATGTACCTCAACTCAGACTCCATCTCTGGAGACATCATTGGGAGGTTCAGAACTTACTCCATCAACAATGCTTCCCTACTGCTGAAACGTATATCTATCAAGGAAGCACTGAAGAACAGCTTTGACTTGCCATCTGAAGGAATCAGCACCGTAGGCTACAATGACGATTCAGTAGATGAGTACCTATCCATATTCTCGCGGAAAGCCAACAACCTTCGTAGCCTTTTCCCAAGAACGCCATGCTACCACAATACAGAGCCTTGGCTTACATTGTCACTCAGCTACTGACAAGCCAAGCTGGCTCATTCGATCAGGTCTCCCGACCTAAGATCCAATTAATGATGGCGATATACGATGGCGCTAAGATCAACTCGGACGATTTCTTCATCCGAGAATTCATGATCCAAGCGGCCAAGTTTGACAAGTCAACACGCATCCTGAGCGCGAAGGGGAAATTACTGTATGGGCTGAAGCTCTCAGTAATGATTGAAGACCACTGTGGTTCAGATCAAGTCACCTTTGATGATAAAGAGTACTTCAATGTGAAAAAGGTGCGCTTCCATAACAAGTCTCGCCGCCCTTCGGCCAGATAGGGTCAGTCCCCAAGCTCAACTAACTAAGCCTCAAGCAGTTCGCACCTTCAAAGAAGAGAACACCTCCAACAAAAATATCTAAGGCACCGGCTAAGAAACCGAAGAAAGCCATCCCGGGACGTGCTCGCCGAATCCGAGGTATCTCCTCGAAACTCTTGCCGAACGGGCTACTCGGCAAAGAACCTATTCAAAGCATTTGCGGCTAATAGATGAGCCAGAATCTTCTGAGAAGACTCAATCAGTGGAGAAGGGAGTCTCCACTGAAAAACCAATAGAGATGGAACAAGGGGAGGCTACTGAAGCTCACAGTGAAGAAATTCAATGCCTAGACAGCCCCCCTCACGGTTCCTCCACTCGCCGAGATGCCACCTGCTGAACATCAGACGTCTCCAATCGACTTGGAATCTGAGACGGCGTCTGAAGAAGAAACAATCAGGATGGAAGCGTCAGTGATTCTATCCAGAGCATCCCGAGAAATTCTTCAACTTATTCCGGAGCTTGCTGACTACTCCGATCTGATGCTTATTGCCAAATCAGCAAGACTCCACATGTTGCTGCGACATCAGGAGTGGCCTCGTCTACAACGCCTAGTTCTCCACTTTTCCTGTCAGCAGCTTCATGAAGAAGAAGTGAGATTGAGGGAACAAATAGGCTATTCAGAGCCTGAAGACCTCAGCTCAATGGAAAATTTGAGGGCTGCAATGCTGGCAATGATACATGATCGACAACTTGCCTCAGGCCCAGCACCCTCAGATAGGTCAGACCATGACGACCCACCCAGTGATTCAGGCCCTGGAAAGCCTGATGAGGGAAATCCCCAGGATAAGGATAAACATACTGAAGAAGCTCAGCGTCCGCTCAGTATCCTTGGACCTGCGAAGTCGACGGCTGGTACCTCAGCATCCACAGAGCCCGCTCAGCCCTTGTTGGAGTCTGCATTCGAGGTAGCGCCCAGCCCGCATCGTCGACGTTCCAAGTATGTGGCGAGGGCTATTAAGAGCCAACGCACTCAGAACCGTGCCCTCGCCAAGGCAGTCCACAACGTGTGGAAGAAGACTGCTGAAGCCACCACTACTGAGCTTCAGGGGCTGAAATCCTCTATGTCCCAATCAGCCGCCCCTGATGTCTCTGCTATTGTCACTCAAGCACTTGCTCAGCAGCAGACGAAATTTGATGATCAGCTCAGGATCTTCCAGGAAGGACAAGCTAAACTTCTTGCAGAGTTCAAGGCATCTTTGTCTACTCATTCTGAGTCCTTCGCTGAACAAGCCCAGGCCACAGAAATCAAACTTGAAAACATTCAGTTGGTCGTGGAAGATAAGATCTTTGAAAGGCTGAAAGAGTTCAAGGAAGTGGCTGACCTCTCACACCAGCAGTACAAGGTAGATCTTGCAACTGAGAGGAACGAGCTGCATGAGGCTCTGACTAAGATCAATGATCGTCTTGATGATCTGTCAACCTCTTACAAAAGTCTGGAAAGGTCAGTACTCATCCCAACCCCGGCTGCAATTGATGATGCCAAAAAGGGGGAAGGAAAAGAGAAGGAAAGAAAAGAGGAGAGTACCGGAAAGAAGAGTACTGAGAAGCTGACCCCCACCAAAACTGAAAAATCTAAGGGTACAACAACTCAGAAGAAGACTCAGACTGAAATGGGTGAGGCCCAGGGTGTCCCAGCTGCGAGCACAGCTAAGACCGACCCAAGTGGCTCAGGAACCCAAGCTGCTCATGCGACTCAGACTCCAACTTATATCATTAAGGAAGTCGCAGAGTATGCTGAGGAGGCTGCTGAAGATTCAGATGAAGAGGAAACACCTCTCCCTCCACCTGTTCAGGGCAAAGGCAAAAAGATACTGGAACTCCCGACCCCTCCAACAAAGAAAACGAAATGATACATCTCAGCTGAAGAGGAGGCTCAGATTGCTGCTGATGAAAAGTTGGCAAGGGAGATTGATGAAGCAGAAGCTGCAAACAAACCTAAGCCTAAGCCTGTGAAAAGAAAATCTAAAGCTCCAAGCAGAGGAGGAAGAAAGCCTGCCAGGCTACCTCCAAGGAAGCTCAGGATCGAAGACGATGAGGACAGGGGAAAAGGAGAAGGAGCGAAGCGGCAGAGTGCCGAGAAGCGTGGTACATCGAAAGAAAAATCAAGTACCCCCGCCGACTCGAAGATGCCTCCCAGAAACCTAAAGAGCTAGATGATGAGACAGAAGCCATATTCGCCCAGATGGACAGGTACTTATATAGAGGCGAAGAGGCGAGACAGATCGAGGCTACGATAAACAGAATCCACTTAGCTGATCTGGAAGCTCTAAGGAAGCGTACTGAGGAAGAAGCCAGGCACAGAACTCCTGCTAAAGCTGACATTCCTTATCGTTACAGGAAGTTCAGAAAGAAGGCCACTGATCTGAAATCTCACAGATGGTCGAGAACAGACGAGTGGATGGCGGCTCAATTCACTCAGAGATGGGAAAATTCGAAGATTGAGTTCATCAAACGCTATTATTTCTGGAGACTCTGGCCGAACAAGTCTAGAGCTGAAGCTTATGCTGAATGGATGATGCTTACTGAAGCGGATCTCTACATCCACTTGTATAATGCCACTTCAGAAGGGAAAGAGATTCAGATTCCCGAACCCAGAATCATTCCACCTCCAAGAAGAATGGATGACTCAATTCATGTTGCGACTATTGAAGCTGAAGTGAAGGACGCTTCTGATCAAAGATTCTTACAAGATGATAACCCAGCTGACTTCGCGGAATACTTGAAGCTGAGAAAGACCACGTACCGAATGTATGGTGTGCCACTGCCTGAGACACAATCGCAAGGATTCATGGACCAGATTCAGCAGTTTAAGCGCCCATAGTCTTAGTATTCTCTCTTCATAGTCTAGCAAGATTTGTAATGTACTTAACTGAATCACTCTTATATATATAAATCTTCTTTTGGCTCTGACAACAACCTGTTGTCTAAATAGCCGTGTTTGTCTTATGCTTTAACACTCAGAATCACTAAAGTGATTACTGACACACACTCACTTTCTTTATTACTTGTCAGTTTATTGCTTTGTTAGATTCTGCTAGTATTGCTTCTATGTAATGGGGGAAATGTTTTTTTGCCCTGTTTCTCAGTAGTCTAGAACTGATGGAACATCTCCTCTGATCTTATTTGTAAAATTGCAAGGAGATTTGTTTCTGTCTGTTTAGTGTTAGCATATATGATAGGTTTTGGCATCATCAAATAGGGGAAAATTGTTGGGTGATGATTCTATCCTCAGCACTGTTTCACTCAGTGGGAAATGATTCTATCTTCTATACTGAACCAAGCTCGGTAGCCTATGTACTCTGAACTGTTAAGAAGATTTTAAGATCCCAAAACCCTATCTGATTGGTGAACCATTCCGTTGTATATGTTGCTTGTCTCTGAGGTTTCAGACTCAGTAGACACTCTGCTCTGGTCAAGGCGCTCAGTAGCTTATTTGCCTCAGCACCAGTGTAGAAGACTCAGTGATACTGGACTCAGCAGGAGCAGTATAATGAGAGAGTCAATCGAACTGAACTCAGCAGGAGTAGTTCACTGGACTCAGAGCTGATCTTCAGTAGACTTATCTCAGCTGTCTATCTACTGAATACAAGGTCAGACTCAGCATCGGCAGATAGTCTTCAGGACTGTCAGAATCTTTTGGAAAACAATCAGCATTGTCATATACGAGGATGAGAGAAGTCAGCTTTAGCTTGTCTCGAAGTCTGTGCTGTCTCAACCACTCTATCCGCCTCGACAAATGACAAACATACACGTGTCATCCTACCTACTAAAGCTGCAAGTCAACACTTTCCGAAAAAGGAGGAAAAGGCACTATTACCTACGCCAAAAGAGCCGTTTGCTACCAAAAAGAGAGAGAGAGAAGAAGATCGTCTCCAACGGATCTTTCTCAATCTCTTCTCTATAAATAGAGGGATCATTCAAGATTTGAAGTACACGAGAGAGAGTTCACGAGCTAACAAAGAAACGAACACACACACGAACTTTCAAACGAGCAAATTCCAAAAGCCTAAGTCTTCCGCAAGAATCGAAAGAGTTATGTCCGGTGAAAGACTACCTTTAAGCTCATAAGGGAACCAAGCTGAACCGTCAACAAAGCATCTAGTATCCAAGCGACGTGACACGAACTTATAGCTAAACCTCAGCTGTTCGTCGCTCTAGAAGCTACATTCTTGTTCCCCATCCCTCTAACCCTAAGCTCAACCGATATATCCATAGCTTAGACGAAGGAGTTCACTTTTGAACCCAATCCTTATTGTATAAGGACTCCTTCACTGTTGGAGAAGTTTGTCAAACACTTTAAGTTTGATAGAAGTGTAAACTGGGACTTGCTCAGTATAATCCCCAAGCCACGGCTTTGTCCTGTGCACAAGCTGACTGAGACTAACTTAGTATAATAAATAGCCTCCTGATCTATCGGGACAGTTGACGTAGGATTGTTGATATCCGAACCACTTTAAAAATCTCTGTGTCGTTTACTTACGTTCTTTTACTGTTACATTGATTTTACTGTGCATACTGAACATCTTATTTAAAATCAATTAACCGTCTCAAGATATCGAACTTCTTATCTACCGAACCGAGACTTAAAACGTTTTCTCATAAAAACTGATTTGGGCCTACACTATTCCGCACACTGAACTCTTGCTGATCGATACTGAATTCTGACCTAGTCAGTTAGCAGATCTCAGCCGAGTTCGACTTTTAGCCTTTAACACGATTCGAAACGGTTGTGCAGTGCGTTTGAATCATTTCGATGCGACATCTTCCCCGAATAGGACTGTTCGTGTTCGAAGTTGAGAAATTTGGATTCAGTGTATTCACCCCCCCCTCTACACCCGAACTCACTCTCGGGACCAACAATTGGTATCGGAGCGGGAGTTCCTTAAGACTCTTGTCACTTTGAGACCGGGTCTATTCGAACGGATCCGGAGGAAAACGTTTTTCACCGCATATCACTCTACATTCATATCATTATTCTTCATGGCTGATATGTCGGTATAAGAATGGTACCCATGTTCTCGGTGGAGAACTATGGAGTGTGGCGAGTCGAATGGAAGCACATCCGACATCCCTCCATGACAAGATGATCGAAGTGCTTGAAGATGGACCTATCGTTCCCATGATCGATAGTGTTGTAACTCAAGCCGAAGGAGGAGGAATGGTGGCCGGGAAGAAGATCCCTAAAGACGAAGTCTCTTCACTCCCGAAGAGAAGAAGCTTCACAATCTAGACCGAGTCGCCAGGAATACCATACTAACCACTCTTAGCGATTCTTATCTTGGCAGGGTTCAGGAATGCAAAACCGCTAAAGAACTCTGGGATGCTCTAGCGCTACTGAGTCGAGGGACTCAGAAGATTAAAGCGAATAAACTAGCGCTGGAACTCCAAAAGCTGAAAAGCTTGTCTCTCATGCCTGGTGACAAAATCGAAGATCTGAACGTCAGATTTACCAATCTGATGAACTCAATCAACGGGCTGGGAAAGACATTCAGCAACCGAGAAATGAATCTAAAGATACTGAGGGCACTGCCGGACGGACACTGGACACCTTTTGCCACTCTATTGCGACATTCTGATTTAGATGTTGTCTCTGTAATAACCCGTAAATTTTATATATTACGAAATCGAGATTTAAGCCTTAAGAGCGAGTCTAGTATCATGTCGTAGAAATCGTTATGCATATACATGTTCGTGTGGCATATAAGTTAGTATGGCCTCGATAGTCGCGTCGCAATATTCGACTATATTAGTTTAAGCCGATCATAGATTCACACCAAGAGAAATTATTTTTAGGCAATAATATAATAAATTATGTTACCATTAGAACATAGTTCTAAATTGTGACACTCTAGGTACCATTATATGAATAGTCAAGTCACTACATGTTTAATTAACTTATGAACTACTTACACATATATTAGTGTACAAGGAATTTTGATATTATCTCCTAATCTATATTTTTTTTTGGCACACCACGTGAGGGGAGACTTAACCTCTAAATCAATCATGCCTCCCACTTTAGAGACAAAAGGGAAGACATGATGTAAGCTTACACACAACATTATAGTAGTGCATGTTAGAGAACTATTCACCTCTCCAATCCCTCTACTACGTGCCTCACATGCACAAGGGGGGATGATAGGCTAGGTAGTAGGATATAATGACTATTCCTCCTTCTTATACCTGATGCATATTCAGCTTGATTCTACAAAAAACACTAACCTAGTTCGAAAGAAAGATCTCCTCTTGTGGCATCGGTTTTGGGAGGGAAGCAAATCTTAGGAGTTTTAGTAGCTAGTGTAATACATCAAGTAAGCATCTCCTTCACCTTGCTATTGTACTCATTTCTTCCTTTAGCTACGAACATGATGCTCTCGGGATAGGATAAATGTCGATCTTGTTGTTGTTGTGTTGAGTTTGGTTCGAATCATGCATGCATGAAAGGGTATAGGAATGCATGTGGAAATCTTAGCATAAGAAGTAGTCCTCCTTGTTTAAATTCTCTATTATGTTCCTCAAAATCCAAATATGTTTAGTGATGCATTGCATGTTACATGCATGGTGCGATTTTGGTAAATTTGTGTTAAGGGAGTGGCTGTCCTGAAACTCCCTGCTCTGCCGTGATTTTCCATGACTGAAAATACAATCTTTTGACACTTTAAAAATTCCATAAAAATTGTAGGGACAAACTTTAGGATGTTGGTAATATCTCTGTAAAATTTGGTAATTTTTGGACACGTTTTCATATTTTAAATAAATTCGTTAATGCATACTGCCGAAAAATCAAGCATGCTGGATAGAACTTAGTAAATCATTTATATCTCATTCCACAAAAATGATTTTAACTTTATTCCTTTTTCTACCTTTTCTATACTCGTAGATACATGTGAAAATATTTTTTTCATATTTTAGATCGGCGCTTGCAAGATCATTTATTTTGTGAACGTTCGGTTGTCGATCGGAATCAGGTTTCGGTATTAGGAAATTTCTCGTTCAATTCTCTGTCGTCTATGGTTTCTTCGCTTATCAAGCTTGAGTGAAATTTTGATATGAGATAGGCATGCATGTCCCCTAAGCTTTTGTTGAATCTCATAATTTTTGGAGTATGTTTGACCCCACATTTGTTAGCTAGACCATAGTAGGGCAGAAACTGCCCCTGTTTGAGCAGCGAGCACTATTTTGATAATAACTCCCAGATGGCTTATTATATTGTCATGAAACCAATTTCTAAATAACTAGACTCATTAAGAAAAGTATATGTAAAATATTAGAATTTATGGTGCGAAAACTTGATCAGTAGAATTCATGCAAATTGGACCTTCGCACGGTTTGACGTAATAACGCTACGACCTTGTCTTAACCTAATAACTATTAGGTGTCGCTTATAGATCATGAGTTGACACTTGCTGCTTGATCAAGAGGTTAAAACTTAGGGCTTTGTTGTAGGACCCTTCGTGGAAGAGCCTTAGCCTCGGTGAGGAGATTTCGCTTAGATCAAATTTGGTGAATTTCGAGGTGGGTAATATTTTCTTAAAATTATCTTGAGTTATTGAGCTCTATGAACTATGTTTATCCATGAAAGTTTTTGTGCATTTATCTGTTTAATTCTTCTACGTGATAGATCGATCGAGGCTCTCGTCTGGCCTAACACGCCAGATGAGGGTTATCAAGAAAGTACGTACATGTATGATGTTAGTAGCACGATGGATCGATCCCCTTGTGTACCGGATGCTAACATGTTACGGGACCCCTCGAGTTTCGAACTCGGGGGCCAAGGCCCAAGTTATGAGGGACCCCTCGGGTTTCGACTCGGGGGCCAAGGCCCAATTTATGAATGTTATAGTAGAAGTAACAGGAAATGTGACACAGATGTGCGCACCTAATATGTTTTGTATGCTTGAAGCAGTTTCCTTTTTAAAACCCTCCAAGTCATACCTCATGCATGGATAAACTGTTTTTAAACGTGTTTCAAACTGCTTTACCCACTGGGTACATTAGTACTCAGCCCCCAAATTATTTTAAAAATGTTTTCAGGTTGAGCAGCAGGGACGACGGAGACGGGCTGAGGAGGGGTTGATGATATGATCTTTTGTAATTTCGGAAAAATGGTTTAATCCTGCTTTTGTCACGCTCGAAACTATCCTCTCGAAATTTTTGAAATACTTTTAAAAGATATTTATGCTTTAGTTTTACTTAAGACTCAGTACGCTTCCGTATTTATGTTAAATGCTTCAAAACCAAACCGATCTTCTGCGAGTAAATTATAACAAGTTGCTTTTAAGATGAAAGACTTTCCAGAATTTCGATTAAATGTATGAAAATGTATTTTAAATTGTTCTTCCGTAGCGACTCGACCTCTGTGATCCTTCGTGGGGGTCGGGGCGTTACAAAATGGTATCAGAGCATGGTTCTTGGCACTGTGGTCAAAATGTTTTTAAAGTCAGTTTGTCTAGAATTGTAACATAAGCAAAACCCTCAGCTCGCCGTCGCGCTGCTCTCATCCAAGGTATGTTTAAAAAGTTCTAAAAGAGATTTTATTATGGTGTGCGAAATATGGAATTACGAAATGAATGTTGTCGTGTTGGGAGAGTCCACTCGACCAGAAGAATATGTTTCCACTGAGTCTTTTTGAGCTCACGTGATGAAGTTTCAGAAAAGTATGTGATTATATTATGATTTGATTTCATAATAAATGTTATGTTCCATGGTGTTGGATTTATGTGCCAATACAATTTGAAAGAAATGAAGGAAAGCATGTGATGATGAAAAGAAATGAAGCATTGATTTATTGTAAGTATTAAGGATACACGTAAATGAACTATGACGTTGATGGCTCTTATGACTGGGTAGTGGAATACCTTAGAACAATAATCGTTTAAGTGGTCGTGCTTTAACGGATGAACATAGAAGTAATGCTTTTAGATATTTAGATGCTCTACTCCGATGCAAGATTTGTTTCGCGTCATCACACAATCGTGTATACGGTACAGAAAGAAATGAGTAAGCTAACGTATACTTCACGAATACGAAGATTGCTTTTGCATTATGAGAAAGTTTCAATTTATAACAATAGGATCTATAGGGCCCTACTTTGCCCACTTCAGTACTATGTACTAGACGGATCGTCACGAACCGTGAGACTTTTCAATATCTGGTAGAAAGAGTATTATCGCTGCTGTGGAGAGCAGAAAATGCTAATGACATGAACATTATTCTCGATTTTCATTACCGGAGAAATACTACCATATCTAGAGTCGGACAAGAGCTGTCGAAACAATTACTCATGCTTAAAAAGTTACTGACGGTACGCATGTAGATAACCTCAACTGATACGTTTACGAAATCAAGGAGGCACGAGTGAAATTCTTACGATATCTCATTATCTTCAAGAGACTATATATTAATATTTTTAGACAAACGGGAGTAAGGAGGATAGGAATAAAGATTATTGCGGATCACCATTAGATTCTAAATAGATAGTTAGGATAACTTAACTTGTTTTATTTCCTTTGACTGGTTCATTAAGCCGTCAAGTTTTTCTTTCAACCCCAATCTCCCAAACATATTTGACAGTCGAGTTGGGTCTTGTGTTCGGTAGCCCAGACTGACCTTGACGACCATATTATTTTCTTGAACAAGGTACATACATTGTAAAGGCTTTCTTAGAGGCAATTTCTTTGTAATCAACTGCCCATAATCGTGCTCGTCTTTACACTTGGTTATGCGTTGTTTGAATTCCTTTCAACAATGCATCTTGATTCATGTTGTTTGAAAAGTACCAAATAAACTTCTACCATGATTAATATCAGAGTATTTTGTTTCGCTCTGATATTGAAGCAATTTTCTTGCAAGTCTAGACTAGAATCTCTAGATTTAAAATTTGTCTATTATTTTGAGGAGTTCACACACCGCCTCAAAAGAAAGATTGTGATAATATCAATACTACTCAAGATTTTCAACTTTGTAACAAAGTTTTGTCATGTTTGGGAACATGAGCCCATAATCCTTGTCTCTGAAAGTTTTCATCTTGAGTTTTCCGAACATTGAGTCATTTCAGCTTTTAAGGAAAACCAATTATATTTAGTCACTAGTTAGTATGATGATTGTATTAAGTATATAGACTAGAATGATTAAAGAATGATCAATGAATTTTGCCATATTGGATTTCTTAGAACATTATGGCTATGAACTTAGAAGTTCAGGCAATGTATGATCTTCTCATAATAAGAGAACCACAGTAGATAACGTTTTGATTGGATTTTCGACCCTTATAACCTTTCGGTCTAAGCGACATTGAAATAGTAGATAAGACATAGAATGCCTATAGCGGATAGGAGTTAGTCGAATTTCACTTTGTGTTACGCATATGATATTTTAAGATCGTTCTTTTCGAAGACAAGAACACTACCACGTCGAGAACCACGTTGCAAGAATAAACATATTGAGACGAATTAAGCGGTGACACTACAGACTACGAGGCATCGTCAGTCTCGTCGATCAAGAACCTCGAAAATAAGAAGCTGGTGGAAAGACCCAAATACGTGATACACTTACACACGATTCACTAATGTATTTACCAATCGTCGAGATTCGATTCAAGAGAAGGTTTTTCAACTACACTTTCCGCAATGCCGATATAAGATGACCTCCACGTAACTCGCATGGATACCACGTACGCTACTACCTCGATCTAAAGCGTCATATATTCACTGAGAGTGCAGGCAGAGTCAGAGTAGTTCCTGCGGAGTATCTCGAAGAACGTAATACGCTTAAAAATAGTTGATCAGGAATCATACGATGTTGAACACCATGATGCAAAGACAAAGGCACAAGTGAGACACAACTATTTTACGATATCATAGGATAAACCCCTAATACATTTCGGACACTCGAATTTGAACGATGAGGAAAAAGGACAGGGATGAAGACTTCAACTTGAAGGAGTAGACGCACAACTATTTAAACTAGTAACTAATCATATTTTACTATAAGATTGACAGGGGTTATTCCTTTTGTTGTGTATTTCTACTCATTTTCTTTTGACTAAAGAGTTATGCCACCTTGGTGCTAAGCTCGCCCACCATTTATATTGATATTTGATCCGAGATGATATTTCTATGTATTTGTTAGAACTCTGTTGAAAATATCATTGGTACAAATTGGCAATGTCGTCCTTTCCTTTGAACCGATACTCATGTTCTTCTCTATAGTTGACCTTCTCTCATTTTATATTGGTCACAACTCATCATGTAGTTTGATCATTGATGATTATTCAACAAGTTGTTTCTAACCTCGTCGAAGTATTTATTTTGATTCATACTTGAAATCTTTTGCTTTGATGATATAGCCAAAATCCTTTGGTTTCAGATTTTTCTCAGAATTCATATCATTGCTTTATTATGGATGATTATCATTTCCTATATCATGTTGACCTCATTGAGGGTATCCTTTGACATACAGATATTGAAAACCATTTTCCTTTTCAAATACCTTCATTTGACGATATAGTCGGACTCATTTAATGATATATCTTCCTAAGAATCTATCTCGATACTTGATTACTGTTAATTATCATTACATATATTCATTATCATTTGATTGAAGTATCATGTGACAAAATCCATGATTAATAGTGTTACCCTTTTCTTCTGGACCCAAAGAATGTTCTTTTGAGCCTTGCTATATTGACTGCTATTCATCTTGATGCTTGATTCCTACGATTATTCCGACTAATTGTTTCTGATCGCGTTGGGATATTTAATTCATCTTTGAAACTCTTTCCTTCAAAGATTTAATCAGAGTAAATTGGTATTATATTCGCATAATACTCATGTCATCACTTTGTCACCGGCAATTACTAACTCATCAAGAGTATCCTTCGATTTACGTATGCATGACACTCTTTCTTTTGAGACATTATTCTTATGTACTCGATTCGAATAAAGGTTAGGTCATATTCATAATAACTAGATTCGATTTGAGGAAGATAAGTGTGAGCGGTCGTGGAAATGGATAATTAGAGAATGTAAATTTCCGGATGACTAGCGAATACTCAAACAACCGGTAATGCTTTCCTCGTCTCTCAACTCTGAAAGTATGTGTATGACCCTGAGCACGTGATCAAACATGAGGATGTACTTGTTGAACCGGGACTTAAGCTACGAAGAAAGACCAAGATGCAATTCTTGCCCACAAGGTTCAAGTGTTGAGAAACAAGCAAATATCATTAGTCAAAGTGATGTGGAATCACCGGGATCAAGAGGAAGCTACATGGGAGTTGGAGGAGAAAATCAACTCGCTATATCTTGAACTATCATATGAAGGCACACAAATTTCGAGGACGAAATTTATTTTAAGGGAGAGGGAGTGTAATAACCCGTAAATTTTATATATTACGAAATCGAGATTTAAGCCTTAAGAGCGAGTCTAGTATCATGTCGTAGAAATCGTTATGCATATACATGTTCGTGTGGCATATAAGTTAGTATGGCCTCGATAGTCGCGTCGCAATATTCGACTATATTAGTTTAAGCCGATCATAGATTCACACCAAGAGAAATTATTTTTAGGCAATAATATAATAAATTATGTTACCATTAGAACATAGTTCTAAATTGTGACACTCTAGGTACCATTATATGAATAGTCAAGTCACTACATGTTTAATTAACTTATGAACTACTTACACATATATTAGTGTACAAGGAATTTTGATATTATCTCCTAATCTATTTTTTTTTTTGGCACACCACGTGAGGGGAGACTTAACCTCTAAATCAATCATGCCTCCCACTTTAGAGACAAAGGGGAAGACATGATGTAAGCTTACACACAACATTATAGTAGTGCATGTTAGAGAACTATTCACCTCTCCAATCCCTCTACTACGTGCCTCACATGCACAAGGGGGGGATGATAGGCTAGGTAGTAGGATATAATGACTATTCCTCCTTCTTATACCTGATGCATATTCAGCTTGATTCTACAAAAAACACTAACCTAGTTCGAAAGAAAGATCTCCTCTTGTGGCATCGGTTTTGGGAGGGAAGCAAATCTTAGGAGTTTTAGTAGCTAGTGTAATACATCAAGTAAGCATCTCCTTCACCTTGCTATTGTACTCATTTCTTCCTTTAGCTACGAACATGATGCTCTCGGGATAGGATAAATGTCGATCTTGTTGTTGTTGTGTTGAGTTTGGTTCGAATCATGCATGCATGAAAGGGTATAGGAATGCATGTGGAAATCTTAGCATAAGAAGTAGTCCTCCTTGTTTAAATTCTCTATTATGTTCCTCAAAATCCAAATATGTTTAGTGATGCATTGCATGTTACATGCATGGTGCGATTTTGGTAAATTTGTGTTAAGGGAGTGGCTGTCCTGAAACTCCCTGCTCTGCCGTGATTTTCCATGACTGAAAATACAATCTTTTGACACTTTAAAAATTCCATAAAAATTGTAGGGACAAACTTTAGGATGTTGGTAATATCTCTGTAAAATTTGGTAATTTTTGGACACATTTTCATATTTTAAATAAATTCGTTAATGCATACTGCCGAAAAATCAAGCATGCTGGATAGAACTTAGTAAATCATTTATATCTCATTCCACAAAAATGATTTTAACTTTATTCCTTTTTCTACCTTTTCTATACTCGTAGATACATGTGAAAATATTTTTTTTCATATTTTAGATCGGCGCTTGCAAGATCATTTATTTTGTGAACGTTCGGTTGTCGATCGGAATCAGGTTTCGGTATTAGGAAATTTCTCGTTCAATTCTCTGTCGTCTATGGTTTCTTCGCTAATCAAGATTGAGTGAAATTTTGATATGAGATAGGCATGCATGTCCCCTAAGCTTTTGTTGAATCTCATAATTTTTGGAGTATGTTTGACCCCACATTTGTTAGCTAGACCATAGTAGGGCAGAAACTGCCCCTGTTTGAGCAGCGAGCACTATTTTGATAATAACTCCCAGATGGCTTATTATATTGTCATGAAACCAATTTCTAAATAACTAGACTCATTAAGAAAAGTATATGTAAAATATTAGAATTTATGGTGCGAAAACTTGATCAGTAGAATTCATGCAAATTGGACCTTCGCACGGTTTGACGAAATAACGCTACGACCTTGTCTTAACCTAATAACTATTAGGTGTCGCTTATAGATCATGAGTTGACACTTGCTGCTTGATCAAGAGGTTAAAACTTAGGGCTTTGTTGTAGGACCCTTCGTGGAAGAGCCTTAGCCTCGGTGAGGAGATTTCGCTTAGATCAAATTTGGTGAATTTCGAGGTGGGTAATATTTTCTTAAAATTATCTTGAGTTATTGAGCTCTATGAACTATGTTTATCCATGAAAGTTTTTGTGCATTTATCTGTTTAATTCTTCTACGTGATAGATCGATCGAGGCTCTCGTCTGGCCTAACACGCCAGATGAGGGTTATCAAGAAAGTACGTACATGTATGATGTTAGTAGCACAGATCGATCCCCTTGTGTACCGGATGCTAACATGTTACGGGACCCCTCGAGTTTCGAACTCGGGGGCCAAGGCCCAAGTTATGAGGGACCCCTCGGGTTTCGACTCGGGGGCCAAGGCCCAATTTATGAATGTTATAGTAGAAGTAACAGGAAATGTGACACAGATGTGCGCACCTAATATGTTTTGTATGCTTGAAGCAGTTTCCTTTTTAAAACCCTCCAAGTCATACCTCATGCATGGATAAACTGTTTTTAAACGTGTTTCAAACTGCTTTACCCACTGGGTACATTAGTACTCAGCCCCCAAATTATTTTAAAAATGTTTTCAGGTTGAGCAGCAGGGACGACGGAGACGGGCTGAGGAGGGGTTGATGATATGATCTTTTGTAATTTCGGAAAAATGGTTTAATCCTGCTTTTGTCACGCTCGAAACTATCCTCTCGAAATTTTTGAAATACTTTTAAAAGATATTTATGCTTTAGTTTTACTTAAGACTCGATGCGCTTCCGTATTTATGTTAAATGCTTCAAAACCAAACCGATCTTCTGCGAGTAAATTATAACAAGTTGCTTTTAAGATGAAAGACTTTCCAGAATTTCGATTAAATGTATGAAAATGTATTTTAAATTGTTCTTCCGTAGCGACTCGACCTCTGTGATCCTTCGTGGGGGTCGGGCGTTACAAAATGGTATCGAGCATGGTTCTTGGCACCGTGGTCAAAATGTTTTTAAAGTCGGTTTGTCTAGAATTGTAACATAAGCAAAACCCTCGGCTCGCCGTCGCGCTGCTCTCATCCAAGGTATGTTTAAAAAGTTCTAAAAGAGATTTTATTATGGTGTGCGAAATATGGAATTACGAAATGAATGTTGTCGTGTTGGGAGAGTCCACTCGACCGTAAGAATATGTTTCCACCGAGTCTTTTTGAGCTCACGTGATGAAGTTTCGAAAAGTATGTGATTATATTATGATTTGATTTCATAATAAATGTTATGTTCCATGGTGTTGGATTTATGTGCCAATACAATTTGAAAGAAATGAAGGAAAGCATGTGATGATGAAAAGAAATGAAGCATTGATTTATTGTAAGTATTAAGGATACACGTAAATGAACTATGACGTTGATGGCTCTTATGACCGGGTAGTGGAATACCTTAGAACAATAATCGTTTAAGTGGTCGTGCTTTAACGGATGAACATAGAAGTAATGCTTTTAGATATTTAGATGCTCTACTCCGATGCAAGATTTGTTTCGCGTCATCACACAATCGTGTATACGGTACAGAAAGAAATGAGTAAGCTAACGTATACTTCACGAATACGAAGATTGCTTTTGCATTATGAGAAAGTTTCAATTTATAACAATAGGATCTATAGGGCCCTACTTTGCCCACTTCAAGACTATGTACTAGACGGATCGTCACGAACCGTGAGACTTTTCAATATCCGGTAGAAAGAGTATTATCGCTGCCGTGGAGAGCGTAAAATGCTAATGACATGAACATTATTCTCGATTTTCATTACCGGAGAAATACTACCATATCTAGAGTCGGACAAGAGTCGTCGAAACAATTACTCATGCTTAAAAAGTTACTGACGGTACGCATGTAGATAACCTCAACTGATACGTTTACGAAATCAAGGAGGCACGAGTGAAATTCTTACGATATCTCATTATCTTCAAGAGACTATATATTAATATTTTTAGACAAACGGGAGTAAGGAGGATAGGAATAAAGATTATTGCGGATCACCATTAGATTCTAAATAGATAGTTAGGATAACTTAACTTGTTTTATTTCCTTTGGTCGGTTCATTAAGCCGTCAAGTTTTTCTTTCAACCCCAATCTCCCAAACATATTTGACAGTCGAGTTGGGTCTTGTGTTCGGTAGCCCAGACTGACCTTGACGACCATATTATTTTCTTGAACAAGGTACATACATTGTAAAGGCTTTCTTAGAGGCAATTTCTTTGTAATCAACTCGCCCATAATCGTGCTCGTCTTTACACTTGGTTATGCGTTGTTTGAATTCCTTTCAACAATGCATCTTGATTCATGTTGTTTGAAAAGTACCAAATAAACTTCTACCATGATTAATATCAGAGTATTTTGTTTCGCTCTGATATTGAAGCAATTTTCTTGCAAGTCTAGACTAGAATCTCTAGATTTAAAATTTGTCTATTATTTTGAGGAGTTCACACACCGCCTCAAAAGAAAGATTGTGATAATATCAATACTACTCAAGATTTTCAACTTTGTAACAAAGTTTTGTCATGTTTGGGAACATGAGCCCATAATCCTTGTCTCTGAAAGTTTTCATCTTGAGTTTTCCGAACATTGAGTCATTTCAGCTTTTAAGGAAAACCAATTATATTTAGTCACTAGTTAGTATGATGATTGTATTAAGTATATAGACTAGAATGATTAAAGAATGATCAATGAATTTTGCCATATTGGATTTCTTAGAACATTATGGCTATGAACTTAGAAGTTCAGGCAATGTATGATCTTCTCATAATAAGAGAACCACAGTAGATAACGTTTTGATTGGATTTTCGACCCTTATAACCTTTCGGTCTAAGCGACATTGAAATAGTAGATAAGACATAGAATGCCTATAGCGGATAGGAGTTAGTCGAATTTCACTTTGTGTTACGCATATGATATTTTAAGATCGTTCTTTTCAGAAGACAAGAACACTACCACGTCAGAGAACCACGTTGCAAGAATAAACATATTGAGACGAATTAAGCGGTGACACTACAGACTACGAGGCATCGTCAGTCTCGTCGATCAAGAACCTCGAAAATAAGAAGCTGGTGGAAAGACCCAAATACGTGATACACTTACACACGATTCACTAATGTATTTACCAATCGTCGAGATTCGATTCAAGAGAAGGTTTTTCAACTACACTTTCCGCAATGCTGATATAAGATGACCTCCACAGAACTCGCATGGATACCACGTACGCTACTACCTCGATCTAAAGCGTCATATATTCACTGAGAGTGCAGGCAGAGTCAGAGTAGTTCCTGCGGAGTATCTCGAAGAACGTAATACGCTTAAAAATAGTTGATCAGGAATCATACGATGTTGAACACCATGATGCAAAGACAAAGGCACAAGTGAGACACAACTATTTTACGATATCATAGGATAAACCCCTAATACATTTCGGACACTCGAATTTGAACGATGAGGAAAAAGGACAGGATGAAGACTTCAACTTGAAGGAGTAGACGCACAACTATTTAAACTAGTAACTAATCATATTTTACTATAAGATTGACAGGGTTATTCCTTTTGTTGTGTATTTCTACTCATTTTCTTTTGACTAAAGAGTTATGCCACCTTGGTGCTAAGCTCGCCCACCATTTATATTGATATTTGATCCGAGATGATATTTCTATGTATTTGTTAGAACTCTGTTGAAAATATCATTGGTACAAATTGGCAATGTCGTCCTTTCCTTTGAACCGATACTCATGTTCTTCTCTATAGTTGACCTTCTCTCATTTTATATTGGTCACAACTCATCATGTAGTTTGATCATTGATGATTATTCAACAAGTTGTTTCTAACCTCGTCGAAGTATTTATTTTGATTCATACTTGAAATCTTTTGCTTTGATGATATAGCCAAAATCCTTTGGTTTCAGATTTTTCTCAGAATTCATATCATTGCTTTATTATGGATGATTATCATTTCCTATATCATGTTGACCTCATTGAGGGTATCCTTTGACATACAGATATTGAAAACCATTTTCCTTTTCAAATACCTTCATTTGACGATATAGTCGGACTCATTTAATGATATATCTTCCTAAGAATCTATCTCGATACTTGATTACTTGTTAATTATCATTACATATATTCATTATCATTTGATTGAAGTATCATGTGACAAAATCCATGATTAATAGTGTTACCCTTTTCTTACGGACCCAAAGAATGTTCTTTTGAGCCTTGCTATATTGATCGCTATTCATCTTGATGCTTGATTCCTACGATTATTCCGACTAATTGTTTCTGATCGCGTTGGGATATTTAATTCATCTTTGAAACTCTTTCCTTCAAAGATTTAATCAGAGTAAATTGGTATTATATTCGCATAATACTCATGTCATCACTTTGTCACCGGCAATTACTAACTCATCAAGAGTATCCTTCGATTTACGTATGCATGACACTCTTTCTTTTGAGACATTATTCTTATGTACTCGATTCGAATAAAGGTTAGGTCATATTCATAATAACTAGATTCGATTTGAGGAAGATAAGTGTGAGCGGTCGTGGAAATGGATAATTAGAGAATGTAAATTTCCGGATGACTAGCGAATACTCAAACAACCGGTAATGCTTTCCTCGTCTCTCAACTCTGAAAGTATGTGTATGACCCTGAGCACGTGATCAAACATGAGGATGTACTGTTGAACCAGGACTTAAGCTACGAAGAAAGACCAGTACGAATTCTTGCCCACAAGGTTCAAGTGTTGAGAAACAAGCAAATATCATTAGTCAAAGTGATGTGGAATCACCAGGATCAAGAGGAAGCTACATGGGAGTTGGAGGAGAAAATCAACTCGCTATATCTTGAACTATCATATGAAGGCACACAAATTTCGAGGACGAAATTTATTTTAAGGGAGAGGGAGTGTAATAACCCGTAAATTTTATATATTACGAAATCGAGATTTAAGCCTTAAGAGCGAGTCTAGTATCATGTCGTAGAAATCGTTATGCATATACATGTTCGTGTGGCATATAAGTTAGTATGGCCTCGATAGTCGCGTCGCAATATTCGACTATATTAGTTTAAGCCGATCATAGATTCACACCAAGAGAAATTATTTTTAGGCAATAATATAATAAATTATGTTACCATTAGAACATAGTTCTAAATTGTGACACTCTAGGTACCATTATATGAATAGTCAAGTCACTACATGTTTAATTAACTTATGAACTACTTACACATATATTAGTGTACAAGGAATTTTGATATTATCTCCTAATCTATTTTTTTTTTTTGGCACACCACGTGAGGGGAGACTTAACCTCTAAATCAATCATGCCTCCCACTTTAGAGACAAAGGGGAAGACATGATGTAAGCTTACACACAACATTATAGTAGTGCATGTTAGAGAACTATTCACCTCTCCAATCCCTCTACTACGTGCCTCACATGCACAAGGGGGGATGATAGGCTAGGTAGTAGGATATAATGACTATTCCTCCTTCTTATACCTGATGCATATTCAGCTTGATTCTACAAAAAACACTAACCTAGTTCGAAAGAAAGATCTCCTCTTGTGGCATCGGTTTTGGGAGGGAAGCAAATCTTAGGAGTTTTAGTAGCTAGTGTAATACATCAAGTAAGCATCTCCTTCACCTTGCTATTGTACTCATTTCTTCCTTTAGCTACGAACATGATGCTCTCGGGATAGGATAAATGTCGATCTTGTTGTTGTTGTGTTGAGTTTGGTTCGAATCATGCATGCATGAAAGGGTATAGGAATGCATGTGGAAATCTTAGCATAAGAAGTAGTCCTCCTTGTTTAAATTCTCTATTATGTTCCTCAAAATCCAAATATGTTTAGTGATGCATTGCATGTTACATGCATGGTGCGATTTTGGTAAATTTGTGTTAAGGGAGTGGCTGTCCTGAAACTCCCTGCTCTGCCGTGATTTTCCATGACTGAAAATACAATCTTTTGACACTTTAAAAATTCCATAAAAATTGTAGGGACAAACTTTAGGATGTTGGTAATATCTCTGTAAAATTTGGTAATTTTTGGACACATTTTCATATTTTAAATAAATTCGTTAATGCATACTGCCGAAAAATCAAGCATGCTGGATAGAACTTAGTAAATCATTTATATCTCATTCCACAAAAATGATTTTAACTTTATTCCTTTTTCTACCTTTTCTATACTCGTAGATACATGTGAAAATATTTTTTTCATATTTTAGATCGGCGCTTGCAAGATCATTTATTTTGTGAACGTTCGGTTGTCGATCGGAATCAGGTTTCGGTATTAGGAAATTTCTCGTTCAATTCTCTGTCGTCTATGGTTTCTTCGCTTATCAAGATTGAGTGAAATTTTGATATGAGATAGGCATGCATGTCCCCTAAGCTTTTGTTGAATCTCATAATTTTTGGAGTATGTTTGACCCCACATTTGTTAGCTAGACCATAGTAGGGCAGAAACTGCCCCTGTTTGAGCAGCGAGCACTATTTTGATAATAACTCCCAGATGGCTTATTATATTGTCATGAAACCAATTTCTAAATAACTAGACTCATTAAGAAAAGTATATGTAAAATATTAGAATTTATGGTGCGAAAACTTGATCAGTAGAATTCATGCAAATTGGACCTTCGCACGGTTTGACGAGAATAACGCTACGACCTTGTCTTAACCTAATAACTATTAGGTGTCGCTTATAGATCATGAGTTGACACTTGCTGCTTGATCAAGAGGTTAAAACTTAGGGCTTTGTTGTAGGACCCTTCGTGGAAGAGCCTTAGCCTCGGTGAGGAGATTTCGCTTAGATCAAATTTGGTGAATTTCGAGGTGGGTAATATTTTCTTAAAATTATCTTGAGTTATTGAGCTCTATGAACTATGTTTATCCATGAAAGTTTTTGTGCATTTATCTGTTTAATTCTTCTACGTGATAGATCGATCGAGGCTCTCGTCTGGCCTAACACGCCAGATGAGGGTTATCAAGAAAGTACGTACATGTATGATGTTAGTAGCACAGTGACTGATCCCCTTGTGTACCGGATGCTAACATGTTACGGGACCCCTCGAGTTTCGAACTCGGGGGCCAAGGCCCAAGTTATGAGGGACCCCTCGGGTTTCGACTCGGGGGCCAAGGCCCAATTTATGAATGTTATAGTAGAAGTAACAGGAAATGTGACACAGATGTGCGCACCTAATATGTTTTGTATGCTTGGAGCAGTTTCCTTTTTAAAACCCTCCAAGTCATACCTCATGCATGGATAAACTGTTTTTAAACGTGTTTCAAACTCGCTTTACCCACTTGGGTACATTAGTACTCAGCCCCCAAATTATTTTAAAAATGTTTTCGGAGTTGAGCGAACGGGACGACGGAGACGGGGCGAGGAGGGGTTGATGATATGATCTTTTGTAATTTCGGAAAAATGGTTTAATCCTCGCTTTTGTCACGCTCGAAACTATCCTCTCGAAATTTTTGAAATACTTTTAAAAGATATTTATGCTTTAGTTTTACTTAAGACTCGATACGCTTCCGTATTTATGTTAAATGCTTCAAAACCAAACCGATCTTCTCGCGAGTAAATTATAACAAGTTGCTTTTAAGATGAAAGACTTTCCGAATTTCGATTAAATGTATGAAAATGTATTTTAAATTGTTCTTCCGTAGCGACTCGACCTCTGTGATCCTTCGTGGGGGTCGGGGCGTTACGGCCCTCCCTGACCATATCTTTTCGTAATTACAGGCAGGGGAGTTTGAGTTCGACGGACCTCAAAGAAAGCCGAGAGCCGAAGGCGACACAAAGATCGACCATGCTTTCAAAGCAACAACGACAACATCTCCCGTGACGAGCAAGACGATGAGTAAGACTGAGCCTTCACTCAATGATCTACAAGAAGGAAGTCTCGCTCAGAAGTATGCGCTGCTCGCTGTAAAGTATCAGAAGGAGAAAGAGAGGCGTAGAAGGCCGACTAAAGTGTACCGAGACACAAAAGGTAAGTCGAATATACACCAAAACGCTCTCCCGACTCACAATCTTCCGAATGCGAAAGAAAGATGACTCGAAGACCCTCAAGGGATAGTGCAACCAAAGAAGAAAAAGTCATCACTTGCTACAACCGCAAAAAGCCGGGACATTATCAATATGATTGTCCCCGAGCTCGAGTGTCTTTGAACGCGCAAGCACGTAAGGCAAGGAGAGAGAAATTCGCCCGAAAAGACAATCCTACATAGTCGGCGAAATCTCGGACGACTCGAAGAGGTCGACTCCTTTATGGATTCATCTCGACGATGAAGCGGCCTTCATGGCCTTAGAGCATGAAGCGTGATGAATCGACCGAAATGTGCATGATGGCGGGCGAAGAGGATGAGGTAAATTCTCATGAACCGGGCCAACTCCTCTTCACACCGCACACACGACACCAGCTTTCGAGTGCGGATGGGAATTTGGACATCACAACCGCATATGAAGATCTACTAGATGAACAAATTTAAATGAGTGCACGCAGCTCAAAGAAGACTCTTCAGGAGTTGGATACCCTGAAAGTGGAGAATCAGAGACTTTCTCAGGAGAGTCAGGTTACTACTGAGGCCGAAGGACTTGTGGTGAGACTCAGGGAGGAGATAAACTCTCTGATGGCCAAGTCTCAAGCATCAAGAAGATCGGATTTCGGTTTTGACCAATGACTTGACTCGAAAGATATCGAACGAAGTCTCGTCGAAGCAAAACTGTCAGGACTTCAGACCGAACATGATGCACTGAAGAAAAGTGATGATGTCTGGAGGAACCTGATGACTAAGAGGTACATGGGAGCTGAAAAGAAATTGGAGGCTATGCTAGCAAGCAACAAGCCAAAGCACTGCAAGGAAGGACTTGGATTCAGCCAGGGAGCTTCCTCGTCTGCCCCAGTACACTCAGAAGGACGGCTTGCTGATAGGTTTGTTCGAGGATAGACCATCAATGCTGATATACTGAACCCCCTCGCAAAGAACAAACAAAAGATGAAAGCACCTCATCCTACTCAGCAGCATTCTGACAAAAAGATCAAAGCCAAAGTACCCCAGTTCAGTCAAGGGGGAACCAGCAAATCAAAATTGGCCGATCAGTATGGACCTCCAAAGCTGACACATCCAGCTCAGTATGGGTCATATTATTGTGATCCTATAGTCAGAAGAGGCTCCAAAAGTCAGAAGAAACAGAAAGCCGCACAGAAGGCAAAGGTCAGCAGTCCACCAGCTCAGAAGATTAGGACTCCTGAACCTCAGAAGCCTCAGAAGTCACCTGTGACCAGTCCAGTGGTCAGATATGTTGACTCTAGTGGAAAGAATATGTCCGAAACCACCAGGGTTGTTAGACAGATGTTGACTCTAGTGGAAAGAAGATGCCTCAAAAATCTCTGTGTCATTTACTTACGTTCTTTTACTGTTACATTGATTTTACTGTGCATACTGAACATCTTATTTAAAATCAATTAACTGTCTCAGTATATTGAACTTCTTATCTACTGAACTGAGACTTAAAACGTTTTCTCATAAAAACTGATTTGGGCCTACACTATTCCGCGCACTGAACTCTTGCTGATCGATACTGAATTCTGACCTAGTTAGTTAGCAGATCTCAGCCGAGTCAGACTTTTAGCCTTTAACACGATTCGAACGGTTATGCAGTCTGGCTTGAATCATTTCAGTACGACATCTTCCTGAATAGGACTGTTCGTGTTCAAAGTTGAGAAATTTGGATTCAGGTGTATTCACTCCCCCCCCCCTCTACACCTGAACTCACTCTCAGGACCAACATTCCTATTCCCCTACTCCGAAAAAAATTAAAATTTTAATTCCTACACCTTGAAGAGTCTCCTTAACTAGGCTTCGTCATCGGATTTAAGATCCACTAGAAACTGGTCAGAAATAAGTAGATATAGCTGCTGTTATTGACTTGATCACTTCAAACTATGAACAAACTCTGTGTTATGTTAATAATTTACTCCTTATAATTGATTCAAAACTTTCGGCTATAGAATTAATAAAGTTACGTTTTGCATGTAAAGTAATGCGATCCACTAAATTATACTCACTCCGTTTCATTCATATTGTGTCATTTTTTTTTTCCGAATTGTTTCATCCATTTTATCTCATTAAAAAATAATAATTTTTCTAGACTCGAATTCTCCTTTTGTGGGACTCACCTATATACTCATAAGCTCAATTCTTCTTAATGAATAAGACAAACTCATATACTCAATAAAACGGAGTGGGTACTGGACTATTATTTTAAATATGGGTCATTTATAATGAAACAACCCAAATAAGAACACAAGCCAGTCATAGTAAGATGGAGGGAGTAAAAAATTATTCATAGCTTGGCTAAAATGGTTTTTAAGATTTAGGGCCTCTTTAAGTGTTTATAATCTGTTATATTATGGTGGGCCCATTGAATTCATTCACAGTTAAGCCCAATGGGCTTTGTTAATAATACTATATCACTAATTAATTGAATCTCTAATCATAAGGTAGATTGTTGTGTTAATCATTAAGTATCACCATTGTCTTCTTCGCAGATGATGTAGAAATACATTCTATCTTTCTCTTCCCGGATGATGTGGCTGCCATTTGTTGGTTACAAAAGCTGCTATTACAAAACAATACAATAAGCCGAAAATTAAAACAAAAGGAAAAGACCGTCGAGTCGAGGAAGGCCTCTCTCCGCAAGACGAAAAATGCCCCGGTAGTGCTCTCGGTTGTGGCGTTTCGTCCCCAAAGATGAAACGACGACGTCTCAAGGATTGCAGCACCGCAGGATCTTTGAGCTCCGGCGAACAGGACTTTCCGGCGAGGACAGAAGCTGCTGGACTTGAGCTAAGAGCAGCTAAGATGAGCTAAGAGCTAAGAATGGAATGCAAGCTTTGTATGGAAGCTTTGTTGTTGCAAGTGTTGGTGTGTTGAAATGAACTGAACACCTGCCTATTTATAGGCTGCTGCCCCCCAGGTGAAAGGGTGTTGGTAACTCCTGCCAATTAAGGCATGCTGACGTGTCCAGGGGAGTGGAGGAGTGGAGAGATGGAAGGGTGGCTTCCAGATCCTTCCCAAAAGTACTACTCTGGTGTAGCAGGTGCAGTGCACCACGGAGAGGAATCCAGTGCAGCCGGTCCACTGCACCGCCCGACCCGGCACCCGACCCAGCACCCGACCCGGTGAACGACCCGACGGACCACCCAAAGGACCAATTGCCAAGATCCAAGTCCAAGTCCAAGTCCAAGGACACGGACACGGACACGGACCGGAACCGGAACCGGAACCAGGGCCGGGGCCGGGGCCGGGGCCGGGGCCGGGGCCGAGCACGGGCACGGGCGCGGGCGCGGTGCGGTGCGGTGCGGTGCGGTGCGGGCGGCGCGCGCGCGCCGCGCCGCGTGTGAGGCGGTCGGCGAAAAGGCTCGCGTGCATGAGCATGTGTGGCCCAAGCCCACCACATGTCACTTAGTTATCTTCTACAATATTGTAGAGACTTAAATACCACACAAAACATTATTCATTAATCGATGTGGGACATGATTAATGTAATAACTCTCCAAAACCCGAATAAGGTAAGTTTCTCCACTTTAGGTAACATATTAGTTTTGTCCCCCCCAAACTTCGAGCCACTATTTCTCACTCACCGAAAATCGGAATCGAGAAATTAAGCACACTATAATTATCTACTCGAAACGTAGATCGACGTCATATATCTCAAATCATTAATCGGATAAATATCGAGGCTCGAAAATGCGATCGAAAACGGCTGAATTATGCCCAAGTTAAATTAGCAATAAATGCTAATTAACTTTCCTTAATTTAATATATATATATAACTAATATATATATATCCAAACCGATTTTTCCAACAATCCCCCACATGAGTGGAAATAGCCAAATGCATGCATGCAGACACACAGCTCTGTCCTCAAGAGACAATAAAGCATCAAGGTAGGTGGCTTGTGACCTTGAACCTTCCTTAGTCAGTGCTATCGAGCATACCGGCGGATTAGTGGACACGTGGCCTTGAACTATTCCTACATGGTGTATACTGAGACACTAACACTAACACTATAAAGTCTCAACCGCGTCCGTTCTCACGTTTGTGTCCTTTACTGGCCATGGACAACCTCTTTGGATTCATAAGTGTTTACATAGAAGCGGCCCTCACTTCTCACTTACATAGGTGATTCTTACTCGAGTATCCTGTCATACTCCACATTCTCAAGGCATCCAAGAATCATTAAAAGTCAAAGACTTAACCTCACCACTTGACAGGTCACCAACACTCTCGAGCTCTTTTAGGGAATAGACTATTTGAGTGTGGTATCAACAGACTCATATAGCTTAGTTTTCCCATTGAACCAAGTTCATGGGATCTCCAATCTACAAGGTTGGGTATCCACTATAATCGTCTTTAACGCGTGGATTTAACTCCCATTCCCTCTACGAGCTTATACATTTGATCTCGATTCAAACTCTTAGTAAGCGGATCCGCTAAGTTATCTATAGACTTGACATAGTCTACAGAGATAACCCCACTCGTGATCAAATGTCTTACGGTATTATGTCGACGACGAATATGTCTCGACTTACCATTATACAACCCACTCTTGGCCCTACCAATAGCTGCTTGGCTATCACAGTGAATCATCACAGGTGGCACGGGTTTCGTCCAACATGGAATATCTTCAAGAAAATTACGGAGCCATTCGGCTTCCTCACCGGCTTTATCTAAAGCAATAAATTCAGATTCCATGGTGGATCTGGCAATGCACGTCTGTTTCGTGGATCTCCACGACACAGCTCCTCCCCCTATAGTGAACACATAACCACTAGTTGACAACGAGTCTTTAGTGTCGGATATCCAATTTGCATCACAGTACCCTTCAAGTACTGGGGGATGTCGCGAGTAGTGCAGCCCAAAGTTAAGAGTGTATTTCAAATACCTCAGAACTCTTACAAGAGATTTCCAATGTTCTCTACTAGGATTACTAGTATAGAGACTCAGTTTGTTCACCGAACAAGCTAGATCAGGCCTCGTACAATTCGTGATGTACATAAGACAACCAATGACTTTAGCATAATCCTCTTGAGCAACAGGATCACCCCTATTCTTGCTCAAGTGAACATTAACTTCTAGAGGAGTCTTTGCCGGCGCACTATCAAAGGCATTAAACCTCTTAAGTACTTTCTCAATATAATGAGATTGAGACAAAACAATCCCTTTAGGAGTTCTTTGTATCTTTACTCCAAGAATAACATCAGCAACTCCCATATCTTTCATATCGAAATTTCTTTTAAGCATACGCTTGGTGTCATTTATGACTTGAAGGTTTTGTCCCATAATTAACATGTCGTCTACATAAAGACAAACAATTACAAAGCCATTCTTTGTATTCTTTATGTAAACACACTTGTCACATTCATTAATCTTAAAGCCATTCGACAACATAGCCTCGTCGAATTTCAAGTGCCATTGTAATGGTGCTTGTTTTAACCCATATAGGGATTTCACCAACTTACATACCTTTCGCTCTTGACCAGGTACAATGAACCCTTCAGGGTTGTTCCATATAAATTTCCTCTTCTAAATCTCCATTTAGAAAGGACGTTTTCACGTCCATTTGGTGAATCTCAAGATTGTGCAAAGCAAGAATCGCGAGAAGTACACGGATAGACGTAATCCTCGTTACAGGCGAATAAGTATCGAAGAAGTCATATCCTTCAATTTGCTTAAAGCCTTTAACCACTAAACGAGCTTTATACTTATCAATTGACCCATCTGCCTTATACTTTCTTTTTAGGATCCATTTACATCCTAAGGCCTTGCAACCTTCGGGTAAGTCCGCTAAGACCCAAGTGTGATTCTCGCATAATGGAATCAATTTCACTTTGGGACGACTTCTTGCCAAAGTGGGCCATCGGGTCTAGAAAGAGCTTCTTTTATAGACCGCGGCTCTTCATCCAAAAGAAAGACAACATAATCGGGACCAAAGTCCTTAGCAACTCTTGCTCTAGTGCTACGTCTTGGTTCTAAAGTTTCAAGATCGACGACTTGCCTTTTACGTATATCGAGTTCTACCCCCACATTTCTAGAACTACTAGCAACTTCTCTTGCTTCACCACTAGAGTTTGACTCAATTTTATCATCCTTCTTACAAGGATATACATGTTCAAAGAATATAGCATTCCTTGATTCAATAGTAGTTCCAACATTCATATCGGGCACAGTCCGACTTATGAATGACAAATCGATATGCACTACTATTCAGTGCATATCCTATAAAGATACAATCGACGGTCTTAGGTCCGATTGTAACTTGCTTCGGCAAAGGCACTTCTACCTTAGCCAAACACCCCCACACTTTGAGGTATTTATAGGAAGGTTTCCTTCCTTTCCACAACTCGTAAGGAGTTACATCTCTACCTTTTAGAGGTATTTTGTTTAATAAGTAGTTAGCCGTCAAGACGGCTTCCCCCACATGTTGCAGGGGCAGTCCGAACTTATCAACAAAGCATTCATCATCTCCTTTAGAGTTCGGTTCTTCCTTTCAGCTACACCATTTGATTGAGGCGAATAGGGGGCAGTGGTTTGATGAATAATACCACTTGTCTTACATAACTCTTCAAAAGGAGCTACATATTCTCCACCTCTATCACTTTGTACCATTTTGATTTTACAATCAAGTTGGTTTTCGGCTTCAGCTTTGAAGTTAGAAAAAGCTTCAATCGCCTCATCTTTACTCCTTAAAAGATAAAGAGTACAATACTTGGTGCAGTCATCAATAAAAGTAACAAAATACTTTTTCCCACCTCTAGTTTGTACAAACTTCAAGTCACATACGTCAGTGTGAATGAGTTCTAGAGGTTTTGTGTTCCTTTCTACAGAATGAAATGGCTGCTTAGCCAATTTTGCTTCAACACAAACTTCACATTTGGTTTTGTTAAACTCATTTACTTTAAGTAGATCGAGATTAACTAATCTTTTTATAGCATTTAGATTAACATGTCCTAATCTAGAATGCCATAAATCGGAACACTCAAGCAAGTAAGAGGAAGTGGCTTCATTATCATTATTCTTGGCCTCAACGGCCTCTTGGCGTAACGCCATTACACTTAGCTTGAAAAGGCCCTCAGATAGGTAACCTTTTCCTAGGAACATACCAAATTTAGACAAAATAAATTTGTCTGACTCAAAAACTAGTCTAAACCCTCTCTTGACTAGTACAGAGCCGGACATAAGATTTTTCCGGATGTCGGGGACATGCAGCACCTCTCCCGAGTAAGGTTCTTGCTTGGGAGCTCAACCTTAGCACCACAGTACCATAACCAACCACCTCAGATGAGGCTTGATTACCCATATTGAGCTTCCTCCCTTGGCAGCTCTTGTACTTGGTGAAGCGGCTTCGATCACCACAAACATGTGCCGTGGCAGCGGTATCAATATACCACTTCCCCTCATTCTCCACGACGTTAGCTTCTTCAGTGACCACGGCCGCAAGGTCGGCTTCAGTGAGGTCAATCTCCAACATATTGGCTTGACGAGCCCTCTTCTTCTTCGGCTTTCGGCAGTCCTTGGACATGTGGCCGGATTTGCCACAGTTGTAGCAGTCCCCTTCAAACTTGCGGGATTGCACCTTGCCCTTCCCTTTGGGGTTGCTGTTTGGACGCCCTCTCTTAGCATTGTTGGAGTTGCCACCTTTCTCAGCAAGGTTGACTCTTGGCTCCACGGGTGCTTTGCCCTTCCCATCTCGAGTCCTCATGTCGGTCTCGATGCGGAGCTTAACCATAAGGTCCTCAAGCGTCATTTCCTTTCGCTTGTGCTTCAAGTAGCTCTTGAAGTCCTTCCAACTCGGGGGAAGCTTCTCAATTACAGTTGCCACGATAAAAGCATCTGGCAAAAGCATACCTTCGGCGTGGACATCATGGACAATGAGTTGGAACTCTTGCACTTGGTCCATGACTGGTCGAGAGTCCACCATTTTGTAGTCCAAGAACTTGGAGACTACAAACTTCTTGGTACCTGCATCGTCAGCACGCATTTTCTTTCAAGTGCCTCCCATATTGCCTTGGAGGTCTTTACATTTGCATATACACTGTACAGACTATCATCTAGTCCACTAAGCAAGAAGTTTTTACAAAAGTAGTCGGAAATTAGCCAATTATCATAGGCTATGCGGACTTCCAGGTTCTCTTCGTTTTCACTTGGAGGGGCGGGTGCATTCTCCATCAACACAGTGGTGAACCCTAATGTTGTCAGGTAGAACAACATCTTCTGTTGCCACCTCTTGAAGTCAGCTCCACCAAACTTGGCCGGCTTCTCAGCAGCGGGCATCACTCTAGACGAGTGCAGAGGTGCCGTCAGGGTCGGGTTTGAACCCCCCACCACACCATGGTGGTTCACACTCCCAAATGGGACGTTGCTCGCAAGGCGAGGGACATAGCGATGAAGTTGAATGCCGTGTTAGCGGCATTAGCACGGTTAAGTGCTATCCTGGCGTCGGTAGCGGCGGAAATAGCAGGCTAGGGTTGGATTAGCAAAGGCCGGAGCGAGTGTAGGGACGACGTCGGTGGAACAGGTGTTGCCGGAGGAGGCAATGACGTCGAATCTGACGGGGTTGGTGGCGGCGGCAGAAGCAGCGGCGGCGGTAGCATCGGAGAGGGGAGCACTTGAAGAAGACATGTTTACAGCAGCTTGAGTAGGTAAGATATTTTTCGTCTTGCGATTGTTGGTTACAAAAGCTGCTATTACAAAACAATACAATAAGCCGAAAATTAAAACAAAAGGAAAAGACCGTCGAGTCGAGGAAGGCCTCTCTCCGCAAGACGAAAAACGCCCCGGTAGTGCTCTCGGTTGTGGCGTTTCGTCCCCAAAGATGAAACGACGACGTCTCAAGGAATGCAGCACCGCAGGATCTTTGAGCTCCGGCGAACAGGACTTTCCGGCGAGGACAGAAGCTGCTGGACTTGAGCTAAGAGCAGCTAAGATGAGCTAAGAGCTAAGAATGGAATGCAAGCTTTGTATGGAAGCTTTGTTGTTGCAAGTGCTGGTGTGTTGAAATGAACTGAACACCTGCCTATTTATAGGCTGCTGCCCCCCAGGTGAAAGGGTGTTGGTAACTCCTGCCAATTAAGGCATGCTGACGTGTCCAGGGGAGTGGAGGAGTGGAGAGATGGAAGGGTGGCTTCCAGATCCTTCCCAAAAGTACTACTCTGGTGTAGCAGGTGCAGTGCACCACGGAGAGGAATCCAGTGCAGCCGGTCCACTTCACCGCCCGACCCGGCACCCGACCCGGCACCCGACCGGCGAACGACCCGACGGACCACCCAAAGGACCAATTGCCAAAGGACCAATTGCCAAGATCCAAGTCCAAGTCCAAGTCCAAGTCCAAGGACAAGGACACGGACCCGGAACCGGAACCGGAACCGGAACCGGGGCCGGGCACGGGCGCGGGCGCGGTGCGGTGCGGCGCGGCGCGCGCCGCGCCGCGTGTGAGGCGGTCGGCGAAAAGGCTCGCGCGCATGAGCATGTGTGGCCCAAGCCCACCACATGTCACTTAGTTATCTTCTACAATATTGTAGAGACTTAAATACCACACAAAACATTATTCATTAATCGATGTGGGACATGATTAATGTAATAACTCTCCAAAACCCGAATAAGGTAAGTTTCTCCACTTTAGGTAACATATTAGTTTTGTCCCCCCAAACTTCGAGCCACTATTTCTCACTCACCGAAAATCGGAATCGAGAAATTAAGCACACTATAATTATCTACTCGAAACGTAGACCGACGTCATATATCTCAAATCATTAATCGGATAAATATCGAGGCTCGAAAATGCGATCGAAAACGGCTGAATTATGCCCAAGTTAAATTAGCAATAAATGCTAATTAACTTTCCTTAATTTAATATATATATATAACTAATATATATATATATCCAAACCGATTTTTCCAACACCATTTTCCCCTTCCCATATGTAGAAACAAATTCCCATATCTTGACTGTTCCTGTTCCATCATCACCGCCAGAGGCAAGACGCCTGCTTTCCTGCAAAGCAAATAGATCTATAAGAGAAAGATTTAGGAAAGACAAGAGCATAACATGATTATTTACCATTGAACTACATTGCAAGACATTTACATCCACCTCATGAGCCATCTCTTTCTTATCAAGTAACTTATATGGAAGTTCATCAACCTTGCATTTGCGTACATGCAGCCAACAACGTAAACAAAATTAGAAACACGAAACAAATGAATGCTAATGTGTATATATATAACGACTCATCTTGTTCTCTACGAAACAACATATGGCTTTATCACCTGCTCGACTGTACATTATTCCTTCCCTATCACCTGCTCAAAATAAGTATTCCGAAGAAACAAAGAGTTGAAGAAGACCACATATATAGAATGTTTGTGTACCCTGACCAATGGATGGAATATATAGTCCGATCATGGTAACCAGAGAGAGTACATATATGTGACCTAACAACAAAGACAAATCGAAGCATAGTCAAAATTAAGAAAAACCATGACCTACAAGTAGAAGAGCAAGATGAAGCTTTATAGATAACACTTTATAGATAACACTTATAAGCTTAAAAATCGAATTATTGGGTAATCTTTATTGATTTTCTATAAGTTATTATAAACCATAAATATAATAGACTCTTTTCTCTAAATATTTTTATTACTTGCAGGTTTGACTATGTACGATTCCCGCACAAGGCTGAAATTCTCGTTGAAGATGTGAAGGAATGCCTAGTGGATTGGTACATTGACATCAATTTATCCACTATTACAGTGGATAATTGTACAACTAATGATGCAATGATTCGTCTGCTTGTTGATAAGCTTGAGCTGATTCGTGGAGAGCCACTTTTGTACGATGGTGACCTAGCTCATATGCGTTGCACAACATATATATTGCACTTGATTGTGAAGGATGACATGAGTGTCATTGGAGAGGCACTGGAGCGAGTTCAAAATAGTGTTGCATAATGGGTGGCTACACAAAAGTGATGGGAGAAGTTTGAGGAAACAACTCGCAAACTGAAAATTCCAAACGGTAAGAAGCTTATCATTAACTATAAACACGATGGAATTCCACTTTCTTGATGTTGCAAATTGCCTTGCAGTATAAAGAAGCATTTGCTAGGTTACTGCATCATGAGTCAGTATTTAAGTTTGCACCTTCTATGTCTGATTGGAGCTTGATTAGGGAAGTTTGCAATAAGCTTGAGATTTTTTACAATGCTACTAATGTCTTCTTTGGGACTAGATATCCTACTGCAAATGTGTTTTTCCCTATTATATGTGAGATCCAGGCAACACTGAATACTTAGTCTTCTTCTGGTATTGATACTGTTGAACTGATGTCAAGATAAATGCTCACAAAGTTTAACAAATATTGGTCTGATGTGCAGTCTTTAATGGGGGTGGGAAATGGTCTTGATCCTAGGTTTAAGATAGATATTTTTGATTGTTATTTCCCCCATATATATAAGGAACAAACAATTATCAACCATTAGATTGAGAAGATCCGTAATGTATTGCATAAGTTGATGGATCATTATGAAGAAAAGGAACAGACACAAGATGAAAGTCAGACTAGCTCATTAGTTATTGAGCCTTCAAGAGCATTTTCTCTCAATAAGCTCAACTTATATGCTTCCAAACAGAAAAGGAAACCAGTAAGGTCAAAATTGGACCTTTACTTGATGATAACACACTACCAAATTTAGATGACTTTGATGCATTGGCTTGATGGAAGTCCAATAAGGCTAAATTTCCTATCTTGCATAAGGTAGCTCGGGATATTTTAGCTATTCCAGTGTCGACAATTGCTTCAGATTATGCTTTTAGTACAAGAGGTAGGGTCATTTCTCCTCAGCATGCTAAATTCGCTGCAGAAATTGTTGAGAAACTTATGTGCAGTGAAAGTTAGCTATTGGATTGTAAATACATTAACTTTATTACCTTATCATGTATACTAAATTTTATATTTGTAGATTTTGATTGATTCTTTATTATTGTACGTAGAGGAAAAAACACGTGTTATCGTTTTTCGAGATGCCGATGATGACAAGGAATGTAGGAAGCCTAGTAGTCTCCAAAGTGGACTGGTAAATCCTTAACTCAAATATAATATGTATTAGTAAAATGTTTTTTTAACTAAAACACGAGTACATGACTCTTCTTTAATCTTTGTTAGGTGGAGTTTTTTGGTTGTCTTACAATGGTGATCAAGTGGTGATTTGAAGGAAATTTTCTACTTTTATCTATGAGAACATCTTTATGAATTTATGATATGTATCTTGTTTATTTGGGAACATCCAAAGTCCGAACATGTTAAGCTGTTGCTTGTTTTGTGATGAAAATTTGAGCTTTTAATGTTTATTGTAGTAGGGTTGACAATGACAGGTTTTGCAACTTGATTATTTCGTATGAAGGTGGTGTTTTTTTTTTATTCTTTTTTTAAACTGGTGATAGAAAATGAAAAAAAAAGGTCTTCTCCTGGGCGGGGCGGGTAGGACCCGCCTCATGTAGGTCCGATTCCGGGGTCAAATTAGCAGACCCATGCAGGTCCGCGGTTCCAACGAGCGGACCTATAATTTTTTCATCCCTAGCCAACGCGCATGACATTCTCATATCAAGACTCATTAAGCATTCCAATTGACTGGAAAATAAGTAAAGTTTTCACATCAGTAAACAAAAATCTAGTATTCAATCAATTAGCATTGAACCCCTAAAAATGAACAAACTAAGTCTAGATTGATCTAAACAATGACACTCACTGTTATTTGTCGAAAAAAGTAGTATAAATCATCAAGATACATACATTTCAAGATGGTACGAAGTGTCAAATTATGAATTTCTTCACATGTAAGTCATTAGTTCCGAATTAACAGAACTAACTCTCTCTATGTAGGCCAGGGATATGGTTTATAAGCATAATTAGAAATCAAATCCCGCAAATCATGAACAACAAATGAGAAAAAAATAGCAAGACAACATAATCAATTTAAATAGGCAAACAGTTAAAATATGCACTACGTATCAAAATATGCACTACATATCAAACCCAACTCTCAAGCTTGGAGTTGTCAAACACTTTGTCATACCTCGTTCTTAGTGGCATGGATACGAAGGAAGTCGTGAAGGCAAATGGATCGGGCGATTTGTTTAGTTCATGGGTGAAGCCACAGATACCGTTCATCTCGGAAGTGGCTATTCCGAAGAAATACAGAAGATTGATAGGGAAGCTTTTGTATCTAAATCTGACCAGACCTGATCTTACATATGCCACTCAACAGTTGAGTCAGCATATTATACTAATCCTCGTGAGCATAATTGGGATGCAGTTGTTCATGTTCTAAGATATTTAAAAGGGAATCCCTCACTTGGCTTATATTTTCCAGAGGCAACGATACTCCAATGCGGATTGGGGCACTTGTCCTACTACTAGAAGATCGTTAAATGGTTATTGTGTCTTTCTTGGTAATGCCTTGATTTCTCGGAGATGCAAGATGCAATCCACTGTTTCAGTTTCCACTACGGAGGCTGAGTATAGGGCTCTTGGAAGCATTATCAGAGAGCTACAATGGTTGTTTTACCTCCTCATAGATTTGCAGACTTCTGTGGTTTTGCCCATTCCTTTACACTGTGACAACAATGCAACTATCCATATCATAAAAAGCCAAGTATTTCATAAACGGACTAAGCATCTTGATATGGACTGCCATGTTGTCGGGGATCAATATTAAGCAAGATTTATAGTGCCAACTCCTATTTCTACTTCGTTGTAGTTGGCTGATATTTTCACTAAGATTTTACCCGGTCCTTTTTTTCAATTTTTACCCTACAAGATGTCTCTCTGATCTTCATAGAGTCTATCTTGAAGGGGGGGGGGGATTATTAATCGCATTTATGCCAAATGCAGTGTTTGATTGAAGAGCTATAAGATGAAGAAGAAGAAGAAGAAGAAGAAGAAGAAGAAGAAGAAGAAGAAGAAGAAGAAGAAGAAGAAGAAGAAGAAGAAGAAGAAGAGGAGAGAGAGAGAGTTTAGTTCGTTAAGTTCGTTAGTCACGGTCATATCTCAACCGTTGGATGCAGCTTATAAGAATGGAGGGATGAGATGATTACTTGTAAAGACGTGTTTCACTTTGTTACAATTCTATTAGCCTATGTAGTGCTGCCAGCTGGCTAGCATACGCAATAAGGATCTATAACTAGATTCTTTATTCTGTAACTAACACTTGAACTTTGTGAGTTGAACTAGCGCATTGTTTAATCGTGCTATGCACGGTGTTATGATCATGCCCTGTGTTATGTACGACGTTATAAATTATATTGTACTATAAAACAAACTCTACCCCTTAGTTTTATGTGCACACACGCAAACAGATTCATTTTTGTATAGTAATTAGTAGTAGTCGAAAATCACACTTGTCATTAAGTCACCATAAACGAACATAAACATTTAGATATATAGAACTATGTAGTCCTCGGTATATAACAGGAACACATGAAATACATCCATTATCTACCCACACCAGAGATGTATTTTTCTTTTTTTGTTGATAATTACCTATAATTTTAGAAAATTAATCATAATTATTGAACTTATGGTGCTATTCAATGTATGGAAATAACACTGCCTGAGTTGGCCTAATCGCACAATAGATTACAACTCTTACATAAAGTACCAGTCAAGAAAAAGTAGTGAAGAAAGGAAATTGTGAATTCAAAACCTTTGTCTCAAATCCAAAAAGGTTTGAGTAGAAACAAATACAGTGGACATATGACTCTGCAAGGAAGAAAATAAGTTTGTAAGTGGAATATAACATCGGTAGCCTTAACTTTGTTGAACATTAAAGAATAAAGTTGGTTCAAATCGATAGTAGAACAACAATTGAATATTATCTACTTTAGCGCATAAAAAATGTGCAAGCAGATATTGAAATTAAAGATTTAAAAAAAAAAGGTGGAATGAGAAAAGGATATTATTGTCCGTCATCAATCAAAATATGAGGTATGAAACAACTCAAAGTATTGTTGCCTGTCAACACTCACCTCAGACAGCCACAACATAGCCAAACATATTAGATACCACCTTACACATGCAAGTTATCATAAGGCTACCATGTTGGTAGCTTTCTTATAAGAATAATGTGATGAATAATACACCATGAACTACATATTTGGTGGTGTTAGTTGTATGTGAACTAGATTAGATAAGTGGGTAAAGGAATTCGGAAAAATATAAGGGTATTAGTATTTATGATTTCGTACAACAGAAACAGAGACAATAATGTCGTACAATATGATGCCTGCTTCTGCAAGAGTGAGACTTGCACATGATGTAATTACTGGAAGAACACCGGAAGTAAATCAGAGACATCAATTCAAAGACACTACTCCAATCTTTGATCCATTAGTATAAAATGAATTTATTTTCTTTTCTTTTAAAGAACAGGAGTTAAAAGTTATACTTATTTCCTCGAGATTCCAGTACCAAAGCCAAGAAATCAAGAGTAGTCTTAGGGAAAGATTTGAGTATAATGGCGCCTTCCAGAGCTTTGTGGAGCATCGACGAAAGATCGTTATTTTACGGAGTTTGGAAAGCAGCTATAGCATAAGTTTCAGAAACATAGAGAACTAAGGACAGAAACATAGAGAACTAAGGAGTGAGAAAGGGAAAAGAGGAAAGAGGAGATGATTAAGCTGCCTAGAAATGGGAGAAGCAAAAGTCGTGTAAGTGACATTACAACTCAACCGCCCTTGACTACTATACATAATTGCTTTCTTACTTTCTCTGGGACCGAAGCTGAACGAAATATTCAAAACAAACATTATAGCATGCTCCTTATAGTGGATAATATCTTGAAGAAATTTGGAAATTGAAATATATGTAACACCATATATGCTAGATGAAAGATTCCTATGCCAACGCACTTTAAAACAACTGACAAAATGAAGCCTCTTCAACAAACTATAAAACTCTACACCTAAAGCAAATGTTTATTAACATTGCGTTGCACCTATTTAGTTCTAACTCAAAACTGCAGATTTTAGAATTAAAAGGGCAATAAAGCAATTTCTTGTAACCAACCAAAATCAAGAAGTTGATGAGAAGAGATAGCCCAATCTCTCACTTCATTGAAGAGATTAGAATCTGTAGAATTTAGGGAGTTGCATGACCAAAAGACATAAGGCATGGACGAAACATATCAGAAGCGACTTATTGAATTGAAGGAATATACCTCAAATTCAAAAATAAGAATAGATCTTACAGTAGCAGCAATTGGTGAACCAATAAAATCAAATCTTATTGCTTAACGAAAATTAAATACATACAACACAAAATACCTTGTCCTAGAAACCACAATCAACTGATTACAAAACCGCATAATTAAATCTGCAAGAAAACAAACAAAAAACAAAACTCACGGTCAGATTGGAGAAGGAGTGGCAGAGCCCTTGATTTGATAACTCATAAAAACCTCATATCTAGACTTCTTCATCGTTTAATCCGCTAAAGTTTCAAAAATATCTCAAAAGGTGCATAGCAAATTCTGATCCAAGAGGCTTACAAAAAAGTAATCAACAAACCACTAAACATGATTGCAATTTATATAGTTAAATGCAAAGAAATAGTAATAATTAGCTGTAATCCATACCTGCAGGAAGATCGCCCCTCATAAAAAGGATCTTGAAGCAATTACAACAAATTGTTGGGGGGCTCACCTTTAAACGGAACAGGGAATGAAGACTTTATCAGAGCACACACAAATCCCAAAACATGACAGGCAAATCAAGGAACAACCAATTTAAATAACTGCGGATGTTTCAACAATTGCGGATGTTTCAACCTAGTACCAAAATCCTCATTCAAACGGAACAGAAACATATACGAAGATAAGCCACGCTGGAGAAAACAATCCGAGATACCAGAACATCATTCTAAAACAATCAAAAACCAAATCATATTTTCCCACGTAACGTACAAATCAACCGCAGGATAGACAATACGTATAACACATCGAAACATACTTTGAAGAATTCAAGATTAAAGGAAAAACGAAAATTACAGAGAGATAGAAAATCAACATACCTGTGAGGAAACCGGCATTACCTACGGCGAAAAAGCCCAGAGATGCCGAACCGAATTCGACAGATATTGTACTGAAAGCTCTTGTCCGTGAATCGCGAGTTGCAGCAAGAGACATAAATTGAATTTGTTTGAGAACATCGAGTTGGAGATGGAGGCAGACTCGGTCGGTTAGGCGTTGGACTTGTACGCGTGGCGAGCACGAGGGCGTCGGGAAGGCGGGCGGCTGGAGAGGAGGTCAATTGTGAAGGAGATTCAATCGAAAACAAAGCGCAACGATTTCTGATAATTTGTAGTTTTTAGGTTTTAATAATTGGGCGTCAATTTGATAAAATTTGCAAAAATGCCATATTCGCAGAAAATAATAGAAGTAAGAGGCAATGGCAAAAAAGTGAATATATTATGAAGTAGGGATATATTGGGGAGTTCATGTCAATTTGAGTTCCTGTGTAGGAACTTTTTAAGGTATAGGTAGATAACATGATTTTCTTTTCCGCAAACTATCTTATCTTGAGAGATCTAGATCTAGAATTTGTGCTATATGCAACAGAGAGACACCTGAGATCAAAGTTTTGTGATTCGATAAATGACAAGGAAAATAACTCCAACGTATCTAAAAAATTTATTATACATATATTAAATAGTATGCATATGTTTAATTTACATGATTGGATATCATTCTATTCAGTTATGTCATTGAAAGGGTCATCACTCATTATACAGCTTGGGAACTTTTCATTTAATAATTACGTAATTCGGTAATTGAGGTATTGGGCTCATTTATCTTGTGTGTTTAACTAATTGGGTGTAACATAAAATATTATTTTGTCGTGTTTAGTTGATTAATTAAGTTGACAAGATTTGTAGTGGGAAATTAAACCAATGTTTAATATGATTGCGTGAGTGATAAACTAATTATATAACCTAATCATAATATTTTTTTATGCCAATGGACACAAATTCGGTCATTTTCTTGGGCTGAGACATTAAGTAAAGAATAACTTAATTTTGTATTAATTTGTTTTGCATATCCAAGAAATATCAAATTCTATACAATCTTTTACGGAACAAAATAGTCATTGACGACTTATACTGATATCCTATATAATGATAATAGAAAGGCATGATTTTTAGGATAATGACTTCAAATAATTATAATTGCATGTTGAGGATATACAACACTTTTATACCTTGTCGACACATAATTAAGTATAATCGTCTATCGACTATCATGGATAAAAATACTCATATACGACACACAATATATGCACATATAATTCACATGTTGTGTTTCGTATATTGGTATATATTGTATTATATATCAATTAAATTAAAATTTAGTTGTAGCGGCGGTAGGATAAAAACAATCCGAAAGCAAATTCATTTCATCATTCGTTATTGTTCACTAGAAATATATGACCCAAAGCAACAACATTGTCCTTCATGGAGGCCCTGATCCTACTTCTTCTTGTTCTTCTTGATCATAATTCATGACTATCCGAGGGGCGTTCCTAGGTCTCTGATATTCACAATTAGTGATGCGGCGGGCCAGAGGAACATCCGACGCCAACTCAACTAACCATGGGTTAGTACCATTAGGATATCGCTAAGGAGAACGAGGCCAGTACTGCAGATCATAATTGTAACCAATCGTCTCACTCCTCCTAATTGCATCTGCCACTGTCGAGCAGCGGACCACAAACTCCGGTGTGCCTGCTCGAGGATAGTAATCCACCTCGAATGGATGGCCATCCGCAGCATATTTTGTTACTTCAATCACCAATTCAACCTTCAAACTACCACTCCCTTTCACGACGCCTGGTGTAAGAAAGCCCAAAGTGAAGGTGGCCGGCCTCCTTTTCTCCTTCTTACGTATTCCCACACGAATATTGCCATTTCGATCCTTGAAGAACACGATACAATCCCCTGACATGAGCTTCTTCTCATTCACAAAACCACTCCAACCAGAACCCGTAGTCATGCTCAAGAGATGCTTGGACGCAGCTTCATATACATGATGAGTAAGTCCCCACATTTTGTGTAACGCCCCAATTTTCATATACTTTACAACGGGACGTCACTTTATACATGACATTCAAGTAAAATAGATTTTAATTGGGTACAACTTTCATTAAAAGAGGTTTTCATTCAGAAATATCCTAAACAGCGGAAGTTTTAAAATAATAAAATATGTACGTCTATTAGTTTCACGAATTTAAAAAAAATGGTAAAAAATGCAATGTTCATAAAAACACTTAATTTAATGCAATAAAATAATTTTCGAATCCTTGCAATGTGACCATCACCACTTCAAGCATTTGCTGGACCATGATCTGAAAATGTGAAAATATAAAGGGGGTGAGTACGACGACTCAGTGAGGTCAAACATTATCCAAATATGAACTATAAATAATTTAACATGAGAGATTAGACACGCTATCCCAGAAGCTTGACCCGAATGTTTTACTGTGTGAATGCCCGTGGGCTAACCCAAAGGTTTTACTACGTGAATTGTCCGAAGGCTAACCCAAAGGTTTTACTACGTGAATTGCCCGAAGGCTAATCTTTGAGAATATTCCCGCACCCTTTAGTTGATAAAAAAAGGTCTTCAATCCTTGGCAATGGATACTTGTTCTTGATCATCAACTTGTTGAGCTCACGGTAATCTATGGACATACGCATAGTTCCATCTTTCTTCCTATACTTGGACGAATATGTCCCTTGTCTAACAACTCTTGTAGTTGTATCTTTAGTTTTTGTAACTCCATGGGTGTCATTCGGTATGGCGCTCTCGAGACAAGAGCTGCTCCAGGAATTACATCGATGTTGAATTCCACTTGCCTATCTGGGGGAAGACCACTTAGTTCCTCAGGGAACATATCAGGAAATTCCCTTACCATTGGGATATCGTTTATGGTTAGTTTCCCAGCCTCTGAGCTTGTAATATTCACCAAGTAGGCTTGACAATCCTTCTTCCTTATCATCTTGGTGGCCTTCATTGCCGTTATGATATGTGGTCCTCTCTTTCTCTTACTTCCGTGAATGAAGAATTTAGTTCCGTCTGGTGTTGGGAAAACCACTTCACGGTCCTTGCATCTGATAACCACATCGTGCTTGCTGAGCCAATCCAACCCAAATATGACGTCGAAGCCCTTCATCTCGAGGATATACAAATCTGCTTTCAAAGTCGAGTCATCGATCTTCAACGTTACACCTTTTATTCGACGATTTATTTCTTTTGCCTTATCTACTGGAAACCCGACCTTGCATGCTGCAATCTCTACTTCACATTTTTCGGCTATTTTATCATAAAATCTTTTCGATACGAAGGAATCCGATGCCCTGGAATAAAAAAAAGAACTACGACTATTTGGTTAAGTACTAAAATATTTCATGAGGTAGTCAAGTTTACTAACTATAATTGGATCTTCTCCTTAGCGTTGTGGGAACATTTCCCTAATAGCCTCCAGCAACTGTAAATTGCTAAGGTTCTCTGGAGGGTTATCTCATGTCCCTCCACAACCATTTTTACTGGGTTGTCTTCTTGGAGGTGATAGGTCTAATTCGTACTATCCATATTTCATCTATTTTAGCATATTTTGTGGCGTTTGGATTTGTTTTGGTATTTGTTTTGCAGTGATTAATGATGATGTGGCATTGACGAGACGTTGAGGTGACGGTTGCACAATTAAGGAAATATATACTCAATTTGGAAGAAATCAAGAAGAAATTAAATATAGAAAGAAAATAACATAATTTATTTTCTTCTATATTTAATTATCTTAATTGAGGAGGATTAAAGATGAGTATATATTTATATTTGGAGGAGGCGCCGAAAAGGAAAGAGCCGAAGAAGGGGATTAATTAATTGAGGATTGATTATCATAATCATATATTAACGCCGAAGGAGGAGATTTGGGGATTGGAAATCCTCCTTATCATCATCCATTCCTTTTATGATTCACGTGGCCAGCGAATTAAGGGGGAGGACAAACCATTTCTTCATGATTGATATATACACACACGGGAGACAAGCAGAGGGAGAATTAATTTTTATCATCCATCAACCGTCCGCGTAGCACACCGAGGGAGAGAATCCGCCGCCGCCGAAGGAGAGATCATCCGATCACGAGTTCGCCAAGAGCCGAGGAAGTCCGATCGAGGGGTGTTTCAAAATTAAGTTTGCATTTCTACACTTTGATTTAAGAATTGTGTTTTGATTTGGAAGAAACAACATGCTATTATTTTCGTTTTGCATTCCCGGATTTAAATTGTCTCCGTTTAATTAGCTTGTGGATGGATTCGTAGTCTTTAATTAATCAAGTTTTAATTTCTAGGATATTGTTTCATGTTTCTTGATATTCTTATTTTTAGTAATTATTTAGAAATTTCGTGCAGTTTGATTAATTTAATTTCATCATGATTTGAGTTCTGTCCAGTAAACCGGTCCGTCTGGCCAGTCCGGCCGATATTCGTAGCTAAGTCTTTTAAGGGGCCGGCGAGATGTAACACACACACCACCTTAAATTCGTGAGACTATGGCTTAAAATTAATCATTTGGGTTCTGAATTAATCTAGGTTTAATTAATTGGATTAATTAATTTAGGCTTGATCACCCTAGGTTAGTTTAATTCATAGCTAATTTAGTACTTCCATAGTTTCTCATGGGATTAGGCTAAATAAGTAGCAAATTGTCTTAGGGCAATTGGATTAATTTGGTAGGAGACTATTAGATGCCCACCATACGAGTAGGCTCCTAAATTGGGTTCCCTTAGTTCTTAAAGCTGATTAGGTGTTAAATCTATTGATTGCCCACCAACGTAGGTTGCATCTAATTTAGAGAAGTAGTCGTTTCAATGCCCACCATGGCGATTACCGATTAATTAAGGGGGAATAGGGGATATGTCAGTTTAATTACGGTGTCCTACAACTGATTGATTTAAGTGGTTTAATTAATTATTAGTGTCTATGATCGATTGTGTGTGTGTGTGAATCATCTTGCTGGACCCGCTTTTACTTGCATTAGATAAATTTCGTGTTTATTTCTTGTTTAATTTTTCGTTGTCTTAGGATTAGTTATTCCCAAAATTTGCGTGGTTGCTAACCAAAATCTTGATTGATAGGTTTTATAAGTTTAAAACTCTCCGTTCCCTGTGTTCGATACCTGATGCTATACTAATCTTTAGTCTAGCTAATTTGCAGGATTATTTGGTGTAAACAGCGATCACCAAATTGACGCCGTTGTCGGGGAACGGTGTTATATTTAAGCTTATTTTTCCTACTGATCTTTTGTGCTTTTTAAGTGTTGCATGAGCAGGTCTTCCCGCCCTTTTCTACATTTTGATCCAAAAATTGAAAAGACGGCGAAAAGGAACCGGAAGGCAACAAAGTTGCAAAAGCAACCAGTGCTGTCACAAGCAGAAACAGGTCCGACTGACCAGACAGAGGAAAGGACCAGTGAGTCAGAGTCTGAAATCGGTCCGACAGGTCAGATAGACCCGTTTTCTGAAGGCAGCAATTCTGACTTTGAAGAAGAAAGAATGGCTGAAGAAGAAAGAGCCAATCTGAAGATGAACTCAGGTTCGAGGAACTTGGGAGAGGACTTGCCCGGACCAATCTACATAACTACCACTGAGCAGATAGATGTGAAGCTTAATTTGGTCGTGGCGTGTCCAAAGTTTTACGGGAAGTTGAACGAGAATCCCTTTGCTTTTCTGGAGGGATTTAATCAGGTCTGTGATCTGCACAGACAAGGACATTTGGATGCTTTCAAGCTCAAAGCATTCCCTTTTACTCTACAAGATGGAGCTCGTGCATGGTTTTCCGGATTGAGGCCTAGGTCAATCACTACTTGGGCTCAGATGCGTCAAACATTCCTGGACAAATACTTCCCTCAATCCAAGACGAATGTACTCAAGAAGGAGATTTCCGGTATTACTCAAGAGCTTGACGAGTCCTTTGGAGCTTACTGGGAGCGATTTGGGAAGCTAGTTGATAGCTGCCCAAACCATGGTTTTTCTGAAGTGGATCTGCTGCAAATTTTCTACCAAGGAATGACAGATGAGTCCAAAACCATGGTGAACGTTGGATTGAAGGGTAGCTTTGCTAACAGCTACTTTACTGATGCAAAGGCAATCATCGAGGGACTTGCCGAATCCACATCTCAATACAAAGGACCAAGAATGCAAAGGAAGTCTGTTAATTTTTCAAGCGGAGACTTCCTAGATGATCTAGATATGAAGGTTGGCATGAAGATGGAGGAGAAGTTCAGTCAACTTGAAGATAAATTGGATAGGCTATTCAAGGAGAGGAATCCTCCCTCTTCCTCCTCCTCATCTGCCCGATCAATGGCGGATCACATATGTGGAGCATGCGGACAAAAAGGACATACTTCTCTACAGTGTCAAGGTGAAGATGTTAATACAACAGGTAATTGGAATAATCAAAACAAGGTGCATCCGAATTTTAGGTGGAGGCAAGACGAACAAATACCACAAGCACCCAGGAACCCTCCACAACAAGCATTCCAACAACCTACTTATCAACATCAACAATACCAGCCACCGCAGCCACAAGGGTTTCAGCAACCCTACAAACCTCCACATCAAAGGCAATTCCCGCAGCAATTTCAGCAACAGACTGGCCCGTCTGGCCAGACGGACCAGAGCAGCCCATTGGAGAAAATGATGGCTGATATGATTAATTCTCAGAAGAACGCCATTGCATACCAACATCAGATGCAAGAAGAGATAAATCAGTCTAAGAGGGATCAACAAAGCACCGTTGAGAATTTATCCAAGCAAATCTCCAAGTTGAATTCTTCAATTCAAGAGATGAAGGCAAGTCAAGGGCAATTACCATCGCAAGTCCAGCCCAATCCGAATGCTAGGGCTAACGTAAGTCAAATTAGCTTGAACGGTAAAAAGAAGACTGAGCTCGAGCAAGGAATTGATGGAGAGCGAGGTGTCCGAACATACAAGCATGTGGAATTTCCACAAAGTCAAGTACAACAACTTATCCACCGCTATGACAATTTATACCGGACTCCTACCCTTGGTACAGAGCAAACAAACAAAGCTTCGCGTCAAATGACCTTAAAGCCTAAATTGTCAGTCGTGCCTCCACCGGACGAAGCCGATCAGGGATCCTCTATGCTTGAAGAATTGATGTGCGAGATGATTGCTTCTCAAAAAGATGTCATTGCATATCAGAAGCAAGATGCGAAGGAAATAACTTCAAATCATGATGAGCTCCAAGCCGTGAAGAGAGAGGTGCAACAATTGAAGTGGGAGCAACAAAAAATCTTGGACAATCTAACCAAGCAAATGTCCATGATGACCACTTCGCTAGATGAAATGAAGGAAAATCAAAGGCAATTACCTTCTCAGACTCAGCCAAATTCGTCTACTCATAGTTGCAATCACATCATGTTGAGGAGTGGAAAAGAGTTGTCCGAACCAATACCGAAAGCGAGTCCCCAAAAGATTAGATCTACGACGAAACGAGGCCGAGGGCGACCGGGCCGGAGCATTCGCGACGAGAGAGGGTCGAACGCCCCGGACAAACCCGACGAGTTGCGGAATCGGCCGATGGAGAGCGGCGACGAGAAGGTCGAGCGCCTGCATGCACGGGCAGCGAGTTGCGGAATTTTGCGATGAAGTTACGCCAGCGGAGAAGGCCGATCTGTCCCGGACAGACCACTAAAAGCGCTATACCTCCACCGTTTCTCGAGGCATTGGAGAGGAAACGGACACCGAACAAGGAATACATGGATTATGTGAAGTTGTTCGAGAAGCCGGAAATCAACATACCTTTCCTCGAAGCCGTGAAGATTCCCCAATTTGGGAAATTTGTCAAAGACTTCATAGCGGGTAAGATCCAGCAGTCTGAGAAGGTATTGATGGATACGTCGGTGTCGACAATCATCCAGAAGATGCTCCCCGCCAAGTGCGTAGACCCAGGTATGTTTACTTTACCTTGTCTTATGGGAAATGTGATGGTTAAGCATGCTATGTGTGACTTAGGAGCATCAATCAATGTTATGCCGTTGTCTGTGTATAATCAATTAACTGGAGTTGAGTTGGTGTCTACACGAGTGATTATACAACTTGCTGATAGATCATGCATTGCACCCATAGGCTTACTAGAAAATATCCTTGTCAGAATTAACAATTTTGTCTATCCTGCTGATTTCTATGTTATAGATACCAATGATAGGCAATTGAGGGTACTACGGGTGTTCTGTTGGGTAGACCATTTTTGAAGACTATTAGGGCAGTGATTGATGTTGATGAAGTTTCCATAAGTGTTAAGTATCATAATGAAATTTATTTTCATCATATTGATAATGCACTTAAGAAACCTAATGATCATGAGAATGAAGATGCCCTTTCTACTGACGTTTTTGAGAGCCTTGTCCAAGAATATCTTGAGACGCACTTGTTGCAGGATAAGATGGAACTCGCTCCCACATATGGATTTGCTAATTTGGATGCCAAAGACATGAGGGATAAAGAGATCTGTGATGATTCCATGTGGTATAAAGACCGTGGGAAGCGATTGCATAGGGTGATCAAGGTAGTGGATGTGACTCCACTATGCATACCTCCACCAGATTGACCCTTTGAGAGGAGGTCTAGCCAAAGACTTTAAAGAAAGGCGCTACCGGGAGGCAACCCGAGTTGACTATCGTTTATTTTCCTTTGATTTTATTATTTGGTCTTTGTTTTGTGTTGTTTTTCCAGATCTAGGCTACGAAGGACGTTGTGGACTTAAGTGTAAAGAGGAAGATTCGTCGCCGGTTTGATGAGCTAGAGCGGTATCGTCCCGTCGCGCCCCGGGCGGGGCGATAGGTGATGTCATTTCCCCTTCGTTTTTAGTTTTTGAGTCTTTGAGTCTGTGTTTTATTTTTTTTCGTGTTTTATGTGTTTTTATCTTGTTTGTTGTGTCTACACTTGATCTTAGTAGGGATCAAGTGTAAGGAGGGTTTGTTCATTTTTATTTTGTGATTTGGTCATGTTTCTCCGTCCTTTTTTTTTCTTTTCTTGCGTGAGGGCACACAAGGGTTTAAGTGTAAGGAGGGAGGTCTTTACTTCGTTTCACTTTGTGTCGTCCTTTCTTTTGTGTCGTCGAAGCATGCCAAAAATTGAAGTTGTTGATGCACTCTTGTTCTTTGCTAAGCATGTTTTATTTGTGCTTTATGTTTCAATGTGCAAGCATGTTAGTTGTTGTGAAGAGTAGGACTTGGTGCACATTTGTATGTAATTTGGGATGAGAAATAATAAGTAATTAGTGGATCGAATTTTACACACACTCCGTATATTAGATTTGAGCCTTTAAAGTAGGATACTTCCTACTAATTCTTTTAGAGTGTTTGTCCACGAAGTTGCAATAAAGGTGAGTCACTTGTGATACATGATAGGAGGCACTAGGAATTGAGCCATTTAGCCGCGACAATACTTTCCTACCTTACATTATCCCCTAGTGAACTAATTTGAGCCTTGACCAATTCTTTGATTTAGTCAGAAAATATTAGCCAATGCCTTTTTTTAGCTTTCTCTTGTCCTATGTCATTGCATGTTTTACAAGCTTTCTTGAGATTGATCTTATTATATATGTGAGGATAGTAGATTTAGTCCTCTCGCTCGCTCGGTTGATACATGCTACAAAATGGTATTTGGCCAGAATCATTGAAAAAACTGCACTTTAAATAGCAGAAAGTACGGCCTGCCTGACCAGACAGACAAGTATGTACCCAGTTTGTTTAAAAAAAAAAAAAAAAAACCACGAAAAATAAAAAAAGAAATTGAAAACGTGGTAAATTCGATTATAAGAAGGGTACTTGTGTTTAAATTGGTAGCATTTAATGTGTAATTCTTTAGTAGTGGGTGATATTATCTATTCTTGATTATCTCATGTTAGGCGAGTATGACATGCATGGCATCGTTTTACATTTGTTGGAGCTTAGAACCCCTAGGACTCTTACCAACGAAAATTTGTCTATGTCCTAAGCCCCATTACAACCAAAAGAGAAAGACCTCCTTGATGTTGCAGTTGTGATGATCTTTTATCGTGATAGAGTGGACTATGTTCTTTGAGTGGCTTGACCGGACTTAGACTAGAGAGTGTTGAGTGAACCGTGAGGATGATCCACTTTTGCTTAGATTTTTGACCAAGTTGATATTTGTGTGCCTTATCTTAAATTTGCAACTCTACTTGTTTGATGAGATTCATATTTGCATAGTTTGACATGTTTTGCTAGTTCATTGAGTGTGGAGATTACGAATATCATTGGTATTGCTTCTTGTTTTGTTTCGTGTAGTTTTCTTGTCTTTGTCTTTGTGATTATTCATTTTCAAGTTTCATGTCTTGTAGTCTTTTCCTTGCCTTGTTTTCGTCTTTGTTTTTTTTATTTTAGAGTCTTGAGTCTTTGGGGAGTAATGAAATTTGGATAGTACTTATACTTTTGTTTTCCTTATACTTGAGGGCAAGTATGTTTTAAGTGTAAGGAGGTTTGATAGGTCTAATTCGTACTATCCATATTTCATCTATTTTGGCATATTTTGTGGCGTTTGGATTTGTTTTGGTGTTTGTTTTGCAGTGATTATTGATGATGTGGCATTGACGAGACGTTGAGGTGGCGGTTGCACAATTAAGGAAATATATACTCAATTTGGAAGAAAACAAGAAGAAATTAAATATAGAAAGAAAATAACATAATTTATTTTCTTCTATATTTAATTATCTTAATTGAGGAGGATTAAAGATGAGTATATATTTATATTTGGAGGAGGCGCCGAAAAGGAAAGAGCCGAAGAAGGGGATTAATTAATTGAGGATTGATTATCATAATCATATATTAACGCCGAAGGAGGAGATTTGGGGATTGGAAATCCTCCTTATCATCATCCATTCCTTTTATGATTCACGTGGCCAGCGAATTAAGGGGGAGGACAAATCATTTCTTCATGATTGATATATACACACACGGGAGACAAGCAGAGGGAGAATTAATTTTTATCATCCATCAACCGTCCGCGTAGCACACCGAGGGAGAGAATCCGCCGCCGCCGAAGGAGAGATCATCCGATCACGAGTTCGCCGAGAGCCGAGGAAGTCCGATCGAGGGGTGTTTCAAAATTAAGTTTGCATTTCTACACTTTGATTTAAGAATTGTGTTTTGATTTGGAAGAAACAACATGCTATTATTTTCGTTTTGCATTCCCGGATTTAAATTGTCTCCATTTAATTAGCTTGTGGATGGATTCGTAGTCTTTAATTAATCAAGTTTTAATTTCTAGGATATTGTTTCGTGTTTCTTGATATTCTTATTTTTAGTAATTATTTAGAAATTTTGTGCAGTTTGATTAATTTAATTTCATCATGATTTGTGTTCTGTCCAGTATACCGGTCCGTCTGGCCAGTCCGGCCGATATGCGTAGCTAAGTCTTTTAAGGGGCCGGCGAGATGTAACACACACACCACCTTAAATTCGTGAGACTAGGGCTTAAAATTAATCATTTGGGTTCTGAATTAATCTAGGTTTAATTAATTGGATTAATTAATTTAGGCTTGATCACCCTATGTTAGTTTAATTCATAGCTAATTTAGTACTTCCATCGTTTCTCATGGGATTACGCTAAATAAGTAGCAAATTGTCTTAGGGCAATTGGATTAATTTGGTAGGAGACTATTAGATGCCCACCATACGAGTAGGCTCCTAAATTGGGTTCCCTTAGTTCTTAAAGCTGATTAGGTGTTAAATCTATTGATTGCCCACCAACGTAGGTTGCATCTAATTTAGAGAAGTAGTCGTTTCAATGCCCACCATGGCGATTACCGATTAATTAAGGGGGAATAGGGGATATGTCAGTTTAATTACGGTGTCCTACAACTGATTGATTTAAGTGGTTTAATTAATTATTAGTGTCTATGATCGATTGTGTGTGTGTGTGAATCATCTTGCTGGACCCGCTTTTACTTGCATTAGATAAATTTCGTGTTTATTTCTTGTTTAATTTTTCGTTGTCTTAGGATTAGTTATTCCCAAAATTTGCGTGGTTGCTAACCAAAATCTTGATTGATAGGTTTTATAAGTTTAAAACTCTCCGTTCCCTGTGTTCGATACCTGATGCTATACTAATCTTTAGTCTAGCTAATTTGCAGGATTATTTGGTGTAAACAGCGATCACCAGGAGGCATTTTCATATTGTTCATATAAAATTCAACTATGTAAGGCTTCTAAGTTCCTATTATTAAGGCAACATCTTCGAGGACATTAAATGTTTTAAATAATTTACTTGCATAAAAATCATGCTCATGTCATCCTAGAAAAACATGCTTTCAATATTGTGTGTCAAAATTAACTTAGAAAATCTTTCTTACCTCACCGACACGATGCTGTGACAGTGATGATGGTCAATATCCTGCATAACATGAAGCAAGCCTACAGGAAAGTAAACCTGCCTCTGATACCAATCTGTAACGCCCCAATTTTCATATACTTTACAAGGGGATGTCACTTCATACATGACTTTCAAGTAAAATAGATTTTAAAAGAGAACAACTTTCATTAAAAGAGGTTTTCATTCAGAAATATCCTAAACAGTGGAAGTTTTAAAATAATAAAACATGTACGTCTATTAGTTTCACGAATTTAAAAAAAATGGTGAAAAATGCAATGTTCATAAAAAGACTTAATTTAATACAATAAAATAATTTTCGAATCCTTGCAGTGTGACCATCACCATTAGCCACCTCAAGCATCTACCGGACCATGATCTGAAAATGTGAAAATATAAGGGGGGTGAGTACGACGATTCAGTGAGGTCAAACATTATCCAAATTATAAACTATAACGAATTTAACATGAGAGATTAGACATGCTAGCCCGGAGGCTTAACCCGAATGTTTTACTGTGTGAATACCTGATGCCTAACCCGAAGGTTTTACTACGTGAATTGCCCGAAGGCTAACCCAAAGGTTTTACTGCGTGAATTGCTCGAAGGCAAACCCGAAGGTTTTACTGCGTGAATTGCCCGAAGGATAACCTGAAGGTTTACTGCGTGAATAGCCCGAAGGCCCTGTTTGTACTGAATAACACATAAGAAAGATTGTATAGTGTATAATAAGGATAAAAGAAAAACCCCACCTTAACCTTTTTGAGTGAATGAAAAATAATGGATATCAATGTTTAAGTCTTGCGCGCCGATCCTATACATGAAAATTTATCTTAATGACTCTACATGGAATGACATGTATGCACCAACAATTTCAATAATTTATAAATACAAATAGATCATAATAATTAAACAATGTATATTATACATAATCTACTTATTAACGTGCATTTTTAACAATTTCACATAGTAATAATCTTAAGTATATTAAACACAATCTTATTTCTATTGACAATTCATTTGTGCATCGAGTAACTCGGCAATTCATGAAATAAATTAATGAAATCATAAAAGTTTTGTCCTAAAAATTATAGATTCTTACATTAACAACATATTACGTATTCCATCACAATCAAACTTATCATGATCAAGAATTTATTTAGTAGAAACATGAAAACTTTTGTTTTTCAATATATATGTACATTGACAAAAGAATTTGGCACACAAAGAATCAAATTAACAAATAAATAGCAAACATATCCTGAAAATTCTATATTATTAACACGAATGACCTAATATATATTATATCTCATTAAAATTCAGAATGGTCGAAAACAACATAAAGAAAACATGAAAAATAATTTTTCTATCAAACTCATGGACATGTTGTCAAGAACTGGCAGATTACGAATAACAATTTTTAAAAAATACTTATCATGCTTGTAAAATTCTACAAAAACAGTATAGTATACTAGATATACCAAGGAAGTTGATACTAAATTTTGAAGATGATATGATGACGGAAAGATATGTAAATAATTCTTGAAACAGTTCGTAGGTATGCTGGCAGAATTTCGAAAATCTCATGTGAAACTATATTATGGACGACTAAGGTATATTTATAGGCTTAGAATAAATTATCTAAAGATCTCTAATCATAAAAGGTATCATATATATTTTATCTATAATTACGTTCGTCCTTTTATTTTTTATATAGAATTTACTACATTAGAGATTCAATCATAGTTGAATTAGGATATAGACACAATTAAAATTGATCCTAAAACGTGAATATCACACATAAAATATCTATTTTAATCATAAAACATAATATAAAATTTTCTTCTAATAACCTGATACAATATAAAATATTATATCCTTTTATGAATCCTAGTAAGTTTAGGAAATTCGAAATAGATAAATATTATTCTTGTCTCATAATTCTAACATCATTTTTATCTCAACAATAAACAAATATAATTATATTATGATATAAATAAACACATTCAAAGTTTAAAATAAATTTACATAACAAAAATGATTTAATGACAAATATGATATATGCTTTAATTTTTATTTAAATTTATAGGGCGTTTTACAGAACTAAAACACTTGATAACATGAATGAAAAGACATGCAATACATTTTATATAGAAAATTTTGGGGCGTTACAGTTTGTCTTGCACATTCTTATCTAAGACTTTCCGCCACTCGTCCGCCCGTGGAAATATACTCTCTGAGCACTCGCTCCGAACAACCATTCCTGTTTCTCTTGTTTCTCATCGACATCAGCTTTCTCATCATCCACATCACATTCGCTCTCTCTCAGAGGGACTAAGCCAATTTTGGCATGAACTTCGTCGGTCTCAGGATAAGCCAAGTACTTAATTGATGATACTCTACACGCCACTTGGGGCGGATTTCGGGGGAGTACACGGAAATCGACTATTCTAGCAGCTTTCTGGGCATGACCCTGAGGGAAGTAATATGCATTTGAATTTAAGGGTGGGATTCGCACCCCTTCACCAGCACATATATGCCATAAATCCGAATTCAAATCCTTTTTTCCATACGTCACTAAACCAAATCAACATGTCATTTGTTCCACTGAAATGACTCCAGCCCTAGAAATTTGAAAAACTTAGCATGTAAGTACTAAAATCAAAATAGAAAGTAAATTCAAATAATAAGATAGATATTCATACATTGAAAAATGTATGGAACGAATCTCAAGGTCAGGATGACCAGTCAGGGTTTGTAAAGGAGTCCTAACAACAAAGGCAAATTGAACAAAGTCAAAACACACTATAAATTTATTAGAATATCAAAAAAGAAAGAAAAAGCCTACAAATATGCAGAAAACTCACCATGTTGTTTTTCTCTGCTCATATTGCATATGAACTGCTCCACATTGCTCTTATCAGTACTACAAAATCAATGATCAACTTCAAAATATATAACAGATGAAGGCTAAACCACTATAAAAATTTCGGAACTCAGAAGATAATTATGTTGGAAAATCAAAGTTAAATATATATATATTTATATTTATTTGGAAAGTTAATTAGCATTTAATGCTAATTTAACTTGGGCAAATTTCAGCCCGTTTGATCGCATTTTCGAGCCTCGATATTTATCCGATTAATGTTTTGAGATATATGACGTCGATCTACGTTTCGAGTAGATAATTATAGTGTGCTTAATTTCTCGATTCCGATTTTCGGTGAGTAAGAAATAGTGGCTCGAAGTTTGGGGGGACAAAACTAATATGTTACCTAAAGTGTTGAAACTTACCTTATTCGGGTTTTGGAGAGTTATTACATTAATCATGTCCCACATCGATTAATGAATAATGTTTTGTGTGGTATTTAAGTCTCTACAATATTGTAGGAGATAACTAAGTGACATGTGGTGGGCTTGGGCCACACATGCTCATGCGCGCGAGCCTTTTCGCCCGACCGCCTCACACGCGGCGCGCCCGCGCCGCACCGCGCCCCGCACCCGTGCCCGTGCCCGGCCCCGGCTCCGGGCCCGGCCCCGGCTCCGGTTCCGGTCCGTGTCCGTGTCGGGCGGTGCGGTGGGCCGGCTGCACCTGGATTCCTCTCCGTGGTGCAATGCACTCGCCACACCCAAGCGGTACTTTTTGGATGGAAGTCTCCCGGAAGAGGCAGTTCGGTGTCCACCTCTCCACTTACCATACCCACGTCCTCTTGCATTGATGACTCCAGCAATCAACACCTGGTGGAAGCTGCCTATAAATAGGAAGCTGGATTTCATTCCATAACACACCAACAAGAATCATTTGCATTTTCTTAGCTCATCCTAGCTGCTTCTTAGCTCCTCTTAGCTCATAAGTCCAGCAGCCTGTTCTCGCCGGAAAAGTCCAGTTCGCCGGAGCTCGTAGATCTTGCGGTGCTGCAATCTTTGAGACGTTCGTCGTTTCATCTTTGGGGACGATACGTCTACAACCGAGAGCACTACCGGGGCGTATTTCGTCTTGCGAAGAGAGGCTTCCTCGACTCGACGGTCTTTTCTTTTTATTTTAATTTTCGGCTTATTATATTGTTTTGTAATAACAGCTTTTGTAACCAACAATCGCAAGACGAAATATCCTACCTACTCAAGCTGCTGTAAACATGTCTTCTTCAAGTGCTCCCCTCTCCGATGCTACCGCCGCCGCCGCTTCTGCTGCCACCAACCCCGTTGTATCTGACGTCGTTGCCTCCTCCGGCAACGTAGTTCCGCCGGTGTCTGTCCCTACACCTACTCCGGTCTTTGCTAATCCAACCCTAGCTGCCATTTCCGCCGCTACCGACGCCAGGATAGCACTTAACCGTGCTAATGCCGCTAACACGACATTCAACTTCACTGCTATGTCCTCTGCCTTGCAGAGCAACGTCCCATTTGGGAGTGTGAACCACCATGGTGTGGTGGGGGTTTCAAACCCGACCCTGACGGCACCTCTGCACTCGTCTAGAGTGCTGCCCGCTGCTGAGAAGCCGGCCAAGTTTGGTGGAGCTGACTTCAAGAGGTGGCAACAGAAGATGTTGTTCTACCTGACAACATTGGGGTTCACCACTGTGTTGATGGAGAATGCACCCGCCCCTCCGAGTGAAAACGAAGAGAACCTAGAAGTCCGCATAGCCTATGATAATTGGCTAACTTCCGACTACTTTTGTAAAAACTTCTTGCTTAGTGGACTAGATGATAGTGCGTATGCAGTGTATATGCAAATGTAAAGACCTCCAAGGCAATTTGGGAGGCACTTGAAAGAAAATGCGTGCGACGATGCGGTACCAAGAAGTTTGTAGTCACCAAGTTCTTGGACTACAAAATGGTGGACTCTCGACCAGTCATGGACCAAGTGCAAGAGTTCCAACTCATTGTCCATGATGTCCACGCCGAAGGTATGCTTTTTCCAGATGCTTTTATTGTGGCAACTGTAATTGAGAAGCTTCCCCCGAGCTGGAAGGACTTCAAGAGCTACTTGAAGCACAAGCGAAAGGAAATGACGCTTGAGGACCTTGTGGTCAAGCTCCGCATCGAGACCGACATGAGGACTCGAGATGGGAAGGGCAAAGCACCCGTGGAGCCAAGAGTCAACCTTGCTGAGAAAGGTGGCAACTCCAACAATGCTAAGAGAGGGCGTCCAAATAGCAACCCCAAGGGGAAGGGCAAGGTGCAATCCCGCAAGTTTGAAGGAGACTGCTACAACTGTGGCAAATCCGGCCACATGTCCAAGGACTGCCGAAAGTCGAAGAAGAAGAGGGCTCGTCAAGCCAATATGTTGGAGATTGACCTCACTGAAGCCGACCTTGCGGCCGTTGTCACTGAAGAAGTAAACGTCGTGGAGAATGAGGGGAAGTGGTATATTGATACCGCTGCCACGACACATGTTTGTGGTGACCGAAGCCGCTTCACCAAGTACAAGAGTTGCCAAGGGAGGAAGCTCAATATGGGGAATCAAGCCTCATCTGAGGTAGTTGGCTATGGTACTGTGGTGCTAAGGTTGAGCTCCGGCAAGAACCTTACTCGGGAGAGGTCTTTGCATGTCCCCGACATCCGGAAAAATCTTGTGTCCGGCTCTGTACTAGTCAAGAGAGGGTTTAGACTAGTTTTTGAGTCTAACAAATTTATTCTATCAAAATTTGGAATGTTTTTAGGAAAAGGTTACCTCTCTGAGGGCCTTTTCAAACTGTCTGTAATGGCATTACGCCAGGAGCCTGTTGAGGCAAATGATAATGAAAACAAAGCTACTTCCTCTTACTTGATTGAGTGTTCCGATTTATGGCATTCTAGATTAGGACATGTTAATCTAAATGCGATAAAAAGATTAGTTAATCTCGATCTACTTAAAGTAAATGAGTTTAACAAAACCAAGTGTGAAGTTTGTGTTGAAGCAAAATTGGCTAAGCAACCATTTCATTCTGTAGAAAGGAACACAAAACCTCTAGAACTCATTCACACTGACGTATGTGATTTGAAGTTTATACAAACTAGAGGTGGGAAAAAGTATTTTATTACTTTTATTGATGACTGCACTAAGTATTGTACTCTTTATCTTTTAAGGAGTAAAGATGAGGCGATTGAAGCTTTTACTAACTTCAAAGCAGAAGCCGAAAACCAACTTGATTGTAAAACCAAAATGGTACGAAGTAATAGAGGTGGAGAATATGTAGCTCCTTTTGAAGAGTTGTGTAAGACAAGTGGTATTATTCATCAAACCACTGCCCCCTATTCGCCTCAATCAAATGGTGTAGCTGAAAGGAAGAATCGAACTCTAAAGGAGATGATGAATGCTTTGTTGATAAGTTCTGGACTGCCCCAGAACATGTGGGGGGAAGTCGTTTTGACGGCTAACTTCTTATTGAACAAAATACCTCTAAAAGGTAGAGATGTAACTCCTTACGAGTTGTGGAAAGGAAGGAAACCTTCCTATAAATACCTCAAAGTGTGGGGGTGTTTGGCTAAGGTAGAAGTGCCTTTGCCGAAGCAAGTTACAATCGGACCTAAGACCGTCGATTGTATCTTTATAGGATATGCACTGAATAGTAGTGCATATCGATTTGTCATTCATAAGTCGGCTGTGCCCGATATGAATGTTGGAACTACTATTGAGTCAAGGAATGCTATATTCTTTGAACATGTATATCCTTGTAAGAAGGATGATAAAATTGAGTCAAACTCTAGTGGTGAAGCAAGAGAAGTTGCTAGTAGTTCTAGAAATGTGGGGGTAGAACCCGATACACGTAAAAGGCAAGCTGTCAATCTTGAAACTTTAGAACCAGGACGTAGCACTAGAGCAAGAGTTGCTAAGGACTTTGATCCTGATTATGTTGTCTTTCTTTTGGATGAAGAGCCGCGGTCTATAAAAGAAGCTCTTTCTAGACCCGATGGCCCACTTTGGCAAGAAGCTGTCCAAAGTGAAATTGATTCCATTATGCAGAATCACACTTGGGTCTTAGCAGACTTACCCGAAGGTTGCAAGGCCTTAGGATGTAAATGGATCCTAAAAAGAAAGTATAAGGCAGATGGGTCAATTGATAAGTATAAAGCTCGTTTAGTGGTTAAAGGCTTTAAGCAAATTGAAGGATATGACTTCTTCGATACTTATTCGCACGTAACGAGGATTACGTCTATCCGTGTGCTTCTCGCGATTCTTTGCTTTGCACAATCTTGAGATTCACCAAATGGACGTGAAAATGACCTTTCTAAATGGAGATTTAGAAGAGAAAATTTATATGGAACAACTCTGAAGGGTTCGTTGTACACGGTCAAGAGCGAAAGGTATGTAAGTTGGTGAAATCCCTATATGGGTTGAAACAAGCACCATTACAATGGCACTTGAAATTCGACGAGGCTATGTTGTCGAATGGCTTTAAGATTAATGAATGTGACAAGTGTGTTTACATAAAGAATACAAAGAATGGCTTTGTAATTGTTTGTCTTTATGTAGACGACATGTTAGTTATGGGACAAAACCTTCAAGTCATAAATGACACCAAGCGTATGCTTAAAAGAACTTTCGATATGAAAGATATGGGAGTTGCTGATGTTATTCTTGGGGTGAAGATTCAAAGAACTCCTAAAGGGATTGTTTTGTCTCAATCTCATTATATTGAGAAAGTGCTTAAAAGGTTTAATGCCTTTGATAGTGCACCGGCCAAGACTCCTTTAGAAGTTAATGTTCACTTGAGCAAGAATAGGGGTGATCCTGTTGCTCAAGAGGATTATGCTAGAGTCATTGGTTGTCTTATGTATATTACGAATTGTACGAGGCCTGATCTAGCTTGTCCGGTGAACAAACTGAGTCGCTATACTAGTAATCCTAGTAGAGAACATTGGAAATCTCTTGTAAGAGTTCTGAGGTATTTGAAATATACTCTTAACTTTGGGCTGCACTACTCGAGACATCCCCCAGTACCTGAAGGGTACTGTGATGCAAATTGGATATCCGACACTAAAGACTCGTTGTCTACTAGTGGTTATGTGTTCACTATAGGGGGAGGAGCTGTGTCGTGGAGATCCACGAAACAGACGTGCATTGCCAGATCCACCATGGAATATGAATTTATTGCTTTAGATAAAGCCGGTGAGGAGGCCGAATGGCTCCGTAATTTTCTTGAAGATATTCCATGTTGGACGAAACCCGTGCCACCTGTGATGATTCACTGTGATAGCCAAGCAGCTATTGGTAGGGCCAAGAGTGAGTTGTATAATGGTAAGTCGAGACATATTCGTCGTCGACATAATACCGTAAGACATTTGATCACGAGTGGGGTTATCTCTTTAGACTATGTCAAGTCTATAGATAACTTAGCGGATCCGCTTACTAAAAGTTTGAATCGAGATCAAATGTATAAGCTCGTAGAGGGAATGGGAGTTAAATCCACGCGTTAAAGACGATTATAGTGGATACCCAACCTTGTAGATTGGAGATCCCATGAACTTGGTTCAATGGGAAAACTAAGCTATATGAGTCTGTTGATACCGCACTCAATTAGTCTATTCCCTAAAAGAGCTCGAGAGTGTTGATGACCTGTCAAGTAGTGAGGTTAAGTCTTTGACTTTTAATGATTCTTGGATGCCTTGAGAAGGTGGAGTATGACAGGATACTCGAGTAAAAATCACCTATGTAAGTGTGAAGTGAGGGCCGCTTCTATGTAAACACTTATGAATCCAAAGAGGTTGTCCATGGCTAGTAAAGGACACAAACGTGAGAACGGACGAGGTTGAGACTTTATAGTGTTAGTGCTATTGTCTAAGTATACACCATGGAGGAATAGTTCAAGGCCACGTGTCTACTAATCCGCCGGTATGCTCGATAACACTGACTAAGGAAGGTTCAAGGTCACAAGCCACCTATCCTGATGCTTTATTGTCTCTTGAGGACAGAGCTGTGTGTCTGCATGCATGCATTTGGCTATTTCCACTCATGTGGGAGATTGTTGGAAAATCAAAGTTATATATATATATTTATATTTATTTGGAAAGTTAATTAGCATTTAATGCTAATTTAACTTGGGCAAATTTCAGCCCGTTTGATCGCATTTTCGAGCCTCGATATTTATCCGATTAATGTTTTGAGATATATGACGTCGATCTACGTTTCGAGTAGATAATTATAGTGTGCTTAATTTCTCGATTCCGATTTTCGGTGAGTGAGAAATAGTGGCTCGAAGTTTGGGGGGACAAAATTAATATGTTACCTAAAGTGGAGAAACTTACCTTATTCGGGTTTTGGAGAGTTATTACATTAATCATGTCCCACATCGATTAATGAATAATGTTTTGTGTGGTATTTAAGTCTCTACAATATTGTAGGAGATAACTAAGTGACATGTGGTGGGCTTGGGCCACACATGCTCACACCTGCGTGGCCTTGGCGCGCGCCGCACCGCGCCAGCGCCCGTGCCCGTGCCCGGCCCCGGCTCCGGTTCCGGTCCGTGTCCGTGGACTTGGATCTTGGATCTTGGCAATTGGTCCTTTGGGTGGTCTGTCGGGTTGTTCGCCGGGTCGGGTGGTGCAGTGGACTGGCTGCACTGGATTCCTCTCCGTGGTGCAATGCACCTGCCACACCCAAGCAGTACTTTTGGATGGAAGTCTCTGGAAGAGGCTGTTCAGGTGTCCACCTCTCCACTTCGAGACGTTCGTCGTTTCATCTTTGGGGACGATACGCCTACAACCGAGAGCACTACCGGAGCGTATTTCGTCTTGCGGAGAGAGGTTTCCTCGACTCGACGGTCTTTTCTTTTTGTTTTAATTTTCGGCTTATTGTATTGTTTTGTAATAGCAGCTTTTGTAACCAACAAATTACAATACAAAACCAGCACAAAATATAACAAGGAAGAAACGAGTCTAAAAACCAAGCATCTGATTGTTTGCAAATCGAATCAGAATCTATATATTTGGTTTTGGGAAGTAAATGTTCAAGGGTCTAAGACGCTTAATTCCAATTCCAATGAGAAATAAAAACGCACACCGTTTTAACAATTCATTCAAGCTTGGCCAATTACAAAAGTTGCTGAATTTAGAGGTCCGATCTTCTAACAATGAATCACAGAGCTCTGAACTCCTGCAACATAACCTTATTCGTACCTAGACTTAGAAAAGATTAACAGTTAGTGCCAACTCTTAAGACTAGTTCTTCAATCTCCATAAACAACAATAATCATTTTTAGTCTTAGAAACACACTTGAAGAATAAACACACCTTTATCATACTTGCAAATACAAACATATCGTGCAAAGAAATGACAAGCAGCACAAGATACACAATTCTCTGAAAAGCTTCAATAGAAACTCAAACATAAGATGTTTGGATTACCTGCATGATACCAACTTGTTGCCTCCAACACTCAACGACATAGTTGTTACACAGCCTTTCATGCTTACTTCATTCCATAAAAATACATATATTTATAAGATATAATCTACATAAACACCTCACAAAAGTCAAATAACATACCTCAAAGTTTGGATACACGACCATTCATTCCAATCAGTTCAAATCTATACAAAATAACAAAAATATTGTTAATAAAATGTGGATCATCCCTTGAATTAAATACTACAACTGCATCATTACCTTGATAAGCTTGTCAGAAGTACCGGTGAATACCTTGGTATTCACCGTGGGATACCATTTTACAACTGCCACTTTTGATGAGTGTTCTATATTCAAGACAGAAACCTCTCAAAATTTTAAGTCACCTTCTTGTAGCGGAAATAGCTCCCATATAGTACCTCTTGTACGAGCCCCAACGGCTAAGAACTTTCCACAAGCATTCCAAGAGATACTGTTGACTATTTCATCAACCTTATAACCAACCAATCAACAAAGTTAGTAAATAAAATAAAATATTTTGCGTGATTTCAAAAAGAAAAGCAATATCACCTTCATAGTGCCAACACAAACAAATTCATGAGCGGGTGATTGACTAGACACTAAAGGATTTAGATACAGCTGCAGCTAGAAATTTTCCACACGGGGACCACGCACAAGACTGAACAAGAATTAAGCAGGGCACGATATCCTGCACGTTATCATAATTAAAAAATTATTAAAGAGAACTGAAATGCATAACACTATTCTAAGAGTAAGATTCTAGAAGAATTAGATAAAAAGGGTTTAATATGTGACAAGTATTAAAAACTGTGCATTTTCATTCCACTGAGTTCTTTGTATAAGAAGTAAGAACAAACAAATATACAATAATGGAAAGATATATTCTGTCCTAATTTTGTTAAAAAAAAATCTGCCAAATATATCACCCGCAATCCTTCCGCTAATCATGTCATCACTATAACCAATATAAGAAAGAGAGTTGTCAAACCTTGAATTTGAAAGTGCCGTCTGACGAATTGCTTTCCCATAGGCGGATGGATCTGTATCCGCACGAAGCTAGTACATCTTTAATAACACATGCAGGTTTCCATGCTAGGCCACAAATCATACCAGTATTGTCAGTAAACTCCTGAACTTCTCTCAATTCCAACATTTCATTCACCATCTCTGCAAGAGATGGTAAAACGAGTTAGAGCTAGCAAAATAAAATAACTCGCATGAACCACAACTAAATAAAGCACTCGGTAGAATAACATCATGAAGAACATTGTTCGTATTTGTGAGACATATTTGAAAACACATCCGTAATTTTGATAGACAATGAACACATCCTCAAATTCAGTTTATACCGAAAATGGAAGTAACATTTCCCAATGAATTGGACAACATCCAGACTAATGCAGTTGATCAAATGGTTGATATTGAAATAGATATGTTTCGGGTAGAGGTGTTCGGTACGGTATACCTTACAATTTTTTCCATACCGCATACCGTATCGATTAGGTTCGGTATGGGAAAAAGCATACCGTTACTGTACCAATCATTTCGGTATACCGTAGTTCGGCATACCGAAAGTTCTGTATAGCAAATCTCCATACCATTGACATACCGCTCTTTCGGTATACCGTACCGCACTTCGGTATACGGAAAAATCAAGGTATACCGAGTATTTAACGGTATACCGTAAACTTACTCTGTGTTTTTTTATAAAAATGGCAAGAAAGTTATCAATATTGTTTTCTAATAAAATTATACTTTGTATGAATTTATTAATAGATAATTAATGTGATTTTTTGTCGAATAAAGTTATGTCATTTAAGTGAATCTATGATATAACATTAAAATTGTTTGATATGAGTAACATATTTGTAATAATTTGTAACAACCCGTATTGAAACCCTGTAACCAACATTTTTGTACTTTTTTACACAAAATATATGTGGTATGAACTTCGGTATGCGGTATATCTCGGTATGAAAAATCTCATACCGTTACCGTACCAAAAAACTTCGGTACGGTATGATACCGTACCAAAAATTACGGTATATCAAAAATTCGGTATCTTCGGTATTTTTTCGGTATGGTATGTGCGGTATACCGATTTTTCGGTATATCGTAACACCCCTAGTTTCGGGCACAAATAGGGTTTAAGATTCACAACCTTTCCACATCTAATTCTTCATCAAACACTCACAAACTAGAACAAGAAAGCTACCCGCAACTAACCATTAAACTTTCGCCAATCGTCTCTCTACATGCCGACGATCGACTATTATCACCGGAAGTCGCCATCGACAGCAGGAAGAAGACATTGTCACGCAAATGCAGAGGTAACAGAGAAATCACACAAATGTTATACATAAATAAAGAGAAATCTGAAAAACATTGGCCGATCATCTCTCTTATCAAACAAATCAAGAGGTAAACACATACATAAAACAAAATCACGCTACTCTTTCAGATGCATTCCACGTCTAGTTCTAGAATGGCAAACCTACTCACAACTAAGCAGTAATAATGAGGAGATATGAAAGAATACCATAAAAGAAGCTAAAACGGACTTTGACTCGGAATCGCCGTTGCAAATGAGAAAGAGGGAGAAGAGAAGAAGTACTAGTAGCAATACACGATGTTTGTGTGAGAAGATGTACTACACCATTATTTTTAATCGTCTCACTTTCTCTATTTCGACCCTCTGATTTGAAAGTTCTAATTCTTTCATTATATTGTCAACAAACTACTCATCTCAAACTTAAGTATAAATTTTTCTTCTTGAATTGTCTTGTATGTTCTTCGACTGAATTCTTAACATGTACCATAAACTATTAAAGGTGAACTATTTCCGACATGATTCATAATATTTTTAACAGTTTTGTTCTTCAACTTCTTTACTTGTGCATTTTGGCATAACATTGATGAAAATCCAAATATAATTTTAAAGTCCAACACGATTACGTTAAGTTTAAATCCACGTTACAATATATGCTAAAAATAATGGTGTTAGAAATGGCTGACGAAGGCGGTTAAAGTAGTCCCGCCCAAAATTGGAAGTGTAACCGAGAACCGTGTATTGGTGGATCATTGAAAGTCTCGAACTGTGGCCAGTTCCAAATTTTTTAATTATTAATATGTAATACTCTTTATAATTTAATACTAAAAAACAATTTGTTTCTTAAAAAAAAAAGACGGAACCGGTTGTTTTATGGTTCTAGAATATAATTGTTGCAATTAGGGGTGTTACAATATCTCAAAAAACTGGTATACCGCACATACCGTGCTGAAAAAATAACGAATTTTCGGTATATCAAGATTTTCGGTACGGTATCATACCGTACCAAAGTTTTTTGGTACGACAACGATATGATATTTCTCGTACCGCGGTATACCATTGCATACTGAAATTTCGGTACATACCGTATATCGTGATATACCGATTCATATCGACCTCGACATGTACCGTGTACCGATATACCGCGGTATATACCATATACCACGGTATACCGATTCACATCGAACCTCGATATATATCATGTATCGATATACCGCGGTACATATCATTTACCGGTTCCTACCAAACCACGGTATATACCGTAAAATGATATACCGAACTAACCGATTCGTACCGAACTATGTCGATTCGTATCGAATTCTACCGATGTATACCGAACTATCCATTATACCAATCTTAATGTTTATATCATAGACTTATAGATTCATATTTATCTAATAAACTAACCGTATTCACATTATTTATTTATTATTAGACATTTTGATAGTTTTTTGAGATGTTGAATGTAATTTGTCTGGGATGTGTTTTATGTTCTGTATCAGCATGTTCTACTGATTATCTTAGACATTTTTGTTGAATGAGATTTGCATGTTTTCTACATCGACATGTTTTGTTTCATGGCAGGTTGTTTTTCGGTATACCGTTTGCTTCGCTATAATGTTATATTTTTTGTATACCGCATATTTTGGTATGCCGTCTGTTTCAATATACCTAAAATTTTGGTATGCCGGAATGCGGTACGGTATACCGAAAGAGCGGTATAGAGATGTTTATACCGAACTACGGTATACTAAAATTATCGGTACGACAACGATATGCATTTTTCCATACCGAACATTTTCGGTAGGGTATGCGATATGGGAAAAATCTTATGATATACCATACCGAACACCCCTTGTTGCAATTCAAAAATATAGCAGTTGGAAATCAACACCCTAGATTAAGCTACGGTAAGGAGCATTTGGTTCGAAGTTTGAAATCAGATATAAGTTAAAAATTATTTATTTTGATATAAAAAAGACTATTCATTTCAATGTATATGTTTAATTTGAGGCTTTAGGTTCGGAATCATATAATACTTGATGTTAGGTTTACGCGTTCTTTCGAAGTGAAACATCATAAATTTTCAATTCTAAGTTAATTTATACATAAAATATACAAAATAATAATATAAATAAGATATTTTAATTTGTACGAATTATATATATAATTAATTAATATAAAATATAATTTGGAATATGAATATATAATTATATAAATTATATAATATAATATAAATTATAAACAATATTTATTTTAAATCATCAAATAATATACTGTATATTTTTTTTTTTTTGTGGGGGACGTGGATGCATTTTCCAAAAAAAAAAATCAAATTTGGAGTTTCATTAAAATAAACCTAATATTTGGGGATTGAGAATTACAATTTTTTTTTGTTTTATCATTCTAAAATACCAAACATTTTATACGAGATTGATACCGATACCTAATTTCAGATTTTTTTACCAAACGAAACCTAAAATAATTGGAAACTGCATCGAAATCGCATTTCTGGAACCACGATAGGCGGACTAGAACCGGAACTGTCTACCTCTAAGTCAAAGGCCATTCGAATTCAAAAATAGTTCAGTTAAAATAATAGAATTACAAAGTAGATAGGTAGACTGCTTAATTAACACTAGAATTACAATGTTATTCGCATATCTAATTACTTGTATGGGACGGTTTTACGTAATATTAAAATAATATATCTTTAAAAGTAAGACACCATTATTTACATAAAAAGTTATGTTTCCACTCTTGTAAATTTCAGTGTTTAGAAGATATATTTGTTACACTCGTCATTGCATTCAAAAATTCAAATCATACATTAATTAAACAACATATTGCATGCATTACGGCACAATATTATTCCACGATGGGAAAAAAATAAAAATTAATTGAAGCAGATTGAAAAACAGCCAGCCCAATATCTGATTGAGGTTTATGCGTTTAATTGCACAAATTTTCTTTAAAAAACAAATTAAGATTGATAAAATTGCACATCATATTTTCTGGAGACTGCCAGTTTAAAAACCTTAAGATTAAGGATTAATGATATTGTTGTTTTGTTGTTTTGTTTTTAGTATAAGGAATTCATTCGTAAGTCGACATTGATTTAAGTTAGGGTTGGTTTTACGGTAGATAATATGTATATGGAATTATGAAAGAGTAAATTCCAAATTAATACTTTTGCAAAGTTTGATGGAAACAATTTAAATTATTTTAATTTGTTGAAACATTACAGTTGTTTCTTTAATAAATGCACGAGGATCATTATATCACCTAAGGAATAATATAAAACTTATAATACCTTCTTCCTTGCTAGGATATTGCTACGTGTTTACTATTGATTAAAAAAGTTTCAAACTAATAGAGTAGTTGTGGAAATGTTGGACCATTACATGTATACATTACGAATCCCGTCATGCATAATACACTTTTAAGCATAAACAAATCATCACGTAGGAGTGTCGATGGACTAATTTTAGGATCATTAGCATTTAAATATACTTTATTTGATCGGGCCATGGTTTTGCATAAGAATTTAAAATACACGATTTTTTAATTTGTAAAATTCCTACACGTAAAAAAATAATTCCGAAGTTGAGTCTGGTGTGGGGTAGGAATATCTCACGTTGACAAGTTGATTGGCTATAAAAATAACATTGTTTACTATTTAAATAATCAACTTTATTTTTTGTGTCAAAATGATATTTTTTTTATAGAAAATTTCATCAATATACAAATTTCAACAAAGTGACTCAGTGTTACACTTGCGATAGAATTACAGTTAACGTATTTTGACTGTTTTAAATTTATTGTACGTAGCGATTCTACATTAAAAACAAAAAAATCGTACGCCATAAAAACAAAAAAATCGTACGCCATTAATAATTGGAGTAAATCAAATCAAATCAAATGTAGAAGTAACAAGGTGGAAAAACGAGAGAGCAGTCATGATTGACGTCTCGTGACTCTCGTCTCTCTCGAGATTATCCAATTGTTTTTTTTTTGGCCTCAGTAGGAAATGAAGAGTAAGAACGAGGCATGTCACATCAACTCTGTTGATTAACAAGCTCTGATTTATCAATCATGGAAAAGGAAGAGAGGAGATCTTCATGATGAAAGAGATCAACATGCATGCAACCAGCAACAAAAGTAGAATGAATAGTAGATTTGAAGAAATGAGAATTCTTTATATTGATAAATGAAATTTTGTGTATTGTATTCTGTACATAATCGAGCTCATTCTAGTCCTATATATAAAGCTATGTTTCAACTAATTACAACTTGTTATAACAAACAAAAACTAACTATAAGTGGTTGTAGCTAATCATAACAGATCCATAACTGATCTCAACCTCCATAACTGATCTTAACCTACAACTAGCCGTTAGGTGTAAATGGTTGAGTGCAGTTTGTTTCTCTTGTTGATCTGTCTGCTGAGCTGTCTGATGACTTGGATGCCGACTTGGATGCTGAGTTGGAATATGAATCTGAACAGCCCCCCTCAAGTTGAGAATACAAATTGTGTATTCTCAACTTGGAGATGAGAAATTCGAATTGTGAACGGCCAAGAGCTTTAGTTAAAAGATCAGCTGATTGGTGACATATAATAGGTGAAGTCTGTTATTAGACAGACAGTCTCTGATGTAGTGACAATCTATCTCGATATGTTTAGTCCTTTCATGGTGAACGGGGTTTGAAGCAAGGGCCAGAGCTGATTTGCTGTCAGTGTAAAGAGAAGGAGCTGGTAGTGGACAACCGAAGTCTCTGAATATTTGAAGTAGCCACATAATTTCAGAAGTAGCTGCAGCAACAACTCTGTATTCAGCTTCTGCTGAGCTACGAGAGATTGTGTTCTGTTTCTTTGATTTCCATGAGATAAGAGAATCACCTAGGAACATGCAGTATCCAATGATAGACCATCGAGTATCCACACAAGAAGCCCAATCAGAATCACTAAATCCTTTAAGAGTGACTGATGATGTAGAAGAATAGAAGAGGCCCTGGCCAATTGTCCCTTTTAAGTACCTTAAAACACGATGTGCTGCATTGAGGTGTGTGAGACCAGGTTTGTTCATGAACTGAGCCAGGGAGTGTACAACATAGCTGAGCTCAAGTCTTGTAATAGTGAGGTACATTAACCTCCCAATGAGCCTGCGGTATGGAGTAGGATCACTTAGATAATGATTGTTGTCCATGGGAAATTTTGATGGTTTGCAATCAGTGTAGCCTTCCTCCTGTAGTAGATCTAAGACATACTTTCTCTGGCATAAAGAGATGTCAGTTGAATTTCTGGCAATTTCAATCCCAAGGAAAAACTTCAAGGAGCCGAGGTCCTTGATTTTAAAGGAGTTGTCAAGGAACTTCTTTACTTTCTGAACTTGATCCAGATTGTTGCTTGCTACTATAATGTCATCAACATAAACAAGCAGGATCAAAGTTGTAGAGGAATTGTTCATGGTGAACAAGGCAGAATCAGACTTAGATTGGATAAAACCATAAGAGATCAATGACTCAGATAACTTTGAGAACCACTGTCGGCTAGCCTGTTTAAGGCCTTATAGGCTCTTTAGTAATCTGCATACTTGGTTAGGCTTAGTAACATAGCCAGGGGGAGGTGTCATGTACACTTCTTCATGTAGGTCTCCATGTAAAAACGCATTGTTGACATCAAGTTGCTCCAGGAACCAGCCTTTGCATGCAGAAAGAGCAATGAGGCTGCGGACAGTGGTAAGTTTGGCTACAGGGGAAAAAGTATCTTCATAGTCAATTCCTTCTTGCTGTGTGTAACCTTTGGCTACAAGTCTTGCTTTGTGTCTTTCAACACTCCCATCTGCATGAAACTTCACTTTGTATACCCATTTGCAGCCAATGGCTTTCTTACCATAGGGAGGTTAGTGAGGAGTCAAGTTCCATTTGCCTCTAAAGCAGAGATTTCAGTGGCCATAGCCTTTTTCCAATGATCATGAGATGCATCTTGAGTGTATGTTTTAGGCTCATAGGTGTTGGATAATGTGAGGGAGAAGGCTTTATGTTTATGTGAAAAGAGGGAATAAGAAATGTATTTATGGAGAGGGTGTAGAGATTTACCTGACCTTGCAGAACAAGAAGATTTGGCAGGTTGAGCTGAACTTTTCTTTGACATGTCACAAGCATAATATCTTAGATATGAAGGAGGATGTTTAGCTCTTGTGCTTTGTCTTGGAGGAGCAGTGGGATTCAGAGGTACAGTGGAAGAGATTGTAATGGCCTTAGAGGATTGATTTAGGGGTGGGACAGATTCAGAAGGGGTAAGTGTTGATGGGAACAATGGAGCAGGTAGGGAAGTGGATGCTGAGTTGGGATTCAGAACTGAATCAGAAGATTTATAAGGAAAGATGTGCTCATGAAAGGTCACATCTCTAAAAGTGAAGAAGGAACAAGAATCAAGGTCATACAATTTGTATCCCTTAGAACAGTTGGAGTAGCCTACCATTATACATTTTCTGGCTCGAGGAGCAAACTTATGTTTATGGCCTATTAGATTTGCTGAAAAACATAGGCAGCCAAAAACCTTGAGAAAAGACTATTCAGGTGGATTAGAATGGAGGACTTCAAAAGGGTTTTGTTTGCTAAAGCTGAAGTAGGTAATCTATTCAAGATGTATGCTGCAGTAAGTAAAGCTTCACCCCCAGAAGGTTAAAGGTAATTGGGCTTGAAAAATAAGAGCTCGGGCTATATTAAGAAGTGATTGATGTTTTCTTTCAACTACACCGTTTTGTTGGGGTGTGTATACACAGGAAGTTTGATGGACAATGCCATTTTTAGAGTAGAATTCAGGAAGAAGAAATTCAGATCCATTATCTGATCTGGTTATTTTAACAGAAGCTGAAAATTGTGTTTTAACAAATGAGTGAAATGAGTAAAGATGACTAGCTGTTTCAGATTTAGCTTGCATTAGGCAACACCAAGTGGTTCTAGTATAGTCATCTACAATAGTAAGGAAGTACTGATTATTAGAATGTGTGGGAACTGAGAAGGGGCCCCAAATATCACAATGAAGCAATTCAAAGGGAGCTTTAGTTTTGATAGAACTATGGGGAACGGGAAGTCTATGAAATCTAGCTAATGGACATATAGTGCAGTCTTTATTGTAAACATCAGAGGTGATGTTTATTTTCTGTTTTATCAGACTAAGTGTAGAATCTGCTACATATCCTAAGCGTTGGTGCCATAATGTTGAGCTATTACTTGAGTTGGCAGATGCAGAAGATGGGATGACAGAGACAGAACTTGATAGAGGATTTGGTTGAATAAGAAATAATCCTTGTGACAGTCTAGCAATGCCAATCTTCTTGTCCTTGACAAGGTCCTGAATCAAGCAACAGTCATCATGAAGAATGAGTGTTAGTTTAGATTCTTGTATAAGTTTGCCAACTGATATGAGATTTACCTTGAAGGAGGGTATATAAAGAACATTAGGCAAAGTTAATCTATCATTTATACGTGCTTCTCCAATATGAGTGACAGGAAGTTGTGTTTCATTAGGTAAAGTGACAAACATTCCAGAAACAGGTGAGGGATTTATCAGAATAGAAAAATCTGAGACCATATGATCAGTGGCACCAGTATCAAGAATCCAAGTTAGGGGATGAAAAGAAGTGGAGAAGCAATTTATGTGTGCTGAAAAACTACAGAACTTGGTACCTGTTTGTTCAGAGGAAGACAGAGTATTTGAAGATTGAGATAGGTTCTGTATTAGGCTTAGTAAGTGAGAATGCTGATCACTGGATAGACTGGAACTTGCTCCATCATTAACTCCTTGTTGGGCAGAAGCCATATGTGCAGCAGCTGGGTAATTTGAACCAGTTCTTGGTTTGAATTTGTAGCCAGGAGGGTAGCCGTAGAGCTTGTAGCATTTGTCTTTCAAATGTCCAGATATTCCACAATGAGAGCAAGTCGGTTTGTCTTTCTTGGCTGCATTATTAGGAAAGCCAAGTAGTTTGAAACATTTGTCCCTTGTATGGCCAGAATTGCCACAATGAGTGCAGAGTAGTTTAGATCCTCCAGATCCATAGCAAGCCATTACATTATCAGATAGAGGCTTATTTTCAGAAGAGAACTGCTGAGTAATCATGGCCATAGACTCGAGCTGACCAGTGTTAGGAGCATGTCCTATCATCCTTTGTTTTTCATCTTGAGCGATAAGATTGTAGATCTGATTTAAACTTGGGAAATGTTTCATCATCAGGATTTGACTATGGATGGATGAGTAAACTTCATTTAGACTCATAAGAAATTTGAGTGTTATATTCTGTTATGTCTGCTCAGCAACTAAGGCTAAGCAGTTACATGTACAAGCCTTCATAACTCCACAAGTGCATTTAGGTATGGGATTAAACTGATGAAATTCCTTCCATAGGCCATCCAATTTGTTAAAGTACTGAGTTATGGAAAGATTACCTTGCACCGTAGTGTATATTTCCTTCTGAAGTTCAAAGACTCTAGCATAATTTCCTTGTGAATAGCGTTCTGTCAAAATTCTCCACATGTCAGCAGCTGAATCTGCATATAATATGCATGGAGATATCTCCTTTGCGCAAGAGTTTAGGATCCATGATTGTATCAGTAGATCACATCTTTGCCAAGCTGCATAATCCGCATGTGCAGCAGTAGGTATTTGTGTCACTTGGGCTGGAGTTGGTAGAACCATGTGTAGCTTATTTTTAGCACCAAGTGTAATTCGCATTGAACGGCTCCATGACTGAAAATTGGCTCCATTTAGTGGAGGATTGACAAGCACATCTCCAGGTGCTTCACCTTGATGAACATAGTAAAGACTATGTATGTCTTCTGCAGCCATTGAAAATTAAAGAAGCAGAAACAGAGGAGAAGGTAATTTTGAAGAGAAGGTATGGAGATCTGGTTTATGGATGAACTACAAGAAACGCTCTGATACCATGTTGATTAACAAGCTCTGATCTATCAATCATGGAAAAGGAAGAGAGGAGATCTTCATGATGAAGGAGATCAACATGCATGCAACCATGCAGCAACAAAAGTAGAATGAATAGTAGATTTGAAGAAATGAGAATTCTGTATATTGATGAATGAAATTTTGTGTATTGTATTCTGTACATAATCAAGCTCATTCTAGTCCTATATATACAACTATGCTTCAACTGATTACAATTTTTCACTACAAGATTCTGCCGAATTGCCGACGGAAAAATCCGTCGGGAAAACATAAATATCCGTCGGAATATTACAGCCCCGACGGATTTCCTAGCGGAAAAATTCCGTCTGGGCCTGGGCGTCGGTAAAAATTTGCCGACGGAATTTAATGTCCGTCGGAATATGCCGACGAAATTACCGACGAAATATTCGTCGAGAATGGCACGTCGTCAAAAACGTCGGCATCCCTTTGCAGACAGAATGCCGACGAAAACAGTCCGTCGACATTCCCGACGAAAACCATTCTGTCGGCATATTATAGTAGTTGAGGACATAATGTTTTTAGAAAATCCGTCGGTAAATCCGTCGGCAATTTTAGCTAGTTCCGTCGGTAAATCCGTCGGGAACTTATATTTTTTTACTTATTTATTTATTTATTCCGTTGGGAAATCTGTCGGGAAATTATAATTTTTTACTTATTTATTTATTTATTCCGTCGGTAAATCCGTAGGCAAATTACAAAAATTTCTACAGCCAGTACCTCCATTAATCACCACATTTTTCCTGAAGGCCTTCTTGTTTCTTCGGAATTGGTGATCACGTGGCAAAAACTTTCTATGGTTGTCGAACCATGACTGTTTACCGCTCTTATCAAGATAAAAAGAATTAGACTCATCCATGCAGTGTGGACATGCTAACCTCCCTGCTGTACTCCACCCCGACAACATAGAGTATGCCGGGAAGTCACTAATGGTCCACAACAAGGCTGCACGCATCTGAAAGTTTTGTTTTTTTGACACGTCAAATGTTGTCACGTCAACTCTTTTAATTAACAAGCTCTGATCTATCAATCATGGAAAAGGAAGAGAGGAGATCTTCATGATGAAGGAGATCAACATGCATGCAACCATGCAGCAACAAAAGTAGAATGAATAGTAGATTTGAAGAAATGAGAATTTTGTATATTGTATTGTGTATTGTATTCTGTACATAATCGAGCTCATTCTAGTCCTATATATACAGCTATGTTTCAACTGATTACAACTTGTTATAACAAACAAAAACTAACTATAAGTGGTTGTAGCTAATCATAACAGATCCATAACTGATCTCAACCTCCATAACTGATCTTAACCTCCAACTAGCCGTTAGGTGTAAATGGTTGAGTGCAGTTTGTTTCTTCTCTTGTTGAGCTGTCTACTGAGCTGTCTGATGACTTGGATGTCGACTTGGATGCTGAGTTGGAATATGAATCTGAACAAACTCTCAAAACCCGTGTCTCTCTCGTCCTCAGTCGGATTTCTTACTTCTTTGTCTCTGACTTGATATCGGTTTCCATTTAGTCATGTCCCTCGTGAAAATATTTGGAATTTTGATGATTGTTAGTGTTTTCTTGGTTTCTTGATGGCTTTCAGTGTTGATGGTTTTGGCTACAGAGACAGCTAAATACGTATTCCCGAATGGGAGGTTCGAGAGCAGAAGTTTTGAGGAAGCCTTCTAATTTAATTCTAGCCCAATTTATAATTTGGTTTTCTTGATTGATTGAAGTCCCGGATCTTGATACGGGGGACTTAAGGTTGTGAGGTGAGATGGACAGTATCAAATAACTCAAGTTGATGTATGAATTTTTTTTCGTATTATGCTGTATTTATAGCTATTTAATTTATTTTGTTACGCAATCATGTTAAAATTTATGGCCATTTAATTTGATGCAAATCTTGTTGAATATGTATTGTTATGCATGTTTTGATAAATTCGTAAGTGGATGATATACTCTTTTTGTTTATTGGTGATTTGGTTAAAAGTAGTGAATTTTTTCAATTGATATGTGACGAGTTTAATGCAATCTTGTATTTGTTTCAGTTGAAATTCGCACGTTTGTCAACAGTCGTTTTGTCTGAGTTTCTCTTAATTTTGCTTTTGGTGATCATTCCTTCTCCAACTCTCTGCATTTTTGTTCTCCTTGAATTGGAGCAGTCTTTACTTTATTGCTTGGGAAGTATGGATTCCATTTTGCTGGTGCTACTCAATCTTTCAATCTGTTGGTGAGGTAGTTAAAATCTTGGAACTAAACTGAATGATTAGGCGAGATACTCTTACCAGCTTAATATGAAAACCTTTGTTAGTGTTGTCATTTCTGTTCTCCTAGTTAAATTCATAATATTAGTGAGAAGCTAATGGAGATGACTACCAGTTTTTACTCCAAGCCCCAGATAACCAGAAGTCTTCATAACTGAATACTGAAACTGAAGCATTGTTTATTGTCTTAACTCTGAGACCAACTTGGTTATGATTGGCTTCCATTAATGTGGAAGATCAAGATGAGTGGAAGATATCCTTCCTCATGCTCTCAAACTTACCTCTGTCGAAGCATTCATCTGTGACTATTAAAGATGTTAGTTTACCAATTTCAGTCGTCGTAATGGAGGTGGAGCGGGTGGCTCTCCGCGCTAAGAATGCTTGTATCCTGCATGACTAGCTCCACGCTCGTGTTGAACGGCAGAACCATTAATTTGGTTCCATTTCCGACCATGGTGTGTTGTTGGGCGGATTCCCGGTGTAGTTGAACCACCGGAGCGGATTAAAGGGGAAGTGCGGCGCGTATATGCCGCTGGACTGGCCGGTGAAATGGGCCTACAGGAGAGCCTTGTGGGTTGAATGAAAGATATGTTATTCACACTCGCCGCAAATCTAGTCCCATTGGGACCTTGACACGTGGCGTTGTTGTTGCACGGCTTCGTGCCTAACCCCACTGTTAGGAACTCGTTCGTCAATATACAAAATGGAAAGATCAGATCTACATATACAATGACTCAGACACCCTGAATACAAGGGTTCCAATCAGACCAGTATTTGACCCAATCTACACAATCGGCCAAGAGAGCTTGGTGGCACACCAATACAAGTTTCTACACACACACTCACAGATACAATCTCACAGAGAGAATGGAGAAGATATAAAATGTAGAAACACTCGGCTGCGCACGCAGAAGCCCCACCGAAGGAATGAGTTGCATCGCTATATATAGGTAGGGCAACATCAAAGGAGTGTAGGGAGATGGACTGGGCCGCACAAAAGCTAACAGGCCAGACTGAGAATTGGGTTGGGCCTAAGTAATTTAACAATCTCCACCTTAGGCCCAACAGTGGTGTGCGTTGGGTAGACCAAGGAGGATAACCCACAGGAACTGGTGTCATCATCGCCAAGTAGCCGGCCTCACCATATTCATCACTCCAGGACCCTGCAAAGAAGAAAGCAGAAGCACAACAGGCAAACAAAAAACCAGAAAGAAAAACAGAAACATATCATCAAAGATTGAGGTAAGAGGCATGTGAACTAACCAATGTAAAGATTCAAAATATTCAGACATGTAGACAATGCCCTTATCAACAATATCCCTAGTGAAGTGAAACCTAACATTAATATGTTTTGTTCTATCATGAAAAACAGGGTTTTTACACAGTTGAATAGCAGGTTGACTATCTGAAAATAAGGTTACATCTTGACTTAGGTAACCAATTTCAGATAAAAGACCCAGTTGGTCCCGTGAGTGAGTTCAGGTGTAGAGGGGGGGGGGTGAATACACCTGAATCCAAATTTCTCAACTTTCGAACACGAACAGTCCTATTCAGGAAGGTGCCATACTGAAATAGTTCAGCAGACCAGACAACTGTTCGGAATCGTGTTAAAGGCTAAAAGAGTACTGACTCAACTGAGATCTGCTAACTGACTAGGTCAGAATTCAGTATCGATCAGTGAGAGTTCAGTGTGCGGAATTGTGTAGGCCCAAATCAGTTTTAATGAGAAAAACGTTTTATGCAAGTCTCAGTTCAGTAGATAAGAAGTTCAGAATACTGAGATAGTTAAATCGATTTTAAATATGATGTTCAGTATGCACAGTAAAATCAATGAAGCAGTAAGTAAACGACACAGATATTTTTAAAGTGGTTCGGATATCAACAATCCTACGTCCACTGTCCTGATAGATCAGGAGGCTATTTATTATACTGAGTTAGTCTCAGTCAGCTTGTACACTGGACAAAGCCGTGGCTTGGGGATTATACTGAGCAAGTCCCAGTTTACAATTCTATCAAACTTTAAGTGTTTGACAAACTTCTCCAACAATGAAGGAGTCCTTATACAATAAGGATTGGGTTCAAATGTGAACTCCTTCGTCTAAGCTATGGATATAACAAGTGAGCTTAGGGTTAGAGGGATAAGGAACGAGAATGTAGCTATCTAGAGCGACGAACAGCTGAGGGTTTAGCTATAGGTTCGTGTCAGTCGCTTGGATACTAGAAGCTTATGTCGGTTCAGCTTGGTTCCTTTTGAGCTGGATGTAGTCTTTCGCCGGAGATAACTCGGTTGATTCTTGCGGAAGACTTAGTCGTTAATTTCGCTCGTTTAAATGCTCTGTGCGTTTCTTGCTTCGCGTTCTTGTGTTGGTTCTAGGTGTTCTGGGGTTAGCTTCAAATCTTGAATGATCCCTCTATTTATAGAGTGGAGAGAAGAATAGATCCGTTGGAGACGATCTTCTTCTTTTTCCCTCTTTTGCGGTAGCAAACGGCTCTTTTGTAGTAGGTACAGTGTCCTTTCCCTCCTTTTACGGAAATATGTTGACTGTAGCTTTAGTAGGTGAGACGACACGTGTATGCTTGTCATTCGTCGAGGTGGATGTGGTGGTTGAGACAGAACAAACTTCGAGGCAACTGAAGTTGACTTCTCTCTTCCTCGTACTTGACAATACTGATAGCTTATCAAAAGATTCGGAACGGTTCGGAAGATCGTCGGCCGATCTTGAGTCCGATTTTGTATTCGATAGATAGACAGTGAGAAAAGTCTGCGAAAATCAGCTACGAGTCCAATGAACTACTCTGCCGAGTTCGGTTCAACCGACTCTCTCGATATCTTTGCTCTCGCTGAGTCCAGTATTCACTGAGTCTTCTACACTGGTGCTGAGGCTGATGAGCTACTGAGCGCCTTGACCAGAGCAGAGTGTCTACTGAGTCTGAAACCTCAGAGACAAATACGAATACAAAGGAATGGTTCACCAATCAACTATGTTAAACACTAACTTACTCAGAAACAGAGCTCCTTACAAATATTACAAGTAGGATCAGTGGAGTTGTCTGGTAAGTGCTAGACTACTGAGGGAGACAGAGCAGAACAATTTCCCCCTTTACAATAATTTCCCCTAAGAGAAATAGAAACTCTATGAAAGTCTAGTCTATCAGAGATCTAACCGAGCAAAAACTGACAAGTAAATAAACAAAGTGTGTGTGTGTCAGTAATCACTTCAGTGATTCTGAGTGTTAAAGCATAAAGCAAACATGGCTATTTAGACAACAAGTAGTTGTCAGAACCAAAAGAAGATTTGTATAAATATAAGAGAAATTCAGTACAGATACAATCTTGCTATGCTAAGAGAATGAGCAAAAAAATCTAAGGAGGAGGGCCACTGAACTTCTTGATTCTGTCCATGAACTCTTGAGTCTGATCTTCAGGGAGCGGCACTCCATACATCCTGTATGTGATCTTCCTTAGCTTCAGAAATTCTGCAAAATCAGCAGGCTCATCTTCAGCAAGTTCTTTCTTCGCTGCTGCATGCTTCACTTCCGCTTCAATCGTACCATAGTGTACTGAGTCATCCTGTCTTCTCGGTGGAGGTATGATTCTGGGTCCCGGAACACTGACTTCTATACCTTCAGATATGGCTTTGTCGAGGTATGGGTAGAGTTCGGGTTCGATAGCGAACATCCATTCCATGTAAGCTTCAATCCTTGTCACCGATGGACGGAACCTCCAAAAATAGTTCCTCTTGATGAACTCAATTTTCGCATTTTCCCATCTTTGATTGAGTCGAGCCGGTATCCATTCATCTCGTTCTTGGCCATCTTTGAAATTTCGAGTCGTAGGCTTCCCGAATTTCTCGTATCTATATGGAATATCGGCTTTAGAGGGCACTCTCGGCTGGCCTCCTCTTCGATCCTTTTCATCATAGCTTCAAGGTCCGCCTTCCAAATTCGTCTCTGCGGCTGAATCATGTCTTGCCTCCTCGCCTCCGTATAGATATCCGTTCATCGATCAAATATGGCTTCGATTTCTTCTCCTTGTGTATCGGTGGCTTGCCGAGGGGCTTCTTCGATTCGGCGGGGTACTAGATCTAGATTTGGATGTACCACGCCTTTCGGTACTCTTCTTCGCTTTGCTCCTTTTCCTTTTCTCTGTCCTCTTCATACGTTATGATGAGCTTTCTCGGAGGCGATCTAGCGGTTTGTTGGATATGAGTCGGTAGATTGATACTCACCGTGTTCTAGGGTTAAAAGAAATTGGGGGAAATCATAGTAGTACTATGGAATTGAAGATCCCAAAACCGAGCCGATATCGGTAGATTAGTGTGTCGATAGGATTAGGCGATGTATAGGTTAGACGTGATGTAATGCTTATTATTTTTGTCTAAGTCCCGTACGGGGTAGTTGTTGAACCGATCTTCATCGAAGATACTTTTCGAACCCCACGTCATCGGTGTAATCGCTTGCATTCTTCGTCGGCGGTCGATATCAAACTCGGTTGAAGATCCCGCATCAGTGGCCCCGGACCTCGGTAGAAGCATTCTCTACAAGGCGATGGTCATCGGTAGAAGAACCAGGTGCAAGCGGTATACCTTCGCGATCGACCAACCGACTATCGAAGCTCACTTTATCGGTCGACGACTCGGCCGAAGAAGACAGACTTTCGAGTACTTCGTATCCGACGAAAAGTGACCCGGCAGACTTAAAGTCCCTTCAAATGTTCGGCGAGAAGACATACGAGGTAGTTTGAACGGTCAACTCGACACTCACCAACTACAAACCTCGACCAATGAGAAGCCGACAACGCTTACCTACTCTACACGGTAAAGCTTTGCTCTCATGAACGGTGCATTAAGCGCCTGCTTTGCAACAAAGTTGAATAGTGGCCGTTTTCTTTGGACGCTTGTGACACGTGGCATCGTCGTCTCCAACGGACATATGTCACAACTCACAACTATAAATAGAGAAGGATTTGAAGATTTCAAGAAGAGGAATATACGCGAAATCAAGGGATATCATTCAAGCTCACAACGCTCTAGAACCTTCAAGCTTATCCGAGAGACGAACTAGTTTTCATAGAACACTTCTTGTAGTTCATCTCTCTAGAGCACTTTGATCCCTATCTTCTCTAGACTAAGCTCATTGCTAGATTCATAGCTTAGATCCGAAGGAGTTCACATTTAGTGAATTGTTCTTGTTGTAAGAACTCCTTCTCGGTTGGAGAATATTCCCTCCCTTCTAAACTTAGGTTTGGATTGTAAAGTCGCTAAGGACTATAACTTAGAGGGAACCGTCCAAGTGCACGTATCCCTGCTGAGGCTTGCTCGAGAATAATCAACAAGTTCTCTCGCCTTGTTCGGGACCGTGGACGTAGGATCTTGCGTATCCGAACCACGTTAAATCGCTTGTGTTCATTTACTTGTTTTATTGCATTGCATTCAACCGACTTGAAAATCATAAGTTTGCATAAAACGTATTTTATAAAGTGCACGACCAAAAGATTTAACTTGAGAAAACGCGTTTTCAAAAGAGACGACTCCGGGCCTAACACTTATCCGCACTACGGTCTCCGACCGAGTTTCGTAATACCGACATCGGTCGGTAGAAGAGCTCGAAGGCCGACTCACTTTGACCCCAGTGATCGAAGGCTTACTTGGCACTCGTTCATCGATTGCAAACATCGGCTTCAGCGACCTTCACCGAGAAAAAGAAACGAGCTCGGTGTATTCACCCCCCCCCCTCTACACCGACTTTTCGTCTCCGGACCAACAATTGGTATCGAGCATTCGGTGTTCAACCGATCGCCGGTTACGAAATCTTGGTCCTCTCGAACCGATCCCGAAAACCGTTTTCACTTTGCATAAGCATCTTTTCGGCATCCCTATACTCTTACTCTTACAATGTCCGATATGTCGGTATTAGGATGGTGCCGATGTTCTCAATAGAGAACTACACGGTATGGCGCGTACGTATGGAGGCACACCTAACGTCACTCCATGACAAGCATGTCGAGATGTCCTAGAGTCGGGACCGATCATTCCCATGATCGACGGCGTAGTATTCTGCTGTTGGAGGAGGCGTGGGAGCACAAACCGGTGCTAAGGTTCCCAAAGACAAATCTGCCTTCACGCTCGAAGAAAAGAAGTTGCACAACCTTGACCGAGTTGCACGTAATGCCATACCGACTACGCTCGGTGACTCACATCTCGGAAGGGTACAAGATTGCAAAACGGCGAAAGAGCTATGGGACGCCTTGGCATGCTGAGCCATGGAACCCCTCGAGATCAAAGAGAACAAGCTCGAGCTAGAGCTTCGAAGTTCGACGCCTTTGCAATGGAGCTCTACGAAACCATTGACGAGCCGAGTGTCGATTCACCAATCAAGTCAATGTTATCAATGGGTTGGGGAGGTCGTTCACCAACAAGGAGATGAACACCAAGATCTTGAGAGCGTTGCCCCGACGTAAGTGGCTTCCATTTGCTACTTATTTACGTCGCTCCGATCTAAATGCTCTAACTCCCGATGTTATAATTTCGAATTAAAATCGGAGGAATTCGAGCATAGCCTACCCCAAAAGTGCTTAAGCGCTCCAGGTGACACACGGTTCGACCACGCCTTCAAGGCAACGATCGGCAATACCGGAGCCAAGCCTATTTCCTCAAGCAAAGCCGTGGCCACATCGGTAGCAAAGTCTTACGAGACTTCGGCCCCGATCGGCTAGCACCGATGGCTCTCAAATATCGAGAGGGAAAAGGAGAGAGTCGAAAGGCGAGGAAATACAACCGAGATTCTTCCTCGGGTAAGAAAGATTATCATAAGAAAGAAGAATCTAATCCTTCTACTGAATGCGGGAAATCGGAGTCTGCGCCGGTCCATCTAAAGACTCAGTGGTAAGAGCAAAGCAGAACATCTACCTGCTACAACCGCAAGAAGGAGGGACACTATCGATACGATTGTCCCGAACTCTCGTGCTCAAAGAGCGAACGGCGAAGCCAGGAGAAAGAAGTTCGCCGAGAGACGGCAGCTATATAGCCGGAGAGATATCCGATAACTCAATTGAGGAGGATACATTCATGTATTCTTCGAAGACGAAGCCGCGTTCGTCGCAGTTGAGGTCGCAAAGACGGTTCTCGATGAGTCGGCCGAATCTTGTCGATGGCCGGAGAAAAGAGGCCGAGGTAAATTCTAAACGCATTATTACCTCTTCTTCACACAAGCACACAAGACACGTGCTCGGTCACGAGATGATCCTCTAGATGTGGTACAAGCCTACGACGACTGTTAGAGGAACAGATTCGGTGAGCGAGAGTTCAAGCAGAACCATCCAGGGAACTTGAACGGTAAAGGCCGAGAATCGAGACTTTCTTCGATTGTCGGGTCTCTTGAGTCAGTGGATCTAGTTGTGAGACTCAAGGAAGAGATTGAATCTCTTATGACTAAGTCTCGGCTTCAAGAGACTCGAGATCTCGGTTCGACCAAGGACAATTCCGAGAAAGAGACCGAAATAGCCAAGCTCGATCGAAGCTCACGGACGTGCGGGAATGACTATGACTTACTCGGAAGGAGTGACGAAGTCCGGAGAGGACCGATGACCGAACAATACACGGGAGCTAAGGAGAAGCTTGAAAGCATGCTTAGAGCACAACGGTCAACTTCCGTGAAAGAAGGTCTAGGCTATACCCACGAAGCTTCTACCTCCAAAAGCTCGAGCAACCCCGGGCGATAGGTTCGTCGGAGGAAAGGTGCAAGCTGCCGACACCACACCTCGGGCGAAAAACAAACGAGAAAATAATTACACCTCGGTCGAGTAGCAACAAGCGGTGACCAAAGGTTCCGGCCCCGGGACACCGCGATCAAATTCGGGGGAATCAAGAAGGTCGAATGGGCGAAACGATACAAGGAGCCATGTATGAGCACCCGGCACGGTACGGCTCGTACTACTATGAGCCCGGGGGTCGGGAGAAGCGTTAAGACTCGGAAGAAGAGAGCTCCTCGAACCCAAAATTATCAGCGAAAGTCGGTATCTCCAAGTCTCGTGGAGAAGAAAGGCGATAAGGTTCGAAGAAGAAGTCCTGGAACTTCTAAGGTCCCGAGACAGATCTCGGGTTCCGAAATCACCCACTAACCTGTAAGGACCCAATCGAACCAAAGGGTACCTAAAAATGCCTCTTTTTTGCGGGTGCATAAGGACCCGTGGATAGTGGACGGCGGTGCTCGAGACACATGACCTACCGGAAGAGCACGGTGACCAACTACGTACAAGAAGATGGTCCCGAGTGAATTCGGTGACAATTCCAAAGGCTACACAAGGGGATACGGAACGCCGAACATTGGGGCTCGCCACGCGTTCCAAGAGTAACATATGTTGAAGGACTTCAACATAATCTCCTTTCGATCGATCAATTCTTTGATAATCTTAATAGAGTAATCTTTGACGCCGGTTTACGTGATATTGTTGACAAATCTACGGGGAAAACGGTGTTATCGGGTTCGCGGAGGAAGAACATCTATGTTGCAAACCGGAATACCGCAGAACACGAGGCTTGCTTGCTTGCACGGACTAAATCGAGGTAACAAGTCGGTGGCTATGGCACAAGAGACTCAGCCACCCGAACTTCAAGACCATGAACAAGCTTGTCAAGAACTCTAAAGTCGGAGGACTCGCCCAACGAATCGTTTATCAAAGACGAAAATTGTGAAGCGTGCACGAAGGGAAAGCAAACAAAGAGTAGCAATCCACCTATTCCGTCACCTTCCACCGATGGAATCCTTCACCGGTACTTCACATGGACTTATTCGGGCCGGTCTCTCCGGTGACTATAAGAGGCAAGAAGTATGCCCTCGTCGTCATAGACGACTTCTCGAGATATACTTGGGTCATCTTCATCGCCAACAAATCGATGTTCGACCGAGTTACCTAATCTTCCGAAGAAACTCGGTGTGGAAAAGAACATCAAGATTAAGAAGATACGCTCGAGACGGAGGAACGAGTTTCTAAACTCGGTAGTTAAGACATACTTTGCGATAAAGAGGGAATTCAGCACGAGACATCAGTGCGCGCACCCCTCGGCGAGACGGACTTGCTGAACGTAAGAACAGAACTCTCAAAGAAGCGAGCAAGAACGCTCCTCGCAGATTCTCGGACTACCCTCAAAGTTTTGGGCCGATGCTACCGACACCGCCCTGTTACACTCGGGAATCGATCACTACGACACGAACAACACATGAAGACGCCATACGAACCGTGGAAAGGGAGAATTCCTTCTATTTCTCATTTTCATGTTTTCGGCTGTCCTTGCTTTATCCACAACAATGGGAAAGATCGGTTGAAGGTCTTTGATAGCAAATCTGATCAAGGAGTATTCTTAGGATACTCCCGAGTCGATAAAGCCTTCGAGTTTTTAACTATCGAACTCTTTGCGTGGAGGAAAGCCCTCATGTTGTTTTTGATGAATTTGTTACCGAGAACAGGGAAAGATACAAAGTCAAGTATCGAGGATGTCGGCGGCAAGCTACGGGATCTCGAACTAAATGACAAAGCTGAAAAGATCCAAGCATTGTTGGGATGATGAGTCGAGAAGATGAAGAAATTCGGACTCGGCCAACAAGCAATGTAGCTAACCTAGTTGATTCTATCGAACGGAATCAACAACGGGTAACTTCGGTCGATGAGGAAGCCCCCTGTGGTAACCGAGACCTCTACCGAGAATATAAACTCGGGGGGGAACCATTAATGTTCCCGAGTCGAATGCCCCCGAACCCGGAAACTCGGTAGATCCTAACCTTCTTACTGAATTACTACGGTCACAAAACAAGACTACTCGAAATGCCTAATACACCTACCGATGTGCGAAGTGGTATCGAAGAAGAAGCCCGACTCGGGCGTTCGTGGCTCGATGCTCATTCTTCGAGATCTTATCATTGGAGATCCATCAGCAACTATAAGGACGAGATCAAGATTAATTCAAGGAGAAAGCTCACTTTACTCTTGTTTTTACTCGTCTACGTAAGAACCTCGGTCGATAGAGGACGCACTTAAAGATGCTTGGCCGGGTCATTGCTATGCAAGAAGAGCTGAACCGGTTCGTCGAAATGAAGTTTGGGAGCTTGTCGACGAACTGAGACATCGGCACGTGATTGGAACTAAGTGGGTCTTCAAGAACAAGCGAGATGAAAACAACGTCATTGTCGAAATAAAGCTCGACTAGTTGCTAAAGGATACGATCGGGCGAGAGGGAATTGACTTTGATGAAACATTTGCTCCGGTCGCCGAGATTGGAAGCCATTCGTCTTTTCCTAGCTTATGCAACACATCGGAGATTTAAGGTATATCGAGATGGATGTGAAGTCGGCTTTTACGAACGGCGTGCCGAAGGAAGAAGTCTACGTGGAACAACCGCCCGGCTTTCGACAGGGGACATCAGTGTACGACTTAGGAAAGCTCAGTATGGGTTAAAACAAGCACCCGGGGCTTGGTATGATACCCTATCGACTTTCTACTTCGAAAGGTTTTCAAAAGGGGACGGTAGATCGCACCCTATTCGAAGCATAAAGTCGAGAAGATGACATTCTACTGGTGCAAATCTACGTGGACGACATCATTTTCGGCCGCGAAACGAAGTTATATGTCGGCGGTTCGAGAAGATGATGAAGGAGAAATTCGAGATGTCCATGATGGGAGAGATGAATTATTTCCTTGGATTTCAAGTAAAACAATCAGTGAAGGAATCTTCATCAATCAAGCCAAATACACTCGAGATCTTCTCAAAAGATTCGGCCGTGATTCCGAAGAAACCGGTCAAGATCCCCATGAACACGAACTTTAAAATCGATCTAGACAAAGAGGGAGCTTACGTTAACTCTACCGATTATAGAGCTATTATTGGTTCTTTACTTTATTTAACAGCTAGCCGACTCGACATAACTTATCTTTGTAGGTGTATGCGCAAGATTTCGAGCGAATCCCAAGCGAAGTCATCTAGACTCGGCGAAGAAGATTCTGCGATATCTAAGAGGAACACCCGATCTTTGGGTTATGGTATCCTGCGATGATAATCTAATGCCGACGGAGTTATTCCGATGTCGATTATGCGGGATGCGGGATAGATCGAAAATCAACTTCCGGAACATGTCGGTTCCTAGGCGAGCAAGGCGATATCGTGGTTTTCAAAGAAACAAGCACTCGTAGCTACGTCCACTACGGAAGCCGAGTACATGGCTGCAGGGGAAGTTGTTGTGCCCAGATCCTTTGGCTTCGACAACAATTGAGAGATTATGGTATAACTCGGGATGAAGTGCCCATCTACCGTGACTCCACCAAAGGTCAATAGCTATAACTCGAACCCGGTTCTACATACCGAGATGCAAGCACGTGGACATTCGACACCACTTCATCGAGAGACCATGTCGAAAAGAAGGACATCGGGATGGAGAAAATCCATACCGACAAGCAAAGGGCGATATACCGACCAAACCACTAGCTGAGAACAGGTTCAGAGAACTATCAGTTGAGCTAGGTCTGCTAGATCCTACTGAGACAAGTCAGTAGAAGCCGACTACTGATAATAATATACTTAACAACAATGTGTATCAGTATGGAATCAGCATGACAGGCCAAAAACTTAAGTCCAGTGACTCAGTTGGGAGATGCACACTGTACACAAGGGAGAACATGGTCATCAGCACAACCATCCTCCTGATAAATGATGGTAACCAGCTGATAAGTTCAGCTGAAGAGGTTTGCGTAGTATCGTTACTTAATTTGTTCAGAAGCATGCCGCATTTAATGCATCAGTCGCTTGCATTCAGTTGCCTAGGAGCATTTATTCCTTACCATTTATTATGTTTAAGGTTTGAGGAAAGGTCGGCGGGACTCCTCGCTCGAGTAATTAATGCTCTCTGTCGCGCATTTAATGCATGTCTTCTCCATTAGCTTTATTACGTATATCTATATTTTTGGCGGCTATTGTAATCATTCTTTTATAACATTTAATCTTAGCCGCCCCTTGATTTTGAAAGATTAAATTTGAACCGTGCGATTCAAACTAAAGATCAAACTCAATATACAAAATCTTTCATCTTCTATCAACTCCTCACTTTTCGCCATTCTCATATCTTAGAGCTTTTTCTTAGCGATTCAGTTTCCTTCCTTACATCCTCATTCTAACTGCATTGCTATATCTCTTCTCAAGCTCTATTTCACGGTAATGTATCAGATGTCTGCTAGCAACTACTAACTTACTCTATTTTCAAGTGCTAATATGTTGTTTTGCAGATTTCAATGACGAACGTTCAAACTCCGGACAACATTGAGGAGATTGTAGCCTCCGAGGATTCTGTTTGAACCTACCTTGGCCTTCCGCCAAGTGGAGATCTCTTTCCTTGAACCCGTGTTTGACGCTTTGGAGCGTTCGGGGTTGGAGATGCTTGGTTTCGAAGCACCCCCGTGCTTTTCTCCCTCGGCAATTCGTCGAAGTTTATTTCAACCGGAAATCTCTAGCGTCGGGAGGAGAGGAATCGTCCTTCTCTTATCGAAGGAAGTCGATCAAGATGAGTGGGAGTCATTGTTCTTACCTTCGATATTCAAGATGCTCTAGCTCTCTCTTTCGATCTTCCCAACTCCGGCATTTCTCCGATTGGATACAAGGAGAAGGAGATCAATGCATATGTGCGAAATTACGTGGACGCAAGGATGTGGCGTTCAAAACGGCTTTACCGAGGAATATGTTGCTACCTCGGTGCGAGAGGTCTAGCTTACGTGGTATCGCACATTCCGACAAGTTCAATGGATCATATGATCAACTTGTCCAAACCTAGGATTCGGTGATGATGGCAATAGACGATGGGGTTGAAGTGAACCGGGCCGAGTATTATACTACTCGAGATGAAGGCACGAGCTCGAAGTTCACCACATTACCCACTGGCGAGAGGAGGATAGCCGGTGTGGGTAAACTTCTATTCGGAACAAAGATGTACTGTTTCGATAGAATGCATAGTTCGAGGGAACTCAAATGTTGAGAACTCGGCCTTTGAGGACTCCAAGTACTTTGACAAGAAGTCTATCAAATTTATGACAAAGGCCGGAGCGAGAAAAGTCAATTGGCAAGGGGCCACTTTGAACCGAAGAGAGCGGCATCTCGCTCTGCCCCCAACCGTCCAAGTGCCAAAGAAGAGGAGGTTGGCTAAGAATCGACCTGCTGAGGTCACAGTGGCTCGGCGACTTACCATTATTGAGCCGGCTCCTCCTACTCAAGAGGAGCAACTACTCGATTCGAATCTTGGAATCGAGGGAGCGACGATCAAGGACAAAGTCCAAGTGATCAGCTACGAGGGAACAGAGTCCGACAAGAGGGAACCGTCACCCGAACCTCTACCGCTGAGTGGACAACAAGCGACACCACTCATTGCGTCTTGCTGCAGTCGAGATTCAGCTAGAGATACCGTAAATTGCTGAGCACGCAGATCCGGTTGAAATAGCGAGAAGGACAAGAGCTCGAGATGCTCTTAAGGTTTCTGCACCTTGGGACATTCTTATTGACTTTGCCAAATCCCAGCGGTCACCGGATGAGCTGCGACGGAGGAGCAAGAGCTCCAAGCCAAGATGGATTCGGAGAGCCAGCGATGTGGCGTCTTTCGAAGATTTGAGGGCCGCAATGCTCTATTTACTCGAGCTTGAGAGCTCCGACCGAAACAACTCCGCCCCCATCTCCACCTTCTGATAAAGGCGATAATGATGATCAAGATGAGGAGATGGATGGAAAACCCAAGGAAGCGGACCGGGGAGAATCTGCGAGAGGGACAAACTCCCCAAGAGAAGAGCCCAACACCACCCATAGTCACATCTCGGTGAGGCTACAACCGCTCCGAAGTACGGTAGGGAGCGATTGATCTCGTTCTACGAGCGAGGCTCGGAACCAGCTCTTATCGAGATACAACCCATCGGTTCCGTGTCCTCACGTTACGTCAATAGGGCTATCAAACGCCAAGGTGAGAAAAATCGACTCCTAGCCAAAGATGTTCATTTCAAATGGGAGAAGTACACCAAGGCTCGAACGAAGCTCTAAGTAAGTTGGCCGCCGACATCTCCACCCCCTAAAGAGGCTTCTCGGCCCGATTTCAAGGAGATAGTTGAGCGAGGCCCTAAGTGCTCAAAAGGCCGATTTATCGGCACGAGTCGGCGGCTGCTTGCCGCTCGGCATAAAACTTTCTCGGAGCAGTGACTCAAGCGATGAAAACAATTCAAGGCTTCATTGATGAGAGAAACAAGATAGCAACCACCTCTCTTCAAACGGCCATCAAGCAACAGTGAGGCTTTAAAAGCCATTCGTAAAGAAATGACGTAATCAAATGATCAAGCTCTGCTTAGAAACTCCGTCGAGAGTCGGCCGCTCGATTGAAGAAATCTAGAGCCGATCGGGAGAAAGACCGGGAAAACTACTGCAACTTGGTCGGTGATTTTGATGACACGATTACCCGGATCAAAGATTACGCACAATCCGGAGCGGGGACGTAAAAGCTATCCGCACCTCCCTCGGCGAATATTGCCGATGCCAAAAAGGGGGAAGATATTGTAAAAGATGAACCCGATATGGATACGGTGACGTCCGGATCCTTGAGGGACAGAGCTCGGGAGGCGGGACCCTCCTCGCCAGCCAGAGCCCTCGGCCGCAGAGATTCGGGGGAACAGGCTCGGAGGCGGGACCAACTAATCGAAAGGTACATCTACCGAGGTCCTTCTCCTTGATTTCCCACTACAAGCCACCCCCATCTCCTCTTCAGTGTGCACATAGACGAAATCGCTCAATTCCTTGAAGAGCCACCGAAGAAGAAGAGTCTCAAAAGCCGCCGCAGAGGGTCGGGGAAGGAAATCGCTACTCGAATCCTCTACTCCTTCCTCCCCGATCAAGAAGTTTAAATCAAAAGCGGAGCAAGAGGCATTCGACCTCGAGAATAGCCCAAGAGCTGCAAGACAAGGCTGGACCGGGAGCGTCGGCTAGAGGAGGCGGTGAAGCGGCGAAAAGCCTAAGGGCAAAGGCGTCGGGGGCAAAGGAAAGAGAAAGGTCATTAATACGGTCGAAGAGCAAAAGAAGAAAGCCCAAGAAGAATTTGCTAAGGCTCTTCCGATCGAAATCAAAGCTACTTGCTCGAGTATTCCCATATCTACTCTTACACCCGAGCGGATAGCGTAAGATCAAACGACACGGGAGGCGACGCTGCAAGGACCGAGTCTCGAGACGAGGAGACACTAGAGCAGCCGCTCTCCGTGAGAAGAAAAGGATGGCTAACTCCGGCAAGAATGAAAAGCCTTATCCGATAAACCAGCGGCCGATCCAAGAAGGCGGATCCCGAGAGGATCTAAGTTCATCGGGGGCCCCCACATCAAGCAACAACCGATTCGGCATGTGGATAAGTGGGTGCCGGCTGATATGAATGAACATTGGGAGAGATTGAAAGAAACTTTTATCAAAGGCTACTACGTATGGCGCATTTACCCACTTGACCCGGCCCCGATCAGCTCTTTGAGGAGTTGATTACGAGATTTAATGTTGAATTCGGTGAACGGTGAAGCAAGTAATGGAATCACGAGAATGTAACCTTCCGTGCCCCGACTTTCCGACGTATTCCACCGCCGAGACTTGCTAGTGGACTGCCGAGCACTAAGGACATAGAAAGAGAAGTGGAGGAAGCCGCCTACGATCGAGCTGCTCCCGTAAAGGCCGGATGATAACTTGGAGATCCGGGAGATTCGAGCTAGAGTGTATAAATACTATTACCTGGATCCCCCGAGGAAAAATCCACCGACTTCAAGAAGAAAACGCAAGTTCAAGAAGCGAAGCAGGTGATTTTTTTCTCTCATCTTTTGTAATAGCATAGGAACTCTGTAATTCTTGATATATATATCGGTTCCTCGCTTGCTAGACAATTACTCATTGTCTTTCGGCCTTTTTACTTTGTGTTTACACTACGATCACCAAGTGATCCGACACACACTCACATCGGTTTCTCGATCTTGCCTTTCTCTCACCTGCTTGAAGTTCATTTACTATTATCGGTTTTTCCTCGAGATGCTTTAAGGGGGAAATTGTTGTCGATAGGACAAGTATCTTTAATAGATATTAGAGTATAGAGGTTTTGGCATCATCAATTAGGGGGAAATTGTTGGATATGAGTCAGTAGATTGATACTCAGCTGTTCTAGGGTTAAAAGAAATTGGGGGAAATCATAGTAGTACTATGGAATTGAAGATCCCAAAACCGAGCTGATATCAGTAGATTAGTGTGTCGATAGGATTAGCTGATGTATAGGTTAGACGTGATGTAATGCTTATTATTTTTGTCTAAGTCCTGTACGGGGTAGTTGTTGAACTGATCTTCAGCTGAAGATACTTTTCAGAACCCCACGTCATCAGTGTAATCGCTTGCATTCTTCGTCAGCAGCTGATATCAAACTCAGTTGAAGATCCCGCATCAGCTGACTGGACCTCAGTAGAAGCATTCTCTACAAGCTGATGGTCATCAGTAGAAGAACCATTGCAAGCAGTATACCTTCGCAGTCGACCAACTGACTATCAGAAGCTCACTTTATCAGTCAGACGACTCAGCCGAAGAAGACAGACTTTCGAGTACTGTATCCGATAGAAAGCGACCCAGCACTTAAAGTCCCTTCAAATGTTCAGCAGAAGACATACGAGGTAGTTTGAACGGTCAACTCTGACACTCACCAACTACAAACCTCGACCAATGAGAACCCGACAACGCTTACCTACTCTACACAGTAAAGCTGCTCTCATGAACAGTGCATTAACTGCCCTACTGCAACAAAGTTGAATAGTGGCCGTTTTCTTTGGACGCTTGTGACACGTGGCATCGTCGTCTCCAACGGACATATGTCACAACTCACAACTATAAATAGAGAAGGATTTGAAGATTTCAAGAAGAGGAATATACGCGAAATCAAGGGATATCATTCAAGCTCACAACGCTCTAGAACCTTCAAGCTTATCCAGAGACGAACTAGTTTTCATAGAACACTTCTTGTAGTTCATCTCTCTAGAGCACTTTGATCCCTATCTTCTCTAGACTAAGCTCATTGCTAGATTCATAGCTTAGATCCGAAGGAGTTCACATTTAGTGAATTGTTCTTGTTGTAAGAACTCCTTCTCAGTTGGAGAATATTCCCTCCCTTCTAAACTTAGGTTTGGATTGTAAAGTCGCTAAGGACTATAACTTAGAGGGAACTGCCCCAGGGCACGAGTATCCCTCGCTGAGGCTTGCTCAGAATAATCAACAAGTTCTCCTGCCTTGTTCAGGACCGTGGACGTAGGATCTTGCGTATCCGAACCACGTTAAATCGCTTGTGTTCATTTACTGTTTTATTGCATTGCATTCAATTGACTTGAAAATCATAAGTTTGCATAAAACGTATTTTATAAAGTGCACAGCCAAAAGATTTAACTTGAGAAAACGCGTTTTCAAAAGAGACGACTCCGGGCCTAACACTTATCCGCACTACAGTCTCCGACTGAGTTTCGTAATACTCGACATCGGTCGGTAGAAGAGCTCGAAGCCGACTCACTTTGACCCCGTGATCGAAGGCTTACTTGGCACTTGTTCATCGGTTGCAAACATCGGCTTCACCGACCTTCACTGAGAAAAAGAAACAGAGCTCAGGTGTATTCACCCCCCCCCTTCTACACCTGACTTTTCGTCTCCGGACCAACACAGTTCTCTTTCCTCCTCTGGATGGGGCTTTAGTCTTTCCTTTGGCAAGGCTTAGACTTTGGCTTTTTAGTGGTTTGGGCTCTGCAATTTCTCTGGCCAGTCTCTCATCCGCAGCTATTGGGCTTCCTCCTCGGCGAGATATGTACCTTAATCGCTTTCTTTGGAGGGGTTGGAATTTTAAGCTTTTGTTTGCCCTTGCCTTCTTGAACCGGTGGTGGAAGAGGAGCCTCTTCTTCTTCCGAGTCCTCCACCGCCGTTCGGCGTACTCGGCAACCTCCTTAATAATGTCTTTGGGAGTCCGGGTTGCACGAGTAGTCTGCTGGGGTCTCGAGCCACTTGGGCCGGTTTCGGTGTGCTCGCAGCCCGAAACACCACGGGCCTTACCCGGAGTCCGAGTCCGAGTTTTACGAGACTGAGTTTTGCTAATGTCAGCAATAGATTTCTTCTTCTGAGTCCCCTTCTTTTCTTCAGTAGCTGTCCCCTTCAGTAGTCTAGAAGGTTTAGTGGGAGTCAGCTTCTCAGTACTCTTTTTCTTTTCTTCACTTTCTTTCTCAGTACCCTTCTTCTTTCCTTCCCCCTTTTTGGCATCATCAAGTACAGCCGGGGTTGGGATGAGTACCTTCTTTTCTAGCTTCTGATAAACAGTGGACAAGTCGTCCAGTCTGTTAGTCACTTTCTCCAATGCTAGATGCAGCTCGTTCCTCTCAGATATGAGTGCGTCCTTGTATGTTGTATGAGAGAGAGCGGCTTCTGACTTCAGTTCAGCTAGTTTCTCACCGATCTTGTCCTCCACGACCAGTTGAATGAGGTCTAGTCTCGTTCTCCGTGGCTCGGGCTTGCTCGGTGAATGACTCGGTATGAGCGGACAAGGCGTTACGAAATTGTTCAAGGAGCTTGGCTCTGTCCCTCCCGAATTGTCCTTAGCCGAGTCCGAAACCGCTGTTGCTTCTTTGGGCCAATGCTTCGATTATGAGAGCGGAGACATCGGGGGCGGCGATGTAGAGATGCTTTGGATTTCGCCCCCGAAGCTCGAGTTGGTGGCCAATGCGGACTTCTTCCACACCTTGTGGATCGCCTTCGCCAATTCCCGATTTTGAATTCCTTGTGCGGTTAGAGCTTTGGCAATTGAACGGGATCTCTTGGCGGATGGGCCGGGCGCCGCCTCGTATGTCGACTCGAGCGAGAGCCGAGCGAGCTCTGCGAGGACGAGACACCGGCCAAAGGCTTCTCGTGCCCAAGGATACCGAGTGGTGGTGCTTTGCCTCGGTATGGGTATCCTTGTCCCGTGGATGTCCCTCATCGGGCTTTCCGGGGCTCGAATCATCGGGGGGGTCCCGACCGTCGTGGTCGAGACCCATCCGAGGGCGGCGAGCCACCGCTTGGCGTCGATCGGCAATAATTGCAAGCATGGCTGCCCTTAGATTCTCCATCGTGTTGAGGTTCTCGTGGCTCGATTAGCCTATCTCCTCACGCAATCTCGGTTCTTCCAAGTGTAGGCTGGCGCCGAGGAGTAGTGTAGAACAAGGCGTTGAAGTTGAGGCCACTCCCGAAAGCGTAGGATCATATGGAGCCTTGCCGACTTGGCTAGGACGAGCAAATCGAATGGTCGGCAAGCTCCGGAATGAACTGGATGATCTCTCGGGAAGCTCTAGAGACGATAACTGCTTGCTTCCATCCCGAGAGTCTCTTCTGGCGACGCGAATCGACTCGATATCAACGAAGTCGGTCTCGAGTCGGCGGTGGACGATCGCCGAGCGGAGGCACGAGAGAGAGGGCTATCCGGGCGTTGGACTTCTTCACTTTGGGCTTCGTAGCCTCTCCCTGTTCCTCTTGAACTTGTTCCTCGGTGGAGACGGCTTTCTCCACTGACTTGGTCTTCTCAGATGAGGAAGACTCATCTACCAACTGTAGTGGCTGAATAGGAGTCGGTTCAGTAGCCACTTCGGTAGTTGTCTCCCGGTTCGACAGGTGTATCCGGTATGGCCTTCCTCGGCCTCTTGGCTGGTGCCTTAGGTGATTTAGCCGGAGGTGTCCTTTTCTTAGGAGTCGCTCGCTTGAGGCTTAGATGGGCTGAGCTTCTGCGGCCGGTCCCCGAACCAATCATTTGCGGGGGCCGCGGACTTGTTGTGAAAGCGGATTTTCTTCACATTAAAGTATTCTTTGCCGTCATAAGTGATCTGCTCAGCCTCGAAGAAATCCTCGATCATGACTGACAATTTAAGTCCGTAGAGAAGCTTTCCCTTTGCGGTCAGTGTTCGCGTAGCTTTGTCGAACTTGGCTGCCTGAGCCATAAATTCGCGAACAAAGAAGTCAGCCAATTGACTTTCACGCGATCATAGATCGCCATCATCATATGGATCTTCGGTCGGGAGACCCGATTGAAAGAGCCCGCCTGGCTCGTCAACAGCTGAGTGACGATGTACGCCAGTGCTCTGAACTGCGGTAGCATTGCATTCTTCGGAAATGTTGCTCTGAATGTTGTGGGCTTGCCACAGAAAATGGAGAGGTATGTGTCGACAGCGTCGTCATTGTACCCCAAGGTGCTGACACCTTCAGACGGGAGGTTGAAGCTCTTCTTCAGCGCTTGTTTAATAGACATGCGCCCGGTATCCTCGATGCGTTGTCAATGGGGTTAACAGCGAACCTCGCCAGAATGTCTCCTCCAACTGAGTCGGGGTTCAGATATAGTTCCGCCACTTGTCGAGGAAGGAAGAAGGTCGGCTTCCTCGATAGAAACTCCTCAAGGCTGGATTTCCTCAGATATGTGAAGATCTCGTCCATGTACTCGAGCTCGCACGCGTCGAACTCCATAACTGGTTCGCACCAGATACGGCCTTTGCTGACGATTTCCTCTATCTTGTCGGGAGAACTGACAGATATACCAGCCATAGTACCTGTTACAAGAAATGAATCAGTACCGTTTCTTGGATAGAACAGTGCTGTACAATGCGATACTGAAACATATAACAAATACATTAACAGATATAAGCATACCAATAGATAAAATTCGAGATAAGATTGAGAGTGAAGTTGCAAGTAAGGATTGCGAATGCAGATCTCGGATTTGTCGGAATTTGAAAGTTATGAAGTATGCTAATGGCGGTTTCAAAGATATGATCGAATATATATATCAACTATGAAGGTGAACGGTTTTCGATCGAAGGATGAATTTAAACTTGATTTATGATATGGACGGTTAAGATTAGAAGTTAAAAATAGGCAATGATCACAAAAGACGCCTAAGTCAAAGCCAGTTGTAAAATAGCCTAAGTAGTAACTGTGAAAAGACATGCATTAAATGCGTGCAGAGTTCAGCAAGCTTATGTATGGAATGTCGTGCATTAAATGTGAGCCGTTAATAATAAAGACAAACCAAAAGATATTAATGTCATGCTGAATCTTTGTCATAAATGCAAGGTACTGTTGTATTAAATTACTACTGAGTAGAGATACGCAAACCTGTCAGCTGAACATAGTAGTCAGCTGATACCTCGTGTAGATGGTTTCTGTCTCTACGTACTGAATGTATCAGTACTGAGAGTGAACATTCCCCCTTACTGAAATGTCTCTCTCCTGAAACCTCTTCTTGGCCGGGGTCAGTAGGGTCCAACAGACCTAGCTCTACTGAAAGTTCTCTGAATCTGGATTCAGCTAGAGGCTTGGTCAGTATATCAGCCCGTTGCTTGTCAGTATGGATCTTCTCCATCCTGATATCCTTTTTCTCGACATGGTCACGAATGAAGTGATGTCTGATGTCCACGTGCTTGCATCTCGTGTGAAGTACAGGGTTCTGAGTGATTGCAATAGCACCGGTATCGCTTCGCGAGAAAATCGGCACTTCATTCCGAATGACGTCATAGTCTCTCATTCTTTGTCTCGGCCAAAGGATCCGGGCGCAACAACTTCCGAGAGCCCATGTATTCGGCTTCGGTAGTCGATGTGGCCACCGAGTGCTTGTTTCTTTGAAAACCATGAGATCGGCTTGCCGCCAAGGAACCGACATGTTCCCGAAGTTGATTTTCGGTCTATTCTACATCCTCGCATAGTCGGCATCGAATAACCAGGTTAGTTCAATATTATCATCATTGGATACCACAAACCCATGTCGGTGTTCCTCGTAGATAGCGGAGAATCTTCTTTGCTGAGTCCATATGACTCGCTTGGGATTCGCCCGAAATCGAGCACGAACACCTACAACATAAGTTATGTCGGGACGAGTAGGCTGTTAGATATAATAAAGAACCAATTATAGCACGGTATTCGGTTTGGTCTACGATACTCCCTCTTTATCAAGATCTATCTTCATATTCGTGTTCATAGGGATCTTGATTGATTTGCCGGATATGCAGCCGAATCTTTTGATGAGGTCTCGAGTGCATTTGCCTTGGTTGATGAACGTTCCCTTTTCAGATTGCTTGACTTGAAAACCAAGGAAGTAGTTCATTTCACCCATCATCGACATCTCGAACTTATCCTTCATCATCTTTTCAAATTGCTGACACATGATGACATTCTTTGATCCGAATATAATGTCATCCACGTAGATCTGCACAAGTAATAAGTCTTCTTCCGGTCGAATGCTTTGAATAGAGTGCGGTCTCATCGTGCCTTTACGAAAACCTTTACGAAGAAGAAACTCGAGACGGGTATCGTACCAAGCCCTGGGTGCTTGTTTTAACCCGTATAGAGCCTTTCTGAGTCTATATACTTGATGTCCCTGCTGAAAGTCGGGCGGTTGTTCCACATAGACTTCTTCTTTCAGCACGCCGTTCAGGAACGCAGACTTCACATCCTTTTGATAAACTCTGAATCGTTGATGTGTTGCGTAGGCCAGGAATAGTCTGATTGCCTCCAATCTTGCAACTGGAGCGAACGTCTCATCGAAATCTATGCCTTCGGCTTGACTGTAGCCTTTAGCCACGAGTCTTGCTTTGTTCCTTACTATAACGTTGTTTTCATCTCGCTTGTTTTTGAAGACCCATTTAGTTCCAATAACATGTTGATGCCGGGGTCTGTCTACAAGCTCCCATACTTCGTTTCTCGTGAACTGATTCAGCTCCTCCTGCATAGCAATAATCCAGTCAGCATCGTTAAGTGCATCCTCAATATTCTGAGGCTCTTCAGTAGACAAGAAGCAGGAAAATAATGCGCTTTCTCCTTGACAGAATCTGGATCTTGTCTTGACATGTGCTGAAGGATCTCCAATTATAAGATCAGCAGTGTGAGCATCTAGCCACGATCTACGATGTTTTAACTCTTCATCTGAAATTTGTTCAACATACATAGTAGGTGAGTTAGGCATTTCAGTTGTACTATTCTGAGATTGAAGTAATTCAGTAACAAGAGTATGGTCTACTGAGTCACCGGGTTTAGGGGCATTCAGCTCAGGAACATTACTAGACGTTCCCCCTGAAGTGTGTTGCTCTCAGTAGTGTTGGTCTCAGTTACCTCAACGGTTTCTTCATCGACCTGAGTTACCTGGGATTGATTCTGTTCGGGAGAATCAATCTGCTCAGCTACTTGCTCACCGGTTGAGATTCGATAGATTTGTCTTCGGTTTCTTCGTCCGAATCATCATCCCAACATAGCCGGATCTTTTCCGATTTGTCTTTTAAGCTTAGATCCTATAGGCTGCTTACCGATGTCCTCGTATTCGAGAATTTGAGTTATTGCTCCCGTCTTCGATAGCAAACTCGTTAAAAACAACATGAGGGCTTTCCTCCACGCAAAGAGTCCGATGGTTGAATACTCAAAGCTTTGCTTGACCCGAGAGTATCCTAAGAATACTCCCCGATCCGACTTGCTATCAAAAGTCTTCATTGATCTTTCCCATTATTGTGGATAAAGCATGAACAACCAAAAATATGGAAATAAGATAGAGAAGGCTTCCCGCCGTTCCATAGTTTATATGGTGTCCGCTTATCTTTGCTTTGTCGGTAGAGATCTATTCTCGAGTATAACATGCGGTATCGGTAGCTTCCGCCGCGAATTTGGTTGGGAGTCCCGAGTCTGCGAGTAGAGTCCTTCTTTGCCTCTTTTAGAGTTCTCGTTCTTTCGTTCGAGCAACTCCATTCCTGCCGAGGTGTGCGTGCGGTCGAAGTCTCATGCTCTATTCCTTCGCTGCGAGAACTCCTTTACTATGGAATTAAGGAACTCGGTTCCTGTCTGCGAACGTATTTTTCCGATCTTGGTGTTCTTCTCGACACCGAGCCTTTTCGAAGCGTTGGTAACTCTGTTTTGACGTCGACTTGTTGGCAATGAATATGACCCATGTGTAGCGCGAGTAGTCATCTATGACCACTAATGCATATTTTCTCGCCTCGATCGTCACTGGGGGAGACTGGACCGAACAAATCCATATGTAGCAGTGAAGAATTCCATCCGTGGAAGGCGATGGAACCGGAGGATTTTGATTCCTTGTTTGCTTTCCCTTCGAGACATGCTTCACACCGAGTGTCTTTCTTTGAATACTTCATTCGGCGGTCCCCTTGCTAGAGTGTTTCTTGCAAGCTTGTTGAGCGTCTTAAAGTTGAGATGGCCGAGTCTTACGTGCCATAGCCACCCCGTGCGGTTGTCATTCTTCGCCAATAAGCAAGCTTCGGGGTTGAACTGAGTTCCGATCGACCACATATATGTTCTTTCTGCGCGAACCCGATAACACTTGTTTTCCCCGTGGATTTATCAATAACATCACGAAAACCGGCGTCAAATATCACTCTATTTGAGTTATCACAAAATTGACTAACGAGAGAGAAGATTATGCTTGAAGTCCTTCAACATATGATACTCTTGGAACGTTGGCGGTCCCAATGCCTGAGTGTTCCATATCCTCCCGGTATAGCCTTTTGCATTGTCTCCGAACTCAGTTCCGGGTCCTTCTTCGGTGATATAATTCTTCGATGAACTCCTTTGGTATGTCATGTGTCTTGAGCATCCGCCGTCCACGTACCATGGGTCTTTACGCACCTCATCCTCTTCGCCTGCCATTATGCACATTTCAGTTGATTCATCTGCTTCATGCTCTAAGGCCATGAAAGCTGCTTCATCGTCGAGATGAATCCATAAAGGAGTCGATCTCTTCGAGTCGTCCGAGATTTCGCCACTATGTAGGATTGTCTTTTCAGGGCGAATTTCTCTCTCCTTGCCTTGCGTCTTTGCGCGTTCAAGCACTACGAGCTCGGGACAATCATACGATAATGTCCCGGCTTCTTGCGGTTGTAGCAAGTGATGACTTTTTCTTCTTTGGTTGCACTATCCCTTGAGGGTGCTTGAGTCATCTTTCTTTCGCATTCGAAAGATTGAGTATCGGGAGCGCGTTTAGGTGTATATTCGACTTACCTTTTGTATCTCGGTATGCTTTGGTCGGTTTTCTACGCCTTTCTTTCTCCTTTTGATACTTCACTCTGCGAGCGTGTACTTCCGAGCTAGACTTCCTTCTTGTAGGTCGGTGAGTGAAGGCTCGGTCTTACTCGTCGTCTTGCTCGTAGCGGGAGATGCTTTGTCTTGACCGTAGCTTTGAAAGCATGGTCAATCTTCGTATCGGCTTCAGCTCTCGGCTTTCTTTGAGGTCTGTCGAACTCATACTCCTCTGCTCGTAATTACGAAAAGATATGGTCGGGAGACACAACATCTAAATCGAGAATGTCGCAATAAAGTGGCAAAAGGTGTCCGGTGTCCGTCCGGCGGTGCCCTCGAATCTTCGATTCATCTCTCGGTTCTTGAATATCTTTCCCAGCCCATTGATAGAATTCATCAGATTGGTAAATCTGACATTTAGATCTTCGATTTTGTCCCCGGGCATGAGAGACAAGCTTTCCTGCTTTTGGAGTTCCAACGCTAATTTGTTGGCTTTAATCTTCTGAGTCCCTCGACTCAGTAGCGCAAGAGCATCCCAGAGTTCTTTAGCGAGTCTTGCATTCCCGAACCCCGCCAAGATAAGAATCACTAAGGGTGGTTAGTATAGCATTCCCGGCGACTCGATCTAGATTGTGAAGCTTCTTCTCTTCAGGAGTGAAGAGACTTCTGTCTTTGGGGATCTTCTTCCCAGTCACCATTCCTCCTCCTTGAGCTTGGTCCTGAGTCACGACACTATCAATCATAGGAACGATAGGTCCATCTTCAAGCACTTCAGTCATACTGTCATGGAGGGATGTCAGATGAGCTTCCATCCTGACTCGCCATACTCCGTAGTTCTCCACCGAGAACATAGGTACCATCCTTATACCTGACATATCAGCCATGAAGAATAATGATATGAATGTAGAGTGAGATGCAGTGAAAAACGCTTTCCCTCGAATCCGTTCGAATAGACCAGTCTCAAAGATAACAAGAGTCAAAGAACTCCCGCTCCGATACCAATTGTTGGTCCAAGTGAGTGAGTTCGGGTGTAGAGGGAGGGGGGGTGAATACACCCGAATCCAAATTTCTCAACTTTCAAACACGAACAGTCCTATTCGGGGAAGGTGCCATACTCGAAATAGTTCGGCGAGCCGAGCAAGCATAACCGTTTCGAATCGTGTTAAAGGCTAAAAGAGTACCGACTCGGTCGAGATCCGCTAACCGACTAGGTCGAGATTCGGTATCGATCGGTGAGAGTTCGGTGTGCGGAATTGTGTAGGCCCAAATCGGTTTTAATGAGGAAAACGTTTTATGCAAGTCTCGGTTCGGTAGATAAGAAGTTCGAAATGCGAGACGGTTAAATCGATTTTAAATATGATGTTCAGTATGCACAGTAAAATCAATGAAACAGTAAGTAAACGACACATATATTTTTAAAGTGGTTCGGATATCAACAATCCTACGTCCACTGTCCCGATAGATCAGGAGGCTATTTATTATACTGAGTTAGTCTCAGTCAGCTTGTACACTGGACAAAGCCGTGGCTTGGGGATTATACTGAGCAAGTCCCAGTTTACAATTCTATCAAACTTTAAGTGTTTGACAAACTTCTCCAACAATGAAGGAGTCCTTATACAATAAGGATTGGGTTCAAATGTGAACTCCTTCGTCTAAGCTATGGATATAACAAGTGAGCTTAGGGTTAGAGGGATAAGGAACGAGAATGTAGCTATCTAGAGCGACGAACAGCTGAGGGTTTAGCTATAGGTTCGTGTCAGTCGCTTGGATACTAGAAGCTTATGTCGGTTCAGCTTGGTTCCTTTTGAGCTGGATGTTGCGGAAGACTTAGTCGTTAATTTCGCTCGTTTGAATGCTCTATGCGTTTCTTGCTTCGCGTTCTTGTGTTGGTTCTAGGTGTTCTGGGGTTAGCTTCAAATCTTGAATGATCCCTCTATTTATAGAGTGGAGAGAAGAATAGATCCGTTGGAGACGATCTTCTTCTTTTTCCCTCTTTTGCGGCAAACGGCTCTTTTGTAGTAGGTACAGTGTCCTTTCCCTCCTTTTACGGAAATATGTTGACTGTAGCTTTAGTAGGTGAGACGACACGTGTATGCTTGTCATTCATCGAGGTGGATGTGGTGGTTGAGACAGAACAAACTTCGAGGCAACTGAAGTTGACTTCTCTCTTCCTCGTACTTGACAATACTGATAGCTTATCAAAAGATTCAAACAGTTCAGAAGACTGTCAGCCGATGCTGAGTCTGATTTTGTATTCAGTAGATAGACAGCTGAGAAAAGTCTACTGAAAATCAGCTCTGAGTCCAGTGAACTACTCCTGGTGAGTTCAGTTCAACTGACTCTCTCAGTATACTGCTCCTGCTGAGTCCAGTATTCACTGAGTCTTCTACACTGCTGAGTCCAGTATTCACTGAGTCCACTCCTGCTGAGTCCAGGCTGATGAGCTACTGAGCGCCTTGACCAGAGCAGAGTGTCTACTGAGTCTGAAACCTCAGAGACAAATACGAATATAAAGGAATGGTTCACCAATCAGATAGGGTTTTGGGATCTTCAAATCTTCTCAACAGTCAGAGCACGAGGCTACTGAGCGTGATTCAGTATAGAAGATAGAGTCATTTCCCACAAGTATGATCATGCTGAGGATTGAATCATCACCCAACAGACCCTTAAGTCAGATTGCCTCTTTTAATGCTTCAGTTGCAGCAACATACTCATACTCAGTTGTAGATAAAACAACAATAGGTTGAATTTGTGACTTCCAACTTATACAAGATCCACATAGGGTGAACACATAAGAAGTAGTTGATTTCCTATTGTCCCTATCATTTGCATAATTTGAGTCAACATAACCTACAAGTTTTGTACCATCAGCACACTTAGAAAACCTCAAACCAACATGCATAGTAGATTTCAAGTATCTAAGAAGCTATTTAAGAGCATTCCAATGATCCATACCTGGGTTTGATATGTATCTACTCAGACAGCTTACAACATAGGCAATATCAGGCCTAGTACTGATCATCAAATACATAACAGAACCAATGACATTAGAATAAGGTACCTTCTTCATAGCATTAATATCAGAAGCAGATTTAGGAGACTGTTCCTTACTGAGTACAAAATGTGAAGCAAGAGGAACATTCACAGACTTGGCAGCAGACATGGAGAATTTACTCAAAATCTTTTCAACATGTGAAATTTGATTTAATACAAGTGTAAAATTCTTCCTATCTTTTTCTATGTTCATACCAAGAATCCTCTTGGCATCCCCTAAATCTTTCATTTCAAAGTTGTCACAAAGACATTTTTGCACAAACTTAATGGATTTCAGACAAGGACCAGTGATAAGCATATCATCTACATATAAAAGCAGGTAGACAGGCGTGGATGAAGTTTCCTTAAAGTAAAAGCAGTGATCAAAAGAACTTCTTTTAAAGTTAAGAGCTTGCATACACTGATCTAACTTAATGTTCCACTGTCTAGGGGATTGTTTTAGTCCATAAAGAGCTTTTTTAAGAAGATACACATGATTTTATTTACAAGGGGCAACAAATCCCTCAGGCTGCTTCATATAAATGGTCTTATCTAAATCACCATGCAAGAAAGCAGTTGTAACATCCATTTGCTTTAATTCCCAATTGAAATGAGCAACAAGAGCAAACATAATTCTTACAGTGGTAAACTTAACAACAGGAGCAAAGATTTCATTTTAATCTACCCCCTAGTAAAACCCTTAGCAACAAGTCTTGCCTTAAACCTAACTGACTTAACTTCTTGTTTTACCTTAAACAACCACTTACAGTCCACAACAGAACAGTTATCAGGTTTAGGTACAAGAGTCCAGGTTTGATTAGCATGCAGGCAATTCATTTCAGACTTCATAGCAGTTAACCACTTTTCAGCATTCATAGAATTAACAGCATCAGAATAAGATGTAGGCTCAGAATCCAATGAATCATAAACACTGAAAGCATACATTGCCATCACATAGTCATCAAATTTTGGTGGGGTTCTAATGTTTCTTTTAGATCTATCCCTAGTGAGCTCATAATCAGATAAGGAAGGATCATGGTGATCGTTGTTTTCACCAAATAAATCCTGCAAAATTGCTAGAACTTAAATCAGTATAGCAAACAGGTATCGAACACAAGGAACGGAGATTTTTAAACTTAAATTCCTATTAATCTACAGGGTTGGTTAGCGACCACACAATTTTGGGTTTTTATCTATGACTAAAACAAGGAATTAAAAACTGTAGGAAATGAAAACGGAGTAAACTAATTCAAGAAAATAGGTCCAGAAAGATTATTCACACACACACAATCGATCATCGACACTATTAATTAGTTAATCCCCTTAAGTCAATCCGTTGTAGGACGTCGTAATTAAACTGACACATCCCCTATTCCCCCTTAATTATTCGGTAATCGTCATGGTGGGCAATGAAACGACTACTTCTCTAAATTAGATGCAACCTACGTTGGTGGGCAATCAATAGATTTAACACCTAATCAGCTTTAAGAACTAAGGGAACCCAATTTAGGAGCCTACTCGTATGATGTGCATCTAATAGTCTCCTACCAAATTAATCATATTGTTCTAAGAACAATTTTGCTACTTATTTAGCCTAATCCCACGGGAAACGGTGGAAGTATTAAATTAGCTATGGATTAAACTAATCTAGGGTGATCAAGTCTAAATTAACTAATCCAATTGATTAATCTAGATTAATTCGGAACCTAAGTGGTTAATTATAAAGCCCTAGTCTCACGAAATAATGGTAGTGTGTGTTTTACATCTCGCCGACCCTAAATGACTTAGCCACGCATATCGACCCGACTGGCCAGGCGGACCGGTGTACTGGGCAGAACACTAAACATGCAGAAATTCGGAAATTAAATGCACGAAAATTATAACAACTAGACGAACTGAATTAAACACGAAAGCAAACGAAATTAAATATTGATAATCTAAAAATACCAGTTCGAAGGATTTCAAACCATCCAAAGGATAAGCAAAGCGAAAACTCCAAATCTAAACTAAGAAACGAAATCAAAATAATGTTTGTGTCTCCAAATCTGATGATCTCCAAATCTCGGTTCTCTCTCGCTGATCTCATGCGCGGAATGGTGTAAAGATGATATCATTTTCGTTCGTCTCCTCTCCTATATATAAGGCGGCTCTTTTTCCTTGTAGAAGTAGGGTTTTATATCCAATATGGAAAGATATTAATTAGATAAATCATATCCAATTATTTCCATATCATCTCTTTCCTTATCCTCCACCTTCCTTCTCTATAATTTCGTCCAAAAATTAATCTTTTAACCCCAAATTCGTGCATGCCACCTCATCATCTTGTCATCGTCACGTCAGCACTAAAATCTGCAAGACAACACAGAAAGTACGGTCCAACTGGCCAGGTAGGCGCCAAAACAGACAAAATTTGTATAGTACGAATTAGACTCATCAAACCTCCTTACACTTGAACTATACTTGCCCTCAAGTGTAAGAAACACAAAAGAATACGTACTATTCAAATTCAGTTAATCCCCAAGACTCTAGACTCAAAATAAAAAGACACAGGACAAAAATAAGACAAGAAAAGACAAGGAAAAGACAAAGACTCGAAACAAAGACAAAAACAAAGACAAGAACAAGACAAGAAACAAAAACAAGAACAAGAAGCAATGACAATCATATCCATGATCTCCACACTCAAAGAACTAGCCAAACATGTCAAACCATGCAAATATGAATCTCATCAAACAAGTAGAATTGTAAATTTCAGACAAGGCACACAAATATCAACTTAGTCAAAAACCTAAGCAAAAGTGGATCATCCTCACGGTTCACTCAACACTCTCTAATCTAGGTCTGGTCAAGCCACTCAAAGAACATAGTCCATTATGTCACGCTAAAAGATTGTCACAACTGCAATATCAATGAGGTATTTCTCTTTGGTTGTAATGAGGCTTAGGACATAGACAATTTTTTGTTGGTCAGGGTCCTAGGGGTTCTAATCTCCAACAAATGTACATCAATGTCATGCATGTCATACTTGCTTAATTCGAGATAATCAGAGATGGAAAAGCAATGCCTACCATAAAAGAATAACATATCAAATGCTATCAAATTATACACGAATACTGATAGGTCTAAATTGTACTATCCATATTCCGTATAATTTGGCACATTTTGTGGCGTTTGGAATGGTTTTGATGTTCGTTTTGCAGTGTTAATTGATGATGTGGCATTTGACAAGGCGTTGAGGTGGCATTGCATGATCAAAGGGATATCTACTCAAATTGAAGGGATTAATTAGGGATCAATTAGGGATTAATTATAGAAAGATAAATAAATTTATTTATTTACTTCTATAGTTAATTTCTCTAATAGAGGAAGAGAAGGAAGGGAATTAATTGATTTAATTCCAATTCTTAAAGACGCAGCCGAGGGGAGAAGATTAGGAAAAGATATCATTATCTTATCCTTATTGGATTCGCACGTCAGTGGCAAGAGGGGAAAGATATATGCATGATTTTTGGAGGATCCGATCCCATTCATTATTCTCGCATAAGCTCCAAAACCCTAAGCCACAACTTCAGCCACTCTGCCAAGTTTCATCATCAACTACTCGACATCAATTCCTTTTCTTCGCTGCACACCGAAGGGAGAGAGAAGCCGACGACGCCGGGGAGATCCGACCGATCAAGAATCCGCCGACGCCGAGGAAGATCCGATCGAGGGGCAGTTCCGTTTTTAAGTTTGCATTCTCAACTTTTATTTCAAGAATTGTGTTTAGATTTGGAAGGAATAACATGTTATCTTTTCCGTTTTGAATTCCCGAATTTGGTTTGCTTCCGTTTTATTAGCCTATGGATGTTAATTTCGTTTTTAATTATGAAGTTTGTACTTTGGGATTTTAAATTCGTGCACTTGGTAATTTGATCTCTTTTAATTAAGTTAGAATTTTCGTGCATATTTATTTTATGAATTTCAACATATTTTGTGTTCTGTCCAGTAAACCGGTCCGTCTGGCTAGTCCGGCCGATATGCGTAGCTAAGTTCTTTTAGGGGCCGGCGAGATGTGAAACACACACCACTATAATTTCGTGAGACTAGGGCTTAAAATTAATCACTTAGGTTCTGATTTAATCTAGGTTTAATTAATTGGATTAATTAATTTAGGCTTGATCACCCTAGGTTAGTTTAATTCATAGCTAATTTAGTACTTCCATCGTTTCTCGTGGGATTAGGCTAAATAAGTAGCAACTTGTTCTTAGGGCAATTGGATTAATTTTGTAGGAGACTATTAGATGCCCATCATACGAGTAGGCTCCTAAATTGGGTTCCCTTAGTTCTTAAAGCTGATTAGGTGTTAAATCTATTGATTGCCCACCAACGTAGGTTGCATCTAATTTAGAGAAGTAGTCGTTTCAATGCCCACCATGGCGATTACCGAATAATTAAGAGAGAATAGGGGATATGTCAGTTTAATTACGGTGTCCTACAACTAATTGATTTAAGTGGATTAATTAATTATTAGTGTCAGTGATCGATTGTGAGTGTGTGTGAATCATCTTGCTGGACCCGTTTTATTTGCATAAGTCTATTTCGTGTTTAATTCCTGCTATTTACTTTCTTTTGTTTTAGGTTAGAAAAATTCCCAAAACTTGCGTGGTTGCTAACCAAACCCTGATTGATAGGATTTTAAGTTTGAAAAACTCCGTTCCCTGTGTTCGATACCTGTTTGCTATACTGATTTAAGTTCTAGCAATTTTGCAGGATTTATTTGGTGAAAACAGCGATCACCAAATTGGCGCCGTTGCCGGGGAACGGTGTTATATTTAATCTTATTTTTCCTACTGATCTTTTGTGCTTTTTAAGTGTTGCATGAGCAGGTCTTCCCGCCCTTTTCTACACTTTGATCCAGAAATTGAAAAGACTGCGAAAAGGAATAGGAAGGCAACAAAGCTGCAGAAGCAACCGGTGCTGTCACGAACAGAAACAGGTCTGACTGACCAGACAGAGGGAAGAACCAGTGAGTCAGAGTCTGAAATCGGTCCGGCAGGCCAGACAGACCCGTTTTCTGAAGACAACAATTCTGAATCTGAAGAAGAAATCATGGCTGAAGATCAAGCAGCCAATCTGAGGATGAACTCAGGTTCGAGGAACTTGGGAGAGGACTTACCTGGACCAATCCACATAACTACCACGGAGCAAATAGATGTGAAGTTGAATTTGGTCGCGGCATGTCCAAAATTTTACGGGAAGCTGAACGAGAATCCCTTTGCTTTTCTGGGGGGATTCAATCAGGTCTGTGATCTGCACAGACAAGGACATCTGGATGCCTTCAAGTTAAAGGCATTTCCTTTTACTCTACAAGATGGTGCTCGTGTTTGGTTTTCCGGATTGAGACCTAGGTCAATCACTACCTGGGCTCAAATGCGCCAAACTTTCTTGGACAAATACTTTCCTCAGTCCAAGACAAATGTACTCAAGAAGGAGATTTCCGGGATTACTCAAGAGCTGGACGAATCTTTTGGAGCTTACTGGGAGCGATTTGGGAAGCTATGTGATAGCTGCCCAAACCATGGTTTTTCTGAAGTCGATCTACTTCAAATTTTCTACCAAGGAATGACGGATGAATCCAAGACCATGGTGAATGTTGGATTGAAGGGTAGCTTTGCTAACAGCTACTTTACTGATGCAAAGGCAATCATTGAGGGACTTGCCGAATCCACAGCTCAATACAAAGGACCAAGAATGCAAAGGAGATCTGTTAATCTTTCAAGCGGAGACTTCCTGGATGATCTAGATATGAAGGTTGGCATGAAGATGGAGGAGAAGTTCAGTCAACTTGAAGATAAATTGGATATGCTATTCAAGGAGAGGAATCCTCCCTCTTCATCCTCCTCATCTGCCCGATCAATGGCGGATCATATATGTGGAGCATGCGGACAAAAAGGACATACATCTCTACAGTGTCAAGGTGAAGATGTTAATGCAGCAGGTAATTGGAATAATCAAAACAAGGTGCATCCGAATTTGAGGTGGAGGCAAGACGAACAAGTACAACAAGCACCAAGGAACCCTCCACAACAAGCATTCCAACAACCTACTTATCAACATCAACAATATCAGCCACCGCAGCCACAAGGGTTTCAGCAACCCTATAGACCTCCACATCAAAGGCAGTTCCCGCAGCAGTTTCAGCAGCAGACTGGCCCTTCTGGTCAGACAGACCAGAGCAGTCCTCTTGAGAAGATGATGGCTGAAATGATCAACTCACAGAAGAATGCCATAGCCTACCAGCAGCAGATGCAAGAGGAGTTTACCCAATCTAAAAGGGATACTCAAAGTACCTTTGAGGATTTGGCCAAGCAAATTTCAAGGCTTAATTCTTCTGTTCAGGAAATCAAAGGAAATCAAGGTAAACTCCCATCCCAGACGGAACCGAATCCAAATTCTCATAACTGCAATAAGATTTTATTGAGAAGTGGAAAAGAGTTGTCTGAGCCCACACCAAGGGCAAAATTCAACAAGTCTGAACTGACAAACGGAGAGGGTCCTTCTGCCCAGAACGACCTGACAGAAGGTCTGACAGAAAGAAAGCTGGATAACAGCGAAGGTCCGACCGCCCGAACGACCCGATAAAGTTACGAGAATTTTACTAATGAAGTTACGCCAAACAGAGAGAGGCCGATCTGTCCCGGGCGGGCCCCAAACCGCCGTACCTCCACCATTTCCCGAAGCCTTGGAGAGGAAGAGAACGCCGAACAAGGACTATATGGACTATGTGAAGTTGTTTGGGAAGCCGGAAATAAACATACCCTTTTTGGAGGTCGTGAAAATTCCCCAATTTGGGAAATTTGTCAAAGATTTCATAGCGGGCAAGATCCGAAGAACCGGGGAAAGTATTGATGGATACATACGTGTCGAAAGCAATTATCCAAAAGATGCTACCCACAAAATGCGTGGATCCAGGTATGTTCACTCTTCCTTGTCTTATGGGGAATGTGATGGTTGAGCGGGCTATGTGTGATCTAGGTGCATCAATTAATGTTATGCCACTATCTGTGTATAATCAATTATCTGGAGTTGAATTGGTATCTACTGATGTAATTATACGACTTGGCTTTGACGAGATCAAGCATTGCACCTGTTGGTTTACTTGAAAACATCCTTGTTAGAATCAATGATTTTGTCTATCCTGCTGATTTCTATGTTATAGATACAAATGATAGACAAGTGGAGGGTACTGCGGGTGTTTTGTTGGGTAGACCATTTCTGAAAACTGTGAAAGTTGTTATTGATGTGGATGAAGGTTCTATTAGTGTGCGATATCATAATGAGACTTATGTTCATCATATTGCTAGTGCACTTAAGAAACCTTATGATCATGAGAATGAAATGGCTTTTTCTACTGACGAGATTGAAAGTTTTGTCCAAGATTATCTTGAGACGCATTTGTTGCAGGATAAAATGGAACTCACCTTAATCAAAGGGCTGACTGACCTTGATCTTAAGGATATTAGGGATGAAGAGATCCGAGACGACATCAAAGCACTCTATGCGGCACCGAATTTGCTTCTTTGTCGGCCATATCGCCCGATCTGCCCGGACGGGCCGAATCGACGAGTGCCGCCTTCATTGGTGAAACCCCCAGTGCTCGAACTGAAGCAACTTCCTAAGCATTTAAAGTATGCTTATCTTGGAGAGGATGACACGCTGCCAGTGATCATTAGCAAAGAGCTGAATCAGAGTCAAGAGGACGCTTTATTGGCGACTCTAAGGAAGCACAAGAAGGCGATTGGGCTGGACTTTAGCCGATATCACCGGCATTAGTCCCGACATCCGCACTCATTCTATCCATATGGAGCCCGATAGCAAGCCATTTCGAGATCATCAAAGGAAGCTCAACCCAAACATGAGAGAGGTAGTGTTAAAGGAGGTTTTAAAACTTCTTTCTATGGGTATCATTTACCCTATTTCTGACAGCAAATGGGTAAGCCCAGTTCATGTGGTGCCAAAGAAGTCTGGTTTTCAAGTGTTAGAGAACGAGAAAAACGAGCTTGTGCCAATGAGATTGGTGACAGGATGGCGCATGTGCATAGACTACAGGAAGTTGAATGAAGCCACCCGAAAAGACCATTTTCCACTGCCGTTTATTGATCAGATGCTAGAAAGGCTCGCAGGACAAGCCTACTTTAGTTTTTTGGATGGGTATAGCGGCTATTTTCAGATCCATGTAAAGGAGGAGGATCAGGACAAGACCACATTCACTTGTCTATTCGGCACTTTTGCTTACCGGCGTATGCCCTTCGGATTATGTAATGCACCGGGCACCTTCCAAAGATGCATGATGAGCATCTTTTCGGACTTGATCGAGGATTGCATAGAGGTGTTCATGGACGACTTCACTGTTTATGGGAGTTCATACACAGGATGCTTGAAGAATTTAGACAAAGTCCTTGCTCGGTGTGTGGAGAAGAACTTGGTACTCAACTATGAGAAGTGCCATTTTATGGTGACCGAAGGAATTGTACTCGGTCATGTGGTATCTAGCAGAGGCATTGAAGTGGACAAGGCCAAGGTTGACCTAATTGCTAAGCTGTCGCCCCCTACATCTGCGAAGGAGATTCGCGGTTTCTTAGGCCATGCGGGTTTTTATCGGCGATTCATCAAGGACTTTGCAAAGGTAGCTCAACCACTCACAAGACTCCTACAACAAGATGTTGAGTTCGTGTTCGATGATCAGTGTAAGGAGGCCTTCAACCTCCTCAAGACAAAGCTCACTACTGCCCCAATAATGCAACCACCTGATTGGAACAAGCCATTCGAGATCATGTGTGATGCATCCGACCGAGCCGTAGGAGCAGTCTTGGGACAAAAGAATGGAAGAGAGAGCCACGTGATATACTATGCTTCAAAGACACTTAACTCAGCTCAGTACAATTACTCTACCACGGAGAAGGAGTTGTTGGCTATTGTCTTCGCATTTGACAAGTACAGATCCTACTTACTTGGCTCCAAAATTATGGTCTACACTGATCATGTTGCCGTCAAACACCTTCTATCCAAGAAGGAGTCTAAACCTCGATTGATACGATGGATACTCTTACTTCAAGAGTTTGATTGGGAGGTTAAGGACAAAAGAGGAGCGAGAGAATCAAGTGGCGGACCATCTAAGTCGATTGATCCAAGAAGAAGATGGAGAATCTATTAAGGAGACTTTTCCCCGAGGAGCATTTGTATGCGGTTCCCGAATCATTCACCGGTCAGTGCATGCGGACGGACAGACCCATGTTCGATGTTTTTCGGCTAATGCACGATCCACGGCCGCATCGACGACTGCACAGACCGATTCTGATCCAGAATGGCTAAAGGCTATTGGTAAGTTATCTAAACTTCCTTGGTTTGCTAACATTGTGAATTACTTGACTTCCAAGCAGATTCCATCCAATTTCACACATGCCCAAAGAAAAAGATTGGAGAGCGAATGCCGACAATACTTTTGGGATTCTCCAATACTATGGAAGATGGGAGTAGATCAAGTAATTCGCCGTTGCATTCCTGAGGCCGAACAAGGTGAGATTCTTTTTCATTGTCATTCATCCCCTTATGGTGGACACTTTGGCCCAAAACGTACTGCCAGAAAGGTTTTGGATGCAGGTTTTTTCTGGCCGACCTTAAACCTCGACTCATACAATTTTTGCAAGACGTGTACACGTTGCCAAATGACCGGTAACATATCACAGAAGGATGAAATGCCCCAAAAGCCGTTGCGCTTCTGTGAAACCTTTGATGTGTGGGGCATGGACTTCATGGGCCCTTTTCCGAGTTCATGCGGGAACTTGTACATTTTGCTTGCTGTGGACTACGTGTCTAAATGGGTCGAGGCTAAGGCCGTGAGGACTAATGATTCTAAAGTGGTTGCAGGTTTTCTTAGAACTAATATTTTTAGCAGATTTGGAGTACCGACGGCCATCATTAGTGATCAAGGAAGCCATTTCTGCAACCGCACTATAGAAGCACTCATGAAGAAATACGGTGTCAAGCATCGTATCTCTACACCCTACCATCCACAAACGAATGGGCAAGCTGAGGTCTCCAATAGGGAAGTAAAAGCTATACTTGAGAAGACCGTGAATCCTTCTCGGAAGGATTGGAGTTTAAGGTTAGACGATGCTTTATGGGCTTATCGTCATCGCTTATAAAACTCCTATAGGTATGTCTCCGTATCGGCTTATCTTTGGGAAGCTTTGCCATCTACCTGTGGAATTGGAGCACAAGGCATGGTGGGCTGTAAAGAAGATTAATATGGATCTGCAAGGATGTGCGAAAGAAAGAACATATCAGTTACAAGAACTTGAAGAGATCCGTCGTGAGGCCTATGACACGACAATGAGATACAAGGATCACACGAAGGCATGGCATGACAGACACATCCGTACAAAGAAATTTGAGGAGGGACAGTTAGTGTTGCTATACCAATCTCGCCTCCGTCTCATGCCAGGCAAGCTCCGTTCGCGTTGGATCGGTCCTTTCAGGATTCGATCCGTCTCGAAGACTGGAGCAGTTACAATCTCAAAGCTGGATTCTGACACAGAGTTTACTGTGAATGGTCACCGATTGAAACTCTATCATGTTGCTGCACGAGTGGAGGTAGTGGATGAGCTCGGCTTGTCTATACCCTCCTACTCTTGATCTAGAAGGAGTCTAGCCAAAGACAATAAAGAAGGCGCTACCGGGAGGCAGCCCGGTTTGTTCTCATTTTATTCTGTTATTTCTTTTTTTTATCTCTATTTCGTATGGTTTTCCTTGTTGTTTTTCCAGATCTAAGCTACGAAGCTGTTTATGAGCTTAAGGCAAGGTGGGGATTCAAAAATAGGCCAAGAATTCGAAACATAGGATTGGGAAGGTGTGTTCAAAAATTTTTGGGATCTTTTCGAGTTTGAAAAAAAAAAAAAAAAAAAAAAAAAACGTGCCCACGTTTTGTTTTCTCCCTCTTATTTCCCCTTCTTCCACTACTACAAGATTCATTCCCAATTTTTACCCTAACTTACCTTCTCCAAATTACTCTCCCCATTCGAATTCTTACCTCTCATCCATCGAACCCCGCCAAATCTACTTAGCCAAGCCGCCGCAATGGCTCCCAAGAAGAAATCAAAGATATCCACCGTTGCTTCCTCGTCGACGTCCACTCCCGGCGAGTCTTCACGCCGTCCACGCCGAACTGGATGCATTCGGCGGTCTTTGAACCCCACCGTGTCCGGACCCTTCCTCATCGACGAGGATGAACAGGAATTTGAAGTCCCTACTGCTGCTGAATCCGCCGCCGAAGCCGAAGACGACGAGGATTTCGCCTGGGCAGAGCCTTCTGCCGGCTTTCCGTCCGAAGATCTTCACACACGCTTCGGCTTTCTTCAGGATACTAACCCCTTCGTACCGCCTCCATCTTTCGATGGAGTTAATTGGGTTTCCGAAGTGCGCGCGCCTCCTCTGCCGTCGGACGAGTCCGACTATCAACTGTCCAGTGAGGAGGACGATCTTTCCTTGGAGCAGCTTTCACTGGCGGATTCCGCAAATTCCGATTCTATGCCGTCGTCTGAAGTGTACGGGAACATGATTGTTCTCCGTTTCCCTGACCGAGAGGCAGTGAAGGCTGCCATGACGTTCGAAGATGACCCCTACCACCACCGCGCCTTTATTCGTCGTGGGAAGAATTTCCGCAATGGTAGGACCATAAGTCACGCCTTTCTTCGCTCTACAGGAGTGCAAGGTCAGTTTTACGAGTATTTCTGGCGCATTGGTTGGCTCTGGTTAACAGAATCACATCATTATCATGCTACCATCATCTGGTTTCTGAGTTTTTCAATTCCTTCTCATTTACTTTCACTACTGATGTTTATGTGCCTAGTATTTCTTTTCGCATTGGTTGTGTCTTTTATGAGATGTCTCTATCTGAGTGGTCTGCTAGGTTAGGTATTGTGTCTTTAGAGGATTTAGATGATGGTACCTATGCTCTTACACCTCGTGGTATTCCTTCGTCTATTGGTGATTATATTGGTCCTAAGAATGCTTGGTGTTTGATTGCTCCTTCTGATCATGAGGATTTTCGACCCTCGGTTTCTGATATTTCATACGTTACCGATCCTGCTTTACGTCTGTGTCATCAGTTTCTGTGTCATAATTTGACTGGTCGTTGGACTGGGTTTACCACCCTCACGGATAATGACCTGTATTTTCTGTGGTGTATGCATACGGGTAGGAGGGTTGATCTTGGATATTGGGTAGCGCGATGTATGAGTGATCTTGCTACCCATCCGGCTAGGCATTTGACTCTGTGCCATTTGTTTGCTACGTTCCTTGCTAGGAACTTTATGATTATGGATGATTCTTTGCTTACTCACCTGTCTGATCCACCTTTGTTTGATCTTGAGTTGATGGGTTATGCCCGCATTTGCTATAGGGATCCTGACGGTACTGTTAGATTTTATCCACCGGGACCTCGAGTCCCGAGTACTGCCCCCTATGTAACTTTGCAGGTACCCGACGATTCGGTCCAGGTGTTGAGGGCTGAGGTTTGCTACCTCCGGCGGCGCTTTGATGATTTGGAGTGCACGGTTCTCTCTCGTCTTCCGCCTCCGGGCGATCGGTGATGTCTTTTCTTCCCCCTTTTGTTTTCTTTTATGTTTTATGTGAGTCTGTGAGTTTTTTTTATATTTGTGTCTTTGTGTTGTTCTCTTTAACTTGATCGTTTGTAACGCTCAAGTGTAAGGAGGCGTTCTTCTTATGTGTTTGTCATGTTCTCCGTCTTTGCTTTGTCTTTTCTTGTGTGAGGGCACACAAGGGGTTTAGTGTAAGGAGGAGGAATGTCTCTTCTTCGTGTCACTTTGTTTCGTCATTTCTTTTGTGTCGTCGAAGCATGCCAAAAATTGAAGTTTTTGATGCACTCTTGTTCTTGATTAAGCATGTTTACTTATGCTTTATGTCTCAATATGCAAATTTGTAGTTATTGTGAAGAGTAGGAGAAGGTGCACATTTGTATGTGATTTGGGATGAGGAATAATAAGTGAATTGTGGATCGCATTGTATACACTCCTTATATTAGATTTGAGCCATTAAAGTAGGACACTTCCTACTAATTTCATTGAGAGAGTTGTTCATGAAGTTGCAATAACAGTGGGTCATTTGTGATAAGTGATAGGAGGCACTAGGGATCGAGTCATTTAACCGCGATAATATGTCCTACCCTATATTATCCCCTAGTGAGCTAATTTGTGCCTTAATCCATTCCTTGATTTAGTCAGAAATATTCAAACCGAGGCCTTTTAGCTTTCTTTTTCCCATGTCATTGTATGTTTTGCAAGCAAAATTGAGATTGGTCTTTCTTATCACCTACTAAGTATACTTATGTTGTGGTGCAAATAATTATTGACAAATTTTGACGAATATGAAGAAGTCAATTTGGTGATCAACATCCGGTAATAGGCTGTATTTTGGGCTGCTGCTATGAATGTGCTGCTATTTATACTCTAAAAAAAAAAAAAAAAAAACAAAACAAAACCGAAGCAGAGTGCAGTTTATGGATTACAAAGGCAGCAGCTAATGTGCTAGTTCTTGTAGTAGATGTTGGATATTAATTCTTAGTAATCTCTATTTTTGGCAAGTAAAACATACGTGACATTTTGGTACAAGTTGTGGAGCTTAGAACCCCTAGGACCCTTACCAATGCAAATTTGTCTATGTCCTAAGCCCCATTACAACCAAAGAATAAAGACCTCCTTGATATTACAGTTATGACACTCTTTTATCGTGATGGATGAACTTTATTTTATTGAGAGGCTTGACCGGACCTAGACTAGAGAGTGTTGAGTGAACCGTGAGGATGATCCATGTTTGCTTAGGTTTTTGACTAAGTTGATATTTGTGTGCCTAATCTAAAATTTGCAATTCTACTTGTTTGATGAGATGCATATTTGTGTGGTGGACATGTTTTGTTAGTTCATTGAGTGCAAAGATTATGGATATGATCGGTATTGCTTCTTTCGTTTGTTGGGTCGTTCTTTTCCGTGTTCGTGGTTTTGTTTTCTTTGTCCTTGTTGTTTGTGTCTTGTTTTGTACGTGTCTTTTTCTTGTTTTCTTTTAGAGTCTTGAGTCTTGGGGGAGGAACAGGAATTGGATAGTACTTATGCTTTGGTTTTCCTTATACTTGAGGGCAAGTATGTTTTAAGTGTAAGGAGGTTTGATAGGTCTAAATTGTACTATCCATATTCCGTATAATTTGGCACATTTTGTGGCGTTTGGAATGGTTTTGATGTTCGTTTTGCAGTGTTAATTGATGATGTGGCATTTGACAAGGTGTTGAGGTGGCATTGCATGATCAAAGGGATATCTACTCAAATTGAAGGGATTAATTAGGGATCAATTAGGGATTAATTATAGAAGGATAAATAAATTTATTTATTTACTTCTATAGTTAATTTCTCTAATAAAGGAAGAGAAGGAAGGGAATTAATTGATTTAATTCCAATTCTTAAAGACGCAGCCGAGGGGAGAAGATTAGGAAAAGATATCATTATCTTATCCTTATTGGATTCGCACGTCAGTGGCAAGAGGGGAAAGATATATGCATGATTTTTGGAGGATCCGATCCCATTCATTATTCTCGCATAAGCTCCAAAACCCTAAGCCACAACTTCAGCCACTCTGCCAAGTTTCATCATCAACTACTCGACATCAATTCCTTTTCTTCGCTACACACCGAAGGGAGAGAGAAGCCGACGACGCCGGGGAGATCCGACCGATCAAGAATCCGCCGACGCCGAGGAAGATCCGACCGAGGGGCAGTTCCGTTTTTAAGTTTGCATTCTCAACTTTTATTTCAAGAATTGTGTTTAGATTTGGAAGGAACAACATGTTATCTTTTCCGTTTTGAATTCCCGAATTTGGTTTGCTTCCGTTTTATTAGCCTATGGATGTTAATTTCGTTTTTAATTATGAAATTTGTACTTTGGGATTTTAAATTCGTGCACTTGGTAATTTGATCTCTTTTAATTAAGTTAGAATTTTCGTGCATATTTATTTTATGAATTTCAGCATGTTTTGTGTGCTGTCCAGTAAACCGGTCCGTCTGGCTAGTCCGGCCGATATGCGTAGCTAAGTTCTTTTAGGGGCCGGCGAGATGTGAAACACACACCACTATAATTTCGTGAGACTAGGGCTTAAAATTAATCACTTAAGTTCTGATTTAATCTAGGTTTAATTAATTGGATTAATTAATTTAGGCTTGATCACCCTAGGTTAGTTTAATTCATAGCTAATTTAGTACTTCAATCGTTTCTCGTGGGATTAGGCTAAATAAGTAGCAACTTGTTCTTAGGGCAATTGGATTAATTTGGTAGGAGACTATTAGATGCCCACCATACGAGTAGGCTCCTAAATTGGGTTCCCTTAGTTCTTAAAGCTGATTAGGTGTTAAATCTATTGATTGCCCACCAACGTAGGTTGCATCTAATTTAGAGAAGTAGTCGTTTCAATGCCCACCATGGCGATTACCGAATAATTAAGGGGGAATAGGGGATATGTCAGTTTAATTACGGTGTCCTACAACTAATTGATTTAAGTGGATTAATTAATTATTAGTGTCAGTGATCGATTGTGAGTGTGTGTGAATCATCTTGCTGGACCCGTTTTATTTGCATAAGTCTATTTCGTGTTTAATTCCTGCTATTTACTTTCTTTTGTTTTAGGTTAGAAAAATTCCCAAAACTTGCGTGGTTGCTAACCAAACCCTGATTGATAGGATTTTAAGTTTGAAAAACTCTGTTCCTTGTGTTCGATACCTGTTTGCTATACTGATTTAAGTTCTAGCAATTTTGCAGGATTTATTTGGTGAAAACAGCGATCACCAAATACCCCTTCTAAAGGGCTGTTTTTTTTTTTTGTGAATCAACACTATTACTCACGAAAATCCAGGTACAAATACGAACTGACCTTAAATACTGCTATTAATACTCAAATTCGGTCAACCATTATTTTTGTAACAAACAAGTTTGATAGTAAGCAAACTCGGTAGGCAATGAAATATAATAAGATCAATCTCAAATAACCTTGTAAAACATACAATGACATGGGAGAAAAAAGGCTAAAAAGGCCTCGGCTTGTATTTTCTGACTAAATCAAAGAATCGGGCAATGCTCAAATTAGTTCACTAGGGGATAATGTAAGTAGGAAAATATTGTCGCGGCTAAATGGCTCAATCCCTAGTGCCTCCTATCATGTATCGCAAGTGACTCACCTTTATTGCAACTTCGTGGACAAACACTCTCAAAGAAATTAGTAGGAAGTGTCCTACTTTAAAGGCTCAAGTCTAATATACGGAGTGTGTAAAAATTCGATCCACAATTTACTTATTATTCCTCATCCCAAACTACATACACATGTGCACCCAGCCCTACTCTTCGCAACCACTAACATGCTTGCATATTAAAACATAAAGCACAAATAAAACAGGCTTAGCAAAGAACAAGAGTGCATCAACAACTTCAATTTTTGGCATGCTTCGACGACACAAAAGAAAGGACGACACAAAGTGAAACGACGTAAAGATCTCCCTCCTTACACTTAAACCCTTTTGTGCCCTCACACAAGAAAAGAAAAGAAAAAAATGGAGAAACATGACAAAAATACAAAATAAAAACGAACAAACCCTCCTTACACTTGATCCCTACTAAGATCAAGTGTAGACACAGCACACAAGACAAAAACACATAAAATACGAAAAAAATAAAACACAGACTCAAAGACTCAAAAAAATAAAAACGATGGGGAAACGACATCACCTATCGCCCCGCCTGGGTAGACCGGGCAGGACAGTCTGCTCTAGCTTATCAAACCGGCGACGAATCTTCCTCTTTACACTTAAGTCCACAACGTCCTTCGTAGCCTAGATCTGGAAAAACAACACAAAAATAAAGACCAAACAATAATAAAATCAAAGGAAATAAACGATAGTAAACTCGGGTTGCCTCCCGGTAGCGCCTTTCTTTAAAGTCTTTGGCTAGACCTCCTCTTAAAGGGTCAATCTGGTGGAGGTATGCATAGTGGAGTCTTATCCACTACCTTGAACATCTGATGCAATCTCTTCCCACGGTTTTTATACCACATGAAATCATCATAGGCCTCTCTCCAAAACTCTTTCTTACACTTGGTTGATGGCCTATCTACTTGCCAAATGATGGAAGTCTGCTCCCTTTATCCCCTGTGCTCTTCTCTTTCAGGTTAGGGCTTCAGCTTTGAAATGCATGGTTGATCATCAGAAGATAACAGTTTGTTGTAAACGCTTTGTTTGGGCAAGTGGGCGATTATGCCGTCAGTTTCGGGCGAAGCATAGAGTGCTATGATGCTCTCCTTAATCTCTTTATCCTTCATGTCATTGGCATCCTAATCAACAAATCCATGTGTGAGAGTGGGTTCCATCTTATCCTGCAACAAATACGTCTCAAGATATTCTTGGACAAAGCTCTCAATAACATCAGTAGAAAGGGCATCTTCATTCTCATGATCATTAGGTTTCTTAAGTGCATTATCAATATGATGAACATAAATTTCATTATAATACTTTACACTTATGGAAACATCATCAACATCAATCACTGCTCTAATAGTCTTCAAAAATGGCCTACCCAACAGAACACCCGCAATACCCTCAACTTGCCTATCATTGGTATCTATAACATAGAAATCAGCAGGATAGACAAAATTTTTAATTCTGACAAGGATATTTTCTTGTAAGCCTATGGGAGCAATGCATGATCTATCAGCAAGTTGTATAATCACTCGTGTAGACACCAACTCAACTCCAGTTAATTGATTATACACAGACAACGGCATAACATTGATTGATGCACCTAAGTCACACATAGCCTGCTTAACCATCACATTTCCCATAAGACAAGAAAAAGTAAACATACCTGGGTCTACGCACTTGGCGGGGAGCATCTTCTGGATGATTGCAGATACCGAAGTATCCATCAAAACCTTCCCGGACTGTTGGATTTACCCGCTATGAAGTCTTTGGCAAATTTCCCAAATTGGGGAATCTTCACGGCTTCCAAGAAAGGTATGTTGATTTCCAGCTTTCCGAACAGCTTCACATAATCCATGTAGTCCTTGTTCGGCATCCGTTTCCTCTCCAGTGCCTCAGGAAATAGTGCGGGCACGATTGTTTCAGGGTCTGCCTGGGCAGTCTGTCCGTTTCTGGCAGTCAGCTCTTCATCAGCAAGATTCTGCAGTGCTGCAGGGTATGCCTGGGCAGTCTGTCCGTTTTTGGCAGTCAGCTCTTCATCAGCAAGATTCTCGCAGTCTTTGCGAGGTCGCACTGGCGGTTCGGCCCTCTGCATGCGTCGAACGCTCGGCTTGGCCAGTTCGGCGGACTGAAATACTTCAGACCAAATCTTTTGAGGACTCGCATTCGATGTTGGTTCAGACAATTCCTTTCCAGTCCTCAACATGATGTGATTGCAACTATGAGCAGACGAATTTGGTTGAGTCTGAGAAGGTAATTGCCTTCGATTTGCCTTCATTTCATCTAGCGAAGTGGTCATCATAGACATTTGCTTGGTCAGATTGTCCAAGATATTTTGTTGCTCCCACTTCAATTGTTGCACCTCTCTCTTCATGGCTTGGAGCTCATCATGATTTGAAGTTATTTCCTTCTACATCTGCTTCTGATATGCAATGACATCTTTTTGAGAAGCAATCATCTCGCACATCAATTCTTCAAGCATAGAGGATCCATGGTCGGTTTGGCCAGGCGGAGGCATGATTGACATTTTCGGCTTCAATGTCATTTGTAAGGTTGCTTTGTACCGAGGGTAGGTGTCCGATATAAATTCTCATAGCGGTGGATGAGTTGTTGTACTTAAATTTATGGAAATTCCACATGCTTGTGTGTTCTGGCATCTTGCTCTTCATCAATTTCCTGCTCGAGCTCAATCTTCTTTTTACCGTACATGCTAATTTGACTTACATTAGCCATAGCATTCGGATTGGGTTGGGCTTGCGACGGTAACTGCCATTGACTAGCCTTTATTTCTTGAATCGAACAATTCAACTTGGAAATCTGTTTAGATATATTCTCGAAGGTACTTTGGTTATCCCTCTTGGTCTGATTAATCTCTTCTTGCATCTGTTGTTGGTATGTAATGACATTCTTCTGAGAAGTGATCATTTCAGCCATCATTTTCTCCAACGGGCTGCTCTGATCCGCCTGGCCAGACGGACCACTCTACTGCTGAAATTGTTGTGGGAATTGCCATTGATGTGGAGGCTTGTAGGGTTGTTGATACCCTTGCTACTGCGGTGGCTGATATTGTTGATGATGGTATATAGGTTGTTGGTATGATTGTTGTAGAGGATTTCTTAGCGGTTGTGGCGCTTGGTCATCTTGTCTCCACCTTAAGTTCGGATGAACCTTGTTCTGTCTGTTCCAATTTCCAGCTGTATTTACATCCTCACCATGACATTCCAAGGAAGTGTGTCCCCTTTGTCCACATGCGTGGTTTGTCATCAATTGCGGAGATGAGGAAGAAGAAAGATTCTTTTCCTTGAACAACCGGTCTAACTTATCTTCAAGCTGGCTGAACTTCTCCTCCATTTTGAGTCCCACTTTCATGTCGAGATCATCTAGAAAGTCTCCACTTGAAAGGTTTACAGATCTTCTTTGCATTCTTGGACCTTTATACTGCGATGTCGACTCGGCAATGCCCTCAATGATAGCCTTGGCATCATTATAGTAGCTATTAGCAAAGCTACCCTTCAAACCAACATTCACCATGGTTTATGACTCGTCTGTCATCCCTTGATAGAAGCATTGCAATAAATCCACATCAGAAAAACCATGGTTTGGATAGCTGTCAACTATCTTCCCAAAACGCGCCCAATAAGCTCCGAATGATTCGTCTAGTTCTTGAGAGATTCCCAAAATCTCCTTCTTGAGAACATTGGTCTTCGATTGAGGGAAATACTTATCCAAGAAGGTCTGACGCTTCTGAGCCCATGTAGTGATTGACCTAGGTCGAAGGCTAGAAAACCATGCTCGGGCTCCGTCTTGAAGCGTAAAGGGAAAAGCTTTAAGTCTGAAAGCATCGAGATGACCCTGCCGGTGTAATTCGCACACCTGATTAAATCCCTCCAAGAAATAAAAGGGATTCTCGTTCAGCTTCCCACAGAATTTTGGACACGCAGCGACCAAATTCAACTTCACATCGATCTGCTCAGTGGTTGGAGGAATCTGAATCGGTCCGGGTAAATCGTCCCCCAAGTTCCTCGAACCTCAATTCATCTTTGGATTGGCTGCTTGATTGTCAGCCATGGTTTCTTTTTCAAATTCAGAATTGTTGTCTTCAGAAAAAGGGCCTGTTTGGCCAGTCGGACTTCTGTTTCGCTGGTTCTGCCCTCTGTTTGGGCAGGCGAACCGGTTTCTGCTTGTGACAGCACTTGTTGCCCTTGTAGCTTTGTTGCCTTCTTGTTCCTCTACGCAGTTTTATCCGGATCAAAATGAAGAAGAGGACGAGAAGTCCTGCTCATGCAACACTTAAAAAGCACAGAAGATCAATAGAAAAACAAGCTAAAAGATAACACCGTTCCCCGGCAACGGCGCCAATTTGGTGATCGCTGTTTTCACCAAATAAATCCTGCAAAATTGCTAGAACTTAAATCAGTATAGCAAACAGGTATCGAACACAGGGAACAGAGATTTTTAAACTTAAATTCCTATTATTCTACGGGGTTGGTTAGCGACCACGCAATTTTGGGTTTTTATCTATGACTAAAACAAGGAATTAAAATCTACAGGAAATGAAAACGGAGTAAACTAATTCAAGAAAATAGGTCCAGCAAGATGATTCACACACACAATCGATCATCGACACTATTAATTAATTAATCCCCTTAAGTCAATCAGTTGTATGATGCCGTAATTAAACTAACATATCCCCTATTCCCCCTTAATTATTCGGTAATCGCAATGGTAGACATTGAAACGACTACTTCTCTAAATTAGTTGCAACCTACGTTGGTGGGCAATCAATAGATTTAACACCTAATCAACTTTAAGAACTAAGGGAACCCAATTTAGGAGCCTACTCGTATGGTGGGCATCTAATAGTCTCCTACCAAATTAATCATATTGTTCTAAGAACAATTTTGCTACTTATTTAGCCTAATCCCACGAGAAACGATGGAAGTACTAAATTAGTTATGGATTAAACTAATCTAGGGTGATCAAGCCTAAATTAACTAATCCAATTGATTAATCTAGATTAATTCGGAACCTAAGTGGTTAATTATAAAGCCCTAGTCTCACGAAATAATGGTAGTGTGTGTTTCACATCTCGCTGGCCCTAAATGACTTAGTCACGCATATCGGCCCGACTGACCAGGCAGACCGGTTTACTGGGCAGAACACTAAACATGTTGAAATTCGGAAATTAAATGCATGAAAATTATAAGAACTAGACGAACTGAATTAAACACGAAAGCAAACGAAATTAAATCTTGATAATCTGAAAATACCAGTTCGAAGGATTTCAAACCATCCAAACGATAATCAAAGTCGAAAACTCCAAATCTAAACTAAGAAACGAAAGCAAAATAATGTTTGTGTCTCCAAATCTGATGATCTCCAAATCTCGGTTCTCTCTCTCGCTGATCTCGTGCGCGGAATGGTGTAAAGACGATATCATTTTCATTCGTCTCCTCTCCTATATATAAGGCGCCTCCTTTTCCCTGTAGAAGTAGGGTTTTTATATCCAATATGGAAAGATATTAATTAGATAAATCATATCTAATTCTTTCCATATCATCTCTTTCCTTATCCTCCACCTTCCTTCTCTATAATTTCGTCCAAAAATCAATCTTTGAACCCCAAATTCGTGCCTGCCTCCTCAGCATCTTGTCATCGCCACGTCAGCACAAAAATCTGCAAGACAACACAAAAAATACGGTCCAACTGGCCAAGTGGGTGCCAAAACAGACAAAATTTATATAGTACAAATTAGACTCATCAGATCACTACTAGACACATTGTCAGCATTTAAAATATCAACATGCACATCAGCTTCATGATCATTAACAGTTTCAGAATCAGTTCCAGAATCATTCTCATGTTCAGATTCAGTTTCAGTTTCAGACACGTGTAGAATTCACAGAATCAATCATAGACTGAGTCAAAGACTCCACCTTAAACTCATCACCAGATGCAGATTCATTTACAGAAGAAGTAGAAGAGGAAGGCAGACAAGGGAAATCAAATTCATTAAAGATCACATCTCTACTAACAATGACTTTAAAGCCACGTTGGCTCTTATCCCGCAGCCTATACCCTTTAACCCCCTCTAGATAACCAAGGAACATACATTTCTTACCTCTGGGATCAAGCTTGTCCCCTTTTTGATGCACAAAGGCAACACAACCAAACACACGAAGATTGGACAAATCAAGAGGCTTTCCAGAGTAGACAGACTCAGGACACTTACAATTTAGATGTGTAGATGGAAGTCTATTTATCAAATAAGTTGCAGCAAGGGCAGTGATTCCCCTAAAAGTCTTAGATAGACCTGCAGACTCAAGCACACGTCTGACCTTATCTAAAATGGTCCTATTCATCCTCTCAGCAACTCCATTTTGCTGAGGAGTATAAGGAACAGTCCTATGCCTCTTAATTCCAGATTTAACACATAAATCATTAAAAGAAGCATTGCAAAATTCAAGACCATTATCAGTCCTCAAAACTTTAATTTTCTTACCAATTTGGTTTTCAACCTGGTTTTTCCAAGAAACAAACATTTCAAAAACTTCAGATTTGTGTTTTAAAAGAAACAACCAGGTTTTTCTTGAAAAGTCATCTATAATGGACAAGTAATATTGACATCCACTATGGGTAGGAGTACTAGAAGGACCCCACACATCAGCATGTATATACTCAAGGATATTAGAGGAACCAGAACACATAGCAGGATCAGAAACAAGAAAAGACACCTTATGTTGTTTACCAGAAACACAAGAATCACATAATGGTACAGAAGACAACTTGTCATTACCAAACACACTAGTCTTTTTCAATATCTCAAGATTTTTAGGACTAACATGGCCTAATCTGTTATGCCAAAGAACAGTTTTGTCATCAAAGGTGGCATTAATAGTGCTAACATCATGAATAGGAACAGCAGTAAAAGGATACAGATTATTTGTCCTTCTGGACTTAAAGACAACCATAGACCCCTTCTTAACTTTCATCCAGCCATCACCCCAACTACCCCTGAACCCATCATTTTCAAGAGTAGTAAATGAAAGCAGATTACAAACCACATCAGGTACATATCTCACATCTTTCATGGTGTAAACAAAGCTAGATTCAAATTTAAGGCAGGTATCACCTATTCACATAACAGCACACTTATGTTTGTTTGCAACAATAACATAACCAAAATCACCACTTTTAAATTTTGAAAAACAGGTTTTGAAGGAGAAACATGATAAGCACTGCTAGAGTCCATAAGCCATTCATTCACATAATCAGAATTCACCAAATTCACAGAAGACATATTATGAGGATCAATAACTATAAAATACTTCTCTAGAATGTTTGGATTTGTATCATCTCCTAAAATAGCATTAGAAGTAGACACACACCCTTCTGATCACTACCATGTTTTCCCTTCTTTGGATTTGGGCAGTCCTTCTGAAAATGACCGTACTCACCACAGTTATAACATTTTCTTCCCGTAAGCCTAGACTCATACCTACCTTTCTGGACCTTTTTCTTACCACCATTTTCAGAGTTTTTATGGTTATGAGTTCTTTCAGTAGTTCTGCCTCTAACATGAAAAGTTGTATTGTTCTCAAAACTCCTAAACCCCCCCCCAATTAAATTTTAAATCCAACTCCTTACTTTTAAGTGCAGAAATCACAGTTTCAAGATCAACTTTGTCTCTACCATATTTAATAGCAGATTGAACATCACTGTAAGAATCAGGAATGACATTTAAAAGAGCAATGAGAGCATAGTTATCAATACTCTGATCTCCAGTTTGTTTAATTTGTTGCAACAGTTTATTAAACTTATCAAGATTCTCATCAATATCTTTAGACATGTCAAGTTTAAATCTAAAGAAAGATTGCAACAAATACATCTTAGAAGGCAGAGAAGTTTCAACTTTCCTAAGCACAAAATCAGACAAATTTAAAGTTATAGCAGATAAAGCAAGCTCATTCATTTCATCTTTTATCTTTTCATTTTCCTTTTCATCGTATGAGTGATCAATGGCACAAGCAACACATTTTTCAACCAAAATAACTTTCATTCTCCTTTTCCAAAGATTGAAATCAGACTTACCATTGAAAGGTGTCATGCCATTGGAAGAGGCCATAGCTGCACTCACAGTGCGAAAAAAATTATTAACTCTAGTTAGGAGTTAACAAAAAAATCCAAAATCACGGACGAGGGTTACCCAGTTCACAATCGCAGACTCAAGGTCTGGGCGCAGGGGGTCACCTCAGTCCTCTGGACACGAGAGAGACAACTGTTTATGAAACGGTTCGAATGGAGAACAGAAAAGACAAGATGCAGTGGAAAAACGAGCGGAAGCAAGGGTAAAATAATCAGACAAGCACAGGCAGAAAAAACACACAAGGATCACATAAGAAACCTAAGATCTACCAGCATATAAGTCCCAACCCTAAGACTGCACCAGTTGGCAGGAACTAGAAAATGAAGAGCAGAGAGGATAAAGTCGTTTTACCTGAGCAGGGTTCGGAGACTTGAACCCTAACGACGAAGACGCCACCGTAGCTCTAAAGAACAAAGATCTAAAGAACAAAGATCTGTATAACGACGAAGACGCCACCGTAGCTCTGATACCACTATTAGGAACTCGTTCGTCAATATACAAAATGGAAAGACCATATCTACATATACAATGGCTCAGACACCCTGAATACAAGGTTCCAATCACACCACTATTTGACCCAATCTACACAATCGGCCAAGAGAGCTTGGTGGCACACCAATACAAGTTTCTACACACACACTCACAGATACAATCTCACAGAGAGAATGGAGAAGAGATATAATGTAGAAACACTCGGTTGCGCACGCAGAAGCCCCACCGAAGGAATGAGTTGCATCGCTATATATAGGTAGGGCAACATCAAAGGAGTGTAGGGAGATGGACTGGGCCGCACAAAAGCTAACATGCCAGACTGAGAATGGGGCTGGGCCTAAATAATTCAACACCCACCGTGAAGAGGAAATGTCTGTCCACTTTCTGCGGCACGTTCACCCGGATACTGAGGACTATCCAAGCTACGTAGTTTGCTGGTGAAGTTGGTGGCGAATGAGGTGTCATTTAGTGGCGGAAGAGTTGGTTTGTAGAGTGGGAGTTTCTTGGAGTGGAGGAGCGGAGACTAGTATTCTAAGATTCTGGCGACGGTGGAGTTGTCGAAAGTGCCGGGGCCGGTGACGTAGGGTCTTGCTGCCATGACGAATTTTGCAGCGGGGAAGCTGGGTTTGGTGTGGAGAAGGAGGTTAGTGGTCTGGCCGGGAGAAATGAGAATGTTGTCTGTTTTGAGGGTTTAACGTAGACTGCATCGGCGTCGACGACGGTGATAGTATGCTTGGCAATGCTGAAGAAGAGTTCGTCGTTGAACGCATGTTGATTACGCGTAGCATGTAGGTCTTCCCCGCCTTCACCTTCAGCTTGAATGTATCTATTATATGCATGGACCAACCATTTATATATGATCAGTTCTCTCTCTCTGCAACTTCGAGAGATAGAGAAATTAAGAAGATTACCTTTGGCGCAGTAGTTATACAAGGGGCCCGGTAGTCCGTTGATGGTGTAGGCGTCGGAGACATTCGGACCGCTGCCTGTTTGTAGAGCTTGCGTGATTATGGCCTCGGGGTCGGAATTGAACCATTCTCCTGCACGTCGTATCGATTCATATCATTTCATGCATGTAATATAAAAATGAATCTAATTAGTAATAGTATTATCATGAAATATTACCGAATATGATGGGGATTTGTTTGTATGGTTTCTTGAAAGGATAGGGCTGATTCTTCTTGGGAGAATAATGATAGGGCCATAGAGAGTTGATGGGAGCCAAGTGCGTGCCACCATAGAGTTCCTCTCTGCCCTACCACCGTGAAATTGTAAACATAGATCTGTTCAGTCTGAATCGGACATTAGGTTACATATGCTGGCCCGTCTGCCCATCCGCTCCTAAGTTGCCTAATCCCGTGCCTATTACAAGATTATAAATATATCATTTAACTCGAGCTGAAGTTATTAAATGTATTGTATTTATAATTTACCAATGGAGGCTAATATTGTTGGCAACATGGTTGGTGACTTTAATAACAAGACGATCGACCTCCCTTGTCATGACTCGAGGCCCGGGAAACTTCCCATCCACCGTCACAATGCTCCTTGTGTGGCATAATCTTGTTACATTTTGCATCATGATCTGCAAGGCATTGATAATTATAATTATTTGTAACTAATTAATACTTCACTTGTCTTATTAGTAATGTCACATTCTTTTTAATTGGAGTTTCATTACAAATATCTCATTTCTGAAAAAGGTAAAAAATATTTGGACAAAAATCAACCACTTAACACAGTTTTCTTAATGAATGTGTGGAAAAGAAATGAAACATTACTAATGGAATGGAGGGAGTATAATCGAACATGCAAAAAAATATGTAGATTGAAGTCGTAGTGCCTGGTCTCGGCTTGTGCCTCAAGGTGGAAGAATGCTAGAAATGCAACAAAAATTGATATAGAAACCCTTAATGCAGAGGCACCCATTTTTGAGTTCTTTGCAAAGGGTAAAGTGATCGTTGATTTGTTTGTTTTGTGGTACGACTGTTGGAAGGATTGGCGTTGAGGTTTTATAGTAGAGTGTGTTTGTTGATTAGGTGATGGGAAATATTGAATAATTTAAGTTGATGAGAAATAGAAAATATAATTTGAAGCAATTTACAACATTAAAGTGATGTCAAAGACAATTCTGTCTAGACATCAGTTTCACTTGGCCTATCAAATCTTTGCTTACTCGCGTTGGTATGTCTTAGTAGCGACTGATCTTAGCGTCCAGATTGACCACATTCACAGGTGAAATCATCTAATCTCTATAGTTTAGCTGGGGTAGTACTCGCTAAGTTTTTCTTGATAATACGTAATTTAGTTTTGAAAAAAGATGTAAATCACACTAGTTTAATTTTGGTGTGACAAAGTCCACTTATAGAAATACAAATGAAACTCAAATTTTTAAGTTGGTAAGTAGCTACCTGACATTTTTACCATCATTGCAAACTTTTTCAGTTTGAGGTTGAGACTTGACAGGGAGTAATAGATTTACGTAATGTTTGTTCCAACATATAACATATATAATATGCAGATTATTTAATATTCTCAAATAGAAATCATGCTTATAAATTAAGCCTTACATTTATTCGATAAAAATTAAGAACTATATCTAGACTCAGTGATGACAATCTATTTGCAATTTGTTTTATAAATATACTCATCATTGTTTAAATAAAATGAAGTTAATAAATATGTTACAACAATAATAAAAAGTACCAAGTGTAGGATAGGGTGGCGCCATCAAATTACTGTTACTAAATAATATGTTTGATTTTGATAGAGTGGAACCATTGGTGGGCGACGACCCCATTCCTATGCCTCTTCCTTGTTTGCATGAAACAATTAAAAAAAAAACATGTATCTAGTTATAAACAGGATAGCAACAACAAGAACAATAATAGTAATAATAATAATAATAATAATAATAATATAATAATAAAGAAAGGGAACAATTTAAAAATAGTATTGCTGCATTGCGTGGAAGTAAATTGCTTGAAATTGAAAATAATACTAGTATACGTATGTTTGGAAACCTAAAAGATTGACAACTCCACACCCACCAAATCGAGCTTCTCAACTATCCCTCACATTAATTACCACCAGTCATCCATGGATATCATAATTAATTCTGATGCATACCGTCCCTCTCAACAAATTCTTCATGCCCACAACTTTTATATCTATGCTTTAACATCAAGCATACATGTATATGCACTTTTTCAGAAGCTTCAAGATTATCTACATTAATTTCCTGAGTTCTGTATTCATTCATAGCCTTTGAGACCATCTATTACTACGTGTAATGTCTTTTTATTTTGCATATTACTATAATTTAATGTTATATGCATTTGGCGACAGTACATAGGTTGCACAAACACAGGACACGATACGACACGAATACGTGACTTAATATTTTCTAAAATAACTTAAGACTCTACATAGATGTTAATGATATAATAAATATATAACTAATTGTTAAATAAATAAATTTATACTCAGTTTTATTAGAATGAAGTGCAAATGACATTTCATGCATTAGAAATTAATTTCTGAAGTGTTCAATTCATGCAACATAGCTAAAGTGACACTTGTCGGAGCAATTGCCTTGAGATATATAGCTTTGTCGTAAAGAATGACTATTATAAAATTCAATACCTGTAATAATTAGCAGGTTTTAAAATCACTATTATATTAATACACACTTTAGAGATGATAGCATCAGCGATAAGGAAAAGACTCACAAGGATCAAAAACTGAACTAGGTTGTCTTTGACACCACTCTAATGTTGTTTTCCAACTACAGTTGGTCAGAGAGTAAATCACATTTGACACATTATTAATTATTTTTGTGAATGTTTTATAAATTCAACCGTTTTAATTTCTCACCACCTAATCAACCAAACACCCTCTCTATAAAAACAGACCTGCATTCTTCTAACTATACCAAAAAAACAAAACAAAAACATCTTCCTATCTCACAAAGAAAGAAAGAAAAATGGGCACCTTTACACTACATGTTTCTTCCATAGCCTTGTTTGCTGCATTCCTCACATTGCTTCAGCTTCCTCTCGAGGCACAAGCCGATACTAGGCACTACGAGTTCAATGTACGTATTTTTTTTCCTATTCAAATTTATTAATTAGTTACGAATAGTTCTAATTATCAATGTCTTGTAGATCACGATGCAAAATGTTACTCGATTATGCCACACGAGGAGTATTGTAACGGTGAACGGAAAATTCCCGGGGCCTCGGGTAGTGGCGAGGGAGGGCGATCGCCTTGTTATTAAAGTCACCAACCATGTTCCCAACAATATCAGTATCCATTGGTGTGTATTATTTTTTAATAAAAATACGATACGACTTTGGCTCAATTTAAATAACAAAGTTACGTGTATATGTAAAATGTTGTGAAAGGCACGGGATTAGGCAGCTTAGGAGTGGATGGGCAGACGGACCGGCATATGTAACCCAGTGTCCGATTCAAACCGGGCAGAGCTATGTGTATAATTTCACTGTGGTTGGACAAAGAGGAACCCTATGGTGGCATGCACATATTTCTTGGCTCAGATCAACTCTTTATGGTCCTCTAATTATCCTCCCAAAGAAAAATCAGTCCTATCCTTTCCAAAAACCATACAAGCAAATCCCCATCATATTCGGTAATATTTCATTATACTAATTAGATATTTAATTTTAGTATTACAAGATGTATTAATACGTACGACGTGCAGGAGAATGGTTTAATTCCGACCCTGAGGCCATAATCACCCAAGCTCTACAAACAGGCGGCGGTCCCAACGTCTCCGATGCCTACACCATTAACGGACTACCGGGTCCCTTGTACAACTGCTCCGCCAAAGGTAATCTTCTTAATTTCTCTCTATCTCTCAAAGTTGCAGAGAGAGAGAACTGATCATAAATGGTTGGTCCATGCCTATTATAGATACATTCAAGCTGAAGGTGAAGGCGGGGAAGACCTACATGCTACGCGTAATCAACGCTGCACTCAACGACGAGCTCTTCTTCAGCATCGCCAACCACACTCTCACAGTCGTCGATGCCGATGCAGTCTACGTTAAACCCTTCCAAACCGACACCATTCTCATCACTCCCGGCCAGACCACCAACCTCCTCCTCCACACCAAACCCAACTTCCCAGCTGCAACATTCCTCATGACAGCTAGACCCTATGCCACCGGCGCCGGAACATTTGACAACTCCACCGTCGCCGGAATCTTAGAATACGAGTCCCCTTTACTCCACATCAAGAAACTCCCTCTCTACAAACCAACTCTTCCGCCGCTCAACGACACTTCATTCGCCACCAACTTCACCAGCAAACTCCGCAGCTTGAATAGCCCTCAGTTCCCGGCGAACGTGCCGCAGAAAGTGGACAGACGTTTCCTCTTCACGGTGGGGTTAGGAACGAAGCCATGCAACAGCAACGCCACGTGTCAAGGACCCAATGGAACTAGATTTGCGGCGAGCGTGAGCAACATATCGTTCATCCAACCCACCACGGCTCTCCTGCAGGCCCATTTCAGCGGCCAGTCCAGCGGCGTCTACGCGCCGAACTTCCCTTTTAGTCCGCTCCGGTGGTTCAACTACACCGGGAATCCGCCCAACAACACCATGGTCGGAAATGGGACCAAATTAATGGTTCTGCCGTTCAACACGAGCGTGGAGCTAGTGATGCAGGATACAAGCATTCTTGGCGCGGAGAGCCACCCTCTCCACCTCCACGGATTCAACTTCTTCGTCGTCGGACAAGGTTTCGGAAACTACCATCCCAATTCCGACCCGACTAAGTTCAATCTAGTCGACCCGGTCGAGAGGAACACCATCGGCGTGCCGCCCGGTGGATGGGTTGCCATTCGCTTCTTCGCTGATAATCCAGGTTCGTAAACTTACTACAATCTTAACTTTTAATTCTATACGTGCAATTGATTAAGATTTAATTGTGATTTGTTTAGGGGTGTGGTTCATGCATTGCCACTTGGAAGTTCACACGAGTTGGGGGTTGAAGATGGCGTGGCTTGTGTTGGATGGAAAGCTTCCAAACCAGAAGCTGCTTCCTCCGCCGTCCGATCTTCCCACATGCTGAGATTGCTTTAGTATTTGACCGTCGGATTTTTTCAACTCTTACTATATATGGATACTCGTAACATTAGAGTTAAACTGGTTTCTTTGAGTTATAAATTTTATTTTATATTATTTGAGTTGTGTAACCGATCACTCGGCAGCTAGCCATTTGTAACGTCGATTGAGTTTCAATAAATTGATTGTTTTTATTTAATATTTTAATTTGACAATTAGGATTTGTGTTCTTATCCCATTAGACTTTTACTTTTTCTATTTTAGTTATTAGAATATGTAACAATCTTATTCGTTGAACCGACTCCAACAACTACAATTTTAATAAAAATATAAATATTATGTTACAGAATTAAAACTGGTTGCTCTTAATAAAAGAAAACATTGATAAAGCTTGTCTAGCTGATAGATGGAGCCCATTATTATTAAGCCATTACCTGCTCTTCCATTCAAAGAGGAATATCAAGCCCTTTTCCAACATCCACACCGATAATCTGAAGTATGCCCTTGTTCAGAATCTAGAGAGAGAGAGAGAGAGTCGAAATCAAGACACCGAACTAGAAGAAATTTGAAGATAACAAAATATTTCTCTTTCTTCCAAAATCAAATCCTTCAACCGAAATGAAGCAAATTAAAACTCAACCAAATTTACCAATTCGACGATGAAAGTGCCGATGAGGCCAATCATACAAGCCCTAGAATTCCAAACTTCCGCAGTTCTCGTAAACCCCAGAAACGGGGCCTGAAATTTCGGCTGCTGTTTAGGCAATTCCACCTGAAGTTTAAATCGAAAGCAGAAATTGAATAGCATAACAAACTAAATGTTCAATCAACACTCTTAACAACGTAATGCAGATGAATAATTAAAGGACTTACTCCGGCAGGAAGTTTGGCGGCCTGGATCTTAAAGCTGACCCGTTTCTGGGTATGAAGAAGCGAGCGGTTGTGGCGGGTCGGGTTGTTAATCCTGGAGGATCCGGCGGAGAGAAAATGAGATGAAATTGCTGGTGTAGTCGCCATATCTCAAATTTTTCCAATAATCAGCCGTGGTGAGGTTTCGTTATCTAGTCGGGTATTGGGATCGGAATTTTGTATTCCTAATTTCCTATATCTATTCGGGCCCGCTTGACGTGGCAACTGGATAGCCTCAAAATAGTCAATAAAGATTAAGGACGGCTTTTATTTTTTACTTTTATCTTTCATATTATATTAAGTTTTTTGTATGTAGGTATATGCTATAAATAATTATTGATAATATTTGGCCCATGAGCTGGAATGATTTTAAGAGGAGATTGATGCATTCCATCAACTGCTATCCGAACTTTGTATTGAGTAGACTTAATTTTGTATAGTACAGCATGTAACTGTAAATTACATATACATTTATACGTATTATCACACGATTTTTACCCATAGAACAATTATCTCAACTACTAAATCATTACAGTTAATGAATAAAATGTTTAAGAATTATTAGGAAATTCTTTTGCTGATTTTAGTGACCGGTAAGACCCATCTCTAATTGTTTTAGTCTCTCTTATATAGTTTGCAGACTAAAGTATAAAAACGGAGTTTACCTAATGAGCATTTCAGAAGCAGTTGTGAATTACCTCATCTAAACAAATTTGCATAGTATCTTTTATCGTGTGGTGATGAGTCTAATTCGTGATATTCAAATTATGTCTGTTTTGGCGCCCACCTAAGCAGTTGGACCGTATTTTCTGTGTTGTCTTGCAGATTTTAGTGCTGATGTGGCGATAACGAAATGTTGAGGTGGCAGACGCACCGCCATATATATAAGAGAGGAGACGAACGAAAATTAGAACATCTTTTGCACCCCTTGAGACGCGATCAGAGAGACGAGCCGAGAGCCCAGAGTTGAGATTTATTCCTTTCGTTCTAGTTCGGATTTGGAGACACAAACAATATTTTACTTTCGTTTCTTAGTTTAGCTTTGGATATTTCGATTTGTGTGTATCGTTTGGATGATTGGATTCTTCATATTGGTATCTTCTGATCTTTTAGTTTTAAATTTCGTTTGCTTTCGTGTTTTAAATCAATTCGTAGAGTTGCTTTGATTTTCATGCAATTAATTTCCAAGTTTCAGCATGTTTAGGGTTCTGTCCAGTTTTACGTCCGCCTGCCCAGTCGGACCCATATGTGTAGCTAAATTCTTTTTAGGGGCCGGCGAGATGTGAAGCACACACTTTAATGAATTCATAAGACTTAGACTTTAATAATTAATCACTTAGTTCCAAATTAATCTTGGTTAATTAATTGGATTAGTTAATTTAGGCTTTGATCACCCTAAGTTAATTTAATCCATAGCTAATTTAGTACTTCTATCGTTTCTCGTGGATTAGGCTAAATAAGTAGCACAATTGTTCTAAGAACAATATGATTAATTTGGTAGGAGACTATTAGATGTTCACCATACGAGTAGACTACAAAATCGTGTTCTCTTAGTTCTTAAAGCTGATTAGGTGTTAAATCTATTGATTGTCCACCAACGTAGGTTGCATACAACTGATTGATTTATAGGGATTAATTTATCTTTAGTGTCGATAATTGATTGTGTGTGTGTGAATCAACTTGCTGGACCCATTTATTTGCATATTTTTATTCGTATATTTATTCCTGTTTTTTACTTTCTTGTTTTAGGAATTAAAAAACCCCCAAAATTGCATGGTCGCTAACCAACTTCATTGATTAATAAGAATTTAATGTTAAAATTTTTGTTCCCTATGTTCGATACCTATTTGTTATACTAATTTAAGTTCTAACATTTTGCAGGATTAATCTAATTTATAGTATTTTGCATGATTTATTTGGACAAAACAACGATTAGCATGTGGAAACTCGCAGACTATGCACCGGATCAATTCGGTTTATGTGCAACAACCTTGAACCATCCAAAATATGCAAATCTTGTTTCTTGGGCTCAAATTGACGTGGGAAAAATAAATCACAGAGTTACAAAATAGAATGGTTTTCACTTCAAGTAAATAAATACTGGTCATAAGAATTTTAAAAAAAATAAAATCGGTTTCCATTGTTCTTGCTAATGTTATAAATCAACAAAATTCGACTCTATAATCTTGTCATCGCCCACAAAAAAATAATCTAATACTAATCAACACATCAAATCAAATATAGCACCAGATTTAATACAGTGAAACCTAATTGAAAACTCGGAGGTCTTCAATGATATTCATCAACATGAACCAACTTCCGATTCTCAAATCTAAAAATGCAACTCAACCCGACCAATATCTCAGCAATAGCGGCTTCCGTCTTCTCCCTATCGGAGAAATGCAGCGTCTGCAGAAGCAGCACCGACGGCCTCGCGTCGAACTTCGTCTTCTCGAAGCTCCGCTCCATCTGCCACCGCACCGTGTCTTCCGCCACCGGCACCAGCCACCGCATTATATCCACCACTGCCTCCCGCCACCCTTCCGCCAGCAACGCGTCATTCTCCGCGCTCTTCATGTTCTTGCTCAGCTTCGCCCTCACCAGAGTCTTCAGATTCTCCGGCAGCATCTCGTAGAACGACTCACGCTCCACGTGGCTGACCGTAACGTCAGCGTCCATATATTTCTCCGCCATCAGAATCACGTTGGCGTAGAGCATCGCTAGACCCGACCCGCCCGCCGTCGAAGACCCGGCCGAGTGGAACACCCGATTCGTTTTCAGATTGTTATCTTCTTCATCGCAGTCGTCGAAGAAGACGCCGGACTTCCGGCTGTGGAACCGGACCATAACCGGCTTCACCGCCGTTGGCAGCGGGCCGGAGTGAGGGAAAACCTTCTCCTTTATCGGAAACTTCCTTCTCGGTCCGAAAACAGAGCAAATTCTTCGATGAACCACGCAAACAACTCTCGCCATCAAATCCACGCATTTATCAAACGATTTATTCCACAACGAAATCTCTCTAAGATAACGAATCTCTCTCCTCTGATTCTCCAATTTCTGAATCAAAAGATCGTAATTCGCCTTCTGCAATTCGTTCTCTCTGCCCACCCACTGCTTCATCTTCCGCTCCGACGCCTCCATCTCCGCCAAAGACTCCACTGCCGAGTGCAGGCACGACGTCGTCGACACTAACCTCTCCATCTTACGGATCTTCCTCTCCGCCGCCGTCGACCCGTACTTCATCCTCCCGGAGCTCACAAACCCATTCTTTAAATCGTTGTAAACACGATCGAACCGCTCCAGCCCAAAATCGGTGCATTTCTTACCCAATCGAGAGACCGCGGCGGCGGCGCGGTCGAGATCTTCAAGCCTCTCGGCGGCGGCTAAGCTCAGTAGAAACCCCTCATCGCCGGAGGTCAAAAATTCGACCCCCTTCGATTTAATCACGTTGGTTTTGAGCCTCGAAATCTCGCTATCGGAGATGGATTTGTAGAGAGAGAGTAATCTTGACATTGTCTTAGCCGTCTCGAATGCGAGGATTCCTAGGTTTTTTCCTTCTTTCTTGGCGTCGCCGGAAGCATCCGGCAGCCAGCCGAATTTCTTGAATCCAACCATTACTGTTTCTATTGATGTTCGATTGTCGTTACAAGGGTGTTAGAGTTTAGAAATGAGAACTCATGAAGTCTGAGCGGTTAAGGGTTTATTTAAATGAGTGGGTGGAAGAATTTTCATGGGGGAGGAATACGCGTTTGAAATTTTGGAGTTGCAATGAGAAAGGAGTTTTATACCTTACTTAACAGAGATGGTAAACTTGAATGACAGGATGGTTTCGAGCTGTAAGAGAGAGAGAGAGAGAGAGAGAGAGAGGCAAGTGTAAGCAGATCTATAGTGTTGACCGTCACATCGGAGGGAATAAGAAAGGATTGTAATGTTATGATTAGGAAGTGGTGGAGAAATCGATGACGTGTTTGACGAGTTCTTACTCAATTATTTTCCTCAGGCCGGATTACAATAGAATAATTGTGAGCAGTTACATTTCGATCTCTTCATTTATTTTTGTATTAATGTAATCACTATATAAAGTTATTCTGATTAGTGAAATAATTGAGTTTATCTTGGGAATTTAAATAAAAAGGTTGTTGATGGTTAACGGTACCACGTCTTCATTTAATTAAAAATAATATTGTTTTTCTTGATTATGAGTATCTATTTATTTTTTTAAATGAGTATCGATCAATATGTGGGATAGTCCTGCATGTAAAATTGTAAACTAAAAATATTGATCACAAGCAGAGTTCTAAGAGTTTTTTTTTTTTTTTTGTTGACAAGGAACTCGCAGAGCTTTTTTTTTTTTTTTTTTATTGACGAGGAACTCGCAGCCGCTACCTTTGGTGCGCACAGGGTAAACCTCGCTCCTGTGCAATAGCCTGCAAACCACACAAAAGAGTTAAGGCTCACACATAACCCTTAATGTGACAAGGTGACAGGCTCACACATAGCGTGTCCAGTGGGAATTGAACACATGACCTATCGGTCCCGGGCCACCCACCTTCACCGCTATGCCATCCTAAGGGGACATTCTAAGAGCTTCTTTGAATTTATTTTAAATTGATCAACGGTATATTTCATTTGATCGATCTATATTACAGCAATATTAATATTATCATGTAATTTACTATTGTACTGTCTACAAACTCCACGAATAAATGAGTTCACATGACATATAGCATCAAAATCACAATAAGTGAACATGTGAAACCCAATTTATATGGAGTAATTATAAAATAAATAGTTTTGAACAAGATCTGAATATCATGTGACAACATGAATCTCTTTCAAATACTTTTTCACACAATAATGTAAACAAATTAAGGGCTTTAGTATATAGACACCAACACATATATACACACATTTTTAGTTTAGTAAGATATACTTTTTTTTAATATGATTTACAAACTCTTGCTTATAAGCAAAGTTTATTTAGTGCATATTTCGATAGAAGTTGTAGATTTATTTTATCACAAAAGAATAAGAAAAATATTTAGATGACGTAGTTGTTGAAGTGATCTTCATGTGACAAAAAAAAAATCATATATAAACTCAAAACATTAGGATGAAACTTGATTAATCTATCATACTTTGCATGTCTGAAAAATCTTACTCGTAAAAATGACATGCCTATGGTACATGATGAACAACTGTATTAATTGAAATATATATATTTTCACAATGAGTAAAATCTACCGTAACTACTCAATATACAAAATGGGTATCTAATATCCTGAAATCTCGTGGAAGGAACCTTACATATATTTAAATTTAGAATCATTCTGGTGTCTATGTGGGATTTTCACTACTATAAAAAAGTCCTAAATTCCTTAATGATTTGTTGACTTCTTGTTCTGGCCCTAACGAATTTCCCCAGAAGCATCTTAATTAATTCTTCGAAAATATGGCCCCAAAACTTAAATTGAAAATGGCATAGGAAGCTCCTAGGATTCCTCTCGTAACCACATCTAATTGTTGATCAATAATTGTAACCAAATTTAATGATCAGACGTGCTTTTGTTGAAAGTAATGGCAATTTTAGTCATTTTAACGAGACTATAATTCTAAAGCATTATAATATTCAAATCTCACTAATGTTACCGTGTATAAGTAAGTCATCATAAGTGAGTGTATCATATATAATTAGCTTAAAGTTATTTTCTAAATGATTTACTTAGTGTTACACAGATTAAAATAAAATTTAAATAATACACAGCTCAAATATCGGTTGCAAATATCCATGGCATCATTTTATTTTGTTGTTGCTTGTCAATTTCCTTTGGCACTATTCTAATTTTTACCAAGTCAGCCGACTCTCTTTCAAACCTTTGTCAAAGTTTGCATTGTCATGTCGAATTATTTTCCGCGTGAATATGGATCTCTCTAACACGCATTATATTCTCATAAGAATCACTTTCCCACAAAATTAGGGTTAAATTCTAATTGATTTCGGTGAATTAATTATTGTTATTTCTATGTGTTTATATTGATGTAACTTGGGTGAAGGATTATTCTAATTAAATTTGCTTAGCTAGTGATTGCCGATTGGTAACCCCATTGATGGGCAAATGACTTGACTAAATAATTCAGTGTGTAAATGTGAAAAATGAACCATTCTTATACGATATTTGACCCTCTGACAATTATTTACAGAATTCATATATTAATTAGTAATGCGACAATTTCATATATATCCTGATTGCGGAGCCACGTAGGGACTAAGGGGTGCTAGGATTTGATGCATATGTTAGATTTTAGTAAAATTTACAATTATTTATCCTAGTTCAGTTGGTAAAGTATCGGTGCTATTTTCAATTTGACCTGTGTTCAATTCCCTTTGATCACATTTTAGCACCCCTTGTATACAAATTCTGGCTCCGCCACTGTCCTGATATATAGAAAATTAATTTATAATTTCCTAATTAAAAGTCAATTTTTGATCATGATTATGCATTTAAATCAGTGTGTATATAAAGTATAAACGCCACCACCGCCATTTTTAATTAAGCATTACAAAATGATTTTTTACAATAATAAACTGTAGCTTGATTTTTAATTAAGCATTACAAAATGTTTTTTTACAATAACAAACTGTAGCTGGTAAGTTCATAGCCCACCGAAGTCAGATGGGCTGGCCTAATTACATGATTAACTATAATAAATTAAATAATGATTGTGCTGCATTATCGCGTGATATAAAATGACCTTGTTCCATTTCACGCCAAAAGTCGAAATCCTACCAATGCTTTCAAATGCGTACATCAATATAAAATGTGGATTATCTTCGTCATTTAAAATTTTGTTTAACGAAGAATTTCATAGTTTTTTAAAAACCCAATTTACTAAACCTATGTATCAATCTAATAAGTTAGTCTAGTCTGTGAAATCTATCAACAATTTATCTTAAATTATTAAAAAAAAAAAGCACTTGTATGTGCGTTAAACAAAATATATGAAAATAAGTTATTTTTAATTTAGACAGTGTTTGGAATAACTTTTATAAACAGTTTTTAGCTACTTATGTTTAAAGTTTCTTTTACGCAAAAGTCGTTAGTGTTTGCAATATTAGGAAAAAAATCTTAATTTTAGAAGAAAACAAAAATCAGTAATGCAAACACTCCTCATAAGTTCGTTTTTCAGTTTTTCTTTTTTTGCTTCTGCTTTTAAAACACACCCCCTGACCAACTTATTAGCTTCTGTTTATTCTGGCTTATTTTAAGCTTACAAGTTCGCATTCCAAACATTTAAGAATATGCTTTTGCGGTGAAAAAACTCAGACGCAGCTTATTGAAGCTATTCCAAATGCTAACTTATTTTCATAAGTTGATAAAAATAACTTATGAAAATAAACACTCATATGAAAACCCATAACAATAATTTCTTTTAACTATATTTTATTTTTTTTCTTTAATTAAGTGTTTATATATAAATACATTCAAACACGAATAATTTATTCAATTTAAATGCTTATGACAAAAATACTTATACCATAAATACTTAACACAAACACTTATTTAAGTTGTTTTCCTAAATGGAACCTACATCGTGATGTAATTTGAATTTATGATTTAACAGAAAGTAATATATTAGCTATTTAGTCATTTTCCTTAAATCATCATTGTATTCGTGGAAACCTAATTACTCCCTCTGTCCATCGAACTTGTCTTGTTTCTTTTCTGCTCGGTAATTTAGGAGAGTTAATTTTGGTTGCTAAAGATATGAAATCCATACGATAATTAATTATTTAGAATTGATTTGTGGTAAAGTTGTGGAGCCTAGTTCCTTTTTTAAAAATATGATAAATTCGATGGGATAGTCCAAAAAAGAATACAATACAAGTTCGGTGGAGGAATGGAATATAAGAATCAAAATATCTCATCCGAGGACCGAGGTTTCTGTAAAAACGTCTGAAAGCGAAATAACGCACACACCTATGTACATGTAATTGCTAGCAAAAGTTAACAATATTCCTACTGTACCCTTAGCAACATAAGTTGTACACATCTTTTCTGCAGGCCACCTTATCTGCAAAAAGTCAGAATCCAAGGTCACAATTTATTTTTTTTACCTTTCCTTTATTGCTCCTTTTGGGGAACTAACGAGATCTATCGTGGCGTTACGGATTCCCATTGATGACAGCTCCTGATTCTGACTTGCACCACGCCGTCCACTTCATCTGAGCCGTTGATTATCTCGCAGCATTGCCGGCGTGGAGCCTATTTTTTTAAACAATGTAACAATAGTTAATTAAGATAAATAATAGTTTAGTACCTTAGACAAAAGTCAAAACAAATAAAAAATAAATAATTAAATAATATAGTTTAGTACTCCCTCCATCCCATTTGAAATGATGTTAGAAAATTAATAAAATTGATGATAAAGTATAAGAAAGGAATAGGTGATAAAGTAAGAGAGATAAGATTAGTGAGATAGTGAAAAAATAGATGATAAATTATGAGAGAAAAAATGAGTAATTTAATGAATTATTTCCTTTTTAGAAAACGATCGTTTCAAGTGGGATGTTCAAAAAGGAAAAAATATCATTTCAAATGGGACGGAGGGAATACCTTTTTCCATATTTCGGGATCAAGCAGAGCTGCCGTTACATTAAACCCCTTCACGTAATGCGCTTGGTCAAAGCTCTCCGTTTTGCACTGCCTCCGGCGCTCCGGATGTGGCCTTATATACGACGTCGTCGTATAACCCGACCCGTATTCGTTAGCACTGTCGAAATAATGGATGAGGGGCCTCTCACACGGGTCGAATCTCATGTGCCGGGTATTGAACGTGAAAGGAGTCTGGCTCCAACTCCCCCACGTTAAGAATGTCTGCAACGGTGTGCTCAAGTCTCTCGCCGTCACCACGAACGGGTAAAGCTGCACGTTGTAGCCCCACGCAATCGACACCGACCAGTTTCGGGCCGGGTCGTAGCAGAAACTCTGCTGCAGCGCCCGACTTGGATCCGTTTTATACGCTTGCATTAGTCTTTTTACGGACTCGACCCGGGTTGTACCCGGGAAAATTGGTTGTACGTAGTCTAGATGGTGGAGAGAGATTAGAGGCGCTACGGGATGGGCTGAGAGTAGTCCGAATAAACTTCCTCGGACGTCCATCTATGTAACATTAATTGTAATTTGTAACAAATTATTATACAATATCAAAAAAAATAGAACTCATATACATATATATTATACATGTAAAATTCGACATGTGACACATATTAATAAGACGAAATCAATTAAAATACTAGCTTCTATATATATTTATTACACTAAAACTTGACTCGTGGCCAGAGACGTATGCAGGATTTTAACTAAGGGGGGGCAAGATTATAAAATGCTAAAATATATTATGATCAAACTATAAAAATTGTTAGGCGAAGAAATTTTACATAATTAAATTATATATAAATGAATTTTTGGGTTTCTAACATAAATTTTTAATAATACTCAAGCATAATTTCAACTTTTTCATCAATTTCTATTATAAGATGTAATTAATTTTATTTAATTAGTATACATAAAGGCATTATAATAGTTTAATGTAAAAAAGAAAGGGGTGACATTTGCCACCCCATGCCTCGATGTGCATCCGTCCCTGCTCGTGGCACGTATTAATAAGACGTAAATCAAATTAAATAGAGCTGATGTATGTATTTATTCCGCAAGTGACACGTATTAATTAGCATAAAAGCTTGTGTGTACCATTTTCGTATACCCTTGTGTGTACCACACCACAAGGGTATTAACATGTGTTAAATATGACCCACTTAATTAATTGAAAAATGCCACATGTCAATACTCTTGTGGTGTGGTACACACAAGTATACGAAAATGGTACATATAAGCCTTCCGATTAACTAGACATAAAGCCGAAACTGAAAAAACGAAATTACCTGGTGAAAACCAAGTTCCCTAGTAACGGGCACTCCAATCTCATTCACGCAGCCACCAATTTTCAAATCGGAGCCGTAAAGTGCGGCGTACCTATCAATGCACCCATCCAAAATCCGAACGAGCTCCACCGCGAGCGGGTAGCTGATGGCGAACCCTCCGCCGCCGTAGGCCATCGCATACGAATGATCCACATTCTGCTCCACGCTCTCCGATTTCCCGCCGATATAATACATCTCCCTGTGGTCGTACCGGTTCAGCAAATCCACCAGATTATCGGTGAAGAAAACCGTATCATCATCCCCCATCACGAACCACCTCACATTCTCCACCCCCAGCTCGAAACTCTCCTTCACAATCCGCGCTATCCTCACGGCCGACCTCGACCCGTACCAGTTCGTGTACTTGAACCTCGCCGTATCGGCCGAGACCCGGTACGGCGGCGAGGTATCCGGCCACAGATTCGTCGGCTCGTTATCGAGCCACACGAAGCCGCGCGTGACGTTCGGCTGCCACCACAGCTCGCAGTAGCCTCGGCGCCTGCTCCACGTCCCAGCCGATCCGCCGATCCCGAAGAGGATGTGGGAAATGTTGGTCTTTTCCTCCTCCACGACGATGGTGCGTTGGACTGGGCCGCGGATTACGGCCCAGTCGCACAAGGGGCAGTCGTTCATCCGCCATCTCACGGCGGGGAACGAGGAGAGGTAGAATAATGAGAATGCCCCTAGGATGAAGATAGCGAGGAGGCCTCTCATGTAACTGGAGGAGAAAATGGGGACTTTGGCGGGGTGGGAGGGGAGGTGCTTCCAGGGTTTTAAAGGGTCGTGGATGAAAGTGGTTTCTGGGTATGATGATTGATGTTGACGCATTGTGTTGTTCTAAAATCTTGAATTTTGATTCTTGAATGAATGTTGGTGGATTTGGGATTTATGATTTAAATGAGGATGGGGGTGGAATGGGAATGGTGATTAATGTGGAAATCTATGGGGTTTTGGTGATGATGATGATTTTAATTTGTGTTTTGTGTAGTTAAATAGGATTAATAGTCGACGTGATTTCTTGAGTTTTGCAGTTTCTATTTACATGCAAAGTTCATTGATTTGGGGTGGAGCGCCACTTTGGTGTTATGGGTTGTTTTGGTTGGAGTGGGAAAATATTCTTTAGAATATTGAGATGTGCACTCAACTTTTAAGGCAATATCAATTATTAATGAATGAATGAATGAACTCTTACATGCCTCTCTCTCTTAATAGTAGCTGCAATATTCTAAATTCTCGCTCCGGACTAAATGTAGATTTGGAGAATGGATAATATTAAAGATTAGATTCTCTATTCTAATAATATTGTACTGCAATTCTAAAAATAAGGTCTTTCGATTTTACAGTGTATCAATATGTAAATTATAATAACAAAGAAAGAGATTTTAGGACTGAGGACCTAATCCAATTTTTTTATATTCAATTTATGTCAATTCATTTAATCCCAACTTATTTTAATAATTCATGCCCCTATCATTAACAAATCGATACTAAAGTATATTTTGTTAAATAAGAACGTGTCATTATTTTATTGATAAACACAAATTCGTAAAAAGAACGGTATAAATAATCTGCCCTCTCGCATTTTTAATACAAACTAACTCCCACATTTTTAATACAAATTAACTCCACTAGCTTTTGCAAAATGATTTTTTTCCTGTTTCTCAAAGTGAAAATAATATATGGTTGTAGCATTTTTTGTTCATAAAAATTAATTAGTTTTGGTCGATAGAAAAAGTTAACTTTTGTTATTTAATAAGTTGAATTGGTTCCGGTCCAGTTCGATTATAACTTTGTACTTCAATAATATTCATATCTCAATCAAAAACTACGTAGTTTTAATAGCAATTTGATCAATCATTTTATATTTTTACGTTTTGTTTTATACAAAACTATGTAATGTAATTTTAACTGATACATGGTTAGGACAATAAATATTTAGGAAATCAGATCTCAACAACACTACTATTTCTTAAATATATTAGTCATGTATGCTATCAATTACCGTTAAGCTACAATGATCGTATACTCTTTAATTATGCATACACAAAATTCAGACTGCTTATATTTACAATGAATTACACAATTTTGCAATTATATATTTATATTTACTCAAAACTCCCATAATAGGAATTTCAATTCCTAATAGTTTGTTATGTATATCGCATTTTCAAATTATAATTACAAGAAACTATATTTCGCTCATATATATTGAAGGGGAAAGAGCTAACCATATATACTAATAAATAAGAATTCAAGTATAAATGGCGAAAGATAAACCTATTTCATTTGAAGGTATACAAAATATGAATTTGGATGCTAAGCATTGCTTGCTTTCTACTATCAATAAAAAAGATGTTGATTCCCACATATGTAAGCCATAGACACACAAACTCCTTTCGGACTATGTAATGTATCTTGATAGTAAAACATAAACAAATTAAACATCCAAAAACGGAACTCATATTCGATGACATATTTGTAATTTGTTAGTGTTGCGATCCGGAAATTTTATCGTCTAACACAAGATTGTCTCGTATATGGATGTAGTGTGTGTGTGTGTGTGAACTACTAGGGTTCATGCCCTAATCGAAGTTCAAGGTCTACTTCACCATGCATCAAATCCAAGTTATTCTTCTCTAAATTATTTTCATCATCACACACTAATGGCATCTCCGCAAATAACGGCAAACCACGTACCGTATTATGTTTGGATATTGTTGGAACTACGTCTTCAAGCTCATCGCAAGAATTGGGCGTCTTCTTCGCCTCCGAGGGATCCGGAGAGCCTTCCCCGTCCAGATCGATCGTCTTGGTGATATCCAACGACAGCAAGTTTTCGTCGGAAAATTCTCTCAGCTTAGCTCGGTCCTTTCTATGGATGTTCATGTGCCCTCCTAGGGCTTGGGCGTTGGAAAAACTCCGCTTGCAGAAACTGCACTTATACGACATGACGGTGTGGCCCGAATTCTTCGAGACCTCGTCTTTCCGTTTCGTAATTTCTTCGGAGTTTTCGCGGCCGGATGCATCGTTATTCATCGCTAGAGAGAGCTCAAGGAACGTTGATGGTAGTAGAAGACCTGAAAAATTCATCATTTTATTGTCACGAGTACTTCTGCAATTCTAAGTTGTATCTAGTCTTCTATTTTCATATTATTATATATACTACTAGTAGTATTTATCAAGTAAAAGACAAAAGAAATAAAGCATTATTCCAAATATTTTAGGGCATGTAATGTAATCCGAAACATTGCAGGTCAAAGGGTTGTTGGAATATACTAAGCAAGCGTGCCTAAAGTTCGTTTAGACAATTTTATCGAATACTGCACCTGCATGCATGTTTACTAGGATTAGTTTAACCGTACTCAAATACCTTAATTGTAACAATCATCAAACCAAATTTCGAACTACTAATTTACCGTAGTAGAGACACGTGTCAACGCGTGGCAAATCTGATGCAGTTAAAATCTCCTTTCATTACACTATTCGTTGTAAATTACATATTTTACAACATAAATAAAAAAAACGCAATTTGTTTGTATTTTGTAATTAAGAAACTCGATGTCAAAATTGAGGCACCAATGCATGATATGTGAATAAATTAAAAGCACGTCGCATGACAAATGTGACGTCGTTTTGGACGGCGATAGTTTGTGGATATAGTATTAGGTGGCAGAGCATATGAGTCCAATAATAATGCATTAGATGGCACCAGAAGGCAAAGCGTGCTCTTAGCTCGACTTGCATACTAAAATCGGTTCATAAATTACTAGATAAAAAATATAAAAAAAATAAAAAAAAAATTATTTTAATTGTAGCAGAACTAACAAATAAGTTATAATTACTTTCAGGAATAAAACATAGTAATAAAAAAAGTTACGTAGCCACCACCTGAATCTGCCTGTGCTTACGGATATTTTTTTTACTGACACCCTTTGTAACGTCCAAATTTTCATAACTTAACAAGGGACGCTACTTCATACTTAACATGTACATTTCAATTCTTTCAAAACATTTTCATGAAAAAGAATATTGAAAAACTCAAATTTATTTTCATACTCAGCGGAAGTATTAAATAAAAATAACTATAGCTACCAGTTCTTGAAAATAAAATGCAAAGTTCATGATAAAAATAGTTTAATGCAATAATAAGATCATAAATCCTTCCTCGTGTGACCATCACCACCAACACCTCTACGCATCGGCCGATCAATTTCCTGAAAAATGTGAAAATGATAGGGATGAGTACGACTACTTAGTGGGGAAATGCATTTATCCAGAATATAAACGATACCGAATTTAAACATGATAACATAGACATGGTAACATAGCATGGTTGATCCGAAGATCCATAGACATAGCAGCCCGTAGGCTTGACCCGAAGGTCCCTCGCTGATATAGGTCCGTCGACCTTATATCCCTCGTTCATAGTTTTATTGATCATGTACTATCGTCACATGAAAAACTCAAATAAAGGATATAATAAAGATAAACATCAAGAATTCCCCACCTTAACCTTGACTTGATGAAAAAATAATGGATATCAATGTTTAAGTCCTGCGCGCCAATCCTATACATTGAAATTTATCTTAATGACTCGTACATAGAGTGTCATGCATGCATTAACAATTCAAATAATTCATAATTACACATAGATCATAATAATCAAACAACGAATACTATACATAGTATATTTATTAACATGAAATTTTAACTTTTTCCCATGGTAATAAACTTAAGTATATTAAATGTGAAAACTTTTGTTTTTCAATCTACATGCATGTCACATCAAGAAACAAATTAATAAATAAATAGTAAATATATCCTAAAAATTCTATATTTTTAACATGAATGACCTAACATGTATTATATCCCATTAAAATTAAACCTGTTCGAAAACAATGTAAAGAAAACATGAAAAACAATTTTTCTTTCAAGATCATGAACATGCTGTCAGAAACTGGCAGGTTATGAAGAACAATTTTAAACAAATATTTATCATGCTTGTAAAATTCTACAAAAATAATATAGTATACTAGACATACCTAGGAAGACGGTCCTAAATTTTCACGATGATAGGACGACGGGAAGATGAGTAAATAATTCTTTAAAAAATTCGCAGATATGCTGGCAGATTTTCGAAAATTTTATGGGATGCTATATTATGAGCAACTAAGGGGTATTTATAGGCCTAGAAATCATTATCTAAAGATCCCTAATCCTATAAGTTATCAAATATATTTTATCCATATTTATTTTCGTTCTCATATAATTTATATAGAATTTAATATATCACTTACCATATAAGAGATTCAATCATAGATAAATTAGGATATGGATAAACACAACTATATTTTATCCTAAAACATGAATATCATACATAAAATATCTATTTTAATCATAAAATTTAATATAAAATTATCTCCTAATAATTTCAAACAAATATAAAATATTATATCATTTTATGAATCCTAGTAGGTTTAGGAAATCCAAAATAAATAAATATTATTATTGCCTAATAATTCTAACATGATTTCTAAATAAATAAACACATTCAAAATCCAAAATAAATTTACATAACAAAAATGATTTAACGAAAAATAACATAGATGCTTTAATTTTCATTTAAATTTCTAAGGCGCGACTTACAGAACTAAAACACTTGATAACATGCATGAATAGATATGCAATGCATTTTATATTGAAAATTTCGGGCGTTACACCCTTATTTGAACTAACATTGGCATAAGATTTAATAAGATAAAAGAAAAGATAATAAAAGATGGTGGTGAACTAACTAAATTTTGACCAATTTAAGTAGGTAAAGTTTCAGAGTTTATCGAGATTAATTTTACCGTCAAATAATTAATAATGTGCGTAATACTGTTAGGGTGGCACAATTACGTCCTATTCACACATGACCTCACTATGCATGTGTGGTGCTACTAACACTATTCCCATGCTTAATTTCCCTAATCATATATTTTTTTACAATTAAGAAGAAATTTCAGGAGATCAATATGTAATTGAATTTAAAATTCATGAATTAAGATTAAGAGATTGACTTTTATTTGTGATTCACCCAGGTCGTACAGTCGTACGATTGTCTTTTAAAAGAATTATCAAATTTTTGTGGGTATTTGTAGGCTGTATCTCCTTTAGTCAGACCGAGCTAGGGGTGGGAGCACATCACCTCCCACCCCCAGATTTTGACAAGTGTAAGTGTGAAATTCATCTACGGTGTGAGAGAGTTGAGTTGGGAGATAGATTTACACTTGTCAAAATTCGAGGGTGGGAGGTGCTGTGCTCCCACCCCTAGCATAAAAGGAACCAGTCAGACCTCATCCTTTTGTGGGCCGCATGTGGAATTGGTGGAAGATGATTAAAAAAGGCCGAAACGGGTAAAGGTTGAGGCAAAAAAAAAAAAGTATTACATAATTTTTTTTCCTTCTTTAATTTAAATTAAACAATGGAAATTTCAATTTCTCTAACATGTCGAAAAAATCTTCAAAAATGATTTAAAAAAATAAAATTATTTACATCAATAATAAGGTGAAAATTCAGTAGTACATTACCCCTATCATCACAATAAATGAAAAGTGCTAGAAAACTCCTCTCAAAATAACAATGAAAATTCAATCCATAAACTTTGTCTATTTTTTATTTATTTAGTCTATTCGATATTTGGAAGGGGATGATACATAATTTTGAATTAAAAAAATAGATTTCAATAAATGATATGTTTTACTCTTATCAATAATTGAGTCGGGTCTAATACACTCTAAGGGAATTTTATTGATTTCTATTTTACATGACAATTTTGAGGGTTGAGGACAGTAGTATAGGATTTAGCGCTGCCCTATACTGTATCATGTATCTAGGAACTCAAATATGTAAGGATTTAGAAATTCAGACCCCAGTCTTAGCCCGTAAGAAGCGGGTCTCCCCATCCCCGAATCCATTGGTGAAATTTGAATTGTTTTAATTTTAAATTATCTTATTTTTTTATTATCAATTTTTATTAGTGGAAGCATTTTTATTTAATTTTTTTTATTACAACTATCATCAAGGAGTTGTAAAATGGACCCAGCCAGATAGGTCGGCCTCAGGGTACTTGTACCCAGAGTTGGGTTGGGCTTTGAAAATAGAGACCCGAAATGAATCGGACCTAAAAAATCCAGTCCAGAGAGCCCATCGGGTTTACTAGGCCGGGTCTAAAAAAGTCCGGAGTTTCGGACCTAAAAAAAGTCCGCCCGGATTTTACTGATTTAATAATATATTAATATGAAACAACCATTTTGGGCTTATAATATATAGTTTTTACTTTTTACTGATATAATAACACAGGTTTTGGGCTCAAAGATTTAAAGTAAACTAACGCACTGTTTAACCAGCTTCGCACGATGTTGTGATTATGCCCTTGGTGCCCTATATACTTGTATGGGCTTACCCAGAAATTAATTACATGATAATATGAATAATTAGATACTTACCAATTTGCTAATGAATAATTGTGATAGTAACTAATGGATGGTTCATTTTGCACGGTAATTTAAGAGAGTTTTAACTTTTATGTAGATAAGAATTGGTAATCTTGTTTATATATAGGAAACTCAATATTGTCTTTTTTCAATTTAAAAAGTTTTTCTGTGATACTAAACAAACAAACATGCATTAATTGTTTAGAGTAGAGATATAAACGAATCAAATTAAATGAAACTTCAATTTAAGATTTGAATATTTGTAGTGTCAAAGATTGTAAGCTAATGTACTAATTGAGGTTTAGCTTATTTCAGAAGAATAAATAATATCTTCCCAGAATTCTGATTAATCATCAACACATCAAGTACAAACACATAACACAGTCTAATTTCACAAATAAGGAACTAAATAATTACTATACAAGTTAGTTTTTTCAGCAGCATAAGAGTGCATAAGGCTTAGAGTTCACTTGAATACAAGCATTCTTCGACAAGTTGGCAAAGGCTCGGTTCTGTAAAGTTGTTGCTACTCTTTCTTTATCATTCAACTGCTTATTCACTGCAAAACAAAAGAATAGCAACTGATTAGTTCTTACTTTTGAGAGTTACAAGATTACGCAAGATTACGCAATTACAACAACTAATGTCCTTGAGAGTGAAAATGAAGCAAGTCCAGACATGCAAAGCCCTTGATGTAAATAAAAAATTTAGACATCATTTTTCAACTTCAAAAGCTACGTAACATAAAATACATACCTATGCCAAATGTATATATTATTGGACACATTTTTTTTTGTAGTTTATTAGCTGATTTCTCATGGTATCACAAATATCTCTCTCATCTTCAACAGCCCCATCAGTAATAAAGAAAATGATTGGAATTGAGTTAGAATTATCAGATAACATCTTAATGGCCTGAGTGTAAAAGGAGTTGCTGTTAAGAGTTCTCAGACAACAGTTTGTAGGTATTGTATTAAAAAGGTAGAAAATATTAAAGATGTTAATCAGTTAAATAATTGTAATTCCACGAGCATTTTCCGCTGCTTGATCGATCCTTCCAGAGGCAATCAACATGAACAAGTTTTTAAACATATGTTTAATGGAATTTTTGAACATGTGAGCAGAAACAACATAAAGTAAAAATCTCGCAACCAACGATTAAAACACATGTGATGAGAACGGACCTATGAAGAACACAAAAAATAAGGAATTTTCCTCAAGATCTTGCTTAATGCATTTAAGATTTCAAATGTTTAGTACAATGAGAAGTATATCATTACCCGGTCATGTCCAAATGCCTATAAATGAGCATGAGGTCGGAAAGTGTTGGCTTTTTTAGCAGCTCAACTTCATTTATTGGTCCAGGACACAAAGACATGTACTTTTCTAATCAATCAACTACTTTCATGCAAACATTCTTGGAATCTAGTGAAGGTATACATTCACTTCAAAGTTGAATCCAAGTATATGTAGTCCACAGGGAATATAATAGCTAAGCATGTTCCAATTCCATCAATGCCTTGCTATTCATTATCATCATATAAATTACAAAATTATACCAAAAAATAGCACTTGTTCTTACTAAATTACTAAATATTGTTATCAAAAACAGGCAGAATTTAAGGGGACAAAAAGGAAAAGAAAGGCTCCATGATAGCAAGCACAGAGAAATGATATGAGAATTCACATTTAGTTTCAGAAGAATGAAAAATACCTGATTTATTACAAAATTTGAACTACTCCATTGATTAAGATTTTCAATATTTTCTGCAGTTGTTAGCTGCAGAGCCGAGGAAAACGAATAAGCTTCACCATCGAATGCTACCACATTAAACACGTCTTTTGGTTCGAGCTTAGCAAGTGCAGCAAATAGGGTAGTTTTTGTTTCGGTTGGCCTCTCATGCTTTCACTAATGTCAACAACAAAAACCTCTTCCTTCCTAAAAACCTTTATAACACATGAAACAGAAGTCAACCAGTGTTAATCACAAAGAAAGATTTTGAATGTAGCAATTGAAATAAACAGAAGAAGTTTTATAGATTGTTGAGAATTTAAAAGGCACATAATTGCATTCTTTGTAAATACAGATAGTGCTAGTAATCGCGCAACCAAAAGAGAAAGCAACTGAGAAGTAATAAGAATTCACCATTTCTTCAATTTGTGGAATTCAGGATTTTTATGTTGGACTAACAAACCGACTCTCACCTATGGAAATAACATTATTTAAATAGTCAATTAACCTTTATCCAAAAACTGTTGGGGAACACTCACTTGAAAACAATTTAGAAAGGTAAAACACAGTTGGAAACAAACTAAGAGGTTGTGCAAATCCAAAAATTAGACCGAACAACTTATTAATATTACATCTTCTCTTCAGTAATCAAGACATATGTATCCTATTATAAGTAAAAAAAAATCTCAGAAGCACAATTACTGGAAAACATGATGACTACATAAATATCATCTTCAGTAATGAAGTCATAAGTATCCCATTATGTGATAACAAATAAAAAAAATCTGGAAACCACAATAGCTGAAAACCTGATGAGAAAACAAAATGGAAACACTATACATCAATCACACTTTAATTGGTATTCGTCCTACATTAATTAACCTTTAATTGGTATTCATCCTGAAGAGGACATATTTGTTAGGTCAATTTTTATACTCCAAGGAGAGGTTAGCATCCAACTCGTAAGATTTCAAATTCAACAATAGATCTCAAGAATTGAACAAGAAAAAGCAAAGAAGGAAATTATGTACTTAAATACAAATGCTTGATATTTTATTTTTGAAGAATCATTGAGGAAAATTAGGGCAGAATGCAAGTTCTACGCAACTCTACTACAATTCCAGGAACTGACATAGGAAAAATCAGGAACCAATCCGAAAAAATAATAGTCGATCACATATAGCATCTCAGGAAAGCTAGAAAACCGAAGGAATACCTGCTACTTTATTCTTCTTCGGCCGAATTCGGTTTCGGTGGAATGGAACTGCAGTAATTGGATTCTAATTTTGTTGGCATGTTGAAATCATTGGTTGAATTGAGACGAAAGGACTGAGGAAATGCAGGCACGCACTGAATTCAATCGGGCAAGGAACAGAAGTGTCGATTAGCTTCAATTAGAAAAATTGGGAAATACAGTTTGAAAGGCGGCTGTAATTTTGAGGGTGGGTTGCACAGAGGATAGAAGCGGTAGAGGGTGGAGATGCGGTGGAGACGACGGAGTCAACAATTCCATTCACTCCCTCAAATTTCGTTGGAGTGTTTTCATAATAAGTTGTCCCAGTAGCGAGGCATTCTGGGCCAAATGGAATGCTTTTACTGTGACAAACTGATGAAACAATAGCAAAAAGGAGGTCACTAGTGTTGCCAAATGCAGTCATTATAACTAAAAACCTAATGTATTCTCGAGAGGGGCGACATATTTTCGCGACTAATAACCATAGTATACAGCTAATAAGAGTACTGAGAATAACATTAACAGGTATAAACCACCATTGAAGAAAATTCTGCAGAGTTATAGTCTCTCCGAGATGACTGAACAATGGAATAATCGCGTTGAATAGATCATCTTCTGTGAAATTGAGATATGTTCCATTTTACATTGAAACGAACTCCGTTTAAACAAATTCCATAGTAATCCTCCAGCGGCAAGAACAACAACAAACCCTAATCAAGGTTTAAACTTCAATTTCTATGTTTTCACAATCGCAAATATTAAAACGGCAGAAAATAATTGAAAGCGAATTAGACGCAGAAAACCATTTCAACTCAAATTACAGAATGGAAATCACAATTCTGAAATTACCACATAAATTAAAGATGAGAGCGAAATACCAATTGTATTTCCCAGCAGATTCTTGAAGTAGATAGAGAATAAATACAAGATACAAGACCAATTCTATGTGTACCTATCAAACCAAATATTGGGAAACGGGGGAGATTTCTACAATGAACATCGTATGAAATAGGGGAATCCATAAGAAAGTAGAATTTGGTTGAGTTGGATATGGAAGAGTGAGGGAGGGGGTTGGTGTGGTAGCGGAGGCTTCTAATGAATTGTGCGCTGGATTCTTATGAATTGGGCAATTTTGGTGAGTTATTACGGTAATGCCATTAAGTGTAATTTGTTCTAAATTGATCAACGGAAAAAGCGGAAAATAAATTGGTAGAAGGGGCATTTTCAGTATTTCATTGCAAGCAAGTCCTAAAACTTTTAAGTATTTAAATATAGATAAATAAAATGAAACAACTTTTCAGCCCAAACAAACAATCCCTAGCAGTGACAAACAAATTACCTCTCATAACTTTTTCAAAGACCTAGCAGTGAGAAATTTTTTTACCGTAAATCGTCTGTGCTTTCCTCTCAATATCCTCGTTCGACATCCCGCTCCCTCTACGAGCATACGCCTCCTTATATGCACCGATCCACTTCATAACGTTCGCATTAATGCGTTTGTAACGTCATCTCAGTGACTCTACTGACTTCTCTTCGGACATTAGTAGGTTTTCAGCTTGAGTGTTATCATACAGCTTTTCACTTTCTTCCATAACGTGACATTACTTTGGTTGGTGCCAACAATTGGATTTCCACTAACAGGACAATAAGAAGACATTAGAATCATGTATTCTATCTATTTCCAACATTGAGGATTGTTTGAAGTGTTGACCGATTTTTCATGAGGATTTTCAATAGAGGTTGGAGGGGTGTTTTGAATGGAATTTTGTAAAAATTGCGAATTCAAATCAAACATCGGCGATGCGAATTCATTGGAATTTTGGAAATTTTCGTAATTGGGATAGTAATCTTGAGAGTAAGGAAAATTTGGAGAATTGGAGAAGTTGTTATTATATGGATCCATGATAATTAAAAAAGAGATTGAGATTTGTAGTAAATAATGGAATGAGAGAAAATGAAGATTTTTTAAGATGTGAATAATGTTGGGATTTTGTATACTGGAAGCACTTTTATGCTTGTATACAATGTGTTTTTGTCCTTACCACTGTTTTATTCTCCTATCTGATAAATATGTATATTTGCACATGTTATCCTTTATCTTGTATAAAAGTTAGATTTGTGTGGTGTGTCGGGTATCACGAGAGACAACACAAATTGGTTGAACCGACAAGATATAAACAGTTAACACAAATGAGACAACTTAAGGATGAAGTTGTCGGTTTAAGCTGCGCAGCTTAGATAAGAAGTGGCTTGTCTAAGCTGCTTGTCTTTACTGGTACACTTAAGGTGGTGTATTGAAGGATCACAGTGAGATGTGTTCTCCTAACTGACCTTAGTGGAGAACCAAGATCTCGGTGACTTAGCCGATCTTAAGCTTGGTAAGACTTCATCGAGTGCATTTGGCTATCTATCACTTTGACCTACTATGGTGAACGTCAAATGAGCGGCGGGATCTACGTATCTTGGGTGTTAGTAGTTATTTGTGGCTCAGCCGTGGTTGTCCGTATCTTGCATCCGTATCCTAGTAAAATGGGTTGATAATATCCCCCGAGGAACTCGAAAGGATTAGCACACTAAACCCGGTCGGTTGATTAAGTTCAGGTGTGTTAATAAGGTCGAGTGGTACTACTCAGGAATATAAGATGTTAATTAATTTAAGCAGTCAGTGAGCTTAATTAATTAACGGATATTTCTATCTTAAATACGGAGATCGATTAAGTCTAAAATACAAGCCCTTGCTCAAATTGGGATAAAGGGGTAAGTCAAGACGGATTCTCTAGTGGAATGAATCCGTGTTAATTAATTAATTTTGCTCCTGGCCGAGCATGGATAATTAATTAATTGGAGGCCCAACTTTATTTCTTGTATTGGATCCCCGATCCGCCCAATTAGTTGCCTAGTAATTTATTATCTCTCAGAATTCATTATTAATGGATTAATGTATTTTTATATTATTTAATAATGTTATTTATCTGGAATTAATTGGCTGGGCCAATTAATTGATAAATATTAGTAGCCCAATAAATTAATTAATTATATTATGGGCTAATTTTATAGAAGCCCATTGGAATATAATTAAATTAATGGGCTACAAATATATTAATAATATATAGGTTTTTGAAGCCTATATATATTAGTATTCTGTTCAGAAACTCATACAATTTCATTCTTAATTTTCGAGATTAACGTGAGGGACAGAGAGAGTTATAAATTTATTTTCTTCAGATCTCGGACCACCCAGAGGAAGAAAAAGGTCGGGATACAGATCAGAAGATCTGACACAGGAGCAACAATCGGAGCCGCGACAACACACCAGGAGGAAGGTAGCCTTACTATAAACCTATTATTCCTTCAATTGGTATCAGAGCCTGGTTTAGGCTCTGATTGTTGTTTAATTAGTTTTTTATTTCGTCGTTATCGGGCTTATTTCGTGTTTGGGGCGGCCTGCGAGCCACTGTTTTGACCCCGTTGTAACGTTTTTCTCGTGAGAAAATCCACGAGTAGTTGATAGGATCAATATGCTATGTGATTGTATTTTAATTGTACTGTAATTGGTGCACGAAAAACGAGACGACGAAAATCAGTTTTTCGCAGCGAAAAACCCTAGTTTATCTAGGGTTCCGCCGCATCTTGCGGCGGAGATTCCCGGCGCGTCCGACGTCGGTTCGACGATCGGCTTGAACCGATGGAATCCTAGTCTTACGAGCTTCGCGTCGATAGGTTGCAAGGGATCATCCGATCCCGGATGCGATCGTAATCGATGTCTGAAGTTCGCTGCTCACCATGAATTCGTTCCGGCAAATCGTTTGAAATTCGGGAAATTGAGGAACTAATCTCGGTCGGAATCCGTTACCCGGTGGTCGTGAGTGTTCCAACATCATTTCCCCTCTTTCAATTGATCGAATCGCGGCTCGGAAAGGTCGAATTTGGGCGGCGAACGCGCGGCGGCGGAGGCGGCTCCAGGCGTCCGTTCTTCACAGATCCGACGTCCTGGGGACGTCGGGCGGGGCTGGAGACGGTGCGGGACGGCCGGAGACGCTCGGGAAAGGCGCGGCGGCGCGCGGCCGCGGCAGCGATCGCGCCGCGCGCGAGCGGCCGATTCGCGTCGTTTCTGGCGGCGTCTCGGCGTGGGGAGGCCGGTTCCAGCATCTCCATGGTGCGGCGACCCTCCTGGTGTAGGCGGCCGGCCGGGAACCGGCCGGGATGAAGACGGCGGCGGCGGCAGTTTGCGTGAGGAAGACGCTGACGTGGCGCGCTGACGTTGCGAGCCACGTCAGCCCTAGCTGAGTCAGCATCCATGTGTGCGCCACGTGGTTGCCACGTGGCAGACCCCTGATGACGTGGCGACGACAGTTTTCCAAGCAGTTTTCAGATTCGAAGATCTGTATCATGATCGGGATATGTAATAGTTAGGAATTATGTGTTTTTAAAGCCCGATAACGATTTTATATTTCCTATTTGCGTATTTATTTTTAATTATGCTTTAGCATGCAATTGTATGATTAATTGCGCTTAGAAAAGCATGTAAATAGGATTTATGTCTTTATTAAAGCATGTTTTATTTTTCGCGAGCACGTTTTATTATGTGCGTTTAGAAATTGCATGCTTTAGGAATTATGTGTGATTGCATGATTCGTTACAAACCTTTTGAACAAAAAGACTAAGCAACTTTAAAATTAAATGTTTAATTAGATTCCATTAATTTGGATTTTAAACAACTAATCGGACCTCCATTAATTGGACTCTACACGAAAGTAGTAAGATTATGTAAGTAAACGTCCACCTGCGTGGCTTGCTTGCATTTTTGAGCTACCAGTTTTGTGAGATGAGTTTTCCAAAACAATATTTGATTATTATTGAGTAGTGGGAGCGAAGCCGTAAACGTCCACCTGCGTGGCTTGCGTGCCTAGTAAACACGAGTACTCTAGAAGATAATAATTAAATAGGATGGCTAATTAGATCAAATTGAATGCGGCATGGTTCGAGTAAGTATGTCAATTTCAAGAATTTGATTCTATTTGGTCAAATTAATGGTCAATGCTTAGATGTCACCGCAGGTACAATTCACTTCCCTCGAAGTCCCTTCCCGCGTTTTAATAGTGACATGGTCCAGTATATCGAACTATTAATTTCATTCGTCTTAAGAACCTAGACGTGGATTGGAATTAAAGAGCTAGGTAAATAGCTTGATTTAGGGTTACGCTAGTAAACGTCCACCTGCGTGGCTTGCTAGTGGAATTTCTAGAGCGGTTCGAGGTTTTTAACGCCATTGTTTTTCAAAAGGTTACAATGATCGTTAATTACGAATTATGTGCAAATAATTTTTCCTTACATGCTTTTAAATTATATTTTTCAGATATGTCTGTTCGAATATTTTATTTTTCGAGTTCCTTAACAGTCTCACCAACCAAACCCTAACGGGTTTACAATTTTAAATAATTTTACAAAGTGGAAGAGATATCTTACCGCTCCCAATAAAAGCTCTGCAAAGGTCCTATAAGAACTTCTGTTTAAGGACCGCTATGTCTAAGAACGAGTTTACTATGAGTATGTCACTCAAATCTTTGGTAGCGGTCAAAGAAGTTATAGGAAAGGGCAAGAGTGCTCAAGTCTTGAATATCCCTAGTAGTTCAAGGAATCCTCCGAAAGGCGGAAACCAGAAAAAGAGCAGAAAGGGTGGATAAATTCAAGAAGAGCAGTGGGAGTAAGAAGACGGTCCTTATCGGCGGCATGCGAATGCCAAAGAAGAAAGGAAGGTTCTTCAATTATGGTAAGAAAGGACACTGGAAGAGTTATTATCCAGATGTCAAGGCAAAAACAGAAAGAGACGCGAGTCGCTCTTGTAACTGAAATTGTTCTGGTTTCCTCTTCTACCCACGAATGGGTAGTGGATTCGGGGCAACTGATCATGTTTTTTACACCTTGCAAGGTTTCTTGCAGAAAAGGCAATTGAGCAATGGCGAGGTGGTAGTCTCAATGGGCAATGGATCGAAAGTTCCTGCAATTGTCATTGGAGATTTACATCTATCTTTTGATAGTTCCGTTTCGATACTTAAAGATGTTTAATATGTGCTCGAGTTTAGGCGAAACATTATTTATGTTTCAAAACTCTGCACCATGGATGGTTATAAATCAAGTTTTGATAGTGAAGTTTCTATCATGAAAGACGATGATTTTATATGTGGTGGACCATTAAACGGATCTTTATATACTATTACTTGTAAACCGCGTAATTCTGTTAATATTGCTTCCTCATCATCAAATCCTAAGAAGAGGAAAGAGTCTTCTAAGGTAAACCAAACTTATCTGTGGCAACTAATACTTAGGTCACATCAATCTTAACAGGACTCAGAGGTTGGTGGAATATGGATCAGTGGAGTCTCTCCAAGATTGAACCATTTCCAACTTGCGAAACTTGTTTGGAAGGAAAGATGATGACTAGGCCTTTCAAGGCAAAGGGTTATAGAGCCACAGAAGTATTAAGTTTGATACATTCTGACTTGTGTGGGTCTATGTCTACACAAGCTCGTGGAGGGTATGAGTACTTCGTCACATTTACTGACGATTACTCGAGGTATGGATATGTTTACCTTCTTCACCACAAGTCGGATTGCTTTGAAACCTTTAAGGAATTCAAGGCAGGAGTGGAGAGGAAGTTAGGTAAAGAAATCAAAACACTGCGATCTAATCGTGGTGGGAAATACCTATCCAACGAGTTCAAGGACTACTTGACAGAATGTGGGACTATATCCCAGCTGACAGCACCGGGCACGGCACGCCTCAGCAGAATGGTGTGTCAGAGAGAAGGAACCGAAGTCTCTTAGAGATGGTTCGGTCGATGATGAGTTATGCAACTTTGCTAGTTTTCTTTTGGGGATATGCCCTAGAGACTGCAACATACTTGCTGAATCGTGTGTCTTCCAAGTCGTTACAAAAGATCCCTTTCGAGTTGTGGAGCGGGCACAAACCCAGTATGCACCACTTAAGGATTTGGGGTTATCCCGCTTATGTGCTTTGAATAGGCGGGCCGACAAATTGGAATCACGTTCGAAGTGATGTTGTTCATAGGGCATCCGAAGAAAACGAAGAGTGGATACTTTTATGATCCTAAAGAACAGAAGATCGTTGTTAGCCCTAACGCTCGGTTCTTAGAAGAGGATTACACTAGTAACCATAAATCTCGAGTCGACATCATCCTTGAAGAATTACAAGGTGGTCGAGTTCCACTTGAACAGCCGGTAGTGCAAGATAGTACTCCACGAGTAACGCACAACTGCGTTAACACAACTCCTAACACCGTTCGACGTAGTGGGAGGGTGATATTTACACCTGATCGGTATGTTCACCGGGGAGACGTTTGATTATCTCCCGGTAGATGAACAAGATACCGTGGATCCCTCGGACTTACAACGAAGCGAATGGGAGATGTAGATGCACCATGGACTCGAAATTTGAGTCCATAACCGATATGGATGTATACGAGATCACTGAACTACCTGAGGGCTGCAATGCTATTGGTAGTAAGTGAGTATACAAGAGAAAGAGAGAGCACCGAATGAAGAGATCATGGCGTTTAAGGCCGGGCTAGTGGCGAAGGGTTTTACCCGGGAAAGAAGGTATCGATTATGAAGACACCTTCTCGCCTGTAGCAATGATCAAGTCCATTCTGATTCTCCTTGCCATATCAGCTCACATGAACCTAGATATCTGGCAAATGTATGTCAAAACCGCATTCCTAAACGGTCACCTTGAAAAAGGTAGGGACATCTACATGAAACAGACAGATGGTTATGTGAAGGAGGGCGAAACAAAGATCTAATTTGGAAGCTTAAGAAGTCTATTCATGGACTTAAGCAAGATTTCCGGTTATGGCACCAACGTTTTCGACGAAGTAGTCAAATCCTATGGATTTGTATCCTGTCCTAACGAGGTGTGTGTAACGTATTTGTGTTAACGGATCAATGGTGTTTCTTGCATTTTACGTAGATGACATCCTTCGTATTAGCAATAATGTTGAAGTGTTATCAGACGTAAAGACGTGGTTATCCGAGCAGTTTCAAATGAAGGACTTAGGTGAAGCTGCTTACATCCTTGGGATCAAGGTTATTCGAGATCGCCAGAAAAAGGATGTTAAGCTTGTCACAAGTGTCCTACATTGACACTGTTATTGCTCGTTTTAGCATGCAAAAGCCAAGAGAGGTTTAGTACCTTTCAGACATGGTATTTTTCTATCCAAGAATCAGTGCCCTGAAAACGCCTGAAGAGATAGAAAATATGAGGCAAGTACCATATGCTTCATTCGCCGGTAGCCTCATGTATGCGATGCTTTGTACAAGAGCAGATATCTCATATGCCGTAGGCATGGTCTCAAGATATCGGTCCTAACCCCCGGAAAGGAATACTTGGATCAACGGTCAAGTATATTCTCAAGTACCTTAAACGGACTAGAGATTATAGGCTTGTTTACCAGTCAGACAGTCTAGTGTCTTTAGGTTATACAGAATCGGATTTCCAGGCTGACCAGTCAGACGAGAAGAAGTCTACATCGGGTTATGTGTTTACCTTGGGAGGTGGAGTCGTTTCATGGAGGAGTGCAAAGCAGAAATGCATTGCGGACTCAACCATGGAAGCAGAGTACGTGGCTGCTTCAGAAGCTTCGAAAGAGGCAGTTTGGCTCAAGAATTTCCTCCAAGATCTTTATATTGTTCAGAATTTGCCTAAGGCGATCATGATTTATTGTGATAATGCGGGTGCAGTGACAAATTCTAAGGAACCTAGATCTCACAAGGCGTCTAAACATATAGACATGAAGTACCATATTATACGAGTATTCGTAAATCGAGGTGATCTGGTGATTGACAAAATTGGAACTGAAGTCAACCTAGCTAATCCTTTCACGAAGAGCTTACCACTCCCGGCTTACGAGAAGCATGTTCGTGGCTTTGGGATGGTAGAGATGCCCCACTTAGGACTACAGAAACTTTTGTATAAGTGGGAGAAGATGTCGTGATAGATAGGATAGATAGCTAAGATATAGCTGGGTACTAGTTTGTACCTAGATAGCTGAGATATAGACACATTGTATACTAAAAGTTTACTTTAGTATAAGTGGGAGAATTGTTGGGATTTTGTATACTGGAAGCACTTTTATGCTTGTATACAATGTGTTTTTGTCCTTACCACTGTTTTATTCTCCTATCTGATAAATATGTATATTTGCACATGTTATCCTTTATCTTGTATAAAAGTTAGATTTGTGTGGTGTGTCGGGTATCACGAAAGACAACACAAATTGGTTGAACCGACAAGATATCAACGGTTAACACAGTGAGACAACTTAAGGATGAAGTTGTCGGTTTAAGCTACGCAGTTTAGATAAGAAGTGGCTTGTCTTAGCTGCTTGTCTTTACTGGTACACTTAAGGTGGTGTATTGAAGGATCACAGTGAGATGTGTTCTCCTAACCGACCTTAGTGGAGAACCAAGATCTCGGTGACTTAGCCGATCTTAAGCTTGGTAAGACTTCATCGAGTGCATTTGGCTATCTATCACTTTGACCTACTATGGTGAACGTCAAATGAGCGGCGGGATCTACGTATCTTGGGTGTTAGTAGTTATTTGTGGCTCAGGCTGGTTGTATGTATCTTGAATCCGTATCCTAGTAAAATGGGTTGATAATATCCCCTGAGGAACTCGAAAGGATTAGCACACTAAACCCGGCCGGTTGATTAAGTTCAGGTGTGTTAATAAGGTCGAGTGGTACTACTCAGGAATATAAGATGTTAATTAATTTAAGCAGTCAGTGAGCTTAATTAATTAACGGATATTTCTATCTTAAATACGGAGATCGATTAAGTCTAAAATACAAGCCCTTGCTCAAATTGGGATAAAGGGGTAAGTCAGCACGGATTCTCTAGTGGAATGAATCTGCGTTAATTAATTAATTTTGCTCTGGGCTGAACATGGATAATTAATTAATTGGAGGCCCAACTTTATTTCTTGTATTGGATCCCTGATCTGGCCCAATTAGTTGCCTAGTAATTTATTATCTCTCAGAATTCATTATTAATGGATTAATGTATTTTTACATTATTTAATAATGTTATTTATCTGGAATTAATTGGCTGGGCCAATTAATTGATAAATATTAGTAGCCCAATAAATTAATTAATTATATTATGGGCTGATTTTATAGAAGCCCATTGGAATATAATTAAATTAATGGGCTACAAATATATTAATAATATATAGGTTTTTGAAGCCTATATATATTAGTATTCTGTTCAGAAACTCATACAAATTCATTCTTAATTTTCGAGATTAACGTGAGGGACAGAGAGAGTTATAAATTTATTTTCTTTAGATCTCTGACCACCCAGAGGAAGAAAAAGGCCGGGATACAGATCAGAAGATCTGACACAGGAGCAACAATCGGAGTCGCGACAACACACCAGGAGGAAGGTAGCCTTACTATAAACCTATTATTCCTTCAAATAAGTATAGCAATATTGGGCTCTATTTATAGAAAATGAAAAATCATGAATTTTGGTATAATTTTTATTTATTTTTATAATATACTCCCTCCGTCCCACAATTCTTGTTCCACTTTTCTTTTTGGGACGTCCCACAATTCTTGTTTCATTGCCTAAAATAGAAAATTATTACACACACTTTATTTGAGGGCCCCACATCCCTACTCACAACCAACAACTCTCCTAAAATACCGCGCCGAAAAGTTATGGAACAAGAAAGATGGGACGGAGGGAGTATATTATAAGATATATTTATTTTTTCTATTTAAAAAAAGTAAATATTAAGAGTCAATGGGATGATGCCAAGTGACAATACCCCGTTAACTAAGGCATATGTTTTTGTGATTTAAACCCACCATGGTCAGGATTTTCTTCTCCTCTCCCACATATTTCTATTTTTTTTATTTACTGCAAATACCAAAATCAACCCAGCCAGGTTGATTTTGCAAGTGATAATCATAGTTTTAGTCCGATTTCTATTACCATTTCTAATTCCTATCTATTGGATAAAATCAATTTTTGAATGAGGTCATGGTCGAATCGAAAAGGAAATTTGTATTCGTCATTTTAGGCCATTCATCCAAACATTAACCATGGACTATTTGCTATTTGAAAAAGGTTTGAGGACGGAATAAGATAGACTTCTACCGAAGCGTTGAAAGGAACATTAAACATTGTGACCCACAACGTGTCAATCAAGAGAGAAGATACTCTAATCCAATGGGTGTCCCATTGGGTGTCCCACCAATAAGGTGGGAACAAGTGTAGGTGTGTGATAATTTGATGGCCCACCAATGCACGCGTGGCGCCGCGTGATTGGTGGACCACCTAATGGGATACCCAAAAATGGGATAGAGGATCCACTCTCGTCAATCAAAGGGTAGGAACTGCCCAAAAGAAAAGAAGATTCCAACTACGCATCACTTTTCCAGAAACTTCCAGTAGTTTCCTGGTTCGAACCGGACGAGTTGATAAATCTAAACCACAGAATCCCGACGCATTATCTATTCGACACGTGTCCACCATCCTACGTGGCACACACAATGAGCTAGCAAATGATATGATATGGCCCCTAAATTTTTTAATCACCACTAGTCGTGATTTTACCATTTTGCCACTGGCATTCTTGTCGAGGTTATTATTAAAAACTCCATCTACAGCCTCGATCAACGTAGCGATTCCTTTGTCCCTGTTAGTTTTTGTTGAAATTCTCCGGTTTTTGGTTTTCTTTTGAACTTTGATTTGATATTGTTTGAGCAATGAATGGAGGTAAAGTGAAGGAAGATGAGAAGCAGTTGGAAGTGTTAATGTGGGGGTATTTTCCGGGGGTGACGGAGAATAGATCGCCGTTGAGTTCTCCGGCGAGTATAAGGTTTCCGGAGGCGGAGGCAGCTGGTGATTCGTGGAAGGATGTCTGCTCCGGTGGATGCGGTTTCGGCATGGCGATTTCCGGTAATTGACCCATTTCTCAGTTGTTTTTTGCCTGCTTTGAGGTCCTCGTTTTGATAGTTTTTAGTTCTTATTGTATATCTTGTTACTGAACTGATCGAATAGTAATGCTGGTCAAATGATTAGGCAATTTGACTATGTACCTCTGTTTTCTAGCAAACTTAAGACTTTCTTTTGCTGTGAGGTAGTTGATTTAAATCAGTTTCCTTTGTGTGATTATAGCGGCTGCAAGAACTCCTCTAATTTATATGCTAAAGAGGATACTAAAGATCAGATCTTGATATCTTTGAGGTAACAGAGGTTTTATCATCTCCTGGGTTCTGAACTTATTGCTTCTTTTGCTGAATATAAACATAGATAAATCCGCGCTTCTCGTTCATTGTTGGAATTTCTACTTTAGAAGTGGTTGTTTAATGTTTGTCACTTGTATTGATTTGATGTCTCATATGAATGTGAAATCTTACAATGGGCATGCTCCCGCTTAGCACAAAAAATGGAATCATATGCAGATGTTACCTTTATGTGCTCTTTAGCTCCACTTTTATCCAGCTGATTCCTGGATCTCGATACTTGGACTACTTGTGAAGTATCTTTATTTCCCAATGTGCCTCGAGGGTAGAAATCAATATAAACAATGCTTTATCACAGAGATAAATGAGGCAGAATTCGATTCAATGGATAATGTCGCCGTTGCTGTGATTGCCTAGTCATTTCCCAAACTGATATGGATGTAAAGCCATAGCAGAATTATAGCATATGTTAATAATGGACATTTTGTAAGTATAATGGATCGTTCTTTATGCAGTGTCTGGAAAACTAGTTACATGGGGTTCATCTGATGATCAAGGCCAGAGCTATTTGACCTCAGGGAAGCATGGAGTAATAATCCTAACATTATGTTATTTTAATCGTCAGTCACCTATCATTATAATTTTTAGTTGGTTTAACATTTTTTAGTTTCTGCATTTGCTGCATTTTATGCAGGAGACTCCAGAGGTGTATCCTCTTCCGACAGCTGATCCAATTCTGAAAGCTGCTGCTGGCTGGGCACACTGTGTCTCAGTAACAGGTATTCTAGATACTCAAGGATGGTCCCTTTGTTTCCTTTCTTCCGAAGATAAAGTTAGGTTTGGTGCTTCATTTTTTCCATACCTCAACAAGTGTGTTAGCTTCTCATGCTCCATCCAGAGTAGCTGTTAATGGCTCTGATTTGATCCTAAATTTCTAATTAATGGGAATGTTGTATGCAGATAAAGGTGAATTGTACACATGGGGTTGGAGGGAGTGTGTACCATCTATGAAAATTACTTGTAGCTGGACAACAATGAAAAACAGTGAAGATGAAACTGTCACAAGACTAAGTTCAACAATAACTGGCCAAGGTATCAGATTCAAATATTTTAGGTTTGCCACAACTGTTCTAGAATAGATGTATGACCAGCACCAAGATATCTACATGCAATAATAGGCAGTGAAGGGCTGAAGTCTACATGCCTTAAACTCTGTAACATGGAGTTAATCATAGTTTGGAATGTGCAGATGTATCAAATTCAAGTGCAAATGACAAAATATCTGGAGATGAGACTCTGAAGCGGAGAAAAGTCACCCCTCAGCAAGACCCTGAAACATCTATGCCTGCGGATGAAACACTTTCGATGCCACCTTCTCCTGTAAACCTAGACCCTGGGGTGAGGATCACCTCAGTTGCTGCTGGGGGACGCCATACTCTAGCATTATCAGGTAAACTTCTTCTATGCTGCTTCTGCAGACTACAGTTTAGGTGTAGTTTTGATATCTGTGTGGTTAAGCATTGTAGTTTCGTAGGTCTTGTAGGCCTTTTCAAGTATGAAGCTACAGAAGATCTTTAATTTTAAGGAAGAAGATATTTATATTAAACAAGAGCTGATGCATCATACTTTTGCTGGATTTAGATGTGGGACAGGTATGGGGTTGGGGCTATGGAGGAGAAGGCCAGCTTGGTCTGGGTTCTAGGATAAAAATGGTGGCATCTCCTCATCTTATACCTTGTATTGACCCGTCATCGAATGGAGGAGACAGCTTTGGTGTAGATAATCAGAAGAGTGCAGGTGCAGCAGCTGAGAAACAAAAATCCATAGGAAGTTACATAAAGCGTATTGCATGTGGAGGCAGGCACAGTGCAGTGTTAACAGGTAACTAAGAAACATTAGACAGTGCTATCATCAGTATGTCGAATCCTTATTCCCCTGTTGATGGAGCCCTTTACTTTTGCGGTCAGATGCTGGTGTGCTTCTTGCATTTGGCTGGGGTCTTTACGGACAGGCAAGTCTTTACATAATATACGCATTATCTGTTGGCCCGTGAATCATGTGGCAAAGCATGATAAACAATTTCCGGTTATTTTTGCTTCATAATTTTGTAATACATGTTGCAACACTGATTGCTTGATGTATTCTGAATTTAGTCCAATCACTGCTAATTTCCAGTAAAGCAATGAAGATAGTTTTTACATGTTGCAGTGTGGACAAGGGAATAATGAGGATTTGCTGCGACCAACTTGTGTGTCTTCGCTACGGGATTCTCAGATCAAAGCTGTTGCAGCAGGACTTTGGCATACAATATGCATATGCTCTGATGGCCGTGTTCATGCGTTTGGTGGGAATCAGTTTGGGCAACTGGGTTTGGGAACACATCCTGATAAATGCGAGGTAAGTTTGACGGTGTCATGTGTTAACTTTGGTTCTGAACATGGTTATTCTCTGTTCTTTTCTTATAGAAGTTGATCTCAAGTACTCTGCTGTGAAGTTAACAATTTGCAAAGAGGATAAGCAGGTATTTCAAAATATATCATCCAATGCTGAATTCGGAATTTAGCCCATGAGATCTTGCATTAACACTATGAATGAAAACTAATAAGAGGGGCAGAAAAGAAGCAACTCGAAGTTCCTTCCTTGAATTGCCTAAATTTTGGCCTAAACCAAACTGAACTTGTAATTTGTATTTTGTCACAACAATAGTCTTCCGTGTTCAATTTATTAAATGATACTCTAAGAAGGGCATGAACTAGATTATACACTGAGATACTTACTGAACTCCATGCACATTTACGTTAACTTTGATACATATATAAATAAATAAATAAGCATTTAAACAAGTTATCTGACATTAGGATACACCGTGTTACAGATTGTTCCCCGGCTTGTAGATGCTTCAGTTCTGGAGAGTAAGAAAGCCAAAATTGTATCCTCTGGGGCTCGTCATAGTGCTATCCTAACAGGTAAACGCCCTTCTACCTACCGAGAAGTCTGTCTTCAATTGGAGTATCTTAAGCACAATTTGGATGGTAGATTTATTTTATAGCTGATTACTCTTCTCATAGTGTTACTGCAACTCCATAAGTTTCAAGTGTGATGTATATGCTATACTAGCATCAAGTTGCAGATTGTTATTAAACCAGTTCATTTGTAGGGGTGTCTTTTTCTGTACTTATACCTAAACTAACTATCTAAGAACACAAAGATTTCTCATTTCAACAATTTCACAGAGGACGGTAAAATCTTCTGCTGGGGTTGGAACAAATACGGCCAGGTAAACTACATGCATTGAACTACATTCTATTACTTATGCTATGGAGTTCCATTTAACATCTGTTACTTCCCAATCTGGTTCAATGAAGCTCGGTCTAGGCGATACAATGGACAGAAACACCCCCGACGAGGTAAAACTCAAGGAGGAGTACGTGCCGAGGAATATTGCTTGTGGATGGTGGCACACATTATCGCTCTGCGAGACATTACAATCAGAGTAATCTGCTTGTCCTTTAGAACGTGAAGGTTCTATAATGAAAAACACAAAGGATTATTGTTATCTGGCAATGCAATTTCTTCTTCTTTTCTTGATTTGGAAGACACTAAAAATGTAAGAATGAACGTTTCTCTTACCGTTGAAAGAGAACGTGGGTGGTCGTCTTTTTTAGTTATATGACATGTGGATGGTTGGGATGTATTGGTTTGTATTAAATTTGGAAAGCTTGAGAACTCATCATAGGGAACGAAGATACGGCGTATCTTTGTTTGGTAGGATAAATTACGTTCGTGCAGGCACATAATCGACAATGATACAAAAATTGCATACTTCAATTTGGATTTTAAAATATAATTCAATCGTCGTGTGTAATATTAGTAGATCGTTCATGTAGGACTTGGGGGAAGCAAATTAATGAAGTAACAAAATTATGGGCCAATTGAATAGGAAAAGTTTTTATCTTTCTTTTTAGTGAAAGCACTTATTGTTGAGTTCCAAATAAATCAATTTAATCTCTTGGTTAACTACACAATATGATTAAAAATAGATTAGTTGCTCAACCATTACTCCCTGTTTGGTGGGATGTAACGTGAATATAGTTAAGACATGACTTTCAGACATTTTATTCCAAATAATCCAATCTTTGTTACGATTTTGTATATGATTATATCATTGATACTATCAATCATTATGCAATAAAATACGAGATAATATGAAATATTCTTCTAGAATCGATCTGATCATGAACTCCTAAAAATTAAGCCGGCCTTAGGAGACAGCTTGTCACAACCCAACTTGTTTAGCAATCTCGCCCTTTTTAACCATTGTCCCACATCGAATAAAAATATTGTCCATAAATTGCACAAACAGAACACGGTAGGAACAGATGGATGGCCTAATTCCATTTCTGTATAGAGCAATAATCCAATACAGAAATGGAGAAGCTATTACAGGATCAACATGGCTAGACGATTCCTCTTCGGGTTCTTACATGAGACTCCCCGGCGACTCGGGCCGGTTCTCAGTTTCCAGCACCCACCTTCCCCAGTCAGAATGCAGCTCCTCCCCCTGTTCACCACCTCCCTCCGCCATGATTCAGCCGCCGGAGTCGCACCGTACGATCAATTCTTGGCGTGGTAGAAATTGCGATGGAGATTAATATTTTGTTACATGACTTAATATTTGTTGCATTACAAGTGGAAGGTATGACAAGTAACGTTACATTGTAGTCTTTAAATTAATTAATACACTTGAGTTCCAAATACTATAATTGAGATGCAATAAATCCTTTAAATTAATCATAATAAATTTTATTGTTCGTCCTGATCCACTCAAAATACACTGTTACTCCAAAGCCGATGATTTTTGGGGATCAAAAATTCAGTTGGGGATACGGTGTTTTCTTGTTCATTTACATGGGGAGGAAAGAGCACATCTTTTCAAGTATTCAATTCGCAGATAGCTTCAAAAAATTGTGCAGAGATTACTGCTGCTACGGGTATGCAACGGAAGAATTTCTATTAAAACAAACAAGATTTATCTACATTCTCAAGTTGTTGCCTAATAACAACTAATTGGCAACAAAGATAGAATTACATAATCAAAACAAACAGCATATAAAGAAACACCACTATCTGAATCCATCTTGGTCATTACAAAACTTGCAGAAGCCTATTCCAAGACTGAAAAAAAATAACGAGCATCAACGGAAGCTAACATATACTCCCTCCGTCCCACTAAAAAGGACATATTTCTTTTGGGCTGGAATCAATAAAGTAGTGTTATATGGCGTAGATTGTTTGACTTTTTAGTAATTAAACGTGGTCGACACAATCTTTGTCATTTTCGAAAACGTGTCATTTATAATAGGACATCCCAATAAGAAAAACGTGTCATCTCTAGTAGGAGGAGAGTAATATATAAAAAGAACATAACACCATATGATTGAAAGTAGATTAAATGCCAGAAGAGTACAAATTAAGCTTGCCCACAACCCAACTTGTTTAGCAAACTCATAGTCCCACATCGACAAATATTGTACACAAACAACACACAGTAAGAACAGATGGGCGGCCTAATTCCTTTTTTTTTTTTTTTTTCTTGTTTCTATAAAATGGAGGAGAAGCAATTACAGCATCCACTATGCTAGAGTCACAAGACGATCAGTTCTTGGCGTGGTATATCAAGTGCGATTGTAATGAATATTTGTTACATTAATTACATTCCTAAGATACGGCAAGTAACGTACATTGTAGTCTTTAAATGTATTAATACATTTCAGTTTCGAATACTATAATTGAGTATTTGAGCCATACCTGAATCTCTCTCTAATAACGCCAACTAGTTACGTCCCCTAGCTATATACATATACACATACATACTTCATCAAATAAAAGCCTACCTACAAAATCACTTTCAACATGATTCCAAAATCCTCAATCACCATAATCAACATCGTAACGTCTCTCCTACTCACCGGAGTCGTATCCCTAAGCCCGCCATCTTCGCCATTCGGCGGCAACTTAGTATCTCTTGGGGGCTACCAAGTTGTCATAACAAATTCGATTGGAATGGGCGATCATCATGAGCAAGTCAAAATACACTGTTACTCCAAGGACGACGATTTGGGGTACCACACGCTACTCGAATATCATCAACAATTCGCTTGGAGCTTTTGGATGAACGTGTTTGGGAATACGGTGTATGCTTGTTCCTTTACATGGGAAGGAAATACCAAATCTTTGGAAGTATTCAATTCGCAAATAGCTTCAAATATTTGTAAAGGGATTAATATATTTTACACCTACGAGTGCCATTGGCGTGTCACGGAAGCCAGAATTTATGCGCCTGGTTATACTAATGAAGCTGGCATAGACCTATATCAGTATCATTGGTAAACAAAACAACAAGATCGAATAAGTACTTGAAAAAATACATTAATTATTTATTTCAATATATCGAAACTGCAAGATGTAAGTTTGAACACCACCATAATTAACAGAAAATTTGTTGTATGTATACTCCAGTTTTTGGTGGTCGATGTTTTCACCAAATAATCCTGCAAAATAGCTAGACCAAAAATTAGTATAGCAACAAATATCGAACACAGGGAACGGAGTATTTCAAACCTAAAAATCCTATCAATCAAGGTTTGGTTAGCAACCACGCAAGTTTTGGGAATTATCTAATCTAAAGACAACGAAAATTAAAGCAGAATGTAAGACGAAACTTAATATGCAAATAAAAGCGGGTCCAGCAAGATGATTCACACACACTCACAATCGATCACTGACACTATTAATTAATTAATCCTCTCAAATCAATTAGTTGTAGGACACCGTAATTAAACTGACATATCCCCTATCCCCCTTAATTATTCGGTAATCGCCATTGTGAGCATTGAAACGACTACTTCTCTAAATTAGATGCAACCTACGTTGGTGGGCAATCAATAGTTTAACCCCTAATCAGCTTTAAGAACTAAGGGAACCCAATTTAGGAGCCTACTCGTATGGTGGGCATCTAATAGTCTCCTACCAAATTAATTCAATTGCCCTAAGAAAATTTGCTACTTATTTAGCCTAATCCCACGAGAAATGATAGAAGTACTAAATTAGCTATGAATCAAACTAACCTAGGGTGATCAAGCCTAAATTAATTAATCCAATTAATTTAACCTAGATTAATTCAGAACCTAAGTGATTAATTTTAAGCCCTACTCTCACGAAAATAAGGTGGTGTGTGTTTCACATCTCGCCGGCCCCTAAAAAGACTTAGCTACGCATATCGGCCGGACTAGCCAGACAGACCGAATTGCAGAACAGAATACAAAACATGTTGAAATTCATAAAATAAATATGCACGAAAATTCAAACAAATTATCAAATAATCAGAATACCAAAGAGAACGAATTTTAGTCCTAGAAATTATGAAATTATAAATTAAAGACTTCAAATCATCCTACAGGCAAATTAAAGCGGAGACAATCCAAATACGGGAATGTAAAACGAAAACAATAACATGTTGTTTCTTCCAAATCGAACTACAAATCATGAAATAGAAGTAAGAAATGCGAACTTTGAAATTAATCTAAACCCTCGATCGGATCCCTCGGCGTCGGCTCTCTTCCTCGGCTGATCTCAACTTCGGCGAATCCTCAGCGCTCGGTCTCTCTCTCTCTCGGTGTTCGGCGTGGACGGATTGGTGTGGAAGACGATGATGAATGGTGATGATGAGCAGCTAGGGCTTCGGCTATGATCAAGACGTGAATTATGGGATCAGATGTTATGAATCTCATGTGCGTGTGTATCCCTCGCGGCGCCTCCTATCAAGTATATATATACTCTTCCTTTTTCTCCTCTCCAATTAGGTTATCTAAGTATAGAAAGATATAATATAAGGTATATTATATTATTTTCTTTCTACACTTAATTTCCTTCTTGATTCCTTCCGGATTAAGCATATATTTCCTTTAATTTGCAACCGTCACATCAACGCCTCGTCAATGTCACATCATCATAAGAACTGCAAAACAAACACTAAAAAACAATCCAAACGCCACAAAATATGCCAAAATAGACGGAATATGGATAGCACGAAATAGACCTATCAGTTTTCAGCTATAAAAACGAATACATGTCATGCAATTGATAGCGAGTAAACAGTCAAAATGATTATTCACCTTATTCATAACATTCATAGTCTTTGTCACATTCATCTCTACAGCTTTCGCATAACATTCAAATTGGTCCTCCATCTTTCAATTGAGTTATATAAGTCTAAATATCATTATTTCGTTCAGCATATTCATCCTCCCCTTCGCCACTTTCCTCCTTTTTTAAATCGTAAATCAGTACCAATTTTTTTTACTTGAAGGAATAAATTAATTAAATAAATGTATGTATTTCGATGTTGTAAGAGAGTTAATACTATAAGGGAACCATGTCAACAGAAAAAGAAGTTAAGATAAACAGGAGGATAAATATGAAAACGAAGTTAGGATGTTTAGGCTTATATGAATCAACTAAAAAGTTAGGGGCCAATTTAAATGCATGTCATGAGAAAAGTGGAGGACCATACGGTTTACTCGATAGCAATAGCTCAAGAATTTTGTTAATTAAGACAAAATTTATCTACATTCCCAAGTCATTCCATAACAAAGCTAGATAGGGCTCTAATTACATAATCAAAGGCTTTAAGCATGTCAACGACTTCAAAATTAATATTCTCCAACAACTCAAAGTACATGCATCTGCATGCATTATCATACTCGGAAAAATACAAGTAAAGAAGACTTACTGAATAATGAATAACTAAAATATGCATTTCCATTAATTTCCATACAGGTAGTAGAAACACAACTAGCTTAACTATCTGCCCATTTAGGTCAGTCCAAACAATCCAATCTTATATCGTAAAATAGTTACGATTTTGTATTTGATTTTATCATATGATAATTTTGACAATTATGCAATAAAAATACGAGATAAAACGAAATATTCTTCTAGAAACCGAGCTGTTGATGGACTTGTACAAATTAAGCCGGCCTTTATAGACAGCTTGTCTACAAACCATGCACCTCCCTCCGCCGAGGAAGAGGACTCTTCCGTCGTGATTCAGCCGCCAGCGTCGCTCCGTGCGATCAATTCTGGGCGTGGTATCAATTGCGATTGAGATTAATATTTTGTCACATGACTTAATATTTGTTGCAGTAATGCCTAAGGTATGACAAGTAACGTTACACAGTAGTCTTTAAATGTATTAATACATTTCAGTTAAACTATAATCAATAAACTTTTCAAACTTCATTTATGAATCTCTGAAATCCCATCAAATTATGAGTATAAAATCATTTTAAACATAATTTCAAAACCCTCGATCACCATAATCAGGATCATAACGTCTCTCCTACTCACTGGATAGCCTGTCGGCGTCTCCGCCATTAGATGGCAACTTAGCGTCTCTTGGGGGCTACCGAGTTATCATACTAAATTTTATTAATAGTCCCGATCCACTCAAAATACACTGTTACTCCAAAGACGATGATTTGGGGCACCACACACTCAAATATGAGCAACCATTCAGATGGCGATTCGGGATTTTTTACAAGGCCAAAACTATATGCAACATGCTTGGTAAAGGGAACAACAAGATCGAATAAATCCTTGAAAACATAGCAGAGCACTTGCTATGTGTATACTTCAATTTTCAGATATAAAAATGAATACAGGTGTAATTGATAGCAATAGCTCAAGAATTCTATTAATTCGGACAAAATTTATTTACATGTTTCTCAAGTCACTGCATACCAATAAGTTCGATAAAGCGGCAAAGTTTGCAGAGAATGTTTAGTAACAGAAAGTAGTAGTAGCAGTTTTGGACAGAACAGTAGCCACTAATCCTTAACACCTACAGCATCTCTTTCATGGGCACTAACATTCGACTGCCCTCACATCGTCGTAAGAAATATAGCCTCACATATTTCTCAAAATCGAATTATTTAAACGAAGATGTTCACTTACTAAATGATGAAGAAAAGAAATTTACAGCAACGTACTAATCTGGAGATCTTAGGAGTCTCAGCTTCCCGAAAAATCAGCTGTTGGCATGACAAAAATCATGCCAAGGGGAAACCCAGGGATATCATCGTGGACAACACCAAGCCCCTACAAGGACGAGAAGAATTTATCAAAATCAATGCCATCAACTTTAGGATCATAAGTTTGACCAGAGAGTAGGGAACACATTACTGATAAAAGAGCTAATGTTCAAAATTTTCAAATAAGTGATGATACAATCTTTAGTCCACTGTAAATGATGATTTGGAGGGTACAAGGGAAAAGGAAGCAACAGGTGCTTATGCAAACACACACACAAAACCCTTCAATGCAAATGGTATCATCTCATATCCCAACACAATCACAGTCTGCAGGTTACAAGTATGAAGTGATATCTAGTATACACAGCATGTATGGGTGATGTTGGTTAACAAATTGGAAACAATGCTAGATAGAGCTGTAATTACATAATCAAAACAGATCTTAAGGAAACTGACTTTTTCATGTCAAGGACTTCACAATTAATCCTCTCCTACAACTCATCATACCTGCCTGCAAGCATTATCAAACTGGGAAAAATAAAAGTAAAGAGTTTATTATTGCATAATGAATAACTAAAACATGTCCTTCCAACCTCCATCAATAAGCAAACAACATATAAGGAGCAAGCAACCCATCAGAAGCAGTAAGCGCTTGAAGTTCCATAGAGGTAGTACAAACACAACTAGCTAAACAATCTGAACCCATCTTGGTCATAACAAAAATTTGCAGAAACCCATTCCAAACAGGTAAAGCATCACAAGAGTGCAAATGATATCAAGCATCAATGGATGCTAACATATAAAAAGAACACATGAAGGAAATGAAGTTAAAAATAAACTAAAGACGAAGATCAAATAATTTATAGCAGCAAAACAACTAACATTGCTCAGCCATGCTACAGCTCACTATAATTGCGCCAAACAGCACGGAATTCTTCACGAAATGTGTTCAGACGAGCTTTCAGGTTTGGTGTCCTAAAACTTGCATGAAGCAATGTGGCTGTGGAAGTACAATATTTAAAGAATAAAGAGAGTTAGAAACATATAAATTCAAAGCTGAAAACAAAAGTAATGGAAAGAGAGAGTAGATTACCCAAAAGTCCAACAGCAAGTGCCCATAAGACCATAAGAGCACCACAAGAAACAACCCAGAGAATGAAACTAACTGCAGAGAGAATAGAAAGCATACAGAAACCCATTAGTGATAAGAACTCCTGCATAATTGATTCATAGTAATACCTGAGCAAGGAAAAATAATAAAAACCGTTTACCTGTAATAAACATCAAGACAAACACCCATCGAGGACGTCCGCATATATATATAGCTCGTTTTGCAGATGGGCGCCCCCGAATGACAGGCCTAGATAAATTACATTTCATGTAAGATGCACCATCAAACGATTAACAAACTTAAGCAGCAAATATACATACGAGAGGGGAGCTCTGAGTTTAGCAGCTAGATGTGGAGAAAACTGCCGGACAGTTCTTGTGACCTTTTCACTGAATGTTGCTGCAAAACTAAGCAAAAGATAAAGGAAATATAAGATAAATGAAGGAAGAACTGATTTACGCTCCTAAAACATCTAAAAAAATCCCTCATCAACTATAAAGAATGATTCGATGCTATATCAGCATAGGAACTATTTTCTATCCATGTGAAAGCTTAACTAGGCAGGATATTTCAACTATTAGGACAAATGTGCAACTCCTCACACAATCTAATTGTATACTACCTTTTTCTATCCCTAGGCCTACCTATTTCCTGAAAGATTACCTTATTTATCATCTTCTACTATTCTTTTCAATTATTTCCGTCAAGTCATTCAACCAGTCCCTCCTCACCATTAATCAATGAAACTATTAACAATTCAATGCAATGGAGATTGACGATATAATGCATACCTATCATTAAGAAATGCGATACTCAAAGCAGTCATCAGTGCAGCAACAATAGCAAGTGGCCTCCTAAGAAATCCCATTCCTGAAACCCACATGCATGTTAATGGTCTAATTATTTGCCATGCGCATTCACAACACAAGTCCTACATATCAAGTACTACACTGGGTCTAGAACCCGCCTTGAAATTTTAACACCACGCATATCGAGTGTAGGATAACATGCACTCTTATACGCATAAAATTAGATAAAATCACTGGCTCCCTTACCAAGAATGAAAATGATCATGAGAAAATAATTGGTCCTGTAGCTGCCAAAAAAGAAATGACACAATTAGGACGCGAAACTAATTTTGTGCGGAAATTAATTCGCAAATTATACAATCGCAAAGCCATCAAATCCTATTTTTTAAGAAAACAAACCAAACAGTCAGAAAGTTTCTAATCCCCCTTCTCATCCTAACAAATCCATGAGACTAACAGCATTAGGTCTAGAATAGACCGGCGTCGAACAACGAACACCTAAACAAAAGGAAAATTGATCTTACTAGTAAAGATTGCACTTGAGGCGACTGTTCCATTTGGTGTAGGAACGGGGCACGGTGAATCGGGAGAAGAATTCCGAGAACGGACGCGGCGGCGATGACCAGTCCACTTCTCGCAACGCCTCCACCAGATCCTCCGCCGTCACGTTACTCCAATCCATAAAAATATCTATCAAACACGATCAGAAGAAATTCAATTCGGTTGATCGCGGGCGAGAAACCCTTGAGGAAATGGAAAAAAAGAAGAAAGATTCAGATTGAAGAAACAAAATGAGGGAGATGAGGGTATATTTTGTAATATACATATTTTTTTCCTAGTATTTATTTAATTTGAAATTTTGTGAGAGGTAGTTTGCAATACCTAAGCATCCTCTGCCCATAAAAAAGAAAACAAATAATAAAAAAAATGTCTGAGCCCGGGTTCGAACCGGGGACCTCTAGTGTGTGAGACTAGCGTGATAACCGACTACACCACCCAGACGACGTTGAAAGTGTTAATTTAAAATTATATTTAAACGTTTTTTTATTTAAAGTTGGAAAAAATGCTTATGAATGAATAAAATGGGAAGTTTTTTATATTGTACTCCCTCCGTTCCACTCATCTTGACATATTTTTCTTTTCGGGACATCCCACTTAAAATTACACGTTTCCTTAAAAGGAAATAACTTTAAAAAATATTATTAAATTATCTTTTATTTTTTCATTTATTTATCTTACTTTATTATTTATCTCTCATACTTTATCATTTACTCTCTCACAAACTCATTTATCTTATCTCTCTTACTTTATCCCTCTCTCATACTTTATCATCCACTTTCTTAATTCCCGTGCCGAAAAGAAATGCGTCAAGATGAGTGGGACGGAGGGAGTATATATTAGTAAAAAGCAAATAATTTTGATATGTCCAGATATTCCATTATTTTAAGCATAAAACACATGTAATGACGTGTTTGCAGTTGTTCTTTTTAAGCATAAAACACCAAGTGGAGTACTTATTTACTTTTGAACCGTTTAATTACTTTATAATTTTTGCAGATAATCTGTAAATATTTAATTAAATATCTATTTATGTTTAAAGTTACTTATTATTTTTTTAAGTAAAAGTGGTTAAGTTTGTATTATTAGAAATAAACAGTAATACAAATAGTCTTTGACTTCTACTTTTAAAAGCACCATAATTATAAAATTTCTACTTATTGTGACTTATTTTTAAATTCAAGAAAAAACATAAGCAACATTACAAACACTAAAATATACTAATATATTTTTCAACTGAAAAACTCAAAGCTATTTAATTAAGTAATTCGAAACACTACCAAATACTTAAAACTAGAACCATCATTCGAAATGTTTTATTATGCTTACAACAAAAAATTTATTTAACATACCAAACTAGACATGTACATTTCAGGGTTACAGTTATGGTTACGGTTTGAAACTGTCGGTTACAATTTGCCGAAAACTGAAATCGGAATCGAACCGCTAGTAGACGGTTTACGATTTCGGTTTGAAACAGCCGATTATGTTTCCGATTTCACGGTTTTTTATAATTTTTTTGTTTCATTTACTGAATTAATTTTATTTTATTTTATTAAATAAATAAATAAATAAAAAAACTTTTCGAACTCAAATCAAGTCAAATATTGTTGGTCCCGAGAGCACGTTCAGGTGTAGAGGGGGGGGGGTGAATACACCTGAAAACCGATTTCTCAACTTAAACACGAACAATCCTTTTTAGGAAGGTGTCGATCGAACGAGTTCGACGGACCGATAAACCGTTCCGAATCGTGTGGCGAGTAGTGATCGACTCTACCGAGGCCCCGCTAGGCCGACTTGGAGTCGAATTCGATGCCGTTCAGATTAGAGTTCAGTGGTGCGGAATAGTGTAGGCCCAAATTCAGTTGAGTTAGGAAAACGTTTATATCAAAACAGTTTCAGTAGATTAGTGCAGTCTGTTAAGTTTGCTAAAACTCAGTTGAATGATTTGAAAGATATTTTCAGAATGATCAGTAAATCAATGCAACAGTAAAATAAAGAACACAGAACACAGAGATTTTTAAAGTGGTTCGGATCCAACAATCCTACGTCCACTGTCCCGAAAGATCAAGAGGCTATGTATTACACTGAGGTAGTCTCAGTCGGTTTGTACACTGGATAAACACTGGTCTTGAAATTTATATTGGGCAAGTCTCAGTTTACAAGGTTATCAAACTAAGTGTTTGAAAAACTCTCCAACAGTGAAGGAGTCCTTTACAATAAGGATCAGTTCGGAAGTGAACTCCTTCGTCTAAGCTATAGATTTAAACGGTTGAGCTTAGGTTAGAGGGATAGGGAACAAGAAGGTGGCTTCTAGAATGACGAACAGCTGAGTATAAGCTTTGGGTTCATGTATCGTCGCTTGATACTACAGGCTGTATGATTCTAATTCAGCTTGGTTCCCTATGAGCAGAAATGTAGTCTTTCGTCGGAGATTGTTTCTTCGAGCTTCTAGCGGAAGACTTAGGCTTTTTCGAATTTACTCTTGAATGCTTTGTGTGTTCTCGTGTATGCGAAGGTTTCTCGTGAGTTCTAGGTGAGCTTCAATTTGATTTATCCCTCTATTTATAGAGAAGAGATTAGGATAGATCTGTTGGAGACGACGATCATTTATCTCTCTCTTTTGGGTAGCTAACGGCTCTTTCGAAGTATGGTAGCAGTGTCATTTCCCTCCATTTCTGGAAAGCTGTTGACTTGCAGCTTTAACAGATATAGGACAGGTGGCTGCATGTCATTGGTCGAGGTTCAGAAAGTGGTTGAGACAGAACATACTTCAAAGAGATTTGAAGCTAACTTCTCTCTTCCTCGTATTGACTCTGCTGATTTGACTTTAGAGATCCTGACAGTCAGAAGACTGTCTGACCGTTGCTGAGTCTGATCTCTGATTCAGTAGCACGCTCCTGCTGAGTCGGCTCTACTGAGGATCAGCTCTAAGTTCAGTAAACTGCTCCTGCTGAGTCCAGTATCACTGAGTCCTTTCAGTATACTGCTCCTGCTGAGTCCAGTATCACTGAGTCTTCTACTTCTGTTGCTGAGGCAGATAATCTACTGAGTGCCTGAACCAGAGTAGAGTGTCTGCTGAGTCTGAAACCTCAGAGACAGAAAACAGATTACAATAGAAAGGTTCACCAATCAATATAGGGTTTTGGGATCTTCAAATCTTCAGTAAGTTTTCAGAGCACAGGGCTACTGAGTTAGTTATCAACTGAGAATACTGAATCATTTCCCACTATTTTAGTGCTGTTGGTGGGGACTGAATCATCACCTAACAAATATCAATTATAAATAAAATTGTAAAAGTTATAACATGAGAAAATTGAACAATTGAATATAATAATAATATATCATTGTTGATTCTTCATTGTCATCATGATTTTAGAAATAAAATTTATATTATTGTTTCGATCTTCGTCGTGTAGCAATTATTAAACAATATTTGATTCCATGCTTTCAGTGATAAAATTTGAGCATCTTTCATCCCACATATATTTTCGGGGAAATTAGTATCCGTTTTGAATCATACTTAATACAAAACAATGTTTTCTCATTTTTTATTCCACTTTAAAGTATCAAAATTATTATAATTTTTGTATTTAAATTAATAATTTGTGTTAAATATAAGTAAAAATTAGAAGATATGAATCCTCAATAGTGTTTTTAATTTAAAATTTATTTATCTAATTCGTTAGAGATGTGATCCTTAACAGTTTCAATAGGTGAAATCGTCGGTTTCACCTGGTTTGGAACCGACAATTTCACGGTTTGAAAAAGAGTAAACCAAAACCGAACGCAAACCGACGGTCTATGGTTCAAGACGGTTACGGTTTCCACCGGTTCTAGTTTATGCTGATTCCGGTTCTGATTTGAAACCCTGTTTGAGTCGTTTTCGGTTTGAAAATGGGCATGTCTATACCAAACATATTACTTTTCATTATTATACCAAAACCCCCTTACATTTACTTAAAAATTATATTTTAACATTAAACAAACTTAAATAAAAGATATTTATAATAAGAATTTATTAGTACACCTTCAATTCTATGTTTCTAAGCAATTAAATTACTTAATTAAAAAAATATATATTTTACAACTACAAAAGATTATTTACTCAATTAAAAAATATAAACATTAATAAATTGTAAACTCCACTTACAAGTAAAAGTGGCAAAATGGGCGGGCGGGCCAACCTAGCCCCGCTATCGAGTCAACTCAATTTATGTGTCCAGTCTAACCATGGGCTTTTGGCGGATTGGCGTAGCCCACTAATAATTTTTAATTATATATTTGTTATGTAAAAAAAATTAATATATATATATAGTTTGAACTAAATATGTTAATTTTGAATAAAGTATAAATCATGAAGTAATTAAACAAATTAAATAGATCATATTATAGATTTATGTACCAATAAATATCAAAATTCAAAGTCGTATACAAATAAACATTACAAAAATTCAAACTAAGACAATAAACAAATTAAAATCGTCAAGTTTTAACATATATGTTGGTCCGGAGACGAGAGTCGGGTGTAGAGGGGGGGGTGAATAGGCCTGAGTACTGCTCTTTTACTCATACCGAAGGACAACTGAGCTGTTTGGTGCGACTGATGAACAGTGCCAAGTAAGAACCTTCGATCTCGGGTCAGAGTGAGTTAACTACTGAGCTCTCCTACTGACTTTGTCAGTCGTTGAGACTCAGTCGAAAACCTTAGTGCGGAATAGTGTGGGGCCCGAAGATTCGTCTCAGTTTGAAAACGTGATTTTCACAAGTAGTTTTGGCTAGTGCGCTTTTAAGAATACATTTTATGCAAGGATATGATTTGTAATCAGTTTGTATGCGATGCAATATAATAGTAAATAACACAAGCAATTTTTAACGTGGTTCGGATACACAAGATCCTACATCCTCGGTCCTGCTCAACAAGGAATCTGTGCACTGGACAGACCCTTCTAAGTTATAGTCCTTAGCGACTTTACAAATCAAACCGAGGTTTGAAGGGGATGGGATAATCTCCAACTAGGAATGAGTTCTTACAATAAGAACAATCACTAAATGTGAACTCCTTCGAATTTCTAAGCTATAGATTTGGCAATGAGCTTAGCTAGAGAAGAGGGATCTAAAGAACTCTAGAGAGAAAAACTAATGATATTCTATTAAGCAAGTTCTTCGCTGGATTGATCTTGAATGCACTAGAGTTGTTTGAAAGCTTGAGCGTTTTCCCTTGATATCCCGTGCGTGGAGCTCGGATTTTCTTCTCTATTTATAGTCGTGAAACAGGCATATGTCCGTTGGAGACGACGATGCCACGTGTCACAACCTTCCAAAGAAAACGGCCATAAATTCGAATTGTTGCAGCAGAGTTGTTGATACTGTACATGAGAGCAGCTTTAGTTGGTCAGAGCAGATATCGCGTTGACGGCTTCTCATTGGTCGAGGTTTGTGGTAGGTGAGATTGTGTCAGACATCGGAGTTGACTCTCCCTAATCCTCGTATGGTCTTCTGCTGACTTTCGAAAAGACTTTAACAGCTGGGTTGTTTCCTATCGGATATAGTAGACTTGAAGCAGTCTCTGTCTTCTTCGTCTGAGTCGGCTGACAAGAGATATTCTCTTGAGTGTGGTCAACTGATGACTGCGAAGGTACTGAGCAAGCTCAGTACCTTCTGCTGATGTCTGTCAGTTGATGAGATGTCTTCTACTGAGGCGAAGATCAGCTGATGACTCAAGAACGCATGCTCTTACACTGATGACGTGGGGTTCTGGAAAGTAACTTCGACAGAAGATCAATCCAACACTTTACCCCGTCCAGAACATAGACACAAAGATAAACAAAACAAAAACAGTCTAGCCTATACATCAGTTAATCCTATCAAGACACTACACTACTGATATCAGCTGGGTTTTGGGATCTTCAATTTCATAGTATTACTACGATTTCCCCCAATATTATTTTAACCCACTAACTGCTGAGTATCATCTACTAACTCATAACCCAATAATTTCCCCCTAATTGATGATGCCAAAACCTCTAGATAATACAACTAAACTACTGATATAGATAGACTTTAGTAAAACTGAATCAGTTAACTTCATGAGGTCAACAGTTGAGAGAGAGGCAAAATCAGAGAAACGGTTATGTGTGAGTGTGTGTCAGATCACTTCAGTGATCAGTTGTGATAACACAAACAAAAGTCGTGAGACAATGAGTAATTATTTGGCTAGAAGCAGGAACTGTTATATATATGAGAAGTGACTACAGAGTTCCTATCTTCTTTACAAAAAGGAGAGAATAAGAAGACTACTGTTGGCGTCTGAACTTCTTCGTCTTGCTCTTGAAATCCGCAGACTTGTCAGCAGGGGGTTCCAAACCATAATATTTGTAGATTCTAGCGCACAGTGTTTGGATTTCCTCGAGGTTAGCAGGGTACTCAGAACTAAGATCATGATGATATGCTGCTGCTTCGACCTCGTCTTCTATCTCCTTAGTGCATAAAACGCCACGAGTCGTTCTGGGAGGAGGAATCCTTCTGAAAGCAGGGGCTACAAGTGGTCGCTTCTCCTTTTCTAGGATCAGCAGAAGTTGAGCTCTGAGCCTGGCATTATACTGATGAATAAATTCATCAAACAGTTGGTCAGCCGGGATCCCAGATGGGTAGAATCCCCACACGTAGTATCCTTTAATAAATTCCTCCTTCAGTTCCTCCCATTGCTCGTTTAGCTCCAACGGTACCCATTTGTCTACATGAGGGCGAGGGGTTTTCTTTAGATAAGTTGCTCTGGGAGCGCCTCTCCTGTAGTACTTGGATGACCTTGGAATTTGTTTCTTCCAGTCGATGACTGGTTCACTAGCTATCTTATCAGTCATCTCTATGATCTTGGCCAGATCTTCCAGTCTCTTCTTTTCTCTGAGGGCTGCTGATCTAGTGTCTCCTCTCCGGAGATTCAGACCTTTCAGCGTGGCCTCCCAGGTGGCTCTGTCTTCTACCTCTTGCTCTGGAGTAAGTGTTTGAATATCAGTACTCTGAGCCAAGGGCTGAGTGTCAGTGGCAGAAGCTTTAGCTAGCTCCTCCTGAGCTTTTCTCTTATGTTCTTCCAGGAGCAGTTTGGCTTTTCCTTTGGGGATTTTGCCAGTAAGCTTCCTGGGCTTCTTTGCCTTCTGAATTTCTTCCTCGATCTGTTGCTCATAGTTGAGTTCATCTTGAAGCTTCTGAGCAACACGCTGATCGAATGCCTCCTGCTCCGCCTTGGATTTGAACATAGCAGTCGGGGAAGATAGAGGAGTTGTTTCAGTAGTAATCTCCTTCCCCGGCCTTCGCGGTGGCAGTGGCTCGTCCTCCTGGTCGACAAATTGTGCGACCTCCTCAATATGTTGAGCCGAGGATCCTTCTCCGGATCCTGCAGCTGGCTCAACCACAGTAGATGTTTGGACAGTTGGGATTTAGACGATCTCGGGAGGGGGTACAGAGTTGGTTCCAGTTTGATCAGCTGAACCTTCCCCCTTAGTTATTACTAGGACCTCTGGTCCTTCTTCCGCCTGAGCCGGTTCCGCCTTAGCTTTCTCTACTCCTTCCTCTACTCCTTTCCCCTTTTTGGCATCATCAGCCAGGGAGAGGCGAGTGCGGATGGCAATTACCTCTTTCTCCAGATTGTAACATATGCGGTTGTTTCGAAGTCTTTGACGGCATTGCAGTAGTGCTCCCAGTCTTTCTCCTGGTCAGCACGTATGTGTTTGATTTGTGCTGCTGACTCCTGTCTTAGTTTTAGGAGAGACTCATCATGCGAATCTGCCATCTCCTTCTGAATGAGCTTGAGGGCCTCCGCCTGTTGTTTTATGGTTTTTTGAAGGCTGGAGAAGGCCACTTTGTTACGCTCGTCCATTGCGGTTTGAACTGATGCGAGGCTCTGAGTCAGCTGCTCAGAGAACATTTTCTGTTGAGATTGAAGGAGCTGCTGACTCTAAGCAGCAAAATCCGCTTTCTGAGCTGCGAAAGCGGTCTCGATTATCTCCTGGATATTGATAGAAGGAGTAGGAGCTTCGGAGACCTTCTTCATCTTGCCCGCAAGTCTGTCAACTTTCTCAGTTTGGGCTTTTGTGTACTGAGCCCATTTGAGATGTACGTCCTTGGCAAGGAGGCGATTCTTGTCTCCCTGTCGTCTGATAGCTTTGTTGATGGACTTTGAGGTCACGGAACCGATAGGTTTTATCTGATAGCTGCTGGTTCCGAGCCTCTGCTCAGACACTGCGAGTTGTTGTTCTTGACTAGGCTTCGAGGAACCGAGGCATCACCTGATGTAGACGGTGGTGGTGATTTTCCCTTCTCGTTGGGAGTGTTGCCCTTAGCAGATCCTCCCAGTTCTGCTTCCTTGGGTGGCGCCTGATCCACATCATTATCATTGTCATCATCGTGATGGGATGGCGACGAAGGGCTGCTGACATGTTCTGAGGATCTCAAGCTTAGAAGATAGAGCATGGCTGTGCGGAGATCCTCGAACGAGGCTAGGTCAGTGGGTTCCCGAAACCCGATAACTGTCTGCAGGCTTTGCTCCTCTGTCAGTAGGGACAGAGCGGACTGATTCTTTATCAGCTCTTCATGAATGTCCCAGTTGAGGAACCTCAGTAACATCTGAGTCCTCGCCCTTATAGCAATATCGACCAGTTCCCTATGATCAGCAATTTCTGGGATCTGTGCAGTGACTTCACCAGTGGCTCGGAGGCGAGTCGAGTGCATAGTCGTCCATTCGGAGGATGTCTCCTCAGTCGGTTCAGCTGTGTCCGACTGAGTCTCTTTAGAGCTGATGCGCTGGACTTTGTCTTTGAGAGTGGCACCCTCAATGCCTGTGTCCGCATTTAAGATTGACTCCTCCTGGGTCGGTGGGGGAGAGGTAGGCTTTGCTGGGGCTTTAGATGTTCCAGACTTGCTGAGCCTTTTCCTCTTAGGTGGGTCGGCGCGAGGGGGCATGTCAATAGTACTCCTCTTCTGTGTGGCTGGCCCCCGATCGACTGACTTCTCAGCAGCGGCTCTAGTCTTGAACTTTATGAGCTTGCTGTCGAAATAACGCGAATCAGCAAAGGCTGAGTGATCCGATACTGATTCTTCGATTAGTACGGACATCTTTGTCCCGTACAGCAGTTTTCCCACACTAATTAGTCTCCTTTCTCCAAAGGGTGTGGCTGCGAACTTCTGTGCCTGAGCTTTAAGCTCATTCACATAGAAATCAGTCCAGTTGACTCGGATGCCGTCTTCTATTATCATCATCAGCTGGAGACGGGGCTTTGATAGCTAATCAAATGAACCGGCTGAGCTCGTAAGAATGTGAGTTACGATGTAGGCGAGCCTGCGGTATTCTGGTAGCAACTGGTTCGTCGGCAGCGCTGATTTGAAGACAATGCGTCTCTGCCGCAGAACCTCTGAACATAGGAGTTGATCTCCTTCTCCTTATATCCAACTGGTGAGATTCCACGAGCCGGAAGATCAAAGGTCAATTCCACGGCGGCTCGGAGATTGATGACGTGATGACTGGCTTCCCGTGTCTGAGGGATCACTTCCTTCATATATGAAAAACAGGATTCCTCCGCGCCTGTGTCTTCTATGGATCTCCAGTTGTAATAAACTTCTGCAACTTGTCGAGGCAGATAAGCCCTGGGGTGCTTCGAGACAAGGAGCTCGAGTTCGGATTCTTCGAGAGCCGCGAAGACGGGCTCAAGATATGGAAGTTCCGCCTGATGCAGAGCCATCATCGGCTCAAACTGGATGCGCGACTTGATGATCTCGTCGATTTGTGGTGGGGTACTGACAGCCATTTTTATCTGCAAAATGCTCGTTAGTATTTTGAAATTCGAGTAAATAGGATACGAGATAATGCAGTTCAGTAAGAATTTACCGTAAATAAAGAGCTTGAGAGAGATGTAGAGAGCAGTTTCAGAGGAATGAGAAATGGGAAACTGAATGCGAAGAAAGCTCTTGAAATTCGAAAATGGCGTAAAGTAGGATTAGGGCGTAAACAAAAGGATTTTAAAGGATATAAATATCAATCAGTTTTAATCCAACGGCTGAAGTTAATCTCGCGTTCTTACACAGACCGCTGTGATTAGATGTTATAAAAGAATGATTACATAGGCCGCCTCTATCCTAGACTTACGTAGGAAATGCGCAGTATAAAGTAAGGTGAGAAGACATGCATTAAATGCGCTGCAGACAGCATTAAAGTCTTAAGTCTTTTAAATGAAAACGGTTTCCTATGACTTAAACCTTAAAAAAAATTAATGGCGGGAAATAAATGCTCATTAACAGCTGAGTGCAATCGATTGATATATTAAATGCTAGCATGCTTCTGATAACGTTAAGTATATAAAACTACGCAAACCTCTTCAGCTGAACTTTTACGATCAGCTGGTTACCGTTTAGACTTAGGAGGATGGTTGAAGTGCTGATGACCATGTTCCCCCTTACTGTGTACAGTTCGATTCACCCGACTGAATCAAGTACTGAGTTTTTGACCTGTCATACTGATCCTACACTCGATACCAATTGTTGGTCTCTGCTGATACCATTTGTTGTGTTCTACTGACACGGTTCAGTTGGATCCAGTAGACCTAGTTCAACTGATAATTCTCTGAATCTGTTCTCAGCTAGTGGCTTGTTCAGTATGTCTGCCCTTTGCTTATCAGTATGGATTTTCTCCATTCTGATGTCCTTCTTCTCGACATGGTCTCTGATGAAGTGGTGTCGAATATCCACGTGCTTGCATCTCGTATGGAGAACTGGACTCTGAGTTATAGCAATCGCACTTGTGGAGTCACAGTAGATGGGCACTTCATCCTGAATTATACCATAGTCTCTCAGTTGTTGTCGAAGCCAAAGGATTTGGGCACAGCAACTTCCAGCAGCCATGTACTCAGCTTCAGTAGTGGACGTTGCCACTGAATGTTGTTTCTTTGAAAACCAAGATATTAGCTTGCTGCCTAGGAACTGACATGTTCCTGAAGTTGACTTTCGATCTATCCTGCATCCTGCATAATCAGCATCAGAATAATCTGTTAGTATAAGATTATCGTCAACAGGATACCATAACCCTGCGTCAGGTGTTCCCTTCAGATATCGCAGAATCTTCTTTGCTGAGTCTAGATGACTTCGCTTGGGATTCGCCTGAAATCTTGCACATACACCTACAACATAAGTTATGTCAGGTCTGCTTGCTGTTAAATATAATAAGGAGCCAATAATAGCTCTATAATCAGTTGTGTTAACAGAAGCTCCTTCTTTGTCTAGATCGATTTTGAAATTTGTATTCATGGGGATCTTGACTGGCTTGCTTGAATCGCAGCCGAATCTTTTGAGAAGATCTTGAGTGTATTTGGCTTGATTGATGAAGATTCCTTCAGGTGATTGTTTTACTTGAAATCCAAGGAAATAGTTCATCTCTCCCATCATAGACATCTCGAATTTCTCCTTCATCATTCTCTCGAATTGTTGACATATAGTCACATTTCTGCAGCCGAAAATGATGTCGTCCACGTAGATTTGCACCAGTAGGATGTCATCTCCTGACTTTATGTTGAAAGTCTGATAGGGTATCGTACCAAGCCTGGGTGCTTGTTTTAACCCATACAGAGCTTTCTGAAGTCTGTACACCTGATGTCCCTGCTGAAAGCCGGGCGGTTGTTCCACGTAGACTTCTTCCTTCAGTACGCCATTCAGAAAAGCAGACTTTACATCCATCTGATATACTTTGAATCTTTGATGCGTTGCATAGGCTAGGAACAGACGAATGGCTTCCAATCTGGCGACTGGAGCGAACGTTTCATCAAAGTCTATTCCTTCTGCTTGACAGTATCCCTTGGCAACTAGTCTAGCTTTGTTTCTGGCAATGACGTTGTTTTCATCACGCTTGTTCTTGAAGACCCACTTAGTGCTAATCACGTGCTGATGTCTAGGTCTATCAACAAGCTCCCAAACTTCGTTTCTAACGAACTGGTTCAGCTCATCTTGCATGGCAATGATCCAGTTTGCATCGTTGAGTGCGTCCTCTATTGACTGAGGTTCTTCTGTAGACAAGAAACAAGAATAGAGTGAGCTTTCTCCTTGACTTAATCTAGATCTTGCCCTGATAGTTGTTGATGGATCTCCAATAATAAGATCTGAAGAATGAGCGTCGAGCCATGAACGTCTGAGTCTGGCTTCCTCTTCTGATGCTACTTCTGCACAGTCAGTAGGTATGTTGGGCATTTCAGTTGTACTGTTCTATGATTGCAGTAGTTTAGTAAGAAGGTTAGGATCTACTGAGTTTCCAGGTTCAGGGGCATTTAGCTCAGGAACAGTAGTTGTTCCCCCTGAGTTTATATTCTCAGTAGAGGTCTCAGTTACCACTGGGGCTTCCTCATCGACCATTGTTACCTGTTGTTGATTCTGTTTAGTAGAATCAACCAGGTCAGCTACATCACCTGTTGGTTGAGTCTGTATTTCCTCATCGTTTGACTCATCATCCCAACAATGCTGAATCTTTTCAGCTTTGTCGTTTAGTGCGAGATCCTGTAGCTGGCTGCTGACATCCTCAGTATTTGTCTTTGAAGATTTCCTGTTCTCAGTAACAAACTCATCAAATACAACATGAGGGCTTTCCTCCACGCAAAGAGTACGATAGTTAAAGACTCTGAAGGCTTTACTGACTCGAGAGTATCCTAGGAATACTCCTTGAACAGATTTGCTATCAAAGACCTTCAACTGATCTTTCCCATTATTGTGGATAAAGCAGGGACAACCAAAGATATGAAAATGAGAAATAGAAGGAATTCTCCCTTTCCATAGTTCGTAAGGTGTCTTCATGTGTTGCTGTGTAAGCAGTGAGCGATTCTAAGTATAACAGGCGGTGTCAGTAGCATCTGCCCATAACTTAGAGGGTAGTCCGGAGTCTGCTAGGAGCGTTCTTGCTGCTTCTTTAAGTGTTCTGTTTTTACGTTCAGCAAGTCCGTTCTGCTGAGGGGTGCGAGCTGCTGATGTCTCGTGTTTAATTCCCTCCTTTTCGTAGTACTCCTTAACTACTGAGTTGAGAAATTATGTTCCTCTATCTGAGTGAATTCTCTGAATCTTGATGTCTTTTTCCACACTGAGCTTTTTCAGCAGTTTGGGCAACTCAGTCATGACATCAGATTTGTTGGCTATGAAGATGACCCATGTATATCGTGAATAATCGTCAATAACGACAAGGGCATACTTCTTGCCTCTTATAGTCATTGGAGAGACTGGCCCGAATAGGTCCATGTGTAGCAGTTGAAGGATTCCATCAGTGGAAGGTGACGGAATAGGTGGATTGCTACTCTTTGTCTGCTTTCCCTTCAAACACGCTTCACAATTCCTGTCTTTGATAAACGATTCGTTGGGCAGTCCTCTGACTTTAGAGTTCTTGGCTAGCTTGTTCATATTTTTGAAGTTCGGAGTGGTCGAGTCTCTTGTGCCATAGCCATCCCGCCTTGTCACTAGATTTTGTCTCGTGCAAGCAAGCAAGCCTCGGGTTACTGCGGTTTTCCGGTTGCAACATAGATATTCTTCCTCCGCGAGCCTGATAACACTATTTTCCCTGTAGATTTGTCAACAACATCACAGAAACCAGCGTCAAAGATAACTCTATTCAGATTGTCACAGAATTGACTGACAGAAAGGAGATTATGTTGAAGTCCTTCAACATAAGTTACTCTTGAACCGAAGCGATCCCAATATTCAGCGTTCCATATCCCCTTGTGTAGCCTTTTGAGTTGTCACCAAACTCAGTCACGGGACCATCTTCTTGTACGTAGTTGGTCGGCGAGCTCTTCCGGTATGTCATGTGTCTCGAGCGGCCGCCGTCCACTATCCAAGGGTCCTTATGCACCTCGCAAAACGAAACATTTTTAGGTACCCTTTGGTTCAGTTGGGTCCTTACATGTTAGTGGGTGATTTCGGAACCCAGATCTGTCTAGGGACCTTAGAAGTCTGAGACTTCTTCTTCTGAACCTTGTCAGCTTTCTTCTCCATAAAACTTGGAGATACTGACTTTTTGACGGTTTTGGGTTCAGGAGCTTTCTTCTTCTGAGGCTTTTTGTTCCTCCTGACCCTGGGCTCATAGTAGTACGAACCATACCGAGCCGGGATGTTCATATAGCGGTTCATTTATCGCTACGCCCACCCGACCTTCTTGGTTCCCCCCGTGTTTGATCGTGGTGTCCTCGGGGGCTGGAACCTCCCGGTCGGTTGCTTACGGTTGCTCGGGCCGAGGTGCAATCATCTTCTGTTTATTCTTCGCCTGAGGTGTTGAGTCAGTAGCCTGAGCCTTTCCTCTGACGAACCTATCAGCCAGCATTTCTAAGCTTTTAGATGTTGAAGTGGAAGCTTCATGAGTGTAGCCAAGTCCTTCTTTCATGGCTATTGGCCTTTGAGCTCTAAGCATGCTTTCCAACTTCTCCTTAGCTCCTAGGTACTGTTCAGTCATCAGTCCTCGCCAGACTTCATCACTTCTTTGAAGTGACTCATAATCCTTTTCAAGTTCTGCGAGCTTCTGACTGAGTCGGGCTATCTCAGTATCTTTCTCAGAATTGTCATTGGTCAGAACTGATATCTGAGTTTCTTGGAGCTGAGACTTAGTCATAAGAGATTTAATCTCTTCCTTGAGTCTCGCAACTAGACTCTTTGAATCAGTAGAGACCTGACAATCAAAAGAAAGTCTCTGATTCTCAGCTTTTACCTGTTCCAGTTCCTGAATGGTTCTGCTGAATTCTCTGCTCAGCTGAATCTGCTCCTCTAGTAGATCATCATATGCTTGGACCACATCTAGAGGTTCATCTGTGACGGAGCACGTGTCGTGTGTGCTATGTGAAGAGGAGGTTATATTAAATTTAGAATCTACCACAGCATCTTCTCCGACCATCAGACAGTATTCAGTAGTTTCTTCAGGATCTGTCTCTCCGATCTCAACGGCGACAAATGCAGCTTCGTCCTCAGAAGAATACATGAATGTATCTTCCTCGATTGAGTCATCAGATATCTCTCCGGCTATGTAGGCCTGCCTCCTTCGGGCAAATTTTTCGCGCCTGGCCTGCCGTTCTGCTCTTTGAGCAGCTGAGAGTTCGGGACAGTCGTATTGATAATGTCCTTCTTTCTTGCAATTGTAGCACACAGTTGATTTGCTGCTCTTTCCATTTGAGTCATTTGATGGACTAGCAGCAAGCTCTGTGTTCCTGCAATCAGTGGTAGATTTAGATTCTTCCCTATTTCGATAATCTTTCTTACCTGAGGGAGAATCTCTGTTGTATTTCTTCAGCTTTCTGACTCTCTCTTTTTCTCTTTGATATTTGAGAGCCATCAGTGCTAGTTGGTCAGGGCCTGAAGTCTCAGAGGACTTTGCTTCTATTGTGGCCACTGCCTTGCTGGAAGAAATGGGTTTGACTCCAGTTTTGTTGACTGTTGCTTTAAAAGCATGATCAATCTGTGTGTCAGCTGGAGCTAGGGTTGTAAAATGAATCAAATAATTTTGCTCGATTCGATATTCGTATTCGATATTCAATTTTTTTATTCGAAATTTTGATATTCGAATTTGAATATGTATATTCGATTCGATTTGATTAGTATTCAAATACGAATATGAAATTATGATATCCGATTCGATATTCGCAAATATTCAATTAATTTTTTAGCATATTTAATTAATAAAATATAATAAATAAATATAGTAATAAAATCCATTAATAATTTAGTCCATAAATACTATATAATGATCATAATCAATTAACTAAGGAAATATTAAAATATACATTATATAATAATAAATATTTTAAAAGTGACGCTATTACTAAGGAAATTTTAAAATATAAATTATATAATATTAAGTCTTCTAAAACTAACGCTATTACTTCGAATATTTGTATGAGATAGTCAAATACTATAAAATACTAATAAAAAAATGAATATCCGATTCGATTCGAATATTCGAATAACATAAACGAATCAAATATGAATCGAATTTAATATTCGAATAATAAACGAATACGAATATGAATACTCAAATTGCGAAGCAAATATAAATCAAATACAATGATATTCGACTCGATTCGGTTCGTTTACAACCCTAGCTGGAGCGCTTGAACATCGTTGGGGTAGGCTGTGCTCAAATTCCTCTGTTTTTAGTTCTGAAAAGATAACATCAAGAGTTAGAGAGTGTCTTAAATAAGTAGCAAAGGGAAGCCACTTCAGTCGAGGTAGTGCTCTCAGAATCTTTGTGTTCATCTCTTTGTTGGTGAACGTCCTCCCCAGCGCATTGATCACGTTGACCTGATTCGTAAATCTGACGCTTAGCTCGTCAATGGTCTCTGTTGGATATGAGTCAGTAGATTGATACTCAGCTGTTCTAGGGTTAAAAGAAATTGGGGGAAATCATAGTAGTACTATGGAATTGAAGATCCCAAAACCGAGCTGATATCAGTAGATTAGTGTGTCGATAGGATTAGCTGATGTATAGGTTAGACGTGATGTAATGCTTATTATTTTTATCTAAGTCCTGTACGGGGTAGTTGTTGAACTGATCTTCAGCTGAAGATACTTTTCAAAACCCCACGTCATCAGTGTAATCGCTTGCATTCTTCGTCAGCAGCTGATATCAAACTCAGTTGAAGATCCCGCATCGGTGACCCGGACCTCGGAGAAGCATTCTCTACAAGCCGATGGTCATCGGTAGAAGAACCAAGTGCAAGCAGGTATACCTTCGCAGTCCAACCAACTGACTATCAGAAGCTCACTTTATCAGTCAGACGACTCAGCCGAAGAAGACAGACTTTCGAGTACTGTATCCGACAGAAAGTGACCCAGCGACTTAAAGTCCCTTCAAATGTTCGGCAGAAGACATACGAGGTAGTTTGAACGGTCAACTCGACACTCACCAACTACAAACCTCGACCAATGAGAAGCCGACAACGCTTACCTACTCTACACAAGGTAAAGCTGCTCTCATGAACGGTGCATTAATCGCCCCGCTTGCAACAAAGTTGAATAGTGGCCGTTTTCTTTGGACGCTTGTGACACGTGGCATCGTCGTCTCCAACGGACATATGTCACAACTCACAACTATAAATAGAGAAGGATTTGAAGATTTCAAGAAGAGGAATATACGCGAAATCAAGGGAAATCATTAAAACTCACAACGCTCTAGAACCTTCAAGCTTATCCAGAGACGAACTAGTTTTCATAGAACACTTCTTGTAGTTCATCTCTCTAGAGCACTTTGATCCCTATCTTCTCTAGACTAAGCTCATTGCTAGATTCATAGCTTAGATCCGAAGGAGTTCACATTTAGTGAATTGTTCTTGTTGTAAGAACTCCTTCTCAGTTGGAGAATATTCCCTCCCTTCTAAACTTAGGTTTGGATTGTAAAGTCGCTAAGGACTATAACTTAGAGGGAACTGTCCAGTGCACGGTATCCCTGCTGAGGCTTGCTCAGAATAATCAACAAGTTCTCCTGCCTTGTTCAGGACCGTGGACGTAGGATCTTGCGTATCCGAACCACGTTAAATCGCTTGTGTTCATTTACTGTTTTATTGCATTGCATTCAACTGACTTGAAAATCATAAGTTTGCATAAAACGTATTTTATAAAGTGCACACCAAAAGATTTAACTTGAGAAAACGCGTTTTCAAAAGAGACGACTCCGGGCCTAACACTTATCCGCACTACGGTCTCCGACCGGGAGTTTCGTAATACCGACATCGGTCGGTAGAAGAGCTCGAAGCCGACTCACTTTGACCCCGTGATCGAAGGCTTACTTGGCACTGTTCATCGATTGCAAACATCGGCTTCAGCGACCTCCACCGAGAAAAAGAAACGAGCTCGTGTGTATTCACCCCCCCCTCTACACCGACTTTTCGTCTCCGGACCAACAATTGGTATCGAGCTTTCGGTGTTCAACCGATCGCCGGTTCCGAAATACTTGGTCCTCTCGAACCGATCCCGAAAACCGTTTTCACCGCATAAGCATCTTTTCAGGCATCCCTATACTCTTACTCTTACAATGTCCGATATGTCGGGTATTAGGATGGTGCCGATGTTCTCAATAGAGAACTACACGGTATGGCGCGTACGTATGGAGGCACACCTAACGTCACTCCACGACGAAGCATGTCGGATGTCCTAGAGTCGGGACCGATCATTCCCATGATCGACGGCGTAGTATTTGCTGCTTTGGAGGAGGCGTGGGAGCACAAACCGGTGCTAAGGTTCCCAAAGACAAATCTGCCTTCACGCCCGAAGAAAAGAAGTTGCACAACCTTGACCGAGTTGCACGTAATGCCATACCGACTACGCTCGGTGACTCACATCTCGAAGGGTACAAGATTGCAAAACGGCGAAAGAGCTATGGGACGCCTTGGGCATCTTGAGCCATGGAACCCCTCGGATCAAAGAGAACAAGCTCGAGCTAGAGCTTCGGAAGTTCGACGCCTTTGCAATGGAGCTCTCACGAAACCATTGACGAGCCGAGTGTCGATTCACCAATCAAGTCAATGTTATCAATGGGTTGGGGAGGTCGTTCACCAACAAGGAGATGAACACCAAGATCTTGAGAGCGTTGCCCCGACGAAGTGGCTTCCATTTGCTACTTATTTACGTCGCTCGATCTAAATGCTCTAACTCCCGATGTTATATTTTCGAATTAAAATCGGAGGAGTTCGAGCATAGCCTACCCCAAAAGTGCTTAAGCGCTCCAGCCGACACACGGTTCGACCACGCCTTCAAGGCAACGATCGGCAATACCGGAGCCAAGCCTATTTCCTCAAGCAAAGCCGTGGCCACATCGGTAGCAAAGTCTTCCGAGACTTCGAGCCCCGATCGGCTAGCACCGATGGCTCTCAAATATCGGAGGGAAAAGGAGAGAGTCGAAAGCCGAGGAAATACAACCGAGATTCTTCCTCGGGTAAGAAAGACTATCATAAGAAAGAAGAATCTAATCCTTCTACCGAATGCGGGAAATCGGAGTCTCGCTGCCGGTTCATCTAAAGACTCACCGGTAAGAGCAAAGCAGAACATCTACCTCGCTACAACCGCAAGAAGGAGGGACACTATCGCACGATTGTCCCGAACTCTCAGCTCAAAGAGCGAACGGCGAGCCGGGAGAAAGAAGTTCGCCGAGAGACGGCGGGCCTATATAGCCGGAGAGATATTCGATAACTCAATTGAGGAGGATACATTCATGTATTCTTCTGAAGACGAAGCCGCGTTCGTCGCAGTTGAGGTCGCAAAGACAGTTCTCGATGAGTCGGCCGAATGCTTGTCGATGGCCGGAGAAGAGGCCGAGGTAAATTCTAAACGCATTATTACCTCTTCTTCACACAAAGACACAAGACACGTGCTCGGTCACGAGATGATCCTCTAGATGTGGTACAAGCCTACGACGACTGTTAGAGGAACAGATTCATCTCGAGCGAGAGTTCAAGAGAACCATCCAGGGAACTTGAACAGGTAAAGGCCGAGAATCGAGACTTTCTTCGATTGTCGGGTCTCTACTGAGTCGGTGGATCTAGTTGCGAGACTCAAGGAAGAGATTGAATCTCTTATGACTAAGTCTCGGCTTCAAGAGACTCGAGATCTCGGTTCGACCAAGGACAATTCCGAGAAAGAGACCGAAATAGCCAAGCTCGATCGAAGCTCACGGACGTGCGGAATGACTATGACTCGCTCGGAAGGAGTAACGAAGTCCGGAGAGTATTGATGACCGAACAATACACGGGAGCTAAGGAGAAGCTTGAAAGCATGCTTAGAGCTCAACGGTCAACTTCCGTGAAAGAAGGCTCGGGCTATACACACGAAGCTTCTACCTCCAAAAGCTCGGCAACCCCGGGCGATAGGTTCGTCGGAGGAAAGGTGCAAGCTGCCGACACCACACCTCGGGCGAAAAACAAACGAGAAAATAATTACACCTCGGCCCGAGTAGCAACAAGCGGTGACCAAAGGTTCCAGCCCCGGGACACCGCGATCAAATTCGGGGGGAATCAAGAAGGTCGGATGGGCGTAACGGTACAAGGAGCCATCGTATGAGCACCCGGCTCGCACGGCTCGTACTACTATGAGCCCGGGGTCGGGAGAAGCGCTAAGACTCGAAGAAGAAAGCGCATGAACCCAAAATTATTAGCGAAAGTCGGTATCTCCAAGTCCTGTGGAGAAGAAAGGCGATAAGGTTCGAAAAAGAAGTGCGGAACTTCTAAGGTCCCGAGACAGATCCGGGTTCCGAAATCACCCACTAACCCGTAAGGACCCAATCGAACCAAAGGGTACCTAAAAATGCCTCGTTTTGCAGGTGCATAAGGACCCGTGGATAGTGGACGGCGGCCGCTCGAGACACATGACCTACCGGAAGAGCCTCGCCGACCAACTACGTACAAGAAGATGGTCCCGCAGTGAATTCGGTGACAATTCCAAAGGCTACACAAGGGGATACGGAACGCCGAACATTGGGGCTCGCCACGGTTCCCAAGAGTAACATATGTTGAAGGACTTCAACATAATCTCCTTTCGATCGATCAATTCGTGATAATCTTAACGAGTAATCTTTGACACTGGTTTCTATGATATTGTTGACAAATCTACGGGGAAAACGGTGTTATCGGGTTCGCGGAGGAAGAACATCTATGTTGCAAACCGGAATACCGCGAGAACACGAGGCTTGCTTGCTCGCACGTGACTAAATCGGGTAACAAGTCGGTGGCTATGGCACAAGAGACTCGGCCACCTTGAACTTCAAGACCATGAACAAGCTTGTCAAGAACTCTAAAGTCGAGGACTGCCCAACGAATCGTTTATCAAAGACGAAATTGTGAAGCGTGCACGAAGGGAAAGCAAACAAAGAGTAGCAATCCACCTATTCCGTCACCTTCCACCGATGGAATCCTTCACCGCTTCACATGGACTTATTCGGGCCGGTCTCTCCGGTGACTATAAGAGGCAAGAAGTATGCCCTCGTCGTCATAGACGACTTCTCGAGATATACTTGGGTCATCTTCATCGCCAACAAATCGATGTTCGGGACCGAGTTACCTAATCTACCGAAGAAACTCGGTGTGGAAAAGAACATCAAGATTAAGAAGATACGCTCGACGGAGGAACGAGTTTCTAAACTCGGTAGTTAAGACATACTTTGCGATAAAGAGGGAATTCAAGCACGAGACATCGCCGCGCGCACCCCTCGGCCAGAACGGACTTGCTTGAACGTAAGAACGAGAACTCTCAAAGAAGCGAGCAAGAACGCTCCTCGCAGATTCTGGACTACCCTCAAAGTTTTGGGGCCGATGCTACCGACACCGCTCTGTTACACTCGGAATCGATCACTACCGACACGAAGCAACACATGAAGACGCCATACGAACCGTGGAAAGGGAGAATTCCTTCTATTTCTCATTTTCATGTTTTCGGTTGTCCTTGCTTTATCCACAACAATGGGAAAGATCAGTTGAAGGTCTTTGATAGCAAATCGATCAAGGAGTATTCTTAGGATACTCCCGAGTCGATAAAGCCTTCGAGTTTTTAACTATCGAACTCTTTGCGTGGAGGAAAGCCCTCATGTTGTTTTTGATGAATTTGTTGCCGAGAACAGGGAAAGATACAAAGTCAAGTATCGAGGATGTCGGCAGGCAAGCTACGGGATCTCGAACTAAATGACAAAGCTCGAAAAAATCCAAAGCATTGTTGGGATGATGAGTCGAAGATGAAGAAATTCGGACTCGGCCAACAAGCAATGTAGCTAACCTAGTTGATTCTATCGAACGAATCAACAACGGGTAACTTCGGTCGATGAGGAAGCCCCCGTGGTAACCGAGACCTCTACCGAGAATATAAACTCAAGGGGGAACCATTAATGTTCCCGAGCCGAATGCCCCCGAACACGGAAACTCGGTAGATCCTAACCTTCTTACTGAATTACTACGGTCACAAAACAAGATACTCGAAATGCCTAATACACCTACGACCGTGCGTAAGTGGTATCGAAGAAGAAGCCCGACTCGGGCGTTCGTGGCTCGATGCTCATTCTACGATCTTATCATTGGAGATCCATCAGCAACTATAAGGACGAGATCAAGATTAATTCAAGGAGAAAGCTCACTTTACTCTTGTTTTCTCGTCTACGTAAGAACCTCGGTCGATAGAGGACGCACTTAAAGATGCTTGGACCGGGTCATTGCTATGCAAGAAGAGCTGAACCAGGTTCGTCGAAATGAAGTTTGGGAGCTTGTCGACGGACCTAGACATCGGCACGTGATTGGAACTAAGTGGGTCTTCAAGAACAAGCGAGATGAAAACAACGTCATTGTCGAAATAAAGCTCGACTAGTTGCTAAATGATACGATCGGGCGAGAGGGAATTGACTTTGATGAAACATTTGCTCCGGTCGCCGGATTGGAAGCCATTCGTCTTTTCCTAGCTTATGCAACACATCGAGATTTAAGGTATATCGAGATGGATGTGAAGTCGGCTTTTACGAACGGCGTGCGAAGGAAGAAGTCTACGTGGAACAACCGCCCGGCTTTCGGCGAGGGACATCAGTGTACGAGACTTAGGAAAGCTCTGTATGGGTTAAAACAAGCACCCGGGGCTTGGTATGATACCCTATCGACTTTCTACTTCGAAAAGGTTTTCAAAAGGGGACGGTAGATCGCACCCTATTCAAGCATAAAGTCGAGAAGATGACATTCTATTGGTGCAAATCTATGTGGACGACATCATTTTCGGTGCGAGAAACGAAGTTATATGTCGGCGGTTCGAGAAGATGATGAAGGAGAAATTCGAGATGTCCATGATGGGAGAGATGAATTATTTCCTTGGATTTCAAGTAAAACAATCAGCTGAAGGAATCTTCATCAATCAAGCCAAATACACTCGAGATCTTCTCAAAAGATTCGGCCGTGATTCCAACAAACCGGTCAAGATCCCCATGAACACGAACTTTAAAATCGATCTAGACAAAGAGGGAGCTTACGTTAACTCTACCGATTATAGAGCTATTATTGGTTCTTTACTTTATTTAACAACTAGCCGACTCGACATAACTTATGCTTGTAGGTGTATGCGCAAGATTTCGAGGCGAATCCCAAGCGAAGTCATCTAGACTCGGCGAAGAAGATTCTGCGATATCTAAGAGGAACACCCGAGGTCGAGGTTATGGTATCCTGCGATGATAATCTAATGCCGACAGGTTATTATTCGATGCCGATTACGCAGGATGTAGGATAGATCGAAAATCAACTTCCGGAACATGTCGGTTCCTAGGCAAAGCAAGCGATATCGTGGTTTTCAAAGAAACAAAGCACTCGGTAGCTACGTCCACTACCGAAGCCGAGTACATGGCTGCAGGAAGTTGTTGTGCCCCGGATCCTTTGGCTTCGACAACAATTGAGAGATTATGGTATAACTCGGGATGAAGTGCCCATCTACCGTGACTCCACCAAGGTCAATAGCTATAACTCGGAACCCGGTTCTACATACCGAGATGCAAGCACGTGGACATCCGACACCACTTCATCGGAGACCATGTCGAAAAGAAGGACATCGGGATGGAGAAAATCCATACCGACAAGCAAAGGGGCGATATATCCTGACCAAACCACTAGCCGAGAACAGGTTCGAGAGAACTATCGGTTGAGCTAGGTCCGCTCGATCCTACTGAGACAAGTCAGTAGAAGCCGACTACTAATAATAATATACTTAGCAACAATGTGTATCAGTATGGAATCAGCACGACAGGTCAGAAAACTTAGTACAGTGACTCATTGGGAGATGCACACTGTACACAACAAGGGAGAACATGGTCATCAGCACAACCATCCTCCCGATAAATGATGGTAACCACCGTGATAAGTTCAGCGAAGAGGTTTGCGTAGTATCGTTACTTAATTTGTTCGAAGCATGCCGCATTTAATGCATCGGTCGCTCGCATTCGGTTGCCTAGGAGCATTTATTCCTTACCATTTATTATGTTTAAGGTTTGAGGAAAGGTCGGCGAGGACTCCTCGCTCGCGTAATTAATGCTCTACGTTGCGCATTTAATGCATGTCTTCTCCATTAGCTTTATTACGTATATCTATATTTTTGGCGGCTATTGTAATCATTCTTTTATAACATTTAATCTTAGCCGCCCCTTGATTTTGAAAGATTAAATTTGAACCGTCCGATTCAAACTAAAGATCAAACTCAATATACAAAATCTTTCATCTTCTATCAACTCCTCACTTTTCGCCATTCTCATATCTTAGAGCTTTTTCTTAGCGATTCAGTTTCCTTCCTTACATCCTCATTCAAACTGCATTGCTATATATCTTTTCAAGCTCTATTTTCACGGTAATGTATCAGATGTCTGCTAGCAACTACTAACTTACTCTATTTTCAAGTGCTAATATGTTGTTTTGCAGATTTCAATGGCGAACGTTCAAACTCCAGACAACATTGAGGAGATTGTAGCCTCCAGGATTCTGTTTGAACCTACCTTGGCCTTCCGCCAAGTGGATATCTCTTTCCTTGAACCCGTGTTTGACGCTTTGGAGCGTTCAGGGTTGGAGATGCTGGTTTCGAAGCACCCCCGTGTTTTTCTCCCTCGACAGGTCGCTGAAGTTTATTTCAACTGGAAATCTCTAGCGTCGGGAGGAGAGGAATCGTCCTTCTCTTATCGAGAGGAAGTCGATCAAGATGAGTGGGAGTCACTGTTCTTACCTTCGATATTCAAGATGCTCTAGCTCTCTCTTTCGATCTTCCCAACTCCGGCATTTCTCCGATTGGATACAAGGAGAAGGAGATCAATGCATATGTGCAGAAATTCTGTGGACGCAAGGATGTGGCGTTCAAAACAGCTTTACCGAGGAATATGTTGCTACCTCAGTACAGAGGTCTAGCTTACGTGGTATCGCACATTCTGACAAGTTCAGCTGGATCATATGATCAACTGTCCAAACCTAGGATTCAGTGATGATGGCAATAGACGATGGGGTTGAAGTGAACCGGGCCGAGTATTATACTACTCGAGATGAAGGCACGAGCTCGAGAAGTTCACCACATTACCCATCGGCGAGAGGAGGATAGCCGGTGTGGGTAAACTTCTATTCGGAACAAAGATGTACGTTACGATAGAATGCATAGTTCGGAGGAACTCACTGTTGAGAACTCGGCCTTTGAGGACTCCAAGTACTTTGACAAGAAGTCTATCAAATTTATGACAAAGGCCGGAGCGAGAAAAGTCAATTGGCAAGGGGCCACCCGAACCGAAGAGAGCGGCGTCCGCTCTGCCCCCTACTTGTCCAAGTACCAAAGAAGAGGAGGTTGGCTAAGAATCGACTGCTTGAGGTCACAGTGGTTCAGCCACTTACCATTATTCAGCCAGCTCCTCCTTCTATTCAAGAGGGAGCAACTACTCGATTCGAATCTTTGGAATCGAGGGAGCGACGATCAAGGACAAAGTCCAAGTGATCAGCTACGAGGGAACGAGTCCGACAAGAGGGAACCGTCACCCGAACCTACTGCTGAGTGGACAACAACCGACACCACTCATTGCGTCTTTGCCGCAGTGAGATTCGACAAGAGATACCGAGAAATTGCCGAGCACGCAGATCCGGTTGAAATAGCAAGAAGGACAAGAGCTCGAGATGCTCTTAAGGTTTCTGCGACTGGGACATTCTTATTGACTTTGCCAAATCCCAGCGGTCACCGGATGAGCTGCGACGGAGGAGCAAGAGCTCCAAGCCAAGATTGGATTCGGAGAGCCGGTGATGTGGCGTCTTTCGAAGATTTGAGAGCCGCAATGCTCTATTTACTGAGCTTGAGAGCTCCGATCGAAACAAGCTCCGCCCCCATCTCCACCTTCCGATAAAGGCGATAATGATGATCAAGATGAGGAGATGGATGGCAAACCCAAGGAAGCGGACCGGGGAGAATCTGCGCAGAGGGACAAACTCCCCAAGAGAAGAGCCCAACACCACCCATAGTCACATCCTGGTGAGGCTACAACCGCTCCGAGTACAGTAGGGAGCGATTGATCTCGTTCTACCGAGCAGAGGCTCGGAACCGGCTCTTATCGAGATACAACCCATCGGTTCCGTATCCTCACGTTACGTCAATAGGGCTATCAAACGCCAAGGTGAGAAAAATCGACTCCTAGCCAAAGATGTTCATTTCAAATGGGAGAAGTACACCAAGGCTCGAAACGAAGCTCTAAGTAAGTTGGCCGCCGACATCTCCACCCCCTAAAGAGGCTTCTCGGCCCGATTTCAAGGAGATAGTTGAGCGAGGCCCTAAGTGCTCAAAAGGCCGATTTATCGGCACGAGTCGGCGATCGCTTGCCGCTCGAGCATAAAACTTTCTCGGAGCAGATGACTCAAGCGATGAAAACAATTCAAGGCTTCATTGATGAGAGAAACAAGATAGCAACCACCTCTCTTCAAACGGCCATCAAGCAACGAGTCGAGGCCTTAAAAGCCATTCGTAAAGAAATGACGAGAATCAAATGATCAAGCTCTGCGAAACTCCGTCGAGAGTCGGCCGCTCGATTGAAGAAATCTAGAGCCGATCGGGAGAAAGACTGGGAAAACTACGTAACTTGGTCGGTGATTTTGATGACACGATTACCCGGATCAAAGATTCTTGCACAACTGCGAGCAGGACGTAAAAGCTATCCGCACCTCCTCGGCGAATATTGCTGATGCCAAAAAGGGGGGAAGATATTGTGAAAGATGAACCTCGATACGGATACGGTCGACGTCCGGATCCTTGAGGGACGAGCTCGGGAGGCGGGACCCTCCTCGGCGGCAAAGCCCTCGCCCGCAGAGATTCGGGGGGAACAGGCTCGGAGGCGGGACCAACTAATCGAAAGGTACATCTACCGAGGTCCTTCTCCTTGATTTCCCACTACAAGCCACCCCCATCTCCTCTTCATCGTGCACATAGACGAAATCGCTCAATTCCTTGAAGAGCCAGCGAAGAAGAAGAGTCTCAAAAGCCGCCGCAGAGGTCGGGGAAGGAAATCGCTATCGAATTCACTACTCCTTCCTCCCCGATCAAGAAGTTTAAATCAAAAGCGGAGCAAGAGGCATTCGACCTCGAGAATAGCCCAAGAGCCGCAAGACAAGCCGGACCAGGGAGCGTCGGCTAGAGGAGGCAGCGAAGCGAAATAAAAGCCTAAGGGCAAAGCGTCGGGGGGCAAAGGAAAGAGAAAGGTCATTAATACGGTCGAAGAGCAAAAGAAGAAAGCCCAAGAAGAATTTGCGAAGGCTCTTCCGATCGAAATCAAAGCTACTTGCTCGTAGTATTCCCATATCTACTCTTACACTCGAGCGGATAGCGTAAGATCAAACGACACGGGAGGCGACGCTGCAAGGACCGAGTCTCGGACGAGGAGACACTAGAGCAGCCGCTCTCCGTGAGAAGAAAAGGATGGGCCGACTCCGGCAAGAATGAAAAGCCTATCCGATAAACCGAGCGCCGATCCAAGAAGGCGGATCCCGAGAGGATCTAAGTTCATCGGGGGCCCCCACATCAAGCAACAACCGATTCGAGCATGTGGATAAGTGGGTGCCGGCTGATATGAATGAACATTGGGAGAGATTGAAAGAAACTTTTATCAAAGGCTACTACGTATGGCGCATTTACCCACTTGATCGCCCTAGCCGATCAGCTCTTTGAGGAGTTGATTACGAGATTTAATGTTGAATTCGGTGAACGGCTCGAAGCAAGTCATGGAATCACAGAATGTAACCTTCCGTGCCCCAGCTTTCCGACGTATTCCACCGCCGAGACTTGCTAGTGGACTGCTGAGCACTAAGGACATAGAAAGAGAAGTGGAGGAAGCCGCCTACAGTCTGAGCCTGCTCCCAGAAAGGCCAGATGATAACTTGGAGATCCAGGAGATTCGAGCTAGAGTGTATAAATACTATTACCTGGATCCCCCCGAGGAAAAATCCACTGACTTCAAGAAGAAAACGCAGAAGTTCAAGAAGCAGCAGCAGTGATTTTTTTCTCCTCATCTTTTGTAATAGCATAGGAACTCTGTAATTCTTGATATATATATCAGTTCCTCTGCTTGCTAGACAATTACTCATTGTCTTTCAGCCTTTTACTTTGTGTTTACACTACTGATCACCAAGTGATCCGACACACACTCACATCGGTTTCTCGATCTTGCCTTTCTCTCACCTTGGAGTTCATTTACTATTATCGGTTTTTCCTCGAGATGCTTTAAGGGGGGAAATTGTTGTCGATAGGACAAGATATCTTTAATAGATATTAGAGTATAGAGGTTTTGGCATCATCAATTAGGGGGAAATTGTTGGATATGAGTCAGTAGATTGATACTCAGCTGTTCTAGGGTTAAAAGAAATTGGGGGAAATCATAGTAGTACTATGGAATTGAAGATCCCAAAACCGAGCCGATATCGGTAGATTAGTGTGTCGATAGGATTAGGCGATGTATAGGTTAGACGTGATGTAATGCTTATTATTTTTGTCTAAGTCTCGTACGGGGTAGTTGTTGAACCGATCTTCATCGAAGATACTTTTCAAAACCCCACGTCATCGGTGTAATCGCTTGCATTCTTCGTCGGCGGTGATATCAAACTCGGTTGAAGATCCCGCATCAGCGACCGGACCTCGGTAGAAGCATTCTCTACAAGGCCGATGGTCATCGGTAGAAGAACCAAGGTGCAAGCGGTATACCTTCGCGGTTGACCAACCGACTATCGAAGCTCACTTTATCGGTCGGACGACTCGGCCGAAGAAGACAGACTTTCGAGTATCGTATCCGACGTAAAGCGACCCAAAGACTTAAAGTCCCTTCAAATGTTCGGCGAGAAGACATACGAGGTAGTTTGAACGGTCAACTCGACACTCACCAACTACAAACCTCGACCAATGAGAAGCCGACAACGCTTACCTACTCTACACAGTAAAAGCCTGCTCTCATGAACGGTCGCATTAAGCGCCTGCTTTGCAACAAAGTTGAATAGTGGCCGTTTTCTTTGGACGCTTGTGACACGTGGCATCGTCGTCTCCAACGGACATATGTCACAACTCACAACTATAAATAGAGAAGGATTTCAAGATTTCAAGAAGAGGAATATACGCGAAATCAAGGGAAATCATTAAAACTCACAACGCTCTAGAACCTTCAAGCTTATCCGAGAGACGAACTAGTTTTCATAGAACACTTCTTGTAGTTCATCTCTCTAGAGCACTTTGATCCCTATCTTCTCTAGACTAAGCTCATTGCTAGATTCATAGCTTAGATCCGAAGGAGTTCACATTTAGTGAATTGTTCTTGTTGTAAGAACTCCTTCTCAGTTGGAGAATATTCCCTCCCTTCTAAACTTAGGTTTGGATTGTAAAGTCGCTAAGGACTATAACTTAGAGGGAACTGTCCGGTCAGCACGGTATCCCTCGCCGAGGCTTGCTCGGAATAATCAACAAGTTCTCCCGCCTTGTTCGGGACCGTGGACGTAGGATCTTGCGTATCCGAACCACGTTAAATCGCTTGTGTTCATTTACTTGTTTTATTGCATTGCATTCAACTGACTTGAAAATCATAAGTTTGCATAAAACGTATTTTATAAAGTGCACACCAAAAGATTTAACTTGAGAAAACGCGTTTTCAAAAGAGACGACTCCGGGCCTAACACTTATCCGCACTACGGCTCCGACCGGAGTTTCGTAATACCGACATCGGTCGGTAGAAGAGCTCGAAGCCGACTCACTTTGACCCCAGTGATCGAAGGCTTACTTGGCACTGTTCATCAGTTGCAAACATCAGCTTCAGCTGACCTTCACTGAGAAAAAGAAACAGAGCTCAGGTGTATTCACCCCCCCCCCCTCTACACCTGACTTTTCGTCTCCGGACCAACAGTCTCATTAGGCTCCATGGCAAAAGCATCGAACTTTTGTAGCTCTAATTCGAGCTTATTCTCTTTGATCTGCGGGGTTCCTTGGCTCAGTACAGCCAGGGCGTCCCAAAGTTCTTTAGTCGTCTTGCAGTCTTGCACCCTCCCGATGTGTGAATCGCTGAGCGTAGTCAGAATAGCATTACGCGCAACTCGGTCGAGGTTGTGCAGCTTTTTCTCTTCAGGCGTGAAGGCAGATTTATCTTTTGCGACCTTGGCACCAGTCTGTGCCCCTACACCTCCCACAGCAGCAAATTGTACGTTGTCTATCATGGGAATGATGGGTCCTGTCTCAAGGACATCCGTCATGCTGTCATGCAGCGACGTGAGGTGTGCCTCCATTCTCACACGCCATACCATATAGTTCTCTATCGAGAACATCGGTATCATCCTAATACCTGACATATCAGTCATTGTAAGTAAGAGTATAAGGATGTTATGAAGAGATGCTTGTGCAGTGAAAAACGTTTTCAGGATCTGTTCGAGAAGACCAGTAGCTACAGAACCGATGATCAGAAGAACACCGTTGCTCTGATACCAATTGTTGGTCCGGAGACGAGAGTCAGGTGTAGAGGGGGTGGGGGGTGAATACACCTGAGTACTGCTCTTTTTCTCAAACCGAAGGACAGCTGAGTTGTTTGGTGCGACTGATGAACAGTGCCAAGTAAGAACCTTCGATTTCGGGTCAGAGTGAGTTAACTACTGAGCTCTCCTACTGACTTTGTCAGTCGTTGAGACTCAGTCGAAAACCTTAGTGCGGAATAGTGTGGGGCCCGAAGATTCGTCTCAGTTTGAAAACGTGATTTTCACAAGTAGTTTTGGCTAGTGCGCTTTTAAGAATACATTTTATGCAAGGATATGATTTTGTAATCAGTTTGTATGCGATGCAATAAAACAGTAAATAACACAAGCAATTTTTAACGTGGTTCGGATACGCAAGATCCTACATCCACGGTCCTTCTGAACAGGAGGTCTTGTTGATTTATCTGAGCAAGCCTCAGCAAGGAATCTGTGCACTGGACAGACCCTTCTAAGTTATAGTCCTTAGCGACTTTACAAATCAAACCGAGGTTTGAAGAGGAGGGCATAATCTCCAGCTAGGAAGGAGTTCTTACAATAAGAGCAATCACTAAATGTGAACTCCTTCGAATTTCTAAGCTATAGATTTGGCAATGAGCTTAGCTAGAGAAGAGGGATCTAAAGAACTCTAGAGAGAAGAACTAATGATATTCTATTAAGCAAGTTCTTCGCTGGATTGATCTTGAATGCGCTAGAGTTGTTTGAAAGCTTGAGCGTTTTCCCTTGATATCCCGTGCGTGGAGCTCGGATTTTCTTCTCTATTTATAGTCGTGAAACAGGCATATGTCCGTTGGAGACGACGATGCCATGTGTCACAACCTTCCAAAGAAAACGGCCATAAATTCGAATTGTTGCAGCAGAGTTGTTGATACTGTACATGAGAGCAGCTTTAGTTGGTCAGAGCAGATATCGCGTTGACGGCTTCTCATTGGTCGAGGTTTGTGGTAGGTGAGATTGTGTCGAACATCGGAGTTGACTCTCCCTAATCCTCATATGGTCTTCTGCGACTTTCGAAAAGACTTTAACAATGGGTCGTTTCTGTCGGATCTGATAGACTTGAAGCAGGCTCTGTCTTCTTCGTCGAGTCGGCCGACAAGAGATATTCTCTTGAGTGTGGTCGGTGATGACTGCGAAGGTGCGAGCTTGCATAGAGTTCTTCCTGCGATGTACGTCGGTTGATGAGATGTCTTCTGCGAGGCGAAGATCGGTGATGACTCAAGAACGCAGGCTCTTACACTGATGACGTGGGGTTCTGGAAAGTAACTTCGACAGAAGATCAATCCAACACTTTACCCCGTACAGGACATAGACACAAAGATAAACAAAATAAAAACAGTCTAGCCTATACATCAGTTAATCCTATCAAGACACTACACTACTGATATCAGCTGGGTTTTGGGATCTTCAATTCCATAGTACTACTACGATTTTCCGCAATATTATTTTAACCCACTAACTGTTGAGTATCTTCTACTGACTCATAACCCAACAATATATTATTCGCATTTTGAATCTTTATTTGATAAGTTTTTATCTATTTTTTTTATTTATATTTATATATTAACATTATCTAACAATAATGTATTTTTTCGGATGAACTTTTTAGTCCAAAACTATGACATTTTTTAGCGTAAAGCCCATTGAACCCGTGATTTTCTTTGGACAGACTTTTTAGGCTTAATACACCTTCAAATTTTTAATTTTAGAACCCAACCAACCCTTTTTCGGGTACCCAAGCCGGCCCACGGAATTGAGCCCATTTTACCGGCTCTACCGTTACAAGTGGCACATAAGCACTTTAGAGAATTTATAGTTATGAGAAATTTAACCAATACTAAATTAGACGGCTAGGAATTCAACATTAATCAGAAATAAAACAAACGCATAATAATTCCAAAACATATTAATATATCATTAATTAATGAAATATGATATATACCATTGTAATTAATTAGAAACAACGGTCACAGGCGGCTCAACAGCCTCATTATCACCAAACATGATTGAGCCAATCGAATTCAAAAACCCTCCATAAGTATCCTCAATCTCCACTAATTCATCTGATCATCAACGCCCAAAATACATTAAAAAGATCAACGCTGAACTAGGGAGAAAGAAAACCAACAACCCCAACAAGATTATCAGAGAAAAAAGAAGCAAAATCAGCCCAATAACAGCTCGCGCAGAGCAAAAATCAAATCTTGATTTCTGCTTCAGCTTCAATTCTCAACTGCTTCCTTTGAGCGGATAGTTGAAGATTCTCCGATGGCCCACCCGACGAGGAAGTACTACGTCATCGGCGATTATGTGGTGGGGAAGCAGATTGGGGCGGGCTCGTTCTCGACGGTTTGGCACGCGCGCCACCGCGTTTATGGCACGGAGGTGGCGATCAAGGAAATCGCAACCGCTCGGTTGAATGCGAAGCTGCAGGAGAGTCTTAAGTCGGAGATTTTCATCCTTAAGAGGATTAATCACCGGAATATAATCCGATTGCACGATATGGTCGAGGTTAGATACTTCGTTCGGTGTGTTGTTTAGTTTACTTTATTGAAATTGTGCTTGGGAAGTGTGAGAATGTTGATTTTCGGTGAATTCTAACTGCTCGTTTTTCTATTTGTTCTCATGGGGGGCTGATGATAGGTTGAGTTGGGGGTGTAATTTTATGGGTTTGATTGGGATTAGGATCATATTGTTTCGATCTAATGTGTGTTGTGCTGTGGGTTTTTATTGCCCTGCTGGAGGTATATTTTTGTTGCATAATTAGGTTGATGATCCTGAGTAGTACAATAATTGAATTGAACAAGTAAAGCCTGAATCTTTAGTGTTAACCAACCTTGTCTGAAATGGAAAACGTTTGCTTTCTGTTGGTGAAGGCAGCTACTGCTTTGGGAGATGTAGTGTTTGCTTCGTTCTTTCCAGTTTTCCAATGCAAACTTTTTTTCTGACTAGTTGAGTTTGTGCTGTTTCGTGTTTTTTTAGAATGCTGGTCAGCCTTTAATTAAAATAAAGTTAATTGCTTCTATTGCCTGTTTGCACGGGAATTAAAAGAAAAGAAGAGATTCTATGGTTCTGCTTTTTGTACATTAGATTCAATTGAAGGAAAATTAATTCTTGATGTGATTCTGGAAGCAGGCTAGAAAATACATTTAATGGTTAATTGCATTTACTGTATATGGCTTATAGGAACCTGGGAAGATCTATATTGTTTTGGAGTACTGCAAAGGGGGTGACCTTTCGATGTATCTTCAACAACGGCAAGGAAAAGTCTCTGAAGCAACTGCAAAGCACTTTATGGAGCAACTAGGTTTCTGTTTTTGTTCTTTTTTTGCTATTTGTATTTGTTTCTCTTGTAACAATGTATTGAGTTTTATGTCATTCTTTCGCAGCGGAGGGTCTCAAAGTTCTTCGTGAAAACAACCTTATACACCGGGACTTAAAGCCCCAGGTATGCATTAAAAGCTACCCTTTATCTGGACCCTAAATCTTCATATGACGAACTTCGTAGACGTTTTTCCTGTTTTTATTACTCTTTCACTTTCTTGCCTTTTACTTTTCCTCCCCCCCCCCCTCCCCCACAAACCCACACACACACACCTCCCCAAATTTCTATCCTTTTTCATAGTATAAGAGCCAATTGGAAGTAGCCTTGGTCAACCATTACAGCAATAAGAATAAACTGTTTACAGTATTAGCTAAGATAGACAAGTGAAACGTCAATGCTTAGGCTGACAACACGCAGTCATTACCTCCCCCTCTAATTTAAGAATCAAGTTTTCTCGCTAATTTGTATTTTCTCTTTGTTTTTATCTTAATTGTTGGAACAGAATTTACTCCTTTCCACCAATGATGATTGTAGCACCCTGAAGATTGCTGATTTTGGGTTTGCAAGGTATAACTATCTTCGCTCATAGAATTGCTTTTTAGCTCATTAGCTGCACCTGGGATTAGTTCTAGTTAGCAGTTGTGCGTGTTTGTCTTAGAGTAAATGATATACTTTCTGTCTCGTGCCTATTGGTGCCAGCCTACTTGCTTTTGTTACTTGCACTTCAGTTTCCTCCTCCCACCACCCTAGAATGAAATTCTGCAAGTTGGACCATGCAAACAGTTCTGAGGGCTAAGGTTAATTGATGATGCAGGTTTTTCAATCCTAATTATTTAAGAATCATCATCATCTCTTTTGCATTGACTGAGAAAAGTCACACTCACTCTTGGGCTGAATTTTGATCTACCCTAATTGATCCGGAAACTCATCGCCTCGATTTTCACAAACTCTAGTGCATTACACAGGGTCATTGTAAATATATCATTGCTATGATTCTGAAGAGATTGATCTCCATTTACTGTGAAATTCATTATTCCAGATCCTTACAACCTAGAGGCCTTGCAGAAACCCTTTGTGGTTCACCTTTGTACATGGCTCCAGAAATAATGCAACTCCAGAAGTATGATGCTAAGGTGATATTCACTTATCATAAAAACTTAAACAACTTCCCCCATATGGTTCCTTTATTATCTTTTGGATGATAACACAGGCAGATCTGTGGAGTGTTGGTGCCATTCTTTTCCAACTTGTCACCGGAAAAACTCCATTCACAGGATGTAATCAGATACAGGTGCCGTCATCGTCATCTTTTCAAAGATTGTATTCCTTTTATTTTTAATCTTTTTTTTTCTTAGTAAGAAGATGCTAGTTGCCTAAACCAATATATTGCATTAATTTTGCAGCTGCTACAGAACATCGTGAAGTCAACTGAACTGCAGTTTCCGCCGGAGGCCAAGGACTTGAACCCGCACTGCATAGATTTGTGTAGGAAACTGCTTCGGCGTAATCCAGGTAATCATCATGTTTTGAATTTAAATATGCTATATTTCGCAGTTTTAGGTATTACCTGATGTTTTTCCTTGTTACCTGTTGACTTTGGATTTCAGAACCTTGTTTCTTCCATTACTAGTTTGATACTTTTAATTCTGTAACTAATTGTATTATTCATAACCTTGTGTGATTTGCATTTGGCATTTTCTCCAGTAATCTGTATCTGTGTTTCATTGCTTGTACTGTACATCAGCTTTATAGTTCCTTTATTTTGGTCCCTTTTATGCCAAATCTGATCGTCAATAAGCTCCATGACAGTTGAGCGTTTGACATTTGAAGAATTTTTCAACCATCCGTATCTCTCTAACAGGCAGACGATTGATTCCTTCAGGTAAGTGCAGCCAGAAGTTTACAATATCATGAGAATACAAGCTTTATAGGTCTGAAAAGGGACACTTTTTTGTTGTACACAGTAATAGGCAATCACAGAGAGCCTTAGATGATTTCCCCCTTTCTGGGAGTACCGAAGAAAGTTCACAAGAAGATTGCTTACCGTTCAGTTTAGATGATGATTCTAATGTACCTGTTGGTAGTCCATCTCCTAAGAAATCAACCATGAGATTGATGTATGGGTTTTCTCTTGACTCAAGATCTGAGCAGAGAAATCATTTAAATCTTGCAAGCAGAACAGGTTCTTCCAAGTACTATAGTAGCGCACAGAAAACAAAAATTACAGGGTCCAATCTTGGCAGCCGCCAACTTTCAGAAGGAAACCTGAAAGAAGCACTTAGAGGGACTGAACTTGGAACACTTGATAATAATCGAAAAGGTGCTTATTTTTTTCAGCTGCTGCTCTTGCTTGTGTTTTAATTATCTCTGTCTAATTTTACCTCAAATTTGCAGTTGTGGATTCAGTGGAGTCAATCGACCAGGATTATGTGATCGTTTCAGGTCCTCCCCCAGACTTGTCTTCTTCGGGAGGACGTGCTTCTAAGCAAGGGCATTTCCCATCTAAAACTGGCGACCTGCCTCTTGTTTCTGGAAAAATGAATAATACAAGTACTCCAATGTTATTGAGAGGTGGAGTAAATGTTAGTGTTGATGAGACCGGGAATTTAGGAAGTCACATCTCCACTCCCAGAACTTCACAAGGATCAATGGATATAGAGCAGCCATCAAGTGACTGTGTGACGCGAATCAAGTCATTGCAGTGCTTTGCGGCTTCAATAACTGAATTAGTCAACGAAAAGGTAACTAGCAGCAGTTTACTATGGCAGGCCTTGATAACTCTTGGCCGGTGATCTTGTGTGTGTTCTGCCCCTTTGCTAGATCTGTGACTAATAAAGGCAGAGAGTTCATTGCATTTCATTCTAGGAAATGTTCTGAAAATATGTCGGCATAATTCCTTAGTACTTTTAAGGTACAACTCTGTGAATGATCTAAGAACTGGCCATGATCTTTCTCAGGACTCAGGAGACAGAAAACAAAGAAAGAGGCAATGTCTAGTTGTTAGACGGAACTTGATTGTGAAAAAAGCTTTTGTCTTTAATTGGGAAATTAAGTACTGAAAAAACTAATTGGGTTCTTTTCTAGTTTAAATTTTCCATGTTAAAAATAAGAAATTCAACTGAGATTGGAACTAAACAAGGTATGCCAGTCATGTTGTCATTCTAGTTTTATGGTGTATGATGTGATTTTTATCATTCCATGCAAGTCTCTATCTTACAATCATAATGTTTACCTTATATTAATTGTTGTTATTTGCTAGGCTGAGGGAGGAAAGCAACTAGAGGCATTCTCAACCCAGCTTGTAATTCTTGCTATATGGAAGCAAGCACTTGATATTTGTCACACTTACGCTGCATCAGCTACTGAAGGAAGTTCCCCCCAAGAGGCTACAAGATTGAGAAACGTCTCTAACATTAGACTTAGTTCGGATGCCCAAGAATGTCTTGATATTGACAACAGTTCAGAACCTCATGACATCTTCTTACAAATTGAGAGAGCATTTCTTCATGAAGTTGGGAATGCAGAAGAACTTGCTAAATTGATAGAGCCTGGTATGTTTATGATGCATTTAGTTGTCATGTTACTGTCTTTCTACATAAAGCTGTATGTGGGTGCGATTTATCTAATCTCAGGAAATATGTTGCGATTTATCTAATCTCAGGAAATATGGAGATGCCGGATGCAATGGAACTCATTTATCAGTCTGCCCTTGCATTAGGCAGACGAGGAGCAGTACGTATTCGTTAAATTTACTACTTCTGTTGCAAAAAACAGTGATGTAAAACTGAGTTGATTTGGTTTTACTATGCTCTGTTTCTAGGTTGACGAATACATGAGTGATATTGGCAACGCTGTGGTTTTCTACTCGAAGGCAGCTCGACTCTTACAGTTCATACTCGTGGAGGCACCGTGTCTCATTCTAAACCCTCCATTCTTCCTCACGAGCTCGGACAGGGACCGTATAAAGAATTACATCGACATTCTGAATAACAGGCAAAGCATCTCACAGTCTCAAAGAATGGCTCTTTTTAATGCTAATGACGATGATGGATCCTGCCCTTCGTGATACCGGTAAATAACTAGACTTCCCTTCTTCCTTGTTAAGTGAAACATGTACATATATTTAAAAGAAATGAGTTTTATCGATTCAAAACCTCCAAAAAAAAAAGTTAAATTGCCTCTCCTTAAGGTGTTCATAGGTGAGGTCTTGTATGATAAATTTGTCTTTCTAATTGAAATGATATTGACATAATAAGAAGTGGTTATCTGTTTTTCTTTGCTATGTTGCCTTTTATATATGCTTCCTCATGAGAAAAGACGATGTACACTTAACATGTATTAATGTAATAAAATACGCATCACATGTAAGTCGAACTAGGGTAACCGGAATACAGTTGAAAACTTAGCAAACCCTAAGGCATGGCATGAGCATGACCCTCATAACAATCAGCTACAGCCACAGTAGTTTTGGTCTTATTCTTGTAAGAATAACTCCGAGCAACAAAGGAATAGACTACGAGATTTGCGGCCGTGATCCCTGCCAGAAGCCAGTAAAAGTAGTCGAGCCGGCTGCTGTTCAAGTCCTTCCCTAACCAGCTCCGGCCGCGGTTCTCCGTGACACGGTCCACCAGAGTTATCAAGAAGCTGCTCAGGAAGCTCGATGCTCCGAGCACGCTGAGGTAGAGCGCGATACCTAAACTCCGCATCGAGTCCGGGACTTGGTCATAGAAATACTCCTGTAACCCGATGAGTGTGAAGCAGTCGCCGATCGCAATGATCAGATTCTGTGGCGCGAGCCAGAAAACGCTCATGGTGAGAGAGTTCTTGTCCGGGCTGGTAGCGACGGTGTCGAGCCGCTTCCTCTCGACTAGGGCCGCGATGATCATGGTTAAGACCGAGAAGATCATTCCGATTCCGATTCTGGGGAGGAGGTTGATGCCTCTTTCGTTTCCGGTGAGGCGGCGGAGGAAGGGGACGAGGATCCTGTCGTAGGCTGCAATGGAGATTACGAGCCCCACGGCTGCGAAGCCGTAGATGGAGGCGGGTGGGATGTCGAAATTGGGAGTGATCGCTCGGTTGAGATTCGTGCTTTGTTTGATGAAGAATGTGGAAGACTGGGCTACACAGATGCCGAATGGTAGTGTGGTCAGCCAGATTGGAATCATGTTTATGATTAGCTTCACTTCTTCTACTTTTGTCACGGTTTGTAGTCTCCATGGATTCTGATTCTGCGGTGAATCTTCTATAATCGCGGCTCTGTCAAGAAAACTTCGGGATAGAATATGCTGAGTCAAATCAGACTGTGATCAAATCAATAGCATGTATGTAGTTTAGTTGATATTTCTTGCTCCTACGTGAATAGTTGATCTAGGGCTCAGTTTCTCCCCTCATTTCCATTAGAATACAATTTAAAAAAAAAAAAAAAAAAAAAAAAAGGCTGTGATCAATCTACTATTGGGATCTCAGGTCCGTCTCGACTCGTTGGCTCAGGTGCCTGAAACCAAGTTCCTTAAAACACCACATTGGTCTAGCCATCCACTCCGGCTGCACTACTGTGCCGCAGCCACATTAGTGGTGGAATCGGAGTGGCGTACTAGACTAGTGTGGTGTCCCCCAAGGAACCCGAGATTGAGCACCCGAGCAAACGAGTCGAGATAGACCCGAGGTCCCGAAAGTAAGATATAATGTAATTACCTGAGCTTCTTGGTATGAAGAAGTCTGGTCCCTTGATTCTTGTCCGAATCAAGAACCTCGTACAGATTAGATTCCGACGGATAAGGCAGATTCCTCTTCGCGATTGCTGCTGCAACAACCTGCACCATTGGCGTCAAGGGGCTTCCCATCGGCTTCCTGTATCGATACAACGGCCGTCCCATCCAGATTATGATCGTAGTTGAAGCCATCGCCGCCGTCAGAATGATATCCGCCACGGCCCATCCGATGTGGTCTTGGATGTAGACGATCACCGTCACGCCGAGCAGCAGCCCGCAGCAGAGACCGAAGCACCACCAGTTGAAGAACGACATCTTCTTCTTCCTCTCAACCGGATGATAGTCGTCGAACTGATCAGCTCCGAAGCTCTCCAGCGACGGCTTATGCCCACCCGTCCCTATCGAGATCAAGTAGATTGCACAGAAGAAGGCAACTTTGTGGCTCGTCTGGGGTCCGTTAACGAATCCCTCGTCCCGGGGCTGGAGCCCCGGAACCACTCTCGACATTGTCAAGAGAAGCATCCCCTGTTGTTGCACGAAATCAAACAAAAGCAAGTCAGGATTTAATCACACAGTTAAGCTCCATTTTCAAGGTTTGCATGTGTTTTACCATGATGTAGATAATGGATGATGCTACGACGGTGGGGAAACGGCCGAGGTAGGCGTCGGCGAGGAATCCGCCGAGTAGGGGCATCATTGTGGTGACGCCGGCCCAGTAGTTGCAGCTCTTGGCTGCTGTTTTAAGGTCTTGGTGAAGTACCTTGGTTAGGTACATTATCAAGTTTACCGCTATTCCGAAATAACTCAGTCTCTCGCTAAACTCCGTTGCTGTCCAAAACCAAAATCATCAAAACTGCATGTCTAAGTAAACGCTAAATTTTAAACCCAAATACTTCATCCGTCCTATTCATACTATCTTGTATATTATACCTTTCCATAAAAAAGAAATAAAATAACATTACAAATTACAAAAAGTCACATGATCTCGCATTATTTATACACAAAAATTAAAGTTCTTACTCCGTTCTGAAACCCTACGACAGTATGTATAGGACGGAGGGAGGGATTACATGATTATAGTTTTTGAAGAGTATGTGTGTAAACAACTTGATTGGCATGGCATTCTAAGATTCGTGTAAGTCAAACCAAAACATTCTAACATATATTAGCCATATAATTTAACTAAGTGAGTGTTTGGAGTAGCTGAAGCTTATTGATAAGTGTTGAAAACCTCTGAAAGCGGCTAAAAGCTGCTGATTTGAGAATTTATAGGTGTTTGAAAATAATTGTTGAAAGCTGCTGAAAGTCGGGAAAATAGTGTTTGGAAAACTGCTGATATCAATAGCTTATTTTAAATTTTTAAATAAAATATCCGTTTTATCCTCAATGTTATTAAATAATTATAATTTATAATAAATAAATAAATATTAAATTAAATTAAATTTTATATTATATTATATAAATTTATAATATATCATATTAGCATACACATATCATACTATTATATTTTAAATATTATTTATTTGCTTAAATTTATAATAATAATATTTTTATCTAATTTTACTAATTAAGTAGTTAAAAAATAATTATCACTAAATGAAAATAGAAAAAATAATAATTTAAAATTCAAACTTTTCAGAACCCACTATTTTAATTAATCTATATTTAATTTTAATAATAATTATGTCATTAAACTTGAAGAATTTATAAATAATAAATATAAATATTTTTTTTATCAAATGACTAACTAATATATTAAAATATAATAATAATTACATTTGTAACTAAAAAAAATATTAATTTTTAATTTTTTGAGAATTATAAAAATATTTAAAGGATAAAATAGTTCAATAAATTAGATAAGTTGTAAACTGCAGCTGAAAGTTGGGTCATAGCAACTTAAGCAGTTTCTCTATCTTTCTATATTTGGTAGGAAATTTCTGCTGAAAATTGGATTGTTCCAAACACCACTTAAGTTTGGGAAAAGAATTGAAGTTCAAAATAGATGCGAATTTAGTGAAAGAATCATATGCTCATTCTCCACTTATTTCACGCTTTTAAGATTTTTTTTTCTTCTTAATATACAAATACAGATAGGAATATAGGATGAAGATAATGAGATTATTAAGTACAAATTAAAGACAAAAGATACACATAATTAAAATTAATAAAATATAACATTAAAGGTATAAAGGCACTGCTCCTCAAGCTTTCCACACTTTGACTATAATAAATGGAAAATGAATAATATATATATGTATCTGTGTGTCGGTGAGTGTAACTGTGTATACGTATGAAGAGAGCCAGAAGCTCAAACATTCATGGAAATTGAATAATTAACATATGTAATGCAAACATGCTTCCATCATATGATTCATATATAACATAGCGTCTCAGGCAATATTTTAACATACTACGTATGAAATAAACCCGTATTGAAAAATATCGAAATACGAGATGAAACACGATTTTCATACCTATAATGAAGAGAGAAGCCTTCCATGCACCTGTAGAGGCTCGAAGAGGAAGTCTTCCCTTGTAATCCACAGAAGAATCATACACCCATTTCTCCTCATCACGCTTCGCATACTCTTCTACCTTCTTGTTTCCATCCATCATCTACAGCAATAATATTTTTCTTATTCAATTTTGATTCACTAGGTTGTGTGTTTGCGACTTTGGCTGGCTATTCTTATAGAGAGAGAGAGAGAGAGAGAGGCCTTCTACTGTCTCAGTTGAATTGATGGTTCACTAGTGGGAGGGAAATTGCAGTTTAGTCCCTGAACTCGTCCTATATATATAATAAAACACATAGACAACATTGATTTATTTTGGGATTTATCTTTTGATTTTAGTCAATTACACACACATAAAAGCGTTTATTCTGTACCACAAACGACAACTATAATTGATTTGGATTGGGATAAAATAGGATTCTCCTCTAAGTATATATAATGATCAGCCATTAATGTTTGTACTTGAAGGAATACCATCCAACGTGGTAGATCCTTATAGTTTGTGTATGTAATTTACAATATTCGATATTGAGTCATTGACTATATTTCTATTGGAATAATTGCTTTTCGTACGTGTAGCACGTATCCATTAAATTTGCCATTAAGAAACACAATAATTTCTAAAAAAGTTGTTTGTCGTGTATAAAGTAAAAAATTTGGAGATCACTAGATATATAAAGTACTATTTATTTATTTTTTTTAAATGAGACCAATAAAATATGACAACCTAAAAAGAAAATATGATGCGTTACAGAGGGAATACAAATTACAATGCACAAGTTATTATATTTATTGCTAATTTGTGGAACAAAAAAAAGTTACATTCGTAACAATAGTGATAATATAGTCAAACTGACTAAAATAGTTTCTCTTTTCATACTAAAGTTGGATTCCACCGGAACCATGAGCAGGACTTCATCAATGACTTGTACTCCATCGATTCCATTTATAATGGGTTGTATATTATATTGGATTGTCTCATTATACTGTCTCTTTTCCATAAAAGAAAATAAAATAACATTACAAAATCACAAAAAGTCATATGAGCCTACATCATTTACACACAAAAAATCAAATTTTTTAAAACCCGCGCCGAAAACCTACATGACAGTATAAATGGGACGGAGGGAGTATTTGTTTAAAAGCGTGTGTTTTTATCCTTATTATTCAATCATTAATGCACGGTTAGGAAGCAGACCCTCTGTTATAAATTTCATCTCACCATTGTCTTTTAACAGTAAACACTTATATGGGTTTATGATCTACTTATAATATGGTAATATAAAAACACTTAAATATTTAAAATTAATTTTACAGTAGGACAACATTAGGACATGAATCACATCCGGTCATCCCAAATGACTGTAATCAGACTTTACTAGTCTGAAAAGTAATAAAAAAAAGATTATATTAGTCATTTTGGGTGAATTTTATTGTAAAAATGCTATTTTATTTTTATTTATTTATGCAAAAAGTGACTTTAACAAAACCGTTCAAACAATTAAAAGTAACGTCGGTCAGCTTAGATACTGGTGGAGGAAAATTTGCGGTAATTATAATTAAATTTAAAGTGCTAATGTAGGTTAAATCTTAGAAGATCTTGCTAAAAGCTTTTCTTTCTACAATTTTTCAATAATTTAATGATCTTTTCACTGTTTCACGTGAATCACGTCTACTGTCTAAAGTTTATTACACAGCTTAATCTCTTTTTCACCTCTTAATCAAATGCTACGAATGATTTTATTTTATTTTTTCGGGAGGGAGAGGAGGGATTTAGATTTATTTAATTTTTTTGAGGTTGAGGATGCAATGGGCCTTTCTCGCAGCCATATAAATAGAACTAACTTGCCAAAATGGCAAGATATAATCATTAATTATATACTTCCTATCTCCAATTATTAATGTTCAATTTTAAGAATAGATACAAATAAGTGGACTATAATTATCTAAATAAGTAGATTTTATCATTTCACACTTATGTCACTTCTTTATATCTTTATACAAATAGTATTAATTTTCATATTTAATTTCAATAAGACATAAATAATGGGAATGAGTAACAAATTACACCATACACTTTTGAGTGCTCAAAAGTATAACCAAAATATTCAATTCCTTACTGAAAGTCAACTATTGCTTTAATACAAAATGCATTATTGTATCAAGAAAGTGGCAAGATCACAATGATCATTGAAGGTCCCATATTTTCCATCGACCTAATTATGCCATTTTTTCTTTTCTCATGGTGACCTAAAATTATACACTTTAAATTTTCCATTAATCTCGTGATTATTGTAATAAACATCATTAGTGCTCGCAAAATGCCTAGCCACATGGGAACAAACGAGTGAATAAACAAGATTGAAGTTTTCTTGCAAGATTTTGCTACCACAAGTGGATGTTTGAAGTAGTTGAAGTTTATTGGTAAATGCTGAAAGTTGCTGATTTGAGAATTTTGTAAGTATTTGGAAAGATGTGCTGAAAGCTGTTGAAAGTGGAGAAAATAATGTTTGGAAATACTACTGATAGTAGTAGCTTATTTAATTTTTTTTAAATAACATCTTTCTTACCCGCAATGTTTTTAAACAATTATAATTTATAATAAATAAATAAAATTCAGAAATTATATTTTTACATTATAATTTTAATTTCAGTATTACAAAATATTAAATTAAATTAATTTTTATATTACATAAACTTCTAGTAAATCATATTAGCATAAATATATAATACTATTTTATTTTAAATATTACTTATTTGCATAATTTTTGAAAATTTTGCTCATATAATAATTTATTTTTACTTTTTAAATGAAATGATGGTCTTATCCCCAATGTTATTATATAATTAAAATTTATAATAAATAAATAAAATTAATGAGTTGTTATTTTATGTTTATTTTTTTTATAATTATCATCTCAATATTATAAAATATAAAATAAATTTATATTATTAAATAAAATATTTGATTATTATTTATATTACAATTTAATTTATATTATAAAATAAATATTTGTTAAAATATTAAAACATAATAATTGTTCATTAACTATGAAATTATAATTAAATTTTATGGAGAATGTTTTTTGGGAATAAGATAAATTTTTAAAAATAAAATTGCCAAATAAATTTCATAAGCTATAAACTGTAAGTTGAGATGAGGTGAGACAACTTAAGCAACTTCTCTGAAATATGAAAAGAAATAGAGAAGCTTTAACTGAAAGTTAGAATTCCAAACACAAAAAATATAGGTTTGAGGGATAAGTTGCTTAGCATAGGTAGATGAAAATTGATGGAGATAAATAATTCTTCTGACATAATCCACGTTTCACCACAACACCCGCCAAGTGTTATCACGGCCGGGTCAACACTACATAAATAGCTTTTGACTTGGCAGAGTAGATGACGCTAATTTGTGCATGACATGTAGGCAGATTGTATTGTATTTTATGACATCGGCAAGAACAGATCTAGAGGATGTGTGAGGTAATTACATAACGTAATTAATTTAATTTTTAAATTTTAAAACATTTACTATTTTACCTTCTTAAAATTGCATTCTTTCATTTGAAATTGAATAATTGTTGCACCCTTAAGTTTTATATTTTTTATTTTTAAAAAGAATGTTGTTTTGCCATCCAAAATTGCAGATTCTCCTTTCCCCGCAGTCCATAATTACATATTTACACCTCTAAATTTGTAATTAATCTAAATTTACTTTGTATTTGTAAAGATTTTAGGCCCAGTCCACTACTCTTGTCGGCCCATTACCTGTTATGCAAGCCCATTACCTGGCCCGGTTGAGAGACGTTGCCCTACCTATATAAGTGGTGCCTTCTGTCTCTCCCTGGTTGAACTGAGTGCGCAGCTAGGGTTTTGTCTACACTGTCTTCTTCTTCCTTGTAATAGAAGTGTGCGGTGTGTAGATCTAGTAATAGCTTGCATACTAGTTCGTGTTGGTGACTTTAGTAGTGGATAGTGGTGTGTGTGAACCCACTGTAAACTCGAGTGTCTGAGCCACCTTAAGGGCGACTATTCTCTCTGTATTATTTTCGTTTGGTGATGTTCGTAATCCTAACAGTGGTATCAGAGCCTTGGTTGCTTCGTCGAATCACCGTCCGGACGCCGTACAGTCATTGTCGCCGATAGATCTGCCACCGCTTTCGCTCGGTGCAGAAGAAGGTAATACGGGGGTCAAGTCTCCGACCCCCGCACTGCTAAAGAGGTTGAACCTCCTGTATCTTTCTTCGATTTCTTGTCACTGCCAACTGGTGCAGTGTTTTGGCTTGGTACCTTTTACTGCTTGTACATCGTGGTCTCCTTGTGGATCTGTCTGTACTCTGCCTGTGTGTGCCTTACCTGCTTTATTGTTGCTTCCGCTTGCTGTTACATTCTCCGTGTTATTTATTTTTTTTTGTTTCTTCTTCTCTATCTTGTCTGGTGGTCCGAGGTAACCCCTGCGCCCAGATCTTGAATCTGCGATTTTAGTGAACTGGGGTAACCCTCGGCCGTAGAACCAGGTTGTCACTAACTCTTCTTCTAGAGTTATCTGACTACTCACTTGGTGTGAGAATAGCTATGAGTTCACTCAGTGGAATAGCTCCTTTCAATGGTAAGTCAGACTTCACTCTCTGGAAAAGGAGAATGAAGGTTATTCTAGTTGAAAAACATGTGGCTTGTGCTATTGACCAATCTTATGATAAAACTGAGACTGAGAAGAAAAAGGAAGAAATGGATGAATTGGCTTTATCTGCTATAACTTTGTGCTTGTCTGATTCTGTGTTAAGAAAAGTGGAACACCTTTCTACTACTAAAGAAATCTGGGATAAGCTTAATGAGTTATATATAGAAACTTCCTTGCCTTCAAAAATGTATTTGTTGCAATCTTTTTTCAGATTTAAGCTTGACATGTCTAAGGATATTGAAGAGAACTTAGATGATTTTAATAAGCTTTTGCAACAAATAAAATAGACAGGAGACAAAAGTATTGACAATTATGCTCCCATTGCTCTCTTGAATGTTATTCCTGATTCTTATAGTGATGTTCAATCTGCCATTAAATATGGCAGGGATAATATTGATCTTGAAACTGTGGTTTCTACCCTTAAAAGCAAAGAACTTGATTTGAAGTTTAATGGGGGGAGTAGAGGCTCTGAAAACAATGCTGTTTTTCATGTTAGAGGGAGAACTACTGACAGAAATCATAATCACAAGAATTCTGAAAATTCTGGAAAGAAGCATGAACAGAGAGGTAGGTCTAGGTCTAAGTCTAGGCCTAAGGGGAAGAAATGTTTTAATTGTGGGGATTATGGTCATTTTAAAAATGATTGTCCTAAACCTAAAAAGGGAAAACAAAATAGTGATCGAAGCATGTTTCTGTGTCAAATGTTGTGCTTGGTGATGACTCTAATCCTAATATCCTTGAAAAATATTTTATGGTCTCTGATCCTCTAAACCTGTCATCTGTGAATTTTGTGAATTCTGATCTTAAGCATGAATGGTTGATGGATTCTGGCAGTGCATATCATGTTTCACCTTTCAAATCATGTTTTTCAAAATTTAAAGGTGGTGATTTTGGATATGTTATTGTTGCAAATAGACACAAATGTGCAGTGTTAGGCATAGGTGATATATGTCTGCAGTTTGAATCTGGGTATGTGTACACCATGAAAGATGTAAGGTATGTTCCTGATGTGGTATGTAACTTGTTGTCTTTTACTGCCCTTGAAAATGATGGTTTTAGGGGTAGTTGGGGTGATGGCTGGATGAAGGTAAAGAAAGGTTCCATGGTTGTGTTTAAGTCTAAGAGGACTAACAACTTATATCCTTTTTCTGTTGTCCATGATGTGTGTACTGTGAATGCCACTCTTGAAGATAAAACTGAACTCTAGCATAATAGACTTGGGCATGTAAGTAACAAGAATTTGGGAATCTTGAAAGAGACTGGTGTGTTTGGAAATGACAAATTATCTTCTCTGTCTTTCTGTGATACTTGTATTTCTGGTAAACAACACAAAGTGTCCTTTCCTGTGAATGATTCTGTTTCTTATTCTGGATCCTCTGATATTTTGGAATATATACATGCTGATGTGTGGGGTCCCTCCAGTACACCTACACATAGTGGATGTCAGTATTACTTGTCTATTATTGATGATTTCTCTAGAAAGACTTGGTTGTTTTTATTAAAACATAAATCTGAAGTGTTTGAGATGTTTACTACTTGGAAACAACTTGTTGAGAATCAAACTGGAAAGAAAATTAAAGTATTAAGAACTGACAATGGGCTTGAATTTTGCAATGCTTCCTTGAATGATTTATGTGCAAAATCTGGAATTAAAAGGCACAGGACTGTTCCCTACACTCCTCAGCAAAATGGTGTTGCTGAGAGGATGAATAGAACCATTTTAGAGAAAGTTAGATGCATGTTAGGGTCTACTGGTCTTTCAAAACCTTTCTGGGGTATTACTGCACTTGCTGCAACCTACCTTATCAATAGGCTGCCCTCTTCCTTTCTAAATGGTAAGTGTCCTGAGTCTGTGTTTTTCTGGTAAGCCTCTGGATTTGTCAAATCTTCGTGTGTTTGGTTGTGCTGCATTTGTACATCAGAAAGGTGATAAACTTGATCAAAGAGGTAAGAAATGTGTTTTTCTTGGGTATCCTGAGGGAGTTAAAGGGTATAGACTGTGGGACAGAAGTCAACCTGGTTTTAAAATCATCATAAGTAGAGATGTTGTTTTTAATGAACTTGACTTTCCCTGTATGCCTCTTCCCCCCTTCCCTATGAAAGATTTTGTACCTTGTGATGAGTTTAAGGTGGAGCCTGAGGCTCAGTCTGTGTCTAAACCTGTTGAGTATGATGTTTCTACTTCTGATGTTGATTCTGAACAGGATTCTGATCCTGAAATTGATGAGCATGCTGATGTGTTAAATGAAAATAATGTGACTGAATGTGATACTTATGTATCTGATTATGAACTTGTGAGGGACAGACCAAAGAGAACTACTAGGCCTCCACCAAAACTTGATGATTATGTGATGCCTTTGTATGCCTGCAGTGTGCATGACTCTCTGGATTCTGAACCTACTAGTTATTCTGAAGCCATTAATTCTGTCAATGCTGATCAATGGGTTAGTGCTATGAAATCTGAAATGAATTCTTTGCATGCCAACCAAACTTGGACTCTTGTACCTAAACCTGAAAACTGTTATATGGTAGATTGTAAGTGGATATTTAAGGTTAAACAAGAAGTCAAATCTATTAGATATAAAGCAAGACTTGTAGCTAAGGGTTTTACTCAAAAGGAGGGGATAGATTACACTGAAATTTTTTCTCCTGTAGTAAAATTCACTACTGTCAGAATCATGCTTGCTCTTGTTGCCCAGTTTAACTGGGAACTGAAACAGATGGATGTTACTACTGCCTTCCTACATGGTGATATTGATAAGACAATATATATGAAGCAGCCTGAGGGCTTTGCTGCAAAAGGTAAAGAAAACTATGTGTGCCTTCTTAAAAAGGCTTTGTATGGTTTAAAGCAATCCCCTAGGCAGTGGAACATTAAGTTTGATCAATGTATGCCGTCACTGAATTTTAAAAGAAGTGTTTTTTATCATTGTTTCTATTATAGAGAGTCTTCCTCTGTTCCCGTCTTCTTGCTTCTGTATGTGGATGATATGCTAATATCTGGTCCTTGTCTGAAAACTATCAAGCATGTTCAGAAATGTCTATGTGATAACTTTGAGATGAAAGATCTAGGTGATGCTAAGAGGATCTTAGGCATGAACATTGAAAGGGATAGAAAGAACTGTTCTTTGGTGCTCAATCAAATTTCATATGTTGAAAAGATTTTGAGTAAATTTTCTATGACCTCTGCAAAGTCTGTGAATGTACCCCTTGCTTCAAATCTTGTTTTGTGTAAAGATCAGTCCCCTAAATCTGCTTCTGAAATTGATGAAATGAAAAAGGTTCCTTACTCCAATGCAATTGGATCTGTGATGTATTTGATGATTAGCACCAGGCCTGACCTTGCCTATGCTGTCAGTTGCTTGAGCAGGTATATGTCAAATCCAGGTAAGGACCATTGGAATGCCTTGAAATGGTTACTTAGATACTTAAAAGCTACAATGCATGTTGGGCTTACTTTTTCTAAGTGCTCTGGTGGAACCAATCTAGTTGGTTATGTTGATTCCAACTATGCAAATGACAGAGATAACAGGAAATCTACTACTTCCTATGTGTTTAACTTGTGTGGTTCCCGCATTAGGCCGGAAGTCACGGCTTCGATCTATTGTGGCCTTGTCCACTACCGAGGCCGAATATGTGGGCACTACCGAGGCCTTAAAGGAAGCCATTTGGCTAAAAGGCCCGATTTCGTAAATTGGATTTCCATGTTCTCACTTAACCGTTTATTCCGATAGTCAATCGGCCTATACAATTGTGTAAAAATCCCGTGTTCCATGATAGGACAAAGCACATTGATGTTAGATTTCACTTCATTAGGGATATAGTTGAAAGGGGAATTGTTAAGTTAGATAAGATCCATACTGATTTGAACCCAGCTGACATGGGAACTAAGTGCTTGAATGTAGAAAAACTGAAAACTTGTCTGAAGATATTGAACTTGTATACTGGATAAATTGTATCTGTGTTCTGCTGCTTGTGACTTGTACTAATTATGTTTGTGCATTCATGTTCTACCTGTTAGTTTTTTCTCTGTCTCTTCTCCTGTTCTTCTCGCAGGTTGTGCTTGGCTGCAGGAGTAGTCCCTTTGGCGATGATGACACTTATCTTCGGGGTATCTTTCATGGCAAACCCACGACACACCACATTTGGGCCTAAGGTGGAGATTGTAAAGATTTTAGGCCCAGTCCACTACTCTTGTCGGCCCATTACCTGTTATGCAAGCCCATTGCCTGGCCCGGTTGAGAGACGCTGCCCTACCTATATAAGTGGTGCCTTCTGTCTCTCCCTGGTTGAACTGAGTGCGCAGCTAGGGTTTTGTCTACACTGTCTTCTTCTTCCTTGTAATAGAAGTGTGCGGTGTGTAGATCTAGTAATAGCTTGTATACTAGTTCGTGTTGGTGACTTTAGTAGTGGATAGTGGTGTGTGTGAACCCACTGTAAACTCGAGTGTCTGAGCCACCTTAAGGGCGACTATTCTCTCTGTATTATTTCCGTTTGGTGCTGTTCGTAATCCTAACAGTATTTTCTACAAATTCCCTAAAGCTGCAGGTTCATATTGTACCTCCGCAATTACAAATCTACACACCTCAATTCATGAATCCAACCCTGACAACAACAATTCTTGAGAAATCGGTCAACTTATATATCAATAGTCAAATCGCAATAAGATTGTCCCCATCCCATCCCATCCCATCCCCAATCCCAACTGAACTTCAAAAGATTGACACCACTTGTTTTATTTATGTAGTATTCTTGCAATTTTAGGCAATACAAGTATGGTGAACACTTGACCCCCAAATAGGGTGAGCGCGTCTACAGCACCAAAAGCTGTTGATTTGACGCCCACAAATCGAAGATCCAAATTACTACAGTATTTATAGATTAGATTAGATGTATAATTACGATGATAAGTGCAACTCTCCTTTTTGTTGGCCAAGTCTTTCTCAATGTGCAATAACTCCAACTCCAAATTCACTAATTATTCACTAATTAAATGTGTCAATTGCTTTACTATCACATTACGAAAAGGAAATTTTCTAAGATAGTCATCTAGGTTATAACAAAAACAAAAATATATAACCAAGCTTTATGAACTACACAGAAACTAGCCAGAATTACCCAAAATAGCCCTCACATATCTCACGTTAATGATTAACAGCGTATGTTCTAACATTATTGAAGCCACAGTCTAGTTTCGATGGAGTCTCACTCATTAAGTGTTTTAAAGTGTCCTTTCCCAACCCACAAAAATCTAGTCTCAATCTGATCCCGACAGAATCTCACTCATACTGCTAAAGTCTCTATCATCTTTTGTAATCCATAGAAAGTGGTAGTCAGATCTATACACGTAGGGTCAAATATCGGTAGTCGTCTATTAACTGTCTGAAAAATAAAAATGTGTAGTTAAGCTTGTAATTTTGGTTTATTTTACGAAGTGTTTATAAGACTCGGTTGCTTTTGTCTTTTGTTTAAGACATTTGGCTAATTATCATATATTAACAAGTATATATCAAAAAACACTTGGCTAAAGACTTAAAAGTGGCTACTTTAGTTCTCTCCACATATGATTGATTAAAAGAACAAAGAGTAGTGCAAGCAACTGCACTTAATGGTGCAGCAATAGAAGGCGAAGAAGCAAAAAAGAAGAGCAAAAAACTCCACCACAAACATCACTACTTCTTCCCCCACATCAAAATATATATCATCAACTAGAAGAAAAACACACAAACCTTCACACCTCTATTCCAACATATTAATTTGTAATTATTAATCATTACGAATATTGAAAAATAACCAAGAGATGAAGGTCCAAAGACATACATGTAACATTGTGGCCACAAAACAGTAGTAAATATGAAATTATTTGTGAATCTAATGCCCTACCCACCAATGAAAATAGATTGATCAACCACACCATCCCGTTGTCATCCACCACCCAACAAATAATTTTAAAAAAATCCATAATTAGAGGACCATGAAGAAGTGATGTGACAGAAGAAATCACTAGAATCTTTGGATTAGTAATTGCATATCTTCCCGACATCGAAGAAGAAAAAAGAAAACCATTGGAAATCAAATTTTGACAGCAACGAAACTTCAGAAAATTCCAAGTTTAACAAAAAGGTGTACGCCATATTCTCTCGGTCTCATTTATCTTGTCTTGTTTTCTTTTTTGGTTTGTCTAATTTTTTTAACTCACGACTAATCATTCTTTCTTTGTGGAATCCACAATTTCTCTTACATTAACAACTCTTCTTAATATGCATGAAAAAAAAAAAATGGGACACGTTCATCGGGACGGATGGAGTATAACTCTGATAAATTAAATTTAAAATATTATTACAAGCCTAGTATAACTAGCACACTTTCATCACTTCAGACCGTGATCCCAACTCTTCTTAAATTAATAATTCATGGCCCGTAGCCCAATTGTTCTTTGGGCCTATTATGGTTATTAAAAGACGAGGCCTAGTTGGAAGGGCGCGAAAAAGTTCACGATTGAAGAATTATTAGTTCAAGTACACTATTTACAAATGCCTTTTAGAGTAGATCGCAGCATAAAGTTTACATTATTAGAAAATATTAAAGAAGTTAGCCGTTGGCTATCATCCACAAGAAAAGGCAACATTAAAAATTAAACTAACCGTTTGTACGTGCGCTAGACGTGTGGTTCGTTCAGGGCCATTCATGGAGAAAGAAGGGCTCCGAGCAAAAATGAAAACGGAGCCCCCGAGACAAGAACCCGAATCCTCAAATTTCACATTTTGTACAAGAAACCAACGAAAAGTAAATAACACATATGAGTTCTTAAAAGGTCTAAAATTCGAATAATACTACCTACATTTTTTACAAGTTTGAAAAATTTAGGCCCCTGAAATTTATTGAGCCCGGACGATCGTCCGAGTTTGCTCACCCTCATGGCTGGCCCTAGATTCGCTACGTTTCGCAAGTGTTTCTCTTCATATTTGTATCTCAACTAATCATATGCAAATAATTCAATCTAAAATTGTGGATCCATGACTGACATCCTCATTTATCCATGCACTCGTTAGTATACATCTATTAATTTTTTTAATATTATTTAAAAGAGGTACATAATACTTGCAATTGTGGAACCTCTGCAACCTCTAGTCTAGGCACATGCAGACAAGGTAACTTATATTTTGTGTTGAAGATTATTAGGCCAGTCTAAAAAACCTTGACATGATTCAATCAAATCTCTCCATTTTGGTGGTGCACTAAAAATTCGGCGGCGGGGGAGAATTTGGTTTTTGACATTATCATATAATCATTACAATGGACTCAACATGCGACTCTTAAGTCATTTGGTCTAATATGTCTTATAAAGTTATCCAAGATTTTCTCCGCATTTTTGTCATATATAATAAGGTTGAAATAATGTTTGTGATTGTAACATCTCAACTCACTGCAATCAATTGTGTGTTGATCATGGACTTCATGTGAGTGCTTTCTTTTGTTGGCTTATTTAGTGATACTTCAATTTATAATTCTAATCAGTAATATTTTGTACATTCTTAAAATAACAAATATTTCATAAGTAGTAGGAACGAACTTATTAAAAGTAGAATATTCGGAATATACATAATTTATACCTCAATGAAATAACAATATTTCATTAAAAGTAGAAGGAACAAATTTCGTTGATTCTAATTAGGAAGTTAGAATAGACAAGAAGAATTATTGATTCCAAATAATATTTAAAATTATAAATAACAAGATCCACTCAACTTCAATTCTCTAATAACAATCATTATACCTATCCATTTACAATATAAAATAAACTTGGATCAATAACTTAGCAGATAATAAAGTTTAATTATATCTCAAACAAAAATAAAATATCAAGATATAATCTTAATATCTGTAGCAATATCTTGATCAGATAAGATAGAGTAGAAAAAAGATAGGTATTCAAATGTAGTAATGATGGTTAATGAGTAGTGGTTGGGTTGAAGAAGATGGTGAAAGCGACATAGCCACCGTGTGGCGGAGGGATGAACACATCCTCCCCATGCGGCGACTCCAACTGGTGGCGATCCCAACTCCGCCACCGTAGGCCCTCCTTATCCACCCCCACCCCCTACCCCACCACTAATTGCGTCTCTATCCATTTTGCTCAATCAAACTCTCATCAAAGTATTATTAGAAGGATTAAAATGAATTTTGTTCTTTCATTACCCACAATTCTTTTCTCTTTTTTTTTAGTTACTATTAGTATCAAGAAAAATCGATCAAACAAATTAAAATATTAAAAGACCGAAAACATTATCCATTAATACTCGTGGCAGTAAAAGAAGGGTCGTGAGTTGATATACCGGACCCACTCCGTAACAGTAAATACACGTGGCGTCAGGAGAGATCTCAGACAGGTAGTACAGTTTGAGCAAACAACGTCTGTTAACCGAAAGTGAAAAACCGAACCTAAACAATCCAACCAGACAGAGCCAGGATTTTTTGTTGGCGGGGGCGAAATTTATTGGGGGTTCGGGGGCGGAGTCCCCGACAAATTTTTTTTTGGATTTATAGTATAACAACGAGTATAAGGAAGACAAAAGTACACATAAGAACATCAAACATAATGAATATCAATAAAATACAAAACTCATCAAATAATGATATTTTTTACTCCTTCCGTCCCTATTTTATATACTTATTTGCTTTTTCACATAGATTAAGAAAAAATTAATGATACGAAAGTTAAATAAATGTTGATATTGAAATTTGAGAAATTAAAGTAAATTACTAAAAAGTTAATGTCATAATTGTGTTTGCTATTATAAAAGTAGGATAAAATAGTTTTCTACTATATTATCATAATTTTTATTAATATATTTTTTCAATTATTATAATTTTTAATCAAATTTTAACTATTTTTTCTTATATTTTTTTAAAAATATTTGACACATTGAAAAATTAAAAAATTAATTAAATCTCTTCTTCGCAGTCGTACCACGGGCACACCCGCCACCGCAATTGCAAACTCCACAAGCTCGGCATTCTCGCCTACACCACCCTCTCCCACTTCCGCAACTATATCATCCTCTGCATCTCCTTCACTGCCGACTACCTCCCCCATCTTCAAGTAGTTTAGCCACTCGTCTCTAATAACATCTTCAACCTCGAAGAAGACAACACCCTTTCCAACCTCTATGCCAATCCACTCCCCCCTCCTCCACCGTAAGACACAAAATTATTACTTAATCTAAATTTAGTTAAATTTTATTTTAATTAATTTTTATCTAAATTTTTTAATTATGTTTTTTTTCACAACCAAAAAATATTATTTAAAAAAAAAAGTTAATTCAAAAATCTTATTCGAAAAAAAAATTATAATTCAAAAAAATATTTGAAAAAAACTAACTAAAGTTTAATCTAAAAATTGGATAAATTAGTACCTAATATTTTCATTCCATAAATATTATTTTGACTAACAATTGACTAACTGAAAATATAATTGAATGACCAATTCATCCAAACTAGCATAGTACGAGGACCAATTAACCGAAAAAAATGTTCAAGTACCAAGTCATCCAAACTAACATAATATGGGATTATCTGTGCCAATTTTCTTTTTTTATAATAAGTATTAAGGTACAGATGGAAAAAGAACTCAGACCCGTCGGACCCGCCCCGCCACAAAGAATTTAGAAGTGTAAAGTGTTGTTTATGAGATTCAAACCCGCATCAATAATTTACTTATATGCATTTATGCCGTTTGAATTCATATTCACATTTGTTAATATTCTACATGTATATTTATATATAAGAATATGACATACTAAAATAAAAAAAAATTAATACATCTAACCAAAATTAGCTTATAAAATGTAAATATTAATTTTCTAGATTTCAATATACTATATTCAAATTATAGTTATGGGCATTTATTTCGAAAATGAAATTAACAATTTTATTTCCAAAATTTAAATTTAAAAATATTTTTATTTGTAATTTTCTATTCTTTAATTGAAATGGAAATACAATTATGATTAATGACCAATTACAATTGAAAACTTTTTATAACAAATGAAAATACATCTAACGAAAAATTAGCTTATAAAATATAAATAATAACTTTCTAAATTTTCAGCATATTATATTCAAAATTGTAATCACCATATATTTCAAAAATGAAGTTACTATGTTACAAATTTGTGATATTTAATCTTTGTTGGGTGAAGTTTTTTAATTGTCTTACAATGGTGAATTAGTGATCAACAAATCAAGTGATTTAGAGGAAATTTTGTACTTTTACCTCACATAAACATCTTTATGAATTTATGATATTTATTTTGTTTATTTGAGAACATCCGAACATGTGAAATTGAGTTTGTTTTATGTGTGTTATAGTACTGTTGAAAATGACAGATTTTGCAACTTTATTATTTCGTAGTGAAGAGTGTTTGTTGTAGTGCTTTTGACAAAAATAAAATAAAATCAGGGTGTTCTGCGGGGCGGGACAGGTAGGACCCACCCCGTGCGGGTACGGTTCCGAGGCCAAAGTAGCAAACTCGTACGGGTCCACGGGGGCGGGGCGGGTCTGCGGGTCCATCGCGCGGGGTGGGTCCAGGTAGTATGATACCCGAACCCGACCTGCAATTTTGTCATCCCTATATTAAGGAGACATTCACATGCCCTAGATGGAGTTCTTTTCACCTTTTCAAGAAGACGAAGGAAGATTCAGAAAATTAATTAGATCTATTAAAGTTAGTGAAAGATTTAGTTAGATACAAAATAATTGTTAATAGGCATATATATTTTGGACAAACGAAAAAGGAAAGTGGACATATATATTTAAGACGGATGGAGTATTTCTTAGACATTTTAAAACTGTGACTGACATTTTTTTCATTGACATTTCTAGAGATTGTCAGATTGGAGAAGAAAAAGACAGCAAAAAATGAGAAGAGAAATAAAATACAAACTGCAAAAAATCTCAATTAATAAAATATTGTCTTACATCTTTGTTCAAAATAAAGAAATAATAATTTATTTATTTTACCATTATTATTAAATTAGAGTTGATTGTCTACACTTCCGTTTTTATTTAAAATTAAAAAAATAATTGCTCACTTATTTTATTAATATAGAATATTAAATTAGTGTGATCTAAATTATTAATTTATAAAATAACTTAATTTAAAAAAGAAAAAAAAATATTTCTTGCTCAAATTTCGGTGGTGGCGGCCACATAGAGATGGCAATTTTGCGGGTCGGGGCTGGGTAGTATAGTACTCGGACCCGCCCCACAAGTTCGACTCAGAGACCCAGATCCAGACCCAGACTTGTACGGGTCCAGAAACTTAGAACCAATCCCGGACCCGCACGGGGCGGATCTACCCAGCCCCAGATCCGTTGATGCCGTTTCACTTGCTAATTTCGAATTATTTTATTTTTTAATTATTAATTTTCGTTAGTGAAAGTCTTTTTATTTGGATTTTCTTATTATTGTTGTCATCTATTAATATCTAAAAGTATGAATTGAAGAGCAAGAAAATTCAAATAACATAAAATAAGATTACATAATAAAATTAATAAAAAAAATTAGTAATGCGGGTCTGAAACGGGACTAGGTGGGGCGGGGCGAGTAGAGAAATTGGACCCGAACCCGTCCTGGACCCACGCGGGTTGGGTCCAGACCCGCCCCGTACTTCTACGGGTCTGGGTATTACCCGCCCCATTGCGGGGCGGGGCAGGTCGGGTCCGACGGGTCCAGTTCCAATTGCCATCTCTACGCCCACACCAGCCACCACCTCCCTCCGCCTATGCAACCAGATATCTTGATTTTATTTTCTTTCTTTTCAGGCTAGAAAACTATAAATCTATACATGCAACACTCGCCATATCTCTCCCCTTCCTCCCTCTATATATATCCATCCATAATAAATAAACAAGCATCACAAATTTCAATCTTCTCTCTCTGTTTTAATCATTGATTTCCGCACTGCAGAGACAATCACGTGTAAGTCATCCTCTGTTTTCGTTAGTTGTTGGTTGGTTGTATTAAAACCGCCTTCTCTTCTCATTCCCAGATAGAGAAGAATGGAAGGAGGGAAGCAAACTGCTTCTTCATTCACTTCTGATCTTTTTGGGACAAAGAAATCTTCTTCATCTTCTCAGGTTTTAAACTCCATTTTCTCCCCACCTTCTAAGGTAATCCTCTCTCTCTCTCTCTCTCTCTCTCTCTCTCTCTCTCTCTGGGTTTCAGTAATCATGTTAATGGGTGTCTGCAAGATTTGATTTTGGGATATTTAGATTATATTGGAAATTGTAGGTGGGGTCATTGAATTTGTCGGAAAAGGAGAAGAAGAATGGGTCTGTAGCTCAATCTTCTACAGCAGAAGCATCATTTTTAGGTGAAATTCTATTTTTGGATTAATTAGTGAACCAGTTGTTTATGGTTAGATTTTATATTACTGGTTTATTTGCAGGTGATGAGCAAAAGGGGAGCTCATATTTTCAGGAGCCGTTTCATTACAGTTCCTCGTTATACTACGGTGCCCAAGATGTCTATTTTCAACCCCAGAGTGCCCTAAACCCCGGCCCCACTACTGTAAGTCTTGCCTCGTGTATATTTAACCAATCATATTCAATATGGTTGTACGGACATTATTAGTAACAGATCATAGTACGTTTGCTTCCGACAGTTCAGTAAGGATGACGGCGGAGAAGACGACTCCGGCAGTGCTTCAAGGGGGAACTGGTGGCAGGGTAAATTTCTCTGATGCATGGTTGTTTGTGTTTCTTTAAGAATTCAATTTTTTAACTAGTTTGAATTGTTATTGCAGGATCACTATACTACTAAGGCCGATCAAATTTCTTCCTATACTTAATTACCTACTAGTTTGTATATTCGATGCATATTCAGTTTTAAGGTTCGGAATTATGATGTTTGTATATTTAATGTATATTCAGTTTAAGGTTCGAAATTATGGTCTTCATACGGTTGCTTCTACTTTATAACTTGTTGAACATCACGGTTAAGATTCTTTTTTAATTGTCATATTGCTGATATTTCGAGCTGATAACTTCTCAAATGTATATGATTCTAAATAATTTTATCAGTACTGAAAATTTTAAAAGAATAAACGCCGCTGCCGGGGATCAAACCCGGAATCCAGGTGACAGGCGGGAATACTTACCAGTTACCACTATACTAATGTAACTAATACCTAATTTTGAATTAAAAGAATGTTTTATTTATGTCTTGCATAATCTGGATTCTGAGTTTCTTTTGTATTAGGAGAGAAATTCACGGTCACTATGAGACGATTCTCCAAATTTTGTGTCAATTTTTAGAGATCAGTATTTTCGTCGTATCCTTTATCGTTACTAATTACATAATCCATGATTTTATTCATCGAAATTTCTCAGCACAATACATTGAGAAATTTAACAAAAACAACAACGACTAAGACAACAAGAACAAGGAACCTCAATCAAGAAACAAACAAAGAAAGAAAAACTGATCGATTCTGTTCATTCATCACCGACAACTAATCTGTTGGTGAGCTGATCCCTTTTGAACTGCTGGAAGACTCAAGGGAAGGAGATGCAGACGTCTCTTTTGTTGTGCTCGAAAATGAATCCGAACTCCTCATATTCCTGCTGAGAATCTTCCCTTTTCCATCCACACTCATATAGTCAGTCAAAATCCTCTTCAAACCGAATCCATGAAGGTGATGTTTGCTGCTCTCAATGTATGGTGATCTATCTCCCCTTGCAGCTCTCTGCAAAGGCGAGAAGCTAGGAGTCGACATAGCCGTCCTATACGGACTAGCTGGACTGTGGAGTGAAGATGCAATGCTTGTGTTAGTGATCTTCCCAACCTTGGAGAATGGAACGAGCTGATCAGAATGCTTCGACAAGTCATCCACATATAATAGATCATCAATTCGCGCTACAATGTTGAATGCCAAACTCTCAAGAACTCTTGAGTAGCTCTCCAAGATCGATTTCCCAACATCCTAATCAAGCATATTATGTGTGTGTTTGTTATTTGTTAACGAGATATGGCAAATGGTTATAGTTTCAAATAATGCAAGGAAAATAGATGTTTAAGTAAATACCTTGTTGTATTGGATTTTGCTCATGTCTAAGGTGGTCTGAGGTAGACCGGGAAACCGTTGCCTGAGGCAGAGGAGAAGGTTTTCAGCTCTGTCTGAAAGCTGCTCCCATTTATATCCATCACTCACCAAATCCTTAACCATTTCCCATGATGTCTTTGCATTAGGCCTATGTGTGTTGTGTGAAGGTTTTGAGTTGTTTTTCCGTCTCCACACATACATGGTGGCCTCCACTCTGTTGGCAATCTCTAAAGCATGGTGATCAGACGACAAATCAAGGCAGTCAAGCAAACACTCCGGGGAAAACTGGTCTGAGTTTATGTATCGATGGATAAGATCTCCCAAACTCGCCTTCCCATTCTGCAACAAGCAAATCATTGTTTTATCACATTGTATATAGAAGAAGTCTAATTCCTTTGGTAGTTTAGTTCAATACCTTTGGGAGTGCTTCTAGATATGAATCTGGGATGTCCATTTCAGCCAAAGTCGCGCTGTTAATAGCCATTGCAGCTTTAAGGATCTGATTCGTGCAATCACGTGTATGTTGCAGCATCTTTCGGCTGTCTTCACTGAGGCCACCAGGCGTGACACGAGGAACTGGGAGCCACCATTTGTCTTCTTGATGGGGGAGGGGCTTCCGGTAAGAGGCTGAGCCTTTGATATTCGGAGTTACTATCCCTTGATCAACATACCAGAACTCGGAATCTTCAAAGCTTTCCAATATTTCCTATAGCAAGGGGATCAATAGTGTTAGAATAATTCCAAAACTAAAGAAAAAAATCAAGGAAAACTGCATCATTCCCTTACAAGTAGCATGTTGTCTAACTTGCGCAGTGCAGGGAGGTTAATGTACAGATCTGATCGCGGTCTGGATATCATGACCTGAATCGCAACACACAAGATAAGGCGCGAGAAGTTCAACAAAAAGCATATACCAAAAACACTATCATGGACAGATCAAACAATTTCAAGAAAATTGTGTCAAATCTAATTCTGATGCTCAAATGCCAAGCCAACAAAAAATATATCCTAAGATAACTCAACTTAGTTTTAGCAGTATCTTTATGCATTTCTCAAATAAAACTAGGTGTAGATTACAAGCTCAATACATTTACAACTAAGGCGAAACCATACTAACCTCGAGTTTGCTTCCATCTGGGAATGTCTGCATAGAAGGCATCAATTCGACAATGTGATCACTAACGGAGAGAATCCAATCCATTTCTCGTCTCCACATTAGTTTCTTACAGTGTTCTAGAGGTTCTAACCTCCAAACTTGCCCAAAAAGAGTAGCTAAAAGAGTGTAACAAACAAGTAGACAAACAAATCATTCAATAAATTCATCATCAATTCAAGTAGTGATAGTAGCTAAACATCATTTTTGTAAATTAGTACTATAACATACCACAGAGATTAGTAATAGCATTTGAAATAGCCAAAGCAGTGCAAACACCATTCCCACACCCAGACATGTCCTCACCAAGCAGCAACTTGGAAAACCTCTCTTTCATCATCTCAAATTCTATTACAATCAAAATGCAGACAACATTAAATCAATACTTTCAACAAAACCATAGACAGGAATACAAACACACAAAAACAAAACAACATTATCAAATCTTGAACATAGATAGCAGCACCTGAAAGAGATGATCCCTGCTTCTCAAATTTCACCTTGTCCACGTGGACTTTATCAACTTCTTCGGACACCTCAGAGGTTGAAGGGGGCGAAGACGAGTCTAGAAAACTACTAATTTCAACGCTGGAGGTAATCTCAGAACGCAAAAAATCAGAGCTTGAAATGCTTTCTTCACCTTCTCCATTCAAATCCATGGTTTTTCTAACTTGGCACTCATTTCCACAGCATCCCTCCTTTCCCCCTTCAAACATTTCACCTTCATTTAGCAAAGCCGCCATCTCTGGGCTCAACCTAAGCACTGTGCACTACCAATCCACCAAATTGACCAAATGGGAATGCAGAAAGGGTATTTGGTGGTTTCTTGAAAATGTGGGCTTTGTCAAGGGAAAGAAAGGCTCACAATATGGTTGGTTGTGAAGAATGTGTCTTGTTTCCTAGTGAGAGAGAGCTCTGTCCAGAAGGTTTCAACTTCACCTTCAACCATGTCTTCTTCTGAGGGGTAAAATTTCTTAAATGGGAAACAAGAGGCAAAGATTATGGCTGTTGAAGTTGAATTTTTTTGAAAATTGCTGTAACTATTCAAGCCTATATAGAGGTAGTTGCTTAAGTGCTGAAGAGTACAAGAGAGAGAGAAGGGGTTTTACAATTACAAACGCTAGTAAGCAATGCGAGAAGTAAAGAAGAAACCAAGAATGGGTGCGAAGCTCCTCTAAAAACTGGTGCTTGCTTAAATTAGGCGTTTTTCTCTTTTCTTGTAATTATTACCAATTCCAACGGTCTATAAATGTGAAAACTCCCTTCTTTTTTCCTTGTAGAAAAAATCTTTATAATCAATTAGTATTTGTTTTCTTGAATAGTATACTTATTTCATAATTCTTTTTGGATGGACCATTATCCCTAATATTCAATTAAGTAAAAATCCATCATCTATAATATATTTTGTGTGCACCTCGATTGCCACTACTCGTTATTCTTATGTATTCAAAGGATGAATTTACGAGTGTAATTCTTGATTTTTTCTAGCTATACAAAATCTAAATTCAGACAAAAACAAATTGCAGCATGAAGGCAATGCATTTGTACCAATGCTAGGTGACAAAAATCATGTTCACTGGCCCCTTCAGTTGCCCCTTTTTGATCACCTTGACCATATTATCAACAGAAAATCCAGTTTGCCAAATGGGCATCAATTAATTATCAAGAGATGATTCCCATCGTTGAGCATCTCTCTTTTCTATTTCAAGAATTTCATAAATTAATTTTATACTCCCTCCGTCCCAAATATATATATCTACTTTCCTTTTTCGTCTGTCCCAAATCTATATGCCTATTAGCAATTTTTTGTGTCTAACTAAATCTTTTACCAACTTTAACAGATCTAATTAATATGATAATATAGAAAAATACTATTTTATCCAACTTTTATAATAGCAAACACAATTATTACATTAACTGTTTAGTAATTTACTTTAATTTATTCAAATTCCAATACCAACATTTATCTAACTTTCATAACATTAAATTTTTTCTTAATCTATGTGAAAAAACAAATAGGCATATAAAATAGGGACGGATGGAGTACATGTTACGACAATTCACACATCTGATTAGAATCCTATATTCTGTATCATTACCAAGTGTACACAAAAAAACACATAGTATGAATATAATAAAAGTATTTTTAAATATAACATAAATGAATAATAGATCAATCACTCACTCAACAACGAGAAATTATCGGTCGAGTCCATATGATGAGGGTATGCATAACAAGAACTTCAAAATTGGGCCACAGTGTAATATTATGAATTTTGTAACCAGATACGGCAAAGCCTCCAATTATATTTGAAGACTTGCCTTGTAAGAGTTTATACCAAATTAGTGTCGTCTTTCAAGGTAGTGGTGGTAGCTCTAACAGACACAAATGGTGTGACAACACCTTCCCAACAACCAAACCAGATAATTTCTTCTACTTGTTCAAGAAAATCCATTTGAAAATTAAAAGAAAAATTGCTAGAATTTTAGGGTTATGAGGTGAGGCAGTTTCTTTATTCGAAATTTGAATTGAGTTTGGGCCAAAAAAAGGCATGGAGACGAGGACTTTTCTGGGCATCTTATTCTGACCTTTCAATGCAAACTTCAAACTAAATAAAACAGACACAACCTTTTTTCGTATAGTGATTATTAGGCTTAACAAAGTCGACAACGCGCTGCTTTCAGAAAACTATGTAGTCATGAACTAATTTGCAGACATCATAGGAGATAGGAATTATGTTCAAAAATATTTGTAAGTATAGTTCCGTAAAGACAAATCTAAGAATGATTGTCCAAAAGCATTTTCTTTATATTTTTTATAATGGAATATTTCACCCTTTAGTTGTAAGTTCCGAATTAGCACATTTTATTGTACGCACCAAAAAAAAAATGTCGGTACTTATTTTCATAAGAATCCAGAAGCAGAACTACTTTCTCGTAGTAAATGGGCCAGTTCCGTCTGGTGGGCTGGAAATGGGCTTACATATCCAATTGGCCAGAATGTTAATGTTCATATTTTGTTATATCCTTTTTCTTTATTTTAATTTTGTAGTAAGTTTAAAAATTAGCAATTAAGTTTCTTTATAATATACTACATTTTTACATATATTATTAGCTTCTTGGAAAGAATTATAACTTTCCAATCATGTTTGTCCGCGTGGTGCACATGGTTCCGATTGGTAATTAATAATTGAATGGTTCTGTTTGGAAAACAACTTAAATATAAGTGTTTATTCCAAAATGACTTATTGTATAAGGACTTATGGTAAAAATTCTTAATTTTAATAAGTTGCTTGCATTTGGATGCACAAATTAATAATAACTTATACAATATAAAAAAATAAAAAAATATAATGCAAAAAATGTGGCTATCAGAATTTGATGCTGAATTTCTGCATAAGCTCATTATAAGTTATTCATAAGTTATAAATATTAACTTATGAAAATAAGTCAAAAATAATTTATGGAGTAGAATAAGTTATTTCGATAAGTCATCTCAAATGCGGGCATAATGACTTATTTTATAAAATAAGTTGAAATAAGTCAAAAATAAGTTATTCCAAACGGGGCCTAATTCTCACTCATAAAATTAATTAATTTAAACGGTATATAATTATAAAATAAAATACATATATCGCTATTTTCTTGGTGGGATATGGAATGAGAGGCAAGAAATTGGGATAAAATGTTCTTCTTATTTGCCTTTGAATGTGTATTATCCTAAAAATTCTATATTGTCTGGTAATTTAGTAATAATGTGTAAGACTGAATTTTTTTTATTAAAACTGCGAATTTGGCCAAACAATGATTCAAATTATATGTTTCTACGAATTTAATAGTATAAATGAGACAAAAAAGAAGCATGGTATTTCCCATCAGCAAGTCAAACTAGAGAAAACATTAATATTTTCTTTGCATGATTATTCTTTAAAAACAAGTAAAACCCACTCTATAAGAAGGAAAAGAGAGAGAGAGAGAGAGAGAGAGAGAGAGAGAGAGAGAGAGATGGGCGAAGTGAAGGTGCTAGGAGGATGGTTCAGTCCATTTGTGAAGAGAGTGGAAATGGCCCTTAAATTGAAAGGGGTTGAATATGAATATATAGAGCAAGATCTGATTAAGAAATCACCTCTTCTTCTACAACACAATCCAATCCACAAGAAGGTACCTGTTCTTCTACATGACGGCAAATGCATCGTCGAATCCGCCGTGATTCTTGAATACATAGACGAGGTTTGGGAAGGTGTAGCCATTTTGCCCAGAGATCCTTACCAAAGAGCTACCGCTCGTTTTTGGGCCACCTTCATCGATGAAAAGGTTCGGCCGCATTTTCATCATACGAACACACTTGCAATTTCATGTATGTGGTAGTAATTATAGGTACATCGTATAATGCTTTGAATAATTATGATTGGTTTAAAACTGAAAGATAACGATGATAGCGTTGACTTTATAACCTTAGGAAATTCGTGAAAAGACATGATATTAGACATTAGTTTGTACTCCTCCTTCCTATTTATATTGTCTCTTTTATTTTTCGAGAGAAAATAAGTGAGATAGTAAGAAAGTAGATGATAAAATAATAGAGATAAATAATAAAATATAAGAGAATTTAATATTTTTTTTCCTTTTTTAGAAAGAGATCATTTTAAATAAGACATTCCGAAAAGAAAAAATGATAATTTCAAATGGGACGGAAGGAGTACTATTTTCCATTCAGTCTCAATCTTAAAATCCCTAATATTTTCACGAGCTTATAATAAACAAATATCAAATCGATATTCAAATTACTACTTGGTCCCTTTTCTAGTGTGTTCCTGCAACGAGGAAAGCTCTATGGAGCCAAGGAGAGGAGCGAAAGAAGGCAGCCGAGGAAGCAGCAGAAGCACTAAAGATCCTCGAAACTGAATTAAACGGCAAGAAGTTCTTCGGAGGTGAAAAGATTGGCTATGTAGATCTGTTCGGGTGTTCCATCGCCTATTGGTTGAGAATTCTGGATCAAGTGGTTGACCTACACCTCTTTAGTCAATATCGCCTCCCTTACCTGTGCAGATGGGCCGATGATTTATGCAACGACGCCTTTATAAAGGAAAATCTTCCCGATAAGGAGAGATTGATCGCTAGACTTCATTCTCATTCCCAAACTACGAAACCCGTAAAGATGCTACACTCGATGAATTAAATTTCATATTCGATTTCGACATTCTTGTACTGAAGTGTACGTAAAATAAAAGGATATAAAATAAAGTAATGTACTCTATCAAAGATTTAATCTGAAGCCACAGATATGAATTCAGTCAAGAACATTTTATTGTAAAGCAGATGTAATCCAATTTATTGAAAGAGGTATAGAAATACTAGAATTTATATTACATTAATCCTCAAATCACTTTTTGTGGAAGTCGGGATCCTTCACTACAGTAACGGGGCAGGTGGCAGTTGATATCACGTAGTCCGTCACGCTTCCCAGTATGATCCTATCCAATCGTAGAAATAAGAATAATAAAAAAAGCAAATCAACCCCTTTTTGTATAGAAAAAGAAATCTAACAAATCCACTTCTTCAAGATATTTTCAAAGAAAATGATTTTTTTTTCCAAAATATTGCAAACCTAGAAAATGGAATTGATTCGAACTAAAAATGCATCAAATCACATGATCATTGAAGTTTCTATACTCAAAATATTACTTGAAAAGTCGCAATATAATTATTCGTGTCAAAGATGAATTTTATGGAGTATTTGGTATACAAAAAAGAGTGAAAAATACCTTTTGATGGTGCTGAGTCCCCTGCTGCCCATAATCAGAGAATCAAGCTTCAAATCTTCAACAGCTTCACAGATCTTCTCTCTCGCATCTCCCCAGTACAGCTTCGTCACCACATGAATCTAATCCATTCATCGGAAAACACATTTTATTCAATCTTATTTACTTCGTTTAGGATCATCCGACGAAAATCATCAAATTAAAATGGAGAGAAATTAATAAATCAGTGATAGAGAGAGGGGAACACGGCATACCTCTTTCTGCCTAGCAGCAGTGTCGAGCATGTCGAGAAGTTCGATATCGGTAGGTACATCGTACTTCTTCATCACCTCTGGTTCACGAAACTCCACCAACGGAATCAATGCTACAATTTCAGAAAAAAAAATTCCAAAAAAAAAAAAACAAAATCAAATTAAATGTCCTCTTCGTTTTGGACGATTTCCGATGCACAAAACAGAATCGAGACACTCGAGCATTCCTAGAGTTGAAAATCGGAACGAGAAGGAAAAGGAAGCTTACGAGAGCCGGACTCCGACCAGAGCTTGTTGCGCGATTCGTCAGAGGAGTGAGATTTGATGTGAAGGATGTAGAACGTGTCGCCTTTATCGGCTAGATTATCGATGGACCATTTCAGCGCCGCCTTACTGCTCTTGGAGAAATCCATCGATACTCCGATCTTCCTGTCCTTCGCCATGTTTCTCTCTCCGTGTTTTTTTCTCTCACTAGTTTTGTGATTTATCTATCTGTAGCAAGGAGGAAAAGTACGAGATGCGTGGGCAAACGTAAAGTTATAACAAAACTATTCCTGATATTAGCGATTTTTATTAGTTTACTTAGAGTTGGAAACCGTGTGTCAAATCAGCATGCGATTATATATTAATTACCTTTTATTTTATTCATGTAATACAAACAAATATCTTCCATTAATGGGATATTTTTGAATAATTCTTTGTTTTTAAATTCTAGTTTCATTTTGTGGAAATACCTCCTGTTAGCCAAAATGGAGGAAAAAAAAATAATTTTAGCCATCCTACTAAAAAAAACACAAATATGGTCATTTAGTCTTATTAGGCGCATGCACCGGGCGAGGGCCGATTTGGGGCCGAGGGGAATTGTTGGGGCCGATGGAGGGCCGATCGGCCCTCTTGCTAAATTCTCCATCGGCCCTATTGTCAGTATTTTCGGCTCCGATTATAACGTTCCTTCGGCCACCCTTCGGCCCCGATTATAACGGCCGATTTTGTGAGGGCCGAAAATAATTTATCCCCATCGGCCCCCAATCGGCCCCCCATCGGCCCCAAAAATTATTGAAGGCAAGTATTTCATGCCTGTTTTTCCCCTTCGGCCTTTATCAAAAAAAAATCGGTTAGGAGGACCGACGCGTTTTGTTTCCCAGCCAATACCCACCGTCGATCCATCGCCGCCGCAGATCCACCGTCGCCGAGGGCCGAACAACAAACGCCGAGCAACGCCCGCCGATTTGCCATGGACGCCGATCAGGTTCCATTTTTCATCCCCTGTTTAATTTTTTTTCATGAATTGATATCGAAAATTGTCGATTTGGGTGTCGAATTGTTTGCTATTGTGGAAATACCTGTGAAATTTGGTTTTGATATGTCCAATTATGAGCTTCTTTTTGACGAATTTTTGGGTAGAAATTTGAGTCCAATTACTGTCGAAATTATGTGAAATTTGTCGAAATGACATCGTTTTTTAGGTTGAATTGTGTGGAAATTGAGTATTGTGAATCGAATTGGTTTGTAGTTCGTTTAATTTGGATTGGATTCGTTCGATTCGGTAAGGGCATTTTGCAGCCAAGGCCGATCAAAGGCCGAAGGGGGGCCGATGGATGTTAAGATCCATCGGCCCTTCTTCGGCCCTCCTTCGGCCCTTCTTCGGCCCTGTTTCGGCCCTTATTCGGCCTTTCTTCGGCCCTGCCTTCGGCCCTTAACTCGATTTTATTTGACTGACAGTCCGCTTACATCCGACTCCCGATTAGAGAGAAGACATTAAAAGTGACTACATACTGGAGAGATTCATTACCGGAACTGATTAAGACTGCACTTTCGAAGCGGGGGGTAATAACTTAGTCCGGCGGTTTAGAGAGGGACAGGTTTGGGCACCTATTGAGTGGGAGGAAAGGAAAAAGCTCGGTAATAGCATTGCACCGTTGATGTGCTACGAGGTGCAAGCACTGCCGGGGAGGCTCGTTTTCACATATCCGGGCGAGAGCTTCGATTTTCTCGGTTGGAATATGCATTGGTTACAGGATTATTTTTCGGTCCCTCTGAATTTGATACGAATGCACCTCGCGAGCCGGAAGAGTCGACAGTGTACATGAGCCTCACAGGTGGAAATCCAATAACCGGAGGCGAGCTATTGAAAATGTGGAAAAATGATAAGCTCCCTGAGCTCTCCGAAGATGAGCATTTGAAGGTGGCCAATGTCCTAGCACTAATGTGTTTTTTCTTCGCTCCTGCCGAGACGAAGAAGGTGGACACCTGGATGTGGGTCCTGACAGATGATTTAGACGCGTGGAACGCGTTTCCATGGGGATCCTATACCTACAATACCCTTCTCCACTACATGAGCTTCGTACCGAAGCAAATGGAGGCGTTGAAATCTAAATATAATATTTATGGGTCAGTTTGGGTCCTTCAGGTACGAATAAAATATTTAATTATTTTTCGACAATTTTATAGTAGTCACGATGTTTAATGGTGTTCTTGTATTTTAGATTTGGGCATATGAGGCGATACCAGATTTGGGCGAGCTGTGTGTCCGCCTAGTCAACAACGGAGGTATGCCTCGTTGTATTAAGTGGGTTTACACTACGCCACCAGATACGGAGTGTATTAGTTTCTTCGCCACACCGGTAAATAAAATTTTATTAATAAATTTTAAATAAATTATATATATTTTACAAGTAGAAGTGTGTATTGTAACTTATTATTACATCAAAAGTAGCTGCGACGAATAATATTCCCTTGTTTCTCCCTTTCAAATGGGTACCGTCCACCACAATAACCTTCCGGAGGCAGGTTAACCAAGGGGCTCGTAATACACCAAGCGCCATAAATAAATGTCGAAACGGACCATCCTTACCAACATCAAGATCCGTATACGTTCCCGGATTAGTTATTTCCAACAAATGCGATATTTAGGCGGTTCTTTGAACGAATCGCATGGCCACCGTAAATCATCGAAATAGCTGCGTTGCGCGCTCGGATGGCCACCCCGTACGTTGCTTGTATTCCAAATTTATCCAACAGATCAGCCTGAATATCAGCCAGTTTCATTAACTTGCTTTGACGGTGCATTTTTCGGGCTATATAAGCGATTCTGACCTTCGACCTCACATTTCGTTCACCTAGCCCGGATAAATCAGTTATACAATTGTAGTCCCCTACCCATTTACTAACCTCCCAACACGTCCGACCTCTACAAAGTATGCCCGTAGCTCGAATGGACAATCAACACTTCTTACGCACAAATATTCCAAGCGGGAACTACTCGAACGTTGCACCCCGAAATCCGCACCTTTTTCCAAATGGAATAGAGCGACAACAAAGATAAAGTTCGTCTTTCGAGCTGAACATCAATCCCGCCCGCAAACTTCCGTCTACAACAAGTATTCAAATTTCGCGCCGCTAATGAATCGGCAACATCAAGTGGAACAATAGGAAGTAGCCGGTTGCTTGTCGCTTCTATGTTGTCGTATACGACCTCCTCATTTGTTCGAGAACGATTGACCGGAACTAGCAAAGACATAAGTTGACTTACGCCACCCTCCCTCCGAATCCATGCAAAGAAAATCTTGTAACGAACAATTAATCAAGGCGTAAGGTATATCTTCATCCTCTTCATCATCGATGATGAGTCCAAATCCTCCTCATCATCCGAATCCGACTCCACAAGAACATTCATTTCGGGAGCCCGTCCGGCATCATTAGTTCTACTACTTTGCCCAAGAAAACCAATTAGGACCCTCGAAATTACAATTATCTTCGGAAATTGATTCGGTTCGGGACACCAAATTCGGGATTTTGCATTTCGGATACGTAACAAACACAACCGGTTCTACGTCGATAGAGCACACGCATAAGATCGATATCATGACCCGAATGACCTTCATCATCCCGTCGGTTCGTCGGAAGTCGCGATAGTAAATGAAGTAGTTGAACGAAAGGGAATAAGCACCGAGCCACCGATTAATACTTTGTCGAAGATATTCGAGCGAAATATTGTTTGAAGGAATGTAAACCATGAACTCATTCCCACCGACATAATTCGACTCTGCATCGAATTGACCGTTCAATTTCACTATAATTGATCGATAATCGGCCATTTCTATCAAGTTGTTGTGAAGAATTTAGATGAGTGGAAGTGAAATGGGATTGGGCATTTCGTTGATTCAACCGAATCAGACATTCTACGTCTTATAAGAAATTTTCCCGTCAATTTTCACGTGATAATGGGATTGGACAGTCATTTCACCATCGGCCCCCCATCGGCCCTCCATCGGCCCTCCATCGGCCCCCATTCGGCCCTCATTAAATTGCATGTGACTGTCATATCCGACTAGTCATTTCAACAGATAAAGCTGAATTCAAAATGTATCTCCCACATGCGTCGATCGGCCCTCCATCGGCCAACCATCGGCCACCCTTCGGCCCTCTGTACGATTGCAGGAAAAGCCATGCATGTGTCGTGTCGAATGTTGTGTCGAATCTCGTCTCGAAGAAAGGGATACAGGGCCGATTGAGGGCCGATGGAGGGCCGACGGATATCCAAATTCGGCCCTCCTTCGGCCATCACAAAAATGGCTCGGCTTATGGGATGTTCGGGCTTCGGCCATTCAACCGTCGGCCGATGTCGGTGAGGGCCGATGGACATACCGACGGCCCTTATTCGGCCCTCTAAGCCGATAATTTATTTCATCATATCGGCCGATGTCGGTAAGGGCTCGGCTCATGGGGAGAGTTCGGCATTTTTCTACAGGGCCGATTGAGGGCCGATGGGCGGAGTCTATCGGCCCTCCATCGGCCCTGCGCCGTATAAGGACAAAATGACTATATTTATGTTTTGTTTTAGCGGGCGGCTATATATGTGTTTTGGGTACTACTGTGCGGCTACTGCTGCAAATGCCCCTTTCATTTTTATCTACATAAATAACATACATTGTATCGTTATATTGTGACAATTTTGACCCTTATTGATATATTCAGAAAAATATAATACTTATCCAAATCCTTGTTAGAAAACAAAGATTTATCCCAATTTGTCCCATGGGATGACATAACGGTGAAGGTGGGTGGTCCGAGATCGATATGTCATGGGTTCAAATCCCACTGAAAATGCTATGTATGAGCTTGTCACTCTTTCACATTAAGGGTGATTTAATTCTCCTGTGTGGTTTGCGGCTATTGCACACGAGCGAGGTTTACTGTGCGCACCAAATGTAGCGGCGGTGAGTTTCTCCTCATAAAGAAAATAATAATAAATAAATAAATAACCCCAATTCCATCTGTATAACCCATAAATATTTAATATTTATATTTCAAAATAAAAAATAATAGATATTATTATAAAAACCCATTGATAGCAGATAGATACAAATCGTTGCTTCATGGAAGAGTTTGGTATTTATTTTTCTAAATGACTAACTAAAATTTAGAAATTTCCTAATACGATTTGTTATTCAAGTTGATTAAACGTGTTTGCTTCATTGTGCATGATTCTTGCCTTTTGCTTCGCTTGAAAGCAAAATACTGGATAAATTTTGGTCCGTCATTTATTAAAGATAGCAATTGTAAGATAACGCGTATTAAATATTTCAATTTCTTAAATTAAATAAAACATAAGTTAAATGGAGTAAACAAAACAATAATCTTTATTTAGACGATAAAGTCTGCAGTGTGGAACCGACTTTTCTGGGTCGAAGACAAATCTTGATTAAGAATGAAACCAAACTGTCGACGCATAGAAATTAATAAAGCAGTAAGTGGTTGAAAAAGATTCGTAGATAATGAAAACGAAGCTTCCACGTTCCTTCCTCTGTCCATTCTAAGTTTCACAAATTCACTGTATACACCACAATTGTATACTCTTTTTTTTTTTTTTTTTGATACGTGGCCGCGCACGCTACCTTCTGCAAGACTGTAAACCCCGCTCTGCAGAGCTGCAAACCACACAGGAGAGTTCAACCACCCTAGGCTAATTGTATACTCTTTTATCTTATATATACATGTATGAATCATATAAGAATATAGACATATTATCCATTTCTTATGATAAAATATTTTACATATTAATACTCTTGTAGTGTGATACATATAAGAATATAAAGTTATGGTATAAGCAAATTCCTAATTTCACAAGCGTATTTAAGCTGAATTTAATAATGTATCATGTATAGTTAGCTTACTATATTGCAAACTCGTAGACAATTTATCTTTCACAACCGCTGCAAATTTTCCTCATGCTAAAAAAATTACTGAGTCTACAGTACAGTTAAACCTCAATTAAATAATATTCGATAAAGTAATAATTTTGTTAAGATAATAATTTTTTTCGATACCGATATGGGTCAATGCACTAAAATAATATTCGATAAAATAATAACTTCGTTAAATGAATTTTTTTTTTATCAATCTCAAAGTTATCATTTTGTTGAGGTTTATCTGTACTGTGATCACTCTCATTCCTTCCCTATTTCTACATTTAAATTGTAAATCTACCGATCAAGTCGTGAACTTTGAATACACCATGGCCCAAGAATTAAAACCAATTCGTGGGCTAAATTTATGATTGAACTGAACTGATGGGCCTTAGCTTACAAACCTTACTGGGGCCAATTGTCGTAGAATCGACATTCAGACCTATGAAATCTCAGCCGTTTAATTCGCGACACCAAGTTTTCTTTTTTACCTATTGTTAATTTCATTATAATTATCGCTAGAGAGTATCAAGATTATGAATTGAGGGTGTGAGAGTTTCATTATAATTATCGCTAGAGAGTATCAAGATTATGAATTGAGGGTGTGAGAGTTTCATTATAATTATCGCTAGAGAGTATCAAGATTATGAATTGAGGGTGTGAGAGTTTCATTATAATTGTACATGATTTGAGGGTAGTTCCTAAATCCGTCACACACTGAAACCATGAAACAACTCTTGAGTTACAATATAATGTTGATGTCGAACGAATGAGTGAAGAATTATTTGTTATACCGAGTACGTCGAAATAAGTTATAATTACGATGTACCCACATGGATATGATTGTGTCGTATTTCAGCCACCACACTCCAACTGATGTTTATTGGATGAAGAGAGAGAGAGAGAGAGAGAGAGAGAGAGAGAGAGAGAGAGAGAGAGAGAGAGAGAGAGATCCAGATCCAACAGAATTGGATATATAATTCTCCATGTGCATTTCCTTGTTTCGTTTGTTCTTCACAAGGATTCATTCAGACAAACGCATACAACGTGGGATGGAGTAAACATTCATAAAACCAACGTGGCAGGTGCAACCACTGTCCATCTTACGATCCTAAACTGTGATGCATCAATTAATGTTTCCACTTATGAAACATAACTGCTTTCATAAATCCAATTTAAACTCACAATTCCATTTAGATGAGGCTCAACCGACCCGGCCACAACCGAATCGCAGTATTGGAGTTGACCGTATTGAATGAATTTCGATTTTTATTGAGTTATGTCAAATGAGACTATAAATAATAAAAGTTTAATAAGAGAAAACTTCTTCATTAAACAAATCCAAATATGACTTGAATCAAAACTTATACTTATAAATGAACTCAAATTTATCTTCCTTTGAAAGTGACGTAATTTTTTTTCGGGATCTCAATCCTATTTCATGTCACAGATGCATAACTAATATTACCAAATTCATTTATTTAAATATGGAACTCATTTTCAGACTTTAATGTTGCATTCTACTGTCTCTTTGAAAACATTAAAGTGACCGTGCAGTCGTGCACAAAATCTCCTCAATGATAAGGATAAAAAATGGGCTCTTTGACATGATCGTTAATTTGTATTTTCTTCATTTTGCTTGATTTGTTTCGTTTTTCTTTTTAAGTTGTCTCACGTTTTCTTTGTGAGACATGCTCATTTAAATAGAACCAACCACTTATTTTAATATATGAGTAAAAAAAGATGAGACAAATCAAATGAAACGGAAGCAGTATACTTTACATTTCATGGTCATGAATTCTAATTTACTAATGTTGTGTTTTACAAATTATTGCATAAAAACAAGATTAATCAATATAAACATCGATTTTAATTGTAACCTAAAAAAGAAAAAGAAAAAAGATACGTTATAAATGCAGCCACTTGCGTTCAAATATTCAAATAACCAATTTTAATTTTTATGGACATCTCGGAAGGGACAAAAGGTGGTTTTACGACAAGATTTGATTAGACCACTAGTTTAGTCTTAATCTTGAAGCCATGCATGTGATTAATGGTCCCTACGAAATGATAATTTATTGGTAGACAAGAGTAATCACATGAGAGGCAAAAACAGAACATTTCTCATGATAGCATATAGTTTTCTTGCAAACCAAAAATGGTCTAGTAGTCATAATTGGTGTTACATATATTTCAAAAAAATTAATTAATTTGTGGGACACAATATTCATTAAATGAGACCGATCAAGCTCGCTCGTGCCATGGCATGAATATCATTTGAACCCCCACTAGTCTACATTAGAGATGATTCATCAATTATCTTTATCGATTTCAAGTTAAATGTTTGTTTATTATATTCCATCTCCTTCTTTCCTATGATTCATACATGTTATGAACAATCATTTTTTTGCATAATGCGTTTGTTGGCCAAATTTTGAGTTTGAATTATGCCAATATTGATTCTAAAACGAATCTTATGAAAACCGTAGTGGATTCAGTATAAAATTTAGGGAGGACGATTCTCTAATTTTAGAATTGTAAATATACAATTTCAAAGGAAAGGACAAATCCATGAATTTAGGCATTTAATCATTTAATTAAAAAGTTTAAATTAATTAAATAATTTAAAGGATAATACTCCATTTGTTTCACTAAAAAAATCTCATTTTCTATTTCAAATGTTCGACTAAACAAGTTTCATTAGGAAAATAGAAAGATATAAATATACTACAATCACTTAAAATCAATGAACCTCACAACTTTATACTTTTATATTACGCTTTATTTTTTTCACTCACTTCTTAATTTCAGGTGACGAAAGAAATAAAAGTTGTTTAGTGAGACGGAAGTAGTAACTCCAACTCGTCCCTCAACCCGCCCTTGATGAAGATGGTATATGTTATGCACTCATATCACATACAGTGACGTATCAACCGATATTACCTTTTTCTTGTTTTATTCAACATTTTGCTTTTCCACCATATTGAGACATACAGATTGTACTTATCCTCTAAATCTAATAATTTAATATTATTTAACCAAGATGGACCCCCTTTTTAATTATTTAATTTGATAATATCGACAAGCCAAGTTCCAATTATATCGAATGTCTCCCCTGGGTCAAAAGTTTGGCATAAAAGCTTCCACTAATCAATGGAGATTAGCAAGATTAATGGTGATTTATCTTTTTAATCATTGTCAGATATTTATGTCTTCCACGCTGAACAAGCGAACTTAAGTTCCCTTTGATTTTCTTATTTTTTTAAATCTTTTTCTTTTATGTTTTCATACTGATGGAGAAAAGTAAAAGGCGCACGCCGACTATTTTTCTTTTTTTAATTTTCAACGCGCTGAAGCCACGGCTTGCTTTTTCTCGGCTTATATAAGTATTTTATTATATATAATAATAATATCTCTAGTAAATTATTTGAGTTAAGTACTAAAATTATTTGTCCTTAAATACTCGACAGCAAGAATTTCAATTCATTTAATAGGGGCAGTTGGCGTCCGCGATGAGAAAAGGCGGGAAGCCTGCGCCGTCTGACGCCGGCAATGAAAACGACAAGCCGTAATGAAAGCGGGGAGAAAACGACGGCCGTTAAAACAGACGGCAAAAGCGGTTTAGCCAGAAATAGGTAAAGACAGTTGAGCTGCCGGAGTTACAGTTGGCACGTCATCCGATAGTTATGGACAAATTATTCCTCGCTCGAGGAAAACCCTTTTTCTTTATCTACTTTATTTTTTACTTTGAGCAATCAAAATAGTCTCAAATGTATACAACAAACTCGACTTACAGAAATATCGAGAATTTTGATTATAAGATGATTCATTATTGTTAATAAGCATGGATATGGGGGGTCGTCATTTCATTTGTATGTGGGTAGAGAAAAGTAAGTATGATAGGCAAATCAAAATATCTTGTGCAGGCGGACTCTACAGCCTTTAACTGAAAGCAGACACTACACTACCACTCACGACCTAACCATAAAAGACAATACAAATATAAAAATTATAAAGAAAAAGAAAAATAAAATCATACACGCGTACAGTCACACAGACTACTGTCCACTCGATCACTTCGAATAATATGAATAGGGGGGGACCCAGAAAAAAAATTTAACAAACTGCGAATTCACCTATGAAAATACAAGTGTTAATTCGGTAGTTCCATTGAATCTAAGGTTTTTAACTAAGAAGAATATATAAATTTAATCAATGCTATCATCAACGTGACTATGTTACTCGCGTAGGTGCACTCCCAAAATTTTAAGGTGTGGTTTCTAGTTCACAAAAAAATCCGAACTCTTAAATAATACTTCACCCGTTACATTGCATGATTGTTGTTCCACTTTCTTTTTGGACTATTTCATAATTATTGCTTCATTTTTTGAAAATAGTAAATTATTACAACCAAAATTTATTTAAAACCTCTACATCTTTACATACAACTAACAACTCTTTTTAAAAATCACATTGAAAGATTTTAAAGCAAAAAATGTACAACGCAAGAAGTATACAACAAAAGAACCAAAATTACTAAACTGTACTCACCTTTCAAATTTCAATCTAGAGTTGCACTCAAGTCCCACCAAACTGTTTCAAAGTCTCACTCACATTTTAGAGTCACGCTCGCTATTTCCAATTAAAATATCACCATAGTCCCATTAACATTTTAAAGTTCCGCTCATGTTTCAGTTGGAGTCCTACTCTAATCTTGAGGAGTCCAACACGCATAGTCTCTTTAGTGATGGAGTGAAGGTTACATTAGTAATTATAACTATTTTGTGTACAAATTATAATCGAAGATTATATTAGTTACTTTTGCCTGTTGTATAAGAAAGTGCCATTTCTGTAATTTTTGTCCCGGTTCTGTTGCTATTACGGGATTTAAGCAATCAATCAAGTTAGATAAATATCCCTTCAACATAGTTCATCAAAAAAATCTCGGATACTCTCCGAAGCACGAAAGTCGAGCTCTTTCGGAAAACAAGACTGTTATAATATGATAACACAAATTTTAGAACATTACAAATTTACCTATATGTTCATAAATTATTATTTTACTCATTAAGATTCCATAAATTCGCCTAAGAAAAATTAAAAAAAATCTAAGTTTTAAAGTTCTCCCTTTTCATAAATCCTAATCCGCTACTTCTATCCACTGGTTGAATGTTTCTTTTGTCATAATTTCTTTTTATAAACTATAAAATGAATCGTTTGAGTTTACAATTAAATATAGACCCTACATATAGGGAAAAATCATTTTTGACCCTTATCTTGGCGCCCGATTCAATTTGACCCATTATTTTGGTCGAGTCCAATTTTAATCCGTTAATTTGGCAAATTGCCCATTTTTAGTCCATTTCACAAAATTGGCCAAATTTGTCCAATTTTGGTTCGTTATGTAAATAAAAAAAATTAAAAATCTTATTTTTAATATTATAATATATTTGTAATATCAATTTCCATCTCTTTATACTATAAATGTCCAACTTTAACATATTACGTTTAAAAAGGATCCAAAAATAAGGTTGATTATTGTTCTTAATTTGTATTTTTAAGATTTTCTTAATTATTCGGGTCTATCTCCGGGTCGAATTTTTTATTTTGCTTATGCTGTTTGTCGAATAATTTTAAAAAATCCTGCTCGGAGATAGAACTGAATAATTAAAAAAAATCTAAAAATAATAAATATAAAAAAAAATCAACCCCTATTTTTAACATAATGAGTTAAAACTGGACATTTATAATATAAAAAAGATGAAAATTGATATTATAAATATATTCTAATATTAAAAATCTATTTTTTATTAACTCAACGGACCAAAATTGGACAAATTTTGTAAAACGGACTAAAAAGAGACAATTTACCTAATTAACGGACTAAAATTAGACTCAATCAAAATAACGGATCAAAGTGAATCAGGTACCAATATAATGGGTCAAAAATGATTTTATCCCCTACATATACATGCCTTACGATAAATTGGATTTTCTCATATCAATAAAATAGTCTAATAAATCCTTCGCACCACGCTTAAAATAATCGAGATGAATTATTATAAAATTATTACTAAAAATTTAAAATATGAAGACCAGAAGTGGACTGAACTCCGACAACAACAGTATCAGACCAACGGCAACCACAAACAACAAAATCCAAACCCAAAAATCAAAATATAACAAAATCCAAAGCCGTAGGCCATCCCCAACCTCACGCAGACATGCGTGAGCATCAAGGTCATTTTCAAGCTTTCTCAAACATGCTGCAAGGAAATGGCGCATTATCTTTCGGAATTAGGGTTCATCAAGTTCGTACACGAATCGAAAGCTCTAAATCTTAACAAAACTCAAATTGAATATGGGGAAAATGAAGAGCATGAAAAGGCGATTGGGGAAGTACAATTTTATATCGAGATCGGCCGCTGAAAAGGCAGCTGGCGACGCATTATCTCCGGCGAGGAGAGGAGGGAGAAAAAGTAAGAGAGAAATTTATGCTAAAATGATTAACCAGACTTATAATCAACTTATTGAGAAAATGAAATGTCTACTTAATCTCCAGCACACCGTGACCAATAGAAAAGGCCCACGTCGTAAGCATTCGACTTTATCACTATATCCAACACTTAACTAACAAGCAAATGAAAATGAAAATTATAAATTAAAAATCGAATTATTGAATAATAAATGGGGTCCAGTAACTGTCTCACATGCAAACCGAGTGAGGGAGTGTCAGACGCGGGGCCCACCCTCCCCCACCCTTTGAATTCGATGCAATTGCAAGTTTGAAATGTAGAATTTCATCTGATTCCAATTTCCCAGCACAGCTCGAATAGTGGCTTCAAATAAAAATGTTTCGTTGTAAAAAGCATAAATTATTTCAGTTTCTCTCTTCAAACTGCCTCCCCCACTCCACTCTCTCTCTAGATGTGAATTATGCTGGGTCCCTAGGACCTTTTCCCACCATTTAAGTGGTGGTTATAATTAAACCTTCAAGAAGCAGCAAAACAACTCATAATCCTCTCTCTCTCTCTCCTCTCTCCCGTAATCCCCGCCTTCGATATTTTTCGTTCTATATTTCTATACGTGTGTGTATATATATAGAGAGAGAGAGGAAGCGAGAGTGAGATAGAAATTTGCTTGTTGTTTGGGTCGTGACTATGGCGCGAGAAGTAGACGATTTGGGGTTCTGGCTGCCGGCGGAGTTCCTGACGGACGACGACCTCATCACCGACTTCAAAACTGACCGTTCGAAAGCGAGGAGATTCGATGACTTCTCGTATGGTTTGGCTAACTCGTACGGTTTCAACTCGGATCTGAGTTCGCCCACTGAGTTGGTGACTAGTCCCACGGAGACTGAAAGCGAGGACTACGACCTCGTCTCCGAGTTGACTCGGAAGATTTCCCAGTCTACTCTACGCAACTCCGATTTCTCCTCCCACTACACTCCGAAAGTATTGATAAATCATCTCTGTTTTATTTCCTTTCTGTTACTTCATTTAAAAAAAAACAAATCCGTCTATTCAAATGTGGCACTGTTTAATTTTGAATTTTTTTGAAATATAGGCATGGAAGCCGTCCGGCTCACCACAGTCAACTCTGTGCGGGTGTAAGCTCGGCCCGACCGGAAGCCCGAACTCTGGTTCCGGCGTTTGCTCACCTCCAAAAGCGGAGGACTACCTGCGGCGGAATTTCCTCTACGCGGCTGCAGAGGAAGTGGCGAGGATGCGCATGATTGAAGAAACGGCGGCGTTTTACTCGTCAAAGCTCTTTCCGCTGCATGTCAAACCTAGCCCTCAGGAAAGCCCCAAACCGTGCTCCGGTTTCTACCCTAATCAAGCCCGATCCGTAAACCACATCTCTTTTCAAATGTTTCAAGCTGCTAAGGTCCGTACATCTTCCTGGCCCCAATTTCTCCACAAAAAACCATATAAAGCGTTTCGTGCTGAACTTTTAATTTTTTACTGTTCTGATTTCGTTTTGTTAACATTTTCAACAGATGAAGCAGCAGCAGCAAATGATGAAGAGCGGATTTTACGGCTCTGAATTTCCGGAGTTTCAACTTCAGAAGGGAAGGAGAAACTGTGGCGATGGGAGAGCTCGAGGTTTGTCCACGTCGGCTTGGCCTGGTGTACAAGAATCCGGTTCTGGGAAACAGGCGGTATATCTCGGGGAACCGATGCCAAAGAAGGAACGAGCGGGAACCGGTGTTTTTCTGCCTAAAACATTTGGATCGATCCCTATCCCTGCTGAGAATCGCAAGAAATTAGGTTAGTTGCTGATTATGAGATTCTGTTTCGATTAATTTCCTATTTTTTTGCTTATTCTCTGTTTGTTTGATTCTTGGGTTATCGATCTGATGTGGATGGAATTTTTGGATATCAGGTTGTTCACCTGTTTATCTGCCAGAAAAAGTGGCCCATGCTTTGAATATTGATGTGGAATCCATTGACGCCCTTCAACGCAGCAAAGATTATGCAACTTCCAATTCTTTCTATGGTAAATATTCATATTTTTACTTCAATATTCTAGAGCCTTTCGTGTGAAATCTAATTTCTCTTTTTGATTAAATTCGCGCAGACGCTGCTGCTGTTTTGAAGCACAGAAACAATGCGAAGATGGCTCAACCGAGAAGGAATCTTGCAGCGCCGCCGGCCATGAACCAACAACTCGGTCTACCTCGAGAGTGGAGTTATTAGTGCTGGAAAGACTCCATCAACGTATGGAGATTTGGGGAAAAGTTATAAGAATTAGTATGGATAGGGTGATTATTAGTGGTGGTGGTTGATGGGAATGCAGTAGTTATAGGGGATGATGATGATGAAAAGGAAATAAGGTTTTAGAAATAAAGTGCAAGAATGGAATGGGAGGGTGATTCTGATTAGTAGTAGTATATGGTATATAGGAGAAGTTTTATTTGGGTAAGGCTTTTTCAGTAGGTGGTGGATATCATGCCGCCGGCGAAACTGGCGGTGGGTTTTAGTCGGTGATCTGGAGTCTGGTTTTGGTTGTTACTCCAGCTGTGTTTTTCTCTGTTCCTAGTTGAAATATGAATGATATGAAAGAATGTTTTATTTTTTGTAGCATTTAAACATGCACACTTGGTGGTGTTGAATGTTTTATTGTCTAGTTTCTATGTATATAAAGTAAAATTATTTTTAAGTGTTAGTTACTTCTAAATAAATGCCAGTTGTATATTTGTAGTTTCTATGGAGAAATTACGTGCTCTATCATAAAAAGATCAAAACTACAACATGAGGAAAGGTAAAAAATGGATCTCTCTCCAGAAGAACAACCAAACTAAAAGTAATACGAAAATGCCAGAACAAATGGCAAAATAAGCAAATGCTCAAACGACTCGATCGCACGCAAATCACCAGAACAACACACACACAAACACAAGATGAATACCCTGTCTATATCTATGAACATCCACCGACAACCTCCAACGCAACCACCTCCAAAGAAAAACAGAACACGACGGCCTCAGACAAGAGTTCCAAATAGACCCAAAGATAACCATTTTTTATATCATAGTCTAGATTTTTGGGTGTGGGGACACAATTAAGTTGTTTGACTGGTATTTGAAATCTCTATTCCATTTTTTATTTCATAGTCTAGATTTCTTGATCTAAGGAAAATTGTTATTTTAGAAATAATTGTTCAAACAAAAAAAAGTGTCCCAATTCTATTTTCGAACTTTAAATAGTTCAAAAAAATGGGATGGAGAATTTTCGTATGTACAGGAAAATCAATTTTTATACCCAATTCTATTTTCGAACTTTAAATAGCTTGAAATCAATTTCAAATCATATGTACAGGAAAATCAGACGCGGGATTTGAGAAACACAAACGCCTCCTAATTAGGATGTAAAACGAATCATTTTTATATTTCGATTAGATTAGATTAGTATTTAAATATGAAATATGATATTCAATTCGATATTCACAAATATTCAATTAGATTTTTAAAACATTTAATACATAAAAATATTGTAATGAAACTAATTAATAATTTAATCCATAAATAATACTCTCTGTATTGATATTTTTGTCTTTTTATTTTCGGTGTGGAGTTAAAGAAAGTTAGTGGAGGTGTGTTAAAGTGGGTGGAAAATGTACTAAAGTGATAAGGTTCACTGTTTAATTGATTGTTGTCTACAAATTATTTCCTTTTTTCGAATGAAGACAGAAATAGCGGATCAACCAAAAGAGAAAACTAAGACAAGAAAAATAGAACGGAAATAGTGTATATACATGTGTGTGATAATTAATTAAATAAGAAAATATTAGAATATGTATGATTTTAATACTCCCTCCGTCCCATTATTTATGTCCCATTGGGACTGGACACGATAATTAAGATACTTGAGGTAAAGGTATAAAGTTGTGGTGTAAAAGTATAAAGGGGTGGGTCAACTTGCTTAGATTGATTGTGGTCCACTCATTTATTTCCTTATTTGGTATGAGACATAAATAATGGGACAACAAAAAAAGGCAAGTGAGACATTAATAATGGGACGGAGTGAGTATTATTTTACCAATTTTTAAATATTATTTTACCGATTTTCTTAGTGGAGTCTAAACTGAATTGAATAATATTATCTAAAACTAATTGAATATTTGTATCCAATATCAAAATATTAGTATAAAATACTAATAAAAATTAATATTCAGTTCGATTCGAGTAATTGAATAACATAAACGAATTAAATATGAATTTAATATAATATTCGAATAATAAATAAATATGAATCCGAACACTCGAACAATGAAGTGAATATAAATCGAATACAATGATATTTGACTTGATTCGATTCGTCTAAATTTCCACCTCTAATATGTTCAATATCACGAATTTCAACAATAATGGGCCCCGAAGATTTTTCTCTGTTGGGCCAAGTTATTCAATCACTTAATGATCTGATTAAAATATCTCTAGCAGTACAGGCTGGCCCAGTTGTGATAAATTCAATGTAAAATTACAAAATTAAATTTAATAAATTAATAATAAGACATTTGGTTAGACCATTTAATCACCATTGCTCAAAGTTAATATAAGAAAAGGAAATATCTTCAAATAACTGTAACTTTGAAGACGACGAAATGACAGACACTGGCAAATAGCCCCACTGGACTATCCAACTTTCAATCGATACTTCCATTCTCATCCGATGACTTAGATTCCAACAAGATAAAGTTCTCCACTCATGAAAATGACACTATTATTCTTCTCAAGAATTAATTGGTAATTTTATTGGGATTACGAGTTACTCTTGTCGAATCTAAGTATTTCGTTAATTATGGAAATATCGATAACCTATTCTAGTATTTTTTATCTTACTACTCGTGACTAGGATTTAAGCGAAACTAAATTATTGAAATGTTTTCTATAATAGAAATTGTGGCTGGCAAGTAGAAATATGTTGCTTATTTATAACTAAAACCAGCTATTAATTCATAACTGATAAAACTAATTAACGGAAAATTATTAATTATAAAAAAGAAGAGCGAGGACACAAACCAGATGATATCGAAATAAATCGACACCAGCCATTTCCTCAACCAAAATTCAAGAGTCGTCCACCGCCCGCGCCGCCGCCGCCAGTGCTCGATACTTACCGGCGAAGAAGCCGGCTGCATGTCCGGCCACCGCCACTAGAAACACTCCAACGTTGAAAGACATAACGGCGAGCATGACAAAGTATGCCAGAGCCATGCGGACGGCATATACGGCGGCGTAGATGGCTGCTCCGGCGGCGGGGTGAATTCTCCGCGGCTTCAAAGTTGGCGCGAAGGAGAAAATCTCAGCAGCGAAGGCCAGCACGAATACGACGGCGAGAGCTAGTATGTACATGCCGAGGCCACCGGAGCCGGGCCAACCGGAGAAGAGAACCACCACATCCTTGCCCCAGAAGAAGCTCATTTGCATCATGACCATGTCGTGCATGTACATACCGCTTTGGTTGTTGTACGTCGGTGACGGCCCCGGCATCGGCATCGGCATCGACATGTTTCCATTATCACTCCCCATTTTTTCTTATAACTTCTAACAATTTTGTGTTAAACACAGGAGAGAATTTAGGATTATTGGTAGGGATTTGAAGAACGATGTCTTTTTAATTAAGTCTTTTTTTTTGTTATAATTATTTGGGTGTGAATATCAAGGGAGAAACCGTCGGATTGGCCAAAGCGAGGGTATATATATTGTGCATTGGAAAGGCGGACGACGACACTCAGAATATTAGTACTACCTTTTTATTTTTTAATAACGAGGATAATACGCAAACTCAGTCGACTGTGATCTAGTCTGCAAATAATATAGAAGAAGTTAACTACCTTAGGCTAAACATAGGTGATATTCACATATAGTAGTTTTAGTGAGTTTTGAGCATTACACATGGATGTAGTATATACCTCATAAAAATAAAATTTAATTAAATATTATTAATCTAAATTTATCGTAACTAAGATTGAACACTAAATCAATTTTAGATCAATCACTTACATGTTACCAACTAACTGAGAATGCTAACTACACTGCATGTTGTCGGTTCATGAAATTCAAAATTTAGTATTAATCTGTAAAGTGTAGACTTTCAAAACATTTGCATAAATACATGAAATTCCAGATTCAACTTGGCCATAGCGATGGAAGACAGAAAAGTAGTTTTTGAATGGAGAAGGAATTAGACGGCATTAATCATGAGCAAGTAATTGAATGATGAATTGTGAAGTTGTATTTATATAATTAAAGATACAATTGAGAAATGTATCCTTGATGAATTCAATATTTAGTAGTAGATTATGTATATCGTTACCTCCTTTTTTTTTTACTTTCCTATTCCTCAACGAATAAAACGTTTGTCAATTTTCCATCATACTTGATTAAGATGCTATCCAACTTCCAATTAATGTATTTATCTTTATATATTATATTTATCTCATGTTTTAATAAGGAAAAAATATTTATATTTGAATTCATGGTCATTTATATGTAAATAGTAAATACTCTTTGTGATGACTTTCAAAATATTAGTATAAATACATGATTCAGTTTATTAAAATATTACGTCGTTTACTACTTAATATTGAATGTCATTTTATTGATTCTTTTATACTTACGTTGTCGGAGTTTCCCACGTGTACCTATGACTATATTTATCAACAACCACCCCAAACACCTAACCATCTCAATATTTTATTAATTTTTTTCTCCTCCAAACACTCTAATTTCTTTCCAACTATATCATCTATACTTTTTATAGTTTATCCGTGACCACCCAACTAAAATATTATCTATTCATATTATTTTTTAAATTATCTATTTCAACATATTATTAATTTGAATAAAAAATAATAAATTAATTTTCGACTAACGGAAAACACGAAAAAAAAAACTCAATAACAATACAACTAATATTAATAAAACAAAGGCGAATCACAAATTGATGAAGAAAAAAAATTGAAACAACGAAAAACACACAACTACTAATACGAAGTAGGAAATTTATTCAGCTATCATCGCCGAATTTTTGCCATATATGCTCGATCAAGTCGTTTTGAAGCTCTTTATGCCCTTCTCTGTTCCGAAGTTGTGACTTAGTTCTCATATAACATGCTACGCTTGCAATCCTATTTGTAGAGTATCCAAAATAATTATTTTCTTCTCCATCTCCAATACATCGATTACTTTGATTTTGCAGATCATGTATAAATTTTGTGGAATCTTGGTAATTTCTATAAGTGCTTCTTTCGTCATCCACTATCATATTGTGTATGATGATGCAAACTCTCACTATTTTTTTCATATAATTCCGATTATTTCTTCTTTAAGATTATTGATTTCAATAACTAAATCTTTTGTAGAAGTAGGATTTTCTTCTAATTTTTTTTGTCTCATTCTATTATAAACTTCAGACATCATATAGGGGCCTTCTGGATTCTTAGGCTTCTCATATATCTTATCTTCCTCATATATATCATTCTGTGAAGTGCTAGGTGTATTTTCCACTAGATCTATTATTTTAGATCTTAATTCTGGATCTTTAACTAATTTTAATAATTCCATAATATTATCATGATTTAAAACATTTATATTTAAATTTTGAAATTGTGAAAGAATATTATAAAATTCTTTTCCTTCAATATCACTCTTTTGTTCATCATCTTTTCTGATACATGGTTGTCCTAATTGACAGGGCAAACATTCTGACTATGAGTTTGACATTATGGACTCATTTCCTAGTGCATCTAATTCTGTATTAGATTCTGTATCTGTACTAGTATCACTAGTATCTTCATATTCCGATTCCCGAATTTAATAATATTTTTGAAAGAATATCTTTCATATTTTCGTCTAAATTAAGATTATTAATTTTTCTTTTAGTCCAACAATTTCTAGCATAATGACCATATTTACCACATTTCCTACAGATTATTTTCTGCATCTTTTCCCATTTATTTTGGGCTCTATTATACTTCTTTTGCCTATTTTCTTCATATTTCTTTTTAGAAAATTTTCTCTTCTTATATCGAGGTTTATTATCTTTCCAACCTTTCTTATTTTTATTATTAGTAGAAGGGATTTTTTCAATTGCAAATTGATCACAAAAATGACCTAATTGTCTTTTTTCAACTAGATTTTGTCGTTTCATTTGCTGATTAAGTTTAATTTCATTACAAAGATTTAATCCTTCTTGTACACATGTTCCTATTAATTTTCCATATGAGTAATTTTCATAAGGTATATTATTATAATTTTGTCTTAATACTTTTTTAACTCTTTCGGCAAATAAACCTGGAAGACCATCTATAAACTTAGATTTCCAATGAGTGCTATTACATTCAGGAAGTTCCATGACTCTACTAAGAAAGGTGTCTTTATACCACCTAAAATCATCGAGTGTTTTACACCTAAGATTTTGTAATAGTGTCCTAATATTTTCACTATTTTCCGTATATCTTCCCGTAAAATGTTCTACAATATTAATAACCAAAGTGTATAAACCGCATCTTCTCTAGTAATATTATTTTCAACTTTTATTGTGTTAAGAATATTATCTCTATCCGTTTGAGATAAATAATTATCCCACCACCTTTTAGTTGGCCGGTAAATCCTCGCTATTATCATTTTAGCAATTTGCTTGTCCGTGTTTCCATTATTTTTACATATTGTACAATACATTAACATCCTATGGATTGTATTATGAATTTGTTGATTAACAAATCCATCAATATTCCACTCATATATATGATTGCCACTATAACTATTAGAGATAATATCATTTTGTTCTTCTATTAAAACATCTCGCGGAGTTGGTCTAGGATAATAATATTTACTTGTAGTTGGCTTATCTGCCCATTTTGAAATTTTATTAATCTCTTCCTGATAAACTTGTCTATGATTTGGATTATCAACTAATTTTTCTTTTAATCTTTTATCAAGCGTACTAATTTTTAAATTTTTAAACTTTTCTTCTAAAAATTCTTCAAATTCTTTCATAGGTTTTAATTTAAAACCTACTATTTCTGGCGGAGGTTGAATTGTAGGATTCGCTATTTGAACCTCTTTTTCTTTTTCAGGTTTTTCTATTATAACCTTATTAGTTATTATTTCTAATATATTTTTAACTCTATCTTGAAGAGTTATTAACTGTTCTCCTAAAATATTAAAATAAAGACTTAAATAATTATTTTGCTCTATTAAAATATTTATTTCTTTACAAGTTATTGGAAGTGTATTATCTTCTAATAATTTTGCAAAAGCTAAGAAATTATGAATTTTTCCATTCTTTTCTATTTGAAAAGATTGTTGTGGTGGATATACTTGACTAAGTACTTCACCATTTTTTAATTTATAATTTCTTTCTAAAATTGAGATATATTGTTCTACATATGTGGATACAAACCATGGAACAAAAAAGATAATTTTATTTTCTTTTTTACAGAATTTATAAAATTCTTCTTGTATATTTATTATTTCTTTAGGACTAAAATTTTCAAAAAACCATTTTTTAAACGGTTCCCATCTGGGAGTATTGAATTCTCGCTTTTATTATTTGTCTTTCCCGGGATCCGGGATTAAAATCTATTTTTTCTTCTAAATTCATTATATATGAAAATTCATTTCTGATTCGGTTATTTCCTCATCTTTAATACAATTTGTATTTCTTAATCCTTTAACAATATTGTTCTTATCTATTATTATTTTTTCTATTTTATTTTCATCAATAGATTCATTGAATCTTTCACCTATTTGAGACGTAGAGGCTCAATGTGGAATACTCAATTGCTCTAGTTTATAATCTAGAGGCGATATGTATGAATGACTAGAATAACTAGACCTATGTCTACTTAAAGACTGTCTATTTGGACTTTTATTGTCCTCGAACTCTAAAGTTACTTCTCCTTCTGGAGTTTGTATTACCTTTATTAAATTATTTGTTGCTTGAGGTTGTGAATCTACGGCCCTTTTCTATTGTCCAATTTAATGGAAAATCTATTTCTTCCCATTTAATTCTTCTTCTAGTTGTAACATTAGATTTACTAAAATTACTTTCTATAAGAATTGTTTCATTTAAAGGTTTATTTACCTTTTTACATTGTGGATTTAATGTAAATAACGGTTTATAATAAACTCTGTAACATATAGCTATTACTTCTGAACCTGGTTTATAATTATAACCATGAGTTTTAACATTTAATGTTAAAGCATCTAAGATATTATTATCGGTTAATGATAATTGTAAATTTGGATAAACATCAAAATATACTTGGACCGTTTGCCACACTTGTTTGTATTATACCCATTAAAGATTGTTTCCAATTTAAATTTCTTCCATCTCTTAAAGCCGCTATGAAGCTTTTACGGAAGTCCTTCTAATGTTAAAGGCTTAAAAGCAATTTGTACAAGCCCTATATGTAAAAATTTATGCGTATTCCTATAAGATAGTATATCACCTGTCTTCTAACAATTTAATCGTCATTTCATTTCCATTTAGAGGAATTGTTTCTTCGATAGTTTTAACTACTTGTTTTAAACCTATTTTTTCAAAAGTACCTAGTTTATATATAACACTAGGTTCAATTTTAGGAATTGTCCATTTATTTAGTGATTCAAGATTTTGAGGTAAATCATATTCTTCTTTTGTACTGTTTTTAACAGTACCAGATTTTCTTATTATATTCATAAAAAACAACTAAGTATGATAAATCACACCATAAAATTCATACAGCCTATCCCCCCTGGCTCTGATACCAACAAGAGCAGGATCGGTGCATACCCTTACAGTCCACACAACCAATAGAGAGGATGTGACAATGTTAACACATATTACATGGTATGAGGTCCGTCAACAATACCAAAGCTTTAGACCAAACAACTGCTCAACACAACAGTGCTAAGCCCCACACCGACATGACCATTTCAACGGCTTGCGGACACGGGGGCGAAACGAGCAATGTAAAATGGTCTTATAAGCCTTAGATCGGCCGAAACTCATAACCAAAACCTCTTTGGTGTTTAAGACTCGTAAAAATAAACACTTATCCTATCTTATTTGCACATAGCCTTGAAGGAATAATTTGTATGAACTTAGATATGATTTATCATACTTAATGATTTAGCCTATTAGGCTAATCATAATTATCTAATAATTTAATTACTAAAACAAAGAAAAAGGAAAGTAATTTAACTATTAAAATAAAGAAAGGAAAGAAAACTTACAATAAATGTAGACCACCAATATTAAGCAACACTTTTATTATGATGGAATATTTTTACAAGAGAGAGAGTGAATGATCGAGAGAAGAGAGAGAGAAAGGCTTCTCCCAAAACTTGTTACAAATGAGAAACAAACTCCCTTTTATAGACAAGTAAAGGGAGAAAAAACAAAATATAAACATTGCATCTATTTACATAGTCAAAAGGCTATATAATAGCCTACTAGGTCTATTATTTTTTCGTATTACGATCAGAACAAATTTATCGTAATACAGCTGTCCATTTCAGCTATCTTCTACTCCTTTTCTTCAAATACCATTAGATCTTTGGTTGATGACGAGGATGATGCTCCTTTGTTGTTGAATTTCTCCGTAATCATTTCGGTCATTGAATCAAAAATATCAGCAATTGATGGCTCCTCATTTGGATCTTGTGCATCTTGTAACTCCATTGAGGCATCGGATTTTTGAGACAGTGTCTCTTCTTTAAAGGATAATAAATCCTTTTTCATTTCCTCAAAATAAGCTGCTAATAATTTTTCTTGAGACATAGTCTCAGATTTCAATTTCAACCTTCTTGAAATTTGCTCAAAAGCAGAAGGAATTTCCTTCCTTTGTTGGAGCTTCTTTTGCTCACTATAAATTTTTATTTTTAAATCAATATCATTTATCGTATTAGATCCAAACAAAAATTTAGTTTCAGGATCTATTTTCATCATTTTATCCCAAAATTTTGAATAAAAAATTCTTTTTAGACAAGGGATTTTTTCTTGGGTATAACCCACTTGTGGACTCCATCTAATAATCCATGGAATTGAAAATTCAATAAAAAAGTAGAAGGCAAATATTCCTTCGATCAAGATTTCGACTTTTGAATTTCATGTACCTTGGGAGAAATTTCTACCCATTGATCAAATCCGTGTTTAAATGGTTCGAGCAAAATTGATACATTTGTTCCATAAGTTTGCCACCATTTACAAAACCAAATTGGTATTTCGAGTTATAAACTTCAGAACATACCTTGATAAACCAAGAATGTTTCCTATTAGGATTTTGGTATAAAAATGTTTTGCAAAAGGCATCTTGATAATCCCAAAAATTATATTTCAAGGGAATCTTATTTGATGGTGAATATAAATCCTTTTGCTTTGATGGAGAAATTCCCCATTCTTCAATAGATATAATCTTTTTAATAATAATTTTTGAGAAGTTATGAACCTCTCGAAACCTCCTTTGGAGGAAAATGCTTTGGATTTCACATCCATTTTCTCGCTAAAATTCCTTCATAAAATTCTACGAACTTATAAGTTCGTGTAGCATATAATGCTTTATCAAAATATCTTTCCATAAGATACCGGGGATCATTTTCCCATTTTAAATCTTTCTTTTCCAATAACGGAATATTTTCTGTTTTCTCATTAGTGATATAATCACTATTTTCTTCCTTACTCACAATTGTTAAGTAAGAAGGAATATCATCCTCGAGTAAGAAGAAGGATTATTACCTTCTAATTTTCTCTTATATTCCAAAAATTCTTGGAATTCTTTATTGCTTCGATAAATCTTCGGCTATTAGCTTTTTCTTTCCATCTTGCGAGCCGAATTTACTGGCGATTTCGCCTCGACCCCTTCCTCTATAAGAGGAGAGTCCTCTACCACGTTGGTACATTCCCCGCAAAATTATTCATTGAATATATTCTCTGGTTAAAAAATCAGGAAGACTATTAGTTTCTCCTTTCTTATAAACAATTTCAAAATCAAATGGGGCTAAATGAGCCTGCCATCTTGCAAACATTTGTTTTGAAACATCATGTTTAAAGTCTTTATTAAACATAAATCTTGCAGATTTACAATCAGTTTTTATAATAAATTTCTGATTATATAAATCATCTTGGAATTTTAAAACACATTTAACAATAGCGAGAATTTCTCTTGCAACCGTAGAATAATTCTTTTGTGAATTATTCCATTTTCCTCGAATAAAACCTAACAAGATATTCCCGTTTATTATGAGGATTAATTTGTTTAAGAATACCCCCATATCCTATATCTGATGCATCTGTTTCAACAATTTTTTCCCAATTAGGATTACTCAACATTAAGCAAGGAAGAGATTTAACTCTTTCTTTTATTTTCTTGACAGATTCAGTATGCTTTTCAGTCCATTGCTTAGGATTTTTCTTAAGCCTATCATATAAAATAGTTGTATCTTTAGCTAAATCCTTAATATAAGGAGATATATAATTTAGACTACCTAAAAATCTTTGAAGTTGAGTTTTATCAAGGATTTCATCAGGAAATTTTTCTGCAAAATCAATACTTCTATTAATAGGAATAATATTTCCTTTTTCAATATTATGGCCTAAAAATCTAACATTTGTTTGAAATAAATTCATTTTGGGTTTAGATATAACTAACCCATTTTGTATAATAATATTCTTAAACATATTTAAATGCTTAAAATGCATTTCAATATTTTTTGAGAAAACTAAGATATCATCAATATAAACAATAATAAACTCTCTATAAGGAGTAAAAATATCATTCATGATTTTTTGAAATTCAGAAGGAGCATTTTTCAATCCAAATGGCATTACATTCCATTCAAACTGTCCTATTGGAACATTAAAGGCGGTTTTATACCGTCGAGACTTATCAATCTGAATTTGCCAATATCCTGACTTTAAATCAAATTTTGAAAATATAATAGAATCATATAATCTATCCAATAAATCTTTTTTATTAGGAATAGGATATCTAATCCATTTTAAAACCTTATTCAGAGGCTTATAATTTATAACTAATCTAGGTGCCCCTCTTTCTTGCTCACTATGTTTATTAACATAGAAAGCAGTACATGACCAGGGTGATTTTGAAGGATTTATTAATCCCTTTTGCAATAATGATTCAATTTCTTTTTTACACAACTCTAAATATTCAGAATTCATTTGACACGGCCTAGCCTTTGTTGGAATTTTTGATTCATCAAAATTTTCTTCATAAGGGAGTGAAACTATATGTTTTTTCCTATCCCAAAATGCATTAGGATGATCATTACAAATTTCTATTGAAAATTAATTTTTAACCGACTCAATTTTATCCTTTAATTTAGGATTTTGAAGTTTTTCTTCAATAGTAAGAAAATTTAATTCTTGTTTAAGAAAATATAATTGATTTTCTTTTTGAGAAATATTATCATAAATTTCATGTAAAACCTTTGTGAAAGGTTCGGTAACAAATTTTAAGAAAATATCATTTCCTTGGAATGTACCTATAATTCCTTCTTTATCAACTCTTTTAAAAGGATAAATTTTTGTAATAAATGGTGTTCCAAGTATAACTTGATTAGCAATATCCTTAGCAAGCAAAAAACTTGTTTGTATGCATTTTTTATTAATACATACATTTGCTATTGGCAATTTATAATTTATATTTAATCTACTACCCCCGCATGAGATAATTTTTGGGTAGTTTTTTCAAAATACCTAGTAGGGATAAGACCTTCTTGTATAACATTCATATCTGCTCCACTATCAACTAAAGCAATAAATTCTTTCGAATAATAATTATCAATTAAAAGGGTAATTTTTGTATACCATTTTTGTGATATAACCATTTCTAATGTAGAAAGAAAATTGCCTTTTAAATTGTCTTCAAATTCTTGTGTTTGAGGTTTAATTTTGTCAGTCACATTTTCTAATTTAGAGACTCTATAATCTAAATTTTTATTTTCTTTTCTTAATAATTTTATTTCTTCTTTAAGATTATTGATTTCAATAACTAAATCTTTTGTAGAAGTAGGATTTTCTTCTAATTTTTTCTCGTCTCATTCGATTATAAACTTCAGACATCATATAGGGGCCTTCTGGATTCTTAGGCTTCTCATATATCTTATCTTCCTCATATATATCATTCTGTGAAGTGCTAGGTGTATTTTCCACTAGATCTATTATTTTAGATCTTAATTCGGATCTTTAACTAATTTTAATAATTCCATAATATTATCATGATTTAAAACATTTATATTTAAATTTTGAAATTGTGAAAGAATATTATAAAATTCTTTTCCTTCAATATCACTCTTTTGTTCATCATCTTTTCGATACATGGTTGTCCTAATTGACAGGGGCAAACATTCCGACTACGAGTTTGACATTATGGACTCATTTCCTAGTGCATCTAATTCGTATTAGATTACGTATCCGTACTAGTATCACTAGTATCTTCATATTCCGATTCCGAATTTAATAATATTTTTGAAAGAATATCTTTCATATTTTCGTCTAAATTAAGATTATTAATTTTTCTTTTAGTCCAACAATTTCTAGCATAATGACCATATTTACCACATTTCCTACGGATTATTTTCTCGCATCTTTTCCCATTTATTTTGGGCTCTATTATACTTCTTTTGCCTATTTTCTTCATATTTCTTTTTAGAAAATTTTCTCTTCTTATATCGAGGTTTATTATCTTTCCAACCTTTCTTATTTTTATTATTAGTAGAAGGGATTTTTTCAATTGCAAATTGATCACAAAAATGACCTAATTGTCTTTTTTCAACTAGATTTTGTCGTTTCATTTGCTTGATTAAGTTTAATTTCATTACAAAGATTTAATCCTTCTTGTACACATGTTCCTATTAATTTTCCATATGAGTAATTTTCATAAGGTATATTATTATAATTTTGTCTTAATACTTTTTTAACTCTTTCGGCAAATAAACCTCGGAAGACCATCTATGAACTTAGATTTCCAATGAGTGCTATTACATTCGGGAAGTTCCATGACTCTACTAAGAAAGGTGTCTTTATACCACCTAAAATCATCGGTGTTTTACACCTAAGATTTTGTAATAGTGTCCTAATATTTTCACTATTTTCTCGTATATCTTCCCGTAAAATGTTCTACAATATTAATAACCAAAGTGTATAAACTGCATCTTCTCTAGTAATATTATTTTCAACTTTTATTGTGTTAAGAATATTATCTCTATCTCGTTTGAGATAAATAATTATCCCACCAACTTTTTTAGTTGGCCAAGAAATCCTCGCTATTATCATTTTAGCAATTTGCTTGTCCGTGTTTCCATTATTTTTACATATTGTACAATACATTAACATCCTATGGATTGTATTATGAATTTGTTGATTAACAAATCCATCAATATTCCACTCATATATATGATTGCCACTATAACTATTAGATATAATATCATTTTGTTCTTCTATTAAAACATCTCTAGGAGTTGGTCTAGGATAATAATATTTACTTGTAGTTGGCTTATCTCGCCCATTTTGAAATTTTATTAATCTCTTCCCGATAAACTTGTCTATGATTTGGATTATCAACTAATTTTTCTTTTAATCTTTTATCAAGCGTACTAATTTTTAAATTTTTAAACTTTTCTTCTAAAAATTCTTCAAATTCTTTCATAGGTTTTAATTTAAAACCTACTATTTCTGCGGAGGTTGAATTGTAGGATTCGCTATTTGAACCTCTTTTTCTTTTTCGGGTTTTTCTATTATAAACTTATTAGTTATTATTTCTAATATATTTTTAACTCTATCTTGAAGAGTTATTAAGCTGTTCTCCTAAAATATTAAAATAAAGACTTAAATAATTATTTTGCTCTATTAAAATATTTATTTCTTTACAAGTTATTGGAAGTGTATTATCTTCTAATAATTTTGCAAAAGCTAAGAAATTATGAATTTTTCCATTCTTTTCTATTTGAAAAGATTGTTGTGGTGGATATACTTGACTAAGTACTTCACCATTTTTTAATTTATAATTTCTTTCTAAAATTGAGATATATTGTTCTACATATGTGGATACAAACCATGGAACAAAAAAGATAATTTTATTTTCTTTTTTACAGAATTTATAAAATTCTTCTTGTATATTTATTATTTCTTTAGGACTAAAATTTTCAAAAAACCATTTTTTAAACGGTTCCCATCCGGGAGTATTGAATTCTCGCTTTTATTATTTGTCTTTCCCGGGATCCAGGGATTAAAATCTATTTTTTCTTCTAAATTCATTATATATGAAAATTCATTTCTGATTCGGTTATTTCCTCATCTTTAATACAATTTGTATTTCTTAATCCTTTAATAATATTGTTCTTATCTATTATTATTTTTTATATTTTATTTTCATCAATAGATTCATTGAATCTTTCACCTATTTGAGACGTAGAGGCTCTATGTGGAATACTCAATTGCTCTAGTTTATAATCTAGAGGCGATATGTATGAATGACTAGAATAACTAGACCTATGTCTACTTAAAGACTGTCTAGTTGGACTTTTATTGTCCTCGAACTCTAAAGTTACTTCTCCTTCTGAAGTTTGTATTACCTTTATTAAATTATTTGTTGCTTGAGGTTGTGAATCTACAGTCTTTTTCTATTGTCCAATTTAATGGAAAATCTATTTCTTCCCATTTAATTCTTCTTCTAGTTGTAACATTAGATTTACTAAAATTAGTTTCTATAAGAATTGTTTCATTTAAAGGTTTATTTACCTTTTTACATTGTGGATTAAATGTAAATAACGGTTTATAATAAACTCTGTAACATATAGCTATTACTTTTGAACCTGGTTTATAATTATAACCATGAGTTTTAACATTTAATGTTAAAGCATCTAAAATATTATTATCAGTTAATGATAATTGTAAATTTGGATAAACATCAAAATATATTGGACCGTTTGCCACACTTGTTTGTATTATACCCATTAAAAATTGTTTCCAATTTAAATTTCTTCCATCTCTTAAAGCCGCTATGAAGCTTTCCGGAAGTCCTTCTAATGTTAAAGGCTTAAAAGCAATTTGTACAAGCCCTATATGTAAAAATTTATGCGTATTCCTATAAGATAGTATATCACCGTTTCTTCTAACAATTTAATCGTCATTTCATTTCCATTTAGAGGAATTGTTTCTTCGTAGTTTTAACTACTTGTTTTAAACCTATTTTTTCAAAAGTACCTAGTTTATATATAACACTAGGTTCAATTTTAGGAATTGTCCATTTATTTAGTGATTCAAGATTTTGAGGTAAATCATATTCTTCTTTTGTACTGTTTTTAACAAGCACTGCATTTTCTTATTATATTCATAAAAAACAACTAAGTATGATAAATCACACCATAAAATTCATACAGCCTATCCCCCCTGGCTCTGATACCAATCACACCATAAAATTCATACAGCCTATCCCCCCTGGCCCTGATACCAACAAGAGCAGGATCGGTGCATACCCTTACAGTCCACACGGCCCAATAGAGAGGATGTGACAATGTTAACACATATTACATGGTATGAGGTCCGTCAACAATACCAAAGCTTTAGACCAAACAACTGCTCAACACAACGCAGCTAAGCCCCACACCGCATACGCCATTTCAACGGCTTGCGGACACAGGGGCGAAACGAGCAATGTAAAATGGTCTTATAAGCCTTAGATCGGCCAGAAACTCATAACCAAAACCTCTTTGGTGTTTAAGACTGTAAAAATAAACACTTATCCTATCTTATTTGCACATAGCCTTGAAGGAATAATTTGTATGAACTTAGATATGATTTATCATACTTAATGATTTAGCCTATTAGGCTAATCATAATTATCTAATAATTTAATTACTAAAACAAAGAAAAAGGAAAGTAATCTAACTATTAAAATAAAGAAAGGAAAGAAAACTTACAATAAATGTAGACCACCAATATTAAGCAACACTTTTATTATGATGGAATATTTTTACAAGAGAGAGAGTGAATGATCGAGAGAAGAGAGAGAGAAAGGCTTCTCCCAAAACTTGTTACAAATGAGAAACAAACTCCCTTTTATAGACAAGTAAAGGGAGAAAAAACAAAATATAAACATTACATCTATTTACATAGTCAAAAGGCTATATAATAGCCTACTAGGTCTATTATTTTTTCGTATTACGATCGTAACAAATTTATCGTAATACAGCTGTCCATTTCAGCTATCTTCTACTCCTTTTCTTCAAATACCATTAGATCTTTGGTTGATGACAAGGATGATGCTCCTTTGTTGTTGAATTTCTCCGTAATCATTTCGGTCATTTGTATAATAATATTCTTAAACATATTTAAATGCTTAAAATGCATTTCAATATTTTTTGAGAAAACTAAGATATCATCAATATAAACAATAATAAACTCACTATAAGGAGTAAAAATATCATTCATGATTTTTTGAAATTCGAAGGAGCATTTTTCAATCCAAATGGCATTACATTCCATTCAAACTGTCCTATTGGAACATTAAAGGCGGTTTTATACCGTCGACTTATCAATCCGAATTTGCCAATATCCCGACTTTAAATCAAATTTTGAAAATATAATAGAATCATATAATCTATCCAATAAATCTTTTTTATTAGGAATAGGATATCTAATCCATTTTAAAACCTTATTCAGAGGCTTATAATTTATAACTAATCTAGGTGCCCCTCTTTCTTGCTCACTATGTTTATTAACATAGAAAGCGATACATGACCAGGGGTGATTTTGAAGGATTTATTAATCCCTTTTGCAATAATGATTCAATTTCTTTTTTACACAACTCTAAATATTCAGAATTCATTTGACACGGCCTAGCCTTTGTTGGAATTTTTGATTCATCAAAATTTTCTTCATAAGGGAGTGAAACTATATGTTTTTTCCTATCCCAAAATGCATTAGGATGATCATTACAAATTTCTATTGAAAATTGATTTTTAACCGACTCAATTTTATCCTTTAATTTAGGATTTTGAAGTTTTTCTTCAATAGTAAGAAAATTTAATTCTTGTTTAAGAAACTATAATTGATTTTCTTTTTGAGAAATATTATCATAAATTTCATGTAAAACCTTTGTGAAAGGTTCGGTAACAAATTTTAAGAAAATATCATTTCCTTGGAATGTACCTATAATTCCTTCTTTATCAACTCTTTTAAAAGGATAAATTTTTGTAATAAATGGTGTTCCAAATATAACTTGATTAGCAATATCCTTAGCAAGCAAAAAACTTGTTTGTATGCATTTTTTATTAATACATACATTTGCTATTGGCAATTTATAATTTATATTTAATCTACTACCCCCGCATGAGATAATTTTTGGGTAGTTTTTTCAAAATACCTAGTAGGGATAAGACCTTCTTGTATAACATTCATATCTCGCTCCACTATCAACTAAAGCAATAAATTCTTTCGAATAATAATTATCAATTAAAAGGGTAATTTTTGTATACCATTTTTGTGATATAACCATTTCTAATGTAGAAAGAAAATTGCCTTTTAAATTGTCTTCAAATTCTTGTGTTTGAGGTTTAATTTTGTCAGTCACATTTTCTAATTTAGAGACTCTATAATCTAAATTTTTATTTTATTTTCTTAATAATTTTATTTCTTCTTTAAGATTATTGATTTCAATAACTAAATCTTTTGTAGAAGTAGGATTTTCTTCTAATTTTTTCTCGTCTCATTCGATTATAAACTTCGGACATCATATAGGGGCCTTCCGGATTCTTAGGCTTCTCATATATCTTATCTTCCTCATATATATCATTCGTGAAGTGCTAGGTGTATTTTCCACTAGATCTATTATTTTAGATCTTAATTCGGATCTTTAACTAATTTTAATAATTCCATAATATTATCATGATTTAAAACATTTATATTTAAATTTTGAAATTGTGAAAGAATATTATAAAATTCTTTTCCTTCAATATCACTCTTTTGTTCATCATCTTTTCTGATACATGGTTGTCCTAATTGACAGGGCAAACATTCTGACTCTGAGTTTGACATTATGGACTCATTTCCTAGTGCATCTAATTCTGTATTAGATTCTGTATCTGTACTAGTATCACTAGTATCTTCATATTCCGATTCTGAATTTAATAATATTTTTGAAAGAATATCTTTCATATTTTCGTCTAAATTAAGATTATTAATTTTTCTTTTAGTCCAACAATTTCTAGCATAATGACCATATTTACCACATTTCCTACGATTATTTTCTGCATCTTTTCCCATTTATTTTGGGCTCTATTATACTTCTTTTGCCTATTTTCTTCATATTTCTTTTTAGAAAATTTTCTCTTCTTATATCGAGGTTTATTATCTTTCCAACCTTTCTTATTTTTATTATTAGTAGAAGGGATTTTTTCAATTGCAAATTGATCACAAAAATGACCTAATTGTCTTTTTTCAACTAGATTTTGTCGTTTCATTTGCTGATTAAGTTTAATTTCATTACAAAGATTTAATCCTTCTTGTACACATGTTCCTATTAATTTTCCATATGAGTAATTTTCATAAGGTATATTATTATAATTTTGTCTTAATACTTTTTTAACTCTTTCGGCAAATAAACCTGGAAGACCATCTATAAACTTAGATTTCCAATGAGTGCTATTACATTCAGGAAGTTCCATGACTCTACTAAGAAAGGTGTCTTTATACCACCTAAAATCTGTCAGTGTTTTACACCTAAGATTTTGTAATAGTGTCCTAATATTTTCACTATTTTCTGTATATCTTCCCGTAAAATGTTCTACAATATTAATAACCAGTGTATAAACTGCATCTTCTCTAGTAATATTATTTTCAACTTTTATTGTGTTAAGAATATTATCTCTATCTGTTTGAGATAAATAATTATCCCACCAGCCTTTTAGTTGGCCAGTAAATCCTGCTATTATCATTTTAGCAATTTGCTTGTCCGTGTTTCCATTATTTTTACATATTGTACAATACATTAACATCCTATGGATTGTATTATGAATTTGTTGATTAACAAATCCATCAATATTCCACTCATATATATGATTGCCACTATAACTATTAAATATAATATCATTTTGTTCTTCTATTAAAACATCTGCCGGAGTTGGTCTAGGATAATAATATTTACTTGTAGTTGGCTTATCTGCCCATTTTGAAATTTTATTAATCTCTTCCTGATAAACTTGTCTATGATTTGGATTATCAACTAATTTTTCTTTTAATCTTTTATCAAGCGTACTAATTTTTAAATTTTTAAACTTTTCTTCTAAAAATTCTTCAAATTCTTTCATAGGTTTTAATTTAAAACCTACTATTTCTGGCGGAGGTTGAATTGTAGGATTCGCTATTTGAACCTCTTTTTCTTTTTCAGGTTTTTCTATTATAAACTTATTAGTTATTATTTCTAATATATTTTTAACTCTATCTTGAAGAGTTATTAACTGTTCTCCTAAAATATTAAAATAAAGACTTAAATAATTATTTTGCTCTATTAAAATATTTATTTCTTTACAAGTTATTGGAAGTGTATTATCTTCTAATAATTTTGCAAAAGCTAAGAAATTATGAATTTTTCCATTCTTTTCTATTTGAAAAGATTGTTGTGGTGGATATACTTGACTAAGTACTTCACCATTTTTTAATTTATAATTTCTTTCTAAAATTGAGATATATTGTTCTACATATGTGGATACAAACCATGGAACAAAAAAGATAATTTTATTTTCTTTTTTACAGAATTTATAAAATTCTTCTTGTATATTTATTATTTCTTTAGGACTAAAATTTTCAAAAAACCATTTTTTAAACGGTTCCCATCCGGGAGTATTGAATTCTCGCTTTTATTATTTGTCTTTCCCGGGATCCAGGGATTAAAATCTATTTTTTCTTCTAAATTCATTATATATGAAAATTCATTTCTGATTCGGTTATTTCCTCATCTTTAATACAATTTGTATTTCTTAATCCTTTAACAATATTGTTCTTATCTATTATTATTTTTTCTATTTTATTTTCATCAATAGATTCATTGAATCTTTCACCTATTTGAGACGTAGAGGCTCTATGTGGAATACTCAATTGCTCTAGTTTATAATCTAGAGGCGATATGTATGAATGACTAGAATAACTAGACCTATGTCTACTTAAAGACTGTCTATTTGGACTTTTATTGTCCTCGAACTCTAAAGTTACTTCTCCTTCTGGAGTTTGTATTACCTTTATTAAATTATTTGTTGCTTGAGGTTGTGAATCTACGGCCTTTTCTATTGTCCAATTTAATGGAAAATCTATTTCTTCCCATTTAATTCTTCTTCTAGTTGTAACATTAGATTTACTAAAATTACTTTCTATAAGAATTGTTTCATTTAAAGGTTTATTTACCTTTTTACATTGTGGATTTAATGTAAATAACGGTTTATAATAAACTCGTAACATATAGCTATTACTTCGAACCTCGGTTTATAATTATAACCATGAGTTTTAACATTTAATGTTAAAGCATCTAAGATATTATTATCGGTTAATGATAATTGTAAATTTGGATAAACATCAAAATATACTTGGACCGTTTGCCACACTTGTTTGTATTATACCCATTAAAGATTGTTTCCAATTTAAATTTCTTCCATCTCTTAAAGCTGCTATGAAGCTTTTACGGAAGTCCTTCTAATGTTAAAGGCTTAAAAGCAATTTGTACAAGCCCTATATGTAAAAATTTATGCGTATTCCTATAAGATAGTATATCACTGTCTTCTAACAATTTAATCGTCATTTCATTTTCATTTAGAGGAATTGTTTCTTCAGTAGTTTTAACTACTTGTTTTAAACCTATTTTTTCAAAAGTACCTAGTTTATATATAACACTAGGTTCAATTTTAGGAATTGTCCATTTATTTAGTGATTCAAGATTTTGAGGTAAATCATATTCTTCTTTGTATCTTGTTTTTAACAAGCACTGCATTTTCTTATTATATTCATAAAAAACAACTAAGTATGATAAATCACACCATAAAATTCATACAGCCTATCCCCCTGGCTCTGATACCAATCACACCATAAAATTCATACAGCCTATCCCCCCTGGCCCTGATACCAACAAGAGCAGGATCGGTGCATACCCTTACAGTCCACACAGCCAATAGAGAGGATGTGACAATGTTAACACATATTACATGGTATGAGGTCCGTCAACAATACCAAAGCTTTAGACCAAACAACCGCTCAACACAACGAGTGCTAAGCCCCACACCGCATGACCATTTCAACGGCTTGCGGACACGGGGCGAAACGAGCAATGTAAAATGGTCTTATAAGCCTTAGATCGGCCAGAAACTCATAACCAAAACCTCTTTGGTGTTTAAGACTGTAAAAATAAACACTTATCCTATCTTATTTGCACATAGCCTTGAAGGAATAATTTGTATGAACTTAGATATGATTTATCATACTTAATGATTTAGCCTATTAGGCTAATCATAATTATCTAATAATTTAATTACTAAAACAAAGAAAAAGGAAAGTAATCTAACTATTAAAATAAAGAAAGGAAAGAAAACTTACAATAAATGTAGACCACCAATATTAAGCAACACTTTTATTATGATGGAATATTTTTACAAGAGAGAGAGTGAATGATCGAGAGAAGAGAGAGAGAAAGGCTTCTCCCAAAACTTGTTACAAATGAGAAACAAACTCCCTTTTATAGACAAGTAAAGGGAGAAAAAACAAAATATAAACATTACATCTATTTACATAGTCAAAAGGCTATATAATAGCCTACTAGGTCTATTATTTTTTCGTATTACGATCAGAACAAATTTATCGTAATACAAATTGTCCATTTCACCTATCTTCTACTCCTTTTCTTCAAATACCATTAGATCTTTGGTTGATGACAAGGATGATGCTCCTTTGTTGTTGAATTTCTCCGTAATCATTTCGGTCATTTGTATAATAATATTCTTAAACATATTTAAATGCTTAAAATGCATTTCAATATTTTTTGAGAAAACTAAGATATCATCAATATAAACAATAATAAACTCACTATAAGGAGTAAAAATATCATTCATGATTTTTTGAAATTCGAAGGAGCATTTTTCAATCCAAATGGCATTACATTCCATTCAAACTGTCCTATTGGAACATTAAAGGCGGTTTTATACCGTCGACTTATCAATCCGAATTTGCCAATATCCCGACTTTAAATCAAATTTTGAAAATATAATAGAATCATATAATCTATCCAATAAATCTTTTTTATTAGGAATAGGATATCTAATCCATTTTAAAACCTTATTCAGAGGCTTATAATTTATAACTAATCTAGGTGCCCCTCTTTCTTGCTCACTATGTTTATTAACATAGAAAGCGATACATGACCGGGGTGATTTTGAAGGATTTATTAATCCCTTTTGCAATAATGATTCAATTTCTTTTTTACACAACTCTAAATATTCGAATTCATTTGACACGGCCTAGCCTTTGTTGGAATTTTTGATTCATCAAAATTTTCTTCATAAGGGAGTGAAACTATATGTTTTTTCCTATCCCAAAATGCATTAGGATGATCATTACAAATTTCTATTGAAAATTGATTTTTAACCGACTCAATTTTATCCTTTAATTTAGGATTTTGAAGTTTTTCTTCAATAGTAAGAAAATTTAATTCTTGTTTAAGAAACTATAATTGATTTTCTTTTTGAGAAATATTATCATAAATTTCATGTAAAACCTTTGTGAAAGGTTCGGTAACAAATTTTAAGAAAATATCATTTCCTTGGAATGTACCTATAATTCCTTCTTTATCAACTCTTTTAAAAGGATAAATTTTTGTAATAAATGGTGTTCCAAATATAACTTGATTAGCAATATCCTTAGCAAGCAAAAAACTTGTTTGGGTATGCATTTTTTATTAATACATACATTTGCTATTGGCAATTTATAATTTATATTTAATCTACTACCCCCTGCATGAGATAATTTTTGGGTAGTTTTTTCAAAATACCTAGTAGGGATAAGACCTTCTTGTATAACATTCATATCTCGCTCCACTATCAACTAAAGCAATAAATTCTTTCGAATAATAATTATCAATTAAAAGGGTAATTTTTGTATACCATTTTTGTGATATAACCATTTCTAATGTAGAAAGAAAATTGCCTTTTAAATTGTCTTCAAATTCTTGTGTTTGAGGTTTAATTTTGTCAGTCACATTTTCTAATTTAGAGACTCTATAATCTAAATTTTTATTTTCTTTTCTTAATAATTTTATTTCTTCTTTAAGATTATTGATTTCAATAACTAAATCTTTTGTAGAAGTAGGATTTTCTTCTAATTTTTTCTCGTCTCATTCGATTATAAACTTCAGACATCATATAGGGGCCTTCTGGATTCTTAGGCTTCTCATATATCTTATCTTCCTCATATATATCATTCTGTGAAGTGCTAGGTGTATTTTCCACTAGATCTATTATTTTAGATCTTAATTCTGGATCTTTAACTAATTTTAATAATTCCATAATATTATCATGATTTAAAACATTTATATTTAAATTTTGAAATTGTGAAAGAATATTATAAAATTCTTTTCCTTCAATATCACTCTTTTGTTCATCATCTTTTCGATACATGGTTGTCCTAATTGACGGGGCAAACATTCCGACTCCGAGTTTGACATTATGGACTCATTTCCTAGTGCATCTAATTACGTATTAGATTCCGTATGCGTACTAGTATCACTAGTATCTTCATATTCCGATTCCGAATTTAATAATATTTTTGAAAGAATATCTTTCATATTTTCGTCTAAATTAAGATTATTAATTTTTCTTTTAGTCCAACAATTTCTAGCATAATGACCATATTTACCACATTTCCTACAGATTATTTTCTGCATCTTTTCCCATTTATTTTGGGCTCTATTATACTTCTTTTGCCTATTTTCTTCATATTTCTTTTTAGAAAATTTTCTCTTCTTATATCGAGGTTTATTATCTTTCCAACCTTTCTTATTTTTATTATTAGTAGAAGGGATTTTTTCAATTGCAAATTGATCACAAAAATGACCTAATTGTCTTTTTTCAACTAGATTTTGTCGTTTCATTTGCTGATTAAGTTTAATTTCATTACAAAGATTTAATCCTTCTTGTACACATGTTCCTATTAATTTTCCATATGAGTAATTTTCATAAGGTATATTATTATAATTTTGTCTTAATACTTTTTTAACTCTTTCGGCAAATAAACCTGGAAGACCATCTATAAACTTAGATTTCCAATGAGTGCTATTACATTCAGGAAGTTCCATGACTCTACTAAGAAAGGTGTCTTTATACCACCTAAAATCATCGAGTGTTTTACACCTAAGATTTTGTAATAGTGTCCTAATATTTTCACTATTTTACGTATATCTTCCCGTAAAATGTTCTACAATATTAATAACCAAGTGTATAAACCGCATCTTCTCTAGTAATATTATTTTCAACTTTTATTGTGTTAAGAATATTATCTCTATCTCGTTTGAGATAAATAATTATCCCACTGGCCTTTTAGTTGGCCAGTAGAATCCTCGCTATTATCATTTTAGCAATTTGCTTGTCCGTGTTTCCATTATTTTTACATATTGTACAATACATTAACATCCTATGGATTGTATTATGAATTTGTTGATTAACAAATCCATCAATATTCCACTCATATATATGATTGCCACTATAACTATTAGATATAATATCATTTTGTTCTTCTATTAAAACATCTCACGGAGTTGGTCTAGGATAATAATATTTACTTGTAGTTGGCTTATCCGCCCATTTTGAAATTTTATTAATCTCTTCCCGATAAACTTGTCTATGATTTGGATTATCAACTAATTTTTCTTTTAATCTTTTATCAAGCGTACTAATTTTTAAATTTTTAAACTTTTCTTCTAAAAATTCTTCAAATTCTTTCATAGGTTTTAATTTAAAACCTACTATTTCGGCGGAGGTTGAATTGTAGGATTCGCTATTTGAACCTCTTTTTCTTTTTCGGGTTTTTCTATTATAAACTTATTAGTTATTATTTCTAATATATTTTTAACTCTATCTTGAAGAGTTATTAACTGCTTCTCCTAAAATATTAAAATAAAGACTTAAATAATTATTTTGCTCTATTAAAATATTTATTTCTTTACAAGTTATTGGAAGTGTATTATCTTCTAATAATTTTGCAAAAGCTAAGAAATTATGAATTTTTCCATTCTTTTCTATTTGAAAAGATTGTTGTGGTGGATATACTTGACTAAGTACTTCACCATTTTTTAATTTATAATTTCTTTCTAAAATTGAGATATATTGTTCTACATATGTGGATACAAACCATGGAACAAAAAAGATAATTTTATTTTCTTTTTTACAGAATTTATAAAATTCTTCTTGTATATTTATTATTTCTTTAGGACTAAAATTTTAAAAAAACCATTTTTTAAACGGTTCCCATCCTCGGGAGTATTGAATTCTCGCTTTTATTATTTGTCTTTCCCGGGATCCGGGATTAAAATCTATTTTTTCTTCTAAATTCATTATATATGAAAATTCATTTCTGATTCGGTTATTTCCTCATCTTTAATACAATTTGTATTTCTTAATCCTTTAACAATATTGTTCTTATCTATTATTATTTTTTCTATTTTATTTTCATCAATAGATTCATTGAATCTTTCACCTATTTGAGACGTAGAGGCTCTATGTGGAATACTCAATTGCTCTAGTTTATAATCTAGAGGCGATATGTATGAATGACTAGAATAACTAGACCTATGTCTACTTAAAGACTGTCTATTTGGACTTTTATTGTCCTCGAACTCTAAAGTTACTTCTCCTTCTGGAGTTTGTATTACCTTTATTAAATTATTTGTTGCTTGAGGTTGTGAATCTACAGCCTTTTCTATTGTCCAATTTAATGGAAAATCTATTTCTTCCCATTTAATTCTTCTTCTAGTTGTAACATTAGATTTACTAAAATTACTTTCTATAAGAATTGTTTCATTTAAAGGTTTATTTACCTTTTTACATTGTGGATTTAATGTAAATAACGGTTTATAATAAACTCTGTAACATATAGCTATTACTTCTGAACCTGGTTTATAATTATAACCATGAGTTTTAACATTTAATGTTAAAGCATCTAAGATATTATTATCAGTTAATGATAATTGTAAATTTGGATAAACATCAAAATATACTGGACCGTTTGCCACACTTGTTTGTATTATACCCATTAAAGATTGTTTCCAATTTAAATTTCTTCCATCTCTTAAAGCTGCTATGAAGCTTTCTGGAAGTCCTTCTAATGTTAAAGGCTTAAAAGCAATTTGTACAAGCCCTATATGTAAAAATTTATGCGTATTCCTATAAGATAGTATATCACTGTCTTCTAACAATTTAATCGTCATTTCATTTCCATTTAGAGGAATTGTTTCTTCAGTAGTTTTAACTACTTGTTTTAAACCTATTTTTTCAAAAGTACCTAGTTTATATATAACACTAGGTTCAATTTTAGGAATTGTCCATTTATTTAGTGATTCAAGATTTTGAGGTAAATCATATTCTTCTTTTGTACTGTTTTTAACAGTACCAGATTTTCTTATTATATTCATAAAAAACAACTAAGTATGATAAATCACACCATAAAATTCATACAGCCTATCCCCCCTGGCTCTGATACCAATCACACCATAAAATTCATACAGCCTATCCCCCCTGGCCCTGATACCAACAAGAGCAGGATCGGTGCATACCCTTACAGTCCACACAGCCAATAGAGAGGATGTGACAATGTTAACACATATTACATGGTATGAGGTCCGTCAACAATACCAAAGCTTTAGACCAAACAACTGCTCAACACAACGAGTGCTAAGCCCCACACCGCATACCATTTCAACGGCTTGCGGACACGGGGGCGAAACGAGCAATGTAAAATGGTCTTATAAGCCTTAGATCGGCCAGAAACTCATAACCAAAACCTCTTTGGTGTTTAAGACTGTAAAAATAAACACTTATCCTATCTTATTTGCACATAGCCTTGAAGGAATAATTTGTATGAACTTAGATATGATTTATCATACTTAATGATTTAGCCTATTAGGCTAATCATAATTATCTAATAATTTAATTACTAAAACAAAGAAAAAGGAAAGTAATCTAACTATTAAAATAAAGAAAGGAAAGAAAACTTACAATAAATGTAGACCACCAATATTAAGCAACACTTTTATTATGATGGAATATTTTTACAAGAGAGAGAGTGAATGATCGAGAGAAGAGAGAGAGAAAGGCTTCTCCCAAAACTTGTTACAAATGAGAAACAAACTCCCTTTTATAGACAAGTAAAGGGAGAAAAAACAAAATATAAACATTACATCTATTTACATAGTCAAAAGGCTATATAATAGCCTACTAGGTCTATTATTTTTTCGTATTACGATCAGAACAAATTTATCGTAATACAGCTGTCCATTTCAGCTATCTTCTACTCCTTTTCTTCAAATACCATTAGATCTTTGGTTGATGACAAGGATGATGCTCCTTTGTTGTTGAATTTCTCCGTAATCATTTCGGTCATTTGTATAATAATATTCTTAAACATATTTAAATGCTTAAAATGCATTTCAATATTTTTTGAGAAAACTAAGATATCATCAATATAAACAATAATAAACTCACTATAAGGAGTAAAAATATCATTCATGATTTTTTGAAATTCAGAAGGAGCATTTTTCAATCCAAATGGCATTACATTCCATTCAAACTGTCCCTATTGGAACATTAAAGGCGAGTTTATACCGTCGAACTTATCAATCCGAATTTGCCAATATCCCGACTTTAAATCAAATTTTGAAAATATAATAGAATCATATAATCTATCCAATAAATCTTTTTTATTAGGAATAGGATATCTAATCCATTTTAAAACCTTATTCGAGGCTTATAATTTATAACTAATCTAGGTGCCCCTCTTTCTTGCTCACTATGTTTATTAACATAGAAAACGATTACATGACCGGGGGTGATTTTGAAGGATTTATTAATCCCTTTTGCAATAATGATTCAATTTCTTTTTTACACAACTCTAAATATTCAGAATTCATTTGACACGGCCTAGCCTTTGTTGGAATTTTTGATTCATCAAAATTTTCTTCATAAGGGAGTGAAACTATATGTTTTTTCCTATCCCAAAATGCATTAGGATGATCATTACAAATTTCTATTGAAAATTGATTTTTAACCGACTCAATTTTATCCTTTAATTTAGGATTTTGAAGTTTTTCTTCAATAGTAAGAAAATTTAATTCTTGTTTAAGAAACTATAATTGATTTTCTTTTTGAGAAATATTATCATAAATTTCATGTAAAACCTTTGTGAAAGGTTCGGTAACAAATTTTAAGAAAATATCATTTCCTTGGAATGTACCTATAATTCCTTCTTTATCAACTCTTTTAAAAGGATAAATTTTTGTAATAAATGGTGTTCCAAATATAACTTGATTAGCAATATCCTTAGCAAGCAAAAAACTTGTTTGTATGCATTTTTTATTAATACATACATTTGCTATTGGCAATTTATAATTTATATTTAATCTACTACCCCCTGCATGAGATAATTTTTGGGTAGTTTTTTCAAAATACCTAGTAGGGATAAGACCTTCTTGTATAACATTCATATCTGCTCCACTATCAACTAAAGCAATAAATTCTTTCGAATAATAATTATCAATTAAAAGGGTAATTTTTGTATACCATTTTTGTGATATAACCATTTCTAATGTAGAAAGAAAATTGCCTTTTAAATTGTCTTCAAATTCTTGTGTTTGAGGTTTAATTTTGTCAGTCACATTTTCTAATTTAGAGACTCTATAATCTAAATTTTTATTTTCTTTTCTTAATAATTTTATTTCTTCTTTAAGATTATTGATTTCAATAACTAAATCTTTTGTAGAAGTAGGATTTTCTTCTAATTTTTTCTGTCTCATTCGATTATAAACTTCAGACATCATATAGGGGCCTTCTGGATTCTTAGGCTTCTCATATATCTTATCTTCCTCATATATATCATTCTGTGAAGTGCTAGGTGTATTTTCCACTAGATCTATTATTTTAGATCTTAATTCTGGATCTTTAACTAATTTTAATAATTCCATAATATTATCATGATTTAAAACATTTATATTTAAATTTTGAAATTGTGAAAGAATATTATAAAATTCTTTTCCTTCAATATCACTCTTTTGTTCATCATCTTTTCGATACATGGTTGTCCTAATTGACGGGGCAAACATTCCGACTCGAGTTTGACATTATGGACTCATTTCCTAGTGCATCTAATTACGTATTAGATTCCGTATCCGTACTAGTATCACTAGTATCTTCATATTCCGATTCCCGAATTTAATAATATTTTTGAAAGAATATCTTTCATATTTTCGTCTAAATTAAGATTATTAATTTTTCTTTTAGTCCAACAATTTCTAGCATAATGACCATATTTACCACATTTCCTACAGATTATTTTCTGCATCTTTTCCCATTTATTTTGGGCTCTATTATACTTCTTTTGCCTATTTTCTTCATATTTCTTTTTAGAAAATTTTCTCTTCTTATATCGAGGTTTATTATCTTTCCAACCTTTCTTATTTTTATTATTAGTAGAAGGGATTTTTTCAATTGCAAATTGATCACAAAAATGACCTAATTGTCTTTTTTCAACTAGATTTTGTCGTTTCATTTGCTGATTAAGTTTAATTTCATTACAAAGATTTAATCCTTCTTGTACACATGTTCCTATTAATTTTCCATATGAGTAATTTTCATAAGGTATATTATTATAATTTTGTCTTAATACTTTTTTAACTCTTTCGGCAAATAAACCTGGAAGACCATCTATGAACTTAGATTTCCAATGAGTGCTATTACATTCAGGAAGTTCCATGACTCTACTAAGAAAGGTGTCTTTATACCACCTAAAATCTGTCAGTGTTTTACACCTAAGATTTTGTAATAGTGTCCTAATATTTTCACTATTTTCTGTATATCTTCCCGTAAAATGTTCTACAATATTAATAACCAGTGTATAAACTGCATCTTCTCTAGTAATATTATTTTCAACTTTTATTGTGTTAAGAATATTATCTCTATCTGTTTGAGATAAATAATTATCCCACCAGCCTTTTAGTTGGCCAGTAAATCCTGCTATTATCATTTTAGCAATTTGCTTGTCCGTGTTTCCATTATTTTTACATATTGTACAATACATTAACATCCTATGGATTGTATTATGAATTTGTTGATTAACAAATCCATCAATATTCCACTCATATATATGATTGCCACTATAACTATTAGATATAATATCATTTTGTTCTTCTATTAAAACATCTGCCGGAGTTGGTCTAGGATAATAATATTTACTTGTAGTTGGCTTATCTGCCCATTTTGAAATTTTATTAATCTCTTCCTGATAAACTTGTCTATGATTTGGATTATCAACTAATTTTTCTTTTAATCTTTTATCAAGCGTACTAATTTTTAAATTTTTAAACTTTTCTTCTAAAAATTCTTCAAATTCTTTCATAGGTTTTAATTTAAAACCTACTATTTCCAAGCGGAGGTTGAATTGTAGGATTCGCTATTTGAACCTCTTTTTCTTTTTCGGTTTTTCTATTATAAACTTATTAGTTATTATTTCTAATATATTTTTAACTCTATCTTGAAGAGTTATTAACCGTTCTCCTAAAATATTAAAATAAAGACTTAAATAATTATTTTGCTCTATTAAAATATTTATTTCTTTACAAGTTATTGGAAGTGTATTATCTTCTAATAATTTTGCAAAAGCTAAGAAATTATGAATTTTTCCATTCTTTTCTATTTGAAAAGATTGTTGTGGTGGATATACTTGACTAAGTACTTCACCATTTTTTAATTTATAATTTCTTTCTAAAATTGAGATATATTGTTCTACATATGTGGATACAAACCATGGAACAAAAAAGATAATTTTATTTTCTTTTTTACAGAATTTATAAAATTCTTCTTGTATATTTATTATTTCTTTAGGACTAAAATTTTCAAAAAACCATTTTTTAAACGGTTCCCATCCTGGGAGTATTGAATTCTCGCTTTTATTATTTGTCTTTCACCGGGATCCGGATTAAAATCTATTTTTTCTTCTAAATTCATTATATATGAAAATTCATTTCTGATTCGGTTATTTCCTCATCTTTAATACAATTTGTATTTCTTAATCCTTTAACAATATTGTTCTTATCTATTATTATTTTTTCTATTTTATTTTCATCAATAGATTCATTGAATCTTTCACCTATTTGAGACGTAGAGGCTCTATGTGGAATACTCAATTGCTCTAGTTTATAATCTAGAGGCGATATGTATGAATGACTAGAATAACTAGACCTATGTCTACTTAAAGACTGTCTATTTGGACTTTTATTGTCCTCGAACTCTAAAGTTACTTCTCCTTCTGGAGTTTGTATTACCTTTATTAAATTATTTGTTGCTTGAGGTTGTGAATCTACAGCCTTTTCTATTGTCCAATTTAATGGAAAATCTATTTCTTCCCATTTAATTCTTCTTCTAGTTGTAACATTAGATTTACTAAAATTACTTTCTATAAGAATTGTTTCATTTAAAGGTTTATTTACCTTTTTACATTGTGGATTTAATGTAAATAACGGTTTATAATAAACTCTGTAACATATAGCTATTACTTCTGAACCTGGTTTATAATTATAACCATGAGTTTTAACATTTAATGTTAAAGCATCTAAGATATTATTATCGAGTTAATGATAATTGTAAATTTGGATAAACATCAAAATATCTTTGGACCGTTTGCCACACTTGTTTGTATTATACCCATTAAAGATTGTTTCCAATTTAAATTTCTTCCATCTCTTAAAGCTGCTATGAAGCTTTCTGGAAGTCCTTCTAATGTTAAAGGCTTAAAAGCAATTTGTACAAGCCCTATATGTAAAAATTTATGCGTATTCCTATAAGATAGTATATCACTGTCTTCTAACAATTTAATCGTCATTTCATTTCCATTTAGAGGAATTGTTTCTTCAGTAGTTTTAACTACTTGTTTTAAACCTATTTTTTCAAAAGTACCTAGTTTATATATAACACTAGGTTCAATTTTAGGAATTGTCCATTTATTTAGTGATTCAAGATTTTGAGGTAAATCATATTCTTCTTTTTGTACCGTTTTTAACGATGCAGTTTTCTTATTATATTCATAAAAAACAACTAAGTATGATAAATCACACCATAAAATTCATACGACCTATCCCCCCTCGATACAATCACACCATAAAATTCATACCCCCCGGCTCGATACCAACAAGAGCAGGATCGGTGCATACCCTTACAGTCCACACAACCAATAGAGAGGATGTGACAATGTTAACACATATTACATGGTATGAGGTCCGTCAACAATACCAAAGCTTTAGACCAAACAACTGCTCAACACAACAGTGCTAAGCCCCACACCAGATAGCCATTTCAACGGCTTGCGGACACAGGGGCGAAACGAGCAATGTAAAATGGTCTTATAAGCCTTAGATCGGCCAGAAACTCATAACCAAAACCTCTTTGGTGTTTAAGACTGTAAAAATAAACACTTATCCTATCTTATTTGCACATAGCCTTGAAGGAATAATTTGTATGAACTTAGATATGATTTATCATACTTAATGATTTAGCCTATTAGGCTAATCATAATTATCTAATAATTTAATTACTAAAACAAAGAAAAAGGAAAGTAATCTAACTATTAAAATAAAGAAAGGAAAGAAAACTTACAATAAATGTAGACCACCAATATTAAGCAACACTTTTATTATGATGGAATATTTTTACAAGAGAGAGAGTGAATGATCGAGAGAAGAGAGAGAGAAAGGCTTCTCCCAAAACTTGTTACAAATGAGAAACAAACTCCCTTTTATAGACAAGTAAAGGGAGAAAAAACAAAATATAAACATTACATCTATTTACATAGTCAAAAGGCTATATAATAGCCTACTAGGTCTATTATTTTTTCGTATTACGATCAGAACAAATTTATCGTAATACAGCTGTCCATTTCAGCTATCTTCTACTCCTTTTCTTCAAATACCATTAGATCTTTGGTTGATGACAAGGATGATGCTCCTTTGTTGTTGAATTTCTCCGTAATCATTTCGGTCATTTGTATAATAATATTCTTAAACATATTTAAATGCTTAAAATGCATTTCAATATTTTTTGAGAAAACTAAGATATCATCAATATAAACAATAATAAACTCACTATAAGGAGTAAAAATATCATTCATGATTTTTTGAAATTCAGAAGGAGCATTTTTCAATCCAAATGGCATTACATTCCATTCAAACTGTCCTATTGGAACATTAAAGGCAGTTTTATACCTGTCAGACTTATCAATCTGAATTTGCCAATATCCTGACTTTAAATCAAATTTTGAAAATATAATAGAATCATATAATCTATCCAATAAATCTTTTTTATTAGGAATAGGATATCTAATCCATTTTAAAACCTTATTCAGAGGCTTATAATTTATAACTAATCTAGGTGCCCCTCTTTCTTGCTCACTATGTTTATTAACATAGAAAGCAGTACATGACCAGGGTGATTTTGAAGGATTTATTAATCCCTTTTGCAATAATGATTCAATTTCTTTTTTACACAACTCTAAATATTCAGAATTCATTTGACACGGCCTAGCCTTTGTTGGAATTTTTGATTCATCAAAATTTTCTTCATAAGGGAGTGAAACTATATGTTTTTTCCTATCCCAAAATGCATTAGGATGATCATTACAAATTTCTATTGAAAATTGATTTTTAACCGACTCAATTTTATCCTTTAATTTAGGATTTTGAAGTTTTTCTTCAATAGTAAGAAAATTTAATTCTTGTTTAAGAAACTATAATTGATTTTCTTTTTTGAGAAATATTATCATAAATTTCATGTAAAACCTTTGTGAAAGGTTCGGTAACAAATTTTAAGAAAATATCATTTCCTTGGAATGTACCTATAATTCCTTCTTTATCAACTCTTTTAAAAGGATAAATTTTTGTAATAAATGGTGTTCCAAATATAACTTGATTAGCAATATCCTTAGCAAGCAAAAAACTTGTTTGTATGCATTTTTTATTAATACATACATTTGCTATTGGCAATTTATAATTTATATTTAATCTACTACCCCCGCATGAGATAATTTTTGGGTAGTTTTTTCAAAATACCTAGTAGGGATAAGACCTTCTTGTATAACATTCATATCTGCTCCACTATCAACTAAAGCAATAAATTCTTTCGAATAATAATTATCAATTAAAAGGGTAATTTTTGTATACCATTTTTGTGATATAACCATTTCTAATGTAGAAAGAAAATTGCCTTTTAAATTGTCTTCAAATTCTTGTGTTTGAGGTTTAATTTTGTCAGTCACATTTTCTAATTTAGAGACTCTATAATCTAAATTTTTATTTTCTTTTCTTAATAATTTTATTTCTTCTTTAAGATTATTGATTTCAATAACTAAATCTTTTGTAGAAGTAGGATTTTCTTCTAATTTTTTCTGTCTCATTCGATTATAAACTTCAGACATCATATAGGGGCCTTCTGGATTCTTAGGCTTCTCATATATCTTATCTTCCTCATATATATCATTCTGTGAAGTGCTAGGTGTATTTTCCACTAGATCTATTATTTTAGATCTTAATTCTGGATCTTTAACTAATTTTAATAATTCCATAATATTATCATGATTTAAAACATTTATATTTAAATTTTGAAATTGTGAAAGAATATTATAAAATTCTTTTCCTTCAATATCACTCTTTTGTTCATCATCTTTTCTGATACATGGTTGTCCTAATTGACAGGGGCAAACATTCCGACTCGAGTTTGACATTATGGACTCATTTCCTAGTGCATCTAATTCCGTATTAGATTACGTATACGTACTAGTATCACTAGTATCTTCATATTCCGATTCTGAATTTAATAATATTTTTGAAAGAATATCTTTCATATTTTCGTCTAAATTAAGATTATTAATTTTTCTTTTAGTCCAACAATTTCTAGCATAATGACCATATTTACCACATTTCCTACAGATTATTTTCTGCATCTTTTCCCATTTATTTTGGGCTCTATTATACTTCTTTTGCCTATTTTCTTCATATTTCTTTTTAGAAAATTTTCTCTTCTTATATCGAGGTTTATTATCTTTCCAACCTTTCTTATTTTTATTATTAGTAGAAGGGATTTTTTCAATTGCAAATTGATCACAAAAATGACCTAATTGTCTTTTTTCAACTAGATTTTGTCGTTTCATTTGCTGATTAAGTTTAATTTCATTACAAAGATTTAATCCTTCTTGTACACATGTTCCTATTAATTTTCCATATGAGTAATTTTCATAAGGTATATTATTATAATTTTGTCTTAATACTTTTTTAACTCTTTCGGCAAATAAACCTGGAAGACCATCTATAAACTTAGATTTCCAATGAGTGCTATTACATTCAGGAAGTTCCATGACTCTACTAAGAAAGGTGTCTTTATACCACCTAAAATCTGTCAGTGTTTTACACCTAAGATTTTGTAATAGTGTCCTAATATTTTCACTATTTTCTGTATATCTTCCCGTAAAATGTTCTACAATATTAATAACCAGTGTATAAACTGCATCTTCTCTAGTAATATTATTTTCAACTTTTATTGTGTTAAGAATATTATCTCTATCTGTTTGAGATAAATAATTATCCCACCAGCCTTTTAGTTGGCCAGTAAATCCTGCTATTATCATTTTAGCAATTTGCTTGTCCGTGTTTCCATTATTTTTACATATTGTACAATACATTAACATCCTATGGATTGTATTATGAATTTGTTGATTAACAAATCCATCAATATTCCACTCATATATATGATTGCCACTATAACTATTAGATATAATATCATTTTGTTCTTCTATTAAAACATCTGCCGGAGTTGGTCTAGGATAATAATATTTACTTGTAGTTGGCTTATCTGCCCATTTTGAAATTTTATTAATCTCTTCCTGATAAACTTGTCTATGATTTGGATTATCAACTAATTTTTCTTTTAATCTTTTATCAAGCGTACTAATTTTTAAATTTTTAAACTTTTCTTCTAAAAATTCTTCAAATTCTTTCATAGGTTTTAATTTAAAACCTACTATTTCTGGGGAGGTTGAATTGTAGGATTCGCTATTTGAACCTCTTTTTCTTTTTCGAGTTTTTCTATTATAAACTTATTAGTTATTATTTCTAATATATTTTTAACTCTATCTTGAAGAGTTATTAACTCGATCTCCTAAAATATTAAAATAAAGACTTAAATAATTATTTTGCTCTATTAAAATATTTATTTCTTTACAAGTTATTGGAAGTGTATTATCTTCTAATAATTTTGCAAAAGCTAAGAAATTATGAATTTTTCCATTCTTTTCTATTTGAAAAGATTGTTGTGGTGGATATACTTGACTAAGTACTTCACCATTTTTTAATTTATAATTTCTTTCTAAAATTGAGATATATTGTTCTACATATGTGGATACAAACCATGGAACAAAAAAGATAATTTTATTTTCTTTTTTACAGAATTTATAAAATTCTTCTTGTATATTTATTATTTCTTTAGGACTAAAATTTTCAAAAAACCATTTTTTAAACGGTTCCCATCCGGGAGTATTGAATTCTCGCTTTTATTATTTGTCTTTCACCGGGATCCGGGATTAAAATCTATTTTTTCTTCTAAATTCATTATATATGAAAATTCATTTCTGATTCGGTTATTTCCTCATCTTTAATACAATTTGGATTTCTTAATCCTTTAACAATATTGTTCTTATCTATTATTATTTTTTCTATTTTATTTTCATCAATAGATTCATTGAATCTTTCACCTATTTGAGACGTAGAGGCTCTATGTGGAATACTCAATTGCTCTAGTTTATAATCTAGAGGCGATATGTATGAATGACTAGAATAACTAGACCTATGTCTACTTAAAGACTGTCTATTTGGACTTTTATTGTCCTCGAACTCTAAAGTTACTTCTCCTTCTGGAGTTTGTATTACCTTTATTAAATTATTTGTTGCTTGAGGTTGTGAATCTACAGCTTTTTCTATTGTCCAATTTAATGGAAAATCTATTTCTTCCCATTTAATTCTTCTTCTAGTTGTAACATTAGATTTACTAAAATTACTTTCTATAAGAATTGTTTCATTTAAAGGTTTATTTACCTTTTTACATTGTGGATTTAATGTAAATAACGGTTTATAATAAACTCTGTAACATATAGCTATTACTTCTGAACCTGGTTTATAATTATAACCATGAGTTTTAACATTTAATGTTAAAGCATCTAAGATATTATTATCGATTAATGATAATTGTAAATTTGGATAAACATCAAAATATCTTGGACCGTTTGCCACACTTGTTTGTATTATACCCATTAAAGATTGTTTCCAATTTAAATTTCTTCCATCTCTTAAAGCTGCTATGAAGCTTTTACGGAAGTCCTTCTAATGTTAAAGGCTTAAAAGCAATTTGTACAAGCCCTATATGTAAAAATTTATGCGTATTCCTATAAGATAGTATATCACTGTCTTCTAACAATTTAATCGTCATTTCATTTCCATTTAGAGGAATTGTTTCTTCGGTAGTTTTAACTACTTGTTTTAAACCTATTTTTTCAAAAGTACCTAGTTTATATATAACACTAGGTTCAATTTTAGGAATTGTCCATTTATTTAGTGATTCAAGATTTTGAGGTAAATCATATTCTTCTTTTGTCTTGTTTTTAACGAGTGCAGTTTTCTTATTATATTCATAAAAAACAACTAAGTATGATAAATCACACCATAAAATTCATACGGACCTATCCCCCCCGGCTCCGATACCAACAAGAGCGGGATCGGTGCATACCCTTACAGTCCACACGACCCGATAGAGAGGATGTGACAATGTTAACACATATTACATGGTATGAGGTCCGTCAACAATACCAAAGCTTTAGACCAAACAAGCTGCTCAACACAACAATGCTAAGCCCCACACCGGACAACCATTTCAACGGCTTGCGGACACGGGGGGCGAAACGAGCAATGTAAAATGGTCTTATAAGCCTTAGATCGGCCGAAACTCATAACCAAAACCTCTTTGGTGTTTAAGACTGTAAAAATAAACACTTATCCTATCTTATTTGCACATAGCCTTGAAGGAATAATTTGTATGAACTTAGATATGATTTATCATACTTAATGATTTAGCCTATTAGGCTAATCATAATTATCTAATAATTTAATTACTAAAACAAAGAAAAAGGAAAGTAATTTAACTATTAAAATAAAGAAAGGAAAGAAAACTTACAATAAATGTAGACCACCAATATTAAGCAACACTTTTATTATGATGGAATATTTTTACAAGAGAGAGAGTGAATGATCGAGAGAAGAGAGAGAGAAAGGCTTCTCCCAAAACTTGTTACAAATGAGAAACAAACTCCCTTTTATAGACAAGTAAAGGGAGAAAAAACAAAATATAAACATTGCATCTATTTACATAGTCAAAAGGCTATATAATAGCCTACTAGGTCTATTATTTTTTCGTATTACGATCAGAACAAATTTATCGTAATACAGCTGTCCATTTCAGCTATCTTCTACTCCTTTTCTTCAAATACCATTAGATCTTTGGTTGATGACGAGGATGATGCTCCTTTGTTGTTGAATTTCTCCGTAATCATTTCGGTCATTGAATCAAAAATATCGGCAATTGATGGCTCCTCATTTGGATCTTGTGCATCTTGTAACTCCATTGAGGCATCGGATTTTTGAGACAAGTGTCTCTTCTTTAAAGGATAATAAATCCTTTTTCATTTCCTCAAAATAAGTCGCTAATAATTTTTCTTGAGACATAGTCTCGATTTCAATTTCAACCTTCTTGAAATTTGCTCAAAAGCGAAAGGAATTTCCTTCCTTTGTTGGAGCTTCTTTTGCTCACTATAAATTTTTATTTTTAAATCAATATCATTTATCGTATTAGATCCAAACAAAGATTTAGTTTCGGGATCTATTTTCATCATTTTATCCCAAAATTTTGAATAAAAAATTCTTTTTAGACAAGGGATTTTTTCTTGGGTATAACCCACTTGTGGACTCCATCTAATAATCCACGGAATTGAAAATTCAATAAAAAAGTAGAAGGCAAATATTCCTTCGATCAAGATTTCCGACTTTTGAATTTCATGTACCTTGGGAGAAATTTCTACCCATTGATCAAATCGTGTTTAAATGGTTCGAGGCAAAATTGATACATTTGTTCCATAAGTTTGCCACCATTTACAAAACCAAATTGGTATTTCGAGTTATAAACTTCGAACATACCTTGATAAACCAAGAATGTTTCCTATTAGGATTTTGGTATAAAAATGTTTTGCAAAAGGCATCTTGATAATCCCAAAAATTATATTTCAAGGGAATCTTATTTGATGGTGAATATAAATCCTTTTGCTTTGATGGAGAAATTCCCCATTCTTCAATAGATATAATCTTTTTAATAATAATTTTTGAGAAGTTATGAACCTCACGAAACCTCCTTTGGAGGAAAATGCTTTGGATTTCACATCCATTTTCTCGCTAAAATTCCTTCATAAAATTCTCTCGAACTTATAAGTTCGTGTAGCATATAATGCTTTATCAAAATATCTTTCCATAAGATACCGGGATCATTTTCCCATTTTAAATCTTTCTTTTCCAATAACGGAATATTTTCTCGTTTTCTCATTAGTGATATAATCACTATTTTCTTCCTTACTCACAATTGTTAAGTAAGAAGGAATATCATCCCGAGTGAAGAAGAAGGATTATTACCTTCTAATTTTCTCTTATATTCCAAAAATTCTTGGAATTCTTTATTGCTCGATAAATCTTCGCTATTAGCTTTTTCTTTCCATGCTTTGAGCCAAAATTTCCGGTCGATTTACGCCTCGACCCCTTCCTCTATAAGAGGAGAGTCCTCTACCACGTTGGTACATTCCTCGCAAAATTATTCATTGAATATATTCTCCCGGTTAAAAAATCAGGAAGACTATTAGTTTCTCCTTTCTTATAAACAATTTCAAAATCAAATGGGGCTAAATGAGCCTGCCATCTTGCAAACATTTGTTTTGAAACATCATGTTTAAAGTCTTTATTAAACATAAATCTTGCATTTACAATCGGTTTTTATAATAAATTTCTGATTATATAAATCATCTTGGAATTTTAAAACACATTTAACAATAGCGAGAATTTCTCTTGCAACCGTAGAATAATTCTTTTGTGAATTATTCCATTTTCCTGAATAAAACCTAACAAGATATTCCTGTTTATTATGAGGATTAATTTGTTTAAGAATACCCCCATATCCTATATCTGATGCATCTGTTTCAACAATTTTTTCCCAATTAGGATTACTCAACATTAAGCAAGGAAGAGATTTAACTCTTTCTTTTATTTTCTTGACAGATTCAGTATGCTTTTCAGTCCATTGCTTAGGATTTTTCTTAAGCCTATCATATAAAATAGCTGTATCTTTAGCTAAATCCTTAATATAAGGAGATATATAATTTAGACTACCTAAAAATCTTTGAAGTTGAGTTTTATCAAGGATTTCATCGGAAATTTTTCCCGCAAAATCAATACTTCTATTAATAGGAATAATATTTCCTTTTTCAATATTATGGCCTAAAAATCTAACATTTGTTTGAAATAAATTCATTTTGGGTTTAGATATAACTAACCCATTTTGTATAATAATATTCTTAAACATATTTAAATGCTTAAAATGCATTTCAATATTTTTTGAGAAAACTAAGATATCATCAATATAAACAATAATAAACTCACTATAAGGAGTAAAAATATCATTCATGATTTTTTGAAATTCAGAAGGAGCATTTTTCAATCCAAATGGCATTACATTCCATTCAAACTGTCCTATTGGAACATTAAAGGCGGTTTTATACCGTCGACTTATCAATCCGAATTTGCCAATATCCCGACTTTAAATCAAATTTTGAAAATATAATAGAATCATATAATCTATCCAATAAATCTTTTTTATTAGGAATAGGATATCTAATCCATTTTAAAACCTTATTCGGAGGCTTATAATTTATAACTAATCTAGGTGCCCCTCTTTCTTGCTCACTATGTTTATTAACATAGAAAGCGATACATGACCGGGGGTGATTTTGAAGGATTTATTAATCCCTTTTGCAATAATGATTCAATTTCTTTTTTACACAACTCTAAATATTCAGAATTCATTTGACACGGCCTAGCCTTTGTTGGAATTTTTGATTCATCAAAATTTTCTTCATAAGGGAGTGAAACTATATGTTTTTTCCTATCCCAAAATGCATTAGGATGATCATTACAAATTTCTATTGAAAATTGATTTTTAACCGACTCAATTTTATCCTTTAATTTAGGATTTTGAAGTTTTTCTTCAATAGTAAGAAAATTTAATTCTTGTTTAAGAAAATATAATTGATTTTCTTTTTGAGAAATATTATCATAAATTTCATGTAAAACCTTTGTGAAAGGTTCGGTAACAAATTTTAAGAAAATATCATTTCCTTGGAATGTACCTATAATTCCTTCTTTATCAACTCTTTTAAAAGGATAAATTTTTGTAATAAATGGTGTTCCAAGTATAACTTGATTAGCAATATCCTTAGCAAGCAAAAAACTTGTTTGTATGCATTTTTTATTAATACATACATTTGCTATTGGCAATTTATAATTTATATTTAATCTACTACCCCCTGCATGAGATAATTTTTGGGTAGTTTTTTCAAAATACCTAGTAGGGATAAGACCTTCTTGTATAACATTCATATCTGCTCCACTATCAACTAAAGCAATAAATTCTTTCGAATAATAATTATCAATTAAAAGGGTAATTTTTGTATACCATTTTTGTGATATAACCATTTCTAATGTAGAAAGAAAATTGCCTTTTAAATTATCTTCAAATTCTTGTGTTTGAGGTTTAATTTTGTCAGTCACATTTTCTAATTTAGAGACTCTATAATCTAAATTTTTATTTTCTTTTCTTAATAATTTTATTTCTTCTTTAAGATTATTGATTTCAATAACTAAATCTTTTGTAGAAGTAGGATTTTCTTCTAATTTTTTATGTCTCATTCTATTATAAACTTCAGACATCATATAGGGGCCTTCTGGATTCTTAGGCTTCTCATATATCTTATCTTCCTCATATATATCATTCTGTGAAGTGCTAGGTGTATTTTCCACTAGATCTATTATTTTAGATCTTAATTCTGGATCTTTAACTAATTTTAATAATTCCATAATATTATCATGATTTAAAACATTTATATTTAAATTTTGAAATTGTGAAAGAATATTATAAAATTCTTTTCCTTCAATATCACTCTTTTGTTCATCATCTTTTCTGATACATGGTTGTCCTAATTGACAGGGCAAACATTCTGACTCTGAGTTTGACATTATGGACTCATTTCCTAGTGCATCTAATTCTGTATTAGATTCTGTATCTGTACTAGTATCACTAGTATATTCATATTCCGATTCTGAATTTAATAATATTTTTGCCTCATAAAAATAAAATTTAATTAAATATTATTAATCTAAATTTATCGTAACTAAGATTGAACACTAAATCAATTTTAGATCAATCACTTACATGTTACCAACTAACTGAGAATGCTAACTACACTGCATGTTGTCGGTTCATGAAATTCAAAATTTAGTATTAATCTGTAAAGTGTAGACTTTCAAAACATTTGCATAAATACATGAAATTCCAGATTCAACTTGGCCATAGCGATGGAAGACAGAAAAGTAGTTTTTGAATGGAGAAGGAATTAGACGGCATTAATCATGAGCAAGTAATTGAATGATGAATTGTGAAGTTGTATTTATATAATTAAAGATACAATTGAGAAATGTATCCTTGATGAATTCAATATTTAGTAGTAGATTATGTATATCGTTACCTCCTTTTTTTTTTACTTTCCTATTCCTCAACGAATAAAACGTTTGTCAATTTTCCATCATACTTGATTAAGATGCTATCCAACTTCCAATTAATGTATTTATCTTTATATATTATATTTATCTCATGTTTTAATAAGGAAAAAAATATTTATATTTGAATTCATGGTCATTTATATGTAAATAGTAAATACTCTTTGTGATGACTTTCAAAATATTAGTATAAATACATGATTCAGTTTATTAAAATATTACGTCGTTTACTACTTAATATTGAATGTCATTTTATTGATTCTTTTATACTTACGTTGTCGGAGTTTCCCACGTGTACCTATGACTATATTTATCAACAACCACCCCAAACACCTAACCATCTCAATATTTTATTAATTTTTTTCTCCTCCAAACACTCTAATTTCTTTCCAACTATATCATCTCTACTTTTTATAGTTTATCCGTGACCACCCAACTAAAATATTATCTATTCATATTATTTTTTAAATTATCTATTTCAACATATTATTAATTTGAATAAAAAATAATAAATTAATTTTCGACTAACGGAAAACACGAAAAAAAAAACTCAATAACAATACAACTAATATTAATAAAACAAAGGCGAATCACAAATTGATGAAGAAAAAAAATTGAAACAACGAAAAACACACAACTACTAATACGAAGTAGGAAATTTATTCAGCTATCATCGCCGAATTTTTGCCATATATGCTCGATCAAGTCGTTTTGAAGCTCTTTATGCCCTTCTCTGTTCCGAAGTTGTGACTTAGTTCTCATATAACATGCTACGCTTGCAATCCTATTTGTAGAGTATCCAAAATAATTATTTTCTTCTCCATCTCCAATACATCGATTACTTTGATTTTGCAGATCATGTATAAATTTTGTGGAATCTTGGTAATTTCTATAAGTGCTTCTTTCGTCATCCACTATCATATTGTGTATGATGATGCAAACTCTCACTATTTTTTTCATATAATTCCGATCCCATATAAGACATGGTTGCTTGATAAAAGCGAAACGAGCTTGTAGAACGACAAATGCTCGTTCAACATCTTTTTGCACAGCCTCTTGATGTAAAGCAAATAATTTATGTTCTTGAATGAGAGGAACTCTAATAGAATTGACAAATATTTTCCATTCAGGATATATACCATCAGTGAGATAATATCTATATTCTTCTCCTTGCCATTTACGACATAACTAACCTTTGATGCTCGACCTTACAAAATATCATAAAAACAGGCAATTGATCAAGCACATTAATATCATTTCTGGAACCCGGGGTTCCAAAAAATGCATGCCAAAACCACAAATCCTGTGAAAAAACTACTTCCAAGATAATAGTTGGTTTACCACTTCTTCTTTCAAACTGGCCTGCCCAACCAGAGGGACAATTTTTCCATTCCCAATGCATGCAGTCTATACTGCCCCAACATGCATGTGAAACTACGTCGTTCTCCTAGCTGCAGAAGATATGCTATATCTTGTTCAGTTAGCATTCTCTGGTACTTGTCGCTGAAGTTGGAAATGATGCCTTCTACGAATCTTTTGAGCGATTTCCAAATTAGTTGATCGCTCATTCGCAAATATTCGTCATGTAAGTCGGTTGTTGTGCCGTATGCCAACACTCTCATCGCAACAGTACATTTTTGGATGGCAGACAGAACTAGACAACCAGCAGCATCCGGCTTTTGTTGAAAAAATTCATCAGTGGCAACCAATTTATTCATTATACGTTCGAACAGCGACTTTCGCATGCGATACCTTGTTCGAAAATAATCTTCAGGATAGATTGGATTTTCTGAGAAGTATTGCTCGAACACAGTATCATGACCCTTCTCACGTCATCGTTCAATATACCACCTCCTTTGTCGGTAGTATGATTCATGTGTTGTAATGATAGAGATTCGGCTTGAGCGGCAACCTCTTCGACAACCTTATCGATAATGCTATCTTTTACATCTAATTGATTGTAAATGGCTTCTCTCTCATCCCACCAATCATCATCTTCGAGGAGATTTGAAATATCATAATTAGAACTTGAAGACATTTCTGGAGGTGGTATATTCAACAAACGAGAGAGAGAGATTTGGTTATCTTTTGTGGAGTTTGGTTCGTATAACATACTTGGTTTTCCCGTACAACGGTTGCGCTTCTTGATCAATGTCATCATTCGACATTCCGCTCCATCTACGACTATATGCTGCTCTATATGCACCAATCCACTTTATTACATTTGCATTAATGCGCCTATAACGCTGTCTCAACGACTCGCTTGACCTTTCTTCACTCAATCCTGGGTTTTGCTTTCGAGCTCGTTCATAAAGCACCCAAATCTTTTTTTCATAATGCAACAGCATTTTGATTCTTGCCTACAATTGAATCTCCACTTACATGACACCATGCAGACATTAATGCCATGTTTTTTTAGGTTTCCAGCCTTGTGTATTGTTTTTAGTATTGAGAGATTTTTCATGATGAGTAGTTTCAAATGAGGTTGGAGGGGTGTTTTGAATATGATTATCAGGAAAACTGTGATTCCAACCCAACATCTTGCGATTCGAATTCACTCGAGTTAGGAAAATCATCGAAACTAGGGTAATAATCGTCGGAGTGGGGAAATTTTGAGAATTATACAAGTTGTTATAGGGATCCATAGTGAGTGAAGAGTAGTTAAAAACGTGGAGAGAAAATGAGATAATTGTAGAATGTAGAGAAATATGTTGGTGATCGTTGTTTTCACCAAATAAATCCGCAAAAATGGTAGAACTTAAATTAGTGTAGCAAACAGGTATCGAACACATGGAATGATGGTTTTAACATTAAATTCCTATTAATCTAGAGCTCAGTTTGGTGGTCGTTGTTTTCACCAAATAGAAAAAGCACAAAAGATCAATAGAAAAATAAGCTAAAATAACACCGTTCCCCGGCAACGGCGCCAATTTGGTGGTCGTTGTTTTCACCAAATAAATCCTGCAAAAATGCTAGAACTTAAATTAATATAGCAAACAGGTATCGAACACAGGGAACAGAGATTTTAACATTAAATTCCTATTAATCTATGGTTTGGTTAGCGACCACGCAATTTTTAAATTTACTAAACTAGTGCACGAAAATAAATGGAAAAATTAAATACTCAAATTAATTGAAACGATTACTTCTCTAAATTAGATGCAACCTACGTTGGTGGGTAACTAATTGATTTAACACCTAATCAGCTTTAAGAACTAAGAGAACTCGATTTAGGAGCCTACTCGTATGGTGGGCATCTAATAGTCTCCTACCAAATTAATCTTATTGTTCTTAGAACAATTGTGCTACTTATTTAGCCTAATCCCACGAGAAACAATGGAAGTACTAAATTAGCTATGAATTAAACTAATCTAAGGTGATCAAACCTAAATTAATTAATCCAATTAATTGACCAAGATTAATTTGGAACCTAAGTGATTAATTATTAAGCCTAAGTCTCACGAATTCGGTTTGTGCGCGTTTCACATCTCGCCGAGCCCTAAAAATTAATTAGCTACGCATCACAGTTCGATTGGCCAGACAAACCGTTCTACTGGACAGAACCCTAATCATGCTAAAAACCAAAAATAAAATTGTGCGAAAATTGTAACAACTATAACAAACGATTTAAAACACTAAGAAGCACGAAATTCAAACCTAGTAAATTCGAAAGAACATAAAACCGATAAACCCTAAATATCCGATTAAAATCCGAAGTAAACATCATCCAAATTAAACATCGAAAATAAAATAACAAGTGTTTTTTTTTTTGAAATTGCACCTAAAGATCAAATGGCAAACATAATCCAAATTAAACATCGAAAATAAAATAACAAGTGTTTTTTTTTGAAATTGCACCTAAAGATCGAATGGCTGAAATCGACGGTTGAACTGAACTCGGATAATTCTCGGACTTACGAATGGTAGTCTCTCGGTTTTGGCTATCTCATGGCGAAAGGCCGATGTCGGTGTTCTCTCTCTCGGCGGTGGACGACGGTGCTGGATTCCTCACGGCGATGGGCGACGTGATGATGAACGACGAAGGGAAAAAATATGATATGAAAGATGCCTCCCTCGCGCGGCTCGCGTGTTTTTATATGTAGGGTTTCTCCTTCATTCCTTGTAGAATTAGGAACCTTATCTACCAAGTATGGAAAGATATGATCCAAATCTTTCCATCCTCTTCTCTCCTTATCCGTTCCTTTCCTAATACGTAAAATTGCGCCCAAATTAAACCCTTTAACTCCTTAATTATGTGAATGCTGCCACATCATCTTATTGTCGCCACATAAGCTCGGGAATGTGTAAAACAACACAGAAAAGCAATCCAACACCAAAAAATGACGCCAAAATAACGGAATTTGAATAGTACGAATTAAGACTTATCATATGTCAATATTGGTGTCTATTTATAAAGGATGAAAAATACTGAATTTGGTATAATTTTTTTTTAATATTTATTATAAAAAATATAATCAAATTGAATTTAGAATAAAATTAATATCTTATGATCAATGGGATAGTGACAAGTGTCACCATCCCAATGGCCACAAAAGTGAAGAACGTATGTCTGCAAGTTAATATAAGTAACCAAGTGATACTTCATTTTGTAATTCACACACTTCAAATCTTTCTTTGAATATGCAAGTTAATTTTTTTCAGTTCATCTTTACTATGTTTTCTTTTGTTTGTTCTTCCTTGTTTGATCATGGAATTCGTTCATTGCTTCTTGTTTGTAATTGATTATCCATGACCTGGATTTCATCATGGTATCATAGCCTCGCTTAGCGAGGTTATAGACCAGATTTTCGATTGATCGACCTTGATTTCAATTTTTTTTTTCAATTACGTACTACTGGATTGTTTTGTTTAAAAAAAAATAAAAAGCATTATGTTTTAGTTGATGAATCAAAAAGATTATCTAACCTCGAAGAAACATATAAACACTAATAATTAAACTTGTTGAAACCAAGGATGAAGGTGAGCTTCCTCTTGTTGGGATCCATCTCCAGAAGCTTCTCGAGCAAGTTAAGCCCAACTGGACTGAGCTTCACCGCCTCCATTTTGTCTCTAATCTATGGTGTATGGATTCAATCTGCCTATAAATATCTTCATATGATCCCCACCAATACCATTCCCCTGTAGGGAACAACGCCCCTTGCTTCCACACCAACTTCACCATCATGTCCACTGCACACGTGTATGGCCACGATCCCTGAACAAGCACTTCCGGCGCCACGTACCCACTAGTACTACGGAGACCATACAAGTACGAATCCTTTAAGAAATCAAAGATGAACGGATAGGAAACAACGTTCGGCTATACAGTTTTTATTTGGGCTTCCAACAAGGCCCATGTGACTTAAATGGGCTTCTATTTGATTGACAGAGTTGGGCTTGATAGTGTTTTGAATCAAATAACATTAGATCAACGACTTACGCAGAATTGAGAATACCGACTAAGTTACACGTTGTTGTTGGTTGGACCCTCTAATATGTGTTCTTCACGTGGAAAATTGCCTACCTGTATAAATTGGACATAGCGATCAGAATAATTTTATAATAATATGTAATTCTTTTAAGGTGGCCTAATTGTGATGAAATTAGTGAATCGTGCCCAAATTCTGATATTGTCTTGCTGTTGACAAATCCCAACTACTCCATCAATTTTCTCTTGAATTTAACGTGAAAACGACAACCACGACTCAAGCTCTATGACTAGTCCCACGATTTTTATACTTCTTTTTCAAACCCACCACCTAATGTAGTATAGGATTAGTTTAATACGATTTATCATAAATCTTTCATGTGTGTGGTTGATATATGTCTAAACATAATTGTAGTAATAATAGTAGTAAGCAAGAATGTAACATAACATTTACCGATCAATTATTAGATCGATCCCTTGGGAAAAGTTATTGGAAGGATTCTTATGTATCAAAATTGTGTATTCTTATGTGTTATACTATCAAAATTGTGTATTCTTATGTGTTATACTCTGTAATTGAGTGATACTCCATCCGTATTGTTTGATTTTTTTTGTTTCTTTTCGACACAAAAATTAAGAAGTGTGATTAGTTATGTGAAGATGAGCTGAGTCCCACAAAAAATAAATAAATTATGTAGTAATTATTTTCATTTTAAACAATATCCCACAAAAAATAAATAAATTATGTAGTAATTATTTTTATTTTAAACAATATCACAAATCGAGACCATCCAAAAAGAAAAATAAGACAAAATCAAGTAGAATAATAAAATATATATATTTCGAAAATCATTGTGATGAATAGAAAACGTGACAAATAAAAAGTACAAGATTTGTAACTCAGATATTTATTATTAGACGTGACAAGTACTATTTCTAGAATCAACTTAAAGTTTACATATTCGGAAGCTTTTATTAAATGTCGCCACCTCCTTCAACGTTATTTTTCACTCAAATTTGAGAATTTCCAACTTTGCCCTCTCCTCAACCGCTCTCCGTGTTCTACTCTCGGCTGGGCAGACGGGGGAGATACAAATCAAAACGAGAATATTGGGGGAAGAGAGAGAAGAGAGAAGAGAGAAGAGAGAGAAGAAAAAACACCACACCCCACGTCCCAGTTTCGTGTAGAGAGGAAAAAGGTGCTTGCTTTCTGCAATTTTAATATTGATCATCCAAATCCCCTTGCGACTACTAAGTGTAAAAATCCGTCATTATCTTCCAAGATCCTCTATTTGGAAAGCGGTGGTTGGTTTCTTAGGACATTTTCTTGGTGAATTCTTGGTTGATTTTGAGTTTAAAGGAATATATTATCATTTGTTGGTGATGAACAATGTTGATCATCAGAAGGGTTTGTTTGTGATGTAACATGGCGCTTTTTTTGGCTGCCATCAGTATCAAAGATGTCGCTTTACATTGGTCGCGAGGCTTCGAAGGTTCGATTTTCCGTTTGCGATTTCGTTCTTTAGTTTTGTTGTAAGTTCTTTGTTGGTGGTAATTGTTTGGTATTGCTTTTATGGGTGTTTTATTGATTTCTTTTATCTTTCTTTTCTTGGACGTGAAGTTATGGAAGAGAGTTTGCAATGAGACCTCAACAGAAATCGTTCTTCTTGGGGAAAATTGGAAGTATATTTTAGGGGGTATTGTATTTCAGGTTTGTTCTTACCTATTGCTTATGTTTTTCCATTGGATCAATGTATGTTCTTAATCTTGTTGAAATGGCTAGTTAATGCTGTGATAGTGCCAGAGTATTTTTTTGTCGAACTAAGAACTGGATTAACAACATGTGTAGTGGGAACCGAAGGAAGTATAACTTGCTTCCGCTCGAAATTCAAGTGGTCTTTCTAAAATGATTGTCATCAAGGATCTTGTTATTCATGAGTTTGTGGGTTCTCTGAGTGTCCACAGGTTTAAATGAATATAGATTAGCGAAAAAATCGGTTCAAAATTTGCTCTCTTGCATTCTTGCTCGATCAATTAAGGTGCCGTCCTCTCCCTGGCTAAGAAAGAATGTAGTGTTTTTGTGTGTGTGTGTATTTAAATGGAGTAATAATTATATTAATGGGATGAAACCACATATACTTTCATTTAGTAGAATATTTTTGGTATAAAGTGTCAAATTCCGAACCTTCCACTGCTTTTAAGCATTATAATGGATGTTAGATGAGCTGTTTCCTGTGATGTTGTTTAATTCAGGTTTCTTCTGTTAAAGAAAAAAAACAAAGTGTGGTATTGGTTTCAAATTTACCTATGCAAGAGTTATTTCTCTGCTATCTAAGGAAGATTTTTACAGGATATGTTCATGAGTAAAAGTGCGAGATATGAATGCTGAATCACAAAGGAACTGTCTAACTATTATTTCTACCATTATGGATATTCATATGGGAATTAGCATTTCCTTGTCATTCTCCTCTGCCATGAATTTTACAGCTATTGTAGGAAACTTGTAGTTTTCAAACTGATCTTTTGAACAGCTATAAATGGTGTCTAGTGCCGTTTAATTGGAAAGTCTGTTGATGGAAGTTGCTACAGTTAATTTAGGCAAACACTGACTTCCAAAGTGGGGAGGTTAAATAATTGTGGCTTATTGCCGTATTTTGTTTTAGATGTTGATCCTTCTAACATGCCATTACTTGACATTGCGACTTTTTGAAGTGAAATGAAATATATTCTGCTTTATGTCGTAATATTTGATGCTCTCTTGGCTCTCCTGCTAAATAAGTATTCACACCTGGATGTTTTCTGAACGAATACCTAATAGCTTGTTATTTCCTCTATACTTTAGAGTGGTATTAAAACAGAAACTAGAGACTCTGTTTGTAATAGAAAATTTCCATTATTCGGCATATATACTTCCTTCTTAGGAGCAAAGCAAACATATTTGTACTGTAAAAAGGTGTATTCTGTATTTTACCTCACACTAGCATGGTATCAAGTTAAATATTCAAACTAGTGATTCTTTTTTTAAAAGAAGTTTCTGATTATTCGCCCTAAAAAGTCTTTTATTTTTTATTTTTTATTTTTTATTTTTTATTTTTTATTTTTTTATTTTCTTTAATTTTTATTTTCTGTATATGGAGCAAAGCTCTTTCAAACTCTCACATCTTATAATACCATATACCAGTACATCCATGGACTAGCAGCTAGAGGAGTTCATTATTTACATCGGCCAGGACCGACACTTCAGGACACAGGGTTCTTTCTTCTACCGGTAAGTGGGAATTGTTTTGATATTTTTGTTGCTAGTGTTACTACTAACATGCCTGCTGATTTATGGGGGATAGTTTCTTATGCTATATATTAATCCTACTGTAGGAGCTTGGGCCAGAAAGAGCTTACATTAGTGAAGTTGTATTTTCCGTCATTTTTCTATCTTTCATCTTGGTGAGTTTCTTCTTTAATTAGTTAATTCTGTATGAAAAAACATTAATTTTATTGTGCGCATAATGATCCTAATATTCGTAATGCTGCATGCAGTGGACTTTCCATCCTTTCTTTTCAAAGAGCAAGAAAATCTACACTGTTTTGATATGGTGTAGGGTATTGGCGTTCTTAGTTGTAAGTGAAATCTGCACTTTTTGGTAGTATTTATAATACCAAGAAAAGTATGTAATAGATTTCCGACTTCTATTGTTTCTAGGCTTGTCAAACTCTCCGGATAATAACTTTTTATTCAACACAGCTGCCGGGTCCAAATTATCATTGCCGAGAGGTAAAACCAACTTTTCCATATTCTTTTCTTTTATTATGTATTTCTGCTGAACTGTACAATTTATTCTAGGAATTTGTTCTTGAATGTTGTAGGGCTCAAAGCTTGCTAGGCTGCCTCGGCCTGATAGTATTGTAGAGGTTTTACTAATAAATTGTAGGTGCCAATTTCCTTTTGTCTCCTATAATAATAAATACATATTTGATCGTTCGCTCACTGGATACTTCTTGATTATACAGTTCCTCGAGGAGTGCTTTATGGCTGCGGCGATTTAATATTTTCATCCCACATGATTTTCTCTCTCGTCTTTGTACGTACGTTTTATAAATACGGAACTCATAGGTAATTACAAGTCATTTTGTGATGAGTTTCTCCATTTTGCCTTGCAATAGAACTATGTTTCTTTAGAGTCTTCACATTTACCTTAACTGCAGATTCGTGAAGCATTGTGCTTGGGTGTTTGTAGTGGCTCAAAGCTTATTGATCATAGCATCCCGTAAACATTACACTGTAGATGTCGTTGTAGCATGGTAATATATACTCCCTCTGCAAGGTTTTCGACTTTTAATCTGTCGATTTATGTATTTTTTTCCTGTAGGTACACAGTCAATTTGGTAGTGTTCTTCTTAGACAAGAAGCTCCCAGGTTGGCCTTTTTCTCTTCCTAAACTCTTTTTACTCTGCTTATGATGCAAAATTCTGAGCCTAACCCTCGACTCTCTACTCGAAGAACTACCTGATCGTTCGAGTGGCGCTGCATCGCAGTTGCTTCCGTTGAGCAAAGACACCAAGATAAGAGATGAGAATCACATACTCATCAATGGAAATTCTGCAGACCGGGTAACATAAACCGCTCCATCTCTTCACATTTTTGGTTTCGACCCTCTCTTAACATCCCGCTTTTCTCCTGTTCAGAGATCGCGCACCCCAATCAATGGCAAGGCCGCAGAAGAAGGAAGTGGTGAACAAGGGATCAATGCAGCGGTTTGATCGTCTTCCTCGAGCCCCGGTAAGCTTACATGTAATCTAGATCATCATGTATTCTTGGTTTGGTTTTTTCAAAGTTTATACAGAGTCCCTAAAAGGGCTATCAATGTCATCAACCATAATGCATGAAAGGAAATTCCCAAATTCTGGTTTGGCTCAGTCATTCTTGAATCGTATTTCAGTCTCCTATTTCATTTCTTGGGAATTGATATTGCATCAGATTCCACTATGTCTCAAACAAATAAACATACCATTTTGTTATTCATGGTGGGGTATATATTCTTGAGACATGGTGGGGTATATATTCTTCATCATCATGCTATTTATGTTCCTTACTTATATCCTTCTATTCCATTTTTCGAGTGTTTGTGGTAATGGGCTGTAAACAGCTAGTTTTGCTGGCCATGTGGATGTGTATCTTTGTTGATCCTAATGTTTGGAAATTTGTAAATGAATTATGAAATTATACATGTATGGCCCTCCAGGGAGTATCCTTGTTGGTGTTTTGGCATCCTAATAAATTTCAATTGAGAGAGAGAGAGAGAGAGAGAGAGAGAGAGAGAGAGAGAGAGGGAGAATCATGATTAATTGGATAGGTGTGATAAAGCCGTTTTGTCCTTTTGCATGCTTAATCAGAGACCATTACCAGTGACATGAGTGTTACTCATTCAATATTATTAAAGTCCTCATTTTTAGTAGGGTTCAAGATAAATTGATCAATATGCCTTTACGCTTTGTCAAACAGGATGGTTAATACTTTCTACGGGTTTTGATTTGCTGATAATATTTTGCTCGCATAAAAACACGATTTTAGTTTGCTAAAATTTATTCACGTGAAAAACAATTCCTAAATTGAGTTGGATGTCGATGTCTGAATATTCTACATGGATAAGTCGACCGACGATAGAAATGATGTTTACTATTTTACATAATTGATGTTTTAATGCTAAAACGACTGATAATAATTAAATCAATGAAATTTTTGATTGGTTTATAAATTTTAATAAATTAAAAGGTCATTTTTTATCTATAAAATCAGATGCAACCAAGTTCATGTGTAATTGTTTACAAACTAATAAGCTCAAATAAAAGAAATGCAAGAATAGATATGAATTAAATAAAACGACATGAAAAACAATCTTGGACTTGGTCTTCCACTCCGGAAGGAGAAACGGCGAAAGAGAACAGCGTAGTCAAGTAATCTTGCAATAGAATATATGGAAAAGGACATTACAAGTCTTGAAATCTTAACTTTATTTGGCCATTAACCAAGATTTAGTTTTACTAATTTAATTATTTAACATTAATTAATCGAAGTGGGCTTTGTGAATCTTTAAGTAAACCCAAACAAATATACGAGTGGATTCGGTTTTAGGCGCTGGATTTACTTTGACCTGCATCAAAAAAGTTGTTTACATTTTATTTTGTATGGTATGACCAATAAATCATATTGAATATTCATATACTACGCGATATTCTTATTATTTTGTTTTACAATTGAACTATGACATCACCCGTACTCTGTACGGAAAAATATTACGAATACAATAGTTAATACTTCAAGTTGTATATATTATTAAAACACAAACTACTAAATGGAGTACGTAGTAATATTCAAGATTTTGAATCATGTTTCTCAAAGATCGGGTGAAATATGTACAATATACTCCTTAAGCATCTTTGTTTTGTGCAAAAAAAAAATTAAATTAGGTGACGCTAAACAGTTATAGGCACAATATTTTGGTGAATAAAAAGTTTTATAAATCTTAGCAGAATGCTATCTTTGGAGGGATTTTAAGTTTTCACATCATGGAAAAAAAAGGAGGAAAAAGATTTGTCGGCTGCTCATGTTTCCTCGAGCTCATCAGAGAACTACTGTTTCAATTGATTTTTATAAATTATGTATTTGTTTCATAAGCTGGAGACACTCCATGCTCCAAAGGACTACCTTATTCAAGTTGTCATGGAGAAATCTAACTATTATTTTAGTATTTAAGACTAATAAATTCATAGAGTTTTAAATAATTAATGCTACGAAACGTATACATTCCTACTAATATCTTCCACCTTTGTTTTTAGAAATGTATCATATTTTCGAATATTCATAATTACATAAGCCATTGCTTGTAATTAATATTTAAATATTGTTTACATGTATCACCCCTAGCAGTAACACCTCTAGTCTTCTCATAAAATAGTTAATCTCTCTCAATTGAGATCCACATAGTTCCAGAGTTTTACTGAAGGCATTTGCTTCACTAAATTCGATATATGGTTTTCTGCGAACAAATGTATAAAAACTCGGTAAATAATTATTGAGTAACAATATGGGACACAATTAAAATTTGAAGAAATATCTCAGAAATATGTGACAGAAACACGAACCGTTTTAGCACCACCATCATTATCTTTTGAGAATGAACATAACTCATTATTTGTAATTTGGGTTAATAAAATTATATTCAAACCAAGAAAATTAAGAAACAACATGATTTCAACTCAAATAATGAATGTCTTGGGCCATGTTCATCTATTATTCCATTCACCTACGCGGCTATGATTGGTATTCCATCTATTTCTTGCCTAATTACATGTAAACAAATAACATCGTCACCATTAGTCATACATTTGCTACGTTCTGCTATCCTGTCTGCATGTCCATCTAAACAAAAAGATTAAATGAATTTTCTAATGCATGAGTACATAATATCAAGCAGTTTGGACATTCTAGAGCTATCGCACATAGTATACGGATAAGTCAACGTAGAGAGATAATGCTTATTATACAATTTACAAATCTAAAGTTTGAGAAACAAAAAGCAAAGGTCAATATAAAGATGTAAATCTAGTTCAATCACTAAACAAATATATTTGTATCTGAGCATGAATTTGTATAACCAATGCAAAGATTAATAAATATAACTTTAAGGCAATAATATCTTCTCTATAAGGTATCAATTAGCTCCTCCCTTGAGAAGCATCCCCGAATATTCAGATGGTGATTCTAGGATAATCGTATCTAGAAGAGCAACAAACCTAGTGAAGATGCGGGTGGAGCTTTCTTTTCAATATTTCAGCTTCATCATTTTTTCTTATTAACTTTACACATAAGCGGAGTGTTTATAACCTGCATTCCTTTTGATGCACATCTAAAAGTCTAGAACATAGCAAAAAAAGGATCAAATATAGATTATTCATCACTTTTGATATTAAGAAAGCTTTTAGATTGGTTGTATGATTACAGATTTTGTGGGAGAAGAATCACATTTATCTGTTGCTGAATCAATTTGAAATTGACAGTGAATTTCATTGGTTTTTACAAAACATGTCAACAAACCAAACCTTCAGAATCAAACAAATTATGCATTGTAAATTCAGATATAAAAATTGAAGTTTAGTATTTTAAAAGCGCATAAAATAAATATCCATTGAAAAATGCAATGAATAGTGGAAAAATAACTATCACACTTTTCAAAATCACAGCGTGAGAATCCTCAAAGCGTGAAAAAGAGAAATAATTTCACCTAATGCACTCGGTTTTACGGGAGATGGGGGGAATGGACGGCAGACAAAAGTGGGAAGAAAAAAACGAGGAAGAAAAAAAAATTGCCTAAGTTTGGTTAAGCGGCAGTTGAAATAAAGGAGAAGGGGGTGATGACCGTGCGTAGAGAATGAAAAGTGAAAGTGCACATTTAGGTTGGTAATTGGAAAATCATTTTGAATGATTTAATTGAAAATGAGTGTAAATTATTCAAAAAGAATCGCAGTTATGAATCAGGTAGATTTAAACTTCTATTTTGATGCATAATTGCACAATTCCTTTAAATTGGTATAAGTGGATTGATTAATTAATTGAAATTAATTGAATCGAGTTTATATATATATTTAGATATGTATGTATGGATTAACAAAAAAGAATAATATATTTACCCTTCAATTTATTGAAAATTGCAATTGAAATATTCTATTTTTATATATATAAGATTTGAAATTCGATATTCGTATTCAAAGATTCACTATTTGGATTTAAATATAAATATTTGATTTGATTCGATTGTTATTAAAATATAAATATGAAATTTTGATATTTGATTCGATATCCACAAATATCGAATTAAACATTAAATAGAATAAATACATAAAATATCATAAATATAATATACTAATAACATACATTAAGATTATAGTCCTTGAATAATACAATATATTTATATATATATATATATTTAATTAATTAAGAAAATATTAGAATACATATGAATATATATTATTTAATATTAAATCTTTTAAATCAGATAATTAATTAGGATTTGTTAATATTGAGATATTATCTTATACAATTATTTTAAATATGGATATATTATTTTTTGATAATATATCTCAATCTAAAAAATGAATCGAATATTTGAATCCGATACTAAAATAATGAATCGAAGATGAAAAAAATTTAATATTGAAAATAAAATCGAATACGGATATTTTAATCACGAATCAAACTATGATTGTACCAAAGGGTGTGACTTCATGAATGTTATCAATTTGGTGAATCTCTTCAAACTTGTTGAAGCAAAAACGTTTGTTTGGAAAATTCTTTGGCATGATTTGATGCATTCGGGTTCTATCATTAATTATAATCTTATATTTTGAGTTTGTCACTTTATAAACCATAGTATTGAAAACTAATCTGAAGTTTTTCAACCCATAAATTTGTCCCTCTATTAGCTGGTGTTTGAATGTCTGAATTAGATTTTTTGGAATTGTTGCTTCAATCATGTGTTCCTGAAACATTTAAAATTTAATAAATTAATATATTCCTGAAACATGATTAAATATTAATAAAAATTAAAGTAATGGTGGAAAATTGGAAATACCTCCTAATCATAGATAATGCATTCCATGCTAAATATTTCTTGTCTATTGCATGAGGGGACATCGTATAGACGCACAAGACGAACTTTCATTTCAAAAGTTTCCTTCGAGTTATATAATTCTCGAATTAGAGACCAAATAGGAGCCATTTCTATTGTTTTAATCACAAATCAATTTCTGTATAGTAGTTTTTTTTTTTATTTGCAATTGTGTTTGATAAAATGTGTTTGAAACCAATTATATATAAAGGGTTTGTGACCATATGTATACCTAAACATTCCTACTGTGAATGCTTAAATTTCTCTTGTATTAAATATTAATAGTGTATAATTACATCTAATTAAGCTAGAAACGTGATAGACTGATAGCTGATTTACACAATCCAAGATGAATATTAACTCTCATTAACAACAAAGATCACTTTTTGTTGGTCCGGAGACGAAAAGTCAGGTGTAGAGGGGGGGGGGGTGAATACACCTGAGCTCTGTTTCTTTTTCTCAGTGAAGGTCAGCTGAAGCTGATGTTTGCAACTGATGAACAGTGCCAAGTAAGCCTTCGATCACTGGGGTCAAAGTGAGTCAGCTTCTGAGCTCTTCTACTGACTGATGTCAGTATTATGAAACTCAGTCGGAGACTGTAGTGCGGATAAGTGTTAGGCCCGGAGTCGTCTCTTTTGAAAATGCGTTTTTGCAAGTTAAATCTTTTGGCTGTGCACTTTATAAAATACGTTTTATGCAAACTTATGATTTTCAAGTCAGTTGAATGCTATGCAATAAAACAGTAAATGAACACAAGCGATTTAACGTGGTTCGGATACGCAAGATCCTACGTCCACGGTCCCGAACAAGGCGGGAGAACTTGTTGATTATTCCCGAGCAAGCCTCGGCAGGGATACTGTGCACCTGGACGGTTCCCTCTAAGTTATAGTCCTTAGCGACTTTACAATCCAAACCTAAGTTTAGAAGGGAGGGAATATTCTCCAACTGAGAAGGAGTTCTTACAACAAGAACAATTCACTAAATGTGAACTCCTTCGGATCTAAGCTATGAATCTAGCAATGAGCTTAGTCTAGAGAAGAAAGGGATCAAAATGCTCTAGAGAGATGAACTACAAGAAGTGTTCTATGAAAACTAGTTCGTCTCTGGATAAGCTTGAAGATTCTAGAGCGTTGTGAGCTTGAATGATTTCCCTTGATTTCGCGTATATTCCTCTTTGAAATCTTCAAATCCTTCTCTATTTATAGTTGTGAGTTGTGGCATATGTCCGTTGGAGACGACGATGCCACGTGTCACAAGCGTCCAAAGAAAACGGCCACTATTCAACTTTGTTGCAGCAGGGCAGTTAATGCACTGTTCATGAGAGCAACTTTACTGTGTAGAGTAGGTAAGCGTTGTCGGCTTCTCATTGGTCGAGGTTTGTAGTTGGTGAGTGTCAGAGTTGACCGTTCAAACTACCTCGTATGTCTTCTGCTGAACATTTGAAGGGACTTTAAGTGCTGGGTTGCTTTCTGTCGGATACAGTACTCGAAAGTCTGTCTTCTTCGGTCGAGTCGTCGACCGATAAAGTGAGCTTCGATAGTCGGTTGGTTGGATCGCGAAGGTATACGCTTGCACTGGTTCTTCTACCGAAGACCATCGGCTTGTAGAGAATGCTTACCGAGGTCCGGGCCACCGATGCGGTATCTTAAACCGAGTTTGATATCACCGCCGACGAAGAATGCAAGCGATTACACTGATGACGTGGGGTTCTGAAAAGTATCTTCAGCAGAAGATCAGTTCAACAACTACCCCGTACAGGACTTAGACAAAATAATAAGCATTACATCAAGTCTAACCTATACATCAGCTAATCCTATCGACACACTAATCTACTGATATCAGCTCGGTTTTGGGATCTTCAATTCCATAGTACTACTATGATTTCCCCCAATTTCTTTTAACTCTAGAACAGCTGAGTATCAATCTACTGACTCATATCCAACAATTTCCCCCTAATTGATGATGCCAAAACCATAATACTCTAATATCTTTCAAAGATACTGTCCTACTGACAACAATTTCCCCCTTCAAACGTCTGAGGAAAAACTGATAATCATAAACGAACTTCAGCAGGCGAGAGCATGGCAAGATCAGAGAAACTGATGTGAGTGTGTGTCAGATCACTTAGTGATCAGTTGTGTAAACACAAAGTAAAAGGCTGAAAGACAATGAGTAATTGTCTAGCAAGCAGAGGAACTGATATATATATCAAGAATTACAGAGTTCCTAATGCTATTACAAAAGATGAGAAAGAGAAAATCACTGCTGCTGCTTCTTGAACTTCTGTGTCTTCTTCTTGAAGTCAGTGGATTTCTCCTCGGGAGGATCCAGGTAATAGTATTTATACACTCTAGCTCGAATCTCCTGGATCTCCAAGTTATCATCTGGCCTTTCAGGGAGCAGGCTCGGGCATCTAGGCGGCTTCCTCCACTTCTCTTTCTATGTCCTTAGTGCTCAGCAGTCCATTAGCAAGTCTCGGCGGTGGAATACGTCGGAAAGCTGGGGCACGAAAGGTTATATTCTGTGATTCCATGACTTGCTTCAGCCGTTCACTGAATTCAACATCAAATCTCGTAATCAACTCCTCAAAGAGCTGATCGGCTGAGCAGTCGAGTGGGTAAATGCGCCATACGTAGTAGCCTTTGATAAAAACTTCTTTCAATCTCTCCCAATGTTCATTCATATCAGCCGGCACCCACTTATCCACATGCTGAATCGGTTGTTGCTTGATGTGGGGGCCCCTGATGAACTTAGATCCTCTCGGGATCTGCCTTCTCGGATCAGCTGCTGGTTTAAAGGATAATCTTCGCACTTTCTCCAGATCAGCCATCCTTTTCTTTTCTCGGAGCGCGGCTGCTCTCTTGTCTCCATGTCTGCTAGATAGTCCAGCGAGCACCGCCTCCCACAGTGTTTGATCTTCTGCTATCTGCGCAGGCGTATGAGTCGTGGAGGGTTGACTCTGCGCAGTAGCTGGGGTATCAGTTGAAGAAGCCTTGGCGTATTCTTCTTGAGCTTTCTTCTTCTGCTCTTCAACTGTCCCGATTGCCTTCTTCTTACCTCTGCCTCTTATAGCCTTGCCCTTAGGCTTTTTGGCTGCCTTAGCTGCTTATACTAATCTTTGCTCATGATCAAGTTTGTCCTGCAGCTGTTGGGCGACTCTGAGGTCGAAGGCCTCCTGCTCCGCTTGTGATTTAAATTTTCGGACCGGGGAGGAAGGAGGAGATTCAGTAGCAGTCTCCTTCCCCGGCCTCTGCGGTAGCTGTTGTGACTCTTCTTCTTCTTCTGCTGGCTCGTCTAAGAACTGAGCGATCTCTTGTATATGTGCAGCAGAAGAGGAGATGGGGGTGGCTTGTAATGGAAATTCAAGGAGAAGTACCTCGTCAGTATTGTCTTTTGCCTGAGCGGCTGAGACTTCTTCAGTTTGAGTAGAGGGTCCTTCCTCCTGTACCTTTCCCCTTTGAGTCTGTGAGGGTCCTTCAGCGTGGAGGGTCCTTCCTCCCCGTACCTTTCTGCTAAGAAGCGGTACATCAGCTGTCCCCATCACTCTCTCACTTCCTTCTCCCTTACTACCTTCCCCCTTTTTGGCATCAGCAATAAGTCCAAGGGAGGTACGGAGTGCTTTCACTTCTTCAGCCACTTTGGCAATAGAAACTTTGACTTCATCAACAGTCGTATCGAAGTCGATACCACACTGGGTGTAGCCATGCCAGCCCAATTCTTGTTCTTGCTCGAATTTCGAGGGCGAGCGGCTGATTCTTTGCGAAGGTGCAGCAGAGCTGCATCATGGGATTCGCTCATCTCTTTCTGAATCGTCTTGAGAGCCTCAGCTTGTTGTTTAATGGCTGTTTGGAGAGAGGTGGTAGCCAGCTTATTACGCTCATCCATCTGAGCTTGAATGCGTGCGAGGGCCAGAGTCAGCTCTTGTGAGAAAGAGAGGCGCTGAGCTTCAAGAAGCTGCTGACTCTGAGCTTGCAAATCAATCTTCTGGGCAGCTAGAGCCTGCTCGATCATCTTCTTCGGATCGGGCTGAGAAGGAGCCTCTTGTGGTTTGAAGACGTCGGCGAAAAGTTTGTTCGGGCGTTCGGTCCGCGCCTTTGTATACTTCTCCCATTTAATGTGTACATCTTTGGCGAGAAGGCGATTTTTCTCTCCTTGGCGTCTGATCGCCTTGTTGACTGCCTTTGAGGACACGGAACCTATTGGTTGTATCTGATAGGAACTTGTTCCGAGCCTCTTTTCAGAGAATGTGAGAAGCTGCTCCCTTGAGTACTTAGGGGCATTAGGAGCCTCACCGGATGTAGCGGTGGTGGTGATGGGCTCTTCTCACGGGGAGTTTGACCTCTCGCGAGAATCTCCCATTTCGCATCCTTGGGTGCCTCGTCCTTCTCCCGATCATCATCATCTCCCTTATCGGCAGGGAGGAGAAGGGGGGGGGGGAGTGTTGCCTGGAGCCGATTCCTCTCGGCTTAGCAAGTAGAGCATAGCAGCTCGTAAATCTTCAAAACAACCCAGATCAGCGGGCTCGCCAAAGCCTATGGCATTCTGCAGTTCTTGCTCCTCGGCCAACAACTCAGTTCCTGATTGATTCTTTGAAAAGTCTATGAGAATGTCCCAGTGCAGGAATCTCAGTAGCATATGAGCGCGTGCCCTGATGGCATTCTCTATCAAGTCCGCGTGCCCAGCGATCTCGGGTATCAGCTCGTGAATTTCAGCTGTAGCACGGGCACGAGTGGAATCAGTGGTGTTCCACTCAGCCGATGGCTCATCAGTCGGCATTCTGCTGTCTGACTGGGTTTCCTCGGAGCTGATTATCTGAACCTTATCCTTCAGAGTAGCTCCTTCTATTCCAAGATTCCGAATCCCGGATGCGCTCAGGAGGAGGTGAAGCAGGAGTTGACGCTAGTATGGCCAGCGGCTGAGCAACAGTGACCTCAGCAGGTCGAGTCTTGGCCAATCTCCTCTTCTTTGGCACTTGTACTGATGGGGGCAGAGCTGACGCTGCTCTCTTAGGCTCAGGCGGCCCCTTGCCTATGGATTTCTCAGCTCCAGCCTTCGTCTGGAATTTGATAGATTTCTTGTCAAAGTACTTGGAGTCCTCAAAGGCTGAGTTCTCAACAGCTGAGTTCCTCTGAACTATGCATTCTATCAGAACAGACATCTTTGTTCCGAATATAAGTTTACCCACACTGGCTATCCTCCTCTCGCCAGTGGGTAATGTGGTGAACTTCTGAGCCTGTGCCTTCATCTGAGTAGTATAATACTCGGCCCAGTTCACTTCAACCCCATCGTCTATTGCCATCATCAGCTGAATCCTTGGTTTGGACAGTTGATCATATGATCCAGCTGAACTTGTCAGAATGTGCGATACCACGTAAGCTAGACCTCTGTACTGAGGTAGCAACATATTCCTCGGTAAAGCTGTTTTGAACGCTACATCCTTTCGTCCACAGAATTTCTGCACATATGCGTTGATCTCCTTCTCCTTGTATCCAATCGGAGAAATGCCGGAGTTGGGAAGATCGAATGAAAGAGCTAGAGCATCTTGAATATCGAAGGTAAGAACAGCTGACTCCCACTCATCTTGATCGACTTCCTTCTGATAAGAGAAGGACGATTCCTCTCCTCCCGACGCTAGAGATTTCCAGTTGAAATAAACTTCAGCCGACTTTGCCGAGGGAGATAAGCACGGGGGTGCTTCGAAACCAGCATCTCCAACCCTGAACGCTCCAAAGCGTCAAACACGGGTTCAAGGAAAGAGATCTCCACTTGGCGGAAGGCCAAAGTAGGTTCAAACAGAATCCTGGAGGCTACAATCTCCTCAATGTTGTCTGGAGTTTGAACGTTCGCCATTGAAATCTGCAAAACAACATATTAGCACTTGAAAATAGAGTAAGTTAGTAGTTGCTAGCAGATATATGATACATTACCGTGTATAAGAGCTTTAAGAGATGCGAAAGCAAAGTTGTGTAAGAGATTCGGATAAGAAAACAAAGTTGCGAGATAAGCTCTTGAGAATATGAAGAATGGCGAAAAATGAGGAGTTGATAGAAGATGAAAGATTTTGTATATTAAGTTTGATCTTCAGTTTGAATCGCACGGTTCAAATTTAATCTTTCAAAATCAAGGGGCGGCTAAGATTAAATGTTATAAAGGAATGATTACAATAGCCGCCAAAAATATAGATATACGTAATAAAGCTAATGGAGAAGACATGCATTAAATGCGCGACAGAGAGCATTAATTACGCAGGCGAGGAGTCCTGCTGACCTTTCCTCAAACCTTAAACATAATAAATGGTAAGGAATAAATGCTCCTTAGCAACTGAATGTAAGCGACTGATGCATTAAATGCGGCATGCTTCTGAACAAATTAAGTAACGATACTACGCAAACCTCTTCAGTTGAACTTATCAGCTGGTTACCATCATTTATTAGGAGGATGGTTGTGCTGATGACCATGTTCCCCCTTGCTGTGTACAGTGTGCATCTCCCAACTGAGTCACTGTACTAAGTTTTCTGACCTATCGTGCTGATTCCATACTGATACAAATTGTTACTAAGTATATCATTATCAGTAGTCGGCTTCTACTGACTTGTCTCAGTAGGATCTAGCAGACCTAGCTCAACTGATAGTTCTCCGAACTTCGTTCTCGGCTAGTGGTTTGGTCAGTATATCTGCCCTTTGCTTGTCAGTATGGATTTTCTCCATCCTGATGTCCTTCTTTTCGACATGGTCTCTGATAAAGTGGTGTCGGATATCCACGTGCTTGCATCCGGTATGTAGAACCGGGTTCCGAGTTATAGCTATTGACCTTGGTGGAGTCACGGTAGATGGGCACTTCATCCCGAGTTATACCATAATCTCTCGGTTGTTGTCGAAGCCAAAGGATCTAGGCACGCACAAACTTCCTCGCAGCCATGTACTCGGCTTCGGTAGTGGACGTAGCTACCGAGTGCTTGTTTCTTTGAAAACCACGATATCGCCTTGCCGCCTAGGAACCGACATGTTCCGGAAGTTGATTTTCGATCTATCCCGCATCTCGCATAATCGGCATCGAATAACTCTGTCGGTATTAGATTATCATCGGTAGGATACCATAACCCAAAGATCGAGATGTTCCTCTTAGATATCGCAGAATCTTCTTCGCCGAGTCTAGATGACTTCGCTTGGGATTCGCCCCGAAATCTTGCGCATACACCTACAACATAAGTTATGTCAGGTCGGCTAGTTGTTAAATAAAGTAAAGAACCAATAATAGCTCTATAATCAGTAGAGTTAACAGAAGCTCCCTCTTTGTCTAGATCGATTTTAAAGTTTGTGTTCATGGGGATCTTGGCCGGTTTCTTTGGAATCACGGCCGAATCTTTTGAGAAGATCTCGAGTGTATTTGACTTGATTTATGAAGATTCCTTCACCGATTGTTTTACTTGAAATCCAAGGAAATAATTCATCTCTCCCATCATGGACATCTCGAATTTCTCCTTCATCATCTTCTCGAACTGCTGACATATGACTTCGTTTCTGCAGCCAAAAATGATGTCGTCCACGTAGATTTGCACCAGTAGAATGTCATCTTCTGACTTTATGTTGAATAGGGTGCGATCTACTGTCCCCTTTTGAAAACCTTTCTAAAGTAGAAAGTCTGATAGGGTATCATACCAAGCCCCGGGTGCTTGTTTTAACCCATACGTGAACTTTCCTAAGTCTCGTACACTCGATGTCCCCGCTGAAAGCCGGGCGGTTGTTCCACGTAGACTTCTTCCTTTAGTACGCCGTTCAGAAAAGCTAACTTCACATCCATCTGATATACCTTAAATCTCTGATGTGTTGCATAAGCTAGGAAAAGACGAATGGCTTCCAATCCGGCGACCGGAGCAAATGTTTCATCAAAGTCAATTCCTCTCGCCCGATCGTATCCTTTAGCAACTAGTCGAGCTTTATTTCCGACAATGACGTTGTTTTCATCTCGCTTGTTCTTGAAGACCCACTTAGTTCCAATCACGTGCCGATGTCTAGGTCCGTCTACAAGCTCCCAAACTTCATTTCGACGAACCGGTTCAGCTCTTCTTGCATAGCAATGACCCGATCGGCCAAGATCTTTAAGTGCGTCCTCTATCGATCGAGGTTCTTACGTAGACGAAAAACAAGAGTAAAGTGAGCTTTCTCCTTGACTTAATCTTGATCTCGTCCTTATAGTTGCTTGATGGATCTCCAATGATAAGATCCGAAGAATGAGCATCGAGCCACGAACGCCCGAGTCGGGCTTCTTCTTCGATACTACTTACGCACGCCGTAGGTGTATTAGGCATTTCAGGTAGTAATGCGTTCGCGACCGTAGTAATTCAAGTAAGAAGGTTAGGATCTACCGAGTTTCCGTGTTCGTGGGCATTTAGCTCGGGAACATTAATCGTTCCCCCCCGAGTTTATATTCTCGGTAGAGGTCTCGGTTACCACAGGGGCTTCCTCATCGACCGAAGTTACCTATTGTTGATTCTCGTTCGATAGAATCAACTAGGTTAGCTACATTGCTTGTTGGGCCGAGTCCGAATTTCTTCATCTTCCGACTCATCATCCCAACAATGTTGGATCTTTTCAGCTTTGTCATTTAGTTCGAGATCCTGTAGCTTGATGCTGACATCCTCAGTGTTTGACTTTGTATCTTTCCTGTTCTCAGTAACAAATTCATCAAAAACAACATGAGGGTTTTCCTCCACGCAAAGAGTTCGATAGTTAAAAACTCTGAAGGCTTTGCTGACTCGGGAGTATCCTAAGAATACTCCTTGATCAGATTTGATATCAAAGACCTTCAACTGATTTTTCCCATTGTTGTGGATAAAGCAAGGACAGCTGAAAACATGAAAATGAGAAATAGAAGGAATTCTCCCTTTCCACAGTTCGTAAGGCGTCTTCATGTGTTGCTGTGTCAGTAGTGAGCGATTCTGAGTATAACAGGCGGCGTCAGTAGCATTAGCCCAAAACTTTGAGGGTAGTCCAGAATCTGCGAGGAGCGTTCTTGCTGCTTCTTTGAGTGTTCTGTTCTTACGTTCAGCAAGTCTGTTCTGCTGAGGGGTGCGCGCGGCTGATGTCTCGTGCTGAATTCCCTCTTTATCGCAGTATGTCTTAACTACTGAGTTTGGAAACTCTGTTCCTCTGTCTGAGCGTATCTTCTTAATCTTGATGTTCTTTTCCACACTGAGTTTCTTCAGTAGATTAGGTAACTCAGTCTGAACATCAGATTTGTTGGCGATGAAGATGACCCAAGTATATCTCGAGTAGTCGTCTATGACGACGAGGGCATACTTCTTGCCTCTTATAGTCACTGGAGAGACCGCCCGAATAAGTCCATGTGAAGCGGTGAAGGATTCCATCGGTGGAAGGTGACGGAATAGGTGGATTGCTACTCTTTGTTTGCTTTCCCTTCAGACACGCTTCACAATTTCTGTCTTTGATAAACGATTCGTTGGGCAGTCCTCTGACTTTAGAGTTCTTGACAAGCTTGTTCATGGTCTTGAAGTTTAGGTGGTCGAGTCTCTTGTGCCATAGCCACTGACTTGTCACCCGATTTAGTACGTGCGAGCAAGCAAGCCTCGGTGTTCTGCGGTATTCCGGTTTGCAACATAGATGTTCTTCCTCCGCGAACTTGATAACACCGTTTTCCCCTTAGATTTGTCAACAATATCACGTAAACCGGCGTCAAAGATTACTCTGTTAAGATTATCACGAAATTGATCGATCGAAAGGAGATTATGTTGAAGTCCTTCAACATATGTTACTCTTAGGACCGTGGCGGTCCCAATGTTCAGGCGTTCCGTATCCCCTTGTGTAGCCTTTGGAGTTGTCACCGAATTCAATTATGGGACCATCTTCTTGTACGTAGTTGGTCGGCGAGCTCTTCCGGTAAGTCATGTGTCTCGAGCAGTCGCCGTCCACTATCCACGGGTCCTTATGTACCGCAAAACGAGGCATTTTTAGGTACCCTTTGGTTCAGTTGGGTCCTTACAGGGTTAGTGGGTGATTTCGGAACCCGGATCTGTCTCGGGACCTTAGAAGTTCCAGACTTCTTCTTCGAACCTTATCGCCTTTCTTCTCCACGGGACTTGGAGATACTGACTTTCTGCTGATAATTTTGGGTTCGGGCGCTTTCTTCTTCCGAGTCTTAGCGCTTCTCCCGACCCCGGGCTCATAGTAGTACGAGCCGTATCGAGCCGGGTGCCCATACTGATGGCTCCTTGTACTTTCGCCCATCCGACCTTCTTGATTCCCCCCCCGAATTTGATCGCGGTGTCCCGGGCCGGAACCTTTGGTCACGTGCTTGTTGCTACTCGGGCGAGGTGTAATCATTTTCTCGTTTGTTTTTCGCCCGAGGTGTGGTGTCGGCAGCTTGCACCTTTCCTCTGACGAACCTATCAGCCAGGGTTGCTGAGCTTTTGGAGGTAGAAGCTTCGTGGGTATAGCCAAGGCCTTCTTTCACAGAAGTTGACCGTTGTGCTCTAAGCATGCTTTCAAGCTTCTCCTTAGCTCCCAGGTATTGTTCAGTCATCAAACCTCTCCAGACTTCGTCACTCCTTCTGAGTGAGTCATAGTCATTCTGCACGTCGTGAGTTTCGACCGAGCTTGGCTATTTCGGTCTCTTTCTCGAATTGTCCTTGGTCAGAACTGAGATCTGAGTCTCTTGAAGCTGAGACTTAGTCATAAGAGATTCAATCTCTTCCTTGAGTCTCGCAACTAGATCCACTGACTCAGTAGAGACCTGACAATCAGAAGAAAGTCTCTGATTCTCAGCCTTTACCTGTTCAAGTTCCCCGGATGGTTCTGTTTGAACTCTCTGCTCAGCTGAATCTGTTCCTCTAGCGATCATCGTAGGCTTGTACCACATCTAGAGGATCATCTCGTGACCGAGCACGTGTCTTGTGTCTTTGTGTGAAGAAGAGGTAATAATGCGTTTAGAATTTACCTCGGCCTCTTCTCCGGCCATCGACGCATTCGGGCCGACTCATCGGGAAGCTGTCTTTGCGACCTCAAGCTGCGACGAACGCGGCTTCGTCTTCGAAGAATACATGAATGTATCCTCCTCAATTGAGTTGTCGGATATCTCTCCTGGCTATATAGGCCTACCATCTCTCGGCGAATTTCTTTCTCCTCGGCTTGCCGTTCGCTCTTTGAGCAGCGAGAGTTCGGGATAATCGTGCTGATAGTGTCCCTCCTTCTTGCGGTTGTAGCGGGTAGATGTTCTGCTTTGCTCTTACCAGTGAGTCTTTAGACGGACCGGCGGCAGACTCCGATTTCCCGCATTCGGTAGAAGGATTAGATTCTTCTTTCTTATGATAGTCTTTCTTACCCGAGGAAGAATCTCGGTTGTATTTCCTCGACTTTCGACTCTCTCCTTTTCCTCTCGATATTTGAGAGTCATCGGTGCTAGCCGGTCGTGGCCTGAAGTCTCGTAAGACTTTGCTACCGATGTGGCCACAACTTTGCTTGAGGAAATAGGCTTGGCTCCGGTATTGCCGATCGTTGCCTTGAAGGCGTGGTCGAACCGTGTGTCACCGGAGCGCTTAAGCACTTTTGGGGTAGGCTATGCTCGAATTCCTCCGATTTTAATTCCGAAAATATAACATCGGGAGTTAGAGCATTTAGATCGGAGCGACGTAAATAAGTAGCAAATGGAAGCCACTTCGTCTGGGCAACGCTCTCAAGATCTTGGTGTTCATCTCCTTGTTGGTGAACGACCTCCCCACCCATTGATGACATTGACTTGATTGGTGAATCCGACACTCGGCTCGTCAATGGTTTCAAAGAGCTCCATTGCAAAGGCGTCGAACTTCTGAAGCTCTAGCTCGAGCTTGTTTTCTTTAATCTGAGGGGTTCCATGGCTTAGTACAGCCAAGGCGTCCCATAGCTCTTTCGCCGTTTTGCAATCTTGTACCCTTCCGAGATGTGAGTCACTGAGCGTAGTCAGTATGGCATTACGTGCAACTCGGTCAAGGTTGTGCAACTTCTTTTCTTCAGGCGTGAAGCGCGATTTGTCTTTGGGAACCTTAGCACCCGGTTGTGCTCCCACGCCTCCTCCAAAGGCAAATACTATGCTTTGTCGATCATAGGAATGATCGGTCCTGACTCTAGGACATCTGACATGCTGTCGTGGAGTGACGTTAGGTGTGCCTCCATACGTACGCGCCATACCGTGTAGTTCTCTATTGAGAACATCGGTACCATCCTAATACCTGACATATCAGACATTGTAAGAGTAAGAGTATAAGGATGCTGAAAAGATGCTTATGCGGTGAAAATGGTTTTCGGGATCGGTTCGAGAGGACCAAGATATTTCGAACCGGCGATCGGTTGAACACCGTGCGCTCGATACCAATTGTTGGTCCGGAGACGAAAAGTCGTGTGTAGAGGGGGGGGGGGTGAATACACCCGAGCTCGTTTCTTTTTCTCGGTGAAGGTCAGTGAAGCCGATGTTTGCAATCGATGAACGAGTGCCAAGTAAGCCTTCGATCACTGGGGTCAAAGTGAGTCGGCTTCGAGCTCTTCTACCGACCGATGTCGGTATTATGAAACTCGGTCGGAGACCGTAGTGCGGATAAGTGTTAGGCCCGAGTCGTCTCTTTTGAAAATACGTTTTTGCAAGTTAAATCTTTTGGTCGTGCACTTTATAAAATACGTTTTATGCAAACTTATGATTTTCAAGTCGGTTGAATGCTATGCAATAAAACAAGAAATGAACACAAGCGATTTAACGTGGTTCGGATACGCAAGATCCTACGTCCACGGTCCCCGAACAAGGCAGGAGAACTTGTTGATTATTCACGAGCAAGCCTCGAGCGGGGATACTGTGCACCTGGACGGTTCCCTCTAAGTTATAGTCCTTAGCGACTTTACAATCCAAACCTAAGTTTAGAAGGGAGGGAATATTCTCCAACCGAGAAGGAGTTCTTACAACAAGAACAATTCACTAAATGTGAACTCCTTCGGATCTAAGCTATGAATCTAGCAATGAGCTCGGTCCCAGAGAAGAAAGGGATCAAAATGCTCTAGAGAGATGAACTACAAGAAGTGTTCTATGAAAACTAGTTCGTCTCTCGGATAAGCTTGAAGATTCTGGAGCGTTGTGAGCTTGAATGATTTCCCCTTGATTTCGCGTATATTCCTCTTTGAAATCTTCAAATCCTTCTCTATTTATAGTTGTGAGTTGTGGCATATGTCCGTTGGAGACGACGATGCCACGTGTCACAAGCGTCCAAAGAAAACGGCCACTATTCAACTTTGTTGCAAGGCAGGGCGCTTAATGCGACCGTTCATGAGAGCAGCTTTCTTGTGTAGAGTAGGTAAGCGTTGTCGGCTTCTCATTGGTCGAGGTTTGTAGTTGGTGAGTGTCGAGTTGACCGTTCAAACTACCTCGTATGTCTTCTTGAACATTTGAAGGGACTTTAAGTCTTTGGGTCGCTTTTACGTCGGATCTACACGATTCGAAAGTCTGTCTTCTTCGGTGAGTCGTCTGCCTGATATAGTGAGCTTCTGATAGTCAGTTGGTTGACTGCGAAGGTATACTGCTTGCACTGGTTCTTCTACTGAAGACCATCGGCTTGTAGAGAATGCTTCTACGAGGTCCGGTCGGCGATGCGGGATCTTAAACCGAGTTTGATATCGGCTGGCCGACGAAGAATGCAAGCGATTACACCGATGACGTGGGGTTACGAAAAGTATCTTCGGCGAAGATCGGTTCAACAACTACCCCGTACGGACTTAGACAAAATAATAAGCATTACATCAAGTCTAACCTATACATCAGCTAATCCTATCGACACACTAATCTACTGATATCAGCTCGGTTTTGGGATCTTCAATTCCATAGTACTACTATGATTTCCCCCAATTTCTTTTAACCCTAGAACAGCTGAGTATCAATCTACTGACTCATATCCAACACTTTTCCTATTTACCAAATCAATTAGTTGTGAAAAAAGGCTATTTACCTTGAAAATTATAAATATTTATTATCTTGAAAAATATTAATTTTCCTATTGTATTTAATTTTATGTAGTAATTTAGATCAAATTATGAGATGTATAACCAAGTTAACATTGATCAAATTTTAGAGTATATGGTAAATATAGGACACTAATTGAGGCTACATTTTAATAGTGTATAATTACATATAATTAAGCTACAAATGTGATAGACTGATAGTTAAATCACACAATCAAATACGAATATTAATTCTCATTAACAACTAAGATCACTTTTCCTAATTACCAAATCAATTAGTTGAGAAAAAAGGTTATTTACCTGGAAAATTATAATATTTATTACCTTGGTAAATATTTATTTTCCTACTAAAATTACTTTTACTATTAACCAAATCAATTAGTTGAGAAAAGAAAGTTATTTAGTTGAAAATTATAAATGTTTATTACCTTGGTAATTATTAATTTTTCTATTGTATTTAATTTTATGTTGCAATACAAATTAAATTATGAGATGCATATCCAAGTTAACATTGGTCAAATTTTAGAGTATATTGTAAATATAGGGCACTAATTGAGGTTACATTTTAATAGTGTATAAAAATTAATGAGTATATTAATTTTCTTATTTATTTTTTATTTTCTAATATATTATAAATGAATGAATTTCTAAAATAAATATTAATTAAAAATCAAAATATGTGATACTTGGATCAGTTGTGGATTGATCAAATTTATTTATTGAATATCAATATTGATGAATTTTTAAACAATGATTTAAAAAAAATGATTTTAATTATATTGTAAGTGAATTGATGTATTAGATGAAAGTGAATTAATTGTAATTGGATAGATGAAATTGATATAAGAGAAAATATCAAAATAGTAAATATGGGTGCAAAGAAGATTTCAATTAAATTGAAATTAATTTTAATTGAATTTTGCATGCGCAGAAAGACGGATATAACCCTAAAATTGATTAAAATTGCAAAATTATGCAATTCAATTAAATTATAATCAATTGAAATTGAAATTATTCATTTTTTTATATATAAGATATTTTATAAAATATTATATTTAGCATGATTGGGCGTAAATTGAGGGATATTTTCAAAATATTATTTAAAAAAAACCCTTCTAAACAAATGAATCGATTAGAAATTGATTGATTAGTTGTAACATGATTTCTGAATGTTAAAATGTTATTTCGTAAAATTTTACTATTAACAATTTAACATGATTTGATAACTAACAAAAATATTACTATTAACAATTAATGAGCGTAATTTGAGAAACATTCTAAAATATTATCATGATTGGACGTAAATTGAGGGACATAATCTTATATATTTTATATATTACCCCTCAATTTAATGAAATTCCAATTAAGTTCAATTGAATTGAAATTGATTTGGAATTGAAATCATTCGGTTTTTATATATATAAGATAAGATAAGTATTTTATAAAATATTAGATTTAACATGATTGGGCGTAAATTGAGGGATATTTTCAAAATATTAATATTAACAATTAATGGGCGTAATTTGAGAAACATTCTAAAATTATTTCATGATTGAGCATAAATTGAGGGACATAATCTTATATAACTTATATATTTACCCCTCAATTTAATGAAATTCCAATTGATTTCAATTGAATTGAAATTGAAATTGATTTGAAATTGAAATCATTCGGTTTTTATATATATATAAGATATGCAATCACTATGCAATCTTACTCGACTTCGAACTCATTTAGATCGGGATTTTTTTTCCTATTTTTCTAGCAAAGTTCGAATTCATTTTTAAAAAACAAATTTAATAAAAATATGTTTATGGATTAAAGAAATAAATACAATTAACAATCGATTGCTTGATTCAAGGTATCGCCTCTCTATTTGCCGGAGATACACGCCAAAACCTCTTTGTCGATGTGATTTATTTACTTATTTTTTGCTTAGTTGAAAAACAGTCACGTGGTGTGTTTTTTTGGAGAAAAGATTTTCTTTTACACGAATAACTGATTTTTACATTTTGGGAAATTGTTAAATATTGATTCTTTAGAAAATATAGTATTGCAACATACCCCAAATTTCATACCTTTGAAAATGAAGTAATTTAAATTTAAACCTTGATTGGCGGACTTATGATTGATTGAATCAATAATTTTCCGATGTTTGAGAGGTATTTATCTTTTGTTACAGGTGTAAATTTTACTCCCTTTCCTTTCCCACATCGAAAAATATAACTAGTAAAGCGAAACAATATATATAAGCAATAAAATGGAAAATGAAACATCATCAATAGTAGAAAATTCAGCATTTGGTATTAGAGTTATGGAATAAGAAAATTAGTATAAATCTCTACCTAAAATGTTTGAATTCATCCTATTTCTTTATGCAAAAACAATATCTATTTCATTTAGTAAATAATTTTGAACTCAAATTCGATTTCAAAAGCAGCGGAGCCTTTTCTAAACGCCGTAGCTCTACATACAATTCACCCACCTTGATCTGCATTCTGTCACAAACGCTCGATCAAATTCCTACAGAGTCAAACGAGATTAAATATTGAAATTATCCAAAAAATAAAATAAGAAATCCGCCAACTAATGCAGAGAATAAGGCAGAAAAGAGGAATGATGAGGAAGTTGGAAGACAGCATAAAGCACAAAAAGCTAAAACCGGAGGTGAAAAAAGAAAAGAAAAAAGAACACCTTTTTTCCTGAAAAAAACACTAACACTTGCACACTAACGCTTCAACTGTTCAAACAAATAGGAAAAAATCATACCTTGTCTCTAATTCACACTCGCCGCATGCTTATAATGCATGCTTCTCAAATGTAAAAGCTAAAACCTCCGCTTCACCACTTTCACTCACATTTTCTGGATCCATAAAGCCATAAAAATCTCATCTTTCAGATATTATATTTGTTTTTTGTTTTTTTAAATGGGTGGACGCTGCTCCAAGTTTTCTCTGTGTTGGTGGCAGTCTAATCTCAAGCCCGCTACACTTCAATCGTCTGATCCGGGTTAGTATGAATATGATAGTTTTGATTTTGTGGGGTTTGGTCAAAATGGTGTCCTTCTTGTTTAATTTTTGTGGGTTTTGTAGAAAATGGGGAGAAAGATTCGTTGCCGAGCTTCAGGGAGTTCAAATGGGACGAGCTGAAAGCTGCTACAAATGGGTTTTCTTCGGACAACATTGTATCTGAGCATGGAGAGAAGGCTCCTAATGTTGTTTATAAAGGGGTTCTTGAAAATGAGCGGTGGATTGCAGTTAAGCGCTTCAATAGGTCTGCTTGGCCGGATTCTCGTCAATTCTTGGTAACTATATTTGTTGGTGTTGTTTGTCTTTGCCGTATTTAGTTTCTTCTTATATTTTTTATTTTTTTGGTTGCATTTGGTTTTTTATGAAGTGGAATTTTGTTTTGTGTTTGTCTATTGCTAGCCTGATCAAATGTGTGTGTTATGGATGAAGATCAGTTCCTCATTTGTGTTTGTGTAAATGTTTTTGTCATTTTCCCTAAATTGTCACTTCTTGGATCAAGATCAGTTTCTGAGCTTAAGAAATGTGTGTTTGTATGTATGTGAAGGTTCATTAATTTGACCTAACTTGTTTCCTATTCTCCTTTAATCTTCTCTCTGTTGGGTGATTGGGTTGTTGAAGGATGAGGCGAAGGCAGTGGGGAGCCTCAGAAGTGAAAGACTGGCTAATCTGATTGGCTGTTCCATCGAAGGGGAAGAGAGATTGCTAGTAGCAGAGTTTATGCCAAATGAGACATTGGCAAAGCATTTATTTCATTGTGAGTTTCCTTTATTATCTCATTCTAGATTCCTCAAAAAAGATTCATATAATTCTCAGAGATCTGATTTCTGCATATAGCATGTGGCTAAGTAAGGATAACAAAAGGGGGTAACAAAATGCAGATGTTTCGAACTGCTAATTAGATTTTCATTTTCATGCCAACAAATTTGTTCAATATTAATGTGATGGATGGAAACAGGGGAGAGTCAGCCGATGAAATGGGCAATGAGGTTGAGAGTGTCATTGTATTTAGCCCAAGCATTGGAGTACTGCAGTAGTAAGGGAAGGGCATTGTATCATGATCTTAATGCTTACAGAGTCTTGTTTGATCAGGTGAAATGTTTAGCCCTTTTTCACTGTGTATTTTGCAAACTCTATGTTCTTACTTTGCATTGATTGTGTATAGGATGGTAATCCGAGGCTCTCTTGCTTCGGACTGATGAAGAATAGTAGAGACGGCAAAAGTTACAGCACAAACTTAGCCTTCACTCCTCCTGAGTACTTGAGAACTGGTAACGTATTCACTATCAAGATAGCTATATGCTTGATGAAATAGTAATCTTCTTCTGTGTAGTTTGTTGATGCCTTTCACAGCATCCTCCGTGGCCCGACTCTTTGCTTCTTTGGGTGGTTGAGTTTCCTTGTTCTTGTGCAGGAAGAGTGACTCCAGAAAGTGTAGTTTACAGCTTTGGGACCATGCTGCTCGATCTTCTAAGTGGAAAACATATACCTCCGAGCCATGTAAGTTTCTCACTCGATTTAATATAAGAAAAACACAAACTTAGTTGAAGAATAGGAATACCTCAATCTTTGTTATCTTCATTTCTGTGCGGAAAATCAATCTTTCAATTAGCAGGGAAGATTATGTTAGAAATTGCATTTAAAACTTGACATTTCAAACATTAATAAATTGTTTTCATCTTGGTGCATAGTGTGTCTGCTAAACTATCTTTCTTGATTGCCAATTCTTAGTTATTACAAATGATATATTAGTAGGCATCTTGTTCTTGTTAGTTATAACCTAAAATACACAAATTTCTTTAAATCAAATCCTAGATAGATATGAAACCAACTACTGGTAGCCAAATATCTTAACTCTTAGTTCAGAATGGCCTTGATCTGATTCTGGACTCATGTCTTCGTTTAGGCGCTTGATCTTATCCGGGGCAAGAACTTTTTGATGCTGATGGATTCTTGTTTGGAGGGTCATTTTTCCAACGACGACGGAACTGAGTTGGTCAGGTTAGCTACGCGTTGTTTGCAGTATGAAGCACGAGAGAGGCCGAATGCTAAGTCTCTTGTAACTTCACTTGCATCCCTTCAGAAAGAAACTGAGGTATGATTATCAATCTTCCTGCATTTTATTACAATTAGTTTGTGAATGAGTAGAATAATTCTCTTATAAATAACAAAAATCAGATTCCTTCTTATGAACTACTTGGAGTTCCACAAGGAAATGCAAACACCAATGAACAACTGCAGTTAAGCCCAATGGGTGAAGCATGCTTGAGAATGGATCTGACTGCCATACATGAAATCTTGGACAAAACTGGGTATAAAGACGACGAAGGAATCGCCAACGAGGTTTGTATCCTCCTCTCTTAAGACATGAGAAATAGTCTTGAGTATCTGAAACTATTGCATCATATCTTTACGTGGTTTTATGTTCCACACAGCTCTCGTTCCAACTGTGGACGAATCAAATGCAGGAGACTCTGAATTCGAAAAAACAAGGAGACGCTGCTTTCCGAGCCAAGGACTTCACAACTGCCATAGATTGCTACACACAAGTAAGCATTACTTCATACTTCCACCGTAAGCCTTTGTTTGGTTGAGTGAAGAAAGTGAGAAGAGAGAAAGATGTGAGAAAGATAGTAAACAGAAAGAGAGTGGATTTTATATATTGTTTGGTATGAAAGTAATGAAAGAAAGCGGAGAGAAAGAAGTAGTTTTTATATATTGTTTGGTTTGATGCAGTTCATTGATGGAGGGACAATGGTGTCTCCGACGGCCTTTGCTCGTCGGTGCTTGTCGTACCTGATGAGTGAGATGGCGAATGAAGCTCTTGGCGACGCGATGCAGGCGCTGGTGGTGTCGCCGGAATGGCCTACAGCATTGTACCTGCAAGCAGCTTCACTGTTTACCCTTGGGATGGAGAATGATGCACAAGAATCACTCAAAGAGGCTACAAACTTGGAATCCAAAAAGAACAGAAACTGAAAATGTATAGATTTCTACAACTTTCTTCATGATTTGATCTTCCTCCATGTGTTTAGCTGATACTATTCCCTCTCATTGGACACCAGGAGATCATTCGTGTGATATTGATTTCTACTTCCATTTTTGTGAATTATGTAAACTTTTCTGAGTTTTGTGGAATGACAAATCATTGCATTTTCCTAAAATAATTCTGATTTTGTTTTCTCAATAAACTAAGCAATTTTATTATATGTGACATCATTGATCTTGGATTAAGACGGAAAAACGCATAAAAATAATCCATATTCACTTCAAACTATGTCAAATGATCTCGTTTTTTTTTACTCGCTAAAAATAGTTCTTGAATAATGTTGTACTTGAACTTTTCTCGTCCTTTTTAACTGTGCTTGAGATTCGTATCCTCTAAATTCTACCACCTGATTTTTTTGACAACAAAATGACAATATTGTCATTCTTTCATACTTTTAATTTTAAACAATTTATATCGAAAAGTACATTAAAAATCTTGCCGACTAGCTCACATATGATTTATTAAAGGTTTTGTGTAACATTATTCAAGAACACGATTTTTTGAAATAAAACATATTTAATGTCAACATGTGTTATATGTGAACCACTTTTTTTAATTATTTATACCATGTATTTGAAGGATTGGAGGACGATCATACCTGCGTCTTTAAAATGCCTCTAATTTTTACTCGTGTATGAAATTTCTGTTTCTCACACGTTCTCTCCTCTTTCAATGTGAGTGGAATGATAACGTGTTTTATAATATATATACATTATATTATATTATAATTATGGTCTGTTAGTAATTATATTATTAATGGACTTCTAATAAATTAATATTCAGTCCATAATAATAACTGTGCATGTGCCACATATTTATCAATTAATTGACTCAGCCAATTAAATTCAGATAAATATTTTTCACATTATTAAATAATGTATAAATACATTAATATAGTACTAATAATACCCGACATTGTAGAATATATACTGGGCATCTAATTGGGTCAGACCAGAGATCTAATACAAGAAACAAAGTCAGACCTCAAATTAATTAATTATTTATGCTCAGTTCATAATAAAATTAATTAATAAACACAGATTTATTCCACTAGAGAATTCATGCCGAGTTACCATTTTATCCCAACTTGAGCATGGACTTATATTTCAGACTTAATTGATCCCCGTATTTAAGAAACAAATATCCGTTAATTTATTAAACTCACTGACAGCTTAAATTAATTAACATTTTGTTGGTCCGGAGACGATAGTCAGGTGTAGAGGGGGGGGGGGTGAATACACCTGATCACAGTTTCTTTTTCTCAAACCGAAGGACAGCTGAGCTGTTTGGTGCAACTGATGAACAGTGCAAAATAGTAACCTTCGATCACGGGGTCAGAGTGTGTCAGCTACTGAGCTCTCCTACTGACCTAAGTCAGTCGTTGAAACTCAGTCGGAGACGTTGTGCAGATAAGTGTGGGTGCCCGAAGATTCGTCTCAGTTGAAAACGTGTTTTCGCAAGATAAATTCTTTTGGATGTGCGCTTTTAAAATACGTTTTATGCAAACATATGATTTAGAGCGGTTTGTATGATATGCAATAAAACAGTAAATAACACAAGCGATATAACGTGGTTCGGATACGCAAGATCCTACGTCCACGGTCCTGACTAGGCAGGAGAACTTGTTGATTATTCTGAGCAAGTCTCAGCAAGGTATCTGTGCACTGGACAAATCCTTCTAAGTTATAGTCCTTAGCGACTTTACAATTCAAACCTAAGTTCGAAAGGGAGGGGATAATCTCCAACTAAGAAGGAGTTCTTACAATAAGAACAATTCACTAAAAGTGAACTCCTTCGAAATCTAAGCTATAAATCTGGCAATGAGCTTAGTCTAGAGAAGAAAGAGATCTAAATACTCTATAGAGAAGAACTACAAATATTCTATGAAAGCAAGTTCTTCGCTGTATAATCTGTTGAGTTCGCTAGAGTGTTCTTGAGCTTGAGCTTTTTCCCTTGTGAATCCCGTGCGTGGAGCTCGAATTTCTTCTCTATTTATAGTTGTGAGCAGGCATATGTCCGTTGGAGAAGACGATGCCACGTGTCACAAGCTTCCAAAGAAAACGACCATAAATTCGAATTGTTGCAGCAGGGCAGTTAATACTGTACATGAGAGCAGCTTTAGTTGGTCAGAGCAGGTCAAAGCGTTGTCGACGTCTCATTGGTCGAGGTTTGTGGTAGGTGAGAATGTGTCAGAGATAGAGTTGACTATTCCACATCCTCGTATGATCTTCTGCTGAACTTCGAAAAGATGTTTACGACTGGGTCGCTTTACGTCGGATCTGATGGGACTCAAGACGATCTCTGTCTTCTTCGGTGAGTCGGTCGACAAGCCGATAAGGCTCACGGTGGGTCACCGATGATCGGCGAAGGTACCGAAGCTTTGCATTATGTTCTTCTCGCGATATCTTATCGGTCGATGGGTCGTCTCCTGCGAGGTGAAGATCACCGCTTTGGTCAAGAACGCAAGCTCTTACATTGATGACGTGGGGTTCTGGAGAGTAACTTCGTCAGAAGATCAGTCCAACAGTTTACCCCGTACAGAACTTAGACAAAAAGATAATCAAAACAAAATAAGTCTAACCTATACATCATCTAATCCTATCGACACGCTATACTACTGAGCTGGGTTTTGGGATCTTCAATTCCATAGTACTACTATGATTTCCCCCAATATTCTTTTAACCACTAGACAACTGAGTACCATCTACTGACTCATAACCCAACACATTTTATTATATCCTAAGTAGTATCACTAGACCTTATTAACACATCTGAACTTAATCAACTGGTCGGGTTTAGTGTGATAATTCTTACGAGTTCTTTAGGGGATATTGTCAACCTATTTAACAGGGATACGGATGCAAGACACAGAAAACCAACCTGAGCTACAAATAACCACTATCACCAAAGATACGCAGATCCAATCGCGATGACATTCATCATAATAAGTCAAAGTGATAGATAGCTAAATGCACTCAGCTGAAATCTTATCAAGCTTAAGACTAAATTAAGTTACCGAGATCTTTGGTTCTCCACTAAGGTCAGCTAGAAGAACATATCTCACTATCAATACATCACCTTCAGTGTACTAGTATAGACAGGTAGTCAAGACAAGTCACTTCTTATCTAAATTGCAGCTTAAACCGACAACTTGTCCTTAAGTTGTCTCAGTTGTGATAATTGTTTATATCTTGTTAGTTCAACCAATTGTGCAGTCTTATGTGATCTACAAAACACTACACAATCTAACTCTTATAAAAGATAAATGATCAACATGCGCGATATAATTAATCAGATAGGAGAATAAAATAGTGGAAAGAAAAAACACATTGTATACAAGCAAAATATTATTTCCTGTATACAAAATTCTAATAATATCAACATCTTTATGAAGTATGACATATAAGAATACACAAAAGTGTAACATCGAAATCCTTACGCTTATCAAATGAACGAAATATTTTTTGTCTTTTTTCCGCCCAATATATTAAAGGAAAGGTGACAATTTGTATAATAAAACATACAATATATTAATAAGAATTTATCATTAAAATATTTGAAGAAAACTCATGTAGGAACTTGAAAACCCAATACAAATCAGCGGAGCCAAATAATCCCAGTTGACCCTCAATATACATGTTATACCATTACCAACGATACACCTTTGCTTCTCATTTGTTTACATTAATTTAAGAATTTTGAGTTCAAAATTCTATATATATATATTACGTATCTATAGATAATCATTGAGGCCAATCAATAGGGTGATGGAGCCGGAGCCGGACCATAGGAGTCATACACCGTCGCAGAGGCGGCGGCGCTGCTGCTGAGAAGCTCCAACATTGCACGGTGGGGGTTCGATTTCTGCTTCTCACATAGGGCCGGCAAAAACACACCTATAATGTTCAGAAACAGGAAATTAATTAACTATTAAATGAAAATATTAATCATATTATGATGTACCTTCACCGGCGGCGAGGTTAAAGTAGAGGTCGACGATGTTGGGGCAGTTCTGGTAGCACGGCGGCGAGCAGAGGCTGGAGATGAACTCGGGCGTCATGAAGGCGTCGGAGGAGATCCCGACGAAGCGGCGGTCGACGCCGCATGCAGCGACGCACTGATCGGACTCGAGGTGGCCGGCGAGTCTCTCCACCGCCACCACCTCCGACGTCGTACACGTGTAGTCGAGGCCGGCGGTGCTGCCGTTCTTGAAGCTCTCCAGCACGCATCTCCTCCCCGACGACGCTACGGCGAAGGCGCAGAGATCTTCTGGAAGGTTCTCGCAGATCACCTCAGCTGAAACAAAGAAGAAGAAAAGCGCGTTTAGTGTAAAGAGCATCCCATAATACATAGAGATCGTGCAAGGCATACCGAGAGCTGCCTGAATGAAGAGGGAGCAGGAAAAGAAGAGAATCAAACACGATTTCATCGAAGAAGCCATTCGTTTAGGTTAAGGTTTTCTCGTCTCTCTGAGTTAGTAGAGATTTCTTTGTGAAGAAAGAAAGAGAGAGAGAGAGAGAGAGAGAGAGAGATGAAATGTGATTGATGGAAGATTGTGAGGGAAGAGTCTTGTTTATATAAGATGGTTAGAGAGAGAGAGAGAGAGGGAGATAGCGAGGTTTGTTAATGGTGCAAGGGTTTGGTAGCATGTATCCTCCAAGATTTGTTGCAAACAAAGAAGTGGGAAGCAATCTAGAATACCATAAAAATGGCTCCCACGTCTCAGCATATTTGTGGTAGTATTCATTTTATTCTATTTTGTTTATTAATTCAATGATGTGTCATTAATATTAATTCAAAACCTTAAGTTTTCGATCACAAAATCGTCTACTCTGATTACATAATTGCTTTCAAAACTTTATCGAGTGGATAACCATACACTCCATGAGCGGGTTTAGAGGTGCACATAAAGGAGCATCACCCTTTTAAATCGTGGAATTAATCATTTTTTTTATATTCTCTAAAAAAAACTAACTATATATACCGCCTTCTAAATTTTACAACGGCCCTTAAATTTTTTATTTTTTTAATTTGATTCTGTAATTTTTAATTTTAGATTTGCACTTCAAAGTTGTAATACCCCTATTTCTACAATGATGTGGTGGCATCACTCATGGACTGAGTCCATATATTTCTATATGGCATGTTCATAGTCGGTGATTTCCCAACTTATCATTTAAAGAATGTATGATGAATTAGCTAAATAGGATTATATTCTATATAGAGAAAAAAAAATTAGAGGACCAAATTTCACTGCCCAAAATTATGGGTTATATGAAAAAATTCCTTTTCCAACGTGCATTGATTTTTGAGGCGGGGACATTAGAGTAAGGTGTGGAATCCTTAGATTCAAAACTATGAGTTGTCAATATGTAGTATATTTTTTTAATCTTTTTCGATTTAGTTAGTAATATAGTCAGAGTACTGCGACGAGCATAAAAATTGAATTTTCATATTTGTTTGTGGGCCATTTATGTACTGGGTCAATTAATCCAGCTGGATTGAAAACATTCTAAGCCCAATAATATAGGCCAACACTCTCTCTCTCTCTCTCTCTCTCTCTCACTCTCTTCCTCTCTCTGCGCAACAAAAGAAAAAGAATTTGGATAAACCATTAAACCCTGAAGCTGAAAAACATGGCAGCACTTCAGCTCCTAGTCCACCATCCTCATTTATTTGCCCTGAATTCGCCCACAACCATCAACTTCTCCAACACTTCCTCAAGTTTCTCCCTATTTCCCCACAAATTGCAACCCATCAAATCATCCACCACTGATTCCCCCTCCACCACCACCCGCCGCGGCCGCAAAAAGCCCACAACTACCACCACCACCACTAAAAGAACAAGGCGTCCGAGGAAAACAGACGCCAAAGAAGAAGCTTCCGTATCCGATGATAGCGACAATGTCGAAGAAGAGCTCTACGACTACGACGACGGCATCGATTTCCCGTACCAGGACCCACCATTGGTATGCTGCTTCGGAGCTGCTCAGAAGGAATTTGTACCGACGGTGAGAGTGGCGCCGGAGCAAATGGACCCGGATATCTACTCGCAGTGGAAAATGCTGCAGTGGAACCCGCCGGAGTTCGCGCGTGCCCCCGGCGGCCCGCCCTCGAATGTGGCGATTTCTCACGTGAGGCTTGGTGGGCGGGCGGCGTTTATGGGGAAGGTCGGGAGTGACGAGTTTGGTGAGGAGTTGGTGTTGATGATGAATAAGGAGAAGGTGCAGACGAGAGGGGTGAAGCTTGATGATAATGCTCGAACTGCGAAAAGTTACATGAAGATTAAGTTCGAGGAGGGGAAGATGTCGGCGGAGTATGTGAAGGAATCGGCCGAGGACTCGTTGCTTGGGTCGGAGTTGAATCTCTCGTTGCTGAAAGAGGTAAATAAATGCGATTGAATAATTAATTTTTGCAGTATCATTTGAAATTTTGTGTTGAATTTGAGTTTTTATTGTTATGATTCCTTACAAAAGTTACTAATTCTTGAAGCTGAGTTTCTGGTTTTAAGCTACTTATAATATGCTTATGTTGTTCTATATGTTCAGTATTGTTGATATTGTGTTAGTTTTCTAATCTAAGTCTTGAATGGGAGTATAATTGCACAAAAAAGTTGGCTAATTGTTGATGATTATGATAATTTACAGAACGAGCATGGATAAAGGAAAAGTCGTGTTCGTCTATTTTTCATGCAGTTTCACTTTCTGAAGTAGCTTAGTTGCACTTGGTTTGCTATGCTGGTGGTGCTTGCAATGTAGGTCCTAAAATCTCAAGTTTTAGCTTTTAGGGTGTAGAACTTATACTTTTAGAACTTATTGAAGGGCTCATAGAATGGAGAGATGTGTTGATTTTCTAATGTATGTTTGTAGAACTTAGTTTTATGTTTCTTGATTGCTTTCTTGCAGGCCAGAATATTCCATTTTAACTCCGAAGTCTTGGCATCAACTTCTATGCGTTCTACACTTTTCAAAGCAATTGCATGGACTAAGAAGTTTGGTGGTCTTGTGTTTTTTGACTTGAATCTACCACTACCATTGTGGAAATCACGGGATGAGACGAAGGAGATTATTAAGAAAGCGTGGGAGAAAGCAGACATCATTGAGGTCACCAAGCAAGAATTAGAATTCCTCATAGACGAAGAGCACTACGAGAGAAGAAGAAACTATAGGCCCCAATATTATGCCGAAAGTTATGAGCAAACCAAGCAACGAAGAGATTACTATCACTATTCTCGTGAGGAAATCTTGCCACTGTGGCACGATGGACTAAAGTTCTTGTTTGTCACGGATGGGACACTCCGGATACATTATTACACCCCTAATTTTGATGGAGCTGTGATTGGTACTGAAGATGTACTCATAACACCGTTTACTTGTGATAGAACTGGTTCGGGTGATGCTATTGTAGCTGGAATTATGCGAAAGCTCACTACAGAACCTGAGATGTTCGAAAATCAAGATGTTCTGGAGAGGCATCTTCGGTTTGCCATTTCAGCAGGCATAATATCACAGTGGACGATAGGTGCAGTACGAGGTTTTCCCACGGAGAGTGCCACACAGAATCTGAAAGAACAGGTGTATGTCCCATCAATGTGGTAGGTTGAAGAGAAGCTAAGGCGTAGAACATAATGCCGCTGAAATTAGGTTTAGTAAGATTGCCTGCACTTTCAATACACACGCATTAATGTATATGAATGAGGCTGCGATAAAGCTCGAAAATCCCCTCACTTTGAGTTTCAGGGCTTGGAACTTCCCTGGTTCTTGTATCCATGATTTTCAGGTACATGAAGTTGTGTTAAGTTTGTCTTGTAGAACTAGCATTCTGTAATCTATGTCAAAGGAGGTTTAATCATCATCCTTGTGTTCATCAATTGTTTGTACTATTGCTTGAACATATTTGCTTAAAATTCTTGCATAAGCTTACTTTTTGAATGCTTGAATTGTACACTTGTGATAAATAAGCATAGACCTGCTTAATTTTCTTATGTTATTTACTTCCACTTTTAAATGTTGTAAATCCACATGGGGTTCTAGGTGGCACAGAAGAAGATGCTTGTTCCTTAACTGTTACTTTCAACAGCTGATCACTGGAATAAGACTGTTAGAGTAAAGAGATTGAGATGTATTGAAACTGCAAACTGAATTCAAATAACGAAAGAAAATAGCAATACTCAAAAGAGTCCCACGGAAGAATGATCTTCCGGCCAAGAAAAACGCAACTATGCGCCCACTAAGGATTCAATAAGAATAACCCTAGGTACCTATCTAATAAACAAGTACTACTATATATACTAATTATGGGCCTTATTCGGCCAACCCTTTATATGGGTTTTATTAAACTAGGCAATTATAAATAAGTACTAACTAGGCAAATTTAAATAAGTAAAGTACTAATATAATTTCCATCTTCTCCATGTCACGATGCTGCAACCCTTGCCCGCAACCCTTGCAAACGCTAGTTGCTTCAAGCCCTAACCATGCATGCGTCGATCGTCCTCGTGTCTCGTTTTGTCCTTTCTCAATCTTCTTCGATACACCTTGTCTCTATCAACTCCTTCGCCCTTCCAAACAGCCTTGTCCTCAAGGCTAAAATGCGGAAATTGACTAACCAAATCCGTCGTGTCCACCCATGTTGCATCTTCTTCGGATTTACCCTTCCATTGTACCAAAACCTCTCGGACTCTATCATCTCCCTTCCATACCCAACGCTCACGCATAACCCATTCCGGCACATACTCGGGGTCAGTCGCCCACATTTCCTCGGGTAATCTATCTTCTAGATTATGGTTGCCAATCATCGGCTTAAGAAGAGAGACATGAAAAACCGGATGAAGACGACTTCCTTCTGGCAACCGTAGTCGATAGGCTACCGCTCCTATTCTCTCCTCTATCTCGAACGGTCCATAAAATTTTGCCGCCAACTTCGCATTCTTGCGTTTGAAAAGTGAGGCTTGTCGATAGGGTCATAACTTTAAAAACACCCGTTGTCCCACTTCATATTCGACATCACGTCGATGTTTATTTGCACCACGAATCATGTAATCTTGAGCCCTTGCGATGTGTTCTTTTAAATGACGGAGCGCCCCGTCCCGAGCCATAAGATCATCGGCCACCGCCTTCACTCGGACTTCCGCCGGTAAAAACCCTAGTAAGGATGGAGGAGTGCGCCCGTAGACTGCTTCGAATGGAGAGACTCCCGTAGACGAATGGAAGTTTGTGTTGTATGAATATTCGGCCCACGCAAGCCAGCGACTCCACTTCTTCGGTCGTTCAGATGCGAAGCAACGTAAGAAGGTTTCCACGCATCGATTTACGACTTCGTTTGACCATCCGTCTCCGGATGATAGGCCGAACTCATACGTAATTTCGTCCCTACCGCTTTAAACAAGGCTCTCCAAAACTCACTATAAAATATCGGATCGCGATCTAGAACGATTGAAGTTGGAAATCCGTGTAGCCTCACTATCTCGCGCACAAATAATTCCGCCACTTCACGAGCCGTATACGGATGGCGTAACCCACAAAAGTGTGCATATTTCGATAATCGATCAACGAATACCATAATACAATCGTATCCACCCGATCGTGGTAAGCCTCCAATAAAATCCATACTTATGTCCTCCCACACTCGTGTCGGTATCGGCAAAGCTTGTAGCAATCTGGCCGGAGAACGTGTTTCATACTTGTGCTTTTGACAAACTAGACACGCTGCCACAAATTGTGTAATATCCTTCATCATTCCCAGCCAATAAATACTTAGGGCCAACCGTCGATAAGTTCTATAAGCACTCGAGTGACCTCCTTGAGCTGAGGCGTGATATTCGGTCATTAACCGTGGCACGAAGGATGATTTCTTTGCTATAACTAGTCGTCCCTTATAGTATAGAACGCCATTGACCACTTGATAATGATTAAATCGATTCGATCCTTCCATCACGGCCTTGTATATCGGCCCTAGTTCCGCATCTTGCTTAACTTCCTCCGTTACCAACGTCCACCCTAACCATATCGGTGCCGAAATTGTGGATCACTCTATCGTTTCATCGCATCGTCGAGATAAAGCATCGGCGACTTTGTTTGCTACGCCCGGCTTGTACTCGATTTCAAAATCGTAACCCAAAAGTTTAGCCACCCAATAATGTTGTGTCGGAGTTGAAACCGATTGATTAAGCAGAAAGCGGAGACTTTTCTGATCGGACCTCACGGTAAAGCGTCGTCCTACCAAATACGGTCTCCAGTGTTGAACGGCAAGCACCAAAGCCATTAATTCTAGCTCATAGGCCGATTTTGCCAAACTACGATCGGCCACGGCTTTGCTAAAGTACGCCAACGGTCGTCCTCGCTGCATTAATACCGCGCCGAGTCCCTTCCCGGAAGCATCACATTCCACAATAAATGGTTCGGAGAAATCCGGGGCGGCTAGTACCGGGGCTGATGTCACTGCTGCCTGCAAGTCACAGAACGATTTTTGTGCGCTATCCGTCCACGTAAACTCCGACCCTCTATCCTTCTTTAGGAGTTCGGTTAATCCCCGTGCCATTTGGCCGTAATTCCGGATGAATCGTCGATAATATCCCGTCAAACCGAGGAATCCTCTCACCCCTCGTAATGTCGATGGTTTCGGCCATCTCAAAATTGATGAAACTTTCCCGGGATCCATCTTCACGCCTTGTGCCGAGACAATATGGCCCAAATACTCCACTTCCGACTGGCCCCACGCGCACTTCTTAGGATTCACTACGTAAGAATCTTGCTTCAATAGCTGCATCACTATCCGAAGATGTTTTATGTGCGAACTCTAATCCTCACTGTAAATCAAAATATCATCAAAAAATACTAGAACGAATTTTCGTAAATGCGCACGTAATAAATCATTCATTGCAGATTGAAAAGTTGATGGTGCGTTCGTGAGCCCAAATGGCATCACCAAAAATTCGTAGTGTCCTGAATGGGTTCTAAACGCAGTTTTTGGAATATCTTCGGGTGCAATTCGTATCTGATGGTAGCCGGATCTCAGATCCAACTTCGAGAACCACCTCGCGCCATGTAGCTCATCTAGCATTTCCTGGATTACAGGAATTGGGTATTTGTCGGGAACCGTCAATTTATTTAATTATCGGTAATCTACACAGAACCGCCAACTCCCGTCTTTCTTACGTACTAACAACACTGGGCTAGAATACGGACTTGAGCTTGACTGAATAATTCCGGCGTCGAGCATTTCACGTACGAGTCGCTCCATCTCATCTTTGGCCGAATAACTATAATGATATGGTCGTACGGACACTAGAGACGTTCCCGGTTGTAACGGAATGTGATGATCGACACTTCGGTGAGGGGGTAAACCGGACGGTGGTAGCATGACTGAGGGAAATTCCGCCTCCATCTGTTCGCGTAATGCTTTGCCCGATTCCTCAACTTGCACGATCCGACATGTCAATTCTGCCGATCCTTCGCCTGCGGACTCATGACGCCGAATCCACACCAGCCAGCGCTCGCTGTTTTCTCCCAGTTTAACCAATTGCTACATCGAAGCCTCGCGGCGAATGAGAGAAGAGTTCCCGATTAATAGAATCGAATCTCCATTGTATCTAAACTTCATTGTCATAAGCTCCCAATTAGCCCGGACATCTCCCAACGTTCTCAACCATGATACGCCCAAGACTATATCCACTCCACCTAATTCAAAAACATAACAAGTTAGTATAAACTCAGTTCCTTGCATGATCAATTTTACCTCCTCGCATACTCCCAAAATTGCCGAACGTCTGCCATCTCCCAAACGCACGGCTGACCGTACTGAACTTTCTGAGACAATTTCATTGCCGCTGCCACTCGTGACGAAATAAAACAATGACTGGCTCCACTATCGATCATGACACATACTTCCTGCCCTTCTAGGGTTCCCGTTAATTTCATCGTCTGCGGTCCATCTATACCTTGCGCCGCCAAACGAGTTAATACCATGGAGTTTGCCTCGGTTTCTGGGATCGTATGCTCAAGGTCGACAACCGTCTCTAATCCTTCCTCCTCTGGTCCTCGCTCCTCCCCATCGTTCGGATCGGACACAATAATTACCTGTAAGCTCTTATCCGCGCATTTATGCGTGGGTGACCATTTGTCATCACACCTGAAACACTTACCTGCGGCGCGTTTAGCCGCATATTCCCGATTCGAGATTTGGCGTGTCGACCTAAACTTCGACATATTTCCATCCCTAGCTGTCGACCCGGACGAAGATGAAGTTTCTCGTCCTCTCTCTCAGCTGTTACTGTGCCTATAATTGGACGGGGGCATCGTTGTCGACGCGGAAGGAACTACCGAATACGTTGTGGTCTTGTTCGCCGAAAAATTACCACCCCGTTGTGATCCAGTCGATGATCCCTGCATGCCTCCTCCCAGAATTCTAACTTCTTGCTCGATTTCTTTTGCTAAGTGGATTGTATCGGACAACGTTCGTGCGTCACGCGATCGGATCTTCAACCTTATTTCATCACGTAATCCATTGAGAAATAAGCCCAAACAATATTTCTCGTCCAATCCGGGTACGTGAACCATGCGAGCGATGAACAAGGTAACATATTCCCCCACGGAATGAGTCTGCCGAGTCTGAACCAAAGTTTCGAACGGATTAGCGAGCGGATTCGTGCCGAACATCCGTACCATTTCCAGCTTAAAACCCGACCAGCCCATAGTCGGACTCGTCGCCCGAACCCATTGAAACCACGGGAGGGCGTCGCCCTCCATTGCCACTAACGCCACGTCCAAACGACTTACTTCCGGCGTGTTATGCAACTGGAAATATTGTTCCACTCTTGTTATCCACCCTTCAGCGCCCGTGCCGTCGAACATAGGGATGGTCACTTGCGGCGCGCCGCCAGCCAACGGATTCGCAGAGTTCGTCGTTGCTTCCGGCGCCACGGTCTTTGGTCCTTCCGTGGAATCGCGATCGTCCGTATGAGGGTTTAATGTCTCGTTTGGGTTCGTTGATGAATCAGGGTTCGACGTGATAGTAGGGTTCGTCGAACCCTCGGTCGAAGTAGTCTTTGCCGTCACCAGCTCTTGAAGTAATTCACGCATCGACGCCATCGTATCCTTCACCGTTGATAATTCACCGGATAATCGAATATCCATAGCTTTCAATCCCCTCTCCAACTCATCCAATCTAGTATCCGTTTGTTGTTGTCTTGTGTTGGCCATCCGGTAGGTCGGACCAATTTGTTAGAGTAAAGAGATTGAGATGTATTGAAACTGCAAACTGAATTCAAATAACGAAAGAAAATAGCAATACTCAAAAGAGTCCCACGGAAGAATGATCTTCCGGCCAAGAAAAACGCAACTATGCGCCCACTAAGGATTCAATAAGAATAACCCTATGTACCTATCTAATAAACAAGTACTACTATATATATACTAATTATGGGCCTTATTCGGCCAACCCTTTATATGGGTTTTATTAAACTAGGCAATTATAAATAAGTACTAACTAGGCAAATTTAAATAAGTAAAGTACTAATATAATTTCCATCTTCTCCATGTCACGATGCTGCAACCCTTGCCCGCAACCCTTGCAAACGCTAGTTGCTTCAAACCCTAACCATGCATGCGCCGATCGTCCTCGTGTCTCGTTTTGTCCTTTCTCAATCTTCTTCGATACACCTTGTCTCTATCACAGACAGCCTAAGTAACTTGAATATTACAATTTTGTTTAATTATTAGACCATGTTTTGATCTATTTGTAATTCCCCAAGTGTGTTAGATTGAGTGCCTCTTAAGCAAAACCATGTTTGAGAAATAGTCCAAGTTTCTTTGACCCTGGTTACTTTTTTTTTTTTCTTGGTTTGCATGCCTATGAGATACTAGGTCTGATGAAATTTTAACATGCAGAAGAGTATTTGATGCAGGAAACAATAGAACATCAGAATTTTCTCTGTTATATGATTATATCTCATAAAAACAAGTTACATTCATGAATGGCTTGTGATTTAATGAAGGAAACAATGAAATCAAATAATCTGTACTCCTTTGTTGTTATGCATCATATCTGTGGGCAACACTTAACCATATTTCCCAGGTCTCAGATGCAGATATCTTCATCAGCTCTACATGCGAACTTCTTCACCGGACCTCTAATCTTTGCTGGTGCTTCTCAGATTCAACTCTCCTAGTCATTCCCAGATAAGGTAAGAAACACCCTTTTTCTTGCATCATCCTTTTATGCACTCTGTTCGTGTATGTCCCGGATTAGGTCTTCGATCAAACTTTTTTGACACTTCATTTACAACCTATCACATATGCAACCCGGATAAGGATTTGCGTAGAAGTTCTCCTCTAGCCGTGGAGACGGCCCTGCTTCTCTCTGGTAAGGCGCTCCAACTCTGTCCTTGTGTAATCTCTTCACCTCTGCTGCAAAATCTTCCCAAGAAATCGAGCCGCTGTCTAATCTGTCTATTAGTTTTACAAAATTGAGCCTGTTACACAAGACAAAAACAGAGTCAGAATCTATCTCTTTATATCTTAATTAGCTTATGAAGTGAAGGAGTGATTAGTTCTTGTTGTTTACCTATCAGGGCTGATAGTTCTCCTGAACCCCTCGAACCTCCGGTGGCCCTGCACGGCCTTTGCCATATTCCCGTCGTACGTGTAAACAAACACATCGCTCTCAAAAGCGATGATATAGTCCAGCGCTGCCAACCGGTTCTGAAACCCCCTCAACGGCTGCAACTCCTCCGGAGTTGCAAGCGTCGAGTGCGAGTAGACATTAGGATACTCCTCTTTAAAAGCATCCATACTCTTATCACCGTAGATTTCTCCGGCAACTATGTACACTCTCGTTGTGCTCGGATACCCCATCGCCTTGAGAAACACGGCTGCCTCCCTCGGGGCCAACGGGCATCCGCCCTGCAGCCGCTTCTCCCTGCTGTTGATCTCCTTTTCCTTCCAATGCTTCACCTCGTACCTCATCCTCCGAAGCTCCTTGGCCTCGGAGGGCGTTAGGTTGTGGCTGCAGCCGGTGAAGGCTAGCATGTCTTTCTCGTAGCGTAGGTGGAGGGCGATGTAGGGCTCGCCGTAGTCTCTGAGTCTGCTCGCCAGCTTCCGTGCTAGCTCCTCGATCTCCGGGGTGTAACGGAGGGCCTCGTAGTTCGTTCGACAACGCAGCTTCTGGATCGACGGGGCAAGGCCGTTGTTGGCGAGACGAGAGTCTGTGTGAGTGAACCTAATCACTTTGCGCTTCTTTAGTAAGTTCACCATCTCTCCTCTGTAGTACCCGGCCTGCAACAAATCAAGAATCTTGAATTTAGCTAAGGAAAGTAGGAAACTCTCTCTTGTTCTTATATATGCTAGGTTTTATACCTTAGACCAGGAGATGGGAGCTTTGTTAGTAATCTTCAATCTTGAATACTTGACTGGCAAGCTCTCGACGATTTCTATGTCGTCCTTCAAAACTTCGATAAAGCGTTTCCAATCGAAGATATCCTTAAAATCGCTGTTCCAAAAGTAAAAACGTCAAAACGTGACAAGATCAATAAAGCCAAAATTGTTAAATCGTGAAGAGCCGTACATACCTAGGGTCGGTCCAAAAGCTAGAGTGATCGAGGGAAGGAAGCACGAGAGTGGCATTCATGATCTTCGCTATCGCAACCATATCACATATCTAACGAAACAATTGAAAGGTTATATATTTGTCACGGACGTAAAAAATATCAAAAGAAAATGGTTGGGATTGAACTACTTACTCCCGTTCTCATCTGATTCAGTCCCCCATTAGCTTGAACTAAAATGAAACCATTCGTTGCCGATGATGTCTCTGAAACAATTAACAACTCAATCATCCAAATTGAAGAATTATTAAAACAAATACAGCAAACTTTACGTACTAATGCGATTCTTTGGTCGAACAGTACACTGGTATAAATGGCCACTGTATGGCTTTCTCCATATTTCTGAAACCTGTAACAATTTATTAAATACTAATATAGTAAGTAATTTTTAATTTAGAGATATTAAAGGTGCGTAACGTTCGGTTAATCATTGGAATTCAACGTCAAAGTAAAATTGGGTGCAATAAACAGTCAAATAATTTCAACCCTAAATTTAATGAGACCCACTAACCCAATCGTGGACGAAAAAAAAGCAAGCACGATCATAGTTCCGATTAATGCTAATCGGAATTTCTATTAATAAAATATTAAGAATTAAAAAAGAAAATGAAAAATCCCGTCACTAAATTCTTGACCAAGAACTCATTAATAAATTTCAGAAAACCCGTAGACATTTGGTTGAAGTAGTCATTAATTTAATAGCACGAGTAGAAAACGTAGCGAATGGTGAAGAATCACTTGAGAAAATTGGAAGAACAAAATCCAAGAACAAATAGAATAAGATTTTTAATTAGTATTTAAATTTCAAGAACCTCTAAGTTTAATTTATTTTCTGAATTTCGCTACTCACCGGAAACTTCTTGTGCCGCCGTTTCATCGCCGTCGGAGTCGACTGCAACTCCATCTCGAAAATCGCCTTCTGCGCGGTGGAGGATAAATCGTTCTTGAAATTGCGTATGATCATCGTCTCCTTCTCCGCCGCGGCGAACTCCCCGTCCGCCACAGCGCCGCCGCGCAGCATGAGGAAGAATCTCATATACGCCGAGAGCGCCACCATCATCAGGAGGACCGCGAAGACCGTACGGCACACGCGCTTCCTCGGCATCAAAGATTTCAAGAACCGCTTCACGTACATCATGCATTCCTCCACGCACAAAGCCCTCTTTTCCGGCAACCACCGCGGCCGGTGGTGGCGTTGCTGCGGATTTATACTTCGTGGGCCATTGCCGTTTTCGCTGTGTAATTCGTGCGCCTCCGTATCGGTAATAGGAGCGAGGTGGCCGTAATCGAAGGGGTTTTCCTTCTCCGGTAAGGCGTCCACGACGCGGAGTCGATGGTGTGCGGCGGTGGCGGTGGCGGTTGTCCCGCCGTTTGACATAACTCGGAGGAAAATCTCGGGATTAAAATTCAAAGAAGCGAGAGAAAGTTTGGATGAGAGGCAGAGGAGAGGGAAGGATGGCAAAAAAAAAACGGTTGCTTTCTGTTAATTTGCAAAAATCGAGTAGAAGAGAAAATAATGTGATATATATAAGAATGAAATTAGATTGTAGCGTTTTATTTATTCAATCTTTACATGAATCGGAGAGGAAACTAGTTAAAGATATGTTTAGATTCGATGTAGCTCACTTATATAGATAGATATGTTTGGAGTTATATTATAATATTATTAGTATTATTATTATTAGTATTAGTATTTATATATATATATATAGAGAGAGAGAGAGAGAGAGAGAGAGCTCTGCTTTAGGTTTTGCATCTCTTCTCTGCGCTGATCGTTATATTTTTACGGCAGGTGGAATATATTTTTTCAATTTGTACACCCTTTTATATTTGGGAACTTTTATTATTTTTAATTATGAATTAAGTGCCTATAAATTTGAGCCATTTTATTCAATGTCGTAATAATAAATTACTTAATTATGACTAATTACTCTTGAAAACGAGACATCAGTGTGAGTTAAATTAAGTGTGCTGTAGTCAATTTGTTCTTTGCCCATTTCTATAATCCTATTCCTATTCATATAGGTATAAAAATAGTTTTATTACTATGACATTAGTCTTACAACACATATAATATTAACTTCAATTTATTCATATTATTGTAACCAAAATATGATAACTCTCGTCATTATTTTGAAATAAGTTCTAAAGAAATATCCAATTTATAAATATTGAAATTAGAAGATGGTAAAATATGTAAAACAGAGGATCTTGTATACATTTGCTACTCGGCCCGTAATTATATACATACAAGTCCTCTGCTATATATTCGATCTATAAATGTATCGGTCGATTTGAATTTATAATCATACGCGACATGTTAATATTTGTATAACTTATAGACCATGTAATATATAAATTCCTTACTTTCATGTTCATGTTTCGAAGTTGAGAAATTTAGTACTCTCTCCGTCTCATAGAAATTATCTTTTTTTTCTTTTCTTTTTGGATTATCCTATAAAAAGTGTTTTGTTTCTAAAAAAATAAATGATATGTGGATCAAAATTAACAACTTAAAAGTCAAACAATATACACCATATAATATAAGTTTTTTAATCTTCATGCCCAATACAAAGATGACAATTTCTATGGGACGGAGGGAGTAACAGATTCGAGAGTTTTTTGGTCATGAGATTTTCGTTTTTGAAGAATTGTGCACTAACATTGAATCCGAGATAAAAATTCAATTTCAGTTTATAAAAAAAATAAATCAAGTGGAAACTTCAATTTCTTAATTAAGAAATATTCCAATATAATTATAATTAATATATATCTGTTATTTAGGGGGTGTTTGGGATAGCTTATCTGAAGCACCTTATAGCTGAAAGCTGTCTTGGGAAATGAATGTGGTGTTTGGGAAATCCAGCTTATAGAGCTGCTGAAAGCTATTTGGATCCAAGATAGAGAATTTTCGTAAGCTGGTATTGGGCAGCTGAAGTTGATAGTTTATAGCTTTTATAATTTTAACCTTTTTAATTAATACATTATATTGTAATTTTATAAATATTTTTTTAATTAATGATCGATATTGCTTATTTATATGTATAATTTTTATTTGTCATTTAACAAAGAATAAGTAAATATTTATTTTATTAATATAATTTATAATTTTTTATTCTTGATTTTAATTAATAATATTAATTATACTTAATATTTTTTCTAATTTTTATTTTAATATTTTTTTATTATATTTTATATGAGTGGAAATAAATTTTAAATTTTATTTGTGTAAAAATTCTAAATTTATTTAATAAGTGAGAAATAAATAACATTTTTATTTTATAAGATACCACTTTATTAATATTTTTAAATATTAATTTTTGACTTTCAGCACTTTTTACGAACACTTACAAATTATCAAAATCAGCAATTTTCAGCTACTTTTAGCCACTTTCAGCAGCTTCCAACAACTTTCAGCAGTTATCGATAAGTTTCAGTTATCCCAAACATCCCCTTAATGTAATTGAATTAGTCTAATCACGTTGACGCCCACCCCATCTCTTTCTCCCTTGGGTGGGGTTGGTGGCAGAAGGTGGTGGGTCATCGTTACAAATCATTAGGGTGATGAGAATTTGAAGAAGGCCCAATACAATGTAAAAAGATTTTTTTTTTTTTCCCCTTGGGAATGGCCTAGCGGTCGAGGTGGGTGGCCCGATAGGTCCTGGGTTCAATTCCCACCAAGACCGCTAGGTGTTGCCTGTCACCCTATAACATTAAGGGTGGTTGAACCCTCCTATATGGTTTGCAGGCTACTGCACAAGGAGCGTGGTTTACCCAGTGTGCACCGAAGGTAGCGGCTGCGGGTTCCATGAATAAAAAAAATAAAAAAAAAGATTTTTTTTATTTTATAATAACAATATTATTGCAGTATTCGAACAGTAATATGAAGATATTGTTCTAAATTAATTCTATGGGGTTGGTAATATGTATACGTGAATGGAGGAATGTCGATTTATTTCTACCATATGTGCACGTTTCTACCTCCGATTATCAGCGCAGTCGCTTCTGGCTCGAGCTACTCTAGCTCGCCATTGAAGGACGAAGGCATTAGCCCAACATTGCAAGGCTTCATCCGGATCTGGATTCCACGTTCCATGAATAAAAAAAAAAAAGATTTTTTTTTTTATAATAACAACATTATTGCAGTATTCGAACAGTAATATGAAGATATTGTTCTAAATTAATTCTATGGGGTTGGTAATATGTATACGTGAATGGAGGAATGTCGATTTATTTCTACCATATGCGCACGTTTCTACCTCCGATTATCAGCGCAGTCGCTTCTGGCTCGAGCTACTCTAGCTCGCCATTGAAGGACGAAGGCATTAGCCCAACATTGCAAGGCTTCATCCGGATCTGGATTCCTCGTTATGCATTTCTGGTGAAATCTTTCTATTTAGCATTATGTATTCTCCCTTGTTGCCCCCTTTTTCAATGTATGCATGGTGTGGTTCCGGGTGTTAGTTCTTTGTGGCTTTGAAATGATGAGAAATTGCTCACTTCCCATTAATTTCGGAAAACATATCGATGATGGGATACAATAATTGCTGAGATATGTGGATTAATGCTTATAGGGCTTAGTTTGGCTAATTTTATGAAAATAGCAGTGTTAGGTCTCTTGTTAAGCTTAATTGTTGATAATTGATTGTGTTCTAATATGAGTTGATGGCTGATTTCTTACATTGATGTTCTGGCTGAGCTTATACGATATAGTCCTTTTATGTTGTTGTCTGATTTCTCACCTTGATGCTCTGACTGAGCTTATGTGATGTTGTCCTTTTATGTTGTTGTCTGATTTCTCACCTTGATGCTTTGGCTGAGCTTATAGTATGATGTTGTCCTTATATGTTGTTGGTATATATGAATTGCTTGCTGACATTAGATTTACCAAAATATAGTTACAAAACAAATTCATAGGTCTCTATACTTGACTAACAAAAAGGCGGAAAGCATAGAGAACTATGAATGCAAGCAATAGTAGGATCATATAGACAATGTAGTAGACAAATTTTAAAAAAACAAATCTAAAACGGAAAGTAGAAGTCTTATCCTGTACTATGAGTTATCTTCCGTGCTTTCCGTCCCAAATGCCTCTGCCATTCACTTCTCTTCCCTGCCTTCTGTCCAATCCTCCACAATCAGTCCCAACCTATTTTAAAGGTTTTCCAACTCAGCAACTGTCCCATTATCAATCATATGTCGTATACACTCCAACACCAAGCTTCTAGGTATCTCTAGGTCTTCTGGTAGTGTACCATCTCTGATTAATGAGTCATTCAAATGAGGAATTCTATAGTTGTTATCACCCTTTACACACCATACACCCTTGTAAAGTAAGGAACACTTTATTAAGTGTTTGAGGAGATAGTTGCTCAAAAGAAAGAACAACAACATTAATTAAATCATCAATGGTTAGGCAAGGAGTCTCTACTTGAATGCTTTGAATAACTCTTGTTGGGATTTTGTATACTGGAAGCAAATTTTATGCTTGTATACAATGTGTTTTGTCCCTACCACTATTTTATTCTCCTATCTGATAAATATATATATTTGCACATGTTATCCTTTATCTTGTATAAAAGTTAGATTTATGTAGTGTGTCGGGTATCACAGAAGACTACACAAATTGGTTGAACTGACAAGATATAAACAAGTTATCATGGTGAGACAACTTAAGGATAAGTTGTCGGTTTAAGCTGCAGTTTAGATAAGAAGTGGCTTGTCTTGGCTGCTTGTCTTAACTGGTACACTTAAGGTGGTGTATTGATGGATCACAGTGAGATGTGTTATCCTGACTAACCTTAGTAGAGAACTAAGATCTCGGTGACTTAGCTGGTCTTAAGCTTGATAAGACATCAGCTGAGCACATTTTGCTATCTATCACTTTGACCTACTATGGTGAACGTCATCGCGACCGAATCTACGTACATAATTACTACTTATATTGCAAGTATTGGATTTTGATAGGCATTTGAGAAAATAGATAGCTTTCATATTGAGGAGTGAAGAAATCAAAGATAAAACCAACACAAAACAATGTCAGTGCAAAAGCTGGATAGAAAGTCAAAAATAAGAGAGTTAAGCGGAAAACATGCAAATGGGTTGATTTCTTAATTGCTTAATGGGCTTTTGTCTTCATATCTTTCTTGGGCTCAATTTAATGAATTGGAAGGAAGTTAATTAAAGGAGAAGATGCTCCACGACAATTTTTGGGGGAAAGGAAAAGGAGGAGAGTTGGTTTTAAAATGGGGAAGGAGGAACGAACAGAAAAGAAGACGGAGAAAATCATCATCAAACTTCTTGGGGAAGACACACATGGCAGTAGAAAAAGGAGAATCGATACAACCTTTTGACGAGATTCGACATGGAGATTGAGAAATCCCTTTGTTTTTTCTTTACAATTCTTGTACTCGAATTCTCTCTTGTTTTATCAACTATGTTTTGTGGTTAATTCCCTTCGCTAGGAATTAGGGTGTTCATGATTATGAATGATGTTTAATCTTTATTGATTTTAGTTCTTCATCCATTTCGTAATTCTACTATCTTGTTTTAATCACATGTATGTGCTTGATCAACATATATATGACGCTTGGGATTGATTTCTTGTGACCCTCGAGATTGATCCGTGCAATAGATAGTAGGATATGCTCAAGAATAGTCATGAGAGTAGACTAATAATGGAATAGCATGTTCAACACCTAGGATTATAAGGGGTTCGCGTAATTTCTATATCACGAAAGTAGGTATAACATTTATACGAGCATGCCTTATTCGAATTGAGAGATTGTTTAAGATACGTTAGAGTGCATGCTATAGGATAGTTGAAGAACATAATCAATAAGTTAATTGGATTTCTAATCATAGTCTCATTTGCATTTATCTCATTTTAGTGTTTTAAATTTAATCGTATCAGAAATTGGTTTACTTATTTTATGTTAATGGAATAATTTAAGTAGAAGAGTTACTGTTTCTGTGGATCGACCCTGATACTCCAGTATTTAATACTACAATAGGATTACATTCGTACACTTGCATAACAATATGTGATTACTAAAGATGTAATTATAACTGTTTTCTAACCGCATTTAAATAGTACGTATAGAGTCATTGAACCTTTAAATTTTAAATTTAACTTATTCCTTTTTTTTGAGATTTTATTATCTTATTCTCCTTTAATTGCATATTCATACCTGTAATAAGTTACAACAGGGATACAATGTTCAAATAATCTATTTTTCCCGGTCTACTAATGCAGGTGAATGACTAGTTGAGGGCCTAAAAGACCATCTACGCTTAGGGGTGGGTGTGGGACGGCGGGTACCCGTTTGCGGATACCCGCGCCTGTGGGTAATTGATTTTAATACCCATTCTCGTTCCCGCATAGAGTGGGTATCCGCATGCGGGTACCCGCGTGGATACGGTACGGGTACGGATTTACCCGCAAATATTACCACCTATTTATAATATATTTAAATTCATAAATAAAAATTAAAAAATACCAATAAATGAAATTTTCGTGGAAAAAATAAGGCCATTCTTTCTATGAATGCCACATTTCTTGATGAAGAGCGTCTGGAAAGAAGTAGGTCGTAGTGAAATAGATCTTGAAGAAATTCAAAAACCACAAAATGACGTTCTGGTTGAAAACTTGATGGATGATCAAACAAGAACTCAGTGGGAGTCAGATTAACCGTAAAGTCTCACCTAATTACTATCCTTGATATTGTTTGGCTTATAGAGCTATAGTCTGGTAGAATGTGTTGTGAATGCATACTTTATGTAATTGCTGCATGCTATTTCTAATATAAATAACCGCAACAATGATACAGAGCTATCAGTTTCTTCCAAGTTGTATAGATACGACATAAACCCCAAAAAACTCTACTTATTTGCTCACAGTTGCATGTTTTAAGCAAATTTAAGAGCAAAGCATATCAAACATCGTTTTAGTAACTAATTGAGTTGCAGGCTAGTTCCGGAACTCCATTTAGATGTTCCATCAAACTTACAAGAATCAACCCATGAGGTGTCTTAATAAGGAAATTACTGCTTCCCAGAAGTAGAAACTTAGGGGTTTGAACACTTACAGTATTATGCGGGTACCCGTTCGGGAACGGATATCTAAGAATAAAACCCGTTCTCGTTCCCGACCCGCTTGATTTTTTGCGGGTACCCGCGTAATGGGTATCGGTACCCGTTTTTCCCGATCCGAACGAAAAATATCCGAACGAGACGGGTACAGGCGCGAGAACCCGAATTGTTTGCCCACCCCTATCTACGCTTCTGGATTGAGCATGTAAAATGTATATATTATGTACAATTTACAAGCTATTACATAAATAAATAAAATTTATTTAATATTCATTAAGTCACTGTTATACTATTTCTTCCGTCCCATTATAATTGACCTAATTATTTTATGGACAAGATTATGAAACTGGGTAGATGTATGTTAAAGTGGTGAGATCCAACTATTTTCTTTGACAATTATTTTTATTTTTGTAAATAGATCAACAATAATTAAACCGTTCCAAAAGAAAGTAGATCAATAATAATGGGACGGAGTGAGTACATCCACACTGCATTGGGGAGTGTTTTATGCGTCTATTGAGCCTAATGGGCTCCACAACTACACCCATGGACCGATTCTATATGGCATGAAATCCATTTAAATTTGGACTTGGTTAATGGGCCACTACATAAATATTTTTCCCATAGGTCCATGTTCTCGGGCCAGTACACCTAAAATGGCCACGCCTAAAACGCATATATATTAAGGACTTAGGGTTTCCGCCGATCGACTTCGTCTTCCCACTTGGATCGATCACAGAACAGCCTCCGCAGCCGGCGAAAATGGTGAAAGGAAGACAGGGAGAGAATGTCAGGTTCATCTTCACCATTTCTTTTCCTCTCTAAAACTTCTACAGTGGTGCAGCTTCTCTAAAGTCTGATTATATTTTTTTTTGCTTTTAGATTATATGTTCGTGGAACGATCCTCGGCTACAAAAGGTATAAAAAATAGTAAACGATTGTTAGGTTTTCGGTTTGCAGTATTTCTTCTGTGCTTTTAAGGAGGAACATGTGACGATTTTTGTGGATGTGTTGATTGGTTGTAGGTCGAAATCGAATCAGTATCCAAACACGTCGTTGGTACAGATTGAGGGAGTGAACACACAGGAGGAAGTATCGTGGTACCAAGGGAAGAGAATGGCGTACATTTACAAGGCCAAAGTGAAGAAGAACGGCTCTCACTACCGTTGCATTTGGGGCAAAGTCACTCGCCCCCATGGCAACAGCGGCGTTGTTCGCGCAAAGTTCAAGTCGAACCTTCCCCCTAAATCCATGGTATGACTCATTGGAATCTCCTCTATTATTCTGATTTGTGTATCGTGAATAGTAGATTCTCTGATTTCTGCCTTTGTCTGATTAACTAGAAAAAACATTTTGAAAGGCTTGTAGTAAGTAGAATTTGTAGGAATTATAGAACATCGGCAGCTGTTGTGAATGTGCACTTAACATTATGTTCCTTTGCTGATTTAAAATGTACTGCTGCATCTTTCTATCTATATGCTTTTTTGTTACCATGAATGACTTTTCTTTGAACTATGGAAGAGATCAATACATATTTTGGAGTTGAAATAGTTAATCAGTATAGTGATTAGAAGTGATATCAAAGATTTGGCCATATATATAAAACTAGTAGTTGGCTAGTTTTTCCTGAATTCAAAATCCAGTCTTCTTCTAGTTTGGATATATTTTTTGAAGGTTGTTTTTGTGAGTTAGGATTGAAGATTTTTACTAGTTTATTAAGCTTAGAATCATGCCTTCAATGCTTTCATCTTATTATTTATTTGTTGTGAAACAGGGATCTAAAGTCAGGGTTTTCATGTACCCAAGCAACATTTGAGGTAAGATTCCATATTACTCAAATTTCTTTGATATCTTTCATATTCTTTTAGTTGATTTCGTCCTAATTTATCTGTCTAATTTGCAGTGGCCCTTATCTTGTAGATCAAGGTTGGGAGCATTGGGTGACCCCTACTCTTCTGGATCTTATTTACAGTTTTTGTTTTAGGATATTTTGGTTTGTCCAATTTTATGCGCTTCTTTGGACTCTGAGTTGGAGAATTAATCTTACCTCTTCTATTCTCCCCTTTCCTCTCATTTTACATTTGCCGTTTTCTTCTTTACTTTTGGTCAGTCTCTTCTGCTATTCTTGTCTTAGTTACCTTTCTCGACCATTCCGCTTGTTCAAAAAATAAAAGTAACGTGTGGACCCTCAAGTGACTAATACATTTTAATATTTCATCCACTTTCTTAAATTTTATGTTGAACACAATTAAGATAAGACTAGTGGTAGTATTCAATTTTCGTCCTGCTTGCATTTCATTTGTGCGTTATAATTTTATAACTGTTTCTTATCATACAATTTAAGTATTCGCCATATTTTATGACATCGCATAACTCCATTTCAAATGTGATAATAGAGGGGATTATTAATTATTTTTAAATGTGATAAGTCTAATGTTAGATGACTTATCTCCAGCAAGAAATCGATTAAGTTACTAGATTGCATATACACGACGAACATGATACTATTTTTATATATAATCTTCTTGATCCAACTTCTCTCTTGTTGATCTCAGCTAAGAAAGTAACGTACTGCAGGCCTTTGGAGAGATTAACTTCAGTTCTCGTCACCTACACGTATTTTATTCATTAAGCAGATTTTTGATATATTAATAATCTCAAAGAAAGTAGAGGCCTGCAAATCGTGGTTCATAATTTTTTTTTTCCTAATGAAGATAATAATAACGTTACAGTTTTTAAAAAAAAAAATAATAATAAATCTAGTGCAGATTAAAATTCACCAAGGAAAAAAAAGAAAAAGAAATAGGTGACGACTGCATTTGTAGTAGAAAAGACAATAACTAGGAAGGTGGTGAGTGGTGACTGACAATGGAAGCACACAGCCCACCCTGCCTTTAATTCGCTTTTCCCAAGATTCGTCTTTGGATGCTACGCTTACGCACCAGGCGCATTTTAGTTTTATCCAGCTCAGTGAGCGCGCTATCAAAGAGGAAAAACTCGAGCGTCAAGCTAGCGATCACATAGCTGTCCTCTTCGCATTCTCTCTCTTTATCTCACTCGAGCCGTGTTTTGAGGTCTGTGCTGTGATCGGAGATGGCGGATCACGGCAAGGCTAAGTCGGATATTTCATTCGCCGAAACGTTTGCCAGTAGCGCTTTTGCGGCTTGTTTCGCCGAGGTATATATAATTTTCTTCAGTTTTTATCGTTATGTTTTAAGTTGTGATTAAGCTCTATCCGTCGTTTTTGCTCTTAATTTGAAAAGTAATTGACTGAGGCTTCAACTTGTGCTCCTACACGAAACGGTGTGATAGTTTGGGAGGTAATTTGAGTTTTGACTTGTTATGTAGATCAAATCGAGTGTGCGTCAAGGTTGTTGGGATCGCGAGGTTTACTTGTTGACTTGTTTTATTCTAATTCTGTAGTCTTGAATAATCGTATTGTTTAACTCAAGCGTTTTGTTGATTTCTGATTTTTTTGGGATGATTAATCATGAGACTTAGTTGATCGTTCGGCTCATTTGCCTTAACAAAAGCTCGTTTAGTGGCCCTAGATTTGGAGATTCTGTTTATAGTACAGAAAACTCCTGTGCTTGAGCTAATTTATCGATCTATGGATAGATTTGTACTATTCCATTGGACACTGCCAAGGTTCGGCTTCAGTTACAAAAGAAAGCCATGGCAGGGGAGGCTTTGCCGAAATATAGAGGATTACTAGGAACAGTAGGGACTATTGCAAAAGAAGAAGGGATGACTGCACTGTGGAAGGGTATTGTGCCAGGACTTCATCGTCAGTGCCTGTTTGGAGGTTTAAGGATTGGCTTATACGAACCAGTATGTTTTCTCCTTGATTTTTGGTGCCATTTTAGTCCCTTTTATTTTGCTTTCATGGTTCTTGACTTGTGCATGTCCATTTGACAGGTTAGAAATTTCTATGCGGGGAAAGATCATGTTGGGGATGTGCCATTGTCAAAGAAAGTACTCGCTGCACTCACAACAGGTGAGTACATACTGACTATGGTTTTTCATTTTTGTTATGGCTTTCGTTCAAAATTTCAGAAGAATTTATATCTTGTTTTTCTAATGTTTGATTCCGGATGCTTGTTAGTCTTAGTTATGAAGATAAGTTATCTCTTTCCTTTCCAATTTTGGCTTTTAAATAGTAACTGAGAATCTTGAATGTATTATCAGGCGCTCTAGGTATAGCTATTGCCAATCCTACTGATCTTGTTAAAGTACGACTTCAATCTGAGGGAAAGTTGCCGCCTGGTGTGCCTAGACGCTACTCTGGAGCTGTCAGTGCGTATTCTACAATCGTGAGACAGGTCATACCTCTAAATCCTTTTATACTTCTACATTGCTGATCCGTGGAAATTATATCGCTACCCAAACTTGATGCCTCTTGAACTTGATGCCTCTTGGTTGTATTTTTGTTTAAAACTAGGAAGGAGTTGCAGCTCTGTGGACTGGAATAGGACCGAACATTGCACGCAATGCCATCATAAATGCTGCTGAACTAGCCAGTTATGATCAAGTGAAGGAGGTATTATACACTTAATAAGGTTTCTCTTTTATCATCTTAACTATATATAAGCAAATTCGTTGTCTTGCTTTGTTGATAACAGACAATTCTGAAGATCCCCGGTTTCACAGACAATGTTGTCACCCATCTTTTCGCTGGTCTAGGAGCTGGGTTTTTTGCAGTATGCATTGGCTCTCCAGTCGATGTGGTAACTTATTTCCAATTCATATTTTTGTTTGTGTTTGCCTATACACGGCTGGGTTAATTAGAGAAATTAAGAGCTTTATGCATCTTGGATGAGGAGTGCTGATTGGTTCAGTTTTCTTTGACAGATCAAGTCTAGAATGATGGGAGATTCTGCATATAAAAACACATTTGATTGTTTTGTAAAGACTTTGAAGAATGATGTAAGTTCATTTCCTAATGCTCCCTTCGTTAGTAGTCGATTGCTTACAAATTAGTTCGTTTGCTCAATTTCGTTATTCGAATAGTTGAAACTAGTGTCTAAAGGAGCCACTAGAGGGTTATCTTAGAGCAAGTGCTTTTTCTTGGAGTTGACAACTAAGATCGGTTGTACATTACTCTTACTTACACTCACTTCATCGATGCCATGCTTCGCAGGGTCCTTTGGCATTCTACAAAGGCTTTATCCCCAACTTCGGAAGGCTAGGATCATGGAACGTAATAATGTTTTTGACATTGGAGCAGGTATGAACCTATTCCAACCTCTGGTTCAAGATATGAAGAACTGACCACCGGTAGCCTATAATACATTTTAACTCGTTTCCTCATTATCTATCTAGGCTAAGAAGTTCGTCAAAGGTTTGGAGTCATCTTAAAACCAAAGAGTAAAGTTTAGAAGGCCATCAAATGCATGGACTCAGATTTCATCCACATTACTGCAGCCAAAAGAATCCATTTAGAGGCTGTAACTTCATCCATTGTTGTTGTGCAATCTTTTTCAATAAATGATGTTAAACTAGTGAAAAGATCGTTAGGCACGGTGCTTTTCGACAAAATTTGAAACAAAATATGGAGAAAAGCAAGGAGAATGGAGCCATCAGCTCAACTTTTTCTTCTCCAGAATCCATTTGTGTATCTTGGAGATGTATTCTTGGTTTAGTCTTGCATACACTTGCTGTATCTTTCTGAATGCAATTACAGCGTATGCATCGATCTTTGTTTCATATCTTTCATAAACTGCTGGAATTGTAAGAACCAGAACTAGAGCTGCAATGAAACAGAAGATCGATCAATTTAAGGAAATCATACGTCTTTCGAACTCACTGGTAGCTAAGCCCCTGGATAGCGGTATCGGCCGGTAAAGGAATTGTTGCACTCAAAATGAAGGGATTCACTTACTAATGTAGCAGAGGACGAGGAAACTGGCGAGGCTCCCGATCACTGAAATCGTCAAAAGCACGATCACAACTCTCACGTAGATCCTTGAGTCCCTTCCGAGGGCAATGTCTTCAGATACAGAGAGTATTGTGTTTATGTATTCGCGTATAAGTGATGAAGCTTCATTTGCAGTTTCTTCTGAGAGATGGAGATGAGGTAGAGGCGGAGCAGGTCTGTTTCAGATCGTTCTCAATTAAATAAACAGATACATCTAAATGATACGTTTCCCTTTTAGCTATCGTAAATCTGCAGCTGCTACTCGAGTTATGGAGTCGAAAACAAGAGTACTAGTTGTAGTAGACAAGTCACCTGTTCAAAATTGCTGCTGATTTCGCCCAGAGGAAGAGAATGGTGAATAAGAGCAGCAAGACATTTGAGGTGAATGAGAGGAGAGTATAACCAGATATCTCAAACATCATCCAAGCAGCCAAAGTTACAAGCAGTATTCCCAATGTTAGATCTTTCTTTCTCCATAGCAATACATCTGCCACTGTTGAACAGTTCAAGAAAAAAAGCCCAAATATTTTCAACCATCAAATCTGGTATTTGTTGCATTTCTCAGATTTTATTTGATCAGACAATATATATAAGATCAAAACATGAAACAGAAGCAGCCAAGTCAAGCATCAAGATCAAGATCAAGATTAGAATCCTACAACTATTGAAGACTTACCAAAACCTCCTCCAAGAATCTGATGAACGGTTCTTTGCTTAGTGAACAGATTCATGGATGAACTCATTTATCAAGAATTCAGGAACAGGAAGATCCCATCAACTGATTCAAATCAATCTAATTCTAGAACAAGAAAACCAGTTTTCAATGGAAGAGGATGCTTTGTAAGGAAGTAATGATATGTTTGCCTGTAAAGCCTTAATCCAGCCTTTTCTTTTCTTGATCTTGTAGCTAAAGTTTGAGTCTATATATATATAAATATGAATGAAAGATGCTTGACATGTGGGGTTGATGGCTCTCAAGTTCCAATTTGAAAAGTTCAAAATGCCTTTTCCACTGTATTCTTTTTCTAATACATAGACTAAAAAAGCTTCACTATTTCATAAAGTTGCCACTCCTGCGGTTTCTTGATTGTTGATTAGTGTGAGAACATTGGATATAAATAATTAAATACAGTTGAAAGAGGCATGTAGGGCTGACTGTTCTCTCTTCTTCCTACAGTTTGCTTTTAAACCATAATGACTTGTACTCTCTCTCTCTCTCTCTCTCTCTAAAACTTTGTTCCAAACATGAAAGCTGAGAAGTATTAATGGACAAGCCTATATATGTTTACATGCTCATATATGTTTTAAAATTATCATTAAAAAAGATGTGGTATAATGGCTTGTCCATCCTGATTGTTCTGATGATTAAAACTTTTACAGTTTCTTCAAAAACAATCATACAATTTACAAGAACCCTTCATACAAGGAACATGGCATCTCATTCCTTCTTTTCCTCTCTGATCTTGTTCTCATTTTCCGACGCTCCCGGTTGCATTTCAACTGCCGGCCAGGATTCCACCAGACTGGCAGCTATTGCAGCTTTCAAATCCTCATCTTCATCATTTAGTAACATCTGTGCTTCATCATACTGGATATAGGGATCAGATACCTGCTGTTTATCACTTCCCCTTTGTGTCCGCGATGCTGAGTTGCATGACTTGGTGATCCTCTCTGCGTCTTCAGGTGAAAGCCACTGCCCGAAACCATTGGAGGCTTCGGAGGATGAGATGGGACACTCCTTTGGGAAGTTCCCCCTCACAAGGAATATGCTCCATCCGAAGCCCTTTAAAGAGTCGAGGTAGGCGGAAAGGTAGAACTTCGAGAGGTGCTCTGGTGCCGGATAGAGGCTGTCAAAATTGTACCACTCTCCGTTCACTTTCCTGATACAGAACCAATGGTCCTGCAAATGGCAAATGAAGGCACTTTCCTTCTCCGGATCTATCTGAGCTGGCTCAGCAACGGGGCTGTCGAGGGGAATGACTTGTAAATCCCATACTTCCAATGCTTTTGTTAGAACCTGCCAGCAGAGAAGGCATGTGCAAAGTGATCAGTATGTTAGCAATTCTTGTACAGTATATATAGATCTTGCCTTTTTAACTTGTGGTAAGTAAAATAAGCACTTCCAAATGGCTCTGTTCTTGGCTCTTTAACTATCTTAATGGGGTCTAACCGTCTAAGGTTCCTTATACCGGTTTAAAACAGAAGAAATACTCTCTCATGGTTCACTTAATACAACTGCAGTTGTCTAAGAGTGTGACTAGAGTATTTCCCTGATCAACATTCACTATTCAGTCTAGTCATCTACTAGTTTATCAATCAATCACAGGGTGTTTCATGCCTTGGTTATCTTGGATGGGAATCGCCAGTCATCACATAGAGGTGATTACTAAAGTTACAAAATCTTAACATCCCACTATAAACTTCAAATTCATTCTCCATTCCACAAACATGCCACTCAATTAATATCTCTTCTTCACTCTTGGTAATTAAAGATAGCCTTCAACTTTTCCTTAGTAGACAAGTAAAGCTTTATTAGACACACAGAAAGAGAGCAAGAAAATGCCACGGGCTCAATTAAAACCGTAGTATTCCAAAATAGAAACCGGAATAGCCAGATTGCCAACGTCAGTCCTGTTACGAGTTGCTAATTGTAACTCATACACCCCAAGCAACACGTGTAAGGCATATGATACTCCCAAATCGGCATATGCAGCCAGAATGGTAAGTTACGGCTATGCAATTTCATAAATGCAAACGGCTTTCAAGAAATCTTATATGCCATGAGAAAAACAAACAAGGTAGGTCCTACAAAATCAGCATTACTCAAAATAGTAGGATACTGCAAATTCAGAACTAATATTATCTCACGATACATAAACAATCTTCATAAGCAAACGAGTAACGCAATTCACATTATGCTAACTTCGATCGGTTCAATAATATCTTCTTCAACTGAAAATCCCATCTTTCACCATACACAAATAACAAAAATACGAATCAGAAACCAAAAACAATCAAGTCTTGAACTAAAACGGATCAAAACATTATATTTCTCTACCACAGAGGAAGAAAAAAATCGAAACGGATTAAAAAACTGTCCCTAAATCCTAATACAAGATAGACAATAGAGAAAGAGACGTGTTGTTCATCCAATAGAAAACAGGAATATATAGAGTCGAGCTTTTCCAGAATATAACCTGGATGCTGAAATCTCCATCGAGAGAGACATTATGCGAGAGCTCGGGGAGGAAATCTCCGGTGACGGCGCCGAGCATCATCTGCCGCTCCGTTCGATCTAGATCGGATGCCAGCGCCGCCAAATCAAACTCCGAGAAAAAGGGGCCCTGCAATACGGTGTTCACGCAATGCATCGCGCAAAGCTTCGACTCTTGTACCTCATGGTACAATATCCCCCCATTGCTGGCCCCTCCTCCTCCCCCTTCCCTGTTAGTATCCATTCTCTCTCTCACTAAAACCCAGATTATTGTTTTTAACCTAATTAAGTTCCAGTGTCGGAATTCCGTTATCTTATATGTGAATTGTGACGCAATAAATTTTATCTTTTCTAACAAAACTGCTCGATATTTAATTTGCAACTTTAAGATATTTTTATTGGGAGCCCTCATCTTTTACATAATCTCACTTATTACACAAGGGTTTTGCTAAATATTACATCTTTAAATTTATTTAGCAAATTGATGCAATTTAGAAGTGTACTATTTTTAAACTCTTAACACAACAAGATCAAAAGCCTGTATGTGAATGAGATTAGTTAGTCTTGCAACCAACTTAATAATCACAATTTCATTATATTAGAAGTGCAAGAACACAGATTGTACAATTCCAAATTTTCTTTATATTTTTCAAACATTTGATTCGGTCTATTTACGACACAGTAGATTAGGGACGGGTCTAAGATAACAAATTATGAGAGATGAAATCTGCAATTTAGATGGGATGAATAAATCTGCAATTAAGAGAGGTGAAATAATAATTTTTCAAAAATATATAGAAAAATTGAGAAACTGGCCCCGAAACCGATTTAGAGCATCTCCAACGGATGCTCTAAAGAGGCGTTGAACGGCAGAGTGGCGTGAGGAATTTCTCCAAAGGGAGCCGGTAACTCACGGCATATTGGAGTTCCGCCAATTCAACACGGTACTACTACCGTGTTACTGTTCACACGGTAGTAGTACCTTTATATTTTTTTTTTCTTTTTACTTAATTAATTTAGATTAGTTTTATAAATTATTGTTATATTTAATTAATGATATATTTAATGAAATGTAATTTATATTTTAATTTATTTTAGATTTATTAATTATTGTTATATTGAAATAAAAATATAATAATGTAAAAACATAAAATTTAAAACCACTTGTTACATAAATTAAATAATAATATTAAAATTACACTAGCATAAAAATAAGACAACACTAAATTAAGGAGACAAAGCAATCTAGTAAGCTCCAAAACCGCTATCCGAGCCTCCAAAGTCACTTCCGGATCCTCCGAAGTCACTTCCAGATCCTCCAAGATCTGGAAAATCACCTCCAAGGCTTGACTGTACTTCTCTTTTCATAATTATTTTTTCTTGTTCATTCTTGAAGTAATTTCGCCGAATAGGATCAGAAATGTTGTCGGTGTCTGTCATTAAAATCTTATTATCTGATTCTCACCTCTGAAAAGCAAGAGCTCTATTCTTTAAATATTTTTAGTGAGATTAATACAAAAATAAATATATTTAAATATATATAATATTAGATAATTAATTAAATATTAATAAACATATTAGATTAATAATAAAAAGTATCAAAATAGAATATTTCATTATAGAGTTAAATGTAGAGTTGACGGTTGGAGATGAATTCGAAAAAACTCTACATTCAACTCTACAATAGTGTGGAGGGAACTCTACAATAGAGTTGGAGATGCTCTTAGGGGATGGTCCCCGAAACCCGCCCGCGATCCGCCCACGACAATGTTCAAGTTGATTTAACTCAGTATTAACTCAAGCAGAGTTGGGCAAAATGTTAAAGTCAGACTAGTAGATCATAATGGTTTCTACCGGAGTAGAGCAGCCGCACCGCCTTCTGTGGCTTCCCTTTCTGACCTTTACGAAACTCCGACCCGTATTCTTGAATTGGGATGAAACCGCCTCCCCTTCCACTGTGCTGGAAGTAAACCGAACGTAAAACAGTTAGAGAACTCGGTACCGGTGATGGTAAAAAATCTGTCTGAAGATGTGTAGGCAGATGTGTGTATGAGGTTTGATACCAATTTCAATTCCACTTATGATCTAATCAAATGTTCAAAACTGTATAAAGGTTGTATTCTAGAGAGACTGCGCTTGCAAGAAACATACCTCATGCTCCGGAATGTATACAACTATCGGCTGAGAACACAACTTCGACAACACCTGATGTTGAAGAAGTTCAAAGATTCACAAATTAATCTGAGATCACTTTCAAGAACTAGTAACATATTGACCACGTGTAATCAAGGTTATTGAATCCATTCACCGCCAAGAAAAGGAAAAGCTAAAAGAGGGAACTATTTGAAGGCTAACCAACTTTCTGAAACAAGGAAAGCATAATAAATCCTACTAACCAGAAGTTCGGGTTCTCCACCCCAAAAATCCGGCCTTCCAATGCGTTGGCAGTAGCTGCAGAGGAGCTTCAGATTATATTCGGTATAGCTTGAAGCATCTAAACCAGTAGATAAAGTAAACTAGCCACCAAAAAATTTAAGGCCTTACCGTTTCAGAGGTTCCTCAACAGTTATTGCAACCAATGCCTCTTCATACTGAAAACGCTCTTTTTCATTGTCGCATATAACTTCTTTTACAGCCATCCGTAATTCGTCTGTCATTAAATTAAGTTTTCATATTATAGTGCATAATCTATATAGATCATCAAAAACTAAATAAAACAGATATCATATGGGATCATAAGAAAATCACAAATATATAGGTTGAGTAATCTGATCCTAGTTCATAGGCATAGTTATGTAATCAAAGAAGAGCAACAGTCATCAACCTACAACTTGTTAAACATAAACTTATCTAACTGGGACAAAGAAACAGAAAGATTATTTGCATTTTGCATAAACCCTCAGTATCATCGACGGACCTGCACTTTGTCTCTCTTCTCGTGGGCCAATAGTCATGCCCTTGTTAAGAGCCATTCCTTTTACCTGGTTCCAAACAATAAACTTAAAACCCACAGATAGAAGACAATAATTTCAACATGTTTTCTTAGTCTATTAGTCCTTAATGTTTGGGTTGTAACTGTCTATGGGGAAGTCCAAATCATGCAAGGTTGAAGGCATTGGAAAGCTAGATCAAATATGTAATTTCATTCCCATGCTTTGGAGTTGCAAATATTCAAAGATAACCAGAATCAAAGTGTCGGAAGGGAAGCTTAAGATGTTTCGATTCCCAGCTTTTTTTATTCATTTGTTATGTTCTTAAACATAAATGTTGGAGATCAATGAGTAAATGAACATCAAACTGCACACACTGATACAACCTCAAATATCATTCAACTTAGCGGCGACCTAATTCCAGGTTCCAGAAATTATCAACGAAAAGCATTTAAGTAACAGAAGGTTAAGGAAATCCAACTTCTCATACCAGAGCACGAAACAGACAGCGGCCATCACCGGTAACTTTCCGAACAGAATACCTCTCAACTTTATCCATCGCCGGCGAACGTGCATCTCTGGAAGGCAAAGCAACAGTGGAATTTCAATTACCTACTTTAAGAAACTCATTTCACACGTTGCTACTAGCAAAATAAGCACAACCACCAGGTGTTCGATTAAAGTCCCCTTACACTGATCGTCCAATTCTGGCGAAGAATCTAGGAGAGACATTGGTAAGAGAGGCAAAAGGAGGTGGACATCGGCCAAACCATCCGGGAACCGAAGGAACCGGCGAAGGTGCGATCTCGAATTTCGCAATGCCACTCCTGAGCTGCTCGAGGATAGCTTCTGTCGATCAATCATTAGCAAGAAGGATTGCGGAAGCGAAAGGCAGAATAGTTATATCAAGACCGTGAAGGGTGAAGATTACCGTTGGATTGACTGCCGGCCATTTAGAGGTCACGGGAATGCGGCGGCGGAGTGGTGCAATCCGGCGGCGACGCTCAATCAGAATGCAGCCGCTATTGGCTAGGATAGGATTAATTTTGATTCTATTTTCTTTTTTACCAAGTCCGCTGACTTCTGTGAGAAAAATATCGATTTAAATCATCTTTCTGTTCATTTTTTTTTATCATCTATTGTGTTTTACTTTCCGATTTTGATTTTATAACTAGATTTTAGTCCTCATTCTGAATCGAAAAAAAAAATGCACGTGAACCCAAAATTGGCATATCAGAACTCCATTTTAAAAGTGTTTTTTTTTTTCATATCATTTTTAAAAGTATTCATACTTTGCAAATTATTTAAACGTTTTTTCTATTCGACAATTGTTCGAAAAGCCAAAATATGAGACATAGTAAATTACTCCCTCCGTCTATAGAAAATGTCTTATTTTCCTTTTTAAGTCGTCGCATAGAAAGTGTCTTGTTTCTTAAAAAGACAAACAATACGCCGATCAAAATTAACAAGCCAAAAAGTCAAATAATATACACCGCACCATCTCATTTTCTTAATCTACATATCCCATAAAAATGAGACACTTTGTATGGGACGGGAGAGTATAAAACAAATCAAACACTTTATAAAATAATTATAATATCAAAATCAAATACGATTGCATCAGACGACAAAAATAAAATAAACCACATTAAAGAATAAAAAATTGAATTTTTCTAACTTTCCTTTATCTATTTTTAGAGCATCTCTGACCCACATAATGGTGTTTGGAGTAGAAAAATCATCATCAACCCAACTTTATTTTCAACACTAAAATGATAATTTACATTTTCTCTCTCCTCGTGCAGTTTAAATGGTGAGTGATATTCACCAAACCATTTCACTTTTTGAAGTTTAATTATGGTTTTTGTATAATATAATTATACCAACAATAATAGAAAATAATAAAATATAAAATACAATAATACATTAAAAACAATAACAATGATAGAAAAATACTAGGAAATGCATAAATAATTTATTTATTTTTTATTTATATAATAAAAATATTTCATATATAATTGTTGTAAGTCTAATGTGTAATATTAAGAAATATAAAGGCGTTATTGTAAAAGTAGAAAAAGTAGAAATATAATATATGGGGAATATTTTTTTTGAGGGTGTAATGTTATGGGTTGGAGTGAGATGATAGAAATTTTATTCACAAGTGTACGAATGTAATCCTATTGTAGTATTAAATCCTGGAGTACCAGGGTCGATCAACAGGACATCAATTCTTCTACTTAATTTATTCCAATAACATTAAACAAGTAAACCAATTTCTGATATGATTAAAGCTAAAACACTAAAACGAGATAAATGCAAATGAGAATGAATTAGGGATGTCGGGCTATGATTAGAAATTCAATTAACCTATCGATTATGTTCTTCAACTATCCTACAGCATGCACTCTAATGTATCTTAAACAATCTCTCGATTCGAATAAGACGTGCTCATATAATTGTTATACCTACTTTCGTGATATAGAAATTAAACGAACACATTACAATCCTAGGTGTTGAACATGCTATACCCTTATTAGCCTACTCTCGTGACTATTCTCGGGCATATCCTACGATCTATTGCGCGGACCAATCTCAAGGGTTACAAGAAATCAATCTCAAACATAATATATATGTTGATCAAACACATACATGTGATTAAAACAAGATAGTAGAATTAAGAAATGGATGAAAAACTAAAATCAATAAAGATTAAATATTATTCATAATCATAAACACCCTAATCCCTAGCGAAGGGAATTAGCCACAAAACATAGTCGATAAAACAAGAGAGAATCCGAGTACAAAAATTGAAAAGAAAGGATAAAAAGACTTCTCAATCTTAATGTCAAATCTCATCAAAATATTGTCTCGATTCTCCCCATGATGCTGATGGTTTTCTTCCCCAAAAAGAGTTGATGAAGATTTCCTCAATAATCAATGCGTCTGTTTCTCTGCCTTCTCTTTTAAAACCAACTCCCTTATTTTCTTTTCCAAAAACATATGTACTCTCGCTCCCAATGGATATATTAATTGGGCTGAATTAATTATGAGAATAAAAAGACCAATTATGCCTTTTAATTATTAGTAGCGCACGTTTTGTTTTCTTTTTCTTATGGCCTCGACTTTCATCTCGACATTCCATCTAGCTTTTCCACCAGCATTATTCTGTATTGGTTTTGTATTTGATTTCTTCACTCATCAACATGAAAGCTATCTCTTTTTCTCAAATGCCTATCAAAATCCAATACTTGTAATATAAGTAGCAATCATGTTCAAAAGTTAAATATATTGATACAATCTCAACTCAAAACCAAGCACCGAACAATACTAAAATGCACCCTATGAATACACAATCAGCAATACACAATCAATTACCAAGATTTTAATTCGATTATCATCGAAACAAGTTGAAAATAAGGGCAACAAAATGAAGTTAAGACATAAAAGCTATAATTTTGTTAGTACCTCCTACCATCCTCATATTCTCAACCGACTAATCAAGTTTAAATATTGGAATGAAGGACAAGATGCTACCCAAGTGAAACAAGAATTAACCTCAATCCAAACATGTCAAACTTGAGAATAAGTCATTGGCCAAAATTGTCATAGGCGTCCACAATCGTTCCCACAAGCCGTGGCCCAGCCTATTGTCCACATCAAGTAAGAGCAACAAGCCTATATCACCTGTTTGTTCCACCACTTACAACTTTCCCAAAAGTAAATATATTCCTTTTTCTTTTTCTTTTTTGCTTTTTTGTTTGGTTTGTCGTGCACACTAGGCGAACCATGTAGAACATGCATTCTTCCCCTAAAGTGAGCATTTATTTAAAAACACCACCAACATACCAAAAATAACCAATTCTTTCCAAAGCTTTTCCCAAACAAAACATCAAGGATCGAGGCTAATTAAAGTTCCAACAAAAATGCAAATTCAAGTACTAAATTCCAAAATTTACACAAGTTTAGCCAACTAAGAATAAGCCTCAAGCATACGGTATTCACACGAAATCTAACTCTAAATCCACACAACAAATTTTTTTGCCCCGAAATTCAACATGCGTCAACGACCATCAATTTAAACTCAAGGTAATCATGCAGTCATCGTAACCATAATAGAACCATGAGCAAAATTTAAGCACACTTAACAACCAACACCACACAAAAATGCATATAACCTACACTCCCCCACACTCACGCGGAACATTGTCCTCAATGTTTCAATTAGCTAAACAATATCAAAACACAAATGGAAAGCAAACTGAAACTGAGAACGTCCCTGGGATTAGGTGGAGGAAGCCTTTTGACGAGTAGAATGCACACCAAATTTAACACTAGAGATGGTGGTCGTTGGAACATCCGACAAGGATAAAAGTGGAGTAGCTGGTTCTTTGATGGAAGAAAGGAATAAATGTGTTGGGTTAGATAGAGAAAAGAAAGAAATTAGGTTCGGGTGTTAAGAGATTTGAAACTGGGCAAATATAATGGGCTTGGGTAGTGGATAATAGAAGTTTGTGGGAAGGTTTCTTCTTCTTCTTTTTTCTTTTTTTTTTCACTCGCGCCTTCACCGTAAAATGCTGGATCAGTTGACGGGTTGAAAGTTGAATCCAACTTTGTATTCCTTCTTCAAAAAGTGAATCTGCGTAGCTTGCCGGCTCATAAGCTGGGTCAAAAGCTGGGACCAACATTGATATTACTTCTCCACAAAATAAATTTACGTAGCTTGCCGGCTCCAAAGTCGGTACGGAAGTCAGACCCAACATTTATACTAAAATACCAATACGCCAATTCCGTCAATTACCGTAGCTTGCCGGCTCCAAAGTTGGTCCAGATGTCGGACCCGACATTCATTCTAGAACAATTTACGTCAATTACCGTAAACTGTTGGACATAAAGCCGGTTTTAAAGTCAGATCCATCTTTACTTTTTCCAACTCTACGATATTATATTCCATCTTCCTCCAAAATCTCACCTTTAAAAGAAAATTCACCAATTTCACACAAAAATTAATCCTACACAACCAATCAACTTCGGAAGAGATTCACCATCTGCAAATCACAGTTCAACCAAACACAACGAACGAAAACACAATTGAAAGCAAATACTAAAGTAACATAAACTAAAACCATAAAAGATAATAAAAGATAGAGAAATTGGGTTGCCTCGCTAAGTTTACCGTCTTCAGTCAAACATACCTAAACCATCACATAGGGAGATTAAATGTGATGCACTTGAGCTTCCCAACACTTGCATCCTCCAAATAGTCCTCCAATCTCGACCTGTTTACCGTAATTAACCCTTGCTCATCAGGAGGCCGATCACAAAAGAGGGAGTCATCTTGAATCCCGACGTGATCTTTTGGTAGTAAATCACATGAAGATTCCACATGCTTGGAGAAGTCTTTGAACACAAAAATCACATCCTTAGGAAGCATATCACATAATGATGTATGTTCCAATTTTGGGACAACCTTGGAAACTCGAAAATCTTGTTTTTCATTCCCAACTCTAAGTGTTGACATTTCAATCGTTCTTGGTAGATCATTATTGATTATGGGAGGAACTCTTATAGATGTACCACATGGAAAAGTGGATGTGTCAGACTCCAAAGTACATAAATCAACGGAATTCACTTGACAACATGGAGTATAAGCAAAATGATTCTTTTGGGCTTAGCAACTTGAAAGTCCTGCCTTTCTCCCCCCACTCTGAGAGTCAAGATTCCAGTCATCATGTAAATATTTGTTCCTGCAGTTACTAAGAATGCTCGCCCCAAGATGATTGGAGTATTAACATCTTCCTCCATATCCAAGATGATGAAATCTGCTGGTAGATAAAACTTGCCAACTTTAACTACCATATCATCTATCATTCCAACGGGATAGCATAAAGAACGATCTGCCAATTGAAGAACTACATTAGTTGGCACTAACTCAGCATGCTTCAACTTCCGGAAGAACGAGAGTGGCATGAGGTTTATAGCAGAACCAAGATCACATAAACAACGGGCCACTAAAATGTTTTCAATAAAACACGGCAATGTGAAGCTTCCCGGATCTGCCCTCTTTAATGGTAAGGGATTCTGAACTATGGCCGAGCATTGCCTAGAAACGGGAATTGTAGTGAACTCCTGCATTTTCTCTTTGTTAGACAACAAATTCTTCAAGAATTTTGCATAAGCAGGCATGTTTGCTATAGCCTCGGCAAAAGAGATATCCACACGTAACTTTTTGAACATCTCCAAAAACTTTTGATATCTTCCTTCATCAAACTTTTTCTTCAAACGGGAAGGAAAATGAATAGGAGGGACATAAGCATTCACTTTTGGTATGTTGTCAAGCCTTGCCTTTTCCTCTGTAGAGATTGACACTTGTACTTCCTCATCAAGATTTCCCTTAACTTTTTCATCCGAATTAGGCACCACATGTGCCTTGACCACCGGATCATCAAGTATCTTACCAGAACGAAGGGAGATGTCTTTAACCTCTTTAGGATTTATTTCAGTGTTTCTTGAAAGCTTTCCCTGGTCCCTTCCTCCAATGCTATTAACAATCTGACCCATTTGATGTTCAATATTCTTGTTCGATTGCCTTAACTCGTCTAAGGTAACTTGTTGATTTTTGAGAACTTCAGTCAGTGTTTCTTCCCAAGTTAGTTTCTTCTGTTGAGGAGGTTGTGGAGGTGGAGCTTGTGGAGCTGCTCTTTGCTGATTGTATTGAAATCCAGGAGGTTGTGAGCTACTCCCTTGTTGACTCCATGAAAAATGCGGGTGATTCGTCCAGCCCGAATTATAACTAGCAGAATATGGGTTATTCTTTTGCATAAGTGGTACTGGTGGTCCTCCCCCATAAGGACCAACGTAACATACATCCTCATAAGAAGAATTATTTTGTTCTTCTTGCTGACCTTGATTTGTTGGAGACCCCATCATGTAATCATTTATTTGTTGCTGAAGTGGTTGTGTTGGTGTCTGCAATAAGATTTACATGTTCTGCAACTTTTTGCCCATTTCTGCCATTTGAGTGGTTAAATTGTTGAAATCTGATGTATTGATTTCATTGACTTCCTTAACTGAAGCTTTTTGCCCTCGAACAGTCTTCTGCACTAAACCTTCAGCCAATTCTTTGAAAATATAATTCATCTCCTCGACTGTCTTGTTTCCAATAAAACCACCAGCACTTAGATCCACAAGTTGTTGAGTGATCTCAGTTAGTCCATCATAAAAATACCGCACAAGTAATGCGTTAGAGAATTGATGATGTGGGCATTGAGTAATAAGTGTTTTATATCGCTCTCATTCTTCATGAAGAGGCTCTCCTATAGCTTGTGTAAATGTGCAAATCTTGTTTCTGTTATCATTGGTCTTTTGAGATGAATAATACCGTGAAATGAACACATCATAAACTTCATCCCAAGTAGATAATGATTCTTTATCCAAACCAAGCAACCACGTCTTCGCCCTATCCTTTAAACAATAGGGAAAACAACGCATCTTCAACTCCTCCTCAGTTAAGCCACTCAACGGAAAGGTTTGTAGAATAACAAAGAATTCCCTAATGAATGTCAAGGGATCTTCATTCGCCAATCCATAGAAAATTGGGAGTGTATTGAAATGCAGATTCTTCAACTCATAATTTTGGGCTCTCGTACTCAGCCTAATGCAATGAGGGTTGGTTGCAATAACGGGCCTCTGAATATCGCGAAGGCGCATAGCCCGTGGTGGATCTGGACCACGTTTATTGTTTTATTCATGCGTCTCCACAATTGGAACAACTGGTCATGTTTTAATTTCCAATTCAGAATGTGTGATGTCCGAACTCAATCCTTAAGAAGGTGATTCTTGCAAGTTTCTCTTCCGTAGCTTCTTGGTTCTCGATCTCTGAATCCAAAATAAGTAAAGGCTCCTTTTGAGATCGGGTCATAAACTGAGTACCTGAATAGATTGAAACAGTATATAAATAGATACAAACTAAAATAAAAATTATTAGAATAACACAAGTATACAAATAAACACCGTCCTCGCCAACGGCGCCAAAAACTTGATAGGAATTTTATTCGCAAGTGTACGAATGTAATCCTATTGTAGTATTAAATCCTGGAGTATCAGGGTCGATCCACAGAGACAACAATTCTTCTACTTAATTTATTTCAATAACATAAAACAAGTAAACCAATTTCTGATATGATTAAAGCTAAAACACTAAAATGAGATAAATGCAAATGAGAATGAACTAGGGATGTCGGGCTATGATTAGAAATCCAATTAACCTATTGATTATGTTCTTCAAATATCATACAACATGCACTCTAATGTATCTTAAACAATCTCTCGATTCGAATAAGACGTGTTCATATAAATGCTATACCTACTTTCGTATATAAAAATTAAACGAACCCATTACAATCCTAGGTATTGAACATGCTATACCTTTATCAGCCTACTCTCGTGACTATTCTCGGGCATATCCTATTATCTATTGCGCGGATCAATCTCAAGGGTTACAAGAAATCAATCTCAAACATCATATATATGTTGATCAAGCACATACATGTGATTAAAACAAGATAGTAGAATTAAGAAATGGATGAAGAACTAAAATCAATAAAGATTAAATATTATTCATAATCATAAACACCCTAATCCCTAGCGAAGGGAATTAACCACAAAACATAGTCGATAAAACAAGAGAGAATCCGAGTACAAAAATTGAAAAGAAATGATAAAAAGACTTCTCAATCTTAATGTCAAATCTCATCAAAATATTGTCTCGATTCTCCCCTGATGCTGATGGTTTTCTTCCCCAAAAGGAGTTGATGAAGATTTCCTCAATAATCAATGCGTCTGTTTCTCTGCCTTCTCTTTTAAAACCAACTCCCTTATTTTCTTTTCCAAAAACTGTTGTACTCTCGCTCCCAAGAGACATATTAATTGGGTTGAATTAATTATGAGAATAAAAAGACCAATTATGCCTTTTAATTATTAGTAGCACATGTTTTGTTTTCTTTTTCTTATGGCCCCGACTTTCATCTCGACATTCCATCCAGCTTTTGCACCAGCATTGTTCTGTATTGGTTGTCTTTGATTTCTTCACTCCTCAACATGAAAGCTATCTCTTTTTCTCAAATGCCTATCAAAATCCAATACTTGCAATATAAGTAGCAATCATGTTCAAAAGTTAAATATATTGATACAATCTCAACTCAAAACCAAGCACCGGACAATACTAAAATGCACCCTATCATGAGATTATCGACAGAAACTGTAAAATGGTGTTAAAAATAAGCATCTCGACTGGAGATGCTCTTATCCGTTAAGGAAGTTCTCCAATTTTGTTTTATCTACAAAGTCGCCCCTACTATGACCAGTGTTCTGGAGAAAAAAAAATCAAATTTGCTACTTTGATATGGTCTGTTCGATTTTGATCATTTAATGTGGCAACATCCGATTTTGATCCTATAACATTATGTAGTGTTCGTTTTTGGTTTTATAATGTCATAAAGTGTGCGTTTTCGGTCATCCGATAGAATTGTCGAACAAAAAAAATGCGTGAACTACATTCCTCTCCGCATAACTAAATAAGACATTCTGTAAAGTTTCGGGAGAAAAATCACACTTTTAAAAGTTACAAGACCTAAAATGGTCAAAATTATATTCTAGAACCAAAGCTGAACTCGTTTTAATAATAAAAATGTTCGTTTTGTGTCATGAATTTTTATAAAATGGCTTATTTTAGGAATTCAACGATGTGTGGGATTTACGTGCCTTTTTATGTTTGGCAATGTCTATCAGAGCACCAAAATTGGATATTTTTTAAAATTTTAAAATCAAAATAGATCACTGTCATATTAGATGATCAAAATGAACACTTTATATAATTACAGGAACATTGCCACACCAGAGTATATTTTCTACTCATCTAAATTAGGCGCCAAGCTTTTAGTGTAAGGTTGCCAAATTCTAGGAGCTAGCCGATGCTAATCAATTTAACCTAAGAAGAAGAACATTCTCTCTCCAGATTCTCACACAAATAAACCATCGAACAATACAAATAGATATATATCTCTGTGTTCTGAGTCCGTGTGAATTTGCACAAAGTCGAGCTCTGGCTGACGATCACCCCTATGCATCCTCTGTTCTGACTATATATCTCTTTGAAGCGCAAGTAAGTTTACTTAAACCTTTTGAATTGGTTCCTCAGATCTCCTAATTGTATCGATTACTCTAGCGTGCGCCTCCTACTGTTGCTGCATTCAGTTTGTTAGGTTTTGTTTTCTTCCTATATCTTTTTGAATTTTCATAATTTGTTGATGTTAATGGTAATGCTGAATGCTGGACGAGTGTTTAACTTGCTGTTTTTCGAACTTAAAATAGTTTAGTGGCACCTTATTATCTCATGATATAACCTGCCAATCTTCTAGCCCATAGATTCTGCATGTTTTGAAACTTGGAAGTAATAAAAACTTTTCATATTCAGTTTCATGATTATGCTTGGATTTATACGTTGGTTCCATCAGCTTTTCATCCGAGTGATCCCATCCTTAATTCTCATCTAAAGGGAGGGACTCATACCTAATTTATTATATTGCAGGCGAAAACATGACTACCATGACCGGGTCCCCAGTTTTGTTCACTGGGAATTTGGACTTAAAACCTACTGCTTCAGATCTTCTTGGGAGTTGGAGTAGTGAAGTTTGTGATGCACCCCTCAAGACGCTTGGAAGAACATTGTTTGGAACAAAGAGAAGAGACTTTGCTGTTATAGCCAAGGTTAAGAAAGGGCAAAAACATGAATATCCATGGCCAGAAGATCCTGATCCCAATGTGAAAGGTGGAGTGCTTAGCCACCTCTCATCTTTCAAGCCTTTGAAAGAGAAGCCAAAGCCAGTTACTTTGGATTTTGAGAAACCTCTAATGGATTTGCAGAAAAAGATAATTGATGTAATATTAGTATTTTCTTTACATGTCCTTGATGTAGGAGAAAGCATGATGACTTGATTTAATAATCATACTGCTTTTGTTGGTGTAGGTGCAAAGGATAGCAAATGAAACTGGTCTAGATTTCAGTGATCAAATTATCTCACTAGAGAATAAATATCAACAGGTTTAGCCTGTCACATCTGGTTGTTTCTCTCATTCCCATTTACTGTTCAATCAGTTTGCACTTTATTTCCATCTTTAGCAACTTATTTCTGCCTTCAACTTGTTATGATATGATAGTTTGGTGCCAAACTTAACATCCAGACTTGCATTTTCTATGTTTCTTGTTATTTCGATCAATGTTGTTGGCAATTGCAGACATGTGATTTTCCTCATTAATTGCAGGCTGTGAAAGACCTGTGCACACACTTGACTCCTATACAACGTTTGAACATTGCAAGGCATCCCAACAGGCCAACATTTCTTGATCACATCTTCAATATCACGGAGAAGGTATTGGAGTTACTCAGCTACAAGTATCTATTTGCAACATTGTTCTTTGAATATACCATAGGGACTTCATGGAGAAGGAAGAAAGCTTTCTTCTGTTTGAATGCTTAATAATCTTCTCTCATTTGCATACTTCTAGTTTGTGGAGCTCCATGGAGATCGAGCTGGATATGATGATCCTGCTGTTGTCACCGGGTTTGGTACGATAAATGGTAGAAACTACATGTTCATGGGTCATCAAAAGGGCAGGAACACGAAGGAGAATATCCTGAGGAACTTTGGGATGCCTACTCCTCATGGGTACGTGTTAAGCTCGTGGTTGAGCCTAACTGTTCAATCGGACAGTCCATTGTTGTGCCCTATTTCGAGAGGAGGGAACTCTCCGGTTTTCTCTCAAGAGAATAACATTCATTTCATAATATTCATATTCATAGATAACATCTTCCATTATCCTTGCCTTAAATAGAGAAAAGGGAGAGGCTATAGGCTGCCTTTCCCCCTTGGCAATTTGCTAAGCAAGTGGCTAAGTTACTCCTACCCAGTTTACTATGCAAGTGGCCTAGTTGCCAACTTGACTAATTATTTTTATGTAACTAGATTATGCTATTTGATAGTAAACTCTTCACCTGCTAAGCTAAGTCATAACAGCACACTTATAGTGAAAACATTATTTCTCGCTGTAGTATATCATGAGAGAACACAGTTTGGAATTTGCTTAAGAATATAGTTTTTTGTATCTGTTGCTAATGGTAGGATATTATTTTTAACAGCTATAGAAAGGCACTGCGAATGACGTACTATGCAGATCATCATGGATTTCCTATTGTCACTTTTATTGACACACCTGGTGCATATGCTGATCTAAAGTTTGAGGAACTGGGCCAAGTATGGAACCAATTGTTTTTCTATTAATCTTTAGGGAGAAGCCATTGCTCATAATCTGAGAACTATGTTTGGTCTGAAAGTACCAATTCTGTCGATTGTTACTGGTGAAGGAGGCTCCCGTGGAGCTCTTGGTTGTGCTAACAATCTTTTAATGCTTGAAAATGCAGTCTTCTATCTGGCCAGGTGCTTTTGCTTCCAACACTTTATGTCTTTATGCTTGTTTCAGATCATTAGATGCCTTTAGTGGTCTAGTAAAACCTTAAATTTTGTTACTACTATCATGAGAGTCTACTTTGTGTCTCCATATAATCCTTCTTGAGTTGTTCTGCTATTCTGAATCAGGTTTCCCATTTCCTTGTGACAGCCCAGAAGCATGTGCTGCCATCTTGTGGAAGACTGCAAAAGCTTCTCCAAAGGTGGTTTCATAATGCCAGATCCGGTGTGTGTGTATAAAGAGTATATACCACTATTGTAACTTGTTCTGCTTCTTCACAGGCTGCTGAGCTGCTAAAAATAACAGCAACAGAGCTGACCAAGCTACAAATTTATGATGGGTTCATTGCGGTAATATAACTTTCTCTTTGAGTTTTTTTATAGTTACTCTTCAACTGTGATTTCGTTTTATGCTAAAATCTGCAAAAACTCAGAGATAATTTGGGAGATTTAGATTGCTCATGTATGATGATTTTTAAACATCTTTACAATTCATAAGATCTTTGGCTCCTTCCTTGTAGGAAGCACTTGGTGGTGCACATGCAGATCCATATTGGACTTCTCAAGTTGAATCAATGGACGTAAGTGGCTCATTGATTTCTTTACCATTCTAGATCCATGTATATATTCATTAGATAGATACCTTGGATATTTGGTGTCTGCAGGAGCTTGTAGAGATGGATACTGAAACTCTATTAAGACAACGGGCTCAAAAGTACCGTAAACTTGGTGGTTTCCAAGAGGGAGTTCCGATTGATCCGAAGAGGAAATTCAACATGAAAAAGAAGGACAGCAAGACTTGGGAGTCAGAGTTGAGGGAAGAGGCTGAGAAACTGAAACAACAGGTATTGGAAGCCGGTAAGTCATCAACTAAGCGCCCCGGTACAGGATTGAAAGAGATGGTGGAGAAGTTGGAGAGGGAGATCGAGTATGAATACGACAAGGCTGCAAAAGCTCTAGGTTTGGAGGACAAAGTTTTGATTCTGAGGGAAGAAGTTGCAAAAGGTAGAAGCTCAAGTGACCAGCTTGAACACCTTAAGAGTGAATTTGCAAAGAATCTTCCTTCAGCTCCGAACTACCGCAGCCTGTTATCTAAGATTGATATGCTGAAAGAGTTATGCGAAGCTTTCCATCTTTCTAACAAGGATACCAACAAAGATGAACTGAAAATCAAAATCAATAAGAGATTTGGCTAAATCTTGAGCCGGTATGATGTGAAACAAAAGATTGAGATGCTCAAGGCTGAAATTGCAAATGTTGATTCGAATAAGCTAAAGGCGAAGGCTGTGCAGTTGAGTAAAGAGTTGGACTCAGAATTTAAGACTGTCCGTAAATCTATGGGGTTGCAAATGGTTCCTTCAGACCAAGAAGCCTTGGGAAGAGTAAATGCATTCGATGAAGAAGTTGACATGATCATGAACAATGTAGTGAATTCATCGGATTTGGAAGAAAGGATCGAGCTGCTAGAGGCCGAGGTGGATAAACAGAAACTTGGAAATACTCCAAACTAAGATTTCAAAGACTTGTATGATGACAGCAGGTTGAAGAGGTCATTTTAGTGATGAGGTCAATAGTAGTAGTAATAGTTAAGGTGAGTGGTATTGACTATTGAGTGGTGTCAATATGACCTTCAATAATCTTAGTTTGAAAACAGTAACTCATTTTTAATTAATGGTTAAATGTAAAAATATTATACAACTATGTATCTAGGACACACTTTTGGTGACCTATATTCCATCAAATGTAGCATTCATAAAATCGGGAGATTTATTAAGCTATTAGAACTTCACTAGAACACGTCTGATGTAGTGACAGGCGAATTTTCTCAACTAAAAAAATTTGGATTTAGTATGTAAATGTGGTATTTTTTGGCTCCATTCTTAAATTTAAATGCCAAGACAAAATGGAATCAAATTCAACACCACATTCAAATCCATAATGTGTGCAAACATCAAGATTCAAGCATTCTTGAATTGAGAATCTCAGCACACAAATGGGATGACAGCCTTTCTATTTTTAGGATAATCATCCCCAAATTTCTCCAAATACCACCTATGATTTGCCCTAGCCCTAGGCACCAAATTTGCACAAACCCAAGCCCGGCCCAGGACCAAGTCATGAAAGCCCAACCCGCCCACTCCAAAATCTCCCCAAAATAATTTGGGCAACTAATCCACTCATACATCCACTCAGGCCCATCAACACATTATCCGACCAAATATTCACCGCCGCGCCGCCGCCGAAAACCGCCGCCCCAAGCCCCATCCGCCACCACAACCACCGATCGCCGTATTCGGACACCCATCTGGCCTGCAAGTAGGCATTCAGCAAGTTGAACCCGAACGCCATCGCCGCCACGCTCGCCGGAAAACCAGGTTTCTTGATTTCGCGGCGGGGGTCCTTGAGGAAGAGGCGGAGGGGGTGGACGAGCGTGCGGTGGAGGTAGTGGAGGAGGAAGGGGGAGATGAGGAGGAGGGCGCGTGGGTTCCGGCCGTACGGGAAGAGGAGGAGCGTGAGCCACACGGTGGGGCTCTCCATGAGACACCAGGCGAGCGGCGGCGGGAGAGTGGGGCCCCAACCCGGGCGGTGGTGCCTGCCGTAAGGGGCGGTGAGGAAGAGGAGGGAGATGATGGTGGGTCCCGTTATGAGGAAAAGGAAGATGAGGCAGTAGTTGTAGAATTCTTGATCGGAAAACATGCTTTCGGAGAAATTTAGGATCGGATCTATATTTCTTTTTTGGTGTTGAGTTCAGTGGGAGTGTTGACTAGATATTTATAATTTATTCGTCCAGAATTGGCGATTAATTCAAGGATAAATTACAATTTGATAAAATAATAAATCATCATAATCTATCTGTATTAAGAAAAATATTTCGTGATCATTTTTAGAACTCCCTCTATCAGCCTATCACGGTACGAATGCCAAATGCTACCACAATTCTTGTTAAAAAAAATTCGGTACGTGTTTTAAGGAGAGTTGTTAATTGTGTGTAAAGTTGTTAGAACCTCAAATAAAATGTTTTTAATAATACAGCTGTTAGATGGTCCTGGGCGGGGCTTGGGTTTTAAGCATACAATACTGCACACTATGCCTGCAAAATGCCACCGTTTTGTACCCAGTTTACTGTATTGGTTCATGTAAAATGGCCAGAATTCTTCCATGCTCCTCAAATTCATGTATTTCAAGAGATTTGAGGTGACCCCAGATCAGGTTTTTCAGTAGATTTGTTTCTGGATTCAAGAGATACACTATTTTAGCTCATGTGACCCCGTATCAATTTTTTTCTGAAAAAAAAAAGAAAAGAAAAATATATCTGATTAATGATGGAGGAGAAGATGATCACCTCAATTTGAAGAGAGCCCAGTTGAGATTTTTTTTATCAAGCTTGGTTTCTTCATAGAAGGGAGACAAATCTCACCACAAGCACAAGTTCAAAACATCATGAACATATTTTCCAGTAAAACTTAAGGTAGAGAATTAATTCTGCCTCAACTTCATATCTTTAGAGCAATATAAGCTTAAGCCAGATCAGCTTTTTTCAATAAAATCTGGATTCACAATTCAGTTTCAGGTAAAAATAAAGCAATTTTGATCAGATGTTCAAATCTTTCAAGCAATTAAATTTTGTCGAGAAATTTGTTTCTTGATTGACACAACCAGGGCGATTTCAAGAATTGAATTATTGAGCTTTGATGGATCGGATTTTCAAGAATAGAAGCAAGAACTGCAAGTTGAAGTATTCAAAACTTCCCAAGAAAGCAACTTGTGAGTAAAACGTAATCTCTCTTTGCATGAAAAAAATCAAAGTCCTGAAGGCTCACTAAATAGAACTCCGAAGAAACTGAAGCAGCCTAGCATAAATATCCTTGACTTGACATGACATTTAGTAGCGCAGAGGAGAAGAAAAATCAGGTGGAGGCCTCTCAATTAATGAAGGAAATAAAAGATAATTAAAAGAAAAATTAAATGCTCCCACTCTTTTTGGGCCTCAGAATTTTAGTCTCTCTCTCTTGTGTGTGTGTGTGTGTGATGGGCAGGAGGTTGAAGAAATGTAACATCGCCTAGTTTCTAACACAAATTTTCCTTAGAAAAGAAGTTTCTGTCATAGATCAAATTACTGTTATTAGTCCAGTTGTCCCTTTCCTGCTACATTTTAAATCTGATCTTGTGGTCTTGGTCATCACTAGCTTATTATAGTTTTCTTGAATACTTTTTCATTTGGTACAACCTAATCTCTACTATTCCTCTTCTGCCTGGACCAAATGAAATATATCTACAAACAAAGAATTTTAGTTTTTCAATAATCTTCATCATCAACCATAAATAGTATTTCATCAGCAGCTAATCTGTTTGACCAAGAACAAATTAAAATTGATTGATATAAAATCAATGTTGATTTTGAGTTGCATCATATGCTAGAACTTGGACCTATGCTTGAGAGAGAGAGAGAGAGAAGTGATATATATGTATTCAAAATTTTGCTAAAAGACTCTGTCTCCAGTAGCATAGAGATTCCAAAAGATGGTTGCAGCAAAATAGAGACATGAAGTTAGAGTTAAGAATGCTTGGAAAGATCCCAGCCACTGAACAAACAATCCTGTTGCAATTGTACTGATGATTGCTGCAAGTGTTCCTGCTGAATTTGAAATCCCTGCAACCACAATAAAACTTGTCAATACTCTAACATCAATAATTCCTAAATTGATCAAACAGGAGCAGCATAATACCTTGAAGAAATCCAGCATATTGAGGTGCAATGTCCTGATCAAGTAATAAGAACCCGAAAGTTAATTCGACTCACACTTAGTATTGTGTTTAAGATGTATTGAAGCAACAGCTTACATGCATATTCAGCAAGAATCCAGCTTGACTGAAAGAGCTCAAACTCAGGGCAATTGTTATGAATATGGCTGCGATCGTAGGAGTTGTGGCGTAGTTCAAGCAAAGTAATGCAGTCCCAGGTCCAACAAAACCAATTGACTGGTATCAACAAGCAGTATTAGATGTTTCACATTGATGAAATGAAATACTTAAGATCTGGACTAGTACATGTTTTTAGTCCTAATTTTCGATCGACTTGTTGGTTTAGAAAACACTTGTTTTTATATATATGCAACTGATATTGATAGAATTTGTGGGGCATTCTTTTTTGTCAACTTTCATTAAAAATCATATAACAATAACATCATTAATGGAAAACTACTGGCTGGTATGTTCTTTGATACTACTGGATTTAAGAAGTTTCTGTTAATAAATAATGTAGAATCATGAGAGGTTGGAGTTTTACCTGAGAGATTTTCCTAACTGATGTTATTGAGTAACCGGATTTGATTAGGTAATCGGACACCGCCCCAGCAATGTAGCCGGAGATTGCCATTGTTCCCCACGGAATTGCACTAAACCAAGCTGCTTCCTTCAAGTTTACACCAAAAACCTAATACATCACCAGCAAAACACCATAATCATAAATTAACTCTCTCTTTTTGATGGCCTCATTGCATCATATGAAAGAAGTAAAATGAACAAGAAAATATAAATGTGTATACATAATGCTACTCACAGTATTGAAATAAACTGGCATCCATGATAGAAGAATGAAGTAGCCCTGCATACGGGAGCACGGAAATGTTTTCTTTTAGTCCGCTAGGAAGACTAACAGTACCACAAACTCCAACCTTTTGAATGTGAAACGTAAAAACAAGAAAGAACTGAAAGAGAAAACTTACCCAATTATTAGCGACATTAGCAAAGATTATAGCCCAGGTTGGCAGTTTTGAGAAAAGAAGGGATAGAGGTGGAAGCTTGCCCTTCATCACATAAGCATCAGTTTTCCCAGCTTCAATTAACTTCAACTCTGGTTTACTGATACAAGGGCTCTCTTGTGGATCGTTTACGACCCTAAACATCCATATAACTAACCAGAGAAATCCAACAAAAGTGAAGAGAACAAAAGGGCCAGCAATTCCTATATATGAAATAGCCGGTGGAGTCAAGACCAATCCAACGACGTTTCCTAGCTGGAAACCTCCCATTGATATTCCAACAGCAGTGGCTCTCTCATTAGTCGGAAACCATCTGAGAAGCATTAAATCAAGAACAAGATTTCAAGATTCTTCTAAGGTATGGAAATGCATTTATCCGCGTTCAAATGTTCCAAGAATACTTGTTTCTGAGCTAATAGGCAGAGGCTGTTACCTTGAGAGAAGATTATTCATGGAGGGTAGAGCTACACCCTCGGCTACACCAAAGCAAACACGAACGACCAAGAGACTAGTGGTGGAGTGATTGGCCGCCCATGGAGTGAGGAGAGTAGCAAGAGACCACAAAGCAGCTCCCATTGCTAGAACTCTTCTTCCTCCATGTTTATCCACCAAGACTCCGCCTATAACTGAGGAACACATATATCCCCATAGAAAGGATGACTATGAAAAAACACCAGCATATGATCAGCAATGTACTTAATTTTCCACATAAATAACTGCAAATAAACAACTTCATAACCATTTTGTATGAAGAATTTGCAAAAGATTACAAACATTACTTTGACACAATAGGTGTCACACCCCTTACAATCGAGGAAGAGGAGAAGTATTTAGATGGAAGGAGTGGCTAGATGGCGAGATCGGGAGATGAGACGCGCGTGGACGTCTTGATGATTGGCCACGTATTATCATATTAGTATCTATTTTTCGTATTAGTTTCCTTATTAATTCCTTTAGTTATATTTGGTTAAGTTGCTAGGGTTTAATTAAATTAGGTCTTAGTTGGATACTTATATATATCCGCTACTGCTTATTGAGTTGATATCGAAAGTTAATTTTCTCTTATTCTTCTATCTCAATTCTATCAACTCTCTCGATACTCTTCTCTCTCTCAATCAATTCTCTTTCTCTCTCAATTACTTTCTCAATCAACTCTCTCCTTCTCACGTAATCATACTTTCCTTCACAATTGATCTCTCTCTCGTGATTATCTCTGGATAGATCTGGAAAATACGTTTAACAATCCGGCGGATCGGCGCCGGTTTGTTACAGTGGTATCAGAGCAACGTTTTTGCGACAGTGGGAAAGCACTCCGGCAAAAGGCGATTAGAGCGGGATTTTCAGAGCAGCTGCTGACGGCGATCGAACAATCGATGGCGGCGGCATTCGAGCGATCCACTGCTCTATGTATCAGCGAGATGCAGAGAGTGTTTGATAGCTGCACTCGTAGATCGGAGGCTCGCCGACGTGCAAACGGTGACTGGTATTCTGAAATCTCTCCACTCCCAAATATTCAACCAGTTTACTTAGATTTTGAAGTGGATGCAACACCTACTACTGCCGAGATTCCAAATTTGGTCGGGATCGTTTCAAGCTCTCCGGCAGCCATCGTGATTGAAAATAAATCTCTCTCCAAGGAGAAAGAAGTTGTCGAAGAATCGGCTCAAGCGGAGGAGCCGGCCCGCCGAAGCCGAGCCCCGAGAAACAAGTCGTAGAAGAAGCCGGTGCAGTGGAAGAGCCAAGAATCGTTGAAGTCAAGACGAAGGACGTGGCAGCCGAAGAGACGAAGGCCGAGACCGAAACAACCGAAGAAGGCGTGGCGGAGAAAGAGCCGAAGCGGAGGAAACCCCCGCCTGCAAGAGGATGCTCCGGCCATCGAGCCGAGAAAACCGAGGAGTTTGGTCGGTTTGGTGAAGTTGAGTACGGTAGGGTTTCGATCCGTCCCTATTGTCGATGGGAAAATTCCGAGGAAGGGCGCTGTAATTAAGAAGCAAATCAATGAGAATGGAAATAGTGTCAATGCTTATATTGTGTTCAAAACAGAGGAGTCTGCACAAGCATCATTGCTCATAATATGGCCGTGGTTGGTGGGAACCCTATCCGTGTTGACAAGGCTCGCCCACCTCGCAAGAAATTGAAGGGAGACGACGCCCCTTTATTGTACGACTGCTTGCTTCCCTCGTCAAAGATCCGAGTCTTGGGGACAAGGCTCTTTAAAGAGGGGAGTATTGTCACACCCCGTACAATCGAGGAAGAGGAGAAGTATTTAGATGGAAGCAGTGGCTAGATGGCGAGATCGGGAGATGAGACACGCGTGGACGTCTTGATGATTGGCCGTGTATTATCGTATTAGTATCTATTTTTCGTATTAGTTTCCTTATTAATTCCTTTAGTTATATTTGGTTAAGTTGCTAGGGTTTAATTAAATTAGGTCTTAGTCGGATACTTATATATATCCGCTACTGCTTATTGAGTTGGTATCGAAAGTTAATTTTTCTCTTATTCTTCTCTCTCAATTCTATCAACTCTCTCGATACTCTTCTTTCTCTCAATCAATTCTCTTTCTCTCTCAATTACTTTCTCAATCAACTCTCTCCTTCTCACGTAATCATACTTTCTTTCACAATTGATCTCTCTCTCGTGATTATCTCTGGACAGATCTGGAAAATATGTTTAACAATCCGGCGGATCGGCGCTGGTTTGTTACAATAGGCAGTAGCATTATTTACAGCCATGTTTGAATTCAGAATAACACAGATCACACTATTTCTACAATTTTTGCAGAAGCATCTAATTTGACTTAGAATTTCCTAAAATATGTAGAGGCATTTTGTTCCTTCTTAGTTCTTACAACAAATTATCCAAAATTATCATTCTCAACAGCCCAAAACACCCAAAAAATGTCATTCACGTCAGATTAAATCAAGAAAGCAATTTCCGACTCAAATTCAAGAAAATAAATTAATCAAAATTCTACATTAAAAATTAAAAATTAGATCATAGTTTAGCGTTACCTGGACAATGCCCAAGAACGAAGTAGTCCAGCCATTCTTGGCAGCAAGAGGGACTATGGCAACAGACATCACAACTCTATCTGCACTACACAAGCACATACCGGCGGCCACCAGCGCCACCACCTTGAACCTCTCCGCCACCATGACTCCGCCGTCTAATGGGCCTCCTCTCTGTTCCCTCACCAACTCTCTCCTTTCATTCTCTGCAAGCCAACAAATTTGTTAGAATCTTGGAATGAAATCCAAAGCTACCTTTTCTGGGCCCGAAGCGTCAAACGGGAGGAGAATTTGCTTATTTTTTACGCCCAAATGGAAAGTTGACTGGAATGAATACGTTTTGATATGGGATCAATTTATCTGTAATTTGGCTGGCGTGAGCCGTAACGCCTGCCATGAGAGATGTGAGTCTTACTTGAGAGAGAGAGAGAGAGAGGAGAATTTAATATGCATAATGCTTCGTTGACAAAAAAGAAATGGACTAAATTTGATCATGGAAAATGGAGTTCGGTTCGCTTCGCTGGTCGAATATAAAAATATAATTTGAATTTTTTTAATTAATTTGGTAATATCAATACAAAAGTAAATAATTTAGAGGATGAAAAATCACAATTTTTAGAGGAGAGTTAGTAATTTAAGGATAAAATAATAAATTTTCTAAAAATATACTCCTTCGACTCATTTGACTTATCTCATTTGTTTTTGACATGAAAATTAAAATAAGTTATTATTGTATATAGATGAGTAGGTCTACAAATAAAAAATAAAAGTTTATATAATAAAAATTATTTTATGGAGGGAGTAAAAAAAAGTCGGGATTAATTCACAGATCCGAAATTGGGGCGCTAACCTAGTTTGGTTACAACTAACGGGCCTATTATATGGGCCTAGTTGGGACAAAGCCTAATTGCCAGCATATAGGAAATTCTTTTAGCAGCCCACTATCTGCAGTTCAAATATATTGATATTTGTAATTTCATATTTTATTTTATTATCAGTTCGGAAGAACATAATATCGTTAAAACGTGGATCCGACAAATAACTAAGAAATTGGAATACTTTAAATCACAAAAGATCTAATGTGAACCTCATCTATTACTAATATTCTAATCGGCTACGAGTTTCTCTCATCCAAAAAATAAATAAAATATGATATCTTCCGATGGCTAAGGTCAATATTATAAAGTTCTTGGTCCAAAAATCAACCAGAAACTTGAAAAAAACCTAACCTATCTCTCAAATTCAGCTCTAGATCAACTATACCAAGAAATCATATAACGTTTTTAACTTTTTTTGTTTCTTGAAAATTGTTTTTTATGCTAAAATTTAGATTTCTGGTAGCTAATAAGTGCCTAGGAATCATTAGCTTTATGGGCCAATTCTATAATTAATATGTTGGCACTGAGTCAAGAATTAGGGTCTAAATGTGGGCTTAAAAAGTTGTGAATTTAAGTCTGTTGAGACATGCTTTGTAAAGCTATTCTTGGATCCATTCATGATGTAATTTTATACAAGTCCGAGCTGAGTCGATCCGAGTTGAGTCCAACAAGCTATTGTTGGACTAAAGCTTGAGTATATATAGTACCACACTGATACACACATTGAAAGAGTGCTGATGTAAAATAATAAAAACTTTCTTTTCAATATGATGTAGGCTACCTCTTTATTATTTTTTGCCCACACATCACTTATCTCTTTAAATACATAATTCAAAGGAAAAGTGATCGTGGGACAAAAGCAGATGGCCATCTCTGCTTTTTCTGTGTACCTTCTCATCCAACTCTCTCTCTCTCTCTCTCTCTCTCTCTCTCTCTCTCTCTCTCTCTCTCAGTAATAATATAGCTAGAAGAGTTTGTTGGTATATTTGTGAATCCCCAAGCTATAGAATTAGTATATATCTAAACCTAGAAATGTGGCTGCTGCATAGGTTTTGTCCGGCTTTAGTAACATGCCAAAATCTACATTCTATCTTGGGATTCCTTCACTCAAAATCAGCATAATCATGCATGTTTAAGAGATAAACAAAAGCTATTTACTTTGCTGAATTATATATCTTATGATGATTACTAGGGTTTCTGCATTCACTGTTCTTAATTAAAAGGCTGAAACTCAAACCAATAATTATTTTTTTGGTCGGAAAAATCTGCACTTCTGCCAGCAATCCTTTGCCCAAACCTCAGTGTATATTTGCAGGCTTCATGATTAATTTCAACTTCACACCCAAATGGGTAATCACACAAATCAGCACTCGAACTGTCTTTTAGATGATGTTGCACTTATAACCTTATGATTCTCATCTAATTCTACTAGGTCAAAATTTAGAATTCGATAACTAGGTTTTGTACTTATTTGATTCGACTTGATTCGTCCGATACTGATAACCAACGTACCTATCACAATAGGTGGAGTCGATATCAATTCCCACTTAAATTCTTTGGACAATAATGCAGTACATTCTTTAATTTAGTTTCGATATGCCTTAGGAATAAACAAATGTTAGTCCAAAAAATATGATCCAATTTCCCTTTTTAGGGGTAGCATGAAAGATTGACGTTTTGAATAGGTATTTTGGGTCCAAAACGAGGGCTTCTTTTGGTAGATAGTGGGATATCATTCAACACACATTCTTCTTTATCAGACCAAATTCATTTTGTGGGGCAACATATTATTGCAATAATGGATCCCTCCATCATTCTAAATGATTGAAACTATCCATCGAAGAATTTCGACCGGTTAAACTTAGATATGCTCGTATATCTGCACCCTCAAAATTTTAAATTTTGTATCTGTGAAATATTATTTTTGAATGTAATCCCGAGTAACGCAAATAATTGATCCTATTAGAAGCATATAGCAAGGGGATATAATGATTTTGAAGATATGATCATATTATTAGATTTGTGAGGTGGACAATAATTATGCATCCTTTATATAAAATAATACTCCCTCCGTCCCATTTGAAATTACCTGTTTTCCTTTTCGGGACGTCCCATTTGAAACGACCCGTTTCCTAAAAAGGAAATAATTTCCTCATATTTTATCATTTCTCTCACCTACTTTATCTACTCTCATTATATGAAGGGGCATTTGCAGCAGTAGCCACACAGTAGTACCCAAAACACATATATAGCCGCCCGCTAAAACAAAACACAAATATAGCCATTTTGTCCTCATACGGCGCAGGGCCGATGGAGGGCCGATAGACTCCGCCCATCAGCCCTCAATCGGCCCTGTAGAAAAATGTCGAACTCTCCCCATCAGCTGAGCCCTTACCGACATCGGCCGATATGATGAAATAAATTATCGACTTAGAGGGCCGAATAAGGGCCGACTGGTAGTGTCCATCGGCCCTCACCGACATCGGCCGACGGTTGAATGGCCGAAGCCCGAACATCCCATAAGCCGAGCCATTTTTGTGATGGCCGAAGGATGGCCGAATTTGGATATCCGTAGGCCCTCCATCGGCCCTCAATCGGCCCTGTATCCCTTTCTTCGAAACAAAACGCGTCGGCCCTCCTAACCGATTTTTTCTGATAAAGGCCGAAGGGAAAAAACAGGCATGAAATACTTGCCTTCAATAATTTTCGGGGCCGATGGGGGGCCGATTGGGGGCCGATGGGGAAAATTCTTTTCGGCCCTCACAAAATCGGCCGTTATAATCGGGGCCGAAAATAATTGAAGGAACGTTATAATCGGGGCCGAAAATACTGACAATAGGGCCGATGGATAATTTAGCAAGAGGGCCGATCGGCCCTCCATCGGCCCCAACAATTCCCCTCGGCCCCAAATCGCCCCTCGCCCGGTGCATGCGCCTAATAAGACAAAATGACCATATTTGTGTTTTTTTTAGTATGATGGCTAAAATTGTTTTTTTTCTCCTATTTAGCTAACAGGAGGTATTTCCACTTATATTAATCATTTTCTCTCTCATACTTTATTATCTACCTTCTCACTATCACACTCATCATCTTTCTCTTACTTTATCATCTACTCATCTCTCATACTTTATCTTCAAATTTCTTAATTTCCGTGCTCATTTGAAACGGGTCGTTTCAAACGGGACGGAGGGAGTATTATTTGATGTACCCAAATTAGTGGAAGTTATGGCGCACGCGTGCATGTGTGGGTTTGATTTCTTAATTATATCCCATTCACATATTGCATTATTTATTTTCAATTTTCAAACCCTACATATTTTAATTCAATATTTTCTACTATTATATTTTTGGTGTGAGTAGAGGAAAAATGAGTAGGGGTAAGATGGGCCCCTACAACCAGAGAATGGAATTTTTGTCTGAAATCTATTGTCAAATGGAATTCTAAGCTACATAAAAACACAAACAAAAACATGAAAAGACAAGCCGTATTGATAGAAAGACAAATAACAAATACTTTATTTATTCCTTTTATTTCCATTTCGCATATGATTTTAAGAGAAAAAAAATAGAAAAAAGTAAAAGCTAAAGACGGAGACCACTTTACAACTAATTCCATGAAAATTCAGACACATACACCATCCACATGGGCTGTTCTTTTTGTTCTATTTTTAAATAAATAACAATAGTATTTGTCTTCTTTTCTTTTGTTAAATACATAGAATATATAAATGTGAATAAATGATAGTTAATGGGCCACGTGATTCATAACCGGGAAAAGGTGGGCCCGACGGCCCTAATACATTCTCGAACGAGCGGGCTATGTGACTCGTGAGTCACAGCGGCGAGTCACGGGCCCATGTGGTCTTTTTTTTAAAAACTTTTACTACTACTTCTTTACAATATTTTTTGTAATTGTGTTGTTATTACAACAATTTAGAATTTAAAATTTGAGACGAAATAAATAATTTTAAAATAAAATTACTAATAATTTCTTAAAAAATATAGATAATTATGGGATTCTATACAATTTAAGGAGGCAATTTGGACCCGTCTCTGATTATATCATAAATTCAATTATTTTCTGCAAATTCCACAAAGATTAATGGGTTGGCTTGATTTTAAATTAGTTATGGAATGTTCATAAAGATTAATTATGTCCGTTTCGGATATATTAAAAATTGGGTAGTAAGATGTTTTTATTTTGTTCTATTATTTTAATTATATAGAGTGAATTTTGTAGAATTAATTACACCCACGTTGGTTGCAGTGCATGCGGTGACCCGTGAAATAGAACATCTTCTCACACCACTCACCAACACACATTTATGAATGAAATTTCAACCATCAGTTTCACTACCTCAGATATTTAAAACAAATTATTCACAGAGTTAGTGAGCAATTCGGATCTTCTGGCCCATTTACGGTGGATCACTCAGTGGCCCATTAATCACGCGCTGTCACGCGTGCATTGATGGACCATGTTATCAGTAAATAAATTTTACTGGTAATATGGTCCACAAATATATGCGTGGCAGCGCGTGATTGGTGGGCCACTGAGTGGTCTACCGTAAATGGGACAGATGATCTTTTGCCTTTTGCCGTTAGAGAGGGAGGGAGGAGAGAGAGATCACGTCAGAAAATTGGCAGCCAGAAGATGAGCAGACAATAATAATGAAGTACGTGTGCTTCAACGTATAAACACGTAGATACACTACGTGTATACACACACTAACACACTGACAGTTAGGTGTGTAAGTGGTTTCGCTCCAAATCACGAAATCGATCAAACCGAACCGAACCAAACCGAAAAATGTGGTTCAGTTCGGCTTTGCGGTTTGGTTCAGTTTATTTTTTTAGGAACCGTTTACATTCGGTTCGCGGTTTCAAGAATTTTTGAACGGTTCGAACCGAATCGAACCAATATCTTATTTTTTATTTTTTTATTTAATATTTGTCTTTATTATATGAGAATGTTATTAGATTTAGATATTAGATTTAAGTTAATATCAATTCTAATCTATACAAAGGAAGAGAAATAAGTAACAACTCTATACTTATGAGTTTGGAACGAGTGACATCCTATAAACTAGTATTATTCTTTCATTATTTAGGATTTAAAAAAAAAATAAATAAATAAAAAGGTGAATCGGTAAATCGAACCGAACCAAACCATTTATAAGTGGTTCGGTTCGGTTCGATTTCGATATTTAAAAACACATCGAACCGAACCGAATCAAACAATTTCTATGTGTTTGGTTCGGTTCCTAAATTGCATAAGAAATCGAACCGAACCAAACCGTTACACCCCTACTGACAGTTGACATGCACCATGCACGCACACGAAAGGTGAGTATTTACTCTCTCTCTCTCTCACACACACTCTCTCTCATAAATACGTATAGATATAATTACACTACGTGTCTCTCATCCAAAAAATATACTCCCTCCGTCCCATTATTTATGTTCCATTGGGACTGAGCACGGTAATTAAGATAGTGGAGGTAAAAGTGTAAAGTTGTGGTGTAAAAGTATAAAGGGGTGGGTGGGGTCCACTTGATTAGATTGATTGTGGTCCACTCATTTATTTTCTTATTTGGTATGGGACATAAATAATGGGACAACCAAAAAAGGCAAGTGGAATATTAATAATGGGACGGATGGAATATATATATACATATATACACAGGAGGGGAAGTGATTTACTAGCAATTAGTAATTACTTCCGGCGTCTGTAGAGTAACCAACCACCCAAGTAATAATTATTCTGTTGGAGATTGACTAACAATCAATTTAATTATTTATTTTGTAATTCTTTTATTATAAATTTATATATCATAGCGTGGTAGATGCTGCGATTTATTAATGTATAATTTATCGACTATGAATAAATCGGCATTACATCATTACACATGTATTAATTTCGCACTTCATAAATCTTTGTATATTGTTGTACCAACCCGAGCGGTATTTAAAAAATGACTTAGGGTTGTATTTAGGTCAAAATATTCATGCCTGCATAATTATAGGGAGATAATAGATATACAAGACCTTTCTATAAAAGAATGAAATTTTCCCAACCTAAAAGTTTATTTATTTTTAATGCATTCACTCCCATCTCTTTTCATCTACCATGATCAGAGTAATCGTCATAATTAACTACAAAGCAATATATATTTTTAAAATCTCGAGATTAAATGAAATCATATACTACTATGTTAATTTACAAACAATTGCAAAAGTTTACAACCAATTGCAAAAGCTGATGTTGAACATAGAAATAATTAGTACCTACGATTTACTAATAATTAAATGGTCATTAAATCCTTCCAATTGACTGCCTGTGTCACTGCATTTAGTAGCCTCCATATATTAATGCTTAGTGGGAATAATATATTTTTATTTTGACTAATTAATAATAGTACATCATTGTGAAATAATCCGAATAATATCAGAAATCTTATTAAAAAAATCTCATACAACGGTTTTATTGACTATAAAAATCCGAATTTATAATCTTTGAATATAAAAAATTGAATTTGTAATATTTGACTACGATTTGTAATAATTTATGCGGCAATTGAGTTTCCAAATGAAGTGCAAACAGAGATATGTTTCCATTGTAGGAACAGTGTTTGGTTGGGTACATAAATCCCAAACGTAGAAATGAAATGGCAAATGCGACGGAAAAAGAAACTCCAAAAACAAAAAGAAACCCCAAACTGAAAAAGTAAAAGTAGAGAGAGAGAGAAGAGAGAGAGAGAGAGGAAAAAGAAGAAAGGGATATGAGAATGCAGCATTCAGATTTCAGAGATAGAGAGGTGATGGCGTGGGAGCTTTTTCTTTTTCTCTCCGACAGGAATCTTTCAAAATCCAAAGTGCCCTCCCGATCCAAACCAAAATATTACTACTATTAAATTAATTAAAAAAAGACACCACACTAATACATTTAGTTATATCTCTTTTATGAAAAATAGTAATTTTTCTGAAATAAATGAGTCACTAATTAGATAGAGCACAATCCGGGTATTATTAATTAATTGTATCGCAGGCCAAATTATAAATGGAATTAATAAATTCCAACACATGCATCGGAATTTCAACTATAAAGGGCAAAACCGTACTTTCGAGAGGGTATCAACGGAAAAGTCGAAAGTGAATTTAAAGAGAGGTAAAAAACATTTCTCCTTCCTCCCCTTCTTTAATACTTCTGTCTCCTCGTATTCTCTCTCTCTCTCCTTCTCTCTCTCACACAGTCTCCGATGAAGCCACATTGTGAAGCGCAATGTTGCTGCAGCGTATACTAACATGAACAGAGGAGGGTGTGCAGGCACATGCATCTAACGGTTATGAATCCCACTTCCACAGACCCAACAGCGCCACCTCCACCGCCGCAGCCGCCGCGATCCTCCTTCAGCTGCGACCGCCACCCCGTCGAGCAGTTCATCGGATTCTGCCCCTCCTGCCTCTGCGAGCGCCTCACCACGCTCGATAACTCCTCCTCCAACACTCCCTCCTCCTCCCGCCGCCCCTCTTCCGCTTCCGCCGCCATCAAATCCCTCTTTACCTCCTCTTCCAACGCGAAACCCACCAACGCCGCCCCTCCGCTGCCGCCTCCGATACCCTCGAAGCCATCTTCTTCCTTTCCCGAACTTCGTCGCACAAAGTCGTTCTCGGCTTCCAAGAACGAAGCTTTAGGCCAATTTTTCGAGCCCCAGAGGAAATCATGCGATGTTAGAGGGAGAAATACTCTTTGGTCGCTCTTCACTCTCGACGACGAGAATAAAGTTGGCGGCGGCGGCGGCGGCGGCGGTGGTAATAAGCCTTCCTCCATTAATGCCGCTGCTTCATCCTCTCATCAAAACCACCAAAGCGTAAGATCTTCCGTAGCGGATAAGCCCGTTTTCGAAGAAACCGAGAACGAGGAAGATTTCAGAGACCCAGAAAACATAGATGATGAAATTCTCCGCGACGAAGACGATGATGTTGATACAGACGAAATAAGGTCAATCAAAGAAACCCATCTGGAGAAACCAACAAACGCGGTCGAATTCGAGATTAACAACGGCGAAATGGTGGAAGAAGAGTCTGCAATCGCATCCAGTTTGAAGATGAAGGAACACATCGATCTCACCACTCAAGAAAAGAAGAGCTCAGGGTTCTGGGCTGCCGCCTCCGTCTTCAGCAAGAAATGGCACAAATGGCGGCGAAAGCAGAAGCTCAAGAAGCACAACAATGGCGGAGAAAGCTTCGCCACGCTGCCGGTCGAGAAGCCCATCTCGAGGCAGTACAGAGAAACCCAATCCGAGATCGCCGATTACGGATTCGGCCGAAGATCCTGCGACACCGATCCAAGATTCTCGCTCGATGCCGCAAGAATCAGCTTCGACGACGCACGATACTCCTTCGACGAGCCTCGAGCTTCGTGGGATGGTTACATAATGGGAGGAAGAAGCTTCCCAAGAATGGCTCCAATGCTCTCCGTAATCGAGGATGCTCCGATCATTTCACGGCCGGATATGCACATTCCGGTGGAGGAGCCACCGTTAAACTCTTTGAATGAGTGTGAAGCTCTTCCCGGAGGAACAGTTCAGACTAGGGAATATTACTTAGATTCTTCCTCCTCTAGGCGGAGGAAGAGTCTTGATAGGTCTAGCTCTATTAGGAAGACTGCAGCTTCAGTTGTGGCTGAGATTGATGAGCTGAAGATGGTTTCCTACGCTAAGGTTTCACCCACAACTGCGGAGTCTTTCCATGGTGCCAAAGTTGTGGGAGAGAGGGAGTTTATAAGGGACTCCAATTGTAATGAGGGTTTTGAATTGGGTAGTGGGTATAGGGAGTATAGCAATTCTTTGAATGGGGAGAGGAAGGATTCATCAAAGAAGTCTAGGAGGTGGAGTGGGAGGATATGGGGGTTTATACATAGGCTTAGCAATGGTGGGAATAAAGAGGAGGATGATGAGAAGTACAGTAGAGTAAACGGGGTAGGGAGGTCGATGTCCGTTTCGTGGCAAGACAGCCACGGAGATGAGGGCGAAAGAGGTCGATTGAATATAAATATGCTTAGGAGCAATAGTAGTGTGAGCTACAGAAATGGTGGTTCATTTGGGAGTATGAGGAAGTCTGGTGTGGACAAGTTGGAGAAGAACTGGAGTGCTCGGTATTCGCCTAGCCATGTCGATAACGGGTTGTTGAGGTTCTACTTGACTCCGATGAGGGGGAGCCGGAGAGGAGGAGGGGGGATTGGTAAGGTCAAGAGTAATAGCTCCAGCTCCATTGCAAGGAGTGTGTTGAGGCTGTATTGAGGTTGGAGATCTTTCTTGATTTTTGATCTTTGACTTTGTTGTGTATTAATCTTGTTTGTAATGCATTTGGGTCTTTCAATTGGTATACTGTGATGGGTAATTTCAATAATGAGAAGAAATTCTGGTGTTTCTTTGTGTTTGGAGTTGGTGTATAAGATTTCATTCATCTTCTTGCTGCAGATTGTGTTAGATTTATGCTCAAGTCAACGTAGATTGAAACGACTACAAAGTATCAAAGTGTATTTCAGTTCTTGATTAAAGCTTGGCGTGATGAGTTCAAGTTCAAAGGTTAAATACTTAAATAGTTATAAGGAATTAAGAAAATTGCAGATTCAGAGACAGATCTGAATTATAAGGAGACGAAATAATAATTTTTTATAAAGAAAAACCGAATAAGTTTTGGGGGAGACCAATTTGAATTTGAATGAAATGATAAGTCTAATTTTAGTCATCAAATGATAAAATCCATAATAAGATCAAAGATTGTGCAAGCCCTTTAACGATCAAAGAAATTAAACTCAAAACTCAAAAGGACAAATCCAAACAACCCAAAAAACATCTCATTCTCGACATATAACTTCAACTTGTTGGATCATTCTATCCAACACCTCTTGAATCACATAATAGCATTGGGCCACTTGGCAAACTTAAATACATCTCCTGGAATTCCATATATACACGGGAAGATCCATTAAGTTCACTGCAACCCAAAATTTTCTATATACTTTTTTATAGTATTAAAATAATTTATAGTACAGTTCAAAATAATCTTCCAAATTTTGAAGAACCCGATCCAAAATCATAACATTGAATCCGCTATCAAATTCTGAATATGCCCTAAGTAAGCATGGATATATGGGCAATTAGGACTTGTAATTTGGCTGCATTTTCTACCCAAAGTTATAAAAAGGTTCGATGGAACCTAGAAAGTGGGAAGGTGCAACCAGATTGTTGACTATGAAGCTAATTGGTTGTAACCATCACCACACACATCAAATCTACCAAACCCATCTCAGTCTTTTATCAATTTGGGTAATTTTTTTCTTCTAATTACATATACAGATAATCAATTAAATAGATATTTGGAGTAACTGAAGCTTATAAGTGCTGAAAGCTGTTAATTTGAGAATTTATAGATGTTTGGAAATAAGTGTTGAAAGCTGCTGAAAATGGGAAAAATAGTGTTTGGAAAACTGCTGATATCAGTAGCTTATTTTAATTTTTTAAATAAAATATTCGTTTTACCATCAATGTTATTAAATTAATTATAATTTATAATAAAAAATAAATATTAAATTAAATTAATTTTTATATTATATAAATTTATAATACATCATATTAGCATACACATATCATACTATTATAGTTTAAATATTATTTATTTACTTAAATTCATAATAATACTATTTTTATATAATTTTAATAATTACGTAGCTAAGAAATAATTATCACTAAATAAAAATAGAAAAAATATTAATTTAAAATTCAAACTTTTCAGAACCCACTATTTTAATTAATCTATATTTAATTTTAATTATAATTATTTCATTAAACTTGAAGAATTTGTAATTAATAAATATAAAATATTTTTATCATATTACTAACTATATATTAAAATATAATTATAATTATATTTGTAACTAAAAAAATATTAATTTTAAAATTAATAATTTTTTGAGAATTATAGAAATATTTAAAGGATAAAATAGTTCAAGATAAGCTGTAAGCTACAGCTGAAAGCTGGGTCATAGCAGTTTAAAGGGGTGTTTGGGATAGCTTATCCCAAACAGCTTATAGCTGAAAGCTATCTCGGGAAATGAAATGGGTGTTTGGGAAATCCAGCTTATAAAGCTGCTGAAAGCTATTTGGGCTCAAGATAGAGAATTTTCGTAAGCTGGTATCGGGCAGCTGAAGCTGATAGCTTATAGCTTTTATAATTTTATCATTTTTAATTAATATATTATATTACAATTTTATAATTATTTTTAATAAATACATTATATTATAATTTATAATCTTTTTCATTCTTGATTTTAATTAATAATATTAATTATATTTAATTTTTTTCTAATTTTAATTTTAATATTTTTTATTAAAATACTATTATATATGAGTGGAAATAAATCTTAAATTTTATTATTTGTGTAAAAATTTTAAATTTGTTTAATAAGTGAGAAATAAATAACATTTTTATTTTATAAGATATCATTTTATTAATTTTTATAAATATTAATTTTTGACTTTCAGCACTTTTTGCAAACACTTACAAATTATCAAAATCAACAGCTTTCAGCTACTTTCAGCCACTTTCAGCAGCTTTCAACAACTTTCAGCACTTATCGATAAGCTTCAGCTATCCCAAACACCCCCTAAATAGCTTCACTATTTTGGCTATCTTTGGTAGAGATTTTCTGCTGAAAGCTGGGTGTTCCAAACACTCAAGCTGCAACTGAAAACTGTTCCAAACACCACCTAATTATACCCATCTCGCCAGACCTTTTTCCCTTAAATCTATCCTAATTGAGGAAATTGAATCATGATCTATCCCTCTTATTTAAGTGGAAAATATCGTCTAGACATATTTGTGGTGACCTATATCCTGAATTTTGCATAATTTTTAAATATTTTTTAATGGCACTTTTACATTATTAGAATCACAACATGAACAAACCCAGTTTTGCAATTATAATAAAAACTGAAATGTGAGTGAATTAATCTTACATAGCAACTATTAGCCCGTCTATAGGGTTTCTATGATGTTAAGAGGATGATCACTGTTTTTCCATTTTTAAATGTTGACACGTGTATAATCATTTAATCATTTGAGTTGTTTTTTATAATTATACTTTAATTGTGAATATTCAACTGATAAGTGATAACATGATTCTGGATATGGTCGATTTCCTTGGGCTGACATGAAATAGCGGTTAATGTATTTAGTCTATGAACATATTTAAAATTCATCACGACTGATATGTGTGAATTTACCCTATAAGCACTAAAAATAGCGGTTGCCGGTTCCTTGTCATAAAAAACCTCACAATTATAAAAAAATATCTAGAAATGGATAAGTGTCATATAAATAAAATGAAGTATAATTTGGATATACTAAGTGTAACATGTCATATCAGCTCCAAATTCCAAATTGACATGTTGTATGTTTATGTTAATTTTCTAGAATGTGGTCGTGGTTGAACCAAGAATTAGGAGGGATAGATACGTTTTTTCTTGTTAAAGGCAACCAAATTCGTGTCAACAATGTAACAAGACTTATAATTAAGATGTTACGAGATGGAACAGAATTTGGCAAGATAGTGCTTTAAATCTTAGCTTTCAAACAAGTGCTTTTTAGCTGGTGTTTAGCTATTCAAATGTACGCGAAAGGCCTCTTCCAACTACGATTTCATCTAAGTAAAACTTGATTAGCACTCTTGTTGGATGAGAGAGATAGAGAGAGAGAGAAAGATGAGCTAGAAAGAGAGTCTTATGATAATGTCATAATCATCAATATTATTTTATCCACAACCACTAAATTTCAAAACCTTACTCATTAACAATTAGCTTAGCCATTTTTTTTTTCATTTGAGTATCTCTCTACATGCTCCAAGGTTGGAACTAACTATTTGAAGTAATGTCCAAAACATTGTTTATTGCGTGAAAACAAAATCAACTGTTATAGTCTTGTATATCCTTGTTTTATTTTATTATTAAAAAATTAATACTACTAGAATCCATTATATTTGGAATGAATACGAACGCAAATCCCGTTTTCTATGGTGTTCTCTTCAAACTCTACATCATCATCAATACTACATACCATACGTAGATTAATTTGATGTTTTCGGGATGACGAGGAGAAACACAAAATCTTGCCTTTTGGATTTGCTTTCATATGTAATACTCATGTCACTAGCGGCGGATCCATGATAAAGAATTTGGGAGCGAAATCAGTATTTTCGAGAGTTCAGGTATGAAATGTGACTTGACATTATAAAATCGGTGTTTGGTACAAATTAGAGGTGCACGCCCGTCTCTTACATCCGTCACTCTCATAAGTAAGTATAGTGAATAGTGGTCCCCATGGGATGGCCTAGCGGTCGAGGTGGGTGGCTTAGGACCGATAGGTCCTGGGTTCAATTTTCACCAAGACCGTTAGGTGTTGTCTGTCACCCTGTCACATTAAGGGTGGTTGAACCCTCCTGTGTGGTTTGCAGGCTACCCAGTGCGCACCGAATGTAGCGGCTGCGGGTTCCATGAATCAAAAAAAAAAAAAAAAAAGTATAGTGAATAGTGATAAATATATGGTACGTATATACAAGGATGAGAAGTGAAAATAAAATGTGTGTGAGAGAGGGAGATTTGAAAGAAAGGCTTGTGTGTGATCGATGCTTCTATGGTTTCACCTAACGAAGTAACAACGTCGACGTCACCGCTGCAACTCGACTTCTCATCTCACCTATTTATTCTCTCCATTCGGTTTTTCAATCCTCCGACCAATAATAATCCTAACACACCTATACTTAAACTGGACAAGCAAAACCCGAGTTCAGACACAACACAAACAAACACAGATACAGTAAAGGTGAAAATATGGATTCTTGGATTAGGATTTTAATCCTCGTCGCATGCTTCTTCCCTCTGCTGGTCGAGTGCAGGGTTCGCCACTACAAGTTCAACGTAAGCTTATTATACAAACCTCATCGTTATCAATCTAATTAAAATGTTCATGAGTTTGTCGTGTCGTAGGTGGTAATGAAAAACACGAGTCGCATGTGCTCATCAAAACCGATTGTTACCGTCAATGGGAAGTTTCCCGGCCCGACTGTATACGCAAGAGAAGACGATACGGTGCTGATTAAGGTTGTCAATCATGTTAAGTACAATCTTTCCATCCACTGGTAAGTTAACTTCGTGTTTGAACGTTATATGAATGTATATGTATGAGATGGCCTATAACGTTCACGGTGAATCATCGAGCAGGCATGGGATCCGGCAGATTCGGACCGGTTGGGCCGACGGCCCTGCGTATATCACGCAATGCCCGATTCAGACCGGGCAAAGCTACGTCTACAACTTCACCATCACCGGCCAAAGAGGGACTCTCCTCTGGCATGCTCACATTCTATGGCTGAGAGCCACCGTGCATGGAGCCATCGTCATCTTGCCTAAACTCGGTGTCCCGTATCCCTTCCCGAAACCTAATCACGAACGTGTCCTTATCTTAGGTTAGTCGGGTGTTTTGTATGTTTGTGATGTTCGATATGATATTTAATACATGTGGTTGTGTTTGATTTTTTGATCAGCTGAATGGTGGAAATCGGACACTGAAGCTGTGATCAATGAAGCCATGAGCTCAGGCCTCGCCCCGAATGTTTCTGATGCCCACACGATCAATGGATTTCCGGGGATGGTCCCGAATTGCTCTTCCTTGGGTAAAACTCGATTATATGAATGAAACACGAGAAGTAATATGAAAATGACGGAGCATATTCTTTGATATTGTAGGTGGCTACCAATTAGATGTTACGCCGGGTAAAACATACCTACTCCGTTTGATCAACGCTGCACTCAACGAAGAACTCTTCTTCAAGATCGCCGGTCACAAACTCACCGTCGTCGAAGTCGACGCCACCTACGTGAAACCATTCAAAACCGACACCATCGTGATCGCCCCGGGCCAAACCACCAACGTCGTCCTGGCGGCGGACAAACGCGCTGGCAAGTTCGCCATGGCCGCGTCACCCTTCATGGATACTCTGGTGGTGGCGGTCGACAATCTAACAGCCACCGCCACGCTCCACTACTCCAGCACGCTCTCCGCCACTCCCACCACTCTTGCCACCACCCCAGCCCGAAACGCCACCCCTGTGGCCGACACCTTCACCGACTCCCTTCGCAGCCTCAACTCGAAAACAATTCCCACCAAAGTCCCGCAAACCGTGGATCGGTCACTCTTCTTCGCCCTCGGCCTCGGGATCAACGCCTGCCCCACGTGCAAGGCCGCCAACGGAAGCCGAGTGGTGGCGAGCATGAACAACGTCACGTTTGTGATGCCAACCACAGCTCTATTGCAGGCACATTTCTTCAAAATCAAAGGAGTTTATACCACCGATTTCCCCGGGAACCCGCCCACTCCGTTCAACTACACCGGCACTCCTCCTACGAGCTTAGCAACGACAAATGGAACCAAGGTTTACCGGCTACCGTACAACGCCACAGTTCAAGTCATTCTGCAAGATACAGGAATTATAGCACCAGAAAACCACCCCATTCATCTCCATGGATTCAATTTCTTCGTAGTCGGCAGAGGAATAGGGAACTTCAACCCGAAAACCGATCCTAAAAACTTCAACCTCGTCGACCCAGTCGAAAGGAACACTGTTTCAGTGCCCTCTGGTGGATGGGTGGCCATCAGATTCACAGCTGATAATCCAGGTAATCTCACAAACATATATATCCCGTTTTCATAGATGCTAAACTCGATGAGATTTACGACAAACGACCCGCCATTATGCAGGAGTGTGGTTCATGCATTGCCATTTGGAAGTGCACACCACTTGGGGGCTGAAAATGGCGTTCCAAGTTGATGATGGGAAGGGGCCCAACCAGTCTCTTCTGCCACCACCTAAAGACTTGCCAAAATGCTAACTTGCAGCTACACATATGGAGAGCAGTTTTCAGGCCTAAAAAAGTTATTGAGGGAGAGAATGTGTAATTGTTTCTTGAGTGAAAGTAATTTGCTCTAGATACCATCAATAATTATATATACGTTGTACTGTTAGGATTCCTTTTCATATAAAAGCTGTTCAAGATTCTAAATATATCCACTTATTTGCTTCAAGATATTAGTCTTAGTTATCAAACAATCAAATTAATTCAAGACCAAACCGGTAAGACTGAGTCCATACCTCAATCTTTATCTCACTTCATGGGAGCAAAAGCAGGGGATATCATAAAATCCACACCCTTGTTCCGAGCTATCTTGTAAAACATGACAAATACGAGTAGATAAGAGAGACAGACTTGATTTCTTCTTGCATTAGAGTGAGGGATTAATTAGTTTGGTTCAAAGATGATAAGCCTCACCTGCTGCTTCTAGTCTTCTAGATCATTTGCAATAGCAACCGAAGGTACAAGTGTAAGGTCAGCACCTATGTGAAGAAACTCTTGCAAAAAGATTATCTAAAGCTTTATTATGATCCACGACAAGAAAATCGATGGAGGTGATATGATAGATCAAATAACATAGCTAGAATAAACTGGGCATTAGTTATACCAGCCAAGTGGAAGTGTATTCTTACAAACTTACAACCAGCGCAGGTTCAAAGATGGCATGCATGTATTTGGAATAAAAAAGACGAAACCAAGGGATATACTCAGAAACCGGCTGCAAGAAATTTCATGTTTTTTCTCGGTACTAATTTACAAGCTAAATAAGAATTGTAGCAGCATCCATTTATCACTCTTGCACTATAAACCATGAGTAACACTTGATGAAAATATAGCTACACTTGCAGAGTACTATATGGATAATTGCATAACCACCAGATAGTTCAAAAGTTTACTATATGAGTATATGACTATTATTTTTAATGTAGTATAGAGCTTTCGGGGCACATGTTTTTCATCAAAACTTGGATTCCAAGGATCCCAGAACAGGAATCACCTTTTTCTCAGCACAAATCTCAAGCTAAACTACTAGTATACCAAGTTCGTTGCTGTAATTAGGTATAAGAAAATACTAACACAACATCTCTATTTCGTGAGGTTTACAGAACATGGTTAAAGGATAAACAAGCATAGCATAACACATTCAACATATGCAAGGAACAGAACAGACAAATTTGTAAAGAAAACATATTCTATCTTCATTGAATTGCATACTATAAAAAGGAGAATAAATCCTCACTTTCACCAACCCATTCATTCCATAAAACAGAAGCATTACCAGAAACCGAAATGCAAAAGGACCACGAGATCTTACAAGAAAAAAAGGCTAAAATAACCTCAATCAAGAAACCCTCGCATGAAAATTTGCAACACTCTATCAAGATAAAGAGGGCGATACGCCTAGGCCTCGAATTGGCCACTTGTTCGCGCAAATTAGAAAATTTATCCTCTTCATCTCCTTCCATACATATAGTTGATCGTTAGATGATCTTACTCAAGATTCTCCATTCTGCACTCCCATACCTCCTATACTGTAAAGATTGAGCCTTTACACAATTTAGTGTGATGGGCTTTCCTCTTCCTGATGCAGAAAATGAAGAAAGTGTGGAATTACGGAATATAGGCGGGTATGTCGAACAAAAGGAGGGAGGAGAGACAGAGAGAAGCGGACATGATTATATGTTATAGTCTATTTTCTTTTGAACACGATTTTTTAAAAGAGTTAATAATATGTGTATAGAATTATATAAAGTTATAAGTCCTTTAAAAAATATATTTGTAATTATTTGTTAAAATAAAACTGAATTATTTTAATAGAACAACTTTAAAAGGTATATTGAAATAAGTTTTTGGAAGGAGGGAGTAGTATTTTTTAATGGTTTATGACGTTATTGTTAATCTTGCATTCTACGAGGGTCAACTTTTCTTCCGGAGAATTGATTTCGGTATTTGTCAAAATTGGAACATGTATAAGAAAAATAATAGTGATAATGGTGGTAGCTATTATTGAGTTTTCTTGGCTTTGTATATTAATATTGGGATTCTTTGATGTTTAGATATGATACCATTTACGTAAAATGCGTTACATGTACATTTTTACAATACTAATAGTAATTATTTCTAACTTCTGTGGCCAAGAGTTAATTTAGGTATTGTAGTTTAGGAGGATCACGATACGCCTAACATGAAATTTTCTATCGAGATAATTCACTTTTACTTCGATTACAGAACATCTTACTACATTGCAATACTAATGAAATAAAATGCGAAATTGAAATAACTTGATAGTAGCTAGTGTCTCTTTATGATATGATACTGTTCCATTTACACATTCAGAAACAATAAAGATTTTATTTCCTTCCCGATGCACAAACTGCAACACCATAATGAATCTGCAGTTGTCATCCTGTTCAACTGAATGTCTTAAGAGTTGTAAGCGAAAGCAATTCCATTCCCAGTCAAAAGCAAATTCCCCATTCAAACAGAAACATTAAATTCAAAGCAGAGGATTCTTTAATGTTTTGTTGATACTACAAGGTGGGTAAAAGTAAGAAAAGATTAAATGGGCACACATAAAGAGACCCAAATCATGGTCAAATATGGGGAGGGCCATCACCACAAAATTCTGATTCACTCAGAAGAATATATAAAAGGTCCCTACCAAAATCAGCATGTTTCACTTACCCAACAAAAACAACCATAAATCAATCACATTTCATTCTAGTGTTTTTTTTTTCCTTGAAATACAAGAGAGAGAAAGAGAGGGGGTGTGAGAAGATCCACATGATTTTATGTATTATATTCCACTATAATTTTCAATTGTAAACACATAGATGTTTACTATTTGAATTTAAGATTGCCGTAAATACCTTGGCGAGTATAGCTGAAATGTCAGTAGGCGACTAGTGAAACACAAGATTGTGGGACAAGTGATCAGAAGTAGTGGGAAGAAGGGTAACTCTTGGCCTTCTCCAAGTCCCCTTTCCTCTCTTTTGGCCTTATTGTGTTGGTAATTTGTGAAAAAGGTGACATACTAAATGAAATGTTGTTATCAAGGGACCCTCCAAGTTACACTTTCTTTTGACCAAGAAATTAAAGATTTTGTAAAAAGTATTGGGAGTGAGAATTCGAGAAGAGATTCTTGGTAAGAAGCAACTTTTGTAACCCTAACAATGGTAAAACCAATGGAGTTACTTGCACTCTAATCCTAATCATATGCTAATGACTCATAGTAGATATTCTGTCAAATGAAACAATATATTATACTATTTACTATATCATTTCAAAATGTGGAAGAAGTCCAAGAAATGCTACTATAATAGAGACAGCTATCACGATTAAGAACCCTCAATTCTTCTCGTCTTATTTTCTCCAAACCTAATTTTAATTCTTTTTTTCTTTTTTCAAGATTCCCCTCCCATCAATTCTTCCCAATAAATACCCCACTATTACACAATTGCCTCTTCTTCTCCATATGTCCTCCCCTTCTCACCATCTCTCTCTCTCTCTCTCTCTAAAACACACACAAACACACACGCTGGCTGATGATGAGCAGAAGAGTGTGTTTCATCCCAGAAGCAAGCATGTACACCAAGCACGGCGGCGCCACCGCCGCCAAAGATGGTGAAAACAAGAAGAGGGTGATGTTGAATATATGGATTTTCAAAGTCCCAAAAGGGTCGAGGATTTCAGTTGGGAGCTTCTTCAAGAACATCGGAGAGAAGGTGGCTGCAGCTCTGCCGCCGTTGGGCAGCCGGAGGAGATGCTCCGGCAAAGTCTCGTCGGCGAGTTTGGGGAGATCGCGATCGTATGCGGAGACGCTTGATTCTCAGCGGGCGGAAGCTATTGAAGATTGCATCGAGTTCTTGAACTCTTCTTCTTTGTTGAGATCAAATTCAGTTTCGAGCTCTTGCTAGAAAAAGAATCTGTAAAAACAAGAGAAATAAGGAAAAGGAAATACTCTGTATTTTTTTTTCGTAGGTTGTAATAACATGAGATTCGATATTATGTTGTGTCAGAATTTATCAAAAGATAATTAAGCTTGCTTCCTCTTTATGTGCAATTTTTTAGGTAAAATACGAGATAAAATAATAATATAATAAAATACAAATCATATTATAGGATATTTCATCAGTATATGATCTTTCTTGCGTCATCTTCCATATATATCACCTTCATATCTGTTCTTGACTTTAATTATTACTTTGGATTACCAGGATGTAGTAATATACTCCCTTTGTCCCATTTATTTATCTTACTACGAGTTTTTTGTACAAAATAAAAAGTAGTGGGTCAATTTTCATCAATTTGATCGAGAATTTAAACAATGAGATTTGTCCCTTCCTTTGCTCGATGAAGGCATTGGACGAAGAGTGGCAATTTACTTTTTCAATTTGATTTTTTTTAGAAATTTGAGAATCTCCGGATCTATGCTTATTCTCAACTTCCCGAAGCGGGTTGTTCCATTATTATTTTGTCCTTTTTAAAATAGCAATTTATTTATATATATTTATCTCTTTTTTTTTGTAGGACTTATTTATTTAAGGGGTGTTTGCAACATCTTCTCTATTTCATTTTTCAGCTGAAAGCTAAAAATAAGTGTTTGCAATATACAGCTGAAAGCTACAGCTTCTCTATATGAGATGAATAGATAGAGAATTTTAGGCAATGCTATTCAAGATTCAATTTTTCACAAATAGTTGAAACTTTATTTAAATTTTCAGACCCTTTTACCCTCTTAAAAAATTCATTATTCCAATTCTACCCTTTAATATGTTGGAGAAAACTATTATTCAAATTCCCTTATATTCATTATATTACTCTCGCTATTCTCCTGAAAGAAAGAAAAGAGAAATCCCTATTCGACTCTCTACCGCCGTCGTTGCCTCTCTATCGCCGCCTTTGTTACCTCTCTATCGCCGCCGTTCTTCACCTTCACTATCGTCGCCGCTACTCGACTCTGGTAAGCTTTCTCATATTTCCTCCGAGATTTCCTTCTTTTGTTTTTGTTTTTTCCGTTTTCGATACATAAAATTCGGATTTGATGTTGCCTTAACCAATCCTGCAAATCTTTATCTCCTTGCTGTCTCGTTTCCTCGGATAAGAAGAGGAGGCAAAAGGAGTTCGGGGATTTTTGTTTGAGTTGAGTTTCTGGGAGATGAGCAAATCCCAAACCCCCAAATCAAATTAATTGTTCTGGGTTTTGTTCGAGCACTTTCCCTTCTGAGAATCAAATTCCTCCCTTATTGCTTCTCTACTCCATATTTTTCGCCTTCCGACCACAGCACCTCTTACCGGGCCCATTAATTTATTCAGATTTTTTCACCCGAATTTCTTGAAATTTTCATATTTGGTCCCCTAAATTACAGATTTCCCGCTTGAATCCTAATGTAACTAAGTTAAGTCTTGAATGTTAAGGTGCAGAAGAAGTTGCAGCGTCATCGGATGAGGATTTTTGTTTTATAGGCATGACATATCTTCTGATGCAGATTTTTGTTTTATAGGTATGACATCACAAATGAATTCATCACTATATTCCCAATATCTTTCTCAATCCTTCCCACAACAAAACTCTCAAACTCCTACTCAAAGTCAAGATGAGGTAGGAAGCCACAGAGGGAAGACAACTTGGGATGACAACAAAACTAAGGTATTCATAAATTTATGTGTTGCTGAGGTACGCGCCAAAAATCGATCGGGCAGTCACTTTAGCACACTTGGATGGAAAAATCTCATTGAAAATTCATCACTATATTCCCAACATTGAAGAAGGCGATGAGATGTAGCTATTTGCCACTGACTTGTTCCTTGACCCAACTAAGAGGGAACTGTTCTTGGAGACGAAGAAGGATGAAACCCGCTTCATGTGGCTAAAAAGAGCTATGGAGAGAGATAAGATCCAGAATGCACGTTTTTACACATCTGGGCAAGATTCATATGGGCAAAGCCAAGACAATGCTTCATCCCGTTAGCCTTGAGTATAGTTGATTGTTGGACTTCTCTTTTTTGTTATGCTTATTGCTGGGATTTGTTATGCTTTTTGCTAGGAATTTTATCATGCGTGTTGCTAGGTGTAATGCTTGTTATGACTTCTGGTTTAGGAACTTCTGCTGTAATGCTGGTTTATGACTTCTGCTTGTTATGACTTCTGGTTTATGACTTCTGGTTTAGGAACTTTTGGTGTATGTTGGTTATGACTTCTGAAAAAATGTGACGATATTTTAATATTAATATGTGTTTAATATATGATATTACTATATAATATTTATATTAATATGATATTAAAATATTTTTAATAATATAATATTTTTAAATAGGATGAGATCGGAATTTTAAAGTAAAATTAAAAGCATACAATAAGAAGCAACTTTTCAGTTTTATGTATATTAGGGGTAAAATAGTCATTACATTTAAAAAGTAAAAATAAGCTACAGCTTTCAGCAGCATTTCCAAACACTATTTTCACAACTTTCAAGAGCTTTCAAGACTTTTCTCGCAAACACCTACTCGATTATCAAATCAAGAACTTTCAAAGCAATTTTTCAAGAACTTTCAAAGACCTACGGATAAGCGCACATTATTGCAAACACCCACTTATTCACAATTTTTAACTCTCTTTTATAAAAGTGATAAAAAGAAAGGAAATAAGATGAATGGAAAATGACTAATATTCAAGAAAATCTCGACTTATCGTGCCACAATGCCACGCTACAAGTGTTGAACAAGTCTAAATGTCTAATCCGTGTTTTCGAAAAAAAAAACTCAACACGTGTCACTACCGGAAAGTGATCCTATTAATAATATTTAGGTGTTGACAAGATATTCCTTTTTTGATTACCTGCAGTCGTTGCTTATGGTTTCTTTTTTAATAAGTCGGAGTTGACAGTATTCTAACTCATGATCATCCAAGTTCATCATTTTACCGTCTAGGCCAACCTAATTAGGTCAAAGCTCTCATAGAATTAGTGATAAATATCTATTAGCCCTAATTTGAGTGGATCACTGTCCTTGATCATACTGAATCCACTTGTATCAGCAAATATTTGTTTTTCGTCCCTTGGATGGCGTAGCGGTGAAGGTGGGTGGTCTGAGACCGATAGGTCATGGGTTCAAATCCCACTGGAACCACGATGTGTTGTCTGTCCCATATGGTTAGCCTATGATAATTGAACGCGAGCCTATAGTAATTGAACTCTCTTGTGTGGTTTGCAGACTACTACACATGAGCGTGGTTTACAGACTACTACACATGAGCGAGGTTTACTCAGTGCGCACTTCGGTAGCGACTGCGGGTTACCTCGTCATCCAAAAAAAATATTTGTTTTTCTTTTAGTCGTTAATTACTTCAAACGCCTTATATGAGCATTCGAACCCACTCATTTAATTGTCCCGCTAATTGTAACTCAAATATGCCGTGTATTTCACCACCATCCACCACAATCACACAAATCAAACGTCAATCTTGATTCATGAACTTGTAAACATGACTACGACAAATATCATTCAATAGCCATTCAGAAAGAAGAAGAAAAAAAAATGCAAACACCCAAATTCGCTAATGAAGAATTACCCTAATTAAACCGGATTTTCTAGATTTTCAAATCGCATTATTACCTCGAGATTTTGGGCTGGGACGTCGTGAAATTCCCGGTGACATAGATGGGACAGAGACTGAGAGAGGAAACGGTTTTCTAATATTTCTTTTCGGCTCGATTATTAATTAAAATTATTAGTGGTGGATAAAGTTATGAATCTTCAAATCAATGTTTAATTGTATTAATTATTTTAAGAAACAAATAAGATCGATGAAGTAAAAAAAAAAACATTTTTGAAGCCCAATGAAGTTAGAATATGGCCTCACCAATTATATTGAAACTCAGGGGCCCTACTTGATTTATTTTACATTGATAGATACCAGTCCAGGAAGGATCCAAGGGGGACATCGTGTACAATCTCCAATTTTCTTCATGAACTTATTAGAACAAAAAAATATATATTTTTCCCTTCTTTCCTCTCATATTGTAAGTTCACACTCAAAATTGTAGATCTTGCCTTTTCTAATTTTCAAATCCACTGCATCGTGTAATTGCTTACAACATTTAAAGTCGTCACAAACAAATAATATCCGTGTAATGGTCTAATTGGTAAAATAGTGATTTTATGGTTAAATTATACCCCTCTTTTCGATTGAACTTGTCTTGCATTCATTTTCGGCTTATCCCACCTGACTTGTCTTGTTTTCAAATAAGAAAATGGGTCGCACGGCGGCTTTACCAATTCAAAACTCTCCTAAATAATCACACAGTCAATAAACAAGATAAGTTCAACACGGAGGAGTAATTTTTTATCGGCATTTTAATTTGCAACACTAACAAACAACAAAATCATCCTCATTAATGTTTCAATCTCGTATTTTACGGATAATCCTATTTGAAGTAAGATAGCTTTATCCAGCTGACAACACAAAATCTGGCATGAATTTGAAGCTTTCCCTATTTAACAGAAGCAGCTTTGATGCTGGAAAAGGAAGAAAAAGTATAACTGGATAAGGCAGTCAATTAATCAGTAGAGCTTCTGAATATTCCCATTTTGAAAAATACAAATAGAATTATGTCATTTTTTAATAATGCCTATTCAAAATTTTAAATTTCAATAATTTCTCGAAACATGTATATCGATAAGCAATAGCAACTGTATCCAAATTGTAACTGTATTTTAATCTTGTAATAACTATAATAAGTAATAACAATATATATAGCATGCATGTGGTTGGCGTACGTACATCAAAGAAATAAATGACTATATTAAAATAGACTGAATTAGGTATATTTAGTATACTTTAAAATGTACGTATGTAACAGAGTACAAAATGGAACAATTGCAAAAACATCAATACATCTAAATCGAGCAATTAAAGACTAAATAACTAACTAGCAACATCGTACATTTTGCACAGGAAAGATCTACAAAATCTGGTACCAAATTAGTACACTAATTGTGCATTGTTTAATTAATTATGAGTAAAGAGTGGCAGAGAGGTCACTGTAACACAATTAATTGCGTAACCTAACGCATTCAAACCGTGACAGCTAAGTTTTGTCGATACAATCAAATTATTTGAGCATATGCATGTGTACCCAAAAATCCAACATAATAGCCGATGCCTCCAGTTTGTAGCATAGGGTCATTCTAGTGCAGCATCGGCCTTTCAATTAACCAGATTATGTAATTTGAGTTTTTTTTTTTTTTTTGAAATTTGTTATTTAATCCGCCCTGCCCTAGACCCAAAAATAGGAAAGGGTTTCAACCCCCAAGAAAAAAGCATTTCAAAAATAAGATACTTAAAATTTCTATCCAATCAAATTCCCTATTTTAATTAACCGTTTCTCCTATCTGGGACTCTCGATATTTAATAACACGGGATCGAATCACCTGTTCATTAGGGTTGTAAACGAATCAAATAGTTTTGATTCGATTCGGTATTCGTATTCGATTTTTGATATTCGTATTCGAGATTTTGAGATTCGAATTCGATTATAAATATTCGATTCGATTCGTTTACTCATCAAATACAAATGCAAAATTATAATATTCGATTCGATTCGATTCGTTTACAACCCTAATGTCCATACACCAAATGCATATTACATACACATGTAACATGTGTAATAATTAATAATAAAACTAGTAAAAAAACGCAAATTAAAATCAATTGCTCCCTCAATTAGATCATCTTACTTAGCTTTCTTCACTATGCTTTTCCTTACCGGGTCGGACCCTCCCGTCCGTCCCGGCCATCATCAAATACTTATCCTTCCGGGTCAGATTGGTGCACTCGAACCCGAGGGTCCCACCCAAAACCCTCTGGATATAATTCGCAACCTCAATCGCCGGTTTCCCGCCCCTAACGGTAAACTCAAACGGCAATGGGTTTAAAAACGTGATCTCGTAAACGGGTCTCGGGTTCATGTACACGAAATACGGGTCAAGTAACTTGAACCCTCTCGCCGTCGTCCCGTAAAACACGTTTTGCTTAACATTAATCGCCACCGGCACGATTCTATCGCTCAACTCGGCGAAGAGCGCGCTAAACCGGAGCAGAAACGGCTCCCGACAAGTGGTCCCCTCGGGGCAAATTACTAAATCGCCCTCCTCGAGCAAGCGCTTTATGTTTGCCGCGTCTTTTTCGCGCTCCCGCGATAACGCGACCGCTTTGATGGGCGAAATAAATTCCGAGAACTTGCTTATGCTGTACGTGACGCAGCTTATCTTACGGCGGAGAGCCACCGCGGTGACGACCGGATCGAGGATGGTGCGGTGGTTGCAGACGAAGAGAACGCCGCCTCTGCCGCCGTGGGGAGGCGGCGGCGGAGTACCCTTGACTACGAGTTTGATGCCGAGAAGTTTGTACATGTACCATACGATCTTTTCGGGTAAAGGGATGGTGAAATACACTCTGAAGAGAGAGAGAATGAAACCGATCGGCAGCCATAGAAATGTTATGAGCGCGACGAGCGGCGTCGGCCGCCGGACGAGGCGGCCCTCGTGGAAGATGATCGGAGATAGAAGTTTGTTTCTCTGGAGAGGCTCGGTTTTTGCCCTAGGCACAATGTATGCCTCCTGCAGTATTGAATGCAGATTTCTCAAGTAAATATTAGTTCAAATAAAAAATTTAATAATTTTACTTGATTATGTGAAATAGAAGCTCTAAATGGCATTTTTTTTTAATTAAAAAAATTGTGATGTATTTCTTGTTTTTTTTTTTATTTGGTAGCATGTATTTTGATAATAATATAATAGTCATACAAAAGACTAATAGTATAATATTGTAAGTAAGGTATAACACTATTTAAGGCGATGCTATGATATTCAATTAATACGTGAAAAATTATTATACTTGTTGTCTACTAATTGCAGACCCTAGCCTACCCTTTTGGACAAAAGAATTATGATTCTTTTGTTGCTACAATGTACGAGTCATATAACCGATAGCCACTAATAAATGCCATATAGTATCTTGGTTATTTTTAACTATAAAAATATTCACTTTCATTAAAATTACTTTTATCATAGAATCCGAATAACTAAAATATCTCACTTTTGATCTTTCCTGAAGTTTTTTTCGCATTTTTGAAAGCATTTATTTATATATCAAAAGTCTCGAATACATACTAGAAGTATCGGTCTAAAGTCACAATCAGCTACTGATCATTAAAAAATATATATAAATTATATTTCTGACACTTTTTTGGATAAACTCAGCACCGTTCATTAAAATTTGACTATATAAGAAAACATTTTATAAGAGTGATCGAGTGTTTTTTTAATCCAAAATGGCTGGCTATAAACACATATTACCAATGTAAAAAAATAAGAATAAGTTATCAAAGTCACATAACATTTTCAAAAGAGGAACCACAAGTGAACTTACCTTGCATATTGACATGAACTCATGATCACCCTCTCTCTCTCCAAGCCCTAAATCAAACACATTGGACCCTAAATATCTCACTAGAGCCATTCTCTTACATTCCCCAACAAGAACTCCCGGTTCTCTAACAAACCCCGTGAAACGGCCAAATTTCGTAACTTCCAACTCCGTCCCGACAACCCCATCCGCCCCAAAATAGTTCTTGCAGAAGTGTTCAACCATAACCCTAGGATTTGCCGTAACAATATACCTCTTCCCAAACGAGTTAAACACCTCCCACGTCGCCGGATTCACGTCTTCCGCGTAAAATTTGGGCAGTACGGACTTTGAAACGAGCTCGATATCTCGAGCTCTGAGGCCTGCAAAGGAGATGAAGATGAATGTACGGATGGCGAGCGGTTCTGAGAGGAAGAAGTACGCAATTGGGGCGGAGGCGAGGAGGAGGAGAGCGCGGAGTATGCTGCCGGCTTCTAACGCCACCAGCATGAAGAAAGGGAAGGAGCTTCTTGATAGAAGAAGAGTGCCGTCTAGGTTTGCTACAACGGTGCGATTTGATTGGTCCGTCGCCATGTATTTTGATATAGGGTCGAATTGGCGACGAACTCCCATTTTTTGTGTGTGACGAGGGAAAAGGGGTTTGTAAGTTTGGGAATAGTGTGTGTGAGTTTGTTGGGCTAGGAGGAAAGGACGTGTATATAGTAAAGGTTGAGAGAGAGTATACTATTATTTATTCATTATAAAAAAAAATAGACATCTTATTTAATTCTGGTCGTGCGTATTAACATCAGTATATAAATTTTAAAAGAATTTTTGATTGCTCTTTACTGTGCATAAAATTTAGTATATTGAAAGATGATATATTATGCGAGCGTTATGAAAATCATGCGTGCAAAACCAGAATCCGTCCACAATCACATACTTATATGCTAATAACCCAATTAATTTCAATTTTCAGAAAGTGAAAAATATGATTAATTTGCGATATTTATAGTACCTTTTAGCTACGTTTTAGTTTTGAGTTTTGAGGTACGATTGTACGAGTACAATGTAAAATGTATATATTATTATAAATGTCACTAAGAATATAAAAGATTTAATTTTATGCAGGAAAAAAGTGAAGTAGTAGTTGAGATGGCAATTTAACATTGAATTAGCCTACTTTCTTTAGTTTTTCTTATGCCGCCCTACACTTCCCATAATTATTCTCTCTCTACATATTGATATATACATTGAGAATTAATTAAGGAAGTGACTTTCATTGTTCAGCCTAACTTTCCTTGTAATAAATATACATAAATATACTACTGTACGATGTATGAGTAATCAATTTTTGTTGTTCAAATTGAAAAACCAAAGGTATTAATTTTTTAAATTATTTATATATGTTGGCTTTCTCCGTGGTCCATTATTGTGCAGTTGTTACGAAAAAGGTGAAAAGCTAAAAAAATTATTGAAATGATAAATAATGAGATTTTAATTATTGCAAATATAAAGTTCCTATTTTGTGCACTGAATTAATAGGTAGAGCAAAAAGAATGCGAATTCTGACAACTCGTAATAAGTTTACTGTATTCGAAGTTTCGAATGAGTAATTATTTTTATAGCAGCTGGACTCTCTCGCATACATTAAAAACAATTTGGAACATGGGCTTTTTTAATATAATTACAATTACAATTACGTTGAACGGCCGCCAATTTTGAGTTTTGTCAGAATTTGTTCATAACAAGCCCAATTTCCTGAAGTCGATCTGGGCCAAGATTCTTTACCGTTTAAAATATGAGACTTATGCAAGGATAATTATAGAATACTACAAAGTAATTTGGCATCGAAATTCAATCATACAAAATGAGTTATTTCGGGTTGTTCGTAAATTCTCGATTTTTTTTTCTCAAAGTTAAAAAAATACGAAGTTTGGGTATCAATAATAAAAACAGATTTTTTGATAGTTTCAGACGGATTTTTAAGCACTAAAAGCATTTCAATTCATATTAATTGATTTAAGCAATTTAGTTGCTTAGTTTTAGAGAAACTACGACCAATGATACCCGCCGCAAGTACTTGATGATATTTGGACGTTGACGGATTCCAAGATTAAGAGAGATTAGACAATCAGCAACATTGCAATGCACGAATTGAGATTTCGATGGGTACAATAAAAAGTAGTATAAAAAATTACATGGAAAATCAGAATTAGCACCATTTAGGAGGTGATATCCCCCACATAATTCTATAAAATTATTTATATATAAGAGTGTACAAATTACGGAGAGAAAATTAAAACGTACTACACTGATCATATGCAAAACCTATAAAGACTTTTGACGGATTTGAAAGTATAATTTTATTTTTATTATTTGATTTATTAGCACGTGCAAGATTCAGATATTGAAATGCAACTCTTTAGTGGGTGTACAAATGTCCACTAACGAAAATATTCTACTATTATCGCAATTTGTCTCTTGTTTATTCATGTTAAATTCTAAATTCATAATTGTATTTCCATTATTTTATATAATGAAAAATTACAAACAAATGTTTACTATCCGTAATAAGTCAATAACCTACTAGCTAGATAACCTCGATATTATATAATAAATACCAGATTAGATCATCTATTCAATAAATATCTTACAAACTACAAATTTGATCAACATCTATAAATCGTACGACAAATACAACGATTCCGAAGTAATTGCGAATATCTAGAACACTAAAAACAAAATAAACATTATCGGTGTGACAAGAAAATAGGTGTCGACCACCAATAGAGAAAAATCCCACTCTTGTATATATTTTCAAGGTAACAATTTAATAAATTGAATTTTATGGTAGTTGTCCCCTTCACTGCCTACTATTTCGCATGATCATGCACCGTCTAAAGTGATGGATTCTACGCGTTGCACCCCATTAATACTCCATCCAAATAAATATATCCTACCATCAACATTGTTCGACACAACTAAAACGTGGATCGATAGAAACTAAGTGGACTCTACTATTGATTTTAAGTTTGATTTGAACTTCAACAATAATAATTTCGAATTAAATTGAAGTTCCCTACCGTAGCAGGGGGAAATTCATGATTAATATGTAGGGGTGAAAACGGATCGAATATTATCCGTTCGATCCGGAGCCAGATCCGATCGGGATCAAATTCGGGGAGCAAATCTAGTATCCGGTCGGATCCGGGTTCGAATTCGGATAGCCTAAATCGGATACGGATTCGAATTCGGATTCACATTATTCGCCCGTATCCGATATTTCTCATATTTAATCGGATATTTCCTGGATTATGAATTCGGATACTTCCTAGATTATGAATTCGGATATTTCCCGGATTATTTAATAATTATTTTTTTAATATAATAATAAATTAAGATTAAGAAAAGATATTAAAAAAAATATTGAGTGCATCTATGGTTATTGTTAGGTATTTTATGTTGAATTTTGGAATTTTTTCTTACTTTTTTTATCCTAAAAATTATGTTATTCATAATGGGTAGTATTTTAACTATAGTTTGCATTAAAACTTCTATTAAATATTATATACATGATTTTTTAATGTGTTGTAATCACAAATAGATAGTTATTTATGAATCATATTATTCGATTATTGTTATTCGAATTCGATCCGAATTCGTCATATATCCGCCCTGTATTCGTATCCGAATATTCTGAATCCGTATTCGTATCCGGTCTTCCCGTATTCAACTTCGAATTCGAAAAAAAAAATATGGGACAAAATATGGAAAGAGCACTATCCGTCCGTATTCGACCCGTTTTCACCCCTATTAATATGAGTATATAGTTTTAAAATGAGAGGGGAAATCTATAATTTAAAAGGACAACTGGAATAATAACTTTTTTAAAAATTAATCCGAAAATTTAAAATTATGTACGATTTAGGGGAACGACATATCAAACCGGCCCACCCTTTGGATTATATGTCACCAATTCGATTGCCAGAAATTAAAAGCATAATTATAAATCCAATCAAAGTGAACTAAATATGAAAATAATTGCGTAACGCTTCTTGTCTGATATCTTAGGAAGGATGGCACGTGACATGCACGGGGTCCTCCCGGATGTTTGTCCTTATTTCTGCTGTCACATTTCAACTAATGCCTCCAACATATGTCACTATATCATTAATAATGCTTCTCGTTTTTTTAAAATAATTCAAATCTTACAGTTTTCCAAGAAAATTATTCAAAGCATTAAATATCTTATTAACGAGTCCAATTCCAATGTTCAACTAATTATTATATGAATTTAAATATAGTATCTTAATTTTTATTTGCAACCCTACTAGTAACTACTTAGAGGTGCATCTCATTCCTTCAAACCTAGTAAAGTACTTTGAATCCAGGCTGTGAAAAATAATTAACTGGGCCCATTGAAAAGATATTGGGCCTAGATTCTTACAGCTAAGGAACAAAGCAATTATACATATTTGGGCCGATACATGAGAAGTTAAGTTGTAGGGTTGGGGAGCATTCAAGATAATCTCAAATGGGACCCATTGGGCTTATCTTGTGGGCCCAAACAAATGGCTACCAGCCTACAGTCCCTGCATGTGGGACCCCTATTCTTTTAGTGGAAATTCTATTAATTAAATTTATTTTCCTACATAATTTTTTTTTATTTATCTGATGATTAAAATCAATTTCCTCCATTATTTATACAATATTTTCATAATTAATATTGACAGATCAGTGAATTTTAAACTTATGACATTTAATCACACGTTAAGAACTTTAATTCCTATGTTATTTTAATACGACTCAAGTATTGATTTTTTGCGCCCAGCATCATCTGTCCCACTCCAGCGTGGCCCATACCATGGCCCACCAATCACGCTCCGCCACGCGTGCATTGGTGGGCCAGCCTTTTATAATTAAAATAATTTTTTATTGTTAATATGGCCCACCAATGCACGCGTGGCGGGACGTGATTGGTGGGCCACCGAGTGGGATACGGGAAATGGGCCAGAGGAAGCGGATTGGATTTTTTGTACATTGGTGTACCGCAAAAAGGTTGGAGAATATAGATTCTAATTTATATTATTATAGAACATGCTCCAAAATTAAAAATAAATGTTGAGACAACTCCTGACTGAAAAATCATACGTTTCCACTACAAAATATATGATCCGAGGAAATCGTAACGAACGTCTTTTTCGGCGTGCAAAAACATTCATATCATACGTTTCCACTACAAAATATTTATATCATATATAATTGCATATTTTAAATTATAAGATGTAATATTCAAAGTTCAAACAAGTTAGTTTATATAAATGCAAAAACTCAATAATTTAATTTCAATTTTTTTTTTCGGGTCCAATCACTGATTTTAATGCAAGATTGTACTCTATTTATACCAGTAAATTATATGGGAGAATTCTTGATGTTGATTGACAATTGATTCTCCACGATCTTGACAAGGAATCGAATTTTCCACGATGATTAAAATCAATATCTAACATTTTCCCGATACCCATGATTTATTCGAAGACGATGACTGAACTCTTTTGATTATTAAAATAAAATTAAACTAGTTTCACAATTGCTAAATCAATAATTCACCTAGTTATGAATATTCATATATATTGAGGGAAGAAGCTCATAAGGATGGTATAACTAGCGGTGTTTTACAAAAAACTTGGATGAAGTCGACCTAATAAAGTCGGGTGTTTTTGAAATTTTAAATTGAGCATGAGTTGTATTAATTAGTAGGTCAACAGTTTTAGATCTATAGATTTGTTCAAACTGTTAAGACAGAATTGTATCCAATCTTGTGTGATATTCATGACTTCTTCATAGACTAAATTGGATGTTTTATTAAAAGTTTGGAATGAGAATCATTCATTGAAAGAATCGTGAGTTTTGGACAAAATCCACAAATTTACTATCAATTTGTGAAACCTTATAATTTTAAAATATTAATTCTAATAGATATAATAGAACATCTTATATAAAATTTACACCGATTGTCAATTCCGAAACTCTCGTGTAACGTCCACCAATCTTGTATTCTAATTGACGCATGTCTTTTCTAATATGAAAGCCCACCACCATTTCATACTTTTACCAATTCAGTCGACACGACGGAATATTTGAATCATACACACTCAATTTATTGCTCTCATGACTGTGTTTACGTTAGAATATCGATTATAACATTGCAAAAAATTAATAAAACTCATGAGAAAACGTTATTTAAAATTAACTTATGACAAACTTCATTTCATATTATTGATCATGCTTATGTCATATGATGAATGCTTATATGAGCTCATAAATTATGGGAAAAAAGTTAATTACACTTACTAATTTAAAGTTTCCTTTTAAAATGCCAACTAAATTTGAATCATGATATATACTTAATGGGTGTTTGGAATAGCTGAATCTTATTGATAAGTGCTGAAAGCTACTGATTTGATAATTTTTAAGTGTTTGAAAAGAAGTGTGGAAAACTGCTGAAAATGGGGAAAATAGTGTTGGAAAACGACTGATATCAATAACTTATTTTAACTTTTTAAATAAAATGTCTGTCTTACCCTCAATGTTATTAAACAATTATAATTTATAATAAATAAATGAAATTGAGATTTTTTTGCATTATAATTTTGATTTCAGTATTACAAAATATTAAATTAAATTAATTTCATATTATATAAATTTAAGTATACCATACTATTATATTTTAAATATTACTCCCTCCGTCCCATAGATATAGTTCACTTTCTTTTCGGATTTTTAAGGAGAGTTGTTCATGTGTGTAGAGTTGAATAAAATTGTGGGTCCGTAAAAAAAAAGTGTTTGTAATAATTTGTCAAAAAAAGGAAATTGGAATATTTCAATGGGACAGCCCGATAAGGAATATTAGACTAAATCTATGAGACGAAGTGAGTAGTACTTATTTGCATAAATTCTTAGTAATAATAATATTTTTATAAAATTTTAATAATTACATAGCTAAAAAATAATTATCAGAAATCGTCAAAACCAACTACTTTAATTTATTTATATTTAATTTTAATAATTATTATTTTAAATTTAAAGAATTTATGAATAATAAATAAAAAATATTTTTTATAAAATTACTAACTAATATATTAAAATATGATTATAATTAAATTTGTAACTAACAAAAATATTAATTTTAAAATTAATGATTTTTTGGGAATTAAAATATCTAAAAGATAAAATAGTCCAATAAATTAGATAAGCTATAAGCAGCAGTTGGAAGCTGGGTCATTAGCAGCTTAAGTAGTTTCTCTATATTGGCTATATTCGGTAGTGAATTTCTGTTGAAAGCTGAATGTTCTAAACACTCCACTTGCAGTTAAAAGCTATAAGCTGCAGTTGAAAACTATTCCAAACACCACTTTAATATCTCTAGTCCAATATTTTATTTTCAATTATTACTTGTATCATGTTCAAGGCTTGAATAATTATAACTATGAATTACCTAATTTGTATCTAATTAAATAATACTTCCAAATTTTCTTGTAGCAAGTAGTGCATGTTACCAACCCAATATAACAAAATATCCTAAATAATCCAAATCCAGTCAGATGCTGAGATTTTGCTTATAAAATATTAATTGGTTTTCTGGCCATCTGATTTTATTACTAAATCTCGTCGATAATCTGAACTTAGCTGTCCCATTTGAAATCTATGTCAAAATTCACGAGGTTAATTAATAATTAGATTCGGCTTACGACAGACGCTGACAATTAAATAATTATTAATTCAAGAGATTTAATTTAGAATTGAAATTTGACGGGTATTAAGTGGGTGTTTGCAGTAGCTGTAGCTTATCGATAAGTGCTGAAAGTTACTGAAAGCTGCTGAAAGTAGCTGAAAGCAGCTGAAAGCTGTTGATTTTGATAATTTGTAAGTGTTTGCAAAAAGTGCTGAAAGTCAAAAATTAATATTTAAAAATATTAATAAAGTAGTATCTTATAAAGTGAAAATGTTATTTATTTCTCACTTATTAAATAAATTTCGAATTTTTATACAAATAAAATTTAAAATTTATTTCCACTCATATAAAATAGTATTTTAATAAAAAATATTAAAATAAAAATTAGAAAAAAATTAAGTATAATTAATATTATTAATTAAAATCAAAGTAAAAAAATTATAAATTATATTAATAAAAAAAATTTACTTATTCTTTATTAAATGATAAATAAAAATTATACATATAAATAAGCAATATCGATCATTAATTAAAAATAATAATTATAAAATTATAATATAATTTATTAATTAAAAAGGTTAAAAATTATAAAAGCTATAAGCTATCAGCTTCAGCGGCCTAATACCAGCTTACGAAAATTCTCTATCTCGGACCAAAATAGCTTTCAGCTGCCTCTATAAGCTGGATTTTGCAAACACTTATTTCATTTATCGAGGCAGCTAAAAGCTATAAGCTGTTTGCAAAAGCTATGACAAACACCCCCTAAGTTACGTTGCTGGTAATGGAATACAGAAAGTTCAATGCGATTATAAATTTATAATGTATTGGTGTATTGATTCGAAATCCGATTCGATCAACAATGAAAGAATAATATACTGAAGAGAGGAATAAAATCGAGAATTTCGCCATCAAAGCATGAATAGGGTTTTATGCATAGACTCAATAATTAGTGATGCATAATATTAAAATATTTTAACGGTTGATGTGATGATTTTGCATCCAAATATTATCAGTTTGAATCTGAAAATATATATAATTAAGTTAAGTTATTGCATCTTATATATATAAAAACCGAATGATTTCAATTCTAAATTAATTTTAATTTTAATTTAATTGAACTCAATTGAAATTTCATTAAATTGAGGGTAAATATATAAGATATATAAGATTATGTCCCTCAATTTATACTCAATCATGAAATAATTTTAGAATGTTTCTCAAATTACGCCCATTAATTGTTAATATTAATATTTTGAAAATATTCCTCAATTTACGTCCAATCATGCTAAATCTAATATTTTATAAAATATAATTAAAGAAATTCAAAGCATAACTTTATATGATAAATCAATTTCAAATCTATTATTTTTTAAAAGTTTTAAGTTGAATAACTGTTCCTCAATTTACGCATAATGATGTTAAAAAAGGTTAATTATATAATAAAATCAATTGGAATTTCATTAAATTGAGGGGTAAATATATAAGATTATGTCCCTCAATTTATGCTCAATCATGAAATAATTTTAGAATGTTTCTCAAATTACACACATTAATTGTTAATATTAAATATCCCTCAATTTACGCCCAATCATGCTAAATCTAATATTTTATAAAATATAATTAAAGAAATTTAAAGCACAACTTTATATGATAAATCAATTTCAAATCTATTAATTTTTAAAAAAATTTATGATGAATAACTGCTCCTCAATTTATGCATAATGATGTTAAAAAAGGTTAATTATATGTTAAAATTATAAGTTAATAATTTTAAAGAACAAATTAGACTAGATTATATCGACCAATCATGCTAAATACAACATTTTATAAAATATAATTAAAGAAATTCAAATCACAACTTTATAAGATTAATCAATTTTAAATGTAGTATTATTGCTTAATACCCATTTTTCGTTTAACAAAACACAAAAATACACAATCCTTATATTTACTACACAAAATACCCAACTTTACTTACATTACCCTTACTTTTCCAAAAAGTTGACTGACACCAATCATTTTCAGGTGTTTTACTGAATTCGAGACGAATTAATTGAAGAAACAAACAAAAAAACACATGATTTCGATACCAATTAATTTGAAATTTAAATCCCGCTCAGTCCCGCTCAATTAAATTCAAATCCCACTTGAAAATAATGCTGCGAAAACTCGAATCCCGCTCGTACGTGAACAGAATCCCGCTCGAGCCGACAAGCCGTCCCGCTCGAGCCGACAAGCCGTCCCGCTCGAACGACAAGCCGTCCCGCTCGAGCCGACAAGCCGTCCCGCTCGAACGACAAGCCGTCCCGCTCGGCCGCGCATCGTGCGCCACCCACGTCGCCGAATTCCGCTCGGCCGACACCAAATCCCGCTCGGCGAGCGGGATTATACTCGAGCGGGATTCTCCTCCTTCTAATCCCGCTCGTCTCCTCAATTTCCCATTCACCTCTGAAAATTTTTCATCTCCGTCGCCGAATCCTGCTTGAGAAAATAATTTCGTAGTTGAATTCGACTCCAAAACACAAGAATGGCCTACCAGGTTAGTCCCGCTCTAATTCTATAGTCCCGCTCGAATTTTATCTGTTAATTTGACGCGAATCTTAATTATTTCATGTTCTTGTTTTTTTAATAATTTTTCGAATGTGAGCATGAATTTTGTTTTATTATTTGAATTTAAGCATGGATTATGTTGAATTGGAGTATGATTTTATCATTTTATGTGGAATTTCGTAGCATGAATTTTTTAGTTACGTAGCATGAATTAATTATTCGAATTTCGTAGCATGAATTTATGTGGAATTTCATAGCATGAATTTTGTTTAATTATTCGAATTTCGTAGCATGAATTTTTGAGTTTCGTAGCACAATTTTTTTTGAGTTTCGTAGCATGAAAAATATCGAAAAATCTTTCGGACGAGCAAATCCTGCTCGGCCGATTTTTTTTTTAATGGTTAATTTGTATCGTTGCAGCCCGTTTTTAAACGAATTGATCTTCTCGATGCGACTCCGAGGATAGACATAGAGTTTTACCCGAAGATATTTGATATAATTAAAAAAAATTTAGTGTTTTTGAGGACAGTTCTTTAGAAATCGAATTTAGGAATGGGGTTTTCGATAGCTTTTTGGATTGGAGGGTGGGTAGGAATGCGGCAAGGGCCCTCCATATGTTAATGTGTCATGAGATTGAAGCGGCCGGAGATGATTCGACTATTTGGTTTTCTGTGTCCGGAACGACTACCCGCTTTTCTTATTTCGATTACGCCCTTGTCACTGGTTTAAAGTTTGGATCTAGCAATTTTGATCCGCATGTTACACATGATCCCAGTTCGTCGACTGTGTACAAACAGTTAAATAATTGTACATCAATAACGGGGAGAGATTTGTTGTCAAATTTCGAGAATGGAGAGTTGAGATTGGACGAGTCGGGCTATTTGAAGGTGGCTCATGTTCTAGCCTTAATTTACTTTTTTCTCGGTTATAGCGACACAAAAATAGTCGACACGTGGATTTGGGTATTAGTGGATGATCTACGTGCATTTGACCGATTCCCGTGGGGCTCCTACACTTACGGTGCGTTGAAGAACTATTGTAGTTTTGTTCCGAGAACGGCGGAGCAGACGTCCAAGAAATATCATTTCTATGGACCTGTTTGGGCACTCCAGGTGTGTTTAATGATTTTATTAATTTATTTATTAGAATTATTCATATATATCATGTACTAATCAATATTGATTTCCATTCATTGTAGATTTGGTCCTACGAGGCTATTCCAGATTTTGGAGCGATTTGTGCTGAGAGGTTGTCTACAACCGAATTTCCTCGTTGGAAGAATTGGTTCTTCGATGGAGGAAACCAAAAGAAGCTTAACGGGTTCTCGGCATCGTCGGTAAAAATATTAAATTTAAAGTTGATTTTGTTTAATTTTATTGGCAGTTTGTTGTTTCTAATGGTAATTTTATTTAATGTAATTGCAGTTTGTTGTCCGAGATGGTCTCACACCATCCGATGCGGAGACACAAACTTATTATTGGCAGAGTGTCATTAGCGAAGATCGACTCCATGTGTCCTATATTGCGGTTGAGAATCCATTACATCCGACGATCATAGGGGACCATGGGGTACGAGAGCTATACAAATTCGGACAGCAGACACAGCGTCCGACTAGTTCTAGAGGAACCGGACAGAGGAAACGTCGTTCCACTGAAGGTGGTAAACGGGTCCGAACGGAGACTGGAGAGAGGGAGCCCGATCAACAACATATCTTCACCGTCGAAGACGTCCGTACAGTCATTAGGGAGGAAAACCATAGCTTGCAGGTGAAATTGCAAGAGCAGCACCGGAACTTGCGACAAGAAATAGTTCACGATGTGAAGACACTATTTAGGTCAGTGTTTGGTCGATCTAAGAGCCGAGGATTGGGTACTACGTCCTGGTAACCGTACACCACACGGTCTTGATAGGAGTCAATCGGTGTCGATAAGACACCGTCGTGACCGAGATGAGGATATGGGAGATCACTCTCCCCGGGTTGAGGAGGAGAGAGCCACATCGATGTACCGCCCCATGATTGAGGAGGAGCTAGACGCCCCGGTGTAGCGGCCCGAGGTTATGGATCTGGATAATGAGGCGGAGCAGCCGGTGATTCCACCGATGCAGGGTCGACACAGCGTATACGAGCGTGGATGTTATGCTCTGGAGTCGGTGAGGAGCATGTTTGACTATGTCGACCTTGTTTACGGAGATTGTCCGCCTTGTCGGAGCTGGTCCTACGGTACACAACCCATGCACCCACTTCCTTTCGACGGTGGAAATTAGCGTTAGTATTATCCTCCTATTCAGGAGCAGCCTTCAGCACACCGCCCCGAGATTGGTGCATCGTCTGCGAACCCGATACGGGTCGAGCCAACCTTGGAGGAGGACCATAATTGGCTGGATGAATTTTCTGTTGATACAATGTATCAGGTACGGTATAATATTACCTTATTAATTATAATATTTTTTTAACCCGAATTATATTATATAATTTTAGGCTTTGACGGTTCCCCGAATTAACCCGCATGGTGCTCCAGCGATGACCGCTCCCATAATATCTGAAAATTATCGACAGCACCGTTTATCTGGACTATGGTGCTTTACGATTGCTGCGAATTATCCTATCCCCCCGAGTTATTCGCCGACCTCGAGAATCCAAATAAGGAGATGGATCAACAAACCATGGATTTATACATGGCAGCACTGAGGAAGATGAAGAGCCACGGGAGTGTTGATGTGTTGACTACTCCCCACTATCATCACACCGTGATAGTCGATTCGCTTTTCTTCGTAAGTAATTACTGATTTTTTTTCTTCGTAGTCAATATTTATATTATGCTTATTAAATAATTACTGATTTTTTTTTTCATTTATTTAACAGAACATTCTTTGCGCCGATTGGAATAAATGTATTCCGGATTCGAAATTTGATGTGCACGACGAGGACAACTTCAGCTATGCGTAATTCTGGAAGCCGAATCCAAGTCTCATGGAGTACATTCTCAGTAAAAACTTGACGGAAAATGCGCAAAAGTGGTATAGTGCCAAATATGTAAGTATTTAGTTTATTTATTTATTTATATTATAAATTATTCATGTAATAATTAATTCTATTTTTTTTGAAGCTGTTATTGCCATGTCTCTGCGTTTGTCACTGGGTCACTGTTCGGATTGACCTTGGTAATTGGAGGATTGAAGTGTATGATTCACTTGCGCACAAAACCGATGATCATGGCCGAGCACATAGGATTCGGCAGTTGAGACCTCTATGGAAGCTAATTGGTCCATTTTTATCGTACGGCAATTACTGGAGCCATAATGACTTTGGATATCAGGATCCTGGATCGCGGTCGCCCATTGTGAGATTATGCCTCATGAGCTGCAGTTGGTACAAATAGATGATAAGAGTTGTGGACCGATGGCATGCATGGTAGTCGAGAGATTCATTTCCACTTACCCGACAATCAAGTGGGGCAACGGACCAGGCAATGTAGTTGTGTATCGTCGACTGATGGCTCATAAGATCTTTGACATGTGCTATACGAAGCCGGGTCTATGATGTGTTATACGAAGCTTAAACGAATTGATCTAATTACGAGTGTAATTACGAGTGTTTTTTTAAATTCGTATAACAATTCGAATCCCGCTCGGCCAAACATTTTAAATTTTTTTTAATTTTTTTTTATTATTTTTTTAATGGTTATATTGTATCATTGCAGCCCGTCTTTTTAAAACAAATAAAAATTACGAATTAACATAATACAAATTTATAGTTACGAATTAATTGATTAAAATGCTAAAACAAATATAAATTACAATATACTAAAATGCTTTCGACTCCGGTGATTCCGGCACATCCGATCCCGGCACATCCGTTCCCGGACACTTCCTCCTAGTATGCCCAACCACACCACATATGCTGCATTTTTTCGGACCGCGTGTTCTCCCACTAGATGTACTTGCTTCGGCTCCTAAGGGTCGTCTACTATTCTTCGGTCTCCCTGCCTGACGCATAATTATTGGCGGTAACACGACCATTGAGGCCACATCTTCCGGCACCCGCCAATTACGCATGGGTGGTACCGGATATAGTGTTCCGGCATAAATCATCCTCCAATTCTTAGTCTTGTATGCATCCGACACGAAATCTAGTAGATTTAGTCCGGCAACCCTATAGATAAAAATTCTGTTAATACACAAGTCCGGAACAACCCTATAGACGGAAAAACAATTATACCTGATAGCCGCACAAGCATGCGAACACGGGATCTCATCGAGTTGCCACTCACGACATTCACAAGCGTTTCTGCTGATTTGAACTCTCCATTGAAATGTTCCGTCGTGAACCTTGAATTTTTCTCCGTTCACTGACACAATAGTGAAACGATGTGAACGGTCCTCCGACGGAGCTAACTTTAGCTCTGCAGCAATTGTAAGCGGATTATCTCGTGCCATGGCTTTTGCTCGACGTTGGTCACACCACTGTTCAACCATGTGACCTATTGCCTCGATCATAGAGCATATCGGCAGACGTCGTGCTGTGAGCAGTCTCCAGTTGATGGATTCAGCTATGTTTGAGGTGAGCTGACTGTACCGACGAATGGGAGACTTCGATCTAGACCACTTTTCCGGTCCGACATCCATTAACTTCTTGTATGCCTCAGGATAGGCTTGACGAATCCCTTCCATAGCACGATCGAAATCATACATCGTATAAGCATAGGCAGCATCATGATACATCTTGATAAGCGTCTGACCATATTGTGTAAGCTTATTCGGAAGATGATAGTAACAAGTGCCATGAGCTGCTTCCGGATAAACAGCCTCTACCGCATTAGCTATGCTCCGGTGTTGATCGGATATGATTATTAAATTGGATGGCATCGTAAATGCTTCTCTGAGTCGGGACATGAACCACGTCCAAGAGTAATCGTTCTCAATTGGACCCACACCAAAGGCTAGTGGAAATATCTGATCGTTGCCGTCTATCGTAGCAGCCACAAATAACACTCCTTTATTCCTTCCTTTCAAGTGAGTCGCGTCGACCACAATCAGATCTCGGAGGTTAAATACCCACGGGGCACGAGAAACATTAAAAGCAACGAATAATTGTTGGAAACGACCTTCTAAATCGACTTTGAGATCAGTCATTGTACCTGGATTTGTTGTTTTCAGTACGTAGAGGTAACTGGGAAGCATCTTGAACGAATCTGAGTGCCCGCCATAAATCATCGCCACAGCACAATTACGGGCTCGTAGAGCAACACTATAGCTTGCTTGAATGCCGAATTCACTCTGGATAGATGCCATAATTTCTTTCAGTTTTAGGACAAATTTTTGACGGCGCATTCGCCGAGCAACATAAGCAGCTAGCGCCTTTGCACGAATCCTTCTTGGACCAGTCAGTGAAAAATCTCGATTACATGTGTGTTCGGCATGCAAGCAATTTACAACCCACAACACATCTCTGTGAAACTACGCCCGTAGAAAAAATGGGCAGTCACGACTCCGTCTGCATTTATACTCAACCCGACCACTGTCAGAACGAGCCACCCTAAAATCGAGACCTTGTTCCATGTGTCGAAGTGCAACAGCAGCAAACAAATCCGCCTTCTCCCAGAATGTCGCACCTTCACGGAGTGGATAGTCCACAACATGATCCAGATCTCGAACCATAGGTGAATCCGATGCATCGAGAGGAACGAGAGGAAGTAAACCGTCATTTACTTCTTCGGTGCCACCATATATTATTTCGTTGCTTGGAAGGGCACGGTTGTCCGGCATGAGCATAGATATCAGTTGATTCACACCACCTTCACGTCGGATCCATGCCGCAAAGTCGCCAAACGTACATTGATTTAATGCACCTTGGACCTCATCGTTTTCTTCTTCGGATGAAGTATCCAAAATATTTTCTTCATCACTGTCGGATAAAACATGGGTATCCTCTTCGCGAAAAAAGGTTTCCTGTTCGCGAAAATTCTCAGCCCGATTGGTACCACCCGCTTGATCTTCAAAATTGAACCTTGAACCAAATTGTTCAACAACATCGGGTGTATGATAAGGTTGAGCATTAGAGTGCTCGAGAAATAAAGTCGGCTCGATTTGTGTAGTACAAAGACGAATTAGGTCCATATCGGTCGCGAGAATGGACCTAAGCTTGAGACCATGACGAGAAACGTAGGTGTAATAAATTTCATAATTCGACGAAAGTGAAAAGGGATTAAGATTGTATTGAATGAACAGTCTTAAAATTGGGATACAAATACTGTTCCCAGGAATGCAGACAACTCTAACCTCACCTCCAATATACTCGGACAAATTGTTAAATTGTCCGTTAAAATGAACAATAACATTATACCAACTATCCATTTTTTTTATGAAACGAAGAAGAAAAATTCTACAGAAATAATTGGGTTTGTAGTTGAAAATCAAAAGAAAGAGGAGTGAGTGTGTTTGATTTTGGACTTCAATCACGGTATTAATAGATAAAATCACGATTTTGAAACGAGCGGGATTAGAAATGTTCGAGCGGGATTCAGTGACCGGGATTCTGCACGAGCTGTCAAGTCAAAAAAGTCGAGCGGGATCGGGCGAGCAGGATTCTGCTCCACGCGAGCAGGATCCCGCGAGCGGGACTGATTCCCGCTCGTCCGCTCGGGTACCTCAAATCCCGCTCGCCGGATCCCGAGAGCAGACAACAAATCCCGCTCTGGTACCTCAAATCCCGCTCGGCGAGCGGGATTTCTGCGCGAGCGGGATTACGTGGCTCGAGCGGGATTTGTACGTGGCCGAGCGAGATTCGTACGTGGCTCGAGCGGGATTCGTACATGGCTCGTACGTGGCCGAGCGGGATTCGTACGTGGCTTGAGCGGGATTTCTGCGCGAGCGGGATTACGTGGCCACACGGCATCAGCTCGGCCTACCACGTGGCCGAGCGGGATTCTACGTGGCCGAGCGGGATTCGATGTACACGAGCGGGATTATGTCAGTGCGTGAGCGGGATTCGGTGTTAATCATTTGCGCATGAAACGAAGCAAAATAACGGTTTTGTAGGCTGACAAGTCTGAAAAGTGGGGATATTTAAGTAAAGTTGGGTATTTTGTGTATGAAATATAAGGTTTGGGTAAATTTGCCTTTGCGATTTTCGAAATGGGTATTTAAGAAATTCCCCCATTTTAAATCTATAATTTGTTTACAAGGACTTTTTAAAAAGTTTTATGTTGAATAACTGCTTCTCAATTTACGCATAATGATGTTAAAAAAGGTTAATTATATACTAAAATTATATGTTAATAATATATTTACCCTCACATATATAATAAGTCATAGTCTAAAATATTTCACGCCATACAAAATTCCTAATATTTGGTCCATCATTGAGGAGTTTGATGAATTCAATGAGTCATTTGTGATGACTGATCCGTGCATACGAGATCCCTTTATTCAACAAAAAATATGTATCAATTATAGAGTGTGTTTTCCACGATTCAAAGGTATGTCTCATTCAGTAGTTGTATCAGTTTAATATTTCAAGTAACCCATATTGCATTGAATTCATATTCAAATGTTTCAGGAGGAGAGGACATATTTCTCAATTTCAACAAAAAAGTTTTGCTTGCATTAACTAAGTATCAATTTTAATTTTAAGATGAATTCAATGAGTCATTTGCGATGAAACTTCGACTGATCCGTGCATACGAGATCCCTTCATTCAACAAAAAAGATGTATCAAGTATAGAGTGTGTTTTCACGATTCAAAGGTATGTCTCCTTCAGTTGTTGTATCAGTTTAATATTTCAAGTAACCCATATTGCATTGAATTCATATTCAAATGTTTCAGGAGTAGAAGACATATTTCTCAATTTAAACAAGAAAATTTTGCTTGCATTAACTAAGTATCAATTTTAATTTTAATATTATTGATTTTAGATTTTGTTAAAAAAAATCTATCAATATATTTCTCATTAATAATGTTGCAATTCATATATAGGGGGAACATCTTTAACTTGCACTCTTTGGGAAGAATATGTCGATAAAATTTTCAGGTTAATGTAGTACATATATAAATATTGATTTTCATAGTGACACTCTTTGAGAATAATATTTTTTAATATCTAGATGAAAGAAAAGTTATCAATATCTTATATGCTACGAAGTTACTATTTCATGTTGAGTTAGATAAAGTTGCTCATTTCAGAAATAGGTAAATTGCCTCCAGAAAGAATATATACTAAACTAATTTCTCTAGAAAATGGTTCAAAATGGTTTTTTGTCTTTTTTTTAAAGTTTGTCGACAAATATGACGTAGATGCTAAATGTAGTACGATATCGTAAATAACTACAGAAGAATTAGATGCTGATTATGTTGAATGGGTGAGCATCATAAAAAAAATTTGAAGACATGTTTGATGATGATGAGGTTCAATTCTTACAAACAATACATATAATTAACTCTAAATACCGTAATATTACATTTTATATTTTTTGTTCCAAGTCAAAATATTCTTAGATTATTCCAACAATTGACTTTGTGAATTTTGAGGATGGTTGAAATTATATAGCGTGCAAAAAATGTAATAAAAAAATGAATAAAGTAGATAATCAATTTTATTGCATGACTTGCAACGACTACAATTGCATAACAACTTTGAGGTAATAATATGAAAGTTAAAATATTGGTTACTACTAATAATGATATTGTTGCTCACACATATAATATTTACTTTTTTTTATCTTGTCCTATTTTCTTTTTGGGTTGTCCTATAAATCTTGTCCCATTTTCTTAAAAAATCAAAATCGCTACATCATGGTATAAATTGTTCTTAGATAGTTCTTTGAAATAATTTAAAAAACTATCAAGGATTTAATGAGACGATTTTTCAGATAGTCTGTAATGTAAGATGAGTGACATTCTTTTAATCATAGCAACAAAATATTTTAAAATATATTGTAATATGTAATCATGTGTATATATTCTACTTAATTTTTGAATAATCATATTAGCATGATTCTCAAAGTTAATATAAACCATCAAATTAAATTGTTTTTACATATTAATTTAGTATTCTGAACTATAATATACATGATAATATATATATATATATATATATATATATATATATATATATATATCAAGAAATTTTAGTTTATAACGAATTTATAATATATATTTTTTCGTGCGTAGCATGGGTGCTTTTCTAGTATAATTAAAATGATAGAATTTACATCTTTTATGTGATTTGGAATCTGTCACACATCTAATTAGGTCATAAGAAAGAGAATTTGTGGTATCAAATTACTATGAAGCAATTTAGGCAAAAACTTTGGTGAGTTAGGTTGCAGGTACAACCGGATGCTTAATATTAAATATAAAGTAGTGTTTCATATAGCAACAATGTTGTGCATTTGGTAAGACTATTTGGCTCTTATCCTCTAAAAGTGGATTCAAGTCTTGGCTACGTTTTTTTTAATTTTTTTTCCTTTTATTTTATTTTAATTCCAAAAAATTGCAAAATTAACACATTTTTAAATTTTTATTTTATTTTATTTTAATTCCAAAAAGTTGTAAAATTAACACACTCAAACAATTGCATCGTTTCTCATCTTTATACTTTGATACCAGACCAAGGTAGCTCCACCAAAAAAGAGATTAAATAAAGTTATTGAATTAAGTAAAAAATATTATACTTAAATCAATTAACAAAAGTATAATTTCTTATTAACTAATATATCACTTGTCACGAATCAAAGTATCACTTGCTACGAAAAAAAGTATCACTTGTTCTTAACAAAAGTATCACTTTTCATGAAAAAAGTATCAAATTATTATGTATATATCACTTGTTCTGAATAATAGTATCACTTGTTATGAATCAAAGTATCACTTGTTATGAATCAAAGTATCACTTGTTCTTAACAAAAGTATCACTTTACGTGAAAAAGTATCAATTATTCTGAATATATCACTTGTTCTGAATAAAAGTATCACTTGTTATTAATTAAAGTATCACTTGCTATGAATAAAAGTATTATTTATTATGAATAAAAGTATCACTTGTTTTAATAAAAGTATCACTTTACATGAAAAAGTATCAATTATTTTGAATATATCACTTGTATAGAATAAGAGTATCACTTGTTATTAATCAATGTATAACTTGCTATAAATAAAATTATCATTTATTATGAATAAAAATATAGTATTGTATCACTTTTTAAAAATGAATGTATCACTTAAACTGAATACATTATTAAAAAGACTAGATTTGAAAAAGTATCAATTGATTAAAAAAGGAAAAAAAATAATAGTCAAACTTCAAATGTATTAATTAAACTGAATACAATTGATATTATAAAAAAAAAGTCAAACTTTGCTACCAGGATTTGAATCCGAGTCAATAGGTTTAAGCAAAGCAGTTGGTTTCACACCATTCATAACATATTGCAAACCTTACTTATTTAACTATAGGCGTCCGGTTGCACCTGCAACTGAATGTAAGAGAGACCAACTCAGCAATTTAAGGCTTGATGGATACGGATCCTATGGGGTAGGGTCCGGATTTGACAGTTCGATACGAATAATATTCGAAAGGTCCGTTTCATGCATGGGGTCCGAACTTCGAATCACCCTTTATCCGAATTGTCAATTTTTATCAATAATCGAACTCTAATATTATTTAACCCCGATCCAAAATTATTTCAAACAAGCTATAAACTTGATTTTATTATCTAAGCTTGCTTGCTGCCAGTTAAAAAAATAATGTTCTTGTAAGATACATGTATCTCGTTTTGTCCATGTATATTATAAAATATTAGTGAAATTCGATTATCTAAACATGAGTAAAGTTAGAGGTGAAAACGGGTCGAATACGGACGGATAATGCTCTTCACATATTTTATCCCATATTTTTTTTTTCGGATTCGGAGTCGAATACGGGAAGGCCGGATACGAATACAGATTCGGAATATTCGGGAAACGAATACAGGGCGGATATATGACGAATTCGGATCGAATTCGAATAACAATAATCGAATAATATGACTCATAATAACCATCTATTTGTGATTGCAACACATGAAAAATCACGTATACAATATTTAATAGAAGTTTTAATACAAACTATAGTTAATATATTATCCATTATGAATAACATAATTTTTAGGATCAAGAAAGTATAAAAAAAAATCCAAAATTCGAATATCCGGATTTTGAGGGAGAGACTAACAGACGAGAATTTTGAGGGAGAGATGATGTTTTGAGGGTGAGCTGAGACGATTTTTTTTAAAATATATTTTCTTAATCTTAATTTATTATTATGTTAAAAAAATAATTATTAAATAATTTGAATATCCGAATATATGAATATCCGAATATCCGAATTAATGATCCTGGAAATATCCGATTAAATACGGGAAAGATCGGATACGGGCGAATAATGTGAAATCCGAATTTGAATCCGTATCCGATTTAGACTATCCGGATTCGAACCCGTATCTGACCGGATACTAGATTTGCTCCCCGATTTGATTCCGATCGAATCCGGCTTCGGATCGGGCGGATAATATCCGATCCGTTTTCACCCCTAAGTAAAGTAATTGTGACGATACCTGTAATTATGACAAATGTATCATAAAAAATTCGAAACCAAGGATAACGAAAAAAAAAAAAAAGTTGGAAAGTAATACTAGGAGAAAATCTGAAGATGGTGATGCACTAATATAAAAGCCAAGCAATTAATTGCCTTTTCACTTATAGTTTATTCCTCTAATAATTAATAAATAATTTGCTTAGTTTCTTTTAAAATCTAAGATTAAGATGCGAGATTTAGGGATATTGTCTGAAATTCGACATCCCATTTCATTGAGATAAAAGGCAGTAGAGACATGTTTGATTTTTATAGTATTTAGACATTTTATTTCATTGGTGTATGTCATGTGAGACAATATAATACAGTATCAATATTATAACATAAATAATTGTTTGCGGTAATTGATTAAATATGAACCTTAAAGATTTTCAGTGCATTCTATACTTGACATGATAATACATGTTGATTTATATGTTCGAGAAATATAATAAAAGGCTAAAATAATTATTTTGGATCAAAATAAAACAAGTTAAAACATGCAAGGGTCCATTATATTATACGAATTATTTTTTAGATAATTGCCCATGAAATTAGACTCTCATTAATATATGGATAATTTAATAGGAATTCGTATAGCCAATTTAGGCAATAAGTACTTCAGGTTCTCCAAAAGTATATTTTATTCATATTTAAAATATCTAAACCCTAAATCCTTAAATATTCCTTATCTAAAACTAATCATGCACGTTGAGGCCATAAAACAATAAAGGTAAAAAGAGAAAAAAAAAAAGCAATCCCCATAAAAAGTAATTTGCATATAATTAATTTCTTTTTTGAATGGTAATCATTGATTTTGATGATTGCTTGAGCTTGTTTAGATGCTGCTAATCATACTCTTGACCTTCAGAAGTATCAAAAGAAGCCAAATGAGTACTATACAAATTATTTAAAGAAAAATATTAATTACTAATAATATTGATTTCATTTTTCAGTACCTTTAATTTCCCCATATTAGGTTTGCTCAGTATTTCCGTCGGTAAAAATGTATATTTTGTATGTATTACCTTGTTATTAAAGAAAAAAAATTAAGATAAGGTGGAATAAGAATCAAACAATTTGACTTAGTATGTTGCACATGTCAATTTTTGAGAATTTTGTACTTTGAGATCATAAGCACACATATTGCCCAAATATAATGCTCTTCTTAGTTTGGTTTGGCTCATAATTGAGAACAATAAATTGTTCCAATTAAGATAAGTGTACCATGTTGTGTTGTTGTCCAAGGATACTTCAACTTATTCTCGGTCGTAACACAAAATTCTAATTCCTAAAATTATTGGCAAATGAAGATAAACATATTATGTTGTTTCGGAAAGAAGATGCTTCAATTGCGGCTTGTTTAAGTGAGTAATTATCTCAAGCAATGGCGAAGCGGTTAAAATTCCATTCAACTTTATAGGTGAATTAGAAAAATAAAGATCAATAATTTCGAAATATTACTATATAAACAAGCAGTTGGTTGTGGCTTTGCTACTAACTCTACTCTTTAGGCCTAGAGAAAGTGAGTTAATGAGTGGAACAATGACAAATTTAACGGGCACCATCTCCAATTGTGTTTTGACACATGTTTTTTTAGATGATTTATTAAAAATCACAGATGATGTCGGTTATGAATGCATGACTTCCACTTAATTTTCATCCCGTTTAATTTGTCTCATTCTTTTTTAACACGAGATTAATATAAGTGGATTGTTGTGCCTTTGTATGTAGATGAGTACGTTCCACGAAAAAAAGAAGTGAAAGTTTGTGTAGTAATTATTTTCTTTTTTACGAAATGAAATAAGTCAAGTTGGACATGCCGAAAAGAAAAAAGAGACAACTCAAATGAAACTGATGGAGTACTTCCTAATTATCTTGTATAGTTTTTCATTTCGAGGCTATTCCAAATAAATTGTCTAGTTTCATTTTTTTGCAAATTATTACATTTAATTTTTTTGTGAGACCCACACTTTTACACTACTCTACAAATAACTAACAACTCTTCTTAAAAATCGTACCGCAATCAAAGTAGACAAAATATTTGGGAGAGAGGTAGGTTTTTTTTTTTTTTCCTTGTAGTATATAAGCATAAAATGGTGCTCGAAACAAAATCTAGTACAAGATCCAAAAGAAATCGACAGTTGGGGACGTTATTCGAATCACGTCAATGTATAACAAACCCATTCATCGAAACTCAAAAAGACAATAATTTGATTAGCCAAATATTGCAACCACAAATTATGAACACCAATATTAAAAAAGACATAATATCATGAAAAATACAATTGAGTGGAAGCATGGGAAAGCCATACGTTGGCAGATGAAGGTGAAAAGTGAAATGAAGAGATAAATATTGTGGGAGTGGGTCCCATTAGAGTAGCAACTAAGGAAACACAATTCCGAAGTTTGATCCACCCTCGTGCCCTAGTATTCATTTCCTTAAATCATTACAACCCCCATTAATCCCATCCCAAAAAAAATATCAACATCTTGTAGTGGGCTGACGAATTATATACGTTTCGTTATGTCTATCGCATTCCCGTTGATGCTACACCTAATGAATTTCCGTTCGGAATTATGTTACGTGCAAATTCTAATTTTATACTACTCCGTCCCAAAATTCTTGTCCAATTTGCTTTTTGCACGGTTTTTAAGGAGAGTTGTTAGTTGTGTGTAGATTGGTATAAAGTTGTGGGTCCCACAAAAAAATTGTGTGTAATAATTTACTAAAAAAGGAAAGTGGACAAGAATTTTGAGACAACCCAAAATGGAATAGCGGACAAGAATTTTGGGACGGAGGGAGTAGTGATTTTTTAGAGAGTAAAAAGTTTGTGTGTATAATGTGTGTAAATTGATAATCATTTAGTATTAGACATTATGTTTGGAGTGGTGGTGGTGGGGTGGCGATTCCTGCCGACAGATCCCGTTTGAACGGCGGGGCGTTGATTTCGAAAAGATAATATTTTTCACATTTTAATTCTCTTTATACAAAGACCCTTTTTCGACCCCAACATCCGTCCGTGCCACTCTGCCCCTCCACTGTGGCGGCGCAGCCACTATTACTACCAAAGATGACCCATGGCCAGTGGTGGCTACATATTACACAATTTCCTTGTATTATTCTTAGGGGTATCTAAAAATTTACAAATAAAACATGTGAAAATGTAAAAATGTAAATGAGATTTCATAAATACAAAAATATACATTTTTACTTTTTAAACCTATAAAGGTACCTAGGTGAGTAGTCTCATTCTCTCTCCTCCTACTTTTGCAGCAAATGTCTTGTCTTGTACTTGAATAGGTAAATAATTTACTTTCTCTCTCCTCCTACTTTTTTTTTTGTTGACGAGGAACCCGCAGCTGCTACCTTTGGTGCGCACAGAGTAAACATCGCTTCTGTGCAATAGCCTGCAAACCACACAGAAGAGTTAAACCACCCTTAATGTGACAGGGTGACAGGCTCACACATAACGTGTCCAGTGGGAATTGAACCCATGACCTATCGGTCCCGGGCCACCCACCTTCATCGCTATGCCATCCCATGGGGACATCTCTCCTCCTACTTAATCTCTCATATGAGTTGTTGGGTGGAAATTTTCCTTCATGCATGCATCGTCCACAATGTACATTTTCGTCATCATGCATGCATCGTTCTCAGCAAGTAATTTTCATCCTCAGCATTATGAATATTTTCGTCCAGCAGCTGTTTTAATTTTTTTTTTAAATCAAAAATCATAGTTCAGCAGAACGTGAACTATTTAATCAAAAAAAAATCTAGATTAAATTAAATTAACGAAATTGTCTAAATTCAATTAACGAAATTGCCTAAATTGAATTAATGAAATTGTCTAAATTAAATTATCGCAATTGTCTAAATTCAATTTACGAAATTGCCTAAATTAAATTAACGAAATTGCATAAATTAAATTAATGAAATTGCCTAAATTAAATTATCGAAGTTGTCTAAATACAATTAACGAAATTGCCTAAATTAAATTAATGAAATTATCTAAATTAAATTATCGAAATTGCCTAAATTAAATTAACGAAATAACCTAAATTAATTTAATGAAATTGCCTAAATTAAATTATCGAAACTGTCTACATTCAATTAACGAAATTGCCTAAATTAAATTAACGAAATTGCCTAAATTAAATTAATGAAATTGTCTAAATTAAATTATCGAAATTGTCTAAGTTCAATTAACGAAATTGCCTAAATTAAATTAACAAAATTGTCTAAATTCAATTAACGAAATTGCCTAAATTAAATTAACGAATTGCCTAAATTAAATTAATGAAATTGCCTAAATTAAATTATCGAAATTGTCTAAATTCAATTAACGAAATTGCCTAAATTAAAGAAATTATCTAAATAAAATTAACAAATTTACCTAAATTAAATTAACAAAATACCCTAAATTAAATTTACGACATTCCATAAATTAAATTAAAGAAATTCATATATTAAATTGACGAAATTTCGTAAATTAAATTTATGAAAATATTACAATTAAATTTACGAAAATATCAATTAAATTAAATTTCTCGGCTTCATGCATGCATGCATGAATTTTTCTTTTTTTTAATATCTTCAGGTTTTTGTTTTCATGCATGCATGCATGTTTTTTTTTAATAATATCTTCAGCACTCGTGTTGCATGCATGCATGGGAAGTTTTTTTTATAAATATTTTCAGCTTTTATTTTGTAATTATCGAGACAACTTAGTCAAACAAGGAGAAAGATTCCAACACACACCTGCACATACACCTGCACACACACTGCATGTGAAATAGCCTATTTTGTACATTATTGCATTTATGAAAAAACTTGTACATTTTTGCATTTTCAAACATTGAAATGTACACTTAGACATTGCACTCTTATTCTTATGTGATAAAATAGGCCTTAATGCTAGAAAATTGTTACAAATATATACCCAAGGTAAATATACATATATCTATATATACATACGGGACGGATCAAGATATGTGAAATGAAGGGGGCGAATAGTAGAATTTCAGAAGATGGAGGGGAATAAAAAAATTCAAAACATTATACACAAAAAATGAATTATCAAACGATTTGGGGAGCCCGTACCCACATGCTCTCCCTTTGGGTCCACTTTAGATCTGTATATATGGATAGATCCAAAATTTAAGATTTGAAGAGGGTGAAAATTGTGAAATTTAGAATTCATAATTTTAGGGGTGTGAACGTATAATTTTCATGACAAAAAATAGTACTACCCCCGTCCATCGAATGTGTAATGTTTCTTTTTAACACGGTTATTTAAGAAAGTTGGTGTAAGTTGGTAAAAGTGTGGATCAGTACAATTAATTAAATATTTATAATATATTTGTGAGTTATAGTTGTGATACTCATTTAATTAATTAATATTTTTGAATTCATTTGACTTAGGAAATGCGTGAGACCTACTTCCTAAATTAGAAACAAAATAAGTTCGATGAGACAACCCAAAAATGAATATAAGACAAGTTCGGTAGAATGGAGGGAGTAGTAGTATTTTTTTTCCCAAAAAATGTAGGTGACATTTGTAATCTTTTAAAATCTGGGGGTGTTTTAACTGAAAAGAAGGTACAAACCTGCCTGAAACTACAAATATAGTAGATGCTGGTTATAGGCAAACGCTTTATAATTAGTTCATTACATTAAACATTTACACTTATAGCGAGCATCTCCAACCGAGATGTCTATTTTTAATACTATTTTACAGTTTCTATCACATCAACAGTAATCTCACTCCAACCCACAAACTCAAATTTACCCCCAAAAAGAATATTCCTCATATATTTCATTTCATACTATTTTTACAACAATACATATATATTTCTCGATATTACACATTAGACCCACAACAATTTCAATTAACAATTATATATGTAATACCATTATCATAGTGTTTTTCTATTATCGGGTATGTATTTCATAATATTTTTTTATTATTGTAATTGTTTTTAAAGTAATATTATATTTTATATTTTAATATTTTATATTGTTGGTATAATTGTACAATTCTATAAATAACATAATTAATCTTTATAATTATTACACATAATTAATACGTTAAAAACATTGGCCCATTTTTTATAATTAACAACATGACCTATTGTTTAATGATCATTGCCATATAATTTTTTTTCTATGTAATCGTATAATTAATTTTCTCATTGGAATGTAGATTTCGATTTTTCACCAAAATATAGGACTTGAGAGTAATTTTGCAGAATTGAAAAAGTGAATTGGTGTTGTGAATAGTAGACACCATTTAAGAAGTAGAAGGAGAGAGAAAAATGACAAATCTTCATTCTAGTGTTGAAAATAGAGTTGGGTTGGTAATGATTTTTTTACTCCAAACACCATTATAGTGTGGGTTGGAGATTCTCTTACACATTCCATAATTCCTTTTTACGCCCTCTACTTTTACTGTATTACCAATAATACAATGTTTGAAAATTAACCTTTCGAATTCAAATATTTACATTTTTCATGATATATACCCGGAAAAAAAAATCAGTTTTCGTCAGATATGTTGGCCCTTGTCCGATTTTAGTCCATTAAGTTGGCTTAGTCCAATTTTAGTCCTTTAGTTGCTAAAAAGTCCAATTTTGGTCCATTTTAAAAAATTGAGCTATTTTTTCCAATTTTGGTCCATGCGAGTGTGCACACGTGCTAGGAATTAGTGAACGTGTGAACACTGTACTTTAAGGACAAACATATGGCATTTTCAAGGTAAATATACTGCACTTTAATACTGCACTTTACGTATTGCACTTAAAGACAGTTGTACTGCACTTTAAAATGTAGTATCTTTGTCTTTAAAGTGCAGTGTTCACACGTTCACATGATAACAGACTGTTCACATTTGAACCTCCTCCTATATATATATATATATATATATATATATATATATATAAATTTAAAGTTGAAAATTGATGATTTCCTATGATTCTGCCAAATTTTGACCCATTTAAGCTCATTAATAATATTGATATTTTAAAAATGATTTATATAATATTTGGCATGAAAAGTATTAAAATACTTTACATAAAAATATTTATACATATTCTTATTCTTTAATTTTTGGAGTTGATGATATAGTAGTTATCAATTTTTTTTAAATCTTCCTAGTCTCGTCCTCAATGACTATAATATTTTCCACAAAATGGCTTTCAAAATTGTATAATACTTTACATAAAAATATTTGTACATGATGAATCTTTTAATTTCCAGAATAAATTCATTCATGTTCCAAATAAATCTATTTATATGAGATTTGCATCTTCTTGATAAAACAAGACTACATAGCTAGAAATGAAGAAAAACCGAGCATGAGTTTATGGTTTCAGAATCAAACCCATATAAAAAAAATCATGGTTCCAGAATCCTTCCTGGACATAAATACCCCTGAAATTCTCATCAAAGATCATGCTAGAAAGCAAATAAATCGAAAAAAAAAGCATATTATCACAAAAAATACTACACCAAAACTAACTTCATCACGAATATTCTTCACCACCCAGACTGAACAATGTTGCAAAAAATGTCTTCATTCCAGCATGCTAATGATTCCTTCACAATGAAGAGGTATTGGATCAGTTCCACTTCCATCTAATAACATATGTATCATCACGAAAGCATATATATATATATATATATATATATATATACCTGATCTTAATTTTTAGCTATCAACTTCTCTCCCTAAAAATAAGCTTGAATTTCATATTTAGCTGCTAAAATCAATAATTAAATTAATATACAAAAATTTACAAATAACAAAAGCATCATACAATAGACAAATACCTAGTCAATTTTTTTTCCTTTGGATTTTCTTAGAGCTTCAAGTTGAGATCTTGATATGGTTCTTCTCGACCCTTGTCTAATGTGCATTGTGTTTCCTTGAATAGTAAGATTTTGTGTCATGTCTCTAGGTGCACACTGATTTTGTATTTGTTGAAACATGGTTGGTGGTTGTGTGTAAGGTTGCCCTCTTTGATTAAATGTGACATGTGTTTCATTGTTTTGATTGCCACCTTTTCTTAAGCTTTGCATCTGAGTATCATTATGAAGGAGATGCAAGATGTGAAAATCCACAAAAATATAAACATGCACCCACATCAGTGTAGTTGAGATTACTTACCACACTTTCATTACTTACATCCACAAGCTCATTAAGCAAAGGTTGCAACTCTATCGCTTCTTCTTCAAAATCAGAACAGTTACTTCTTAACTCAATATCAGTATTCCATATACTATCCTCATTGTTGTCTTCATTCTGACCTCCATCTATTCGCGAATCAGATTCAAGAGCCTCCATGTTCTTATCTTTACCCTACACTTTAATATTTTCCCAATCTACTTCACTGTAACCCCAATCTACATATGCCTCATTATCTAGTTCATGCTGAGTTTATGCTCCCAAGTCATCATTAGAAAGTGATTCAAGTTCCTTACTATGAGAAGTTTCGGTTGTGTGCACTTCACAATCATTAATCACCTGAGATTGCAATTGTGTCAAATCAGGTTATGCAGATGCAGTCTTGTGTGGAGTATTGTTGGTCCGGAGACGAAAAGTCAGGTGTAGAGGGGGGGGGGGGTGAATACACCTGAGCTCTGTTTCTTTTTCTCAGTGAAGGTCACCGAAGGCGATGTTTGCAATCGATGAACGAGTGCCAAGTAAGCCTTCGATCACTGGGGTCAAAGTGAGTCAGCTTCTGAGCTCTTCTACTGACTGATGTCAGTATGACGAAACTCAGTCGGAGACTGTAGTGCGGATAAGTGTTAGGCCCGGAGTCGTCTCTTTTGAAAACGCGTTTTTGCAAGTTAAATCTTTTGGCTGTGCACTTTATAAAATACGTTTTATGCAAACTTATGATTTTCAAGTCAGTTGAATGCAATGCAATAAAACAAGAAATGAACACAAGCGATTTAACGTGGTTCGGATACGCAAGATCCTACGTCCACGGTCCCGAACAAGGTAGGAGAACTTGTTGATTATTCCGAGCAAGCCTCGGCGGGGATACTGCAGACCGGACGGTTCCCTCTAAGTTATAGTCCTTAGCGACTTTACAATCCAAACCTAAGTTTAGAAGGGAGGGAATATTCTCCAACTGAGAAGGAGTTCTTACAACAAGAACAATTCACTAAATGTGAACTCCTTCGGATCTAAGCTATGAATCTAGCAATGAGCTTAGTCTAGAGAAGATAGGGATCAAAGTGCTCTAGAGAGATGAACTACAAGAAGTGTTCTATGAAAACTAGTTCGTCTCTCGGATAAGCTTGAAGGTTCTAGAGCGTTGTGAGCTTGAATGATATCCCTTGATTTCGCGTATATTCCTCTTCTCGAAATCTTCAAATCCTTCTCTATTTATAGTTGTGAGTTGTGACATATGTCCGTTGGAGACGACGATGCCACGTGTCACAAGCGTCCAAAGAAAACGGCCACCATTCAACTTTGTTGCGGCGAGGGCGCTTAATGCACCGTTCATGAGAGCGGCTTTTCTTGTGTAGAGTAGGTAAGCGTTGTCGGCTTCTCATTGGTCGAGGTTTGTAGTTGGTGAGTGTCGAGTTGACCGTTCAAACTACCTCGTATGTCTTCTGCTGAACATTTGAAGGGACTTTAAGTCTTTGGGTCGCTTTTACGTCGGATACGATGCTCGAAAGTCTGTCTTCTTCGGTCGAGTCGTCCGACCGATAAAGTGAGCTTCTGATAGTCAGTTGGTCGACTGCGAAGGTATACTGCTTGCACTAGTTCTTCTACTGAGGTTCAGTCAGCTGATGCGGGATCTTCAACTGAGTCTGATATCAGCTGCTGACGAAGAATGCAAGCGATTACACTGATGACGTGGGGTTCTGAAAAGTATCTTCGTCGAAGATCGGTTCAACAAATACCCCTTACAGGACTTAGACAAAATAATAAGCATTACATCAAGTCTAACCTATACATCAGCTAATCCTATCGACACACTAATCTACTGATATCAGCTCGGTTTTGGGATCTTCAATTCCATAGTATTACTATGATTTCCCCCAATTTCTTTTAACCCTAGAACAGCTGCGTATCAATCTACTGACTCATATCCAACAAGTATCCTTGTCCATATAAATAGACTCACTGTATATAAAAATGGTAAGGTTTATTAGTAGAGCAATCAGTATTATATATATAAATAACTAGAGCAAACAATATGTTATAAATGGGGTAATCAGTTTTATAAATCTTCCAATTCCTAAAAATATTACTAGTCTATTATTCTATTTAAGAGAAAATAACAAAGTACACACATAATTACTTATATAGTAAATATATCAAAAAACAATTAGAGTTTGCGTATGACCATCTCCAACCCTCTCTTATAATAGGGTATTCCTCTAAAAAATACCTCCAACCCTCCCCTATTCCCCTTCCCTATTTTGAGGGAGACATTTTTTCTCCCTTGCTATGAGGGAGAATTTTTTCCTCCCCTATCACTCCCCTATCCAATAAAATTAATTTTTTTAACATGCATAACATTAATGGAAATAAATAGAATTTTTAATGTTTTATTTTCATTGTTTTATTATTTTATAAAATGTATTATTTTATAATTATATAGAATAGATAATTTTATCATTTTATATTATTATATATTTATAAAATATAATATTTAATACATTTGTAAAATATTGAAATCCATTTAAAAATACATTGTATAATTTTGAAAAATTATAATGTATACATACATATTATATAATCTAATTGTTTCCACCGGAATGCACTAATTGATCACTTGTAGAATGAATATTCATTTTGTGGAATGAATATTCATCTTCGGAGAATTGGATATTATGTAATCTATCATTTTCATTTAAGTAATTTGAATTATCTTTTTTGCAATTAATGTAGAATTTATTTTTATTTAAGTAATTTGAATTATCTTTTTTCCAATTAATGTAGAATGTATTTTTCATAGACAATATTATTATGTTTAATTTAATTATATAAAATAATTGTATTTAAAAGTGATTTGTAAAATTAAAAATGAAAATGTTATGGAATATTCTTTTTTAGGGGAGAGATAAAGGAAAACCGTTGGAGACGAAACACTAGTTTCGCACAAAAATAGGGATAGGGCTCCCTACTATGAGGGAAACCCTTGGAGATGGCCTTAACATCAAATTTAAATTTCACAGAAAAACGAAAAAGCTAGATTAATTAGAATGATCATTGAGAAAAGGAAACAAATGAAATAATAGATGTGTTAACAAAAAATATATATACAGTATAGGGTTTAGATGCACACAATGCTAATATACAGTATAGAACCTTACTGCAAGGACTTAAAAAACTATTGAGACATTAATGCTGAAACTGCAACAAATTTTTAGTGAAGGATCAACTATGCTAGGACTTTTTTGTACAACTAACAGCACCAAGAGGCGAAAATAAAACAAATTGATTAGTGAAGGATCAACTAAATTGAACAAGCAATTCTAGTGAAGTATACACCGATTGGACATATTCACTTCATAACTATCAAGAACTATTAAAATCAAATTTATTTAGTTATGCAATGTTTTGAAGATAATACGATTTTGAAGTGCTTGGTTAGAAACATAAGATAATATAAACAGACAACTCACTAGGGAAAGATATATTGTTGTATACATGTACGATTGGTGGATTTGAGTACACTAATTTCAATCTGAATTAAATATTAGGCTTTTAGAATAATCACAAGAATGTAATAAAATACAGGCCTTTTCAACTTAACCGAGGCAAGAATCTAAACAGCAAGAAATTCTTAATCCAACTCATTCACCAATTGATTTCATTCCATATAAAAAGTTTACATACAATTAAAGCATGATTGGAAACTTACTTGAGACTTGCGTCCAAACAAAGACTTGGTTTTCATATCATTATGTGAACAAATGACAAACTTAACTGGTTGCTGATTTCGAAGCAGCACGGAGACAAGTACTTCCCCCTCGATTCGTCTCGTCGCAAAGGAGAAGGCTTCGTTGCTCAATTTTGAGGATCAGAATGTGAAGAGCGGTAAACCAGCAAAGCTACGTGATGGCGAAAGGATTGAGCAGATTCATCAAGGAGAAGAAGCTCGACGCTTAGCACAAAGAAAATATTTAGCACTGGAACAACAGATTGCAGATTCGTCAAGGAGAAGATTCATCAAGGAGAGATTGTCGTCACCGAGAAGAGCGCAGGAAAGGATATGAGGGTTTCTAATATTTTCAACTTAAAATTTATAGTATTATATTCATTCATATTTAAATTAGTACTCCCTCCGTCCCGTTTGAAACGACCCCTTTCAAATGGGCACGAGAATTAAGAAAGTTGATAATAAAGTATGAGAGAGGATTAGATGATAAAGTAAGAGAGAAGATGAGTGAGATAGTGAGAAAGTAGATAATAAAGTATGAGAGATAAAATGATTAATATAATGAAAATAGATAAATTAGGTGAGAGAAATGATAAAGTGTGAGAGAAATTATTTCCTTTTTTGGAAACGGGTCGTTTCAAATGGGACACCCTGAAAAGGAAAATATGTTGTTTCAAATGGGACAGAGGGAGTATTATTTTAACAAAAAAAAAGGCGCATGTTATTTCGTCATCACGCGCACACGGACCAAAATTGGAAAAACTAGCTCAATTTTTTAAAACGGACCAAAATTGAACTTCTTAGCGACTTAAATGACTAAAATTGGACTGTGCCAACTTAACGGACTAAAGTCGGACAACGACCAACATAATGGACGAAAATTGATTTTTCCCCCCAATCTGCCCAATGGCTTAGATTGAATAATCAAAAGACTGTACACTTTATCCATGTAAAACGCCTTTATGCAACACTATTTGCATGCTCTAACAAGCTAAAGGATGTTTCGCGTGTGTCGAGTGGAAAATAATTTATCCGATACAAAAATTTAGAAATATTACGAGCATAAAATACGACATTGAAACATGATACTGTCATGTGGACTCGGATTAGTATAAACATGAAAGCATGGTTAGAAATGCAGCGAGAATCTTTCTAGCTGGCAAGAGAAGAGAAAAAAGTTGTTGACGTCTTTTCCTCCCCCAACGGGGAGAGAATTAGCAAGTGACGAGGATTGCAATAAACGACACAAAATGCTCATCTTTTTTCACCCTTTGATATTATTGCCTCCCAACATTTAAGACAAACTCAAGTAACTCCCATAATCATTTGACAAAATCAATGACAATGAAGGCATGTTTGTTCCTCATGAGGTGAACTATCGAAGCTTTGACCATTCATGACTTTTTTTTTTGTTTTTCCTATTGTCTCATCTTTAATTGATTTTGTATCATCACATTTGTTTTCTTGCTCCCTTTTAAAATATTTACTAGAGGTTTTTTTTTAAATTTTGTTTTGACAAATATTTGAATTGATTTCACATTTGGTAAGTCAACGTTTATTATATTATAAATACGTGTAATGCGTACGGTATCTATGAAGTGCATCAATACAATAGTAAGTGTGCATAAGCACACCTTCTTTTTCAAGGCTGTTAAATTATGTACAGATAAAAAATTAAGAATTAAAAGAGAAATATGTAATTGTTGGGACGACACAAAATATCAAAATTTCAAATATTATCAAGAAATTCGAAACAAAGTTAGATCAGACTATTACACATCCCAGGAGTCAGGACAATGGTTAGAACTGTGTTTGTCCAAAAAATTGGTTGATCAAGCGAAAAAATTATCTAAATTCGGGACGGGGATAGATCCAACCTATTACACATTTCCAGAATTAAAAAATTATTGATTTTTACAAAAAAAAATTATAATTTTTTTAAAATTATTATTCATTGCTCACATTGAATAGCGACAATGAATTCCTCTTACCACACAAGAATCCATTCAAGGACAAATTTATTATATGTATCATTTCACGTCTATCCTCTTTAATAAATGGCTACCTTACCAAACTTATAATTTTAGTAAATCTATTAATATTTTCCAAATACTTCTGAGGCTGGTTTGGTTTGTAAGAATTCCCCTATTTATTAGGAAAATAGGGCAATATTTTGAAGGATTCTTTTTTCCCTATTAAAATTTAAATATTCTTTTCCCATAATGCGGGATTTTACCCATTGACTCGTAATTGGTGAATCATATTCTTTTTTTAACAAGAACTCAGGCCGTCCTCAATCTTCATCGCCTCTTCATTCTTCAACCAAGCAAAATTCATTGTTTCCAACCGAAGCCGACTCCGATAAGGCATCTAATTTCCTCTATTCCTTTTATTCTTGTAATATGATTGTTAAATTTTGAAATCTGCAACATGATTAATTATTTTAATTCACCGCTTAATTTTATTGGAGCTAATTGTTTTAGGTTAATTAATTAAAGGTTCACAAATTTGTGCATACCATTGATTTTGTTTTCCTATCCTAAACCATGAGATGTGTCTACAATTCTAGATTGTCTTTTTTCTTTTCCTTCTTTTTTTGAATTTCTTTCATCCATACTTGTAGATTGAAACGAGAAATGTTAGTTTTCTGAGATTCTTGAAAATGGGTGTGAATCTTGTAGAATTTTTTAATTAAAAAAAAAATACTAAAAAAGATTTGTAGTTAATTCACACACTGACACACACTCCCATCAAAGCTGTTTTTAAACTGTATATATATGTGCTACTTTAATAGTAGCAGAAAGTCCTCCTTTTCCTTCTGCTCCTCTTCTCTCTCTGTCTGCCCGCCTATCTCTCTCTCTTGTTTCTCAGAGCAAGAATTTTGCTGCTTTTGAGGTAATTCTCGGCGCCTTTAGCCGCTGTAAGAAATACTGAAGAAGCGCATTTCTATATCGTGGCACAGATATTTCGCCTCCACTCAGCTATAGCTTAGGCCTCAGTGCAATAATTTCTGGATTTTCATTAATTATACGTAAATTCTTGAAATGAAGAATTCTTAGAACTATCACTCTTCTCCTTCGCTATATAGTAATCATTCCATCTTTTGGAGTAAAGAGAAATTTCGAGTTCGCGTGTTTGAGAAAAAGACTGATCAAAACAAGGTGTTTGTTTTTCTCCCTCGTTTTTGTTCTTTCCGTTTGTCGAAACTTTATTTATTTTCTCTCTCTTTCTTGTTTTGGATCTGGGATTCATTTTCTGATCTTGGTTTGTCTCATTGAGTTTTTTTTTTCTTTTCAGATCTGTCTGAATCAGTTTTTGTAAGTGAAAATCGAGAGCAATGTTGGGGCAGAAGCAAGCAGAGGAAGCCATTGTCTCCACCTTCAACGAAACCGAGAATGGCGGCGGCAAGGACGCGGCGGGGGTGGCGGAGGAGCAGCCTGTCTTCAGCATTAGGAACGCCCTCTGGCACGGCGGCTCCGCTTGGGACGCTTGGTTCAGCTGCTCTTCCAACCAAGTAAGATACATTAATTTTATTTTATTTTATTTTAATCAAATCTCCGAATCAATAACTAACTGTTCTTGCAGGTTGCTCAAGTGTTGCTCACGCTTCCTTACTCTTTCTCCCAACTTGGGATGGTGTCGGGAATCGTATTTCAAGTGTTGTACGGATTGCTGGGGAGCTGGACGGCTTACTTAATTAGTGTTCTTTACATTGAGTATCGAAGCAGAAAGGAGAAAGAAGGTGTAAGCTTCCGGAATCATGTCATTCAGGTTTGTTTATTAATTTCTCCGAACTCGTTAATACTAAAAAAAGAACACATTTTCAACCTTTTTAATCTCAACTTTATGCAGTGGTTTGAAGTGCTGGATGGATTACTCGGTCCATACTGGAAAGCCGTAGGATTAGCCTTTAACTGCACTTTCCTCCTCTTTGGAACTGTCATCCAACTCATCGCTTGTGCAAGGTAAACCTATCACACCCTCCATTAGCCCATTACCATGTGATTTGTGATGTATGGAGAGAGAAGAGAGTTAATACTATTAAATTTGCAATTATATGAGGAATTGAGGAGAGCCCTTTGGTTTTCTTGAAAAAGTGAGTGAGAATTTACCAATTTCTTGAATTTATTACAGCAACATATACTACATTAATGATCATTTGGACAAGAGGACTTGGACATACATATTTGGAGCATGCTGTGCTACTACAGTCTTCATTCCATCTTACCACAACTATCGAATTTGGTCGTTTTTAGGACTGGGGATGACCACTTACACTGCTTGGTACTTGACTATAGCGGCCATTGTTCATGGCCAGGTAAGAACAAAATGTTAAAATCACCCAGTCGTCACTTTTAGGTGGAGATGCCATGTATGACGACTGCGGTTCAAAGTTTGTTTGTTTTTTTCCACCTAAAAGACTTCGTTTTTATTACATCTTATTTTGCTTTTCTAATGTGGGGATTCTTGAATAGGTTGAGGGTGTTCAGCATTCCGGTCCAAAAAAACTTGTTCTTTACTTCACCGGGGCTACTAATATACTGTATACATTCGGGGGCCATGCTATTACTGTGTAAGCTTTTCTCTCTCTCTCTCTCTCTCTGAACATATGTATGTGTGTTGGTGGAGATTATCTTCTTCTAGGCTTCTAGTATTAAATAGCTTTTGCCGGCTGCCTCGTGGAGTGTGAATTACAGTCATTACTGTCCCAACTACTTTTATTTTTGATTATTAAAGAATAGAAAATAATAAAAAGTTTCCCAAAAAAAAAGATTACCTTTAGCATTATTCCCACTATCACTCTATCACAGAAAAATCCAATTCAGTACAAGCTTTTGAAGTTTTATCTTGTATTTGAAGGCTTTGTTGTTAAGACATTTTTATAATATTTTTAATGATTAATTTTATTACATGTGCAAAACTTCATGGCCTTGGATCTCAAAATGCCCATCCCTTTTGCATCAATCAATTATTGCTCAACATTTTCTAGTATATGATTTTTTTATTTTTTTGTTTGAATTAGTTTGGATTTTGTGTAATTTGAACAGGGAGATTATGCATGCTATGTGGAAGCCTCAAAAGTTCAAGTACATTTACTTGCTAGCCACATTATATGTCTTCACTCTCACCCTCCCTTCAGCCTCCGCCGTCTATTGGGCATTTGGTGATCAGCTTCTGAATCACTCCAATGCTTTCTCTCTCCTGCCGAGGACCGGCTGGCGTGATGCTGCAGTCGTTGTCATGCTCATCCACCAGGTCTTAATCTTAATCTTTCTCCATTTGTATAGAGAAAATCGAAACTCGCGTAGCAGTTGTGTGTGGTTCGTTATAACGTGCTAACTCGTGTCCCGACTTAATTTTATAGTTCATCACGTTTGGATTCGCGTGCACGCCGCTCTACTTTGTGTGGGAGAAGGTGATCGGGATGCACGACACGAAGAGCATATGCCTTCGGGCGCTTGCGCGGTTGCCCGTGGTGATCCCGGTATGGTTCTTGGCGATCATCTTCCCCTTCTTCGGCCCCATCAACTCTGCGGTTGGAGCGCTTCTCGTTAGCTTCACGGTCTACATCATCCCCGCCGTCGCTCATATGCTCACCTACCGCAAGGCCTCCGCCCGTCGGGTAACCTACTTTTCATCTCATCGACCACTATTACATGTATGTGGATAGGGGCGGGTCTAAAATCCATAGTTAGGGAAGTCAAGATTTGACATTCCTAAGAAAATTTATAAAGAAAATTACAAAAAATACAGAGAAAAATTAGGTTACTGTACAAGTACCCCTAAATTCTCCAATGCATGTAATGTATGATGAAATGAAATACAAAATCTCGTGCCACTAAGGCTTGGCTAGAGAGCCAATAATGCAAAGTTTCAGAACTTTAGCTTAAGACTAGAATAGATAGGTGGGAAGTCATTTTCCTTTTAGTTATATGCTACATTCTTCATGTTGTTATATGTCCCATGTGAGCTGGCTTCTACTTGCTCTCTCTTATTCACATCGCTCCGATTTTCAATCTCGTATTTTATTTTACTATTTACTAATTATGATCAATTCTTGAAATCTTGATTTAATTGATTTTTGCAGAACGCGGCGGAGAAGCCACCGCCGTTCTTGCCGAGCTGGGCGGCCATGTACGCGATCAACACATTTATCGTGATTTGGGTTCTGGTTGTGGGTTTCGGGTTCGGAGGATGGGCTAGTGTGACCAATTTTGTTAAGCAAGTGGACACATTCGGGCTCTTTGCTAAGTGCTACCAATGCAAGCCGCCGGCGCCGCTGGCCGGCAATCAAGCGCCGCCGCAGCTTCACCATTGATCGAGAAAGGGCTCCTTTGTGCTCCAACCCATATTTTGTAATATACATGGGTAGATTGCAATGTATCTCCCCCTAAATGTGATGTGTCTCTTCGTTTTTTTATTGGGAATATTTTTATCTTTATTTATATAAAAAAAAGAAGCTAGGCGAGTTAATATGCTGAATTGTGATGATTGCTTGTGGAAACATTAGGTTGATTAATTTAAGTTAAAGTCTTATTTATAATTTTCTTTTCCGTTACCAACTTTCTTGGAATATTATTATGAAGTATATAAAAATGTGGGCTTGATTTTTTAACCAATTGATAATATTTTTCCCGTTAGTTGAGTAATTTTATATCAAGATTCCCTCGGTATGGGAGGTGGGCCGTGGCCCAACACTCTCACATGGCCTGCACGTTTGTATCTTCATTAGTCACGTGCCATCTCTCTCTCTCTCTCTCCCCCCCCTTGCATGGTGAACCATCAACATGCATGAATCTGTTTCCTGTCCAAGCCGTGAATTTTAAGTGTCCGTCAATCTTGTAAGAAATTAAATTACTGTGTCGGGAAATATTTTAATAATTACATTATATGAACAAATAAACTCTATAGATAAAAATCTAGACGAGAACCCCAAATCCTAAAAATAGTCTAACTAACAAACTTTAGAATTATAGTTAAACTTCGATAAAATAATATTCAATAGAGTAATAATATCACTTGTATGTAATAATTCTTCTAGTTCCAATATGGATCAATCTACTACATTAATTTTCAATAAATTAAGAATCTCGTTATATTTTTTTCGATCTCAATGTTATTACTTTATCGAGATTTAACTATAATGATTTTAATTTATAAGTTCGATCGAAACAAGAAAGTTTAATTTAGTAAATTTCACTCTTCAGATACAAATGTAAATTTAAAATACTTACTACTTTATATTAGAACAATTGAAACATAAGAAGACCATACTTATACCATGATCCACTTTATATTTCACATATAAGTACATTCACGGGCAAACTCTAAATTTATTTTTTTTAGAGGACTGAAAACCTACAATTTTATGAGTGAAAATAGGCGACAAAATTTGCAAATTCGAAGGTCAAAATAATAAATTTAATAAAATTTACAATGGGATTAATTGGAGATAGTGGTCCCTATACGTCCCAAAATCGGCCTCTGATTCCATTATATAGTAATTACTCTATCCATTAAGCTAATATTGTTCTCATTTTCGGACTAAATTATCTCATTCTTAAAATGGACTACTAAATAAAAAATAATTTAAATAAATAGAATTCACTATTTTAAATATTTTTGCAAACTTCGTTTTTATACGTGTCCGAAAATAACGAGACAACAATCTCAGGACAGAGGGAATAATAAATATAACGACCTATTTCCGACATCTTATATGAAAGCACCATAGTCGAAAAAGGCCGAAATTGTAACTTAGTAAATGGGCTAAGTAAATAAAACATTCATTTAAATGGGCCTGACTAAATTAATAATCGGGGCCGAGTCCGCGGTTTCTCTCCCAAAAAAGTAATATTAAAAAAATAAGCCAACTGATTAACGTTGGATTTCTCAATTAAGCTCCCCAATTCGAATAGGGCTAGTAGTGCCACCGGCTTCCGATCCCGTTTCCGGCCAATTCAGACGCCGTCGCGGGGAACCAGTCGATTCCAAACTATCTGAGAGAGAAGAGAGGAATTCAAATCAGAAGTTATGACTTGCGTGTATATACCAGTGCAGAATTCGGAGGAAGAGGTGAGGGTGGCGCTTGATCAGTTGCCGCGCGACGCCACGGACATTCTCGACATTCTGAAGGCCGAGCAAGCGCCGCTTGATCTCTGGCTAATAATCGCGGTATGGTTTGTTGATTCTTGAGGTTTTCTGAATTTATTATGAATACTATCTTGCATTTGCTGCTTTCTTGAAGGTGTTATTGGTATGTATTGTATGTTGAGAATGTTCGAAATCTTGTGCCTAAATTTTGTGCTTTCGTGCATGTGAATGTGGCAGTCTGAGGTCTACGGTTTTTTTTGTAGAGACTTCAGTACTGGTTTCTGGCGATGCTTTTGTAGTACTAAAGTATGGTGGACGTTTCGGTCTAATCACATTTGTCTAAATTATGTTCATTTGATATTCTGGCTGCAGAGGGAGTACTTTAAACAAGGAAAGATTGAACAATTTAGACAAATATTGGAGGAAGGCTCCAGTCCTGGTAAAAGATCTTTTATGATATTGAAACTTATTGTTACTATTAATGAAAGAACTATATTGTATTTTGATCAACATGATTGACGTTATCTGTTCCCTGAGCAACTCCACTAATATCCAAGTCTCATTGGTTTGCAGAAATTGATGAATATTATGCGGATGTTAGATATGAGAGAATTGCAATTTTAAATGCTTTGGGGGCATATTACAGCTACCTTGGGAAAATTGAAACTAAACATAGAGAGAAGGAAGACTATTTTGTACAGGCCACAAAGTATTATAACAAGGCATCAAGAATTGACATGCACGAACCTTCAACCTGGATTGGTAAAGGTAAAATATTCGTGCTTGTACATGTTATTTGGTACTATATAGATATTTTATGACTCTAAAACTGTTATAAGATTCTAATTGTTAACTGTATTAATGTTGGGTTAGTTTATGTTCTCTGATACAGTAGTTTTTTGTGCTAAATTTTCATTTTGATACCTAACAAAGGTAAAACTTCAAGTGGGCATTAAGGTTATTATTAACTGATTAAAAGGAGCTGACGTTCTTAAGATATTCTAGGCCAGTATGTATGGAATTAGATAACTCAAATTTCTTCTTGAACTTTTGTACTTAGCAGTGAGAGACAGGTTTATGTGTTTGTTCAGCATACGTTTCTAAGCTTAATATTCATTTTAACACTTACTTTGGTTAGGAAATAATCATTTCAACCATGATGTGAATTAAGTTTGTATTTTCCAAAGTTTGCAAGTGAAGTAGTTTTGTGATTGATTCAACAATAGTACAGCGCTGCTGCCTGTTTCTAGCTAGTCTGTACTTTCCGGTGATATAGCACAGCTTATTTTTTATTGCTTCATCTTTATGTCTATTCTTGGCAACTTATTATTGGACTGGTCTTTGCACTTGGGTGTTTTAACTCCGTATAGGTCAGCTTTTGCTGGCCAAGGGAGATGTTGAACAGGCATTTAATGCGTTCAAGATAGTACTGGATGGATATCGTGATAACGTACCTGCTCTTCTTGGTCAGGTACTTGAACTTAATAGCTTGTTTTATGACTTCCCATGATCAACAGTTCTGTCTGTTGTCCTGTTGTTTAGGAAATCACTTTATCATCTTAATACATACACACTCTATAAGTAGCTTCTATAATTTGACTGTATCATTGCTTAATCTAGTCATCTGAAGTCTTCTTCATTGAGTTCTGAAAGCATATGGTCAAGTGTATGATGCTTTAAGTGGATGCCTTCTTCTCACTCTAAACTATCAAAAGTAATATGAGGGTCTTTTTACTCATCCATCCTACAATTTTCAATATTCACACAGCCATGCATTGAGTGGAATCATAGGCTTATTTATCATTTTAAGTCTCTGCAGAACTTTCAGGTCGCATTCATCTTCACATCTCAGTATGGATGTGAATGCATAAGCTATGTTGCACTACTTATTGGAGGCATCTCATTCTTGTAACGTAATTATTTTCTCTAGTTGATGGAGCAAGGCTGGCGAAACCTTTTCTTATCTTAATTTGTTTTCAAAAATTGGATTTGGATGGTAAGGGCAACGAAAGAGTAATTATTTTCTGCATAACAGGCTTGTGTTCACTTTGGCCGGGGTCGATTTTCTGATGCACTTGAGTTGTACAAGGTTCATCCATTTTCGTCCATTCTATTTCAAGCAATATGTTTCAGCTAAGTTCTGGAACTATTCATATAATTTGTTTGTTCTTTTTTAGAGAGCATTGCAAGTCTATCCGTGGGCTCCCTGTGTAAGAGTCGGGATAGCTCTTTGCCATTATAAATTGGGTCGTTTTGAAAAGGCAAAGCAAGTATTTCACCGTGTTTTACAGGTAAGTAATTGTTGGCCATGGATTAACCAACTAAGCTGATTAACCTAGAACTGCGTAATTTTGCTGACATCGTGTTGATTAAGATTAGTTACGACTTCTCTCAAAATGCAGTTAGATCCTGATAATGTTGAAGCACTTGTCGCGCTTGGAATCTCAGATTTGCAAACTAATGAAGGTTGGTTATCTGGTTGTGCAAGCTGTCAGTATATATTGATACAGGCTTACTATATATATATATATATATATATATCCTGTAACACTGGAAAGTTTCTCCAAAAACTCTGCACTTTGTGATTTTAGGCTCTGTTTATGCCACACCTTGTGAAAATCTTACTTCATCTCTTCTCAAATGTTTGCAGCTGTTAGTATCAGGCTTGGCATGGAAAAGATGCAACAAGCTTTTGAGATTTATCCCTATTGTGCCATGTCACTAAATTATCTTGCGAATCATTTCTTTTTCACTGGTCAACATTTCCTTGTTGAGCAGTTAACTGAAACTGCCCTTGCTGTCACTACACACGGCCCGACAAAGGCACATTCTTATTACAATCTGGCTCGCTCTTACCACAGCAAGGTTCCTTCCTAAATCCATATTCTTCTGTTTCATCTCTGTTTGTTTGATAAATTGTTCTTGGTCCAAAGATTCACACAATGCTAATGTTCTCCTTTAAAAAAAGATGATGCCGATATCATCTCTTCTTTGTCGATGAACTTTTGAGTTCTCGTAGTGGCAATTGGTGAACATGTCAACTTGTTTAATTATATCTTCTCATAGTTGTGCCCTTTTTCATTTCCATCTACTCTGATAAATATTTATTTTAATTTGCTTGATTTCAGGGGGACTATGAAAAGGCAGGAATGTATTATATGGCATCTGTTAAGGAAAGCAATAGTGCACATGAATTTGTATTACCTTATTATGGTATGTAGGCTATTAATATTTGTTTTGTGTTTCACTTCTTCATTTGTCTGGTGAATATTTGGCAGAAAATGTCACTAAACCCGTTTTTGTCATGGGGATGAAATATTTTTTGCTGATACACTTTTGGTCAAAATGGAACATAAAATTTGTTATGAAGTAGCTGAAACTCAATGATATTCCTTGATTTCCTTTTGTTCCTTAAGAGAGTACAAATGTTTCCCCAAAATTAATAAATTATAGGTTAGAGATATTGGTAGTATAGGTTTCTCGTTCTGTGCTGGAGTTGGGGTAGTTATGATGTTAGTAAGATACCTTCATGTTGTTCTGCAAATAATCGAGGTGTTTTTTTCCTCATTGGTGTGATAACCTTTCAGATACACATTAAATTTGAATAATCAATTAGACTGTAAGACCCACTTGTCTATGCGACATCCATGATCTCAGAGGATTCTTAATGTAAACTATGCAGCGTTGGCTGGCTTTCTGAGCTACAATCAGCGTTTAATTTTTTATTTAATCTCCTCAACCCTAGTTGATCTTGTGCTGCTTGAAATAGGTTTGGGGCAGGTCCAACTGAAATTAGGAGATCTAAGAAGTGCTTTGACAAATTTTGAAAAGGTCTTGGAGGTTCAACCGGAAAACTGTGATACACTGAAAGTAAGATGGATATTGTTATGAATTCAAGCTTCGTCAGAAGACTAATTTGTTTCTTTTGGGCTAGTCTCTGGGACACATTCATGTTCAGCTTGAGCAGAACGAGAAAGCTCAAGAGTTATACCGGAAAGCGACCAAAATTGATCCTCGAGATCCTCAGGTGACAATATGAAAAGACTTTTGTGATTATTTTCTCAATTCAATGGTCTCCATAACTTACATTGAGGATTTCTTGCATGAAGAATATTGTCATTTGTCTAGATGAAGATGACATCAGATTGAGTCATTTGAAAAGATTTTGGGTAAATTAAGTATAAGACATCCAAGCAAGTTTTACTCTTGTTGGGAGCATGTTACGATATCTCACGTCGCTTCCACATGAAAGTGTGGAAGGGTATATAAGAGAAAGTCAACTATTGACTTACAACCATGGTTTTAGGTTAAGTTAGGGCTCCCTATCTTATAAGCCTAACAAAAGTGGGCCTTTGATGTGGGTTGCCACCCGGCGTGTGCCGTCCGTGGACGTACGGTTTCGAAGGGGGATGGATTGTTACGATATCCCACGTCGCTTCCACATGAAAGTGTGGAAGGGTATATAAGAGAGAGTCAACCATTGACTTACAACCATGGTTTTAGGTTAAGTTAGGGCTCCCTATCTTATATGCCTAACAATTGGCGCCGTCTGTGGGAACTGACGGATTGTACATTGCGGGAAGGGGCTACCCGATGTGTGGGCCCAGGGGTTGCCACCACGGATGTGGAACCTGCCACCCGTGAAGTGGGCCTTCGATGTGGGTTGCCACCCGGCGTGTGCCGTCCGTGGACGTACGGTTTCGAAGGGGAATGGATTGTTACGATATCCCACATCGCTTCCACATGAAAGTGTGGAAGGGTATATAAGAGAGAGTCAACCCTTGACTTACAACCATGATTTTAGGTTAAGTTAGGGCTCCCTGTCTTATATACCTAACAGAGCATGGCAAGGGGATGAAATTTAATTAATATGATAATGCAAATTAACAAAATTACTATTACAGTGGTACTCCCTCCGTCCCAATTATCTTGTCCACTTTGCTTTTTGCGCGATTTTTAAGGAGAGTTGTTAGTTGTGTGTAGTAATTGCATATTTAGAAAGTGGACAATATATTTGGGACATCCCAAAATTGAAAAGTGGACAAGATAATTGGGACGGAGGGAGTATTATATATATGATTTTTTTTCTTCTTTGTACTTATCAAGCATGAGGTGTTCACAAGTTTTCAAACTGTAATATACCTGAGAAGTTTTGTGATAGCTCTTGATACATATGCTCTGACATAATTTCAGGCATTTCTGGAACTTGGCGACCTCTTAATTTCAACAGACACTAATGCTGCTTTAGATGCCTTTAAGACAGTAAGTGCATTCCAAGTTTTAAGTTGTCGGTTTCCCTAAGAATAGCACTGTTTTCTTTGAACTTTCCTGCTTACGTGCTCCGTATGGTTTCCCTCTCTGCACTTAGTAATATCTTCTTCATGATTTTGATTTTTTTGTTTTTAGTTACTTACAAAAATACCTAGTGCTATTGAAACAAAATTGTACTAGATAATGATGGCAGAATCATCGAGATGACAATGCCAGTGCCATATTATATAAATAATGTGTTAATGATGCTTATGGTTTTGTGACTGGATGCCATGCTACTTGGTTTGCCACTAAATCTGTAGCTTTCTACAGGCACGTAATTTGCTGAAAAAAGGGAATGAGGAAATACCGTTAGAGCTGCTTAACAATATTGGTGTGCTCCATTTTGACAGGGGAGAATTTGAGGTTAGTGCACACATTATACTTCAGTTTTCATACAGTTCGGCAGTGGTGGGATGTCCAAAATCGTTTTTGTTGTATACAATGCATGGATTTTTTTTTTTAATTTTTTTTTCCAGCTTGCGAGTGAGGCATTCAGGGAAGCTCTTGGAGAGGGCATATGGTGCAACTTTTTTTATGCAGAAGGAGAATCTGTTTCGAGCAAGGCACAGACAAATGGTGAAGTCCAAAATCACGATGAGAAACTGAGTCCTAATTGTAGAGCCCAAGCTAATTTAATTAATAGCACACGATATCCTGTTGCTGCCAGCTCAGTTATCAGTCAATATAAAGATTTGCAATTGTTTCATCGACTTGAGGAACAAGGCTTATCTGTTGAACTTCCATGGGATAAAGTCTCAGCATTATTTAATCTAGCTCGGGTTATGGAGCAGCTGCATAACACTGAATCAGCTAGCATTTTGTACCGCCTGATAATGTATAAGGTATCAACTATTTATTATGGTTACTACATATGAATTTTTGCATCATTATTGTGGTGCCAACATAGCTTGATGATACCATTTATTTTCTCTAGAAGACCGGTTTTGATCTTTATGTTTATACAAACTTTTTCTTTGCCCAAAATCTTGTGCGTTAAGGATGGAAGTTGGATACTTACCATACGCCATTGGTTCATGTTTTCTAATGAGGACTTTACTGATATAATAATTGGCTTTAGAAACTGAAGAAAAAATTGATAATTAAGCATGGATAGATAGAGGATGAAGATTCCCAATTTGGATTGATCATACTCCTGATGTTTCTATTTGATTCTCATTGCCCAAATAATTATTTTCTGTGCATTTTGTGTTCTACTATGTTATAGTTTTTTATGTACAAATGCACTTGGTGGACTTCGTAATCTTTTTGGTAATACTTTTGATTTGTTTCAGTATCCAGAGTATACGGATGCATATTTGAGGCTTTCTGCCATCGCAAAAGTTCGAAACAACGTTCAAATCAGCCTTGAATTGGTTGTTATACTCCCAAGACTATTTTCAGCATTCTTGTGTCTCTACTTTATTTGCCTGTTATATCATTTTCTTCTACTGATAGACGTTCTTGTTCATAGATTGGTGATGCTTTAAAGGTGGATGAGAAGTCCCCAGATGCTTTACTAATGCTTGGTGATTTGGAACTTAAAAACGATGACTGGGTTAAGGCAAAAGAAACATTCCGGACTGCAAAGGACTCAACTGATGCAAAAGATTCTTATGCTGCAGTTTGTCTGGTAGGTAGCATAAATGCTTTGATAGCTTGTAATGCTGTGATAATTTCAACTTTCAAGCCTACAAAGGCATAATTAAGCTGAAAACTAATTACTCTCAGAATATTGTTATAGTCATCATGACATCCCCTTAATTAAGCCCTAGATATTTCCTTAATAAGGCTATTACCTTCCTGGTTCCTTGCTGATGATTTTGAGATCCCTCACTCGGACCATCTTTAAGGCCCTAAGCCTCTCAAATGAGATCTACGACATCAAGTGAATTTACCAGTAAAACTTAGTGCAATATGGTAAATTACTTTGCAGTTCTCTTCTTTTTAAATCCTCATTTTACTTAAAATGCATACAACATTTATGTTTTTCCTTTCTTCATTGTTTTATGCTTATGCTAGCTATCTTCTAGAGAGAACTAAAGGATCTTGTATTTACTTGCATTAATCAAATAAACCAGCAGTGTGACTTGCGCTCTTGCCTTGGTATATATCAGGGAAATTGGAACTACTTTGCAGCAAATCGCAATGAGAAAAGAAATCCCAAGCTGGAAGCCACACATTATGAGAAGGCTAAGGAACTATACACAAAGGTATACTTGCTTGTTACCTTCTTTGTTTGGAAGTTGCTTCATTGAACTGCTATCTTTTCTTCTTTGTAGTGTTTTCCAGATTTCTAGCTTTTGGTATTAAACTTTTAGTTTAAAAATGGCATATGCTCTTATGTTTGTGTCTGGCTTTTTTTTCTAATGAACTGAAAGTTTCCAGCTGATTTGCATTCAGTTCTGTTTCATTAGCAAATTTCATCTTTTCACTTATGCATATTTAATTAATATGTCACATCCTTCTGGCTTCACAAATTTGCAGGTTCTTCTTTTGCAATCTGCTAATCTATATGCAGCAAATGGCGCTGGTATGGTATTTGCAGAAAAGGGTCAATTTGATATAGCTAAGGATCTTTTCACACAGGTCAGCTACAATTCTTTAAATATTTATGACCAAAAGAACAATATATCCTTAAGTATCTCTGCCCTCAATAACTGCAGGTTCAAGAAGCTGCAAGTGGAAGCTTTAATCTCCAAATGCCAGATGTGTGGATTAATCTGGCTCATGTACACTTCGCTCAAGGCAATTTTGCTTTAGCTGTGAAAATGGTAAATGCAAATACTTCACTTTAAAAAAAATTATGAGGTAAAGTAGATGTCTTCATCTTCACTCTCTAATAAATCATGCTCTTATGTACAGTATCAAAATTGTCTGCGCAAGTTCTTTTACAATACCGACAATCAAGTACTTCTCTACTTAGCACGTACACATTATGAAGCTGAACAGTGGCAAGAGTGTAAGAAGACATTACTAAGAGCAATCCACTTGGCTCCTTCAAATTATACGTTGAGGTTTGATGCTGGAGTTACCCTGCAGAAGTTCTCAGCATCAACACTTCAAAAGACAAAAAGGACCGTGGATGAGGTTAGTATCTTCTATTGTTCTTTCTTTTATTCTCATGTGGGTGTTACTATTTTGATCTGGGTGGATGCTTCATTTTATGAAATCCCTGTGTATAAATAAATTGCTCATCCACCTAATATGTAACTAAATCAAGTCATGTCAAGATCTGATCACCTATCGCCTTCGATATCATCCATATGGAATTCTTTTAGTTTTCTACGCTACATCCTATATCTATCAATGAAAATCTAAGTCTTTAAGAAAGGTTCTGTGAACTTTGAATGGTTACTATTCCTTCTGCGAGCTTCAGTTAGTCTCTGTGTTGAACTCAAATATGATTTTGTTCCCCATCTTGATAGGTTCGAGCTACTGTAGCGGAGCTCAAGAATGCTGTCCGCGTATTTAGCTTGCTGTCTGCAGCTTCAAACCTCCACTTTCATGGCTTTGATGAGAAGAAAATCGAAACTCATGTGGCATACTGCAAGCACTTGCTTGAAGCAGCAACCGTACATTGCGAGCTTGCTGAGCGCGAAGAAATGCAGAACGTCCAAAGATTGGAAGTCATGCGTCAGATGGAATTAGCTGATGAATCCCGCAGAAAGGCAGAAGAACAGAGAAAAGTTCAGGTAATGCCTCCAAGATTTTTATCGTCTTAAGCAATTGCTTTTTAAACCTGACTCCATTTCTAAAATTATAAATGCAGTTGGAGAAAAGAAAGCAGGAGGATGAATTGAAACAAGTTATGCAGCAAGAAAAGCATTTGGAGCGCATCAAGGTAATATAATTCTTGCTCTCTTCCCTTAAAATGCTTGTTAAAATCTTGTATGTTAACATCAAACTGGATAATATGTATGAAATGTGAGAACTATGAATAAGCGGCCTAATGCAACAACATTTCATTTTGGTTTTGTCAAGTTCCTATCAGTTGGCTGAATGTTTTTATGTTTTTGTTTTAAACTTTATGAAGGAGCAATGGAAGAGTTCTTCTTCAAAGCGGAAAGAGAAACCTACTGACGACGAGGAGGGCGGGCAACGGAGGAGGAAAGGGGGAAAGCGGAGGAGGAAGGATAAGAAATCACGCTATGAATCAGAGGAAGCAGAACCTGAGGCGGACTACCCAGAGGAAATGGATTATGAAGACAACAATGCTGGTTACCGAGAGGAGTATAATCAAACAAACGACGTCGAGGATAAAGAAGAACCTCCTGAGGATCTTCTTGCTGCAGCCGGACTAGAAGATTCTGATGTAGAGGATGATCAAGTAATTCTCTCTCCCTCTCTCTCTTTCTCTCCGGCCTTCTTTTCGGTGTTATTTTCTTACATACATGAGCTCTCAGGCTGCACATTCAAATATAAATCGACGAAGAAGGGCTTTGTCGGAATCAGACGAAGAAGATGAGCCATTGCAGAGACAGCCGGAGGCCGATCAGACGGCTGATATGCAGGAGAGTGATGGAGAAGCCAATGGAGGTGGTGCAGCTGATGATGAAGATTGAAACACCACATTGTAGGTGACTATTGTTTTCGTTTTTGTAGGTGCATATATATATATATATATAAATATATGTGTGTGATTGTATCATTAATGATTTTGGGTAATTTAGTTGATAGTTTATTCAGTGTAACATAGATATATGATTTGTTTCCAAATTCATTTTTATTCAAGCTTGTTAGGTTTTTTCATTAGCCTTTGTCTAAGTCTGGACTTGAACGTAATAAATAAGGATATAAAATATTATCTAGAAGTCTTAAGTTGATAAAGATGAGGATTTCTTGACATTTAAGTAATTGTAACGATACTATTTTCACACTCTCTCTCTTTCTCTCGCTCTCGCTCTCTCTCAAGCGACACATTGCAACAATTTTAGACATCAATATCAGCAATATCTTAATAATATGAAACTATAAAATAATATCATTGACTAAGCTGATGCCTAACAGCCTTGTCATCATCTTACAAAGACTATTTTCATTGCCGGCTCTTCCATTTCTTGTGGCGTCGGCTTCCAAAACTCCTTCACATTCTTCTTCAATCCCAATCCAAAAATGGCATCCGAAATAACAGAATATGAAGATCAAAGCGCTTCATCCATTCAAGAAAAGGAAGCCGAGAAAACAAGAATAAGGCAGATCATAGCCCACCAAAAATCCCTCTACTTCTCTTCCTCCTCATCAGCTTCCAATTCCTCATTCTCATCACTAACAGCCTCAACTTCCTCCTCTAAAAGCAGCAGCTTGTTAGACCTCATGAGAGAAGGCAGCGCCCCGCTGAGAAGACTCTTCGACATGCAGCATACTAGTTTGGAGAAGTACTTCAAAGAATATAGTGGTTCACCTCTCATTAGGCCTATTCTCTTGTGGGGCAGTGACACTGATCATGATGATGATGTTCGTGTTGATCCGTGGGCCGGTTTTGGATCGCGATTTGGAGATGAGGGACGGAAAGTTTCATCAAGAGGGAGTCATAGCAATGGAGATGTACAACAAGTAAAGAAAATGGGAAAGAGGGGTAGAAGGAAACTGTATAGGACTAAGTCTTACAAGAGATTGCCAAGATTTTGTTTGTGGAGGCTGAGGCTCATCAGAAGGCTCAGAATTTTTATCAGAGGGAGATTTTTTTGATACTACAAATTCATTGCACATAAGTTGCAAGAATCAAGCCTAGAAAAGAAGAATAGTAACAAAAGAAATAATCTTTCTCTTCACATTTAGAAGAAAACTGAGTTTTAGAGTTATTTGGCTTCTGAGTTTCAATAAGTTTATTACAGAATGTGGGAAGCTTTTTTTCAATCTCAAGATTTTATTTATTAGATATTTATCATATTTTTTATGTAAGAAAATAAATTATAAATATAAGATATATATCGTTCTACTTTGTAAGGGAAAACCAAAAATCCTTTAAAGAGCTTGTTAACCGCCACCCCTTTTACCCCCTTTTAATTTTCAAAACATTATTTATATAGAGAAAATAAGCAACATAGTTGAATGATATATGACTACTGTGTTGAGTTGACTGCTCTTTGAAACTTCAAATCTGCAAAGTTGTCTTTTAAATAACAATTTTAGAATTACAACTGCTTTAAATTATGCACATGAATGTTGCAATGAAGATTTTTTGTTAGTCAATGAAGCAAGGATGGAGATTACATAATAGAAATTTGTTGCAATGGAAGATTGCAGGGAAGAGATTAAGATTATTCAGATAGAGATTGCAAACGAAGATTTATGTATACTATTTTCTCATGGATTTTCATTTATTTCATTTTCGATTATATAGATTTATGTAAATGTTACTTGTACATTAACTATAGTTGTATAGTTTTTCCTTTTTTTTTTTATTTCTTATGTAACTGTGTAGATTTATGTAATGGGTTCAAAATCTACTCGAGTAGCATCGTTTTTCATAGATTTGAATTGTTTAAAAATTGTATAGTAATCATGATGAAACAAAATCTCATGCAAATGACAAGAAGTAGTGAGGAGTGTTACGTAGCTAATGCTACGAGTTTTAATGAGGGCATACCTGACATTTATTATGGTCTCACTTTCAGTGAGCAAAATCACTTATTGGCTTATATCGGACTTTTGATATTATGGGACATAATTGAAAAATGAGTATTTTGATATTTTAACATACATTGGGCCGGAAATTGTTTCTTGCTATTAAATTTAAGTATTAACAAGGTCGACAGAGTTCCAGCTAGAAAACCACATCCGTCGCAGAAGTATAATTTCATATCTTTCGGGACCAAATAGGCGTCGCTAAAGCATGCAATTTCCAGTATATATCATGATCTTGGAACAGATTGATTACACATGAAGCACACAATGATCAGAAACCAACCTCCTTATAATGCTTCCTTCTTCAATTTCTAGTTTGCTGCTCTGACTATTCCACAAATGCACTGCATATGTTGCGAGGCTAACCTGTTTCAGGTTAGCCTCGACCCATCTTTGTCCGGTCGGGTCAGTAGGCCGGGCAAAGAATTTAGGGATACACTTTCAGTCGGCCGGGTAGAAAGCCGTTGGTGGCAAGATTTTGAAGCTCAGATCTCCCTCTTCGACCACCCTACTTACCACCCTAGAAACTAAATATGGTCCATTATAGCCCCACTTATTCCCATTAAAAGTGGAAGCAAACTCCTCCGTAACTTGTAAACAAGTTGATGATTCTTGTCGAAGACTAGGATTGCATTGTTAAGTCTTGTCCACTTTCCATTGACATCAACGCTTTGAGCTCCAATTGAGTTCCTTGAACCAGACAAGTCTTTCAAGATTATGAAATCTGTGTCTAAATAAACACCTCCATATTTGTATAAAACTGCAAGCCTAATCAAATTGGACAAGTTTTGAGGGAGAGGGATTTTGCCTGGCTTCTTGGTGCCATTCTTGATCTCACTGAGCCACTTCTCAGCTGGGGTGTTGCTGCATAGAGAAGATAAGTGAGGAGAGATTGCTCGAACACGAAACCCGATTCCAATCAACGGCTGGAGAATCTTGGATCCCTTGTTTGAATCCAGAGTGGTTGATAGCATGATTAGGCAGCTTTGTGGGTTGGATTTGAATAAGCTCTGCAGTGCGAATAACTGCCTCTCTCCAAAAGATTCAGCAGGGGCAATCCATGTCATGAACAACTGAATTCTAGATGGGTTTCTGCTGAAGAAGTCTGTAATATCAGAATCATGAAAGTGGGATTCCTCGGACAACCTTAAATCCACATCAGCATGTGCCGTTTTTGTGTGTAAAGCTTATGTATTTTTGTGGGCTTGGAGATGATGATCATGCTCGGTAACATCTGAATTTAGTGAAACATCGGATATGATTATGATGATGTGTGAAGATATATTAACTAGGACAATCAGTAGAAAACTGATCGTGCAAAATATGTTGAATTTCTTCACACGAACGAATCTTAAACAACCAAACAACATAGAAAGAAATAAGGCAAATTGGCAAAAATAGTCCTCAAACTTCGCGTTTTTGCGAATTTTGTCCTCAAACTTCTTTTTTTTTTTTTTTTTTTTTTTACCCTCAACTCCTTGTTTTTGCGATTTTAGTCCTACCGTTAGATTTTCCGTCAATTTAACCGTTAATTCAATTTTTTTTTTAAAATAAAAAATCAAAAGAGCAAAATCGGAATTTTTATTTGCACGGACCAAAATTGCAAATAAAAAATGATTTGGGACCTATTTAGCAAAATAAAACAGTTTAAGGACTGATTTCACAAATTTTAGACAAATAAGCTAATTGTTTCGTATCGACGAGATTTTGCATTAAATTTTTGATTTTTCATATAACTTTATTGCTTCGTATCAAATATAAGCTAACGAAGATTTCGTACCAATATAAACAACATTTAATTCGAAATGCAAAATATATATTGTGAATTAATCATTAAAAAACAAAATTATTATCACCCAAAAATTTTACTTCAAAATAACCATTTAGCGCATAATATTTACTTCAAAATAACTAGAACACGAGGAGAATTGTGAATCCGCAATTGATGCGCTCGCTGACGAATTGCGAAGGAGGCCGACGGCGAAGAACATTCCCTAGAGCTCGCAGCGGAAGAGGAAGTGGGAGACGAATCCGCCGAAGCTGATGAACATGGGGACGAGGTAGATCCAGGCGAGGAAATGGCCGAGCTGATCATCGCGCTGGTAGCGGACGTGAGTTATGATTACGGCCTTCAATGGCGGGTGGTGGTGTTGGGGATTCGTCATGGTAGTTCTATGCAGAGAATGTGAATACGAGACTAACATTGTTTGCAGTAGTTTTTTTGGCTTATTATAGTATTTGCAAATAAAACTAATATTTTATGTTATTTACGAACTGATACATATTTTCCTCGTATTCTATTATTCATGAAAAATTACGAATTAAATATTTTTTTATAACATATTATTCATCGTAAAATACGAACTGGCACATATTTTCCTCGTATTCATGTTATTTTGAAGTAAATATTATGCTCTAAATTGTTATTTTGAAGTTAAAAAAATTTGGGTGATAATAGCTTTATTTTTTAATGGTTAATTCACAGTAATATTTTGCATTTCGAATTAAATGTTATTTATATTGGTACGAAGTCTTCGTTAGCTTATATTTGATACGAAGCAAAAAAGTTATATGAAAAATTAAAAATTTAATGCAAAATCTCGTCGATACGAAGCAATTAGCTTTTTTGTCTAAAACTTGTGAAATCAATCCTTAAACTATTTAATTTTGCTAAATAGGTCCCAAATAATTTTTCATTTGCAATTTTGGTCCATATAAATAAAAATTCCGATTTTGCCCTTTTAATTTTTTATTTTTTAAAATTAAAATTGAATTACCGTTAAAATTGACGGAAAATCTAACGGTAGGACTAAAATCGCAAAAACAAGGAGTTGATGGTCAAAAAAACAAAAAAAATTGTTTGAGGACAAAATTCGCAAAAACGCAAAGTTTGAGGACTATTTTTGCCAATTTGCCAAGAAATAAAGAAACGGAAGAAGTAAGAAGAATTTTTTGGGAGGGTTTTAGCTAGTTTTATAAATGGCGGTAGACGAGGATTATAACAAAAAAGAGAGAGATTAGTAAAGATTTATAGGTCTTGTATTGTAATTTCTAATATTGATGATGTAATAGTATTGGAATAAGATTTGATTAAGAAATGTCACATGTCAATACTCTTATGAGGTGGTATACACAAAAGCATATGAAAGTGGTACATACAAGCCGCTCCGTTCTTAAACATAAGGCTAAAAAATTAAAACATTATCAACTCTATAAAATACTCAAAATGATATTTTTCCCCTCTACATTTTGCTTTTGCAAACTTACAAATTATGACTAAGGGTGTTCGGTGTGGTATACCGTAAGATTTTCTCATACCGCATACCATATCGAAAAGGTTCGGTATGGAAAAATGTATCTCGTTGTCGTACCGATAATTTCGATATATCGTAGTTCGGTATACCGAAAGTTTGGTATAAGTAATCTCCATACCGTTGTCATACCGCTCTTTCGATATACCGTAACATAATTCGGTATATCGAAACAAACAACATACCAAAATAAACGGTATACCAAAAATATAACATTATAGCGAAACAAACGGTATACCGAAAAATAACCTACCATGAAACAAAATATGCCGATGTAGAAAACATACAAATTATATCCAACAAAAGTGTCTAAGATAATCAGTAGAACATGCTGATACAGAAAATAAAACACAGCCCAGACAAATTACATTCAACATCTCAAAAAACTATCCAAATGTCTAATAATAAATAAATAATGTGAATATGGTTGGTTTATTAGATAAATATGAATCTATAAATCTATGATATAAACATTAAGATTGGTATAATGGATAGTTCGGTATACATCAGTATAGTTCGATACGAATCGGCATAGTTCAGTACGAATCGGTTAGTTCGGTATATCATTTTACGGTATATACCGTGGTTTGGTAGGAATCAGTATGATTCGATATACAACATGTACCGCGGTATATCGGTACATGGTATATACCAAGATTTGGCAGTATACGGTATGTACCACGGTATATCGGTACACGGTATATATCGAGGTTCAGTATGAATCGGTATACCACAGTATATTGGTACACGGTATATATCGAGGTATATGGTATGTATCGAAATTTCGGTATGCAACGATATACCGCGGTATGGAAAATCTCGTACCGTTGTCATACCGAAAAACTTTTGTATCGTATGATACCATACCGAAAATCTCGATATATCGAAAATTCGGTATTTTCGATATTTTTTTCCGACACGGTATATGCGTTTTTCGACGTACCGTAACACCCTAATTATGACATAGAAGAATATCTAAAATCCTTACAAAACTTAGACAGTTGCGCTCGATCAGCTTCCCCAGCATTAGGTATTCGATATTAACTTTTAATATTCGTTAGTATTGATCTTATATTAATTATTACTGTTTATTGTTGCAGTCATTGATTCCGCTACGAGGCAATCACGAATTTGTTATGTATTACTGTTTCTTATCAAACTTATTAGAAACTCTAATTTTTTCGATAATATTGTTTGTTATCGAACTTATTTGTATTTCATTTCATTGTGGTAAACTTGACTTTGTTTTGTACTCCATAAGTTATTAAGTGAACTTATTTCCATTTCATTGTTGGTGCTTATATTATTAATCATTCAACCTTTATATGCATTAAAACCCAATTCAAATTAATCAAAATCAAATTTAAGACGATTAATTAAGTTCAAATTTATTAATAATTAAATTCGAATTTAATCATATTAAATTCAAATTTATAGACCGATTAAAAAACTTGATTGTATGACAGACTCAAAACCCTCGTGAGAGGACTCCTATCGGAAGATCAAAACCCATCTTCCATTCAAGAAAAAGGAAGGTGAAAAAACAAGAATAAGGCAGATCATAGCCCACCAAAAATCCATCTACTTCTCTTCCTCCTCCTCAATCTCACACTAGCAGCCTCAACTTCCTCCTCTATTCTCTTGTGGGGCAGTGACACTGATGATGATGATGTTCGTGGTGATCCGCGGGTCGGGTTTAGGCAAACCCGGGGTGGTTTTGGAGATGAGAATGGAGACTTTCATCAAGAGGGAATTATAGCAATGGAGAGGCTCAACAAGGAAAGAAAATAGGGAAAAATAGTAGTAGAAGAAAACTGTATAGGACTAAGTCTTATAAGAGATTGCCAGGATCTAGTTTGTGGAGGCTGAGAATTTGGTTTTTTATTATACTAGAAATGTACATTTTCATTACACAAAGTTGCAAAAACCAATTGTAGGAAAGAAGAAAAGTAAGAAAAGAAAGAATCTTTGTCTTCATATTTGGCACACAGCACACAATCATGAGAAACCAACCTCCTTACGATGCTTCCTTCCTCAATCTTTAGGCTTCTACGCCGCTTTTTCCACAGATGCACCCCATATGTAGCCAGGCTAGCCTCGACCCAGCTCTGTAGGCCGGGTAAAGAATGTAGGGATATGGGTCCAATCGACCGGGTAGAAAGCCATTGATGGCCAGATTGTGAAGCTCATATCTCCCTCTTTGCCTACCCTATTTACCACCCTCGTTACTAATAGTGGCCCATTATGGCCCCATATATTCCTATCATAAGTGGAAGCAAACTCCTCCATGAACTTGTAAGCAAGTTGATGATTCTTGTCAAAAACTAGTACTGCATTGTTAAAGTCTTGTCCACTTTCCATTCACATCAAGGCTCTGAGCTCCAATTGAGTTCCTTAAACCAGACAAGTCTTTCAAAATTATGAAATCTGTGTCTAAATAAACATCTCCATATTTGTGCAAAGCTGCAAACCTAATCAAATTTGAGAGATTTTGGGGGGGAGGGATTTTGCCTGGCTTCTTGGTGCCGTTCTTGATCTCACTGAGCCACTTCTCAGCTGGGATGTTGTTGAATAGAGAAGGTAAGTGAGGAGAGATAGTATGATTAGGCAGCTTTGAACGGCTGGAGAATCTTGGATCCCTCTTTTGAACGTTGATAGTATGATTAGGCAGCTTTGTGGGTTGGATTTGAATAAGAACTCCCTCTCTCCAAAAGATTCAGCAGAAGCAATCCATGTCATGAACAAATGAGTTCTACATGGGTTTCTGCTGAAGAAGTGTGTGATCTCAGAATCATGAAAGTGGGATTCCTCGAACAACAACAACGTTGAATTCACATCAGCATGTGAGTTTGAAGGGCTTCTTTCATGCACGACAACATCTGAATTTAGTGAAATGCTGAATATGATGATGTGTGAAGATATGATAAGTAGGAGGATCAGTAGAGAACTGATCATGCATAATATGTTGAATTTCGCTCTCAAAGAATCAAACATCGTAGAAACAAGTTAAGAATCAGAAAAGAATCGCTATATTTTCCAAAAAGAAAGAGGCAGATCTATTTGTTGTTATATGATTTTTTAGATTATTTATTACTTTTTTTAATTGATGAAATCATGAATAATCTGAAAAAGGGAAAAAAAATCAAATCAAAAATAAAATTTAAAATTGAGTTTGGACGTTAATTGATAATTCTCCATTAACCAGAGTCAATCCACATATTTTTTATACGAACAAATCAATTATTTCGAAACATAAATTGATTTAATAGTTGAAAAATGATTCAACAATAAAGTTAGTCGCATACCACGAACAAGAAATGGAGGCCAATACCCAACAAATAAATCTTCTCTTAATTAATTACTGGATGCTCTTTACAAACATCTAACTTATAATGTCCCTAATAATTGGAGATCAACATCTACCAAAATAAAAATATATTTACAGGTGCTCACATGTTACCACATTAAAGTGGGTTTTACGACGACGACTGCAGATTACTCTCATGAATCATAACACGTTCGGCCAGTTATGTGCAGCCGAACGGCTCGAAGAGCCTTCAAACCTCAAGCTTCTATTCCACAAAATTCAAGAAAGCAAAATAAGTTGAAGAAAACACATGCAACATTATATCAATAGGGCCGTTATGCTCATTACTAAACTCGTTGAAGAGATAGAAATATAAACCCAAGTGTATCGATATCTTACCCGCTCGTCGACGAGCACGGAATTGCAGAAAACGCAAGAAGAATCCCTTTGATCAACTCGAGCTCCTTCACAACATCTGCAATGTCCATCCGATCCTCCGGCAGTTCCATCGAACAAGCCACACCGATCCTCATAATTGAAACCACACATTCTCGTTCTCGATCGACCTCACTTTCCGCTACACTCTTACATTCTTGAACTAATATAGGGTCCATAACTTCATCAACTCCTTCAGACAGTGCGGTTGAGACATAGCCGTGGAGGCCGCCTCGATCCTCAACCGCGCTGTCCGTAGGCCGCTTGCCCGTAAACATCTCGAGCAACACCACTCCAAAGCTATATACGTCGCCCTCAGGCGTATAGTTACTCTCATTGCCATACTCTATCACAAGATTCAAGAATTAGTCTTGATTCAAACATGATCATGTTATGTCAGAAAATAATGGTTATAATTATTACTCCATCTGTTCCATTAAACTTGTCTCATTTCTTTTCAGCACGGTTATTAAGAAGAGTTGAAAGTTGTGTGTATATGAGTTAGTCGAAGAGTTGTTAGTTGTGTGTAAATAAATTGACATTTGGAATGGAACAAAATGGATAGGACAGTCCAAAAAAGAAAGCGAGACAAGATGAATAGAAAGGAGAGAGTAGTTAGTACCTGGTGCAGCATAGCTAGTGGTGGGGGGGTTGTCCACGACGCGGATGAGCCTCGATAGGCCAAAATCCGCGACGCGGGCAACCATATCATCATCAAGAAGAATGTTACTTGGCTTCAAATTACCATGAATGATGGTCTTGTTGTAATGGTGGTGAAGATAATCCAGTGCAGAGGCCACACCAATGGCTATGGTGAGTCTCTCTAGAAGGCCTAAACTTCTTTGATCCTCATTAGAGTTGATACTATGCAGCCATCTCTCCAAACTCCCATTAGCCATATATTCGTACACCAATGCTTTGAATTCACTTCCGGAAAGATCAGTACACAAGTAGAAGGTATAGATTTTGACAAGATTCGGGTGCGTAATGTTTCTGCATTCGGACATGAAGGTCTTGAAGTTGCCTCGGCTTTGGAGGCGAAACACCTTCACGGCAACGAGCTTCGGATCAATTTCAATTGTAGCTTTGTATACTGATCCGGAGGAGCCAACTCCAAGCAAGTTAGCAGAAGAGAAGCCTTCTGTAGCCTTATGCAGATCATCATAACTGATCTTCGAAAACAATGTTGTTTCCGATGAAGGCGAAGTTTGAGGCCTTCTTCTCCGTATGATCAAGAAAAGGATCAAAACCAATGCAAGAACTCCACAAAGGAAAGGGACCATAAGCTTAAAATGATAAGACTTTCTCTTCTTAGCCTCATTCTTCGAGCACGTTGCTCGTGTTAAACCGGGTAAACGACCACAAACCTTGTCATTACCATAAACAGAGAATGCAGATGAATTTGTAAAGACTCCCTCAGTAGGTATCTCACCCTCCAGCTGATTGAAAGAAAGATTCAAATTCTTGAGAGGCAATCTTTGGAGAAATCGTGGGATTTCACCACTGAGATTGTTGTGTGATAGGTCTAGATCTTGCAAGAATTTGAAATCTCCAAAAGTTGGAGGAATGCTTCCACTAAAATGATTATTACTGAGATTGATGAAGAACAGTTGAGTTAAATTAGACAAAGATGAAGGAATATATCCAGAAAGTTGATTTTCAGACAAATCCAGCAGCTGAAGCTTAGACAGATTGGATAAACCAGCAGGAATTAGACCAGAAAACTTGTTCGTTTGCAGCTGCAGTTCAATTAAGTTAACCAGATTCTCAAATCCTACACTTATACTACCTCTAATCTCATTACCTCCCAGCCTCAACACTGAAAGATTTGTCGATAAATTCGCTATAGAAAAAGGCAATGCACCTCCAAACCTACAGTTACTCAAATCAAGAACCTTCAAACTCCTACAATTTATCAAAGAATCCACGAAGTTCAAATCACCAAACTCCCCTGTTCCTAGAGGATTTGAAGCAAGAACCAAACTCCAAAGATTACTCAAACCGCGAAAATCAATCAAGACTTTCCCATTAAATCCATTATCAGTAGCATCAAACTCAAAAAGATTTGAAGCATTAGATAAAGAAACTGGGAGTGGCCCTTTTAGCATATTATTACCAACATTTAGTACTTGCAAATTAGGCAGAGTGAAACCTAAGTCTGATGGAAAACTTCCCTCCAACTGATTGTAAGGAAAAGACAAAGCCACAAGGGAAGTAAGATTGAAGATCACAAGAGGGATTTCACCACAAAATTGATTAAACCCTAAATCAAGAAAATTCAAGTTTTTCAAATTCCCAAGAGATGAAGGAATTCTCCCATGGAAATTATTGCCAGCAAATGAAAGAGATTGAACACAAGAAAGATTGCCGAAACTTTCAGGAATCTTTCCAGTAAAGCTGTTGTGGTGAAGGTGAAAGATTTCAACTTTTTGCAGTGTCCCAAGCTGAGCTGGCACTTCCCCACTCAACAAATTCCAACCCAACCTAACCACCTCAAGATCGGAGCAGAGAGAAAGATTCGCCGGAATCTCGCCGGAGAACGAGTTGCTGCTCAAGTTGAGTTGGCGGAGGCGGAACAAACGGGTAATTTCCGGCGGGATTACGCCGCGGAAGGAGTTGAGTTCGAGATTGAGAGCTTTCAAGAATGTGAGGTTGCTTATGCGAGGAGAGAGAGTGCCGGTTAAACTGAGTGAGGAGAGGTTTAAGACGGCGACTCGTCGATGAAGATTGGAGCATTTAATGCCGTACCAGTTGCAGAAATGGATGGAGCTGTTCCAAGATGCGAGAATTTTGTGTGGATCGTGTGTTATTTGGGCTTTCATGGCGAGTAGAGCGAGCATGTCTGTTTCATTGCTGAGATGGGCGGCGCATGCAGAGGATGGTGAGTGTACGAGGAAGAAGAAGAGCAGCATGAGGGCTGAGTAGAGAGGAGAGAGAGAGGAAGCCATGAGAGAAAGAGGGTAGTTATGTTTTGCTTGTTGTAGGGAAATTGTTCTTGATTACATAATACATATATAAACTAGTTGCACCGACACGAAACATGTAATACGGGATAAGATATGATACGAGGTGATCGGGAGTTTTTTGAAAAATTAGGACATATCATGCAATTGAACACGATAATTTGAACGTATAATTAATTAATTTTGTATTTTTTTTCCATTAAAATTAGTAGCGAATATATTAAAGTACACATTGAAATATTCGAAGTATCTGTAATTTACAGCATATGAAGTATCAGTGAAAATAAATGTAGAGAAACTCTGCATGTAGAATTTGATCAATGAATAATAAATTTGAAGTAATTAATTAGATAAAAATTAAAATGCAGACAAGTAAGTAAATAGTACTCCCTCTGTCCCAAAATTCTTATCCGTTATTTCATTTTGGGTTGTCCCAAAATTCTTGTTCACTTTCTTTTTTTAGTAAATTATTACACACAACTTTTTTGTGGGACCCATAACTTTATACCAATCTACATACAACTAACAACTCTCTTTAAAAATCGTGTAAAAAACAAATTGAACAAGAATTTTGGGAGGGAGGGAGTAGCAAAGAAGACAGCAAAATTGAAAAGGACGTAGACCCATCTTCTTGCTGACATTGATGTGAGTTGACACTACTAAATTTGTATCTTCTATACTTTTTGATGTAATAAGACTAATGGTTTCAACTTTCAACCACCACTAATAAAATCTAGCTGGTTTATCTTGATATAAATATTCTTTGTAACATATAGTTTCCATTAAATTATAAAAATTTGAAAATTATGTAATTTAATAATTTGCCCCAGTGGATGATATTCCGTAAAGGGTTCGATTTGGATTAACGGCGTACGTACACTTTCGCAGAGTTCCCTGTAAAATCCGAAGAAAATCGATGTTACACTGATTTTCAGCTACTTGTATGTTACACTCACCGTCATACATATGTTCAGCTACTTGTAAAATCCGAAGAAAATCGATCAATATGATATATTTTTTATTCTGTAATTTTACATGTTCAATTTTGGTTATGTAACATATCATGTATTTGTTTTTTGTCCTATAATTTTAAAATTATTTGTTTTACATTTCATTGTTTTCGACCTTAACATATGTGTACTCATAAATTATACTCCATTGCGCTTAGTACAAGTAAGAAGAATGATTTTAGAAGAGTTCACAAATATGTTGCAAGTAGAACACTTCAAATTCCTAAATTACACGATCAAAATTGAAAGAAGCCACGATACAAGACTAAAAAAGAAAAGCAGCCACATTACGGGACCAAAAAGTTTTTTTTTTTTTTTCCAGAGTGATACATGTTAAGAATCAATAGTAGTTGTATTTATACCTTTGAGCAAGAGACTCAAGAATCCTCCTTACATCTAGTTCACACACAATTTAATCATAAAAACAGTACTACTGTAAGTCTATAATAACTAATAACATTACATATTGCAAAGGATCATCATAATAAAAGTAAAATCTCCAAATGCAATATATTTCTTCCCCTTCTCTGAAATGCTTCAAGAAAGGTCAGTCATCCATCCCAGCCCCATTGAGAAAATATGAGCTTCTGCTGCTGCTGGACTTCGAACTCTCAGAGTTCGACGTGTGAGGCGATTCCGGACCACCACCACTGCTGATCTTACCAATAACAGAACCAACTCCTGATGTTCTTGACCTATCCGGAACGCTTCGTCTGATATCCTGTTCAAGCCAAGCATGTTAGTTATGATACACGTTGGTGTGATTTGAACTTGAAAGAATTAGAAACACATTAGATAAGCGTACCATATGCCTTATAGCCATCTCAAGTGACTTCTTGGAGAGTGATCTGCCGAAACCAGAGTTCCCTTGAGATGATTTCAAGGAGTTTTCTTGAGACGCATATTCATCTTGTTTGGGTGGAGCTAGCTTCCTCATGTTCACAACTCTATCCACCATTTTCGTCCCCATCACTACCGGATTCACATCATCATCCTCAACATTGTTGTATCCTCGGCTTCTTGATAGCATCTTGCTCCCGGGTTTAGGACCAGTACTAATAGGAGCACGGAATTTGGGAGGCGAGCATGACTTCTGCCTTGGCTTCTCGTTTGAAGAGGAAGACGAATGTGAGCTCACTCTTCCTCTAGATGCAGAAGCAGCCCTTTTAGGCATATCAGAAGGTTTTGATGGCCTAGTTTTGACAGTTGGAGAAGCTCCACGAGACGGGCCTGAGATTTTCATAACTGTGGAGCCGGTTTTCTTGGAAGATCGGTCCGAAGAAGGTACGGTGGGCGTGGTGGAGGGAGTGGCTGGTTTACGCTTAGGGGTAGCAGACCTCGGTTTAGACTTTGAAACGATAGGCATGGAAGGTTTGGAGGTAGGAGTGGAGGATCTAGGTTTGGAAGAAGGTAGCAATGTAGGTCTTGATGTAGGAGTGGAAGTACGGGAGGGCTTCGGCTTTGCAGACAAAGAAGGTCGTCCAGTAGGCGTTGCTGATCTACGTACTGGCTTTCGCTCCTCTGATGATGAAGGCCTTTTGGTCATAGTGTTGGAACACTCCACATTAGGTAATGTTGCTGGTGGTGATGAAGTCTCTCTCTCCAGCTGCAGGAACAAAGCTTTTATACATTATACAATATTCTGAGCCTAAAACTGACAAATCTCCAAAGAATCTCAAGCAAATTAGAATGATCTGATAATGCAACTGCAGATTCAAGATTGTGCAGAAAGAAATGGTTACCTCAGATTTTGAAGTGGTGTCTGAATCTTGCAAGTCTTCATCCAGTGAAGGAAGTAAAGAGGAATCTGGTTGCTTGAGAAGCCTGATTGAATGGTTTAGATCGACATCAGACAACAGAGGTGAATGTCTCGTCTTAGAAGTTAAAACAATCAAGGCCATCCATGATAGACAAGGAAAATGTACAGCTATACAGCTCTATATATAGTATAGATAGACACATGAACAAGATTCAAACACGAAGTAGTATTTTTTTGGAAACAAGAAACACCGGTATCCAGAAGATTAATCTTGAAACAAATTAGTTCAAAACTTCAATAAGATCAAAGAACTAGAGAAAGATTATGTAAAGTTATTATTGATGGATTCAGCAAGACAATGGCTTGAAAGCTCAATGAACAAATCTAGAAAGCGAAGTGTAAGGGAAACACCATTTGCTTTACCATTCATGGTCACTCTTTTCCATTTCCAAATTGAGGAAATTATCATCAGCAACAACCAAACAAGGCTCTGCCTCAGAAGCATTGGATGTCAAGGTAACAGGTTGTGGTTCTGCACCTGCAAATTAGTCGAATTTGTGGATACAAAATGTGAAAAGAATACAACGCAATCGCCATCACAACCGTTTCATAACTAGCATTGTCCATGAGATACTGAAATGGAACATGGGAATTAATACATACATTTCAAGTTCTCATCAAATTTATCAGATTCCTGGATAAGAAAATGATCATTTGTCTCCATTTCGACGTTTTGGATCCCCAGAAATACGGCCAGATTTTCATCTGCTTCCCTCATTACCACCCCAAGATTTCTGTTCCTTGGCCTAAATTGTACGGATGCCTACGTTTCACCAGTGAAATTGCATCATGATACATCCTTTTCACCCTTAAAATTCTGATAGATGAAAACGAAGTCGTAGGAACAAAGATTTACTGACAGATAGAACCAACAAAAACTGCCTGAAGTACAATTAAACAAACTCTGAATACAGAGAAGTAGAAGCCCAAAGGGTAAAACTAAACAAGCTTACATAAAGCAAAATCCATTATATTCATTTTGGCCACCAGAAAAGGAGAATCTTGTAAAACAAATACAAATCAAAGACAAAGAACAAGTAACTGAAATTAAAATTAACACATGCCCAGTAACATACACTCACAAGCTAAAAAATCTATCCAAGAAAATCATGAAAGATTAGTTTATAAACAGTAAATCTTTAACTAATCAGAGCCCACAAAAATTCAAAGTAGAAACTAACTAAAGATTCCATCTTTATCACATTCCCCACCAAAAAAAGACCTCCCACTTGCAAACAAACACGGCCAAAACTTAAAGAGAGAGAGAGATAGAGAGGGGTGGAGCGGATCAAAGGAGAGAACCACTTACAGCCATTGTTAACGGGAACAGAGATTAAAAAAAGACTGATGAATTTTCAGAGAGATACAAAAAAAACAAGACGAAAAGATTGTTATTGAAGCAATATATAGGTTTTATTGTATTATTACAAGAATCTGGATCCTGCTTTCTTTAATTTTATATTGTCTGTGACAGAAAAGTTGGGAATCGAGAGTGTGGAAAATCAAGAAGGGGAAGCTGGTAATAATACTTTTGTTTGATTCCTTCAACTAGGGACACACTCTGTTCCTTGAAAGAAAACACAGTAGAAACGTTAGATTTTGAAATCAGTTTGATTTTTGAACTGTAAAAACGTTTCCGTTTGAAAATATAGTATCTTATAAAAGTTGCCCATCTGATAAACCCACCGATTAGTGGGTGACTTTTTACTTTTTCAGTTTACGAGCGGTCAAGAAATGATTGCATTTTGATTGATTTAAGTTGTCACTTTACTAACTAGAGACGTTCATTCTTTAATAGAACGATAGTTTTATGTCTAAAAAGTTTTATTATCCCACAATTTAGTTCTTATTCACCTTGCAGCACATATAATTATTCTTTAAATAGAAAATAAATATTCGACCATCCATTAATGTGTCAAAAGTATTTCATAACTGCAACAATTTCACTGAATTGCAACTCTTTGTACTGCAAAGCGTGAATAGAGATGCATTTACTCATTCCAGATTCAGTTTCCAGCATTTAATATATATATCTGCACAGCCAACATTTGAATATATTAATTTCTATTGATTAGAAAATTATTTATATGCATATTTGTTTCCATAAATGATGAGTTTGACAAATACTTTAAACCTTGTCCCTTAAATTTGTTATTCCAAGGTCCAATTTATTTTTCTAATAGTACTAAACGTTATGACTTAATTTTTAAATATGTCCAATTTAAGATCTAACCCTAAATAATTGATAAGATTGAATCCATCCGGACCTCATAACAACGGCTCAACTGTTAAATCATTCTAAAGGTACCAACTCCACCTCTATTATTAATGGACATCTTCAAAAGGGACTAAATTGGATTCATCCCATGAAAGAGGCACATGCTATATGACTATATCATTGACTAAGACGGCTAACATCACGGGGAAATAGTGGGTTTTAAAAAGAGCATATTTTAAAATAGAAAAATTAATTTTAAAATGGGTTTAAAAGTTAATTTGGGCTGCTTGGGATATCAACAAAAATATTCTGTATGGGCCCACACTTGCATTGCAAATCCCGTTAGTTTAAAATTGAAGTGGGCCCATTTACATTTCCAATAAATTAAACCTTACAGTTTCATGGTCAACTTTTCTGTGGAGATTGCCTTTGACCACCTTTTATAGTTAGTTAACACTACTTGGAGAGTTGGATGAGAAAGATTAGGATCCTTAAGAAGGATTAGTTAATGTTTATCTTACTTTTGTAAGACAAGGAAATTCACAACTATCTAAAGTGTTCATACCAAACTACATATAACCATATGTAATATACTCAACCTAAAAATATTAGTGAAATTCGAACTTGTGACATTTGACCACAAGACAGTCCCGTCTAGTCGTCTACTACTAGATCATCCCTCAAGAGGCTATGTGAAAATTCACTATACCATATCAAATCAATAAATGATGTAAATGAAGTGGGATTTCCCCATCAATGAGCACCAAGAGAGAGTAATCAAGAATGCATTTCCAAAGAGGGTAACTAGATATCAGAATATGTTCAATTATGTTCTTAAATGCCCAATGAATCAAAAATCATACTAAGAACTGGTCATTCCCCAGGTTAACTATTTCCACCTGTGATCAGATAGATGTAGAATGAAATTAGCAGGAAACAATGAAGATATGTAGGCAGATTGAGGATGCACAGTTAGATCTTGACAGCACCAGAAATTCATCACATATCATCGGCATCACTTCCGGCCATCTGGGTGTCTTGAGAGATCGAATAGTTGCTTCCATCCGGACCCAATACTTGAAACCTGATCGTCACGAAAAGAAGAAGAAATGGTCCGAATGCTATAATATAAATCTGCAGCACATCACCTGCAAAGCTGAAATAGTAATTGTATACCTCTCAAGAATGTATTTCCCAACTTTGTATCTTTGGTTCTTGTCAAAAGCCGCTTCCTGATACAAACATAAAGTGAAAAGCATGGTTTGAGCTTTGGAGACAGAAATATGAAGAGATCTAGAGAGAGATGAAATAGCGGAGGACTGACATATTTCCATCCCACAATTGATCCACACCCCACGCAGAATATGTCAACCACAGTGTGCATTCCCGTCATCATCATCCGCTCTTCTTGCTCCCCGACGGTAATGTTCACACTATCATCAAGTACCATGTTATTACACATATGTCAAGAATGCACTGGCTCTGCAAGTATAAAAGGCTGTAGAGTTTTAAGGCCAAGTAATTTCCTAATTCTTGAAAATCAGGAAGATAGTTTTTTTGTCTTATCAATTAGTAAGAGATGCAAGAAATTAAAGCTGCAAAACAGATTCAGCACACAAACAGAAATTATTTTGCCTAGAATCAGAGCACTTACACTTTATCAAAGAGATAAGCCTTCCCATGTCTGCAGTGGAAAGCCTGGAAACAGGGATAACAATTGGTCAACAAAATGCTAATAATCCATGCTTGTATGAAGAAAAATAAGTAAAACAAACAGAAACTATGAAACAACCACTTAAAAACTAATATATTCCAAATAGCAGTAGCCCAATACATGCGTTATATACAACTAAAGAAAGAAAATGGAAGTCCATATGAATTTGGGCGGGCTTTGTACGTCAGCATTATCCCACATAAATCTGCAAATTATATCATTTCCACTAAGTGTAATCTTCATGTAAACCTATGCATGAGTATATGCACACATTGAATTTTACAGTTTGGAGCTTCATATGCACAAGTCGGGGGAAAAATATGCTTCATGCTTGTGAGTTGCACATTCCTAACAAAGAAATGTAACTGTAAAAGAGAGGGGAATGACCACACTTGACTTGGAAACAATTAATTAAACTAACCAACTTGACAAAGGGGAAAATCATCCTCCAACAAAGTTCTTATGTTGAGTTACTGGGACCGCAAAAACAAGGAAGATTTTCAGAACTTCAGCCGGATATATTACCTAATAAATTTCCCATTGCCATGACAACCCTAGCACCATTAGTAGTGCACTAGTGCTTAACACAATAAGCATTAGTTTCAGGGAGTTTGATTTGGACAAGTAGTAGACCTTGCACAATGAGCATAATTCCTCATCATCAGAGATCTATACAAGGGTATGATGTATTCAAGTTTTCACAAGGGGACAAGGAAGACTTCCACATTTGATATGCACCAAAGCGTTCATTCGGGAGACAACTCAAGCATGATCTTACACAAGCATCCAGTCCAGTCCACTCGACATTTCAGGCAAAAAGTATTAACTAAGAAATTACTTTCATCACATTAAGTACTCCAAAGCAATATACTTTATCTGTAGCAAAATGCAAGCACGATGCTTTCTCATTCTAGTGAACACTCCCTATTGTGAGCATTTAAAACTATCAGTTCAACACATTTGAAATTCAAAAAAGCATTTTCCTCTGTCATACACAATTATCTGAGTATTTACAAACATTCGGAAAAGTAAATGTCTGAAATTCGAAGCAGTCGGCCCAAATTCTTGTTGTAGGCTTAAGCTTACCCTATCATCAACAACATATGCAGCAGTAGCATACAAAAACTGGTTCTAGGAACAGGAAAGAATTCCTAATCCATTAACTTCTACACGCGCAAGCATAAAGACAAAATCAGATTGTAACTATTAACACTCAACTTGCAAATATCCAGAAACTACAAAACTGTTAAAATAGAATCCGCGCACTCATCCAACACGTATAATTTACGCATAATAAGATAAAACAGTTAAATAGCAAACCCTAGAAACAACATCTTCGACCAAAGCGAGATCCGTTTGGCAGTGCTTGCAAGTATACTTGTTCCCGTCCAAATCAACCACACACAACATCCCCATTTATGCAATTCACAATCAATATCCCAAACGCGCCCTAATTCTCCAGTCACCTAAACTGCAAACAACAAAAAAACCACACGTAAAATCACGAAAAAGAAGACATAATTACCCAAAATCATCCAAAAGATTATTACTTATCCAAAAAAACAGAAAGCACAAAAACTATCACACCGATTGGGACGTGTATGCCTCCTCTGTTATTTATACGAGCGTGCCCATAAGGAGAGAGAAAATAACGTATCATCATTAATTTACTTAAATGATTTTCTGGCTAATCAGTAATCACGTAATATAATTACTTGTGCATGACGGAACACTATGCTTTCTAGTTTTAATTTGTTTTTTGATGATATCTAATGCAAAGGACCCTCCCATTAAAAATGTTTTGTATTACTTTTCGAACCGTTGTAATATTATTATTTTATTTTTTTAATAGCAAAAAACATTCTACATTTAAAAATGAGATGATCCTCACTATTCATTATTCACCCCACATTCTTATACATTTTTTCTCTCAAAAGTTTATCTCTCACACAATTTTATTCCATTATGAACTCATAAAATTATGATTTTTAAACTTTTTGAATTTTTTTTATTATTTATTTAATTGCAACATGAAAAAATGGAAAAAAAAATAAAATCAATTATCTCAATTATACATTAATAAAATTTGGATGAATTTTCATTTATTCTCACCGATCATTCCTCGAAAATTGTGTTAATTTCTTAATACAATTAAAACACATAAAATATACAATTAAATCAATTTTCTTAGTTTCCGTGCTGAAAAGAAACAAAACGATATTAATGGGACGGAGGGGTAATTGTAATGTATTAAAATTAAATACTATTCTATTATATATCATCTGAACCACCAGAGTATGATAGGAAGAGGGATTGTATGGTGCAGGGGTGACATACTGTTGAAGTCTATGATGGACCAAACACCTACATTAAGAGACGAAAACAAGGGGAGCCAAAGGGATTAGGAACGTCAACACTCCTACCCATAACGATGTACGCTAGTAATCGTGTGTATCGACCAAATCTGTAATTTAGAAGGTGAAATAATAAATTATCTTAAAAGTTTTCTTTAAAAAAATTTTATAGTTAATCATACAATTGAGGGGGCCAACACGCCTGCCTAAATTCTCCCCTATTTATATTTAGTTTGTAAAATATAATTTATTTAACCACTATCTAACCTAGGGATATAAGTGGTTTAGTTCCGAAAATCGAAAAATATAGTTTGATTTAATTGTGTAGTTTGGTTTGATTTATTTTTTTAGAATGGTTCCAAGGATTTTTCACCACTTCAAATCGAATCAAACCAATATCCTATGTATTTTTATTTTTTATTTCATATTTTTCTTTATTATATGAGAATTAAAGAAAAGCGAACCAAACCATTTATAAGTGATCCAGTTCGGTTCCAACACTTAACATACACTTTAAACCAAACCAAACAAAATCATTTCTATGTATTTAATTCGGTTCATAAAATGCATAAAAAACCGAAACGAATTGGACCGTTTCACCCTTAATATAACCATATGTGCACCTACACAAACATTTCCTACTCTGCCTTTTGAGTTCTACACTGGAAAGAGAGGGGAAAAAATCACAACACGCGACTCCAAAATACATGGTCCAAAACATCTGGTATTTAATTTGCAAGCTGCATATTAAGTAACAATTACGGGTTTCATTCGCCATAAAGAATACAAAATCAATTGAACAACTTCGACGGAAAAACATCAGTGGTGTTATTCTGAAACATGAACTTGCGCTTCAGGCAACACACTGGGCCTACTATTTACTCCACCAATTCTTTGAGGAGGCCAGACAGTATGCGTGACACGCCCACAAATCAAACCCAGAGGAATCTGCCACAAGATTTTGAGAGAAAGATAAGTTCAGTTATCCTTCAACAGAGTAAAACTAAGAACGTCAAGATTGCAGAATTTGTGTAGGCAACAATTCTTGTGACTAAGTTCTGCCTAAATCGTAGACTAAACAAGAATAACAGGATTTTATATATGTCTGTGAGGTGTGTGTATCAGTGTATGCATCTGTAACAACAATATCGTGTAGCATACCGGGCCGAAAGATCTGGAGTCAAGGCTACAAGCTGAGTTATCTCCCGCAACCCAACAATGCCCTTCAGGAACCCTAACTGTGTCGAGTGAAGGGAGATGAATCCAGTCCCCTGGCAAACCAACAATTCGTTTTACGTTCTTCTCCTTATGATTACTTGGAGAACTGTAAAAAAACAAGAAACGCGTAGAAAATCTTATCATCAAATCCCATTAGTAACAAGTAGAAGAAAGTTAGGTTTGAGCAGAAATTAGCATAATCATAGATCACAGCAGATGTGAATCTTAACCTTTTTAAATAAGGGACAATTTTCAGTAGCTTCATATAGGCCAACTTCATCAATGGGTCTCCATCACATACAAAAGAAATTGAATGCCTATCCAAAATACTCTATCCGTCTCATAGATCTTGTCTCATTTTTCTAATTGGGGTTTCCTAAGGATCTTGCCCCGTTTCCTAAAATGACAAGATCGTGTGGCTAGGATTTACACACAATTTGAGGAACTACCTTACACACAACTAACAACTCTCCTTAATAACCGCGCCTAAAGGAAATAGGACAAGAACTATTGTACGTAGGGAGTAAAAAAGAAAAAACTTGTTATAAATCAAGAATTTAAGCTTGAGCTTTGTAATATGTTCTCCATCATACTTGCTGGTCCAGATTCCAAGTTCTGGAATGATTCCCTTGGCAACAAGCTAAAACACAAGCAACCAATGCATTGCATACAACATAACATAGTAGGTAAATTTGTTGAATTTCTAAAAGTCTGTTTGATCTTGCTGTATCATGGAATATTTGTCTGATGTAATCAAGAACAAGAGCTAATTATAATTACTTCTATGTTCCAAACTATCATGTATCTGTAAATGGTAAATCTTAAGAACGTGATTGAAACTTAAAGCTCGATCCCCGTGAATAAACTCAATTAACAGCTAACAAAGTTTGCAGATTCAAATCGTTCAATCACATTTGCAATAATTTAAACAATTTACACCAGCTTCAAGTAACCAAGTAATTCCTCATAGAGAGAAAGCAAAGCTTCAAAATCGAAATTCTAATGGCAGAATTGTAAACAATATGAGAATGTAACTCCAACCAGAAACGGAGAATTACCGGAAAACGACGACGTCGCCGCGCGAGAACTTGTACCTCTGCAGGCAGAATTTCTCAACCAATACGTAGTCATCTGCAAACAAACAAGCAGCAATCAAGTAAAAATTCGTAGCCACTTCAACCGAGAAACTGTGAAGAAGAAGCAAACAAAAAAGAACAATTACCAAACGCAAATCTGGTAGAGCTGTTGCTATGGGGATTCAAAGTCGGAGACATTGAAGAACCACGAACAGGCACCACACTAGCGCATCGGTCGGAAATCATGAGACCGATTACGCCTGCGGCGAAATAATTTTTGGCTAACCTCCACACAAAATCTCGAGTAGCCATCTCCGAATTGAACAATGGATACTTTCGTCTTTACGGTTCAATTTCAGCATCAAACCCTCACCGACAAAGCAGCCGCCATCGGCCGTCGGCGGCGGGTTATGGCGGTGGAGGCTTGGAGCGGTTAATACGTTAGGGTTTTGGATTTCAACCGTCGAAACCTAAAACGTCACTGCAATTGAGCAAATACGTCCAAAATAGGGAAATCCAAAAGTTCAGATTGGGAATTCTATTCTCACAATTTTCTGACTTTATACTTTTTTTCGCCAAAATAAAGCTTTTAAATTATATTAAAAAATGAAGATGTTAGAACACCTGCTGGCGATGATAATGATGAACATGTATTTACATTTCATGAATGTGATTCTAACACACAAACTAATATACAGATCGAAATCACATGTACAATGATCAGAGTCTGCAACCAACAACAATTCAACGAAAATGAGGATTGTAAGAAACCATGATAGGATCGGGAACAACAAGAGGCAGCTTGTCGATATAAATCATCAGTCTCTTCACATTCTCTCTTGCAATGGCCGGTAAATCAACAATATCACAACTGCTAGTGTAAATCCACAGCTCCTCATACTTTACCCCTTTCAGGCTATCTCGACAGAAAGGACACGACTGCGATCGAGCACGCCTAGAAACGACCAAACTTAACATGATCAGTTTGAGCTTTTAAAGTGAGAACATGAAGAAGAAGAAGAAAAGGTGAATTACCAGTTGTCATAACAGTTTGTGCATAAGGAGTGGCTGCAATTAGGCAAGACGACTTTGGTAGTCATCTCCATGCAAATCCCACACTCTTCCTCCCTCTCAATTTCGATTTCGGAGAGATTCCCCTTTTCCATCTCGTCCTTTCGCTTGTATTTAGTAGCACAGATCTCCCTCTGTTTCCTTTCTTCGACATCAGTTAGGCCCCTATGAAGTTGCAGTAGAGAAGGGAATATCACACCTGCAAATGCAGACCACCATCACTATTCACTACTTCTAAAATGATTGAGTTTCGAAGTTGTAAGAAATCGTACTAACCGTAGAACTCCCTCAAACTAGCCTTCCTTTCGTAGACCGACATAGTTGCCTTACCATCCTCATAAGCCTAGAATTATAACCACAATTCAAAATCTTGTTATGAATAGCATAATGTAGTTTAATGAGCAATCATAGAATAGATTTCGACCTTATAAATAAGGATCCTAATTAGGCCGAGGGCACTGGCTAGGTGACAATCAGCCCATTGAACAAGAAACATAAAAATGTGGGCACATGGGCTGTATGAAAGCCTCATCTGCAGGCAGGCACCATCATATTCACTAGAATAATCAGAAGCCCTGTTCAAACATACAACAAGATGAACAAGGTATAAGCCCAATTCTGAAACAACCTTTTTTTTACACAATTAAGAAAAGTAAGCATAAATTTGAACTTATCATAGCTTAATATTCTTGCTTCAAATTCACAATATTTTTCTAGAGAAAAATAGCCTAAACTATAGGGTGCCGCTTCTTGATTAATAAGCCAATTACTGATAACCTGATCCGATATTATCACTGAATTAAAATTTACCCGATAAACATGGAAATTCAACATCTTGATCACGCTTTTTCTCTTATGACAAACCATGAAACTCTAAATCTGGGTTTTAAACTTACACTCAATCTTGCAAAAGATTCGAACACCAGAAAGATCTCAGCCAGTACGGCTCAAAAAATTGATAATCAAGAACGGAAAACGGGCAGTCGGGCACTCCCACAAATTAGTAAAATTAGTTCGACGAAAAACGAAAACAAATTTGAAGGTAAGAACTTACAGAGTGTTGGCATGTTGAATATCAGCTTCAAGAGCTTTAAGAGAATCTTTGAACGACTTCCTCATCACCCTCCCTCTCTCTCCACTTCCACTCCCATTCAATTTGTTTTCTCCTACTTTTTTTCCTCACGCCTCTTTCCCAACAACCAAAGACTCCATCTTTTTCACATCAAAAGACTCAACAATCAAAATCAAACAAAACCCACAAAAAAAAGCCCGCTAAGATTTTAAAGTTCCTAACTGTTTCTCTCCCGACATAGTATAAACAAGGGGGAAAAAAGAAGAAAAAGTACTGCAATTCTGTGAAGGATTGCAGAGGCAGAGGTGGTTGTATACCCAAAGAGGGAAGTGCAAACTGTGCCTTTCTCGCTTGGACTGCACGCTTCAGTTACTTCTCCTTCTGCTTTTGTTTGATTTTGGGAGTTTTAATGTAGTAATTGTGATTTTGAGATTTTGCTGAAATCAACGGATGATGCTAGTGGGGTATTTGCTTTGATTTATTTTTGCCCTTTTCGAGTTAGCCTCCTTCCTTTCCTAAATTTGTGGTTACTATTTCACCCATCTTTTGGTCCAATTTGTGAGTAACACTACATGACCCACCAATTAGGTGGTGCTACCTGTGTTTTTAAAATTATACAAGCACTATAATATTAACTATACGGCCGACCAATACACACGTGGTACCGCATAATTGATGAATCACTGAGTGGTCCTTGCAAAATTGGGCAGAAAGATCTCTGGCCCTATTTCACACTCCAATTTTAGCTTCACTTTGAAATTCCCTTTTTTATTAGTAGTAAAATAGTAGTAATAATTATATTCTTACCGGATTAAAAATTAATAATTTGTGAGTGATTTTGAAATGATATTTAATAGAATTATTAATTATATTGCATAAAGAATGTAAAGCGTATTTAAGATTCATCACCAAATTGCAATAAAATCCCAAATACTATTATTGTCTTTAAGCCTAAAACTAAAAGATTATCAAGGTGACTAAAACGACAAGCCAACTAACAGACTATGTGTCGTTTTGGAATGACGTGTGTCGGTCATGCAAAGACATGTATGTTCCTGCTGCTTCTGGAGGCTTTTCAACATTAACTCACTCGTGAGATTGGAAACGAATCAAATCTATATATTACTCCCTCCGTCCCGTTAAAAACGTCCTAGTTGACTTCGGCACGGAGATTAAGAAATTTTAATTTAGTGTGTATTTTATGAGTTTTAATTGTATAAAGAAAATGATACAGTTTTCGAGGAGTGGTTGGTGGAAAGAAATGAGAATTATCCAAATTTTTGCAAGGCTAGTGAAATGCAATCGATTTTTATTTTTTATATTTTTTTTATATTGTATTTGAAGAAATAATCTAAAGTTTTCAAAAAGATAAAAATCATAATTTTCTGAGTTCGGAGCGGAACATAATCGAGTGAGAGATAGATTTTTGAAGAGAGAATATAAGAATATGGGGGTTGAGTAGTGAGTAAGGGGGACCCATTTCATTTTATGTTTAAAAGTAATTTCTACTATTTTAGAAAAGATGACAGAAATAGCGGGACAGCCCGATTAGGCAAGTAGGACAGAAATAGCGGGACAAAGGGAGTATAAATTAGTAGTGGGGAAAGCAAATAAATATCGTTTTTAAGGAAACTATCTGCTTTTGTATCTCATAAATTAAATGAATGAATTTTTTTTCTTTTCTTGAATTAATTAATCCAGGAAAGATGATTGGGTATTTAATATGGCTGACGGACGAGTGGTGTCAAACGTTAATGCTTGGTCGGCTCCTCGCCCAATTATACGATTTGAATTTTAAAAAATCAATTGTTTCAATTTTTATATATTTCGATTTGGTAATAATCACGAAAGCATATAAAGGATTAGTTTTGTCAATTTGTAATTATTTTCGTTTTTTCTTTTTAATATATAAAGGAATGGGTGACTCGTGTTAATTCTAATCATAAGCATAATTAAGAGAATATTTGAAAGGTTGGTTGGTGATTGAGAGTTTACTGTTTATGTCAAATCAATTACTTCTAGTATTTATTAATTAATGCTATGATAATTAGGATATGGATTAATAGTGGATAATGGGAGTTTTAAGTCAAATCAGGCAGCATTAATTAATTCCATCCAATGTGCGTACGTTGTTTGAGGTTTCATCCACGCAACAGCTGCCAGTCGATTTCATAAGTTTATAAAAGTAGTAATCAAAGATAAAACCATGTTATCGAAATGCAAATTTACAATTTCAGGAAAGGACAGTAAACCTACAAATATATATATATATATACAAATCTATAATTTAAGAACAGAAGTAACAAATTTATAAATAAAAATAAAAATAAAATAAAATAAATTATCATGAAAATCGATGCCAATTATCTGAATGGTTGCTCTCTATATGTTCTTGAAATTTTGTAGATTTTCCTCTCTCTCCTGGTCCGTAATTCTAAATCTTGGATCAGTTTCTTAAAATTTATCTAGTGGCTGATTCGGTATTGGGAACTGGCTTATATAGCCCATAACATTAAAACGAGAGACAAAGGCCTAAAGTGTTAGGATTTAAATATTATGCATAATGTATGGAAGAATAAAGCCCAAATAAGCTAGAAAACCCAAATTCTAGAACCCATAAATTCAATTTAAATACATTGTGTTTACTAATAAAACTGTAACACGTACTTATATTGAGAAAATATTAATTTTGGTTCTCCAATATAGCTTCTGTTTGAATTTGGTAGTGTTCGATAGATCATATAACTTTTTATAGCATTCGGTTATTGTCATCTAATATAATAATATTCGATTTTGATTATGTAACTTCATAACGTGTCTCATTTTAGTCCTATGACTTTACAGAGTGTACGATTTCGGTCCTTCAACATAAATTATCAAATAGAAAAAGACCCATGAACTATAATTTTCGCCGCATGACTAAAATAAGACATTTTATAAAATTTTAGGACAAAAAAAAAACATTTTTAAAAGTTAAATGCCCAAAAAATAGCTTAAAACTACGTTGTAAAACCAAAATTGAACTCGTTTTAATAATAAAAATGTTCAAATTTTTGTCATGAAACTTTACAAAACTACATTGCAAAACCAAAATTGAACTCGTTTTAATAAAAAAAATGTTCAATTTTTTGTCATGAAACTTTACAAAATGGCTTAATTCAGTCATTCGACGTACTGTGAAATTCACGCACCTTTCTATGTTCGACATTTCCTATTGAATGACCAAAATCAAACACTTTGTAAAGTTATTGAACCAATTTCTAATACATTATGAAGTTATAGGACCAAATCGGTCAGTGCCACATTAAAGGATCAAAATCGAACACTTTATTATGTTATGGGATCAACATCAAACATCGGCATTAGATGACCAAAATCGAACAGATGCAACATTAGGGGACCAAAATTGATATTTTCTCTGTTTATATTTAACAGAAATATATCATAATATGATTTTGTTAATCCTAGAAAATAAATTAATTTAGATTAAATGGGACGCTTATCATAATCCTATTAGTGTTATAAATTGGACCACAGCATATCTAATTATGTTTTATAGATAAAATTGAGATTAAGAGTGTGTTTGCAACTGCTTATTATAAGCACTTCTTATTGGTTTTTGCTTAAAATTGAAAATAATTTAAAATATTTAAGCAAAATATGAGAGTTTTTGGAATTGATTTTGGAAAACAGATATTTTTGGTAAATCCAAAAAATATAGTGCTTTAAGCATCAAAAGCATCTTAATATGTGCTTAAAAAAACTGTTCAATTAAGCAGTTTGACTGCTTAATTTTAGAGAAACAAACACAGAAAACAGATTTTACAAACATTAAAAAACTGCTTATGCGGTCAAAAAACGAATAAATACTTAAAATAAACTTTTGGAAACATATCCTAAAATAGAATTTAATTTAATTTCGGCCCAGCTCTCCATTTTGGGTTCTCTCTCCTACCTTCACCAGTCGTGGACCCTCAAGACAAGTACTCAGGGTTAAGTATACTTTAATCCAATATTAATTGGATATAATTATTTTTATAATACTGATAACTAATTACTGTATATAATTGCAATTAATGATGCTACTGTTATCATGCCAATCATAATAAGACTGCAATAAGTCAATAATACATTACTTTCCGTGGACTTGCCATGCAATCTCATTAATTTCAGTTCCATAATATTTATTACAAATTATGACAACAATAAGAGTCACATCACTACTGATCTTATAACCAAATCGTAATAAATAATTAATGACAAATTTTGATGGTAGGAGAGAAACGAATCAAACGAAACGATGGTCCTCTCACTTTAAAATACGAAGAAAAAAAAATCATTTACTTAATAAGATTTAGAAATCTCAAGTCTCAGCTAGAATATAATTGCAAAATTAATTAAAGCATTAATTGATTTATACAAGAGTCGACTAAGCTTTAAAAACAAAGTTAAATCTCGAAATAGGATTAATTATTTCTTAGAATCTTTTAGTTAAAGGGGGAGTAATAATTGAATAAATAAATGCACTTGTGAGCTACCAACTATATTCGGCCATCTAAAGCTGTAAATTAAATGTGATTAATAAATAATGTTATCTACCTATTTTAGTATCTTTTTTTTTTTTTCTTATCATTCGTTGTACTCCGTCTCTGCTATAAGCCACTCATCCATAGGAGAATTTATTATTTCGTCCTTAAAATTATTTATATTTGAAAGGATAATAAATATTATTATTTTTATTAAATTAATTCTAAATTGGTATTAATATCAAATTAATTAAATGAATCACTTACACATAAATGAGAATACCAATTAAATTATATGTATTAAACTATATGTAATCAATAAAATTCCTCATTATATTGCTTTTGTTTTGTTAAGTTATATGGTATTTTACCGTATTTATGACATCTCACAAAGTTCTATATCATTTTAATTTGCATGCTGCAAGCTAATGGGAAATATCATATATTTGGAAATAAAATGCGATTGATGGTATGTTAATTCCACATCGTGGACACTCAAATTAAAACCAAATATATCCATGTGTTATATACAAAGTTCATAAAACTTATTTGGTAGACAAAAAATTCACAAATTCGAATTCCACTAATATCTTTATAAATCAAATTTATATGTTACATTGTCACACAAAATTTAAAATTGGAAACACGGGAGAATAAAACGGCACAAGTTATTGCAACTGTATATATATAGTTTCATCAGACTAACCCAATCAAATAAAGAAACATAGGAAACTAACCAAACATAACACCAAAATTATATGATTATCATTAGACATTTTTAGACAAAGCTATAATAAACCATAATTACGATTATGCCCTTGGAGTGATCTTGGCTCTGAGGCTATTCTTCATCACCACAGTAAACTCCAGCTTCTCAGTGAAATCCACTTTCCCCTCATCCGGGTAACCCGCCCACCCGAATTCCTGCACCATCCGGGCCAACATCAAATGCACATGGACCGTCGCCATATTCAAACCGGGGCAAATCCTCCGACCCATTCCAAACGGGATCATCTTCACTTCCCTCACGCCCGTCATATCCGCCTCCTCCCGACCCAAAAAGAACCGGTCCGGGTCGAACTTATTTGGGTCTGTCCACAGCTTCGGGTCGTCGGATATACCCGGGAGGAAGATCTCCACGTTTGCATCGGTTGGAATGTCGTAACCCGCCAGCTTGGCGGGTTCGGTTACTGCATGGGTTAGAGAGAAGTAAGTTGGCGGGTGTTTGCGGAGAAGCTCCTTTACGACGGCGTTTAGGTACGGCATTTTCCCGACGTCGTCCTCGTCGACCTTCCGATCTCCGATGGTGGCGCGGATCTCGTCGTGGAGGCGCGTCTGGATCGACGGATTCTCGATCATCCTTCCGATCGCCCACTCGATAGCGGTGGCGGTGGTGTCGGTGCCGCCGTTGAGAAACTCGGAACAGAGGGTTACGATCTCGGCGTTCGTCGGAGATGATTTTCGGCCGTCGATCTTGAGGTCGAACAGCGTGTCGAGGTAGGAGAATGAGGCGGCGGTTTTGTCGGAGCCTGGATTCTCGATTGCGCGGCGGCGCTTCTCGATTAAAGGGACTAGGGTTTCGATCTGCTCGTTCCGTACTTCCCAAACCTTCTTCCTCTGCTTGGAGAAGAAGGGGCTTAAAATTGGGAGATAATCATCCAATCTCGGATCGAGAATAATCAGCACAGTTTTCATCATCTCGTCGACTCTCTCGATCATCTCCTCATCCATCTCGACTCCGAAGCACATAGATAGAAGAATGCAGAACACCGCGAACCTCGCATTCTTCAGAACAGAGACAACGCCGCCGTTCGCCGCCGCCTCTGTTTTAAGCCGATCGACGAGTTTATCCATGGCCAAATCACGCGCGCTTCTGAACTCCTTGAGCCTGCTCGCGCTGAGCATATTCTGCACCATGTTCCGCCGCAGCGACCGCCACACGGCGCCGTAGAGCGCGGCGTTGACGGTGAACTTATCGCAGCTGAAGATCGTCCTCGTCGGATTCTCCCTCGGCCGGCTGGCGAAGATCTGCCCCTTTGAATTCAACGCCTCGTGGACCAAATCCGCACTGCTGATAATAATCATAGTCCTCGTCCCCATCTTCAGAGTCACGATCGGCCCATATTTGGGGATTAATTCGCGGACGTATTGGAAGAAGGGTTTGCCGGAGCGGGCAACTTGGAAGAGGTTTCCGACGACCGGGTAGCCCGGGGGGCCCGGGGGCAGGTTGAGCTTCTTGGAGCCGGCTTTTCTAGATAATAGGAAGATGAGGGCTGAGATGAGGAAGGCGAAGGCGGTGAAGAAGAGGTGGTAGTAGGGAGAGAGAGTGGAGGAAGAGAGAGAAGCCATTGGTGAGGGGGAGTAGTGTTAATTGGTAATATTTGAAAAAATGGGAGTATATATGAATGAATGGAGGAGGGGCTTGAAATTATAGGTGGGATCAATAAAGGCTATTCATATATTTGGAGCAGATGGCAAAACTGTGGGTGTGTTTAATGCTGCTTTCTACGGTCCTTGCCGTCGAGATTTCGTTGCATGTGTAAATTGTTATGGATTTCTTGTGGATATCGACTGTACAGATAATTGAAACCATGACCTATCGGTCCCGGGCCACCCACCTTCACCGTTATGCCATCCCAAGGGGACGGCGGAATCTTGTTTTTGTGTAAACATAACATTCATTGCCGACAGATCAAACTGCCACTGCCCTCAAATTTTCACTTTTTCTAATATATTCGAAAATTTGATGCTAGGAATAGAAGTAGTTAGTGATCGTCCCTTCCTAACATTCATAAACTCAAATAAATCTTTTCAAATGGTTTGCAAATCACTATGCTTCAAAACAGTCATTTATAATAACATATTCCAAATCCTAACTTTTCACTTTGTGACTGTTTTTTGCATGAAAAAAAATTAAAATTATTGAACAAATAGCTCAAAAGTCTTCATCATAAGCCATAAGACCCGATCGTTAAATAGAAAACTCGAACAGGTTTACATTATTTTTCAACACTCTCTGAGATAAAGTTGGTAGTTCACACTAGGAGGTGGATGAGAGTTGTTTTACCCTGCATAATCCTGAATTTTCTTTATAATTTTTTTTAAATTATAGATTTCGCCTTTTAATTCATAATCATGAATTAATCTTTAGTTCATCACATGAACTTGATTATATTTATATTTTAATTATTTCTAATAATGACAATAAAAACATACTACCAATTCGTATAATAGGTGCTATTTGATGTTGTCTATAATGATATGATACTCCATCTGTTCTATAGAAATTGTCTTCTTTCTATGGGGTGCGGAAATTAAAAAACTTGTATTGTATGGTCTGTGTTGTTTGATTTTTGAGTTTTTAGTTTTGATTCATACATTGTTTTTTTTTTCAGAAATACGACACTTTATATGAAAAAACCCAAAAAAAAAATAAGATAATTTCTATTATACGGAGGGAATAGTATTATTGACAGTACAGAAATGGAGATGGAATTAATAGGAGTGGAGAAAAATATGGAGGGGGGTTGGCAGTAATCACCTCCAACTACCTTCTGTCATTCAATTTCCAGAGGGAAAAGTCAGAGATATCTCCACTTGAATTTGGCCCCATCTCTATTAAATATTAAAACGGTGGTCAAAAGTCAAAAGAATTTCACCACTGTTTTTTCATACGTAAGTTTGATGTGGTATGTAGAATTTACTGTACGCGTGTTAATTGTCAAAATCACGAAAGATACATTTATGAATTATTTATTGCAAAAAAAGGCAGTAAGACTAGTTGGTAATAGGACTATATATATAATTCAAATGCCCTAAAATAATAGTGGATCAAATAGGAAAAGAAAATATTTCACTCGTTATTTGGTGAAATAAAGTACGAAATATAACTAATTTATAATTTTAACACGAATTTCAGACCTTGACGAATTAATTTACAGACTTTATAATTTTTGCAATTGAAGGCATTACCAGATTTCCAATTTCTTTCGATCGTCAGAGTGCTGAGTTGGACGTCTATGTGAACGATACAAAAAGAAGTCATTCTGATTTAGTGTTAGATTTATGTGTTTTTTCTCATTTAGTTGGTAAGTGTCGTTCTAATATTTATTAGTATTGTTGGTCTAAATTAATGAAGTAACAATGTGATATCAAACGACATCGTTTTGATTTAAAAATGGGATTGTCTTGTTCAGTTGTGCGTTAACGGACAGAAAAAAGTTGCGGGCTCGTGCATGCTTTCAATAGTAAAAATTTTAAAAAAAATCGTACATTAATTCATTAATACTTAAAATTCATGTTAAAACTTCAAATTAATTATATTTCTTACTTTATTTCACAAATACACTAGTACCTATTGAGTAAAGGGTGAAGATGACTCTCCAATTAAGTGAGGTCGGTAAGTTTCATAAGATGAACAGAAGCATGTGCTGACAAACTGCTTATTAATTACTAAAGCCTAGAAGCATGTACACGCATCAAAAGAAGAAATTTATTACTCAGATAATTTGGAGAGAAATTATTTTTGGTTGACGAAAATCGTAATATTAATCTACGTTGACCGTATTGTTGGGCAGAGACAAGATCAGGAGCCAGATACTGAAAGTCTGATGAACCGTTGAGTTTTGTCATAAAGAAGACATTGAAGTTACTTTTAATTTACATCTGTTATAAGTCAGAAAAAAGCAAGCCATTTCTCAACCGTTTTGCCCCCTTCTATTAATTATATACGTGTGGATTTGTATTATGTTCGTCATAAGTTTTAATAAGTTATAAATTGGATTTAATTCATCATGTGTTTAGTAGTAGAATATAATTTTTAGTATATCAAACTTAAGCCTAATAGAAACCAAATTGGAAATAACAGATCCCCTGTTTTAGATTTTATCTCACTGTTGTCTTATTTCATGTTCTACTAATGGAATGATGACACGTCCATTTTATTTTACAATTGTATACCGCATTTGGATTACTTAACCCTAAAGGGTGAGAGTTAATTTAGAAAAAAAGAAAAATGTACATGTGTCACCAGTCCATTAGTGAGATATGAAATCAGACACAGTAAAAATACTTAGTGGTTTACGATTCACTCATAACACAATACCGTAAACACGTACCAACAATTTTACTGTGGGACAAAAGATCCGGGACAGGGTTATGAATATTACATCTACTGATGTGTTAGTATGTTACCCTACTAAGTTGTGTGGATCATTTTGATTCAGATTCTAATTTTTTCTTAAATTTAAATCTGATGTAGCTAACTTGCTCGGCCCATTAATTTGATAAAGTGATCTGATGTACGATTTTTAAATGACATTTATATGTCTAGTTGAATACTTAGAAGTCAGCACGATTGCAATAGTTGGTCCAACGATGTATATCTAGCGGAGAATATTGATAAATTATTAAATGTGTTATTATGGTTCTTTGATGCTACTGGCTGAGAGGTGCATTAGTCCACCACCTAAAAATGTGAACATATGTTTAACTATATATGTGGCTTTATAATTATATGCTGTAATTAGAATTTATAAATCATACAGGTTAATTTAGGTATTCCAAAGTATTTAACCCATTAGTATACAAATATAATGTATGTAGCAATGACCGCATAGCGCAGTGGATTAGCGCGTTTGACTTCGGATCAAAAGGTCGTGGGTTCGACTCCCACTGTGGTCGATCTTTTTTAATTTCTCTGGTTTTTTCCCAGGTGTTGGACTTTACGCATAGCTGATTGTACACCCGTCGTCGTCTCCTTCATAATTCAATCCTTCGACCATTTTCACACACGCACGAAGCCGCTGAAATTGGAAAATCAATGTTAGGTCTGAGAGGTCCCCCGCCGCCGCCACTCCCAATTTCTCCCTTCAAATCCAAACCCCTTCCCCCAATTCTCCTCCTTCAAAACCCTAACCTCCCCAAACTCTCAATTTCCCCCCAAATATCCCGTCAAAAACAATTCCGTATCTACGCAGAAAACGGTAATGGCGATAAGAATAAAGAGCTGCCCAAGGACAACGGCGGCGACGAAAAGGTGAAGAATGGGCGGCCGAGATTGAATCTGAAGTGGGCGGACCTCGTTCTGGACCCGGATCCGGATAACCTAGTGGCGGTAGGGTTGACGGGGCTGCTGACGTGGGCGAGCGTGCAGGTTCTGTGGCAGCTGTTCGTGATTTCAGGGGCGATAGTGCTCGCCGCGCTCAAGTATTCCATTGTTGCTGCGCTTCTCATTGTCATTCTCATCACTCTTCTTTGATTTTTTTTTTCTCTTTTTTTGCTTTTTACTTGGGAATTATTTTCTCCTTCGACCATTTTGATTTTCCGCTGCGTATAGATGATTCTGGGAGGCCATTAGTTTTTCGATTTTTCAGTTTTGGATTCTTGATCATATAAATCAACGACGACTGAAATTTCTTGAATTTGTTCAGAATTCTTTAGATGATGTCAATTCGATTTAAAGAATGCAATTAGAAACTCTAAATTTCTAACCCTAAAAGTTGCACAAACACGTATGTCTACTTTCTAGTTATAACATTGGATCATCAATCTTGAATTTCCAAGCCAATTTTTAGTTAAATGTTAAGTTTTTAATCTTATTAAAAACCGGGTAATTCACCAAACACAATAATGCCTCAAAATCTCAAGCGCTTTATGTGCTTCATATTCAGATCTAAACCATCGGAACTTCAAATATTTTTTATACTTGGTCACTAACATTACACGGGATGTATGGAATAAAGACAAAATTGGCATAAAGCTCCCCATTCATTCTTGCAGAGAGGGCTATTACCCCACTAGTCGGTGTCAAACCTGATCTTCTTAGGAGCAGCCAGGACACAGCCCACCTGCAGATCACATAATATTTGAATCATTCAGTAAAATCAAGAATCGACCATCTTCATTAGCAAAACTATTTCCATTTAATGAAGAAAGCTGCATGATGAATCAGTAAGGAATCATGTGAGGGGAATAAGATCCTCAACAAAAAGGGTTTCAAGCATCTTACCATTTCTGGGCATTGATAGTCGATGCCAGCTGCCTCAATACGCTTTCGCCTCTTTTGGTCTCTTTTAAGTACGTTGCCTACCAATTTCTGCTGTTGTTCTAAAGTTCGTTCCTATGAATTACATTTAATCAAGAAGATTTAGTTAAGAGGGTGACGGAATTCAAAATAGCTAATTTGAGATGTAAATTTACCTTGTCATGGCGCTTCCGCTCAATTTGGACCCAATTCACTGGCTGGTAAGAGCGGCCTGTACCTTTCCACCTAAAAATATATTTATTGGTTAGAATTAGGAACTTCAGAATTCTACAGGGCACCTTTCAAATCCTGCAAATCCCGGAATATTCAAGCTTTCAGACTATTGGCTTTCAAAGTTCTTAAATAACTGGGTTATATAGGTCATGTAAATCTGATAGCCAGATCCACAAAATTACGCATTGGTCACATACAAAGCTTTTCTGCATATGCTATCTACTTGTCAACTTTAATTTTCTTCTGTTTTCACCTTTCGTTCATTCTTTAATTTTTGTTTTAACACTTGATTGTTATGTCGATTCAATATTTCCGATCAACATGAGATCATGCCATAGTAGATAATCCAGTATGAATATCATCAGTACATATACATAACAACTTACAATAAGTATCTAGAGCTTCCAAAGTTTAATAATTGGTGCATTAGGTGGACAGTAGATCAATTGAGTCCCAGTTAATTTCATTATTTAGAGTTTCTGGATTTAGCTTAGGAAGTGAACTTGAAATAGCTTGAGAATGTACTCACAATCTTGGATGCACTCTCTCTGGAGGAACCAGGCTAACTTGCAGAAGGTGTTCGTACATTAGATAATTGTGCATACATTCTTCAACAACTTTGGCAACCTGCAGAGGCAATAACGAACTTCTCTGTGAGAAAAGCGAATTCTCTTGAGAAAATAAATTGTATTTGCTTATGTAAAGGTGTATTACCTCAGGAGACTGAAATTCAATGAATCCAAAATGCCTTGATTTCCCTGTCTGTTCAAGGGAACAACAAAAAGATATAATCAACGGTGCAGAACTGAAAAGTGGGAGTAGAATGTATTATCAAAAATTAACAGCTACCGAACTCTAAAAACGCAAATGATGCAACTATGAATTTGATATTAACATTCTTGATGCCACAACTGATTTAATCATAGCTACTGAACCCAGTATAACCTTTAAGATAACCAATTCATCAACATACCAAACTTCCACAGTCGAAAAGCACAGGCATGAAACACTTGCTTACTTAACACCAACACAAACCTACTAAGAGAAAAAAGAACACACCTTCCGGTTCCTAGCAATTCTGAGTCTCTTAACGGTACCAAACTGCTTAAAGAAAGCTGCAAAATCCAATTTCAACGGAGTCATGACAGTGTGCTAAGCACATAATATACAAGATTACGATAACAAATACGAGTGAGGTTCGAAAAAGCAACACAAACCTTCCATTTCAGTTTCATAAAATCCATGAGGGATTCTTCCGATATACAAAACAGTTGATTTGTTCTCTCCAATCTCAGTTTTCGGGGTTTTCCTCGCTGGACCACCCTCCAACGGCTATAATTTAAAAAAAAAAAAAAAAAAGCAGACAATTCATTGCATCCGCAGCAGAGAAATTATTTAAATAAAAAAAAGAGTCAAGTTCAAATTAATCGAAAAACGGAGGTAAAATCAAGAAAATAACATACCAGGAAATCAGCGGATTCACCTTTGGAGGCGGAAAACTGAGCCGCGGCCTTCTTCGAACTCTTCAATCCTGCCTTCTTTGCTTTTATTCCCATTTTTGCTGCATATATTTTGTGTTCCAATGCATTAATAGCCGATGAGATTCATGATTAACCAGAAAACAATAGAGTTCTCGTTCCAATAGGTTCAAAGAAGAAGTAGCTTACCGGATGACGGCTGACGGAACTGGATTGAGTAAGAGAAAGGAGGCGACGGGAGAAGAGAGGGAAGGAAAAGAGGATGTTAAACCCTAAGTGGAATTTTCTAAAACTGGAGTTTTGCATATAGGCCCCTATACTGTTATTTATATGCATATTATGCCCATTATTCCTTTTACTTTAGTAAATCATGCCCAAAAAAACTTGTCAATTAATTTGTCTATACGCAATTAAGGCAATGTTTGGAAGAACTTATTTAAGCAGCTTTTAAATGTTTGTGCTTAAAGTTTTTATTAAGCAAAAACTGTCAGTGTTTGGATTGTTCATTAAAAAGCAGCTTAATCTTTTCTTCAAAATTGCAAAAATGTCACCGCTTCTAAAAGCACCCCAATACCTGCTTATGAGCTTCTGCTTATTTCAGCTTATTTTAAGCCCAAAAAAAGCAGAAGCATGATAACCAAACACTTAAAAAAGTGCTTATACGATAAAAAAAAAGCCCATAAACAGTTTTTTTAAGTTGTTCCAAACACTACCTAAGTAAATTACCGTGTTTTTTGTCTGAAGAGTGTTATAATTAATTATAATACTCCCCTTCTATCGAATTTGTCTTGTATTTCTTTTTAGATTGTCGATTGAATTTATTTTATTTTTAAAAAATAAAATAAATCTCAACCTTTACCAATTCAAAAACATTAATTAATTGGATGAGTCTCACCGCATCAAAAAGAAACAAGATAAATTCGATCGGACAAAAGAAGTATTAGATTGCATTTTATATATAGGAAAAAATTAATCTTTATGTTTGGGGCGTTTATGAAAATATGTATTAAATGTCAATCTGTTCTTAAAAACAGTGAATTGTACTTATTCTTATTTTCAAATGTCACGATTGAGATTAATCTTTATGTTTGGGGCGTTTATGAAAATATGTATTAAATGTCAATCTGTTCTTAAAAACAGTGAATTGTACTTATTCTTATTTTCAAATGTCACGATTGAGATTAATCTTTATGTTTGGGGCGTTTATGAAAATATGTATTAAATGTCAATATGTTCTTAAAAACAGTGAATTGTACTTATTCTTATTTTCAAATGTCACGATTGAGATTAATCTTTATGTTTGGGGCGTTTATGAAAATATGTATTAAATGTCAATCTGTTCTTAAAAATAGTGAATTGTACTTATTCTTATTTTCAAATGTCACGATTGAGATTAATCTTTATGTTTGGGGCGTTTATGAAAATATGTATTAAATGTCAATCTGTTCTTAAAAACAGTGAATTGTACTTATTCTTATTTTCAAATGTCACGATTGAGATTAACAGTATAATAATACGATGTGTTTTCCTTACAAGTAAAAGTAAATCTTATACTACAAAACAAATTATGCATAAACTTCTCATTTAATTCAAGCATTGTTTTAACAATAAATCTAATGATTTATAATGATTGGTGAGCACTGAGTAGAGATTTGATAAATCTCGTTTATATATGATTGTCGATGAATCAAACAATTCCATTCATAAAAGGCAAAAACAATCCTAAATAAAATGTGGTCAGAAGATGCCACACTATAATGGCAAAAACTCGATAAATCTCGTTCTTGGTTTGTCATCACGAGTAAATCTCTATCCCTCATGGCCTAGAAGGATCAACTTAAAAGGCTTCCCCCTAAATTCTTGAAGAAACTTCCATAGTGCCAAGCATTAATGAAGAGCAAAGGGCTGCATGATCACCAGTCACTAGCCATAAACTGCTAAATTAAAAGTTAAGTATGGGTTAATCTTTGAGATTTTTTCAAGGGAATGTATGTAATATCTTGACACAACCAATTTCAACTTATTAAAAATACACAATCATTCCTATCCTAGAACATTGTGGAATTACAGAAAATTGTGTAGGATTCCAGAAAAGGGGCAGAATGATAAAATCTTCAATTTATACTCTTAGATTGAATTCATCTCAATCGTCTAATTCTATAATGATAGCTATGTTAAGGTTACTAGCTCATTTGTGAATTTCAAAATTGTATTCACTTTCTTTTAGTAATACAAAAAACATTACAATATCTAATTTATGCTTAGTATTTAAAAAAAGACTAGTTACTATATTAAAGTTGTATTCACTTTCTTTTAGTAACACAAAACATTGCGATCTCTAATTTATGTTTAGCATTAAAAAAAAAGACTGATTAGTAACCTTACATTATGTCATCAAAGTACTCTTAAACTAACAATTGAAGCCCCTAGTAGTAAGAGAGATTTAGGTAAGACTAGACAAAATATGTAAATCAATATTGCTTAGTAAAAAAATTACTAAAAAATTATCAAAATGATTCAATAAGAAAAAAAATTCACATGCACAGAGTTCACTTGAACAGAAACTTAAATATTACAATACATATAAAATAAATTATTTTATTCCTAAATTTGGCATTGTCCAGCATTAAAAACCAACTATAGTGAAAAAGCAAGAAAAATAAGGCCAACTAGTAAAATCGTGAATATTTTCTAGATAAATCTCATTCACACATCCAATATCGACAAACCAAACCATATCCAAGCAAGTAACAAGTTGACAATTAGGAACAAGGGATGTATTTGTTGGGTTTGTATACTGAAAGTAGATTACGTATTTGCTTATATACAATGGTTCTTGTTACCACTATTATTATTCTTATATCTGATTATTATAATTGCACAAATTAGTCATGTATCTCAGAAGTGTTAGATCATATAGTGTGTTATAGATCACATAAACCTGTAATGATTAATTGAACTAGTGAGTGATAAGCCTAGATCTGTAGCTCATTTGTCCGTTTAATTCGTGTATTTGTGTCTATGATTATGTAAGATTCAAGCTTAAATATGAAGGAAATTGATGAAAATTGATGCAGCTCGAAGAAGAGCAAATTCTGAGCCAAAGTATGGATTCTGCCGTGACTGTGAAGAAATGGACCAAAAGAGATGTCATGATGGGCCTGTGATGCATTGGCCGAAAGTAGGAAATTAATCAGAAAATTCAAGCCCAAAACCCCGGCCCACATCTCTTTGCTGAATTCTGGCGGGAATTAAACTTCAACAAGTACACGACAATTCAGCATTACCCAGCAGTCCGTGTCTTTGCACAACAGATCTTCCACCTGCCACTCTAACCAAATCCCGCAACCGAGGAAGATATATTTTAGGGAGCAAAAGGAGGTAATATAATTCTTATCAAAATCCTTCTTCCATATCGAATCCTTAGTTAGGAAAGCTCTCTACTACTCTCTGAAAATGTTCTGTAATTTCTGGCATTAGATTAGATCAAGAAAACTCTTTTAATTTCTGTCTAGCGTAGCTTCAAGCTCTCCAGGAGAAGAAGACCTCGGTTTAATATAAATATTTGGTTAGCTTTAAATTATGCTTTAAGTTCAAGCTCTTTAATGTTGTATTTGTTTCTCTCTTAGCTTAAAGTTATATTATGTTTTATTGTATGCACATGAGTTTGACCAAGTTATTTCCTACATTTATGTCTGCATCTTTGTTAAGAAGAATGTTGTCCTTTCATGTTTGAATATTTCATGCTTTTAATCTATCTACTTTTAAGCTTGTACCATATTTTTCTTGTCTTTTAAAGTTAACCGTTCATGTTAAATTTATGCTATTTTATGAAAGTTTACTATTCCCTCTTTTATTTCTAGATTTGTGTTATGTCTTGCCTTCATATATTTATTTCAGCATCCATAGTTAATATGTGTAGTTAAACTCCCATATCTGGCTGAGGTAATGAGGCATCATCCCTAAAACCCGTGAGATGTGAGAACGTGCTTAATAATTGGTTAAGATAAGGTTTTAGTCGAACTCTGTTTAAGATAGTTGCGAACTACTTAGATCTGATCAGTCTCGGTAGGGACCTTCTTTTTGGGCAGACGTAAATTAATTAGGTTTTTTTGCTTTGAATGCTCAAAATAAGTAGAATTCTTAACCTAGTTCCTCTGTTCTTAATGCTCCCTGGTAGTAACCTAGTCATTGTTGAACAAGCTAGGTTAACTGCTCGGGTAGGTGAATTTTTCTATGCTCAACATGGCAGGTACAGTTGCATAGAAGGGTTGAACGCCCATGTGCTCAACACAGCATCCTGACCAGGTAACTTTAACTAAACTGATTCACCTAATAATCTATCATCGGATAGGGGTGGTGTGGAATTACCTTAACTGGATTGTCTTTATTATCTTTTTAATTGCATGTTATTTATCACATGTTACCTTTCTGCCTAATTTTAGATAACCCAAAGTTTAAGATGGCTACTACCCTAAACCTTAGGTCCGTAGAGACAGTTTGCTTAATTGTCCGTTCCATGAGGATCGACCTCTTGCTTATCATTGTGCTTGTTTAAGTATAGTTTCTGTGTAGGTGTTCATACAAATTTATTTGGTCGCACGATTCTTGACGACGGAATCACGCTCAGCAGTGAGATATAAATGATTATCACAACTGAGGCAACTTTAGGACAAGTTGTCGGTTTATGCTATAATGTAGATAAGAAGTGACTTGTCTTGACCACTTGTCTATATTTTTACATTTGATGTATTGATGAATCTCAGTGTGACTTGTTCTTCTATCTAACCTGTGTGATGAACCAAGGTATCAGAGACTCAGCTGATCTTAAACTTAATAATATTTTAGCTAAGTGAATGCGACTAGCTATCACTTTGACTTACTATGGATGAAGGTCATCGCGATCGTATATCTTTGTATCTTAGGTGACTGTTGTTGCGTGTAGCTCAAGCTGGTTATCTGCATCATGCATTTGTATCCTATTAAAGGGATGATGATATTCTCTTGAGGAGCTCGAAAGGTTTATCATGATAACCCTGAAGATTGATTAAATCCAAGTATGACAATGAAGCCGAGTAGTACTGCTAAAGGATAAGATATTAATTATATTAAGTAGTCAGTAGTAAACTTAATCAATTAATGAATATTCGATATCTTAAATACAGATATTAACTGAAGTTAAAAATACAAACTTTGACTCAACTGATGGAATAAAGGGTAAGTCAACATAAATTCTTTAATAGAATAAATCTATGTTTATGAATTAATAATACTTTTGGCTCAATATGGAAAATTAATCTACTTGAGGCACGACTTTATTTCTAATATTAGGTATCTGGTCTGGCCCGAACATATGGTCAGTTGTATGTGATATTTTCTCTCGGAATCACTAGCTATTTAATTGCCTTAAATTGTGAGCCGTAAAGTATGAGTTCGAGAGAAAACTGTCGCGACCCTTCTATCGTCTCCGTCCATCCGGAGCTTAAATCTCGGGCAATGGGAACAGTCCAGAAGTTCTTTTCCGGACTCAAGAAGATCGTATATTATGACGATCCTACAATATAATTTCCTACAGTATTGACCGGCCCCAAAATATGCCAATTTCCACAACAGCTTAGCATGTGCCATATCCCACCAATATTAAAGTATTCATCACCATCCCAAGTGAAACAAACACAAGCAAGCATTAACAATGACACCAACTCCAACTGAAGAAGCGCGTTTTTTAGCTCCTCAAGACGACATCAGAGAGAATTTCTTCGTGAAAAAAATGACTTGGTGTGAAGTTTGTCTTGCCCATTTCATCCTCCTACCTAACAACATTCAGCTGCTGCCCCCTGTTCAAAACACAGCTCTCTGCATTAGATTAAGCCCAGCAGGAAAGAATCATGCGATAGAGGGTGAATGTGAATTCAACTTTATGCAAGATACAATTATGAGGTCGTGTTGGAATCTGTTGAGGCGATAGAATTTAGAAACACAACCCCATGAGTGGTTATCAAATCTGGAGCTAAGGTTGTATTCAATAAGTTAATCTATGAAGAAATCATAATGCTAGAAATTCATTCCGGAAATGGAGCCAAAAAAGATTAAAATCTTACAAGGAGGAAAAGAACAAGAAAGTGCGATTCCAAAACCGGTCTTACCATGATGTTTATTGGTAATCTACGAAAGACAGGGCAGCCACTGCCATATGTACAACCCCTTCTAACTGCTAACTAAACACGTAACAGAGTTGCTACAAAGGAAAATATAGTTAACAGCACATGAAAAATCAACACAAGAAAAATGATTTTATTTGCATGTTTTTGGATTAAAATGAAAGATGGTTCTTCATTTACTTGATATCCACCAAACTGTATATAGATCACTATCTAAACCTGCTCAACAAGGCATTTCATCTCATAAAAAAATGGCTTGTGATTCACTTTCACATAGCTATACTTCAGATTCTTGGCTAAGATATTAGTACCAACAAGACATGCATATTATAAAAAAGTGGCTTGTCATTTACTTTCACTAAGCTAGACTTCATGTTCTTGGATAAGATATTAGTATTACTACTGGACTACTAGTATTTCTCTTTCACAAGGTAAAAGTACACATGACTCACAATTAAGCAAATCTCACATTAAGAACACATAACTTGCATAATACAGAAGCTCAGATACCTGAAATGATGATATCCGACTTAGTAACAACTCATTCTTGATTTGTCATGGCGAGGACATCTCTAGCACTCAGGGCGTCGAATGGATCTGCTTAAAACGCTTGCCCCTAATTTCTTGAAGACAATTTTGTAGTGACGAAATATAGTATAAAAATATCTTCTCATTATGACTGCCATCATAAAACTAGAAATGCCCTGCATCGTCCATCAAATTTCTACCCATCAAGTGTGTAAAGCATTAAGCAGTATCAAAGGGCTGCATAATCACTAGGCCATACATTGCTAAAGGAAAAATCTCGGATTATTTTATCTTTGAGATTTTTCTAATGGAATCTATGTACGATCTTGAAACAACCAATTTCAACTTACTCAAAAATGCACCATCATTCCCATCCAAAGCATTTCGAATTACTGATTTTGCTGCAATAAGAACAAAATTCTCCTCATTTCCAACATCAATCTCGTACAGCTCCTCAAAAACCTCCTCTAACTCACAAACCAACCTCTCGTAAAACAACTCACTCGAAGGGATCAAATTAATAATGACGATTCCCTCTTTATAGAGAAGGGTTCGAACTGCTCGAAGAACAGAGTTCTCCACAAACTCCAAAGGTGGTGCACAAACACCATTCATCACATCACTGGAATCCAAATCAACCATAACAACATGAAACCTACCACCCTCACTTGCATCATTAGCAATCCTCTTAACATATCTAATCCCATCTTCGGCAAACAAATGTATAAACTCACTACTATCCAACCCAAAATATCTCTTGGCAACTTCCAACACAACCTCATCTTCCTCAACTCCATCAACCTCAAAATTCAATTGATCACTCATGAATCCAAGCAATGCCCCTCCACCTACGCCCAAGAACAAAGCTTTCGGCCTAAACTCGTCCTTCATCTGCTCTTCCAAGAACTGTGAAATCACAGAAATGCCAGCTACCATGGGGCTTAAATAGGGTTGAACTAAGACTCCCTTATCCAATTCAAACTCCAAATCGTCTAAATTCTCCGAGTTAGACTCGTTTGCCGGCCGGATTCTCATCTGGGACTGCACGAAATTGGGCATTCTCTTAAACCTCAACCTTCTCCTAAACTCCTTAACCCCATCATTCACCAACTCAACATTCTCAATCAACATTTCCCCCACGAAAGGGCCCTCCATAATCTCCAAGATTGAGTTTTTAATCACCTCGTCATCATAAACCAAGAAGGGCACTTCTGGGATTTCACCGCCGCCCAGAAATTCTGATTTGGGAGTTAAGCCTAAAAGCAATGGGGTGAGATTCCGATGGAGGGATTGCGGAGAGGATGGGTAAATAGTGGAATCGTAGGAGGTTGGTTGGGGGCAAAATGGGGAATTACCGAGCAGGATTAAGCGGGAGAGGGGGTGGGTGGTAGGGCAGGAGAGGAGGAGCTGGAGATGGCCGGAGAAAGTGGAGAATATCCAGTCCGTCTCGCGGCCCGGAGGGACCCACATAACGGCGGTGGAAGAGGGCGCTGTGGCTGAGGCGGATGGAGAATCCAGGACGGCGGCGCGGAGGAGGCGGCGGTGGTTGGGGAGTGTGAAGGTTATGTAGCGGGAAGGGACTATGGTTTCGAACGTCGAGGGATCGAGCGACATTGATTCTTGGAATTTCTCCGATTATGTTTTCAGAGTTATTGGCGGTACGCTGGTAGCGCAACAAAATTTAGTTCGGATTTTAAGACATTCAAAATTGTGGTAATATATGTTCTTACACAGTTCTTTAAACAAAAATCAATTTTACTCAATTTTTATAATATTTATCTTAGATTTTCAGTTTTGCCTTCCTAGTACTTTTACACAATCTAAATTTCTGTCAGTTTGTTAATTCTAGACAAAATCAAACAACAAACATACAAAAATGTGAAAAGTTTCGGTCGTAAAAATGAAGTCCTTGTTGGTCCCTGTCGGTTCCAGACAACTTTTAATTAACAATACAAGTCCCATAAATAGCAGAAAGTCCCGATCGTAAAAACAAAGTCCATGTCGGTCCCTGTTGTTCCCGATCAACCTTTAATAGAAAAGACAAATCTCAATAAATAGAGAAAAATCTTAGTCATAAAAATAAAGTCTCTGTCGGCCCTGGTCCACTTTTTAATTAAAATATAGCGAGAAGTCTCTATCATAAAAACGAAGTCCCTATTGGTCCCAATCAACTTTTAAATAAAAGGTCCCAATATAATATAAGTCCTGGTGAGTGATAAGGACCACGACAGGTACTTGGAGTGAGACCGATCGAGACTTCTATAAAATGAAAAAACCATAATTACCCATCACGATTCATTTCTTGATCTTTCATATTTTGAGAGAGAAAGTGAGACACATTTCCACCGTAAACACCAACCTTCGACCGAAACCACCCATTTCCAACTGGAACCAGCGACTTTCAATCGAGACTTCTAATGGCAGCGGTTAGTAGCCCCGATCTAAGCAATTTTATTTTTTTCCCTTAATTTTTGTTTATTTTCCAGCAGTAATTATAAATTTCGGCAAGAACCGTCGGCTTACCACCGAGCTTCAATGAGTCCTAATTTAAATTTTTCGCTAATTGAAATTAAGTCCATGTGGTCTCTACATTAAGCCCTTGTTATGACTGGGACTTGTGTGTAACGATCGGGACTTAGATCCATCGAAATCTCGATGGAAACTTGGCTGAAATGAAGTCCATGTCACAATAGGGACTTGTGTGAACGGATCGGGACTCCAGTTGAAAACACAATGCCGTGAAAATGTTATCCACAAGAAATCCATGTCATGACCAGGACTTGTTTTAACCGACAATGACTTCTACGAAAAAAGATGTCGGTAGATTTTTAGATCGAGTGAATTTTGATGACGTGTATTTTAGAGCTTGAATTTTAGTTCTTGAATCTTAATTTTTGAATGTTTAGTTTTCAAAATTTTGTTCTTGAATTGAAGTTTCTGAATTTTACGGATGTTAGATCTGACAAAATGACCACTTCTTGAACATGATTTAATTACCATAAGAAGTCCCTGCCGTGACTAGACTTTTATTAACCGGTAGGGACTTTTATTAATTATGAACATTAGAAAATCATTGTCCTTGTCTATGGACAGGGACTGACTGAGACTTTTTTTCATATACAGGAACTTTAGTTTATTTTATGAAATGAATATATTATTTATTTATTTATTTTCACAGACGATGTATAAGATGATAGTTATTCGGGATACGATGCCGAAGATTGATTTGGCGTACATGCCTTCAGTTTTTGATACTATTAAGATAGTATTAAGTGATGTAGGAGGTGATGAACTCGTCGATCAGTTTAGTTCAGGGTGTTTCGGGGACTTTCTAGAGTGGACTGTGAGTATAAGCACATTCAGAGTGCTGCATATCATTGAGTCACGAAATTGTGTTTGATAAAGGTGACGAGATGGATATCTATTTTTCTGTCTACTGCAATAAAATTCAATTTTCGTCGTACGAATATGCCTTTGTGACGGTGTGTAGGTTTGGTTGTTGTGAATTCGATCCATATGCTCGTCATGACCCCGGTGTGGGACTTCGTACGAATATGCCTTTGTGACGGTGTGTAGGTTTGGTTGTTGTGAATTCGATCCATATGCTCGTCATGACCCCGGTGTGGGACTGCAAGATATGCCCTTATCTAGCTTCCTTATATTGCCTCTTTTTTGCACACCCTAACTCTCTATTAAAGGTAGACTAATATGAACTTGTTTTCGATGTACAACTCCTTTCTTTTTCGACTGCAAATGCATGACTTGGCCCTGATTTTGTTGTTCTTTTGCTGCAGCACATATCTGCTAGATGGTATATTGACCACAATCGTACTTAGATGCAACTTCTTTCACTTTTTCTCTTGCAGGCTTCTCGTTCTTCAGATTTTGTAGCATAGATTGAAATACTTGATTCCTCTCTGCTGTGGAGAGATCTTTCCTCCTTACCATACATTTTTTTTGTAATATGTGTGTTTGAATATTTAGATTGAATGTTTGAGATTGTACTTATAAGGACAGGTTAGTTGGAGGGAATCTGAAATTAGATTTGGCTCCAAATCAAATTTCGGAGATGGTTGCCTAAAAATTGTGTAGCGTGTGCTGTCATTGAAGTAAACAACTTGGATTTGTTTGATTTCCCTTCATTTTGTTGCAGTAATATGATTCAAGTAATCTCAAGATGAATTTGTATTTTATTTCCCTTTTTTTGTTGCAGCAATATGATTCAATTACTCTGTTGTCTATATTAAATATTGAGGCCATTTTGCTTATTAATTGAAGGAACTTTTCGATCGTAATAAATCATATGATGAAGTTAAAATACACAATGAAATTAGAGGAGAGAGAAAAATTAAGAGGAGAGAGAAAAAAAAGGAGAAAATTGTTAATTGGAAAGGGACCTGATGAGTGGTTTTTATACCGTCTCATCGTGTTCTTTTTAAGTTTATTTACATCATTTTCTATCTATTTTAGCTTTTGTTTTGTTTATAATTGTATACTTTCGATGATTTTTGGTTTTGTAGGTTTCTCACGCGTTTTGAGCATATTTGGTGGTATTTAACACCTAAATAAAAGAAACCATGACCACTGATGTATTATTAGCAAAGATGGAGTTGTTTGGATGAAGAATGAAGAAGATTTGAAGCCGGATGTTGAAGAAACCATGTTTCGGAGCTCGTGTAACAATACAGTTAGGAAATCGCATGGAATACGGACCTAAAGATCTTAGAATCCGATCTCCACCGTCCACATCGTATTTATATGTGTTATGAACATTGTGGTAAATTTTCATGACGATCCAACGGCTAACAAATAAGATATTGCGTTTTTCCCAAAATGTGACATTAAAGGAAATTGTGGCTCGGCCGAAGCATGCGGACCGCGGTCCGCGTTTTGTGCTGGAACGCGGTCCGCACTGTTCTGACTCAAAAACCAAAAAATTCGTGGGAGTCGGACCGCGGTCCGTCTTTTGTGCTGGACCGCGGTCCGCGTCTGTTTTGGCTCAAATTCGTGTTTTCTTGGCCCGAAACATATATAAACTCTTCCGGACTTCTTTCCTTCGGATGACACACCATATTTTCAACCTCTTCCACCCTCCAAAGCAGAGAAACACCCAAGGCATCCCTCCGTTGAAAATTCAAGACGAAGATTGAAGACCACAACCCGAGAATCAAGTGCGAGGATCAATCAACTAGATTCTAGGTTGTATTATTCCTTCTCAGTTTTGTTTAGTAATTTTGATACTTGAATTCTATGGATTCTTTTTGCATATCTTGTGATTGTTTTCCTACGAATATGAGTGGTTAAATCCCCTTGTGTGGGGGTTTAGCAGGATCTATGTTTTTGATGAATTATATCAAAATCTAGTTTTTCAATGAATGAATTGTTTTGTTTCTTAATTGTTGAGCCTGCTTTTTATTTCTCTATGATTCTTTAATGTGACAGGCCATCATCTTAGATAATTGTAGAGAATATAGGTAATAGGTAACACAGCGGATCATACCCGGTTATTTATTTAGACATGCAATTAAGTGTATAGATTGTCACCATTGGTTTGTGATAGTTTAGATGGTTCTTTAAATCCTTGAGCATGATACAATCCTTAGGTTCATGATATGATCATTTGATTGACCCTTAGGATTATAAGTTAGAGATCTCCCGCGGAATCCTTAGAGCCTTAGTGGATGAACCAACAAAATAAATTCATAAATGTTAGCTAGAGAATGAGAATGAATCGATCATCTTAGACATAGTGATTGTTAAACCTCCGCACTCTTCATCAAATCTTGAAACCTTGCTATTTTAATTTCATAGTTTAGAATAAACCAAACACGGTTTAGGACCAAGTATGTAGTGAAATAATTAGGATAATTAGAACTCAGCTGAGTCCTTGTGAGATCGACCTCGGGAGTTGCTAGATTAGTTATTACACCGATTCGTGCACTTGCGAGAATTATAATTTGTTCATCAGGACCCACACAACTAATACAAATAATACAATTAACAACTCTCCTAAAATACCGCGTCGGAAAGTTATGAAGCATTATTTGTGGAATGAAGGAAGTATATCATTGTAAAATATATCGTAGTATAAATTCTTTCTAATATACTTGAATCATATGAACAGAACTATTTTAAATATTTTGGGTTAAATCGTGTCAACATTACATTGGGAAAAATATTTACTTACGCTAAGAGAAGATTAATAAACTCTGTATGGTGATTTTCTTTGTCATATTGACATTTAATCGGTGAATAATTGTGTGTATTTCTGCTAGATTTATATCGCGAAGCTGGGGTAAGCATGCATTACTTAGTGCATGACTATTAACGAGTATTGTCATTTCTGCTAGCCAAAATCTTCAATCATTAGCAACAGAACCGAATATCATCAATGAACTAAAGTAACGAGCAGTAATGAAATGAAATGTACTACCGCATACAATCCAATAACCATCTCAAATATATGACAGAATGCATACATGTATTCAGCAAAGTTTGAACCTCTACAGTCACGTACAGTTCATAGTAGAATCAGTAGTACAGATCAAGTACATCAGAGTCCACGGTTATCGTGAACATCCACCTCCGGCTGCATTCCAGCTGGTACTTGAGCCTCAGCAGTACAGATACCACGCGTCCAATCAAAGTGCTCACAGGTAGACCGTTGGATCTCGGTGTGCTCATCCACATTGTACGGCTGCTGATGCATCATGTGCGGAAAGGGTGACGACACGCCATGGATCACAATCCTGCTGTTGTGCAGCAGATCGATGGTGGTGATCCTCACGTAGTTTATCTTCATCGGCGCCAAAAGTCCGCCTCCACCTGCGGTTGTAACCACCAGGTTGTTTGCCGTGTCCAGAGTCGGCAACGAAGTCGTCGGAGGTAAGGTAAATAGATCCGCCGCCGTCAGCCGCTTGTTCGGAACCACATGGAACCTGAAGTTCGGCAGGTAGGCATTACCTCCGCCGGAAAAGATCAAGGCGTCATCGAGCGCGAAAACAGTCATCTCTTTCAGATCGGAGAGCTCGGCGTACTTGACACGCATCGCGAGTGAGACGACGCTGTATCCGGTGGTGCGGAGGCGAATGATCGCGTCCTTCAGCATCAGGCGCATGATGAAAACCGACGGCGGAGGCGATGTCAGGAAGGAGAGAGACGGCGAGGGGAACGACAGCGACGTCATCCGCTCGACGTCGCAGGAGAGCGGCGAGAGGTGAGAGACGTACCCTTGGAGACCGTGGATGATGACGAGGCCGTTGTTGAAGACGTCAGGACCGGTGATTTCGACGCCATTGACGAAGACCTTCCCCTTGCTGTTGCTGGTGATAGTGAGGCAACGATTTGGAGCAATCGCTTCGATTTTGGTACCGAAAGCTAGGGTTAGGAGGAAGCGGAGAGGGTAGAGTCCAGGGACAGAGAGCTCCTGGAGAAGGAGAGGAAGAGAGCAGGAAGGACACGTGAGTAGAGAGGCGTCGGAGGGAGCGAAGATGGTGAGCGGAGCGCTGGCGGAGAGATTTGCGGTAACGGCAGCAGAGGATAGTTCCTGGAAACCGAGTGTTGAGAGTATTGTACTGAAGAGAGCTGGGGGATAGGTGTGAGTCGGCGTGTGAAATGCAGCTTCTGAGGTAGGAGAGATGGAGGGGACAGCGGCGGTGGCGCCGTCGTCGAAGGCGGATGCGGCGGAGATGAAGAGTGAGATAAGGACTAGGAGCAGTGGAAGCTGACAGTGTAGAGGGATCGCCATGGATCAAATTTTGAAGAGTTATACTTATAATCTGATTTTGTGTTTTCGATCAGTATTGGTAGGTTTATATATAGTAGAAGAAGAAGAAATGGACTGTAGCTCGTAGATGGCCACGTGGGATGAAGTGATTGGATGCAAGAGTGATAGAGAGGGAGTGCATTTTGGCCTTTTGGGTGCAGAAAAATGGAGGGAAACTGACGAAACAGAACGAGTAGTAATTCGTTACAAGGAAGATTCTAGTAGAAATCACCCAATTGGCTGAAATCTACCCATTGATACGACGCCGTATCCGTCCTTTGCAAGGCTTTCCGATTTTCTACAAATTAATGGGCTTTGAATTAGTAGATCAATAAATCACAATCGTCTTAAACGGGCCTAATTGGGGCCATATCCTCTGGATCCGCCGCCCATTTGATTCTATAGTTCAATGACAACTTGGAGTATTATTTTAAAATAATGAACGATTGTAAATATATTATAATATTGTATTTACCATATATTGTGATAACCATGTAAATTCTAAAAGCGTATGAGTTTATCTGTAACTCTATAAATAGAGGTCTTTGATACTTATAATAATACACATCTCATTCTCGTTCTCTCTATTATTCTCTACTTCAATTTAGTTTATAACACGTTATCAGCACGATTGTTCTACATATAAAAACATTAAGCACGAGGTCACTTCCTTTTCTGCCAAGAATGAAAACTTCAAAGAAGAAAATGTATGTCATATCGTTGCCTTTTACATAATTAGTTTAAAGATGCTGAAAGATTTATTTTAAAAAAATTATGAGATCCTATAACTTATCTAAGGGGATACGTGTATCCCAATCATGTTTCTTTTAATTAGTGGCGTGAACTTTAGATTGATTCTTACGCATACACAATTAATTCGTTAATTTTATGTCGATTTCATTGCGTAGTTTCATATGTGAAATATTATCTTGATTTGTTACTCCCGAAGTAGCACAATTAATATTCATGTAGAATATTATATGCTCTTGAAGAGCAATTAAAAAATACACTTTTAACTTAAATTGTTGCTCCTGAAGTAACACAATCAATATTCTTGAAGAATATTACATTCTCTTGAAGAGCATTTATTCTACATAAGCTTTTACTTATTTGTTTGTTTATTCATTTAATGTTAAATCACAATTGTTGCTCCTGAAGTAGTACAATCCATATTCCTGATCACATGTTCTTAACGGGCAATACAAACTTACTTATTGAAATGATTTAATTGTTGCTCCATAAGTAGCACAATTTAATTCTTGAAAAATATTTCACACTCTTGAAATATGAAGTAAGGATGGAGGAAGAGGCCAAGTTGAAGAGAAAGAAGAAAGTTCCCATGTCCAGGACGTCGAAGAGTCAGGCTAAACTGATATTGGCTTAGCGGAAGAAGAAAGCACAATCTGCTCCTGAGCCTACTTCTGACTCTGATACCGATAACCTGCCTCTCGCTCAAAGGCTGAAAAATCTTCCCAAACTCACAGTTGAGCAGGAAGCAGAGGACAAAGCCACTTGGGACGCGGTACAGAAAGGCCTCAACCTTCGATCCGGAGACAGACGTGCTGCTAAGATGAGAGAGAAGAAAAGGCAGGCTGATCTGGCTAAGATCATTGAGCTGACTGAACAAGCAGCCAGAGAGCCTTTCCTAGATCGCAGCAAGCAGATTCCAAGGACATCCAAGTTCTTCAGGTGCGATGCTCAGAAGCCACACTTGAAGAAAACTCCGCATCGCCGCGTCGACAAGTGGATTCCTTGGAACTTGAACGTGGAGTGGGAAGAGATGAAGAACGACTTCATCAAGGCATACTATGTGTGGCAGTGCCATCCTCCAGAAGTTTCGGTGGTCGATCTATTTGATCAATATCCATATCATCACGACCCCAACTTCAAAAGCTCAGATCAAGCTCCTGTTGTTCAAAGAGAAGCTGTCATTCACAGCCCCTGCCTATCGCCCACTGAATCCTCCGAGGACTGTTCAAGGCATCGTCTGCACGAAAGAAATTGAAGAAAAGGTAGAGACAGTTGTTCGTCGCAACAATCTCGATATCTTGACGACAGATGATCTCGTTCCCATCCAGGCCCTGAGAGAAAGGATCTACAAATCTTACGGGTTGGATGCTCCTGCTGGCAAGTCTGCTGACTTCAAAGCCAAGATCAAGAAATTCAGGCGTTAGCAGCTTCAACTTTTCTTCATCTTTTTGTAATAGCTTAGACTGATGTAATCTTCCGCCATATCATTTATATATCAGTTTTTGTTGTTAGCCAGACAACTACTCATTGTCTCTAGGTTGTGTTATCTTTCCTTTAACACTTTCTGATCACTGAAGTGATCTGACACACACTCACATATCTAGATTTCTTCTGATGTGCCTATCTTTTATGAGTTGTTAACCTTGTTATCATTGTTCAGTTGTTACCGAATCTTCTTGGGTTAGTAGTTTAGTACTTAGTAGTTTTGGCATCATCAATTAGGGGGAAATTGTTGGGTTGTGAGTCAGTGGTCTTTTAGATCATTGATAGGGGTTACTTATAACTGATGTCAGCAGTTCATGTGCTTAGGACATAATTGTTATATTTTGGTATTGGGGGAAATTGTAGTGATTTTTATCGTTATTGAATTGAAGATCCCAAAATCTGTCATGTACCCGATGTATGTTTTGAACTTGATGATGTAATAGGCTAGATATGTTCTTATATTCATTGATTATTTTGTCTAAGTCCTGTAAGGGGTGTTGTTGGTATGAACTTCAGTAGAGAAGTTAAATTCCAGAACCTCATGTCATCAGTTTGTAGAGCTCGCGTCTTCAGAGTCACTAGCTGACTGTTCTCAGTAGAAGATCTCTTTCAGCAGACCTCCGTTGAAGACTCAGTGTGATCTATTATCTAATGAATGTGAGAAGAGCTCAGTACCTTCATAGTCACCATATGACTATTCTCAGTAGAAGATTCTTATCAGCAGACTCAGATGAAGAACTCAGTTGCAGATCCAACAAGGAAACAACTGCCAGGCTATTATCATTTCAAATGTCAGCAGAGTTTATTCAATACGAGGATCAGTGAGAGTCAACTCAGATGAAGATTGATGTCTGACAAGTCTCACCTACCACAAACCTCGGCTAATGAGAAGCAACCAAGTCTTACCTGCTCTGACGATTAAAGCTGCTCTCATGTACAGAAGCCAACAACTCTGCGGCGCTCGTTCGAAAACTTATGGCCGTTTTCCTTGGAAGTTTGTGACACGTGGCATCGTCCTCTCCAACGGACACATGCTTGGGTCACGACTATAACTAAAGAAGAGTCTCCAAGCTCAACGCACGGGACATAAAAGGGAATACAAGCTCATTGCATACAAACTCTCTAGCACATTAAGGCCGATCAAGCGAAGAACTTGCTTAGTTGAATATCCGTAGTTCTTCTCTGTAGAGATTCTTTAGTTCCCTCTTCTCTATCTAAGCTCCATTGTTATATCCATAGCTTAGAACCTTCAAAGGAGTTCACTTTTCTGTAAATTGTTCTTATGTAAGAACTCCTTCATTGTTGGAGAAGATCTCCTCCTCTTCAAACTTCGGTTTGATTTGTAAAGTCGCTAAAGACTATAACTTATAAGGGTATGTCCAGGGTACAGATTCCTTGCTGAGACTTGCTCAGATTAATCCACAAGAACTCCTTTTCTGCAGGACCTTGGATGTAGGATCTTGCATATCCGAACCACGTTAAAAATTGCTTGTGGCATTTACTGTTTTATTCCATTGTACTCAAACCGATTCACAAACTCATACTTTGCATAAAACGTATTTTAAAAGTGCACCAGCCAAAACAACTTTGGTTTGCGAAAACACGTTTTCAAAAGAGACGAAGTCCTACGGGCCCCACACTTATCCGCACTAAAACTCTCCGACTGAACTCTCTATACTGACAAAAGTCAGCAGAACAGACTCAGTAGTTGAGACACTCTGACCCGCAATCAGAAGGTTCTTATTTGGCACTGTTCATTCAGTCGCAATTCTCAGCTGAGTTGACCTTCGCGTTTGAGGAAAAACTTATACTCAGGTGTATTCACCCATCCCCCTCCCCCCTCTACACCTGACACTCATCTCCGGACCAATAATATATATACATACAATCTTAATTTGTTGCTCATGGAGTAGCTAATATTCCTGAAGAATATTACGTACTTTTGATGAGCAATTCATATAATATGTCTTATTGATGGATGAATCTTGGTTCTTGATTTGTTATTGTTGTTGCTCCCGAAGTCGCACAATTGATATCCCCAAAGAATACGATACGATTGGGTTTCTCGAAAATATTAACCTTTTGCCTAAAATAATTTAATAGAGACTAAAATTGTTGCTCCTGAAGTAACATAATTTGTATTTCTGAAGAACACTACATGTTCTTGAAGAACAATTCAAGCTCTTGTTTTTGGCAAATGTTGTATGTTCATAACTTTAATTGTTGCTCTTGAAGTAGTACAATTAACTCTACATATTTTTGGAACAACTAAAACTTATCATTTTGAAATCATATATCACAACCATACTTTAATTGTTTCTCCTGAAGTAGCACATTTAATATTATTGAAAAACATTACATGTTCTTAATGAACAATGTATATTTAAAGGTATGTTATAATTTAAAGTATTACCTAATTACATAGAGTGGTAGCGAGAGCTCCTCTATGCTTGATAACTGCATTTCCAATATCCTATTGTGGGTTAAATTTTTTTCAAGAATAGATGTAAGATCTGGTAGATCTCAAAATTTGCAATTTATTGATTTCATACAACTAAATTGTTGCTCTAGAAGTAGCACAATTACATTCATGAATAATGACAATATTGTGATAGTAACATGGCTATCACATTTTTGTGGAAGTGCCTCAAATATAGTGTTTTTATATACTATTTAACTTTTGCTCCTGAACTAACATTATTTATATTCTAGAAGAATATTAAATGCTCTTAAATTGCAACTCGTAATTTCGATGATATATGTTATTCTTGAATGAAAAATATTATTTATGTCTTGTTGACGTTAATGCACTCTTGATATCGATCTTCATCTGTCAAAAAGGGGGCATGGGAGAGACAATAATAGAAAGAGCCGAAGCATCACAACAGGATTGTGTAAAGATATTAATTGTTTGTCCTCCCTAAAGCTCGATATGAGTAAATGCATCATAAACTGCGAGATTTAAAAATCTAGTGCGTTAAAATTATTGAAGGCTCCAGAAGAGTATGTGTCATTCTATCAAATGATATGAAATTAACTATTGAGTTTGCCCTTTACTCTAGTAAGTCTAAAAGACACTTACTAAGTTAGGTAGTGGTTCTTTTTGTATTTAGCCGGAAGCAAACAAAAGAAAAGTTATCACACTATCATCTTAAATGTACTGCAATTTAAGAAAATACGTGAGACAAACCATGTCATGAACCCGGAAGTTCAAAAGAGTTTTATGCTTTGACATGATAGATTTGGACATCTGCGAGCAACTATTATGCGCAACGTAATTGAAAATTTATATGGGCGTAATATAGAGATCCTGAAGAATCTCTTAATAAAAGAATTTTCATGACTTGCTTGATTTCTAGAAGAAATGTAGCACTTGTTAGAGCTACAAGTTCAAAAAATAAAGAGCTCAATTTCATTAAGAAAATTTGTCTTGATAAAACGAGTGAGTTTATTAAACTCCAACTTCCTCCTGAAGATGATTAATATTATATTGCTTTTGGATTGAGATTCAACACCTAGTTGCTCATACGCATAATCAAAATGGTCTTGTAAGTATAAAAACGAGTCTCACATTAAGATTGTTATTATGATGAAATAACATTTCCAACATTAGTTGGAACATATGTCACATTTGGATTCCTGAAGTAATCAATGTGAAATCTACATCAAATAAAAAGCACAAGAAAAAACTAGTCACATTTGGATTCCTAAAGTAATCAATGTGAACAAGAAGTCGAAAGACTCACTTGCAAAAGATTGCAAACCAACTTTTTGATGCTTTTAAATTTTGTATATAAAAGAAGAGACAATGTTATACATTTGCTGTAAATACCCCCGCAAGAATAAATGTCCATGAAGGACAAGTACAAATGGTAGCAGATGAATATAAAATTCGTCAAAAATATGGTCGACCAATTGGTTTCTAAAAGAAATTTTGTACCTAAGAAAATGTGCACAACATATGAAGCAAACAATGACGAAAATGATTAATCAATCAAATGAAGTTCTTGAAGAACTACAAGCGTCTGAAAATACTGATGGAGAGATCAAATATCGTCGTGGACACACAACGGTATTTTCGCCTTTTAATATGACTCTTGAAATGATAAAAGAGGATCCTCAACGACGATCTATAAGAGATTGTCAATATAGAAATAATTGGTCAAAGAGGAAAGAAGTCATACAAGGTGAATTAATATTCCTTAGAAAGCCGAAAAACATTTGGACCTGTAGTTCAAATCCTATTAAAAATATCCCCGAATGATATAAATGTGTCTTTGTTAGAAAGAGAAATAAAAATTGCGAGATATAGGACAATACTCGTAACACAAGTTTCTCTCAAAGACCGAGAATCAATTATAAGAACTCTCCCATAATTGACGCAAAATTTTAGAGTTTTGATTAATCTAGTTATGTTTCAAAGGCTTGATATGCGTCTTATAGATGTAATAAATGTATATCTATATGATTCACTAGATAGTGTCATATACTTGAAAATCCCTGAAGGATTTAACTTGCTTGAATCACGTAAGTCAAAAATATATTTTCAAGTAAACTGCAAAATTGTTGTAAGAACAACGCGTATCTCTTGAGAGAAGAATACAAAAGTGAAGATATTTGCTCATATGTTTTTAAAAAGAAAACAGACAGCAAAGTTGTTTATATTGTTACTTGAATTTGATTAAAACTCATGAAGAGTTTAATACTTGAAATATTACGTGTATACTCCGTCAAGATGTCATATATAGGGCCACTAATTGTGGATTATTTTATAGATTGATATGTTGATTTTGTAAATTCAACTTACATCATTGTCGGCATTAGGGGGAGATATGAAATATGAATGATAGAATGCCACAAATATATAGTTGAATTAATTATTTAGATTCACGCACTATAAACTTGAAATTCATCAAATTATTTAGTGCAAAAGGAGTGACAAAGTCTCATATACTTGTTGTATATGCACCATGAAAGAATTGAAGTTCCTCATAGATAAAATAAATCAATTGATTCTCATTGACGCCAGAATCGTGAGATATTTGTTGGTTCTAAAGATAAGAAGTCCGCGGAATACAAAATTAGAACACATCACTTCAAATTCCTCCTGAAGAAGATATGTGAATCATTATGTACAAAAGTACTTGAGGAAATCAACTCATGCCTAAAGACGGAGTTAGAATCAAAAGACTTAGGTTGAACTAATAATTGTCTCAACCTGCAGATCGAAGCATCTCTTTGATGGAGTTACGCTAGTCGACCTATCTTAAATCTCTTTAAAGACCTATAGAAGATAACAAAGATGTTTTAGGACCAGAAGTTCCTTATATGCAATTGGAAAATTTGAAATTGTATTGACCATCGTTTGTTATCTTCGAGACAAACATGTTATTTTCTATGAAGATAATTAAACTTGTGTTGCACATATTAGTGTAGACCTTAAAGATAACATCGAAGATTATTATCTTGAGGGGAGTAACAAATTGTAAATAATCCTGAAGATTAGACTGACTCCTAAAGGTCAAATGATCCTGAAGGTCAAATGGTTGTACTTTTTTTTTTCCTTTCTAAGTTTTTTTTCAAAGGGTTTTCTTAGGTCAGGTTTTTAACGAGGTATCCAATATAACACATGAGTAAATGAGTCATTGAGATTGATTCACAAAATAGTCAATGCAACACATGATCTCCAAAAGAGTGGCAGCATCAACATCCAGCAAATTCACTCAAGTGACAATCTAGCGGATTCTTTTACGAAAGCATTACCATCGTCAACATTCAAGAAGATGGTACACAAAATCGATATGCGTCGACTCAAGGACCTACAATGACTATATTGAGGGGGAGCAACTGTACTATTTTTCTTTTGACCAGTTTTTATTCCAATGAATTTTTCTAACAAGGTTTTAATGAAGCAACAGTTTCTTTTAGGGATGGTCAATCAATGAGGAGTGTTATAAATATATGGGACAACTCTATTTCTAGCCAATTTGAAAAACTACATATGAATTTCAGCCACCCGTGGAAAAAACTAGTTATCTAGCCACTTTTGACATATCGCCTGACAACTAATTAAATCGTCATTGTCTGTCTTATCAAAAACTTTTATTTAATCGGCATGTTTATCTCCTACCACAAAATCGCCTACCACATATTATTTAATAACTTGTAAAATTATTTAAAATCATCTTATCTAAACAAAATTAAATTATTTTATTATAGATTATAAATCATAATGAGGGTAGAAGATTAAATTTTAAATCATCTTATCCAATAAACATGAAGTTTATCCATAAAAGAGTTAAAAAAAAATAACCGGTAGTTAATATTTGTTATAGATATTTATAATAGGTTGTAAAGAAATAAATAACTTGTTCCAATCTTAGGAGTTTTATCCGGCGAAGATTTATTATTTCCGCCCAAATCGCCTCTCTATCTCAAATCGCCTCCCAAATCGCCTCCCTATCTCCAAATCGGCTCTCAATCTCCAAATCGCCTCTTTATCTCCAAATCGCCTCTTCTTCTCCCTCTCATCTCTCGCCTCTCGCTCTCGTCTCTTCCTCTCACTCTCATCTCTTCCTCTCGCCTTTCCCTCTCCAATCGCCTCTCCCTCGCCTGTCGCCTCTCCTCGTCTCTCGTCTCTCGCCTGTCGACTCTCCGTATCCTCATCACCCTCCCTCTCGCCTCTCCCTCTCCTCATCACCTCTCCCTCTCGACATCGGGTCTCCCTCTCGAAATTGCCTCTCCCACATCCCCAAATTGGTGCCAAACTTCAAGCAAAATTCGTCCAAAAACTTGAAGTCATCTGCAAGCCCTAAATCATAGTGAAGATATGAATCCTACTTATCAGGTACACAGTCTAGACTTTTATTTAAAAAATTATATGCGTTACATGCCTGCATGTGTGAGATTGATTGAAAATTCCTGAGCATTTTGATTGAAGTTTGAAATGTAAGTTTGTAAACTGCTTTTTTTAAAATTGTAGAGTGAATGGAATTGGAAGAGTTACAAGGGTTTAAAGGCACCTTGAAGTACTACTTTGACGCTGATACGATAAAGGATGTAATTGAAGTTTTGGAAAAAGTGAATTCGTTAGACAAATTTAAGTTAGGTTGCTTTGGCAATTTTTTGCGATTTAGCAAAGGAATTAATGCTCGTAAAGCATTAGTTGCCCTACTCACTCATGAGGGTTGGTTCCTGCTGCTTCGGAGCATGAGCTCTGGTTCCGTGTTGGTTCAGAAAATATTCGCTTCTCGGCGAAGGAGTATGCATTGATTACGGGGCTACGTTTTAGCGTATCGGAGTTCGATCCCAATGATCTCGATCATCAAATTCCGGATGATAGTTTTGTGCACCGTCAGTATGGGAGCTCTTGTCCAACGCTGAAGAAGGTATATGAAGATTTTAAAGGGTTGAAATTGCAAAGAGAAGATGATTACCTCAAGGCGGCCTACATTTTGATGTTCTATTTTATGCTGGCTTGCTTTGATAAAAAGCGCACTATTGACGTATGGTTGTGTGTCCTAATTGAGAATATCGATCAGTGTAATCGATTTCCATGGGGAACACTAACATATCAGATTTTATTGAACTACGTGAAGAAAATCCCCACTACTTTAGGCAAATGGAGCGATGGTCAATCATATCATATCTACGGGGCGATTTGGACTATACAGGTAATTGACTTATAATTTATTCTTATGTTATTAATTATATATAATAATTTCATTGTTCTAATTTTTGATTTTAAATTTTGTAGACATGGTCTTACGAGGCCATTCCACATCTTGGTCGGCAGTGCGGTAGGATTAACAATGACGATACAACCGTAATTCCTCGGTTCCTACAGTGGACATATTTTTCACCTACAAGCACGTTCACGAGTTATTTCAAGGACAGATTCTTAGGTGATTTCCGGCCGATAGAACACAATCAAGCAGAGTTTCTCGAATATAAGAAGTTAGTAAGTTTAAGGCTTTTCAGTGTGTTCTACCGTCCGCACTTTGTTTAGCTTGAATTTGGATATGGATATATATTAGTTCGTGTTTTGTAGTATTTGTTTAGCGTGAATTTAGATATGGATCTGTATTACTTGGTGTTTTGATGGATCTATATTCCTAGTTGTTTCATGGCATTGTCGTATTAGACGGAAGTTAATGATTTTGTAAAGTTAATCGCCTGACAGTATTTGATAATCGCCTAGCAGTAGCGAAGGCGGAATATAATTAAAGTTAATCGTCTGGCGGTAGCGGATAATCGGCTAGTGATAGCGAAGGCGGAAGTTAATAGTCAATTGTCTGGCGGAACCGAAACCTAAAACCTTTATTTGAGGTTTGAACGGTAAACCCTTATTTGGGGTTTGAACCGTAAACTACCATAAACTATATATTAACTAAATTATATATTATATTTTAAATGAAAACATATAATTTGATTATAATAATATGAATTATAACATATATACTCTTAAAACGTGATTTAGTGAAACATAATTCCATAATAATCTCAAAGTATAAAACTTGTTTTCCAAAAAGTGTACTCAAGTTACATGATTACTTCAATTGTTGAGTGATCCACCATTGAGATTGAGTGATCTAAAATGTAATGATTTATAATGTTTACAGGAATGCAAAATATTTATATTTAACATAAGGTTGGATGTAAAAAAACAACATAGTAATATAATTTAATTTAAAACTAATGTTGTCTTAATATATAAAGTAATCGTCTTGCGGTATTTGATAATCGCCTAGAGGTAGCGGTAACATGTTTGCGCCCAGCGATAATCTATTATCACCAGGCGATAATGGCATACATAAAATAGTTTCATTAACATTACATAAAAAGTCTAAGAGCCAAAATTCATAGGACACTTCCTTACTGTATGACCAATCTGATGACAGTTGCTACATTTCCTTGGTGCTCGTAGTCTACACAAATTTGTATCTGTATTTTGTGGAAATGTATTAAGGTCCACGTCTGTTATATCATTCTTGGTCTCAGTCAACAACTCTCTTCGTTCTATTGGACCAACAATATCGAGATCAGAGAGTGGAACATTCCAGTTTAGATTCTGGCCATCATGTGGATGTGCAGCAGCAGTATTTGAAGGACCTGGTTCACTGAAGTGATGGTCGCGTAAAGCAGTCCGGTTCAAGATAGCTTGGCTATGGGCTGGATCCCGAACCCATGCGTTAAATTCGTTCAACATTGACTCTCGGAGTTCACGATTGTAATTCTCATCCTCCTCATCATCCGAAGAAGCCGCCTCATCCTCGTCTTCAAACAAATCAGTATGATCGAAATTGGTCCTGCTCGGACCGGCTTCAGTATTTTTCCCAATAATATACACAATTGGATTACTTCTAACCTCGAAAAACAATCGAATCAAATCCTGATCACAATTTAAAGGGACCTTAATTTTACTGTCGTCGAAAGTGTTTGTCTGATAAAATAAGTCGTAGTATGTAGTGGAAGGATCGGTCTTCAGGTTTTGGTGAATATCCTGTACCAGCTGATGCATATTGAAATTAGGTGACATAAAGAATAATAATTCATCTCCACCTTCATACTCAGATTTGTTCCAATAACCACCGTACCGAAGAATAATACGTTGCCACCTAATCTGTAATAAGATGAAATATAAATTAATAATAATTAAATAACAAAATTATAAGTAGCGATGGCGATATGGTTTATAATCGTCATCGCCTAGTTACAAGATTCTGAACTAACATCGTCTGGTCATGAACAACATAACATTCCACAAAAGTCGCTTAAATGTATGTAGACAAGTACATTCAAATGATATTTAAAGTGAAGATAACTTAGATAAACACATTAGCCCTACTAAATCGCATAAAATATAAAATTAAGAGTGAACCACGACCAATTTTTAACTAAACCGCATAAAATATTAATTTTTTTTTAAATATGAATATGATAACTTATCGGATCTATCTTCTGTATGATGCAACTAACATGACTATGATTTCTTAAAATTTTGGCTGAAATTTTGTAGTATATTTATTTTCAAGAAAATGAGATTCATGTCAATTTTCCTATATGAGAAGCACGAAAGCAGCTAGTGAAGTAGTTGTTGCAAAATAAATGAAAGTTAATAAGTTTTTACTTTTTGTCAGAAAAAAGCAGTTTTTTTAAGATGGGTAGCTGTAAGTGGCGATTGGGAGAGCCGATCTGGGAGGAGCAAGCAAAAAATTTACACGGAGAGAGTTTATTTTTTTCATTTCTTTGATATTTTTAATAATGTTTATCCTAGTTCTGTATTAAGCATAATAAAAATTAGAACTTAGAAACAAAGACTTTCTAATTTAAATAATTAAAATGTATATTAATTTACATAAAAATACATTAAAGTATATTGTTATGCATTTTATGGGATAGACGATGATCATGGTAATTTAATAATACGGGCTAGGCGACAGGTGATGACAATGGCGATTAAATAAATCAGCTATTAAATAAATAACTATTAAATAATCGAGCTAGGCGATGCGCAATGGCGATAACAATTGCGATGACAATGGCGATTAAATAATTATGGGCTAGGCGATGTGCAATTGCGATAACAATGGTGATGACAATGTCGATTAAATAATTGTGGACCCTACTCACTAAAGTTGTCAGAAGTGGCTAGATAACTAGTTTTTTTCCACGGGTGGCTAAAATTCATATGTATTTTATCAAAACAGCTCTTTTTGCATATTACCCTAAATATATTATAGTATTATATTTACCATATATTGTGATGACCATGTAAACTCTAAAAGCCCATGAGCCCATCTGTAACTCTATAAATAGAGGTATTTGGTACTCATAATAATACACCCCTCATTCCCGCTCTCTCTATTATTATCTACTTCAATTTAGTTTATAACAACAAAAATATTTTGATATGTTAGAAATATTGATTTTAAAATCATGGTCGAGTCCCGATCATAAAAAAAACATAAGTAAATCTACGTTTAATTTCAATAATTTTAGGAGTAAAATCGATAGTTTATTTAAATTTAATTATTTGATAATTTTTTATAAGAGTGTCAATTTATGTGTTTTGTTAATGATTAGGGTTGTCAACGCCCTAGTTCAGCGGGTCACCTCATGAATTTGGGGCATGGAGAGATGAATGTATGAATCGTGCTGCTAAAAACCAATTCAACCAGTCTCGAACAAAATCAACCAAACATAATAAATTATGTATTTCTTCAATTATGATGATCTATAAATTTCATTTATGTTGTTTTAATATAGAATTGAAGAAATTCCGGCTTAGTAAACAAACACAAGCTCTCTTTCAGATCGATTATTCTTCAAATCAGCTTTACTAGCAGATCAAATACAAAATTTACTAGTGGACATAAATCATCTCTAATGGAGAACTCTAGTTTAGAGTGTTTTTTTACAATATTGTGTGGGTAAAATGTATTTTTTCAAATTCATCTCTAATAATTAAACCTATATTTAACTCAATAGTGTAAGTATTAGTATATTTTAAGTCCAGCTCTTTCCAGATAAACCATTTACAATGAGATCAGTTGAAACATGTATAGGTTCGGGGAAAGGACCCCCGAATATTGAGTAGCTGTTGTTAAACCAGGGTGAATACTTTACGAAATCGATGGAGATACTGAAAATATAGCTAAAAGGGCTATTTTAGTAGCAGCATTGAAAATGCCTATACTCACTCACTTTATTATTTCAAGATAAAAAGTAGAAATGATATAAATGAGTTTATTCTTCCAATGCAAAGGATGAAGAAAGTAAAGAAATATTATTTGTCTTAAGTCCAAAAAAGAAACTGGGGATTTTGTGGATGTATTAAATTAATTTGTTTATTAGTTACTATAAAACAATATATTATCTATGGATATATTTATTTTTATGCTTACTTTTATTTAAATATAAAATTAATAATTTTAAAATAAGTTATTTCATAAAAAATATATTTAGATTGCTACAAAACGATCAATTTATTTCCAGAATAACAAAATTAACAACACATAATACTTATAAAAGTATAAATCATAAATTACATAATTAATTTTCTTGAAACAAAATAAAATACACAGAAACAGCTATGAACTTTTTTTGTTAACAAGAAAAACAAAAATAATATTGTCCATCTCATTAGAAATGACACATTTCTTTTGCGTACGAGAATTAAAAAAGTGATGTTATGTGCGATAGATTTTTTGACTTTTTACTAATTAAATGTGGTTCACACAATTTTTAATATTTTTCTAAAAAATATCATTTGTAGTGAGACATCCCGATGAAGAAAAATTGTTCTAATGGAATGGAGGAAGTATAATAAATAAAAAATAAAAAAGAGTTAAAAAATACTAAAGAAGGGTAGATAAATGAATAGTGACATGGTTGTTACGGAGTGTGAGTGTAGAAACGATTATATAAACTAAAGGCTATCCTTGGATATATTTTCCACTCTACAGTATAGTTGCATTGTAAAGAAGCACTTGAAGATGCTAGTCCCAAGTCCATCGGACTTTTGTAGCCCAACCAATCGTCCTATATAGACATGAGGACAACCTAGTTACCCACAACTTATTTTGGTCCAATTTTAACTACGGATAGACCTCACCATTTATGATCATCTTTTAATGCTTAACGCACGTTACACTAACATAATTAACTATAGTTAACACTTATTGACTATAAAATGAAACAAATTAATCTTGTTGGATAATATAGCGGCTAAAGTGCTTAATATGTGGCTGAAAGTTATAAGTATCCACTGAGGCCGTTATGTGTGAAGTATTATAATATGTGCGCACCAAATGTAGCGACTATAGGTTCCTCGTTGTATATATAACTTTAAAAAAAAAAATTATATCTCTTGACTACGAATAATCAATACAACCACCTAAAGCCCAAAATCTTAAAACTAATAAATAATCATAAATTAAATTATGATATAGCTAACACTGATTAACGCTTTAACTGATCTGGAGTTATAGACAAAGCTGAAATCTAAGATATTTTTTGTATTTTTAAAGTAATAACTTTGGGTTTTAGTATTAAACATAATGCAGTTAGAATTTCTTTAAAATAATAATATTAGGATTAGAAAAAAATATTCGTTTAACGAGATTATTATTTTATCAAATATTATTTTAGTCAATCGACCCGAATTAGAACTGAAAGAAATTATTATCTAAGTAAAGTTATTACTTTATCGAATATTATTTTATTGAGATTTAACTTTACCATATCAAAAGGTAGGTTTGAACTTAAAATAATCATGTGTGCTTTTGAACCTCAACTTTAATTCCAACGGATAACTATGTGAATAAGCAAACAAAGAATGTTGCTAACGTGCCCGACATAATTCCGTCTTTTGTGACTCAATTCCTTGGAATGTTATAAATTAATTGTTTTAGCCATGCTTGATTGGATCGAGATTGGTTAATTAATAATTAGTTTTACAAGTTTGGAATAATAAATTGGCCATTTTACATAAATGTATAAAAATTTATAATTGACCCCATTAAATTCAACCGTTTTATTATAGGTAAATTCGACATTTACTGTAAAATAAGTATAAAAGCAATCCATTATTATTAAAAAAATGTATCTGCTATTTTCACATATTCTCACTTCAAATCTAGACCTAATTAAGAAAAACCTTTAAGCCGACCATTTCACTCGACATCATTGATAGGAGCGGATTTAAGGATAGTATGAATGAAAGCCACCAACATTCAAATTATGTAAAACTTAAATTCTTTTTTTTATTTATAATGAGAGTAATCCATAATTGCTGTCGAAATATTTCGACCTCATTTCAAATTGCACATTTAAATTGCAGATTTTATCCTAATTCGTGGTACCACTAGGGCGACTGAAAGAGAAACCGCCCATTAAAGAGGCTTGAGAAATGAGGATCAACAAACCGCGGCAAAACTCAAAATAAAGGTGGACAAATCTCTATCCCTACTCCCTCTCTCCGTTTTATTCGAAAAGATCTCTCCATACCTACTTTAATGCCGTCGTTTTCGAATTTCGATGAACGATACTTTTCTCTGCCGGTAATCAAACAATTGCAATTCACTACTTTATTCACCAAGATTTGAATATAGCTCAGTGTTCAATAGGAGAAGTATACGAAGAAATCCGTGCGACCGTTCAATCAGAAAGTGAAAAAGGTTATTCAGCAAACTGCGCGGAGAATGATTGGTTAGTTTCACTTCGATTTGTCTGTATGCACAGTTTCATTACTTTGTTCATCAAATATCGTGAGCGTAAACTCAAGTCCTACTTGTTTTGATATTTTATTTGGGGTTTAAACTGATTTTGGCAGTATGTTTGTTTATATATTATTCGGGTCAGGTGTATCTGCTAACGAGTTACTCTGCTTGCTAAATTTTCGGGCTTGATATTTTGTCTTGAGTAGTCAAATCTCAAGGATAGAAATACAATTCCGATGAACAATTTGGAGAAGATTTGAATTGGAAGAAAGGATTTGTGGGAAGTATTTCAAGTAATCTTACGTTTTGGTGGATCTATTATCTGTAGCCAAATGTTGCTTAAGATTTGAAATCCAGTATGACGGGCAATATTCAAAACAAGTTTGATAAATTTATTACGATGGATTTGAATCTTTAGCTCTAAATCCATCAACACCAACAAAGTTTAATTTAACTGAAATGCACATATGTATATATATTGTGTGTGTTGTGCAGGTTCATGCTTATACACGAGATCAACTTTTTCACCTAATGAAATTATGAAACAGTTAGGGCTAAGCCCACATGCTTCTTTTCTAAGCTTAGACTCATTGGCTTTTCCTGCATCATGATCTAGAATCGTGCTAGTACTCTATTACACAAGTACATCGCTGTTGGTACTGATGCTTATCTTTCTACATGTGCACCAATACCTCCTTAAACGAAGATGGGCATATCTTCTCCCTCAGTCTGTCCGTAATTAACATATTACGTGAAAAGCCAAAATTTATCTCATTTAAGATGAAAATACCCTCTTGTCTCAATCACATTATAACCAAGCTTGATATACGAAATTTTTCCTGACAACATAAATTGGACTTGTTCTCAATTTGTCTCTAAACACGCATGAACGCATCTTTCCAGAAGTATGTATATGCCTATGTAAATTGCATCTGGGATCAAGCCATGTCTTGTACTAAAATTCATAAGAATTGCTGCATATCATGCCAGTCATGCCCCATGTATTCTATCTACTTTCGTGACTCCGTCTAGTATGGTGGATTGCCGGAGGACTTGAAAACCGTCATACACTAAATTAAGTTTTTTAGCAGTACAAGTATTGGTCAATCACTTCTGTAGGAGTTTCCTCATTGTTTTCTTCAATGTAAAAACTCGATATCTCATGGTTAGTTTAAATTCTCAAACGGACTTTTAGTGTGTAATTGAGTTGGAAAATACTATGCATTATGGATTTATGGTGATTTACAGTTTAATATAAATGATCTCTGTTTCTGATGTACTTTAAGTTACCATGTCTGCGTTTTGATTGCATTTAATTCTTGGATCTCTGAATTAGAGTCCGAGATTTATATCTTTAATCTAGACATTGAACAGGCCTTGCCAAACATGAAACATCTGATATCCATGTTTATAATGTTTTTGAAGAATTTCATATTGCATTCGAGGAATTAATGTAGAAGGTTGTTTATTATCTGATGAATGAAGAGAATGGTCATAAGATCACCATGTATAGTATGTTACTATGTTCAATGTTTTCTTGCTCCTTATATATTCTTATAATGCGGCTGCCAAAGCATTCTGTGTTCACTAAAATGTGATCAAGTGTGTAAAACAGGCTCCAAAACAGATACTTTAATTGATAAGAAACTAATGGTTTGTCTGCCTGATGAATACTCTGACAATGTATACATGTAATACAGCTTTAAAAGTTGAAGGTTACATGCTTATTTATTGCTCCCTGTTAATAATTGTATCCTCGAAAAAATGGCTCACTTAGTGAACATAAATTGTAAAAACATGAAACCATGACATGTTTGAAATGACTATGGGTACATGCAATCTCTCTCTATGAAGTTATCATATTCTAACCTATGAATTACTCATTGCTTCTTTCTTACTGGTTAGTGATCAGGACGCAAGGAGGAACAAGATTGTGAAAGAATATGTTAGGCATATCTGGCTATCCTACTTCAGTGGTTCTTTCTATTTTTTCATTGCGGAGGGGGAGCAAAGTCGTTCCTGACTTGATTTTGCAATTTACCTTTTGCATTACATGTTGTTTTCACTCTTTTTGCTTTGGTATCTTGCTTGGAGGGAGATGCAACCTGGCCTTCAGAGGTCGTGGTGCTCGAGTTTTCTGGTCAAATCCTCTGACACATATGAATCCTGCTATGCATTTTAAATTACATATGTATGAATGAAGTGAGCTAATAACATGCGTAGTGATTGTTATTGGAGCCCAATGAAAGTTGTAGACGATACATACCTTTCCAGAAGCAGTACTGGATACCTTCAGTTGACATACCTAGCAAGCACCAATTATACCTCTTTAAGCCACATTGCTTCTATCTTTTGACTGCAAATTAACTAGATTAAATTTACCTTTGAATATAGATGAGACAGATGTCCCAAAGTAGACCGTCCGTCTTGGTAAGTTCCATATCAATCTTCTTGGTACATGAATAGGATTTGTGCTACTTTCATGATCAGCGAAGACCTACATACATGCTAACATGTTACTGCAAGCATCTTCATATTCATGCTTATTGCATGGTTACTTATGGCCATTTTGAATATATTTGTTAGTGAATAATTGACAATTATTCATGCGCTAATAATTGAATTATGAGAAATTTTTACCTCATTGACCTGGAAATATGTGCCATTGAGAGGGAAACTTCCCCTCATTGCCGTTCTGCAAGGTATCTGCAATGTCGTTTAAGCATGATAACAATTAAAAAAATGAAGAAAAAAAACTGGTGATTAGTTGTTTGCGTTTGGATGAAAATGTATACTAGTACTTGCCAGAATAGTCCCTCTAACTGATTGTGCCTGTGCTTCCTTTGTGCTATTGCATTGGAAACATGTTTTCTTTTCACAAAGGTCACCTTCAGAAGAGCTACATTTACCGTCTGGAGGTTGAATTGAATCTGCAGTCTCACCTGGATGTATGACTCGTTAAGTATCAAATTTAGTCACTTAAATCATTTATAACTTGGCGTGTCTCCAATAAATGACTATGTCTTCTATTTCTCCAGGCGTATTTAACTATTTATTAATAGGGATATGTGTTCGTGAGAACCAAAGGAGGGATGGAAGGAAAGGAGTCACCAGTGTGGAACACACCAGATACATAATTTGGGATATTTCAATCTTATTCGATAGATGTGCTTTTGTCAGAAGAGAATGCTTTCATAATTTAATATTACTTACCTGGTGTCCATAGAGCTAGAAGGTATGGACTTGGATCATCAGGTTCTCGCCTATCCATCTGATCAACACATTTTGTTTTTTCATGTCAGTTAGAATCGAACTGTGTCAATAGGAAATGTTAACAATTAGATAGAGATGAGGATAACTAACCCTTTCTAACAGTGGATGCGAATCTGGAAGTTCATAGCTGCAATTAAATGAGTCATAAATCAATGATAATTTCTGCAGCTCATATATAGCAGATCACTTGAGAAACTGGATCAGTTAGCAGCATTTCTGGTTTATTTGACCTTCAATCAGAAGCTATACTTTTATGCAGTTTAAGATGATCAAAGCTACTATTTCATCAAGTAAAGATTATATAACTTGTTTTTTTATAAGTTCATAAGTAGTTAATTAACTTCTTTTTTTTCTTATGGAGTCTGCCTCTTTACAAACTTTTGTTTCATTCATTGACATCTCAGATATTTGTTTAAAGTATTTATCTGGAGAGTTTCATTGGTTATCTTAGTGGGAAGTTGTACTCACACTTGATGCTCTGTCCGCAGTCGGCTAACGTTCTTCAGTTTGGGCGTTGGAATAGAAGCAAGTTGGGGGCTCAAAGCAATAATGGCTCTGGACATATCACCGTCTTGTGTGTTCTTATTATCCTGCATGAAGCTCTGTAGGTTAGTTGTAAATTCCTCGATGTTGAGCTTTATTTCCGGGATTTCATCAGGATCCTCATAAAAAGCATCCTCAATGTCTCTTTCTGTAACTTCTGTTGACGATTCTGGGGTAGTTGGTTCCTCGATAATAGGTTCATAGTTTCTTGTGGGCCCTGGACTACTCCCTATGTTATCCTCAGGGGGAGGTAAGGGCATCGGCCTTGTAACTACATCATAGCTTTTACTGTAACTTGTTGGAATTTCTGAGCAGGCTACACGTCTCTCTTCTGGGCCTGGAAGAGTAAGCCTTGCGCTGGACAAGTTGCAAATGCATATTACATAATTATGAATTATGCAGTCTTATTGGATAGCTTTGCATTGTTCAATTAATTTATTTTTTCAAAATAGACTGACCTCGCAAAAGCACTGGCAAAATGCCGGCATTCTCCTCTCATTGGACACCCGTTACAGTTTGGTTGTCTCTTCGTGCAGAAAACCTGTATCAGATACACAGTAACTCTTCTATCAGGAAACATTTCTTTGGCATTGCATGATGATTAATTGTGTATTCTGATGCCCTATGAAAAATGAGGGTATTACCTTCCCAAATGTTATCAGTTGGTAATGTAGCTCGTACCTGTAGTTACATAATATAATAGTCAGTTGAAACAGAAGGATGTTAACAAGATAAGTGGACATAGCTTATGATTTGATGGGTAGTTCGGGATAAATATTACAAGGTTTCTTGATCCAACATGCAGAGTCTAGGCCAAAGAAATTTCTGAATTGACTCCAGCACTGGATACCTTCATGACAGAAAGTGGAGTTTAATAAATGCAACATTCTACAGGGTTAATACTCGATGGTTTGATCTGTACTTACATTTCAAGAAGATGCAACTGTAGTGACTCAGGGAGTGGTTGAAGTGGAACCCAACCTAGCCTGACAGCAATTCGTCCAACATTTGTGTCAACCTAAAAAGAAAGGCAATGAAAAACTTTTTTCCCTCTTGTGCAGTTTGCTTGGTCCGTTCCAGTAAAATGTGCTTACCGGAAAAGCTAGATGATGAAGTGTCAGGAGTCGTACACACTCCACACTTTTTAGCCCCAAACCACGTATACTTAGCAAATAGTCCCTGCAACACATTTTCTTGTTAAATGAGAACAATGTATACTTGCTAGAAATTATGGAGTATATGCTAGGCACAGCCTGATATAGCTTGAAGAGTTAAGATGTCCACATTTTGTGTATACTTACTTGACTTTGTCTGGTGGAGCATCTCTCAGCCATTCTAGGTCGACACTTCCATGATCTTTAACCAGTCGGTTGAGGAAATCCTGCAGAAATATCCAGTTAATTTCTTCACTTTGGCTTCTTTCTATTTTGTAGTTATTTTTCAGTAATTTAATATGAAATCACTCTGCATACCTTCATTCGTGCTGCTAGCATGTTGTTCATCCCCCGCTCTTTGATACTGTTAGCGATCTCATGAACATCAGCATTGCGTATCGATTCATAGTCCAGAGAGTCCAATGTGTCCCTGCTCCTTTCTTTTGTGTCACCTTTTTGTACCTGCTTTCTTAATGTGTCCCAATCAAACGATTGTACCTTTTCCTTCTCAGTTTTCTGCTCTCTTGCAGTTGATGCTTTGCTGATCTTACTTGATTGTACATTGGAATCATGCACCGTCTTCGTTGTTACAGTATTTAGGACGATACCAGTTGGGTTTTTCCTGAGTGCTTCAGCTGATTTTACAGAGTCCATCACAAAATTGCTTTCCTGCTGAAATATCTCGTGCATTCCTTTGTGTTCATAATGCTGGTTTTTCCTGCTATCAGACTCAGTTGGAAACTTCACTTTCGTGTTAAGATGCTTGGTAGGAACTTTATGGTAAACAGTTGATGTTTGAAATGTTGAACTTCCAGTTTGTTGCCCCATAGGTCTATGATCCATGCTCTCTCCTGCTTTATCATGTAAAACTTCCGTAACTGTTGTACTGGTGGTATCACAAAGTGTAGAAATTAATGAAGAAGTGCATTCTTTTTCCAATAATGCAGAAACATCATTTTCTATGTTTCCCGTACCCATAAGCATATCCTGCCATGAACCTTTGGGTGTGGGAGCAGCTTTTTGGTAATGCTGTACGTTGGTAGTTAATGGGTAACCACATTCATTTGTGCTGCTTGCAACTCCTGGATATCGCATGTTAACTTGATTTTCATATTGCTGATTATGTCTGTTGCCTGGTAAGGAAAATCCTGTTTCTAGAATCTGATTATTCTGGAATTCTGTAACCCCTCCTGCCTCTTTGAACAAGTAGAAAGGGCCTTGGTTTTCTCTATAATTGCTCCCAGTTACTTGATCTTCAACTTCTGAATTTGATCCTGAGCTTGATCTGATATCCTCAGAGGCTAGAAAATTCATGGATTCTGAAGAACTTTGTGATGATACCGTGCCTTCCTCCATTGTTCCGGTATGTTTGTTTAATGAAAAGGTGCCTGAAGTAACATTTCCCACACCATATTCAGATAGTTTACTTGATTTAACAGTGTTGTCATAAACTGGTTCCCTCGTCATTCGCTGATGACAAGTCATCCCATCAGGATGCCGTACTTCAACCAAATATTCAGCAGAAGGGTTCCCTGCCTTTTGGCATGAAGTATCTCTGGTGGTTGTTGACTTGTTTGGAAACTTGGCTGCAAGAGACATGAAAGCGGAGCTGCAGGCAAGGGGGAGTAATGAAAATGTGATTGCCTCATATCATTTAGTATTCCTTTTAAAGTTTCTATTGTGGAAATCAATCTACCTCGAAAGATGATCTGAGACATTTTGGGTGAGAAATACCCCAATTACTGAGTCAACTACTGATCCTTTCCATTTGGAGAATCGTCTATCACCTGCCATGATAAAATTCCTTTGCCGGTTATGAAAATGCCAAAGCTAAGAGAAATATAATGTTTGTTGTTTATCGTAGATTGACTATGGGTACAAGAAACAGGGCATGAAAGGCATAGTGCTCTGACATTTTTCATACGATGCCAGGTTGGATATTGATGGTCTGAGAAATGATATAGCAATTAGCAATTAGTTGGATGGTTTGACAAAAAGGGAATAGTGATTAGTTGGATCTGATGGCTGTATCAAATATCAACAACTAGGTATTGAAATTTAATAAATACCTTGAACAAGATGCATCCGGGCTATGAATGAGTCCACTCGACCCCGGAATACTCTTCTTTCTTCTTCCCACCATTTTTGTTTATTCTTATCCATGGTTTCTGCATTGTCATTCCCTTCATTACTACCCATTAATAGGTTCCATAACCTATTTGTCTCTGGGTCAAGGTCGACTTTAGGACGTGGTTGGCATTTTTTGATTGGATCCTCGTATGGAACCACGGCACCATATCCTGTGTATGGAACAAGAGCTTTGTGCTCTTCCTCGACATTTCCATTGCTATTATAACTGATTTGTAGATTTTTCATACGATATGTAATATCATCAATGGGACATATATTTCTTTTATGTCTTTGTGACCCTGCAGAGAGGAGAGAACAAAGAATATATTTAGTTCTTTGGGGTGAATTAAACTTTATATACTGACAGAAAAACTCAGTGAAATATGTGTACCTGACACAGTCTTCTGGTCTTGCCTATAACCCTGTAAATTTCTGGTCTCCTGCTGTAGTACTTTATCTGTGCTAGACATTTTGTTAGGTGGTTTTCTTCTGGTATACTGTCTCTTTGTTGTTAAATTAGCAGGAGCATCTGTAATCTCATTTCTTATTATGACCTTGGGTTCTCTATGGATAGCAGACAACATATGACAATTAGCAACTGCAGTAAGGGAGCTATTGGTTTGTGTTTCAGCCAAAGGATGAGATTGTATATCTGCCATCTGCTTCTGAAATTTAAGTCCATAGCTGTTAGAATCTGTGTGCCAATGACGAGGGAGCTTGTGTGTTTCATAAGCTGGGTTCATCAAGGTGCTCCTTTCTTCACCACCAAAATATGGTAATCCACCATTAATGAGTAACTTGTAGGCCTGTGCAAGAAGGCTCTTATTACCTGGGCTTACCATTTGTTCTGGGAAATCTGCAGCATATCTATTGCCAGTGCTGATCCCATTTATATTGCTACTGCTACTCATTGCAACATTTAACCATGGACGTATGCTTTCTTTCTTAAAGTGGCCTGTTGCAGGGACTCCACGAGAACATATCTGAGAGACCATCAGGGGTTGTGTCATCTCAATGTGGGAATACAATCTTTTGCGATCTTGTTTCTCCCTGATATCTTCCAAATCGCCCAGAAGTTGAGTGCTCTGAAGCCTAGGGTGCTCCAGTCTTGCCAAGTCTTGTTGGCTGGCATTTGCTAGAAGAACAAGTTGAGAAAGGCCTCCACCACCGAACGTACCCTGAACTCCATTTTGGTTTATATTAGTATTCCGCACATTTAGGCTCCTTGCTATGATATTCAGAGTGTGGTCCTTCAATGTGCTTGGTGGGACTATGGCTGTAGGTGGCAGTGACTCTTGAGGTGAGATTTTTTCTGTAGAGGGGATAAAATTGTATGTGCTCTCTGTTTGTTTCTGTTCTCTACATAAGTTTTGATGCACAGCCTCCTCTGTACATGTAGATTTCCTATTCAGTCCTGCAATATGAAATTCAATATCCAAGTTTGTAGGGGCATTACTCCTTCGATTATTACCTGCCTTGTTGTCAACTTTGCTGCATTTGATTTTCTTTCCTCCGGTTTCCAACTCGAAATTTATTGCTCTCTTGCATGTTTTTCCTTGAGGCTCAGAATTGGTCACCCCGTTTTCAGCATCTACAAATTGATTTTTTGGAGTTTCTATGCCTTTTTTCCGCACATACTTCCTTTTTGTTGCAGTAGGATTCTTGTTTTCTTTGGCTGCAGACTTTGGAGTTCGTCGGGGCTTTCCTTCCACTACTACCTTGGGTCGGTGCTTTTTCCTCTTCGGTGTTTTTTGAGCCGGTGTTTTATTTAAATCAAATTCTCCATCATTTCTGCCAACGAGATTTTGCTTCTCTTTTGTTGTTGAGTTGTCGGGAGATGCTGTGCTCTGAGTGTCAGAGACAAACTCATTATGCTCTTTCCCCTCAATATCAGCTTGTAGCGGCAGCACAAAGTCCTGCCTGTTGTTATATTCTTTAGATGAGATTTCATCTATCAAATTTGGCATCTGACTGATCCGGTTATTCTTCAACAGTTTTTGTTGATCTGGTGTTACTGGCCCTAGATGGAAAGGCCTAGCTACACTTGAGGACTCCTCAGCTTCTGATCTCGGAGGTAACCTTAGGTTATAGCTTGGTCTGTAAGACACCGAAAGTCTACCTGCAGACAAGCATTACAACCATAAAGTATACTGGAGTTCCATATGCTTTCCATGCTTTGTTATACACAAAATGAGTATTTGTTAGGACTAAAGGTCTGCATAGTCATCATGTTCAAATGGAGAGTACATTAAGCTGGAAATGTTTGAATTGTCATTTAGCAATTAGCACCAAATGTTGCTGCCCTTCTTTAACAGTCGGGAATTAGTCGTTTTCATCTGTTCCACCAATTGTTAGCCAAGTAAAAGACTTTGGAGTTGAAAGGTACACGGCAAGCAATACAAATCTATAGTTTCTTGGTAATAATTAGAATATGATCTACTGTCTTTTTAATTGAAGAACTGTTTGAGATCTGTCTATATCTGATTAGCATGTGATTATGGCACTTTATTTAAGTGCAACATAGAAGGCTGAAACAAAACTTTCAAGAATATTTACTTACTGTTTGGCATTTGTAGCAGATTGTAATCACCAGTATCCTGCTTTGCATGGAAGCTGTGATTTTGCAGGGGAGTCATACTTTCTGGGATGCAATTGTTCCAGTTTCTGTCAACTTGAGAATGCTGACTGATAGACGAGTGGTTCTCCGAGACAGATGATATTCTGTCTCCACTTGTAGGGGCGTTGAAAGTACTCATCCCCAACAGTTCCGCCAAAGAACTGACCTTTTGGGGAGTAGCTACATCACCCGCATTCTGCAGATAGGAGGAGCCTGCATTTCTACCAGTTTGATCAAAGCTTCCGAAGTTGTCGATTGGAGCCACATCCTGTGAGTCATCACTCCAGTGATTCAAATGAACTAGTCCAGCTGGGACATTCTGCAGCCCTACGACACCAGTTGGCCCGGTATTCTGATCCACCGTAGTCAGTGATGCAGCAGGAGCAAAATTCTGGATTATGGGCTCCCCTTGACTCACATCCCCATGGTTGTCTTGATTCCATGACGGAGGCAGCACGCAGCTTTCGTCTTGCAGAACATCAGCGCAGAATCCTAGCAAATCCTGCCAGTTTTTGCCTCCTATCTGGTTATGCTGCATTCCAACATCGGCATGATTTGGTCTCTGCACAACCGGCTTCCCCGGCGTTACAGGAGCCCAAACCTCCCTCTCCTCATTGGGAGCAGAAAATCCCCTCTCCAGGTTCATCCTTGTTTCAATTCTTGTTTCTTCACCACCCTATTCTATCATCTTTGATTGCCAAAAAAACATACTAAACCTTCTTTTTAGGGAAAATATCTATCAAAATATGACCTACCTGGAAATTCAGAAACAAATTGATAATTAAAACAAATTTCCCCAAATCTTTTAGGAGATTAAAAAGACATGCTTTTTTCACAGGTGAGGATCCTGGCATTAAACTCCCACCAAATTCAATCCCCAAAACCAGTCACTATTATTATACAATATCTTGTATCCATAGCCATGCCAAAATTCACAAGTCTTATCCAACCTATAATTCACAATCCCCAAATGCAAACAAGATACCTTTCCAGAAACTGAATGGAAAAAAGCAGAATTAAGAACGTAGAAATTAACACCCAAATTAAAATTCAAGACCAAATAGCCAAATCAAACTGAATTAGGCGATTTAATTCCATTTTAAATGTGATAACAATGAATGAATGAATTCTTCACCCCAGTGGATTAAAAAGCCATGAAAATCTTAAATGAAGAAAATTTTCATACGCAGGAATGAAATCACTTACTGATACGGTTTCTTTACTGCCGAAATTAAGAAGGCGTGTTAATTGCGTTTAATGGGGTTTAGGGGAAAAAAATGTGATGGAAAAGATTCGGAAAAACCAAGAATTGGTTTCAGTTACAGTCAAGCTTACCGATCTATAGATATAGCCGTTTTGTACGTATAGCCGGAGTGATGTGGTCGAGAACGAGTCAATGTCGGAGAGCCAAGTCAGCCTCAGTTATAGCAGTATTTGGTTTTAGAGAGAGAAAAGAGGAGGAGAGGAGAGAGATACTTTGAAAGAAAGGTAATACTATAATAATAGTAATAGAAATTAAAAAATGAATAGAATAGCACTTTATTTATGCTCCAATGAAATGTGCATGGTTAGGTAGGTAGGCTACTTATAGCAACTAGCCACTTTGAGCGCCTTTACTGCAGCCAATCTTACATTCTATTTACTGTAATAGGTATTTGCTTGTTATTTTCAGGCAATTTTCTGTATTTTAAGATATTTATATAAAAAAATTATTCTTTAATTTACGTTAGTAGAATCTTTTATTATATTAAGTTTATTTATTTAGTTTTGTAATATTGTTTAAATCCAATGTAGTAGAATTTTATTATATTAAGTTTATATTTATAGTTATTTAGTTTTGTAATATTGTTTAAACCCAAAGTTATGACGAGCCAAAGTGTCATGAATTAATCAAATCGTACCATATTATTACTCCCTCCATCTCATTACACTTTCTTGTACTTCTTTTTGTATTATTCTATTACTCTTGTTTTGTTTTTAAATAAGGAAATGAGTTTCACGATACCAATTCAAATTTGAATAATTAAATAATGATACATGTCTCATACTTTTATCTCACAAATTAATTTTAAATAATTAATTAATTATATATTTTCATATCTTTACCAATCTAAATCAACCTGTTTAAAGAAATGATACAAGTGAGATGGGACAGAGGGAGTACAAATTGCTAGGATTACTTTGAATGTAATAATAAAGGTAAATCGTCAAATAATGTGTTTGAGATATTGCTAGCATTGAATTCCAGATTGAAATTAAATTATGAAAATTGGGACCAGATCACCTGTCCCACTTACCTTGTCCCAACCCTGTCCCAGCATCAAAACGACGTCGTTTCATCTTTTTTTTTTTTTTTTGATAAGCACCAAAACGACGTCGTTTGGTGCTGGGACAGGGTAAGTGGGACATGTGATCTGGAGCCATGAAAATTAGTCATGGACTCTACTTATATACTCTCTCCCCCCAACTTGCCTAGATTTCTTTTTTGAGTTGTCACATCTCACTTGTTTACTTTTAAATAAGGAAATGAATTTTACATCTTTATCACATAAAATCAATTTTAAATAATTAAATATTTATATAAGTCTCACACTTTTACCTCACAAATCAATTTCATACAATTATTTAATTATATGAGTGCTACATTTTTATTATATAAAATCAACTACAAAAAATATCTGTGTCGAAAAGCAACCAGACAAGTCAGCTGGGACTGAGGGAGTAAGAATTTTGTTCTTTTTTTTTTTGCAATAATTAGTTTCTTTTTTTTTAATAAGAATTTTGTTATTTTTTCAGTAAAAAGGGTAAAATGATGAATTGCTTCATATTTAAGCAATTTTTTTCTCCTTTCCTATTTCTGGTAAAGTCTTGGTCATCCTTAAGGGTATTACTGTAATTGTATTCTATCATTGGTGGTTAGTAAAATAGGTAGTGGCAATATCTTTTGTAGTGTTTATGATCCCTACTTGTTATATTGGTAGCTGAAGTTGCGGTACCCTTTGGCTTCGACATTATCGAAAAAATATTGTAGTCATGTCCTTTTTGGAGGTTGAAACATTGCCCTAATTAGAATAGGTGAAGTTTACAATTCCGAGAATGGAAGAAGATGAATTTATAATTTTAAGAGATACAATTATATACTCTCTCCGTCTCACTCATCTTACAATATTTGAGATTGGGTACATATTTTAAGATAGTAGAGTAAAAGTGTAAAGTAGTGGTGTAAAGTAAAAAATAATGGGATCCACTTATTTAAGATGATTGTGGTTTACTCATTTTTTTTATATTTTAAGAAACGTTACAATATGAGTGAGACGACTTAAAAAGAAAAATGTTGCAAGATGATTGAGAAGGAGTAAAAAATTTGAGATTCTGCAAAATTTAGGAGAACGGCATTATCCGCCCTTATGATTGAAAATATTATTTCACTTTTTCAACCCTAGGATAATTTGTCGTTATTTATTTAAATTCGTAATACTTCGTAAATAGTTATATCTACGGATGCGGATGTCACTCTCCTCTAACTATACTACTATTCAAATGCAAGGGAGACCGCAATACTTAGCGGAAAAAAATGAATAGTTAGTGATATCCTATTTTCAGCAAATAAATTTAATTTAATACTATCTCCATCCTATTATAATATGCCACATTCTTTTCGGTACATGAATTAAATAATATATGATAAAGTATGATAGAAGAGTAGATGATAATGTAGAAGATAGACGATAAATGAGAGTAGCTGATAAAGTAAGAGATTATATGAATTATTCAGAAAGCAGACAATTATAGTGGGACGTCCCAATCAGAAATGTACCAATTATAATGGGATGGAGGTAATATTTATAGTAATTATTAAATATTTTATATACATAACATAAATCTATTATAAAAAAATTTACCACATAATTTATACACTTGTGTCATTCTCATTCCGTCCCAATTATCTTGTTCACTTTGACTGTGACACAATTTTTAAGGAGAATTTTAGTTATAAGTAAAATGATGTAAAATGTGAATTCTATAAAAAAAAAATATGTAATAATTTGCTAAAAGATAAAATTGAACAATACCTTTAGAGTAAATTGTCATTTAATTTGGTATTTAAACTTTCAACTTTTTTCAGTTTTGATGTCTATACTTTAAAAATTGGAAATTTACTTCCCAAACTTAAAAAATACTTGCTACTTTAGTGTCTTATATTAATTTAATAATTAAATAATGTCAATGATGATCTAGAGAAGGATGAGATTGTAAAATCGTGCGAAATATTTTCTTTAAATACAATTAGTAATTAAATATTCTTAAGAATTAAAAACTGAATATCGTTAAAATATTTGTAAAACAATTTTTTTACTAAGAATAAATATTTATGTATGTGGTTCAATATTATAAAAGACATAATTTTTAGACCTCATTTTAGTCTTATACCCCCTCCAAAATTTTGTCCATTATACCATTTCGGGCCGTCCCAAGATTTTTGTCCACTTTATCTTTTTAGCAAATTATAATACACAACTTTTTTGTAGAACCCACAACTTTATATAACTTTACACACAACTAACAACTCTTTTTAAAAAAAGCGTCAAAAAGAAAGTGGACAAGAGTTTTGGGACGGAGTGAGTATTGTGTAACATAAAAAAAATATTATTTATAAAAATTAACATACATTAAAACAAACTATTAAGTTATTTTAAATGTTGAAAATAAAAATAAAAATTATTAAACTACTAAATAAAATTAGCACAAACTATTAAATTATCATAATATATTATTTTAATAGTTTAAAATTATTTTAATTATTAAAATATAACTATATTAAAACAATTCACATTATCTTACAATTTTACCCTTCTTTAAATCACCATTAATATTATTTAATCATTAAAATAATAAAAGACATCAAAATTGTAAGTAGTATTTTGTAAGTTTAAGAATTAAATTTACAATTTTTGAAATAAAAACATAAAAACTTAAAAAAATAAAAAATTTAGATACTATTCACTCGTATCTTTAAGATGATTCAAAGTAGTAATAATTGTACGGACGAAGTATTTCTTACCAATAATGTCGTTTATTTAAAGTACTATGTGACACACACAATTTGTATATAAAAACATTTTTTAGTAACAGAAAAAGCGGTTGGTCCGGCGTCAGATGGGGCCTACTGAGTGACGTGTCACATCATGTTTTTCACCGCATCAACGTAATTTTCTTTTAGTTTGTCAATACCATCAATATTTCCTTTTTCTTTTTTTCTTTCTGAAAAAAAACCGATTCGGTTCGTTACATGCAACCGAATGTCTAGGCCGAGGACACGGTCTGGGCGAACGACGCCGCTGCGGGAATCGGATTCGGAGAGAATCGAGGGCGCCGGTAGTTGGGACGCCATCGAATGGACCAAAGTAGATGTATGTTAAAATTCAACTAGGGTTTTTCTGATTTTGCCGCATTGTGCTGTTTTCGCAATTTGTTGGTACTCCATGGTGGTGTATAATTTGTGATGTTTTTCGTCTTGTGCACGTGTGTTTGTATGTGTTTTCAGGCGCTTTCGAGGTCTGTTCCGCAGGGATTGCAGCAGTTATTGCTTGAAGCGGAGTTTGTCATAGTAGAGGTAAGGCTGAAATTTGAATTCGTGGGATATGTGATGTTTAGAATTTGGATTGCAAAATTTTGTGTAATGTGTGGTTTTTGGGGATGTGGGGGGTGGTGATGAATTTAGAATACCCTACCTTTGGGACTTCCAATGGGAGAAATTGGTTGACAGTGATCTAAGTTGTTCTACTTATCTATTTGAACCTGAGTTGGTAGGACTTCTTGAAGCATTGATAGTTTGATACTTCCCATCTAGGATTCTATATCTTCAAGCTGCTATTCACTATGGGAATTTGAAATATGTTGCGGTAACTCACCTTTTGGGTAATGTCTCATCCTTTATAGCACCTCTTATTGATTTTTTAAATGAAAATTGTTTCTTATCAGAAAGAGAACAAGATTTACTGGTTATGTAAGAAACTTAGAAGATATTTAGGTTGCACCTAAGGCTTTATCACAGGGATAATAAACACTGAACCTTAAAGCCTTTGCCTTTGTTGAGATAGATGTTGGTGTGTTTTGCAAACAGTGGAGAAAGCTGTCAAGGGTAGCCACGTGCATACAAACATGTCTGTTGTATTATTATGTCTTTGAAAATGTTTTTTGTACATAACTAATGCCAATGCTGTTCCTAGAAAATGTATTATTTCGGTTTTTGGTGTTTTCTGGAGGAGGAAATATTAGTCTGGTTGTTTGTTATTACTCTTCGGTTTATAAATTTTAAGTATCTTGTATATATATGGTTTATGCAATCTGCTAACTTATTATGTTTTGATGAAAAAAGGCAGCTTTCATCCTACTTTTTGCATCTTATATCTATTATATTTGAGGATAATTTAATTAAAGGTTCATCTCCAGGGATACGGGGTTGTTCTTGTGAATACTGATGAGGCAGGAACCTTGTTCGTTACAAATTTTCGTCTTCTTTTTTTGGTAAGGCATTGGCCATTAGTACAGTTTATTTCTTTTTATATGTATAGTTCAATGTATTTCTTCTACAATTGGTAGTTTTTCACATATGTTGCTAATCATTAAGCTGTTGGAATAGGATCATAGTCTTGCACATTTTCTGGTTATTTTTGCTATTTACACAAAACTCAAAAGTTTTTTTTTTTTGGGGGGGATCATTTGTACAAACTACAAAGTAGAGATGTGATATCACTCATGGATATATGTACTGTGTCGGAGCCAATCATAATGACTTTTGGAAGATTGTTTCCTATTACCTTACCCACTAAACTTTGAGGTGCATACTGAGAATCCTAGACTTCATCCAGCCACATTAAAACTTATCACATCTATTATTTATGCATCTCCGAGATTTCCATATTTACCATCAGGACCTATGACTCATTTTTACCTTGTAAAATTTCAATTACTTTTATGAACTTTTTTCTGGAGTCCACGGTTCATCAAAGTACAGCCTTTTGATGTAATTTATTGCAAATCAGAATGCTACTTTATGCTTACTGGGCTGTTTTTTCCTTTCTAGAGCGATGGATCTAGAAGTGTTATAGGACTTGGCACTATACCCTTGGCAACAATCGAGAAGTTCAGCAGAACAGTAAGTTGCATGCCTCTGTGTGGGGGTGAGTTTTCAATTTTGTTTTATTGAGTTTTAAACAGAACCGAATGAATCAAATTTAATTATTTTGCAAGCCAACCAAATTACACTTCATAACCTGATTTTTTTGTTCTGTTAATTTGGTTTTGTAGTAATGAAATAGTTGGTTATTCGATTGGTTAGGTTTTTATGATGAAAATGAAACCAGAAACCATATTATTTAATTTTTAAAACCCAAACAACCTGATTCCTGTAATATTTGAAACATGATCAATTGCTTTTTCATTTTTATTATCAACCCCACTTATGTAGGAACATCTCTTTTGATGAGATAATGAATTGATTATTTCTTGACAGTGTTTATTTAATTGGAGTAAGGGGATGGGTGGGGCAGGGTTTGGGAAGTCTTTCACGTGGGTTATTATGATAGCTACATCTTTTTTTTTTAGTTTTAGCATGCAATTTTCTTCAACTGTGGCTGCTACTGTTATCTAGTTTGAGATGACTTCTCATTTATGGATTATCTGTGAGCTTTTAACTTTACAGGCAAATCATGTTACTGATATTAAATTCCGTGGTTCCGTACTTATGTTAGTTCAGAATCCATCGCAATTCGCAGTTAATGAGATTTTTGGTGATTCATAAGAGAAAGTAAACTAGTGAAGGATGCCCAGAGTGGCATGTAAATATGATTCAAATAGCAATCAAAATGCTTTCTGATACTTCACTTATTGACTCAGAAGTCCTGTTATGTTATATTCATGCTTGTACAACCAGCACTTTTTGGGAACTATTGCAAATCCAGTGTGAAATTTGAATCTGAATAGTTCTCTAAATTTCGTATCAGGTGATTAACTCTTTGTCCCCTGCCATCAGGAAAATTAGCCTTTCAGTATTTGAAATTCTAGTAGACGATTTCTGTTTTGACATACTCTCCACTAAAATCTTCAGCAATATGGAAATAACAATTCTCAGTGAAAATGTGTTGGTTTTTTTTTTTTTTTTTTTTTGCACTCTATGTAATTATGCTGTTCACCCTCATTATCACTCTACCTACTGCATTGTTCAATACTAGGATTTTGCTCATACAAAAATGATTTTTGGTTGATAATGCAATAGCTTGATTTCTGATTACCTTTCTTGGCTGAAGGGTATGAAGCTGCCATCAGCCCCCAGGCAGATTGATAAAAATCCATCTCAACGATTGCTTCAGGTCATTGGTATGCTTCTCAACATCCTTGCTAAAAAAGTAAACATATTTAGAGCAACTGTAAAAAAATTTAGATTAGAAACTGGGTGAGATTATCGAATAAGGTCTTACTTGTAAATTTGTTTGTGGTAATTAATTGGTGTATAGGGAAGAACGTTGATTTAGTCTTAAACTAGAACTTAATAGTTTTTTGCATGATTGTTGTTATTTCAAAAGTACTTTTTACCACAATTATGCTGTCTGTGATTGATTGCAGTTGATTTTCCCATTCTTATAATAATCTGCAGGCAAGGATATGAGAGTTATTGTCTTTGGATTTCGACCTCGGACAAAACAGGTAAGTTATCCTGGATATTGATATTCATTTGTTTGATATTATTCACGTGCTCTAGTGATAATAATACTCATAAACTATTTTTGCCTTTTGATTGACCTGGTAAAGATGGTTGAAGAAGTGTTCTCTTCAAAGTCTTGCAGTAAATTAGATATACTTCACTAGTAGTATTTCAGATATTTGGCTAAGTGGACCATATTCACTAATTACAAGTATTGCCAAGTTCTTTAGTAGTTTAGGAGTAACTAGATAGTGTGTACTGTAACAATCGAACCGCTGCACAAAATACAGAGATCAGTTGAAATGCAAGCCAATTGCTTCCCTCGAGTATAATGATTTTACACGTTAATGATCCAAGTTTTTTATTCTTAACTGTATTGAAGTCCGTGTTTGTTGTCCACCGTCGACTTAGTATTGACCCTGCAGTATGAATAGGATAACCCTCTCCCCTTCTAAGGCCTTTTACGAGGGTGAGTGCCCCAATTCTAATATGGTATGAAAACTGGCCCAAGTCAATGATGTTTTGTTTGGTCCATGTCTAAGGATTGTTTGGTTCACATGTAGAAGTCGGTGGTCTACCTACACGTGAGGGATGTGTTGAAGTCCTTGTTTGTTGTCCCTCATCAACTTGGTAGTGATCATGTTGTCCGAATGTAACTTTGGATAACTAACTCTCCTTATAAAACCTTTGTGGGGGGGGGGTGGGGGTTGAGTGAACCAATTCTAATAAGCGCCAACTAGAGGCAGATGATGTTACATAGGCGTGCTCCTTGGCACACTTTTGTGACATCACATATATTCCTGCATTCTCTTCTTGTTACATTCAAGCTGATGATAGAAATGATTATTCTGCAGAGGCGTGCTGTGTATGATGCATTATCAAGGTGGACTAGGCCATCTAGACTTTGGAATCTCTATGCTTTTGCTGCTGGACCTTCAGGATTCAGTAACCGGAGTCCTAAGGTGCGGCTATTGAATGAGTACTTCCGGCTTCTTGGTCTAGGATCATACCGTGCTTCCTCTAGAACAATTGAAGATGGCTCATTCACATTGTCAAATGAATGGTGGAGAATAAGCAATGTGAATTTTAAATATACAATGTGCCCAACCTATCCATTTGCATTGCTTATTCCTAACTCCATCAGGTAATGTAGTTCTGTTTCTGCTGGTGTCACTACTGGATTTCAGACTAATATTTTTGTTGGTATCCATCATCGATTTCCTCGCAACTACTGTCAGCGATGTAGAAATACAGCAGGCTTGTACCTTTCGTGCACGGTGTAGGTTGCCTGTAATTTCCTGGTGTAATCCAGGTGCAAGCTAGCCTATGTTTAATTATTATTTATCTTGAAATCACGTTGAAGTCAGTCTGACTGGTTAGCTGCAGGGACTGGAGCTGTCCTGGCATGTTCTTCACAACCATTGGTTGGCCTCATGATGAATATGAGAAGGTGACTATAGGATCTATAAATTTGTGCGGGTCATTTGAAATGGTTGTGGGTGGTCTCACATAAGTTGTAATTTATAATTGCGACGATAGTTGGTTGTAAGACTTCAGAACTAGTTTGTTGTCATAAGATCTGCTGAACCCATACCCTCTTTGCAGCAATGCTGATGAGAAACTAGTTGCTGCACTTTGGACGCAACTTTCTGGAGTAAGGGAACGCCGGAGGTAACGCCTTCGCTTTTAATTTGTCATTCAGTATTCGTTTCTGCTCTATTGTTGAACCAAATTTGGCTCTCGGTTGGTCTTTAAGTTGCCTTCAAATTTATTTGTAATCATGCAACTGAATCGCCTTAGATTTGTATTTGTGTTTGAGATATTTAATTTAAACATTTTCAGGGCTCTTGTTAGAGAATAACCTACTAATTTATATCTAATTTAGGAAGCTTTATATAGCTGATGCAAGGCCTAGAAAAAATGCATTGGCAAATGGAGCAATGGGTGGTGGATCAGAGTCCTCAGCCAACCACTCTCAATCTGAGGTGTGTTTGAATCCAAAGTCGAATTGTGCATCCTAAAGTTGGACGTACTTCTATTTGTATCATGCTTTTATAAGTGGTGTCTTCTTCTTATCCTCCCCTTTGAACTCTCCAGATAGTTTTCTTTGGAATAGACAATATACATGCTATGCGCGAGAGCCTAGCTCGGCTTAGGGACTATGTTGATACTCATGGTGCCAAGTCATCTCATGGGTTGTCTTCATTTTTGGTATGAACTTATAGCACCTCTAATATGTTTAGGAATAACTGATGATAGACTCACTATATATCATACTGTTTTTGTTTACATTTTCCGTCACGAACATTCATCCCTTTTACTTAAATCAACTTTTTTTTTGCCTTGAATAATTTTGCTGACAAAAAACACATGTGAAGGTAAAAATGATTATTCTCAACAACAATCTACCCTCAAATTCAATTGAATTAGGAACTAACAACATCGTCATCCCAAAGCAGATGCGACCTAACCTTTCTCAGTTTCCCCAACCCCAAGTCGATAATTAAAAGATAGCAAATGATGTCATTCAGTCATAGATTGTAGAGTGGAGAGGAGGGCGATAGGTTAAGGCAAACAGCTTGGAGAAGCTAGCTACTGGGATGATGTAATGGACGTGGGGTTTGGCAATTTTGGAATTGGACAGAGGGTAGGGCTCAGGTGGTGTGGTTCAACGAAACCAGGGTTATTCTTTCTTTTTCATCTTTGCTGAGATCAAAGTTATTCTGTTTTTGGTCTTTCACTCCCCGCTCTCACCAAACTGCCTTAAAAACACCTTAAGTGTAGTTGCTGAGTTTGTTATTATTTCCAAACTTATAAATTATTTCTGTCTAAAAATGGAAAAGAGTATATTTTTCGTGAGGGTTTATCCATGCTCTGCTTTCGAGATCACCTTTTACTAAAAATATTTAACAGTTCTAACAAGAAATTGCTGATGTATTATCTAGTCGTTTGGTTACTAAGTATCTAGTATCTACTGCATATTGTTAACAACTTGACATGATAGTTGTCCCCTTTTGTTGTCTGTAAGTTCAATTGAATTACACTTGGTAGGATTAGAACAAAATTGTCAGTATTAGGGATAAATTGAATTACACTTGGTAGGATTAGAACAAAATTGTCAGTATTAGGGTTATCCTTATGTTTTCTTGCATTGTAATTCTGATGACACAGTCTTTATCTTTATATCGACTTATGCATTTTATAGCATTGGATGATAGGAATGGTGCAAAGTTATTCCTACACCCTATCTCAATTTGAAATGCCTTTCTTTAGTTTTGCTTCCTCATAAATCTCATCTAATTATTGTGTAATTTTTTGCTGTCACATATCTAATTTGACTCTCTCAGCTCTTAAATGGCATGTTTTTATAATCAATTAAATATAATTCTTTCTTCAAAGGGTTGTGTTCACATGTAAAGAAGAGAAAGTTTTTAGCTTTGTTTTATCTGATTTTCCTATTATTATGCTTATAATTTAAGAAGTTTATTTTTGTATTCTTTCCCTTATACTGATAGAGGCATGGTGGATGGACTTGGGGAGGAGGAAACCTGAGCAGCATGTCTGCTTCAGTCTCAACACTTGGGGACAGCGGTTGGTTGATACATGTTCAGAGTGTCTTGGCTGGTTCAGCATGGATTGCTGCTCGTGTTGCTTTGGAATCAGCTACTGTGCTAGTTCATTGTAGGTAAGATACGTTATCACTATATTGGTAATCATTTTAATGTCCTATGGCAGTCATGTTTGTCACTCTGGGTCAGTTGGTTAACATATCCTTTTGGTAGGCTTATATAAATGAGTTCTTGATTCTGAATGTGTAAGCCCTTGTTATCTAGAGAACGTTACATGTGGACTGTTTGTATGTTGAAAACACTTTCTCCAAGATTTAAGTAATTAAATATACATTAATATTGTTGGTACTCATCAGAAAATTTCGCTTATGGAACTGCATTTGTATTTTGATAACAATGATGATTTCTACAGTGCCATCCAGAGCATATTTTCTCCGTCCATTATACTTGGGAGTCAAGCTTCTCTTGTAGCCGATGTATGTGTAATAAACAGATTACCATCTCATTTTCCAACTATGACAAATAAATGTCTGCTTATGCTAGTATGTATATGGAAAAAGGCAAGTACATTGGGCTCACCACAACTAGTTTTAGACATTTGACATTTAGGATTTATGAGTGGAAGATACTGCTCTCAAGATATCAAGCAGTTGAAGAAGTTTATGAAATTCTCAAAAGGTTCACCAGCTAGGCCCATTGATATGGAGTAGATAGCTAATGTACTTATAACACTTGTGTCCTTGAGTAGATTGTCTGAGACATGAACTTATGTTATTGATTCTCAATAGGTTTCAAGTGATAGTAAGCTGACATGTTGAGCATGGGATTTATTTATTTATTTTCTTTTTTAGTTTGGGGGAGGGGGAGTTGTCCCTGAAGGCACATTATTATTTTCTTAGCTATTCTTTAATTTCATGTCATAGTTTTTCCAGTTAACAGAGATACCTTTTTAGTGTTTGTGTATGATGCCTAACTGCCTATAGTGTACTTTCCTACTTTGTATTCTTTGCTGAACTCTTAAAATTTTGCTGCCTATATTATCTGGTGCATCTACTGAAGAATGTCAATTTTCTGCTGCTTCTAATGGAGCATTTTTCCTATAAGTTCCAGAACTATTACTATTGAAGGCTGAGATAAAGCCATTAGTTTGATCTCTTATGAATTTTTGTAGTGATGGATGGGATAGAACAACTCAGTTGGTTTCTCTTGCAAGTTTGTTACTTGATCCATATTACTGGATGTTGAAAGGTTTCCAGGTACGACGAAATACTGCTATATGTTCATACAATATCCTTTAGCATTTGCAAGTAGATATATGATTTCTTACAGGCATTCAGAAGTGTTTATTTGTAGTTTTTATACTCTCATTTTTCTCAACCAGTCAAATGTTGAATTGGATGCAATTATCATTTATCTGGAGTGTATATTGTTCATTTTACCTGGAGTTGTTTAGAGGCTAAGGTATTATTCAAAAATAAGAAAGATTAGCTTTTAAAATAAGGTTCAAATCTTTCTTTTTATTCAGGCACTTGTAGAAAAAGATTGGCTTGCGTTTGGTCATCCATTTTCTGATCGTCTAGCGCTGCCTACTGTATCTGGAAGTGAAAGCATTCCTGTATTTACATGACAGGCATCTACTGGGAGTATATCTTTGTCTCCGAGTCGTCAGTCTTCCTGCTCGTACATGTCTCCTCATCTACATCTCATGCACAGAATGATTATTCACCTATCTTTCTACAGGTAGATATGTACGAGAAATATTCTGTCCATCAAATGCTAATTTTTGAAGTTTTTTGTCTTTACTTGTTTAAATCATTCATGGAAGTAGTTATCTTGCTAGAAGCTAGATTATGAACCTGCAAAAAGTTCTGCAGCACTGGTCTCGCAAATGATTTTAGACAGATCTGAAAATGTTCATTGCTTTGTCATACATAAAGTAGAGCTGCAGAGCATGTTCATGTTGTGCATCGTTGGTCCAGTACCACCTCGACCATATTCAATGCATAAAACAATATGCACCTTAAATTGACTAAATTCTGTGGAGAGCAGCTCATAATTTTTGTGCTTTTAACATTGTTGCTTTATTAATGGCGTCGTAAGAAGTGCAAATTTTTTTATCTATCTTGTCAGTTAACATGGAAAACTAAGCATAATCCATTACGATCCTGGAAGTCTATTATTCTGATGGAAGCTGGTTCAAGTGGTACAGTTACAGTTTGCACTATAATGATTGTCGCATTGCTTATTCTAGTTGTATTTTCTTTATATACCTCCAATCCCTATGCTTGAGCAACTGTATTGAGTTAACTGATGACAATCGTACAATAACACTCTTTTTCTCTTTTGGTAACTGATTCATGTATTTTTCTACAGTGGATTGATTGTGTTTCCCAACTGTTACGAATGTATCCCTTTGCCTTTGAGTTCTCTTCGGTAATGTACCTTCGTCAGATACAGACGACATAGCTAATTCTTTGATATTAAGCCATATAGCTTAACTCTGATTCTGGGATTTGCAGGTTTTCCTGGTAGATTTACTAGACTGCGCTCTTTCCTGCCGTTTTGGTAACTTTTTTTGCAACAGGTTTGGGGTTTTACTCTTTCCTTGCTTGCTTAAACTGCCACAGTATGGAATAATTATGTTATTATTTACTATCGAATTTCGTCCAAGGACTCCCTGAAGACCTTATGTCTGCCTCAGACACATTTGCTTTAGCCAGAACAAAAAGCTTTCTTCATTAGAGTTTTATATTTAAGTTATTGAGTGTTCACTCCCCATGTCATTTGATATAGATACTTGGGGCGTTGATTGGTTTATGGGAAAACGTATTTTAGACTTATTATGTCTTGTGACTTGACATAAGTGGTAAACTATCACCCGAAAGGGGGAATATCATCAACAAAACAAGTTCTCCTAATTACACTCCGATTCCACTCATGGTTAATTTGGTGAGATGAGCATATGTAAGTCCAATATAAGTATACATTACTAATACAATCCACAACCATCCTGCATGTCGAGGGATTTTTAGTTGGTAACCATAGCCACGATTGCATAAGTCTTTAATCTGGGCCTTTGCATCATGCAGCGCACACTTGATTATGGAAACCTCTATTTGGTAATTTGACTTACATTGTCTAAATGTTTTGTCTTATTTATTCTTTGCTAAATCAGTGAGAAAGAAAGGCAGCAAGCTGGTCTTTATGATGCATGTGGGTGCTTATGGAAATATTTAGCTGATTCACGGGCTTCAGATGATAAATCTCATGATCACTATAACCAATTCTACAACGCATCAAAATTTCAAGGTCCACTATTACCTCCCGCTGCAGCTTTAGCACCAACACTTTCGCCTCAGTTCCACCTTCGATGGGCTTGTCCATCAGAAGCCCAAGGAGGGGAGATCGAAGCACACTGTAGGAGCATGGCTAAGAAAATATCTGAATTGCAGAAGGTACATTAGTTCATGTTTGCAGATCCTTACGCTGGAGGCAATTTCTTTTCATTTTTATGCATCTAGTATCTTCTCTATTCCTGTGGGGCTTGATAGATGCCCCTTTCTTCCCTAAGTTCTATAGAATAAAAGTTATTAGTGTTTATTCTAGTAAGAGGGGTGTTTTGACACTTGAGATTTCGCAAATTTACCAGATTAAACAGTTACATCCCCTGAGAAATTATGCCTCTGAATAGCAAAGCTTACTACTCTGTCGATACTCTTTTTTTTAATAATAATGTTATGATATGAGTTCTAATTGAACTGTTGCATTCGTATTGGTATTCTATTATGTCATGGAAGCAGAAGGCTTAGGATGTGGGAATGGGCTGATGTGGAAGGATTTGGGGTTGGTGATTTTAAACTAATTCTGCTTACAAAAACACATCTTGTGAAAGAAACAAGTCTAGATAGGTTTATTACCAAATGGTTATTGTTCCCTTTTCTGAAAGTGACACTGCAGTTTCTGGTATTAACAAAAAGAGTAATCTGATTGTAACAACTGTTGGCAGGCAAACGACTCAGCAGAGGCAAAACTTAAAGAAACATCATTGGTGGAGTCTTTGATAGAGGAGTTGCGAAATGAGAAGGTCAACTGCAACTCAGCTAGGGACTGGGCTAGGAGTGCCAAAAAGGAAAGTGATGCTATAAAGCGTGCAATACAATCACTTGGCTGCAGGGTTCACTTTTCTGAAGACGGCGATTACACTGTCAGCATCGAAAACAGCCAGACAGGATATCCTCAAAAATCCCTTGCAGTCTAGTTTATGTATACAGCATGATGAGAAACCAAACAGTTCCATGTATTGTTCTCCTTGTGAAGATGATGATTCGAGCGGTCCTTTGAATAGAGTATGTGAATCGTTATGCCCTTTACGCACCCGAGAGGGTGGTTGTAGATGGCCAGTTGCAGGCTGTGCCCAATTTGGAAGTCAGTTTATTGGCTTGAAAGCTAATTTTAATGCTTTTGACCGACTTTCGATATACGACAGCTATTTTGAGTCATAGTAGAGGCTTTACAGCTTGTTGCAAGGATTCTTCTGAAATGAAATTAGCAGAAAGAGAAACTGCAGATAGAGACCAGTGTATATACTGATATACATAGTGAACAGAGTTAGTACGGAGTCGGCTTCGATTTCCCGCTGGTTTCCGGCGATATCCTGAGGAAGTTCCTTTTTTAACTTTTGTATAGCTTAGCTGCTTGCAATTCATTAGTCTGGTAGTACGTAGCATCTGCTGTATAGATTCCTGAATTATTAGAATTAGGTCTTATTCTCTTAGATGAAAATATGTATTTTGTTACTCTGATACTTCAGTAACATAACAATTGAAATTTTTGGGGGGAATTTTTGTGCATTATATCATTATATGCTCCATGCACCAAGCCATTGTATGGAATAAACAAGACAAGCATGAAGGGAACTCAACTTGCAGACATATAAATATACAGAAAAAAGAAGAAAATACTGATTATTGAGAAATTGTTGAAAGATTTAAATGAACATTAAATGTTTTCAGTGTATGAAGTTGCAACTACATTTTCTTTATAGAGTAGAATGATTATAAGCAACCATGAGTATCCCTTTGATGGGAGGAGAAGTGGCTAATCTTGAGCCGGGGAAGGATCATCGTCGGATTTCTTCTGTCCCTTCCTCTCATTCCATCTCATCCATGCCCATCTTACAACTAGAAAACCACCTAACGCATAGACCAGCAATGAGCCAATGATGAAAAGTTAGTACGACGCACACATTTTGAACTTTTCGTGATCAGTGGTGATACAAACCTCACAACTGTGGGATTGAAGAATAATTAGCCTAATTTGATTATTTCAATCAAAAAAGAATCTGATATAAGTTAGATTTTCACGATAAAGCTTTGATACAAACTCTAACAAATTCCAAGGAAGAAAAAGAAGAAGATTATAATTCCATAAGAGGCAGTTTAACAGGACTCCAGAACTACATGTAGCAGTAGCTAGAGATACACAACAAAGCTTTGTAATAAAAAATTAAATAGACGTCCAAGACTCATCTAGTCATAAGAGTGTTTCAACAATCATAGCTAGAATCTTAGAAAAATTACTAAAAGTAAATTCTTTGATTTTTGATCCTCCGACACCCACCAAAATCACAAGCAAAAAGATAAAAATACTCACATCTAAGTATAATTGAGGCTAAAAAAGAATCATGAAAATCTATCATGACTGAGAGGGATAATTTGTTTCATAGCAAAGATCAATCAGGACATTCCACCATAAATACACATCATACTTGCTACCTGCCCGCCCTCTAATACATCTTAGTGTTCAAGTACGATGGTGAGAAAATCTACTTACCGCAGCCATTATCATGACTAGCCTTTATGACCTACAAATTACAATCCTCCAACAAAGAAAGAAGTTGGAAAGGATCAAATTATTAGGAGTGTCTAGGATAATGACCAACTTACACTACTTCTAGGATTTGCTAAACTCATGTTAAAGCCGTCGTGCTAGATCTTTCAAAAGATACAGTAAACCACACGCTTCAGTAACCCAAGAATCAATCAACCAATTGAATCCCCTTTCTTACCTAATCAATCAGCCCGAGGATTTATTCAGTCAATCCAACAAATTATTTAACATTTTAACAAGTTAAACATAATTAAGGATTTAAGGCGCACTTACAAAAACATTTTCTTAAAAGAATCATTAACTCGGGAGTCTAACAGCATACAGCCTATACAGTACCAAAGAAGCAACATCGATATCAAATTCTTAAACAAATAAAATTTCACTCGAATATAATTCGTTCTAGGCACCAAATCATGCCATGCATCAATTCTATACCAACACACTGAAATTAAAAGTAGAGAAAAGTCAAAAACCCTAAAAGTTAATTCGAACAATACGAATCAATACCTGCCATAAAATCAAAGGATTGGTGTTCTGTCCAGCTCCGTCAGCTTCCACTTCCAATTTGACCGGCTCCAAGTTCTGCCGCGGAAACGTCAAAGAACCTGGCTTGCTCTCATCATCTACCTCCGCAGGTGGACTTAATTTCAGCGGCTCCTCCGCTTGAGAATCAACAGCGGCGGGTAGTGACTCAGAGCCGTTTTTCTTCGGGGGGAACGGCAATTTGATTGAGGAAATCAGGTTTGTGAAGAAAACTATGAAGGGGTTCTTTTGCTCCTCCGGCGGAGACGCTAGGTTCTTGGAGTTTTCCATGTTTATTGTCTGTTTGAGAGGTTGGTTGAGTTTTGGTTATGGCGGAGGGAGCAAGAGTGAGAGTTGGAGACAGAGAGAGAGAGAGTCGGTAGGAAGGCAAAGCTTATAGTTATAGAAATGAAATAGCAATTACGACGTCGTTTATCGCGCGGATAAATACTTTTCGTTTGAATAAATATAAATTTTACAAATTCTTGTTTTATTTTATACTAGTACTCACTCCGTCCCGCTATTTATGGCTCACTTTTCCGAAATGAATGTCCTATTATTTGTGCACACTTTCCTAATTTGGTAAAAAATTACTCATCTTCTCTCTCCTACTTTATTACATTCTCTTTTCTACTTTATCATCTTTCTCTCATTATCTTACTCATCTTCTCTCTTATACTTTATCATCTACACTCTCTCTCATACTTTATCATTTACTCTCTTAATTCCCGTGCCGAAATTAATTGAGCCACAAATAACGAGATGGAGGGAGTATTAATTATCATAATATAGAGAAAGCAACGTGCAGTCGGTACGTGTACGTTTTGGTAAAGCTCGATGTGATCATAATATTACTACAAGGGAAGTTCTTTTCAACGAGTTTAACCTAAAAAATATATATCGTCAAATTAATATCACGGGACGTATCCAAAATTTGTAATTAGAGGTCGAGATATCGACATTTAAATTTATAAAACCTTTTAAAATATGAAAAGAATTAACGTAATTTAGAAGGAGACGATATTCCCCAAAAGCCCACGCGCTTCTAAATCCACCTCCAGACTCCAGTAACGAGTTGTCTAACTTTAACCACAACTACAGGCATTCAAGAGGGCAAACATAATAATTTTGCACATTATATTAAGTGAATAAATAATAATGAGAGAATCAGATTGGATTTAGGAATTAGCAAAACGTGTTTTATGCTAATTTGTAGACAATAAAATTAATTAGGGGTGAAAATTACGAAGCATGAGTTGTTGACTTGCTGTCTACCTATTTGACTATTTTCTCATGAAAATGAATGATCACGAATTTAATCAGGATCGATAAGTGGACATGAACGTATCATACGTCAAATAAGCAAAGGAAAAACCATTAGCTGCAATTAATTTAGGAGAGGCGTACGTACATCATGCCTACATTTCCCTACCCAAAAACCAATGCATAGTTAAGTCAATTCATCATAACAGAATACTACACAGCAATTTGCTGATCAGCATAATTCAGTGTCAAACTTGAGTGATATCCCCATACTAAAGAGTTCCTGGCAAAGCAGCTTAGCCCCATATGGCACATTCACCTTCACCACATCTTCCACGGACTCACAAACCCGGCAGTACGGACCGCGGATCTTCCGACCACCAACCACGGGCCGTTGGATCACGTTAGCCATGTTCTTGCATTTCTGGCATATGTGCATCTGGGAGGAATCGCTGAGTGTGAAGAGGCGCTCGTGCAGGTTGGCTGCTGCACCGTGGGCGATAAGGCAGTCTCGTTCCATCTCACCAAACTTGATCCCACCAAAGCGTTTCCGATCAGCCACGGGCTGCCGAGTGAGAGGGTGGACCGGGCCGGTGTTTCTGAACTTCACCTTGTCCTCAGCCATGTGGGTGAGGCGCTGGTAGAATGTTGGACCCATGAAGATGAGGGATTCGACCTTTTCTCCTGTACGCCCATCGTAAACTCTTTCACCACCCCATTTAGAAAATCCGAGCCTGAAAAGATGAACTCATGTCATAGTAATGCTGCAAACTGCTATAGACATCATCATAAGTGGATCAACTTTCATCTTTGAAGGAAGAGGCCACAACAGCCAACACTAGTAGTTTGATATATGCATTTGTTACCACAATTAGGAAGGCAAAAATGAAGCATCAATAGATACATACCTATGCAGTTGGGCTGTTATATCTTCAACCGACGGTGTGGTAAAAGGGGTTGCATATTTTAGTCCACCTCCAAGTGCAATCCCTTTGCTCAAGGCAGCCTCCAAAAGTTGTCCGGGCGTTTGCCGAGAAGGAAATGCATGTGGGTTTATCACAATATCTGGAACTATTCCTTGTCTTGTAAAAGGAAAGTTCTCCTGACACTCCAGAAACCCAAGAACACCCTTCTGCCCATGCATGCTGGAAAACTTGTCTCCGAGGCATGGAGTACGGACCTTGAAGGCCACAATCATTATTCTGATAAATAAAAGCCTATCCAGCACATGACACATTACAATGAAGAGCTTTAACATAAAGGACTGGATTTCCAGGCTATAAACAAAAACAGCACTTGTAGTCCCTTAGAGAATACTGCAATTTCACCAGTCAAGCAGAAAGTGTGTATACCCCGAAAGTGCAGGAATAGTTAATTATAAGCTGGAAAAGTATACCATCTGATTATCATGCTTCTACAACATTGCTTGTTTTGCCGGTTTCATGACTCCATAGTAAGTTACTGAGACCAATGTTTATCTCTCAAATGGAGCCTGCTCTAGAGACTATCAGAGCCATAGAAGAAATTTTTTTACTTAAAGGCCAAGGACATACAACTTTAACATTCTATTGACTTAGTAATCGCACAAGATTAATCGTAAAAGGTAACTTTCATGTAAACTACACAATGTTGTATAAATTGATATGCCAAAGTAATGAAGCTAAAGAATCACATATAGAAGCATATAAACACAACTCACAATGCCTTTCCATATTTCTGAGAGACACGGTAAATTTCTGAAAGATGAATATACCTGTCTCAATGATACAACAGCAAAGTTTGTTCCCTCATCATTGGCTGATAGCACAACTTTTTGAACCATGCCCCTTTCAGTGTGCTTGAGCTTGATACTATGATCAACCCCTCCAGCAGCATGCTTACCGATGATTATGTCACCAGTTTGGAGATTAGCACCAATGAAAGGAAAGCCATCATCATCAAGGCTGTCAACTCGTCCGATCTTGCTTTGCATCTTTCCAAAGCTGACCACCTCATCAAGCTTAGACCTTTTACTCACTGCTTCTGAATTTTCAACTTCAGCCTTAAAACTCCGTACATGTTCGGTTCTGAACATGCCACGCTCCAATGAAGCACGGTTCATCACCAGTGAGTCCTCTTGGTTGTATCCATGGTGGACATTCACAGCCACGATAGCAGACTGGCCATTGAAGAAATCAGGCCGTGGCATCATCCCCTTGTGCTGATCAGAATACCTTGACTTCCCAAGGCAATCTGAAAGCATGGTTCTGAAAAGAGGCTTTTGGGGATAATATAACTGGTGAGAGTTAGTATCGACTCTGATGTTCGGATTTGTAGTTGAGTAGCCAATGGCTTGCTGAGAGTGCTTAGCAGATTGGTAAAGAACTCTCCTAGCATGATCATGGTTGGCAAAAGGAATTATCCCACAGCTTAGCCCTAGCAAGAAAGAACTATCAAACTCACAGTGGGTGTATTTCACAGGTGGATTATCTAATTCGGCCGTGAACAGGCAGTCAATTCCCCATGCAGTTTGACAATCTTCTTCCTCTTCTGGTCCTATGAATTCCACTATGCCACTTTCCAGAAGAGATTGAAAGGAAAAATCTCCTTTCAAATCTTTAATCTTCTTCAGGTTCTGGACGACAAAGAGAGGCCGCAGTATCCTTCCAGCATCAGCAAATATACGAACTTCACCATGATGCTTGTCTCTTTTGATCTCAATCTGCAACAGAAAGTTAAAAAATTAGTACAAAAAGGAAATAAAGTAAGGCAGATGCTTATGCACGCTACTTAGAAGACAATTGCTGGAGATGTTTCATGTTGAAACCTATAATGTCTTTTAACTTGCACCACATACGGAAGCCTTAACATTAGCAACAAAACTCACTAATATAAGTAAATAACCAGAAAAAATTATATTTATGCTTTCAGCTTAACTTTTGGCCTATAGCAAAACCATCTCAAACTAAACTACCTTCCAGTATATCTAGAATGGATGATAGGACACACTAACAAATAAATAACATGAATGATGAAAATATGAAGTGAGGACGAATATGAGGAATTAAGTGAATTAACATGATTATAAGATATATATGAAATCAGAAGCCAGACAAAGATTGTCTAGACTTATTCCAGATACCAGAATGAGAGCTACTAAACATTTGGTATGAGATATCATAAGTGCTACTAGAGAAGATTAAATGAGTTCAAGGCAACCTGATGAGACACTTCTATTCTGCGACGCTTGCGTCTCAGCTTAACAGCAAATGATGAGGAATCTTTACACATCCCAACCCAATCACCATCTAGAAAAACTTTGTGCTTTCCATCCAATAAAGAAGAATTATCAACCAACTTTTCCATTCCACACTCATAGAACTTTTTAAGAAGTATTTCTTGTTCCAGGATACTAGTACTGACAATACCCAGGCTGGCCAGATTCTTAACCAGTCCACAATTTTCACCATCTGGTGTAGAGAGAAAGCAAACCTTACCCCAATGAGATGGATGCCTGCATCAGCAATTTCAACAATCATTAGATGCTATTTTCACACAAAATTTATAACATTGACAACCAACATAGCATATTAGAGATGGTAGGTTTCAGCCTAAGAAAGAAAATAAACCAACTGACCATCTGTTAGTGAACAGCAGACAAGAAGCTTTCACTCACTGTTAATTAAAACAAGCCAAACCTGTGACACAATTCATCCTCAACCAGATTAATGAACCTCAAGAAAACTTACGGGTATCTAGCATCACCAACCCTGCCAGTGTATGAGACCTGCTGCCGAGTTCTCCTCATATCAGATACAGCTTGTGTCGGATTTGTTCGTCTGAGTGTAGCCACTACACCAGCAATTCTTTCCATTCTCTTGTAAGGGTGCACCCAAGCTCCAGTGGAGAATGCTCTGGAAAGACCATTTGTGATGATTGAGGCATCCAAGTAATGGTCGATACTCTGCACCGCCCTATCTTTGTAAAGGTCTCTTTGTATGGCTTTAACCATTCGCCTTTCTGCATGTTTAATGTGGACTCTCAATTCTCGCTCAATGAGTTCACCGGCCAAGTCAATCCTCTTGTTTCTAAAGTCATCTCGGTTGTCAACTTTACGGCGTCCTCTGAATGCCTCCAGCAGACACTTGACCATATATGCGAGAAAGGAAGCCTTCTGGGCTGGGCTACTAAGATTGGGGAAAAGGTAGGTATTGATGCATTCTTCCACAGATTCTATAGGTGGAAATCGACAACCCTGCATAAGCTCCTTGATGTGCTTCGCTGCATTCCCCTCCTTACGGAAACCTTCGAATTTCTTATCAGCATCATACATTGATGCCACAAGTACATCTATAATGGCTGAATCCTCTTCAGTTTCCACACCGATCAGCTTGATCACCTCTTTGTCATTTGCAACACCCAAGGCAAAGAATAAAAGCCAAACAGGTACCTCAGTAACATAAAAGTAGGCTGTAAGGATCTTTTGTCCATCAAGCAAGTTCTCCACCTTTGGCACTAACTTTATGTAGACTCGTTTCCTTTTGAAAACAGGGCGATATGCAACACCCCAAGCAGGCTCTTTCGACACCCACAGCCTTTTAAGGCATATTTGCTCCTGAGCAATGAATGTCTGCACCAATAGTCGAAATTACCAATATTTTCAATAGATTATATAATATTGAGATGATTAGACAACTAAGATCAACCAAACCATAAAAACGACTAAGAAGGCATCTCAAGTTTTTAAATGTTTATTTTTAATTTTTGCCATCATGGAGCAAGACAAAGTAATTAAAAGATTGAGCCATATGAGAAACCAGATAACTTCCTATAGACTATTCACTATCCCAATTCACGGCAATAATTGACAAAAAAGTGGTACCAAACTCTTACCTTCTCAGCACCCTTAATAACGAAATAACCTCCTTGGTCAAACTCACAATCTCTTTCTTCACGTGTACTCATCCAGCATAAATCCGATTTCACCATGACTGGGAGTCTCCCAAAGTTGACAACCGTACGATCCTCACTCAGCAGTGTCTTCTCGACAACTGTATCTACACCAGTTGAGAATTTTTCAGTTCTGACAAGACCTTCAGTGTATACCTGAAGATTGGGAGATTATCAGGATTGATCAAATTCCAATAGAACAAAAGAGAAGCAAAATGAACTGAATCTGTCACTAATACTAACTGAAAGGGAACGAAAGATATTATGGTCATGTATAGATCAGCATAATTTTGTGTTGCTCTTCCTAGTGAAAAGGCTAGGTTCGATGAGAAGCTAATATAGAAGAAGAAACAGACCACCTAGTACCTGAAGATGAGTCTCAACTTTGATCCTGGATGAGTAGGTCATATTCTGAAGATGGGCGTGCCTAGGCAAAAGGTCCAAAAACTCTTTAGCACCATCACCGGATGAAAACTTTTCACCAGTCCAGAATGTCGGACGTTCAAGTGTCACCTTTCCAAACTTGAGAGATGCACGCCTCCACTCACCATCCCCCCTCTTTGATGGATCATATCCAGGCTCGATCATGATTTCTCCAATAGAATCAAAGACTTGCTGAATCCCATGACTAACGAAATCATTGTATGAATTGATTTGGTGGCTAATTAATCCGTACTGCTCAAAAAATGCTGTTGATGCCTTCTTACAGAAAGTTTTCAAAAAGCCTTTATCCACTTCTTGCAGTGCACAGTCAACGTCATCATCAGAATAGTTGAAGTCTATATCATCATCAAAGTCCATTTTAGTGGAACCGTATGAGAACTTGTCATTGATGCTGCTAGGTCCAGCTTCTTCTAGAAAATCCCACCCATCCATCTGTATGAGAATTAAGTGAATTAAGTCAAACATAAGCAGTGTAATGCAAATCCAGTCTTTGTTTTCAAAACCAAATAAGGCATCTCACACTAGTATTATATTGAGAAAACTCCCAAAGCAAGCTTGTACCACAAAGAAACATGCAATAGAAAGAAACTAGCTGTACGCCAACATACAATACTGCAGTTTTTTCTTCTTCTATATAAACAGGGTTTCGAAATGGAAAAATGTGTTCATGTTCTTCAAAGGGTAGAAACAGTCACCAACAAGGTTCCAACAAACCTCCCCATGGTCCTCATCTCGAGGAAGCCCCTAGTTAGAAGTTGCAAAGGGGACTCTGTGAACTCGTTGTTTACATAAAATGAGGAAAATGCATGTTCTTGTGATTTATTAACACGAGCACCGACAATTCAAAACACGCAAAGGTATAGTTCAGACAAAGTAACTCTCAATCCCCAAATTGCTTCTTCCAACAATCAAACTTTTCCTGGATACTCCTCTAACCCCAAAACCCTCGGAAAAGTTACCGAAATCAAAACTAAATTAAAGAGCATCTATTTCAATGGAAAGAAGACAGACAAAAAGAATCTAGAATTTGACGATTGATAAAACATGCAAGAGTAAACAAACCAGTAAATTATGGAGCCAAAATAAGAAAACCATACTATCAATAAACAAGGACAAATCATAAAAAATTGTGCAAAAAAGTAGAGTAAGCTAAGGCAAGGACATATACAGTAAGGAAAGAAGGATACTAGAATTTGGAAAGCAAATGTAATGATAAATTAACGTTCAACAGAGTTTACTCAAGAATATCACCCCACCGATAAGAACTCCCGACTTGATGGCTCAATCTTTCCTAACAGCAAATAACAACATTAAAGCAACTCACTAAGTAATACTCCCTCTGTCCCACAATTCTTGCTCCAAAAATTTTCGGCACGATTTTTAAGGAGAATTGTTAGTTGTATGTAAGGATGTGGGGACCTCAAATAAAGTGTTTGTAATAATTTACTATTTTCGGAAATGGAGCAATAATTGTGGGACAACCCGAAAAGGAAAGTGGAGGAACAATTGTGGGACGGAGGGAGTATCTGATTATCTGGAATATCAGATTTTCTAAGAAATACAAGCTAAGCTCATTCTTCACCATAACGAAGTATGTATGCAATGTGGTGATTTAATAAAATCCTGTGAGAAAATCAATACTAATTTATATATAAAAAGAAAACAAGGGCATATAGTTCAGCTCATCAAGACCCAGAATCCACTGGGAACAAGAGTTCATAGAGAGTCTGAAGCTCTAACACCAAAATCCATCTCAACATTCAACACCCCGTACGGATATGAAAATTCAAGTTTGAAGTCATATTTCAGCACCTTCACAAATCTTCTCATTTCTTAGCTTCCAATAAACGTTGAATGCTAAAGAACTTAAAATCACTGTATCTATGTTAAAAACATAGTATCAGTGTTCCTTGGGTATTACCATCTTTTCATAGGAACCAATTATGAGTTTACAAACCGACGAGTAATTTGATAAAGTTGAGAACGTACTAGCTATAAAAGCAACATTTGAAACACAACACAAGAATAATTCCTTGAATTCATTAGGATTTGAGACCCCCCAAGCTAATAAACATTAGATACTATCTCACGCCTCCTCAATGATTCCTCTTTATCCTAGAGAGTTTTCATGTTCCCCTCTACCCACAAATGACCCCAAGAGGGTGGAATGAAACTCAACCCCCACACATACTTTACCCATTTTGCAAAATGACACTGTAAACACTAGACATATCATCAACTTAACATGGCAGGACACAAAAGCACAATAAATAGTAAAGTTCCACCTGCATTCGTCAAACACTCCAATTTTAAACGGGGTTTTGAAATGAAAAAATGTTCATGTTCTTCAGAGGGTAAAATAATCACCAACAAGGCTCCAAGAAACTTCCCCATGCTCCCCATCTCCAGGAAGTCCCTACTTCCCATATCAAGGGAAGTTGCAAAAAAAGGGAACATTCTGTGAACTCTCGTTGTTTACAAAATAATGAGGAAAGTGATTCATTAAAACAAAAGTTCAAAACACGCAAATGGTATAGTTCAAAAAAAGTAACTCTCCATCCCACAAATTGCTTCTTCCAACAATCAAGCTTTTCCTGGATAATCCTCTAACCCCAAAACCCTCGGAAAAGTTACCAAAACCAAAACATCCTGAGAGCTGTCATAACTAAAAGAGAGAATTTTTTTTTACAGAAACATTACCCACATGCAATGCAATAGGAGAGCGCAATTACAACAATAACGACAAGGGGAACCCAATTAACTTGGTATCAACTACCCTTTTTCATGCTCTTCAAGCGATAGCCATAGTTCGAAAACAACGGAGTTCTTCTCTTCACACACGCACACGCAGAAGAAAAAGAAAAAAAGCAAAACACTCAAGCACGCAGAAACGAGTGACGAAGGTGACATGCGTTCACATTCTGTAAAGGCATATTTCTAGCAAAAAACTTCAAGCAACACACGAACTTCAGCAACCCTTCATTGAATTTTAAAAAAAAAAAAAAAAAAAGGATGAAAGATCATCGAGAAAAAGGAAGATTGAGAGAGAAACTACCTCGATTCTAGCCTATCTGTTTCTCCGCGATTTCTACACATGCAGTGCAATAGGAGAGCCTAAGTACAAAAGTAACAACAAGGAGAGCCCAATTAACTCGTTATCAACTACCCTTTTTAATGCTCTTCAAGCGATAATCATAGTTTGAAAACAATACCGGAGTTCTTCTCTGCAAACACACACACGCACAGGGAGAAAGCCCCAAAAAACAGAATAAAAAGAAAAAAAGCAAAATACTCAAGCACGCAGAAACGAATGACAAAGGCAACGTGCATTCGCATTCTGTAAACGCATATTTCTAACAGACTAACACAAACCCTTCACAAAAAACTTCAAGCAACAACATGAACATAAGCAACCCTTAAATGAAAAACATTAAAAAAAAAAAGGATGGAAGATCATCGAGAAAAGGAAGATTGAGAAACTACCTCGATTAAAGCCTATCTGCACCGATCTTTCCAATTTCTCTCACGAATTCTAGACATGCAATGCAATAGGAGAGATCAATTACAATAATAACCCAATTAACTCATTATCAACTACCTTTTTCATGCTCTTCAAACGATAATCATAGTTCGAAAACAATACCGAAGTTCTTGTCTCAACACACGCACGCGCACAGGGAGAAAACCCCAAAAAACAGAAGAAAAAGAATAAAAGCAACACTCAAGCACGCAGAAACGAATGACGAAGGCGACTTGCATTCGCATTCTATAAACTCATATTTCTAACACAAAAACGTCACAAAAAACTTCAAGCAACAACACGAACATAAGCAACACTTCAATGAAAAACATTAAAAAAAAACAGAGGATAAAAGATCATCGAGAAAATGAAGATTGGGAGAGAAACTACCTCGATTCCAGCCTATCTGCAGCGAATTTCCAATTTCTCTCACGATTTCTACACCTGAAATGTGTGTTCACCTCCGCTTCTTTCAGTAATGCAATTTTCCGAGTGTTGAGTTGCCACTGTTAATTATTCATATATTTTAATATAATAATTACATTAAGGACATTTTCAATCGTATTAAGCCTTTATTGAGCTATAATTGTATTTTTATTTCATTTTTAATTAAGGGATTAGGAGTATCAATTCTCACTCGTATAAGAGTAATTAAATACGAACCAAGGATCAAATATCAACATATTTGCAAAGTGGACACACAACTGTACACGAAAGACAGAAACTATGAAACACAAATTCTTTTCGCGTGTTAATAATTTTCAACTCCGAAAATTGTTATTTGATTTAATATATGAAATAATTGTTTAACGTAGTGTTTAGTTAAAAAGCGTCATATTTCATAAGTTAAATAAAAGCAAATTATTATTCTCTCCATCTCATTCATCTTGTCATACTTTTCTTTTCGATTGTCTCATCTATCTTGTTCTCTTTTAAAAATAACAATATATTTACACACAATTACCCATTTTTTTATTTGTGGACTCACTTATTTACACACACTTTTAACTTTTCTTAATAATTGTACCGAAAAGAAATATAACAAGATTAATAGGACGGAGGAAGTACATTTATCGCCCCTCGCTGATGAATTCATTTTGAGACAAAAAAAAGCCACTAATATACTCTCATGCCGTTGTATAATCATTTAATTTCACTTCATTCCACAATCATTTAAAAAAAATATCTAAATCCAACCATAGACAAGATCTATGGGATGGATGGAGTAGTATTATAGTCATTTTGAAGAGTGAGAAAATTATCGAAACAACAACAACAAATATAATAAGTGAGATTTTGTTTCTATCTTTGTGTATCATGAATTTTGTATTATTGTTAAAAAAAATTGAGAGAATCGATTTAGTATGTTTTGTATGCTATATGGAAAAATTTGCGGGAGTTGATTTACATTTCTTGTAATGGATTAACCATTAATCAACCGAGCACAACATATTTAAATCATTAATTATTTGAAGTTTTTGGTCAAAATAACATTGCCAAAAGAGTATTTAATTTGTTAAAATAACACTATTGAGAAAATACTTACCAAAGTAACATAATTTTTGCCAATTAGGATAACTTTTTATCTCACCACCCTCTTTCTCTCTCCTCTTATTTTTATCTCATTTCATTCAATAGTAATAATATGACGTTGAACGAAGAGGTTAAGCTTTTAAAACATATAAAATTTGTGTTAATCAAATAGTATATTTACATTATCATTTTATTCATAAATATTTTATTTTCTAAATGTTATCTAATACTTATATATTTATGTCTTGATAACAACAAATAAAATTTAATATTAGAATTAATAATTATAAAAAAAATCATTGTTTTAAATTATAGTATAGACTTATGAAACTGAAACTAAAAGAAAATAAATACTTGCACCTTTCATCCCCTGCATACTCTAGTAGTCCTATCATTTACTGTCGTTCGTCTCGCTTCGTCAGTGCTCCACCAATTTTTTTTTAAAACTTCAATTAATCAATTATATCAACTAACCGATCGAATATGATATCCGTTATTACCCCATATTTTTCGATTGAAACGTCCCATTATACACTTTCTTTCATAATTAATTAATATAATCTCTCATATTTTATCATTTTTTCTTTCATACTTTATCATATTTTATCTCTTACTTTATCATTTACTCTCACTCATCTTCTCTCCTACTTTATCATCTATTACTTTATTATCTTTTATTTCTTACTTTATCATTTACTCTCACTCATCTTCTCTCCTACTTTATCATCTATTATTTTCTCATACTTTATCATCTATTATCTTAGTTCTCGTGCCGAAAAGAATGTGATCTATTATAGTGAGAGAAATCCTGAATGCGATTAATCCATACCATTAACCAGCTCTAGATACAAATATAGCACAAACTCAAATTATAGTTTTATTGTATCTGCTACTTATGTGAAATTTATTTTTAATGTACAAATCATAATATTAAAATTTACGAAATGTTAGCAACGTATAAATATGCACGTAAGGGATAACATTTATAAAATATTTATACCAGAAAAAAAAGATAATTAAAATATATTATTTGAGTAACACATTTTTTATATATTTTAATGGTTAGATAACATTTATTAAATAAAATATTTATACCATAAAAAAGATAATTTAAATATACTATTTGAGTAACACATTTTTTATTTATTTTAATGCTTAACCTCTTCGTAATAAATTTTAATTAAAATCAAAATCAAATTATTAATATTGAAATGAAACAAAAATAGAAGAGGAGAGAGAACGAGGGTGGTGAGAGAAAAAATTATCCTAGTTAGCAAAATTTATGTTACTTTGATAAATATTTTCTTAGTAGTGTTTATTTTGATAAATACTAGTACTATTTTAGAGAATGTTATTTTGACCAAATATTCAATTATTTGATAGTTCCTTGTGATAACCATTAATCAACCGAGCACGAATCTTTGATTTATCTTTTCTTGGATAGCTAACTTTTGAATTGCATTTGCATACAAAAGTTAATATTACTAATAATTAGTGTTTCTTTACATTTAGCCTAAGAAAGACTATTTTTCAAAAATAAAATACAAAGAACAAAGTTTCGATTGAGAAAGTAACTAAGTTAAATATGACAATGAAACTTCTTCTCAATCTTTGCTTCCAGATTCTTAATCCATAAACCTCAAATAAATGAATTATCAACAAAAAATCATCTCCCCTTCAACAAAATGCAAGATACCCTTTTACTGTGACCATCGTAGTTCAAAAGAAGTAGTTCACTATTTTGTGCAGCACAATTATGAATAAGAAGAAGAAGAAAGAGTTTACCCTGTGCGCACCAAAGGTTTGCAGGCTATTGCACAGGAGCGAGGTTTACCATGTGCGCACCAAAGGTAGCGGCTGCGGGTTCCTCGGCAAAAAAAAAAAAAAAAAAAAAAAAAAAAGTTTTCTACCTCGCTCATAGACTCGAGGAGAAAAGAGATTGGTAGTGCCTTACTCCACTCATAACTCGAGGAAAAAAGAGATCAGAAGTTGTCTAGGAGAGAAGAGATCGGTTGGCGCCTTATGTGACAACTGGATTGACAACACAGATAAAAGAATATAGAGTTTGAATTAACAAGAGAGGGTAGAAATCGACAGAGAGTAATCAAATAAAGCAGTGGATTTGAATTAACTAGACCATAGTGAAAGAAAAATAGAAGAAATTGAGGACCTCGTTTCAAAAAAATACTCCGTCTGGGGCCTTTACCAGGACTAACTAATAAAAAGCCTAAAGCCGGGAGTGATCTTAGAAATTAAAAAGGGACAAACAAATAAAAGAGGTAAAGTAAATTTTCTAAACTTTCAAAACTACTGCCACATGTCGGATACTGGGAGGGAATTGTCTCCCCTAACATCAAACAAATCGCAATTTTTTTTTATGTCTAATTAAATATTTCACTAATTTTAATAGGTTTAATTTCTATGATAACATAGAAAAGACTATTTTATCTAATTTTTATAATAACAAATTTATTCAAATTTCAATAACAACATTTATCTTTCATATCATAATTTTTTCCTTAATATGTGTGAAAAAACAAATAGGCATATAAATTTGGAATAAATGAAATATTTTGTAAAATAATTTTGTTTTATGATGAATCTGTAAAAGACCGGTAAACTATTCCTAAATGCGGATGCGAAGCACATTAGGTTAATCAAAAGAAGAAGATTCTGAGGGCTCTTTTTTAGTGGTGGGCATCTTCATGTGCCCGGTATTGGAAAATCTTGTGTCAAATTAACTGTGTATATGGTTGTCTTGAAGTCCAATTAAAATGATCTAAGTTCTATCCAGGATTAACTTATTGAGGGATCAAAATAAAAAAAACTATATGTTATATTCTCTCAGTCCAATTGAAAGCGTCGTGCATTATTTATTGTGGTGTTCTACTGAAAGCATTTTGTTTCAAAAAAATGGTAAGAATATATGAATAAGAAGTATCAATTCAAAAGTCAAATAATATACCACAAATGACTATATAAGAATAGTTTTATGTGTTGCGTTTGGAAAATCCAAACGATTTATTAGTGCCCTAACCTATGGATTGAATCCTTAACATTTCTCGCTTGGGTATATATATTTAGAAATAATAATTAAAAAAAAAAAGATTGCATAAAACTTTTCGCCATAAATTTAAATGAATCAAATGGTTTTCTTGTCCAATACACTCTTCATTCAATCTATAACTCATGATCCAAATACAAAGTGCAAAGCAAAAACTGATCTAAGTAAATGACATTTGAACTTGAATCTGAACAAACATTTGTATAGCAAAAGTACTGGTGGATAGCAGATCCTCATATGAGATATTCAAGAATTCAGGATAGTGGTTGCATTTGACTGGGAGTTACATAAACGAGATTAGTGTCATTTTTTATGATTGGCAGCAGTTTGCATAATTATTTCTAAAAGACTAAAATATCCTAGTAACACGTGATTTTGGTGATCAAGTCATTTTAATGAATGGTCTATCTTATACTAGGGCTGTCAATATAGTCGGTTAATCGATCGAATTGAAACGAACCAAACTTTCTTTTAGTCGAACCGAACCTAACAAAAGTATTTGGTTCGGTATTCAGTTTGACCACCGGATTACCGAACCAAACATAATCGAAAATATTTTAATATTTTTTGTTTATTGAATATATTTTATATGCTTTTTTCCGATCAAATCATTTTCATACGGTTTTTAACTAAAAAAAATCTTGTTAAAATTATATCTTGGATATAAATTTAGGTATAGAGAAAAATATGTGTAAACTTTTTTTAAAACATTAGTATAAAACATGTACTATCTCTTTTCTCTTTTGTCAGTTTTTTTTCTCATTTAAGTTTTGATTAAAACTGAAACAGAACCGAACAAAACCGAAGTTTTTACAAACCCAAATTCTTGCTAACTGAGTTTTCGCTTTGATTTTGTTCGATTTAACCGAATTGACAGCCCTATCTGATATATACTGGAAATCTTACATAGCCAGTAAATCGAATTTAATAAACATAAACAACAAATGTTTCTTAGTATTTATTAATGTGGAAACAAAAATTACATCAATAACTTAAAACCTTATCCCAAATCAAATAAAAAACTTACCATAGTCAAAGTAGCCAACGTCTTTATATGTAAAATCTCACGAGCTACGACTAGTATGTTTCCTCGATAACAGCTTGATGAATTGGATAACTGTTTTCGCTACGTTTGATGAAGCAAGAGACTGAAATAAATCGATGCGGTTTTCGCCCTCTTGCCCTCCGGCCAGGTCGGACAAGCCGCGAACGACGATCACCGGATAGCCGTTTGAGAAACTTGTCTACAACGCCACACCAAAAGGAAAATTTTAATTAGTAAGAAATTTAAAGAGTTTTTTCTAATGAGAGAAACATACAGTCGTTATCGAATCGACAAAACTTGGAAATAACTCACCATTACAACTGCGGAGCTCTCCATATCTGCCGATGAAACCCCAAACGTTTGGAAGAGAAAATCCCTATAAGCACCATTGTCGAGAAAAATGTTGGCTGTGCACCCTCTCAAACCAACCACAAGTTTTGGCTTTGTTTCAAGGCATAGGCTGGAATTTACACATTGCTCCAATTCAATTCCCTAGTCATAAATAAATAAATGTCAAAAAGCTTAATTCTATAACAACAATACAAAATGTGTACGGAACGAAACAATGTCGTTTAGATCTTACTTGGAGGGTAGTTGCTAATTGAAGCCAACTGGTGGTTACTTGAAACCACACTTTTTCTTGGGCAGTATTAGGCACTCCTGCCTCTGAGTAAAATCTCTCCGATCTATAAGCAATGCGTCCTAGTGAATTATTCCCTTCTATTGGGACATTATAATTTTCAACATCCAAATTGGCTATATCTTCGATTGGAACTGTCGCATTTGGTTTCTGTCCGAATATGAACGAAATTACAAATATGTCATCGGATTTAAGTATGAATTCAAGTAGAAGAAAGAATGTGATAGTTACCATCCAGTCCCAAAGGCCAGTATTGATGAATTCTTTAGGGATAATGACATCTCCAATGGACAAGGAACTGTTTGTGTTACCAGAAACTCCAAAATGGATGAGTCCAGTTATGCGGAAGAGATCCAACATTTGTTGTGTTGCAGCTGCAGCATTTACCTTTTCACCCAACAAAATAGTGATAATTGCACAAACCTCCCCTAAAGTCTCATATATTTACAGTAAATATCTAACATTATTTAATCTCTTTGGATTATTCAATCTCTAGGGGCGGATTTCCAATTTTCCATTTTTAAAGATCTTGGACTGAAGCCCACCCCCTACCATTAGGGTGGATTGCTCCTAGTCACAAGTCTTGAGGTGTCGAAATGGATGGTCCGCAGGGGCGGATCTAGGATTGCAAAGAAGGGGTGGCGAAAGTTGAAAATTCGATAGAAAATAGGATGAAGTGTAGATTTCGAAGGGGCGAAATACAAAAAATTTCGAAAATTACACATAAAAAGTCGAGTTTCGACATGAATCGGGGGCGACCGCCGCCGGGTGCCCCCTTGGATCCGCCCCTGATGGTCCGGACTATTAAGAAAAATCGGCTAAAAAAATTGCCGTAGCCTTCCTGAGTTGGTCCGTCGAGGCACGAGGACACGTAAACTTTATTACTATAATGTGTAAACTATATGTAAAAAAACAGATTATATTTAGATTAACTATTTGCGATATTCAAATTATAGCAAACATAAGGTGTTAATTAGAGGTCCAAATTATGTCCAAATTTACATAAATATCATCACTTAATTTTCATAGAAATTATAAATTTATGGTCCTATAAATATAATGAAATACGTTAAGCTTATTATGGTTATAAATTAGCAGAACATAGAGTGATAGAACCAAAATAAAGATAAGAGATATTACCATTCCGATCCCACACCTCACGTAAATGACTTTCTTGTCCTCTATCCTCCCCACTCGAAATCTCCTCCCTGCATATCCACCAAACTAACTCAGACCAGTAGCATATATTCATCTTCTATTCAAACGAAATACTAGGAAGCGTTCATTGATAATAGTGAAATACGAGATACGAAATAGGTGCACTTACCGGAAAGGTCAACGTAGGGGTATCTGGAGTCATTCTTGAATGCACCAGCAGCAAAGAAAGCATCCTCTTCAGCAGAGTAAACTGTAATTAGCCCTAAATACGGCCCATTTTTATTAATCTCGGTTACTACACCTAAAGATTTCTGTCTTCCCTTTGGAAACCCCAATGCAGGAAGCAGAAACAAGGCTGCTAAAACGAAGACTACTTTTGCAGCCATTTGGTGTAGGGATTCCTGATCTGAATAGTGATTTTATTTTCCTCTTGCAAGTTGAATTAATGATGGGATGGAATCAATTAATAGGCTTCGTTTATTACACATGGAATCAAAAAAAAAAAAAAAAAAAAAAAAAAAAAACATGCATTTCATTTTACCCAGAGCGCTCCGAAGGTAGCGGCTGCGGGTTCCTAAAAAACAAAAAAAAAAAAAAAAAAAAAAAAAAAAAAACATGCATTTCATTGTCCCCTTGGGATGACATAGCGGTGAAGGTGGGTGACCCGGGACCGATAGATCATGGGTTCAATTCCCACTGGACACGCTATGTGTGAGCCTGTCACCCTGTCACATTAAGGGATGTTTAACTCTTCTGTGTGGGTTGCAGACTATTGCACAGGAGCGAGGATTACCCTGTGCGCATCAAAGATAACGGCTACGGGTTCCTCGTAAAAAAAAAAAATGCATTTCATCAGGATGAAATATAATAATAGAATCTTTAATAGGGGTCCATAATTGAATTTCGACATGATGAATTTCATGTACGAAATTCTATCGGCCTTTGTCGGAACGTGTAATGTGGTTTAATAAACTTGACTTACTTGTCTTATTATGATTAATAGAATAGAATAAAATACTATTACTATTATTATTCATCATAAGGTGTGATTTGCGTGGTTAAATATTCTATTTTTTGCAGGGTCCTAATCAGCGTATTATTGGCTTACATTATGGACCAATAAGGAGTGCAAGGTGGGCGAATGTGATTGGGTGGGTGCCAGGGCATTAACGTCATTATAAATTTATACTCCCTCTGTCCCGTTATTTGTGGCTCAATTGGTTTCGGCACGGGAATTAAGAGAGTAGATGATAAAGTATGAGAGAGAGAGAGTAGATGATAAAGTATGAGAGAGAAGATGAATAAGATAATGAGAGAATATGAGAGAAATGATGATAAAGTAGGAGAGATAATGTAATAAAGTAGGAGAGAGAAGATGATAGAGTAGAAGATATGATAATAATTTTTGAGGGGAATGTCAAGAGTATACATTTCCATGTTTGAAAATGCAAAAATATACAAACTTTTCCATAAATGCAATAATATACAAATGACCCTACTTCACCTCCAATGTGTGTGCAGTGTGTGTGCAGGTGTGTATGCAGTTTGTGTCGGAATCTTTTTCTTGAATATGTAGTCTCGAAATTAGCAAAATAAAAGTTGGTGATTTTTTTTAAAAAAAGCTAAAGTTATTTAAAAAAAAATTCTTTAATTGAATATTTTCGTAAAACAAAAAAACTAAACATATTCGTTTAAATATTTTAAAAACCCGAGTCGACCACCGCCGCGAAAATTTTATATTTTAAAAACCTCGATCGAAAATTTTATATTTTTGTATATTTAATTTAATTTAACGAAAATTTAATATTTTGTTAATTTAATTAATGAATTGAATTTGAGGAAATTTTAATATTTTAGTAAATTTAATTTACAAAATTTATGCAATTTTGATAATTTAATTTAAGCAATTTCATTAATTTAATTTAGGCATTTTCGTTAGACAATTTCGAGAATTTATTTTTTGCAATTTCATTAATTTAATTTAGGCAATTTCATTAATTTAATTAGGCAATTTTGATAATTTATCGAAAAACCGGTTTTGTTAATTAGGTAATTTTGTTAATTTAATTAGGAAATTTTGAAAATTTAATATAGGAAATTTTTGAATTATAATTTAATTTAGGCACCTTCCGATCGATCGGTTATAATTAAAAATATATATATATATATATATATATATATACATAAATAAAAAAAAAATTATTTGTGCCCGATCGGACGAAAATAAAATTATATATAAAATAAAAAAAATTATATGTGCCGATCGATCGGCATCGGCACTATATATAAAAATATACATAAATTTTAAAAAAAATTATGCGATCGATATAAAAATATATATAAAAATTATACGTGCCCGATCGATAGGCACAGCCCGATCGAGCCCGATCGATCGGGCACATATAAATATATATAAATATAAATATATATAATAAAAAATTATACGTGCCGATCGATCGGCACAGCCCGATCGATCGGCACTAGTTAAAAAAATATATAAATTTCGTAAATTAAAAAAAAATTATACGTGCCGATCGATCGGCACAGCCCGATCGATCGGCACATGATACATAATATTTAAAAAAAATTAAAAATATTTATATATATATATATAAATGTCGTAAATTAAAAAAAAAAAAATATTAAAAAATATATGTGCCGATCGATCGGCATGGCCCGATCGATCGGCACGGCCCGATCGATCGAGCACGTAAAATTACATAATATTAAAAAAAATTATAAATATATATATATATATATAAATGTCGTAAATTTAAAAAAAAAAAATTATACGTTCCGATCGATCGGCACAGCCCGATCGATCGGCACGATATATAATATTTAAAAAAAATTATAAATATATATATATATAAATGTCGTAAATTAAAAAAAAAAATTAAAAAAATATATGTGCCGATCGATCGGCACAGCCCGATCGATCGGCACACAAATTATCAATATTAAAAAAAAAATTATAAATACATATATATATATATATTTATATATCGTGAATTTAAAAAAAAAAATTATACGTTCCGATCGATCGGCACAGCCCGATCGATCGGCACGATATAATATTTAAAAAAAAATTATAAATATATATATATATATATATAAATGTCGTAAATTAAAAAAAAAAAAATTAAAAAAATATATGTGCCGATCGATCGGCACAGCCCGATCGATCGGCACACAAATTATCAATATTAAAAAAAAATTATAAATACATATATATATATTTATATATCGTGAATTTAAAAAAAAAAAAAAAATTATACGTTCCGATCGATCGGCACAGCCCGATCGATCGGCACGATATAATATTTAAAAAAAAAAATTATAAATATATATATATAAATGTCTAAATTTTAAAAAAAATATATATATATGTGCCGATCGATCGGCACGACCGATCGATCGGCACACAAATATATAAATATTAATATATATAAATATAAAATATTTATATATAAATATTTATATAATATTTCATAATATAAAATATATATATATAAAATATATATAAATACAATAAAAAATATATATATAAATATACATATATATATATATATTCATAAAAAAAAAATATATATATATATATATATATTATTAGCACACACACACACCGACACTAAACACACACACACCATCGGCACACACCGATCGGCACACACACACACCACACTTCGGCACACTCAAATCGGCACATTGAATCGACGACACCAAAGCTACTTACATCGGCACGCCTAAGATCTTTCAGACCGCTCGAAACCGCTCGTAATAATGGAAGAGGTTAGTATTTATTTTGAAATAAAATTAAATTTTAGATGTGAAATTAATGTATAATTACATGTTTAAAAGTGATTTTTTATGAAATATATATGTTGGGTTTAGTGTGTATAATATAGATTTGTTTAGATTGGGTGAAAATTGGTGAAATTGAGGTAGAAATCGCCGGAAAAAATGGTTGAAGCGGCGGCGGATACTCACTTGCCCGACCGGTCGACGCCGTCCGAACCCGGCCCGACCGGCCAAGACGTTTTTTTTTTTTTTTTTTTTTTTGAGTTTATTTTTAATTATTATAACCGTTAATTATAATTTAATTGCGTATGCCCATTACCGAAATTTGTCTTTGCTATGTTCATAGAGAATTGACATGTGGATCGAAAGATTGAATATTTTCTCGAGGGATTTGCTTGAAAGCCGATTACTGCTATACTTAGATTTCATAATTTAGTCTTAAGAAATTTAACGTGTTGATTTAAGATGATTGCTACTTTTGAAGTTTTGCTCGTTCTGTTAATGTTTTTCTTTATGCCATATTTCTATGTAAGTCGGCCATTGTGCATCATGTCTATCCTTGCTTATTGTGAATTTAACGAAATTGGATCATTGGGCGATACTCACTGCCGACCGGTCGGCCGGTGCGAACCGGTCCTGACCGGTCGAGCACGTTTTTTTTTTTTTTTTTTTGAGTTTATTTTTAATTATTATAACTGTTAATTATAATTTAATTAAATATTAATTGTTATATATAGGTCAATTTTAAACGACTAGCACTACGAGACGTTTCTCCGAGGATCACAATATATTATAAGCATAATTTAGGGACTTTGATTAGACAGAAATTAGGTTTCAGGGTGGTGTGGATTTAATCAAACGGTTTGTTTGCGGGCAGTTCGGGGGCATAGTGGGTTGGCCGGAAGGTAAGAATGCTATGCGGGCTCTTCACCGCCTATTATGCTATGAGATTTCGGTACGACCTTCGGAGGTTTGGTTTAATTATGTTGGTCGAACATCCGTTTCTCTCATCCGGAGTTTGCATTGGTTACTTGGGCTCATGTTCGGCGAGTGTAGTTTTGACATGTCAGCATTTTATCATCCTACTCAATCCGGGGTCTACGATAGATTCAATGGTGGGAGACCGATTGAAGCAAAGCACTTGTTAAACTGGTTTTGTAACTATGAGCCCGATGGCGTTTCAGATGATGACTTGATTAAGTTGTCGAATATTTTAGCTCTTTTCTTCTGGTTCTATGCTCCTGCAGAGACTAAGAAAATTGATACATGGATATGGGTATTGGCTGATGATATGGACCAATGGAATGCGTTCCCATGGGGTGCTTTTACCTACGAGGCCATGTTGCACTACCTCAGTTACGTGCCAAATTCCTTGGACCTCGTAGGATCTAAGTATAATCTCTACGGGCCGATTTGGGCAGTACAGGTATAATATTTGTTGACAACTTAATTATTACTAATTTATAATTTTTTATTAGTTGAAATAATTCGATATATTTATATTGTAATATAGGTGTGGGCATATGAGGCCATTCCAAGTTTTGGAGCTCGTTGTGCGACCCTTCTAAATCCCGATGGTTATCCTCGTTATTTACGGTGGTCGTTTAATGACGCCCGATCGGCGTGATATAGCCCGTTTTTTAAGCGCCGAGGTAATAATTTTTTTATTATTTATTAAGCGATTGAATATGTTATGGATTTTCTTATTAATATTTAATGCACAAATATTACGTATTTCGGATGAGAGACTCGGTAGTGTATGAAATGTTAGTACCGACCGAGATTGAGGAGAATTGTCCATATTGGCGAGTGCGGTTGGTAGTAATCCATTTGGTCTACACTTTCCTGTGCCCTTGAATCCCCTACACCGGCGCAATATGACCAAGATGGACGGCGTATATTGATCGGGCGCACCGAGGAGAGCGAGACGTAGTTCGAGTAGAGGAGTTGTCGGTGAGGAGGAGGAGCAAGAGGAGGAGCACACCGTGGTAGAGAGTAGGAGAGTTCAGAGGCGGGCCCGCCGTACACAAGCATCTTCATCAGCAGCTAGAGATGCATCAGGTAATAAACTTAAATTAACAAGAAAAAATTTTCTCGGTCAATTCCTCTTTTAATAACCGTCCTCTTCTCGTGATAATTATTAGCCGTTGGTGAGACATCTAGTTTTCTTGACCCAAGAATAGAGGCCATGATACGTCGATCTATTGAAGAAAATTTTGAAAGATGCGAGCAAAATATGATGAATAGAATTGATGATTATCATCGGACTCTGAGTCAGGAGCTAGTCAGTAGGTGTGAGGAGCTGCTGGATAGAAGTAATATGTCATTTCAGTCTGGATATAGCTGGCACGCTCAGGCTACGCAGTGGCCCCGGTGGGATGAGCCCGCACCACCGACCTTTAATCGGCATGGTCGAGCATGGATGTAGAACTCGGCGGCGAGTTGGTAAGAGAATTTTTCAATTATTTTAATTTCTTTTCCTAATTTAATAATTGTCTTTTGTAGGATATGTTTGAGCCGAGTAACTCGTTGGATCAGAGTTTTGAGCAGTATTTGTCCAGTGAAACCTTGGCTTTTCGACGTCCAGATGGTTTTCCACTTCAACGAGAATGGTTCAAGGATTTTCTAAAAATTGATTCCGAAATGGATTGTGAGATGATAAACTCGCTATATCCGGTCCATCTGCGGGTCGAGCTAGCTCAAGGTAACCTACCCATGACTCCGGATGCCCAATACACGGTCGTAGCGGACTCTACAAGATATTTGTAAGTATATTTCATATTCGAGTATTTTTTGCCGATCCGGTATTTGTTTAGTTTAATTTTATCATTGAATAATTGTTTATAGATGAGTATTGTGAATGCGTGGGTCAAGGGCGTGAAGAATCCGGAAAGTAAAAGACACGAGAATGATAATGATTATAAATGGGTTCCGAAAGAGGAGGATTTGCGGTGCGTGATGGGGAATCCGTAACTTGGGACAAGGGATTGGTACTCCGCCAAATATGTGAGTACTATTTATATATTTTATATATAATAATTTTAAGGTTCTAAATTATATATTTATATCTATTGTAGATCATATTTCCAATCTTGGCAAAGACACCATTGGTTCGTATTGCGGTTATGTATTTCGATTGGAAGCTTGAGATGTTTGACTCTAAAAATGATTTTAGAGATCCAAATGTATTCAATTGGCGCGTCAAATGCCTTATAGCTTTCCGGAAATGTATAGCGCGATTCTTATTGCACGGGAACTATTGGGCGTGTAATGCATATGGTTATCCATTCCCCGGAGGTAAGAGGCCCTCGGTTGTGCTTATGGATGATGAAGAGCAAGATTTGCAATTGGATGCGTATAGTTGCGGGGTAGTTACATGCATGACTATAGAGCGTCTCCTCACCGGTTTTCCCACTCGGGTATGGGGTAATGAAGAGCGAAACATGGTGAAATATCGTAATTGGATGGTCAGTAAAATGTTTTGAAATGTGTGATATTGGTAATGTATGAATTTGAAGTGTGTATGAATGAAACATTAATGTATGAATTTTAGAACGTGTATGAATTTTGAAGTGTTTTGAAACATTGTATTTTGATCGGCACATATATAAATATAATATACAAATATAATATAAATATAATATACAAATATAATATACAAATATAATATAAAATATATTTACGTGCCGATCGATCGGCACAGCCCGATCGATCGGCACTATAATATCTAATATAAATATAATATACAATATAATATGTAATATACAATATACAATATAATATACAATATAATATAAATATAATATAATATGTAATATAAATATAATATACAATATATTTATATTATATATAAATATATAATATAAATATACAATATATAAATATATAAATATATAAATATATAGATAAATATAATATACAAATATAATATAAATATAATATACAAATATAATATAAAATATATTTACGTGCCGATCCCCGATCGATCGGCACTATAATATCTAAATATATATATAATATACAATATAATATGTAATATACAATATACAATATAATATACAATATAATATAAATATAATATAATATGTAATATAAATATAATATACAATATATTTATATTATATATAAATATATAATATAAATATATAAATATATAATATAAATATACAATATATAAATATATAAATATATAAATATATAGATAAATATAATATACAAATATAATATAAATATAATATACAAATATAATATAAAATATATTTACGTGCCGATCCCCGATCGATCGGCACTATAATATCTAAATATATATATAATATACAATATAATATGTAATATACAATATACAATATAATATACAATATAAATATAAATATAATATAATATGTAATATAAATATAATATACAATATATTTATATTATATATAAATATATAATATAAATATATAAATATATAATATAAATATACAATATATAAATATATAAATATATAGATAAATATAATATACAAATATAATATAAATATAATATACAAATATAATATAAAATATATTTACGTGCCGATCGATCGGCACAGCCCGATCGATCGGCACTATAATATCTAAATATAAATATAATATACAATATACAATATAATATACAATATAATATAAATATAATATAATATGTAATATAAATATAATATAAATATATTTATATTATATATAAATATATAATATAAATATACAATATATAAATATATAAATATATAGATATATTATTAAGAAAAATTATACGTGCCGATCGATCGGCACATCCCGATCGATCGGGCACAATAATATAAAAATATATATATACATAAATAAAAAATATATATATATATACTCAAATCGGCACAATATTTTTTTGAATTTTAAATTTGCAAAATTCTAAATATATTAAAATTACGGATGAGCTACTGTTGATTTCTAAATAATCAAAATTTCTAAATTTCTAAATAAGCAAATTTTCTAAATAATCAAATTTTCTAAATAATCAAAATTTCTAAAATAATCAAAATTTATAAATAATCAAAATCTTCTAAATAATCAAAAGATCGTGATCGAGACCATATTATATTTTTTTTAAATTAGGATGTTATTAATAATCAAAATTATATTTAAAAAATCAATATAATTGAAATAAACTCATAAAAAATTATAAATTTTAAAATAAATATTTGATAAATATTTTAGGGGAATATTATGAAATAGTGTAATAAAGCTTTATATATATCTATACATTAGCAAAATTAAACATGAATCATTCTTGAATGATATAAGTACTTATGACTTTATACAAAAAATGAACTCATTTTTCAAAATATGAGAAGAAGTGGAATTTTTTTTTTATTATGTCTCTATGATTATATTTCAAGGTTATTAATGATATCATCAATATCCTCTTCGTATATCACTTTTCCTTGCTCGAATTCGATTTTTTTAGGTTCCGATCGATAGTATTTGGGGTTTTGATCAAGGGTTTTGAGGGTTTAGAGGAATAGTATTTGGGGTTTTAATGAATAGTAGTTGGGGTATCCCCTAATCATCCTATCGGTCGGATTGGATTGTATATACAGTTGTCGGCACGAATAGTTTTATAGTCAAATTTCAATAAAATAATATAGCTGTGACAGATGTCACAGCTGTCACGTTTTTACTTAAAATTAAAATTTATATATTTAATATAACCGTTCCGATCGATCGGCCTTGTCCGATCGATCGGAACATATAAAATATAAATTTTAAAAAAATTATATATAAATGTGGTAAATTTAAAAAAAAATTAAAAAAATATATGTGCCGATCGATCGGCACAGCCCGATCGATCGGCACACAACAATATTTAAAAAAAATTATAAATACATATATATATATATAAATGTCGTGAATTCTAAAAAAAAAATTATACGTTCCGATCGATTGGCACAGCCCGATCGATCGGCACGATATATAATATTTAAAAAAAAATTATAAATATCTATATATAAATGTCGTAAATTTTAAAAAAATATATATATATGTGCCGATCGATCGGCACAGCCCGATCGATCGGCACACAAATATATAAAATATTAATATATATAAATATAAAATATTTATATATAAATATTTATATAATATTTCATAATATAAAATATATATATATAAAATATATATAAATACAATAATATATATATATATATATTCATAAATAAAATATATATATATATATATATATATTATTACATATATATTTCAGATTGCGTTTATTTGTGCCCGATGGGACGCAAATTAAAATATATACTTTTAATTAGATGTTATTAAGTAGTTGGGTATCCCCTAATCATGTTATCGGTCGGATTGATTGTATATACAGCTCTCGGCACGAATAGTTTTATAGTCAAATTTCAATAAAATAATACAGCTGTGACAGCTGTCACAGCTGTCACGTTTTTACTTAAAATTAAAAAAATTAAAATTTATATATGGTCCGATCGATCGGCCTTGTCCGATCGATCGGGCCATATTAAAAATTTTAAAACTCAACTAATTAAAAAAAATTAAAATTTATATATTTAAGATAACCGTTCCGATCGATCGGCCTTGTCCGATCGATCGGAACATATAAAATATAAATTTTAAAAAAAAATATATATATAAATGTGGTAAATTTAAAAAAAAAAATTAAAAAAATATATGTGCCGATCGATCGGCACGGCCCCGATCGATCGGCACACAAATTACACAATATTAAAAAAAATTATAAATACATATATATATATATATATAAATGTCGTGAATTTAAAAAAAAAAAAATTATACGTTCCGATCGATCGGCACAGCCCGATCGATCGGCACGATATATAATATTTAAAAAAAAATTATAAATATATATATATAAATGTCGTAAATTTTAAAAATATATATATATGTAAATGGGTATGGCCGATCCATCGGAACATATATATTTTTATTTTTTTATTTTTTAATTAGTGAATGTAAATCTAATTAAATAGTCCGATCCATGGATCAGCAATTTAGGGTTTCGTTAAACAACCATACCGGATTAGGGTTTCAACAATTTATGGTTTCGTTAAACAAACTTCATACTTCAAATAATATAGGCACAAATAAACTTGAACTAAGACACCACAAATTTAATCTTGTGTCTCCCTCGCTGAACATGTCCTCCTTGTGTGGCCTCTTTCGTGACAAACACCACACTTTCTGCTACGACCTTGAGTTGAGCTTGTGGAGGCCTCCGCTCCCGATCGGTAACGTCTCGCTTTGGGCGACCGGCCCCGACGCTTCGCTAGGGGTGGTAACAATGGATCCGCATCTCGAATATGGTCGGGAATGGTCCAAAGCTCCAATGCAGTAACGAATTAAAGTGATGTTCGTAAATATCCCCGTGGTTGCTTGTAGTGTACATACTGTGGACATAGTTGTAAAATTGGTCTCCGCTCTCCCCTTGTTGTCAAACAAAAAATGTGTTAGATATATAATAAGTGATTAAAAAGTGTAAAAGAATTCATACGGAATCGCGGCGGCGTGGGAGCATGGTATTAGGTCCATATCAAATTCGTGACACGTGCACGTTTGGTTCTCCAAATCCACCTTATAGTTGTGATTTCTCCCGTCGTTGACTTTGTATCTTCCTCTGGCGGTTAAGGTGACAGTATATGAGCGTGCAAGTTCAATCTGCGCGCTTAACTTCCTCTTCGCAACGTCCACCAACAAATGGCTATTCTCACTCGGCGGTTGACGCCTTTCATCCCACCATGACTCCATAATTGCTCGTATCGTGTCTATCATCGAGCAAATCGGCAATCGACGGGCCCACAAAAGTCTTCCGTTGAAAGACTCGACACAATTTGATGATAGAAAGCTGTAGCGACGCCGCGAACATTGCGAACGTGCCCAACGTTCGGGACCAATCTCTATCAGCTTGTTGTATGCTCCTTCACTCGCCACGAGGATTGATGCCATGTACTTCCTAAACTCCGACTCACGGTATGCGGTGGTCGCTCGACGGAACATGTAGGGTACTTCATTCTTGTAAGAAGTGAGCTTGTTATTAAGATGGACGTTGCAAAGGCAGTGAGGAACTCCAGGAAACACTGCTTCGACAGCATTTTTAATACTGACGTGCTGGTCAGACACGATCAGTAGGTCACCGCTCGAACCGTACACTCGCTTAAGATTCTGTAGAAACCACGCCCATGAGTCATTGTTCTCAATTGGTCCAATGCCAATGGCGAGCGGTACAAGCTGTTCGTTGCAGTCTTTAGTAACTGCAGCAAAGAGAATGCCGATATTCTTTCCCTTCAGGTGAGTTCCATCAACTACAATCACCTTCCTTAAATGCCACATAAATGCGGGGATGCACTGGCCCCATGCAACAAACGCGTACTCGAACCTCCCGTCGCTGTCGACACGAAGATTAGTTACCGTTCCGGGGTTTACCTGCTTCAACATGTGCAAATATCGAGGGAGCATCTTGTACGAGTCTTCGTGACTCCCATAAATCAATTGAATCGCATTATTTCTAGCACGCGGGGCCTTATAATACTCCACCTTCACACCAAATTTCGACGCATCTCATTGATCATGTCTCGAGGTCGCAACATCGTTCCCTCCATACGCATTCTTTGCCCAAAATAGGCTCAGATAGTCTTCGCAAGAATGAGTGATCGGTCCGGCATTATCAAAGTCGTATCGACATCTCGTGCTCCGGCACAAAATCGTAAATTGTCCAATACATACCATTATGTCGTGCACGTACTACGAATGGACAAAGATCGCCCAACGGACATTCAAACCACCGATACCGAGGACTTGCCCTCTTCACTTTATAAGACCGTCGACACTCTAAATGCCGAGAGACCAACGGCTATTGTTAGGGGCGTCCTTCGTCCAAAAGATGTTGCCGTTTCCGAGAATGCCCTCTTCAATCTTCTCTATATCCGTACAACCAATGACACTCGCTTGACTCGGCGGAATAATTGGCACTAGCCAATTTCGACTTCGTCAACAACTTCATTATCTTCGTCTTGTAGGGCAACCGCTCCGTTGCGTGGCTGCTCTAGAAGTGTCATTAGCCGGTTTAAACCGCCTTCCCCACGAATCCATGATGCAAACTCATACATGGTTCCATAAAAGTTTTTAGCGACAACATGTTCGTCTTCCTCATCCTCTTCCTCTTCCTCTGCCGTATAATCCTCGTCATACGTATCATCATCATCATCGTTATTATCATTCGCACCTTGATCCTGCTCGTTACGCTTCTTCTTGCTCCTCTTGTTGCTCTTCTTCTTCTTGCTCCGGTTGTTGTTCTTGCCTTCCAAACTCATATGCAGCTCCGCTTTGACCATATGCATCACCAAACATATTTGGGAAACTAAATTGGTAATCAAATGAAGGGACGTAATCTCCTTGTTGTGATGTTCGGCACGATCGGACCGTCAAAACGACGCAAACAAATTGGATCGGTCTCTAAGTTGATAAGTCGAACCAAGTCATCATCCGTCATCATTAATGACTTAATCAACTTTCCGAGATCCAAGCATGCTCCAACGAATAAAGCGCATAGGGGGTAAGCCGTGAGTTAATTTGTGTACGGGCTTCGATGCTTGCCCTTAAGGATAACAATGTTAATTGGTCGATCCGAAGTGGGGCAAGCTGTTCATCCCCACCTTTGTAATCCGAACCCAAGAAACAACCTCCATACTTTACGATTTACACGTGTCCAGGTAGCCATCCGGAAAGAATTAAAAAAGAAAAAACTATCTTAGTACTCCGCAAAACCAAACTTAGTACTCCGTAAACAACACATAAGATAAGCTAACATGCGGAGAGCAAAGATAAGCTAACATGCGGAGAACAACACATAAGATATTTTATAACTAATAATACGTACATATTTACTCCTCGAATCAAGCAAAATCAAGAAAAAAATTCGTTCAAATCAAGCATAGATATTTACCCTCAAATAAAGCTAAAATCATACGTACATATTTACTCCTCAAATCAAAGAAAATCATACGCCCTCAAAATAATACATAGATATTTACCTAAAATCAAGCAACAAATATAACAATTTTTGGAATAGGTTACCTTTAAAATTGTTTCACACTCTCGATCGGCCTATATTTTATTTTTAAATTATAAAAAAAAAATTTAAAATGTTGTCCGATCGATCGGCCAAGGCCGATCGATCGGACCATATTTTATTTTAATGCTATATGTCCGATCGATCGGCCAAGGCCGATCGATCGGACCATATTTTATTTTTAAATTATAAAAAAAATTTAAAAATCTTGTCCGATCCGATCGGCCAAGGCCGATCGATCGGACCATATTTTATTTTAAATACCATATTTTATTTTTAAATGCAAAAAAGAATACGTTTTTTTTTATAATTTAAAAGGCTGCAGAAGGAAAAAAAAAATGAAAGTCAACAGAGAATTAAATAAGTAAAAGACAAGACAAAGTAAGAGGAAATAAAAACCTATTAACCTACCTAACTTTATAGGTTTCAGAGGACAAAATGTACATTTTTGCAATTATGGAATCTCATGTATATTTTTGCATTTTCACATGTTTGTTTTGTACATTTCTGCACATCCCCCATAATTTTTTACCAAATTAGGAAAGTGACCACAAATAATGGGACACCCCTTCTGGGAAAGTGAGCCACAAATAGCGGGACGGAGGAAGTATATAATTGACGGGTTGCAGCATTATATCACATGTCCTTTACCTCTACTTCCGAAAGTAACGTGGAAAAGTATTACCCTACTAACACGTGGCTTTGGTGGAGGTGGAGCAAGTCATTTTTACAGTCTATGTGATACTAAAAAAGGTTTAAATAGTTTATAAATCTTTTACCCCAAACATCCAACCATCTTAATATTTTATTAATTTCTCTTTCTTTCATATATTTTATTTTCTTAATAACTATATAATCTCTATTTTTTATAATTTATATTTGACCACCCAATCAAACCAACCACCTAACTAAAATATTATCTATTCATATTATTTTTTATAATTATTTATTTCAACATATTATTAATTTAAATAAAAAATATTAAAATTAATTTTCGGTTAACGGAAAACACAAAAAAAAAAACTCAACATCAATGCAACTCATATTAATAAAAACAAAGGTGAATCACAAATTGATGAAGTAAAAAATTGAAATAACGAATAACACACAACTACAAATACGAAGTAGGAAATTTATTCAGCTATCATAGCCGAATTTTTTCCATATATGCTAGATCAAGTCGTTTTGAAGCTCTCTATGCCTTTCTCTGTTCCGAAGTTGTGACTTAGTTCTCATATAAGAGGCTACGCTTGCAATCCTATTTGTAGAGTATCCAAAATCATTATTTTCTTCTCCATCTCCAGTACCTCGATTACTCTGATTTTGCAGATCCTGTATAAATTATGTAGGATCTTGGTAATTTAGATAAGAGCTTCTTTCGTCTTCCACTATCATATTGTGCATGATGATGCAAGCTCTTATTATTTTCCCATAAAATCTCGATCCCAGATAAGACATGGTTGCTTGATAAAAGCGAAACGAGCTTGTAGAACGACAAATGCTCGTTCAACGTCTTTTCGCGCAGCCTCTTGATGTAGAGCAAATAATTTATGCTCTTGAACGAGAGAAACTCCAATAGATGTGACAAATGATGCTCATTCAGGACATATACCATCAGTGAGACAATATCCCATATTCTTCTCCTTACCATTTACGACATAACTAACCTTTGGTGTTCGACCTTCCAAAATATCATAAAAAATAGACGATTTATCAAGCACATTGATATCATTTCTGGAACCCGGGGTTCCAAAAAATGCATGCCAAAACCACAAATCCTGTGAAACAACTGCTTCCAAGATTATAGTTGGTTTACCACTTCTTCCTGCAAACTGACCCGCCCAACCAGAGGGACAATTTTTCCATTCCCAATGCATGCAGTCTATACTGTCCAACATGCTTGGGAAACTACGTCGTTCTCCTAGTTGCAGAAGATATGTCATATCTTGTTCAGTTGGCTTTCTCAGGTACTCGTCGTTGAAGTTGGAAATAATGCCTTCTACGGATCTTTTGAGCGATTTCCGAATTAGTTGACCGCTCATTCGCAAATATTCGTCATGTAAGTCGGCTTACGTGCCGTATGCCAGCACCCTCATCGCAACAATTCATTTTTGGATGGCAGACATACCTAAACAACCAGCAGCATCCGGTTTTTGTTGAAAAAAATCATCAGTGACAACCAATTTATTCATTATACGTTCGAATAATGGATTTCGCATGTGATACCTTATTCGAAAATAATCTTCAGGATAGATTGGATTTTCTGAGAAGTATTGCTCGAACACAATATCATGACCCTTCTCACGTCCTCGTTCAATATACCGCCTCCTTTGTCGGGTAGTATGATTCATGGGTTGTAATGATAGAGATTCGGCTCGAGCGACAACCTCTTCGACAACCTTATCAATAATGTTATCTTCTACAGCTAATTGATTGTAAATGACTTCTCTCTCATCCCACCATTCATCATCTTCGAGGATATTTGAAATATCAAAATTAGAACTTAAAGACATTTCTGGAGGTGGTATATTCAACAAATGAGAGAGAAATATATGTGAATTATAATTTATAGGAGTAAACGACAAACCACTGTAGCACTTTTGCATTATTGATTGAGTAAAACATTATTAACTGACAGTGCATTTTTGCATTATTGATTGAGTAAAACATTAGTGATTGACAGTGCATTTTTTGCACTATTGATTGAGTAAAGCATTATTGATTGACAGTGTATTTTTGCATTATTGATTGAGTAAAGCATTATTGATTGCTTTTTAGGCATGTGAACACTATCATGCGTGAATGTGAACATTGTCATATGCATGTGACGAATTGTTATTGTTTTACAGCTTTAATTGCAATAACTCAACACTAGACATTATTGATGAGAGAGTAATAATTGATCTGACATATTGATGTAACATATCCAAACCATGCATGATTTTGATTGATCCAAACCATGCGTGAATGTGAACATTGTCACATGCATGTGACGAATTGTTATTGATGATAGAGTAATAATTGATCTGACATATTGATGAGAAAGCATTCAAAGTAATAATATATCTGTATTCAAAGTGGATGTTTTAAATGCTTAGTGAATTATTGCGTTGAATGATTTAAAAGAAAAATGTATAATATTACACACCATAAAATTCATTGATAGTGAAAATATATTACAACACACAAATGTTACAATAATAGCTACTAGATAATATTCAAACCGACATTACATAAAACAAACACACAACTCTTGCAAAAAATATTAAAAACATGCATACTTAAACAACACACTCATAAACTTGGATATCCTAAAATAATTCATGCAACAGACGCAATTTCAGTTGCTCTTCTTCTGGAGTTAATGCAGTTTTATTTAGCAGTGTATTCAGCGTAAAGGTCTTCATCTTCTGGGCTATCTCTTCTTTACGTGCCTCACAATCCAAGTCACGCTTCTGAAGCTCCTTGTCGCGCGTGATCCTCAGTTCACGAATTTCAACAATGAAATCATCAGGTATTATAGAAGACGAAGATGAAGATGTCACTCCTTTTCCTTTCTTTTTTGCCGTAGCCTTGGCCTTGTCTCTCGACGAAATGTTGATGCATCACTCACATGAGTTTCTGGAGTGGAGTCCGTTGGAGGATCGCCTTCTTCATCGGTCCTTGTTCTTTTTGAGCTAGCACGACTTTCTCCAACACTGTCTTCATCGCGTGGTTTTCTCTGCTGTGTAAAACCAGTTGACTCTAAATTCAACTCCCATTTCGGATAAGTACTCATAACCTCTTTATATACCTCATGGTGAGTAACTTGATTTTTCCGTACAACAATTGCGCTTCTTGCTCAATGTCATCATTCGACATTCCGCTCCTTCTACGACTGTATGCTACCCTATATGCACCAATCCACTTAATCACATTTGCATTAATGCGTCTGTAATGTTGTCTCAACGACTCGCTTGACCTTTCTTCACCCAATCCTGGTTTTTGCTTTCGAGCTCGTTCATAAAGCGCCCAAACCTTTTTCCATAATGCGGCAACATTTTGATTCTTGCCTATAATTGGATCTCCACTTACATGACACCATGCAGACATTAATGTCATATCTTCTTCAAGTTTTCAGCCTTGTGCATTGTTTTTAGTTTTGAGAGATTTTTTGATGATGAGTAGTTTCAAAGGAGATTGGGGGGGGGGTTGAATAGGATTATCAAAAAACTGTAATTTCAACCCAACATCTTGCGATTCAAATTCGCTCGAGTTAGGAAAATCATCGAAACTAGGGTAATAATCGTTGGAGTGGGGAAGATTTTGAGAATTATACAAGTTGTTATAGGGATCCATAGTGAAAGAGTGAGGAGTAATTAAAAATGTGGAGAGAAAATGAGATAATTGTATAATGTGGATAAATATATCAATATTGGTGTCTATTTATAGAGGATGAAAAATCATGAATTTTGATATAATTTTTATTTTTTTTAATATATACTATAAAGATATAATCAAATTAAATTTAAAAAAAGTAATATCATGTGATGAATGAGATAGTGAAAAGTGTCACCATCTCAATGGCCACAATAATGTAGAACGTCCGTCTGCATTGTAGGCTGGAGGAGGACGCGGTTGTTCACTTCACAGATGTTTGACTGTTTTTTTTTTGTTTTTTTAATTTATGATATACGAAGCAATTCCGACGGACGCCCAAAATAATACGTCGATAAATGCAGTTTAAATAGAATTTAACAACATAAACAGTAATACTACTTCTTATATTTATTAAAATTCAAAACTTATGTTTTTTGTAAAATAACTTTTTATTTTTTATTTTTTAATGATGAATATATGAAAGACGGATAAATCATTCCTAATACAGATGTGAACCACCTTCATGTGCCTGGTATTGGAAAATCTTCGACAAATTAACTGAGTATGGTTGTCTTAAAGTCCAATTAAAATGATCTAAGTTTTATTTTGGATTAAAGAATATTGATTGATTTGTCAATTAGGCGTGTAGATATCATTAATTAATATTTAATTTATTAAGGGACCATAAAATAACTTTTATGTTATATAATAGAGTTATTGTAACGCCCCGACCCCCACGAAGGATCACCGAGGTCGAGTCGCTACGGGAAAATAATTTAAAAATATATTTTCATGCCTTTTATCAAAAATCCAGAATATTTTCTATTTTCAAAGAAATACGTTATTTAATGCAACCCATACGAAGAAAAATCAGATTGGTTTTTATGCGATTAACAGATACGGAAGCAAATTAACTTTCAAGACATAACAAAACATAATTATCCATTTACATTACTAAGAATGCAAAATGATCATGACCGAAACCCCCTCCTCAGCCCTTTCTCCGTCGCCCCTGCCGCTCAACCTGAAAACATTTTAAAAACAATTTGGGCTGAGTACCAGTGTACCCAGTGGGTAAAGCAGTTTGAAACACGTTTAAAAACAGTTTATCCATGCATGAGGTATGAGTTGGAGGGTTTTAAAAAGGAAACTGCTCCAAGCATACAAAACATATTAGGTGCGCACATCTGTGTCACATTTCCTGTTACTTCTACCATATTATTCATAAATTGGGCCTTGGCCCTCGAGTCGAAACTCGAGGGGTCCCTCATAAATTGGGCCTTGGCCCCCGAGTCGAAACTCGAGGGGTCCCTCATAACATGTTAGCATCCGGTACACAAGGGGATCAGTCATTGTGCTACTAACATCATACATGTACGTACTTTCTTGATAACCCTCATCTAGCGTGTTAGGCCAGATGAGAGCCTCGATCAATCTATCACGTAGAAGCATTAAACAGGTAAATGCACAAAAACTTTCATGGATAAACATAGTTCATAGAGCTTAATAACTCAAGATAGATTTTTAAGAAAATATTACCCACCTTGCGTTTTATCGATTCGAAAGATGCGAGGTACGTCTCCGAGGTTAAGGTTCTTCCACGCGGAGTCCTACAACAATAACCTACTTTAAGTAACAGTGTTCGCATCTAACGTAAATGTACAATTCGTGGTTCACAGGCGATACCTAGTCGGCATTAGCTAGACTAGGCCAGATTCTACTTCGTAATTTCGGTGAAAAGGGTTCTATTTGCAAGAATTATATAAATCATGTTATAGCACCATAAATTCCCATAGTTTACATGCATGATCCTACATGACCCTAGTTTATTTAGAAATTGGTCTAGTGACAAAATAACAAGCCGATTAGGAGTTATTATCTAAATATAGATCGCTGTTCAAACAAGGGCAGATTCTGCCTCGCTATAGTCTAGCCGACGGATGTGGGGTCAAACATGCTCCAAAAATTATGAGATTCAACAAAAGTTTAGGGAACATGCATGCCGATATCATATCAAAATTTCACTCAATCTTGTTAAGCGATGGATTCGGAGAAGACAGAGAATTGTTCACAAAATTTCCTAGTATCGAAAACACGTTTCCGATCGACAACTGAGAGTCCATAATAAACTGATCTTGAATGCACTGGTTTAAAATACTAAATAAATATTTTCAAAAGTCCCCACGTGTATAGAACATTTAGAAAAAGGACCCAAGTCAAAATCATTTTCGTGGAGTGAGATATAAATGTTTTACTAAGATCTATCACGAAAGCATACCTCCTCGACAGCATAAAAGTGAAAATCCGATAAAAATATAAATAATCATCCAAAAATCATGAAAATTTACCGAGACCTTAAAGACATACTAAAATTTATCTCTGAAATTTTCTGGAATTTTTCAATTAACAAAAGATCATGAATTCGGCCCTGGAACTCACGGAAGAAAACATAAATAGCATAACAAAGAAAACTTAAACATTTCTTGATGCTTACATCTCTATCTACACATGCAATTTAATGAAAACACAATTATACCTGAAGTTTGACTTCTTGTAAAATGGGAAATGATGAACACGAGATGAAAGTTTGAAGATGAAACTAGAGAGAGAAGTTATAATAGCAAGAAGTTCAGGAAACAACGAGCACCCTCTCCTTTTAAAACTTTTTTAATGCCTTTGCTAAATCATATCACTTTTGACTCATAGGCCACGTGTGAGGAAATGTTTACAATTATCTTGGTGCATGCCAAACAAGTGGAAGAAGAATGCAGATGAGACGTTGATCAAATCATTTGTTTGCTCCTTTATACAAATAGAGGGGAGGCAAAGAAAGAATCTACAAAATTTTCAAAAGCAAAATAATTTATCTCCCACTTGAAAAATAATTGAGGTGTTGTGACATAATATAATATTATTTACAAACATGAAATGTGTATCTATGGTTGCATACGCACACATAAAATATATGCATGTATCATAATGATTTATATGATATGATGTGCAACGATGCGTGTAAATTATATCGGGTATCTACCTCTACTCGATGAGGTACGAAGTCATGCTCTAATAACATACTCTAATTAAAATTTATCAACTTGACAAATTTTAAATCTATAGCCACATAGACACTATACATGTATTCCTATTTCCACGGCATGATACTAGACTCGTTCTTAAGGCTTAAATGTTAATCTCGGAATACATAAAATTTACTGGTCATTACAGTTATGGTCCTCAAATGACTATATATATAACAACAGTTTTGTACAAGTTACACTACTATATATATATATATATATAGAAATAATAATTAAAAAAAAAGAATTACATAAAACTTTTCACCATAAATTTAAATGAATCAAATGGTTTTCTTGTCCAATACACTCTTCATTCAATGTATAACTCATGATCCAGATACAAAGTGCAAAGCTAAAACTGATCTAATTAAATGACATTTGAACTTGAATCTGAACAAACATTTCTATAGCAAAACTGGTGGATAGCAGATCCTCATACCAGAGATTCAAGAATTCAATATAGTGATCTGAGAAAGCTACTTTGGATCCCTTTCTTCGAACTCGATTATCCAAATCTGTTTACTCATTGCCTCGTGTTTCTTTACCACTGTTTATGATGTATGTGTAGCCAGAATATTAAGCAGTTTACCGGTTTTGAAGGCCCTCGATTGCCTTCTTCCACTGCGCTGCTCTCTGTTTCGCATCTTCGAAGCACAAAACTTTCTTTGGCTGTATCCAGAAACAGTTTGTTATCAATGAGATGTTAAATTTGTTCCCAGACAATATAACTTCATGAATCTACCACCTATTATCAACCATACAGCCAAGAATTCTACTATCATATGTTCTATTAAGCACGAAAAAGTAGACTAGTATCGAAAACAGAGTACAACACTGTAGAGAGGTTAGGAGGCTTACAGTAAAAATCTTGAAATTGGAAGGGCTAATGAGTTGAACGTTCAGTTCGTTAGGATTGTCCGACCATATGATGTTCCCTCTGACCTCGAGCTTTGCTGGGTCGACATAGATTAACTTTGGTTTGTTTGTAAGAATGAGCTGCACCTTCTTACTTGATAGTTTCTGCAGTTTCTTGACCATGGAGATCATAAGAACCGATTCGCCCAGCTCCAAGAATTGTTGCCTGCAAAGATTAACAAAAGGAGTTATTTCTGAAGTGTAGCTGAGTGTTCTTGATATTGTATCATTGAAAGCTTAAATCAGTTTTCAAGATTAGTCTACACCGACGAGAATAGTATTATTCATTGTGAAATCTCAGATGATCCATATTTGAAGCAAAAAAACTATACCATTTTGAATCGAATGAATCAATAGAAGCAAGCCTATTGATGCTACCGGTTTCAGAAGCTGATGCAACGCCGCCATTATTCCCTTCGTTCATCTCTACAGAGCCATCTCCGACGTGTGTGGGGTTCCATGAAGAATCTTGATCGTCACTTCCGGGAGACTGGCCCTGCAGAATGGTAATTAGAGAGGCTATAACCTACTAAATCTATCTGCATAAGTTCTTGAATCTTCAATGTTTATGGAAAGCTCGATTTCAAAGGACGAAAACTGCAAAAGAAATAAGCTTAAAACAAGATCTTACTCTTGGGTCCAAAGCTAGTGCAGGTGGGGTGGAAGCCCTCACATTTGACCAATCTATCTCCTTAAAGAAAGGATGGCTTTTCAGAGATAGATAGCCATCTGGTCCAGCACCTGGTCTCTTACTTGGATCGATATCCTGCATCAAAATCAACAAACGACAGGCTAAGTCAAGTTCAACGAGACGAACAACATATGAATCAACATACATATTCATGCTGAAATCTTCTATTGGTACATGTTTTACTTTCATGAAGAAAATGATGAAGTTCTAAGTAGACACAGAGAGAATTTCCAAGATAAGAAATATTGGATAAAAATGCAGATTTATGATCAAGATTTTGTAAAAGAGGAGGTTGAAAGGTAAGAAATACAATACAAGTAACATAAGATTTAGTATCTTGCCAACAATTTATCTATCAGATCCCTTGCTGCTTCCGATAAATAGTTTGGAAATCTGATGTCTCTTGCGATAATTCTCTGGAAAATAAGCCATTCGCTCGCATCCTTGAAAGGCGACGTCCCTGAAAGCATCTGGTACAACGTGCATCCGAGGGCCCAAAGATCATTCCTGGTGGAAGGCAATTCAAATGAATACCAACTCATGACTGATAAAAAGGATAATACAAGCTTGTCACCCAAAAGTTGCTGGAGAGGAATTTAAGACTTCTGGAGGTACGTAAGCGGCTGTCCCCACAAATGTACATGCCTTATCATCTGAATATAATTAAAAAGAATTAACATTTATCATTCATAGTTACAAATTCAGCATTTGATAAAATTATCAGAGACTAACATGATGATGCATTTGGAAGGACTGTTATCTGGCTATCTTGCGTAGGCTTTACGCTCCCAAAATCCACGATCTTGATATGCCCGTCTTCAGTAAGCAAAAGGTTCTCCGGCTGCCATCTAGAAACCATTAGTATTACTAACATAAAAGGATTAGAAATTCCAACCAAGAAAACTACCTTAATATCTCTATGTATCAAGCCCATGCTGTGTATATACTCTAGAGCATCTACAACTTCGGCTGCATAGAAACGAGCATCTTCCTCAGATAGACGGCCCTTCTGCACTCATATCCGCTACGTTATCATGCATGTTTTCTATAGTTATGGCATGCAAGAAAAGGGAATGCATAAAAGCTTTACTTACTCTTGTTATTTGATCAAAAAGTTCTCCTCCTTCACAAGATTCAAGCGCCATGTCTTCACAACATAATTCAACATCAAATAACTCTCACCAACCAAGAAAATAAAAGAACATATGGCGCAATGCCAGAATGAATACAAATACTCACAGAGTGAGAAATTGTCTTGAAATGTAAAGAACAACCGCACTACACCGGGATGATCTAGCTGGTCCAAAACAATGCGCTCCAGTTTTACATAAGCTGTCTTGTTTTCTTTGGTGATGAATTTCTTGTCCATGATCTTCATTGCATATACCTTTCCTGTGTCCTTCTTCTTCGCTCTCACAACCTGTTGATCATTTTATCAAGTCAAAGAAGCTTCACATACATAACTCCAGAACCACCGTTTACCTAATAAGATCCATCTATAAGCAAAGATTTCAGGTAGATTTCAACATTTTCAAATTTTAGTCCTTTTTATTGGCTCAATTCTTCTAGCTTCTCCTAGTTTTCGCATCATTACAAGTGAATTATTGAACAGATGAAGAATACATGTTACTCTGGAATCAGTCCAAAAGTTCCAACTCTTGTTGTCATGGATAGATACATGTATAGAAACAACACAAAAGGCTCAAATTTGCTAAAATTCAAAGCATTTTCTGCTATTATTTCAAACTTTACCAACAAAAGGCAATGTAGCTAAGCAAACAGAGAAGCAATTGAGCAAAGAGGCAAGAACAAACAAAGCAAAGGGAAGAATTTTCAGATGGGATTGAACAAGAAACATCGAACTTGATTAGGGATAGAAACAATGCATGAAAACAACAAGAATCCATCACAACAAACCAACCAAAATAGAAATTGAAGATGGAGATATTGGACCTTTGAATAAGAACCAACACCATAAATCTTGCCCAATTCAAAGTCTTGAATGCTGAAATTCTCCTGGGGCGCTCTGAAGGAGAAATTCTTAAATCTCTGAGAATCAACATTCCCATCATTATTGGATGAAGAATTGTTGCTCTGAATCCTCATCTTTGAATCAAATTCCTTCTCCATTGCATTAACTGTTTCCCCTCCTCCAACTATCGCCAACATTCTTTTCCCCAAAAATTCTCCATCCCCCACCAACCCACATACATGCAAACAACAATACACAATCTGCAGGCGGATTCCCTTTAAAGAGCTTTCTCTCTCCAAAAAAAACCAGAAATTCTTGAGAGGAGAGTTGGATTTATTTTTCACAGTCCCCAATGAAAGTGAAGACCGTTGAATAGCAGGAAAACAATCTGAGAAACTTGAGAAAGACAACTACCCATCACACATCAGATTAGATTCTGAACAAATATTCCTTCTTTTCTCTGTTTCAGACAGCAATCTGATAAAGCCACCACCACCACCCCAATTTCAAACAGACCGCAGAAAAGCAAACGATTCCTTGCTTGTGTTTATGATTGAATTCATGTATAATTTCCTCTCTGTACCAGATTTTATAAGCAAGTACGAAAATGGGTAATGCTTAAATCTGAGAAATGTGCAATCTTTATCAAATTTCAACTTGTAAGTGTAAGTAATGTATACTTTAGTATCTGTAATAACAAATTTGTTTAAGAAAAATGAGCTTTTTTACTATTTTTGGCATTAAAAATTAGAATTATGTTTCTGCATCAAATTACGTTGACCACTAGTCCAATAACACAATGTTAATGCAGTATATGAAAGAATTTGTTTTTTTCCATTGTATGGTTTAATTGAACTAAACAAGCTTTCAAGAACCCAAGAAAACATGAAACAATTCAAGACCTTATTCGTTATGATAAATTATTTTTATTTATCCAAGCTTCAATATTTTTTTTCTCACTTTTAATAGTATTAACTTCATGTTCTTATTCTTCCAATTAATATCTAAACTGTTACAGTGTTATCAATCATCATCCCATTCTCAGATGCAACTTGTTGCATCATGGTTCAATCTACAATTTCAAAAGAGTAAATTTATAAATTGTTAAAAAAATATAAAGAAAATCGATAATAAGCCATAATTTTAGGGTGGTGACACAGCACAACGCACCCTAGATCTGTCAAGAGTACATATTTCAGTTTTAGGAGATTTAAATGTAGCATATCTGATTATTTAGAGTAGGGGTGTACATAAAAACCGTCCAACCGCCTCTGCCCGCTTGACCCGTCCGTTGAAAATCGTAATCGCTGGTTATTTTTTCTCAAAATTAACCGCGATTTAATTTTTTAGCAAATCGCCTGTTGTGATGTGGACTCACATCCCACATCGGTTCCACACGTAAAGTGTGGAGGGTATATAAGTAGGAGTCAATCATTCCCTCATAACCTGGGTTTTGAGGGAAGTTAGGGCATCTCCTCCAAGGCATTCCCATATTTTATGGTTCCCGTATCCCTATTTTTGTGCGGAAACAGTGTTTCTATTCCCCTATATTTTCCCCTAAAAATGAATATTCCATAATATTCTCTTTTTATACTCTTATAAATCAAATTAAAATATATTTATATAATATCTTTAATTATAACTTAATGATATAATATTTTTAATTTTAATTTATTTATATAATTAAATTAAATATAATAATATATTTAATGGAAAAATTAAAATTAATTGTAAAAAAATAATTTACTTGAATAAAAATCATAGGTTATATCAAAATATCTAATTTCTAGAAGACGAAAACTCATCCCACAAATGTTCAACTCATATATTTTCCTTTTATTAATATTAAGTAATTTCAAATTAATATTATATTAATTATCTAAATTTATTCTAAAACAAAATTAATTAATAATTTATTCTAAATAAATAAACTAAAAATTATTATTATTTATAATAACAAATTAATGATAAGATAACCTAGAAATAAAATTTTCAATTAAAATTAAACAAAAAAAAGATAGGGGAGAGGCAAATTCTTCCCCAAAAGAATGGGAGAAATCTTGCCTCCCCTATAATACGGGAGTGTTTAGGGGAGCGTTTGACGTTGAACAGTGAATTTTTTTGAGTAATTCCCGTATTTTAGGGTAGCTTTGGAGATGGTCTTAGGTCTCTTGCTTGTATTCCAACAATTGGTCCGACCTGCCGGATCCGGAAGCTGCGGGGGAAGCGGGCCGCCGGGTGGGCCCCGTGGAGGGCCAAGAAGGAGGCTATCTGGTGGACATTACCTGATGGTTCCAATCCCCTCCGCGGGGCCCACCAGATACCCTCCTTCTTGGCCCTCCACGGGGCCCATCCGGCGGCCCGCTTCCCCCGCAGCCTCCGGCATCCGGTAGGTCGGACCAATTGTTGGAATACAAGCAAGATGCCTAACTTCTCTCAAAACCCAGGTTATGAGGGAAGAATTGACTCCAACTTATATACCATCCACACTTTGCGTGTGGAACCGATGTGGGATGTAAATCCACATCACAACACCGCCAATGAATGGGTGGGTCGCGGTTTGCCGGTGGCGGTTAACCGACCCGCTCGCCGTCCTAATTTTTTTTCTTTTCTAATATTAATATTAACTTTTTTAAAATAAAAACTTTAAATTAAAGTCAGATTATAGATACAACATGATTCAACAAAGTGACATTTCAAAAAAAATAAATTCATATGAATGTGTCATAGTGTCGTGAATCTTAGAATATACTATCACACTCATTTCATTTGAAGTTATATACATTGTCTGATTTGGACTTTTTTGGGTGTGGTACACCAAAATGTTGTCTCCTACTTCATGTTTAAAACAAATAATTGTCTTCCCGTAGTAGGTTTTGTTCCTTCTAATTAAATCAACTTACAAAATTCGTCAAAGTCGCTATAGATAATAAAGAATTGAGTAGTTAGGATATCTAATTATTTGACCCGCAAAATCGCCCGCAACCGTCCGCAAATCGCCCCACCCGACCCGCGACGGTTTGAAAAAAAATAAACCGCCACAATTTGTAAATTCATGAAACAATCTATGTGTAGATCGATTAGTTTTTATATCCGAATCCATCCGCGTACACCCCTAATTTAGATTACTTGTTCCCTCTTCAATAACAATCTTTGACTTAAACAATTTAATCCTTATCCAGTAATGGGATTTGGGACCCATAATTGTCAAAAGAAACATATCTTATTTAGAAAATGGCCTAAGAAGATAGCTTTTGAGACATGTCCAATAAATTATAACAAGCAAATCAATCTACAATTGACAAACCAAGAACTAAAAATGACAAATTCCTCCCACAAGATTTACAAGTTGTAGACTATAATAACAAAAACTAAACTGAAAAAAGAAAAAGAGAAAGAGAAAAAGATACAACAAACAAATTCAAACAACACTTTTTTACCTCAAGAATTGATTTTTCAACTACAAATCCCATCCATCCTTCCTTCTGTTGAACTCCGACTTCATATGACTTATACTGCCGTACATACTAGAGAACTTCGCCAAGCATTTGCTCCTAACTCCATAATGAGCTTGTGTGTTCCTACTAATGGCGACGCCGGAGAATTTCGAAGTGTCGATCGCCCACGCGGGCCTCACGTACTCGACGACATTGCTTGATGCCGACGAGCTCGCATTTGCATACAGGTAGTTCATCAACACATCCTCACAGTTGAAGAGTTTATCAACCAATGCTCTACCTGCCTCACCTTCCTTGCTCCAATACCTCTCGAATGCGGTCGGGCCGTCGACAAACGCAGCCCCGGTCAAGATCATGTTGTACCCGTTGTGCTTCCGAGCATGCTTCTCACCCTTATACCGCAACCTTGTCCCGCTAACAAGGCGGGGGTAGAACCCGACGATCCGGTCGGGATTCTCCCGCCACACTCGGAATCCACGCTCGATATCATCACAAGTCATCATGATGTCGTCGTCCAGCTCCAGGACCGCTCGAGTCTTGATCATCGGATCCGGCTTGAACCGGTTGTTGAGGGAGTTCCGTGTCTCGACCCGTATCCGTACGGGCACGGCCGAGTCAAAATGGCTCGGTTGAGGCGGGGTTCCTTTGTTCCAAACCACGACGATCTCGCGCACCGAGGCGCACCTCGAGTAGTGTTTTACGTACATGTTCAGATTCCACAAACGCGCGTCGTAGGTCATGGTTAGTAGCGTGAACTGCGAGTAGTGCCCCTCCACCGCGTAGGGCTCCTCCGCCCCGCTCCCCCCGTGGATATACGTAACTCCGGCACACATGAGTATTAGAGCCACGATGATCGTTGAAACAATGACGAACAAACCGGTCCACGTGTTTGGCCTTATTTTAGCGCGAAGATACGAGCATGTTCGGTTTAGACGGCTACAGAAGAGTCGTAACTTCGAAGAGTACATGTTCGATCTCTCCCAAGCCAAGAAAGCATCGCTTCTCTTTCCTAGATCATGAGGGCACCAACTTAACGGAACTATACACTTAACCGCTCCGAGAAGCATTCCAACAAGCATGACGAGCGTAACAACTCCCATAATGGAGGCAGAGCCGAGAATGAACCGATGCATAACATCTCCCGATGGTACTCGATCTCCATCCCGAACTGCAACCCACTCGCCCGTATCGAGCTGCTGTACATCAAGGTGATGGTTCCGAGCACCATTCCACGAATTCCGACCCTTAACCGGCTCATCAACACCCAAGGGCACCTCAACTTCTTTGAACTCGTCGGTTGTCAGAACGGTTACTTTGAATACACGTGTCCGATGCCCATATGTCTCACCGCAATCTTGACCAACACGGTAAAGATTACCTTTATACACAAAAGGCCTCCCCCCATTCCGAGCTCCCATGCTCTTGCCTGTGTTGTAGATTGGGTTTCTCTTGTGAGGCCTCCAAGGACCGAGAGGCGAGGTACTGTACCAGATCTCGAGCTGCCCGTTCTTCCGCGTGCCGATCCCACTGTGGTCGGAACCGAAAAGCCAGTACTTGCCCTCATGAGGAATCATAAAAGAATCCACAAGCGGCTTTTTCAAAACGACCCTGTCCAACGTCCATTTGAGAGGGAAGCTGGTTGCACGGTAGAGACGGAGATCCCCTTTCGCACTGCCCTCTGGCATCATATATATCTGCAGGAAACAGTAGATTAATCAGTTAAACATGCAGATTCATATCATACAAGTATACAACAGTCTTTAGATTATTGTTATGAAGATAGTTGGATATGAACTTTGTTTGATGAGCTGAGGTCTTACATTTCTATTGTACTCGAACACATACGGATACGAGAGATGCCAATCTTCATCAAGAGCAATACCCAACTGCTCCCAGGTTGCTCCCTTGTCCAAACTTCGTGAAACTCCAATGTCTCCTTGCATTGTTATTGAGTTTTTTGTTTCGTAGAAGAGGTAAAGAATATTGCCCTGAATCATGACATATCCAAAGCTAATAAATCCTCAGTTGTCAAGGATACAACTTCAAAATAACTTGCAAATATATTCCTCGAATACACAGTACGTAGATAATCATGAAGTTCAATCCGTTGTCACAAACATCAACTCGACGCCCTCCAATTTAACTCACTATTACAAACATGAAACGCATACACACAGAGAAAGAAAGTTGGCAGATCAACACTTTTCTATTGTGAACAATCTTTATTACGAATACGGGCTGATTAGTTTAACGTTCATTGTCAAAGACAACCACAGCCAGTTAAGAAATCAAGACTACTATATCTTAGTTGGGAAGAAAGAGCATTGCTGCCTCTTTTCCACTCATATTCTTCACTAAAAGATTATGATATTCTATGTGGGAATCTGCAAACAAGCCTCACAAGGCTGATTACGTCTATTAAACCTAGATTACGCATGTCCATCTGATTCTACAGAAGGCGTATCCAACTCAAATATAAAAAGAGGGAAGAATATATTCCCTTCTGGAATTCACTTTCATTCCCAGTTAGCCAGTGAGGATCCACATCTCCATTTTTTTCTCCTCAAACACTTTATATGAGAAACAGAAAACTCTTTACACATATCCATAATCACCCCACCCCACCCCACCACCAAATTTACACCTCAATCCACTACCTATAATCTCTAAAAGTGCATAGCTTTATTCCTGGAGCCTCTTGGAATGATAAAATATTATCAGATTCCATCATCCCTATTCTATCCAATAGTTTTAATCCAACTAACCATATAAAGAAGCAAAAGAGAAATCCATTATTTTCCAATCAAATTTGACTTGGTCTTCTCGAAGTTATCCAATAACTCACACCAATAATGCAAGGCTCCAAACAGAAATGATACCACTATCACCATCCCAATAATAGGCCATACTCTTGACAAGAAATCAGACCTTGCATGAAAAAGATAGCAACAAAATGAGTGTGTGTATGAGAGAGAGAGGATAAAATTACCTGTACATAAAGAAAAGGGTCAGCAACAAAATTACTAGGAAAACCAGAATTAGAAAGTGAGGCACAAGTGACAACTGGATTGGCTACAGGCCATGCTGCACTCTTGTCCTTCCACACATTCACCTGCCAACCAATTTTTCATAATCTCAATCAATTATGGACCCCCCACAATTTCATATAAACCATAAAAAAGTTGTTGAAATCATATTTGACAGTGATCATCATATGAAAATCGATAAATGTTCTAAATTAAACCACTTCGGCAAAAAACTCACCAAAACAGAGTACAATCAGAGACAGAGACCCACACCAGAACATGAAAGTAAAACCAATTACAAACAAGAAAAGGTATGAATTACACAAAAACAAAGGTAAGAATAACCAAGAAAATCTCTCCCAAAAAAAAGAAAGAAATCAAGATTTTATCCTCCTAATCCACCCCAAATCTAACAACCAACAAAATTTTTCAAGAATCTCAAAATCAAACCAAATTCTTTGGTGCAAGTAAATCTCAGCAACATGCATATAAAATTTGATAAAATTTTGAGAAATAGAAAAGATAGGAAAAAAGAAACGCACGGCTTCGATGGGTTTAAGAGAGAAGGGGGAGTCGCCATAGTAAATGCCGATAGCCCATGAGCCCTCACTGTCTTCTTGACACCCCATGATCCCCGTGCGCACGTTAGCGGTAAGCATATACCTCGCATACACACTCCCAATCGACCCCAAAACGACAAAGGATAACAAGAAATACGCAAAAGTTATCGAAAAAGCACACCCCTCGTTATTACTACCATTCTTGCTCATACCACCGCTGCTCTTACTTCCGCCGCCGGAGGACGCCATTGGACTCAAACCCATCACTCGAAACAATCAACAAAACCCAAATAACCGCAACTCCACCGCCAAAAAGAGAGAATCAAAGCGACCCATTTGCATGAACTTTGAAAGTTGGAAACTTCTTCATAGTCCTCTCACTTATCCCTCCTTAGAAACCACCGCGAATGAATTTCGCGAAACTTTAGTACGAAGAAATCAGTGGGGTTTTGCGGTGATTTTGTGAGATTTTTTGGCTTGTTCCTTTCTGGGTTTGGAGTAAAGGTTGAGGAATTTTTGTGAATTGGCAGAAACGCTGCAGGAAAAGGTGACAAGAAAACCGCGTACGTGGTTTGAGGAGAGAGAATCGTGGCGTGGGTGTGAGAAAAAACGGTGTTGGCCACCTTTGTGCAAGAATTCCAATTTTCTAATCCGTGCTCATCTGCACCATCATATATACAATATATATATATAGATATAGATAGATAGATACAGACGGTCTTTGTGTGTATTTTCGTGGGTGCTTTGTGCGTGAGTGTCTAGAAGGCAGGCTCTCTGCATACAAGTCTTCGTGTCTCTGAAATTATCGAAAAAGAAAAGAATTTGACGAACTTTTTGTCAATTTCTGTTTTTCACAAAGAAAAATCCAACTGTTATTACTCCGCCATTAGTTTACAGTGAACTTTTGTTCCAACTTTATTTTGTTTGACAAACCACGCATAAATTACTTAACTAATCAATTTATGAAAAAACGTAAACCATACTAGATTAATCACGAATACGATTTGAAAGTATTGGTAAAATTCGAATTTTACCGAGTCATCCACTTCTTTTTCATCCTCACTATTTTGTCTTTTCTTTTTCTTTCTTCTTGTGGCGTGTTTCTCTGGAAGTGTTTTATCTTTGGAAGTTATTTATCCTGAAGTTATTTATCCTTACATTTTAGTTAAAATATTATGGCAGATAGTAATATCTTTTTTTCCAATTAAAGATTAAAATATGAGATTTTTGTATGGTAAACTTCATTTTACATTTTTCTAAATACAACTATATCTTTTTCATATTTTTTCATTTAACTTGGGTGTCTTTATAGTCGGTTTCAATAAGAAAATTTATAATTGCTAGTGTTGTTGCAGGGTATGTCGAAATGACGATTACAACGATAGCCGAGACAATAGTTTGACTCTTTCTCCGCAAGACGATAATGCTCCGCTACTCGGTGCATGCGGTCTATAACACTCGTCTCCAAGATACAACAGCTTCTCAATTACAGTAGTTGCACTACTTCTCGTAATTGCGGCGAACTACTTGATGTTTTGGGACTAAGAAGATACTAATGAATCTATATGAATGTAGTGAAATTAATAAGAGGGATAAAGAAGAGATGAAAGAAGAATGTATTTGAATGGTTGTGTTATTTCTTTTTGGCACCAAGATGTCTAATTTATAGATTGCCACACAATTATTCGTAATGGACACAACTCTTCACAATAAGATGAATTGTGAATAGTCGCATTTGTTCAACTTCCAAGTGAGTACTTCTTGGCATGAACCAACACATCCCTTCATTAATATATTTATGAATCAACACATTCGTTCATCATTTAATTTATGAATCAATCGTGTTCATTCCATGAAATCTTACATCTTGAAATCATGAAAACATTGTGTTTATTCCATGAAGCAACGTGTCCATTCATCTAGGAACCAATGCGTCCTTTTAATTATTCCCATTAATTTCATGATCTAATGCATCATTTAAATTAATTATATGTTAGTTAATTTAATAATCTAATTTCCAGTTAAATTCTAACAATCCCCCACATGAAAGTTAGATTATTAAATGCAAATGCAAAATGTTATGCAAATCAAAGTCCCAATTACCTATTATTGCATTAGGATAGGTAGTTGTTAGCTTTGAACCTTTCTTAGTATAATGTTACTCGCTGCTCGGTGAACGCGATGTCTTGAACTGGTCAGCTTTCGTGTAAAGCAAGACAATAACATATATAATAGATATAATATCTTCCGTTCTGACGTTGTGTCCATTTTGGCCTTGGAACATATCTTGGATTCATAAGTGTTTTTCAGTTTGAAGCGGCCACACTTCTCACTTATATAGGTGATCTCCTATAAAGAGTAACCGACCAGACTCCACCAATAAGGCTATAGTAATCATTAAAAGCTTATACACTTACCATTTACCACGAGCTACAGGTTTGCACTTGGGGCAGCTTCGAGAATGGATTGTTAGTTGTGTTTTCAAGTGCACAACTTGAACATTCTTAACTTAGTTGTCTCTTTGAACCATGTCCATGAGATCTGCAATCATCATGGTAGAGTTACTATTAAGAACGTTATTTTATTGTGGATTTTAATCTCATTCCCCTTACTGCATTGTACAATTGATCACGATTAATACCTTTAGTAAACGGATCCGCAATATTGCCTTTGACTTCACATAGTCAATACATATTATTCCACTAGTGATCAATTGTCTAACGGTATTGTGTCTTCGACGAATATGTCGAGACATACCATTATACATACTACTTTGTGCTCTCCTTATTGCAGACATACTATCACAATGTATCAAGACGGGAGGCACGGGTTTTTCCCAACAAGGAATATCCTCTAAGAAGTTTCGTAGTCATTCGGCTTCTTCTTTTCATAGAACTTGCGTTTATTCGGGGTTAGTGCTAGTGCTGCACTCGGCTAGATTAGCCATTGCTGGCTTGTTAGTCTTTCGATCAGCCTTGCGGTTGTCCTCTTCAATTCTGAGATGAACTATTAGATCTTCGAGACTCATCTCTTTGTGTTTGTGCTTTAGATAATTCTTGAAATCATTCCACATCGGTGGTAGTTTCTCGATCACAGTTGCAACTTGAAAGGATTCGGGAAGGACCATACCCTCGGCGAGGATATCATGTATGATCAATAGAATCTCTTGCACTTGTTCGACGACAGTTTTGGTATCCACCATCTTGTAGTCTAAGAATCGTCCAACAACGAACTTCTTTAGACCGGCATCTTAAGTCCTGTACTTGATCTTCAAATAATCCCACAATTCTTTTGACGTCTTTGCAGTCGATTAGACACTATAGAGAGTGTCGTCAAGTCCATTTAGGACATAGTTGCAACATATGTAGTCGCTATGATGCCATGCATCAGACGCTATGCATTTTTGCTCATCGGTTTCATTTTCCCTCACAATTAGAGGTGTCTCTTTCAAGAATTGAGAAATTCAAAGTAGTTAAATAAAATTACATTTTAGATTGTCAACGCTTAAATTTAGAACCTGAGAATTTTGTCGGCTTTTCTGCATGAACATGGGCGCTTGGAATTTAGTTGTTTGATGGATAATGTCGTTTTCATGACAAAAGTCCGCAAAAGGTGCAACATACTCATTGCCTCGATCACTTCAGATCATTTTGATCTTGGTGTTAAGTTGATTTTCAACTTCGTTTTTATAGCTTTTGAAAGCATCGAAGGCTTCGTCTTTGCTTCTCAAAAGATATACATAACAAAATCTTGTGCAATCATCTATAAATGTTATGAAATAATTATTTTCACCTCTAGTTTGCACAAGTTCTAAGTCGTATAGATCAGTGTGTATTAGTTCTAGAGGTTAGTCGATCTTTCCACCGAACGGAAAGGTTGTTTTGCCATTTTTGCTTCAACACAAATTTCACATCTTGAATGTTTTATCAAATGACAAGTTTGGCAGTAATTCTAAATTCACTAATCTTCGTAGTGTATTTAGATTTACGTGTCCTAATCTATCATGCCATAAATTAGGAGACTCAGTCAAGTAAACAAGATGGGTTTTTTTGTTATCACGGATAACATTTACATTGATACAATTCATCTTGAAAAGACCGCTATCTACATATCATTTTCCTATAAATTGCCCATTCTTGGATAACACAACTCTATCTCCTTCAATGACTATTCTAAATCCGACCTTGCTAAGAATAGAGCCGGAGATCAAATTCTTGCGAATGTCGGGAACATGCATCACATTTTAGAGAGTCAAATTCAATCTCGACGTCATCTTGCGAATGTCGGGAACATGCTTAGTAGTGTCGGTGTCGATCCACCATCCTATCGGATTATCGACCATGTTTACTTCATCTATGATCGCAGATAGGTCGAGTTCAGACATGTTGACGGGCACGTAATCGCCATGTTTGTTTGTGGACGGCCGTTGTATTCCTTCTTTGGCTTGCGGCAATCCTTTGTCACGTGGCCGATTTTTCCACAATTGTAACAATTTCCTTTGATCTTTTTCTGCTTTTTTGAATCTTGCTTCTTTTCATAAAGGAGCGTCGGGACTTGACAAGGCTGCCTTAATTGTCTGAGGTTCATCTTCTAATGAATAAACTACAAAATCTGGGCCAAAAGACTTTGCAATTTTTGCTCGTTTGCCTCGTCTTGGTTCAGGCATTGGCTCAACACTTGTGCCAACATTTTCTAGTGAGCTTTCTTCACGAGTTCGCTTCTTAGACTAATATCGTTCTTTTCTTTCTTAGTGAATATAGACTCAAAAAATATGGCGTTTCTTGATTCTATGATCATTCCCTCATTGATGTCGGATATTTCTGACTTATGTACCAAAAACCTATATGCACTACTATTGTTTGCATATCCTATGAAGATGCAATCAATAGTTTTAGGTCCTAGCTTTACTTGTTTTGGTTTAGGTACTTCAACTTTGGCTAGGCACCCCCACACTTTAGTGTATTTGTATAATGATTTCTTACATTTCCATAGTTCGTATGGAGTTTGATTTTGTTTCTTCAACGACAACTTATTTAAAATTTTATTTGCCGAAAGAATAGCTTCCCCTGTCCCCCCACATATTATGTAGTAAGCCCGAGCTTATCGGCATAACATTCATCATTTCTTTTAATGTTCTATTCTTTCGTTCAACAACACCATTTATCGTCTTGCGATTGTTATTGCGGGGTGTGTCGAAATGCGATTACAACGTTAGCCGAGGCAAGAGTTAGACTCTTTCTCCGCAAGACAATAATGCTCCGCTACTCGGTGCATGCGGTCTATAACACTCGTCTCCAAGATACAACAGTTTCTCAATTTTGAGTAGTTGCACTACTTCTCGTAATTCCGGCGAACTACTTGATATTTTGGGACTAAGAATATACTAATGAATCTATATGAATGTAGTGAAATTAATAAGAGGGATAAAGAAGAGATGGAAGAAGAATGTATTTGGATGGTTGTGTTATTTCTTTTTGGCACCAAGATGTCTAATTTATAGACTACCACACAACTATTCGTAATGGACATAACTTTTCACAATAAGAAGAATTGTGAATGGTCGGATTTGTTCAACTTCCAAGTGAGTACCTCTTGACATGAACCAACACATCCATTCATTAATATATTTATGAATCAACACATTCGTTCATCATTTAATTTATGAATCAATCGTGTCCATTCCATGAAATCTTACATCTTGAAATTATGAAACAATGTGTTCATTCTATGAAGCAACGTGTTAGTTCATCTAGGAACCAACACGTCGTTTTAATTCTTCCCATTAATTTCAATACATCCTTTAAATTAATTATATATTAATTAATTTAATAATCTAATTTTCAGTTAAATTCTAACAGCTACACGATATATATACTAGTTAAATTTTGTTCATTGTTTAATGATATTATAAATATTGGTTTTGTAATAATTGTAATTAAATTTGGATTGGGTTGCAAATATGGTTTGTATCATTGATGATGAGATTATTTATTTCATGACACGCTAGAATTAATGTCGCAACATATGAAAAATAAATTGCTTTAAATAAAGATTCTTTCTACGGTCTAAATATTGGATTTGAAAATTAATTTTTCTTCTCATTCAGATATGCTCTAGAAAATGTGTTATTTTTCATTAATTATAAAGTAAACTCTAATTACTACAAGAGAATTATTAGTCAAATCCTATACACATACAACTCATACGACATTTACTATGCGAAATACAAGAAGCTAAACACACTAATATATATATATATATATATATATATATATATGTATAAATTGATTTCTTTTTTTATTCCATTACCTAACACAAAAAAATTGTACAAGGAAACTTACATAAACATTCACGTATTCTCAAAACAAAATTAGAAAAGAATTATAGAAACAAACTAGTGGATGTCATAAATCCAAATATTAAAAAATAGCACGAACTTAAGATCGAGAATTCCATCGTTTACTTTATCATTATTATTGAGAGATATCGACTATCTATCAAACAATTTTATCAAAATATTAAAAATATTTGTGCAATTGCGCCAAAACTCTTAATTTGAACGTCATGAACAAGTTTATGAATGATGAAATTGAGACATAATTTTCAAAGTCAATAAATTCAAATAGTTTATGCGGGAAACTCAATTTGAATTGGCGAAGATGAAAGCGTGTTAGACCAATTAACTATTTAATATATTTTCTTTCTTTGAAAAATTACTAAAAGATAATTATTGGTCAAATTGAATTACTCGAAATTTGAAAGAGCCGCCGCCGCGCCGAACTTACGTAAGGGCATTCCTGGTATTTCGGCTGCTGTCGAACTTTCTGGATCTTGTTTTAAGTTATGAAGAATCGTCCAACTTTCCAATAAATATTTGAAAATATGTAATCTACCTACCAACATACAGTATTACGTATACATCATAAAATTTGTGGTTATTTGGATTACACTGATATGCAGCACGCCGTATAAATATATAATATGAAACAGATATGAGACATACATTTTGAAAAGTTTAAAACGCAAATTATGGTTTTTTTGCTTATTATTCTTAGAATTTCAATTATAATCAAATCAAACCGAGTCAAGCCGAGAATTTTGAGTTAAAAACCAAACTAAAAAAATGCAATTCAGTATTTGGTTTCACAAAAAATATATCGAACTTTTGCTTAACCGAAAATTCGGCTCGTTTCTTTTTACCGAATTAACATTCCTATTAAATTGTTTTAATAATATTGTTCTGTTTCCATGAAAGAAATAAGATAATTTAAAAAATTACCGAGGTCCGTTTGGTTAGTAAGAATTCTGGCTCACGAAAGTAATCTGATTCTAAATTCTTAAAATCTTATGTTTGGTAGTATAAAGAAAGTAATTTGATTTCTAGATTTCTAAATTTTGTGTTTGGTTCAATTTTAACAAAATATGGAAAAATAATAAGAATCCTAGAAATATCAAATAAGTAGTGTAATAATTGTGAATTCTTTTTCTTTGTTCAGAATAAACATTATTTTTCCTTGATACAAGGAAAGTAATATATTATTATTATTAATAAAAAAGGATTTTTATTAACAATAAAAATAAAATTATAATCAGTTATTATTGAATGATAATATTATTATTTCGTGGTTAATATTTTTATAAAATAATCAAATATTTTAACTTATTTCTACTTTTATTATTTATTATTTATGAACAATAATAACAATATGTAATTAATATATTTCTTAAATAATTATAATTATTCTGAAAAACGTTAAAATAAGTGAGTACTTGTAATAAATAATTTTATTTTTATCATTGTAATATTTATTGTTATTATTATTCTAGTGATTAAATAATAATAATAATAATAATAATAATAATAATAATAATAATAATAATAATAATAATTATTATTATTATTATTATTATTAAAGATGTTATTAGTATTAGAAAAATTGTAACTAAAAACTTATTCAGTTAAGTATTTTGAATATTTTATTTTAAATTATATAATAACCAAAAAAATTCTCGCTAATAATATTATAAGTGATTTTATATATTTATGAATTGATAATATAACAACTACTTATATAAATATATTTTATTCAAATAATTAAATAACATAATTTTGTACTATTTGCTAATATCAACCAAACAAGTGCAAGAATTTGCTTTTTTTAAAATCATATTCTACCGAATTAAAATTCTAAGTAATTTTATTTTTCAGTTAAATGAGTCTGATATTCATATTGAAAAGAAACAAAAAGTATTACCAAAACGGAAGGATTACCAATATGCATTGTTGCAGGTAGTCTTATATGCCCCTCAGTCAAATGCGACCAATAATATTTACTAGGCAATTTGAAGCCTAACATTGACAGTTGTCGTTCTTAATAATCGTGATAGTGGATAATATCGAATTCATAATAATATACTCTTTATTTTCACAATGATAAATTATTAGTACAACATTATCGTAGATGCATGCTAGCTATTACATCTTGGTCCTATTAATTACTATGACAAATTATTTCAATGCAATAAAACAAAGTCTAAAGTTGCCCATTGTCTAGCTAGCTACTACTACTATATATCTATATCAATATACGTATTTAGCAACGTTTAATTTATGAAATAGAGCAATAGTTAGGTTCAAGGGTGGATCCCATGCACCCAAAATTCAAGACTGGTCTGCACCTGGTTAGGTTGAATTGAAATAATTTGTTTTCGTATAATTATATGTAGCAATGTAGATGCGAATATGAGGAAGCGTAGCGGCCTCCAAAATCATACCGAAATTCAGTTTTTATATGTATTTTTTAATTTTCTTTTTTGTGTTTCATTATCTTAAAACTCTACAATTTGACCTGTTTTTTACTGGAATTTAAATTTCGTTAATCTCTCGTAGTCTTGGGGATCTAACCCTTGATATCAGTACTTTTTGCTTGTGGCGGTAACTTGTAGCCAATATTTAAGGTATGCACTATTTGGTAGTGAGTTTTCATATCATTACAGAAATGTCAGAACATTATTTTATGCTAGTTTTTTTTTTTATTCGTGGAACCCGCGGTCACTATCTTCGGTGCGCATTGGGTAAATCCCGCTCATTGTGCAGTAGCCACACAGGAGGTTCAACCACCCTTTATGTGACAATGTGACAGACAAATTACCTAGTGGTGTTGGTGGGAATTGAACCATATGACCTATCAGTCCCGGGCCATCTACCTTCACCACTACGCCATCCCATGGGGATAAGAAAAAAAAATTATTTTATGCTAGTTGTTAGTTAGGATGAAAGAGTTAGTTGAACATAAGCTGACATTTCACAGATTTGATCCAACTAGATGTAATCTAAACTTGTCAGACATGCTATGTTTTTATTATAACTAAACACCAGATAATTAAGGTTTTGAATTCTGATGGGATGTGATGAATGATGATTCTAAGGAAGGCTTTTTGACAGAGAGAGAGAGAGAATGGAAAAGGTTTTTTGTAAATTGAGATATAATTAAAATATAGTTCCGTAAAAAGAAGGTAATAAAAACTCTCTTGGTCCCAAAGAGAAAAAGCAAGCACAACACAACTACCAATAATTTAATTAGTCTTTAATTAAAGGTGACGGATTTCTCTAGGAACCTTCTCCAGTCAAATTATCAATTATATCAGCAGCCCTTTTTTCTTCCATAATCTATACCTTTCTCGAGTTTTTGGCTAAGATCGAGAGCAGCCCTATACTATTAATTATGGATAACCCTATTTCATGCACTACTGGACTATCAGGAATCAAAGACATCGGCATTATGAACCCATTAATGAGAGAGAGAGAGAGATTGGGTTGGTATAATTCCAATTAATTCTAAATATTTGTAGCACTACTTGAAATATACTGGGGTGCTATCTAGACATTTAATATGCTTAATAATTAAGAAATGGGCAGTTAAAATATTAATAGTATATTAATATATGATTTGTTAAGAAGTCAATGTCATAACGTCATAAAAAGAGTGACCTATTTCAGAATTATTAATTAATTAAGAAAAAGTTATGCTGAAACGAAAATGGATAAGTATGAAAGATTATTTTCTTGGCCTCTAAGGGAAAAAAGTTCAAAGAAATTTCCTTTTTACACATTACTTGCTTCTTTGTTCTTTATTATTCGGACCCTTTGGGAAAACAGCTTAAATAAACATCTATAATATAAGTGTTTATGGTATAAATGTTTATGCTATAAACACTTGCATTTAATAAGCTGTTGCGTTTGGATATATATATATATATATATATATATAAGCATTTAATTAATAAAAAAATAAAATATAATTTAAAAAATTGTTATCAGGGGATTTGATATGAAAACATATTTTTCATAAGTTGTTTTTGACTTATTTTCATAAGTTATTCCTACTAGCTTATGAAAATAAGCCAAAAATAACTTATTTTTTAGAATAAGTTGTTTTCATAAGCTCTCACAAACGCATGCATAAACACTTATTTTTTAGAATAAGTTGAAATAAACTGCAAATAAACTCTTCCAAATTGGGCACATGTTTAGATGCCTAAATCCCACTTACTTTTTCAATCTGGAAATAAGAATTTCAAATATTATATAAATAAAATATTAAATAAGACAATTGGATTATTTAATTTTGTTTCTTTTATAGAGAATCTGTAATTTAATATTGTTAATTTGTCTCATGTAGTGGAACTTGGTGTCTGTACATTATTACCTAATCTATTTGGGTGCTATCAAATGGTGTTAGGAGTGGTTAGGGTATTTGGTGGTTTTATTTAAAATTCATTTTTTTTTGTTTCAGTTTCCACTATGGAAAAAAGTATTTATATATTCAACTTCTTTTTTATTCATAAGAAAAACAATGGCTATTTATGTAATGTGAACCCAAAACTCTGTAATATTTATAATTCCATGCCAATTGCTTCACTTCCAAGATTTTGACTAAATTAACTAAACAAATAGATTTATGTGGACTTGTTCAAAATATTTCTTTCTTTGCAAGGATAAAAGAAACATAGACTTTCTCTCAGGAAAAATAATAATACTAAATTTACTATTGGGTTTAATATTCTTGAAAAGCATTGATTCTGTTTTGAATATCAGTCAATAAACCCAACTAGGAATAATTTAATTCTCAATTTAGGAAGAAGATTGGAAGCAAATCCTTCTGATGTCCCCACTGCCTACTCCACTTTGAATTTGGAAGAAGAAATACTAGAAAATGTTTTGATTTTGCAAGTTTGTGGAGTTGCATCCCCACCCACCACAGTTATTCTTTATACAAAGAAAATGCAAGATTATAAAAGTTTGTGGAAATATTACTAATCATCATTAAAATTATCAGATATACCAAAAAGCAGGACAAAGAATCACTAGTGAAATGAGAGGAAAGGCAAAAGCTCAGCTCTAGCAAGTATAACAAATGATTGCACAGCTTAATAGCTATCATTCATCTTAAGCAACTCATGTGAATTAGCTGTTGCATGTGTCCCATATGCTTCAAATATAAGCTGGATATCTATCTAAGCAGCCAAAATTTCAATTTCTACAACATTTTAGTGAAGGGAGTTTTAAGTGTTAAAATGAGATTTTGCAAATAATAGTAGATTGAAAAGAGTAAACTGAATACAACATTTCTGGGTAATTGATCATGGCAGTATCAAGAGGTTGGTACCTTCTTAGCAAACCTCTGTAAAGACTTGGGCAATTGATTTTCCTCTTCACTTCTCTTTCTCTTATTTTTCAACATTTCATCTTTGCTTTGTATCTCCAAGAAAGGTTTCTTGGCTCTCATTATAGCTTCTTGCTTCTTCTTAGTAATTTTGCTAGGCTTGCTCCTACCTTTTGTTTTCTTCTTCATAGGAGTCTTCTTGGCACTTTCTACAGCATTCTCTATCGCTGCTTCCTTTTCCTGCTTAGTAGCCATCTCTTTCTTCTTAGAAGGCTTCACCGAACCAATCTTCGATGGGTCGAGCATGATGGTCTCCGCGGGTAGTTTGTCAAGAAGAGACCGCACTTCCTTCTCGTTCCTCTGCTTACGTGTTTCGTATGGATTCGCCACCCAAGAATCGAAGTTGGGCTCTCCGGATCCAGGGATCAATATAGATGACCAGCCCATTGAATGCCCAAGGGCAAGAACATCTTCATAAGGCCTAAACTGCACTTTCTTTATTTGGTAGCCTTTAGCTATGGAATGACCCATATATCGGCTATACTCTTGTGAACCAGAGAAATCGCCCATTATCTGTACGAAGGATCCAGTTGCAGCAGCAAGGAGACCTTTCTGACTGAAGCTCATAGACTTCGTATTGCCCGGTAACGTTTGGAGAACCTCGAACTTCCTCAAGTCCCACAGTTTTATTTTCCTCTCCATTCCAGCTGTTGCCATGAGATGTCCATTTGTGTGGAATGCCATGGCTGTAACAGGACCTTGATGACATAGCATCTTGACAAGTGGAGCGGCGCTGGTAGGCTTCCACATGCTTACTGTACCGCCAGAATGACCAACACCAACCACGTTGTTGTATGGATTAACCTCCATTGTATCAGAGCGGCCTAGACCAGTTCGGAAGTTGCCTATCATCTCCCCAGTTGTAATATCTTGGTAATGAAGCTGCCCAAATTTATTGATGGAAGTCAATAGGAAATGCTTGTTCAGAAACTGTAGCTTAGTTACGGCACCATGTTCCTGTAAAACAAAAATGTCACTCTTTAAGTATAATGAGTCATAAAACCGTTACCCGCAAAACCTTTACTAGATCAGCCCTGCTGGCTTCTGATTATGTCCCTATTTTAATTATTTATTTTATAAGGGTTAGGAAATATATTTTCGTAATATTATTTCCTCCAATGCAATTACTGAATCTGTGTGAAAAGCCAATAGCCTATATAATTGGGACAGAGGAAGTATAACTTTATAAGTACACTAAGTGAAAAATAGAACTCAAAATGCTAAACGATTAGACTAATTAGTAAATGTCCAGTTTAGCAGGATTTTAGATTGCTAACCTTCAGGCAGTGCATTTCGACACCATTATCGCCGTACATGTAGACATACCTGCCGCAGATAAGAGCACCAATCATATATGTTGTCAAATATCTAGTCTTATCTTTATGGAATCTAGAAATATTCTGTAATTTCCCAAAATCGTAATGCATCTGCCACCCAAGAGGCACCTTTTCATTTTATTAGACTACTATAATTTCAGTGCCATGAAACACGTTGATAAGAGGAGCTAGTATATTGCTGGTAAAAAAAACTTAAAGCTGATACAAGCCCCAAATGGACGGGTTCATATGAAATTTTTTATTAACAAACCAAAAATTATCTTGAAATTTGAAAATTTGCAGACAACTTATCTTACAAGACCTTTTGCACAGAACACCTACCTTTTTTTTAAATATTGATAATGCCATGAGGCCCTGACTATCTAGTAGAAAAACAGCGTCTGTTTCAACCATGTTTCATCTAGAATTCACTACTTGCATAGACGAACACACACATACTAGCAAGGAAAAGGTGAAACATATCCCTAGATATAAAATTAAAACAACCCAACCATTTCGAGTCAATATAGATGTATGGTGCTTAATTGATATTAGTAAGAACAATCAAAATAGAAATGGGAAGAGATAGAAATAGCACCCACAAATTGCCTAGTGATATGAGGAACAGATTACCTTCATTATTCTTATGATATAAAGAAATAACATGCAACAAGATGATAAAAATGGATCATATGTAAGCTGATAACGTTTAAACCCTGTGCTCATTTCCTCTGTTTTTGTTAAAAAATAATTATGAGAGGACTTACTTTTTCTGAGCAGCGGCAAAAAGTTTCTGATTGTGCAGAAATACCACATCACGAACAGTTTCTCTAACCTGAAAAGACACTGCAGCTTAAAAAAAATTCCAACAAGGTACAGTATAGCTTTGAGGAAGATAGAAACAAATCAATACGTAGTAGAAAGAACAAAATACATACATGTATAGATATGCATATTGAATTTATTAGGTACGGAGACATAATTCTAAATTCATTAAAGGGCATTTTTTTATAAAACAGGCAAGAGTGACCTTTTCTCAAGAGCAACGCAATCAGTTAAGCATCTGGCCAACAAGGACCAGAAAAGCCAACAGTCATGGTCAACGATGTTACATTTTTCAGATTCTAATTGGGTTTATCTACAAAAGAACTTGTGAAAGAAACTACCGTGTGCACGAAAACATGCTTATGCATGTCACGTAATATTAGGATGAACCTCAACCGTGACTTGCATTATCGACACCTATTACCCAAGAGGACAACAAATTTTTTTTGTCTTATCTCATCTAGGCTTGCTATGAAATATACTGAAAATGCCCTCTCACACTGTCAATTAAAGGTGACACCAACTATCTAATAGTCTAATTATAATATGGATTTTAGACAAAGATGACCGAGTTCATCAACATGTAAGATTGCAAGTCATTAACTGCAGTTCCTATCCATAAAATGGTGCTGATATTAAGAAACAACAAGATTCGATCAAGATTACAAATGCAGTTGTTCGTAACTTGGTGAAGACAAGGTTTTAAAAAACCCAATTGAGGCACGCCTCGAGGCGCGCCTCGAATCGAAACGGCGAAAAAACGCCTTGAGACGTACGCCTGAGTCCATGCGCTTCTTCTGAGCGCCTCGTTCCGATGAGGCACGCCTCGAGGCGCGCCTTTGAGGCATTTTTTCATTGAGGCGGTCCCTTTTTTATCGGGCCAGAATTCGAATTCTTATGAAATTAATGTAATTGGGCTTAAACCTAATTACATTAATTAGATTTTCAGCCAGCCCAACCCAAAATATTTAAATTAGAATCAAAATTGAGTAAAAAACAACGTGAATTGTGAATTGCATTGTCGCGCCGCTCCTCCCTGCCGCCGTGAAATTGCATTCTCGCGCCGCTCCTCCCTGCCGCAGCCTCCGAAACCGCTGCTTCTCCCTAAAATTAATGCTGCTTCCAAATACCCATTATTAGTGCTGCTTCCAGAAACGAAGAGGTTATATTAAATTAGACATTTATTTATGTGATTAGTTGCCTAAAGTTTTATTAGATAGCTGGGTATAATTAATTATTTAACTTAATAAAACAAAGAGGTTAGCTATGAGCTAGTAAGATTCATTGTATTCTTCTTCCAGAAAAGACATTTTGGCCACCAATTCTCATGTATTTCACTAAAAAAATAAAATTCTAGTTGTGGAGAATATTGAATCCCATGTATTTTGAATTTGAGAGTATTTTGGACTTATATGTTATTATATACTACCTCCGTCCCATTATTTCCGGCACGTTTCATTTCGACGCGGAAATTAAGAAAGTAGATGATTAATATTGAGATATGGGTAAATGATAAAGTAGGAGAGAGAAGATGAATGAGAGTAGATGATAAAGTAAGAGAGAGAAGATGATAAAGTAAGAGAGAGAAAATGATAAAGTAAGAAAAAGTAGGAGAGATAAATGGTAAAGTAGGAGAGAGATGATAGGTAGTATTTCCAAAAAAGGAAACGTGCCAGTAATAGCGGGACGTCCATTTAAGGAAACTGTGTCAGTAATAGCGAGACGGAGGTAGTATTTATTAGGGAAAAAAATTAAATTTACGCCTCAATTTTACGCCTCGTTCCGTTTCGAGGCTTACGCCTCGTGAAACCATGGAAAAACGCCTCGAAGCCCGTTTACGCTTTTTAAAACCTTGGGTGAAGTAGGTAGTTACCTTAACTTCTACCATATATCATCAACTTCATTTCTACATGTTTGAAGAAGTCTCAACAACATGGCACAATGATGGAAGAATATTTGGATTTTCATGGATATACATGATAAAACTAGAAAGCCTTAGAAGTCACTTATTACACCTCACAATAAATATTATCTCAGAAAAATCTGCATAAGAATGATGAGCACGTGTCGTATTACCTGAAGTTCTTTAATAAGGTCCATGTTTTTCATGTCCATAAGGGCTATATGACCTTTTCTTCCAGCAGCTATCATATATCGGCCACTCAAGGAGAAATCCAGAGTGTAGGGACCAAAATCTGCAAATAGAAGAACTTCACATTTAAGAAAAAAAGAGAGGGCCATAGGGGCTAAAGAAATGACGTTGTAATATAAAGTCCCATAAAATCAAGATATAACATGAGATCCGAACCTGGCAAGACAATATCAAATTGTTTTCTCGAACTCGAGATATCTACTTCAGCAGCTATTGCATCCTGCTTAACCCTCCATGTTTTCTCTATACCCTCAACTTCAAGATAGCCCCCTTCACTCGGCATAAGCCACTATACAAACAACAAAAAAGCTTAGATCTTCTCCAGATTGCTATAATACTAAAGGCTCAACTCCACAGGAAGAGAGCACATAAGGATGAATTGCATGCTAATGGTGAATCAAGGAGTTACCTTCTCAGCCAGGGCAGCAGCTTGCGCAGACTTCCCATACAATTCTTCCCTCACAGCAAGCTGACCCCTTAATTTCTTGTCTTTTAGTTCCTGGGATAGGTAAAAGAAAAACAATTATCAGAACATCCAAAAAATATTACACCAGCCAAATAACGGTCGCAAATCTCGAAATTGTTACCCCCAAGTCTGCAGCTTCCCCTCTGAGATATTTCTGTATTTTCATTTTCTCCTCTTCGGACTGCCAATCAAAATAACATTCAAACAGTCAATTCCAAACAACAAAAAGTATAATGGAGATTCATGGTATTAAGCTATAATTCACCTGCTCTACTGAGGGCATTACTTTTCCCACCTTAGCCACCTTCACCCCCATCTTTTTGACCGTCTTAACCAGTTAATTACTGCTGCAATTCAGAAAAAATCAGACAAATTGGAGAAAAACAAAAAAAGAACGAAGCATATGAACAAAATGTTGATGGACAATGGAATGTTGAAACAACACAACAGAAAGATAAATTGCTACCTTTGTTTGTGGATGTTCAGTTTGGCCTCAACAACTGGAAATTATCAATGGAATACGACGGCGGTGGAAAGTGACGAGCTTCAGCTACCACGGGCGGCTGAAATCACCGCCGGACTTCTGCTTTGAAAGGAGCGCTCTAATTCTAAAACCCTGAATAGTTTCTTAGTCCGAGTGAAGTAGTAATTAAGGGTTTATATCATGTGGGCTGGGCTGGGCCTCCTTTTCCATAAATAATAAATGGGCCAATTTAATTAATTAAAACACAATACTTGTAGTATAATAAAATTGATGGATAATTTTAAATTCCCTCGGTGTCCAATTATAATGGACTCATATATTTTTTTAAGTTGTCTCATTATAAGTTGTTGATTTTTAAAATAATATTCTATTATAATTTAGCGGGTCATATTGTTTTTATACTCCTTCCGTCATGTAGAAAGTATCATCTTTCTATGGGTTACGGAGATTAAGAAAACTTGTATTGTATGGTGTGTTGTTTGACTTTTGGGTTGTTAATTTTGGTCCACATATTATTTCCTTTTTTAGAAACATGATATTTTCTATGGACAACCCAAAAAAGAAAACAAGACACTTTCAATGAAATGGAGATAGTACAATTTTACATACAAAAAATAATTTTTCAATTTTTTTGCCTTATCTGACAAGTCATCACAGAGAGAATATAATTGGAATTATTACTTACGATTGATTTGTTTATGTTGTGATCGAAAGTCACGAGTTCAAAATCCATTAATGTTGTTTGACATGAGCCTATCATTTGTTGTTGACCGGTTTGCATTTTTTATCTAAATTGGAAATTATGGTACGTGAACTTAGTTTATGTAATTCACAATTCGAATAGGTTATGAGTTTTCCTTGTAAAAACAGAGCATAAATCGACTTTATCAAATCAAAATCCAACCACTCAAATATTTGAATTAATGGTTTTGTGCTCCAATTATCTTAGTTGTTAAAAACATATATTTATGTTTAGTGATCTGCATTCCTATTTTAGAAATTAAGAAATGATTATAAAAAATAAAAATATTTTTATTTTTCTTGTAGGCAAACGATTATATGTTTCTATTAACCCTTACTAAGATTTATTAAGTTAATAATAGGCACGATTCACAATTTATTTTCAATGTTTGACTCACTCGACGCATCACGCAAGATACTTCCTACTCACTTTTTACAATTTTATTTTCTTATTAATTATTATTATTATTATTATTATTTTTATCTCATAAGTTTTTTTAATACAAATCTTTCTCTAAGTTTCTAATTGTCAATGATCTGACTAAATACGTTGACCACTCCTTTGAGGTCCATAGAGACAACATATACATATGTTGAGTCCAACTTTACTATATAAAATGATAGAATCATAAGGCTGATGTTATAGTTAAAATTATTATTAGACATCATTGAGACACGGAATTTTAGGAAAGAGAATCGGTGGGTGCTAAAAAGTGTGGAGTGTGGTGCAATTGAAATTTGGAGTTGAGACTTTTGTTATCCTCTGTGGTGGTATTATTCAGGAAATTTCGTACTTATTAAGACAGATAATGCCAAATATTTATTTTCAACGAAAATAGAGAATAAGTTGCGTTTGATTTGAAGTAGCCAATTTCAAAATCCTAACGCGATGATATCCATTATTGTAGTCCATATTTTCACGATTCCGTGAAGAAGACCAAGTCTAATTTGGCTACCTTCAAGATTGATGCGTAGAAAAATGTTACATCTGTCTATGTCTTCCTGCCTTCCTCATACATAAACAGAATGTATTAGCAGTTGTCTAAAGCCTGGCTACACAACACAATGCCAACTCCTTCTCTTCAGAAGATGATTTTATTTTCTTTACTTTCATTAATGATTACACATTCTTTTAGGAGGGGAATGTCAAGAGTATACATTTCCATGTTTGAAAATGCAAAAATATACAAACTTTTCCATAAATGCAATAATATACAAATGACCCTACTTCACCTCCAGTGTGTGTGCAGGTGTGTGTGCAGAGTGTGTGCAGGTGGTTGTGCAGTTTTTGTTGGAATCTTTTTCTTTTTGAATAAGTATTCTCGAAATTAGCAAAATAAAAGTTGCTGATTTTTTTTAAAAAACTAAAGTTATTTTTAAAAAAAACTTCTTTAATTGATATTTTCGTAAAACTAAAAACCTGAAGATATTCTTTTAAATATTTTAAAAACCTGAACGAAAATTTAATATTTTTGTATATTTAATTTAATTTAACGAAAATTTAATATTTTGTTAATTTAATTTATGAATTCAATTTGAGGAAATTTTAATATTTTAGTAAATTTAATTTACGAAATTTATGCAATTTTGATAATTTAATTTAAGAAATTTCATTAATTTAATTTAGGCATTTTCGTTAATTTAATTTAGAAATTTCGATAATTTATTTTTGGCAATTTCATTAATTTAATGTAGGCAATTTGTTAATTTAATTTAGGCAATTTTATTAATTTAATTAGGCAATTTTGATAATTTATCGAAAAACCGATTTTGTTAATTAGGCAATTTTGTTAATTTAATTAGGCAATTTTGATAATTTAATTTAGGCAATTTCAATAATTTGATCAATTTTGATAATTTAATTTAGGAAATTTCAATAATTTAATTTCAATTTCAATAAATTTAAAAAATATATATATTTGTGCCGATCGATCGGGCTTAAATTAAAAAAATTTATATATATAAAAAATTATACCTAAATTTAAAAAAAAAAATTATTTGTGCCGATCGATCGGCACTGCCCGATCGATCGGGCATAAACTAAAATATATATATATATATAAAAATTATACATAAATTTAAAAAAAAATTATATGTGCCGATCGATCGGCACTTAATAGCTGAAAAAATTAAAAATATATATATATATATAAAATAATACATAAATTTAAAAATTTAAAAAATTATACGTGCCGATCGATCGGTACTGCCCGATCGATCGGCACTTATATACTCTGAATAAATTATAATATATATATATATATATAAAATAATACATGGGGGTGGGGGTGGGGGTGGGGGTGGGGGGTGGGGGTGGGGGTGATCGGCCATGACCGACCGGGGTTGATCGGCCATGGCCGACCATGGGAGGGGGGTGAGGGGTGGGGGGTGGGGGGGGGGGGGGGGGCACATTAAAAAAAAAAAAAAAAACTTTTGTGCCGATCGATAGGGTCGGCCCTATCGATCGGCACATATTAATTTTTTTTTCATCGGTATGATAGGGTCGGCCCTATCAAATGTGATCGGCACGACCCTATCACATGTGATAGGACTATGTGATACGACCCTATCACATGTAATAGTAAAATTGGGTAGAGTTGTATATTAACATTATTTTATTCTTACGTAAAACATTATCCAATATTCAACATCATCCTATATATTATCCAATTTCAAAAATTTTTTAAGATTATCCTATAAATTATCCAATTTCGAAAATAAATATGATACAATATTAATATACATAAATATTAAAAAAAAAAATTATACGTGCCGATCGATCGGCACAGCCCGATCGATCGGCTATGTAATATAAATATAATATACAAATATAATATAAATATAATATACAAATATAATATACAAATATAATATAAAATATATTTACGTGCCGATCGATCGGCACAGCCCGATCGATCGGCACTATAATATCTAATATAAATATAATATACAATATAATATGTAATATACAATATACAATATAATATAAATATAATATAATATGTAATATAAATATAATATACAATATATTTATATTATATATAAATATATAATATAAATATACAATATATAAATATATAAATATATAAATATAAAGATATATAATATTAAGAAAAAATTATACGTGCCGATCGATCGGCACAGCCCGATCGATCGGCACAATAATATAAAAATATATATATATACATAAATAAAAAAAATATATATATACTCAAATCGGCACAATATTTTTTTGAATTTTAAATTTGCACATTTTTTGCATTTTCTAAAAAAATTAAAAAAATAAATATAAGGTCCGATCGATCGGACAAGGCCGATCGATCGGACCATATTATTATTTTTATTTAAATTTCTAAAATAAAAAAATAAATTGACTATGTTAAAAAAAAAATTCTAAATAATCAAAATTACGGATGAGCTACTGTTGATTTCTAAATAATCAAAATTTCAAAATTTCTAAATAATCAAAATTTCTAAATAATCAAAATTTCTAAATAATCAAAATTTTTAAATTTCTAAATAATCAAAATTTCTAAAATAATCAAAATTTCTAAATAATCAAAATCTTCTAAATAATCAAAAGATCGTGATCAGACCATATTATATATTTTTTTTAAAATTATGATGTTATTAATAATCAAAATTATACTTAAAAAATCAATATAATTGAAATAAACTCATAAAAAACTATAAATTTTAAAATAAATATTTGATAAATATTTCAGGGGAATATTATGAAATAGTGTAATAAAGCTTTATATATATCTATACATTAGCAAAATTAAACATGAATCATTCTTGAATGATAGAAGTACTTATGACTTTATACAAAAAATGAACTCATTTTTCAAAATATGAGAAGAAGTGGAATTTTTTTTTATTATGTCTCTATTATTATATTTCATAGTTATTAATGATATCATCAATATCCTCTTCGTATATCACTTTTCCTTGCTCAAATTCGATTTTTTGAGGGTTCCGATCGATAGTATTTGGGGTTTTGATCAAGGGTTTTGAGGGTTTAGAGGAATAGTATTTGGGGTTTTAATGAATAGTAGTTGGGGTATCCCCTAATCATCCTATCGGTCGGATTGGATTGTATATACAACTGTCGGCACGAATAGTTTTATAGTCAAATTTCAATAAAATAATACGGTGTGTGTACCGTCACAAATGCCACGTTTTTACTTAAAATTAAAAAAATTAAAATTTATATATGGTCCGATCGATCGGCCTTGTCCGATCGATCGGGCCATATTAAAAATTTTAAAAGTCAACTAATTAAAAAAAATTTAAAATTTATATATTTAATATAACCGTTCCGATCGATCGGCCTTGTCCGATCGATCGGAACATATAAAATATAAATTTTAAAATTTTTTTAATTAGATATGTCCGATCGATCGAACAAGGCCGATCGATCGGACATATATAAATTTGAATTTTAAATGGGTATGGCCGATCGATCGGACAAGGCCGATCGATCGGAACATATATATTTTTATTTTTTTATTTTTTAATTAGTGAATGTAAATCTAATTAAATAGTCCGATCGATTGGACAAGGATCCATGGATCGGCAATTTAGGGTTTCGTTAAACAACCATACCGAATTAGGGTTTCAACAATTTATGGTTTCGTTAAACAAACTTCATACTTCAAATAATATAGGCACAAATAAACTTGAACTAAGACACCACAAATTTAATCTTGTGTCTCCCTCGCTGAACATGTCCTCCTTGTGTGGCCTCTTTCGTGACAAACACCACACTTTCTCGCTACGACCTTGAGTTGAGCTTGTGGAGGCCTCCGCTCCCGATCGGTAACGTCTCGCTTTGGGCGACCGGCCCGACGCTTCGCTAGGGGTGGTAACAAAGGATGGATCATCTCGAATATGGTCAGGAATGGTCCAAAGCTCCAATGTAGGTAACGAATTAAAGTGATGTTCGTAAATATCCCTGTGGTTGCTTGTAGTGTACATACTGTGGACATAGTTGTACAATTGGTCTCCGCTCTCCCTGTTGTCAAACAAAAAATGTGTTAGATATATAATAAGTGATTAAAAAGTGTAAAAGAATTCATACAGAATCGCAGCGGCAGCGTGGGAGCATGGTATTAGGTCCATATCAAATTCGTGACACGTGCACGTTTGGTTCTCCAAATCCACCTTAAATGCCACATAAATGCGGGGATGCCTTTAAAATTGTTTCACACTCTCGCTCCCTCGCTCTCGTTCTCTCTCGCGTTTAAAGGACCCTTGCTCCCTCCCTCTCGTTCTCTGAAATAAAATTTTCGCTCTTGCTCTCCTTATTATAGAGTTCAATTTTTTTGCATCTGAAAATAATCATAGAAGAGTATACTGTGTTGCGTGTGAAGAGGAAAAGAATCAGATTCCTCCTACTGTGTATAGAGTTCAATTTTTTCTGCAACTTTATTGCATGTCACTAGGTAAAAAGGTAAGTGAATATCTTTTCCATTTTTTTTTTCTTGTAAATAGTATATGTACACTTTGATTCTTGATTAAAAAACTAAAAAAAAGCTGCATGAGACGAAATTATTCTGCATGCATGAAGACAAAAAAAGGCTGGCATGAAAATAAAAATGTAAAAAAAAAAAAAAAAATGGTCCGATCGATCGGACACGTTAATAAAAATTGTAAAAAAAAAATGGTCCGATCGATCGGCCTTGGCCGATCGATCAGACCATATTTTATTTTTAAATTATAAAAAAAATTTAAAAGGTGCACGTTGCTGAAGAAAAAAAAAATCAAAGTCAAGAGAGAATTAAATAACTAAAAGACAAGACACTTCTCTGCAAAGTAAGAGGAAATAGAAAAACCTATCAACCTAGCTAACTTTATAGGTTTCAGAGGACAAAATGTACATTTTTGCAATTATAGAATCTCATGTATATTTTTGCATTTTCACATGTTTGTTTTGTACATTTCTGCACATCCCCCTTCTTTTAGCCAATGTCTTGACCATCAGAAAAGCTTGTTGCTCGAGCTGAAGAGTATTCGAGCCCCGTTTCTCACAAAAGCTGGTGCAGTGGAATCAAACGCGAGACTGCTGCAGCTGGTTCGGAGTGGAGTGTGATGGTGCAGGAAACGTGAAAGGTATGCAGCTCGACAATGAGGGCATTTCAGATGGCATCGGAAATTCATCGAGTCTCTTCAAGCTCAAGTATCTGGAGAAGCTAAATCTAGCCTACAATGCATTCGACTACATTGAGATTCCAAGAGGGATTGGCAGTCTCACTTCTTTGACGCACTTGAATTTGTCAATGGCTGGTTTTGTTGGGCAGGTACCACTTCAACTTTCCTTCTTGACAAGATTGACGAGTCTCGATATCTCCAGATACAATCCTATCCAATTTCCCATCATTAATCCTCTGATCAAACTCGAGCTTCCTAATTTGGAGATGCTTGTCAATAATCTACCTGGGCTTAGAGAGCTCTATCTTGACGGTGTAGAAATTTCGTCTCACAAGAGCGAGTGGAGCTACATCATACCTTCGTATTTGCCACACCTCACTAGTTTGAGCCTCTCTAATTGTAATTTATCAGGTCCACTGGATAAGTCCCTTTTGCAACACCATTCCCTCTCTTATCTTCGACTAGATTATAACAATCTATCAAGTTTAGTTCCCAACTTGTTGGGGAATTACTCGAATTTCACCACCCTTAGACTGAACAATTGCTCTTTGAGAGGTTATTTCCCTGAGACGATCTTTCTCATACCAGCTTTACAGAATCTTGATTTATCTGATAATGAGTTACTTAGTGGAAGCCTACCACTGTTTACTCAAATTGGATCTCTCAAGTCTATAAGGCTACGTGCCACCAACTTCTCAAGTTTGATTCCAAGTTCAATTGACAATCTCAAAACACTATCGGAGTTAGATTTACTATCTTGCAAGTTCACAGGGCCGATTCCATCCACTTTGGCTAACCTCACTCAACTAATAACTTTGGACTTCTCCTTCAACTTCTTCACTGGCTCACTCCCTTCAACGTTGTTTACAGGTTTGTCTAATCTTGAAACCTTAGAATTAGGGTATAATTCATTCACCGGCAATATTCCCCGGTCTCTCTTTGGCCTCCCTTCATTGAGGTGGATTTCGCTTAACGACAACCAACTTACAGGACAAGTTGAATTTCCAACTGTAAATGTCTCTAACATAATTTATATGGATTTGAGCAGCAATCGGCTTGAAGGGCCTATTCCCGACTCTTTTTTCCAGCTTCAAAAGCTTTCTTTTGTCGTGCTATCTGACAACTTGTTCAATGGCACTTTTCAACTAGTAAATATTCAAAGCCTTCCCAATCTTAGTGTACTTTCTCTTTCTAACAACTTTTTGTCGGTAAACGTTAGTTCAAGTTCGATTAGCTTTCCCCAACTAAAAAGATTAGGACTAGCTTCCTGTAACTTGAGTGAGCTTCCAGATTCCCTAAAACATGTTGATTGGGTTAAATTGGACCTCTCCAACAATCGGATTTCAGGGGAGGTACCTAGTTGGATTTGGGGAAATGGAAGCAGTAATCGTTATCTGAACCTTTCTTCTAATCTACTGACAGATTTTCAAAAGCCTTACTACATCCCTCCCTCTCTTGGCACACTAGATTTACATGCTAATCAATTCAGGGGGGAGCTGCCGTCCTTGTCAGCTAAGTCCAATCTTTGGTTCTTATCTGTAGCAAATAACAACTTCAGTGGGTCAATTCCAACATCGCTCTGCAATGCCACGACTATTAAATTTCTTGACTTGTCTGTCAATAAATTGAGTGGCCTTATACCCCCCTGCCTATTTGAAAACATGGAGTATCTTGAGGTGTTGAAACTGGGACAAAACAACATCAGCGGTGGCATCCCAGATAATATTTCTCAAAACTGTCGCTTGCAGATATTTGATCTCTACAACAATACTTTAAACGGGATCATCCCAAAGTCACTCGAAAACTGCAAGTCTTTGGAGCTCATTAATGTTGGGAACAACATCATCCACGGCAGTTTCCCATGCATGCTATCATCGAGATTGCGTGTTCTAGTCTTGCACTCCAACAGATTGCACGGAGAAGTGAGATGTCAAAAGAGCTGGCCAGATATTCAAATTGTGGATATATCTTCAAATAATTTCAGTGGGAATCTGGAAACGGTAAACTTCTCTAGCTGGAGGCTAATGATGCTTGGAAGTGATCCACAATTGAGGCCAAACCAGTTGTTGCAGCCACCAAACTTCTACTATCCTGTTGGGGTGAGAATAATCATGAAAGGCGTGGGGCAGGAGATTGTCAAGATTTGGCCGGACTTCACCTCCGTTGATTTCTCTAGCAATAACTTTCTCAAGGGGAGATACCAGATGCAATTAGTGATCTGCAATCTGTTACGTTGTGCCCAAATGTAAACAAGAACAATACCAGAGAAAGCAGAATTTGATACCAATGATATGTTACTTGCACAACTAACCACAAGTCTGCAAACAAATTACCGAAGCACAAAACCAAACTGTTGTAACAAATGACAGAAGGTTACAAACCGATTACAGAAGGAAAGATGACAAACACTTGCAGAGAACACCCCTAATTCGAGGAAGGGAAACTCCAGAGCTAATTCCAGTTTTGCACCAAATATCAGCTGCTGCTCGATACTCTTAGGGTAGCCACATAAAGGATATTTCCTTGCACACATTGGGCCAGGCCCAACTACTAATAGCAAAAGTATATAATAAGATACAAACATAAAGCCCAAAATAAACCACTTTCTTAATCTATTAATTCCACTTCTTCTTTCTTGTCAGTGGCTGTTATTTCCCTCTTCTGCATCTCCTCCGATATGTGAGAACGGATGCCGGTGTATCAATACCCCCATCCCAACTTGCCACCTTGTCCTCAAGGTGAAATGTAGGGAAGTGATCCCGACACTTGACATAGTCCTCCCAGGTAGCTTCATCATCATGGAGGCCAGTCCAACGAATCAAGACTTCCCTCTCATTGGTACTACTCCCCGATTTGAGCCGGACGCCCAAAAGTGCCTCCGGTTGTACAATGAGTTCCATATCCTTAGAGAGTTGTTGTGGGATGGTTGTTTGTGTGACTGCAGCCCCTATCGCCTTTCGAAGTTGTGATACGTGAAATACCGGGTGGATAGAACATGTAGGTGGTAACTCTAATCGATATGCCACTTGCCCTATTTTCCCCACTACCTCGTATGGCCCGTAAAAACGAGCTGCCAGCTTCTCATATCTTCTCGCAGCCAAGCTTTTCTGTCGGTATGGTCGAATTTTCAGAAATACCCAATCTCCAACATCAAAATTCACATCAACTCGATGTCTATTGGCCTGATCTTGCATCCGTTGTTGGGCCCTCATCAAATGCACCCGTAAATCATCGAGAATGGCATCCCGATCTTCCAATAAATTCTCAACTGAATCCACTATTGTGGTTTGCCCTTCAAATCGGATTAAGGCTGGTGGTTCAATACCGTATAAGGCCTTGAACGGAGTTGTACCCAACGCCGAATGATATGAGGTGTTATACCAAAATTCTGCCCACGCCAACCAACGCGCCCACGCTCTAGGTTGTTCAGAACTGAAACATCGTAGGTAAGTCTCAAGGCAACGATTGACAACCTCCGTCGACCGTCTGGTCGGTCGTGGGTGGTATCTGTGCTAGTTTTGAGGGCTATATTATGGAGACGACAAACTTCTGTCCACACTCGACTAAGAAAAATCTTGTCTCTATCACATACTACCGATTTAGGCAGTCCGTGAAGTCGCACAATCTCCTTAATAAATTTTTCTGCCACCACTGTAGCAGTAAATGGGTGTTTCAAGGGAACGAAATGAGCGTACTTACTCAATCGGTCTACTACCACCCATATAGTGTCCCACCCATCCGATCTCGGTAACCCCTCAATGAAGTCCATCGTAATATCTTCCCAAACTCGGTTGGAAGGGGTAACGGTTGTAGCAATCTCGCTGGGGGAGGTATTAAGGGTTTTGTTTCGTTGACATACCTCGCAACGACTAATATAATCCCGGACTGCTTTGTGCATTCCCTGCCAGAAAACTTCGCTGGCCAGCTTTTTGTAGGTTTTGGTCACACCGGCGTGACCCCCAATGAGTGAATCATGAAAAGAAGTCAAAATGCGAGGGATAAAAACTGACTTACTTGGTATCACCAATCGTTGTTTGTAGAAGAGATTATCTTGCCATATAGTGAAACCGTTATGCCTAGTACCATCCTCTGCCATCTCCTTTTTTACGCGTTGAATAAATTCATCGGCCTCTATTTCAAGCTTCAAATCCTTCCAGAATTCCCAACACCCTACCCGTAAGGCGCTGCATTCTCCCTCGCCTTCCCCTTTATGCGACAATGCATCAGCAACGCGGTTGCTAGCGCCTGTGCGATATTGGACCTCAAAATTAAAACCCATCAGTTTTGACACCCACCTTTGATAATCCGGACCGATCATGCGTTGTTCCAAAATATACTTCAAGCTAAGTTGATCCGTGCGAACGATGAACCGCCGACCAATCAAATACGGTCTCCATTTCAGCACAGCTTTAACGATAGCCATTAACTCCTTCTCGTATATTGATTTCTGTTGATCTTGGGATCCGAGGACCGAGCTAAAATATGCCAATGGTTGTTTTTCCTGCATCAACACCGCTCCTAACCCGTACCCCGATGCATCTGTTTCCACATAAAACGGCAAATTGAAATTAGGCATGGCTAGCACCGGAACTGTGGTCATCGCAACCTTCAAAGCTTCAAAAGCGGCTGTAGCAGCAGGACTCCAATTGAATTTCCCCTTCCGGAGCAGATTAGTTAAAGGCTCCGCTATGGTTGCGTATCCCCTAACAAATTTACGGTAATAGCCCGTAAGACCCAAAAATCCCCTCAATTGTTTTATATTTCCGGGCAGTGGCCAGTCAATCATAGCTCTTATCTTGTCCATTTCCGCTGCCACCCCCTGTGCTGAAATTTCGTGCCCCAAATAGGAGATCCGCTCCCTCCCAAATTCACACTTCTTGTAGTTTAGGAGCAGCTGATGCCGCTGTAATATTCCCAGTGCGGTGGATAAATGTTGCGCATGGATTGTCTCCTCTTTGCTGTAAATTAAGATATCATCGAAAAAGACCAAGATAAATTTACGAAGAAATGGCCGGAAGATGTCATTCATAAGGCTTTGAAAGGTAGCTGGTGCATTCGTCAATCCGAAGGGCATGACACGGAATTCATAGTGTCCGTCATGCGTTCGAAATGCAGTCTTTGGAATGTCAGGTGGATGCATACCAATTTGGTGGTATCCTGAGCGAAGATCCAACTTCGAGAATATCGTCGCCCCATGAAGTTCATCCAACAATTCATCTATAACAGGAATTGGAAACTTATCTGGAATGGTGGCCCGGTTCAAGGCCCTATAGTCAACACAGAATCTCCACGACCCATCTTTTTTGCGAACCAGAATCACGGGGCTTGAGAACGGGCTCCTACTTGGTTGAATGATTCCCATTCGCAACATATCATCCACCAAACGCTCTATCTCAGCTTTTTGAAAATGTGGGTATCTATACAGCCGAACATTCACCGGGCCTTCGCCAGGTCGAAGCTCGATTCGATGTTCATGATCCCTCGAAGGTGGAAGACCATCGGGTTCTTTGAATATTCCCGAAAATTCCTCCACAATGGCTTTTACAAGTGGTGGTGTTGACTGCTCTTCGGCCGACTCCAAGTTGCCCAATTCAATCATTATACCTGGGAAGCCCTGTTTGATATCTTTTGACAATGTTTTGAGAGATACCATCGTCGTTTCTAAGCTGGGGACTCCCTGTAAAAACACATTCTCCCCTTGTACCTTGAACTCCACAGTTTTTGCTCGCAAGTCTATACGTAACATTCCCAGGGTTTCCAACCATTTAACTCCCAAAATGACATCCACATTTCCCAATTTCAACGGTAAGAAATCATCTGTCAAAATTATATTTCCCAAGTAAACCTCTAAGGCCGGACAGATTCCTCGACTTAAGACACGATCTCCCGTACCCACACATATACCATACGTTCCCGTATCCACCTTCAACAAACCCAATTGTTCGGCAAACGTAGAGGACACAAAATTATGCGTGGCTCCCGTGTCAATTAAGGCGAGAATGGGATTACCTCGTATACTACCTCTGATCTTTATAGTTTTAGGCGAACTCAATCCTGATATAGATTTTGAAGACACCTCGATGGAGCCATCCAACGCTGCTGTCTCGCCTAAAGTTTCTCCCCCCTCGAATTCCGGGTCATTGAAAAGTCCATCCCCTTCTCCGATCACCAAAATTACGTTGCACTCGGTTTTACACACATGACCCATATGCCACTTAGCATCGCAACGATAGCAAAGGCCTCGCCTCTTCTTCTCGCGAATTTGGGCCTCCGTCATGCGCTTGTCGATTCGGCCTCTCTCTCTCTCCGGCTCAGCGCGCCCCGATGATGGCGGAAAGCTAGGATTAAGTCGCACTGTATGTGAATCAGCGACTCTCTCCCTTGGATTGTTCGTAGTTATCCCCGTAAGTTGGGAAGGTATAGTTGGGCCACGACCCCCTGTCGAATAAATTGTAGGAATTTTTAAGATCGGCCGAACCTTATCCGACTCTTCCTCTGCTTCATTCTTAGCCTCAATTTTCTCGGCTAACCTCATAGCTCGCCTCAATGATCTAGGTTCCCATAGCTCAACCTCCTTCCTTAATTTATTCTTGAGCCCATTTAAGAAATTCCCGAGAGCTACGTCCTCCGGCACTCCAATGAGGGGCGCCGACTTCTCAATAAACTGGTCGATATATTCCTCCACCTTATTCGTTTGAGTAACTGCTGACCATTGAGAATATAAGTTACCATCTCTAGCTGCCCGGAATTTTTGCAACAATATATTACGTAACTCGATCCACTCCTCTATAGGCTGCTGCGTGAGAGCCCAATCTACCCAAGTTAGAGCTCGCCCTTCCAAGGCCATCCATGCCGCTTCTAGCTGTTCCTTTTCGGGAACCTTATATAACCTGAAGTATCGCTGCACTTGGGATACCCAATTATCCGGATCGGTGCCGTCAAATTTGGGTAAATCGTGTTTCTTGATCCCATTATAGCTTCGTCGAGAATAATTCCTGTGGCGCCGGTCACCCCTGCTGGAGTAATATGAACTGCCCTCTGTCGTCTCATGGACGGAGTGTCGGGAGCGTTCCTTCTTTTTTGCCTTCTTGTTCTCTTCAGCCTCGGACTTCTCCCTTGAACTAGCTTCATGAAGTTTCATCAATCTGTCCAGTTTTGAAGATAATTCTTCTTGTTTCGAGCTCATCTCCAAAGCTTGTTGTTGGAGTCGCTCCTGTAATACGGAAGTATGTTTTTGGATGTCGGCTCGGATCGTACTTACATCTACCTCCAAGTCTTCGATTCGCTTTGTCGTAGGTGTCGCCATCGTTGCCCTTCCCCACGCTTCTGGACACCAAGTAGAATATTGATTAATCCACAATCAACTTCAACGAGGCGGACAAATCTGGAAGACTGCCTCAATTTTTTTTTTTTTTTTTTTTCGAAAATCTGCAAACGAACACGAAATTCAAGATTTTCTTCTTCTCTCCAGATCTAACTGCTCTGATACCAGATTTGTTACGTTGTGCCCAAATGTAAACAAGAACAATACCAGAGAAAGCAGAATTTGATACCAATGATATGTTACTTGCACAACTAACCACAAGTCTGCAAACAAATTACCGAAGCACAAAACCAAACTGTTGTAACAAATGACAGAAGGTTACAAACCGATTACAGAAGGAAAGATGACAAACACTTGCAGAGAACACCCCTAATTCGAGGAAGGGAAACTCCAGAGCTAATTCCAGTTTTGCACCAAATATCAGCTGCTGCTCGATACTCCTAGGGTAGCCACATAAAGGATATTTCCTTGCACACATTGGGCCAGGCCCAACTACTAATAGCAAAAGTATATAATAAGATACAAACATAAAGCCCAAAATAAACCACTTTCTTAATCTATTAATTCCACTTCTTCTTTCTTGTCAGTGGCTGTTATTTCCCTCTTCTGCATCTCCTCCGATATGTGAGAACGGATGCCGGTGTATCACAATCACTTGATTCTCAACTTATCTCACAACTCTCTTACCAGCACTATCCCAAAATCATTGGGTGCCTTGGCCAAGCTTGAATCGCTCGACCTGTCAGGGAACCAACTAGCAGGGGCGATACCAATGGATCTTGCACATCTCACATTCCTTTCATTCTTGAATCTGTCATACAATAAGCTGGTTGGAAAGATCCCAAGTGGCCGTCAGTTTCAAACATTTTCAGCTGGTTCATACAAAGGAAACCCAGGACTGTGTGGTTTCCCTCTCAGCAGAAGCTGTAGTAGGAATGAAGTCAATGAGTTATCAGCACCAGAGGATGAAGATGTGCAACCAAAAAAGGAGATTGAGTGGGAATACATATCAGCTGCACTTGGTTATGTTGTGGGCTTAGGAATCATTGTGTGGATACTTTTATTCCGCCGAAGCTTCAGAGAAAGATACTTCGACAAAATAGATGAGGTTGTTGAAGAGATATGCGATGGCAGAAAGCGGAGAAGAAGACATGCAAGAAGAAGACTAGTCAATCATCAGGGCTGGAGATAGTTCTTATATTGCTAATGTGTGCAGTAAGAAGACAGTTTCTATCCCTACTCGAGTGTGTATTTTGTCTTACATCGGTGAATCAAATTATAGCATAGATGAAAATGTATTATTGTAGTTGGTCATACTCGAGCAACTCACAATTCAGCCAAAAAGTGTGAACTCAAATGTCCCTCCACAGAGTTGTGCTAACAAGTTTGCAACTTAGCATTATTAGAAGAAAGATTAGAAAATATTTTGGCAATTAGCTTTTATGATACTAAATACAACCGACATCATGATAGGAAACAGAACAGACATAGCATCAAACTACCTACCTTAAGCAGACTGCGACATCTTTTAAGTTTTTTTTGTCGGAGAGTTATCGGCATTACATTCAGAATACATAATCAAAACGATGTGGGACACAATAAGGAGTTCAACGTAGCTTTTATGATTTGGCATTTTAAATTATTATGTATTTTACACGATTCAAGAAAGAAGACCAAGTCTTAGGTAAATGATAGCTTTGGCTATATTTTCAAGGTTAGGCTTAGAAAAAATGTTATTGCTGTGTGGGGGCATAGGAGTGGAAGACCTCCAGTCAACTGCAAAAGTCTTCCAACTCTCCATAGACATCCATATCTGCATTCGTTATAGCTTAATGTATTCCTCATCAGTATAAAATATATTCTGAATTGTCTTTCATTGGAGGAGATTTAAAAGCCATACAATGCCAACTTCTTCACTTCCAAAGATTTTCTTACTTGCTTTACTTTCATCAATTATAACTCATTCATTTAGCCAATGTCTTGACCATCAGAAAAGCTGGTTGCTCCAGCTGAAGAATGGACTTATATTCGAGCATCATTTATCAGAAAAATTGAAGCAGTGGAATCAAATTAGCGAGTGCTGCAACTGGTACCGCGTGGAATGTGATGGTGCAGGCAACGTGAAAGGTTTGCAGCTTGATGATAACGATCTATCAAGTGTAGCTCCCGACTTATTTGTGAATTTCTCGAATTTGACCACCTTGAGTCTTAGGAATTGCTCTTTGAAAGGTTATTTCCCTGAGATGATCTTTCTCATACCAAATTTACAGTATGTTGATTTATCTTCTAATGAGTTACTGAGTGGAAGCCTACCACCATTTACTCAAATTGGATCTCTCAAGTCTCTCGTACTAGGTGAGACCAGCTTCTCAGGTTTTATTCCAAATTCAATTGACAATCTCAAAAGACGGTCTAAGATAGATTTAGAAGGTTGCAAGTTCACAGGACCGATTCCATCCATCTTAGCTAACCTCCCTAGATTTTAGGTTGTAAATGTCTCTAACATAGTTCGTATATAGATTTGAGCAGCAATCGGCTTGAGGGGCCTATTCCCGACTCCTTTTTTCACCTTCAAAGCCTTTATAGTCTCTTGCTGTATAACAACTTGTTCAGTGACACTTTTCAACTTGAAAAGATTCAAAGCCTTCCCGATCTTATAGAAATTGACCTTTCCGACAACTTCTTGTCGATATATTTCAGTTCAAGTTTGATTGGGTTTCCACCCCTACCAATATCCTCAATAAAATTAACCAAAAATACAATTCAAAAAAAAAAAAAAAAGTTGTTGACTAACGTTTGATAAACCAAAAATTTAACAGTAGGACCAATTTATCTAAAATCTTATAGTTTGGGGACTAATTAACTAAAAAATAAATAAATATAGGACTAAATTGGCGAAACGCTAATAGTTTGAGGACTAAAAAAAATCCAATTTGCCTTATTCAAATTTAAAATCAATACATAACAAAATTCATCAGTCACCATTCACCATCTCCTTAAAATGCATCATAAGATATAGAAGATTATCCAACCTTATATTCATAAGACATGATCATGATCGAATGAAATACAATAATAAACTTCAACATAATGCGATCTAATTAGTCTTAATTCGTATTATGCAAATTCTATTTGTTTTGGCGTCCACCTGGGCAGTTGGACCGTACATTCTGAACTGTTTTGCAGATTTTCGGGTTGACTTGGCATGTGACTAGGATCTGAAGTGGCAATCGTGTTTTAAGGCTTAAGACGCATATTTGAGTGAATTTGGACGAAAATATCAAGAAGAGAGGCTTGGAGATTAAGAGAGAACAAGATAAGGAAAGATTTGGCGATTCTTATCCAATGATATCTTTTCTTACTTGAAGATTTGTAGGTATTACAAACTGCTATTACAAGTAAACTGTTAAATAACAAAAGAAAATAAACAACACAAGAACCGTCGAGTCGAGGGAGTCCTCTCTCCGCAAGACGAAAAACGCCCCGGTAGTGCTCTCGGTTTTGGCGTTTCGTCCCCAAAGATGAAACGACGACGTCTCGAGGATTGCAGCACCGCAGGATCTTCGAGCTCCGGCGAACTGGACTGTTTTCCGGCGAGGACAGGAGCTGCTGGACTTGAGCTAAGAGCAGCTAAGATGAGCTAAGAACTATGTATGGAATGCAAATGTTGTGTGTTGGAAATGAAATGCAACTGGCCTATTTATAGGCAGTTCCCCCAGGTGAAAGGGTGTTGGTAACTCCTGCCAATTAAGGCGTCGCCGACGTGTCCGTGGGAGTGGAGGAGTGGAGAGATGGAAGGTTGGCTTCCAGATCCTTCCCAAAAGTACTGCTTGGGTGTGGCAGGTGCACTGCACCACGGAGAGGAATCCAGTGCAGCTGGTCCACTGCACCGCCCGACCCGGCACCCGACCCGGCGAACGACCCGACGGACCACCCAAAGGACCAATTGCCAAGATCCAAGATCCAAGATCCAAGATCCAAGATCCAAGTCCAAGTCCACGGACACGCGACCCGGACCCGGACCCGGACCCGGACACGGGCACGGGCACGGGCACGGCGCGCGGCGCGGGCGCGGTGCGGTGCGGTGCGGCGCGGTGCGGCGCGCACAGCGCCGCGCCGCGTGTGAGGCGGTCGGCGAAAAGGCTCGCGCGCATGAGCATGTGTGGCCCAAGCCCACCACATGTCACTTAGTTATCTTCTACAATATTGTAGAGACTTAAATACCACACAAAACATTATTCATTAATCGATGTGGGACATGATTAATGTAATAACTCTCCAAAACCCGAATAAGGTAAGTTTCTCCATTTTAGGTAACATATTAGTTTTGTCCCCTCAAACTTCGAGCCACTATTTCTCACTCACCGAAAATCGGAATCGAGAAATTAAGCACACTATAATTATCTACTCGAAACGTAGATCGACGTCATATATCTCAAATCATTAATCGGATAAATATCGAGGCTCGAAAATGCGATCAAAAATTGCTGAATTATGCCCAAGTTAAATTAGCAATAAATGCTAATTAACTTTCCTTAATAACTATATATATATAAATATATATATATATATCGATTCCAACAATCCCCCACATGAGTGGAAATAGCCAAATGCATGCATGCAGACACACAGCTCTGTCCTCAAGAGACAATAAAGCATCAGGATAGGTGGCTTGTGACCTTGAACCTTCCTTAGTCAGTGCTATCGAGCATACCGGCGGATTAGTGGACACGTGGCCTTGAACTATTCCTCCATGGTGTATACTGAGACAATAACACTAACACTATAAAGTCTCAACCTCGTCCGTTCTCACGTTTGTGTCCTTTACTGGCCATGGACAACCTCTTTGGATTCATAAGTGTTACATAGAAGCGGCCCTCACTTCTCACTTACATAGGTGATTCTTACTCGAGTATCCTGTCATACTCCACCTTCTCAAGGCATCCAAGAATCATTAAAAGTCAAAGACTTAACCTCACCACTTGACAGGTCACCAACACTCTCGAGCTCTTTTAGGGAATAGACTAATTGAGTGTGGTATCAACAGACTCATATAGCTTAGTTTTCCCATTGAACCAAGTTCATGGGATCTCCAATCTACAAGGTTGGGTATCCACTATAATCGTCTTTAACGTGTGGATTTAACTCCCATTCCCTCTACGAGCTTATACATTTGATCTCGATTCAAACTCTTAGTAAGCGGATCCGCTAGGTTATCTATAGACTTGACATAGTCTACAGAGATAACCCCACTCGTGATCAAATGTCTTACGGTATTATGTCGACGACGAATATGTCTCGACTTACCATTATACAACCCACTCTTGGCCCTACCAATAGGCGCTTGGCTATCACGGTGAATCATCACGAGATGGCACGGGTTTCGTCCCAACATGGAATATCTTCAAGAAAATTACGGAGCCATTCGGCCTCCTCACCGGCTTTATCTAAAGCAATAAATTCAGATTCCATGGTGGATCTGGCAATGCACGTCTGTTTCGTGGATCTCCACGACACAGCTCCTCCCCCTATAGTGAACACATAACCACTAGTAGACAACGAGTCTTTAGTGTCGGATATCCAATTTGCATCACAGTACCCTTCAAGTACTGGGGGATGTCTCGAGTAGTGCAGTCCAAAGTTAAGAGTGTATTTCAAATACCTCATAACTCTTACAAGAGATTTCCAATGTTCTCTACTAGGATTACTAGTATAGCGACTCAGTTTGTTCACCGGACAAGCTAGATCAGGCCTCGTACAATTCGTGATGTACATAAGACAACCAATGACTCTAGCATAATCCTCTTGAGCAACAGGATCACCCCTATTCTTGCTCAAATGAACATTAACTTCTAGAGGAGTCTTTGCTGGCGCACTATCAAAGGCATTAAACCTCTTAAGTACTTTCTCAATATAATGAGATTGAGACAAAACAATCCCTTTGGGGAGTTCTTTGTATCTTTACTCCAAGAATAACATCAGCAACTCCCATATCTTTCATATCGAAATTCCTTTTAAGCATTCGCTTGGTGTCATTTATGACTCGAAGGTTTTGTCCCATAATTAACATGTCGTCTACATAAAGACAAACAATTACAAAACCATTTTTTGTATTCTTTATGTAAACACACTTGTCACATTCATTAATCTTAAAACCATTCGACAACATAGCCTCGTCGAATTTCAAGTGCCATTGCAAAGGTGCTTGTTTCAAACCATATAGGGATTTCACCAACTTACATACCTTTCGCTCTTGGCCAGGTACTACAAACCCTTCAGGTTGTTCCATATAAATTTCCTCTTCTAAATCTCCATTTAGAAAGGCAGTTTTCACATCCATTTGATGAATCTCAAGATTGTGCAAAGCAGCAATCGCGAGAAGCACACGGATAGACGTAATTCTCGTTACAGGCGAATAAGTATCGAAGAAATCATATCCTTCAATTTGCTTAAAGCCTTTAACCACTAAACGAGCTTTATATTTATCAATTGACCCATCTGCCTTATACTTTCTTTTTAGGATCCATTTACATCCTAAGGGCTTGCAACCTTCGGGTAAGTCTGCTAAGACCCAAGTGTGATTCTGCATAATGGAATCAATTTCACTTTGGACAGCTTCTTGCCAAAGTGGACCATCGGGTCTAGAAAGGGCTTCTTTTATAGATCGCGGCTCTTCATCCAAAAGAAAAACAACATAATCAGGACCAAAGTCCTTAGCAACTCTTGCTCTAGAGCTACGTCTTGGTTCTAAAGTTTCAAGATCAGGAGCTTGCCTTTTATGCGTAGTGGGTTCTACCCCCACATTTCCAGAACTACTAGCAACTTCTCTTGCTTCTCCATTAGAGCTTGACTCAACCTTATCATCCATTTTACAAGGATAGATATGTTCAAAGAATATAGCATTCCTTGACTCAATAGTAGTTCCAACGTTCATATCGGGCACGACCGACTTATGAATGACAAACCGATATGCACTACTATTCAATGCGTATCCTATAAAGATATAATCGACAGTCTTAGGTCCGATTGTAACTTGTTTAGGCAAAGGCACTTCTACCTTAGCAAACACCCCCACACTTTGAGGTATTTATAGGAAGGTTTCCTTCCTTTCCACAACTCATAAGGAGTTACATCTCTACCTTTCAGAGGTATTTTGTTTAATAAGTAGTTAGCCGTCAAGACGGCTTCCCCCCACATGTTCTGGGGCAGTCCAGAACTCATCAACAAAGCATTCATCATCTCCTTTAGAGTTCGATTCTTCCTTTCAGCTACACCATTTGATTGCGGCGAATAGGGGGCAGTGGTTTGATGAATAATACCACTTGTCTTACACAACTCTTCAAAAGGAGCTACATACTCTCCACCTCTATCACTTCGTACCATTTTGATTTTACAATCAAGTTGGTTTTCGGCTTCTGCTTTGATGTTAGTAAAAGCTTCAATAGCCTCATCTTTACTCCTTAAAAGATAAAGAGTACAATACTTAGTGTAGTCATCAATAAAAGTAATAAAATACTTTTTCCCACCTCTAGTTTGTACAAACTTTAAGTCACATACATCAGTGTGAATGAGTTCTAGAGGTTTAGTGTTCCTTTCTACAGAATGAAATGACTGCTTAGCCAATTTTGCTTCAACACAAACTTCACACTTAGTTTTGTTAAACTCATTTACTTTAAGTAGATCGAGATTAACTAATCTTTTTATAGCATTTAGATTAACATGTCCTAATCTAGAATGCCATAAATCGGAACACTCAATCAAGTAAGAGGAAGTAGTTGCGTTTTCATTATCTTTGGCCTCAATGGCCTCTTGGCGTATCGCCATTACAGCACGGTTTGAAAAGGCCCTCGGAGAGGTAACCTTTTCCTAAAAACATTCCAAATTTTGTCAAAATAAACTTGTCGGACTCAAAAACTAGTCTAAACCCTCTCTTGACTAGTACAGAGCCGGACACAAGATTTTTCCGGATATCGGGGACATGCAAGCACCTCTCCCGCAGTAAGGTTCTTGCCGGAGCTCAACCTTAGCACCACGAGTACCATAGCCAACCACCTCGAGATGAGGCTTGATTACCCATATTGAGCTTCCTCCCTTGGCGGCTCTTGTACTTGGTGAAGCGGCTTCGGTCACCACAAACATGTGCCGTGGCGGCGGTATCAATATACCACTTCCCCTCATTCTCCACGACGTTTGCTTCTTCGGTGACAACGGCCGCAAGGTCGGCTTCGGTGAGGTCAATCTCCAACATATTGGCTTGACGAGCCCTCTTCTTCTTCGGCTTTCGGCAGTCCTTGGACATGTGGCCGGATTTGACACAGTTGTAGCAGTCCCCTTCAAACTTGCGGGATTGCACCTTGCCCTTCCCTTTGGGGTTGCTATTCGGACGCCCTCTCTTAGCATTGTTGGAGTTGCCACCTTTCTCAGCAAGGTTGACTCTTGGCTCCACGGGTGCTTTCCCCTTCCCATCTCGAGTCCTCATGTCGGTCTCGATGCGGAGCTTAACCACAAGGTCCTCAAGCGTCATTTCCTTTCGCTTGTGCTTCAAGTAGCTCTTGAAGTCCTTCCAGCTCGGGGGAAGCTTCTCAATCACGGTTGCTACAATGAAAGCATCTGGCAAAAGCATACCTTCGGCGTGGACATCATGGACAATGAGTTGGAACTCTTGCACTTGGTCCATGACTGGTCGAGAGTCCACCATTTTGTAGTCCAAGAACTTGGCGACTACAAACTTCTTGGTACTCGCATCGTCGGTCACGGTATTTTCTTTCAAGTGCCTCCCAAATTGCCTTGGAGGTCTTTACATTTGCATATACACTGTACAGACTATCATCTAGTCCACTAAGCAAGAAGTTTTTACAGAAGTAGTCAGAAGTTAGCCAATTATCATAGGCTATGCGGACTTCCAAGTTCTCTTCGTTGTCACTTGGAGGGGCAGGAGCATTCTCCATCAGCACGGTTGTAAACCCTAATGTTGTCAGATAGAACAACATCTTCTGTTGCCACCTCTTGAAGTCGGTTCCACCAAACTTGGCCGGCTTCTCGGCGACGGCGCAGACTGCAGGCGAGTGCGAGAGGTGCCGTCAGGGTTGGGTTTGAACCCCCCACCACTCCGTGGTGGTTCACACTCCCAAAAGGGACATCTCTCTGCAAGGCAGAGGACATAGCGTTGAAGTTGAATGCCGTGTTAGCGGCATTAGCACGATTAAGTGCTATCCTTGCATCAGTGGCGGCAGAAATGGCAGCGAGGGTTGGATTTGCAAAGGCCGGAGCAGGTGTAGGGACAGACGTCGGTGGAACAGTATTGCCGGAGGAGGCAATGATGTCAGATACAACGGGGTTGGTGGCAGCAGAAGCGGCGGCGGCGGTAACGTCGGAGAAAGCAGCACTTGAGGAAGACATCTTCTTAGTTTACTTGAAGCAGATATAGGATTTTTCGTCTTGCGATTGTAGGTATTACAAACTGCTATTACAAGTAAACTGTTAAATAACAAAAGAAAATAAACAACACAAGAACCGTCGAGTCGAGGGAGTCCTCTCTCCGCAAGACGAAAAACGCCCCGGTAGTGCTCTCGGTTTTGGCGTTTCGTCCCCAAAAATGAAACGACGACGTCTCGAGGATTGCAGCACCGCAGGATCTTCGAGCTCCGGCGAACCGGATCGATTTTCCGGCGAGGACAGGAGGCTGCTGGACTTGAGCTAAGAGCAGCTAAGATGAGCTAAGAACTATGTATGGAATGCAAATGTTGTGTGTTGGAAATGAAATGCAACTGGCCTATTTATAGGCAGTTCCCCCAAGTGAAAGGGTGTTGGTAACTCCTGCCAATTAAGGCATGCTGACGTGTCCAGGGGAGTGGAGGAGTGGAGAGATGGAAGGTTGGCTTCCGGATCCTTCCCAAAAGTACTTGCTTGGGTGTGGCGGGTGCAGCTGCACCACGGAGAGGAATCCAGTGCAGCTGGTCCACTGCACCGCCCGACCCGGCGAACGACCCGACGGACCACCCAAAGGACCAATTGCCAAGATCCAAGATCCAAGTCCACGGACACGGACCGGACCCGGGCACGGGTGCGGTGCGGTGCGGTGCGGCGCGGTGCGGCGCGGCGCGCGGCGCGCGCGGTGTGAGGCGGTCGGCGAAAAGGCTCGCAAGGCGTGAGCATGTGTGGCCCAAGCCCACCACATGTCACTTAGTTATCTTCTACAATATTGTAGAGACTTAAATACCACACAAAACATTATTCATTAATCGATGTGGGACATGATTAATGTAATAACTCTCCAAAACCCGAATAAGGTAAGTTTCTCCACTTTAGGTAACATATTAGTTTTGTCCCCCCAAACTTCGAGCCACTATTTCTCACTCACCGAAAATTGGAATCGAAAAATTAAGCACACTATAATTATCTACTCGAAACGTAGATCGACGTCATATATCTCAAATCATTAATCGGATAAATATCGAGGCTCGAAAATGCGATCAAAAATTGCTGAATTATGCCCAAGTTAAATTAGCAATAAATGCTAATTAACTTTCCTTAATAACTATATATATTACCATATCATATAAGAACATAAGTGGTAACTGTTACTGTCGACAGTAATTTTACTGTTTCTATACACAGTAATGATACTGTTACATACACAGTAATTCACTTTTTTCAATTCACGTTTTTTCCACTTACTTTACTTTACCTAATAAAGACGTAACTTTTTTATTTTTCCCCATTTCGAGTAATTCGATGCCGATGAGGACGATGACTTTGCGCTAGGGGAACCCAAATCCGACGAGTTCATCCCGTCTCTTCGTTCCACTCCTCCTCCGATTTCTCTATCTACCGCCAGATTCCTGCTACCTTAAATCCGTCGAAGCTGGCGAGTTAGCGCGATCTGAGTTGGCTCGGAACGATGTCGTCACCGGACAGTGTCGCGATCCTAGAGAACCCGAAGGAGCTCGATCGGCTGAGGAAAGAGCAGGAGGAGGTGCTACCCGAGATCAACAAGATGCACAGGAAGCTGCAAACCAGTTAGTTTTCTTACTGTTACATGCACAGTAATATTTGAATCTGCAAACCAGTTAGGTGAAGGCGGCAGCCCCTCCGACCTCCTCTTCCTTGCTGGCGGCGGTTACTAGCTTCCCTTACCGTCTACCTTTATTAAATAATATTTGAATCTACTAAAATTCTTTTCGCTTCTTCTGTAATTATTATTGTTATTCTGCTATTCGATCGAGAATTGAGTATCTGTGTAATATAACAAAGATTTGTGCTTTTCACGAAGATTTAAGAAATATGATGCTTAATTAAGAGGGTTCCTACCGTTGTTTCCAACTACCAAAAGGAAGAGGGGGAGGAGGGCGGCTGCGGCCGCAACTGCCTCAGGAGTTGCTGCCTTCCAGGTAACTTCTAATCCTTGTTTAAACTTTGATTTTTTCTCGAAATTCTTTCTCTTTCGCTGTAAAATTTCCTGCGATCTTGATTAGGGTCAAAGCTGCCACTGTATGCTTTTAAGACGGCGAAGAAAGTTGCTTCTGACCGGAGCCCAGCTGACTCCTTGAGCAACGACCTTCAGCTCGATTTCCTGGACTCCCTTGTTCTTGGGGAGGTAAAAATTAAATTCTGTAGAAAGATAATTTTTTTAACTGAAATTGTTTTATGTGTATAATTTGATGTTGGTGTCGGTAGTGGGAGGATCGTATGTAGGGCTGGAAATCGGTTTTCGGTTTTCCGGGATAACCGAAAACCGAAACAGAACCCGTCGGTTATCGGTTAACCGGAACCAACTTTTTCGGTTTCAGTTCCGGGTTCGGTTCCATATTATTTCGGCGGTTCGGTTCTCGGTTAACCGATCGGATAATTTAGGAACCGACGGTTAACCGAGCCTTCAGTCTTCTCTTCAAAGAATCAGTCTTCTCCTCAAAGAATCAGTCTTCGGCGACAACACAACATACCTCGTCTCCTCCTCTGACTTCTCTCCGGCGGCGCGACACTGCGTCTGCGTCCCAGTGACTCCCGTCCCGCGGCGGCGCGGCCCCTCAAGCTTCTATTCATGGCTGATTAGGCCCCTGCAAGCTTCTATTCGCGGCGGTTTTCAAGTATATTGATCGGAATTTTTCTTGCTGATTAGGCATCGCAAGCTTCTATTCATGGCGATAGGTAAGTCGCCTCGAGCCTCACATAGCCGAAAGTGGGAATAATGTTGGATCCACTTTTTTTTTTTTATTATTATTAGTTATAATAATGTTTTTATTATTAATGTTTTTTTATTATTTTTTTATTAATGTTTTTTATTAATGGAATAATGTTTTTTTTTATTATTAGTTATAATAACCGAAAGTGGGAATAAAGTGGGAATAATGTTGGATCCACTTTAATTATTATTAGTTATAATGATGTGTTTACTTTTTATTTAAATATGTTAGTGTGGTTAGTGTGGAGTGAGGTGTGTGGCTTTATAAGCTAAGTGTAGTGTGTATCGAAGGAAACCAATTCCTCTCGGGCTTTTTACGTTTTAAAAAAAAAATCGGTTATCAACTAAAGAACCGGAACCGAACCGCCGTCGGTTTCGGTTAACCGAAGAACCGATCGGTTCCGATTCCCTTATTTGCTTATTTTGGTTCCGGTTAACCGAAATTTCGGATACATGTTTGCTGCATTATAGTATAGAAAAATTCCAGCCCTACTAACATTGATAGAAATCCTTTATGGTTCGTTGCGAGGATTTTACTGTAATAATGCAGAGGAAGAACAAGATTAACTTTTACTAGAGGACAATAATGAATAATATCTAATTTCGATTGCACATTTATGGTAAAAACATCATGATTGTTATAACCTAACTCCCTTTTTTATGCATGCAAACCCAGAGGAGGTTGAAAAGCCTAATGATAATTCTCTATCAAGGCCGAAGATGTTATATACTCAAGCCAAAGAGCTGTCAGAAAATGAAGCTATGTATGTTTGAAGTTTATGTTGATGTTCTTAGTATCCAATTTGTAGTTTAAGTTTGCTACATTTCATGCAATACTAATGAATTTAAGTTGAAGATAGTCTATTCATTCCATAGCTATAAACTCAACGTCTGCCTTTCCTAATACACTCAAACACAAAATACTCAAGATATTTCAGCTCATATCTTTTGTTCTGGCAGTATTTCCAGCTAATTGGTAGGACAACCAGATGCATTAATGCCTTCTGGCACTCAAGCAGAACACCGGATAAGGATAGGTTTGTACCTTTTCACAAACCTAAGCAGGTTTTATCTAAGTGCAAAATATAATGAATGCAAAAGATGTAACCAGTCAAGCTAAATCTTTGGCGTATAATTGAATCATTCCGTAATCTTCTCCATCAATTTGATCAAATCTTCTATCAGTTTCTAAAAGAAATAATCATATGGATGTAGGAAGTGTTCAGTTCTTCTTTAAGCTATTGCAGGAAATAGTAAGAAATGTTTTTGAATGATATGCATTGTCATTGTGTTTTTGGTTTTTCTTCAGTTTAATGTTTCAAAAATGGAACTAAGCTTAAACAATATGGCATCTATATTGGCAATCCATTTCATTTTTGTATTATTTTGTACAATTACTCATCCCCTATCCATCAATGTAACTTCAAAACCCCATGGACCACATAAGGCAGTGAGCAGAAAAAAAAGAGGGTAGAGGCTGATTCAGAAGTCCCAAGGCTATCTCCTTCCATAAGAAATCAGTTAGAGTCTTTGGCAAATTTTAAAGGTGAACAGGTAATTGAGCAGCTTACACTCTTGATACATTCCCTCATTTTATTGTCAATTTTCCTTCTGGCTTTTTGGAGAATTCTCTCCCTCTGTAGTCCTTATGATTTTAATTTGATAATTACTACGGCCTGGAGTTGCAATTGTCACTTCAATTTTACTGTCCACGTGATTTAGGTAGCAGCCAGGATCACTCAAGAGAGTTTTGGAAAGGCTGAGTGGTTTGTGGTTAAAGTAATCCATTTTGACAATTAAACTCCCGGCTTTACAGATGATCGATGTCAATCTAATTTTGGCTTTTTCAGAAACTATTTTGCATCTCATTATTGAATTTATGTAGATTTGAAGTGCTGGATGAGGACCCATAGCGAAGATAAAGAGAGCACTGTGCAGAGGTAATGGCCTTCTTAATTTTTTATTCTTAATCCCTTTGTTTCCTTTTGATTATACTCCACAATAATGTTGGCAATTTGTTTCTTTTACTATTTCAGTACTGTTTACGTTCCATTTAATTCTCTTCTTAGAAGTGGAGCCCAAAATTGCTCACTGAAGGCAATACATTTTTCTTTGAAGTATATGAGCTCGCTTTAGAATACAGGAAGTCTCTTCTCTTTTCTTCACCCAATTTACTGCACCATTTACATTTTTTAAAATAATTACTAAATCTGTTCTTAAGAATGTGATTGTATTTTTACTAAATATTAGACTCATTGTCTACTCTATTTCCGCATATATATTTAGGTAATAAAAAAGGCAGATTGAACAAACTTCAAAACCCCCAGGTGGTTCATGTGTTTTTTTTCTTCATATCTAAAGTGTGCCAAAACATTATCGTTTTATTTTTTCGATATATATTTTTAGTACATTATGATAATTTTAAGTATTTGAATTGAGATCGACATTTTTTAATAGAGCAAAAGATACGACAATTTTATTTGGTCAGGCACCGCGCTAGCGCGGTGGGAAACTTCTAGTATAAATATATATATATATATATATTTCGATTCCAACAAGATTAAAACCCTACCTTCTTGATGAGGAGAGTAGCCGTATAAAAGCCTTGGAGAAGAACGAAATTAGAGACCTTTTATCATTTCAAATTTAGCTGCTACATTCTAGAGACACATGCCGTTCATCACCTCAGTTTAGAGTTGGAGAAACAAACACTTGAAATCTCCATTCCTAATTTATTTCAATTTCGTTTTGGAGAAGACATTTTATCGCTTTCTGCTCGTTTCCGTGGATTCAAAGACTTGGATTTTATCATTCGGTACTTTTATTTATTCAGTTTCGTTTTCGTTTAATTCGTGTTTTAATTTCGCTTTCAAACCCTTAGTTAATTTTCGTGCAATGCGTAGCTAAATTCTAATGTACTATTGTTTCACTGGTCATACTCAAGTAACTCGACAATTCAGCCAAAGAGTGTGAACTAAAATTCCCCTCCATAAAACTGTGCCAATATAAACTTCAAGCACTCTTCCACGGTGCTAACAAATTTGCAACTAGCATTATTAGAAGAAAGATTAGAATTTTTTTTTGCACTTAGCTTTTCTGATTTCAAATACAGCCAACCTCTTGATAGGAAACAGAACAAACATAGCATCAAAAACTAACTTAAGCAGATTGCGAGACGTTAGTGCTGAAGGATCTTTCTTCGTGTTCCCTAAGATCTTGTAATCATAAAAAGAATGATTTGTTAAATACAAAATATGAACTGGAATGCACTTAAAGTATGACAGTGGAAAACATGACTTTTAACTTTTAACGGAGAAGAACAACACAAATTATTAAGCTAACTATACTTGTAAAATTCTGAAATCATTAGGTATCAGAAATCAACAACCACGGAAACACTGATCATGTAACCACCAACTCAGTAATTTCAGCAATAGAAGAAGCATTATTTAAACTCCAGCTTAAATTAGCAAAATAGATTTCCTAATTACATCACGAACATGAATGGAATATGTATTAATCAATCACTAACCAAGGCGATCCTCAGAGGCCGAATACTGATCCTCGGCTTGCTTCTGAGCAAATCGATCCCGCTTCCATTCAGTTCCACCGAGCTCCTCAACTCCAACCCCTCCTTAACAGACTAATTCCACCGCATTCTATCACCGCTAGCTCCCTGCCTGAAAATCACCATCCGCAGAACCACCGAGGCCACAGCGAACATGGAACCTCAGCGAAAATGCACAAGTAAAAGCACGGTTTTCTTTTGAAGTGGTAGAAAGACAGCTTCCCCTTGTGGTGGTGAGAGGAAACTTTTATGCTAGGGGTGGGAGCACTGCACCTCCCACACCCGGATTTTGACACGTGTAAGTGTCAAAAAAATTTAAGGTGTGAGATAATTGATTTGGGAGGTGGCTTTACACGTGTCAAAATCCGGGGGTGGGAGGTGCAGTGCTCCCACCCCTAGCATAAAAGTAACCGTGGTGAGATCCGGAGGTCTTGTACGCCGACGTCGTCGTTTCAGGAGTGTAATTTACATCAAATATCAAAATATATAAAACATTAAACTCATAATATCAATTTACATCAAGCACATTGTTGTAAATATATTTTATATATATACTTACCATATATTATGATGACCATGTAAATCCTAAAAGCTCATGAACTCATCTTGTACTCTATAAATAAATATCTCCACCCTCATAATAATACACATCTATTTTTCGTCTTCTCTATTATTCTCTCATTCTATATAGTTTATAACACGTTATCGGCACGAAAACTCTCTTCTTCCTAAAGAAGATATCCACGAATTGAAGGGCCAAAGGTATAATTTTTTTTCCCTTTTGATTGTTATTTGATAATACATTTTTTATGCAAAATTCAGTGCCATACATCTTCTATATCTTCACAAAAAGAAAAGTATTATAACTCCATTTAAAAAAAAACTATTTCTTCATCACTTTTCTCATAATATAATAATTGAATGTAGTATTATCAATTCTTTTACGGTACGACATCAATTGATATTATATGTTCAACTATAATTCAATTTTGGTTGATTACTCTTACTATATTGTTATTATTGTTGCTCCTGAAGTAGCACAATACACTAATATTCCAGAAGAATATTACATGCTCCTGAAGAGTAATTGAAAAACATATTTTCAACTTAACTTGTTGCTCCAGAAATAACACAATCTATATTCCTGAAGAATATTACATGCTCTTAAAAAACAATTCAAATTTTCTTATTTTTGAAATGATTATTTTGTTGCTCCTGAAGTAGCACAATCAATATTCCCGACGAATATTACATGCTCTTGAAGAGCATTTATTTTACATACGCTTTTATTTATTTATTTATGTTGAATATAGATTGTTGCTCCTGAAGTAGCACAATCCATATTCTTGAAGAATATCATAAGCTCTTAAAGAGCAATTGAATTTATTTATTGAAATGATTTAATTGTTGCTCCAGAAGTAACACAACTTAATATTCCTGAAGAATATTATACTCTTAAAGAGTTATTAATATTATCTATGTATTTACTATATATCTCAGTTTTTTTTCTTCTGCATACTGTATAATATTTATATTTATATATATAAGTGCAATCTTCATTTGTTGCTCCTGAAGTAGCACACAATTAATATTCCTGAAGATTATTACGTACTGTACAATTCATACAATATATGGGCAAATCTTGGTTCTTGAATTGTTTTTGTTGTTGCTCCCGAAGTAGCACAATTGATATTTCCAAAGAATAATATATGCTCCTGAAGAGCAATTGAGTTTTTGAAAATATTAGTCTTTCGCCTAAAGTAGTTTAATATAGACTAAAATTGTTGCTCCTGAAGTAGCACAATTTGTATTCATGAAGAATGCTACATGTTCTTGAAGAACAATTCAAACTCTTGATTTTGACAAATGCTATATGTTCATAATTCTAATTGTTGCTCTTGAAGTAGCACAATTAACTGTACATGTTCTTGGAACAACTAAAACTTGCCATTTTGAAATCATATATCACAACAACAATACTTTAATTGTTGCTCCTGAAGTAGCACAATTAATAATCTTGAAGAATATTACATGTTCCTAAAGAACAATATATATTTAAAGGTATGCTATAATTTAAAGTATTACCTAATTACTTGGAGTGGTATCAAAAGTTCCTCTATGCTTGACAACTGCATTTTCAATATCCTATTGTGGCTTAATTTTTTTTTAAGAATAGATGTGAGATCCGGTAGATCTCAAAAATTGCAATTTACTAATTTTATTTATCTTGAGTAAACTAAATTATTGCTCTAGAAGTAGCACAATTACATTCCTGAAGAATGACCATATTACATTCCTGAAGAATGACCATATTGTGATATTAACATTATTATCACATGTTTGTGGAAATGCCTTAAATATAGTATTTTATATACTATTTAACTTTTGCTCCTGACATAGCATCATTTATATTCCAGAAGAATATTAAATGCTCTTAAAGAGCAACTCGCATTTTCGATGATATATGTTATTCTTGAATGAAAAACATTATTTATGTCTTGTTGACATTAATGCACTATTGCTATCGATGTTCATCTGTCAATAAGAGGGCATGAGAGAGACAATAGAAATGAAACATCACAGTAGGATTGCTTAAATATATAATTGATTGTCCTCCCTAAAGCTCGATACGAGTATATGCATCCTAAATTGCGAGATATTCAAATCTAGTGCATCGAAATTATTGAAGGCTCCAGAAGAGCATGTTTCATTCTATCAAACGATAGGACATCAACTATTGAGTTTTCCCTTTAATCTAGTAAGTCTATAAGGAACTTACTAAGTTTTAAGGATATCCGCTGCAATAGATACCATATTGAAATAATATACAAATGTAGTGATTGTTTTGTATTTAGCTAGAAGCTAACAAAAGAAAAGTTATCACATTACTACCTTGAATGTATTACACATTTATAAAAACAAGTGAGACAAAACATGTCATGAACCGGAAGTTCAAAATAGCTTTATGTTTTGACATGATAAGTTTGGACATCTGCAAGCAACTATGATGCGCAACATAATTGAAAATTCATATGGGCGCTGCAGAGAGATCCTGAAGAATCTCTTAATTTTCATGAATGTTCGATTTCTATAAGAAATGTAGCACTTGGTAAAAATATAATTTCAAAAATAAAGAGCTCAATTCCATCAAGAAGATTTGCCTTGATAAAGCGAGTGAGTTTATGAAACTCCAAGTTCCTCATGAAGAGGATTTAATATTATTTGGCTTTGAGACTGAGATTAAAAAATTAGTTGCTCATGACCATACTCAAAATGGTTTTTGTTCGTATGAATATGAGTCTCACAAGAAGATTGTTATTATGATGCATTAATGTTCCCAACATTAGGTGGAACATATGTCACATTTGGATTCCTGAAGTAATCAATGTGAAATCTATATTCATGAAAAAGCACAAGTAAAAATTAGTCACATTTGGATTCCTGAAGTAATCAATGTCGAAAGACTCACTTGCAAAAGATTACACACCACCTTCTTGATGCTTTTAATATAAAAGAAGTGACAATGTTATACATTTGCTGCAAACACCCCGCCAGAATAAATGTCTCTGAAGGACAAGTACAAATGGTAGCAAATGCATATAAAGTTCGTCAAAAATATGGTCGACCAATTGGTTCTAAAAGAATTTTTGTGTCTAATAAAAGGGGCACAACATATGAACCAGACAATGACGAAAATGATTAATCAATCAAATGAAGTTCCTGAAGAACTACAAGCGTCTGAAAATTATGAGATCTCAATATATTGGAGAGATCAAATATCGTTGTGGACGCATGACGATATATTCGCCTTTAATATGACTCGTGAAATGAAAAAAGAGGATCCTCAATGACGATCTATAAGAAATTGTCAAGATTGAAATAATTGGCCAAAGAGGAACGAAGTCATATAAGGTGAATTAGTATTCCCTAGAAAGCCGAAAATATTTGGACCTGTAGTTCCAAAATTCGGAAAGTATATCTCCGAAGGATACAAATGTGTCTTTGTTACAAAGAGAAATGAAAAATTACGAGATATAGTGCAATACTCGTAACATAATGTTTTTCTCAAAGACCGGGAATTAATTATGTACTCTCCCATAATAGACGTCATTGTATTTAGAATTTGATTAATCTACTTATGTCACAAAAGGTTTGCTATGCGCCTTATGGATGTAGTAAATATCTATCAATATGATTCACTAGATAGTGACATATATATGAAGATCCCTGAAGAATTTAACTTGCTCAAAGCATGTAAGTCAAAAGGATGTTGTCAATTAGACTGTAAAAGTCATTGTAAGGGCTGAAATAGTACAATTGTATATGATATAATCATAACGACGAGAATTCCTTGATAGAAGGGTACGTAAATGATAACTTGAGTTTGATTGAAACTCCTGAAGAACATAATACTTATATGTTTACTCCGTAAAAATGACTTACATAGAACAAGTAATTATGAATTATTTTATTCATTGATAATCCAACTCACATCACCGTCGGCATTAGGGGGAGATATGAAACATAAATGATAAAATGCCGCAAATATCTCGTTAGATTAATTATTTAGATTCACACACTATGAACCAGAAGTTCATCAAGTTATTTAGTGCAAAAGGAGTGACTAAAATCTCATATACCTGTTGTATATGCACCATTAACGAACTGAAGTTCCTCATAGAAAATATAAATCAATTGATTCTCATTAGCGCCAGAAGCGATAGAGCTTTATTGGTGCTAAGAGATAAGAAGTCCGCGAAATAGAAAATTAGAACACATCACTCCAAATTCCTCCTGAAGAGGATATGTGAATCATTATGTACAAAAGTACTTGATGAAATCAACCCATGCCTAAAGACGGAGTTAGAATCAAAAGACTTGGGTTGAATTATTAATTGTCTCGACCTGTAGATCGAGCATCTCTCTGATGGAGTTACGTTAGTCGACCTATCTAAAAGGTCTTTAACGAAATGTTATTGTATCGCATCCATATAGCTATATAATGGCTGCTTCAATCACTTTAAGTGGATAGAGATTCGTTTAGACCTATAGAAGATAACAAAGATGTTTTAGGACCAGAAGTTCCTTACTTATGTGCGATTTGAGAATTTAAAATGGTATTGATCATCCTTTGTTCTCTTCGAGACAAACATGTTATTCTCTATGAAGATAGTTAAACTTGTGTTGCACATATTAGTGTAGAACTTGAAGATAACCTTGAAGATTGTTATCTTGAGGGGGAGTAATAGATTGCAAATAATACTGAAGATTAGACTGACTCCTAAAAGTCAAATGACCTTGAAGGTCAAATGGTTGTATTCTTTTTTCCTTTCTAAGTTTTTCACAAAGAGTTTTCTTAGTTAAGGTTTTTAACGATGTATCCAATGCAACACACGAGTGAATGAGTCATTGAGATTGATTCATAAAAGAGCCAATGCAACACATGATCTCCAAAAGAGTGGCGGCATCAACATCCAGCAAATTCGCTCAATTGACAATCTAGCGGATTCTTTTATAAAGGCATTACCAACGTCAACATTCAAGAAGTTGTTACACAAGATCGATATGCGCCGACTCAAGGATCAAGAATGACTATATTGAGGTGGAGCAGCTGTACTCTTTTTCCTTCGTCCAGATTTTATCCCAATGAGTTTTTCTGGCAAGGTTTTAACAAGGCAGCAGTTTCTTTTCGGGATGGTCAATCAAGAGGGAGTGTTGTAAATATATTATATATATACTTACCATATATTGTGATGACCATGTAAACCCTAAAAGCCTATGAGCCCATCTTGTACTCTATAAATAGAGGTCTCCACCCTCATAATAATACACATTTATTTTTCGTCTTCTCTATTATTCTCTCTTTCTATATAGTTTATAACACACAACAAATTCTTTTGCTTTTTTGTTTATACCGAAAATCTCCACATTATGACTTTCATGAATTGGACCAAATAACTTATCTATCAAACTGGAATGCAAATGTTATTGGTCCTAATAAATTGGCACTCCGTAAATATCTTGATTTTGTAAATATCGTTTTTGATACGGTCCTTTTCTTTCTTTCTTTTTAAAAATTATTTAGATACAGACACGTGTTGGGCGTGGATGCATCACGTGTTAGAAACGAATGTTTTTTTTGTTTTTTTTTAATACAGAGAAACAGCCGGACCCGAGTTGGAAATAGTTTTATTTATATAGTGGTAAAGCCAACAAAAAACTAGTAATCACATTTATAATCAAACACATATTATAATTACATTTATTTTCAACTGTGTTTTGGGTCACTCGGCGCAAGATACTTTCTTATAAATTAGCATTTCCTAATTTTTTTCTAAGTTCTTAATCAAGGTTGCATGGACACGGACACGGGTCACAGGATACAGTATTTTTTGAAAAATTTAGGACACAACACGGGCGCTAATATAAATAATATTATATTATTAATATATATATATATATATATATATATATATATATAAATGATTAAGTCAAACTTTTCAATATCAAACTCAATGTTCACATTATTAACTCAAAACGCATAAGTCATAACTCATAATTTATAATCATTGCATAAAAATGTGAAATACTAAGATAAGTAGATAACAACAATAAACATTAGTCTTAAAAGTCATAATAATATAAATAAAAAGTAATTTTTCAAGTTTTATGAATCGGTGTAGAATACTTCATCCAACAAATTATTTTCCACTTCCGGCTCATCAAAGGTGAGATTTGCAATCTCTAAAATCCCAACATAACTAATCAACTCAAAACTGTCAGTTTATTGATCTGTTAAGAGTCTAATTTTTTTTTTTGCTGTGGTCGTGTCCTGGAAGAGTCGGACACTTAAGTGGTTGATCTTGTGTAGTTAGTATTCTCACTTCTGCGTAAGTGGTTGATCTTGTATAGGTCTTGGGTTCGATTCCCATTAGGGACAATTTGTAATAAAAATTAAAAAAAAAAATCAAAAATTTAAATTCCCGTGTCCGGGAAGAGTCAGACACTTCAATTCCCGTGTCCGAGAAGAGCCGGACACTTCAATTCCCGTGTCCGGGAAGTGTCCAAAATTTTTTTTTTTTTTTAATTTGCTGGACACGTTTTTGCCGTGTCCGACACGTGTCGGGCGCGTGTCCGAGCGTGTCCGTGTCCGACACAGTACGACGACATTTTTCGAAGTGTCCGTACAACATAGTTCTTAATTGTTAATAGCTTGACTAAGTACTTTGACCATTCGTTTGAAGTGCACACCTATATGTTTTAAGTCTCGTTTCTTTGTGTTTGTTCAGTGAAAGATATAATAAATTGAGTGAGATTTCAATTTCAATTATTCAAATTTTAAATCGTAACATAAAGGAATTCATCAGTCACCACTCACCATCTCCTTAAACTGCATCATATATAAGATACATATGATTATCCAATTTTATATTCATAAGACATAATCATGATCAAGTGGATTACAATAAGAGACTTCAACATAATGCGACCGTAGGATGCAAGAATTAGGTGTTTTAAATTATTAAAATCTCCGTCTCATAATTTTTGTTCCAAAACTTTTTGACACGATTTTTAAGGAAAGTTGTTAATTGAGTTTAAAGATGTGAGACCCTCAAATAAATTTTTTGTAATAATTTACTATTTTTGGAAATAGAGCAACAATTGTGGGACAGTTCGAAAAGAAAAGTGGAGCAACAATTATGAGACGGAGGTAGTATGTATTTTACACGATTCCACAAAGAAGACTACCAAGTCTAAGACAATTATAGTTTGGCTAATATTGTCAAGATTAGGCTTAGAAAAAATGTTATTGGTGTGTGGGGGTATATTAGTGGATGACTTCCACTCAACCGCAAAATTCTTCCTACTCCCCATAAGCGTCATCCATGTTTGCATTATTTATAGCTCCATGCCTTCCTCATCAGTAAACAAAATATATTCTAAATTGTCTTTCATTGAAGGCGATATAAAGCCACACAATGCCAACTTCTTCGCTTCCCAAGGATTTCTTGTTTTCTGTACTTTCATCAAGCATTACTCATTCACGTAGCTTATTATGTCTTGACCATCAGAAAAACTTGTTGCTCCAGCTGAAGAGTGAACTCATATTCGAGCCTAGATTATCAGAAAAACTGCTGTAGTGGAATCAAACAAGTGACTGCTGCGGCTGGAGGGGAGTGGAATGTGATGGTGCAGGCAATGTGAAACCTTTGCAGCTCAAGAATCTGGAGAAGCTCAAGAATCTGAGAAGCTAAATCTGGCCTACAATGCATTCGACTACATTGAGATTCCAAGAGGGATTGGCAGTCTCACTTCTTTGACGCACTTGAATTTGTCAATGGCTGGTCTTGTTGTATCTTGATGGTGTCGATATTTCATCTCAAAAGAGCGAGTGGAGCTACATTATACCTTCATATTTACCCCACCTCACCACTTTGAGCCTCTCTAATTGTAATTTGTCAGGTCCACTGGATAAGTCCCCTTTGCAACACCACTCTCTCTCTTCTCTTAGACTAGATTACAACAATCTATCAAGTGTAGTTCCCGACTTGTTTGGAAATTACTTGAATTTGACTACCCTAAGACTTAAAGATTGCTCCTTGAGAGGTTATTTCACAGAGACGATCTTTCACATAGCAACTTTACAGAATCTTTATTTATCTGATAGTGAGTTACTAAGTGGAAGCCTACCACCATTCACTCAAATTGGATTTCTCAAGTCTATAGTGCTAAGTTCAACCAACTTCTCAGGTATGATTTCAAGTTCAATTAGCAATCTCAAAACACTGTAGGAGATATACTCTTGCAAGTTCACAGGGCCGATACCATACACCTTGGCTAACCTCACTCTACTAATTAGTTTGATCTTGTCTAAGAACTTCACTGGCTCACTCCCTTCAACTTTGTTTACAAGTTTTCCTAATCTTAAAGTTTTAGGATTAGGATATAATTCATTCACTGGTAACATTCCTCGGTCTCTATTTGGTCTCCCTTCACTGGAGTGGATTACACTTCAAGGCAACCAATTTATGGGGCAAGTTGAAGAATTTTCAGTTGTAAATATGAACAACAATCAGCTTGAAGGGCCTATTCTAGACTCTTTTTCCCAGCTTCAAAGCCTTGATACTCTCTCGCCATCTAACAACTCGTTTAGTGGCACTTTTCAACTAGAAAAGATTCAGAGCTTACCCATTCTTGATGAACTTGCTCTTTCTAAGAACTTCTTGTCGGTAAACGTCGGTTCAAGTTTGATTAGGTGTCCCCAACTAAGATGGTTAGAACTAGCTTCCTGTAATTTGAATGAGTTCCCAGATACCCTAAAACATTTTGATTTGAGTATATTGGACCTCTCCAAGGGAGGTGCCTAGTTGGATTTGGGGAAACCTTACCTGAACCTTTCTTCTAATTTTCTGACAGATTTTCAAAAGCCTTACTATATCCCTGCCTCTCTTTATGAACTATATTTACATTCAGGGGGAACTGCAATTGTCCTTTTCAACTGACCTTTATCTTTAGTTATTCTGTTGCAAACAACAGCTTCATTGGGTCCCGTCACCACCATAGTAGGCCACTATCCTACCATCGAATGTTGATAGGGCATAAATTTGAATGATGCGTCGCCGGCACAGAGGCCGTGTGATCCGTCGAGTTATCATGAATCAGTTCCAATCTCGTTCTGCAATGCCACAAACCTTCTATTTCTTGACTTGTCAGCCAATAAATTGAGTGGCGGTCTCCTCCCCACTCAATTTCCCATGGCAGTTTCCCATGCATGCTATTGTCGAGCTTGCGTGTTCTTGTTTTGCACTCGAATAGATTTGACAGAGAGGTGATATGTCAGAAGAGCTGGCCAGATATTCAAATTGAGGATATTTCATCAAATAATTTCAGCGGAAATCTGGAAATGGTAAACTTCTATAGCTGGAGAGCAATGATTCTTGAAAGTGATCCACAATCAAGGCCAAAGAAGTTATTGCAGTCATAGACTACTACTATCTTGGTGCGGTAACAATAACCATGAAAGGCTTGGATCTACAGCTTGTCAAGATTTGGCCGGACTTCACTGCCATTGATTTCTCTTGCAATAATTTCCAAGGAGAGATACCAGATGCAATAAGTAATTTGCAATCGCTTCATATTCTCAACTTATCCCACAATTCTCTTACCACAACAATCCCAAAATCATTGGGAGCATTGACTAAGCTTGAATCGCTCAACCTCTCTGGAAACCAACTAACGGGGGCGATACCAGTGGAGTCTGGAAACCAACTAACGGGGGCGATACCAGTGGAGCTTGCAGATCTCGCATTCCTTTCAATCTTGAATCTATCGTACAATAAGCTGGTAGGAAAGATCCCAAATGGGCGTCAGTTTCAAACTTTTTTAGCTGGTTCCTTTGAAGGAAATTCAGGTCTGTGTGGTTTGCCTCTCAGCAGAAGCTTCACAAGGACTGATGTCAACGAGTTATCACCACCGGAACATGAACAGGAGGAGGTTGCGTGGGAATACGTATCAGCTGCACTTGGATATGTTGTGGGATTCTCTTAATTTGCCGAAGCTTCAAAGACAAATACTTCGACAAAATCGATGAGGTTGCTGTAGAGATATTCGATGGCAGAAACAGGAGAAGAAGACTAGTCAGGAATCAGGGTAGGAGATAATAGTGCTCATATTGCTAATGTGTGTAGTTAAAAGACAGTTTCTATTTCTATGTGGTGTCTTATCAGTGATCAAACTATAGCAAAGATGAAAATACACTATTGTTTCAATATTCATACTCAAGTAAGTCGATAACTCGATGAAAATATCATCTGACAGATGCCTATCCGTCGCATGTTGAATACAAGGGATCTTTTCGGAGTGTTTGTACAATCTAGTTCACCCTACTACTGTACAATCTAAAACTCGGCTTACCAATTTCGGAAAGTTGCCAACTGGTTGATACGTCACCGGGTCCTTGGTGACCAGATCATCCATCTGAGCCTTTATCCAGCCTCTCCAATGTAAAGGGACCTGCTCAATGAGGCGATTCGATGCCTCGTAGTCTGTAATAACATCCCTGGCTTCTCTCCATAACGTTAAGTATTTCGCAAGGAATTCTCCGAGAGAGACTCCCTCGTCCCTCCTAAAGCCTCGGAAACAACGTACATGATCTTCTACCGTATTTACTCCCACGACATGTGGCGTAATCACTGTTTCGGCCATCTGCAAAAAAGTTCTTAATCAATCATACAAGATCTAATCTGCATAAATGTATATATAGATAGAAGGAAAAATGTGATCATACTCTTCCCAACTATTTATCTTTTTTGAATTAAGACCACCTTCATTATACATTGTAACGGTTTCAAATTATGTACAAACCTGGTTGGCTGCATATGACATTTTCGGAGCGTTGTCGGAGTGCTCTAATCCCAGGTACGGTTCCCAAGAACCATGAACATCTCTTATCTGTAACACAAGCAAAATAAGAGTGACGAGAAACACATATAAGAGGGAGAATCTTGTGGAAAGAGATAGATGAATACCTGAAAACGACGGGACACAATGTCTGAATCTTGAAGATAGTCCCGCCGACCCCAAGAGAGAAATGCAAACTTCCACTGGGAAAAATTCGGATGTTCTTAAATTGTTAGCAAGAAATATTATCCCACAAACTAAAAAAGACGGACATCCATTTTAGCAGCTACAAGCTTTTGGTATTTGGACATCTTAAAAGAGAGATCAACACACCTTGGAAAACTCTTCATCTGGAACACACAATTTCTTTTGTATGCGCACTTTAATCTCACCCATAGTCTCGTTATCATTAATACCCAAGAGAAATGGATCCCCAAAATTCTGAACCTGACAATACAACAAGCCACTGGAATGTCAATTTGACGAAGTAACATGTGTCACAATGCACAGCTAATAAATGTGTGTGCAATATCACAATTTTTTAGACCTTTTCCTTAATTCTACCTGATTTTGAGCTCTATCTTTCACAAAATGGTATACATGAATCAAACGATCATTAGGACCAACGTCTTTCTCCTCCTCAGGTATCTGTAGTGAAGAAAAACTGAAGAATCTCATAGACATGATAATTTCACAGATCATGTCATGTATAAACAATTGTGTCAATGCTATTAATTTTTCATTCTGAAGGGGGAAACAAATTAGAAAACAAACCAAGATTGGGAAAGAGAGAGGTCACAGAATAGGGAAATAGAAATAAAGAGAGCAAGCTACATGGAGCGGGAAAGAGAGTGGCAAGAGAGATAGAGGGAGAAAAAAAAGGAAGACGTGTACCTCTTCTGCGCGCAATGACCAGTACTGATCATTGTTCTTAATCTTTTCTTGGAGGGGGAAAATCTGTAGACAAACATAATATATGATGTTTTTGTAATAGAATTGCATCAAAAGTCCTATGTTAGAACTTCACAAATACAAATTTTTAGCTAAGGGTTCTTGCAGACACTCTGTCAGCGATAAGGCTAACAAGACCCTTTTACATGCATTAACCACCTCCAAAAGGGCCAACGTGCAAAAGGTAACAGCACAAAAACCCAGCAAAGAAAGATATTAGACAGAAATAAAAATAAAAATAAACAAGCTTACATGAAGCCAAGAGAGTTGAAAGAGACTCGGGTACGACTGAACTATGTAAAGCTATGCCTCAAACTCATGTAGCTAATTTTTTTAATGGATTTGGAATGGAAAAGTGAAAGTAAATAATGTTGGATAAAATGACCATACAATATTTGAGTTCCGTTTCACACAGAAATCTAAGATGAAAAATGCTCATTCATTTATCTAAATTGGGTTCCTCGAGATATAATAAGAGAAATCATACAAAACATAACAAGAGTTGATAACTTAAGAGATATATTTGTGATGGTAAAGATATCCTCTCTTGGAGGAGAATTCTCACTATATATAGACACAATACAAGGCTAGCAAATCCTATCTTAAATGAAAGAATAATATATTCACATTTACAATAGGCACAAATTAAGGCTAAAAATCTTGTAGCAATTGAAATCTGAATCGTACCCGAAATCTGAAATTGAAATCTGAATCGTAACCGAAATCTGCAACTAATGCCTTTAACAAGAGTTTGTCTAACAAAATTGCAATTACCATGAACGTAATTAATAGAATTTGAAGAATCATTTACCTTGTAAATCTTATGATAGAAAATCTGCAGCAATCTCAGTTCTGCATCTGGATGAGACAACTCGACCTGAAATAGGATTGCAATAGATGGAGGATGGATTCTTGTAAAAATCTCAATCAGAAATTTTTGCCAATATGATTAGAAGCACAACATTTATCAAAGGCACTTAAAAATAGGTAAATAAGTTTTTATGAGTATCACAAGATGCAGTAACTGTATATATTCGGTAACATTCCATCAAAGGAATCTATTACTTTATTTTCTTTTTTTATTCTTTTACTCTACATAGACATCCAAGTTGCAGCAGGATAATTTCAAGGATCACCTTACTCTTGAGATCATTAATGACATCTCCGAAAGTGCTCTGTATCGGTAATCTGATTGTGTGAATAACAACCTGCAAGTTGTTGAAATGCCAGTGAATGACCCAGCGTAACATTATAAACCGACAAATCAAAATCAGAGAATAGGTCGTGGAAGCACTCACCTCATCTTTGGTGGTGGGATGGAAAGCAACTTTGAAAGTTTTAAGGCTTTGCAGTTCAGGCAAAGGGATATCCAACACTTCATAGTATAATATATCTGAAATCTGTAACAGACAATGGACAGATGTTATCAGCAGACAAACATGAACTAAATAGAACTCAACTGGAAAAGCTCCAATTCATACATATCACAAGCATATACCACCTGGTTATAATGAACAAGCATGTCCCTAAGTCGTTCAGCACCTCGATACTTAATAGGTTGGGGCTTTGGTCGCTGTAAATAACAGTTATGCGATGTAAGCCTAATTTTAGACGGGTCATCCAAACCAAGATGCCGGGCAACATGTTCAACAACTTTATCATAGGTGTGTTCCTTTGACCTGAAAAAGATGATAATCACTCGGAAACAGATACATGGAAAAGCTCAACCACAAGAATGAAGTCATGGACTTCGAGATTTCCAAACTAAAATTCTTACAGTTCCAGAGAAAACTCATCTTCCTTGGGCTTCTCCAGTGAACGAAAACGAATCACCTCACCCTTGAGCCCTGCATAACCTTTCTTTTTTGATTCACTGGACCAGTTAACAACTCTACGAACAGATACATCAGCCTCTATTAGACAAGTGTCGTTCACAAGACAATGTTGACCGGGGTTATAAAGTTGACCAAGAGGCATGAACGAGGTGAACCCCCAGTCACTTTCTCTAGAATTGAACTGGTGTTGCATTTCTTCAAAATTTGTTTATCGAAATCACAATCCAACCAGAAAAGCTAGCATATTGTAAGAACCTAATCAGAAGCCTTAGAAACTGAAAAGAAGCAGAAGGTAGAAAGCAACAAACATAAGAATCATACAACCAGAAATTAAACTGATAAAATAACTTTCTCCAACTTTTGAATTATCCAAGCAAGAACTTTATACAAGAGTGGAACACCAAAAGGAGAATTGAAATTTTTGATGTTACTGGGATAGGTGAATTCATATAGATTCAATGGTTATTTTGCAATTAAGAGACTTGCAAAGTCCAAAACACTACCTCGTGTTCAAGTGAAATTGCGTAATACTACCATGTATTCTTTTAGGCAATGTTTTTGCATAGTGTATTTTGTTCGACATTGTTAAGAACACAAGGTATTTGGTGGAAAAAAAATGAACAAATGGTATTTTTACGCAATTTCACTTGAACACAGTGTAGCTTTTTGGACTTCTTCCCTTGCAAAGAAGGGGAAGATTCTACCGAAAATAAGAGACAAAAATATCATTTTCGATTTCGTAAATGCTTTCAATTCAGCACAGAAGTAATCAGAAAAATAATTAACAAAACCACTGTCGAACATCTCACTAGCAAGAACTTGCATCAGGGAGAACTTCAGACACAATTTAATTAGCATTGGCAGGTGAATCAATACTAAACTTTTCCAATAGAAGTTTAAACAATCGTATTGAATAATAAAACTAAGGAAACCAAGAAAGTAAAAAAAAAAAATCACTTTTGCAGCCTTACCTTATTATCCCCAAACATTCAACAATATTTCCGAAATGAATAGTCCTAGTGCAACTGCAAATTAAATCTTACCTTTCCTTATTGTGAAGTTATGAATTGGATTAACTACAGACAAACTAAAATCTGCATGTGTGCTCCAACCATAGGGCAAAGATGAAGAGCGTGCGACATCCAGATACATCGAAAAATAATCAACATTGTTCCCTTTCGGAAATATATAAAGTCTCTTGACCACCAAAAAGTAGTTTGCATCAGCTTCACATAATGCCAACATATCAAAAACAGATAAATGTGGAGAACGAGAAAATAAAAATAAAGATACCACCTCCAACATCGAAAACTTCAGAATACAGCCTCTTAATGTTCAACTTGGAAAAATTCTCGATCTTCCAAGTAAACTGCGCGCGTTGTGGATCATCTACTGCTTGTGAATCCACAGTGCTTGTTGCTTCAGCGGGAGCAACTACATGATATAGAGGTTACCATATACAACAGAAAGAAAAAGAACATATGAAAAAACCAGGAAAATCTTCCAAGCACCAACAACCAATACAGTACATAACAGATGCCTATAACTTTAAATAACTGAAAGATTTTCCCAATTTCCAACTCAAGGAATTAGACGAATATCCTGCTGGGCTTTGATGACGATGACAATAAAAAAATCAGAAAAAACCCCATGGAGAGTGCCTTGTATAAAACGAAATGGAACTAAAGCTTTCTATCAATAACTTATGTACGACTATACCTTCCATCACCGATTGAGGGACTTCTGGAGCAAAATCAGCACGCGGCCCAAGCATCAGCTCATCTTCTGCCTGCTAAACAGAAAAACCAAGGCCGTATCATGGAAAAGTTGATCTAATAGACCTGCTTCTGTGTACTTAGGACCCAACCCAAATCCTAAATTCGAGAAAATTATGCTACAATAATCTTCAAGCCCCACACAAAACACCTATGAATGCAAACTCAAATTTCCAGTCCCAAGATAAACATGCCCCTCGGCAGGAAAAGGTTATCCAGATACAAAATTCAACAGGAAAAAGTGAAAGAAAAATCAAACAGAAACACACACAACAACAAAATCAAAAACAGAAAGACAACAACTATCCAGTATCCAGATAATTAAGAAAAAGAAAAAAAAAAAAAAAAAAAGAACCATGCAGCAAAGTTGGTAGTAGTACTGCGAGAGTAAAAATATCAATAAGAAAAATGGTGAGGAGATGAATTATTTAAATCGGCTGGACGAGTAGTTTGGAGAACCGTTAGACTAAACTGGCAAAGCGCGATCTGCGAATAAATTTCAGAAATTTTGGCGACTTCTTTTATTTTTTGTGAAAAAGTATGACGGTTGAAGAAAGTGGGACTGAGGCATGGAGGTAAATTTTGAAGGGTTAAAAATCCTTGGGTAATTTGGGGATTTCAACTTTTAACTTCATGCTCGTTGGTTTACTGTAAATTTCATTAATTTAATTCGGATTAAATTATTTTTATGTTTGGTGTTGAAAATAAAGAAAAAAGTTACCGTGGCCTTTGTCACACGTTAAAATTAGAGTATTAATTGAATAGAAGTACTGAAATATGTAAGAATATGATTTTTTTTTTGATTTTTTCTTAAGGTAAAGACAGACAATTATTGAAAGTTAAGAATGTGAAGCATCAAAATACAATTCCTCATAAATATTAATTTTTTGGATTAAAATCTTTGAATCTTTATTGCGCTTAACACACTAAATTAAAAAAAAATTACAATTTCCTCTTAGATTATTTCATTTGTTGCATAGAAAAAAAATCTCTGTGAAAATTTCCGACCACATGTGCACAGTTATATGTAATTTCGCCCTGAATTAATAGTTCCATGTACAGTTAAGCCTCAATAAAGTAATATTCGATAGAGTAATAAACTCGCTTAGATAATAATATATTTCGGTCCCGATATGGGTCAATGCACTAAAATAATATTCGATAAAGTAATAACCTCGTTAAACGAATATTTTTTTTCGGTCTCAAGGTTATTACTTTATCGAAGTTTAACTGTAATTTGCCTAATGAACTACTCATTTTGTGCTAAAAAAAGGACACTGCTCCCTAACATTGCATGCGTGTGCGAAAAAATATCGAAAGTTTACCCTCCGAATAAATTAGATAGACTAGGGTTAAAATTGCACATTTTAATAACCCATGAAGCAAATTTCACATTTTCAAAGTTCATGTGACAAGGTGAAGAAAAAATCTATTAATAGTTTAGGGGTTTTAAAACTAACTCTTATTTTATAAGGTTGGACTTGAGTACAATACTTCTTCCATCCCACATTAATTGTCTAGTTTTCTTTTTTGAATTATCTAATTTCAATTATTCATTTTTTTAACTTAAATTAATACTCTAATATATTAATTTTTGTGCTGAAAAATTACTGGATAACTAAATGGGACCGAAGGAATATGAGACAAAACATAAATTTAAGATGGAATAATCTTTTGTGCCTACTTTAAGAGAGTCTCATGTGGGGAAGAGCCCATATGAGATCTTCCAATTAAATCATTTGTGAATGAAAATGAAAACAAGGATGGACTGAAAGAGGGTCGACCCACAAAACCTTTTGCCACTTTGAAGTTATTAAGAATAGTATTAATGCAATCTCGTATAAATATATAGTTTAATTTGAATTTATAGTATCATTGTCGAAACAAAGACTTGTGTATCACACAATATACTCCATTGTATGTCACACAATATAAGGTATTGACATGTGGCATATGTGACCCACCATAATTGATTTTGATTTGATTATTTAATTAAAATGCATTTCACATGTCAAATGATTTGTGGATGTGACATATAGTGAAGTATAATTGCGTGACACCAAAGTCTATCCGCGTTGTAGGGTATGAATTTGGTAAGAAGTTAGATTTATATAGGAAATAAAAAATATGCATAATCTTTAATTTTTATTTTTTATATAAACTTTCTAACTTTACACTTTTGCCTACATATGATATAAAATGATTATACATAATGAAATTTTTGTGAAGATATTCAATCTCTGTCATCCAATGACTAAGATGAAGGTACATCCTATTTTCTATATTACGAAGGCTGGCTATGATTCGTTCCTACCATTGTAGTTGTTATGTATTGCTATCTATATATGATAATGTGATTTTCTGTTAATTGTATAATTAATCTGACATGAGGTTTAATAATTAAATCGATAAGGCAGTTTAGGATATTTAAATTAACTATCTTGTTCCATCATGTGTTAAATAATAATCTTTTATTTCATTTTCTTTTGTGCTCTCGCTAAAATATGAATTTAGGGTCATTTTATTCGGTAAATAATGATTTTGCAAATATACATTCAAATAATGCCTCTATATATATTAAATATGAACGAGTGTTTTATGTCATGCTTTTATTATAGAAATGATAATTTATCAATTTATATTTCTAACAATCTTGCGTAATTGTTGGGCAGTTTTAATAGTAAGTGCTTGGCAAACTCGCTCATTTCGTTAACCTGCTTATTATGTAGATGATTTGAAAATTACTTCATACAATAAAACTTTATCATATTAAATTAACTCACCTAAATAATTGCTATGAAAAATATGAACAAATGAGATGAGACAACGGATTTAGTAATATAAATATTCAAACAAGGGATATTAGCTTGTAAATACACTATCTTTTGTCCGAATTTGGTTTTGCACATAACATTAAAAACGCTCCTCAAAATACACCATTTTTAAAATTTGTTCAATTTGCACACCAGTGAAATTTCCGGCAACATCGAAGCTGACATGTCGGACGACGTGGCATATGGTTGCTGACGGGGAAGAATAACTATGACACATATGAAATTATAAGGGATTGGTTAGCTAATTAATATACGAAGTTTGCTAATTATCAATTCCCAATTAAGCAAACTAAAACAAATATATAAATTGAAAAGTTTTTTAAGTCATGTGCAAAACCAAAAGATAGCAAACTTCGTGTATTAATTAACTAACCAATCCTTTATAATTTCATATGTGTCATAGTTATTCTTCCCCGTCAGCAACCATATGCCACGTCGTCCGACATGTCAGCTTCGATGTTGCCGAAAATTTCACCGGTGTGCAAATTGAACAGGTTTTAAAAGTGGTGTATTTTGAGGAGCGTTTTTAATGTCACGTGCAAAATCAAATTCGGACCAAAGATGGTGTATTTTAATGCTAATATCCCTTCAAACAATAAACAAAAGGGTGAATTGCAAAACTAGTCAATATCTATGATGAAATTGCAAAAATAGTCAAGATGTGTGTAAATTGCAGAAATAGTCAAATAGTAAAAGTTATAATTCACTTTTCATGCATTTATTGTGGGAGCAGGAGGATGGGAAATGACTGACATCTTTGTCAAAGGTGGGATATGGACTTTGCCATTTTTTTATTGTTTCTAAATTATTGTATACTGTATACTGTATACGACTTTGGCGTCTTTGTCACTTACTATTTATTTTGAAAATAAATTTGGTGGCACATTTTTTTTTAATTGTTTCTAAATTACTCAAATGTGCTTTTGTAAATTACGCTATATGTCCATTATTTATGATTTTATTTTTTATTTTTTATCTAATGTAGGACTTTCGTATCTTAAAATATAATATAATATTATTTCGACAAATTATTAAGAGTACATAAAATACATAATTGATAATTCGATAATTAAAAACTCGATAAACCGTAATTTGATCCATAGAATACACTTCACCTTTACTATCAATTTCCCTGCATTCTTTGCGTACATTTCTTCCTCGTGTGACCTGCTAGCCGGCATATGCTACAGTGTTTTGCACCCTTGGTCATTCTACTACTAGATGCCTCAAATCCAGATCGGTAACGTCCCGTCTTCGGTCGACCGGCTTGACGTCTCGATATAGGAGGCTTAACAACCTCACCTAGAATGCCAATCGGCACGCGCCATTGCTCTTGTGGTGGAAGCGGAGTAAATATACGTGCATATAAATTACGGTGGGTATTTGTTAAGTAGTAGCCAGACACAAAGTCATACATGTTGGCACCAGAGTGTCTGCATTGGAAGATTTTGTTATTATAGCTTAGAAATAATTATCAACTGAACTTGAAGAAACTGAAAAACTTACATCATAACAGCAACAACGTGCGAGCAAGGCAACAAATCCAATTGGAACTCACAACACGTGCACGCACATTGGTGTAAGTCCACTACGAAGTACTTTCTGATGTCCATGACTTTGAACTGCCCGGCGGAGATCTGCGTGACTCTCAGAGTGTGTGCTTTTTCCACCTCGAAGTGAAGCTTTTGCTTCGCCGTCTCGACCATCGGATGGTCGTGTGCACTGTATAATGCTCGTTTTTCATCGAACCATTTTTCCATAATTGAACGGATAGTATCGAGAAGCGCGCAAATTGGCAACCGTCGAGCCCACAACAACCTTCCATTAAAAGATTCGACGGCATTCGACGTCAAGAAACTATATCGTCGACGCACACACTTCGACCGAGCCCAACGTTCTGGACCTAGTTCCATCAGTTTTTGGTAGGCTCCATCTGGGCTAGCTTCTTGGATTGATTACATCACCTTATTAAACACCGAAGGACGGTACGCAGTTGCTGCTTTTCGGAACATCCTAGTAATAGTGCGACCATAAGGCGCAATCTTGTTCAGAAGATGGTAGTTGCAAAGTAGGTGAGGGCATTCCGGATACATCTCTGCGATGGCAGCCTGAATACTAATGTGTTGGTCAGACACAAATGCTAACTCGGGGTGTGTTCCAAATGCACCCTTGATCTTCTGCATAAACCAGGTCCACGAAACATTATTTTCAACCGGTCCAATGCCAACCGCCAAAGGTACAATTTGTTCATTGCCATCTTTCGTTGCTGCAACAAATAAAATACCTGTATTCTTTCCCTTGAGATGGGTGTCGTCTACTATAATCACCTTCCTCAAAAAAGAGTTGAAACCAGAGATGCACGGCCCAAAGGCAACAAAACAATATTCAAACCTATTGTCGGTGTCGGTTGAATAATCAACCACTGTCCCCGGGTTAACATACGCCAACATGTATAGATATGCCGGAAGCAGATTAAAGGATTTCTCATGACTTCCAAAAATTATCTCAATCGACTTATCCCGGCCGCGCAACGCCTTATGATATCCGACCTTCACACCGAACTCATCACTCAGCTCATTAATCATGGCACGAGGTTTCATAATCGTGCCCTCATGCCGCATTCTTTTCGCAAAAAATGCGGAAATGGTGTTGGCGCAGATCTTTCGATGCCCTAGTTGGTGGAAGTCGAATTGACATGTGTGTTTGTTTTTGAAATCGTAAATTTCCCAACGCACTTATCAACATAATGTGCACGCAGAATGAAGGGGCATGTACCAGCATTAAGACAGATGTAGTACTGGTATTGTTTATTCGCCTTCACAACTTTATAAGACCTGCGACACTCTAAATGCCACAAACCAACGACAGTCGTCAAATCAGCCTTGGTGGAAAAAGTCGCCCCGACCTCCAGAATACCATCGATTACTGGATCAAGATCCCTGACCCCAACGACTCCTGGTTGGCCAATTGGGATAAATGGAACAATCCAATTTGTGATTGTTGCTTCAATGGATCCGTCTCCTTCGCCCAAGATTGGGGATGCATTTTCTGGTTGATCAAGCATGGTCATGAGCCGATGGAAGCCACCCTCCTTTCGAATCCATGCGACGAAGTCAAAAAATGTGCCGTAATTGATCTGATCGTCATCAGAATCGTCATCTTGCTCTTCCACATAATCATCATCATTATTTTCGTCATCTTCTTCTTCTTCTTCTTCTTCTTCTTCTTCTTCTTCTTCTTCTTCTTCTTCTTCTTCTTCTTCTTCTTCTTCTTCTTCTTCTTCTTCTTCTTCTTCTTCTTCTTCTTCTTCTTCTTCTTCTTCTTCTTCTTCTTCTTCTTCTTCTTCTTCTTCTTCTTCTTCTTCTTCTTCTTCTGCTGCTGCTTCTTCAAAATGTTGTTCATTTTCCGGTCGATTGTTACCAGAAACTTGTCCGAATAGATTGTCGGTGTCGTTGTTTGGTGTCGTGTGAACAACATAGACAACGGGATCACCATCGAAGCGGACTAGTCGAATCAAGTCGTCATCGTCACAGATTAATGATTTCAACTTTCTTCCAGATCTAGCACACGATGTCGTGTACAACAAATAATGTGTATTCAATCCTCTTGATCGCATTATGGCATCAATTCGATGTTTTAGCCCTGATAGTGATAATTGGTCCGCTCGCATGTATGCAAGTTCTTCATAAAACCCTGAGTATTCTGCACCGACGAAATTTCCGCTGTATCTTACGGTCACGCTTGTAGCATCCGCCATCTAGTTCCTTCATCAAAAATCACATATTCAACCAAATGATACTAAAATGGTCATAAAAATATATTTCTAATTTTTATGAATATTAGAAGAAACTTAAATTAGTTTATATTTATTTTATAAGTAAATTAAAACAAAATTTAATTAATTATATTTCTTTATTTTACTTATTAAACAAATAAAAAAATTAAATTGAGAAAAAAATGAAAAAACTGACGTAGAAGGTAAAAAAAGAAAAGAAATACAATTGACAAACCAAATTTAAAAACTAAATTGAGAAAAAATGACGTAGAAGGAAATTAAATGTAAATATGCTTCATAAATCAAGAACGAAACCGAATAATCATATAACAATTATTACTATGCTTCCTAAAACACAATTTAATAATTTACAAAATCTTAAAAAATAAAAAATCTTTTCCATTGCCATATCATTTTACTTTGGATTATACTCACCGAGTCACTAATAACATAGAATTTTACTTATTCAAATTATAAAATAAATTCGAAAACTAACATTTCAATAAAATACCCATTCGAGAATTCTCAATCTAAAATTGGTGAAACCTTCAACTTATGTGTGATGAAAACGAATGGTGAACACTGATTAATATAGAAATTCTAGAGGATACGTAACTCACTCACGTGCTTCATTTATCAAATCATACCGGCTCAAAATTGTCCACTAGTAGCATTGGAAATTGAAAAGTGTTTTTGACAGTGCAATTACTTAATGCATGGGAAAAATGTTCTCACCTGCTTCATTTATCAAACCACGACAAAGACGCCAGTCATTTCCCATCCTTCTGCCACAATAAATGCATGGATACTATTTGACTATTTCTGCAATTTATACACATCTTGACTATTTTTGCAATTTCATCACAAATATTGATTAGTTTTGCAATTCGCCCGTACAATCAATATCCGTACAACTGCATATTTAAAAGGATTTCAGCTTGGTTTAAGGGAAGAGAGAGAGAAGATGGGAGTTGGTGAGAGAGGGAAAGGATTGATTTTGCTGATGAAACAGATCATAACCACCCACCGAATATTCGAATTCATTATTTTCTACTCCAATTATCATCCAAATGCTTGGAATTCATGATTTTTTAAAACTGCAGTAAAAAACCTTTTGCAGAAGATGGAGTCAGAGAAAGAGTGTGTGAAAGTTGTGATGTTCCCATGGCTGGCTCACGGTCACGTCACTCCATTCCTAGAGCTCGCAAAGGGACTTTCTGACCGAAACTTCATATGCTACGTTTGCTCGACGCCGGTAAATCTTTGCTCCGTCAACGACCGAATCCCAGGAGAATACTCCTCTCGCATTCATCTCCTCCCCCTCGATCTCCTGTCCTCCCCCGAACTCCCGCCGCACTACCACACGACGAACGGACTCCCCCTCCGCCTCCACGACGCTCTCAAGATGGCGGTGAGGGCGGCGAGGCCGAGATTCTTCAATCTCGTCAAGGCTCTGCAACCCGACTTGCTGATTCACGACGTGATGCAGGCGTGGGCCGCAGCCACCGCGTCGGCGCTCGACATTCCCGCCGTCGCTTTCTACACTTCCGGCGCCACCACGCTCTCGTACTTCCGTCACTTGGATAAGCACCGAGGGGTTGATTTTCCGTTCGCCGCCACTCGTTTGACCGGATTTCAATTATCCGCGACGATTGCTGTTCTAGATGCGTACGAGAGAGAAGAGAAAGAGCCTGATGAGGATGCTTGCCTCAGATCTGATGGTATCACATTGATGAACAGTTCTAGAGAAATGGAGGGGATTTATATGGATCATCTATCGGAGACGATGGAGAGGAAGGTCGTCCCAATTGGCGCTTTCGTTCAAAATCAACACATCGAGGGAGACGATTGCGAGCTGATGGAGTGGCTAGATCTGAAAGATGAGTTTTCTACTGTGCTCGTCTCGTTTGGTAGTGAGTATTTTCTCGAGAAAGAAGAAATTCAGGAGATTGCAATTGGTTTGGAGCTCAGCAACGTGAACTTCATTTGGATAATTAGGTTTCCGAAAGGGGAGGAAATTAATCTCGACGAGGCGCTGCCATTAGGGTTCCTTCAAAGAGTTGGAGAAAGGGGGAAAATAATCAAAAATTGGGCGCCGCAAGCGAGAATTCTAGGGCATCGGAGTATAGGCGGATTTGTCAGCCATTGTGGTTGGAATTCATTGAAGGAAAGCATATGCTTTGGGGCTCCGATCATAGCAGTGCCGATGCATATCGATCAGCCGGTGAACGCTAAATTGGCGCTGGAGCTCGGCGTTGGCGTGGAGGTGAAGAGAGGCGACGGCGGGAGACTTCTGAAGGAAGAGATTTCAAATGCGATCAAAGATGTGGTGGTTGGGGAAACAGGGGAAGCTCTGAGGAGAAGAGTGGGAGAATTTAGAGAGAGAATCAGATGTAGAAGCATGGAAGAGATGGAGGGAGTTGCAGACTTGTTAGCACAACTATGTGGGAAGACTAAAATTTCCTGAACCTGTTTAGCTGATAACATTACTGCATTTACATAGATGATACATTTTGATCCACTGATTAAAAGAAAAAGAAAGAAAAAGAAAGACAGAGAAATTAACATAAACACTATTGTCTCTGCCCTCATTCCTGACTAATCTTCTTCTTGCATGTCTTCCAATTTCTGCCGTCGTAGATCTCTTCAACAACCTCGTATATCTCTAAAGCTTCAGCGGAATAAAAGTAGCCATACAAAGATTCCTAATCCGGCCCACAACGTATCCAACTGCAGCTGATAAAAATTCCCACTCAATCTCCTTCTCCGGCCGGTTCATGTTCCGGTGGTGATAACTCATTAACATCAGTGTTAGTGCAGCTTCTGCTAAGAGGTGATAACATAAATGGAAATATGCAGAGGCATCCCCAGTCAACAAAGCAAACTCTTACATAGCTTTGTGTTATAACTGCTGGACCTGATGAAGCTATCTTTAGACTGAAGAGCAGAATGCTGCAACAGTGAAAAGGCGTTGCTATCATTGTGTTAATAGCTGTCATATTAGCTGTTAATCTACCTCGTTGTAGTTTGTTTTTATCATTGTTAAATTGATTTGTAATTTGGCTATAATGTATGTCAGGTTGAACTTATTTGCTGCAATGAAAAACAAGAACTATATTTCAGAATTCATCTCTATCTTTTTTTTTCTCTTGATGTTCATATCAAAGTCTATTATGGTATCAGAGAGAGCAATCCTCTCTCTGATGCATCCCTTCCTATCATTTGTGTAATATATTCTCCTTGACAATGGCAGAAAAGCCAACTATATCAACACCAACCCCACAAAATCCCTTATCTACTAGTAATCTTCTTATGCCCCAAAGTCACTCTATATCTATCAAGCTTACCGAAAATAATCATCTTATATGGAAGCAACAAGTTCTTGCTACTATTAGAGGATATTGATTGGATGACATTCTGTTTGGAAAGAGCCAATCACCAAACAAATGGATAGTTGGGAAGAATGGTTACTTCTCATGAAATATGGAACGCTTTGGAGATAAACTTCGCTAGTCAATCAAAGACAGAACTTATGCATCATAAGTTGCAGTTACAGACTCTAAGAAAGGATAATCTTTCCATGAGAGAATATCTTGCAAAGGTTAAAGTGTGTTGTGATCTTCTTGGTTCTACTGGGCATAAGGTGGCCGAAGAAGACCACGTTTTACACATCTTCGGTGGCCTGGTAGTCAGTATAATCCTGTGATAGTAAGCATCTCTGCAAGGACTGAGGCATGGACTATAAATGATGTGCAAGCTCTTTTGTTGAGTTTTGAACAAGACTTGAATCTGACAAGGGAGGTATTGTGAATGCTGACGGCTCGCAACCTGCTGCCCATATCACAACCCCGAACAAAGAACTGGAGGAAATAACACTCCTTTTGGTCGAGGAGGAGGTAGAGGCCAGTTCAGAGGTGGCTCTCGAGGAAGAGGAGGCGGCAGATATCAAGCTAACAGAGTTATCTGCCAAATTTGTAGAAAGCCTAATCACAATGCTGATAAATGCTGGTACAAGTTCGACCAGTCCTTTGTGTCTCAAAGCTCTTCTCCTCCACAACATGCTCAGCAAGCTGAGCAGTCATATTCTCAGAACAATCCCAACCTCAATGTTGCCCAATTTTCTCCAAATCAGAGTCATAATGGTTCTGAATACAACTATGATGGCAGTGCATCCTGATATCCTGATTCAGGTGCTACTCACCATGTTTCTAATGATCTTTCTCATCTTAATGTAGCTTCTGAGTACACTGATCCTAGCAGGCTGCAGATTGGAAATGGACATGGAGTTGAGATTGCTTATACTGGTAAAACTTCTCTGAAATCTCACTCTCGCACCATAATTTTCATTCTTAATAATCTTTTGCACGTCCCTCATATCACTAAGATCTCTTGTGTGTATTGCGATTCGCTATAGATAATAATGTTTTCTTTGAGTTTCACCCCACTTTCTGTGTTGTTAAGGACATGGACTCCAAGGAAATCATGGTCGAAGGCACAGTTAGAGACGGCCTATATCATTTTACTCTTCAAAAATCCAACCACTCTCAAGACAACCCTGTCAATTATGTTTCCAGTTGTTTGCCAGAAGAAGACTTGAATGCTACTTCTGTTTTTCCTTGTACTCTTCCTATGTCTATAGGGACTCTTAGTGTTAGCTTATTTCGTAAGAGAATGGACCATTCATCTTATGATATTGTTACTAGAGCCCTAAGTAGTTGTAATATTTCCTTTACTTCCAAGAATGAAGACTTTCTCTGTCCACCTTGTTCTTTTGCTAAAATGCACAGGCTGCGATACACGGACTCTATCACTCAGCACAACAAATAACTCGATTTAATCCATAGTGATCTGTGGGGGTCTGCTCCCGTTCCTTCTATTAATGGTTTCTCTTATTACATCAACTTTATAGATCATCATACCCGATACATTTGGATATATTTCTTAAAACACAAATCTGAAGTTTACAATGTCTTCGTAAATTTCAAAAGTCTTGTTGAAAACCAACTTGGTCACAAGATTAAAGCCCTCCAAAGAGATTGGGGAGGTGAATTTAGAAGCCTCACTCCTTTTCAACAAACTCATGGCATCATTTATAGACTCTCATGTCCTTACACTCCCCAACAAAATGGATTGGCAGAAAGAAAGCATAGGCACATAGTTGAAATGGGACTTTCTCTTCTTTTTCAATCTAATCTTCCAATGAAATATTGGGATGATGCTTTCAGTAGTGCAGTTTATATAATCAACCGATTACCCTCTCGAATCCTTAAGTATGAAATTCCTCTCCAAAAAAAGTTTAATCAAAAGCCTAACTACTCTCTCTTCGAAGTTTTTGGATGTCTATGTTATCCTTACATGCGGCCATATCACCAACATAAACTCCAACATCGGTCTGCCAACAGTACCTTTCTTGGTTATAGTGAAAAACATAAAGGATTTAAGGTACTACTTCCCTCTGGAAAAATCATAGTCTCTCGCGATGTTCTGTTTGACAAAAAGGTTTTCCCATTTTCTATCACCAAGGATAAAGATCCTTCTATTTCTCCCCTTAATGATACTGTCTCTGTTCCTATCTTTCCTTTTGTGCAAAATCCTGTACTTCCTACTACTACCCAACCCAATTCCGACCTCAACTCTCACCCTTCCTCTCCTCCCACTCCAGCTTACATTGACCAGACGTCCAATAGTGACATCAATAGTGAGAGCATTGACTCTATTGTTCATTCTACCCCTTCTCCCTCTCATACAGTTGGTTCTAGACACCATATGGTCACTAGGGGTAAGGCAGGGATTTCCAAACCAAAATTGTTCTAGGTCAGTCAACAAGAAGACAATAAGGTTGCTTGTGAACCAAAGAACTCCCAAGAGGCTCTGACTAGTCAAGTTTGGACACAAGCCATGAAAGATGAATATAATTTAATGCCTTAGTCAAAAAATCAAACTTGGAGCACCTTACCTCCTGGGAGATACAAAGTTAAACAACATGAAGATGGTAGCATATCCAGACATAAAGCAAGATTGGTGGCTCAAGGTTATTCCCAACATCTAGGATTTGATTTTTCCGAGACTTTCAGTCATGTGGTTAAACCCACTACCATTCAGATTATGTTCGCTATAGCTGTAGCTTCTTCTTGGAAGGTAACTTATCTCGATGTTGACAATGCCTTCCTGCATGGCAACCTTGAAGAAGAGTTGTACATGCGACAACCACCTGGTTTTGAAGTGCGTTCAAATCGCCTGCTTGTTTGTAAACTAAAAAAGACAATTTATGGCTTGAAACAAGCCTCTCGGTCTTAGTTTAACACCACCAAATATGTTCTTCTTCATAATGGTTTCTCCCAGTCCATGGCTGACAACTCTATGTTTTTCAAAACCCAAGGTTCTACACGTATTTACTTCCTTCTCTATGTTGATGACATTTTGATCACAGGAAATTCTCAATCTAATGTAGATGAGTTAATTAAGCAGCTCAGTCAGTCATTCTCACTCAAGAATCTTGGAGATGTTCACCAATTCCTTGGGATCAAGATCACTAGAACACATATAGGGATGCATATGAGCCAAGAAGATACATTAGACAAATTCTGGAGAAGGTTAACATGACAGATGCAAGAGGTTTCCCAACACCCATGGTATCCTCTTTACGTCTTTCCAAATTTGATGGGCAACTTACTGTTGATAGCCACCTTGTATAGAAGTACAGTTGGGGCTTTACAATATACCACCATCACTCGTCCAAAAATTTCCTACAGTGTGAATCAAGTTAGTCAAGTCATGGCGAACCCCTTAGATGCTCATTGGAAAGTAGTGAAAAGAATCCTCAGATTTTTGGTTGGATCTTTAAATTATGGTCTACATTTTGTTAAACCTCATGCTTCCACTCTCAATTTGGTTGGTTTTTCTGACTCGGATTGGGCCTCCGACATCGATGACCGAAAGTCTATCAGAGGGTATTGTGTCTACTTAGGCAGAAACTTGGTATCATGGTGTTCCAAGAAACAACGAGTTGTCTCCAGGTCAAGCACTGAGGTTGAATACTGAAGCTTAGCTCAAGTGACCTCCGAACTTACCTGGATCAGTTCTTTACTTCGAGAGCTTCAAATTCAACCCACTAAAGTTCCAACTGTTTGGATTGACAATCTTAGCCTGTTGGATATGAGTCAGTAGATGATACTCAGCTGTTCGTGGTTAAAAGAAAATTGGGGGAAATCATAGTAGTACTATGGAATTGAAGATCCCAAAACCGAGCTGATATCAGTAGTATAGTGTGTCGTTAGGATTAGCTGATGTATAGGTTAGACTTGATGTAATCGTTTTTAATATTTTTGTCTAAGTCCTGTACGGAGTAATTGTCGAACTGATCTTCTGTCGAAGAAACTTTTCGGAACCCCACGTCATCAGTGTAATCGCTTGCGTTCTTCAGTCAGCAGCTGACTAGACCTCAGTAGAAGACAACACATCAGCTGAGTAGACCTCAGTAGAGGCCAACCCAGCAGCTGATAAGTCATCAGTAGAAGAACTCATGCAAGCCCAAGTACCTTCGCGGCCGCCACCGACCTACTCGAAGCTACATACCTTGTCGGCCGACTCGGTCGAAGAAGACAGAGACTTTGCGCCCATCAGTATCCGACAGAAAGCGACCCAGCTACTTAAGTCTTTTCGAAAGTTCAGCAGAAGATCATACGAGGTTGTTTGAACGCTCAACTCTGATATTCTCACCAACCACAAATCTCGACCAATGAGAAGCCGACAACGCCTTACCTGCTCCCTGCAGTAAAGCTGCTCTCATGTACAGTAATTAACTGCCCTGCTGCAACAAGTTCGAATTTATGGCCGTTTTCTTTGGAAGCTTGTGACACGTGGCATCATCGTCTCCAACGGACAGATGCCATAGCTCACAGCTATAAATAGAGAAGAATTTGAAGTTCCACACAAGCGAAACACACAAGACCAAACACGGAACAACGAAATTCAAAAGGAAAAATCGCTCAAGCTCTCAAACACTCTAGCAAACTCATCAGAACATCCAGCGAAGAATCTGCATTTATTAGAATATTTTGTGGTTCTTCTCTCTAGAGTCTTTAGATCCCTTTCTTCTCTACCTAAGCTCATTGCCATATTTATAGCTTAGATTCGAAGGAGTTCACACTTAGTGAATTGTTCTTATTGAAAGAACTCCTTGTTAGTTGGAGATTGTTTCGCTCCCTTTCGAACTTAGGTTTGAATTGTAAAGTCGCTAAGGACTATAACTTAGAAGGATCCGTCCCGGTGCACGGTTCCTTGCTTGAGACTTGCTCGATTAATCAACAAGTTATCTCGCCTTGTTCGGGACCGTGGACGTAGGATCTTGCGTATCCGAACCACGTTATATTGCTTGTGTTCTTTACTGTTTTATTGCATACAAACCTTTGAAAATCATAAGTTTGCATAAAACGTATTTCAAAAGTCGCACAACCAAAAGAACTTAATTTGCGAAAACACGTTTTCAAAAAGAGACAAACTCCGGGCCCCACACTTATCCGCACGCTAAAGTCTTCGACTGAGTTTCGAAGTACTGACAAAAGTCAGTAGGAGAGCTCGATGGCCGACCCACTCGACCCGCGATCGAAGGTTGTATTTGGCACTCGTTCATCGGTTGCAACTAACGGCTTCACCGACCTTCATCGAGAAAAAGAAACTGTACTCAGTGTATTCACCCCCCCTCTACACCTGATATTTGTCTCCGGACCAACAATTGGTATCAGAGCACACGGTGTTCTACTGATCACCGTTTCAGACATTCGGTCTTCTCGAACAGATCCTGAAAACGTTTTCTCTGCTCAAGGCATCTCTTCATTCATCCTTATACTCGTACGCATAATGTCTGACATGTCAAGTATCAGGATGGTGCCGATGTTCTCGATAGAGAACTTCACGGTGTAAGAATGGAAGCACACCTTACGTCGCTGCACGACAGCATGACTGACGTACTGGAGACCAGACCCATCATTCCAATGATCGACAGCGTTCAGTTCGCTGATGTGGAAGGTGAAGGAGCTCGAATCGGTCCGAAGATTCCCAAGGACAAATCTGCCTTCACGCCTGAAGAGAAAAAACTGCATAACCTCGACCGAGTCGCACGAAATGCTATACTGACAACGCTCAGTGACTCACATCTCGGGAGGGTGCAGGATTGCAAAACGGCAAAGGAACTTTGGGACACCCTGGCTGTACTAAGCCAAGGAACTCCTCAGATCAAAGAAAACAAGCTCGAATTAGAGCTTCAGAAGTTCGAAGCCTTTGCGATGGAGCCCAGTGAAACCATTGATGAGCTGAGCGTCAGATTTACGAATCAAGTCAATGTGATAAACGGGCTGGGAAAATTGTTCTCAAACAAAGAGATGAACACAAAGATCATAAGAGCGTTACCTCGACAGAAGTGGCTTCCTTTTGCTACTTATTTACGTCGCTCTGATCTTAATGCTCTAACTCCTGATGTTATATTTTCAGAATTAAAGACGGAGGAATTTGAGTATAGTCTACCTCAAAAGTGCTCCAGTGCTCCAGCTGACACACAGTTCGATCATGCCTTCAAGGCAACAGTCAGCAAAACTGGAGGCAAAAATATTTCTTCCAGCAAGGCAGTAGCTGCTGCAGATACAAAGACCTCTAAAATATCTACTACTGACCAACTCGCACTGATGGCTCTCAAATACCAAAGAGAAAAGGAGAGAGTCAGAAAGCTGAAGAAATACCACAGAGATTCTCCCTCAGGTAAGAAAGATTATCAGAGAAGGGAAGAGTCTAATCCTTCTACTGAATGCAGGAAAACAGAACCTGCTGCTAGTCCATCAAAAGACTCAGCTGGAAAAAGCAGCAGCAGAGCATCAACATGCTACAACTGCAAGAAGGAGGGACACTATCGTACGACTGGCCCCGAACTCTCAGCTGCTCAAAGAGCAGAACGGCAGGCCAGAAGAGACAAATTTGCCCAGAAGAGGCAGGCCTATATAGCCGGAGAGATATCCGACAACTCAATTGAAGAGGATACATTCATGTACTCTTCTGAGGATGAAGCTGCATTCGTAGCTGTTGAAGTCGGAGAGACGGTTCCTGAGGAATCAGTTGAACACTGTCTGATGGCCGGAGAAGAGGCTGAGGTAAATTCTAAACTTAATATAACCTCCTCTTCACACAACACACACGATACTTGCTCGGTCTCGGATGATCCTCTGGACGTAGTACAAGCATATGACGACCTGCTAGAGGAACAAATTCACCGAGCGCAGAGTTCGAGCAGAACCATCCAGGGAACTTGAACAGTAAAGGCCGAGAATCGAGACTTTCTTCTGATTGTCAGGTCTCTACTGAGTCAGTGGATCTAGTTGCGAGACTCAACGAAGAGATCGAATCTCTTATGACTAAGTCTCAGCTTCAAGAGACTCAGATCTCAGTCCTGACCAAGGACAATTCGGAGAAAGAGACTGAAATAGCCCAACTCAGTCAGAAACTCTCAGACGTACAGAAGGACTATGATTCTCTCAGGAGAAGTGATGAGGTCTGGAGAGGACTGATGGCTGAACAATACCTGCGAGCTAAGGAGAAGCTAGAAAGCATGCTCAGAGCACAACGACCAACTGCTGTGAAAGAAGGCCTTGGCTATACTCACGAAGCTTCTACCTCCAAAAGCTCAGCAACGCTGGCTGATAGGTTCGTCAGAGGAAAGGTGCAAGTTGCTGACACCACACCTTAGGCGAAGAACAAACAGAAAGTAATCCCACCTCAGCCAAGCAACAACAAACAACTGACCAAAGGTTCCAGCCCCAGGACACCGAGATCAAACTCAGGGGGAACCAAGAAGGTCAGATGGGCGTAAACAAGTACAAGGAGCCATCAGTATGAGCACCCGGCTCGCATGCGGCTCGTACTATTATGAGCCCAGGGTCAGGAGAAGCGCAAAGACTCAGAAGAAGAAAGCGCCTGAACCCAAAATCATCAGCAGAAAGTCAGTATCTCCAAGTCTTGTGGAGAAGAAAGCTGACAAGGTTCAGAAGAAGAAGTCTCAGAGTTCTAAGGTCCCAAGACAGATTTGGGTTCCGAAATCACCCACTAACCAGTAAGGACCCAACTGAACCAAAGGGTACCTAAAGATGCTTCTGTTTTGCAGGTGCATAAGGACCCATGGATAGTGGACAGCGGCTGCTCAAGACACATGACGTATCAGAAGAGCCTGCTGACCAACTACATACAAGATGATGGTCCCAGAATTGAGTTTGGTGACAACTCAAAAGGCTACACAAGGGGATACAGAACACTGAACATTGGGACTGCTTTAGTTCCAAGAGTAACATATGTTGAAGGACTTCAACATAATCTCCTTTCTGTCAGTCAATTCTGTGATAATCTTAACAGAGTTATCTTTGACGCTGGCTTCTGTGATGTTGTTGACAAATCTATAGGGAAAACAGTGTTATCAGTTTCGCGGAGGAAGAACATCTATGTTGCAAACTGGAAAACCGCAGAACCTAAGGCTTGCTTACTCGTACAGACAAAATCTGGTGACAAGTCAGGATGGCTATGGCACAAAAGACTCAGCCACCTGAACTTCAAGACCATGAACAAGCTAGCCAAGAACTCCAAAGTCAGAGGACTGCCCAACGAATCGTTTATCAAAGATAGAAACTGTGAAGCATGTCTGAAGGGAAAGCAAACAAAGAATAGCAATCCACCTATTCCGTCACCTTCCACTGATGGAATCCTTCAGCTGCTGCACATGGACCTATTCGGGCCAGTCTCTCCAGTGACTATAAGAGGCAAGAAGTATGCCCTCGTTATTGACGACTATTCGAGATATACTTGGGTTATCTTCATCGCCAATAAGTCTGATGTTCAAACTGAGTTGCTCAATCTGCTGAAGAAGCTCAGTGTGGAAAAGGACATCAAGATTCAAAGAATTCGCTCGGACAGAGAAACAGAGTTTCTAAACTCAGTAGTTAAGACATACTGCGATAAAGAGGGAATTAAACACGAGACATCAGCTGCGCGCACCCCTCAGCAGAACGGACTTGCTGAATGAAAGAACAGAACACTTAAAGAAGCAGCAAGAACGCTCCTCGCAGACTCTGGACTACCCTCGAAGTTCTGGGCTGATGCTACTGACACCGCCTGCTATACTCAGAACCGCTCACTAATAATGAGAAAGATCAGCTGAAGGTCTTTGATAGCAAATCTGATCAAGGAGTTTTCTTAGGATACTCTCGAGTCAGTAAAGCCTTCAGAGTCTTTAACTATCGGACTCTTTGTGTGGAGGAAAGCCCTCATGTTGTTTTTGATGAATTTGTTACTGAGAACAGGAAAGATACAGAGATAAATACTGATAATGTCAGCAGCAAGCTACAGGATCTCGGACTTACTGATAAAGCTGAAAAGATCCAGCATTGTTGGGTTGATGAGTCAGACGATGAACAAACCTAGAACAGTCGATGTAGCTGACCTAGTTGATTCTACCTAACAGAATCAACAACAGGTAACATCGGTCGATGAGGAAGCCCCCGTGGTAACTGAGACCTCTACTGAGAATATAAACTCAGGGGGAACGATTAATGTTCCTGAGCTAAATGCCCCCGAACACGGAAACTCAGTAGATCCTAATCTTCTTACTGAAATACTGCAATCTCAGAACAGTACTACTGAAATGCCTAACACTCCTACTGATTCTGCAGAAGTTGTATCAGAAGAAGAAGCCAGACTCAGACTATCTTGGCTAGATGCTCACTCTTCAAATCTCATAATAGGAGATCCGTCAGCGACGATAAGAACAAGATCGAGATTAAATCAAGGCGAAAGCTCACTATATTCTTGTTTCTTGTCTACAGAAGAACCTCAATCGATAGAGGACACACTTAATGATGCTGACTGGATCATCGCCATGCAAGAAGAGCTGAACCAGTTCGTCCGAAACGAAGTTTGGGAGCTTGTCGACAGACCTAGACATCAACACGTGATTGGTACTAAGTGGGTCTTCAAAAACAAGCGAGATGAAAACAACGTCATTGTCAGAAATAAAGCACGACTAGTTGCAAAGGGATACAGTCAGGCAGAAGGAATTGATTTTGATGAAACATTCGCTCCAGTCGCTAGATTGGAAGCCATTCGTCTATTCCTAGCTTATGCAACACATCAAGGCTTCAAAGTCTATCAGATTGATGTAAAGTCAGCTTTTCTGAACGGCGTACTGAAGGAAGAAGTCTACGTGGAACAACCACCCGGCTTTCAGCAGGGACATCAGGTGTACAGACTTAGGAAAGCTCTGTATGGGTTCAAACAAGCACCCAGGGCTTGGTATGATACCCTATCAGACGTTCTACTTCAGAAAGGTTTTCAGAAGGGGACAGTAGATCGCACCCTATTCAACATAAAGTCAGGAGATGACATCCTACTGGTGCAAATCTACGTGGACGACATCATTTTCGGCTGCAGAAACGAGATCATATGTCAGCAGTTCGAGAAGATGATGAAAGAGAAATTCGAGATGTCCATGATGGGAGAGATGAATTATTTCCTTGGATTTCAAGTGAAGCAATCACCTGAAGGAATCTTCATCAATCAAGCCAAATACATTCGAGATCTTCTCAAGAGATTCGGTCGCGACTCTAGCAAGCCGGTCCAAAATCCCCATGAACACGAATTTTAAAATCGATCTAGACAAAGAGGGAGCTTACGTTAACTCTACCGATTATAGAGCTATTATTGGTTCTTTGTTATATTTAACGAACTAGCCGACTCGATATAACTTATGCTATAGGTGTATGCGCAAGATTTCAAGCGGATCCCAAGCGAAGTCATTTAGACTCAAGAAAGAAGATTCTCGCGATATCTACGAGGAACACCCGATGTTTGGGTTATGGTATCCTGCCGATGATAATCTAATACCGACGAAGTTATTCTCGATGCCGATTATGCGGGATGCGGGATAGATCGTAAGTCAACTTCCGAACGTGTCGGTTCCTAGGCGGCAAGGCGATATCTTGGTTCTCAAAGAAACAACACTCGGAGCAACGTCCACTACCGAAGCCGAGTACATGGCTGCCGGAAGTTGCTGTGCCCAAATCCTTTGGCTTCGACAACAACCGAGAGATTATGGTATCACTCGAATGAAGTGCCCATCTACCGTGACTCCACAAGTGCTATTGCCATAACTCGTAACCCGGTTCTACATACGAGATGCAAGCACGTGGATATCCGACACCACTTCATCGGAGACCATGTCGAGAAGAAGGATATCGAATGGAGAAAATCCATACCGACAAGCAAAGGGCGATACATACCGACCAAACCACTAGCCGAGAACGATTCGTGAGAATTATCGGTTGAGCTAGGTCTCATGGATCCTACTTGAAATGCATCGGTAGAAGGCAACTACCGATAGCGACTTATGGAGACAATTGGCAACATTAGGTATCGGTAGATGGAACCAAGATCCGACGATCGGTAAGAATTCCGTATGCTGATTCAAAGAGGAAGAATCACACTGCATACACGGCAGGGGGGAACACACTTATCGGTACTTCAACCATCCTCCTGCGATATAATGGTAACCACTGATCGAAAGTTCAGGTGAAGAGGTTTGCGTAGTATCATATACTTAATTTCTTTTCGAAGCATGTTTGCATTTACTATATCGGTCCGCACGAAGTCGGCGGCTTAATGTGCATTTATTTCCCGCCATTAATAGTTTAAGGAAAGGTCAGTAGGAAACCTTCTCATTCGAATAACTGAGTAATTAATGCTGTCTGTCGCGCATTTAATGCATGTCTTCTCACTTACCTTTATTACGTAAGTCTATGTTAGAGGCGGCTTTGGTAATCATTCCTTTTATAACATTCAATCTCAGCCGTCCATAAGATTTGAAAGATTAAAATTGGATCGTAGGATCAAAACTTATAATCAGACGTTATATATAAAATCTTTCATCTTCTATCCTTTCCTCACTTTTCGCCATTTACAACTTAAGAGCTATCTTCGAGCGTTTCAATTTTCTCAAAATCTTCTCAAACTGCCTCGCATTTGCATTCTTCTCAAGCTCTTTAGTATTCGGTAATGTATTGAAACCTGCTTAATACTTACTAACTTACTCTATTTTCAAGTGCTAACAAGTTGTTTTGCAGATTTCAATGGCGACAGTTCAGACTCCTGAGAACATTGAGGAGATTATGTCCTCTAGGATTCAGTTTGAACCGACTTTGGCTTTCCGTCAAGTAGATATTTCCTATCTGGAGCCGGTCTTTGATGCTCTGGAGCGTTCTGGTCTTCAGGAGTTGGTAACGAAACACCCGAGATCGTATCTGCCAAGGCAAGTGGTAGATGTGTATTTCAACTGGAAGTCACTTGCGTCTGGAGGCGAGGAATCTTCTTTCGCCTACATGAAAGAAGTTGATCAGAATTGTTGGGATTCTACACAGCGAGTCTTCAACGTTAGGGACGCCTTGGTGCTGACGTTCGACCTTCCAGACTCCGGTATTTCTCCCATCGGGTACAAGGAGAAAGAGATAAATGAGTATGTCCATAAGTTCTGCGGACGAACTGACATCTCGTTCAAGACAGCTTTGCCGAAGAACCTTTTGCTCCCCCAATACAGAGGACTAGCCTACATAGTCTCTCACATACTGACTAGCTCAGCTGGATCATACGATCAACTGTCCAAACCAAGGATTCAGCTGATGATAGTGATCGACGACGAAATTGAAGTGAACTGGGCCGATTATTACGTTTCTGAGATGAAGGCCCAAGTCCAGAAATTCACTACCTTACCCACTGGAGAGAGGAAGTTAGCCAGTGTGGGCAAATTACTTTATGGGACTAAGATGTCAGTCCTCATTGAGAGCTCTGTTCAAAGGCACTCATTGTTCGCTGACTCAAAATTCTTTGACATGAAATTGATTAAGTTCAAAATAAAAGCAGCGACTGAGAAATCTATCGGGAAAGGGCCGGCTGAGCCGAAGAGAGCTGCATCTGCTCTGCCCCCTCATACCGAAGTGCCTAAGAGGAGGAGGCTATCTAAGCCCGGACAGTGAGGTCTCGAGGTCTCACTCGGCCTCCTTCACCGTCATTGAACAAGCTCCTCCTCACACATAAGAAGAGCAAATTTTGGACTCTGATACTAGCATTGAGGGTGCGACCCTCAAAGATAAGGTCCAGGTCATCAGCTCTGAAGAGACCCAGTCGGATGTTAGGGAACCGACTGAGGAGACTCCGACTGAGTGGACAACTATTCATTCCACTCGTCTCCGTGCCACAGCTGAAGTACACGATCATATTCATGAGATCGCTGGCCACTCAGACTTAGTCGACATAGCCCTCAGGGCAAGGGTTCAAATGCTACTGAGATTTCTGAGTTGGGATATTCTAACAGAGATAATCAAAACCCACTCAGTCATCAACTTGCTCGATGAGGAGCAGAAATTACAAGAAGTCATAGGGTACGGAGAGCCAGCTGACTTGGCTACTCTCAAAGATCTCAGAGCCGCTATGCTTTATCTTCTAAGCTTGCGAGAGTCAGTTCCTGGTGATACTCCTCCACCCCCATCTCCTCCTGCTGATAAGGATGATAATAAGAACAATGATGATGATGATGATCAGAGGAAGGATCAGACACCCAAGGATACAGAGTTGGGAGGCTCTGCTGAGGGTTCAACTCCCCGTGAGAAGAGCAAATCACCACATCCTGATACATCAGGTGATGCTCAAGGTGCTCCGAAGTACAGTCAGGAGCAACTCCTCACGTTTTTTGAGCAGAGGCTCGGAACCAGTTCTTACCAGATTCAGCCTATCGGTTTCGTGTCCTCGAAGTCTGTTAACAAAGCCATTAGAGGTCAAGGAGAGAAGAACAGACTATTGGCTAAGGACGTCCATCTGAAATGGACAAAGTACACTAAGGCTCAGACAGTGAGCTTAGACAGAGTAGCCGCTGGCATCTCAAAAACTCCAGAAGCTCCTCCTCAACCAAATTTTCAGGAGATAATTGAGGCTGCCTTAGCCGCTCAGAAAATCAATTTAGAAGCTCAGAGTCAGCAGTTGCTCCAGAATCAGGAGACGATCTTTTCAGAGCAGCTGACTCAAGCTCTTGAAACTATTAAGCTCGAAATTGATGAGAAGAATAAGATTGCCACCTCTAGCCTTCAGAAAGCTATTACCCAACAGGCAGAGGCTCTGAAACTTATTCAGAAAGAAATGACAGAATCGCAGGATCAGGCTCTGCTGAAACTCCGTCGCCAGCCAGTACGCACAGCCTTAAAACATCTAGAGCCGATCGGGAAAAAGACTGGGAATTATACTGCGATCTCGTCAAGGACTTCGAATCCACAGCTTCTCATATTAAGGATTCAGTCCACAATGTGGAAAGAGACATTCAAGCCATCCGCACCCAACTCTCTAAGGCAGATGATGCCAAAAAGGGGGAATGTATTATGAAAGATGAACCTGAAACGGATACGGCTGAAGTCCAGATCTTGGAAGGAAGGGTTCAGGAGGAAGGACCCTCCACAGTTCCTCAGGGGGAAGAACCCTCTACTGCTCAGGGGGAAGGTGTTCAGGAGAAAGGACCCTCCGCAGCCCAAGCAGATTCAGGGGTTCTACTACTTGAATATCCCCTACAACCTACCCCCATCTCATCTTCCGCAGCTCACATAGAAGAAGTTGCTCATTTCATTGAGCAAGAGTCAGAAGAAGAGCAACAGGCTCCTCCGCAGAGGCCGGGGAAGGACACTGCTACTGATATTTCTCATCCTTCCTCCCCCGTCCGTAAATTCAAATCAAAAGCGGAACAAGAGGCCTTCGGCCTCCGGGTAGCCCAACAACTTCGTGGATAAGCCTGGACCATGAGCGTCGACCGGAAGAAGCCCAACTTGCTAAGAAGCCTAAGGGCAAAGTTGTTAAGGGCGAGAGGTAAGAAGAAGGGAGAGTCGGTGGAAGAGGAGAAAAAGAAGGCTCGGGAGGAGTTTGCAAAAACTCTTCCTCTTTGCAGTCAAGCTACTTGCTCGTAGTCATTATTAGACTCATCTTACACCTGAGTAGGAAGCAGAAGATAGAGCCACTTGGGAAGCCACGCTGCAAGGCCTAAACCTTAGAAAAGGAGACTGTAGGGCAGCGGCTCTCCGAGAGAAGAAGAGAATGGCTGATATGGCTAAGATGACTAGCCTATCTCAAAAGCCAGCAGCTGATCCCAGAAGGCAAATCCCACGAGGATCAAGGTACAGAAGAGCTCCATATGTCAAGAAGGACCCAGTTCTTCATATCGATAAATGGGTACCGGCTCTAGTCAATGATCAATGGGAAGAACTCAAAAAGGAATTCATCAAAGGCTACTATGTATGGGAATTCTATCCTCGTGAGCAGTCTATCGAACAAGCTTTTGACGAGTTCATGTTTAATTACAATTCTGAGCTTAGGGAACAACTTCTGGAGATCATGAAGAGAGAAAACATTCCTTTTAGAGCTCCAACTTTCAGGCGCATTCCACCTCCTAGAACAACGCTCGGAGTTCTATGCACGAAGGAAATAGAGGATGAGATTAGAGCTGCAGCATCTCATTTCGACCTGAGTGTCGACCTTGCTGAAGACTTTGAGGATATCCAAACGCTGAGGAAGAGAATCTATTTATACTATGGTCTGGAACCTCCTGTCGACAGATCTGCTGATTTCAAGAAGCGTACTCAAGGCTTCCGGTGTCAGTAGTATTTCTCTCTACTCTTTTGTAATAGTAATAGGAACTTGTAATTTCCTGATCATATATATTATCGTTCCTATTGCTTGACAGACAATTACTCATTGTCTTACAACATTTTGCTTTGTGTTTTCACAACTGATCACTAAGTGATTTGACACACACTCACACTATCAGTTTCTCTGATTTTGCATATCTCTCACCTGCTGATGTTTTGAAGTTATCATATCAGTTTGTTTTCCTCAGATAAATTAAGGGGGAAATTGTTGTCAGTAGGTCAGCATACCTTATAAAATGTTTTTCGCTTAGAATTTAGAAGTAGAGGTTTTGGCATCATCAATTAGGGGGAAATTGTTGGATATGAGTCAGTAGATGATACTCAGCTGTTCGTGGTTAAAAGAAAATTGGGGGAAATCATAGTAGTACTATGGAATTGAAGATCCCAAAACCGAGCTGATATCAGTAGTATAGTGTGTCGTTAGGATTAGCTGATGTATAGGTTAGACTTGATGTAATCGTTTTTAATATTTTTGTCTAAGTCCTGTACGGGGTAATTGTCGAACTGATCTTCTGTCGAAGAAACTTTTCGGAACCCCACGTCATCAGTGTAATCGCTTGCGTTCTTCGATCGACGGTGACTAGACCTCGGAGAAGACAACGCATCACCGAGTAGACCTCGGTAGAGGCCAACCCAAGGCGGTGATAAGTCATCGGTAGAAGAACTCATGCAAGCCCAGTACCTTCGCGTCGCCGCACCGACCTACTCGAAGCTACATACCTTGTCAACCGACTCGGTCGAAGAAGACGAGACTTTGCGCTACATCGTATCCGACAGAAAGCGACCCAGCTACTTAAGTCTTTTCGAAAGTTCAGCAGAAGATCATACGAGGTTGTTTGAACGCTCAACTCTGATATTCTCACCAACCACAAATCTCGACCAATGAGAAGCCGACAACGCCTTACCTGCTCCCTGTAGTAAAGTTGCTCTCATGTACAGTAATTAACTGCCCTGCTGCAACAAGTTCGAATTTATGGCCGTTTTCTTTGGAAGCTTGTGACACGTGACATCGTCGTCTCCAACAGACATATGCCATAGCTCACAGCTATAAATAGAGAAGAATTTGAAGTTCCACACAAGCGAAACACACAAGACCAAACACGGAACAACGAAATTCAAAAGGGAAAATCGCTCAAGCTCTCAAACACTCTAGCAAACTCATCAGAACATCCAGCGAAGAATCTGCATTTATTAGAATATTTTGTGGTTCTTTTCTCTAGAGACTTTAGATCCCTTTCTTCTCTACCTAAGCTCATTGCCATATTTATAGCTTAGATTCGAAGGAGTTCACACTTAGTGAATTGTTCTTATTGAAAGAACTCCTTGTTAGTTGGAGATTGTTTCGCTCCCTTTCGAACTTAGGTTTGAATTGTAAAGTCGCTAAGGACTATAACTTAGAAGGATCTGTCTTGTGCACAGTTTCCTTGCTGAGACTTGCTCAGATTAATCAACAAGTTATCTTGCCTTGTTCAGGACCGTGGACGTAGGATCTTGCGTATCCGAACCACGTTATATTGCTTGTGTTCTTTACTGTTTTATTGCATACAAACCTTTGAAAATCATAAGTTTGCATAAAACGTATTTCAAAAGTCGCACAGCCAAAAGAACTTAATTTGCGAAAACACGTTTTCAAAAAGAGACAAACTTCGGGCCCCACACTTATCCGCACGCTAAAGTCTTCGACTGAGTTTCGGAGATCGACAAAAGTCGAAGGGAGAGCTCGAGGCTGACCCACTCTGACCCGCGATCGAAGGTTGTATTTGGCACTGTTCATTAGTTGCAACTAACAACTTCAGCTGACCTTCATCGAGAAAAAAAAACTGTACTCAGGTGTATTCACCCCCCCTCTACACCTGATATTTGTCTCCGGACCAACATAGCGCCATAGCCCTTACTACAAATCATGTTCTTCATGCTCTAACAAAGCATATTGAGCTTGATATTCATTTTGTGAGAGAGAAAATAGCTGCTGGTCATCTCAAGGTCCATCACGTGCCATCCCAAGATCAAGTCGCTGACATTCTCACCAATGCATTAAGTCTCCAATCCTTCTCTCGGCTAAGAAATAAGCTTGGCATCATTTCCTTAACCGGGATTGAATTGCGGGGGAGATAACGTAAATGGAAATATGTAGAGGCATCCCCAATCAACAAAGCAAACTCTTACATAGTTTTGTGTTATAATTGCTAGACCAAGTAAACACTTGAAAATAAGAGAAAAATATTTTTCATTCATAATCTTCCTGTAACCTGTACATGTACATGTTTATAGAGATGGAGAGATCCACCAATTACGCTATTTCCTAACATAAGAGATGGAGAGATCCACCAATCATGCTATTCGTATAATCAAGTTATTTCCCTAACATAATAATATCTCTAAACTAGGAAATACTATTATCTTACAATAGGAAAGAATTACAGCACAATATCGCAACACTCCCCCTCAAGTTGGTGCATAGATGTCACACATGCCCAACTTGCCCAAAAAATTTAAGAACACTCGACTTGAAACTGCTTTGGTGAGAATATCGGCTAACTGATTTTCTGAACGAATCAGAGGCAACTCCACAATTTTCTCATCCAATTTCTCCTTAATAAAGAATCTGTCTGTCTCCACATGCTTTGTACGATCATGTTGGACCAGATTATGAGCAGTATCACATGCGGCTTTATTGTCACAATAAAGTTGAATCGGTTTCTTAGGCGGATAGCCCAAATCCATTAAGAGAAGTCTGAGCCACAATGCTTCACACATTCCAAATGCCATACCTCCAAATTCAGCCTCTGCGCTTGAACGTGCAACAACATTTTGCTTCTTGCTTCTCCACGTAACAAGATTACCACCTACAAAGGTGAAGTATCCTGAAGTAGATCGTCCGTCATCTATTGCTCCAACCCAGTCAGCATCAGTATATGCATCCACGCTTTGACAATCTACATTTTTAGTGAACAAAATTCCCTTTCTAGGAGCACACTTTAGGTACCTCAAAATGAGGATAACTGTATTCATATGTTGTTCTCCAGGATTATGCATGAACTGACTGACAATACTCAATGCATAGGCAAGATCTGGTTTTGTGTGGGCTAAGTACATCAATCTTCCAACCAACCTCTGATATCTCCGTTTATCAGCAGGCACCTGATTAGTCTCATCACGTAACTTCAATCCTTCTTCTACTGGTGTATCCGCTGGTTGACATGCTGACATACTAGTTTCCTGTAACAAATCTAAAGCATATTTTCTTTGCGACAAGAAAATCCTTTATCAGATCGAGACACTTCGATCCCAAGGAAATATTTCAAGTGACCAAGGTCTTTCATTTCAAATTCTTTTAAAATTAACTTTGTAGACCCTTCCTTTCATTAGGGTCATTTCCTGTAACCACCATGTCATCAACATACACAATAAGAGCAGTAATTTTATCTTGCTATATTTTTAAGAATAAAGTGTGGTCTGAATTACTCTGATGGTAGCCAAAAGACCTCATGGACTTTGTAAACCTTCCAAACCATGCTCTTGGAGATTGTTTTAGCCCATACAATGATTTCTTTAATTTACACACTTTTCGACAATGCACTTCTGGTATTATGCACCCTGATGGTAAGTCCATGTACATTTTTTCGGACAACCCGCCATGCAGAAAATCATTTTTACATCAAATTGGTGCAATGGCCAATCCAAGTTCACAGATAGAGACAACAAGACTCTAACATTGTTGATTTTAGCTACAAGTGCAAATGTATCTGTATAATCATTTCCATAGGTTTGAGTGTACCCTTTTGCCACCAGTCTCTCTTTAAAACGTTCAATTGTACCATCTGCTTTCTACTTTACAATAGAAACCCACCGACATCCAACTTGTTTCTTCCCTGGAGGACAGTCAACAAGTTCCCAAGTTTCATTCTTTTGCAAGGATTTCATCTCCTCATTCATAGCAGCTTTCCACCTTGGGTCAGCTAAGGCTTCATGCACACTGTTAGGAATAGATACAGTAGATAATTGATTTACTAATGACTTACTTGATTCAGACAAGCGATGGTTAGACACATAATGACTCATAAGATATTTAACTTTACTAGAAAGTTCGGGTTCATATGTGGGTTTAGGGATACCTCTGGTCTGACGTGGTGGTAGCTGTTTTCTTGGTGGTTCAGACACTAAATCAGGACCATCCTCACCAGATGATTAGTTTGATGTATCAATTGTCTGTGGTGCGAGAGATTCAGATGAAGGTTGATCGACAACTTCATTTTTTGGGTTCTCATCAGATGAAGGTTGATCCACAACTTCATCTTCGGGGTTCTCATCACCTCTGTTGTCTAAATTTATACCACTCAAATCTAATTCACTAGCATTCTCATTACCAAGTTTAGGGCGTCCATTCAGATTGTTACCAGATTCAAAGAGTTCCCCTTCTATAGAGATCCGAAAATTATAGTCTAGAGCTTGAACTTCTTCCAGGTACTCCCCCTGAAGTTCAGGCTCAGAGGAAAAATACATCAAGTCTTCATGAAAAACGACATCCATTGTAACAAACATACGTTTGCTTGGAGGATGATAGCATCGGTACCCCTTTTGATAAGCAGCATACCCTAAAAAACACATCGCAATGCTCGAGGTGTTAATTTGTTGCGCTGATGCTTATGAAGATGTACAAATGCTACACAACCAAAGACATGAGGAGTTAAGTTTGGAACAACTGGAGCAACAACTGCTTCAATGAGAGCCTGTGATGGTGTCTGAAAATCAATAGTGCTGGAAGGTACTCGGTTGATCAAATATGCTGCAGAGGTAAGTACATGTCCCCAATAGGATAAAGGCATATGTGCTTCTATTAATGAAGCACGGACAACCTCCAACAAGTGACGATTCTTCTGCTCCGCCACGCTAGCGGAACAAGTAGTTTGATGAATGATTCCATGGGTGTCCAAATACCGCTTCCATTCAAAGCTCAAATATTCACCACCGTTGTCACTACGGAGAATCTGAACCTGTGCATTGTACTGACTATAAACCATTTTATGAAAATTTTGAAATAAAAGATTTACTTCACTTTTGGACTTCATCAAACATACCCAAGTCATCCTGGTACAATCATCAATAAAAGTAACAAACCAACGCGATCCGTCCAAAGTAGCAAATTTAGATGGGCCCCAAACATCAGAATGTATGATCATAAAAGGAACTGGACTTTTATTCAAAGTTAATGGAAACCTATGTTGCACGGACACTTCGAAAAATGTCATCGTACTGTGTCGGACACGTGTCGGACACGGACACGCTCGGACACGCGCCCGACACGTGTCGGACACGGCAAAAACGTGTCCAGAAAATAAAAAAAAATTTTGGACACTTCCCGGACACGGGAATTGAAGTGTCCGACTCTTCTCGGACACGGGAATTGAAGTGTCCGACTCTTCCCGGACACGGGAATTTAAATTTTTGATTTTTTTTAAATTTTTATTACAAATCGTCCCTAATGGGAATCGAACCCAAGACCTACACAAGATCAACCACTTACGCAGAAGTGAGAATACTAACTACACAAGATCAACCACTTAAGTGTCCGACTCTTCCCGGACACGACCACAGCAAAAAAAAAATTAGACTCTTAATAGATCAATAAACTGACAGTTTTGAGTTGAATAGTGATGTTGGGATTTTAGAGATTGCAAATCTCACCTTTGATGAGCCGGAAGTGGAAAATAATTTGTTGGATGAAGTATTCTACACCGATACATAAAACTTGAAAAATTACTTTTTATTTATATTATTATGACTTTTAAGACTAATGTTTATTGTTGTTATCTACTTATCTTAGTATTTCACATTTTTATGCTATGATTATAAATTATGAGTTATGACTTATGCGTTTTGAGTTAATAATGTGAACAATGAGTTTGATATTGAAAAGTTTGACTTAATCATTTATATATATATATATATATATATATTAATAATTTAATATTATTTATATTAGCGCCCGTGTCGTGTCCTAAATTTTTCAAAAAATACCGTATCCCGTGTCCCGTGTCCGTGTCGTACCGTGTCCCGTGTCCGTGTCCATGCAACCTTGATGGAAACAAAGCACGATGGCTTTTTGCAAGTTCACAAACTTCACATTTGAAACTAGGAACATCAAAGTTTGCAAATAAACTAGGAAATAATTTCTTCAAGTAACCAAAGGAAGCATGCCCCAGACGTCGATGCCATAATCATATCTCAGATTTCTTTTTTTCCTCCTCAGAACCTCCAATCTTTAGAGCCTGACGCAACTTATCTGAACTTTTAGACACTAAGTTTAAGTAATATAGCTTCCCTCACTTAACACCACAACCAATCGTCTGCCTTGTTTGGATGTCCTTAAAAACACAAAATTCAGGCAAAAAAATGAAAACACAAAATAAGGTAGTGGTTATTTGAGAAATTGATAAAAGATTATAACTCAAAGAGGGAACAACCAAAACCGAATCTAAATTCAAGGTATTAGTGAGAGACAAGGATCCTTCCCCAATAATCGGAATTGAGGCACCATTGGCAGTGGAAACATAATTTTGTGAGGAAGGTTTAAGAGGTGAAACTTGTCTAGAATCAAACGTCATATGATCTGTAGCACCTGAATCAATTTTCCATGCACTATTAGAAACAGGTGTAGAAATATTTAAAACCTTACCACCATTACCTACCGCTGTTGCCAATGGCGAGGACTTTTCACCGCTATCATCTTCTACCTTTGTTTCAACAATTGCAGCAGTAGAGGCCGTTTTCGAATCCTTCTTCCGGGAATCACGCTATGATCCCACCATTCCGGATATCCCACAAGTTCATAGCACCGACTTTTCATATTACCAGTTCGATTACAGTGAGTACATTTATATGATGATTTCTCGCCACCACTAACAGTCTTAGATCGGTTCCGAGTCACCATGGTTGAAGCTTCAGAATTTTCGAATTGTCCATTCATCAGCCCGCGTCGAACATCTTCGCGGCGAACTAGAGCATAACACTCTTCTAAGTTAGGGATAGGATCCTTCCTCAAAATTTCACTGCGCACTTGCTCGAATTCACCCTCTAATCCAGCGAGAAAGATATGAACCCTTTGTCGCTGAAGCGAGTTATGATAAGATGCAATGTCTGTCTCATCCACCATTACTACCTTATCACGATGATCCAACTCACTGTCAGTTCTCCATAATAAACAGAGAGAAGTCTGCCATTTTGTTTTGCTGAGAAAGGCCTCTGGTTCAAGGTAAAAACTTGTAATTCATCCACTCCATCATAAAAGGCTTTTAACAGAGCCGTGCGGTAGGTAAGTGAATATATTGTTTCATAATCTCGAGGACATAGACATCAGTAGCCATCTTTTGACCTTCTGATTGTCTGAATACCACTTTTCATAGCCTTCATCTTTCTCCTTAGGTGGCGATGATGTGCCACGAATGAAAGAGAGTTTCTCATTCTCTGCAATCTGCATCGCTATCATTTGAGACCACATATCATAGTTGGTCTCATTCATTACAATTCCTGTATTGAATGATGAATCTTCATGTTGAATAATGATGGGGGTAGATTTGGTGCCAGACGTTACAGAACCTGGCTTGCTCATGGTTTAAGGGTTCAAAGGAAAAAATATGATTTAAGGTTTCGTGGCTCTGATACCAACTTGAAAATCAAAGAAAAATATTTTTCATTCAGAACCTTCCTGTAACCTGTGCATGTACATGTTTATAGATATGGAGAGATCCACCAATCATGCTATTCCTATAGTCAAGTTATTTCCCTAACATAATAATATATCTAAACTAGGAAATACTATTATCTTACAATAGGAAAGAATTACAACACAATATCGCAACATAAACTACTGATGAAGCTATCTTTAGACTGAAGAGCAGAATGCTGCAACACTGAAAAGGCTTTGCTATCATTGTGTTAATAGCTGTCATATTAGCTGCTAATCTACCTCTTAGTAGTTTGTTTTTATCAGTGTTAGATTGCTTTGTAATTTGACTATAATATATGTCATGTTGAACTTATTTGCAGCAATGAAAAACAAGAACTATGTTTCAGAATTCATCTCTATCTTTTTTTCTCCTGATGTTATATCAAAGTATATTGGGAAGCCATACAGATCTGGATTTCCTTCGAAGGAACCATTTGAAAATGTTTGAAATTGACGGCCATTCAGGATCTTTCCTTCCAGTTTATTATATGACAAGTTCAAGACCGAAAGGAATGTGAGGTATACTCCATAGGTGTCGCCCCTGTTTGTTGGTTTCTAGAGAGGTCGAGCGATTCAAGCTTAGTCAAGGCACAAATGACTTTGGGATTGTGGTGGTAAGAGAATTGTGGGATGAGTTGAGAAGATGAAGTGATTGTAGATCACCAATTGCATCCGGTATCTCTCCTTGAAAATTATTGCAAGAGAAATTTATGGAAATAATATTCTGCCAAATCTTGACAACCTCCCGCTATGAGCCTTTCATGATTATTCTCACTCTAACCGGGTAGTCGTAGCTTAAAAATAATGGCTGCAAAAATTTGGAGCGTGGGTGTAAAATGCTGGTGCGAGAACGATTTGGCATCGACTCTCCGTTCAATCTATTGGAGCGCAAAACAAGAACATGCAATCTCGAAAACAGAATGCATGGGAAACTGCCTTGGATGATGAACTCCAACGACTTGCAATTTTCAAGGGACTTTGGGATACTCCCGTTTAAAGTATTTTTGTTGAGATCAAATATTTGCAAGCAACACTTACTAGAAATATTATTAGGGATGCCACCGTGGAATTGACCGGCTAACGTTGTTATTTGCAATCAGAAAAGAAAAAAAGATTGGATTGAGATTGGAAGGACAGGTGCAAATCCCTCCTTAGCTGGTTAGAATGTAAATCTAGTGTTTCAAGAGTGCTATTGATGTAGTAAGGCTTTTGAAAATATGTGAGAAGATTAGAAGAAAGGTACAAATCCTCAATCGCTCTTCCACTTCCCCCAATCCAACTAGGTATTACACCTGAAATTCTGATTGTTGGAGAGGTCTAAAAAGGTCTGGTTTAAATGTTCTAGGGAATCTGGCAACTCGCTCAGGTTACAGGAGGCTAGTCCTAAATGTGTTGGTTGGGAAAACCTTTTATAGACAAGAAGTTGTCCGAAAGTTCAAGTTGTACAAGACCGGGAAGGCTTTGAACCTTTTCTAGCTGAAAAGTGTCACTGAACAAGTTGTTAGGTAGTATTAGAACTGAAGACTTTGAAGCTCGAAAAAAGAGTAAGGAATAGGCCCTTCAATTTGATTGTTGTACAAAACCTTATATTATATATTAGAGATGTTTACTACTGGAAATTCTTCAATTTGGCCCCAAAAAGTGAAATAAACCTTAGTGCCGGGAGAGCAAATAGAGACCGGGGAATGTTACCAGTGAATGGATTATAGTTTGGTTCTAAGGTTTCACGATTAGAAAAACCTGCCCCAATTCTTACAATTTTAAAATACAAACTGTCCATATCACGATTCTACAATTTGCAGGTGCCCCAATTCTACCATTTGACATTGACTGGATGAATAAGTAGCAAGTATAGAAAATAAGAAAATCTTGAGAAGCAAAGAAGTTGGCATTATGAAGATTAAGAATGATTGATTAATGTGTACGACTTTGCACCAACGTATATGTGGTTTTAATTGTCCCGGAGCGAAAGACATTTGAGAATCTATTCATTTTTTTTATTTTTTTATTTTTTTTATTTTTTATTTAAGGAACCCGCAGCCGCTACCTTCGGTGCGCTCTGGGTAAACCTTAACTCCTTGTGCAGTAGCCTGCAAACCACACAGGAGGTTCAACCACCCTAAGGTGACAGACTCACACGGAATGACTTCAGTGAGGATTGAACCCATGACCTGTCGGTCCCGGGCCACCCCACCTTAACCACTCCGCCATCCCCTAGGGGACTTTGAGATGCTTTTCTTGTTTACAGATAAGGAAGCTATGGATGTCTGTTGAGAGTTGAAAGACTTTTGCAGTTGACTGGAGGTCGGTCTTCCTTTAATATACTCCACACACCAGTTACGGTTTTTCTACGTCTAATTACTACAAACTTTGTCTACTTTGTGGAATCGTGTAAAATATATAATATGTTAACTTTGTTTTTGTGTTTCTCTTTCTATTTTTCATATTTTAAAATTAGAAGGTTCTTTTTTACAATGCAATTTTGATGTCTGTTTCGTGTTCATGAGATTAGTTGTATTTTTCATAACAATTTGTACTTCCACACAAAGCATTATCAATTTATTCATTACATAGCTTACTCACTGCATATGACTTAGGTAGACAAAGTGAACATTTAGGCTCTAACTACGACCTTGATTGCCCAGGATGTTCATCGATTCTCTTCATAGCAATGTAAGCACTACGGTCTCCTGACTGCTCTTCTTCTTGCATTTCTTCTTCTTCTTCTTCTGTTTCTGCCATCGAGTATCTCTCCGGCAACCTCATCTATTTTGTCGAAGTATTTCTCTCTGAAGCTTCGGCAGAATAAAAGTATCCATGCAATGATTCCTAAGCCCACAACATATCCAAGTGCAGCTGATACGTATTCCCACTCAATCTCCTTCTTCGGTTCATGTTCTAGTGGTGGTGATAACTCTTTGACCTCAGTCCTTGTGCAGCTTCTGTTGAGAGGGAAACCACAAAGACCTGAGTTTCCTTTGTAGGAGCCAGCTGAAAATGTTTGAAACTGACGACCACTTGGGATCTTTCCGACCAACTTAATATACGACAGATTCAAGACTGAAAGGAATGTGAGATCTGCAAGCTCCACCGGTATCGCCCCTGTTAGTTGGTTCTTGGAGAGGTCATGTGATTCAAGCTTAGTCAAGTTACCAAATGATTTTGGGATTGTGGTGGTAAGAGAATTGTGGGATAAGTTGAGTAGATATAGTGATTGCAGATCACCAATTGCATCTGGTATCTCTCCTTGGAAATTATTGCAAGAGAAATCGATGACAATAAAGTCCGACCAAATCTTGACAAGCTCCACCCCTAGGCCTTTCAGGATTATACTTACCCCAGCCTGATAGTTGTAGAAGGTTGATGGCCGCAACAACCGGTTTGGCCTCGGCCGTGGATCACTTTGAAGCACCATTGCTCTCCAGCTAGAGAAGTTTATCAATTCCAGATTTCCACTAAACTTATTTGAAGATATATCCACAATTTGAATATCAGGCCAACTCTTTTGACATCTCACCTCTCCATGCAACCTATTGGAGCGCAAAACAAGGACCCGCAAGCTCGATGATAGCATGCACGGGAAACTACCATGGATGATGTTGTTCCCAACATTAACAAGCTCCAACAAATTGCAGTTTTCGAGGGACTTTGGAATGCTCCCCTCTAAAGTATTGTTGTTGAGATCAAATATTTCCAAGCCACAATTTTGAGAAAAAACATCTGGAATGCTACCATTGATGTTGTTTCGTCCCCAGATTGAACACCTCAAGATAGTCCTTGCCTTCAAATAGGCAGGGGGGGTATACCCCTACTCAATTTATTGTCTGACAAATCAAGAAATACAAGGTTCGCGGCGTTACAGAGGGAGGTTGGAATTGACCCGTTGAACCTGTTATTTGCAATAGACAATAATGAAATATCAGACTTAGCTGACAAGGATAGGTGCAGCTCCCCCCTAAATTGGTTAAAATGTAAATCTAGTGTTTGAAGAGACGCAGGGATGGAGTAAGGCTTTTGAAAATCTGTCAGACTATTAGAGGAAAGGTTAAGAGACGTAATGTCTCTTCCATTTCCCCAAATCCAACTAGGTATCTCCCCTGAAATCCGATTGTTGGAGAGGTTCAACGCAGTCCAATTAAATTTTTTTTAGGGAATCTGGAAACTCACTCAGGTTACAGGAAGCTAGTCCCAACCCTGTTATTTTGGGAAACTTAATAGAACTTGAATTGATGGTTACTGACAATAAGTTGTTAGAAAGTGTAAGTCCTTCAAGGTTGGGATGGCTTTGAATCTTTTGTAGTTGAAAAGTGCCATTGAGCAAGTTGTTAGATAGTAGGAGACATGAAAGGCTTTGAAGATGGTAAAGAGTCGGGAATAGGCCCTTCAAGCCGATTTCTGCTTAAATCTATATAAGCTATGTTAGAGGCATTTACAACTAAAAATTCTTCAAGTTGTCCTGTAAAGTGGTTATCGGAAAACCAAATAACCTGTAGTGTTGGGATACCAAAGAGAGTCCGGGGAATGTTGCCAGTGAATGAATTACACACTAATCCTAAAACTCTAAGATTAGAAAAACCTATAAACAAACTTGAAGGTAGTGAGCCATTGAAGAAGTCGTGTGACAAGATCAAAGTAATTAGTTGAGTGAGGTTAGCCAAGGTGGATGGAATCGGTCCACTGAACTTGCAATAGTGTAACTTTATCTCCGACAGTGTTTTGAGATTGCCAATTGAATTTGGAATCGAACCTGAGAAGTTGGTCCTGCTTAGCACTATAGACTTGAGAGATCCAATCTTAGTAAATGATGGTATGCTTCCACTGAGTAACACATTATCAGATAAATCAAGATTTTGCAAAGTTGGTGTGAGAAAGATCATATCAGGGAAATAACCACTCAACGAGCAATCACTAAGTCTCAGGGTGGTCAAATTTGAGAAATTCACAAACAAGTCAGGAGCTACACTTGATAGATTATTTCCATCTAATCGAAGAGAAGAGAAGGAATTGTGTTGCAAAAGGGACTTATGCAATGGACCTGACAAATTACAATGAGAGAGACTCAAAGTGGTGAGGTGGGGCAAATATGAAGGTATAATGTAGCTCCACTTGCTCTTCTGAGATGAAATATCGACACCATCAAGATACAACTCTCTAAGCCCCGTTAGATTCTTAACAAGCATCTCCAAATTAGGAAACTCGAGTTTTAGAGGCTTAGTAGTGGAATAATTGATAGGATCGTAGCTTGAGATATCGAGACTAACCAATCTGGTCAAGAAGGAAACTTCAAGTGGAACCTGCCCAGTAAAGCCAACCATTGACAAGTTCAAGTGCGTCAAATAAGTGAGACTGCCAATCCCTCTTGGAATCTCAACGTTGTTGAAGTCATTGTAGGCCAGATTTAGCTTTTGGAGATACTTGAGCTTGAACAGACTTGATGAATTCCCAATGCCATCTGAAATGCCCTCATTGTCGAGCTGCAAACCTTTCACGTTGCCTGCACCATCATATTCCACTCCGTACCAGTTGCAGCACTCGCTCGTTTGATTCCACTGCACCAGCTTTCGTGAGAAACGGGGTTCGAATATCAGTTCATCCTTCAGCTCCAGCAACAAGCTTTTCTCATGGTCTAGACAGTGGCTGAATGAATGAGTAATAATTGATGAAAGTAAAGAAACTAAGAAAGTCCACAGAAGCGAAGAAGCTGGCATTCTGTAGCTTTAAATAGCCTTCAATGAAAGACGATTTATAATATATTTAATTTGTTTACGGATGAGGAATGCAGGAAGGTATAAGTAATGCAAATATGGAAGTCACTCGAGAGTTGGAAGACTTTTGCAGTTAACTGGAGGTTTTCCTTGAATATACTCCACACACCAATGACTTTTTTGTCCGTCTAATCTTGAAAATACTAGCCAAAACTAATTGTTGTAGACTACTAAGAGGATATCTATCACACTTTTGGTGTCTTAATACATGTCCCACTAATAAAGTGGTTATATATGTATTTTTATCATGATTATATATGTATTAAAATTAAATTAATTATCTTAATTAATAATTTTCTTAATGTCCATATCACGGTTCCCTTTAATTTACAGGTGCCCATATTCTATTCCTAAGACCATATCACGATTTCTTCCCTTTTGACAAAATGTCCCCAAGATGGCCCACTTCACTACACCTCCACAAATAAACTACGTTCATATACAATTGGGACAATTGACTAATGTTGTTATATTTTATGGCTCAAATCCTTTAAGGAAATTAAATCATATCTCACATCGGAGAATTGATGAAGTTTATCACTAATTTTATTTTTTTTATAAATAGATAGGTTCCCTCATTATTTAAGATGTACAAATCTAAGAATTAGTCTTTAGGTCTAGGAATATATTACAGAAGCCCGAATTTGTATTCTCCTCTTTTATAGTGAATTTTCTCCCCTCTGCCCGTGGACGTAGGTCTATTGACCGAACCACGTAAATTCTCGTGTTCTTGTTTATTTCTCGTATTTCGTTTACTCGCATTTTATAACAAGTGGTATTAGGAGCTTAGGTTACGACCTTGGATTTAGGATGACAAGTAGGAAGTACGACATTCCACTGTTGGATCGGAACACCAGATTTTCGTTATAGCAAGTGAAGATGCGCACACTTTTCGCTCATATGGATTTGGACGAAATTTTGTTGGGATTTGAAAAAAATACAAAGATGAGGAGAAGAAAAAGAAGGATCGTAAGGCTTTCTCCCACATACACCTTCATCTATCAAATGAAATTCTCCAGGATGTCCTGAAAGAGACAATCGCTGCTGGACTATGGCTGAAGCTGGAATATTTGTTCATTACCAAGAGTCTCACAAGTGAGCTACATCTAAAACAACGTCTATACTCACATCATATGGTAGAAGATACGTCTCTACAAGAGCATATTTCAGCATTTAAAGAAATTGTTGATGATTTAGAAGCTTTAGAAGTTAAGTATGATGATGAGGATTTAGCCTTGTTGTTATTGTTTTCGCTACCTCATCCTATAGTATGTTTCGTGATATATTTTGTATAGTCGTGATACTCGAACGCTTGATGAAGTTTTTGATGCTTTATTGATGAAGAGGCGCATCATATATCGAAGAGTCACATGGAGAATTTCAAAGGCAGCATAAATAATCGTTTTTATTATTGTTTGTTTTTAATGTTTATTATTGTGAGCATATATAAAGGCCTCTTTATGTTTTAGTTTAGTAGATTGGAAGATTGTAGAAATTGACGGTGCGTCCGTTCGTCTCCCGATCCCCTCCGCTAGGCAGATCGACTTTGGATGTTGTTATCCTAAGTATTTATGTGTCGAATCAATGGGTTAACAAAGATCAATTTCCGGCATTCGTGCACGAATCAACGGATTTTGATGAATATTTATAAATTGTTTCCAACATTTCGAGGAATCAAGGAATTCGATTGGTATCAATTCTATCCTATTTATCTATTCGTTTTTATCTAATCTTCCGCTGCAGCACTTATTCTCGAAAGAGAATATGAATCAACTTGGGTTTTTATTGCTAGAGGATGACGACAAGAAAGAAGTTTGATCTGGTGGTGAAAGGAAAGTGAGATCGAAATCAAGGAACCCTCGCATTAAGTGTAATTATTGCCACAAGCTCGGTCGCATCGAATCTGAATGCCGAGTGATAATGATATCCGATCTTGTGCAAAAACGTCTCTTCTACCATATTTACTTGATAACACTCCCCCTAAAGATGGAGCGTGTAAGTCCCGAACACCCATCTTGCTGAGTAAGAAGTTATGTCGATCACCTCCTAACGCTTTTGTAAAAAATCTGCTAGTTGTAACCGAGAGGCAATAGGTAAAGTGACAATATCTTTTGACTCAACTCGTTCGCGTACAAAATAGCAATCCATCTCAACATGTTTAGTTCGCTCATGAAAAACCGGATTTGCCGCAATATGTCTTGCAGCTTGATTATCACAAAACAAGGTGGTAGGAACAGTGATCACAACTTGAAGATCTGTTAAAAGCCATCGAAGCCATAATACTTCACTCACAGTTGCTGCCATAGCACGATACTCAGCTTCTGCAGATGAATGAGCTACTACTGTTTGTTTCTTGGTCCGCCAAGAAATAGGAGCTCCCCCAAGGGTAATAAAATAACCTATACGTGATCGCCTAGTAAGAGGACAACCGCCCCAATCTGCATCACAATATGCTTCCAATGATAGATCTCCTTTTGAAGGTAGAAAAATCCCTTGTCCCCAGGCTTCCCTTCAAATAATGAAGGATGCGATAAATTGCTTTAAGATGACTTCGACGTGGATTACTCACAAATTGGCTAAGAACATTAACCGTATAAGAAATATCTGGACGAGTAACAGTCAAATATTGGAGTCGTCCCAACAAGCGCCGATATTGCCCGACGTCTATCTTTTCTCCAGCTTCATCCATATCAAAACGAGCATTCTGCTCCATCGGAAAGGCACAAGGTCGTGAGCCTTGCATACCACTTTCTTCGAGGATGTCAAGTATATACTTCCTTTGGCATAACATAAATCCATCAGGAGACCTTGCAACTTCTATGCCCAAAAAATACTTAACCGGACCAAGATCCTTAATGCTAAACTGATCATGGAGATGATCCTTTGTAGCTTTAAGTTGACTTAGATCATTGCCTGCAAGAATTACATCATCAACATATATTAAAGCAGCAAGATAGGTAGAGCCTTTCTCATAAATAAACAATGAATAATCCGCTTTAGACTGCCGAAAACCAAAAGATTGCAATGCCGTGGTAAACTACTGATACTGTTGGATATGAGTCAGTAGATTGATACTCAGCTGTTCTAGGGTTAAAAGAAATTGGGGGAAATCATAGTAGTACTATGGAATTGAAGATCCCAAAACCGAGCTGATATCAGTAGATTAGTGTGTCGATAGGATTAGCTGATGTATAGGTTAGACGTGATGTAATGCTTATTATTTGTCTAAGTCCTGTACGGGGTAGTTGTTGAACTGATCTTCAGCTGAAGATACTTTTCAGAACCCCACGTCATCAGTGTAATCGCTTGCATTCTTCGTCAGCAGCTGATATCAAACTCAGTTGAAGATCCCACATCGGCGGCCCGGACCTCGGTAGAAGCATTCTCTACAAGCCGATGGTCATCGGTAGAAGAACCAAAGCAAAGCGATATACCTTCGCGATCGACCAACCGACTATCGAAGCTCACTTTATCGGTCGACGACTCACCCGAAGAAGACAGACTTTCGAGTACTCGTATCCGACGTAAAAGCGACCCAAAGACTTAAAGTCCCTTCAAATGTTCAGCAGAAGACATACGAGGTAGTTTGAACGGTCAACTCTGACACTCACCAACTACAAACCTCGACCAATGAGAAGCCGACAACGCTTACCTACTCTACACAGTAAAGCTGCTCTCATGAACAGTGCATTAACTGCCCTGCTGCAACAAAGTTGAATAGTGGCCGTTTTCTTTGGACGCTTGTGACACGTGGCATCGTCGTCTCCAACGGACATATGTCACAACTCACAACTATAAATAGAGAAGGATTTGAAGATTTCAAAAAAAGGAATATACGCGAAATCAAGGGATATCATTCAAGCTCACAACGCTCTAGAACCCTTCAAGCTTATCCAGAGACGAACTAGTTTTCATAGAACACTTCTTGTAGTTCATCTCTCTAGAGCACTTTGATCCCTATCTTCTCTAGACTAAGCTCATTGCTAGATTCATAGCTTAGATCCGAAGGAGTTCACATTTAGTGAATTGTTCTTGTTGTAAGAACTCCTTCTCAGTTGGAGAATATTCCCTCCCTTCTAAACTTAGGTTTGGATTGTAAAGTCGCTAAGGACTATAACTTAGAGGGAACTGTCCAGTGCACGGTATCCCTGCTGAGGCTTGCTCAGAATAATCAACAAGTTCTCCTGCCTTGTTCAGGACCGTGGACGTAGGATCTTGCGTATCCGAACCACGTTAAATCGCTTGTGTTCATTTCTTCGTTTTATTGCATTGCATTCAACCGACTTGAAAATCATAAGTTTGCATAAAACGTATTTTATAAAGTGCACGACCAAAAGATTTAACTTGCAAAAACGCGTTTTCAAAAGAGACGACTCCGGGCCTAACACTTATCCGCACTACGGCTCTCCGACCGAGTTTCCGTAATACCGACATCGGTCCGTAGAAGAGCTCAGAAGCTGACTCACTTTGACCCCAGTGATCGAAGGCTTATTTGGCACTGTTCATCAGTTGCAAACATCAGCTTCAGCTGACCTTCACTGAGAAAAAGAAACTGAGCTCAGGTGTATTCACCCCCCCCTCTACACCTGACTTTTCGTCTCCGGACCAACAATTGGTATCGAGCTTTCGGTGTTCAACCGATCGCCGGTTACGAAATACCTGGTCCTCTCGAACCGATCCCGAAAACCGTTTTCACTGCATAAGCATCTTCTCAGCATCCTTATACTCTTACTCTTACAATGTCTGATATGTCAGGTATTAGGATGGTGGCGCGTACGTATGGAGGCACACCTAACGTCACTCCACGACAGCATGTCAGATGTCCTAGAGTCAGGACCGATCATTCCCATGATCGACGGCGTAGTATTTGCTTCGTTGGAGGAGGCGTGGGAGCAAAACCGGTGCTAAGGTTCCCAAAGACAAATCTCGCCTTCACGCCCGAAGAAAAGAAGTTGCACAACCTTGACCGAGTTGCACGTAATGCCATACCGACTACGCTCGGTGACTCACATCTCGGAAGGGTACAAGATTGCAAAACGGCGAAAGAGCTATGGGACGCCTTGGCAGTCTTGAGCCATGGAACCCCTCGGATCAAAGAGAACAAGCTCGAGCTAGAGCTTCGAAGTTCGACGCCTTTGCAATGGAGCTCACCGAAACCATTGACGAGCCGAGTGTCGATTCACCAATCAAGTCAATGTTATCAATGGGTTGGGGAGGTCGTTCACCAACAAGGAGATGAACACCAAGATCTTGAGAGCGTTGCCCCGACGTAGTGGCTTCCATTTGCTACTTATTTACGTCGCTCTGATCTAAATGCTCTAACTCCTGATGTTATATTTTCAGAATTAAAATCGGAGGAGTTCGAGCATAGCCTACCCCAAAAGTGCTTAAGCGCTCCAGCTGACACACAGTTCGACCACGCCTTCAAGGCAACGGCAAGAATACCGGAGCCAAGCCTATTTCCTCAAGCAAAGCTGTGGCCACATCAGTAGCAAAGTCTTCTGAGACTTCAGGCCCTGACCAGCTAGCACTGATGGCTCTCAAATATCAGAGGGAAAAGGAGAGAGTCAGAAAGCTGAGGAAATACAACCGAGATTCTTCCTCAGGTAAGAAAGACTATCATAAGAAAGAAGAATCTAATCCTTCTACTGAATGCAGGAAATCGGAGTCTGCTGCCAGTCCATCTAAAGACTCAGCTGGTAAGAGCAGCAGAACATCTACCTGCTACAACTGCAAGAAGGAGGGACACTATCAGTACGATTGTCCCGAACTCTCAGCTGCTCAAAGAGCAGAACGGCAGGCCAGGAGAAAGAAATTCGCCGAGAGACGGCAGGCCTATATAGCCGGAGAGATATCCGACAACTCAATTGAGGAGGATACATTCATGTATTCTTCTGAAGATGAAGCCGCGTTCGTCGCAGTTGAGGTCGCAGAGACAGTTCTCGATGAGTCGGCCGAATACTTGTCGATGGCCGGAGAAGAGGCCGAGGTAAATTCTAAACGCATTATTACCTCCTCTTCACACAGCACACAAGACACGTGCTCGGTCACATATGATCCTCTAGATGTGGTACAAGCCTACGATGATCTCGCTAGAGGAACAGTTTCGCCTGAGCAGAGAGTTCGGGCAGAACCATCCAAGAACTTGAACAGTAAAGGCTGAGAATCGAGACTTTCTTCCGATTGTCAGGTCTCTACTGAGTCAGTGGATCTAGTTGCGAGACTCAAGGAAGAGATTGAATCTCTTATGACTAAGTCTCAGCTTCAAGAGACTCAGATCTCAGTTCTGACCAAGGACAATTCTGAGAAAGAGACTGAAATAGCCAAGCTCAGTCAGAAGCTCACAGACGTGCAGAATGACTATGACTTACTCAGAAGGAGTGACGAAGTCTGGAGAGGATTGATGACCGAACAATACACCGGGAGCTAAGGAGAAGCTTGAAAGCATGCTTAGAGCACAACGGTCAACTTCGTGAAAGAAGGTCTAGGCTATACCCACGAAGCTTCTACCTCCAAAAGCTCAAGCAACCCCGGCCGATAGGTTCGTCGAGAGGAAAGGTGCAAGCTGCCGACACCACACCTCGGGCGAAAAACAAACAGAAAATAATTACACCTCGGCCGAGTAGCAACAAGCAACCGACCAAAGGTTCCAGCCCCGGACACCGCGATCAAATTCGGGGGAATCAAGAAGGTCGGATGGGCGTAACAGCAGACAAGGAGCCATCGTATGAGCACCCGGCTCAAGACGGCTCGTACTACTATGAGCCCGGGGTCGGGAGAAGCGCTAAGACTCGAAGAAGAAAGCTCCCGAACCCAAAATTATCAGCCGAAAGTCGGTATCTCCAAGTCCTGTGGAGAAGAAAGCCGATAAGGTTCGAAGAAGAAGTCTGGAACTTCTAAGGTCCCGAGACAGATCCGGGTTCCGAAATCACCCACTAACCTCGTAAGGACCCAATCGAACCAAAGGGTACCTAAAAATGCTCTGTTTTGCGGGTGCATAAGGACCCGTGGATAGTGGACGCGGCTGCTCGAGACACATGACCTACCGGAAGAGCCTCGCCGACCAACTACGTACAAGAAGATGGTCCCGGAATGAATTCGGTGACAATTCCAAAGGCTACACAAGGGGATACGGAACGCCGAACATTGGGACTGCCACGGTTCCAAGAGTAACATATGTTGAAGGACTTCAACATAATCTCCTTTCGATCGATCAATTCGTGATAATCTTAACGAGTAATATTTGACGCCGGTTTACGTGATATTGTTAACAAATCTACAGGGAAAACAGTGTTATCGGGTTCGCGGAGGAAGAACATCTATGTTGCAACCGGAATACCGCAGAACCCGAGGCTTGCTTGCTCGCACGTACTAAATCGGGTAACAAGTCGGGTGGCTATGGCACAAGAGACTCAGCCACCCGAACTTCAAGACCATGAACAAGCTTGTCAAGAACTCTAAAGTCGAGGACGCCCAACGAATCGTTTATCAAAGACGAAATTGTGAAGCGTGCACGAAGGGAAAGCAAACAAAGAGTAGCAATCCACCTATTCCGTCACCTTGCACCGATGGAATCCTTCACCGTCTTCACATGGACTTATTCGGGCCGGTCTCTCCAGTGACTATAAGAGGCAAGAAGTATGCCCTCGTCGTCATAGACGACTTCTCGAGATATACTTGGGTCATCTTCATCGCCAACAAACATGATGTTCGGGCCGAGTTACCTAATCTATCGAAGAAACTCAGTGTGGAAAAGAACATCAAGATTAAGAAGATACGCTCGTACGGAGGAACGAGTTTCTAAACTCGTAGTTAAGACATACTTTGCGATAAAGAGGGAATTCAAAGACGAGACATCAGTGCGCGCACCCCTCGCCAGAACGGACTTGCCGAACGTAAGAACGTAACTCTCAAAGAAGCAAGCAAGAACGCTCCTCGCAGATTCTCGGACTACCCTCAAAGTTTTGGGCTGATGCTACCGACACCGCCCGTTACACTCGGAATCGATCACTACCGACACAAAGAACACATGAAGACGCCATACGAACCGTGGAAAGGGAGAATTCCTTCTATTTCTCATTTTCATGTTTTCGTTGTCCTTGCTTTATCCACAACAATGGGAAAGATCAGTTGAAGGTCTTTGATAGCAAATCTGATCAAGGAGTATTCTTAGGATACTCCCGAGTCGAGAAAGCCTTCGTGAGTTTTTAACTATCGAACTCTTTGCGTGGAGGAAAGCCCTCATGTTGTTTTTGATGAATTTGTTACCGAGAACAGGAAAGATACAAAGTCAAGTATCGAGGATGTCGCAGCAAGCTACGGGATCTCGAACTAAATGACAAAGCCGAAAAGATCCAAAGATTGTTGGGATGATGAGTCGAAGATGAAGAAATTCGACTCGGCCAACAAGCAATGTAGCTAACCTAGTTGATTCTATCGAACGTAATCAACAACAGGTAACTTCGGTCGATGAGGAAGCCCCCGTGGTAACCGAGACCTCTACCGAGAATATAAACTCGGGGGAACGATTAATGTTCCCGAGCCGAATGCCCCCGAACCCGGAAACTCGGTAGATCCTAACCTTCTTACCGAATTACTACGGTCACAAAACAAGTACTCCTTGAAATGCCTAATACACCTACCGACCGTGCGTAAGTGGTATCGAAGAAGAAGCCCGACTCGGGCGTTCGTGGCTCGATGCTCATTCTTCAGATCTTATCATTGGAGATCCATCAGCAACTATAAGGACGAGATCAAGATTAATTCAAGGAGAAAGCTCACTTTACTCTTGTTTTCTGTCTATAGAAGAACCTCAGTCGATAGAGGACGCACTTAAAGATGTTGGATCGGGTCATTGCTATGCAAGAAGAGCTGAACCAGTTCGTCAGAAATGAAGTTTGGGAGCTTGTCGACAGACCTAGACATCAGCACGTGATTGGAACTAAGTGGGTCTTCAAGAACAAGCGAGATGAAAACAACGTCATTGTCAGAAATAAAGCTCGACTAGTTACTAAAGGATACAATCGGGCGAGAGGGAATTGACTTTGATGAAACATTTGCTCCGGTCGCCGATTGGAAGCCATTCATCTTTTCCTAGCTTATGCAACACATCGAGATTTAAGGTATATCGAGATGGATGTGAAGTCGGCTTTTCGAACGGCGTGCATCAAGGAAGAAGTCTACGTGGAACAACCGCCCGGCTTTCAGCAGGGACATCAGTGTACGAGACTTAGGAAAGCTCAGTATGGGTTAAAACAAGCACCCGTGGCTTGGTATGATACCCTATCGACTTTCTACTTCGGAAAGGTTTTCAAAAGGGGACAAGAGATCGCACCCTATTCAGCATAAAGTCGAAGATGACATTCTACCGGTGCAAATCTACGTGGACGACATCATTTTCGGCCGCAGAAATGAAGTTATATGTCGCCAGCTTCGAGAAGATGATGAAGGAGAAATTCGAGATGTCCATGATGGGAGAGATGAATTATTTCCTTGGATTTCAAGTAAAACAATCAGCTTGAAGGAATCTTCATCAATCAAGCCAAATACACTCGAGATCTTCTCAAAAGATTCGGCCGTGATTCCAAAGAAACCGGTCCAAGATCCCCATGAACACGAACTTTAAAATCGATCTAGACAAAGAGGGAGCTTACGTTAACTCTACCGATTATAGAGCTATTATTGGTTCTTTACTTTATTTAACAACTAGCCGACTCGACATAACTTATGCTGTAGGTGTATGCGCAAGATTTCGAGCGAATCCCAAGCGAAGTCATCTAGACTCAAGCAAAGAAGATTCTGCGATATCTAAGAGGAACACCCGAGGTCGGGTTATGGTATCCCGCTGATGATAATCTAATGCCGACAGGTTATTCTCGATGCCGATTATGCAGGATGCGGGATAGATCGAAAATCAACTTCCGGAACATGTCGGTTCCTAGGCAAGACAAGCCGATATCGTGGTTTTCAAAGAAACAAGCACTCGGTAGCTACGTCCACTACCGAAGCCGAGTACATGGCTGCAGGAAGTTGCTTTGTGCCCGGATCCTTTGGCTTCGACAACAATTGAGAGATTATGGTATAACTCGGGATGAAGTGCCCATCTACCGTGACTCCACCAAGGTCAATAGCTATAACTCGAACCCGGTTCTACATACCGGATGCAAGCACGTGGACATTCGACACCACTTCATCGGAGACCATGTCGAAAAGAAGGACATCGGGATGGAGAAAATCCATACCGACAAGCAAAGGGCGATATACCGACCAAACCACTAGCCGAGAACGAGGTTCGAGAGAACTATCGGTTGAGCTAGGTCTCGCTAGATCCTACCGAGACAAGTCGGTAGAAGCCGACTACCGATAATGATATACTTAGCAACAATTGGTATCGGTATGGAATCGGCACGACAGTCGAAAACTTAGTACAGTGACTCGGTTGGGAGATGCACACCGTACACAAGGGAGAACATGGTCATCGCACAACCATCCTCCCGATAAATGATGGTAACCAACTGATAAGTTCAACGAAGAGGTTTGCGTAGTATCGTTACTTAATTTGTTCGAAGCATGCCGCATTTAATGCATCGGCCGCTTGCATTCGGTTGCCTAGGAGCATTTATTCCTTACCATTTATTATGTTTAAGGTTTGAGGAAAGGTCGGCAGGACTCCTCGCCCGAGTAATTAATGCTCTCGTCGCGCATTTAATGCATGTCTTCTCCATTAGCTTTATTACGTATATCTATATTTTTGGCGGCTATTGTAATCATTCTTTTATAACATTTAATCTTAGCCGCCCCTTGATTTTGAAAGATTAAATTTGAACCGTGCGATTCAAACTAAAGATCAAACTCAATATACAAAATCTTTCATCTTCTATCAACTCCTCACTTTTCGCCATTCTCATATCTTAGAGCTTTTTCTTAGCGATTCGAGTTTCCTTCCTTACATCCTCATTCTAACCGCATTGCTATATCTCTTTTCAAGCTCCATTTCACGGTAATGTATCGGATGTCCGCTAGCAACTACTAACTTACTCTATTTTCAAGTGCTAATATGTTGTTTTGCGAGATTTCAATGGCGAACGTTCAAACTCCGGACAACATTGAGGAGATTGTAGCATCCAGGATTCTCGTTTGAACCTACCTTGGCCTTCCGCCAAGTGGAGATCTCTTTCCTTGAACCCGTGTTTGACGCTTTGGAGCGTTCGGGGGTTGGAGATGCTTGGTTTCGAAGCACCCCCGTGCTTTTCTCCCTCGACAATTCGCCGAAGTTTATTTCAACTGGAAATCTCTAGCGTCGGGAGGAGAGGAATCGTCCTTCTCTTATCGAAGGAAGTCGATCAAGATGAGTGGGAGTCACTTGTTCTTACCTTCGATATTCAAGATGCTCTAGCTCTCTCTTTCGATCTTCCCAACTCCGGCATTTCTCCGATTGGATACAAGGAGAAGGAGATCAATGCATATGTGCGAAATTCCCGTGGACGCAAGGATGTGGCGTTCAAAACAGCCTTTTACCGAGGAATATGTTGCTACCTCGGTACGGAGGTCTAGCTTACGTGGTATCGCACATTCGACAAGTTCACTGGATCATATGATCAACTCCGTCCAAACCTAGGATTCAGACGATGATGGCAATAGACGATGGGGTTGAAGTGAACCGGGCCGAGTATTATACTACTCGAGATGAAGGCACGAGCTCGAGAGTTCACCACATTACCCATCGGCGAGAGAAGGATAGCCGGTGTGGGTAAACTTCTATTCGGAACAAAGATGTACGTTTCGATAGAATGCATAGTTCGGAGGAACTCACTGTTGAGCACTCGGCCTTTGAGGACTCCAAGTACTTTGACAAGAAGTCTATCAAATTTATGACAAAGGCCGGAGCGGAAAAGTCAATTGGCAAGGGGCCACCCGAACCGAAGAGAGCGGCGTCTCGCTCCGCCCCCAACTGTCCAAGTGCCAAAGAAGAGGAGGTTGGCTAAGAATCGACCTGCTGAGGTCACAGTGGCTCAGCCCACTTACCATTATTGAGCCGGCTCCTCCTTCTACTCAAGAGGAGCAACTACTCGATTCAGATACTGGAATCGAGGGAGCGACGATCAAGGACAAAGTCCAAGTGATCAGCTCTGAGGGAACAGAGTCTGACAAGAGGGAACCGTCACCCGAACCTACTGCTGAGTGGACAACAACTGACACCACTCGATCATGCGTGCCGCACCGAGATTCAAGAAGAGATACCGAAATTGCCGAGCACGCAGATCTGGTTGAAATAGCAAGTAAGGACAAGAGCTCGATGCTCTTAAGGTTTCTCGCACTGGGACATTCTTATTGACTTTGCCAAATCCCAAAGTCACCGAGATGAGCTGCGACGGAGGAGCAAGAGCTCCAAGCCAAGATTGGATTCGGAGAGCCAGCTGATGTGGCATCTTTCGACGATTTGAGGGCTGCAATGCTCTATTTACCGAGCTTGAGAGCTCCGACCGAAACAGCTCCGCCCCCATCTCCACCTTCTGATAAAGGCGATAATGATGATCAAGATGAGGAGATGGATGGCAAACCCAAGGAAGCGGACAGGGGAGAATCTGCGCAGGGGGACAAACTCCCCAAGAGAAGAGCCCAACACCACCCATAGTCACATCTCGGTGAGGCTACAACCGCTCCGGAGCACGTAGGGAGCAGCTTGATCTCGTTCTCGAGCGAGAGGCTCGGAACCAGCTCTTATCGATACAACCCATCGGTTCCGTGTCCTCACGTTCTGTCAATAGGGCTATCAAACGCCAAGGTGAGAAAAATCGACTCCTAGCCAAAGATGTTCATTTCAAATGGGAGAAGTACACCAAGGCTCAGAACGAAGCTCTAAGTAAGTTGGCCGCCGACATCTCCACCCCCTAAAGAGGCTTCTCGGCCCGATTTCAAGGAGATAGTTGAGCGAGCCCTAAGTGCTCAAAAGGCCGATTTAACAAAGACAGAGTCGGACAATGCTTGCCACTCAAAGATAAAACTTTCTCGGAGCAAGTGACTCAAGCGATGAAAACAATTCAAGGCTTCATTGATGAGAGAAACAAGATAGCAACCACCTCTCTTCAAACAGCCATCAAGCAACAAGCTGAGGCCTTAAAAGCCATTCAGAAAGAAATGACAGAATCAAATGATCAAGCTCTGCTGAAACTCCGTCAGGAGTCGGCCCGCTCGATTGAAGAAATCTAGAGCCGATCGGGAGAAAGACTGGGAAAACTACGTAACTTGGTCGGTGATTTTGACGACACGGTTACCCGGATCAAAGATTCTCGCACAACTGGAGCAGGACGTAAAAGCTATCCGCACCTCCCTGGCGAATATTGTTGATGCCAAAAAGGGGGAAGATATTGTGAAAGATGAACCTGATATGGATACAACTGACGTCCAGATCCTTGAGGGACAGGCTCAGGAGGCAGGACCCTCCTCGGCAGCCAGAGCCCTCACCGCAGAGATTCGTGGGGAACAGGCTCCGGAGGCGGGACCAACTACTCGAAAGGTACATCTACCGAGGTCCTTCTCCTTGATTTCCCACTACAAGCCACCCCCATCTCCTCTTCATCGTGCACATAGACGAAATCGCTCAATTCCTTGAAGAGCCAGCGAAGAAGAAGAGTCTCAAAAGCCGCCGCAGAGGTCGAGGAAGGAAATCGCTATCGAATCCACTACTCCTTCCTCCCCGATCAAGAAGTTTAAATCAAAAGCGGAGCAAGAGGCATTCGACCTCGAATAGCCCAAGAGCCGCAAGACAAGCCGGACCAGGGAGCGTCGGCTAGAGAGGAGGCAAAGGGCAAATAAAAGCCTAAGGGCAAAGCCGTCGGGGGCAAAGGAAAGAGAAAGGTCATTAATACGGTCGAAGAGCAAAAGAAGAAAGCACAAGAAGAATTTGCTAAGGCTCTTCCGACCGAAATCAAAGCTACTTGCTCGTAGTATTCCCATATCTACTCTTACACTCGAGCGGATAGCGTAAGATCAAACGACACGGGAGGCGACGCCGCAAGGACCGAGTCTCGGACGAGGAGACACTAGAGCAGCCGCTCTCCGTGAGAAGAAAAGGATGGCCGACTCGGCAAGAATGAAAAGCCTATCTCGATAAACCAAAGCCCGATCCAAGAAGGCGGATCCCGAGAGGATCTAAGTTCATCGTGGGCCCCCACATCAAGCAACAACCGATTCAGCATGTGGATAAGTGGGTGCCGGCCGATATGAATGAACATTGGGAGAGATTGAAAGAAACTTTTATCAAAGGCTACTATGTATGGCGCATTTACCCACTTGACTGCCCAGCCGATCAGCTCTTTGAGGAGTTGATTACGAGATTTAATGTTGAATTCTTTGAACGGCTGAAGCAAGTCATGGAATCACGAATGTAACCTTCCGTGCCCCGAACTTTCCGACGTATTCCACCGCCGAGACTTGCTAGTGGACTGCTGAGCACTAAGGACATAGAAAGAGAAGTGGAGGAAGCCGCCTACAGTCTGAGCCTGCTCCCAGAAAGGCCAGATGATAACTTGGAGATCCAGGAGATTCGAACTAGAGTGTATAAATACTATTACCTGGATCCTCCCGAGGAAAAATCCACTGACTTCAAGAAGAAAACGCAGAAGTTCAAGAAGCAGCAGCAGTGATTTTTCTCTCATCTTTTGTAATAGCATAGGAACTCTGTAATTCTTGATATATATATCAGTTCCTCTGCTTGCTAGACAATTACTCATTGTCTTTCAGCCTTTTACTTTGTGTTTACACTACTGATCACCAAGTGATCTGACACACACTCACATCAGTTTCTCTGATCTTGCCTTTCTCTCACCTGCTGAAGTTCATTTACTATTATCAGTTTTTCCTCAGATGCTTTAAGGGGGAAATTGTTGTCGATAGGGACAAGATCTTTAATAGATATTAGAGTATAGAGGTTTTGGCATCATCAATTAGGGGGAAATTGTTGGATATGAGTCGGTAGATTGATACTCACTGTTTCTAGGGTTAAAAGAAATTGGGGGAAATCATAGTAGTACTATGGAATTGAAGATCCCAAAACCGAGCTGATATCAGTAGATTAGTGTGTCGATAGGATTAGCTGATGTATAGGTTAGACGTGATGTAATGCTTATTATTTGTCTAAGTCCTGTACGGGGTAGTTGTTGAACCGATCTTCAGCGAAGATACTTTTCGTAACCCCACGTCATCGGTGTAATCGCTTGCATTCTTCGTCGCCAGCTGATATCAAACTCAGTTGAAGATCCCACATCAGCGACCGGACCTCAGTAGAAGCATTCTCTACAAGCCGATGGTCATCAGTAGAAGAACCAAGTGCAAGCAGTATACCTTCGCAGTCGACCAACTGACTATCAGAAGCTCACTTTATCGGTCCGACGACTCACCGAAGAAGACAGACTTTCGAGTATCAGTATCCGACGTAAAAGCGACCCAAAGACTTAAAGTCCCTTCAAATGTTCGGCGAGAAGACATACGAGGTAGTTTGAACGGTCAACTCGACACTCACCAACTACAAACCTCGACCAATGAGAAGCCGACAACGCTTACCTACTCTACACAAGAAAGTCTGCTCTCATGAACAGTGCATTAAGCGCCCGCCGCAACAAAGTTGAATAGTGGCCGTTTTCTTTGGACGCTTGTGACACGTGGCATCGTCGTCTCCAACGGACATATGTCACAACTCACAACTATAAATAGAGAAGGATTTGAAGATTTCAAAAAAAGGAATATACGCGAAATCAAGGGATATCATTCAAGCTCACAACGCTCTAGAACCCTTCAAGCTTATCCAGAGACGAACTAGTTTTCATAGAACACTTCTTGTAGTTCATCTCTCTAGAGCACTTTGATCCCTATCTTCTCTAGACTAAGCTCATTGCTAGATTCATAGCTTAGATCCGAAGGAGTTCACATTTAGTGAATTGTTCTTGTTGTAAGAACTCCTTCTCAGTTGGAGAATATTCCCTCCCTTCTAAACTTAGGTTTGGATTGTAAAGTCGCTAATGACTATAACTTAGAGGGAACTGTCCAGGTCACGGTATCCCCGCCGAGGCTTGCTCGTAATAATCAACAAGTTCTCCCGCCTTGTTCGGGACCGTGGACGTAGGATCTTGCGTATCCGAACCACGTTAAATCGCTTGTGTTCATTTACTGTTTTATTGCATTGCATTCAACTGACTTGAAAATCATAAGTTTGCATAAAACGTATTTTATAAAGTGCACAGCCAAAAGATTTAACTTGCAAAAACGCGTTTTCAAAAGAGACGACTCCGGGCCTAACACTTATCCGCACTACAGTCTCCGACTGAGTTTCGTAATACTGACATCAGTCAGTAGAAGAGCTCAGAAGCTGACTCACTTTGACCCCAGTGATCGAAGGCTTATTTGGCACTTGTTCATCAGTTGCAAACATCGCCTTCACCGACCTTCACCGAGAAAAAGAAACCGAGCTCGGTGTATTCCCCCCCCCCCTCTACACCTGACTTTTCGTCTCCGGACCAACAGATACCAATTGCGAGAAGCTTGACGAAGTCTATATAAGAACTTCTGGAGTTTGCAAACTCTAGTCTCCCCCTTTCGAGCAAATCCCTGCGGAATTTTCATATAAACATCCTCCAACAAGTCACCATGGAGAAAGGCATTGTTGACATCGAGTTGATGAACGTGCCATTGACGTTTTACTGCTATAGCAAGTACAGTGCGAACCGTAACAAGCTTGGCTACCGGTGCAAAAGTTTCATGAAAATCCAGACCTTCAATTTGAGTGAATCCTTTCGCAACTAAACGAGCCTTGTAACGCTCCACCTCACCATTCGGCTTATACTTGATCTTATAAACCCATTTGGAATCAATGGCATGTTGTCCCGAAGGAAGAGGTACAAGCCGCCAAGTACCGTTTTCTTCGAGAGCAACTATTTCTTTACGCATGGCATCGCACCAAGCTGGATCTTTAATAGCCTGCTGATAATATTTAGGCTCATCACATGAAGTGATGGCCGCAAGATAAGCACGATGAGATGATGAAAAACGATGGTAAGAAATATGGTTCGAAAGAGGATGTACCGTCGAGGATTCTGAATTGGAGGGAGAATGCGAATGGTCAATGGAGTGTGGAAGATCAACTTCATAATCATCTAAGTGCTTCGGTCTGTGTCGAGGACGAGTACTTTGTCGAGTGGGTAAAGTATTCAAGCTTACTATCGTTTCGCATGAACTAGCATGTTCGGCTTCATTTTGAACAAGCTGTTGTGATTCATCAATAGAGTCATTTGGGCCCGAATGAATAGTTGTATCCTCTTGTGAAATTGGGCCTAAGTTAGATAACCCAGAAGCTGCCACATTTTCGCCCAAGGAAATGGTTGGATCGATGTAAAGAGAAATGGTCTTGTTTGTTTTATTAGACTCATGTCTTGACTTGAAAACTTCAAATGTTGGCTCCCATGTAGGTTGAGAAACATTTTGTCGTATAGACGCCCCACTTTTGAATGGAAAATTGTCCTAAAAAAATCGTACATCTCGAGTGGTGTAAATTGTGCCCGTATTCAAATCATAAACTCTATAACCCTTTTGAGAGTTTGGATAACCAATGAAAACACATGGACGTGATCGAGACGCAAATTTATCTAGGCCCGTATTATTATCATGCGCATACACAAGACACCCAAACACGCGCAAGTAGTCATAATTAGGTTCTCTACCGTATATCACTTCATAAGGAGATTTATGACCTAGTACTTTAGAGGGTAGTCGGTTTATCAAGTGTGTTGCCGTCATTACGCATTCCCCCCAAAACTCAACTGGCAATCCACTATGAAAACGAAGAGCCCGAGCTACCTCAAGGAGATATCTATGCTTTCGTTCTACTACCCCATTCTGTTGTGGTGTGTCAGTGCATGAAGTTTCAAGCGCAATCCCATTTTCTTTATAATAATTCAACATCATGCTGCTTTGAAACTCCTTCCCATTATCAGTTCTAATCCGTTTAACACTTTTGCCAAACTGGTTCTTAACAAGTTTGCAGAAAGAAGTCAAAAATTCCAAAACATCATACTTGTGTTTTAGCAAGAAAACCCAAACAGCACGACTAAAATCATCCAAAATAGTAAAAAAATACCGTGCCCCAGAAAAAGATTCAACCTTATGTCCACCCCAAATATCACAATGTAGTAGTTCAAAACAGTCAGTGGTTTTAATAGAACCCAAAGAAAAGGGATTATGAGTCTGTTTGGCCTGGATACATGAATCACAAAGAAAGCTACTAGAAAAATGGCGAAGAGAGCTAATGCGTCTTATCTTTTCAGATGGTAAATGACCCAAACGCCGATGCCAAGTCTTTGAATTTGTCTGTACAGCTAGAGTGGTACCTCGTACTCGTATTGGCTCCATGCAGTACAGACCATCGCATTCTTTACCCTCTCCAATCAGTGTCCTCGAGGCCAAATCCTGCATAACACAAAAATCCGGAAAAAATGTGAAGGCACATTGAATATCTTTGGTTAACCGACTAACAGATAATAGATTGCATTTGAACTTAGGAATGTGAAGCACATCATTAAGTTTCACGCTTTCAAGAAGTGTGGCCGTCCCTACGCCCTCAATCGGAATGCCATCACCATTTGGAATTTCAACCACCTCATTACTACTAGATGAACGTATGTCCTGCAGCAAATTAATTTCACTTGCAATATGCTCAGTAGCCCCCGAGTCGACTACCCAAGGGCGAGAAGTAGTTTGCTTACCCTCCATTTGAGCGGATAAAGCAAGCGAGTTTCCATATTGGTTTGCTTCTTTACTGACAACCTCGGTATTAGACGCCTCACCTTGGTCGGAAGAACCCAGAAACTCAATAAGCTTGGTGTATTGTTTGGCAGAGAGACCTGCAATAGGACTGACCACGTTCTGCACCGATGCAACTTTCGCTTGCGGTCGTGAGCTCCGTGAAACACCACCACCACGTCTGCCCCGACCACGATTCCCTTCTCTGCCCCCTCTCCACTCACCATCATTAGGATAGCCTATTAATTTATAACATCTATCCTTTGAATGACCAAGACGATGGCAGTATGAACATTGTAGTTGACCATTTAAATTATTATTATCTTCAAGCTCACGAAGAGAAGAACTTGGCAGAGGAAGAGTAGTCTTGGGCGTGATCATGTGAAATGCAGAGACATCACCTTGTGGACGTCGAGCATTAGCAACGTGGCGATGACTTTCTTCCTCGGAGACCATATGATATACGGCGCCGACACTCGGCATAGGGTCTAAACTCAGAATTCTCGATTTTATGACAGAATAAACATCATCAAGTCCAGCAAGAAATTCATATAAACGTTGCCTTTGAAATAAGCCTCTTATTAATTTATCGTTTCCACACTTACAACAATTGCATAAGGGAACAGCATCAAGCGTGTCGATTTCATCCCATAATGAACGTAACTTATTATAATAAGAAGCAACAGTACCTCCATCTTGTCTCGTGATCATGATCTGCCAGCGTAAATCAAAAGCCCGTGGAGCATTTGCCTTGCCATATCTTTCCTTCAAATCACTCCAAATGGCATAAGCCGTTTTAATCCGCTTCACACTCACCCGTACATCCTTAGTCATGGAACTTACGAGCCATCCTCGCACCATAGCATCACATCTGGACCAATGCTCGAACATCTTATCTTCCTTTGCCGGTTCCTTGATTGAACCATCAATAAACCCTAATTTATTTTTTGCACGTAGGGCATTTTTGATTTCATCCACCCAATCGACGTAATTTCCGTCGTGAAGGGCATCCGTAACGAAAATTTGACCAGGGTTGTCAGATGCATGAAGATAATACGCCGACATACTATCAATAACAATTTCACCAGCCTTTGCCATGATCGAAGAACAAAGGGGGAAATGAAAAAAAAAATATGTGTGAGAAAGAAGCAGTGGAAAAATTACGCTGAATAACAATAAGCGTGGAAGCAGAAATTAACCCGCTCTGATACCATGATAAAAAGAGATACAAAGTTTGAGCCGAAAAATCAATTCTACTCCATTAGGTGATATGCGTATATATAATTACATAAGGATAAACTAACCCTATGAATAAAAGGAAAGAAATCAAATAATAATGATACAAAATTATACAAGAATCAAATCTGCTTATGATATCCGATCTCCAATCAAGATGATTGATAACGATATCCGATCTCCAATCAAGATAATCAAATCTGCTTAATGATATCCGATCTCCAATCAATATGATTGATAATGATATCCGATCTTGTGCAAAAACGTCTCTTCTACCATATTTACTTGATAACACCGAGAATTAAAGGAAAAGAACTAGAAGAATTCAAATGACAAGGCTAATGGTAATACATATGGAAAACACAAACAAAAAGAAAAGAAACAAGAAATTGGTGAGACCGGAGTAGCTGATGAAGATTCGAGTGAAGGTGATCTTCTTGTTGCTGCCAACTTGGTCCATGAGCATCTTGATGAATAGATTCTAGATTCTGGTTGCACATAACATATGAGTCCCAATAGGGATTAGTTTTTAACATATGATTCGGTTACAAAAGGGGTTGTGCTTATGGGAAACGATGCACTCTGTAAGGTTACAGGGATTGGAACCATCAAAGTTAATATGTTCGATGAAGTAGTCCGAACACTTGGAGATGTCAGACACGTACCTGACTTGAAGAGAAATCTCATCTTACTCAATACCCCTGAGGCTAAAGGGTACAAGTATGTTGGTGAAAATTGAGGATAGTATTAAGAATTAGAAAAGCGAAGAAAATAGTGTAAAGCTCTTGGATCTTTCTCCTACACAGGACTAGCTTTTTTTTCAAGGGAATGGAACATAATAACTTCAAAAGGATTACTAATAAGGATATGGATCCGGCAGAAAGACAGAGTTATATCATATTCCTTATTTTTTTTATAAATATATCTTGTAACGTTTACACTTTTGCTATAAAATAATTAATTAATATGCATAAGGAATATTCAGAGCAGATTTCTTCTTATTTTTTATTTTAAGTCGTGTTCTTATATGATCAATTATTTTACTAATAATATTACTGATACCACTACGGACAGGATCGGTGCATGAGAAGAAAAGGAATACCGAATTAGGAGGAATAGAATAAAATGATTCTGATTACATAATTGAGGTAACTATGATCAGCTTAGAACTTTCAGATCAACACATCACACCAATAAATTCCCCAAACAGCCTTGAATTAAACAGCCAAACAAAGGGTAAAACAGTATGGATAACAGATCATACAAAGCCCTAAACATGCCAGTTATTTCAATTAAAACCTCACTTAGGTATCATTTCTTATCATAACCTCAGTTTCATCTTTCACAATACTGAACCAGTGTTGTAAGATAATTATATAGTTCAGACATAATTTATCACACAAGAGTTTAGCATATAAGGCTAACCATGTTACAAAATCAAATTATCAATATTAGATTATCAAACTAAATAAAAGAAGAAGAAAAGAGAAGAAACTTACAATGTAGAAGCTACTTGCTCTCTTCTCAAGCTGAAAGTTGATGAAGAACTTTTACAAAGGAAAAGTTTATAAAGTGAGAATTTTATTTATGTTTTCATCCTCCTTTTCAATACAAATATCTCTCCTTACATAGACAAGAAGAGGAGAGTAAAGTAGAAAATGAAAAGACACCTACATCCTATCTATATATTAGAGTAGAAAACAAGTAAACACCTACTACAATCTAGAATATTTAAAGGGGAATTATTGTTGCCAAAATTTCAATGACAAATTGTCATAGTGGTTGATAAAATGATTTTGTAGGAAGATAAATTATTCTCTTGAGGAGATATGCCCTCCTCTAAGAATGCCAGCTGTCTTCAATTATTTCTAGATAGCTCCTTTGCTTTTATTTTGACGCAGAAGATTCTTCTTTGTTTTTGAAATTTTCAACAAAAGCTTATTTCATTGCTTCAAAAATATCTTCAATAGAAGCTTACTCGTTTGGATCTTGAGCTTCTTGAAAATCATTTTCTTGATTTGCTGAGGACGTACTGATTTTCCAGATTTTTGGGACATAATGTCATCTTTAAATGTTATCAACAAATCCGTCTTAAGTACTTCAAGATATCCCTCAAGCATCTTTTTCTTAGATATAACTCTAGACTTCAATTTCATTTTTCTTGAGATATGCTCAAATGGAGAAGGACATTCGTTTCTTAATTTAAGCTTAATCTGCTCACTATATTTCTCCAGAGTATCATTAATATGGCACATAGCATCGATGCCAAAAATGTGTCATGATTCTGCGTTTTGTTTTATCATTTTTCCTCAAAACTTAGAATGTGAAATCCTTTTAATGCAGGGAATCATATCACTAGAATAACCGAATTCTGGAGTCAATTTCCAGATCCAAAGAATTGAGAATTCTGTAAAGAAATATAGGGAAGATATTCCTTCCACACATTAGCAAGGAGGGGGGCTCAACGACTGTTTCGCTGGGGAGGTTTTGGCGGCTCACCGGTGGCGATGCTATCAGGTTTCGGCTATCGGGTTTCGTAGGTTTACGGAGAGAAATCAGGATGTGGGCGATTGTTTACGGCAAACTGGGGTTATCGGGTTTCATTGGAGACGATAGCAGGGGCCGAAAAATGAAATTTTTATTTTTTTTGCATGCCGTTAAGCTCTCGTCTGTTTTTGGAACATTTACGCACGGTGCCAAGAGGTGTGCCTATTGTTGTGCTGAGAAGCGACAGTTATTATCGGCACCGTATGTATCAGCGAGATTCTCGGAACTGGAAAGATTTGACGGCTTTGTCTCATTCTCAAAAGTAAGGGCATTTCTGTCAAATTGAATAGTTTCTAGATATAGTTTTACTACTTAGCTAAAATTGTTTTTTTAAGGAAGATTGGCTAGAAAGGAATATTAACACTATTTTATTCAATTTAATATTTTGAATATTTATTATTAAATCAAAAATAACTAAAATATAATTGATCAATTATAATATTACTTGAAAATTTGAATGTTTGAGTTTGTCATTAATAATTGTTAATATTAGAGAACTGATAGAGACAATATTTTTATATGTTACTAATAGTTAGTTTGAAAATATTCGTAAAAAATATAATATAAATCATTTGTAATTTTATACTCCCTCTGTCCCGCAATTTGTGGCTCACTTTTCCGAAAGGGGTGTCCCTTTATTTGTGACCACTTTTCTAATTTAGTACTACCTCCGTCCCATTATTTCCGACACATTTCATTTCGGCGCGGAAATTAAGAAAGTAGATGATTAATATTGAGATATGGGTAAATGATAAAGTAGGAGAGAGAAGATGAATGAGAGTAGATGATAAAGTAAGAGAGAGAAGATGATAAAGTAAGAGAGAGAAAATGATAAAGTAAGAAAAAGTAGGAGAGATAAATGGTAAAGTATGAGAGAGATGATAGGTAGTATTTCCAAAAAAGGAAACGTGCCAGTAATAGCGGGACGTCCATTTAAGGAAACTGTGTCAGTAATAGCGGGACGGAGGTAGTAAAAAATTATTATCATATCTTCTACTCTATCATCTTCTCTCTCCTACTTTATTACATTCTCTCTCCAACTTTATTATCATTTCTCTAATACTCTCTCATTAGTTTACTCATCTTCTCTCTCATATTTTATCATCTACTCTCTTTCTCATACTTTTATCATCTACTTTTTTAATTCCTGTGACGAAACCAATTGAGCCACAAATAAGGGGACGGAGGGAGTAAGTAGTAATAATAATAAATTACAAGAATCTCAAAATAGAGTTCATATGCATTCTCGCTGGAGTTTGTGCCACGGCGGCGGCTCGATTTGCTCAGATGCAAGCAAGGATCGCTTTGGTATGTGATTGGTTAACTCATATTCCATTCATGTTCATGTAATAAGGAAATCGAATTTCTTAATCTGGACTGGAGTTTTGAGTTATGCTGCTTCTATTTGAGGATGTACATGGTGGGAAACAAGGTGTTCGCGAAAATGTCCAAACCAGAACTTGAGAATATGAACCAAATGAACTCAAGCAAAGTAATTTAAGAACGATCAAGAACCGTAAAATAAACAGGAATAGGAGATCAAATCGGAATCAAGAAAGATCCCTCCCAAAATCAAGACGATTAAGTGTTCTCCATTACAAGTATAGTTAGAGAACAACATACCCCTGTTATCCGCAAGGGGAGTTAAAGTCCTGTTTTCCATTGCATTCCAGTTGAAATTTTGTATTTAACTACTCTTTCTTTTTATGAATGCAAGATCTTAAGGAACAGGAAGGAAGATCCCTCAACGCTATTGCTATATTCTCTAACGAAGAACTTAAAAGGTCTCCACACTCTGCTTTAAGGTATTTTTCATAATAGTCTGTATGATGCTACCACTGTTTCCTATTCATGATGTCGGTTGTATTTTTCATAAAGCATTATAAATTTATTCATTACGTACGTCTCATTCAGCTTAGTCACTGCATTAAACTGAGGTATCCAAAGGGATAACATTAGGCTCTAACAGCAACATTGATGGCTCAGGATGTTCATAGCAAATCTTGACAATCTGTAGCACTAGGCCTTTCATGATTATTCTCACCCCAACCGGATAGTAATATCTTGATGGCTGCAATAACCGGGCCTTGACTGTGGATCACTTTCATGCATCATTGTTCTCCTGCTAGAGAAGTTTATTAATTCAAGATTTCCGCTGATTATTTGAAGAGATATCCACAATTTGAATATCTGGCCGGCTCTTTTGACATCTCACCTCTTCGTTCAATCTATTGGAGCGCAAAATAAGAACACGTAAGCTTGATGATAGCATCCATGGGAAACTGCCGTGGATGAGGTTGTTCCCAACATTAACGAGTTCTCGAGGGACTTAGGGATACTCCAGTCTAATGTATTGTTGCTAAGATCAAATATTTCCAAGCCACATTTTTTAGAAATATTATGAGGGATGCCATCGCTGATGTTGTTTCGTCCTAGATTGAACACCTGAAGATACTCCATGTTTTCAAATGGATAGGGGGGTATACCACCACTTTGACTGACAAGTCAAGAAAGCAAAGGTCCGTGGCATTGCAGAGGGAGGTTGGAATTGACCTGTTGACAACAATTTAAGATCGGACTCGGGGGGAAAGGATAGTTGCAGCTCCTTCCTGAACTGATTAGAATGTAAATCTAATGAAGTAACAGAGGCAGGGATGCAGTAAGGCTTTTGAAAATCTGCAGAAGATTATAAGAAAGTTATGTAGTATTTCTTCCATTTCCCCAAACCCAAGTAGGTATCTCCCCTGAAATCCGGTTGTTGGAGAGGTTCAATTTAGTCCAATTAATTTGTTTTAGGGAATCTGGAAACTTACTCAGATTACAGAAGCTAGTCCCAACAATGTTAGTTTGGGAAACCCAGTCAAGCTTGAACTGTCGTTACCGACAAGAAGTTGTTCGAAAGTGTAAGTTCTTCAAGACTACTATGGCTTTGAATCTTTTCTAGTTGAAAAGTGCCACTAAACAAGTTCATCCCTGAAGGCTTTCGAGCTGGTAAAAAGAGTCGGGAATAGACCCTTCAAGCCAATTTCTGCTTAAATCTATATAAGCTATGGTTGAGAAATTTACAACTGGAAATTCTTCAACTACCCGGTAAGTTGGTTGTCATAACGCAAAATAACCTGCAGTGACGGGAGACCAAAGAGAGACTGGGGAATGTAACCAGTGAATGAATTATACCCTAAGTATAAAGTCTCCAGATTATAAAAACTTGTGAACAACGTTGAAGGGAGTGAACCAGTGAAGTTATAGGACAATATCAAAGTAATTAGTTGAGTGAGGTTAGCCAAGGTGGATGGAATAGGTCCTGAGAACTTGCAATTGTATAAGTTAATCTCCGACAATGTCTCAATTGAGCTTGGAATTAAACCTGAGAAGTTGGTCTAATTTAGCACAATAGACTTGAGAGATCCAATCTGAATAAATGGTGGTAGGCTTCCACTCAGTAACTCATTACCAGTTAAATCAATATTTTGTAAAGCTGGTATGAGAAAGATCATCTCAGGGAAATAACCTCTTAGAGAGCAATATTTAAAATTGAGGGTGGTCAAATTTGAGAAATTCACAGACAAGTCGGGAACTAAAGTTGATAGATTTTTTTCATCAAGTACAAGAGAAGAGAGGGAACAGTGTTGCAAAAGGGACTTATCGAGTGGACCTGACAACTTACAACGAGAGAGGCTCAAAGTGGTGAGGTGGGGAAAATTTGAAGGTATAATGTAGCTCCACTCGCTCTTCTGAGATGAAATATCTACACCATCAAGATACGAATCTCTAATCCCACAAGCATCTCCAAATTAGGAAACTCGAGCTTTAGAGGATTAATGAGGGGATAATATTCATAGGTGGAGATATTGAGACTAACCAATCTGGTCAAGAAAGAAAGTTCAAGTGGTACCTGCCCATCAAAACCAGCCTTTGACAAATTCAAGTGCGTCAAATAAGTGAGACTGCCAATCCCTCTTGGAATCTCAACGTTGTTGAAGTCATTGTAGGCCAGATTTAGCTTTTGGAGATACTTGAGCTTGAACAGACTTGATGAATTCCCGATGCCATCTGAAATGCCCTCATTGTCGAGCTGAAAACCTTTCACGTTGCCTGGACCATCACACTCCACTCCGTACCAGTTGCAGCACTCGCTCGTTTGATTCCACTGCACCAGCTTTTGTGGGAAACGGGGCTCGAATATCAGTTCACCCTTCAGCTCCAGCAACAAGCTTTTCTCATGGTCCAGACAGTGGCTGAATGAATGAGTAATAATTGATAGAAGTAGAGAAAATAAGAAAATTTTGAGAAGTGAAGATGTTGGCATTTTAAAGATTAAGAATGATTGATTGTGTACGAATTTGCACCAACGTATGTGCGATTTTAATTAGGCTCTAGTGAAAGACATTTCAGAATCTATTTTTGTTTACAGATAAGGAAGCTATGGATGTCTGTTGAGAGTTGAAACTTGAAAGACTTTTGCAGTTGACTGGAGGTCTGTCTTCCTTTAATACTCCACACACCAATTACGGTTTTTCTACGTCTAATCTTGATAATATTAGCCAAAACTATTTTTCTAAGACTTTATCTACTTTGTGGAATATTATTTGTTTAACTTTTTTTTTTTCTATTTTCCATATAAAATTAGCCTTTCTTTTCACAATTCAATTTTGATTTTTATTGCTGCAGATTTCAAGATTACTAAGCATCATGAATAAGTACTGGCCATCTTATAATTGTGAATCTATTTCAAACTGCCACGGTGGAACATGAGGTTTGTTGATGCACATTCATTTAGAGCCGGTAATGCCACGACCAGAAACTAACAATTATTTCCTCAATTTCTTTCATGTATGGAATATTTCAAATGGTATGCATTTGGATAAAGTGGGGTAAGCATCGTAGAAATACTGCTGTCTTAATTTTTCTCCGTATAGATAAGAATATAAATGCAACAATTTTCCGCTTGCTCATTATCTGATTTGTGATTTCAAATGCACATGTTATGTTTTTTGTGCTGAAACTTAGTGAAAACTTCAACAGGAAAGGCACCAACTTCTTCTCTTAACTTTTGTTTTCTAGAAAACACAGACGTGTTCATCACCCGTCGTACAAAATTAATACAATTACTTTGATGTGCCAGGAGATTCATAGCTATATAAGCACTATTATCTGATCTCTTCCGCTAATTCCTGACTAGTCTTCTTCTCCTGTTCCTGCCACAGAATATTTCTTCAGCAACCTTATCTATTTTGTCGAAGTATTTGTGTCTGAAGCTTCGGCAGAATAAAAGAAGACATACAATGATTCCCAACCCCACAACATATCCAAGTGCAGCTGATACGTATTCCCACTCAACCTCCTTCTTCGATTCATAATCCGGTGGTGATAACTCGTTGGCATCAGTCTTAGTGCAGCTTCTGCTGAGAGGGAAACCACAAAGACCTGGATTTCCTTTGAAGGAAGCGGCTGAAAATGTTTGAAACTGACGGCCACTTGGGATCTTTCCTACCAGCTTATTGTACGATAGATTCAAGAATGAAAGGAATGTGAGATCTGCAAGCTTCATCGGTATTTCCCCTGTTAGTTGGTTTCCGGAGAGATCAAGCCCTTCAAGTTTAGTCAAGGCACCAAATGACTTTGGGATTGTGGTGTTAAGAGAATTGTGGGATAAGTTGAGAAGATAAAGCGATTGCAGATCACCAATTGCATCTGGTATCTCTCCTTGAAAATTATTGCAAGAGAAATCAATGGCAGTAACGTCTGGCCAAATCGTGAAAAGCTCCAGCTCTAGGCCTTTAATGATTATTCTCACCCCAACCGGAGCGTTGAATCTTGATGGCTTCAACATTCCTCTTGGCCTCAATTCTGTATCACTTGCAAGCATCATTGCTCTCCAGCTAGAGAAGTTCACCATTTCTAGATTCCCACTGAAATTATTTGAAGATATATCCACAATTTGAATATCTGGCCAGCTCTTTTGGCATCTCACTTCTCCATGCAATCTGTTGGAGCGCAAAACAAGAACCCGCAAGCTCGACAATGTCATGCATGGAAAATTGTCGTGGATGATGTTGTTCCCAACATTAATGAACTTCAACGATCTACAGTTTTCCAGGGACATTGGTATACTCCCGTTTAAAGTATTGTTGTTGAGATCAAATATTTCCAAGCGACATTTTTTAGAAATATTATCGGGGATGCCACCGCTGAAGCTGTTTTGTCCCAGTTTCAACACCTCAAGATACTCTGTGTTTTCAAATAGGCAGGAGTGTATACTACCACTAAACTTATTTTTTGATAAGTCAAGAAATTGAAGGTGTCTGGCATTGCAAAGGGAGGGTGGGATTGACCCGTTGAAGCTGTTATTTGCAACTAACAAAAAAGTAAGATTGGACTGAGGTGGAAAGGACAGGGGCAGCTCCCCCTTGAACTGGTTAGAGTGTAAATCTAATGTATTAAGAGAGGCAGGGATGTGGCAAGGCTTTTGAAGATCAGTCAAAAGATTAAGAGAAATGTTCAGCAACCTAATGTCTCTTCCATTTCCCAAAATCCAACTAGGTACCTCCCCTGAAATTCGGTTGTTGGAGAGGTCCAAATGAGTCCAATTAAAATGTTTTAAGGATTTTGGAAACTCACTCACGTTACAAGAATGTAGTCCCAAATATGTTAGTCGGGGAAACCCAATCGAACTTGAATCGACGTTTACTGACAAGGAGTTGTTACAAAGAGTAAACTTTTCAAGAATGGGAAGGCTTCGAATCTTTTCTAGCTCAAAAGAGCCACTGAAGAAGTTGTAAGATAGTATGAGACTAACAAGGCTTTCAAGCTTGAAAAAGGAGTCAGGAATAGGCCCTTCAAGCCGGTTGCTGCTGAAATCTATATAGGCTATGTTAGAGAAATTCTCAATTGGAAATTCTCCAACTTGCCCTGTAAATTGGTTTCCCCAAAGCGAAACAATTTGCAGTGTCGGGAGACCAAAGATAGACCGGGGAATGTTACCGGTGAATGAATTATAGTCTAGTTCTAAAGTTTCAAGATTAGAAAAACCGATAAACAAAGCTGAAGGGATTGAGCCACTGAAGAAGTTATAGGACAAGATCAATGTATTAAGTTGAGTGAGGTTAGCCAAGGTGGATGGAACGGACCCCGTAAACTTGGAACGTTGTAAATCTAGCTCCCTCAATGTTATGAGATTGCCGATTGAACTTGGAATCAAGCCTGAAAAGTTGGTCCGTCTCAAGGCTATAGACTTGAGAGGTCCACTTTGAGTGAACAACGGTAGGCTTCCACTGAGAAACTCATTAAACGATAAATCTACATACTGTAAAGTTGGTATGAGAAAGATCATCTGAGGGAAATAACCTCTCAAAGAGCAATTCCTAAGACTCAAGGTGGTCAAATTCGAGAAATTCACAAACAAGTCGGGAGCTACACCTGATAGATCGTTATCATCGAGCTGCAAACCTTTCACGTTGCCTACACCATCACATTCCACTCCGTACCAGTTGCAGCACTCACTCGTTTGATTCCACTGCAAAACTTTTTGTGAGAGTCGGGGCTCGAATATGAGTTCACTCTTCAGCTGGAGCAACAAGCTTTTCTGATGATCAAGACATAATAGGCTACATGAATGAGTAATGATCGATGAAAGTAAAGAAAACAAGAAAACCTTGGGAAACGAAGGAGTTGGCATTGTATGGCTTTAAATCGCCTTCAATGAAAGACACTTTAGAATGTATTTAATTTGTTTACGGATGAGGAAGGAGGAAGCTATAAATAATGTAACTATGGATGAGGAAGCTATAAACAATGCAACTATAAATAAGCTATAAATAATGCAACTATGTATTTAATTTAATTTGTTTACGGATGAGGAAGTAGGAAGCTATTAATCAGTCAGTTGGAAGAATTTTGCCTTTGACTTGACTGGAAGTCTTCCTTAAATATATTCCACACATCCGTGACGTATTTTGTACGTCTAATCTTGAAAATACTAGGCAAAGTTAATTGACATAGACGGGTCTTTTTTTTGGAATCGTGTAAAATATATAGTGATATTAAAAAAAAATACAAAATTTATGCATCGAATAGTTGTACAACGCTGGGTTAGGATTTTAAAACTAACTGATTATTCAAATCACAGTCAGTTTCGTAAGTAAATGAGCTAATCTCCAAAAGGTCTTTTGAAAAAGCTATTTCTCAAATTAATATTCTCTAAAAATATATATATCTCAAAATCATTTAGGCATCTGCATGTGGAAATTTATTTATTTACTTATAAAACAGAAAAAGAAAGAACAAAAGGCTTCCCCAAAATTATCAGTTTTCTGCAATAATTCAAGATCTTTATTCCAATTTACATGTGCGGTTGTGCCCTGTTTTATTCCTTAAAATATACCTCGACATCTTGGCTAGGAAAATCCTACTCCCGAAATCGAAATAAGGGCATCTCTTTTGATCCTATAATATGGTCTCCCTCCGTTTTCGGTTAAATAAGGGCATCTCCAATAATGCTGGGAAAAATCTACTCCAAGGATTCACGGTTCACACCATAAAAGAGGAGATGAACAATTTCACGTTTCTTTTTAATTTATTTTTTGTGCTGTTTTTTCTTTATTATTTATTTTTGCTTTTTCCCTTTTTGGCAGAGAGAGGGTACGTTTCTTTGTATTTTTCATATTTCGAGAATATTAGCTACCATTGCTTTTCTATTTTTACGCTATCCTTTAACATTTCCAGAATATTAACAAGAATTTATGCTTAGGCAAATATTATGTAAAGTTATTATTTATGCTATTACCATAATACCATACTCCCATTCCCAAATTTATATACCTACTTTTCTTTTTCGTTTTTGTCCCAATTTTATATGTCTATTAACAATTTTTTATGTCTAACTAAATATTTCACTAACTTTAATAGGTCTAATTAATATGAAAATATAGAAAACTACTATTTTATTCAATTTTTATAATAGTAAACACCATTAGATCATTAACTTTTTTGTAATTTACTTTAGTTTACTCAAATTCCAATATTAACATTTATCTAACTTTATATTATTAATTTTTTTCTTAATATGTGTGAAAAAACAAATGGGCGTTTTCTAAAATACCCAAATCGTTATAAAGAAAGGCAAATTTACCCAATTCTTATAATTGCTACACAAAATACCCAACTTTACTTAAATATTCTCACTTTTCAGCCTGTCAAATTCGTTATTTTGCTTCGTTCCGTGCATAAATGATTGGATCGAGGCATCTGAAGCAAACAAAAGAATCCCACTCGAGTCCTGCTCGTGTCCCGCTCGAGTCCCACTAAAGCTGTCGAATTCAGCACTCGAATCCCGCTCGGTAGCCCCGCTCATGCCGCCGCGCCCGAATCCCGCTCGAGCTGTGACTTGGCAGGGAGCCGAATCCCGCTCGGGGAATCCCGCTTTACCTACCATGTCCCGCTCGGCTTTTTGACTGGCGGGGAGCAGATTCCCGCTCGCGGAATCCCGCTCGGCCTGCTCAGTCCGGCTCAATTTTTTTGACTTGGAAGACCGAGCATAATCCCGCTCAGGGAGTCCCGCTCGGCCCTTTGTAGTCCCGCTCGATCCTTTCCTAGTCCCGCTCGTCCCATTCGTAGTCTCTATCATGAAATTTTCTCTATTAATACCGTGATTGAAGTCTAAATTCGAACACACTCAATCCTCTTTCATTTCATTTTCAACTACAAAATCATCCTGTAGAATTTTTCTTCCTCGTTCAAGAAAAAAAATGGGTATAATATTATTGTTCATTTTAGCGGGCAATTTAATAGTTTGTCCGAGTATGTTGGCAGTGAAGTTAGAGTTGTGTGCATTCCTCTATCCCGATTTTACGACAGTTTATTCAATACAATCTCAATCCCTTTTCACTTTCATCAAATTATAAAATTTATTACACCTACGTTTCTCGTCATGGTATTACGCTTAGGGCCATTCTCGCGACCGATATGGACCTACTTCGTCTTTATTGTACACAAATAGGCAGGAGTGTATACTACCACTAAATTTATTGTTTGATAAGTCAAGAAATTGAAGGTGTCTGGGATTGCCGAGGGAGGATGGGATTGACTCACTGAGACTGTTATTTGCAACTAACAAAAAAGTAAGATTGGATTGAGGTGGAAAGACAGGGGCAGATCCCCCTTGAACTGGTTAGAGTGTAAATCTAATATATTAAGAGAGGCAGGGATGTGGCAAGGCTTTTGAAGATCTGTTAGAAGATTATGAGAAATGTTCAGTCCCCTAATGCCTCTTCCATTTCCCAAAATCCAACTAGGTACCTCCCCTGAAATCCGGTTGTTGGAGAGGTCAAAATAAGTCCAATTAAAATGTTTTAAGGATTCTGGAAACTCACTCACGTTACAAGAGTGTAGTCCTAAATATGTTAGTCGGGGAAACCCGTTCGAACGTGACCTAACGTTTACTGACAAGGAGTTGTTACAAAGAGTAAACTTTTCAAGAATAATAAGGGTTCGAATCTTTTCTAGGTGAAAAGAGCCACCGAAGAATTTGTAGGATAGTATGAGACTAACAAGACTTTCAAGCTGAAAAAAAGAGTCAGGAATAGGCCCTTCAAGCCAGTTGCTGCTGAAATCTATATAAGCTATGTTAGAGAAATTCTCAACCGGAAATTCTTCAACTTGCCGTGTAAATTGGTTTCCCCAAAGCAAAACAATTTGCAGTGCCGGGAGAGCAAAGATAGACTGGGGAATGTTACCAGTGAATGAATTACAGTCTAGTTCTAAAGTTTTAAGATTAGAAAAACAAGTAAACAAAGCTGAAGGAATTGAGACACTGAAGAAGTTATAGGACAAGATCAAAGTAATTAGTTGAGTGAGGTTAGCCAAGGTGGATGGGACGGGGCCTGTGAACTTGGAACGTTGTAAATCTAGCTCCCTCAATGTAAATCTAGCTCGAGCAACAAACTTTTCTGACTGTCAAGACATAATAGGCTACATGAATTAGTAATGATTGATGAAAGTAAAGAAAACAAGAAAATCCACAGAAGCAAAGAAGTTGGCATTCTGTAGCTTTAAATCCACAATTTAGAATGTATTTAATTTGTTTACGGATGAGGAAAGCAGGAATATACAAGTAATGCAACTATGGATGTGCACGGAGAGTTGTAAGACTTTTGCAGTTGACTGGAGGTCTTCCTTAAATATATTCCACACACCCATTACGTTTTTTTGTACGTCGAATTTTGAAAATATTAGGCAAAGCTAATTGGAGAAAAAATCGATTTTGGTCCTGTAATATTGCCCCAAATTGAAATTGGTCCTGTAATGATATTTCAATCGATTTTGGTCCTGTAATTTTACTTTATCTCCGTTTTTGGTCCTGTTGCCGGAAGGTGATGCTCACACGCCCAACTCCGTCGCCGGACATTTTTCCAGTCACTCACCCGTTGTCATTTTTAGTCCTGTAATGTAGCTTGCAACCAATTTTGGTCATGTAATTTAGTTCTAAATCGATTTTGGTCCTGTAATTTAACTGTCAATCAATTTTGGTCCTGTAATTTAACTGTCAATCGATTTTGGTCATGTAATGTAGTCTTCAATCAATTTTAATCCTGTAATGTAGTACTAAAATAATTTCGGTCATGTAATAAAGAATGTAATAGATTTTGGTCCTATAAATATGATATATATATATATATATATATATATATATTTATAGTAATGCAAAATTATCATAGTTCTAATAATAAAAAAATACTACATTATTATATTCATAATATTTTGTTTAATATTTACCTTCTTAATATATATTATGTAAATTATATAATGTCTTGTAAGTAATACAAAAATTATGAAATTCTTTGGTTTTCTCTCTATTTATTTATTCTCTCTATGATGGAACCAATAATTTAGTTTTCTCACAACTAGTTCTTTAAACTTTTATGAGTCTTCTTTTCGCACATGGAGTTTGTGTTATTTAGATATTGAGCCCGTGAAGTTTAATTGATTGTTCTACAATTTATTTAAGTTGGCAATTTTCTTTTTTATTATGCAAATAAATTATAATGGTACAATTTATGCAAGAAAACCAAAGACATTTCATAATTTTTGTATTACTTATGAGACATTACATAATTTACATAATATATATCAAGAAGGTAAATATTAAACAAAATATGATGAATATAATAATGTAGTATTTTTTATTATTATTGGAACTATGATAATTTTGCATTACTATAAACAAATAAATATATATCATATTTATAGGACCAAAACCGATTACATTCTTTATTACAGGACCAAAATTAATTGAATACTATATTAGAGGACCAACATTGATTGAATACTACATTACAGGACCAAAATCGATTGACAGTTAAATTATAGGACCAAAATCGATTTAGAACTAAATTACAGGACCAAAATTGGTTGCAAGCTACATTACAGGACTAAAAATGAAAACGGGTGACTGACCGGAAAAATGTCGGGCGACGGAGTTAGGCGTGTGAGCATCACCTTCCGACAACAGGACAAAAAACGGAGACAATGTGAAATTACAGGACCAAAATCGATTGAGGCATCATTACATGACCAATTTCGATTTGAGGCAACATTACAGGACCAAAATCGATTTTTTCTCAAGCTAATTGACAGACTGGTCTTCTTTGTGGGATCGTATATAAAATATATAATACTAATAATTTACAAAAAATAAATAAAAAAAACTATGCATCGGACAGTGGTATAACGTCGTGTTAGGATTTTAAAACTGAGTGAGTGTTGAAATGACACTCAGTTTCGGAAGTAAATGAACGAATTTCCAAAAAAGCCATTTCTCAAAAAATTAACCTTCTCTAAAATATGTATATCTCAAAATAATTTAGGCATCTATACGAAAATTCCTTTATTTACTTAAAACAAAAAAGGAAAGAACAAAAGGTTTTCCCCGAAATTAACAGTATTATGCAATAATTCAAGATTCAGGTTTGGAAATTATATTAACCCAATTGCATACGTTGCGTGATGCTTCGAGAATTGACCATTTGCCTCAGCCCAATTTACATGTGCGGTGCCTTGTTTTATTATTAAAGATAAAGATACCGAGAAAATTTGAATTTAAGGAAATGAATAATTTCACCCTTCTTTTTAAATATTATTTGGTGGATTTTAAATAAATGAACTTCCGGCCACTGCCGCTATGCCAGTTTTCCTTTTTTGCTAGGAGAGGGTCCCACGTTTCTTTGTATTTTCATGAGAATATTAGCTACAATTATTTTTCTATTTTTACACTACAATTTTAACGGTTCCATAATATTAACAATAATTTATGCTTAGGCAAATATAACATCAAGTCTCTTCTCTCCTCCGTCTCTGTTTATATTCTAGAGATCCAACACTTGTTCTGAATGATATGGATGATCGAATCATAGCAGCATAACTAATCTCATCACGCTCGGTCATTTCGTCGAACAAGTTGGCTGCAGCCTCTATGCTGCTGAGCGATTGGTTCAAGGGACCCAAAATAAGAGCTGTCATATTTAAACAAGATATTACTGCTCCCACAAGTTTGGAGTAATAAATAGCAAAAACAAACACAGTGAAAACCTTAACACACCAGTAGAAACATAATAAAATATATAACAATAGAAATCAGCTCTTCTCTGCTTCACAACTATTCTCTCCTGCCCTCATTCCTTGCCAATCTTCTTCTTGCATGTCTTCTTCTCCGCTTTCTGCCATTGTATATCTCGTCAGCAACCTCATCTATTTTGTCAAAGTACTTCTCTCTGAAGCTTCGGCAGAATATAAGTAACCATGCGATGATTCCTAATCCCACAACATATCCAAGTGCAGCTGATACGAATTCCCACTCAATCTCCTTCTTCTGTTCATGTTCCGGTGGTGATAACTCATTAACATCAGTCTTATTACAGCTTCTGTTGAGAGGGAAACCACACAGGCCTGGATTTCCTTCGAAGGAACCATTTGAAAATGTTTGAAATTGTCGGCCATTCGGAATCTTTCCAACCAGCTTATTGTGCGACAGATTCAAGACCGAAAGGAATGTGAGATCTGCAAGTTCCATTGGTATCGTCCCTATTAGTTGGTTATCGGAGAGGTCGAGGGATTCAAGCTTATCCAAGGAACCAAACGACTTTGGGATTGCACTGGTGATAGAATTGTGCGATAAGTTGAGAAGATGAAGCAATTGCATATCACCAAATGCATCTGGTATCTCTCCTTGAAAATTATTGCACGAGAAATCAATGATAGTAAAGTCTGGCCAAATCTTGACAATCTGTAGCTCTAGGCCTTTCATGATTATTCTCACCCCAACCGGACAGTAATATCCTGATGGCTGCAACAACTGGTTTGGCCTCGACTGTGGATCACTTTCATGCATCATTGCTCTCCAGCTTGAGAAGTTTATCAATTCCAGATTTCCGCTGAAATTATTTGAAGAGATATCAACAATGTGAATATTTGGCCAGCTCTTTTGACATCTCACCTCTCCGTTCAATCTGTTGGATCGCAAAATAAGAACCCGCAAGCTCGATGATAGCATGCATGGGAAACTACCATGAATGATGTTGTTCCCGACATTAACGAGCTCCAATGACTTGCAGTTTTTGAGGGACTTTGGGATACTCCCGTCTAATGTATTGTTGTTGAGATCAAATATTTCAAAGCCACAATTTTGAGAAATATTATCAGGGATGCCACCGCTGATGTTGTTTCTTCCTAGATTAAGCACTTGAAGATTCTCCATGTTTTCAAATAGGCAGGGGGGTATATAGCCATTTAATTTATTAACTGAAAAGTCAAGAAATTCAAGATTCGTGGCATTGCAGAGAGACATTGGAATTGACCCGCTCAAGCTGTTATTTGCAACAGACAAGAACCGAAGATCAGACTTGGGTGGAAAGGGCAGCTGCAGCTCCCCCCTGAACTGGTTAGAATGTAAATATAGTGATTGAAGAGAGGCAGAAATGTAGTAAGGCTTTTGGAAATCTGTCAGGAGATTAGAAGAAAGGTTCAGATATTTGATACTTCTTCCAATTCCCAAAATCCAACTAGGAACCTCCCCTGAAATCAGGTTGTTGGAGATGTCCAGTACAGTCCAATCAATATGCTTTAGGAAATCTGGAAACTCACTCAACTTACAAGAAGCTAGCCCTAAGCTTTTTAGTTGGGGAAACCCACTCAAACTTGAACTGCCATTTAGTGTTAAGAAGTTGTGAGAAATTGTAAGTATTTTGAGGCTGGGATGGCTTTGAATCTTTTCTAATTGAAAAGTAACACTAAATAAGTTGTTCGATAGCTTGAGATATTGAAGGCTTTGAAGCCGGTAAAATGAGTTAGGAATAGGCCCTTCAAGCTGATTTCTGCTTAAAAAGATATGAATTATGTTAGAGGAATTTACTAATGGAAATTCTTCAACTTGCCCTGAAAATTGGTTGTCGTGAAGAAAAATAGACCGCAGTGACGGAAGGCCAAAGAGAGATTGGGGAATGTTACCCGTGAATGAATTAGATGATAAATCTAAAATTTGAAGACTATGAAAACAGGTAAACAATGTTGAAGGGAGAGAGCCGGTGAAGAAGTTATTGGACAACTCCAATGTAATTAGTCCGGTGAGGTTAGCAAAGCTGGATAGAATTGGCCCTGTGAACTTGCAAGATAGTAAATCTAACTCCGACAGCGTTTTGAGATTGCCAATTGAACTTGGAATCAAACCTGAGAAGTTGGTCCAACTTAGTACTATAGACTTGAGAGATCCAAATTGAGTAAATGGTGGTAGGCTTCCACTGAGTAACTCATTATCAGATAAATCAAGATTTTGTAAAGTTGGTATGAGAAAGATCATCGCAGGAAAATAACCTCTCAAAGAGCAATTCCTAAGACTCAGGGTGGTCAAACTCGAGAAATTCACAAACAAGTCGGGAGCTACAATTGATAGATTGTTATCATCAAGTCGAAGAGAAGAGAGGGAATGGTATTGCAAAAGGGACTTGTCTAGTGGACCCGACAAATTACAACGAGAGAGGCTCAAAATGGTGGGGCAAACATGAAGGTATAATGTAGCTCCACTCGCTCTTCTGAGATGAAATATCTACACCATCAAGATACAACTCTCTAAGCCCAGTTAGATTCTTGACAAGCATCTCCAAATTAGGAAACTCAAGTTTGATCAGATGCTTAATGATGGAATAGTTCTTAGGATCGTAGCAGGAGATATCGAGACTAACCAATCTGATCAAGAAGGAAAGTTGAAGTGGTACCTGCCCAACAAAACCAGCCATTGACAAATTCAAGTGCGTCAAATAAGTGAGACTGCCAATCCCTCTTGGAATCTCAGTGTTGTTAAACTCATTGTAGGCCAGATTTAGCTTCTCCAGATACCTGAGCTTGAACAGACTTGACGAATTTCCGATGCCATCTGAAATGCCCTCATCGTCGAGCCGCAAACCTTCCACATTGCCTGCACCGTCACATTCCACTCCATACCAGCTACATCACTCACTCGTTTGATTCCAGTAAACCAATTTCGTTGAGAAACTAGAGTCGAATATGAGTTCACTCTTCAGCTCAAGCAACAAGCTTTTCTGACGGTCAACACATAATAGGCTATATGAATGAGAAATGATTAATGAAACTAAAGAAAACAAGAAAATCTTGGGAATCGAAGAAGTTGGCATTGTGTGGCTTTAAATCGTCTCCAATGAAAGACAACTTAGAATATATATTTTGTTTACGGTGAGGAAGGTATGAAGGTATAAGTAATGCAACTATGGATATGTACATGGGAGAGTTGGAAGACCTTTGCAGTTGACTGGAGGTCTTCCTTTCATATATACCACACACCCATGACGTTTTTTGTACGTCGAATCTTGAAAATATTAGCCAAATCTAATTGACACAGACTAGTCTTCTTTGTGGAATCGTATAAAATACTATATAGTACTAATAATTTACAAAAAATATAAAAATTATGCATCTTGGCTGCATGAATGAGTAATGATTGATGAAAGCAAGAAAACAAGAAAATCTTGAGAAGCGAAGTTGTCAATTATGAATTTTGAGAAATGAATACTGTTAAAACTGAACTCTAAGAATTTGAGAAAGGAAATTTTATTGATCACAAAATCAATAACAAACTCCGCGCATGACTCTTTATATAAGCAGAGCAGCAGAGCGGAAGGTTCGAGAACTGTAGCACATAACCGTTTCTATAACTAACTAGGAACAGAAACACGCTTAGCTAAAGAAACAATAAACGACTACTAACTAATAGCGATAACGCTTTTATTAGTATGTATCTCAGCCGATAAGATGAAACGAAGATCAACGCTCCATATTCGGCCACGATAACAAACGCGTCTTCGACCATCAAACACGATTTCATAACAACCATCAACCGCCAGCAGCTTCATCTTCCTCAGCAGCACTTCCGCCATTGATAGTTCTCACTACAACATCAAAATCGCAACACCCCCCCCCCGCAAGATGGAGGCGATGAATATCAAAGAGCCCCATCTTGGAGAGGAGGAAACGAAACCGAGGTCCAGGGAGAATTTTAGTGAAAAGATCCGCCAACTGAAGAGAAGAATGTACAGCCATTGGTGTGACAAAACCAAGCTTGAACTGATCACGCACCACATGACAATCCATCTCCAAGTGTTTAGTCCGCTCATGAAAAACTTGATTCTTGGTTAAATAGATTGCCGCAACATTGTCACAGTAGAGGGGAATAGGCAAAGGACAAGCAACAACAAAATCGCGCATAAGATATGAGACCCAGAGAAGCTCACGAACCGTCGAGCCTAACGCCCGATACTCTGCTTCAGCAGTAGAAACAGAGACCGTATCCTGCTTTTTGCAACGCCAAGAGACCAGACAACCACCCAAGAAAATACAAAATCCTGTAAGAGAGCGTCTAGTAAGGGCACAAGTACCCCAATCCGCATCCGAATAAGCAGCAACAGACAAACTAGAAGCCTTGCTTTCAAAGAATAGACCCAAGGAAGGGCACCCCTTAAGGTACTTAAGCACATGAAGAGCAACATGCATGTGATGTAACCGTGGAGCCGCCATATACTGACTTAATTGCTGTGTAGCATAACCGAGATCAGGCCGAGTGAGATTCAAATACAGTAGTTGTCCCACTAGGTGCCTATAACTCTCTGGATCTGGGAGAAGATCAGTAGAGTCACCACTTAAGACCAACCCAAGTGGAAAAGGAGTAGAACTAGGTTGACACCCAAGCAGACCAGCCCTCTCTACTAAATCAAGAACATACTTGCGCTGGTTAAGAGAAATGCCCTGCGCACCTCGAGCAATTTCCATGCCAAGGAAATACTTGGCTTCCCCCAGATCTTTAATAGTAAATTGCTGATGCAGATAAGTATTTAACTTCTCAATGAGAGATAAATCAGGACCAGTGAGTAAAATATCATCCACATACACCAGCAATCCAATAAATGCATCCCCATTTCCCATGGTAAAGAAACAATGATCATGTGGGGACTGCTTCAGACCATAAGAAACTAAAGCCCTACACAACTCAGCATTCCATTCTCGTGAGGCTTGTTTCAAGCCATAAAGGCTCTTAACCAGCCTACACACTTGCCCAGAACCAGCCTTACTATAACCCTGAAAAGGAGCCATATAGATAACATCACTCAAAGAACCATGTAAAAGGCATTATTAATATCGACCTGATGTAGACACCAATCCTTCATTGCAGCCAAAGCAATAAGAATTCTGATTGTTAATGCTTCGCTACAGGAGAGAAAACCTCTTCGTAGTCAACACCATACTCCTGCTTGTAGCCCTTTGCTACAAGCCGGGCCTTAAACCTTTCAACACCACCATCAGATTTCATCTTGATCTTATAGACCCATTTACACCCAATGACATTTTTTCTTGCAGGAGCATTCACAAGCTCCCAAGTGTGGTTAGACTCCAAAGCATCAAGTTCAGCCTGCATAGCTGCAACCCATTGAGGACTCTTACTAGCCTCAGCATAAGAAGATGGCTCAGAGATATGAGTTATATTAGCCAAAAAGGAAGAATAGGCAGGGGTAAGGAAGGGAGATGTTATGTAGGGATAAGTGGGAGGTGTGAGTGAATTAGGAGCAGGGAAAACGGTGGGATTGAGACTCGTATTACTGACAAAGTCATCCAACCAAACAGGCCTCTTCACAACACGTTTAGGCTTAGGTGTAGGCAATGTAACCAAAGGTTCTGGGACAGAAGGGGAAATGGACGAGGAAGGAGAAGAAATAGGTGAACAAATAGGTTCAAGAGTAGGAGTAGCACAAACATTGGGTGAAGGATCAGAGCTAGAAATATCTGAGGAAAGGGGAAAATCTGGATCCAATTCTTCAATGTGTACATAAGTAGAAGGCAGGGACTGCTGAGGGAGCGGGGTAGGTGAATGAAAAGGAAATATGTGAGGAAAGCACTTAACATCTCTTGATGTAAAAATAGTAGAAGTCTCCAAATTGTACAAAACATACCCTTTATGGTCGCAGAAATGCATAACAGAACACACCTTGCACTTCTACTATCAAACTTCTTGCGGTGACGATTTATGTTCACTGCATACACTAGACAACCAAATGGCTGGACCAAAGACAGATCTGTGGGCTTATCATACAACACAGAATAAGGGGTTCTCCATCCCAAAACACCAGAAGGCAACCGATTTAGCAACCAAGTTGCCTGCAAGATAGAATAAGTCCAGAATTCATCAGGTAATTTACTCTGAAACATCAGTGCCCTAGCAATCTCAAGTAATGATCTATGTTTTCTTTCTACAGTCCCATTTTGTTGGGGACTATATACACAACTTCTGATATGCACAATCCCATTTTCTGAAAATAATCTCTTTACATCTTGATTAACAAACTTAGCTCCATTATCTGTTTTAAACTTTTTCACATTCCAACCAAATTGAACTTTCACCATGCCAATAAAATCTCTAACTATACTGCAGACATGTTGCTTAGATGTCATCAAATAAGTCCAAGTAGTCCTACTATGATCCTCCACCAGAGTTAACACAAAAGGTGTATTAGTAATGCTACCTACATTATAAGGCCCCCACACATCGGCATGTACTAATTCAAAAACAACCTCACTCCTACGATGCAAAGTAGGAAAAGGGTTCCTAGACTGCTTAGCCTTATGACAAATCTCACAAGCACCAAGTTCCCTTTCTTCAGACTCACTCCATACCTCCTTTAACTCAGTTATATGTTTCATTGCACTTAGAGATGCATGACCAAGTTGAATATGCCAATCAAGTAACTTAGTGGTGCTAGGAACAGAGAAAATATTCACCTGAGTAGGCATCTGGTTTGGCTCCAAAACATATAGCCTGCCAGCAGCTTTCCCTGTACTCATCAAGTGTTCATCACTTAAGCGTTTCACCAAGAAATGTGTAGGGAAAAATACACATTTCACCTGCAAATCATTGGCCAACTGAAAAGTAGATATCAGGTTATGAGTAAACTCAGGTACTAGAAGCACCTTATCTAGAACAATCTCTGGTGTCAAAGCTATTTTCCCAATTTTGTGAATGAGCTGCATAGATCCATTAGGGAGATAAATTCCTTGCGGAGCCTTTAGCACTTCCACATTTCTCATAAGATGCTCATTACAACAGATATGACTACTAGCTCCTGAATCCATGATCCAAACATTTTCAGTCCTTAGATCCCCAAATAGACTAAAAGAGTAATGTTTCTCTACCACATCAAGTGGAGTATAGGATTGGACAGAATTGACTGAGCTAGAAACTCCTAATCCTTTCAGCTTACTCAATGCCTTTTCAACCTCAGAAATCAACTGACCAACCCCTCCATTGCTTTCTCCACCTGCACCATTCCCAACTTTCTATGCAGGAACATCACAACTATTTCCCACACAGTTTACCTGTACTCTTTCCTTCTCTTATTTCAGTTTCCTAAACCAATCTGGAACACCATTGAGTTTAAAACAGTCTGACTTCTCATGTACATTCCTTTCACAGTAGGTACACTTCAACTTCTTCTTCTCTTCTTTATTCATCCGAGGCCTGTAGCCACTTCCTTTTTCTCTCTGAGGATTATAATTTCCTCCACGGTAATTCACATTCATAGCGACATCATCACGGTTAGATCCTTCAATCACTTCCCTGCCTTGATTAACATTCATAACAACTTTCTCAGAAGGTTGTGGATTGCTGGAGGTTACTATTTTCTGATCTGTTTGTAAGATCTGTGAGTAAGCTTCACTTACTGCAGGTAATGGATCTGAAAGAAGTATTTGAGTACGTGCTGTATCATATACATCATTTAACCCTAACAAAAATTGCATCAATCTCTCATTTTCATAACCAGCAGTCACCTTACTAGCTGCTGCACAAGTGCATACAGGCGAGGGCATCAAAAGTCTCATCTCATCCCACAACAAATTCAGATTAGAGTAATATACAGTGACAGTTTGCGTTCCTTGTGTAAAACTAGCTAATTCCTTTTTAATTCTGAAAATTTTAGGTCCATTCTTTTGATCATATCTTTGTTTCAGTTCCATCCATAGTTGATGCTGTTGGAAAAATCGGTTTGGATATATAAATATTAGTTATATATATTAAATTAAGGAAAGTTAATTAGCATTTATTGCTAATTTAACTTGGGCATAATTCAGCCGTTTTCGATCGCATTTTCGAGCCTCGATATTTATCCGATTAATGATTTGAGATATATGACGTCGATCTACGTTTCGAGTAGATAATTATAGTGTGCTTAATTTCTCGATTCCGATTTTCGATGAGTGAGAAATAGTGGCTCGAAGTTTGGGGGGGACAAAACTAATATGTTACCTAAAGTGGAGAAACTTACCTTATTCGGGTTTTGGAGAGTTATTACATTAATCATGTCCCACATCGATTAATGAATAATGTTTTGTGTGGTATTTAAGTCTCTACAATATTGTAGAAGATAACTAAGTGACATGTGGTGGGCTTGGGCCACACATGCTCATGCCCGCGAGCCTTTTCGCCGACCGCCTCACACGCGGCGCGGCGCGCCGCACCGCGCGCCGCGCCAGCGCCCGCGCCCGCGCCCGTGCCCGCGCCCGTGCCCGGCCCCGGTTCCGGTTCCGGTTCCGTGTCCGTGTCCGTGTCCGTGTCCGTGTCCGTGTCCGTGTCCTTGGACTTGGACTTGGACTTGGACTTGGACTTGGACTTGGCAATTGGTCCTTTGGGTGGTCCGTCGGGTCGTTCGCCGGGTCGTTCGCCGGGTCGGGTGCTGGGTCGGGTGCTGGGTCGGGTGCCGGGTCGGGTGCCGGGTCGGGCGGTGCAGTGGACCGGCTGCACTGGATTCCTCTCCGTGGTGCACTGCACCTGCTACACCAGAGTAGTACTTTTGGGAAGGATCTGGAAGCCACCCTTCCATCTCTCCACTCCCCTGGACACGTCAGCATGCCTTAATTGGCAGGAGTTACCAACACTTGCAACAACAAAGCTTCCATACAAAGCTTGCATTCCTTTCTTAGCTCTTAGCTCATCTTAGCTGCTCTTAGCTCAAGTCCAGCAGCTTCTGTCCTCGCCGGAAAGTCCTGTTCGCCGGAGCTCAAAGATCCTGCGGTGCTGCAATCCTTGAGACGTTGTCGTTTCATCTTTGGGGACGAAACGCCACAACCGAGAGCACTACCGGGGCGTTTTTCGTCTTGCGGAGAGAGGCCTTCCTCGACTCGACAGTCTTTTCTTTTTGTTTTAATTTTCGGCTTATTGTATTGTTTTGTAATAGCAGCTTTTGTAACCAACAATCGTAAGACGAAAAAATCTTACCTACTCAAGCTGCTGTAAACATGTCTTCTTCAAGTGCTCCCCTCTCCGATGCTACCGCCGCCGCTGCTTCTGCCGCCGCCACCAACCCCGCTGTATCTGACGTCATTGCCTCCTCCGGCAACACTGTTCCACCGATGTCTGTCCCTACACCTTCTCCGGCCTTTGCTAATCCAACCCTAGCTGCCATTTCCGCCGCTACCGACGCCAGGATAGCACTTAACCGTGCTAATGCCGCTAACACGGCATTCAACTTCACTGCTATGTCCTCTGCCTTGCAGAGCAACGTCCCATTTGGGAGTGTGAACCACCATGGTGTGGTGGGGGGTTCAAACCCGACCCTGACGGCACCTCTACACTCGTCTAGAGTGCTGCCCGTTGCTGAGAAGCCGGCCAAGTTTGGTGGAGCCGACTTCAAGAGGTGGCAACAGAAGATGTTGTTCTACCTGACAACATTAGGGTTTACAACCGTGCTGATGGAGAATGCTCCTGCCCCTCCAAGTGACAACGAAGAGAACTTGGAAGTCCGCATAGCCTATGATAATTGGCTAACTTCTGACTACTTCGTAAAAACTTCTTGCTTAGTGGACTAGATGATAGTGCATACGGTGTATATGCAAATGTAAAGACCTCCAAGGCAATTTGGGAGGCACTTGAAAGAAAATACCGTGCGACGATGCGGTACCAAGAAGTTTGTAGTCGCCAAGTTCTTGGACTACAAAATGGTGGACTCTCGACCGGTCATGGACCAAGTGCAAGAGTTCCAACTCATTGTCCATGATGTCCATGCCGAAGGTATGCTTTTGCCGATGCTTTTATCGTGGCAACCGTAATTGAGAAGCTTCCCCGAGCCGGAAGGACTTCAAGAGCTACTTGAAGCACAAGCGAAAGGAAATGACGCTTGAGGACCTTGTGGTTAAGCTCCGCATCGAGACCGACATGAGGACTCGAGATGGGAAGGGCAAAGCACCCGTGGAGCCAAGAGTCAACCTTGGCCGAGAAAGGTGGCAACTCCAACAATGCTAAGAGAGGGCGTCCAAACAAAGAACCCCAAAGGGAAGGGCAAGGTGCAATCCCGCAAGTTTGAAGGGGACTGCTACAACTGTGGCAAATCCGGCCACATGTCCAAGGACTGCCGAAAGCCGAAGAAGAAGAGGGCTCGTCAAGCCAATATGTTGGAGATTGACCTCACTGAAGCCGACCTTGCGGCCGTGTTCACTGAAGAAGCTAACGTCGTGGAGAATGAGGGGAAGTGTTATATTGATACCGCTACCACGGCACATGTTTGTGGTGACCGAAGCCGCTTCACCAAGTACAAGAGCTGCCAAGGGAGGAAGCTCAATATGGGTAATCAAGCCTCGTCTGAGGTTGTTGGCTATGGTACTGTGGTGCTAAGGTTGAGCTCCGGCAAGAACCTTACTCTTGGAGAGGTGCTGCATGTCCCTGATATCCGGAAGAATTTGGTGTCCGGCTCTGTACTAGTTAAGAGAGGTTTTAGACTAGTATTTGAGTCTGACAAGTTTATTTTGACAAAATTTGGAATGTTTTTAGGAAAAGGTTACCTCTCTGAGGGCCTTTTTAAACTGTCTGTAATGGCGATACGCCAAGAGGCCATTGAGGCCATAAGATAATGAAAACGCAACTACTTCCTCTTACTTGATTGAGTGTTCCGATTTATGGCATTCTAGATTAGGACATGTTAATCTAAATGCTATAAAAAGATTAGTTAATCTCGATCTACTTAAAGTAAATGAGTTTAACAAAACCAAATGTGAAGTTTGTGTTGAAGCAAAATTGGCTAAGCAGCCATTTCATTCTGTAGAAAGGAACACAAAACCTCTAGAACTCATTCACACTGACGTATGTGACTTGAAGTTTGTACAAACTAGAGGTGGGAAAAAGTATTTTATTACTTTTATTGATGACTGCACCAAGTATTGTACTCTTTATCTTTTAAGGAGTAAAGATGAGGCGATTGAAGCTTTTTCTAACTTCAAAGCAGAAGTCGAAAACCAACTTGATTGTAAAATCAAAATGGTACGAAGTGATAGAGGTGGAGAATATGTAGCTCCTTTTGAAGAGTTATGTAAGACAAATGGTATTATTCATCAAACCACTGCCCCCTATTTGCCTCAATCAAATGGTGTAGCTGAAAGGAAGAACCGAACTCTAAAGGAGATGATGAATGCTTTGTTGATAAGTTCTGGACTGCCCCAGAACATGTGGGGGGAAGCCGTCTTGACGGCTAACTACTTATTAAACAAAATACCTCTAAAAGGTAGAGATGTAACTCCTTACGAGTTGTGGAAAGGAAGGAAACCTTCCTATAAATACCTCAAAGTGTGGGGGTGTTTGGCTAAGGTAGAAGTGCCTTTGCCGAAGCAAGTTACAATCGGACCTAAGACCGTCAATTGTATCTTTATAGGATATGCACTGAATAGTAGTGCATATCGATTTGTCATTCATAAGTCGGTACGTGCCCGATATGAATGTTGGAACTACTATTGAGTCAAGGAATGCTATATTCTTTGAACATGTATATCCTTGTAAGAAGGATGATAAAATTGAGTCAAACTCTAGTGGTGAAGCAAGAGAAGTTGCTAGTAGTTCTAGAAATGTGGGGGTAGAACCCGATACACGTAAAAGGCAAGCTGTCGATCTTGAAATTTTAGAACCAAGACGTAGCACTAGAGCAAGAGTTGCTAAGGACTTTGGTCCTGATTATGTTGTCTTTCTTTTGGATGAAGAGCCGCGGTCTATAAAAGAAGCTCTTTCTAGACCCGATGGCCCACTTTGGCAAGAAGTCATCCAAAGTGAAATTGATTCCATTATGCGAGAATCACACTTGGGTCTTAGCAGACTTACCCGAAGGTTGTAAGGCCTTAGGATGTAAATGGATCCTAAAAAGAAAGTATAAGGCAGATGGGTCAATTGATAAGTATAAAGCTCGTTTAGTGGTTAAAGGCTTTAAGCAAATTTAAGGATATGACTTCTTCGATACTTATTCGCTCGTAACGAGGATTACGTCTATCCGTGTGCTTCTCGCGATTCTTTGCTTTGCACAATCTTGAGATTCACCAAATGGACGTGAAAACAACCTTTCTAAATGGAGATTTAGAAGAGGAAATTTATATGGAACAACTTTGAAGGGTTCGTTGTACCCGGTCAAGAGCGAAAGGTATGTAAGTTGGTGAAATCCCTATATGGGTTAAAACAAGCACCATTACAATGGCACTTGAAATTCGACGAGGCTATGTTGTCGAATGGCTTTAAGATTAATGAATGTGACAAGTGTGTTTACATAAAGAATACAAAGAATGGCTTTGTAATTGTTTGTCTTTATGTAGACGACATGTTAATTATGGGACAAAACCTTCAAGTCATAAATGACACCAAGCGTATGCTTAAAAGAAATTTCGATATGAAAGATATGGGAGTTGCTGATGTTATTCTTGGAGTAAAGATACAAAGAACTCCTAAAGGGATTGTTTTGTCTCAATCTCATTATATTGAGAGAGTACTTAAGAGGTTTAATGCCTTTGATAGTGCGCCGGCAAAGACTCCTCTAGAAGTTAATGTTCACTTGAGCAAGAATAGGGGTGATCTTGTTGCTCAAGAGGATTATGCTAGAGTCATTGGTTGTCTTATGTACATCACGAATTGTACGAGGCCTGATCTAGCTTGTCCGGTGAACAAACTGAGTCGCTATACTAGTAATCCTAGTAGAGAACATTGGAAATCTCTTGTAAGAGTTCTGAGGTATTTGAAATACACTCTTAACTTTGGGCTGCACTACTCGCGACATCCCCCAGTACTTGAAGGGTACTGTGATGCAAATTGGATATCCGACACTAAAGACTCGTTGTCAACTAGTGGTTATGTGTTTACTATAGGGGGAGGAGCTGTGTCGTGGAGATCCACGAAACAGACGTGCATTGCCAGATCCACCATGGAATCTGAATTTATTGCTTTAGATAAAGCCGGTGAGGAAGCCGAATGGCTCCGTAATTTTCTTGAAGATATTCCATGTTGGACGAAACCCGTGCCACCCGTGATGATTCACCGTGATAGCCAAGCGACTATTGGTAGGGCCAAGAGTGGGTTGTATAATGGTAAGTCGAGACATATTCGTCGTCGACATAATACCGTAAGACATTTGATCACGAGTGGGGTTATCTCTCGTAGACTATGTCAAGTCTATAGATAACTTAGCGGATCTCGCTTACTAAGAGTTTGAATCGAGATCAAATGTATAAGCTCGTAGAGGGAATGGGAGTTAAATCCACACGTTAAAGACGATTATAGTGGATACCCAACCTTGTAGATTGGAGATCCCATGAACTTGGTTCAATGGGAAAACTAAGCTATATGAGTCACGTTGATACCACACTCAAATAGTCTATTCCCTAAAAGAGCTCGAGAGTGTTGGTGACTGTCAAGTGGTGAGGTTAAGTCTTTGACTTTTAATGATTCTTGGATGCCTTGAGAAGGTGGAGTATGACGGGATACTCGAGTAAGAATCACCTATGTAAGTGAGAAGTGAGGGCCGCTTCTATGTAACACTTATGAATCCAAAGAGGTTGTCCATGGCCGGTAAAGGACACAAACGTGAGAACGGACGAGGTTGAGACTTTATAGTGTTAGTGTTATTGTCTCAGTATACACCATGGAGGAATAGTTCAAGGCCACGTGTCCACTAATCCGCCGGTATGCTCGATAGCACTGACTAAGGAAGGTTCAAGGTCACAAGCCACCTACCCCGATGCTTTATTGTCTCTTGAGGACGTAGCCGTGTGTGCGCATGCATGCATTTGGCTATTTCCACTCATGTGGGGGATTGTTGGAAAAATCGGTTTGGATATATATATATTAGTTATATATATATATTAAATTAAGGAAAGTTAATTAGCATTTATTGCTAATTTAACTTGGGCATAATTCAGCCGTTTTCGATCGCATTTTCGAGCCTCGATATTTATCCGATTAATGATTTGAGATATATGACGTCGATCTACGTTTCGAGTAGATAATTATAGTGTGCTTAATTTCTCGATTCCGATTTTCGGTGAGTGAGAAATAGTGGCTCGAAGTTTGGGGGGACAAAACTAATATGTTACCTAAAGTGGAGAAACTTACCTTATTCGGGTTTTGGAGAGTTATTACATTAATCATGTCCCACATCGATTAATGAATAATGTTTTGTGTGGTATTTAAGTCTCTACAATATTGTAGAAGATAACTAAGTGACATGTGGTGGGCTTGGGCCACACATGCTCATGCCCGCGAGCCTTTTCGCCGACCGCCTCACACGCGGCGCGCGCGCGCCGCGCCAGCACCGCACCGCGCCCGCGCCCGCGCCCGCGCCCGCGCCCGTGCCCGTGCCCGGCCCGGCCCCGTTCCCGGTTCCGGTTCCGGTCCGTGTCCGTGTCCTTGGACTTGGACTTGGACTTGGACTTGGACTTGGACTTGGATCTTGGGAATTGATCCTTTGGGTGGTCCGTCGGGTCGTTCGCCGGGTCGGGTGCTGGGTCGGGTGCTGGGTCGGGTGTCGGGTCGGGCGGTGCAGTGGACCGGCTGCACTGGATTCCTCTCCGTGGTGCACTGCACCTGCTACACCAGAGTAGTACTTTTGGGAAGGATCTGGAAGCCACCCTTCCATCTCTCCACTCCTCCACTCCCCTGGACACGTCAGCATGCCTTAATTGGCAGGAGTTACCAACACCCTTTCACCTGGGGGGCAGCAGCCTATAAATAGGCAGGTGTTCAGTTCATTTCATCATACCAACACTTGCAACAACAAAGCTTCCATACAAAGCTTGCATTCCTTTCTTAGCTCTTAGCTCATCTTAGCTGCTCTTAGCTCAAGTCCAGCAACTTCTGTCCTCGCCGGAAAGTCCTGTTCGCCGGAGCTCAAAGATCCTGCGGTGCTGCAATCCTTGAGACGTCGTCGTTTCATCTTTGGGGACGAAACGCCACAACCGAGAGCACTACCGGGGCGTTTTTCGTCTTGCGGAGAGAGGCCTTCCTCGACTCGACGGTCTTTTCTTTTTGTTTTAATTTTCGGCTTATTGTATTATTTTGTAATAGCAGCTTTTGTAACCAACAGATGCGAAGTCTCCATCAACAAATAAGATCCAACCAGTTTTTCAGAAATACAATTCGTGATCCAAGACATCACCATAAAATCCGCTTGGATCCACAAATTATAGTTAGAATCATCTTCATTAGAAGGTTGAGGAATCTTACCTTCAATGAACCCTAGTTTATTGCGTCCTCCTAGTGCCCTTCGCACTGCACGACTCCAGGCATAATAGTTGGATCCGTTGAACATCGCGTTCACCAGCTTTAAACCACTATGATCATGCGGATTTAGGTAATAGACATCATTCGCCTTCGCTATGTATGAGTTTCGCGACACTTCTCCACTCTCATGTGAGTCTCCTCCTGAATCAACTCGATTTTGTTGTGTTGTTCGATTACCGTTGTTATCTCGAGCCATCGTGCGCCAATTGAATCGGTGAGGTCTAACCATTAATGGAAGCAACAACCTCGCTCTGATACCGTTAAAACTGAACTCTAAGAATTTGAGAAAGGAAATTTTATTGATCACAAAATCAATTACAAACTCCGCGCATGACTCTTTATATAAGCAGAGCAGCAGAGCGGAAGGTTCGAGAACTGTAGCACATAACCGTTTCTATAACTAACTAGGAACAGAAACACGCTTAGCTAAAGAAACAATAAACGACTACTAACTAATAGCGATAACGCTTTTATTAGTATGTATCTCAGCCGATAAGATGAAACGAAGATCAACGCTCCATATTCGGCCACGATAACAAACGCGTCTTCGACCATCAAACACGATTTCATAACAACCATCAACCGCCAGCAACTTCATCTTCCTCAACAGCACTTCCGCCATTGATAGTTCTCACTGCAACATCAAAATCGCAACAAATACTTGTGTACAAAATTGCTCACGGCATATGTGGGTTTAAATAGCAAGTTGAAAGATTTGTTTCGCAGTCAACTGCGGTCTTCCCTTCATACACTCTACACGGCAGTAACATTTTTCTACGCATGGGCGGATCCAAGGGGGGCGGGTGGGACCGCCCCCCTAATTTTCGTGCATTACTATGAATTTTCATTTATTTCGAGTAATTTATATATTTGTCCCATGTAATTTTTCGAATTCGCCCCCTGAAATTTTTAAATTTATTATCCTAAACTAAAGTAACACTGAAGAATTAGTGTTAATGGGACTACGAACTTCTAAAAATATTTAAAAAAAGTATATTAAGTGTAACTTATTTTAGTGGCAATGTTTAATTTAGAGTTCTATACATCTATTTTAATAGAGTTACATATATAACTTTATGCAATTAATATATTATGTTTCATTTTTTTTAATTACTTGATTGATCTAAAATTAGCAAGTGTAAATAAACTATCATTTAAATACTTAATTAACTCATAATCTAGATATTGTTAGTCTTCATAATTTTCTCCAACTAAATTTAGACTGACAAAATAAGATTGTGTACGATATTTTTCGAATAAATATGAAGAATATAGCAGTTATTTATGAAAGAATAATATAATCTCTTAAGTACTGGCCATCTTATAATTGTGAATCTATTTCAAACTGCCACGGTGGAACATGAGGTTTGTTGATGCACATTCATTAGAGCCGGTAATGCCACGACCAGAAACTAACAATTATTTCCTCAATTTCTTTCATGTATGGAATATTTCAAATGGCATGCATTTGGATAAAGTGGGGTAAGCATCGTAGAAATACTGCTGTCTTAATTTTTCTCCGTATAGATAAGAATATAAATGCAACAATTATCCGCTTGCTCATTATCTGATTTGTGATTTCAAATGCACATGTTATGTTTTTTGTGCTGAAACTTAGTGAAAACTTCAACAGGAAAGGCACCAACTTCTTCTCTTAACTTTTGTTTTCTAGAAAACACAGACGTGTTCATCACCCGTCGTACAAAATTAATACAATTACTTTGATGTGCCAGGAGATTCATAGCTATATAAGCACTATTATCTGATCTCTTCCGCTAATTCCTGACTAGTCTTCTTCTCCTGTTCCTGCCACAGAATATTTCTTCAGCAACCTTATCTATTTTGTCGAAGTATTTGTGTCTGAAGCTTCGGCAGAATAAAAGAAGACATACAATGATTCCCAACCCGACAACATATCCAAGTGCAGCTGATACGTATTCCCACTCAACCTCCTTCTTCGATTCATAATCCGGTGGTGATAACTCGTTGGCATCAGTCTTAGTGCAGCTTCTGCTGAGAGGGAAACCACAAAGACCTGGATTTCCTTTGAAGGAAGCGGCTGAAAATGTTTGAAACTGACGGCCACTTGGGATCTTTCCTACCAGCTTATTGTACGATAGATTCAAGAATGAAAGGAATGTGAGATCTGCAAGCTTCATCGGTATTTCCCCTGTTAGTTGGTTTCCGGAGAGATCAAGCCCTTCAAGTTTAGTCAAGGCACCAAATGACTTTGGGATTGTGGTGTTAAGAGAATTGTGGGATAAGTTGAGAAGATAAAGCGATTGCAGATCACCAATTGCATCTGGTATCTCTCCTTGAAAATTATTGCAAGAGAAATCAATGGCAGTAACGTTTGGCCAAATCGTGAAAAGCTCCAGCTCTAGGCCTTTAATGATTATTCTCACCCCAACCGGAGCGTTGAATCTTGATGGCTTCAACATTCCTCTTGGCCTCAATTTTGTATCACTTGCAAGCATCATTGCTCTCCAGCTAGAGAAGTTCACCATTTCTAGATTCCCACTGAAATTATTTGAAGATATATCCAAAATTTGAATATCTGGCCAGCTCTTTTGGCATCTCACTTCTCCATGCAATCTGTTGGAGCGCAAAACAAGAACCCGCAAGCTCGACAATGTCATGCATGGAAAATTGTCATGGATGATGTTGTTCCCAACATTAATGAACTTCAACGATCTACAGTTTTCCAAGGACATTGGTATACTCCCGTTTAAAGTATTGTTGTTGAGATCAAATATTTCCAAGCGACATTTTTTAGAAATATTATCGGGGATGCCACCGCTGAAGCTGTTTTGTCCCAGTTTCAACACCTCAAGATACTCTGTGTTTTCAAATAGGCAGGAGTGTATACTACCACTAAACTTATTTTTTGATAAGTCAAGAAATTGAAGGTGTCTGGCATTGCAGAGGGAGGGTGGGATTGGCCCGTTGAAGCTGTTATTTGCAACTAACAAAAAAGTAAGATTGGACTGAGGTGGAAAGGACAGGGGCAGCTCCCCCTTGAACTGGTTAGAGTGTAAATCTAATGTATTAAGAGAGGCAGGGATGTGGCAAGGCTTTTGAAGATCAGTCAAGAGATTAAGAGAAATGTTCAGCAACCTAATGTCTCTTCCATTTCCCAAAATCCAACTAGGTACCTCCCCTGAAATTCAATTGTTGGAGAGGTCCAAATGAGTCCAATTAAAATGTTTTAAGGATTTTGGAAACTCACTCACGTTACAAGAATGTAGTCCCAAATATGTTAGTCGGGGAAACCCAATCGAACTTGAATTGACGTTTACTGACAAGGAGTTGTTACTAAGAGTAAACTTTTCAAGAATGGGAAGGCTTCGAATCTTTTCTAGCTCAAAAGAGTCACTGAAGAAGTTGTAAGATAGTATGAGACTAACAAGGCTTTCAAGCTTGAAAAAGGAGTCAGAAATAGGCCCTTCAAGCCGGTTGCTGCTGAAATCTATATAGGCTATGTTAGAGAAATTCTCAACTGGAAATTCTTCAACATGCCCCGTAAATTGGTTTCCCCAAAGCGAAACAATTTGCAGTGCCGGGAAACCAAAGATAGACCGGGGAATATTACCGGTGAATGAATTATAGTCTAGTTCTAAAGTTTCAAGATTAGAAAAACCGATAAACAAAGCTGAAGGGATTGAGCCACTGAAGAAGTTATAGGACAAGATCAATGTATTAAGTTGAGTGAGGTTAGTCAAGGTGGATGGAACGGGCCCCGTGAACTTGGAACGTTGTAAATCTAGCTCCCTCAATGTTCTGAGATTGCCGATTGAACTTGGAATCAAGCCTGAAAAGTTGGTCTGTCTCAAGGCTATAAACTTGAGAGATCCACTTTGAGTGAACAGTGGTAGGCTTCCACTGAGAAACTCATTAAACGATAAATCTACATACTGTAAAGTTGGTATGAGAAAGATCATCTGAGGGAAATAACCTCTCAAAGAGCAATTCCTAAGACTCAAGGTGGTCAAATTCGAGAAATTCACAAACAAGTCGGGAGCTACACCTGATAGATCGTTATCATCGAGCTGCAAACCTTTCACGTTGCCTACACCATCACATTCCACTCCGTACCAGTTGCAGCACTCACTCGTTTGATTCCACTGCAAAACTTTTTGTGAGAGTCGGGGCTCGAATATGAGTTCACTCTTCAGCTGGAGCAACAAGCTTTTCTGATGATCAAGACATAATAGGCTACATGAATGAGTAATGATCGATGAAAGTAAAGAAAACAAGAAAACCTTGGGAAACGAAGGAGTTGGCATTGTATGGCTTTAAATCGCCTTCAATGAAAGACACTTTAGAATGTATTTAATTTGTTTACGGATGAGGAAGGAGGAAGCTATAAATAATGCAACTATGGATGAGGAAGCTATAAACAATGCAACTATAAATAAGCTATAAATAATGGAACTATGTATTTAATTTAATTTGTTTACGGATGAGGAAGGAGGAAGCTATTAATCAGTCAGTTGGAAGAATTTTGCCTTTGACTTGACTGGAAGTCTTTCTTAAATATATTCCACACATCCGTGACGTATTTTGTACGTCTAATCTTGAAAATACTAGGCAAAGTTAATTGACATAGACGGGTCTGTTTTTGGAATCGTGTAAAATATATAGTGATATTATAAAAAAAATACAAAATTTATGCATCGAATAGTTGTACAACGCTGGGTTAGGATTTTAAAACTGATTGATTATTCAAATCACAGTCAGTTTCGTAAGTAAATGAGCTAATCTCCAAAAGGTCTTTTGAAAAAGCTATTTCTCAAATTAATATTCTCTAAATATATATATATCTCAAAATCATTTAGGCATCTGCATGTGGAAATTTATTTATTTACTTATAAAACAGAAAAAGAAAGAACAAAAGGCTTCCCCAAAATTATCAGTTTTCTGCAATAATTCAAGATCTTTATTCCAATTTACATGTGCGGTTGTGCCCTGTTTTATTCCTTAAAAATATACCTCGACATCTTGGCTAGGAAAATCCTACTCCCGAAATCGAAAATATTTGCATTTTGATCCTATAATATGGTCTCCCTCCGTTTTCGGTTAAATAAGGGCATCTCCAATAATGCTGGGGAAAATCTACTCCAAGGATTCACGGTTCACACCATAAAAGAGGAGATGAACAATTTCACGTTTCTTTTTAATTTATTTTTTTGTGCTGTTTTTTCTTTATTATTTATTTTTGCTTTTTCCCTTTTTGGCAGAGAGAGGGTACGTTTCTTTGTATTTTTCATATTTCGAGAATATTAGCTACCATTGCTTTTTTATTTTTACGCTATCCTTTAACAATTTCCAGAATATTAACAAGAATTTATGCTTAGGCAAATATTATGTAAAGTTATTATGTATGCTATTACCATAATATCATACTCCCCCGTCCCAATTTTATATGCCTACTTTCATTTTTCGTTTGTCCCAATTTTATACATCTATTAACAATTTTGTATGTTAACTAAATATTTCATTAACTTTAATAGCTCTAATTAAGATGAAAATATAGAAAAAGACTATTTTATCCAATGTTTATAATAATAAACACAATTAGGTTATTAACTTTTTAGTAATTTACTTTAGTTTACTCAAATTTCAATACTAACATTTTTTTTCTTATGTGAAAAAAACAAATGTGAATATAAAATAGGAGTTGGGGGAGTATAATTTAGCTTTAAACGCCGTGTCAAATGATGCATTAATTACTTGCCTTCACATCAACGTAATTAACAGCCATATATGGTAGAAAGCTAATGCATTGGCAACATCAAGAATTATACATACTTCGTCTATTTGATTTTTCACACATATTAAGAAAAAATTAATAATATGAAAGTTAAATAAATGTTGGTATTAAAATATGAGTAAATTAAATTAATTTACTAAAAAAATAATAACATAATTGTATTTGCTATTATAAAAATTGGATAAAGTGGTTTTTTCTATATTATCATATTAATTAGACTTCTAGAAATTAGTGAAATATTTAATTATGCACAAAAATTATTAATAAGCATATAAATTTGGGACAGAACTTTGCCGATTTTGTCTCCAGTGAAGCGGATCGGGCAGATGGTCGGACCAATTGTTGAAACACAAAATAAAAATAAAATTAAAAAAAGAGCTGTCAAATTTAAACAAAATATTTGATGCAGTAGCTCCCACAAGCCGGGAGTAATAAATAGCAAGCACAAACTGAACGGAAAGCCCTAACACACCGGGGCCATGCACACGAAAAAAAGTATAAACATAATTGATAAATAACATGTAGCTAACAATAGAAAACCGCGCTCACGAGGTGGATTCTCTGCTTTCCAACTATTGTCTCCTTACTAGTCTTCTTCTTGCATGTCTTCTTCTCCTGTTTCTGCCATCGAATATCTCTTCAGCAACCTCATCGATTTTGTCGAAGAATTTGTCTCTGAAGCTTCGGCAGAATAAAAGAATCCATACAATGATTCCTAATCCCACAACATATCCGAGTGCAGCTGATACGAATTCCCACTCAATCTCCTTCTCATGTTCTCATTCACATCAATCCTATTACAGCTTCTGTTGAGAGGGAAACCACACAGGCCTGGATTCCCTCCAAAGGAACCATTTGAAAATGTTTGAAATTGACGGCCATTCGGGATCTTTCCTTCCAGTTTATTGTACGACAGATTCAAGACTGAAAGGAATGTGAGATCTGCAAGCTCGGTAGGTATCCCCCCTATTAGTTGGTTTTCTGAGAGGTCGAGGGATTCAAGCTTATTCAAGGAACCAAACGACTTTGGGATTGTGCTGGTGAGATAATTGTGGGATAAGTTGAGAAAACAAAGTGATTGCAGATCACCAATTGCATCCGGTATCTCTCCTTGAAAATTATTGTTAGAGAAATCAATGGCGGTAAAGTCCGGCCAAATCTTAACAAGCTCCCGTTCTTGGCCTTTCACAATAATTCTAACCCCAACTGGATAGTATGATCTTGATGATGGCTGCAACAACTGGTTTGGCCTCGATTGTGGATCACTTTCATGCACCATTGCTCTCCAGCTTGAGAAGTTTATCAATTCCAGATTTCCGCTGAAATTATTTGAAGAGATATCCACAATGTGAATATTTGGCCAACTCTTTTGACATCTCACCCTTCCATTCAATCTGTTGGAGCGCAAAATAAGTACCCGCAAGCTCGATGATAGCATGCATGGGAAACTGCCATGGATGATGTTGTTCCCAACATTAACGAGTTCCAAGGACTCGCAGTTTCCGAGGGACTTTGGGATACTCCCGTCTAAAGTATTGTTGTTGAGATCAAATATTTGCAAGTGACATTTATGAGAAATATTATCAGAAATGCCACCGCTGAAGTTGTTTTGTCCCAATTTCAACACCTCAAGATACTCCGTGTTTTCAAATAGGCAGGAGTGTATACTACCACTAAATTTATTGTTTGATAAATCAAGTAATTGAAGCTGTCTGGCATTGCAGAGGGAGGGTGGGATTGACCCGTTTAAGTTGTTATTTGCAGCAGAAAATAAATAAAGAACGGACTCTGATGGAAAGGACATGTGCAACTCCCCCCTGAGCTGGTTGGAATATAAATCTAGATTTGCAAGAGAGGCAGGGATGTGGTAAGGCCTTTGAAGATCTGTCAAAAGATTAGAAGAAAGGTTCAGAGTTGTAATACTTCTTCCAGATCCCCAAATCCAACTAGGTACCTCTCCTGAAATCCGATTGTTGGAGAGGTCCAATGAAGTCCAATTCAAATGTTTAAGGGATTCGGGAAACTCGCTCAGATTACATGAAGCTAGTCCTAAAAATTTTAGATTGGGAAACCCAATCGAACTTGAACTGGCGTTTACCGACAACAAGTTGTCAGATAGGTAAACTGCTTGAAGATAGGGAAGGTTTTGAATCTTTTCTAGTTGAAAAGTGCCACTAAACAAGTTGTTATGTAGCAGGAGAAACCTTAGGTTTTGAAGTTGGGAAAACGAACCAGGAATAGGCCCATCAAGCCGATTTTCAAACAAACCTATATAATATATGTTGGAGACATTTACAACTAGAAATTCTTCAACTTGCCCTGTAAGTTGGTTGCCGGAAAGTGTAATCCACTGCAGTGAAGGGAGACCAAAGAGAGACATGGGAATGTTACCGGTGAATGAATTATACCCTAAATCTAAAATTTCAAGATTGGAAAAACCTGCAAACAATGTTGAAGGGAGTGGGCCAGTGAAGAAGTTACCAACTAAGGTCAAAGTAATTAGTTGAGTGAGGTTAGCTAAGGAATCATACCCGAGAAGTTGGTCCGACTTAGCACTATAGACTTGAGAGATCCAATCTGAGTAAACGGTGGTAGGTTTCCACTGAGTAACCGATTATCAGATAAATCAAAATACTGTAAAGTTGGTATGAGAAAGATCACCTCAGGGAAATAACCTCTCAAAGAACAATTCCTAAGTCGCAGGGTGCTTAAATTTGAGAAATTCACAAGCAATTTGGGAGCTACACTTGATAGGTTGTTTCCATCTAATCGAAGAGAAGAGAGGAAATGGTGTTGCAAAAAGGACTTATCCAGTGGACCCGACAACTTACAATTGGAAAGGCTCAAAGTGGTGAGGTGGGGTAAATATGAAGCTATAATGTAGCTCCACTGGCTCTTATGAGATGAAATATCGACACCATCAAGATAGAGCTTTCTAATCATAGTTAGATTCTGAACAAGCATCTCCAAATTAGTTAACTCGAGTTTGATCGGAGGATTGATGGGGAAGTTAATCGTTAGGATCGTAGCTGGAGATATGGAGACTAAACAATCTAGTCAAGAAGGAAAGTTCACGTGGTACCTGCCCAACAAAACGAGCCATTGACAAATTCAAGTGCGTCAAAGAAATGAGACTGCCAATCCCTCTTGGAATCTCAACGTTGTTAAACTCATTGTAGGCCAGATTTAACTTCTCCTGATAGTTAAGCTTGAACAGACTCGATGAATTTCCAATGCCATCTGAAATTCCCTCATCGTCGAGCTGCAAACCTTTCACGTTGCCTGCAACATCACACTCTACTCCATACCAGTTGCAGCAGTCACTCGTTTGATTCCACCTAACCAGTTTCACTGATAAACTGGGCTGGAATATCAGTTCATTCTTCAGCTCGAGCAACAAGCTTTTCTGATGCTCAAGGCATTGGCTAAATGAATGAGTTATAATTGATGAAAGTAAAGCAAATAAGAAAATATTTGGAAGCCAAGAAGTGGGCATTGTATGGCCTCCAATGAAAGACAATATAGAATATATTTAATTTGTCTACGGATGAGGAAGGTATAAGTAATGCAACTATGGATGTCTAAGGAGAGCTGGAAGACTTTTGCAGTTAATTGGAGGTCTTCCTTAAATATGCTCCACACACACGGCAATAACATATTTCTACGCCTAATCTTGAAAATATTAGTCAAAGCTATAACTGTCTTAGATTAGTATTATTTGCGGAGTTATATAGGAAGACTCCTTAAAATAAGAAATAAAGATCAATCTACACTATTAATCTTATTATTGGATGGTTTTAATTTGTCTATGAATGAAGATGGTATAAGTAATGCAACTATGGATGTCTAAGGAGAGTTGGAAGACTTTTGCAGTTGATTGGAGGTCTTCCTTAAATATGCTCCATACACGGCAATAACATTTTTCTACGCCTAATCTTGAAAATATTAGTCAAAGCTATAACTGTCTTAGATTAGTCTTATTTACCGAGTTATATAGGAAGACTTCTTAAAATAAAAAATAAAAAAACAATCTTCACCATTAATCTTATCTTTTAATTGAATATCCTTATATGCATAATAATAACTCTTATAAAAAGTAAATACTATTATGCAAAATAAATATAAGATTAATCTTACCAGATCCGTACCTACCCGTGCAATATGTTATAAAATAAAATGCCAAATGTGTGCATCGCACGGTTGTATAGCGTCTTGTTACAATTGTAAGATTGAGTACTTGAAATTACAATTAGTTTATTTTATATCTTCGTAGGCCTAATAAATATACTTTAGATGCATAATAAAACAATATATTATAATATGTTTCTTTGTCTCAATCAAACAACTATTATTGTGCGACTTAGGGAGCCTTTAAGAGAAGCTAAAGCTTATTGATAAGTGTTGATTGTTTATTCGAGAATTTGCAAGTGTTCTGAAAAAAGTATTGAAAACTGTTGAAAGTAAGGAAAATAGTGTTTGGAAATGTTTCTCATATCAATAGCTTATTTCACTTTTTAAATGAAATGTTGGATTATCCCTAATGTTATTACATAATTATAATTTATAATAAATAACTAAAATTAATAATTTGTTGTTATATGTTTATTTTTTCTTTATAATTATCATCTCAATATTATAAAATATAAAATTAGTTTATATATTAAATAAAATATTTGATTGTTATTTATATTAAAATTTAATTTATATTAAAAGATAACAATTGTTCATTAATTATGAATCTACAATTAAAATTAATTGAAAAGATTTTTTGGGAATTAAACAAACATTTGAAGAACAAAGTTGTCTAATAAAATTCGGAAAATTGAACAGTTTAGTCCCCAAACTATGACTGTTTGGTCAATTTGGTTCCTTATTTATTTTTTTTAGTTAATTAGTCCTCAAACGATAGAATTTGGATGAATTGGTCCTTCTGTTAAATTTTTGGTTAGTCAACTGTTAGTCAACGATTTTTAAATGGTATTTTCGGTATAATTTTACTAAGGACCAAAACATCCAATACTGAAAGACAGAGGATCACCAATTTGGCCAAAAAAGAATCCTTTTCTTTTAATTTGTAAAAAATCAAAAGATATTTCAGTCATTTTAATTTTTTCAAGGACCAAATACGCCAATTTTAAATAGGTTGAGGACCAATCTCGTCAATTATAATATATTTTGGGATTATAATTGTCAAATTTTATAGCTTCGTGATCAAATTTTTCGAATATATTACTATGATAACGATGGATTGAAAGGTAGAATATTTGAAAATCAATTAATAAAACTATATTAGATTTCCATTTAAAACATGTTTTCATTCTAATATGATTTGTTCCTTAATTTTCAGATATTGTATGTTTTAATCCCTCGTTTTCATAGTAATATACAAAAAAATTTAGTCACGGAGTAATAAAATTTGGTGATTATGATCCCCAAATATAGGGCGTAGTGGTGAAGGTGGGGGCCCGGGACCGAAAGGTCATGGGTTCAATTTCCACTGGACACACTATGTGTGTCTGTCACCTTAGGGTGGTTTAACTCTTCTGTGTGGTTTGCAGGCTATTGCACAGGAGCGAGGTTTACCCTGTGCACACCAAAGGTAGCGGCTGCGGGTTTCTCGTTATCAAAAAAAAAAAAAAAAAAAAAAAAAAAAAATAATAATAATAATAATAATAATAATAATAAAGAATTGACCCCTCTTGGGATTACTTATAGTAGCAGATGCGTTTGTCTTGTTTTGACTGCAGTTTGGAATTTCATCATTATTTTAAAGCGAGTGTGTTACGTATGGCTAAGATTCAAAATTAGGGCGAAATTGCCTCTGATCAGCATGATTAGCTTCCTTTAATTTACTTCGACGTCAACTTAATTACAAATTTTCCTATCATTCAACAAATAGAACTTAGATACTAATCTCAAATCTCGGTGTGTCACATTAATGAAATTGTTCTCTCCTTGAATGTGAGTTTCGTTCAAGTCAGGTTAAGGTCAACTCCAACTATACCCTCAATATCAAGAATTCTATTAAATCTCCTCCCCCACCTAAATATAGTGTCACTGCAACGAAGATTACTGCAGACTTCAATGAGACATTTCTTCATACACTACAAGCCTCTTCTCTATTTGGTAATGCAGCATAGACATTTACTTTCTGCGAGTTAATATTATTTGTGAATTGGTACGTCTCAATGTTAATCGGAGGCTTGGGAAAAATTGGGTTTTTCCCCAAACAAACACCAGTAAATTGCAAAGCAAAGAATTTCATTTACTACACGAGAGAGAGAGAGAGAGGCATATAGCCTAACCTCTACGGACCTCAGCTCATTGATTAATATTATTATTCTAGGGTTTCTGCACATGTTGTCTAATTAGATTAAACATGCATGGTACACATTCCCACTCAATGATCCCTAAGCCCACAACATATCCCAGTGCGGCTGATACACATTCCCACTCAATCTCCTTCCTGTTACAAAACGAGCACGTGTTTTGTAGTCGGTATTTGAATTTTTGTTTTCTTTTAATTAGTATGGGCCCGTACTCTTTACTTTTGGCGAACTATATATTCATAAACCAGAAATAAAAATTATTAGTAATCGGTTAAGACACAATTACTAATCGTTTAGTAGTACTCGGTACGACACAAGAATAATAATATTTAAGTGAGACTAATCATTTAGTGAAAGTAATCGTTTAGTGGTGCCAATATGAATTAGGTAAATCTCACCATAACTCATAATCGTTTGGACTGTAGGTTTTGACTATACAAATTAGGGGAAATTGGTGAGGGATAATCGTTTACAGTTGACAAGAAGGACGTTTGTTATCGCACCAATTTCTTCGTGAATCCCAATTTCTCACCGTGCAATTTCTAAACACTTCCATGGATCCCGATTTCCAAATGAGCCGTAGAAAATTAATGATTATGTTAAGGCGTTTCTACCAAATCGTGGTGCTTTTACACTTGATTACCCATTGCTGCGTTTTATTTGTTACTTTTTATTTAATATGATGCTCAGATCACATAAATCATTGGAATGGATTGCTTTGCTGGCTTTCAACGGAGAATCTAAACAAATGCACAAACTCCAGCAAAGGCAGAGGGAGTTAAAGTTGTTTTGTTTCGTTTTTATTTATTTTTATCTACAATTTCCTCTTGTTTATACGCATGCCCTTCAATTTTTAGATGTCTTGGAACTCTTTTATGATTATGATTCATTTGTACCACAATTTCACATATATGTTTTTTGTTTTTCTTTTGTAACTTAATTGGTCTTGGAAGAGAGAATCTTGTCACGAATCTAAATGTGTCTTGAATTACTACTACAAACAAAATATAATCGATGAAATAATTAAGGTATTAGGGGGTGTTGTCACGAATCTAAATGTGTGTTGAATTACTACTACAAACAAGATATAACCGATGAAATACTTAAGGTATTAGGGGGTAGTGGTGATAAATTAGACATCTTTAGATCTGGTTGCTTTGGTGATTTATTGCGACTAAATGTAGGGTCTAATAGTCATAAGACACTATTTGCTTTGATCACCCATGAGGTGTTGATTCCTGGGGTTCTTGGTATGATATTTGGTTATGTGTGGGTTCTCGCAATATTCGTTTCTTACCGGTTGAGTTTGCTTTGGTTATTGGGCTACATTTTGGTGGATCTGACTTCGATCCTAACCACTCTGATCATGAAGTTTCGAAAGATGGCTTTATACACCGAAATTGTAAAGGGATTTGTCCACCGCAAAACAAACTATATGAAGATATCAGGACTTAGAAATTGCAAATGTCGGATGATTATCTTAAGGCAGCGAATACACTAATGATCTATTATACGTTGGCCGCATCTGATAAGACCTGTACTATTGATACATGGGTCTCCGTCCTTATCGAGGATCCTGATCAACAGAACAGTTTTCCTTTGGGCACATTATCATATCAAATCTTGTGGAACTACGTGGCCAAAATCCCCATATGTAATCTCGTTTGGGTAATGTTAAATCGTATCATACGTTCGGGCCGGTTTGGGTTATACAGGTAATCATGTAGTCGATAAGCTATATCGTTGTAGTTTTGTTATCTTCTAGCCGCTTAATTCCTTAATCATGTAGTGAAGTCGATAAGCTATATCAAGATATCAATGTAGTTAGCTTAATTTAACCATTTTTAAAATATTTCATTAATTTATTATCGTCACTTAATTCCTTAATTGTGTAGTTGATTAGCTATAATCGATAAGTTATATCGTGTAGTAAGGTATATCGATGTAGTTCGCTTAACTGAATAATTTTTTTTAAAAAAAATCATTAGTTTATAATCGATTAGTCAATTAACACCTTAATCGTCTAGTTGTTAAGCTATAAACTACTAAAATGCCTACACGAGTGGTGAAGATGAGCCATAATCGTCTAGCTATGAGCATAAGGGTTTAAACCCTAAAACCCACAGGGTGATCCCATCGAATTCCAAATATTTAAACAATATCTAACGATATATTGATTATAATAGTAAAAAATATAAAATATATTTAATTTAGTCATGATATACTTGTATATGTTTTCAATAATTTAAAAGTATAGTCGTATTTCATAGAAAATATAATCAAACCTCAAACTTCAAACCAACTTGATAGATTGTACTTATATTTTATATAAACTCAATGATGAACCCATATTATATTTATTAATATATTACAAATGTATTGATTTTTAACACATAATAATATAGAGGCATACTTGGGTGCGCCGAATGTATGGTACATCCGGGTTGCACGGATCTGGTTTTGACCTTAAACCGGGTAGCTGACCAACATTTAAAAGAGAGAGAGAGAGAGAGAGAGAGAGAGAGAGAGAGAGAAGAAAAGAGAAACCCTACCTTCTCTCTCATTTTCCGCTCTTTCATCTCCACCTCTTGCTCACTTTCTGTCTCTCTCTCTTCTGTCCACCTCCTCTCTCCGCCTCTGCTCTCCCCACATCCATTGTTCGCCTCTGCTCTCCGGATTTTTTCAGTAGACGTCGGGGTAGTGCTTCGCCAAATCGGTCTCTCTCTCTCTCTCTCTCTCTCTCTCTCTCTCTCTCTCTCTCTCTCTCTCTCTCTCTCTCTCTCTCTCTCTCTCTCTCTCTCTCTCTCTCTCTCTCTCTCTCTGACACCAAACACGCAAATTTTCACAGAGTGTGTGTTTTGAATTAAAGCTAATTAGGTCAGTTGTATCAAAGTCGTTCCTGAAATTTGGGTGAATATTGCTTGTGCGTGACGATGATGGTATAATTAGCATAATCGTTATTAGTTTACAAGATTCCTTGGTAGAATTGTGTTTGTTCGTTATGAAGTGGTTTCTTTCACATATTTTCAACGAATTTCGTACAGGTAGATTGTAGCTTCTCTTAATTGATTTGTTTTTGTATCCATGTGTCCAAGAAATGACATTTTTATTCACAACAATTGACACTGTGAGATAAATGACACATTTGTTCGTTGCAATTGACACATTTATTCATTGCAAATGACACTTGATGAGAATGTGACACTATTCTCCAAGACGATTGACACTTTTGTTTATTACGAGACACTTTCAGGTAAATGACACGTTTGTTTATTGCAATTGACACATTTATTCATTACAAATGACACTCTATGAGAATGTGCTCCTCCAAGACAATTGTCACTTTTATTTATTACGATTGACACTTTCAGATAAATAATATTTATTTATTACAAATGACACTCTATAAGAATCTGACACTCTCCTCCGGTACAAATGACACTTTTGTTCGATACAAATGACACTTTTGTTTGAAGCAAATGATACTCTACAAATAACATTTTTCTTCAAAAACAAATGACACTTTTGTATGAAAACAAATGATACTTTACAAATGACACTTTTATTCAACGCAAATGACACTTTTGTTCAAAGCAAATGATACTTCCGTAAGTGATGGTAGAAAGTGTTCAAAATGAAAATAATATTTTTATTTTGAAACAAATGATACTCAATAAAATTAACGAAAAAAAAAAAGCAAAAAATTTTTAAAAAACCAAAAAAGAAAATTTTAAAAAGGGAAAAAAATGAAGAAAATAAAATAAAGTAAAAAAATAAAAAATAATGGAATAATAATCCGGGTCAGGTGGGTAAATGGGTCGTAAATATGAGTCGCTAATTGGGCCAAATGTGTGGTACATTTGGCTCACACAAGTTTTTATGAATAATTACTTAATCCGATGTACCGATTTAAATTAACAAATACCATTTAAAGTATTGATGATGATAATCGTGTTGAATATATTATAATCATTTAGAATAGAAAAATATAATTGTGTAGCAGCATTGATCAACTATGTAGTCAACTATACAACTTTATAATCAACTAGTCGGCTAAATGGTAATGAGTGATTCAAAATCTACTAGATGACTAAATAATTGATTAGTTCACTAAACGACTAAAGTAAAGTTGCAGCGCACGAGGATTGAACCCGTGATAAAATATAGTTGTAGTTAGTCAACTAATTAATCAATTAGTCACAAATTCACGGGATAACGATCCTCGTCCTCCCTCCTCATCATCATCAGAATAATATGCCCATTATCATCGTCCAGCACATTATCATCATCATGATCATCATCTATATTGTTCAACCTCGGAATCGGTTCATTATTGTGGTGGATATTTCTTGTCGAGCTCTGCACAAGTTCAATATTTTTTCCAATTGGAGAACTGATATCATCGAAGAGCGTCTAGGTCAAATCTTCATCATAATTTAGAGGGACTGATGAATGGTTTTTATACCATCTCATCGTGTTATTTTTAAGCTTATTTACATCACTTTGTATCCATTTTTAGCTTTTGTTTTGCTTACAATTATATACTTTCGATGGTTTTTGGTTTTGTAGGTTTCTTGCGCGTTTTGAGCATATTTAGTGGTATTTGGCACCTAAATGAAAGAAACCATGACCATTGATGCATTTTTGGCAAAGATGGAGTCATTTGGATGAAGAATGAAGATGATTTGAAGCCGCATGTTGAAGAAACTGTATTTCGGAGCTCTTGTAACAAGGCAGTTGGAAAATCGCGTGGCATACGGATCTGACTATCTTATAATCCGATCTCCACCGTCCACATCGTACTTCTATGTATTAGGAACGTTGAGGAAAAGTTTCGTGACGATCCAACGGTTATCGAACGATATATCACATTTTTCCCAAAACAGGTCAATGCAGAAAATTGCAGTCGGGAGTGTTCTCGATGAAGCAGTCGGACTGCGGTCCGCGTTTTGTGCTGGACTGCATTCCCGACTGTTCTGACCCAAAAATTATTTTTTTCGTGGGGGTCGGACCGCGGTCTGCCTTTTGTGCTCGACCGCGGTCCGCGTCTATTTAGGCCCATATTCGTGTTTTCTCGGCCCGAAACCTATATAAACCCTTCCGAACTTCTTTCCTACGAACAACACACCATATTTTCGACCTCTTCCACCCTCCAAAGTAGAGAAACACCCAAGGCATCCCTCCGCTGAAGATTCAAGATGAAGATTGAAGACCACAACCCCGAGAACCAAGTGCGAGGATCAATCCGCTAGATTCTAGGTTGTATTATTTCTTCTCAGTTTTGTTTAGAGTTTTTTATACTTGAATTCTATGGATTAGTTTTGCATATCATGTGATTGTTTTCATATGAATATGAGTGGCTAAATCCCCTTGTGTGGGGTTTTAGCATGATCTATGTCTTTTTATGAATTGATTCAAACCCTAGTTTTTCAATGAATGAATTGTTTTGTTTCTTAATTGTTGAACTTGCTTTTGATTTTTCTATGATTCTTTAATGTGAATGGCCATCATCTTAGATAATTGTTGAGAATATAGGTAATAGGTAATATGGCGGATCATACCCGGTTATTTATTTAGACCTGCAATTAAGTGTCTAGATTGTCATCATTGGTTTGTGATAGTTTAGATAGTTCCTTAAATCCTTGAGCATGATACGATCCTTAGGTTCATGATATGATCACTTGATTGACCCTTAGGATTATAAGTTAGAGATCTCCCGCCATCATACGGAATCCGTAGAGCCTTAGTGGATGAACCAACAAAAGAAATTCATAAATGCTAGCTAGAGAATAGGAATAAATTGATCATCTTAGACATAGTGATTGTTAAACCTCTGCACTCTTCATCAAATCTTGAAACCACACTCATTAATCCACTTCGCTTTGATTTTACTTGTTTGTTTACTTTCTTGCTATTTTAATTCCGTAGTTTAGAATTAACCAAACTCAGTTTAGGACCAAGTAGACAGTGAAATAATTAGAATAATTAGAACCCACCCAACTGAGTCCTTGTCAGATCGACCTCGGGAGTTGCTAGATTAGGTGCTACACCGATTCGTGTACTTGCGAGAATTATAATTTGTTAACCAGGGACCTTAATTCTTATATTGTTGGCAGTCATTGTTTGATAAAACAAATCATACACTATAGTTAAAGGATTGCTTTTCAAGTTCGGATGAATATCTTGCACTAATTGATAAATGTTGCAATTCACCCACATGTGGAATAATAATTTATCAACACCTTCGTATTCAAATACGTTCCACTAACCACTGTATCGAAGTATAATACATTGCACATCATCTATAATAAGATAAAAGATTTATTAAAAATAATTATCTATGACATGAAATTAAAAATGAAATTATTAAATTATTTAGAACGAAATCGCTAATTCCAAATATTATCAAATAAAAATGAACTCGCTAATTGTCTAATATAACATAATTGTTAATAGTCTACATACCCGTGACAATTATATAGAATAGTTGTCAATCGCATAGTAGACGATTGACGATTATGTAGCATAATCGTTAATCGTATAGTAGACTGAAGGAATAATAGGAGAGGAAGAAATTGTACCTTCCTCCATGTATGTTGTAGTCGCTTTGATTTTTGCTCTTGTTCAGATCTTCTTAACTTTGTCCCGGCCTTTTTCTTCCTCCGGGTGGTCAGAGAACGGAAGAAAATAATTCTCTCTCAAACTCGTGTGTGCGCGTGTGAGTTATGAATGTGTGTGTTCTGATTATGAACAAAATAATAATATGTATAGGCTTCAAGAGCCAATATAATATTAATATTTGTATCCTATTAATTTAATTATATCCCTAATGGACTTCTATATAATTAATCCATAATATAATTAATTATTCTATTGGGCTACTAATATTTATCAATTAATTGACCCAGGCAATTAATTCCAGATAAATAACATTATTAAATAATGTAAAATACATTAATCTATTAATAATGATTTCTGAGATATAATAAATAACTAGGCAACTAATTGGGCCAGATCAGAGATCTAATACAAGAAATAAAGTTAAGCCTCAAATTAATTAATCATCTATGCTCAGCCCAGAGCAAAATTAATTAATAAACATAGATTCATTCCACTAGAGAATTCGTGCTGACTTACCCCTTTACGCCAAATTGAGCAAGGGCTTGTATTTTAGACTTAATCGATCCTCGTATTTAAGATAGAAATATATGTTAATTAATTAAGCTCACGCTTAAATTAATTAACATCTTATTATATTCCTGAGTAGTACCACTCGACCTCATTAACACACCTGAACTTAATCAACCGGCCGGATTTAGTATGCTAATCCTTATGAGTTCCTCAGGGGATATTATCAACCCATTTTACTAGGATACGGTTGCAAGATACAGACAACCTGCCTGAGCCACAAATAACTACTAACACCCAAGATACGTAGATCCGGTCGCGATGACGTTCACCATAGTAGGTCAAAGTGATAGATAGCCAAATGCACTCAGCTGAAGCTTACCAAGATTAAGATAAGCTAAGTCACCGAAATCTTGGTTCTCCACTAAGGTCAGTCAGGAGAATACATCTCACTGTGATCCATCAATACACCACCTTAAGTGTACTAGTAAAGACAAGCCACTTCTTATCTAAACTGAAGCTTAAAACGACAACTTATCCTTAAGTTGTCTCAGCTGTGATAATTGTTTATGACTTGTCAGTTCAACCAATTTGTGTAGTCTTCTGTGATACCTGACACACTACACAAATCTAACTTTTATACAAGATAAAGGATTACATGTGCAAATATATATATTTATCATATAAGAGAATAAAATAATGGTAAGGACAAAAACACATTGTATACAAGCATAAAACTTGCTTCCACTATACAAAATCCCAACATAGACAATTAGCGATTATGCTATATAATTGTCTAGTCATGAACAATTATGTCTATTTCCATGGAAAAATATATCCACATTTATATTAGCACATTTGAATACATTTATACCCTTTTGAACGATATTTAGACTAAAGGAAGTAAAAATAATCTAGATAAATACATTAACTACACTAGATCTCATCATAATTTTTAGCAGAAAATACATTTAAAAGGAAAAAAAAATAAACTCATTTTGTTTGATTAAATGGGAAAATTTATGGTTCATGTGCAAAAATACCCATTTGAAAATTTAAAAATGCAAGGAAGTCCACTTTCTACAAAAAAATGCATTGATACTCATTCTTTCTTTTTTGTCCTAAAAAGGTACTCTAGATGGTAGGCTGCAGCTTGTAGGCTTATGTTGTCCCCCTCCCCCATCTCGTCAGCTGGACCAGTCACCCCCCCCCCCCCATCTCGTCAACTGCTTTTGACTTGAATTTCAAAAAAAAACAGTCAAATGAGAAAAATGAGTCAAATTCGACAACTGTCATTATTGATGGTTTTGATAACTGAATTACGTCAGTTATCAATTAAATAATTATGTCTGCCATTTGAGTTGTACATAATTCTATTTAATTTTTTTTCTAGATTATTTAATTAATGAAATAGTGTTTCAACCCAATTATGTAAAGAGAGTTACTCATGCATACATTCATACATTTCTTCGTCACTTTAGAGAGCGAGAGAATTAGAGAGAAAAAAAAGAATTCATATTCGTATTTTGTGCAAAGTTAGATCTCGATCTACATTTTCATCATATTCGCACAAGGTATGTTCTTTATAATTTAAAGCATTTTCTATGTAGCATATTTTAAAATATATCCGTATTTTTATATATATTTAAAGTGTTTGTATAGATTTAAGTAGTGTTACATTGTAAATAGGGTTACACTGCATATATATTTAAAACGTGACATTGTAAATATGGTTAATATTGCATTTAATCATGCAACATGGATTTTACAATGTAAAATGTGACATAGTTCTTTGTTTGCAATATAGCTTTTAACTTAATATCTTCAATACACGACGTTTCTACTGAAATTATAAACATATTCATTCGTTAAAATTTTTTATTTCATCTAATGATTTATTCAACGGATAATAAAGTATTTTATTTCTTCGTATTTTACGTACAATTAAAATAGTACGGCGATACACAATTATATTGCTGAGAACTGAGATTTTTTAAATCTTCCCATATGCTCATATGGCTGAATGGACAAGCATAAAAGTCAATAATGGAGGAATGTTAAGAATTTTCTATGTAGCATATTTTAAACTGTATCCCTTTTTTAATATATATATATTTAAAGTGTTTCTATAAATTTAAATAGTGTTACATTATAAATAGGGTTACACTGCATATATATTTAAAACACACATTGTAAATATGGTTAATATTGCATTTAATCATCCAACATGGATTTTACAATGTAAAATGTGACATAGTTCTCTGTTTGCTATATTAATTTAATATCTTCATTATATGACGTTTCTACTGAGATTATAAACATAATTATTCTTAAATTTTTTAATTTCATATAATCAAAAATTCAAATCATAATAATGTATTTTAATTCTTCATGTTTTACTTACATTGAATTTTTTTTTTTAGATATACAATTATTTTGCTGAGAATTGAGATGTTTTAAATCTTAACGTATGCTCAAATGACCGAATGGACACGCATAACGATCAAGTATGGAGGAATATTTGAGGGTTCCGAATACAAATATGGGATGAACAAATAGCAGCAATTCTGCACTGCCTACTTTCGTTGTCATCTCTAAGAGCAACCATTGTTTCAATCACACAAACAAATTCGATGCGTACCCCGTGTCTATTGTATTCGCTCGAGAGAAATCGCGTCGGTCGGCTCGTGGAGTCACTAATGACTAGTGATGAAGATTTGAATCGACTCATCGGCTTTGAGGCAGATCCCACTGTCTGTGTTGGGACGATGAGTTCGAGTGACGGTGTCGGAACAAGTATGTGGCAAACCCGATCGCATGTCCCTTATTCTAATGATCGGGACCTAGTTGAGCAATCCATTAGGGATTTCGACAGACATAACTTCTTCGGTGGAGCAAGAGGAGGAGAAAAACGAGGAGGAGGAGGAGGAGGCGGAGGAGGAGGAGGAGGAAGAACAAGAAGCACATAACAATGATTGGACAGACTCGGATGATCCGAATTACACTGCCGAATAGGAGTATGATGAAGACGAGCACGACGAACATCAAAGCATCTAAGGTACCATGTTGGAGTTAGCAACGTGGATGCGAAACGATGGTGGTTAATCGGCTAATGACATTACTCGAACAACCGAATAACCTACCCATCACCCTTTCGTCATTGGAGGAGGAAGATGGCGACTTGATTCCTGAAATAGCAAATTGGCTAGTTCCGTTCTTTCCTGTCGCTCAAACCGGAATCATTGGTTGTCTTGATTTGGATGCAATTAACGACAAAGTTCTTGAGGTGGATTCGGTCTTCTGGAGTAGAGACGAGCTTACAGGGGCCGTCGACGTGTGGCACTTAGAACATCGACGGTCTTTTATGGTGTTAAAAGCAAACAAAAAATATACGTGGTTCGGGTGTTTGCACGGGAAGTCGTGTCCGTTTATGTTGCGTGCGAGAAAGGCTGCAGATGTTTGGGAAATTTACAAGGTGGACAAGAAGCACACATAACAGTTCGACTTCGAACTATTAGTGCCAAGAACTGTGAGTGCGAAGACTATCGGTGTATATTTCAGCTGACAAATGCGTAGCGAGGGCTCCATGATAAGGCCTCGCGACATCATTGACGAGATGCGTCGTAGATTCGGTGTCGAAGTTAAGTACTACAAGGTACTTCGTGGTCGGAACAAGGCCATCACGATGATTTACCGCGACCACAACGATTCTTATAAGCTGCTACCCAAGTACCTCTATATGCTGAAACAGTTAAACCCCGGAACGATAACCCATTACCACATCGGGAAAAACAATCGGTTGGAGTACGTGTTCATAGCGTGGGACCCGTGCATAAATGCCTTTATGTTTAACTTGAGGCATGTCATTGTAGTTGATGGCACACCTCTGAAATGGAAGAATATCGGCATCCTATTCGTAGCAGTGATGAAAGACTGCAACGAGCAAGTCCTATCGCTTGCGATTGGCATTGGCCCGATAGAGAATAATGATTCATGGACGTGGTTTATGACCAAACTAAGGACAGTGTACCAGCCGACCGAGGGCCTAGTCATTGTGTCTGACCAACACGCGAGTATTAAGCATGCCATTGAAGAGGTGTATCCTGAGGCAACTCATTGTCTGTGTTGCGTCCATCTGGGCAACAACCTCGCTCTTTACGGTCGCGCAACAGTAAGGCTATTCCGTAGGGCCGCCAAAGCATACACAAAATTGGAGTTTCGGAGGAAAATTACTTCACTTAAGGCGAAGAGTCAGGAGGCACACAATAAAGTCATGAACATTGATCCGGAATGGTGGGCCCTCTCACATTGCACTTCTCGGCGTTACTATTTTTTTACGTCAAATTGCGTCGAGTCATTCAACGCGAGGTTATTATGGGCCCGACGTCTGCCGATATGTTCCCTAATTGATATTGTGCAGTTCATCATGGAGAGTTGTTCAAGGAGAGACGGGCGAACATGCATGCACACGACCGTAGCCTAGTCGAGGTTGCTAAAATGAAGTTGCACAACCAGGTTGAACAAAGATGCACATATCCAGTGACGACCGTGGGCCAGGACATTTTCACATATCCAGTGACGACCGTGATCCAGGACGTTTTCACAATGAACGATGGAGAACGAGATTTTAAGGTACGGTTAGGAGCGACATGGAGCTGCCAGTGTCGGAAATTCGATATGGATCTTATTACATGCGAGCACGCTGCCGCCGCTATTATGTAAGTGTTCATTAGTTTTAACACACTATCTAATATATTATTTCTATTATAACTACACTAACAAAAAATTACCGACAATCATAGCGGCAACGATATGTATGAATTCATATCGGCGCTCTACAGTATGGAAGTTCATAGAGATTTATATGATCACCAATTTCATTCGTTACCTCCACTCCAGCTCTGGACCGTGCCCGAACAAATATCAAATGTGCCAACTGTGCTCCCCCCCTTTACGAGAAGATCCGCCGGTCAGCCAAGGTCACGGCGATATAGATTTGGGATAGAGGCAAGCGCCAGTAGCAGAACTAGAGGATCTAGGAAGTGTGGCATCTGCAAAGAGCATGGACATACCAGGAGGACTTGTCCCACTAGACTGTGATCTTATTTCTCTATATCTTTTCGATGTTATAATATCATTAACATATGAAGTTTATGAGCAGAACGTTGATCTATAATATTATTATATGAAAGTTCAGACAATATAAGTTTATAGTTCTCCATAGAAAATTCATAAATCTCTATATAAATAATATTATATGCGTTCATTCATGTAAATATTCAATATAACATGTTTATAACAAAAACATATATGGAGAACTATCATTTTTTTCTATCAAAAGAATTTTTTCGAGTACATTAAACTACGGAGATATATTAAAATATCCATACAATCATATTGCAGAATTAAAAATATAATCATAGCTGTCTTTTCTAGTACCACACACATGAAATAAATTCGTAGAATTAAAAATATAATCATACACATCGTCAGTTTAGAGAGAGAGAGATTTAGGGAGAGAAAAAAATCATATTCGTATGTCGCGCAAAGTTGGATCTCGATCTATATAATTTAAAGCATTTTCTAAGAGAATTGAGAAGAAAGCGTTATCTTGATCGATATAAGAAGAAAGCGTTATCTTGATCGATATATTGTATTAGAATTGAGAAGAAACCGTTATCTTCGAATTCTAAGCATGGAAATTTGATTCATAACGTTATTATATGCAAGTAATACAATATGGATTTATAGTTCTCTATATTTGATGCATAAATCTCAGTCAAATTAATATTATATTTGTTCATGCATGTTAAAATTCTATGTTTCATATTTTTGAATAAGACATATAAGGAACTAACATATCCTTACTAATAAATAAAACGACTAAGTACAAGAGTTTCATAGATCGCAACATAAAGCCCATATATCTCCGTATAAGTAGAGTGTCGGTGAAAATACGGAGATATATTAAAAATCCAGATAATCACGACTTCAGAATTTAAAAAAAAAATCCTAATTGTCTGTTTCTACTACCACGCACATATACCAAATTATCATCCCCATGATATGTCGTATGCTCCAAATATCGATCTCATTCCGAACCAGTTATGTCCTCGGCAAGCCGTCTATCAACCGATGCACAGACAACAGGGCGTATACACCGCAATTGATTTGATCTCTCTGTATAAACTGGGCTCCAAGAAAGACCTCCAATTGCATTTCGCGCCAAGCTTGTTGTCGTGGATGACCGTACATTCATTCGAAGTACTGGTTGTAATCGAACAGTCTGTACATCATGCGTGTTATCGATTGTAGGCTTTATGTCCGCATCTGCCGATAGTCATCGTCGGAAATCGCCCAGAGCGAGTCGTACAACTCCACACTCCATGTCGTCAAACGAATTCTCACGGTGAACCAGTGAAACCCGCTGACATGGCATACAAGGATGAGCTACAAAAGTGTAGAACAAAACTTAGTTCGTTATATTACACACGTATATCTCTGTACTTTTCATAAAATTCGAAGATATAACTTACGTATTGCAGTCCTGGTTCCCATGCTCTCGCAGCTTTTGTCAGCGCTTCAGAAGGCTCTCATGCATCCGTGTTTCAGCCGTAATTCTCCCACGAATATTGCATTTGAGCCTAATATAATACATGATTGTTAGCATTTGAACCTAATGCAATACAAAATAAAGTTAAACATTATGTACTAACCCAAGACTGTACTTGCAGAATGAGAGTTGTGCCGCTCCGCACACCGTGTAGTAGATCGTCTCCTCTCGTCAATTGCCGCCTCACCGTACCCAAATACACTTCGATCATATCATGAGTATGCATCTTGGAAACATCTTCTAAAATATCAAACCACGAGTGCTGCAAATGATATCTCGTGGCTGTGTAGACGTGCTCACCAATTTCATTGTGTGCGCGACGTCACGCCCGATATTCCTTGAAGCCAATGACAAACCAATCGTCGAGGTAACGGGCGAGATTCCTCTTCGGAGCAACAAAAGGCGACCTAATTGCACGAGAGGGTCTTTTCGTGCGCATTCCATGTCCACGTGGACTACTAGGTTCATCTTGTACAGGGGGCTTCTCTTTTCTCTTTCCAACTCTCCGGCGGATCTTGGCATCTTTCGCGGCCACAACTCTTAATGGTTCAATTTCAATCGGGGACACTATAAGTGCCCAAGAAGAAGAGAAATCATCACCGTATACCAACTGATCTTCATCATGATCCTACAGAAGTAACATATCAGTTATATAAAGTTATATATCTCTGTAACAACAACATAGTTCTCAATACTTCCATGTTAGTTCTCTGTACAGACACTATTAGTTATCTATACTTTCATCGTATTTCCAAAATGAATTATAAACCAAAATAATTAGTATTATGATTTATTAAATACCTTAGATTTGTTCTAAAGCAAATAAACATTATAGTTCTCTATAATATGTTCATATATTTCTATATAAATTCATATCACATAATATATGCGGAGAACTAAAAGCTTACATCTGAGTCCGGAATAGGAGAAGCATAAGGTTGGGCGGCCTCATGGTATGGCAGCTGCAAAGGCTGGGTGGCCTCGGACCAATCATGGAACTTCTTCGTGCGGGCCTCGGATGCCACGAACGAGTCGCTACTATCTGTCACGGCATCAACAATTGGGTCGACCCGATCATATGATGCATGCGGAGTTGCTAGGTGAGAACCAGAAATTAATGTCGAGAAGCGGAGATCCCTTGAGAATTGGAACGTCGATAGCCGGATTCACCGTGTGAAACCGAGTGTTGATGAGCCTCCTCAACATGACTATCCGGGGCGTGCGACCGTCCTCCCTCATCCGGTGACTTCATGTCCGACTTATTTTTTTGAGAAAAAGTTTTTGATCTTCTTCCAAAAAAAATTCTCTCGCCAAGTCATGTCTTCAGTATCAAGACTGCTAGACCCTTCCGAAGTCGCCGGTGCCTGACTTTGTCCGGAGCGTCTTTGCATGACCTGTGCTGAGGCAGGCGGAGAGTGGGGTGCTGCAGGGCTGCGTGGACGAGGAATGCCCATCGCACTTGCGTGCTCAGATCCAAACTGCATGATAACCGACACATTGTACGGCACGCCAAGTGTCCCGCCGGACAGCGTGCTCATATAATACGGCTTCGACAACTCTGCATCTTCCTCCACCATCGCTTCGCATTCCAACTATGTTATATGACACGCAGATACATGAGCCTATGATCATAAATTAGTACACAACGTATTATTCCACAATTTCATATAATATACAGCAAACTATATACAGCGAACTATATGTTATATATAGAGATATATTAATTTATAGAGTTTCGTAGGACATAGATGCATACTCTACCACATAGTTCTTCACAATAAACATGTGTTACATCATGATTTTGCTTTAGTATAATTAAATAGAGATATATAAATTATATGCAGAGACATATTACCTCGTCTCTCGAAGAAGCCAGTGAAGGTCCCTCTCACTCTAGGGAAATTCCACCTCAATAGACGTGGAAGTGCATTTCGGTTCACCAAGTTCGCACAAACCCTCCCAAATTCTGGGATGCAATCGTATGCCCATGCTTGTAAGGCCCAGACTGGCCCGCTAAATACATACGACACTTTACATCCCACTAGAGTGGTGTGGATAAATTGCTTGTAGTGAAGCAATGCCCGGTATGCATACGCTCCCCACGGGAATTCTTTCCATTCGTTTAGGTTGTCCACTAAAATCCAAACGAAGTCGTCAATTAGCCTCGGCCTCGGAACACCCAAGATAAGTAGGTGCAACATCAAAACATTTGCAACCTTAACGTAGTCGGCTGTCGAAGTGATGTTCACCACGTGTTCTCTGAATATATCCTCCAACTCGGATATTTTCAATCTATGGTTGCCACAAAATAAAACCCTTGCACGGACCGTTGAAGCATCATGCTCCATTGTTGGGTCAAATGTCGAAGACCCAAACATCAACCCCGAGACCAGGGTAACTCCTGCGGACCAAACTTCAGATGGCGATCCGTGATGTGAAATCAAATGTTAGTCGATTCATAGTCACCATACGAAATTTCACGGCACATAAGATGGTGGAGAGCTTTGCTTGCACTTACACCCCCTCCCATTCCATCAAATGCCCGAAAGGGCTCGTCTGACAGAATTGTAGATAGAGGGTCTCGCCACCCAGTGCCGTTAGTGTCTCGCGAATAAGTGGGATCACATCCCACTTGTAATGAATCATAATTTGAGGCTTAGCCGACCTGGCTACGTACCTCAAAAAAGACCATGGACTCTGCATGAACTTAATATCAAAAAATCCATATTAGTTCACTATAATTTAGTAGTATATCTCTGTAATAAACATAAACCAATATAAAACACATCTTTTACGGAGATATATAGTTTCCTACGAGACATAACCAAACTAGGACGGATTATAAAATTATATCTATTCACAAAGATGCAAAGGTCTCCATTTATATCTATTCAAATATTTTATATATATTAATATGTAAATCTGTACTAATATATTTAAATCTATTATATTGTAATAAAATATATAATTCTCTGCGTAAATCAAGTATATCTCTGTATTTACTGTTCTTAAAAAGAAATTCCTTCTCTGTTTAAATACACTATATCTCTGTATTTTTTATATATTCTATATCGGACATTTTATTTGGGGATATAAAAGTTTTAAAAACTTAATTACGGCAATTATAATCATTTTTATTTATATTTCAATTCAGTAAATACATACCTACTTTAATAAACATCTTTATATGGTGTATATTATAATAAAATATACTCTATTATATTGATAGACATTTAAGATAAAATATATTAATACTTTAAAATATATAAATATTATTTTATATATATTAATATGTTAATCTGTAATAATATATTTAAATGTGTTATAGTATAATAAAATATATTCTACTATATTGATAGACATTTAAGATAAAATATATAAATACTATTTTCTATATATTAATTTTTAAATATGTGTTAATATATTTAAATGTATTATATTATAATAAAAATTTATCTAAAATAAAATATATTAATACATACAAAAATATTGATATACTATTATCATATATTTTAATATTTCAATTTGTATTATTGTATTTCAATATATTATATTGTAACAAAACAAATAAATAAATAAATAATGGGATTATATATATTCTAATGAATCATAAAAATTAATTCGTTCTCTATTTAAATCTTGTATGTCTCCGTATAATTAATATGTTGTATTTAAGACATTTTATACGAGGATGTAAAACTTTTAAAGACTTACATACGGAAATTATATTCGATTTTAATCATAATATGTGAATTATCACCTACAATAATAACAGTAAATACAAAACCTGCTTTAATAAACATCTTTGCAAGTATTATATTATAATAAAATATACTCTATTATATTGATAAACATTTAAGATAAAATATATTAATACTTTAAAATATATAAATACTATTTTATATATATTAATATGTAAATTCGTACCAATATATTTAAATGTATTATATTAAAAAAAATATACTACCTTGTTGAAAATTTCAATTTAAAATAAAATTATATTAATATGTAAATATGTAAAACATATTAGTTTTATACTTGAATTTAAAATAAAATGTATTATGTAAATATGTAAAACATATTAGTTTTATACTTGAATTTAAAATAAAATGTATTATGTAAATATGTAAAACATATTAGTTTTATACTTGAATTTAAAATAAAATGTATTAATAAATTCTAGATAAAATATATTAATACATTAAAATATATTCAACTATTTATATATATTAATATGTATTAATATATTTAAATAATAAACATTTAAGATAAAATATATTAATACATTAAAATATATAAAAATATTTAAATAATAAACATGTAAGATAAAATATATTAATCATTAAAATATATCAAACATATTTTATAAAATTTAAAAAAAATTATACATACTAATAAATCTTAAAAAGGAATTCGTTCTCTATTTAAATCCAGTATATCTTTGTATTATTAATATATTCTATATCGGACATTTTATTTGGGGATATAAAACTTTTAAAGGCTAAAATACGGAAATTATAATCGTTTTTGTTCATAATGTGTGAATTATCACTTACAATATTTACAATAATTACAAACCTTAATTTATAAAACATCTCTACATACGAGAACCGGTCATTTCCCTTCAAAAAATAAAATATTTTGATTCCGTGGGTGTAACGCCCCAGTTTTCATATACTTAACTAGGGACGCTACTTCATACTTATCATGCATATTTGAAATCTTTCAAAACATTTCCATGGAATAAGAATCATTGCAAAATTCATGTTATTTTCATACTCAGCGTAAGTCTTAAATAAAAATTTACTAATTCTAACATTTCAAAAAGAAACAACGAAAAGTTCATAAACTAAAAGCAATAATTTTAATACGATAAATTATCCTCGTGACCATCACCACCAACACCTCTACGTATCGGCCGAGCCATTTCCTGAAAAATGTTAAAATAGTGGGTTGAGTACGACTACTCAGTGGGAGATGTACACATATATCCAAACTACATAAAATGTCAATAAACACGGATATGAAACATGCACAATAAATAACTTTAATCATATGGCCTCCTCTTGACCCTAAGAATCCATTTCATTTCGCACGGTCTCCTCTTGACCGTAACTTTTCATAAGGGCCTCCTCTTGACCCCGGTCACAGGCATCCTCTTGACCTTGACCTATTTTATTTCACACAAATATAAAATATTCAATCTTTTCATGAATCCTAGCAGGTTTAGGAAAATCCTAAGTAAATAAATATTTTTTTGCCTCATAATTCTAACATTATTTCTATCTCAATAATAAACAATATAATCATAATATGATATAAACAAACACATTCAAAGTTCAAAATAAATTTACATAATAAAAATGATTTAATAACAAATAAGATAGATGCTTTAGTTTTCATTTAAATTTCTAAGGCGCGACTCACAGAACTAAAACACTTGATAACATGCATGAATAGATATGCAATGCATTTTATGTTGAAAATTTCTGGGGTGTTACAATCTACCCCACTTAAAGAATTTTCGTCCTCGAAAATTGATTAGCTTAAAAATATGAATGCATGTACTTTCATGAAAAACCATGCCTTTTTCAGAATCGTGCATAATATGAATTTTAAAAACTTTGCATGACTTGAAAACTTTACTTACCTCGTCGGCGCGATGCAGTGGTAGTGATGATGGTCAATTTTCTGCATAACATGAAACAAATCTACAGGAAAGTAGACCTGACCTGTTCTGATACCACTCTGTAACGCCCCAATTTTCATATACTTAACTAGGGACGCTACTTCATACTTAACATGCATATTTCAACTCTTTCAAAACATTTCCATGGAATAAGAATCATTGCAAAACTCAGGTTATTTTCATACTCAGCGGAAGTCTTAAATAAAAATTTACAAATTCTAACATTTCAAAAAGAAACAACGAAAAGTTCATAAACTAAAAGCAATAATTTTAATCTTATAAATTATACTCGTGATCATCACCACCAACACCTCTACGCATCGGTCGAGCCATTTCCTGAAAAATGTTAAAATAGTGGGTTGAGTACTACTCAATGGGAGATGTACACATATATCCAAACTATATAAAATGTCAATAAATACGGATATGAAACATGAACAATAAATAACTTTGATCATAGGGCCTCCTCTTGATCCTAAGAATCCATTTCATTTCACACGGTCTCCTCTTGACCGTAACTTTTCATAAGGGCCTCCTCTTGACCCCGGTCACAGGTCTCCTCTTGACCTTGACCTATTTTATTTCACACAAATATAAAATATTCAATCTTTTCATGAATCCTAGCAGGTTTAGGAAAGCTTAAGTAAATAAATATTATTTTGCCTCATAATTCTAACATTATTTCTATCTCAATAATAAACAACATAATCATAGTATGATATAAATAAACACATTCAAAGTTCAAAATAAATTTACATAATAAAAATGATTTAATGACAAATAAGATAGATGCTTTAGTTTTCATTTAAATTTCTAAGGCGCGACTTACAGAACTAAAACACTTGATAACATGCATGAATAGATATACAATGCATTTTATGTTGAAAATTTCCGGGGTGTTACAATGGGCCTTAAAAATATCAAATAAACTACAGAAGTTTGATATAATCCTATCATAAGAGCACCGATCATTACTACACGATAAAAGCACTAGTTTTCATTTATAAAAAATCAGATTCTATGTCTACTAACCTGCTCGCTTGCAATATTATCAGCCATTTCGACCAAGCTTCAGAAGATCTTCACAAGATAGAGGTCTTTTGAAGACAGTCGTGTCGGAGAGCTTCACAAGATAGAGGTTTTTGCTTGAGAAGAGACTTGCGTCGGTTTTTTTGCACAAGATAGAAGTTTTTTGAAGTTATGAAAAGTTTGTTAAAAAAGAATATGAGTGTGGTGAGGGAAAATAACTGCAGAAAACGGATAAGAGAGTGGTGAGGGAAAATAAATGTTGATGGAAGTGGTGTTAGTGGTGTGACAATTCACTTACACTTCACCTTTAATGTAATCGTAGTATCAATAAGAATACGATTCAAGTCCCTTCTTTTAAGGGATCGATTTCATTCAAAAATATTATAGATATGCATTCTAAATTTTTATTTTATTTATTAGTAATATATAATCAATGAAATATATTATCTAGAATAATATTTTATCCATAAATCCTAATATATTTATTTCCTTGTTTATTTAGGGATAAATAATTACCAAAACTAATTTATTTTTGGAAAATTAATTACAAAACTCTAATAACAATTATTAATCCAAAAGTATATGACATTATCATTTTTTGAGGACATTATCATTCTTATAGCTGTGGAAAATATGAGGACGTTTGGTCGGGCACGATTTTGTCGTTAAAATCACGAACCAAATACAATTTATAACACATGCGACAGACAACTAAACTAATACTAGCACAGTTAGCAAGCAGGGATCGAGTCCACAAGGAATTGGTAGATTTAAGCAATTTATTTCTAAGGACCGAAAAAGGGTTTGGTTAGTAACCACCATGAACTTTGGGTTTTGATTAACACTAGGCAGAATAATTTATAAATCGGAAATTGGACAATTAAAGAAAGAAGGGGACCTGGCCAGATAAATCTACTCCAACTCTACTTCGATCCTCGACACAAAGGGTTAACTAGATCATAAGGCTACCCAGCTTGGATGTCATGTCGATCACGGACGCATCCACTCCTTTTTCTTGTTGTGGAGAAGGCATGTTGATCATGAACCAACTCCCTATCCTAACAACGATTCTAGCTTGTTGATCAACGAAAGAGAAGTTATTAAGAAGCATTTAGACCGAAGGAACCGAATTAATTAGGTCACCGATGTTGATCATACAAAGTGACTTCATTATCAAATAGATCTAGGTGATTAAAAAGTTAACTAGCCTAAGGTGATCAATCTCAAGCTACCAACATACTCAACCTGCCCAAATCCACCCGAAACCCTATTTTCCAGTTTTAAGCACGAGAAGTCTCACGAAGTGTGGAGTCAGAATTTCATTATCTAGCCAGATCTCAAGATTTAGCTACACATCCTAAGCAGAATAAAGGCAGACAACATATTTAAAGAAGACATAAGGAAAACTGAAGTGAAATGAGTTGAGGCTAACAAACTCTTGATATTTAACATACACAGATTTAAAGTAGCAGCTAGAGAGAACAAGAACATTCACAAACCAGAAAGCAGCAACAATAACTCAACAGAAACTTAACGAGAATTAATTGCAGAAACGAGTACCAGAGGCTGAAGCATTAAATCCGTCTTCACAGTTGGAAGTTCGGTGCAAAACATTAAAGACGAAAATTACAAAGCTAAAAACATCAAGAACATTAAAGAGAGAGTGTTTTTCTTCTACTTCTACTCCTACTACTTCAAAAGTCGAATTATGTCCATATTACATCCCAACAGTTGATAACTTGTTTTAGTCTTCATAAGATTAAATGCCCTGCTAGGTACTATGGAGTAGGGGTGTGGCTGGTAAGTAGTAGGAGAGTTGCGATGTGATAGGGCACATCATCTCAGCATCAGCTTCAATATCTCTTTTTCCCTCCAATTCTTTCTCCAAATTTCAACAATTAGAAAGTGGGTCTGGATTGATTCTTGACAAATTCGGCCCAAACGGCTCTGGCCCAATTACTACTCTCCAGTGTCTAGAAATTGGCCCAACAACCCATAAATCTGCACAGCAAGCAAGCTTTCTTCTCCTCTAGCATTCCTTCCCAAAGTACCACAATTATCTCCATAACTGACCACCTCCTGCATAGAACACGAAGAAACCGCGCATAAAATCCGGTAAAATGAAGCAACAAATCCGGGCTTATCAATGTTATCATTTTTTAATTTTATAATAATCTCTATTTTTTTCTTATTTTATACATTTTTATATGGTGAAAAAAAAAACATAATTATTTGACCATTTGATAAATGAAATGCATAATCTAAGCATTATAAAATTAAAAAATATAATTCAACTTAAAAGGATAAAATGCATAGGCCTGGAAATCTCTTAAATGAAATGAAATAAAAAATAAATGTATTCAATTTATTATAGAGAAATAAATCTAAGCATTAGAAAAAAAAAATTAAAAATTATTTAAAAGGGCAAATGCATGGCGTGGAAGGGAATCTCTGAATTTCATTCTGAAAGTCATTCATTGCTGCTGAGTTAAAAGGACAAATGCATGGCAGGAAAGTCAAAATTTGTGTCGCGTGGGAATCTGGACTTGTCAAGTGGCGGGAAATGCCAAGCTGTCAAAATTAATTTGTAACTATCTTCACGTGGATGGGTGAGTAGCTTCAGGTGTGTAGCTTCAGCTTCAGGTACCTAGCTTCAGGCTTAGTCAGCCAGCTCATCAACTTTCCCCCAGCTTTAGTCAGAGCCGCAACTTTTGACCAGATCACAGCATAATAGGGACAAAATTGTCCGAGTGGGTAGTATTGTATTTTTGATTTAGAAGTGGCAGCTGGTGCAATATTGTTTTGAAAGTGGGTATTCTTGGCATTTTCCCAAAATTTATTAGATCCATGTCTTCTTTGTACAAGAACTATAAGAATTTGGAAGTGTTCTTCAATATATTGAAAGGATTATTCGTTTTGAGTGTCTGAGTATAGTTGTGAGATTTGCTCGTTATTTTTTATGTTCAACTATTTTGTTCATTATAAATCTAAATTTCTTGTCCTCAATTAATTCAACCTTTGATTTCTCCTGTGCATTTTCAAAAAAATTGAGAGGACGAGTAATCTTATCCATTACTTCTAATTTTTTTTATTTCTGATATATGAAATATATATATTTCGTTAAAAGTAAGGAATATGGGCCCCACACTAATTAAAAGAAAACAAAAAATAAAATATCGGTTAGAAAACTTACACTTTTATCTTATTGGCTAGATATTTGTCCGGCTACTTTAATATATTCACACTAATAAAGTAAATGAAAAAGTAGGAGAAATATGATAAAATGGAGAGATTTTATTAAATTTTACTAAATTTGGATTGAGTCACTTTTAATGCAACGTCTCAATTAAGAAAATGAGTCGCTTTTAGCAGGACATGAGTATAATTTTGACAAATGATAAATTATGATTATAAATCGATGAAGTTGGTCCTTTTTTGTTGATTTGATTAATATGACTATTCTAGGGTTTATACGAAAATTGTTGTCTAATTAGACTAAACTTGGCCCTTTCTCAAATCTTTCAGGAGCTAATAAGCGAATTGTGGATCTAAACCTTAACTAGAACGTTTATACACGGATAATTGTCTTAATTTCACAATTATTAATTTGTGTGACTTAATAATTCATTAATTAAACATTCATTCTGCTTGTTGATTTTTTCATTTCATGATTATTTTCTTGTGTTTGACAGCATGAGAATTAATACACTCTTTAATAGAATTTGCATTCACTTTCATGCGCATGGGTCCCTCCTATTAAATGTAAAGCTTATTCTAATTCGACGTACCCTTATTTTATAGCCATTCAATTCATCAGTTCACAATATAATTCAAACATGAGATTTTTGAGACAACTTATCTATCTTCATATTTCCATCCCTCGAAGTGGTCCATTGGCATGCATTCATGCAATACCCTAGATTTAAAAAAAAAATTAAAAAAAAGTATGTCATGTGGGGTTAATTTGGTTTGATTTACTCTTGACATCACATTTGTGAAATGGTATCTCTCCCCTCTAATGTGAGTTTTGCACAAGTCATTATATGTTAATTAACTTCAACTTCTTTGGTGTTTAAGTTCGAAAAGATTTGTATAAAAGAATGCAATTGAGTCATTCTTTTTATGAACTTGCACTGTGCATAAGAATTGAGAACCAATCTGCATCATTCATTTATTCATTGATGCTTGGATTGAAAATGTTTTGTAATATCACGTTATACATAATCCTTATACGTTTTATGTAGAGTGTTGGTCCGGAGACGAGTGTCAGGTGTAGAGGGGGGGTGAATACACCTGAGTACAAGTATTTTTTCTCAAACGCGAAGGACAGCTGAACTGTAGGTTGCAACTGATGAACAGTGGCAAATAGTAACCTTCTGATCGCGGGTCAGAGTGACTCAACTACTGAGTTTCTTCTATTAAATTTTGTCAGTATCAAATCCTCAGGCGGAGAGTTAGTGCGGATAAGTGTGTAGGGCCCGAATGACTTCGTCTCGATTTGAAAACGTGTTTTTCGCAAACTAAATAGTTTTGGCTAGTGCACTTTCAAATACGTTTTATGCAAAGTATGAGTTTGAAGATAGTTTGAAAACAATGCAATAAAACAGTAAATGACACAAGCGATTTTTAACGTAGTTCGGATACGCAAGATCCTACGTCCAAGGTCCTGCTGAACAGGAGGTCTTGTTGATTAATCTGAACAAGCCTCAGCAAGGTATCTGTGCACTGGACAAACCCTTCTAAGTTATAGTCCTTAGCGATTTTACAATCCAAACCGAAGTTTGAAGGGGAGGGGATGTTCTCCAACTATGAAGGAGTTCTTACAATAAGAACAGTCACGAAATGTGAACTCCTTCGAAGGTTCTAAGCTATGGATATAACAATGGAGCTTAGATAGAGAAGAGGGATCTAAAGAAAGAAACTCTAGAGAGAAGAACTAGAAATATTCTAATGAGCAAGTTCTTCGTTGGATCTTCGTGAAAGCGCTAGAGTGTTTTGAATGCTTGAACGTGTAATCCCTTTGATATCCCGTGCGTTGAGCTCGGAAATACTTATCTATTTATAGTTGTGACCCAGGCATTTGTCCGTTGGAGGGGACGATGCCATGTGTCACAAACGTCCAAGGAAAACGGCCATATGTTCGAAATATTGTCACAAAGTAGTTGGTCACTGTGCATGAGAGCAGCTTTAGTTGGTCAGAGCAGGTAGGGCTTAGACCGCTTCTCATTGGTCGAGGTTTGTGGTAGGTGAGACTTGTCAGACACCAGTCTTCATCTGAGTTGACTTCACTCATCCTCGTATATTCTTCTGCTGACTTTCAAATTATGTTAAAAATCGGGACGTTTCCTGTCGGATACAGTAGATCTGACACGATCTCTGTCTTCTTCGTCTGAGTCTGCTGATAAAGGTTCTTCTACTAAGCGAAGTCAGCTGATGACTCTGAAGGTACTGAGCTCTGTCCTGTGTTCTTATACTGGAGGGTCAGCTGGTGAGAAATCTTCTACTGATGTGGAGTCAGCTGATGACCTGAGAACACGAGCTCTTACAACTGATGACACGGGGTTCTGGACTGTAACTTCCTACTGAAGTTTAGACCAACAAATACCCCTTACAGAACTTAGACAGAACAGATAAAGAAAATAAGAACAGTCTAGCCTATTACATCATCTAGTTCTAAAGACACTACACTAAGGATACAAGACGGGTTTTGGGATCTTCAATTCCATAGCATTAAATCACTATGATTTTCCCCATTACCGATAAAAAGACAAGTCCTATTACAAGAACTACTGATAAAATAAAACTAAGTATCCTCTAAGTGATGATTAAAATCAACCACTGACTCATAACCCAACAATTTCCCCCTAATTGATGATGCCAAAACTACTAAGTACTAAACTACTGACCCAAAAGACTTTAGTAAAAACTGAGCAGTTAAAACAGGGTAATCAGCAGATAAAAGATAGGCACATCAGAGAAATAAGGTTACGTGTGTGTGTGTCAGATCACTTTAGTGATCAGTTGTGATAAAATAAAACAAACACAACCATTAGACAATGAGTAGTTGTCTGGCCAAGCAAAGAACTGATATCAGCAGGTTCTCCAAACCCTATTGCTGACTGCAGACTCTGTTCCTCTACCAGAAGGGACAATGCAGAGTGTTGCTGGATCAGCTCTGCAAGTATGTCCCAGTTAAGGAACCTCAGCAACATCTGAGTCCTTGCCCTTATCGCTATGTCGACCAGATCCTGATGAGATGAGATCTCAAGAATCTGTGCGGCGACTTCTCCTGTGGCACAGAGACGAGTCATCTGCACCGTCGACGACTGTTCGGATGGGACCTCAGTAGTAGTCGGTTCCTCAACTTCCTCTGGCTGAGTCTCATCCGTTCTGACCCGTTGTACCTTATCTTTCAGCGTGGCACCCTCAATGCCGGTATCAGCGTCCAGAATCTCCTCCTCCTGAGGTGGTGGAGGGGAAGCAGGCTTCGCGGGGGCCTTAGAAGCTCCAGCCTTGGAGAGCTTCTTCCACTTCGGCTGGTCGGCCCGTGGAGGCAGATCAGTAGATGATCTCTTGAGCTCAGTTGCTCCACGTCCGACTGACTTTTCAGCCGCTGCTCTGGTCTTGAACTTAATGAGCTTTCTGTCGAAGTACTTTGAATCAGCAAATGACGCGTGATTCGTCACTGAGTCTTCGATCAGTACGGACACCTTGGTCCCGTACAATAGTTTCCCCACACTGATTAGTCTTCTCTCTCCTGTCTCAGTGGGTGTAAACTTTTGTGCCTGAGCCTTCAGCTCGGCCACAATGAACTGTGTCCAGTTCACCTGGACTCCGTCAACTATTGCTATCATCAGTTGGAGTCGCGGCTTGGACAGCTGGTCGAAGGAACCAGCGGCACTCATCAGAATATGAATGACGACGTAGGCGAGGCCTCTGTACTTCGGAAAGCGTGGGTTCTTCGGCAACGCGGACTTGAAGGAGATGTCGTCCCTTCCACAGAAACGGTGGACGTAAGCATTGAGTTCCTTCTACTTGTAGCCCACGGGAGAAATCCCGAAATCCGGAAGATAAAAGGAGGATTTCACGGTTTCCCTTACATTGATGTCGGCTCGATTGGCTTCCCATTTCTGAGGGGTCACTTCCCTCATATAGCCGATCTCCGACACTTCTCCATCCATATCCTCCACGAAACTCCAGTTGAAATAAAGTTCTGCCACTTGGCGGGGAAGATAGGATCGGGGGTGCTTCATCACCAGAAGCTTCAGGCCAGACGCCTCCAGAGCCGAGAAGATGGGCTCTAGGAAAGGAAGCTTCGCCTGATGGAAGACCATAGTCGGTTCGAAGAGAACCCTGGACTGGATGATCTCCTCGATATTGTGCGGGGTCTTAACAATCGCCATGGATATCTGCAAAAATCACGTTAGCACTTGAAAATAGAGTAAGTTAGATCAAACGTTGCAGATAGTTAAGAAAATGTACCGTAAACACAGAGCTTTGATGAAGATATAAGCAGTTTGAGAGAGAACGATGCAGTAAAACTGAATGCTCGGAAAAAGCTCTAAGTGCGTGAATGGCGAAAAAGATTTTATAAGACAGGATTAGAGTAAAAAGGTAAGATTTTATAAGATTTGAATATCAAAGGTTTTTTAATCGAACGGTTGTTATAAAATCTCGCTTTTTGATGACGGCTGTGATCTGATGTTATAAACAAAATGATTACTTAGCCGCCTCTAATCTAGACCCACGTAAGTTAAGCGCAGATAGAGTAAGGTGAGAAGACATACATTAAATGCGTTGCAGGCAGCATTAAAGGCTAAGCATTTTAAATGAGAACGGTTTTCTACTGACTTAAACCTTTAAAAATTTATGGCGGGAAATAAATGTAAGTCATGCTACTGAATGCAAACGACTGACTTAATAAATGCGAGCATGCTTCTGAGAATATTAAAGAATCTAACTACGCAAACCTCTTCAGCTGAATTTTTACAATCAGCTGGTTACCGTAATGACTCAGGAGAATCTTCGTGGTATTGATGATACCATGTTCCCCCTTATGGTGTACTGTATGATTCACCCGACTGAATCAAACTACTGAGTCTGACTTCTGACATGTCGTACTGACTTCTCTTACTGACTCGAGTCAGTAGGATCCAGTAGACCTAGCTCGACTGATAATTCTCTGAATCTGTTCTCAGCTAGTGGTTTGGTCAGTATGTCTGCCCTTTGCTTGTCAGTATGGATCTTTTCCATTCTGATATCCTTCTTTTCGACATGGTCTCTGATGAAGTGGTGTCGAATGTCCACGTTCTTGCATCTCGTATGAAGAACTGGATTCTTAGTTATAGCAATCGCACTAGTGGAGTCATAGTAGATGGGCACTTCATCTTGAGTAATTCCATAATCTCGCAGTTGTTGTCGAAGCCAAAGGATCTGGGCACAGCAACTTCCAGCAACCATATACTCAGCTTCAGTAGTGGACGTCGCCACTGAGTGTTGTTTCTTTGAGAACCATGATATCAGCTTGCTGCCTAGGAACTGACATGTTCCGGAAGTTGACTTTCGATCTATCTTGCATCCTGCATAATCAGCATCAGAATAACCCGTTAGAATCTGAGGAACTTGCTTGGGCAACCTTCCTCACATTCCTACATTCATGCAATACCCTAGATTTAAAATTTAAAAAAAAAAGTATGTCATGTGGGGTTAATTTGGTTTGATTTACTCGTGATATCACATTTGTGAAATGGTATCTCTCCCCTCTAATGTGAGTTTTGCACAAGTCATTATATGTTTATTAACTCCAACTTCTTTGGTGTTTAAGTTCGAAAAGATTTGTATAAAAGAATGCAATTGAGTCATTCTTCTTATGAACACTGTGCATAAGAATTGAGAACCAATCTGCATCATTCATTTATTCATTGATGCTTGGATCGAATATGTTTTGTAATATCACGTTATACATAATCCTTATACGTTTTATGTAGAGGAACAAAAATATAAAATTATAAAAAAAATTACATAAAAGATTATAGAATTATATATAAATTCATAGTTGGTATGTAAGTTTACTAGTTTAGGTCTTATCAAATCCACCATTTGCATCTTCGTATTCAACTGCTGTCATGGTATATCTAATGGAAGAGTGGCCGAGTTTGCCACACGCACCACAAGTTACCTCGACCGGTTCTGCTGAAGTTGATTTGTTCACCACCTGGTTCAGCATATTCTCAATTTTCTCCATTCGGGCTTCATTTCTTCTTTCATAATCTGAGGAACTTGCTTGGGCAACCTTCCTCACATTCCTGGCATTCTCTCTGTCGTACTCCTTAGTGGAGTCCACCAGTCTTTGAATGTACTGTCTGGCCTCACTAATCTTAAAGTTAGTGAATCCTCCTCCACTTCCGGAATTTACCAAGTCCTTGTATTTCATGGTCATGCCTTGGTAGAAAAACTGAAATAGTTCTCCATCTCTATATTTATGATTTGGGCAGTCTCCCACCAATCTGTTAAAACGTTCCCAGTACTCACTGAGGTGTTCATCATATTCCTGTTGGATACTCGATATTTCTTTCCTCGGGGAGCTTGTCTTTGTTGCGGGAAAATAGTACTCCAGGAAGGTAGTCTCCATCTGTGGCCAATTCTCAATACAATCTGTGCATGTTGGCTCTGTCGCATAGTGCATAAGGGAATGCAACAAGCTTCACTTGATCGTTAATCTGCTGGTCAGTTTTCTTTTGGAGCCAACATATCTTCTCGAATTCGTTCAAGAATGAGAAGGGATTCTCATTCGTCTTTCCATAAAACTTGGGCAGGGCATTCAGCACCACTGCCTTGAGTTCCATAGGATTTTCACCATAAGCGGCGATCTGCACAGGGTCCTTCCGCTTCCTGGCAGTATGTTCATTGACCTCGAGGACCCTTGGATCATCTTCTTCCATGACTGTTTTGGATTCTGTTTTTTATTCAGAATCAGATTCTTCCTTCTTAGATTGGTCCTATGCCCGGACAAACTGAGTATCTCGATCTTCTGGGTGGCTAGCTTCAGTACCAGCCTCACTCGCAGTCTCTGTATGCAGAGTTCTTTCGCCCTGCGACTCCAGTTCAGTTTGTTGCTTGCGCAACCGTATCTCCTTCCTGAGTCTCCTGCAGTCTTCTCAATTTCAGGGTCTAGCCAGAAATTTGGGTTGAGCGAGCCACTCATAAGCACCTAGAAGAAACACTTAGGTAGAACAAAAATAAAAAGGTCAGTAGAAAATGTTAGTTTAAATCAAAACGCCAATCCCCGGCAACGGCGCCATTTTGGTCGGGCACGATTTCGTCGTTAAAATTGCGAACCAAATACAATTTATAACACCTGCGACAGACAACTAAACTAATACTAGCACAGTTAGCAAGCAGGGATCGAATCCACATGGAATGGGTAGATTTAAGCAATTTATTTCTAAGGACCAAAAAAGGGTTTGGTTAGTAACCACCATGAACTTTGGATTTCGATTAACACTAGGCAGAATAATTTATAAATCGGAAATTGGACAATTACAGAAAGAAGGGGACCTGGCTAGATAAATCCACTCCAACTCTACTTCGATCCTCGACACAAAGGGTTAACTAGATCATAAGGTTGCCCAGCTTGGATGCCGTGTTGATCACGGACGCATCCACTCCTTTTTCTTGTTGTGGAGAAGGCATGTTGATCATGAACCAACTCCCTATCCTAACAACGATTCTAGCTTGTTGATCAACGAAAGAGAAGTTATTAAGAAGCATTTAGACCGAATGAACCGGATTAATTAGATCACCAATGTTGATCATACAAAGTGACTTCATTATCAAATAGATCTAGGTGATTAAAAAGTTAACTAGCCTAAGGTGATCAATCTCAAGCTACCAACATACTCAACCTGCCTAAATCCACCCGAAACCCTATTTTTCAGTTTTAAGCACGAGAAGTCTCACGAAGTGTGGAGTCAGAATTTCATTATCTAGCCAGATCTCAAGATTTAGCTACACATCCTAAGCAGAATAAAGGCAGACAACATATTTAAAGAAGATATAAGGAAAACTGAAGTGAAATTAGTTGAGGATAACAAACTCTTGATATTTAACATACACAGATTTAAAGTAGTAGCTAGAGAGAACAAGAACATTCACAAACCAGAAAGCAGCAACAATAACTCAACAGAAACTTAACGAGAATTAATTGCAGAAACGAGTACCAGAGGCTGAAGCATTAAATCCGTCTTCACAGTTGGAAGTTCGGTGCAAAACATTAAAGACGAAATTTACAAAGCTAAAAACTTCAAGAACATTAAAGAGAGTGTTTTTCTTCTACTTCTACTCCTACTACTTCAAAAGTCGAATTATGTCCATATTACATCCCAAAAGAGTTGATAACTTGTTTTGGTCTTCATAGCATTAAATGCCCTGCTAGGTACTATGGAGTAGGGGTGTGGCTGGTAGGCAGTAGGAGAGCTGCGATTTGACAGGGCACATCATCTCAGCAGCAGCTTCAAGATCTCTTTTTCCCTCCAATTCTTTCTCCAAATTTCAACAATTGGAAAGTGGGTCTGGATTGATTCTTGACAAATTCGGCCCACACGGCTCTGGCCCAGTTACTACTCTCCAATGTCTAGAAATTGGCCCAACAACCCATAAATCTGCACAGCAAGCAAGCTTTCTTCTCCTCTAGCATTCCTTCCCAAAGTACCACAATTATCTTCATAACTGACCACCTCCTGCATAGAACACGAAGAAACCGCGCATAAAATCCGGTAAAATGAAGCAACAAATCCGGGCTTATCAACGTTATCATTTTTAAATTTTATAATAATCTCTATTTTTTTCCTATTTTATACATTTTTATATGGTGATAAAAAAACATAATTATTTGACCATTTAATGCATAATCTAAGCATTATAAAATTAAAAAATATAATTCAACTTAAAAGGACAAATGCATAGGCCTGGGAATCTCTTAAATGAAATGAAATAAAAAATAAATGTACTCATTTTAATATAGAGAAATAAATCTAAGCATTAGAAAAAAAAATTAAAAATTTTTTAAAAGGGCAAATGCACGGCGTGGAAGGGAATCTCTAAATTTCATTCTGAAAGTCATTCATTGTTGCTGAGTTAAAAGGACAAATGCATGGCAGGAAAGTCAAAATTTGTGTTGCGTGGGAATCTGGACTTGTCAAGTGGTGGGAAATGCCAAGCTGTCGAAATTAATTTGTAACTAGCTTCACGTGGATGGGTGAGTAGCTTCAGGTGTGTAGCTTCAGCTTCAGGTACCTAGTTTCAGGCTTAGTCGGCCAGCTCATCAACTTTCGCCCAGCTTTTGTAAGAGCCGCAGCTTTTGACCAGATCACAGCAGAATAGGGACAAAATTGTCCAAGTGGGTAGCATTGTATTTTTGATTTAGAAGTGGCAGCTGGTGCAATATTGTTTTGAAAGTGGGTATTCTTGGCATTTTCCCAAAATTTATCATGTCTTCTTTGTACAATAACTATAAAAATTTGGAAGTGTTCTTCAATAGATTGAAAGGATTATTCGTTTTGAGTGTCTGAGTATAGTTGTGAGATTTGCTCGTTATTTTTTATGTTCAGCTATTTTGTTCATTATAAATCTAATTTTCTTGTCCTCAATTAATTCAACCTTTGAGTTGTCCTGTGCACTTTCATAAAAATTGAGAGGATGAGTAATCTTATCCATTACTTCTAATTTTTTTTATCTCTGATATATGAAATATATATATTTCGTTAAAAGTAAGGAATATGGTCCCCACACTAATTAAAAGAAAACAAAAAATAAAATATCGGCTAGAAAACTTACACTTTTATCTTATTGGCTAGATATTTGTACCGGCTACTTTTATACATTCACACTAATAAAGTAAATGAAAAAGTAGGAGAAATATGATAAAATGGAGAGATTTTATTAAATTTTACTAAATTTGGATTGAGTCACTTTTAATGCAACGTCTTAATTAAGAAAATGAGTCGCTTTTAGCGGGACAGGAGTATAATTTTGACAAATGATAAATTATGATTATAAATCGATGAACTTGGTCCTTTTTTGTTGATTTGATTAATATGACTATTCTAGGGTTTATACGAAAATTGTTGTCTAATTAGACTAAACTTGGCCCTTTCTCAAATCTTTCAGGAGCTAATTAACGAATTGTGGATCTAAACCTTAACTAGAACGTTTATACACGGATAATTGTCTTAATTTCACAATTATTAATTTGTGTGACTTAATAATACATTCATTAAACATTCATTCTGCTTGTTGATTTTTTCATTTCATGATTATTTTATTGTTTTGACAGCATGAGAATTAATACACTCTTTAATAGAATTTGATTTCACTTTCAAGCGCATGGGTCCCTCCTATTAAATGTAAAGCTTATTCTAATTCGACGTACCCTTATTTTATAGCCATTCAATTCATCAGTTCACAATATAATTCAAACATGAGATTTTTTAGACAACTTATCTATCTTCATATTTCCATCCCTCGAAGTGGTCCATTGGCATGCATTCATGCAATACCCTAGATTTAAAATTTAAAAAAAAAAAAAAAAGCATGTCATGTGGGGTTAATTTGGTTTGATTTACTCTTGATCACATTTGTGAAATGGTATCTCTCCCCTCTAATGTGAGTTTTGCACAAGTCATTATATGTTAATTAACTTCAACTTCTTCGGTGTTTAAGTTCGAAAAGATTTGTGTAAAAGAATGCAATTGAGTCATTCTTTTTACGAACTTGTAGTGTGCATAAGAATTGGGAATCAATCTGCATCATTCATTTATTCATTGATGCTTGGATCGAATATGTTTTGTAATATCAAGTTATACATAATCCTTATACGTTTTGTGTAGAGGGACAAAAATATAAAATTACAAAAAAAGTTACACAAAAAATTATAGAATTATATATAAATTCATAGTTGGTATGCAAGCTTACTAGTTTAGGTCTAATCATATCCACCATTGAATAAGAAAACATTACTAATGCAGTCCTTCATAGATCTAGGTCAAATTCGCATAGAAATATAATGGTCGTCACTTATAATAAATTTGGTAGAAATTGGGAGAGATAAATGAATAACTAAGAAATTTATTTAATTATGGTGAAACCAGAATTGCTCAAAATAAAATAAAATTGTGATTAGATTTGATAACCCAAAAGGGCAAAAGCTTGTATGAAAAGCGCGTAATGGGTAAAAAAAGCGTCTGAATCAAAAAGTCGGAAATAATTGTCATGAAATTCGTTCGTCTTCTTATCGGAATCACCATCACACTATCAGCAATCTGATAACGAACCTCTCCCTCCCTCTCCGTCTCTCTCTCTCTCACAAACACAAACTAACACCTGAAATCCGTCTCTCCACAATCACCTTGAAATCCAGTGAAGTGAGGCTCGGAAAGTTTACCAGATTCGAATCAATGGGTCGCAACTCATTATCCGGCGGAGATTCAGCTTCCGATGACGCATCGGCCACATTACACTCGATCCGAGACCGTCTCCCCTTCAAGCGAGTCAACAACACTAACAGCACGGCCGAACTTCCGAGATCCTCCAAAACGACGACGACGTCGGCGCACAAAACCTCCCGATCTCACCACCACAAGCGGAAGCTGTCGTTGTACCCCTTCAAAGGAATATCGTGCTTTTACTTGTGCATTTTCGTTGTGATTTTCATGTTCGTTGTGGCCTCGATGGTTCTGCAGAGCTCGATCATGTTAGTTTTCCGACAGGGAGTTAGCGGTGATAGAATGCGGTGGAGGTGGTCGGTTAAGGAGGGGTTGGAGTTGGGGAGTTCGCTGGAGTTTGTGCCCCGCCGGGGGCTCAAACTGAATGGAAGCCGACTCGATTTGGTTAGAAGCAAGCCGAGGATCGGTATTCGGCCTCCGAGGATCGCTTTGGTAAGTGATCGATTAATACATAATCCGTTCATGTTCGTGATGTGATAAGGAAATGTATTTTCCTAATTTGAACTTGAGTTTGAGGTTGTGGTTCTTCCATTGCTGCACAATTTGAATTGGTGGTTACATGATCAGCGTTTCTGTCGTTGTTGAGCTCTCATACCTATAATGATTTGGGAATGTACAAGTATAGTTAGCAAACCGCATGCCCTTGTTCTCCGCAAGAGCAGTTAATGTCCTGTTTTTCATTACCATACTTTAAGTGCATATTATTCACTCTTTTGTTGAATGCAAGATCTTAGGAAACATGAAGAAAGATCCCTCAGCACTATTGATATATTCTCTTGCGAAGAACTTAAAAGGGCTCGGCTATCTGCTTAAGGTATTTTCCTAACAGTTTGTATTTGATGCTACGTTTGTTTACTATTCATGGAGGTTGCATTTAACATCATAACTGATAATTGCCAAAATAAATAGCATTAGTCATGCTCTGAATAAAATTCAGAAAGTATAAAGCCCACAGGAAAGAAGAATTACATGTATAAACCTTGACTGAGTAGGTGTAGCCAAAGACAAAAATAGCATAGAATCGTAAATGTTCTAAAATTAGGTTAATGTTCAACAAGTAGGTTAAATGGCAGTATCGCATGGGATTTAAGTTCTGGAATTTTATTGCAGATATGCCTTCTTGAGTGCAAGTTCTCCTTAGCTCTTACTACTAATAACTCTGAAGCAATGAAATAATTACTTAGTAACTCAGCTTACATGCACTCAGAGTATATTCATCATCAACTCCTTAGGCTCTAGTAACTAATATTATAGTTTGGATATAAAGTTTCATGCATGAAATAAAAATGGCGAGCTCTTGCTGTAGTAGCAGTGGATATTACATAACTCTTCTATTTTTAAGGGCCGGCCTTGGATAGTAAGTTTCTGTAGGAGAAAGCACCGGAAAATATATAAGCTGGCAGTCGGAACTTATAAAATTACCAATTACTACTAAAACATTTTTATGTTTTCATAATATACACATTAAAATTTTATCCTCCATTTATTTTCTGCAGCTATTTGCCCTGAAAGATGGCAGAGCTCGCACTGTTTGGCAAGAGCTTGGAGGTCCAGTCTCATTTTTATGGCCTGAAAGATATGGTTATGTTGATTGGTCAATGTATGCTTTCTCTTCCGTTTCTTCATGTTACCCCGAAAGTTCCATATGTAGTCAATCATATGTTAGTTGCATGTATTGTGAGTCAGCTTTCTCTAGGAATTACAACTGAGTGATGCCTGTTTCTGCCTGCAGTTTCGAAGGTATTATCGCAGTCTCTCTTGAGGCAAAGAATGCCATTTCCAGGTACTATTTCTTGTAAAAATTCCTTGGTGTTTCAGATACTCCTTTGACTTTCATCCACTGATCTACCTCACATATGAAGCAAACAGAACACTAGATTCTGTGGTATCTAATATCTATGTGGCATAGTGATATTGTCCTTATGACCTATCTATGAGGCCGAGTGAAGCTAGTGAACAATCAGGACTAGTGAACATTGTTTTTAAGAAAAACAAAATCTCTGACAAATATGACCGAAATTAATATCGTCATGACCAGTCGATTAAATAATAATTTTAGGAAATTATGTTTAAGAATCATCAGTTGATGAAAGTTTGTTAAGGGAAAGTTTAGCCAAACCTTGGCTGCTAAATAAGTATGTTTAACAGGCTTTCAACCAGGTAGCTGTTAGACCATAATGATATGCTATATTTTGTCAATTTGATATCTATGCAGCCTTATGCAGGAGCCTTTTTGCTCTGTGCCTCTGATATGGATTATCCAAGAGGATACTCTCGCCAATCGTCTACTACACTATGAGGACATGGGTTGGGGCCACCTCATCTCTAATTGGAAAACTGCCTTCAGTAGGGCTGATCTAGTGGTGTTTCCTGATTTTTCTCTCCCGGTAAAGTTCTTTCGAGATTTTTTTTTATTTTTAATTTTTCTTAAGATATGGAATTATAAAATATTTGTTTAGACTCTTAGTAACTTTCTGAGTTATTTTTATCTTTTCCTGTATCAGATGTTATATAGTGTGCTTGACACTGGAAACTTCTTTGTAATTCCTGTATCTCTAGTAGATGTTTGGGCTGCAGAAAGATATAGTAAGGCCCATTCTAAATCTCAATTGAGAAAGGAAAATAGTTTTGACGATGATGATCTGCTGGTTCTGGTTCTTGGGAGTTCATTCTTCTACGATGACCTAGCCTGGGACTATGCAGTGGCAATACATGATCTAGAACCTGTGCTCCTCAAATATGCAGGATCAACTGATGTCGGATTTACATCAAAGTTCATTTTCCTTTGTGGAAATTCCAGCAAAGTATACAGCGATGCTTTACAGGTTTGTGTTCGCCCAATTGGCTGTTCAAAATGAATAGGTTCTTACTTCATCCATTCATCAGGCTCCAGAAAAATGAGATGTCAATAATATTGTACTCTGGTCACATTTGATTTATATGGTAAATGAGGATTGATAGTCTAGCAGTAATTTATTTTAAACAATAGCAGATGCTTGTGCTGGGTATAACATTATGTCTAAATTCACTACAGATCCTTAGACATCTGATTTGTTTTGTTATGATTTCTGCATGTGTATACTTGATTCTGGCTTATCTTTAAAACCACAATGTCGGAAATGGAATTGGAAGTGCTTTGATAATGTTTTTTGTAGCTTCTAATTGAGGAAACTGGCAGTTTTTCAGCTCTATTGAATGTTATATTTACTTAATAACCTTTACATCTATCTAGGAGATTGCTGCTCGTCTGGGACTAAATCAAGGATCGCTGAAGCATTATGGCATAAATAGTGATGTGAATAGTATAATACTGATGGCTGATATTGTTCTGTATGGCTCCTCTCAAGAAGAACAGGGATTTCCTCATTTGCTGATTAGAGCCATGTCATTTGGTATTCCTATAATTGCTCCAGATAATCCTGTCATAAGAAAATATGTATGCCCAATTTTTATTCTCTTTTCAAGCTATCTTGGAAGCTAATCTTCTAGCTATCTTGGAAGCTAATCTTTTCTACGGATTGAAATTTTGAATTTAGGTTGTTGATGGAGTTCATGGGATCACTTTTCCAAAAAACCATCCTGAAGCATTAACAAATGCCTTTTCACTCCTGATATCTGACAGAAAATTATCTAGATTAGCACGTACCATTGCCTCTTCTTCAAAGCTTCGTACCAAGAACATGTTTGCAGAAGAATGCATCCTTGGTCTTGCAAAACTAGTGGAGGATGTCTTTAGTTTCCCGTCAGATGTCGTGCTGCCAACCCGTGTTTCTCAACTGAAGAATATTGCATGGGAGTGGAGTATTTTCAGAAAGGAACTTGAACAAGTATCTAGCGAGAGAGCACATATGGATCAAGATCACTTGAGGGTGAATTCAAGTGTTGTATATGACCTTGAGGAAGACATGATAAATTATGTTGCAATAGGAAATGTCAGCCTTGATAGTACTGAAGGTCTGGAAGAGGACCTGCCTACAGTTGCGGACTGGGACATCTTGAGCGAAATAGAGAGCTCTGAGGAAGTTGAGATGCTCGAGAGAGAGGAGGTATGACCATTCTTCTGTTACTTTTCAATTTGTTTTTTTTCCGGCATGTAACTGTAATTCCGTATTGACCTATGTTAGCTTCATCTTATGCTCTTTAGATTGACGAAAGATTGGAGAAAGATATTGGTGAATGGGATGACATTTATCGTAATGCTCGAAAATCAGAAAAGCTCAGATTTGAAACAAACTTAAGGGATGAAGGCGAGCTAGAAAGAACTGGGCAGCCAATTTGCATTTACGAGATCTACAATGGTGCTGGGAGTTGGCCATTTCTACACCATGGTTCACTATACCGTGGCTTAAGTCTTGTAAGTTCCCCATAACTAGGTTGGTATATTTTGGGGTCTATGGTTTTAAGGCCGTTTAGTGCGAGGTTTTCTTCTATGGATTAATTAATCTAAAAACCTTATACAATTTGGTTAAGCGTTTAGGTAAAGCCATTTGTTCGATTATGTTTATCCTTTCTGTGCCCTAAATTGCTACTTGAGTGGTACTTCCCTTTTTTGGCTTGCATCAGTCTACTAGAGCCCGGAGATTGAGTTCGGATGATGTCGATGCAGTTGGTCGGCTTCCCATCTTGAATGATACTTATTATCGTGATATTCTTTGTGAGATTGGAGGAATGTTTTCTATTGCTAATGGAATTGATGAAATCCACAAGGGACCCTGGATAGGTTTTCAGTCATGGTGCGCTGCTGGGAAGAGGGTATGTATTTTTGCTGACATGTGCAACCATATATGTTGACCAGCTCTTTTAAGTTTCAAATGATTTATGAAATTAAAGCCTACTTTATGTACCGCGTCCTGAGTTTTAACAGTTGGAAATATATAACTCTCATGGATGCCATCGCTGCCTGCATATTTTACTAGGCTTGCTTGATCATCTCAGGTATCGTTATCTAAAAAATCTGAAGAGGTTTTGGAGAAAACCCTACAAGGAAACCCTAAAGGGGATGTGTTATACTTTTGGACTTCTCTGGATATGGACGGTTTGGCGGAAAATGATCCGCTTACTTTTTGGTCGGCATGTGATATTATGAATGCAGGAAGGTGCAGGTCAGTGTTGCCAGTAAAATCACATGTAGTTTAGTTATTCAATCCTATAATTATCTTCTTTTTTAATCAAAGCTTGTTACAGGACGTGTAGTAATCTTACACAATATACTGAATGAACATCTTTCATGAGTTGGATAGTAAATGTCCTTTTTATTTCAATAGCACAGTTTGAAACACCTTTACCTGATGACTTGAGGATTATCGTTATCCATGGAACACAAAATTGATTGAACTTATTTAGTAGTTTTCTTGAGTTCTTCGAAGGTGGAGTCTTATCTAGTTACAAGATTATAAATGGTGATGCATATTCTTTTGGTGACTTCAAACTTACAGCTCATCTTTCGAAGATGCATTCCGAAGAATGTATGGGTTGCCTTCAAATGTAGACGCTCTTCTGCCCATGCCTCAAGGTGGTGGTCATTGGTCGGCACTCCATGGTTGGGCGATGCCAACTCCTTCTTTTCTGGAGTTCGTAATGTTCTCCAGGTACTTCCGCATGCAGCATTATCATTAGTCCACTTCATACATTTGATCGGCTTTCCCACTGCATTATATAACCGCGATTTGTTGGCCCAGGATGTTTATCGATTCTCTTCATAGTCTTCACATGAATTCAAACACATCGGCTTGCTTTCTGGGCTTATCGGAACGTGAGGTATGACCCCAAAAATGAAGTACCCACATTTCACTATTTCACCAGTTTAAGAATGTCTCTCATCCTGAGTTTTCATTCATGCAGAAGAAGCACTGCTACTGTCGAATTGCAGAACTCCTCGTAAACGTGTGGGCCTATCACAGTGCACGAAAAATGGTGTACATCGATCCTCATTCAGGCTTGTTGCAAGAACAACACCCTATTGATCAGAGAATCATGTGGGCAAAGTATTTCAACAGCACCTTACTGAAAAGCATGGACGAAGACCTCGCAGAGGCTGCAGACGACGATGACCATCCGTACAGACCGTGGCTATGGCCACTAACCGGGGAAGTTTTCTGGCAAGGCGTATACGAGAGGGAGAGAGAAGAGAGGTACAGGCTGAAGATGGACAAGAAGAGGAAAATCAAGGAGAAGCTACTCGACCGGTTAAAGCACGGATACAAGCAGAAGACACTAGGAGGATAAAGAACCGTCGATCTTTGTCGGATGAAGTGATGTCGTTGATGGAGCTATCTGACTTGGACATTGCAGGTGAACCAGTAGTGTCCCCCCATTCTTAGGTCGAAAAACGCGGTTTCGATTTTTCTCACAGCATACGATCATACTAACACGAAATGAGTATATAACCCTGGAGAGGACTCAGCTGGTCGATTCGAGAAGGCGTCTCCCCCTCCACGTGCTTGCAGCCTTTGTAAGTGGCTCCAAGTGTTCTTTTAGGTGTACCAGTTTTGATTACAACGAACATCAAGCATTTTACTTTATCATTATACTTGTAATTTTTGTGTTTCTGTTGTTAAATTTTGCATACCATTCATAGTAATTGAAGGAAATTATTAACCTTTTTTACCTTTTTCTTTTGGATGAGGCTCGAGATGTCCAATGGTATGCAATAAACCTTAATCTCCTTTTTCGTAATTGGAAAGAGATGAAAACCAAAGGGGAAGTATAAATTTCAACAATGATTAATAACAAAGCGGTCAAGGTGTTTAGTCTGTAGTTGAAGATCATGAGTATAAATTCCAGCGATCGACGTTGTGGATCACACATTAGACCAAATAAAATAAAATAAAAAAATCAAAAGAAATTAATATAAGATATGTAGGTCAAAAAGAACATTCAAGTATTTGCGATAGATAATTAATTTCCGTATTTGATTCTTTTAATTTCGAAGTGTAACTATAAATTATTACGTTTCTTACCGCATACAGTAATCCTAACGTTGCTTGTGTTTGAGCCAGGCTTCTAGCAAAGGCATAATTCGCTCATTTAGGCATATTTACGAACACCTAATCGTCTAAAACCCGCCCCCAATGTAAAAGTTTCCACCTTCATTGGAGCCGCCATTTGAAGTAAGCTTCAATTCAGAGCCACTTCCCTCGATCAGACTGCAAATCAATCATATATCCGGTTCAGTCCTTTAGGTGAATGTAAAAATTATTGTTTGTATAGCAGAAAAAAGTATCTGATAAGGAGTTAGGGGAGCAGGTTTCGGGTTTACAGGCTTGAAAATCTTGTAGCCGCGCCATGTCTGTAAGTTTGATATCTCACAGACTTCTCTAGGATTGCATTCGTTCTGTTTATTTTTCTCTTCATTGATCTATTTTGAGTTTCAGAATTGATTATCAATGTTGAACAATAAGCCATGGCGAATCATCCCAAGACCCCTGTTGGAAACAGTGCTCAACAACCACGTGCAGCACAACCGTGTTCCTCAGCCTCTCATCCTTCATGGCCCCCGTGGCGTCGGGAAAACTACCCTTATTCTTGAACGTAAGCAATATTGAGTCCCGTTTCTACATTCATGTCTGTGTAAATGGTGCGTGTTTTTATGCATAGAAACTAATGAGTTCGTGAAATGATTTTCGTATTCTGAACCAATTTATCTAATTATGTGGATTTTGTGGAGGCGGAGGTGGAAAGAGGAAATAGTGCAATTGGTTCATAATTGCTTACTTTTTAGTCAGAGAATGTCTTTATGTTCTTGGAAGCATTGTTACTCTGGTATCATGAAGAATTAACACCAGGAGTAGTAGCTTGTTGTTCCCGTGTTTGTTAGTTTTTACAGTTTTACTTAATAATCACACCCCTATTTTAAAAAACAACCCAAAAACTTGTATCATAAGCCTTAACACAATCTCTAGAAGAGAAGTTTTGCATACCTCTTCAGTGAGAATTTAATTATCATGTCGTTCTTGGTTCTGTATGAGCAAGTTTTTAGAATTTCTGTACTCTGGTCCGGACTGCTGTATTCTATGCCCTTCAGTTATGCAGACTTTAAGTTTTTCATGTCAAGTTCTATTGCAGGAAAACTATAACCTACTGTTCTGGTGCTTGATAAGAGCCTTCCTTTTTTTTTCCTCTTTTTTTCCCTTTTTGGCAGGTCTATTTGAGAAATGGAATACTGGCCCGCACATTGCTGGTTATGTTGACTTTGCAGAATCAATAAAGGATTACCATCCAAAGCATGGACAATCATATCCATGGGCATCATGGACCATGTGCCCGCCGCCTAAACTTGTCACGCTACAGTCTCAGCTTGAGAACTGCCTCGAGTCAATGACCCAGAGGGCCATCAAGCTTGGGACTATTAGCTCCCACCAAATATTTACCACTCTTAACAAATGGCACAGCCCAACCACTGCACTCAACCGGATCTTGAATGTTAATTCAGCTTCCAGAATGCATGTATTAACTAAAAAGAACAGGATATCTTCATCAAATTTGTGGGACAATGCAGTTTTTAAATATTCGGCTGCATTAAGTGAACAAGAGTTAGATGGTGTTTTCGATAAGAGCATCTCCGTGGAGGAGTCTTCATATTACAAGGAAGCCATGGGAGCACTTAAGCTGGCCAAAGAGGTGATTCGGGTTCAAGGAACTTGGAGGGAGAATGCAATTCAGGATATGAACAATCGAGGTGGATTTTCGCGGTCTCTAGCTCATTCTGCTACTGATTGGCCTTGTTTGTTGCTTGAGTTATTATCTTTAGCTGCAGAAGTTGATCACTTTCAGGTATCAAAGTTTTGATACTTTAATTTGGTTAACTATATGAACTATATTTCCCATTCATGTAGATCTTGCTGTCTAAAACTGAAAAACAGGAAAGGAGAAGACCTGTCCATTCTCTATCAATAGACAATCACAACACTTATGTAGCAATATAGTGCAGAGTTGGATTTCTTTTGGACTTGCCTTTTTGGCTTTCTCTTTTTAATATTTTTAATTATAAAATTACTAAGATCCCATGAAAGTAGATCCGCTTTTATCAAACATGGAAATCTTACTTTTCTGTTTGTAGATATGAGTCTTGGTGCTTTTTTCAAAGCACGTTATTACTGTAGATAGTACAATCAGGATCAGGCAACTAATTGTGAATAAGCTATAAAATGTCCGTGCTGCATATATTTGTAATAGATGATAATAAGTGGCAATCATTATTGAAAATTGTGTTATATTTTAACTTCTTTTTCTTTTTTCCTTGGTAATGATGAAATAAGTAGCCGAAGATGGTCATAAACAATATAGAGCTTCTGAAGATTGCTGTTCTAGAGAATGACAGAACAATTTGTGGATCTATGTACCATGACAGCCTAATTTGGAGGCTTATAGCTTTGGGTGCGAATGAAAGGTGTTTTCCTGTTGTGTTTGTGACCTCTGATAGGTAATTGTTCCCAATTTTATTTTCCTGTTTCATATAAAATCAGCTTTGTTTAAAAGCATATTCTTTCAAGTTTAAATATGGAAGATGTGTCTTCTCTCTTTCTTCCGTTTTCTTTCTTTATGGAACATTGAGAATCAATAAGTTCTAGGCCTAGCTCAACTGTTTTTCTTTAAAAGTTTGAATGGCTGCTGACAAGATTTATCATTTTCTCTTGCTTGGATTATCAAGGATTCAAAGTGCTTTCAAGGATTTTTATGTGTTCAGCTTAATGACCCTATATTCCTGATTGCCCATTTAAGCTGCCGTTTCATCCTGTCACATCAGAATAACTATTTTCTGAAAGACAAATCTTTAGTTTGAGCTCATCTGTATCAGATCTTCTGAGCTAAGTCTTGCTCAATCCCTTTGATGGCTCAGATTCATCTTTGACTCTGTCTCTTAAGCTGCTTTCGTGTTGAACTTATTTGCCTGCTATTCATGGCGTATATCTGTTTCTCGAAGTATGGTCTGTTTTAGATTTCGGTATTAGCTATTTAGAGCACTAGACTTCTTTAAGTAGGATTTTTGGCAGTTACAATTTCAATGTGGTGTAATCTTACTGGTCTTTCTTACTTCTGAATCGTGTAGCCCAAAACAAGCTATTGGTAAAATAGTTTGCTATGTCTAAAACTAGTTGACCAAACATTTTATATGAAAGATGGTATAGTTATATTAAAGCATTGTCTTTACCGTTACTTATTTGATTTTGCAAAACTTTTTAGCATTATGAGTTTTTGTTCTAACTTTCTAGTTGGTCTTGCAACTTATTGTTGGTTTTATTTTTATAATATAGTACCCCTATTTTACTCATTTCTTATCTTAACTCCAAAAAAATCTGCAGCTACTATTCATACAGAGCTTTTATCGATTTTGGATTTCCAGATATATTCATTTCACGTGAGGTAAACAACCCACCTCCCTCCTCTCTCTCTCTCTCTATCTCTGCCCAAGGTGTTGGGTTAAATTGGGTTAGGTGATATTTGCCAATTTTCTATTTCAATTTTTGCATATTTTACCATTGAATGAATTTGACCTAAAGCATGTTATTGTTTTTATGTGAAGTTGCCAATATCATTTTAAAATATATACTGATCTTTTGCACTAAGTTATTTTATGCTATAAGTTGAGCCTTAAATTTTTTGGTATGCAAATTTTAATTTCAGACATTTGGATGGACACCCGCAGAAGCAAAACTGCACATGGTTGGTGATTATTTTAGTCCATCTGAGGTATTATTGGATTTGATTGTTTAGAATCTCTCCTTTTCCTTGCCATGTATCTTGAGAATTCGTAATATTAATTGTGTATCATTAGTCCTACTCAATCCACAAACAAAAACTGCTTTTGAAACCAGGTGTCGAACTTGTGTGCTAGTGCTTCTAGATATACTACCACTTGTGCAGACATGAGATGCACAAATGAACTCTCAAATGATGCACATACTGACGATGCTTATCAAATGTGCAGTGGGAGGTGATTGTTGAGGTACTAGGGCCAAACACCCGACATTTGTTTGAGGTTTATGCTCTCAAGCTCAGTAGTTATTACCAGAAGTAAGTTCTACCAGTAAACTAAAATTCATAACTGGTGCTTGCTTATCTATTTAAGTGGTTGTTAGTAGTTAATCCAATCTACAAGTTATGCACTTCGATCTTAGTAATAATCATATTCTAGTTCTCTAGGCTTAGTTTTGCTTGCAGTCTTCCAACATGTATTGCTTTCACCTGTCACTAACCTGATTTTATAAGTGTTAGCATGCACTACATTTTATCCAATTTGTATCTACTTTTTTTTTATCCTCTGGTTGTCCTCAATGGCAATGTTAACTTCCCCAAACAAGTGCAGTAAACATCACAAACTTTTTCTTTAGTAAATAATCATCGGTACCTTCAACTGGCTGAGTTTCTCAAGAGTTCATTGTTCGCTACTTATTCTGAACTTTTGAACTTGGATATGATCACTCTTATTGTAAATTTCATTCTCTACCTGGCCGAACGAGTATTTCATTTTAATCGCAGGGAGATGAACTATGAGAGTACAATTGAAGATATCATGGATCTATATCTGGCATATTTGCAAGTAAGTTCCTAATGAGCTTATATTCTATATCCATTTTCATTTCTTCCCCCTTTTCTTCTAATGGGCATGAATAAGTGCCATATTCCTTTTAGCATCGGTGTTGCTTGATGTACCTTTTGGAATAGCTAGTTCTCTTTCTTCCCGTTGCTACAAATTGCCAATACCCAGTAATTTTACGAACCAAGTTTCTCCTAGAATGTCTGAAAGTTGCATCCAATTTAAATGTGGTAATGTGCTTCTGGAATAGGTAAATGTGGTTAATCCTGCCATGGATAAAGCTTTACTGTTCCTGGAAAAGTTTGCTGTTGATGCACAAAATGGGAAAATCCCAGAAGATATGTTACGAATTGGTGCTCCTTGGAGGCATCCCCCCAAAACAGATACTGCATTATGGGCTAAAATACAGCTATTGGACTTTCTTCAATCTCTAGTGAACGCAGGATTTGCGGTAAGATTTATCCTAAAACGCGATGCTACTAGTTTTTACTGAGGAAATGTCAAATATAAAATCTGTGACTTTGTTCTTTGCCAAATTGTTAGTCATATTTCCCTGCATTTGAAATGTATGTATATACTCTGGCATCATTATATTATATGTCAAAATACTATTCAATACATGTTTTGTCCATCTAATTAATTCTCAGATCATGTGGGCAGATTATTTGAAATTTGTCTAGTTTGCTCAAACGGTATTTGCACTTATCTGATACCTCTAGGCTCTGCTAATGTAAATTATAATCGGTATTGCTGAAAAACAGTTGGTTGTTAGACTTTTTTAAAACAATTTCAGGATTTACCTTAACTCAATGCAGGTTAACTATTTTGCTGATTGGAGCCTCGAGTTCTTGGAGGATCCTGCTGCCGTCGCACTGTTAGAGGTAATAACGGCATTTGATTTTCTTACTTAGTCAATATACTCTTAGGTTATTAGTTGATTGTTGCCTTTTCTCAGCATTCTAGAAAATCCGACGCCTTGTTTGACAAGAAGTTTTATATACCTTAATGTGCCTTTTCCTCATTAACTACTTCCACTGTAGGATTGATGAGCTTTCACTTCCATAAGCTACAGACAAAATCTGCTATAATCATGAGTGCAATTTTTATGACTTCCTCATTTTTAGGTTGTCTATTGTTTTATAGACAATAGAGGGCAACAGAGGTGGTACTCTGTCGATGATTTGACATGTGATTTTCGTACCTAATCCATGTTTTTCCTATCTGATTCATATTGAGGATGCAGCAAAGTCTTAACAGGATTCAGTTTCCTTTTCTAATAAATTTATCAGGTTGGATTGCTGTACACCCAAAGGGACCCGTCCTTCATTCGTCCCGTCAGCCGTGGGATCCAGAGGTGCCTCGTTAGATGGTAAGACTGGTTTGATTAGCTAATTTAAGAAAGTGGCCTGCGGCATGTTCTTACGCACGAGTGCTGCAGGCTTGTTCAGGAACGGTTAAATCTGAGCTTGAAAAACACCATCCGGTTCAACTGGCAGCGTATAATACGCGGCCGTAGCTACAGGCACTTGTTGAAGCAAGTAGGATTGAAATAGTGCATAGTGGTACGTCCAAATTCTTCTTGATTTGGCATAGAAGTAGGATATGAATTTACATGCTTGTAAGATTGTAATTGGAGGTTATGTTAATATGAATATGCAGTTGAAGAAGCTTTGCAGCTGTCAATTCAACGTTAAACATAGGTACTTTTGTCGAGGGAAAACTGCAGCTGCTATCTGAGGTGCGCAGTGAGTAATGACTATCTATTTTTCTTGCGTTGCAGTTTTGCGAACGTCGGCGATCTACAAGAGATGGGCAACCTTTGCAGATCAAGCGGAAGTTTGGATTTTACAAGATTAAACAATAAGATTGAGAGCGATAGAAGTATGAAATTTATACATTTTTGAGGAACTTAAAACACAATCCAGTTTGCATTCCCATGTTAGTGGTATGCTTTCAAATAGCTGTTTAGTGTTAAACTAATGTCTCAAGTGCTGATGAAATTCATTATTTGGTTTTTCATTTTGTATTTCTTGGGATGGTTGATTTATTGGGAAAACTAATTTAAGCTTCATTGCAATTAAAATTTAACAACCTATTGACACTTTTCACATACTTGAATTGACTTTCTAATTTTAGTAATTTATTGGTTGAACTTTTCAATCGTGTTGCAGTTTGAAGAAGTACTATTTTGATTAAATAACTTACGACATGCCCTCAGTTACACACGTGTATAAAATCTTAGAGTAATTATTAGTAAGTATGATCGGGTTAATAGGAGGTAGCCTTCTTGTAATTTTAGATAAGTGTAAATTCTCCCATATAATTTTAAAAATTGCACCAAGTCTATTTGTGGTTTATATAGAAGTGCAATTTATCTCGTAGTTTCACATAGCTGTAAATTCCTTGTGATTTTATGCAGATGCACTTAGCCTTATTGTGGTTTGTAAAGACGTGTCACCCGCCCTGTCAACTCAAACGTGATATTATCTTAATATGTGTATTATATATTTAAAATTCTTTCATAAGTGAAAAATTAAATAAAATACACATAGGAAATAATATGTAACAAAATAAAAATTCACATGGTGAGTAAATACAAAATAATATGTAACAAAATTCTTTCTATTGCACCTTTTTAAATCACATGGTGAGTAAATACACCTCACCTAACTAAAACCACAAGGATAGAATTTACCTAGCTAGCTCAATACGACATCTATTATAATTCACTAAATATGACATCTATAAAATTGATTTAATTATTTAAAATGTTTGTTTATGTTAAATTTCAAATCTGATAATCTCATATGAATTAAATATAAATGTATTTTTTTTATGAAGAGGAACCGTAACTGTTATTTAACATGCTATGTTAATATTGTTTTTATGCAATAGTTTACAAATTATATAAAAAATACAAATCATTAATTGTAAATTATATGGAACGGACTCTTAGCCATGTTGGTTAGATTCGAAGACTCACTACCAATATATATTGGTGAGTTAAGTAGGAAGGAATAAAGTTGAGTGGTGGCGGTGGTTAAGGTGGTGAAATCACATGATAATCTGGTCTGCTAAAATCAATGAACATGGATTTCAGTACACAATCATTGCACATTATTCCACGTTAAATAATCACCATCTTCCTTTTTCCTCATGCATCTTCCTATCCTTCTTATTCACCTAATAATTATAATCAACATCCTAAATCTTTTCTAACCCTGTCCATCTCTCTCTCTCTCTCTAGCTTGTGGTTTTGTATGATAAATGAATTATATCCGTAGGGCTTAATTTCTCAGGGTTTTCAGTCATAACTCATAAGTAGTCTATAACACATAATCCAATATAGGATGTTATTTAAACTTTGACTATATATAATTATTTTATAAATAATACCTTGGTAACATCCATACGTCATAATAAATGATAAATGGGTTCTCACATTATCTGCAAACGTAGATTAAAACCAATGAGAGCGAGTGGTCCACACACGCAATTATTTGATACTATTCAACCATATGACTTTTGATTATCGGGATTACCAAATTATTCAAGAATTAATAAAACAAAAATAATCATAGTAATCGGAATATAATGATCCATATATATATGTATTATAATATAATAAATAATGAATGTGAAAATTGTGTAGGAGTAGGGTGAAAAGGAAAGATAAGGGACCGTTCACGTGGAAAGATTCATGTGGATATATTCTGCACATATTTATATATTTGGTAAATCCAACTGCACCCACTATTTTTTTATTTATCAGATCTGGTAGTTATGCGTATTCAAGGCTCCTTCCCAATGGTATCCTATGCTATACTTGTCTTCTACTTCTACCACCACATATACATACAAATACATACATACATTGCATTTTAGAGAGAGAGAGTGAGTGAGAGGAGAGAGAGAGAAGTGGCAAACATTGCATTAGTACATGTTGGAGGAAGAAATTATTCATGTTTCCAAGTCTAACAACAGCACGGGTAATGAAGGGAGGTGGAAACATCCTCATCGATTTCTTCAATCCTAATTAATCTTATTACTATTATTATAACTATTATTTATTTATTTTTTAAAAAATATTTGGTTTGAAAATCAGGACATTCATAATTTACCATGTACTACTACTTACAATTAACATGTTTTAGTTTTCAATTATGTTTTCATAATTATTTCTAGCTTGTAAATTTTGATGGGAAGAAAAGAAACGATTAAAACGACAAAAATAGAAAGTGGAGAAAAGCAAGGTGAAGAGGTATAGTGAGGGTGGTGGTGGGGAGCCCACTTTTATTAACTTTTGCCAGTAACGTAACTTCTAAACTTACAGTTATAACACTAATCCCAAAAAGTGATTTACTTTCCACTCTCTCTCCTCCTCCTCCTCCTCTCTCTCTCTCTCCTTCTTAATTATTTATTTAATATAGACACCTCATAAGCTTGCAGATCATCACTTTAGACAGCAAGGAGAATAATAAGACCAATTGTCATCTAAGTTAAGAATCTTTTTTTGCTTCTAAATCTTGCATAAGGAGTGTGAATATGATCACTTAGTTTCATACCATTTTAAGATTATCTTGTACGAGAAACGCATACGTTATGTAATAAAACCGTCAAGTTTTTTATCATCAAGTGTTACAAAATTGTGCAAATTGCAAGACTTATCCCTATTTGCAAAGAGACTAGTGAAATCAAAAGCAAGAAAAAAGTACTTTACAATCTCCCTTTTTAAAGCTTAAGTCATGCTAAAGGCACACTAACATGATATTCAATATACGTAACAAAATACGAGATATATATTAATTAACACGAAAACGTAACGGAAGATCTTTTGATATCAAATGTTTCAATCCAACTACAAAGAAGGTGTGTAATTATAATGTGCATTAAATCATTTGAAGAAATGGTAAGAAGGTGCAAATGAGGAGAGATTTTTCATGTGGGGAAGGTGAGAAAAAGGCAAGATTTGTGAATTTAAGGTGGGAAAAAAGAAATCCAAGATTGAGATGCATCAGCTGCAAAAGCAAACAGTTGATGACATAGACATGTTATAAAAGTTATTCACTTGTGTAAGAATAAAGAAATGCCACCCACCTTTTCCTAAACTCAATTACCTTACATTGCACGCCTCTCTCTCTCTCTCTCCTCCCTCTCTCTCATCTCCATACATATATTGACGCAAGAAACACACACCCTCTTCTCATTTTCAATTCTACCCCACCCCTCCGCCGCCGCAAGGCAAATCCGGACCGGAAAACAATGTCTGCAGATCTCGAACTCAGACTTCCAATCATCAAAACCCTAACCACTTCAAAGGATTCCGACAAGCCTGACACTGACAGTGAAAGCTGCATCAGTGAGGAAGATTGCCACACTCCTAAATCGCCGGACCATATGATTCCGGCGGTGCTCAGCTGCCCGCCGGCGCCGAGGAAGCCGCGGCGGCGGAGCTCATGCAAGAGGAAATTGTGTGAGTTGGATTTCTTCGAGGTCGTGGGGAAGGATGAGGTGGACTCGTTCTTTAGGAGGGCGGAGGAAAGTATTGGCGGCGGGGCCGCCGCCGTGAAGAGAAGATGCATAGTGTAAAGAAAACGGGTTCATGCTACTGGTGAAATTTTATTTGTTTCTTTTTTTAATTATAGAGAATTAGTTTGGCTTGAGAAAATATCGAGCTTATGATCTATATGAATTATGTATGTAGATTTACACGTTTCGATATATATATATGGATTCAGATTTCTGATTTGATCTTGTTGTTCTTGAGAAATTGATCCAGAAAAAAAAACCTGATCTTTGAATTTGTATGTTTTAAATGTGTATACAGATTTCTAATTATGGATTATTCTTCATAATAGTCATCATCCTTTGAATTTTGTGGTTCGTTTTTCTACAGTCAGGTTTTAAAATCATAATGTAATTTGGTGAAATTTTATTTGACTAGTAATATTGCCTTTTTGTGATGGAATTGAATTTTAGTATAATTAATTAGAATATCTTTTAACAATTAAATCCAAAAAAGGGTTCTTTATTCTTATATTAGTATTTTCTCACTAACGATTTAATTCTACAATTATAATGCAATATATATATATATACACGGGCGATCCATGAATATGAATAAAATGGTGAAATTCGTAATTCCGAGATAAATGGAGCAAAATCTACAATCTCGAAAATAGAGTAAATTTGTTTTAAGAAGTTACACTAAAAATCGGGGTTTTACAAGTATATGTCAATGTACATATAATAAGAAAATTAAAAACAATATACAAATAGCATAAGTAGAAAATAGCAATTAGGTACATAATTAGTCGCTTTGTCATATGATTGATTTACTATCTGTGTTTTGTGTTTTTAATGTTATTAAAAGAAACTACTGACTATTTAATAGCTGCAATATTAGATAAATAAATGAAGAGTGATGGATGGAAAAGAAATTAATTGAAGACTTAAAGGAAAAATATAGGTGAGGTTGGTTAGTTGCTTTTCTTTCAAGGAAGCAAGAAAGACTTTTACGAAATTAATAGTATAATTATTTAATTCATTGTATAGAAGAAGCTTTGATGGGATCGTCAATTGTATTAATGTAAGTATTAAAATATAATTAGTAGGTAATATGGTTGATCTGCATGATATTTGAGTGAGTGAGACACGTCTTTGGGATTGATAATCTTGACTTTTATTATTAAATAAAATATTATTTAAAATTATCACCATGAATACTTGCATTAATGTGTAAATGTGTGGAAAAACTAAAATCGAGTATAATATTTGATTGTCCCTTTTAAGTAGTCTAGTAGACCATTGTGCTAAAATTTATAGATTCGAGCCCCTTCACCCGTAAAATTATTGGCCATGTATGTTTTAAAATGTTTAGAAATCGAGATTTTATTTTCTCACAATAATATTTACGTATAAATATAATAAATAAATAAAGGATAAGTGAGATACAATCTTTTGGTTGTATACATTAAGACATGTTACCCACTTGTGTCATTCACATGGAGTCCTAATTACAATTTTATTGTTTGTTGGCGTTTGGTGTACCAAATTGTATTTTGGTAAAACCTCATTTTATGTTTTGATTGCAAAATATTGTCCATAAGCAGAGTTTACTCATTTTTTTTTTAATTGTGGTTGTAGATGTTTTTTTAAAATATATTTATAATATATATATATAGGGGGGCCTTATATCAAGAACACCCCCTTAGTGAGAGAATAGAGAACATCTTATAATCATTGATCTAGTGAAATGGATGGGTAGGATTGAAGGAAATTTATTCCATTTTAACATTTTTTTAATAACAAAATAGGCAAGAAGGGTAAATTGGTCATTTTGTTAGCATTCTTTCATTCAAAATTTTGGAAACACCATTTCATTCCAAACGTTCCCTCCATTCGACGATTTGCTGTGAAATAGCAATTCTTCTCTCCTTTCTTCGATTCTCTCAGAAATCGACGCATTAATCGACTTGAAATAGCAATTCTTCTCTTCCTTCCTCCTAAACTTCGTAATCGACGTGAATCGTCGAATCTTATAACCATTTTCGTATAAATTTGGGCGACGGACTGAACAGGATTGAAGGAAATTTGGGCGAATCTTCGAGGACTTCTCTTTGAAGACTGCTGAGTTCTTATTGTGTGGAGAATACGAATTTCCCGAAGGTATTTCGCTATATTTGGTGTTTCGAGCGATGGATTGGGTAAAGTTATGGTTGGTAAAAATTTGTAAGCAATTGAATGTATGTGATAAAAATTAGGGTTCATACGAAATTAGGGTTTGGAATTGGGTGTTGATTCGAAATGATAGTAAGCAATTAAATGTATGTGTGAAAAATTAGGGTTCATAGGAAATTAGGGTTTGGAATTGGGGGTTCACGACTCTATTTTTTCCATGGGTATTTCATATGCAGAATCGTGTGTTTTTATATGCACATAATCTATTTCTCATATGCACACAAACTTGTATTTGAAACATTGTATCTCTGTACAGTTGTTAATTCATATGCACATAATTTGTATTTCTTCTGCACATTATATATATTTCGTATGCACATTAAGGGGTATTGGGACAGCATGTTCATTTCGTATATAACAGTGTACTTGCACACCATGTGTATTTCATATGCACATTCATTAATAACTTTATGCACATCTTTGAACAGATGACTGGGAAGAGAAAGGCAGCGGGTTCAGTCGGTGGTTCGAAAGGTGAAATCAGTTCAAAGACAAGAAAACGCGGAAAGATAGATGTGAAAGGGGGGAATGTGGATAAGAAAACGCGGAAAGATAGATGTATTTCATAGACATGTATAGAATGTACATATGAGTAGCCAGAGAAAGACAACTATGTTCACGGGCGACGACAAAGGAATGATGGAGATGTGGCTTATAGGAAAATGTGCATACAAATTATAGAGAATGTGCATAGAACACACACAAAATGTGCATATAAATTAAAAAAAAATGTGAATAGAACTCACACAAAATATGCATATAAATTAAAAAAATGTGCATAAAACACACACAAAATGTGCATAGAAAACGAAATCAGTCGAGACCCTCCTTCAAAATCCCTTGTTGACTAAATTAGAAAGACAAAATACCAAAATACCCTTAATGAGGCTTGAAAAAATTATGAAAATTACGAAAATATCATTAATGAGCTCCTTAATCTTGACCACACATCTTGTAAAGTAAGAGTTGAGATTTGTTCTTCTTTCTCTCAATAAGGCCTTGTTCTCTTTTTATCCCTCTTCTATATATATATATATATATATATATATATATATATATATATATATATGAGGAGGAGATTCAAATATGAACAGTCTGTTATCGTGTGAACGTATGAACACTGCACTTTAAAAACAAATGTACTGCACTTTAAAGGCAAAAGATACTGCATTTTAAAGTGCAATACATTTGTCTTTAAGTGTAGCATTAAAGTGCAGTATATTTATCTTGAAAGTGCAATACGTTTGTATTTAAAGTGCAGTGTTCACACGTTCACACGATAAAAACTATTCATACGGGAACCACTCCCTATATATATATATATATATATATATATATATATATATATATTTGAGTTAGGAAAAATGATTATAATCATGAGAGCATATTTATTCAAAATATGTTAAATGAAATTGATTATATGTAAGATTGACAAAATCGTTAAATATATTAAAAAATTGCAAGCTGTAGCTAATAATTGTAATTAAATACATATGAGTTGTGGGGATGAATGTGGTTGACGAGCCCAATCAAGTGACGAATGGGATAATCAACATGTGATCCCCAATTTTATCTTTATTATATACATGTCCCATCCCTAATTAATTTTATAAATTTACCAATTTCATGAAATTAATATATATTATAAAGATCTTCACATTCCAAAAAGATTCTTGAGTTGTCAAACTTTGCTTCTGAGATGTGCATTAAATATTTCTTTCTGTATACCCCTACGGCCCTATTTAACGTTTTTTGCCATTAACAATCTTTTTGTCTTGAATGACTAAATCAAAACATATTTAGAAAAATTAAGATTTTAATCTTATAATTTTTTTAGTACATTAAATATATTTTCTATATTAAAATCTTTGAAACGAATGAATTTACGGATACCCATATCCGACTCTCTCTCTCTCTGTAAATTAGAAGCCATCTTAGCTTCATTGTCACAAGTGGCATAAAGCTAATAAGTACGTAGTTAAAGAAAGCTGATTAAAACATGTTAATTAGTGTAATACTACAAGTATAATCTGCCTTTTTATTGCAGCTTAATCCATAAGCCAACAATCGTATCTTCTATTTTTTACAGACCGAAGCAAACTTAAACCACATAAAAACAACCTTCTAATCCATGTTTGTCGGAAGCACACCGTCGATTGTGTTAATCCCAAAAAAATACTTTTCCTCTTTTTTCTTACAAAAAAATCATATAAAAGTCTCATATAAAAAAATCATATAAAAGTCTCATTAATTTGATATTCGAATGCAAAATAAAAAAAAATTCAGTATCGACGAAGTTAACCGTAATTATTTTTATGATTATAAAAATAAAAAAGTTAATGGTGACGGCCGTACATCTTTGCAACTGCAACTACCTATCTCCGCCTAATTGAATTCGACTTTTATTATATTCAGACAATAAATAAAAATTTAGTCGATGTGAAGACATATTTGTCCGAAAATACAAGTAGATGATGGTTGGTTATAATTCTAAAAAAGGGCTTCTCTTGTAGTATTCTTTTTCCCAGTTTCCAAATTAAGCTTCTGCCATTTTCTCAGAAATACTTGGTTTGGGGTGGGCCCATTAAAGTGGAGATTTATATGGAATTGGACAAACATTCACGTGATTACCACCACTATCTAAAAAGGACCATGTAAGCCACCATAATAATTCCATATTTACCGTAAATATGAAGATGTTAACAATCATGAAATTAGATTAAAAGAATCGAAACAATTGATAGAATCCGGAAAATTTGAATGTCAGGTGAGGGTAAAATCGATAAAATATATATATAATATTTCAACTGGCCATACATAACATAGAAATTACACTTGGAAATAGTGGACAATTGAAACTGATTGCAAATAGGTCACATTAAAATTGACTTTTAGGAAGGTCCATTTGATATCTAAAAACGGCAGAGCAATAATTGGACAAATAGGGAATGTTGGGATGAAACAGAAAAGTCTGGGTAGAAATATCAAAAACCTCATTTATCCGTAGTTTAGAAATTTCAATTATAGTATAATTATAAAAATAATTCGAAAAAGTTAAATGATTTGTGGTGGTAGGAGCATTAATCCTACCCCTAGCATCAAAGATTATTGTGGTGGCCAAATTCGTAGCAGTTTCATAAGAATATATTAGAGCCCATTTCAGATTTTGTGGCCCTAAAAGATTATTACACACTCACATTTTATGATGGTGAATTGTTGTAGATTCTTTATTTATTTAATCACTAGCAAATTATTTTGGGCCTGACCAATTCTTTTGAAAACCGTTACTTGATCAGGGCCCATAAATGATATTGCACATTATTTGGATTCATAATCTGCACATCTGATATGAATATTAAATATAAAGTACGGCAAATTGTAAAAATGGAACAAAAAATGAGAAACAAACAAACAAATTAAATTGTAAAAAAACAAAATAGTATTTTGAAATGGGCCACTGAATGAATAGCCACTTGCCAAGTACCATATCTGTAAAAGTAAAATATTGCTGATTTTTTGCTTAGAAAAATCAACTCAACACTTGGCCATTTACGGCTTGTGGCTTCAACCAGTCTTGATGCATTTGTCCTATATATAAATTTCGCCAATCTATACATGAAAACACAAGAATAGAGAGAGAGAGAGAGATGGGAGGCTTCAGTGAGAAGCAAGAAGCACTAGTCAAAGAATCATGGGAAGCCTTGAAACACAATGTTCCTGAGCTCAGTCTTCGTTTCTTCACTTTGTAAGCCCCTCTCTCTCTCTCTCTCTCTCTCTCTCTCTCTCTCTCTCGATTAGTAATAAATAATAATTGATTTGGATTGTAGGATTCTGGAGATTGCGCCAGCAGCAAAGAACATGTTCTCCTTTCTCAAGGACTCAGATGAAATCCCACAGAACAATCCTAAGCTTAAAGCTCATGCTGTTAAAGTTTTCAAAATGGTACTTAAATTATGATTAATGATTCGATTTGGTATTTTAACATTAACTAATTTGATAAAATTAATTGATGCAAGACTTGTGAATCGGCGATTCAACTGCGTGAGAAAGGTGAAGTAGTAGTTTCAGACACTACGCTCAAATATTTGGGATCTATTCATGTTCAAAAAGGAGTCATTGACCCCCATTTTGAGGTAATTCTTACTATTTAAAGGTCCTTACTTGCAATTTAATAAATTCTTACCGACCTAGAGACTACCATATCTCCAATAATTTAATTATGCTAGAAGAACCCTTTTTTCTAGTCTTGTGTCATTATAATTTTAGCCCCACAACAAAAAACAAAGAATTTTCTAATCTTAGCTCCTATAATATATAAACGCAATAATGATATACACATAGCAAGTATTGATAAAGTACGTCTCGATAATGCAGGTAGTGAAAGAAGCGTTGCTGAGAACAGTGAAGGAGGCGTTGGGGAAGAAATGCAACCAAGAGATGAGTGATGCGTGGGCAGAAGCCTATGATCAGTTAGCAACAGCCATTAAGAATGAGATGAAAGCAGAAGTAGCAGCAGCTTAATTCCATCCAACCCAATTTAAAACCTAACATATGTATTGTGAAAATCAAATATGAGATGAAAAATATCTATGTAATGAAAAAGATTCACTTCTCTTCAGTTTGAATAAAAACTACTGTCAACTAAATTGCTTAAAGACCATCAATTGTGTCGTTTTGAATTTACCGATTTGTATCAGCGATTCGGAACAAGATTCCAAGCTTTAAGCATGATTTCGTCGTCTATGAAGGGGCGTAGAGACCACATCTGGCAATAGGTGTCTAGTTCTTCTTGTGAAGACTTGAGTTTGAGGGAGGATACCACCCGGACCTACAAAAAAACAGTCGTACAGTCTTAATTTGTTGGGGTCAGTAGAAGAAAATGATGTAACAATGGTGGCCTGGTGATGGTGGTTGATATTTACCTGCATCGTGTAGTCTTGTTTCACCATGCTGTATACGATAGCCATCGTGCTAGCGTAGTCTGCAACTTCGGGTTTTGAAACAGCTGGTGAGGGTGCTTCCTCCTGAAAAATACATAATTAATAAAGAAAGGAGATTATGGAATGCAACAATTTTAGCTAGAGAGAGAGATTTACTTGGTCACTTGAAGTAATACATGAATCTACTAAGTTATCTTTCTCCAATGAAGTTTGTACAACATCTGCTGCAACCCCTAGAAGGGATTCGAGTTCATCGACGATAACTTTAGCTGCAAAGCCATATTCAGATATCAAAATACTCGGACAAGGAAAAGGGAATGGAGGAACAACAGATCACTCAATGAATAGTTATGCAAAATTTGATTACTTTAAGAAATATATGCTTCTTCGAGAATTTTCTTTCCATTTTAAAAAGAGAAAAAACTTTCCATTTTAAAAAGAGAAAAAAAGGCATCAGTTTTTCTGTCACCTAATTACACCTTTTGATTGTCTATGTGGGCAATTCATAATCTTAAACAACTGTGATTCTGGATTCATATACTTTTAACTCCCACCAAGTCCAAAGCCTGTGATGATCAGAAATGTAAATTGTTTATTGCTGAACACCTGAGGAATCATTATAATGACCGTGCCAAACCGGTGATTTCAAGATAATAGATATATACTACTATGTGATAAGAGTATATTTATTGATAGATAAATATAAATATATATGTAGATACTATGTTCATATGTAGGAATTCCCAACCCCATGACTTTTCAAAAGTATCATTGTTTGGCTTTTATTTCATATTGGCATAATATATACTACAGATACCCTTATGTGATACAAAGATAAGAAAGTCTGCAGCTGCTATTTATAAAAACAATCCTATTTTAACAGAAACTGTGAAATAGAAAATATCTGAGAAGGGAATTACCTTTGTCGATAAAATCTCTAAGTCCAAGATGGCATGTACGCACTTCTGAAAGATATCCATAAATTATTGAGGAACACAACAGAACCAACACGATCAAGTTGCAGTACTAATTTGACTTATTAATTTCAATGCACCATATCTGCTGCCTATTTTAAGAAACCACGTGAAATTCATCTGGACTTACACTTGCTTACATTCTGTACACAGTCATGATTGTTTGCACATCCAGCTTCAAAATATGACAAGAGCCTTTTTGTTTCATGAGCCTTAACAATACGCTCCATCAATGTAGATGTTGTGTCGATTGGAGGCCGCCCTATAAACCCTGGTAACATAAGTGGATCAATCAATAACTGATACTAACAGCATGAATCAATCAATTATAGCCAGATTGAAATCATGCTATCAGACTCAAATTGTTATCTTATTCATTTACTCTTTTACATAACCCAGCAATGAGAACAATGCATCCAAAAATGAGTGAGCAAAACACACCAAGGGCTTGCTGAAAGCTAACAAGAAACTTGCTGCCCGCAGACACTAGTTCATCAAATTCTGTAATCCTACAATTGAAATAAGGTAATAATTAACTTGCACCCAAAAAAAATCGACGAAAACACAATGACTATTCAAAGGAAATGTAAGCCTAACAAGAATCGTGAAATACTAGAATACAGCTGTGCAAATCAACCTCGTCATAAAATCTGAATATACCGCGAGGATTTTCTCCTTTGATTCACTCTGCCTATAATCCCCATTATCCATCCTGCATTGCAATAGAATGTTAATACCAAAAATCATTTCCTCTCTCTATCCTCACTACCAACCCCCAAACCACAGAGCTATTTTGTAACACCATTTCCATTCCTCGAGCCTTGCAGTTAAGTCAAATTACATCTTATACACTGGATACAAATTAGGGTTTACCATTTTGTTGCAATTTACATCTCAGAAAAAAACTGGAAACTAAAATAAAACCAACAAATTGGAGTCCGGAATCACCGTGTGTTCATGAGTTTTGCAGAGACACAGACGGACTAAACAGAAATCGTGGTTCTGTTTTCCAGAACAAAGATTAATCTGCTGCTGCAGACACTGTGAAAATCGCACTTTCCTTCGATTTATCCAATAAATGCGCGAGCGGATTAGGGTTATGGATTGACGAAGATTGAAGGGGAAGGCGGCGGCGGCGGCCGGCCTATGGAGGGACGGAGATTGAATACGATGGAGGCGGAATGGGATTTGATAAAACATATATTATCACAAAACATAATTTCTACTTATTTTTATTAAAATATATGATATTTATTGATTTCTGATATATCATAAAAACAAACAACAAAATATCATTTTAGATATTTTAGAGAAACTAACCTATCCGTGATACATAGTCGTCGACCAATTTTGTCGTCATCATCAATACTTATTACGTGTATATTTAATTAAGTAAATCAAATGATGATAATGTTATAATTGTTCACTGTTTTTTAGGTAACATATTAATCTACAAATTTAGTAACCCAAAATTTTATTACTCATTCACATAAGAACAATTCTCTTAATATAAAAAGAATAATTAAAAAAAGCAAAATTGGTAAATTAAAATAAGATGGAGGAAATAGTAATATAATATTTAAAGGATAATCCAAGAATGATAATGAAATACGAGATATAATATAATACGAAGACGACCGGCTGTTAAATCTTTTAGCAAGACTGGTGAAGAACTGGTAATAGAATGATTGATTCGGTAAGAAGTGCAGTTCAGAGGGGAATAGTCAGCAAACAAAAATCCAAGAACTAAACCATCTGTAATAAGGGACCCCACCCCACCAGCCATTTACTACCATATCCCCCTCCACTCTTCTTCTACTTAACCCACCTGCATCATGATTATTACTTAAATTCTCTGCAAAAAAAAAAACAACTTCAAAGAACCATTCTTTCTTCTCTCTCTGTTCTTGCAGGAGTGAATCAAACACACACATAATTCAGACATGATAAGAGAGAAGATTTTCAGACTTCACAAGAACAAGTCATCATCATCCTACTCATCGGCCGGCACTGATGCATCTGCACAGAAATTTGACTTCACCTTCTCCAGCATTCAGGCTAATCAGGTGTGTTCTGCATACACTATCTTTGTATCTATTTTTCTTGAAGATTCTTGATGATGGTATTTGTCTATTTGAGAATCTTTTTTACTGCAGTAATTTGTTTGTTTGTTTGGAGTAGATTCTGTGCACATGTTCTCTTATCCTTATTGTTCTCTAGTAACATGGGCCGGTTGGGAATTCTTCTATAACTAGTTTGTTTTAGTATTTGTATGAACTGTATTTTTATTTATTTATGCATTTCGTGATTAGGAAAACACGCAGCCGCTACCCGTAATTAATTTTTTGATTGATAAAGAGGTTTGGTGCATTAATAAGAATATTAGTGGTTAAGGCTGGGCAAGTTGATTTAGTAATTAATTGTTGGATGATTGAATATGTTCGAATCTAGAAGTTATTGTGTAGCCTTTAATAATGTCACAGTGAACATGTGCAATAAAAATGGTGGGTAATACTACTACTTATTACAGCCAAGAAAACTGAATTTTGTGTTGTCTGAAAAATTCAAATGTTGCAAAGCAAGAAATTGTTTAAAACTTCATCTGGGCTTGTGCCATATGTAACAGAAAACTATTAAAAAGTAATTCTTGGATGCATAAATGTTACAAAATTTAATATTTGTAACAGCCTATTAGTATTAAATTTCAGACAGTTTATGTTACCTTTGGTTGCTGTGGCAGGTACCGAAGGGGTGGGACAGAATTTATGTATCCTTAATCTCTTCAGAATCTGGGAAAACAGTTCGTAAATCAGGAAAGGTATGGGTTAAGAAGGGGAGTTGTCAATGGACAGAAACCTTCTCAGAATCAGTATGGATTTCAGACATTGATAGTGAATACATCTTCAAGTTTCTTCTTGCAAATGTAAGAAAATTTAGTTTTTGATTGTCTTTTGCTTCTTTCTTGTTAGACTAATGCATAAAACGGGAATTTGGTTATTGTAGGGATCTTCAAAATCTAGTATTCTTGGAGAAACTGAATTGAATCTAACACAATTTCTGAGTTCAGAATCTCCAGTCTTAGTTTCATTGCCTCTCAAGAATTCCAATTCCGGAACAGTTCTAAAAGTAAGCCGGTTTTGTTTGCTATATCGCGTGTTTGATGCCTCTGGTTTTTGGCTTAAATATGTGAGTTCTTGCTTGGTTGCAGGTTGAAGTGAAATGTCTAACACCAAGAACAAATCCAAGGTTTGTGACAACTACTATTGTTTGTACTTTGTACATGTAATAATTCTATTTTACTGTCTTTTTTTTCCTTAATGTGATTGTGTATTAATGCAAGAAATTCAAGGGATGAGAAGTTGAAACAGATACAAGAACCTAAAGTTGAGAATTCAGATCATGACAGCATAAAGAGTGGTGAATCTCTTACCAGTAACCACGTTGGCAGTTCGCCTCTCCCCATGGATGCCGGTAGCAGGGTAAGAAGCTTTCATTTTTTTCAAGTATAGACTCATAAACATATGAAACTGACTTGATGATGATGTAAAGTAATTTGTCTGATCTTGTTGTGATCAGGAGACGAGTTTCTCGGCATCAGTTTCGCGTTACAGCTTTGACTCCATGGATGAATCCGTGGGAAGGCAGAGTTTCTCCTCTCAAAGTGAGAGGAATGGTTTTGGAAGGCAAGACTCCATCGAATCCAACGAGAGCGCATCGCTTAGCTCTTACTCTGTTAGGTCGGTCCGATCACTTCAGAGCCCTTTTGCAAGAAACCAAAGAGAAGAGTTCAGAAAGTCTTGTCATGCAGCTGCCACGTCACTACAGCTGAACCTCTCCTCCTCCAAGGAAGGAGACAATGCCACGGTGCAAGAACTCGAGGCGGAAGCAAGGATGTGGGAGCAGAATGCAAGGAAGCTTTCCCTTGAGATGGAAAGGTTAAGGGATGAGTTATCTAATCAGAATTTGAGCATAACGAAGATTAATATGGAGCTTGCTGCATCGCGGTTGGAGTGTGGAGAACAGACTCAAGAAATCGAGCAATTGAAGTCCCTTTTGCAGGAGTGTGAGATGAAGCAGAATGCAGCTCAAATCTCTGAGCTTCAAGAATTAGGCCAACTGGACGATGAGATTAGGTTCCAAAAGGAGGAGAATGAGCATCTCTCTATACAGCTTAACAAGACTCAAGAATCAAACATTGAGTTGATTTCAGTTCTTCAAGAAATGGAGGAGACTATAGAAAAACAGAAGATTGAGATAGAAAGCCTCTCAGATAGCAGATCAAATGTTAATGATCAAGTCTCTTACAATGAATCCAAGAGTTTGCATGGCTGTGATTCGGATTCCACCATCTCTGAGGTTGAGTTGCTGCATATGCAGGAGATGCAACTATCTCTGGAAGAGAAGATCATACAAAGAGAAATCGAGGGAGATTTGAAGAATCGCGTTGTAAGGGAATTTGTTGCTGGATGCAACTATGTATTAGCTCAGAAAGAGCAGCAGATTGTGAATTTGGAAGCTGCATTATCAAGTGTTGTTGCTCCTCGTGTTGAAGAGACGAAAGAGATTGAACAGCTAAAGGGAAAGGTAAATGAACTCAAGGTAGATTGCAATGAGCTTGCGGAAGAGAATATTGTTCTTATATATGAACTCAAAGAATCAAGAAAAGATATGGAGGAGAATGAGAAGACTGAGATTCTTCAAGAAGAGATGGCTGATCTTGAAGACATGGAAAGTGAAGCTATTTTAATCAGTAGCGGTCAAGGCTCCCATGTTTCACATGATAAAATTGATGAAATGGGATTGATGGAATCAGAATCAGGAAACAATCAATCTGAGCTGATGAAACTCTTGTCTGATCTACAAGGAGAGAATATTTACTTGCTGCAACGCGTATCTGGCTTAGAAGCTCAACTGAGGTATCTCACCGATGAAAGTGAATCAAGCCGTTTGGAGCTGCAGCATTCGGAGTCTCAAGTTATAATTTTAGAGAACCAGATGAAAAGATTGGAAGAAGAGAATAAGTTGCAGAAGATTAGTGCAGAGGAGAAGATGTTGGAAATGGAAAAGAAGTGGTTAGAGGCTGAGGAAGAAGGTGCAGCTTTAGGGCTAGTGAATGTAAGGTTGCAGGCTACAACTGAAAGTATTATGGAAGAATATAACACCTTGCAAAATTTCAATGTAGAGCTAAGGGAGCAGAAAATGGAGCTGCAAAGGCGGTGTATGGAGTTGGAGTCGAAAGCAAGAACGTTTCAAGAATGTAGCTGCAAGCCTTTGTTGAAGGAAGGAATCAGTAAAGGTGATCAAGAAAATCTTCTGATCATGTTCGAGAGTATGATGGACTTTGAATCAAAGCTCAAATCCATCATCAATGATCTAGACTTGAAAATCGAGCTTTCTGAAGGTGAAAGGCTTCGTCTTGCAGAAGAGAACTCTCTACTGAGTATGCAGTTGGAGAAGGTTTCTGTTCTGCAGAATGAGATTTTGGGTCTGAAAATCTCTGTTCAAGAAATGAAGTCCCAGAACAAGCTTCTTGAAGATTCATACATGTTCGTTTCGAGAGAATATGAAGAGTTAAAGTGCGAGAAAATCACCATGGATGAGAAAGTGTATTCCCTGCAGAGAGCAGTGTTAGTAGAGGAGGATTGCAGGAGGAGGAAGAATGCATTGGAGGAAAAGATTCTTAGGCTAGAAGGAGATTTGATAGCAAGAGATGCATTGAGTGTGCAAGATGCAGAGATGAAGAATGAGCTTGATCAGATCAAGATTGTTTACAGTCAGATGTTGATGAAGGTGAAGCATCTTGAAGATGTAAGAGAGGATCTGCAGAGCAGATTGCAAGCTTTGGAGCTCGAACCGAAGGGGACGAGACAAGATGAAGAAACTTGTAAATCCACATCAGAATCTCAGCTTGGGAGGTATGCTTCTTGATCATGGCATAATCATATACTACAGTGGCAACATTTTAGTAGTTTCTTGGGAATTATTGTATGCAATATAATTTGGATTGATTCAATTGCAGTGCTCAATCAACTGAAATTAATGGAGAGAGAGAAAGTGAATGTAAGATGTCAGTGCTTGAAGATGAGTTGCAAGAAATTCAAGAGCGTTACTTCCAAATGAGTTTGAAGTATGCAGAGGTGGAGGATCAAAGAGAGCAGCTTGTCATGAAACTAAGAGCTCTCAACATTTAGTGCTTTCCTAATCAGTAGATATATTTCTGCAGAGTTTATGGAAGAAACAGTGCCAGAATCATGTACGATTCGCGATGCAAAAGTTCGATTTCCATCAACATCCCCCTGTGTTCATTCTTGAAGGAATTCATTTGTAGAAGAGAACCATTTTTCTTGCTGCTATTTTTGCTGGCTTCCCAGTTTGCAAGGCAGAAGAGTATCATATTCTTTACGAATACGATATATTTTGTTACGTTTTCGTGTAACATTAATGTTTTACTGTCACATAAGATGTTACACTAGAAAAAGGCCAAATCCCTAATCAGTTTTCACATCAAATTGAGAATCAAAATCAAGAACTGAAGATGAAAAAATGATCATACAGAAATAGAAGATGAGCATATCATAAACAGTCACATATAGAAGCAATGTAAAGGTATGTTGAGAGATTTTCCATGAAAGAATTGGCATTATATGATTAAGGAATGAATGAGGAAGCAATTAGCGCCAATTGATGTTCAGAAATTCAGTACAATGCAAGGCGTAGACGTCTAACCAGTGACAATAAACAGTAAGGATTAAACCTGGGAGCTTCGGAGAGAAGAGAGTAGTCCATCCATAGCTCCACCATATCTTACCAACAGTTCTTTAGAACTGCTTATTTCTTGTTCTCTACATCTTTTTTACAGTATGGAATAAGCTCTAATCACCTCAACAATGGGTGCTCGGCACAATGGACATTTCCCTCCTCCACATACCAATTCATTCGCACATTTAGAGCATGTGCACATATGCCCACATCTGCACATATATATATATATATATATATATATATATATAGAGAGAGAGAGAGAGAGATGTAAGGGCTAGATATAAGGGCTAAGTTAGCTAGTAAAAGGGGAGTCTTTAACTTTCTTAGTTTAAACATGAAGATTGGATTAGAAAACTCTTATCATAAGCCACCGTACCTGTACAGTAGGGCATCGATATGATTATCACAACATACACAGCAGGTGCCTTTTCTAACATTACCCCATTTCGATCCATCTTCTGATGTCTCGGATGCCCCTGCATTTATATAAAGTTATGATAACTCTCCAAAGAAACTAAACTTGGCTAGTATGGGATGTCAGACCTTGTCCATCAGATGATCGATTGAGAGCAGCTGAAACTTCCTGTCTAACTGAACGCTGGAGCTCCAGTTGCATATCCATGCAAGCTTCTAACATCCTCTGCATGTGATTCATGCCTTGGTGAAGTTTGGCAATATCTGCTCTCAGATCATTAATCATCTCCCATTCCTGCTAAAAAATAGAATGACTCGAAGTGTTCAGTTGAAAAAGACGTTGCTCAGCTATATTACTGTGTGGATAGGAGAACAATTAAATAGTCATTAATGGAGCAATGCCATTGCAGCATTTGTTGTTCAGAGAGGGTGGGAGAGCGCTTACAAGTTCTGAACGATGAACAGTGTGACGAGACCATCCAGAATGGTGTATATCATGATGCCAAAGAGGTTGTGGAGGTGGTACTGGAGGAGTCGGTAAAACTAGTGAAGGTCTAGTAGTAGTATCACGCTGATCCTCATTTGCCTCATCATTCTGTTCGTCCTGGTTGCGTTCAGGTGACGAAGCAAGAGGCAAGTTCCTGTGGAGATCCCAATCAATAGATGGCACCCCTCGCCTTTCCACATATGAGTGAATCAACTGATCCAGGCTCTCACGGAAACCACTACGAAGAAGATTGGAAACACTCCTCCTAAAATAAGATACCACAGTAAGTTCAGCAGATAACTTAGAAGATTAAGAACATCTGGGAAACATATACTGTGAGACAATAACCTGCTCAAAAGTTCCCTTAGTTCCATGCTGTACACATTATCATCATCCGGAGGGTGGAACCTGGTAACTCTCCTAGAGGGAACTGATCGACGCATTCTTGGAGGGTCCGAAGGCCCTTCGGACCAGTTGTCCACAGCCTCTCGTGAGCCATCATCAGGCCAAACCTCATGGCTTTCTGGTAAAGGATCGTGTCCTCCATCTTCAGTTTCAGCTGCTTCTGAAGGCCAGTTGGAAGCAAAATTATCCAGCTGATTCAAACCTGAGCCATCTGAAGTGTCATGCCTATGTCCAATAGGGTCATTATCTGCAGGTTGCTGTGCACTTGTTCTCTCATCTTCAGCGACCTGAGCTTGCCGATTCCTTCCTTGATCAGGTGCAGCATGTTCAAGTGTAAATTGAACAGCTGGACTCTGATCCATATTCCCCATTCGATCTGGTAACTGAACACCAATTTCCTGGTTCCTATGTGGCACTTCCTGTAATGCATTTGTATTACTCTGATCATTTCTAGAATCACTGTTGTCACTGTTAGCTGAGGTCTCAGGATTGCTGTTTACTTGACCACGAACTATATTTTCCAATCTGAAACGAAATCCTTCCCTAAATGGCAATGTATCAATCAGAATCACAGAAATTCTAACGTGCAGTGTGAGAATGATCAATCTGTGCCATACAATAATATTGCTACCAGATACATTTAAACATTTTGCTTAACAGAGTTAAATAAATTCAACTTCTTAACTATGTTATGATGTGGGATATCCCACATCGACTCCACACGCAAGTGTGGAGTGGTTTATAAGTGAGTGTCAATCATTTCCCTACAACCATGGTTTTGGGGAGAGTTAGGGCTCCTTGCTTGTAACCCTAACAATGGTCCGACCTGCCGGATCGTACGTCTGCGGGAAGGGGCAACCCGTTGATAGGCCCGGGAAACCGGGTGGGCCAGGGGAATAGTCCCCGGGTGGGCCCAGGACTCGTATCACAGCGAATGGAGTCGTGGGTAGGCCAGCAACCTGGGTGGGCCCCACCGCGGACCCAACCGTGGGTGGGGAGGACTTCCGGAGTAGGCCGTCCGTGGACGTATGGTTTCGAAGGGGAAGGTATTGTTATGATGTGGGATATCCCACATCGACTCCACACGCAAGTGTAGAGTGGTTTATAAGTGAGTGTCAATCCTTTCCCTACAACCATGGTTTTGGGGAGAGTTAGGGCTCCTTGCTTGTAACCCTAACAAACTATCAAAAAGCAGTTCCATGATTCAAGGACGTCCACAAGTAAGATTTTTTATGTAGGAATCGTTTGCCCCCAAAATTTCACAGCTAATGCAGTAATGTCAGTTGCAATTTTTAAAATTCTGATCCTACCTCGGATTGGTTCAGCTTTCAAGAAAAGAACAAGAAATGTAACCCTTATATGTATAACTTGTATATATCTTAGCTGAAACTCTACCATTGGCATGCAATGCAACAAAGCAATAAATTTAAATTAATTCTAATCACATAGCAAGCAGACAGCAGTTGATGAAAATCTCACCACAAGCATCAACAAGTCATTCTTAAGAATAACTGAGTTTCTCTAGTATCTCTGATCACTTGACTGTTAAGGATGTGGTTTATTAGGGGGTCGAGAGTGGTTTTGTTATGAAGTGGGTTATCCCACATCGACTCCACAAAGAAGTGTGTAGTGGTATATAAGTGAGTGTCAATCATTTCCCTATAACCATGGTTTTGGGGAGAGTTATGGCTCCTTGCTTGTATCCCTAACAATGATCCGGATGGGCCCGGGGAGTAGTCCCCGGGTGGGCCCAGGACTGGTATTGCAGCGAATGGAGTCGTGAGTGGGCCAGCATCCTGGGTGGGCCCCACCGCGAACCCAGCCGTGGATGGGGAGGACTTCCGGAGTAGGCCGTCTGTGGACGTACGGTTTTGAAGGGGAAGGCATTGTTATGAAGTGGGTTATCCCACATCGACTCCACAAAGAAGTGTGGAGTGGTATATAAGTGAGTGTCAATCATTTCCCTATAACCATGGTTTTGGGGAGAGTTAGGGCTCCTTACTTGTATCCCTAACAGGTTTAGTAGTTATTCGCATTTGATTTATTGGTCTTGTTGAGTCATAGTTTGTGGGCTTTTTATACCAAGGCCTAGTTGGTTTATTTTTGGACTATCGAGTTTATTCCGCGGACAAGAACGTTTGTTTTGTGTTTACTTTTCTGCAGTTGTTTAGTTTACTCATGATCTATTTTTTGAGAGGTTCCTTTAACTCTTACAATGACTAAGCTGACTAAATAGTTCGTTGAAGCCTATAAGAGAAACAGAAAGGAAAAGCCAAACTCAAAAGTAAAATAGAGAGTTTGCTGTTCATGCATAACTTTGGCAATGGGCATACCTCATGCCAGAAACTGTGTGTCGCTGTCTTAACTGATTTAACTCACCAGCCGCCATTGAAGGAGGCCTCTCTTCCTCAACAGGCCTCTCATTTCTCAAGAAGCGGCCTCTGAGCAGTGACTGAAATTTAAGAGATGTCCATCAGAAAATTTTATTTGCAGCACAAGATGAACAAGTCTAAGGAGGGGCCGCACTTTGAGATATAGCCACTCTTAAAGGCCTTGCAAACAAAGAAAGATCATGAAAAATATCTAGTTGAATGTTGTTTAAAGACATCGGAGTCAGTTCCAGGATAACCCAGATGCATGTAAGTGGATGGAATATGTCAATATCAAATTCCAGAACAAAAAGCGGGTTATATTTTAACAGAAAAAACCTACAAGTAAATTTTTCACAACAAGAAAATGGACAACTATCATAAACTGTAGAGGAAAAAAGAAAAATTCTAGATACCAACACAATAGCACAACTAAAACAAGATGAGCAACTCACTGTAAAGTTTACGTTAACCAGTTTAAAAGATTATAGCTTTCTCCTATGCGGGCAATAACTTACCCAAGCTACATATAAAAATTTGTTGGTTTTCTCTTGGAAACTACAAATCCCTAACTGAAGCACAAATTAAAGAAAATATTTTATGCAAATCCCTAAACAACCTGATGAGAATCAAGCATCTATAAGATTAGCACTCTTTAGTGATGATCATGCTGAACAAAGAGTACTTCACTTTAAAAATTACCTGAATACGATTGCGGTGTGCAAAATCAGATACAGCACGATATTCCAACAAACCCTGTAGTTCCCTCTGCCTTTCCCTTTCTAACCTCACAAGCAAATCAAGTATTGCTTGTCGTCCTCGTAATCTCAAAATATCCCTGCGTATATGCTCTGGCTGACCTTCATCCTGGTCAGCAGCAGACCCTTCACGAGCACCATCAAGTCGGTTTCCAGGCTCAGTATCCCGCTCTTCTCTACGCGCACTGCGAGATCCTCTTTGCTGACTTGTCATTTGCATCCACTCCCTTACAATCCTCACCCTCTCACGCTCCGTTTCCCCAAGCCATTCAGCTCTTGGGCTATCGTTACTCTGCATAAGATTGGATGAAGTATCACTTATGCCACGAACAATTTGCCTCACCCTTTCTCCTTCAACCTCTCCAAGGTCAGGCGATTGTTCGCGACTAGAACTGTCATTGTCTGTGTTCTCATTCTGAGGGCCTAATGGATCATGTGACCAAGTAGCATACTCATTCTCACTTTCAGAAGCATCAACCAGTTCGCCACCCCTGCCTTCTGTATCTACAGATGCATTCGTGTTAGATTCACCACTCCTTTGCTGCCGCAATCTCTCTCTTACTCTCTCCCTAGCACGGTTTATTTCAGGCTCATCTTCCAACTCCCGCCACATCTGCAAAATAGACGATGCTCGGGTACTGAGTGTCTCCACATTCCCCTGATGCCTCGAAGTTGGGGACTCCGACTCCCTCAAGAATGATGAGTCAAGCATCGACACTGTGTGCAGGCCAGCAAGTGCCATCAGCTCTGACTCGCGGTTCCTCCTCTCTATTGTGGTGATCATCTCCTGCGCCTGTCTGGCAGCCCACCTGTTCAAGATCCTAGAGTGACGCCTCCTGGCAGCAGAAGATTCTGCTAGGTCATCACCGTCAAGATCCGACCTCCTCCTCCTTCTGATCAGCTGTTCCCCGTCATACTCCTCTTCATCAGTGTTAACTGTCCGTGGAGTGCTACATGAAGCAAAGGACATGTACTCATCATAATGCCCAGTCATCAACTCCTCCAAACCCCTCTCGAATTCAGAACGAGTGTCGTTCTCTGTGCTCTCAGGTTTCTGCTGCAGCTGTTGACCAACATCATCCATGCCTTACTGATCCTAAAAAGGCTATCCCCCCAAACTCAGTCACACAAACAAAAAGCCTACAACTTCACCACATTCCCCAAAGAATCAATCACACAAACCATTACACAAAAACCCAATTTCCACAATCAGGAAACAATCCAAACCCTAGACCCAAAAACCTATGTTTGGGATCAAAATATCTCATTGAATAGTGCTCAATCAACCCTCCCAAACCACTGAGTGCACTCATACTATAACCTGATCAAGAAAAATTGAGGAATATCACCGGCCTATACTAAATTATAGCGGAGTTAAACTAAGATCCAAGAAACGAAATTAAAAAAAAAAAAACAAATGAGGATCGAACGGCGATCACCCTAGGAATCCACAAATTATTTAGATGAAGCAAACGTACCTCTGAAGCTATGCGCTCTTCGATTGCAGTGTGGGAATAGACAAAGACAAAAGAAAACCCAACTTTTCACGTAATAATTATCGGTATGCAAATATAATATGTAGATTATTATTGAGCCTATAACTTTCTGGGTGAGTGTTTGCTCTGTGCGTATGTCGTATGGTTATTGAATGGCGTTAGAAAGAGAAACGAAGGCAACTGTACAGAAAAAACACTCCAGAGAGAGAGAGAGAGAGAGAGTGGAGGAGAGAAGAATTAAGGACCATGGAAATTTATAAGGAGCGAAACGAAAGGGTTTTTTTTTTCTTCTTACACTGCTTCATTTATTTCATGATGATAAAATTACAATTTTCTGCATTATTAATTTTCTCATTTCGTGAAATAATTAAAATATATTTACATTTTTGTATGATTTGTGAGAGAATTTTAGAATCATGGATTTAATATCGCCATTAAGATTTTAGAATTGTATAAAGGCAATGGATTTCTCAAAATTTAATTACAATTATTGTGATTTCTCAAAATCGACATTTAATTATCATTCTAAAATTTGAAAGAATGATATCGAATCCAAACTCGATTGCAAACTACGAAGTAACATCTCCTAAAAGTTGCTTTATCTCCTTAGAGTCAACAAAGTTTTAAAAAACATGCAAATACTAATTAATTAGCTACAGTGGATACTTTTATCCTTAACGCTTCTTATTGGCCAACTTGGGCGGTTATTTTTTATTTTGTTTTCTAAAGTCAGCTTTTGTATATATATGCATATTTTATAAAGATAAAATTATTATAATTAATTCATAGATTTTGAGCATGTGATTCAAAAAAAAATTCAATACAAAATGTATTTCACAGCAAAAGAGATGTAGAATTTTTTGGTGCCAATTCATTGATCATATCATAAATAAGTAATAATAAAGTAAACAAATTCTCTATACTTAATTAAACATAAACAATAATTTTTCTCGTACTAAAAAAATAATCAAGCTTAATTTAATAACTGAAAAAATCAAATGAACTCATTCGATATTATTAGTGACATCAAAATCTATAATTCTCTCAAAACACGAACGGACAAAACTTTAGTGATTATGATTCACCTAAAAACCAAAAGAATTGTAAAATTAAAAATATATTTAAGATCATATTTCCCGAGTTTTAATTTACTAATATTCATCGTGCACAAATATATTCGAATATTATAAAAGGAAAAGATGGGTAGCCAAGAACCCTAATTGAGTAGGTTTTATGTATGTCCATTAGGGTTAGGACAAATGCATAGGGATAGAGAATTCATGCCCACATTCATGTTAGGTTGAAAAATATAATTAATTGTCCAATCTTCATCTGCATGCATATGCCTCTTGTCTCCCTCCCCAATACTACATGTTCTTGAGTGCTCACACTTTGCAAAAAACTAAGCAAAACTCCATCTCCAAGAATCCACAACCCATCCAATCTATTCACATATTTAGCTCTTGGAAACAATTGGGTGTGGGCCAAATACTTAGTCTTGTTTTTGGATTCTTGATTTGAGGGTTTCTTCAAGATGGGATATGAGATCGGGATCCGAGGTTGTTGATAGGGTTCGTTACTTGTAAAGATTGAGGGGAGATCTTCAATGGGACAGTTGGTCGTGAGACGAGGTAGTTTAGCCACAAACACGTAGTTGTTACCGAATTATTGTGAAAAGCATATAGTAAGGGAAACATGGCTTTATTCGTACAATTATTTTTGATCAATTCGTGAATGTTTTGTGTAGGGGGCAAAAGCCATGAATGACAATCATATGGCCTTGCTTTGATGTCCATATCCATTTGTTTGATCCCTAACAAAAGAATATAATCAAAAGCTTTGATAGTTTAGTCTTTCTTGAATGTTACACAATATGAATTAAGAAATGCTGTGAACCAGAATAATTAAAGAAGTGGTTTGAAAATATTCATTTGAATTCAGAAGCAACAAATACAAAGGAAACATAAGTATGTGTTTATGCAGCTTTACATCGATCATTTTCCTAGTTTTTCTTAACTTAGCAATTTACATCACAACAAATGCATTACGAATAGCTGGGGCGGATGTGGATCGCACTAGTTTAGATCTCGCCCGTCCCAAGAGGCTGCCTAGAGGTATCTCCAGAAGCCCAAGCTTGATAATCCTTCACTAACTGCAAATATCACAGAGAGATTCGTCGATACGACAAAATTGAAGGAGCCAAAAAAAACTCACAATCTATAGAGAAATAGTGTTTCCAAACTCCAAAGGCAACATATATCATTTGCTGAAAGCACATCAAACTGAATTCCAAGCAGAAAACTAATGATTTGTATACTAAAAAATGAAGAACTTCTTGAAAGTTAGTGAAAGGGATGTTCTGTTTTTAAAGTAATACCAGTTAGGGGATCCACAAACCTGTGACATAAATCGTGGAAGCATGGCCTTGAGTATCTGTTCTAGGACTTGAGAGCCGGTTGACTCAATCGCATGCGTTGGAATTGCACGGAATGCGAAAGGGATATCAATGCTGACCTGAACAAGGCACACCATCAACATCAAGCCATGAAGAAATGAAGATAGCGAATGGAGGCATAGTGTTGTTACCTGAATGACTGCATCAGAAGTCAGCTTCTGAACTGGCGAATCACTCCTTGTGCTACCACAAGATATCTTATTCTCCATTGAAGCTGCATGCCCATACCAAATCAATGTCAAAGGACTCCTGAAAAGAATTATATAGTAATTTTCAGAATCAAAAGACACTAAACCAGGCAATTAAGTCTTGTTTGAGAAACCAGGAGAAAAAGCAAATTTTACGTAGTTTAGTAACAAAGGAATGGAGATGTGAAACAAAGAATCATCACTCAGTCACTGAGAAGGTTAAAACTTCGCCGTAATAAGCTTAGTACTTAATAGCATCCCCATTTATGTAATGTAGTGAAAATAGAATACGGAACAGAGTAAAAAACAGAACGAAAGAACAAGATGAAAGCAGTTGGCAGCAAACTGGCAGGACGGAAACAAAAGTTCCGAGAAGAAAGATTACGAAATGATTTCTCACACTGCAAACAATTCTAACTACTTCATCCAACAAATAAGCTGTTATATTAGACGAATGTTGAGATTTTTAAACATACAGTGATACAAAAGATGCATAAACTAGCCAGATAACAACACTGTTGTATTCATTCCAACAAAACCTCATTCAGTGCACCCGAACATATAGTTAGCTGATCGTAATTGGCAATGAAAGAAAAACAACCGAAAACAGTAAATATATTCACCAGACTAGTGAAATAAATTGCAGAGGATTGAGAGGAAGATGCTAACCATCAAATTTGTCATTCTGAGCAACGACAAGGGGCGAGCCCTCGAGCTGCGAATAGAAACCAATCAATCAATGAACTAACACTAGCACAAGCATGCCCAGTAATAAATATGCATAAACGAGCAGCAAACGATAGAAAGAGGAACAGAGAGAGAGAGAGAGAGATTACCTTACAAGACAAGAGTTTTATGCAGCAACCATTAGGCTGCTCCTCCACTCTCACCAGCAAAACGGGGCAAACTTCGAAAGCGAAAAACTTGAATCTATACACGTAACACCTGAACGTTTTGTCATCCACTCGCTCTATCCTCTCCGCGTCCAACACCGAGTACTGACTCGCCGGCAAGCTCATGTACTCAGCTGAACAACGAAATCCCCAAATTCAAATTAACATGCACAACGCCGCATTACCAAACACAACACCGTAAATTCAAATCACAGTTGAAAGAAACAAACAAAATTCCGAGTAACAGTTTATTACTTAGCGGGCGCTGGAGCTGATTGACGGAGACGGACTCAGTTCTCCGGGCAACGAACCGAGCTTTGGGGGAAGAATCTGCGGAAATGCGGAGCTCGGATTTGGAGGAGTCCTCCGGCGAGGAGGCGAGTTTGGAGAGTACGACGACGTATGGGTGATTGGAGTTCCTGAATTGGACTCTAGGGTTTCTGAATTGGAACTGAATTGGATTTAGGCTCAGTGACGCCATTCTTTTGAAGAAATTCAGGAATGGCAAGTTAGTGAGAGCTTTGAGTTTGTGTGGACGGCGGAAATGGATAGCCGGATGTGGTGTAGGATAAGTCCACGAGAGTGAGAAGAGCGCAGAATGTGACGTCCGGGCGCAGGTTAGCAAAGAACTGAATGCGCCGGCTAAAATGCGCTGTGATGAGGCCCCACCGCGCAGGTGGGTTAGCACGGTTAGGGTTTGAAAAGGGGCAATCGAGTCGGTGATTTACTATAAATTAAGGAAACCCTAATTCGCGACAGCGTCTCCTTAATTCCACATTTCTGCAACTCTTTATTTCACAATTGTTCCATTTTTTGGATTCGGAAGCAGAATATCTGCTTGCTTGATTGAAGTCCGTCGACTATCTTTGTTTCTTCGTTCCAAACATCATCTAGGACTCTGTAGATCTTGGTATTCGATGTCAATTTTTCTTTGCGAAATATTTATGCCCTATATTTATCGAAATTTCGTAACAACTTTTGAATTGGAATTTGGAAAATGCAAAAGGTGACCAAGATCTTCCGCTTCCTGGGTGATGCGTGGAAGAAGATGAAGATAAGTGCGACGATTTTCTGACACTTGCCGGTTACATTTTCGCACTTATACCTCGAATCGTGAATTTGATTACAAAATTTGTAATTTGGGGTGCTTTTGGTTATGGGTGAAGGAGGGATTGAATTAGGAAGCCAGTAATTTGTTTTAATTGTTGATGGTTGTTTGTCTTAATTTGTGTTTCCTTGCTCACTTAGTTGATGAGTATGATTGATATAATCTTGTGATATATGTTTTGCTGCATCTATATGACTTGATGAGGAAAGAGTGCGGCTGATCCTTTTGCCCGTTTGACTGCCCGGCTTTGCTGCCGTAGGTAGTCTAAACTTGTGGCTTGGATATGATTGTTGCCTTGCTCATCTGATGCTAAATATGAGTGCATACTGTTCATCACATTTTTCACATGTTGTGCATTGGTATTTTTGATTTGTTACTAAGTTGATTTTGGGCTTTGAAATAAGTTTTGGGTAGAAACTGAAACAAGACTTGACCTTATCATGTTTGATTCTTGAATTTGAGAATAGTTATTAAGGTGGATGTGAAGATGGAGAAGGAAAATGATGATACATGACAGGTACTGCTGAGAGACTCAATTTAAGTCTTAGTTGTTTCTCCTGGTGCTGCCAATTTAGGTTGTGTTTGCGCCGAGCATCTGAGATGTGAATAGTCGACCTGATTAATGCTTATTCATGGCTGATTCCTCTCTATCCAAAATTCATATCCCATTAACATTTTACTTATATTGCATATTTCATTGCTGTTAAGCATAAGTACTTTATGGCTTGCAACCTGCATGAAAATGAAAAATGAAGATGGGCTTATAGAAGTTCTGGCTTTTGTATTTTGACAAGTTTTGAACCATTAGTCAAGCATTTGTGACATTGAGAAGCCAATTTGACATTTTGCAACTTGCAAGTGTTATGTGCACAAACTGCAGATTATCGCGATGCATTCGAATGTAAAGCCAGCATTTCAAGCTAGAATGCTGCTTCTCACATCCCTTCCTCTTATGGAGCATGAAGGCTTGACCTTATTATGTATATATATGGAGATATGGATTTCATTTTGCAGTGTATGAAGGTCATCAATTCTTTTGGATATACTTCGGTTGTAATTCTTGCATATTGAAATGAACTCTTTCTAAGATCCATTGTAAATCCTTATATTTTCAGATCGAATTGTTTCGAGGGCCATTTCTCAAGATTTGAATTCATCTGTAATATAGTTGTGAAATATATATATATATATATATATATATATATATATATATATATATATTCTTTGGACCTAATATGTCACTTATGTTTAAGGTATGCAATTAGTACAGTTAAACCTCGATAAAGTAATAATCTTGGATCGAGAAAAAATATTCATTTAACGAGGTTATTATTTTATCGAACATTATTTTAGTGCAGTGACTCATATTGGGATTGGAATAAATTATTATTTTAGCGAGATTATTACTTTATTGAATATTACTTTATCGAGGTTTAACTGTATTTGTGAAATTATTATAATATTTTAATTCTTATTTGATTGTTATTCGAATACTTAAATATGATTTGTATTCGATCTAATATTGGTATTTGAATTATTGGTCTCGATCATCTAGAATCAATAATATTAATTATGAATATTTATATAAAAAAATTAATAAATAAACTACATATTCCAATGTAGTTTTGAATATTGTAATCTCGGATCCATCACTGGACTGAAACTTTTTCTATGTATTCTATAAAAGAAAGACAAATTGAATTTGATGGTTGGCTTTGGTGTTTGGAACAGTTGGGGTGCAATTTACAATTTATCTAATTTATTTTTACTATTTTGTCATTTGATATTTCTATAATTCTTATAAAATTATTAATTTTAAAATTAATATTTTTATTAGTTATACATTTAATTATAATTATATTTAATATATATTAGTTAGTAATTTAATAAAAATTATTTTATATTTATTATTTATAAATTCTTCAAGTTAATAAAATAATAATTATTAAAATTAAATATAAATGAATTAAAATAATGGTTCTAAAAATTTCGTATTTTAAATTAATATTTTTTTATTTTCATTTAATGTAATTATTTCTTAGCTACGTAATCATTAAATTTATATAAAAATATTATTAATATGAATTTATGCAAATAAGTAATATTTAAAATATATAGTATGATATGTTTATGCTAATATGATATATCATAAATTTATATAATATGCAAAATAATTTAATTTAATATTTTGTAATACTGAAATCAAAATTATGATGCCAATTTTTTTTAATTTTATTTATTTATTATAAATTATAATTGTTTAACAGCACTGATGGTAAGCCGGACATTTTATTTAAAAAGTTAAAATAAGCCACTGATATCAACAGTTTTTCAAACACTATTTTTTTCACTTTTAGCAGTTTTCAACACTTCTTTCCAAACACTTACAAATTCTCAAATCAGCAGCTTTCAGCACTTATGAATAAACTTAAGCTACTCCAAAAACCACTTAATTTATTGAGTATTTATCATAATGCAATAATTTTATTAAATAAATATTTTTTCTCGTTCCAAAATTATCACTTTATCAAATTTAAATATATTCTTAATCCACTAATTAAAAATGAAATAAAAATACAATTATATCTCAAGAAACGCTTAACACGGAGTAGAGCACCTTACCCGATTGAAAATGTCCTTAAATGTAATTATAAAAATATAGTATGAATAATTAACAGTGGCAAGTGGCAACTCAACAGTCGGAAAAAATTGCAGTACTGAAAGAAGCGGAGGTGAACACGCATTTTAGGTGTAGAAATCGTGAGAGAAATTGGAAAATCGGTGCTGATAGGCTGGAATCGAGGTAGGTTCTCTCTTAATCTTCCTTTTCTCGATGATATTCCATCATTTTTTTTAATGTTTATCATTGAAGGGCTGCTTATGTTTTGCTTATGTTCGTGTTGTTGCTTGAAGTTTTTTTTGACGTTTATGTGTTAGAATATGCGTTTACAGAATGCGAATGCATGTCGCCTTTGTCACTCGTTTCTGCGTGCTTGAGTGTTTAATGTTTTGCTTTTATTCTTTTTCTTCTGTTTTTTGGGGCTTTCTCCTTGTGCTTGTGCGTGTGTCGAGAGAAGAACTTCGGTATTGTTTTCGAACTATGATTATCGATTGAAGAGCATGAAAAAGGTAGTTGATAATGAGTTAATTGGGCTCTCCTTGTTATTGTTGTAATTGAGCTCTCCTATTGCATTGCATGTGTAGAATTCGTGAGAGAAATTGGAAAAATCGGTGCAGTTAGGCTGGAATCGAGGTAGTTTCTCTCTCAATCTTCCTTTTCTCGATGATCTTTCATCCTTTTTTTTTAATGTTTTTCATTGAAGGGTTTCTTATGTTCATCTTGTTGCTTGAAGTTTTTTTTTGAAGGGTTTGTGTTAGAAATATGCGTTCACAGAATGCGAATGCACGTCGCCTTTGTCATTTGTTTCTGCGTGCTTGAGTATCTTGCTTTTTTTCTTTTTCTTCTGTTTTTTGGGGCTTTCTCCCTGTGCGTGTGCATGTGTGAAGAGAAGAACTCTGGTATTGTTTTCGAACTATGATTATCGCTTGAAGAGAATTAAAAAGGGTAGTTGATATCGAGTTAATTGGGCTTTCCTTGTTGTTATTGTTGTACTTAGGCTCTCCTATTGCATTGCATGTGTAGAAATCGTGGAGAAACAGATAGGCTGGAATCGAGGTAGTTTCTCTCTCAATCTTCCTTTTCTCGATGATCTTTCATCCTTTTTTTTTTTTCATTGAACGGTTGCTGATGTTCGTGTGATGCTTGAAGTTTTATTGAAGGGTTCGTATGAGAAATCTGCATTTACATTTCTGTAAATGCATGTCGCCTTCGTCACTTGTTTCTGCGCGCTTGAGTTTTTACTTTTTTTCTTTTTCTTCTGTGCGTGTGCGTATGTGAAGAGAGGAACTCCGGTATTGTTTTCGAACTATGATTATCTCTTGAAGAGCATGAAAAATGGTAGTAGATACCAAGTAATTCGGCTCCCCTTGTTATTGTTGTAATTGGGCTCTCCTATTGCATTGCAAGTGGGTAATGTTTCTGTAATTTTATTTTAGTCTTATCTCTTTTAGTTATGACAACTCTCGGGATGTTTTGGTTTCGGTAGCTTTTCCGAGGGTTTTGGGGTTAGAGGAGTATCCAGGAAAAGTTTGATTGTTGGAAGAAGCAATTTGTGGGATTGAGAGTTACTTTGTTTGAACTTGCGTGTTTTGAATTTTTGTTTTAATGAATCACTTTCCTCATTATATGTAAACAACGAGAGTTCACAGAATGTCCCCTTTTTTTGCAACTTCCCTTGATCTGGGAAGTAGGGACTTCCTGGAGATGAGGATCATGGGAGGTTTCGTGGAGCCTTGTTGATGATTTTTGTACCTTCTGAAGAACATGAACACATTTTTTCATTTCAAAACCCCGTTTAAAATTGGAGTACTTTAGTATTTATTGTGCTTTTATGTCCTGCCATGTTAAGTTGGTGATATGTCTAGTGTTTACAGTGTCATGCTGCAAATGGGTAAAGTATGTGTGGGGGTTGAGTTTCATTCCACTCTCTTGGGGTCATTTGTGGGTAGAGAGGAACATGAAAACTATCGAGGATAAAGAGGAATCGTTAGAGGAGGTGTGAGATAGTATTTAATGTTTAGTAGCTTGGGGTCTCAAATCGTAATGAATTCAAGGAATTATTCTTCTGTTGTGTTCCATATCTTGCTTTTATAGCTACACTTAAACCTCGATAAAGTAATAACCTTGGGAACGAGAAAAAAAAATTCATTTATCGAGGTTATTACTTTATCGAACATTATTTTAGTGCATTGACCCATATTGGGAGCGGAATAAATTATAATCTTAGCGAGATTATTACTTTATCGAATATTTCTTTATCGAGGTTTAAATGTAGTATGTTCTCAACTTTATCAGATTACTCGTCGGTTTGTAAACTCATAATTGGTTCCTATAAAAAGATGGTAAAACCCAAGGAACATGGATACTATGTTTTTAACATAGATACAGTGAGTTTAAGTTCTTTAGCATCCAATGTTAATTGGAAGCTAAGAAATGAGGAGATTTGTGAAGGTGCTGAAATATGATTTCAAACTTGAATTTTCATATCCGTACGGGGTGTTGAGTGTTGAGATGAATTTTGGTGTTAGAGCTTCGGACTCTCTATGAACTCTTGTTCCCAGTGGATTCTAGGCCTTGATGAGCTGAACTATATGCCCTTGTTTTCTTTTTATATATAAATTACTATTGATTTCTCACATGATTTGATTAAATCACCACGTGACATATATACTTCGATATGGTGAAGAATGACTTTAGCTTGTGTTTCTTAGAAAATCTGATATTCCAGATTATATTACTTAGTGAGTCGCTTTAATGTTGTTATTTGCTTTCCAAATTGTAGCATCCTTCTTTCCTTACTGTAATGTCCTTGCCTTAGCTTACTCTACTTTTTGCACAACTATTATGATTTGTCTTTGTTTATCGATAGTATGGTTTTGTTATTCTGGCTCCATACTGGTTTGTTTACTCTTGCATGTTTTATCAATTGTCAAATTCTAGATTCTTTTTGTTCTTTCCATTGAAATAGATGCTCTTTAATTTAGGATGAAGTTGAAGAGATAACATGGCAAACTTACAAGCGACAGGTTACTGATAAGCAGGAAAAAAAACACGAGAAAAAAGTTATTAAGAGACTTGAAAATGTTAGTTAATTTATGTTGCTTTACCCATGCATTTTGTAGCTTTGATAGTTGAGTTATCCTGGGTATTATGTCTTTTACATCTCTATTTTAATCCATAAATAGAGACAACTCTCAGGAAGTTTTGGTTTCGGTAACTTTTCCGAGGGTTTTGGGGTTAGAGGAGTATCCAGGAAAAGTTTGATTGTTGGAAAAAGCAATTTGTGGGATTGAGAGTTACTTTGTTTGAACTATACCTTTTGCGTGTTTTAAATTTTCCGTGCTAGTGTTAATGAATCACAAGAACATGCATTTTCCTCATTATATGTAATCAACAAGAGTTCATAGAATGTCCCCTTTGTTTGCAACTTCTCTTGATCTGGGAAGTAGGGGCTTCCTGGAGATGGGGAGCATGAGGAGATTTGTTGGAGCCTCCTTGGTGATTGTTGTACCCTATGAAGAACATGAACACTTTTTTTCATTGCAAACCCCGTTTATATAGAAGAGAAAAAAACTGCAGTATTGTTTGTTGTTCTACAACTAGTTTTTTTCTATTGCATGTTTCTTCGTGTTACAAGCTTGCTTACCCTTTAAATCAAACTCTTTGATTCCAATGTTTTGGGAGTTTTCTCACTATTATACTAGTGTGAGAGGCCTTATTTGGTTTTGAAAACAAAGACTGGATTTGCGCTGCACTGCTTATGTTTGACTTAATTCACTTAATTCTCATACAGATGGATGGTTGGGATTTTCTAGAAGAAGCTGGACCTAGCAGCATCAAGGAGAAATTCCCATATGGTTCAACTAAAATGGACTTCGATGATGATATAGACTTCAACTATTCAGATTCTGATGATGACGTTGACTGTGCGCTGCAAGAAGTGGACAAAAGTTTCCTGAAAAGTTTCTGTAAGAAGGCGTCAACTGCTTTTTTCGAGCAGTATGGATTAATTAGCCACCAAATCAATTCATACAATGATTTTGTTAGTCACGGGATTCAACAAGTCTTTGATTCTATTGGAGAAATCATGATCGAGCCGGGATATGATCCATCAAAGAGGGGAGATGGTGAGTGGAGGCGTGCATCTCTCAAGTTTGGAAAGGTTACTCTTGAGCGTCCGACATTCTGGACAGGGGAAAAGTTTTCATCGGGGGATGGTGCTAAAGAATTTTTGGACCTTTTGCCTAGGCACGCCCATCTGCAGAATATGACCTACTCATCCAGGATTAAAGTTGAGACTCATCTTCAGGTACTAGGTGGTCTGTTTCTTCTTCTAGATTAGTTTCTCATCAAACGTAGCTTTTTCACTAGGAAGAGCAACACAAAATTATGTTGATCTATCCATGATAATATCTTTCATTCCCTACCAGTCAGTATTAGTGACAGAGGCATATGACTTTCAAATGCCCCCTTTTCCACTGCTTCAGTTCATTTTTTTTTTTTTTTTTTTTTTTTTTTTTTTTTTTTTTTGTTCTTTTGGAATTTGATCAATCCTGATAATCTCCCAATCTTTTCAGGTTTACACGGAAGGTCTTGTCAGAAGTGAGAAATTCTCAACTGGTGTAGATACGGTTGTCGAGAAGACACTGCTGAAGGAGGACCGAGCGGTTGTTAACTTTGGGAGACTCCCAGTTATGGTGAAATCCGACTTATGCTGGATGAGTACGCGTGCAGAAAGAGATTGTGAGTTCGATCAAGGAGGTTATTTCGTCATCAAGGGTGCTGAGAAGGTAAGAGTTTTGATACCACTTTTTTGTCAAGTATTTCTAGGAATTGGTATAGTGAACAGACTACAGGAAGTTAATCTGGTGTTCTCATATTGCTCTATCTCTTCATTTCTTTGTCTTGCTCCATGATGGCAAAATTTAAAAATAAACATGTAAAAACTTGAGATGCCTTCTTAGTCTTTTTTATGGTTTGGTTGATCTTAGTTGTCTAATTATCTCAATATCATATAATCTATTGAAAATATTGGTAATTTCGATTGGTGCAGACATTCATTGCTCAGGAGCAAATATGCCTTAAAAGGCTGTGGGTGTCGAAAGAGCCTGCTTGGAGTGTTGCATATCGCCCTGTTTTCAAAAGAAAACGAGTCTACATAAAGTTAGTGCCAAAGGTGGAGAACTTGCTTGATGGACAAAAGATCCTTACAGCCTACTTTTATGTTACTGAGGTACCTGTTTGGCTTTTATTCTTTGCCTTGGGTGTTGCAAATGACAAAGAGGTGATCAAGCTGATTGGTGTGGAAACTGAAGAGGATTCAGCAATTATAGATGTACTTGTGGCATCAATGTATGATGCTGATAAGAAATTCGAAGGTTTCCGTAAGGAGGGGAATGCAGCGAAGCACATCAAGGAGCTTATGCAGGGTTGTCGATTTCCACCTACAGAATCTGTGGAAGAATGCATCAATACCTACCTTTTCCCCAATCTTAGTAGCCCAGCCCAGAAGGCTTCCTTTCTCGCATATATGGTCAAGTGTCTGCTGGAGGCATTCAGAGGACGCCGTAAAGTTGACAACCGAGATGACTTTAGAAACAAGAGGATTGACTTGGCCGGTGAACTCATTGAGCGAGAATTGAGAGTCCACATTAAACATGCAGAAAGGCGAATGATTAAAGCCATACAAAGAGACCTTTACAAAGATAGGGAGGTGCAGAGTATCGACCATTACTTGGATGCCTCAATCATCACAAACGGTCTTTCTAGAGCATTCTCCACAGGAGCTTGGGTGCACCCTTACAAGAGAATGGAAAGAATTGCTGGTGTAGTGGCTACACTCAGACGAACAAATCCGACACAAGCTGTATCTGATATGAGGAGAACTCGGCAGCAGGTCTCATACACTGGCAGGGTTGGTGATGCTAGATACCCGTAAGTTTTCTTGAGGTTCATTAATCTGGTTGAGGATGAATTGTGTCATAGGTTTGGCGTGTTTTAGCTAACAATGAGTGAAAGCTTCTTGTCTGATGTTCACTACCAAATAGTCAGGCGTTGGTTTATTTTCTTTCTTTGGCTGAAACTTACCATCTCTAATATGCTATACTTGGTCTGTTCTGAGTCATATCGTAAAGTTAGATGAGTATATAAATGTGATGTAAATGGTGGTAATTGGGTTTATTCATTATGAGTATTTGGTTGTCAGTATTCTAAATTTTGTGTGAAAATAGCATCTAACGATTGTTGAAATTGATGATGCAGGCACCCATCTCATTGGGGTAAGGTTTGTTTTCTCTCTACACCTGATGGAGAAAATTGTGGACTAGTTAAGAATCTGGCCAGCCTGGGTATAGTCAGTACTAATATCCTGGAATCAGAAAATCTTCTCAAAAAGTTCTCTGAGTGTGGAATGGAAAAACTGGTAGACAATTCTTCTTTATTGGATGGGAAGCACAAAGTTTTTCTGGATGGTGACTGGGTCGGGATGTGTAAAGATTCCTCATCTTTTGTTGTTAAGCTGAGACGCAAGCGTCGCAGAGTACAAGTGTCTCATCAGGTTGTCTTGAACTCATTTAATCTTCTCTTGTAGCACTTTGATATCTCGTCCCAAACGTTTAGTTGCTCTCGTTCTGGAAGCTGGAAAAAGTCTAGTTTGTTAGGCTTCTGATTTCAGATTTATCTTCTTATACTTTTCATGTTAATTCACGATTCCTCATATTCATCATCATTTCATATTTTCATCATCCATGCTATTTATTTGTTAGTGTTACCCTATCATCCATTCTAGATATACTTGAAGGTAGTCTAGTTTGAGATGGTTTTGCTCTGGGCCAAAAGTTAAGCTGAAAAACATGAATAGAATTTTTTCTGCTTCTATACTTATATATATTAGTGAGTTTTGTTGCTAAGGTTAAGGCTTCCGTATGTGTTGTAAGTCAAAACGCGTTATAGGTTTCAATGTGAAACATCTCCAGCAGGTCTCTTCTAAGTAGTGTGCGCATCTGTCTGCCTTACTTCCTTTCTGTACTAATTTTTAGCTTTCTGTTGCAGATTGAGATCAAAAGGGACAAGCATCATGGTGAAGTTCGTATATTTGCTGATGCTGGAAGGATACTGCGGCCTCTCTTTGTCGTCCAGAACCTGAAGAAGATTAAAGATTTGAAAGGAGATTTTTCCTTTCAATCTCTTCTGGAAAGTGGCATATTGGAATTCATAGGACCTGAAGAGGAAGAAGATTGTCAAACTGCATGGGGAATTGACTGCCTGTTCACGGCCGAATTAGATAATCCACCTGTGAAGTATACCCACTGTGAGTTTGATAGTTCTTTTTTGCTAGGTCTAAGCTGTGGGATAATTCCTTTCGCCAACCATGATCATGCTAGGAGAGTTCTTTACCAATCTGCTAAGCACTCTCAACAAGCCATTGGTTACTCAACTACAAATCCTAACATCAGAGTTGATACTAACTCTCACCAGTTATACTATCCCCAAAAGCCTCTTTTCAGGACCATGCTTTCGGATTGCCTTGGGAAGTCAAGGTATTCCGATCAGCACAAGGGGATGATGCCACGGCCTGATTTCTTCAATGGCCAGTCTGCTATCGTGGCTGTGAATGTCCACCATGGATACAACCAAGAGGACTCACTGGTGATGAACCGTGCTTCATTGGAGCGTGGCATGTTCAGAACCGAACATGTACGGAGTTTTAAGGCTGAAGTTGAAAATTCAGAGGCAGTGGGTAAAAGGTCTAAGCTTGATGAGGTGGTCAACTTCGGAAAGATGCAAAGCAAGATTGGACGTGTTGACAGCCTTGATGATGATGGCTTTCCTTTCATTGGTGCTAATCTCCAAACTGGTGACATAATCATCGGTAAGCATGCTGCTGGAGGGGTTGATCATAGTATCAAGCTCAAGCACACTGAAAGGGGCATGGTTCAAAAAGTTGTGCTATCAGCCAATGATGAGGGAACAAACTTTGCTGTTGTATCATTGAGACAGGTATATTCATCTTTCAGAAATTTACCGTGTCTCTCAGAAATATGGAAAGGCATTGTGAGTTGTGTTTATATGCTTCTATATGTGATTCTTTAGCTTCATTACTTTGGCATATCAATTTATACAACATTGTGTAGTTTACATGAAAGTTACCTTTTACGATTAATCTTGTGCGATTACTAAGTCAATAGAATGTTAAAGTTGTATGTCCTTGGCCTTTAAGTAAAAAAATTTCTTCTATGGCTCTGATAGTCTCTAGAGCAGGCTCCATTTGAGAGATAAACATTGGTCTCAGTAACTTACTATGGAGTCATGAAACCGGCGAAACAAGCAATGTTGTAGAAGCATGATAATCAGATGGTATACTTTTCCAGCTTATAATTACCTATTCCTGCACTTTCGGGGTATACACACTTTCTGCTTGACTGATGAAATTGCAGTATTCTCTAAGGGACTACAAGTGCTGTTTTTTGTTTATAGCCAGGAAATCCAGTCATTTATGTTAAAGCTCTTCATTGTAATGTGTCATGTGCTGGATAGGCTTTTATTTATTGGAATAATGATTGTGGCCTTCCAGGTCCGTACTCCATGCCTCGGAGACAAGTTTTCCAGCATGCATGGGCAGAAGGGTGTTCTTGGGTTTCTGGAGTGTCAGGAGAACTTTCCTTTTACAAGACAAGGAATAGTTCCAGATATTGTGATAAACCCACATGCATTTCCTTCTCGGCAAACGCCCGGACAACTTTTGGAGGCTGCCTTGAGCAAAGGGATTGCACTTGGAGGTGGACTAAAATATGCAACCCCTTTTACCACACCGTCGGTTGAAGATATAACAGCCCAACTGCATAGGTATGTATCTATTGATGCTTCATTTTTGCCTTCCTAATTGTGGTAACAAATGCATATATCAAACTACTAGTGTTGGCTGTTGTGGCCTCTTCCTTCAAAGATGAAAGTTGATCCACTTATGATGATGTCTATAGCAGTTTGCAGCATTACTATGACATGAGTTCATCTTTTCAGGCTCGGATTTTCTAAATGGGGTGGTGAAAGAGTTTACGATGGGCGTACAGGAGAAAAGGTCGAATCCCTCATCTTCATGGGTCCAACATTCTACCAGCGCCTCACCCACATGGCTGAGGACAAGGTGAAGTTCAGAAACACCGGCCCGGTCCACCCTCTCACTCGGCAGCCCGTGGCTGATCGGAAACGCTTTGGTGGGATCAAGTTTGGTGAGATGGAACGAGACTGCCTTATCGCCCACGGTGCAGCAGCCAACCTGCACGAGCGCCTCTTCACACTCAGCGATTCCTCCCAGATGCACATATGCCAGAAATGCAAGAACATGGCTAACGTGATCCAGCGGCCCGTGGTTGGTGGTCGGAAGATCCGCGGTCCGTACTGCCGGGTTTGTGAGTCCGTGGAAGATGTGGTGAAGGTGAATGTGCCATATGGGGCTAAGCTGCTTTGCCAGGAACTCTTTAGTATGGGGATATCACTCAAGTTTGACACTGAATTATGCTGATCAGCTTTGCTGTGTAGTTTTCCGTTATGATGAATTACTCTGTGCTGACTTAACTATGCATTGGTTTTTGGGTATGGAAATGTAGGCATGATGTACGTACTCCTATCCTAACTCATGCTTCCTAATATTTACCCCTAATTAATTCATTGTCTACAAATAATCATAAAACACGTTTGCTTATTCCTAAATCCAATCTGATTCTCATTATTCACTTAGTAGAAAAGAGAGAGAATATATCTTCTTTGTCACTCGTACGATGCTCTCCATATTTGGAAGTATTAGGCTTGAAAGTATTAGACATGAGAATAATCCCTTCTTCACTTTAGGCCTAACCGTGTTAAGGGATTCGTAGAAAATACGGGCTTTTGATAATTGAGTAAAGAGTATCTGGATTCTTGGAGTGTGAATTTATCATCTAGAAGATATAAATTTAAAGTTTGTAATCTATAACTAACCTTTTCTTCCCTCTAATTTGTAAATATTGAAATGCCAAATCGACAAAAAAAACTTTTATTTGAATAAGGATCCTTATCGCAGTGATTAAAGAAAAAATATAAATACCTTTAATTTTACTTATCTTAATTTTTAAAATATATTTATTAATTTAAATGAATTTTTAAGATATAAAACATTAAATAAATGGAACGTAACAAAAATATTAATATGTCCGTTGAGAATTGAAGAACGAAATTTAAATTCCAATATAGGACCTGCGATTTTGTTTAATCTTAAAATATTTTATGATTTTTATTCACTCAAAATTAATTGATATACGAAATATATTATATCTTGGTGAATTGATTTTGATGATTATTTTTCAATTTTTTAGTATTTAACTCGATTCAAGTCGTGCACGCCTCTAGATTAGGCGCTAAAAGGGTTTATTGATCGCGGACAATCTCAACTCAATCTGAGCCGTCAATAGGTCTTATATCTAACGGTGGTACTTTTCAATCGGAGGCACAACATAATGACCAATAAAAAGGAGTTTCTATTCGACATAAACAAGCTTCAAATCTCCCAAACTCCTCAATTCTCTTTCAGCAATCCCACTCTTCAAAAACCTGAGTAGCAAAAATGGCAGCGAAAGGAGAGAAGAAACCCGCCGAGAAGAAGCCTGCCGGAGAGAAATCTCCAGCGGAGAAGAAGCCGCTGAAGGCGGGGAAGAAGCTGCCGAAGGAGTCGACCGCCGCCTCCGGCGAGAAGAAGAAGAAGCGCGTGAAGAAGAGCACGGAGACTTACAAGATCTACATATTCAAGGTGCTGAAGCAGGTTCACCCCGACATCGGGATCTCGAGCAAGGCGATGGGGATCATGAACAGCTTCATCAACGATATCTTCGAGAAATTGGGGCAGGAGTCTTCTCGCCTCGCTAGATACAACAAGAAGCCAACCATCACCTCTCGCGAGATCCAGACCGCCGTGAGGCTGGTGTTGCCCGGCGAGTTGGCGAAACACGCTGTGTCGGAAGGGACGAAGGCAGTGACGAAGTTCACGAGCTCCTGAACGATTCCTAGGATTTCTGTTCGCTTTTTCCCCAATTTTACAGATCTGCTGGTACTAATTGATTGAGATTTACAGTTGATGGATCTTTTGTTTCCGATTGCATAAACCCGATCCCTATATTCGTTTGAAAGAATACGACGGTCCGATGAATTTCGAAACCCTTCCTATATGTGGTAATCCTTACTTTTGATTTAATTTTGCAGTAGAGTTCAACATTACTTGAAAACATTTTCGCGTTTCTTGCTTTTTGAGCTTGACGATGTATCCGTATATTGTGATCGGTGATTCCATTGTTCGAATGAATCATGGAGTTCTTGAATCGTTGTTGCTTGTGCTTTAGAATTAAGTCAATTAAGAGGTGATGCCTATGCAGAATTAGCAGCTTGATGCACATAAAAATTGCGATAATGTATTAATGTCAAAGCCCAATACTAATTTTTGTTTTAATTAAAGAACGAGAAAATCAGAAAATAGTGATTAAACTTAAATCTTGCATGTGAAATGTCATCACTTGGAATATATATTCTTTCCATAAGCTGCTACCGAAGTGTGCACCGGTAAATTTCGCTCATATGTTTTAGCATGCAAACCATCTTAGACTAATAATAAATGTATCATTTACATATATTGTGGAGATTATAGTTTTATCAGGAATTTTTATAAATAAACTGAAGTTTTCATAACTAGTACTCCTTCCGTCCCACTCATTTTGACGCATTTCTTTTCGGCACGGGAATTAAGAAAGTGAATGATAAAGTATGAGAGAGAGATAAAGTAGGAGAAAGAAATGATAAAGTAGGAGAGATAAATGAAAAAGTAGGAGGATAAATTATTTCCTTTTTTGGAAACGCGTCAAGATGGGTGGGACGTCCCGAAAAGGAATACACGTCAAGATGGGTGGGACGGAGGGAGTACTTTTTTTTCTTAAAATTTAAATCTAATTATGCTCCGTCTTTAATTTTGTGTATTGTATTTTCTCTGTCTCATTATTAGTATCTTGTATTCTCGAAAGGTGTGTCACATTAGTAGTGTCTAGTTTATAAAAATAACAAAGAATTTATGGCCACAAAATAAACTATTTAAAAGTAAAATAACAAATACCACACAATATCACTTTTTTAATCTCATTGCCCAAAAGAAATACTCTACTAATGGGACGGAGGGAGTATCTGTTTAAGTTTCTTATTGTGCAATTACACTAAAAAATTGTGAAGTATCTTTATATATTTAGGCCCCTTTTGATTGACAAAAATGAATGAAATCGGAATCATGAAAATTTCTTGATTTTGGATTGTGTCTACAAAAATAAAATCATAATTAATATAAGGAATGTTGGGTGATGATTCAATCCTCAGCATGACCATACTTGTGGGAGATGACTCTTATCTTCCATACTAAATCATGCTCAGTAGCCTCGTGCTCTGAACTGTTGAGAAGATTTGAAGATCTCAAAACCCTATCTGATTGGTGAACCATTCCTTTGTATTTGTATTTCTCTGAGGTTTCAGACTCAGTAGACACTCTGCTCTGGTCAAGGCGCTCAGTAGCTTATTTGCCTCAGCACCAGTTCAGAAGACTCAGTGATCTTGGACTCGGCGGGAGCAAGATATGCGAGAGAGTCGATCGGCCCGAACTCGGCGGGAGTAGTTCACTGGACTCGGAGCCGATCATCGATAGACTTATCTTCGGCGGTCCTATCTACCGAATACGAGGTCGACTCAAGAACGGCGGATAGTCTTCGGGGTGTCGAGAATCTCTTGAAAGAGAATCGGCATTGTCATGTACGAGGAAGAGAGAAGTCGGCTTCGATGCGTCTCGAAGTTTGTCTTTGTCTCAACCACTTCATTCACCTCAACGAATGACAAACTTACACGTGTCTTCTCACCGCTAAAGCTGCGATCAACCTTTTACCTAAAAAGGTGGGAAAGTATCTTGTTACCTACACCAAAAGAGCCGTTTGCTACCAAAAAGAGAGAGAGAAGAAGAAGATCGTCTCCAACGGATCTATTTCAATCTCTCGCTCTATAAATAGAGGGATCATTCAAGATTTAGAAGAGAATGCGCGCCTAGAACACGAGAAAGCATTCAAACGAGCGAAATTAACGACTAAGTCCTCCGCAAGAAACAACCGAGTTATCTCCGTGAAAGACTACATCCAGCTCAAAAGGAACCAAGTCGAACCGACATAAGCTTCTAGCATCCAAGCGATTGACACGAACCTATAGCTAAATCCTCGGTACTGTTCGTCGCTCTCAGATAGCTACATTCTCGTTCCTTATCCCTCTAACCCTAAGCTCAACCGTTCTTATCTATAGCTTAGACGAAGGAGTTCACATCCGAACCCAATCCTTATTGTATAAGGACTCCTTCATTTGTTGGAGAAGTTTGTCAAACACTTTAAGTTTGATAGTGTTGTAACCGAGACTTGGATCGATATAAAAACCAAGACGCGGCTTTGCCCGGTGTGCAAGCCGAGCGAGACTAACTCGGGATAATAAATAGCCTCCCGATCATTCGGGACAGTGGACGTAGGATTTGAGCGATATCCGAACCACTTTAAAAATCCCGTGTCTCTTCTTGCTTTCTTAAGCATTTGCATTGATTTTACTATTCATACTGAACATCATATTTAAATCAATCAACTCGGCTCAAAGATACCGAACTCTATATCTACCGAACCGAGACAACGTTTTCTCACAAAAATTGATTTGGGCCTACACAATTCCCGCACACCGAACTCTCACCTGAACGATACGGAATTCCGACCTAGTCGGTTAGCGGATCTCGGGCCGAGTCGATACTCTTTTAGCCTTTTACTCGATTCGAAACGGTTATGCAGTCTGCTTGACTATTCGAGCGAAGTTGCATGCACACCATCCCCGAATAGAATTTGTTCAAGTTCGAAATTGAGAAATCGAATCGTGTGTATTCACCCCCCCCTCTACACCCGACCGTACACTCGGGACCAACAATTGGTATCGGAGCGGGGAGTTCTTTGACTCTTGTTATCTTTGAGACTGGTCTATTCGAACGGATCCGAGGGAAAACGTTTTCACCGCATATCACTCTACATTCATATCTATATTCTTCATGGCCGATATGTCGGGTATAAGGATGGTACCCATGTTCTCGGTGGAGAATTATGGAGTATGGCGAGTCGAAATGGAAGCACATCCGACATCCCTCCATGACAAGATGACCGAAGTGCTTGAAGATGGACCTATCGTTCCTATGATTGATAGTGTCGTGACTCGGGACCAAGCTCAAGGAGGAGGAATGGTGACCGGGAAGAAGATTCCCAAAGACGAAGTCTCTTCACTCCCGAGGAGAAGAAGCTTCACAACTTAGACCGTGTTGCCAGAAACGCCATACTGACCACTCTTAGTGATTCTTATCTTGGCAGGGTTCAGGAATGCAAGACTGCTAAAGAACTCTGGGATGCTCTTGCGCTACTGAGTCGAGGGACTCAGAAGATTAAAGCCAACAAATTAGCACTGGAACTCCAAAAGCTGGAAAGCTTGTCTCTCATGCCTGGTGACAAAATCGAAGATCCGAACGTCGATTTACCAATCGATGAACTCTATCAATGGGTCGGGAAAGACATTCAAAGAATCGAGAGATGAATCTGAAGATTCTGAGGGCACTGCCGGACGGACACTAGACACCTTTTGCCACTATATTGCGACATTCTGACTTAGATGATGTGTGTCCTGACCATATCTTTTCAGAACTACAGGCAGAGGAGTTTGAGTTCGACAGACCTCAAAGAAAGCGAGAGTCAAGGCGACACAAAATCGACCATGCTTTCAAAGCATCGGTCGGCCACAAAGATCTCCAAAGAACGAGCAAAACGACGAGTAAGACTGAACCTTCACTCAATGATCTACAAGAAGGAAGCCTCGCTCAGAAGTATGCACTGCTCGCTGTAAAGTATCAGAAGGAGAAGGAGCGACGCAGAAAAGTGACTAAAGCTTATCGGGAAACGAAAGGTAAGTCAAATTATATGTCGAAACACACTCCTGACTCACAATCTTCTGAATGCAGAAAGAAAGATGACTCAGAACCATCAAAGAATAGCGAAAGCAAAGAAGAAAGAGTCATTGCTTGTTACAACTGCAAGAAGCCGGGACATTATCAGTATGATTGTCCCGAGCTCGATAGTCTTTGAACGCGCAAAGACGCAAAGCAAGGAGAGAGAAATTCGCCCAGAAGAGACAATCCTACATAGCTGGCGAAATCTCAGACGACTCAGAAGAGATCGACTCCTTTATGGATTCATCTGACGATGAAGCAGCTTTCATGGCCTTAGAGCTTGAAGCTGAAGAATCAGCTGAAAAGTGCATGATGGCAGGCGAAGAGGATGAGGTAAATTCTCATGAACCACTTAACTTCTCTTCACACTGCACACACGACACTATTTCAGGTACAGATGAGAATTTGGACGTCGCAACCGCATACGAAGAACTCGCTCGACGAACAAATTCGGATGAGTCTGCGGCTCGGCGGGACTCTTCGGGAGTTGGATACCCCGAAAGTAGAAAATCGAGAGACTTTCTCGGGAGAGTCGGGCTGCTGCGAGGCCGAAGGACTTGTGTTGAGACTCGGGGAGGAAATAAACTCTCCGATGGCCAAGTCTCGGCATCAAGAAGATCGAATTTCGGTTTTGACCAATGACTTGACTCGAAAGATCTTGAACCGAGTCTGGCTTGAAGCAAGAAATGTCGGGACTTCGTGACCGAGCACGACACACTCGAAGAAGAGTGATGATGTGCGGAGGAGCCTGATGACCGAGAGGTATATGGGTGCGAGAGAAGAAATTAGAAGCTATGCTAGCAAGCAATAAGCCAAAGCACCGCAAGGAAGGACTTGGATTCGGCCAGGGGAGCTTCCACATCCGCCCCAAGACACTCGGAAGTACGGCTGGCGATAGATTTGTTCGAGGGGAGACTATGAACGCAAATATACTGAACCCCCTAGCAAAGAACAAACAGAAGATGAAAACACCTCATCCCACACGTCAGCATTCTGACAAGAAGATCAGTGCCAAGAAACCCCAGCACAGTCAAGGGGGAACCAAAGCAAATTAAAATTGGCGGATCAAGATATGGACCTCCAAAGCCGACACATCCAGGCTCGGTATGGGTCATACTATTATGAACCTATAGTCGAAGAGGCTCCAAATGTCGAAGAAAAGGAAAGCCACACGAGAAGGCTAAGGTCGGCGATCCACCAACTCGGAAGATCGGGACTCCCGAACCTCGAAGCCTCAGAAGTCACCTTTGACCAGTCCAGTGGTCAGATATGTTGACTCTAGTGGAAAGAAAATGTCTGAAACCACCAGGTCATTCGGGACAGTGGACGTAGGATTTGAGCGATATCCGAACCACTTTAAAAATCCCGTGTCTCTTCTTCGCTTTCTTAAGCATTGCATTGATTTTACTATTCATACCGAACATCATATTTAAATCAATCAACCGTCTCGAAGCATACCGAACTCTATATCTACCGAACCGAGACAACGTTTTCTCACAAAAATTGATTTGGGCCTACACAATTCCGCGCCACCGAACTCTCACCGAACGATACCGAATTCGACCTAGTCGGTTAGCGGATCTCGGTCGAGTCGGTACTCTTTTAGCCTTTTACTCGATTCGGAAACGGTTGTGCAGTCTGGCTCGAACTGTTTTGGACAGACACCATCTCGAATAGGAATTGTTCAAGTTCGAAATTGAGAAATCGAATCGGGTGTATTCACCCCCCCCCTCTACACCCGACCGTACACTCGGGACCAACAATTGGTATCGGAAGCGGGGAGTTCTTTGACTCTTGTTATCTTTGAGACTCGGTCTATTCGAACGGATCCGAGGGAAAACGTTTTCACCGCATATCACTCTACATTCATATCTATATTCTTCATGGCTGATATGTCGGGTATAAGGATGGTACCCATGTTCTCGGTGGAGAATTATGGAGTATGGCGAGTCGAAATGGAAGCACATCCGACATCCCTCCATGACAGTATGACTGAAGTGCTTGAAGATGGACCTATCGTTCCTATGATTGATAGTGTCGTGACTCAGGACCAAGCTCAAGGAGGAGGAATGGTGACCGGGAAGAAGATTCCCAAAGACAGAAGTCTCTTCACTCCTGAGGAGAAGAAGCTTCACAACTTAGACCGTGTTGCCAGAAACGCCATACTGACCACTCTTAGTGATTCTTATCTTGGCGGGGTTCGGGAATGCAAGACGCTAAAGAACTGCGGGATGCTCTTGCGCTGCCGAGTCGAGGGACTCGGAAGATTAAAGCCAACAAATTAGCACTTGGAACTCCAAAAGCCGGGAAAGCTTGTCTCTCATGCCGGTGACAAAATCGAAGATCCGAACGTCGATTTACCAATCGATGAACTCTATCAATGGGCTGGGAAAGACATTCAGCAACCGAGAGATGAATCTGAAGATTCTGAGGGCACTGCCGGACGGACACTAGACACCTTTTGCCACTATATTGCGACATTCTGACTTAGATGATGTGTGTCCTGACCATATCTTTTCGTAACTACGAGGCGAGAGGAGTTTGAGTTCGACGGACCTCAAAGAAAGCGAGAGCTGAAGGCGACACAAAAATCGACCATGCTTTCAAAGCATCGGTCGAGCCAAAGCATCTCCGCCAAGAACGAGCAAAACGACGAGTAAGACCGAACCTTCACTCAATGATCTACAAGAAGGAAGCCTCGCTCGAAGTATGCACTTGCTCGCCGTAAAGTATCGAAGGAGAAGGAGCGACGCGAAAAGTGACTAAAGCTTATCGGGAAACGAAAGGTAAGTCAAATTATATGTCGAAACACACTCCTGACTCACAATCTTCCGAATGCGAAAGAAAGATGACTCGAACCATCAAAGAATAGCGAAAGCAAAGAAGAAAGAGTCATTGCTTGTTACAATCGCAAGAAGCCGGGACATTATCGGTATGATTGTCCCGAGCTCGATAGTCTTTGAACGCGCAGGCACGCAAAGCAAGGAGAGAGAAATTCGCCCGAAGAGACAATCCTACATAGTCGGCGAAATCTCGGACGACTCGAAGAGATCGACTCCTTTATGGATTCATCCGACGATGAAGCGGCTTTCATGGCCTTAGAGCTTGAAGGCGAAGAATCGGTGAAAAGTGCATGATGGCGGGCGAAGAGGATGAGGTAAATTCTCATGAACCACTTAACTTCTCTTCACACTGCACACACGACACTATTTCGTGTACGGATGAGAATTTGGACGTCGCAACCGCATACGAAGAACTCGCTCGACGAACAAATTCGGATGAGTCGCAGCTCGGCGAGGACTCTTCGGGAGTTGGATACCCCGAAAGTAGAAAATCGAGACTTTCTCGGGAGAGTCGGTACTTGCGAGGCCGAAGGACTTGTGTTGAGACTCGGGGAGGAAATAAACTCTCGATGGCCAAGTCTCGGCATCAAGAAGATCGAATTTCAGTTTTGACCAATGACTTGACTCGAAAGATGCTTGGGCGAGTCTGGCTTGAAGCAAGAAATGTCGGGACTTCGGATCGAGCACGACACACCGAAGAAGAGTGATGATGTCCGGAGGAGCCCGATGACCGAGAGGTATATGGGTGCGAGAGAAGAAATTAGAAGCTATGCTAGCAAGCAATAAGCCAAAGCACCGCAAGGAAGGACTTGGATTCGGCCGGGGAGCTTCCACATACCGCCCCGATACACTCAGAAGTACGGCTTGCTGATAGATTTGTTCGAGGGGAGACTATGAACGCAAATATACTGAACCCCCTAGCAAAGAACAAACAGAAGATGAAAACACCTCATCCCACACGTCAGCATTCTGACAAGAAGATCAGTGCCAAGAAACCCCAAAGACGGTCAAGGGGGAACCAAGAAAATTAAAATTGGCGGATCGGTATGGACCTCCAAAGCCGACACATCCAGCTCGGTATGGGTCATACTATTATGAACCTATAGTCGAAGAGGCTCCAAATGTCGAAGAAAAGGAAAGCCACACGAAAGGCTAAGGTCAGCAGTCCACCAACTCAGAAGATCAGGACTCCTGAACCTCAGAAGCCTCAGAAGTCACCTTTGACCAGTCCAGTGGTCAGATATGTTGACTCTAGTGGAAAGAAAATGTCTGAAACCACCAGGTCATTCGGGACAGTGGACGTAGGATTTGAGCGATATCCGAACCACTTTAAAAATCCTGTGTCTCTTACTGCTTTCTTAACTGTTGCATTGATTTTACTATTCATACTGAACATCATATTTAAATCAATCAACTGTCTCAGCATACTGAACTCTATATCTACTGAACTGAGACAACGTTTTCTCACAAAAATTGATTTGGGCCTACACAATTCCGCACACTGAACTCTCACTGAACGATACTGAATTCTGACCTAGTCAGTTAGCAGATCTCAGCTGAGTCAGTACTCTTTTAGCCTTTTACTCGATTCGAAACGGTTATGCAGTCTGCCGAATCTATTTGAGACGCACACCATCCCGAATAGGGCTGTTCAAGTTCGAAATTGAGAAATCGAATCGGGTGTATTCACCCCCCCCCTCTACACCGACCGTACACTCGGGACCAACAATTGGTATCGGAAGCGGGAGTTCTTTGACTCTTGTTATCTTTGAGACTGGTCTATTCGAACGGATCCGAGGGAAAACGTTTTCACCGCATATCACTCTACATTCATATCTATATTCTTCATGGCTGATATGTCGGGTATAAGGATGGTACCCATGTTCTCGGTGGAGAATTATGGAGTATGGCGAGTCGAGAATGGAAGCACATCCGACATCCCTCCATGACAAGATGGTCGAAGTGCTTGAAGATGGACCTATCGTTCCTATGATTGATAGTGTCGTGACTCGGGACCAAGCTCAAGGAGGAGGAATGGTGACCGGGAAGAAGATTCCCAAAGACAAGTCTCTTCACTCCCGAGGAGAAGAAGCTTCACAACTTAGACCGTGTTGCCGTAAACGCCATACCGACCACTCTTAGTGATTCTTATCTTGGCGGGGTTCGGGAATGCAAGACTCGCTAAAGAACTCGGGATGCTCTTGCGCTACCGAGTCGAGGGACTCGAAAGATTAAAGCCAACAAATTAGCACTGGAACTCCAAAAGCCGGAAAGCTTGTCTCTCATGCTCGGTGACAAAATCGAAGATCCGAACGTCGATTTACCAATCGATGAACTCTATCAATGGGTCGGGAAAGACATTCGAAGAACCGAGAGATGAATCGAAGATTCCGAGGGGCACTGCCTGGACGGACACTAGACACCTTTTGCCACTATATTGCGACATTCGACTTAGATGATGTGTGTCCCGACCATATCTTTTCGTAACTACGAGCGAGAGGAGTTTGAGTTCGACGGACCTCAAAGAAAGCGAGAGCCGAAGGCGACACAAAAATCGACCATGCTTTCAAAGCATCGGTCGGCCACGAAGATCTCCAAAGCAACGAGCAAAACGACGAGTAAGACCGAACCTTCACTCAATGATCTACAAGAAGGAAGCCTCGCTCGAAGTATGCACTTGCTCGTCGTAAAGTATCGAAGGAGAAGGAGCGACGCGAAAAGTGACTAAAGCTTATCGGGAAACGAAAGGTAAGTCAAATTATATGTCGAAACACACTCCCGACTCACAATCTTCCGAATGCGAAAGAAAGATGACTCGAGAACCATCAAAGAATAGCGAAAGCAAAGAAGAAAGAGTCATTGCTTGTTACAACGCAAGAAGCCGGGACATTATCGGTATGATTGTCTCCGAGCTCGATAGTCTTTGAACGCGCAAGACGCAAAGCAAGGAGAGAGAAATTCGCCCGTAAGAGACAATCCTACATAGGCTGGCGAAATCTCGGACGACTCGAAGAGATCGACTCCTTTATGGATTCATCGACGATGAAGCGGCTTTCATGGCCTTAGAGCTTGAAGTCGAAGAATCGGTGAAAAGTGCATGATGGCAGGCGAAGAGGATGAGGTAAATTCTCATGAACCACTTAACTTCTCTTCACACTGCACACACGACACTATTTCAGGTACAGATGAGAATTTGGACGTCGCAACCGCATACGAAGAACTGCTCGACGAACAAATTCGGGATGAGTCTGCGGCTCGGCGGGACTCTTCGGGAGTTGGATACCCCGAAAGTAGAAAATCGAGACTTTCTCGGGAGAGTCGGCCGCTGCCGAGGCCGAAGGACTTGTGTTGAGACTCGGGGAGGAAATAAACTCTCCGATGGCCAAGTCTCGGCATCAAGAAGATCGAATTTCGGTTTTGACCAATGACTTGACTCGAAAGATACTTGGGCCGAGTCTGCTGAAGCAAGAAATGTCGGGACTTCGGTCGAGCACGACACACCGAAGAAGAGTGATGATGTGCGGAGGAGCCCGATGACCGAGAGGTATATGGGTGCGAGAGAAGAAATTAGAAGCTATGCTAGCAAGCAATAAGCCAAAGCACTGCAAGGAAGGACTTGGATTCAGCCGGGGAGCTTCCACATCCGCCCCGATACACTCGAAGTACGGCTTGGCGATAGATTTGTTCGAGGGGAGACTATGAACGCAAATATACCGAACCCCTAGCAAAGAACAAACGAGAAGATGAAAACACCTCATCCCACACGTCGGCATTCGACAAGAAGATCGGTGCCAAGAAACCCCCAAAGACGGTCCAGGGGGAACCGAAGAAATTAAAATTGGCGGATCGGTATGGACCTCCAAAGGCGACACATCCAGCTCGGTATGGGTCATACTATTATGAACCTATAGTCGAAGAGGCTCCAAATGTCGAAGAAAAGGAAAGCCACACGAAGGCTAAGGTCGGCGGTCCCACCAACTCGAGAAGATCGGGACTCCCGAACCTCGTAAGCCTCGAAGTCACCTTTGACCAGTCCGGTGGTCGAGATATGTTGACTCTAGTGGAAAGAAAATGTCCGAAACCACCGGGGTTGTTAGACGATTTGGGTTATGAAAACTAACATCTAAGGACCCAAAATCAAAAATAAAGGGTACTCGAATATAATTCCGTTTTGCGGGTGCGTAAAGACCCGTGGTATGTGGACGGCGGATGCTCAAGACACATGACATACCAAAGGAGTCTGCTGAAGAATTATATCACTGAAGAAGGACCCATAATTGAGTTTGGAGATAATGCCAAAGGCTACACGAGAGGATATGGGACACTCAGTATAGGAACTGCCAAAGTTCCAAGAGTATCATATGTTGAAGGACTTCAGCATAATCTTCTCTCTGTTAGTCAATTTTGTGATAACTCAAATAGAGTGATATTTGACGCTGGTTTCTGTGATGTTATTGATAAATCCACAGGGAAAACAGTGTTATCAGGTTCGCGCAGAAAAAAACATATATGTGGCTGACTGGAACTCAGCTGAACCTGAAGCTTGCTTATTGGCGAAGAATGACAACCGCACGGGGTGGCTATGGCACAGAAGACTCAGCCATCTCAACTTTAAGACGCTCAACAAGCTTGCAAGAAACACTCTAGCAAGGGGACTGCCGAACGAAGTATTCAGCAAAGACACTCAGTGTAAAGCATGTCTGAAGGGAAAGCAAACAAGGAATCAAAATCCTCCAGTTCCATCGCCTTCCACGGATGGAATTCTTCAGCTGCTACATATGGATTTGTTTGGTCCAGTCTCCCCAGTGACGATTAGAGGCAGAAAATATGCATTAGTGGTCATTGACGACTACTCGCTACACACATGGGTCATATTCATTGCCAACAAGTCCGACGTCAAAACGAGTTACCAACGCTTCGAAAAAGCTCGGTGTCGAAAAGAACACCAAGATCGAGAAAAATACGTTCGAGACAAAGGAACCGAGTTCCTTAATTCCATGGTAAAGGAGTTACGCAGCGAAGGAATAGAGCATGAGACTTCACCGCACGCACACCTCGGCGAGAATGGAGTTGCTGAACGAAAGAACGGAACTCTAAAAGAGGCGGCTAGGACTCTACTCGCGGACTCGGGACTCCCAACCAAATTCAGGCGTAAGCTACCGATACGCATGTTATACTCGAGAATAGATCTCTACTGACAAAGCAGCATAAGAGAACACCATATGAACTATGGAACGACAGGAAGCCTTCTCTATCTTATTTCCATATTTTTGGTTGTTCATGCTTTATCCACAATAATGGGAAAGATCAGCTGAAGACTTTTGATAGCAAGTCAGATCAGGGAGTATTCTTAGGATACTCTCGGGTCAGCAAAGCTTTCAGAGTATTCAACTATCGGACTCTTTGCGTAGAGGAAAGCCCTCATGTTGTCTTTAACGAGTTTGCTACTGAAGACAGGAGCAATAACTCAAATTCTGAATCTGAGGACATCAGTAAGCAGCTACAGGATCTAAGATTAAAAGACAAATCTGAAAAGATCCAGGCTATGTTGGGATGATGATTCGGACGAAGAAACGAAGACAAATCTACTGAATCTCAACCAGCTGAGCAAGTAGCTGAGCAGATTGATTCTCCCGAGCAGAATCAATCCCAGGTAACTCAGGTCGATGAGGAAACCGTAGAGGTAACTGAGACCAACACTACTGAGAATAACAACTCGGGGGGGAACGTCTAGTAATGTTCCCGAGCCGAATGCCCCCGAACACGGTGACTCGGTAGATCATACTCTTGTTCTTGAATTATTTCAATCTCGAATAGTACAACTGAAATGCCTAACTCACCTACTATCTGTGTTGAACAAATTTCAGATGAAGAGTTAAAACATCGTAGATCGTGGCTAGATGCTCACACTGCTGATCTTATAATTGGAGATCCTTCAGCACATGTCAAGACAAGATCTAGATTCTCGTCAAGGAGAAAGCGCATTATTTTCCCCGCTTCTTGTCTACTTGAAGAGCCTCGAGAATATTGAGGATGCACTTAAAGATCTTGGCCCGGATCATTGCTATGCGGGAAGAGCTAAATCGGTTCATGAGAAACGAAGTATGGGAGCTTGTAGACGAGACCCCAAGCATCAACATGTCATAGGAACCAAATGGGTCTTCAAAAACAAGCGAGATGAAAACAACGTTATAGTAAGGAACAAAGCAAGACTCGTGGCTAAAGGCTACTTGTCAAGCCGAAGGGATAGATTTCGATGAGACATTCGCTCCGGTTGCAAGATTGGAGGCAATTAGACTATTCCTAGCCTACGCAACACATCAAAGATTCGAGTTTATCAAATGGATGTGAAGTCTGCGTTCTCGAATGGCGTGCTTGAAAGAAGAAGTCTATGTGGAACAACCGCCCGGCTTTCGGCGGGGACATCAAGTATATAGACTCGAGAAAGGCTGCATACGGGTTAAAACAAGCACCCGGGGCTTGGTACGATACCCCGTCCGAGTTTCTTCTTCGAAAGGTTTTCGAAAGGCACGATAGACCGCACTCTATTCAAGCATTCGACCGGAAGAAGACTTATTACTTGTGCGGATCTACGTGGATGACATTATCTTTGGTTCGAAGAATGTCATCATGTGTCGGCAATTTGAAAAGATGATGAAGGATAAGTTCGAGATGTCGATGATGGGTGAAATGAACTACTTCCTTGGTTTTCAAGTCAAGCAATCGAGAAGGGAACATTCATCAACCAAGGCAAATACACTCGAGACCTCATCAAAAGATTCGGTGCACATCCGGCAAACCTATCAAGATCCCGATGAACACGAATATGAAGATAGATCTTGATAAAGAGGGAGTATCGGTAGACCAAACCGAATACCGTGCTATAATTGGTTCTTTATTATATCTAACAGCTACTCGTCCCGACATAACTTATCTTTGTAGGTGTATGCGTGCTCGATTTCGGGCGAATCCTAAGCGAGTCATATGGACTCGGCAAAGAAGATTCTCCACTATCTACGAGGAACACCCGACATGGGTTTATGGTATCCAGTGATGATAATATTGAACTAACTGGTTATTCCGATGCTGACTATGCGGGATGTAGAATCGACCGAAAATCAACTTCGAGGAACATGTCGGTTCCTTGGCGGCAAGCGATCTCATGGTTTTCAAAGAAACAGCACTCGGTGGCCACGTCGACTACCGAAGCCGAATACATGGCTGCTTGGAAGTTGTTGCGCCCGATCCTTTGGGCCGAGACAAGGCGTGAGAGACTATGACGTCATTCGGAATGAAGTGCCGATTTTCTCGCGACAGATGCAGGTGCTATTGCAATCACTCGAATCCTGTTCTTCACACAAGATGCAAGCACGTGGACATCGAGACATCACTTCATTCGTGACCATGTCGAAAAGAAGGATATCGAGAATGGAAAAGATCCATACCGACAAGCAAAGGGCCGATATACTGACTAAGCCTCTAGGCGAATCCGGATTCGAGAGAACTTTCGGTAGAGCTAGGTCTGCTTGGACCCTACCGACCCTAGTCGGTAATAAGGTTTCGGGGAGAGGAACATTCCGGTGAGGGGGAATGATCACTCTCGATCGAGTAAGTTCGGTACATAGAGATTCGTAAAACCATCTACACGAGGTATCGGTGACTACTATGTTCGGTGACGGGTTTGCGTATCTCTACTCGTAGTAATTTAATACTACGATACTTTGCATTTATGGCAAAGATTCAAGCATGACATTAATATCTTTTGGTTTGTCTTTATTATTAACGACTCACATTTAATGCACGACATTCCATACATAAGCTTGTTTGAACTCGCACGCATTTAATGCATGTCTTTTCACGATTACTACTTAGGCTATTTTACAACCGGCTTTGACTTAGGCGTCTTTTGTGATCATTGCCTATTTTTAACTTCTAATCTTAACCGTCCATATCATAAAGCAAGTTTACATTCGGCCTTCGATCGAAAACCGTTCACCTTCATAGTTTGATATATATATTCGATCATATCCTTGAACCGCCATTAGCATACTTCATAACTTTCAAATTCCGAAAAATCCGAGATCCGCATTCGCAATCCTTACTTGCAATTTCACTCCCAATCTTATCTCGAATTTTATCCATTGGTATGCTTATATCTCGCTAATATATTTGTTATATGTTTCGAGTATCGCATTGCACAAGACTTGTTCTATCCAAAAATAGTAATCTTGACTCATTTCTTGTCACAGTACAATGGCGGAAACCAATATCTCTATGATATCTCCGAGCAGATATGCAGAACATTTTGGAGAAGGATCGCGTGTGGTTTGAACCCACCATGGATTTCTATTCATGCGATCTGGAGTATATGGACGATGTATTCTCAGCTCTGCGCGAGTCGTGGCCGGAGAAATTTCGTCTAGGAGGCCTTCGTTCTTCCTCCCGAGACAAGGTTGCGAGATGTACTTGAATTCGGACGCGGTGTGCGGAGACATAATGGCGAGATTCGTTGCACATTCTATCCAACACGCCACTACGGAGCTGAAGCAGATGTCCATCAAGGATGCCTTGAAGCGGAGTTTTGATCTACCCTCCGAAGGGATAAGTACAGTCGGGTACAGAGACGACCAAGTTGATGAATACCTTACCGTCTTACGTGGAAAGCCCACTACATTCGTAGCTGCCTTTCCGAAGAACGACGATGTTGCCTCGGTTCGGGGCACTTGCCTATATAGTGACGCAGCCTACCGATAAGCCAAGCGGGGTCGTTTGACCGGTGTCGAGGCCTAAGATTCGAGATGATGATGGCCATATACGACCGAGCCCGGATAAATTGGACGGAGTTCTTTCTCCGAGAATTCATGGCTCAGTTGCTAAGTTCGACAAAGCATCGAACATACTGAGCGCAAAGGGCAAATTGCTGTATGGACTCAAACTGTCCATCATGATCGAAGATTTATGTGGATCTGAGCCTATCACCTACGGTGACAAGGAGTACTTCAATATGAAGAAGGTCGATTTCACAACAAGACGAGCGGCGCTTCGGCAGGATAGGGTCGGGACCCTCGGCGGTCTCTCCAAAATCAAAGTCTCGGCGAGGCTACGCCTACAAAGAAAAGAACTCCTCCCGTTAAAACTCCTAAGGCACCGGCAAAGAAACCGAAGAAAGCCGTTGAGGTGCCGGCCTGCGAGGAGGTTCCACAAGTGCCCGCCGAACGGGCTCCCGAGAAGAATACTCGGCCCATGCACGGTGGTTGATGAGTCCGAGTCTTCCGAGAAGACTCGGTCGATGGAAAAGATTGTTTCCACCGAAAGGGACCAAGGGGATGCTTCCGCAGCTCGGGCGCGCAGATATTCGGCGCCTAGACGGCCCCCCTTTCTGTCCCTCCACTCGGCTCGGTCCCTCCAACCGAAGAGCGAGACTTCACACATAGACTTGGAGTCCGAGACGCATCCGAAGGTGAATCAATCGGGATGGAAGCTTCGAGTGATTATATCCAGAGCATCCCGAGAAATTCTACAACTAGTTCCGAGCTTGCCGACTACTCGAGACTTGTTGCTCATCGCCAAAACGCCAAGGCTCCACATGTTGCTTGCGATATCGGGAGTGGCCTCGTCTACAACGCCTTGTCCTACACTACTCTGTCGCCAGCCGCATGAAGAGGAATTGAAACCGAGAGAGGAGATAGGCTATTCGGAGCCCGAAGACCTCGGCTCAATGGACAATCCGAGGGCTGCAATGCCGGCCATGATTCATGATCGGCAAGCACGCCTCCGGCCCGAGCACCCTCGGATGGGTCGAGCCATGACGACCCACCCAGCGATTCGAGCCCCGGAAAGCCTGATGAGGGACATCCACGGGACAAGGATACCCATACCGAAACTGCTCCACCACTCGGTATCCTTGGTCCCGAGAAGTCCAAGGCTGGTGCTTCGTCCTCGGCGAGCCCGCTCGGCTCTTGCTTTGCGGTCGACCTTCGGCGGCGCCCGGCCCGGACCGCAAAGAGATCTCGATCGGTGGCAAAAGCCTTAATCGCCCAATGGATCAAGAATCGAGATCTTGCGAAGGCTATCCATAGGACATGGAAGCGGCATCGCTCAAGCCACGTCTAAAGCACTTCGTGGGCTGAAGTCTTCGTCTCTTCATCGGCCCGCCCCCGATGTTTCCGCGCTTATTTCGTAAGCGTTGGCTCAAGGACAAGTCAAATTCGAAGCTCAGCTAAAGATCTTTCAGGAGAGCCAAGCCAAGCTACTTGATGAATTTTTGGCTTCTAAATTGGCTCATACTGACGCTATCACTGAACAATCCGAGGCCACTGAACAAAGACTCGAGAATATCCAACTGGCCTTGGAAGACAAGATCACTGAGAAGCTGAAAGACTTCAAGGAAGCAGCTGACCTCTCTCACAAGCGAGACAAGGAACACCTTACCATGGAGAGGAACGAGTTGCATGAGGCTCTGACTAAGCTCCACGATCGTCTCGATGAGCTGTCAACCTCCTACAAAAGTCTGAAGAAGTCAGTCCTAGTCCCTACCCCGGTGATCAGTGATGATGCCAAAAAGGCGGAAAGTAAAGGAAAAAGGGAAGGAAAGAAGAGTACTGGGAAGCTGACCCTCACCAAAAGTCCAAAGTCTAAGGGGGAAGCTACACTGAAGTCATCCCAGACTCAGTCTCAGAAGGGTGAGGCCCAGGGTGTTTCAGGCTGCGAGCACACCGTAGCCGGCCCAAGTGGCTCAGGACCCCGGCGAGACTACTCGAGCAACCCAAACTCCCAAAGATATCATTAAGGAGGTTGCTTGAGTAAGGCTGAACGAAGCGGTGGAGGACTCGAAGAAGAAGAGGCTCCTCTTCCACCACCGGTTCAAGAAGGCAAGGGCAAACAAAAGCTTAACATTCCAACCCCTCCAAAGAAAGAGATTAAGATACATATCTGGCGAGGAGGAAGCCCAAATAGGCTGCGGATGAGAAGGCGGCCGGAGAAATTGCGAAGCCGAAGGCGGCCTAACAAGCCAAAGTCTAAGCCTCGCCAAAGGAAAGACTAAAGCTCCATCCGAGAGGAGGAAAGAGAACGCTAGGCGCCTCCGAGAAAGCTCATCATAACGTGATGAAGAGGACGGAGAGAAAAGAAAAGGAGCAAGCAGCAGAAGAATGCCGAACGGCGGGATACATCCAAATCTAGATCTAGTACCCCTGCCGAATCGGAACAAGCTCCTCGAAGCCTCAAGAGCGGGATGCGAAATTGAAGACATCTTTGCTCGAGATGGATAGATATCTCTGACGAGGAGAGGAAGCCGGACGGATAGAGGCCGCCGGACGGAGGATACATTTGGCGACCTTGAGGCACTCGGAAACGCATCGAACAAGAGGCCAGCCGAGAATTCCTTCGAAAGCCGACATTCCTTATCGATACGAAGGTTCAAGAAGCCAAACGATCCGAAAACACATAGATGGCCAAGATCGGACGAATGGATGCCTATTCGGTTCAATCGAGAGATGGGAATCGGCCAAGATAGAGTTTATCAAGAGAAATTATTTACGGCGATTCGGCCCGAAATGTCTAAGGCCGATGCCTATGTCGAGTGGATGACCATTGCGAACCTCGATCTTTACCCATATATGCACGAGCAAGAATGCGAAGGGGTAGTAGTCGAGTTCTCGAAGCAAGGATCATTCCTCCACCCGGAAGACAAGACGACTCGGTACATCTCGGAATGATTGAACAAGAAGTGAAGAATGCTTGCGTTGAACGAGAGGACTAGAACAAGATGATCCGGCGAGACTTCGCCGAATATCCGAAGGCGAGGAAGAACACGTTCGGAATGTATGGAGTTCCACCGCACGAAGATCAATCCCAAGGTTTCATGAATAGGATTCAGCAGTTTAAGGGTTCTCCCTCTTAGTTCCTCTTTTAGCTTAGCAAGATTTGTAATGTACTGAACTGTGTATGATATATATACAAATCTTCTTTTGGCTCTGACAACTACTTGTTGTCTAAATAGCCGTGTTTGCTTTATGTTTTAACACTCAGAATCACTGAAGTGATTACTGACACACACATCCTGTTTATTTACTTGTCAGTTTTTGCTCCGTTAGACTTCTGATAGACTAGACTTTCACTGAGTTACTATTTCTTCAATAAGGGAAATTATTGTAAAAGGGAAAATTGTTCTGCCCTATCTCCCTCAGTAGTCTAGCACTTACCAGACAACTCCACTGATTCTACTTGTAATATTTGTAAGGAGCTCTGTTCCTGAGTAAGTTAGTGTTTAGCATAGTTGATAGGACATAGATGATAGGTTTTGGCATCATCAAATAGGGGGAAATTGTTGGGTGATGATTCAATCCTCAGCATGACCATACTTGTGGGAGATGACTCTTATCTTCCATACTAAATCATGCTCAGTAGCCTCGTGCTCGAACTGTTGAGAAGATTTGAAGATCCCAAAACCCTATCTGATTGGTGAACCATTCCTTTGTATTTGTATTTCTCTGAGGTTTCAGACTCAGTAGACACTCTGCTCTGGTCAAGGCGCTCAGTAGCTTATTTGCCTCAGCACCAGTTCAGAAGACTCAGTGATCTTGGACTCGGCGGGAGCAAGATATGCGAGAGAGTCGATCGAACCGAACTCGGCGGGAGTAGTTCACTGGACTCGGAGCCGATCATCGATAGACTTATCTTCGGCAGCCTATCTACCGAATACGAGGTCGACTCAAGAACGGCAGATAGTCTTCGGGGCTGTCGAGAATCTCTTGAAAGAGAATCGGCATTGTCATGTATCGAGGAAGAGAGAAGTCAGCTTCAGTCTGTCTCGAAGTTTGTGCTGTCTCAACCACTTCATTCACCTCAACGAATGACAAACTTACACGTGTCTTCTCACCTGCTAAAGCTGCAGTCAACCTTTTACCTAAAAAGGTGGGAAAGTACACTGTTACCTACACCAAAAGAGCCGTTTGCTACCAAAAAGAGAGAGAGAGAAGAAGATCGTCTCCAACGGATCTATTTCAATCTCTGCTCTATAAATAGAGGGATCATTCAAGATTTAGAAGAGAATGCGCGCCTAGAACACGAGAAAGCATTCAAACGAGCGAAATTAACGACTAAGTCCTCCGCAAGAAACAACCGAGTTATCTCCCGTCGAAAGACTACATCCAAATTTCAAAAGGAACCAAGCTGAACCGACATAAGCTTCTAGCATCCAAGCGATTGACACGAACCTATAGCTAAATCCTCAGCTGTTCGTCGCTCTAGATAGCTACATTCTCGTTCCTTATCCCTCTAACCCTAAGCTCAACCGTTCTTATCTATAGCTTAGACGAAGGAGTTCACATCTGAACCCAATCCTTATTGTATAAGGACTCCTTCACTGTTGGAGAAGTTTGTCAAACACTTTAAGTTTGATAGTGTTGTAAGCGAGACTTGGATCGATATAAAAACCAAGACGCGGCTTTGCCCAGTGTGCAAGCTGACTGAGACTAACTCAGGATAATAAATAGCCTCCTGATCATTCGGGACAGTGGACGTAGGATTTGAGCGATATCCGAACCACTTTAAAAATCCTGTGTCTCTTACTGCTTTCTTAACTGTTGCATTGATTTTACTATTCATACTGAACATCATATTTAAATCAATCAACTGTCTCAGCATACTGAACTCTATATCTACTGAACTGAGACAACGTTTTCTCACAAAAATTGATTTGGGCCTACACAATTCCGCACACTGAACTCTCACTGAACGATACTGAATTCTGACCTAGTCAGTTAGCGAGATCTCGGTCGAGTCGGTACTCTTTTAGCCTTTTACTCGATTCGAAACGGTTGTGCAGTCCGCCGAACTGTTTGCATGCACACCATCCCGAATAGGACTTGTTCAAGTTCGAAATTGAGAAATCGAATCGTGTGTATTCACCCCCCCCCTCTACACCCGACCGTACACTCGGGACCAACAATTGGTATCGAGAGCGGGAGTTCTTTGACTCTTGTTATCTTTGAGACTCGGTCTATTCGAACGGATCCGAGGGAAAACGTTTTCACCGCATATCACTCTACATTCATATCTATATTCTTCATGGCCGATATGTCGGGTATAAGGATGGTACCCATGTTCTCGGTGGAGAATTATGGAGTATGGCGAGTCGAAATGGAAGCACATCCGACATCCCTCCATGACATGGTGATCGAAGTGCTTGAAGATGGACCTATCGTTCCTATGATTGATAGTGTCGTGACTCGGGACCAAGCTCAAGGAGGAGGAATGGTGACCGGGAAGAAGATTCCCAAAGACGAAGTCTCTTCACTCCCGAGGAGAAGAAGCTTCACAACTTAGACCGTGTTGCCGAAACGCCATACCGACCACTCTTAGTGATTCTTATCTTGGCGGGGTTCGGGAATGCAAGACTGCTAAAGAACTCCCGGGATGCTCTTGCGCTGCCGAGTCGAGGGACTCGAGAAGATTAAAGCCAACAAATTAGCACTGGAACTCCAAAAGCCGGAAAGCTTGTCTCTCATGCTGGTGACAAAATCGAAGATCCGAACGTCGATTTACCAATCGATGAACTCTATCAATGGGTCGGGAAAGACATTCGAAGAACCGAGAGATGAATCGAAGATTCCGAGGGCACTGCCGGACGGACACTAGACACCTTTTGCCACTATATTGCGACATTCTGACTTAGATGATGTGTGTCCTGACCATATCTTTTCAGAACTACAGGCAGAGGAGTTTGAGTTCGACAGACCTCAAAGAAAGCAGAGAGCTGAAGCTGACACAAAAATCGACCATGCTTTCAAAGCATCAGTCAGCACAGCATCTCCAGCAACGTACACTCGGGACCAACAAGGAATTAAATCAAAATGTTACAATTCATTATTAACCACAACGTATTTTTCTCTAAACTAATTTCACTTTGAACTCAATATGAGGGTATGCTAGCAACCTACAATTAGGATTGATCTCATTAATCATATGTTCGACCTTTTTTGGAAAACTATTGTTGAAATCTCCTACTCCATTCCACCATAAGTCTACACTTAATTTTATTAAACAATTTAGCAAAGTTTCTTCCTCGTCATTTCTCCAAAAGCGTTTATTTTTTCCTCTTTTACTTTGTGAATTCATCTAAATAGTGAAAATGAAAGTGAAATCAATGTACAACATTATGATCATATACAATAAATAGGAATCATATACAGCATCAAGTCCAAAATTGATCGCACATTACTAAATTAACAAATCCCAATAACTCTACAGTAGATAGGATGCAAGCAAAACATGATATCACTATTCGCATTGATTACTAGTCAAACACCAAAACATGGAATTAGAGTAGAACAATGCTCCCATTAAAAAACAAAAACAAAAAAAGAAAGGAAGGAAAGAAAGGAAAAAGAAAAAAAGAAAAAAAAAGAAAAAGAAAAAAAAGAGTTGAACAATTCCTAACTTTTTACTATGACTAGAAAACCTCGATACTTCACTCGTCTGGTATCACAAGCAAATCTACTCGGATAGGTCAATCTAGAAATTAATACTGGAGTAGATATTAGGTCCGAAGAGTTTATAAATAATTTATTTTAACTTATTTTCATAAGTTAATATTATTAACTTATGGCAATAAGTAATTTTTAAGGAGATTTCAATATCAAATCTTGACAATAATATTTTTTTAATTTTATTTTTTCTCTATATAAATCATTATTAAACACGAATAATTTATTAAATTTAAATTTTTTTGTCATAAGTCCTTATAGAATAAATTTTTTTTTAATCATAAATCCTTAATTAAGTTATTTTTCCAAACAGGTCCATTATCTTGATTTTCACAAGAAGAAATTAAAATTAAATCCCAACATAAATTAACTCCAAACCCCACTTTAATTTTCATACATAGGAACGCATCATCAGGAAAAAAACATTTTCCCTAATCTTTATAATATGGGCTCAAGTAATTAAATAATAATATAATTTAATCAAGTCGAGCTCACTAGTTTTCAAGCTGAATAATTGCGGATTAGAATTCAATTTGAAAAAATTCGAAAATTTTAAGCTCAAGTTCGAAATTTTCGAAGTCAAACTCTAACTATTCAAATAAAGCTCGACTAGCTTATAACCCTAAGAATAGTGAGTTTTTTTCAAGTAATCGTGTAGTATTATTTCATCGGAGTACTCCCACCTGACTTCTGCAATCCTTTTTATTGGGGTAATCAAATAATTAATCATGGTCTAAAATTAATGAATGTCGTGTTTCACGAGTGGTTCATCTAAATTTGTCGAGACTTCTAGCAAACAAATTTGGAATGCCGAAATAACTTTCTAATTACCCGAAAGTGCCTTTTAAATTAAGGGTGATGCTAAATGGATCAATTACCATATATAGTTTCAATTAATTTTAAAATGACTATTTTACCCTTTTAGTTTAATATATTAGAAAGTTAAATTAATTAGCTAGATTGTAAATTATTATTAGTCAAACATTAATTACTAATTAATACTCCAACTCGTTATTACGATTAATGCAATGAATACAGTGCAATCAAATCACATTAATTTCGTTCTTATACTTTTACTTCTTTATATTTTATTAATTTGTTAGTGAAGGGGATCAGTAATAAACTATAAAGAATTAAAATCACATTAATCCCCTTGACTAAATAAGTAGTCTCTAATATCGATTGACCATCGTTGCAAATAGCATCCTACATCCGAGTAGGACGAACTTGACTAATCCACTTCAATAATAAACTAATCAAAAAATGAATAAATTTAAACATTGATCGGTGGTCGGAACCGATACATATAAATTTATGGAACACCTGCACATAAGCTATACTGGACAAGTACAGTGACAAACAAAAGGTCGATCCTTAGGGAACGGGTGATTAAGCAAGTAATTCTACTGACCTAAAGGGTTTTGGCTAGCAGTCACCATAAATTTTGGGTGTTCTTAAACTAGGCAGAAAAATAACATATAATAATCGAAAAGCAAATAGCAAGTTATAAAAGCAATCCAGCCAAGGTAATTCCACACCACCCCCTATCCGATCCTAGATTACTATATGAATCAGTTTAGTTAAGGTTATCTAGGTAGGACGTTGTGTTAAGCACATGGGCGTTCATTCCTTCTATTAAGCTGGGACTGTCATGTTGAGCATAGAAACAGTCCCCTACCCAGGTGACTACCCTACCTTGTTTAGCAATGACTAGGTAGGCACTAAGAGCATTAAGAACAGAGGAACCAAATCAAGGCATCTACCGATGTTGAGCATTCAAAGCAGAAAACTCAGCTAGTCTACGTCTGCCCAGAAAAATGGTTACCTACCCAGATTGATCAGATCTAAGCAGTTCTCAACTACCTCAAACATAGTTCGACCTAAACCTTCACCAAACCAATTATCTCACGGATTCTTAGGGATGGTGCCTCATTACCTCGGCCAGATCTGAGGAATTAGCTACACATATTGACTAAGGACATGAAACTAAGCATGTAGAAGTAAAGCAAATCTAGGAATTAAAGCTAAAACAGTAAACTTTCCTTAAACGACAAGAAACTAGCATGAACATTTAACTAAAAACAGCAAGAGACAATATGGTATGAAATCGAAAGCAATGAGATCTAAAGCATGGAATATTCCAAAGTGATAAAGACAGAAAGCAGGAAGTAAAGTAACGATTCACGTGTGCATAGTAAAGAGACTTGTTGACAAACATAAAGAAATAAATGCAAACATTAAAGACTGAATTTAAACGCTGAAATTAAAGCTAACCGATATCATAAACAAAAGGAAGTCTTCTCCTCTATAGAGCTTCAGACTAATCTAAGCAGAAATATAAAGTTGTCTTAAAGCTACATTAATGGTGGAATTTTTGGAGAGTTTCAGAGGGAGAGGAACGAGCTATAACTACTGAAAATGTAAGTATCAAATGTGTTTTTAGATCTGCCTCTTTCCCTCTCTTTTAGCTCTCAGAAAATATCTGGATTTGGAAGGTGGGAGAACACTGTTCCAGGCATGGCTTGTTGGTCAAAGTGAGGCTATTACGTAGTTTCTAGCCTCCTACTTCCCGCCACAGCTTTGACAAGATGTTGTGGGCCGGGTCTGTGGGCCTAACCTCAGCATTCTTCTTCTCAATTCAGGCCCAATGGAATCTGCAATGATTATAGGCTCTTTTCAGGCCATTTCTTTTGCACTCTGGGCAATTCCATTGATCTTAGCTCAAAGCCTTCTATATCAAGCGGCATCATCATTTCTCCATTTTTCTCCTAATTTAAGCTAATTATCTGCAATTATACAACAATGTTGGTTCGGAGACGAGAGTCGGGTGTAGACGGGGGGGGTGAATACACCTGAGTACTGTTTCTTTTCTCAAACGCGAAGGACAGCTGAGCTGTTGGATGCAACTGATGAACAGTGCCAAATAGTAACCTTCGCGGGTCAGAGAGTGAGCCAACTACTGAGTCTCTCCTACTGACTTTAGTCAGTGGTTGATTCTCAGTTGAAGACTTAGTGCGGATAAGTTGTGGGGCCCGGAGATTCGTCTCAGTTGAAAAACGTGATTTTCACAAGTCAAACAGTTTTGGCTAGTGCACTTTATGAATACGTTTTATGCAAGATATGATTTCGTGGGCGGTTTTTATGCAATGCAATAAAACAGAAAACAACACAAACAATTTTTAACGTGGTTCGGATACGCAAGATCCTACGTCCACGGTCCTGCTGAACAGGAGGTCTTGTTGATTAATCTGAGCAAGCCTCAGCAAGGTATCTGTGCACTGGACAAACCCTTCTAAGTTATAGTCATTAGCGACTTTTACAAATCAAATCGAGGTTTGAAGGGGAGGGGAATTTCTCCAACTGGAAGGAGTTCTTACAATAAGAACAATCACTAAAAGTGAACTCCTTCGAGAATCTAAGCTATAGATATGAACTTTGAGCTTAGCTAGAGAAGAGGGATCTAAAGAACTCTAGAGAGAAGAGCTAAGAGTATTCTATTGAGCAAGTTCTTCGCTGGATTTCTCTTGAATGCGCTAGAGTTGTTTCGAAAACTTGAGCGTTTTATCCCTTGATATCCCGTGCGTGAAGCTCGGATTTTCTTCTCTATTTATAGTCGTGACCCAGGCATTTGCCCGTTGGAGAGGACGATGCCACGTGTCACAAACTTCCGAAGAAAAACGGCCATATATTCGAATTGTTGCAGCAGAGTTGTTGATACTGTTCATGAGAGCAGCTTTAGTTGGTCAGAGCAGATAATGCATTGACGGCTTCTCATTGGTCGAGGTTTGTGGAGGTGAGATGTGTCAGACATTGGTCTTCATCAGAGTTGACTCTCACTTATCCTCGTATGATCTTCTGCTGACTTTCGAGTGATGTTAAAAGCTGGGTCGTTTCCTGTCGGATACAGTAGACTTGAAGCAGTCTTTGTCTTCTTCGTCTGAGTCTGTTGATAAGATATTCTACTGAGTGTAGTCAGCTGTAGACTGCGAAGGTACTGAGCTTTGTATAGGTTCTTCTGTAGATATCTGGCAGCTGATAAAGTGCTTCTACTCAGGCGAAGATCAACTGATGACTTAAGAACACAAGCTCTTACACTGATGACGTGGGGTTCTGGAAAGTAACTTCCTACTGAAGATCAGTCCAACATTTTACCCCTTACAGGACATAGACACGAAAGATAAAGGAATCGAAAACAGTCTAGCCTATTACATCATCTAGTCCTATTGACACTACACTACTGATACCAGCTGGGTTTTGGGATCTTCAATTCCACAGTATGAACACTACGATTTCCCCCAATATTATTTTACCCAATAATATGCTAAGTATCATCTACTGACTCATAACCCAACAATTTCCCCCTAATTGATGATGCCAAAACCTCTACAATTCTAAGTACCAACTACTGACATAGAAAGACTTCAGTTAAAAACTGAGCAAATAGCTTAAAGAAATCAGCAGCTAACAGATAGGCACATCAGAGAAACGATTATGTGTGAGTGTGTGTCAGATCACTTCAGTGATCCGTTATGATAAGCATAACACAAACAAAAGACGTAAGACAATGAGTGATTGTCTGGCCAGAAGAAGGAACTGATATATATATATATATGAAATGAGTTACAGAGTTCCTATCTTCTATACAAAAATATGAAGACAACTGCTAACGTCTGAACTTCTTTGTCTTGGTCGTGGAAAATCCTCAGACTTGTCAGCAGGAGGGTCCAAACCATAATACTTGTAGATTCTGGCACGCAGAGTTTGGATTTTCTCTAGATCGCTTGGCAGCTGAGAACTGAGATCATGATGTCGTGTTGCTGCGTCGACCTCGTCTTCAATCTCCTTGGTGCACAAAACACCAAGAGTGGTTCTGGGAGGAGGTACTCTTCTGAATGCAGGAGCAACTAGTGGCAGCTTCTCCTTAGCAAGGATCATATAAACTTGTGCTCTGAGTCTGGCGTTTGATTGATGAAGAAATTCATCGAACAACTGATTTACCGGAATCTCAGTAGGATAACACTGATACACATAGTACCCTTTGATGAACTCAATCTTGAGTTCCTCCCATTCCTCGTTCAGATTCCATGGTATCCACTTGTCTACGTGGCGGTGAGGAGTTTTCTTCTGATATGTAGCTCTCGGAGCACCTCGCCTGTAGTATTTGGATGACCTGGGTATCTGCTTCTTCCAGTCAATGACTGGTTCATTGGCCATCTTGTCAGTAGCTTCAATGATCTTGGCCAAATCTTCCAGCCTTTTCTTTTCTCTGGGGGTAGCTGCTCTAGTGTCTCCTCTCCGGAGATTCAGTCCTTGCAGCGTTGCCTCCCAGGTGGCTCTGTCCTCCGCCTCCTGCTCAGAAGTTAGTTTGGGAATGTCTGCCATTCTCTGAGCAAGGAGTATGTTGTCTGTGTCAGAGATAGCCTCATCATCAGCTGTCTGCTGAGCTTTCTTCTTCTTCTGAGCATCCAGAAGCTTTTTGGCTGCGCCCTTAGCAATTTTGCCTACAGGCTTCCTGGGCTTCTTAGCCTTATGGATCTCTTCTTCAAGACGATGCTCTAGGTCGAGCTGATCCTGTAGTTGTTCAACAACTCTCTTATCAAACTCCTCATGCTCCGCTTTAGATCGGAATTTGGGCGTCGAGGAAGGTGGTGGAGTATTTTCAGTAATTTTCTCCTTCCCCAGCCTCTGCGGTGGCAGTGGTTCGTCGTCTTGATCGTCTTGGTCCACATACCTCGCGACCTCCTCAATGTGCTGAGCCGAGGAAGATCCTTCGGCTGCTCCGGCACCTGAGTCAGTGGTATGATGGCCAGACATTGGACTTCGGGAGTGGGTGCAGTGTTGGCTTCAGGTTGAGCAGCTGAGCTTTCACCCTTGGCAATTTCTGCAATTACTTTTGCCTTTGCTCCCTTATCCACCTGAGCCTTCTCCGCCTCATTCCTATCTTCCCCCTTTTTGGCATCATCAGCCAGGGTCAGACGAGCGCGGATGGCAGACACCTCCTTCTCCAATTTGAACAGAATATTTTTAATGGAGGTGGCGGTGGTGTCGAAATCCTTGACAGCATCACAGTAGTGCTCCCAATCTCTCTCTTGGTCAGCACGTATCTGTTTGATCTGAGCTCCTGTCTCCAGTCTCAGTTTTAGGAGGGCTTCGTCGTGGGAAGCTGTCATCTCAGCTTGAATGAGTTTGAGGGCCTCCGCCTGAATAGTTATGGCTTGTTGTACGCTGGAGGTGGCCATCTTGTTACGCTCATCCATAGTGGTTTGGACTGTGGCGAGGCTCTGAGTCAGCTGCTCAGAAAATTTCTTATGATGTTCTTGGAGAAGCTGTTGACTCTGAGCGGCTAAGTCCGCTTTCTGAGCTGCGAGAGCGGTCTCGACAATCTCCTGAATATTGACAGATGGAGTAGGAGCTTCGACGACCTTCTTTACCTCGCTGGCAAGCTTGTCAACTGTCTAAGTCTGAGACTTTGTGTACTGAGACCACTTCAGGTGAACGTCCTTTGCAAGGAGAGGATTCTTGTCTCCCTGCTTCCTGATGGCTCTGTTGACAGACTTTGAGGACACGGAACTGATTGGTTGAGCTTGATAAGAGCTGGTTCCGAGCCTCTGCTCAGACGCTGCGAGTTGTTGCTCTCGACTGGGTTTCGAGGCAACTGGGGCAACACCTGATGTCGATGGGGGTGGTGGTGATTTGCCCTTCTCGCTGGGAGTTTTACCCTCAGCAGATCCTCCCTGGTCTGCTTTCTTGGGTGCCTGATCCACATCATCGTTGTTATCATCATCATTATCGTCGTGATGGGATGGCGGCGATGGGCTGCTGACGTGCTGTTCTGAGGATCTTAAGCTGAGTAGATAAAGCATTGCGGCTCTCAGATCCTCGAACGAAGTAAGATCAGCAGGTTCTCCAAACCCGATAGCTGACTGAAGGCTCTGCTCCTCCGTCAGTAGGGACAATGCTGACTGAGTCATTATAAGATCTTCCAGAACATCCCAACTCAGAAATCTCAGCAGCATCTGTGTCCTTGCCCTGATTGCGATATCGACCAGATCCGGATGTTCTACGATTTCTGGGATTTGTGCCGACACTTCTCCTGTGGCTCGGAGATGAGCCGACTGGATGGTCGTCCACTCAGGAGATGTTTCCACAGTCGGTTCGGCATCATCCGACTGTGTCTCCTCAGAGCTGATACGCTGGACTTTGTCTCTTAGCGTGGCACCCTCAATGCCTGTGTCCGCGTCCAGTATATTCTCCTCCTGAGTAGGTGGGGGAGAAATGGGCTTTGCTGGAGCCTCAGACGCTCCAGCCTTAGTTAGCCTCTTCTTCTTAGGTGGGTCGGCGCGAGGGGGCAAGTCAGCAGTAACTTGCTTCTGTGTGGCTGGCCCTCGCCTGACTGACTTCTCAGCAGCGGCTCTAATTTTGAACTTAATGAGCTTGTTGTCGAAGTATCTGGAATCAGCAAAGGCTGCATGATTCGATACTGAGTCCTCTATTAGTACGGACATCTTCGTCCCGTACAGTAGCTTGCCCACACTAATGAGTCTTCTCTCTTCAGTAGGTGTGGCAACAAACTTCTGTGTCTGAGCCTTCAGCTCAGCCACATAGAACTCTGTCCAGTTGACCTGGACTCCATCTTCTATAACCATCATCAGCTGGAGTCGAGGTTTTGACAGTTGATCGAAGGAACCGGCGGAGCTCGTCAGTATATGCATGACGATGTAGGCGAGCCCGCGGTATTCTGGTAGAAGCTGGTTCTTTGGCAGCGCAGATTTGAATGTGATGTCATCTCTGCCACAGAACCTTTGGACATAGGAGTTCAACTCCTTCTCCTTATATCCAACTGGAGAGATCCCATGGGCCGGAAGATCAAAGGATGCTTGCAGCGTGGCCCGGATGTTAATGACGTGATGATCGGATTCCCACTTCTGAGGGGTCACCTCCCTCATATAAGCGAATAGAGATACTTCCCCGTCTGTATCCTCTATTGATGTCCAGTTGTAGTGGACCTCTGACACTTGTCGAGGGAGATATGCCTTGGGGTGCTTCGTGACAAGAAGCTCTATGCCGGATGCTTCAAGAGCCGTGTAGATGGGCTCAAAATACGGAAGCTCCGCCTGATGAAGAGCCATCGTAGGCTCAAACTGGATCTTGGACTTGATGATTTCATCAACTTGCGTGGGGTCAGTACAATCACCATGAATATCTGCAGAAAACTCGTTAGCACTTGAAAATAGAGTAAGTCAGTAGAGTTTTAAGCAGAGAGCAAGGAAATTACCGTATTACACAGAGCTTGAGAGTTATGCAAAGCAGTTAAAGAGGAAATGAGAAACTGAATGCAGAGAGCTCTTGAGAATGCAAATGGCGAAAAAGATAGATTAGAGTGATGATCGAGAGATTTTATAAGATATGCATATCAATCGGTTTTGATCCAACGGCTGAAATTCAATCTCGCGTTTTAATGCCGGCTGTGATTTGATGTTATAAACGGAATGATTACTTAAGCCGCCTCTAACCTAGACCCACGTAGGAAATGCGCAGTTAAGGTAAGGTGAGAAGACATGCATTAAATGCGTTGCAAGCAGCATTAAAGTCTAAGTCTTTTAAATGAGAACGGTTTCCTACTGACTTAAACCTTAAAAAATTTAATGGCGGGAAATAAATGCTCATTAACTACTGTTGGTCCGGAGACGAAAAGTCAGGTGTAGAGGGGGGGGTGAATACACCTGAGCTCTGTTTCTTTTTCTCAGTGAAGGTCAGCTGAAGCTGATGTTTGCAATCGATGAACGGTGCCAAGTAAGCCTTCGATCACTGGGGTCAAAGTGAGTCAGCTTCTGAGCTCTTCTACTGACTGATGTCAGTATTACGAAACTCAGTCGGAGACTGTAGTGCGGATAAGTGTTAGGCCCGGAGTCGTCTCTTTTGAAAACGCGTTTTTGCAAGTTAAATCTTTTGGCTGTGCACTTTATAAAATACGTTTTATGCAAACTTATGATTTTCAAGTCGGTTGAATGCAATGCAATAAAACGATGAAATGAACACAAGCGATTTAACGTGGTTCGGATACGCAAGATCCTACGTCCACGGTCCCGAACAAGGCGGGAGAACTTGTTGATTATTCCGAGCAAGCCTCGGCGGGGATACTGTGCACTGGACAGTTCCCTCGAAGTTATAGTCCTTAGCGACTTTACAATCCAAACCTAAGTTTAGAAGGGAGGGAATATTCTCCAACTGAGAAGGAGTTCTTACAACAAGAACAATTCACTAAATGTGAACTCCTTCGGATCTAAGCTATGAATCTAGCAATGAGCTTAGTCTAGAGAAGATAGGGATCAAAGTGCTCTAGAGAGATGAACTACAAGAAGTGTTCTATGAAAACTAGTTCGTCTCTGGGATAAGCTTGAAGGTTCTAGAGCGTTGTGAGCTTGAATGATATCCCTTGATTTCGCGTATATTCCTCTTGTCGAAATCTTCAAATCCTTCTCTATTTATAGTTGTGAGTTGTGACATATGTCCGTTGGAGACGACGATGCCACGTGTCACAAGCGTCCAAAGAAAACGGCCACTATTCAACTTTGTTGCGGCGGGCGCTTAATGCACCGTTCATGAGAGCGGCTTTTACTGTGTAGAGTAGGTAAGCGTTGTCGGCTTCTCATTGGTCAAGGTTTGTAGTTGGTGAGTGTCGAGTTGACCGTTCAAACTACCTCGTATGTCTTCTCGCTGAACATTTGAAGGGACTTTAAGTCTTTGGGTCGCTTTTACGTCGGATACGGATACTCGAAAGTCTGTCTTCTTCGGTCGAGTCGTCGGCCGATAAAGTGAGCTTCGATAGTCGGTTGGTCGATTGCGAAGGTATACTGCTTGCACCTTGGTTCTTCTACCGATGACCATCGGCTTGTAGAGAATGCTTCTGCGAGGTCCGGTCGGTCGATGCGGGATCTTCAACCGAGTTTGATATCAGTGGCCGACGAAGAATGCAAGCGATTACACCGATGACGTGGGGTTACGAAAAGTATCTTCGGTGAAGATCGGTTCAACAACTACCCCGTACAGGACTTAGACAAAAATAATAAGCATTACATCAAGTCTAACCTATACATCAGCTAATCCTATCGACACACTAATCTACTGATATCAGCTCGGTTTTGGGATCTTCAATTCCATAGTACTACTATGATTTCCCCCAATTTCTTTTAACCCTAGAACAGCTGAGTATCAATCTACTGACTCATATCCAACAACTACTGAGTGCAAGCGACTGATATAATAAATGCGGGTATGCTTCTGACAAAGTTAAGTATATAAAACTACGCAAACCTCTTCAGCTAAACTTTTACGATCAGCTGGTTACCATTACGACTCAGGAGGATTATTTGATGTGCTGATGACCACGTTCCCCCTTACTGTATACTGTTTGATTCACCCGACTGAATCGAAGTACTGAGTCTTCTGACCTGTCGTACTGTTTCCTTCTACTGACTCGATTCAGTAGGATCCAGTAGACCTAGCTCAACTGATAATTCTCTGAATCTGTTCTCAGCTAGTGGTTTGGTCAGTACGTTTGCCCTTTGTTTGTCAGTATGGATTTTCTCCATTCTGGTGTCCTTTTTCTCGACATGGTCTCTAATGAAGTGGTGTCGAATATCCATGTGCTTGCATCTCGCATGGAGAACTGGGTTCTGAGTTATAGCAATTGCACTGGTGGAGTTACAGTAGATGGGCACTTCATCCTGAGATATACCATAATCTCGCAGTTGTTGTCGAAGCCAAAGGATCTGGGCACAGCAACTTCCAGCAGCCATGTACTCAGCTTCAGTAGTGGACGTTGCCACTGAATGTTGTTTCTTTGAGAACCAAAGATATCAGCTTGCTGCCTAGGAACTGACATGTTCGAGAAGTTGACTTTCGATCTATCCCGCATCCTGCATAATCAGCATCAGAATAATCTGTCAGTATAAGATTATCATCAGCAGGATACCATAACCCTACGTCAGGTGTTCCTTTCACGTATCGCAGAATCTTCTTTGCTGAGTCCGTATGACTTCGCTTGGGATTCGCTTGAAATCTAGCACATACACCTACAGCATAAGTTATATTAGGTCTGCTTGCGGTTAAATACTCCCTCCGTCCCATTATTAATGTCCCACTTGCCTTTTTTGGTTGTCCCATTATTTATGTCTCATACCAAATAAGAAAATAAATGAGTGGACCAAAATCAATCTAAGCAAGTGGACCCCACCCCTTTATACTTTTACACCACAACTTTACACCTTTACCTCCACTATCTTAATTACTGTGCCCAGTCCCAATGGGACATAAATAATGGGACGGAGGGAGTATAATAAAGAACCAATAATAGCTCTATAATCAGTAGAGTTAACAGAAGCTCCCTCTTTATCTAGATCGATTTTGAAATTCGTATTCATGGGGATCTTGACTGGCTTGCTTGAGTCGCAGCCAAATCTCTTCAGGAGATCTCGAGTGTATTTGGCTTGATTGATGAATATTCCTTCAGATGATTGCTTTACTTGAAATCCAAAGAAGTAGTTCATTTCGCCATCATAGACATCTCGAACTTCTCCTTCATCATTTTCTCAAATTGTTGACATATAGTCACATTTTTGCATCCGAAAATGATGTCGTCCACGTAGATTTGCACCAGTAGGATGTCATCTCCTGACTTTATGTTGAATAGGGTGCGATCTAATGTCCCCTTCTAAAAACCTTTCTGAAGCAGAAAGTCTGACAGGGTATCGTACCAAGCCCTGGGTGCTTGTTTTAACCCATACAGCGCTTTCCGAAGTCTGTACACCTGATGTCCCTACTGAAAGCCAGGAGGTTGTTCCACATAGACTTCTTCCTTCAGTACGCCGTTCAGAAAAGCTGACTTTACATCCATTTGATATACTTTGAATCTCTGATACGTTGCATAGGCTAGGAACATACGAATAGCTTCCAATCTAGCGACTGGAGCAAATGTTTCATCAAAGTCTATTCCTTCTGCTTGACAGTATCCCTTGGCAATGAGTCGAGCTTTGTTTCTGACAATGACGTTGTTTTCATCTCGCTTGTTTTTGAAGACCCACTTAGTACCGATCACGTGTTGATGCCTAGGTCTGTCAACAAGCTCCCAAACTTCGTTTCGAACGAACTGGTTCAGCTCATCTTGTATGGCAATAATCCAGTCAGCATCATTGAGTGCGTCCTCTATTGTCTGAGGTTCTTCTGTAGACAAGAAACAAGAATAAAGTGAGCTTTCTCCTTAACTTAATCTAGATCTCGTCCTGATTGTTGCTGATGGATCTCCTATAATAAGATCTAAAGAATGAGCGTCGAGCCATGAACGTCTGAGTCTGGCTTCTTCTTCTGACACTACTTCTGCACAGTCAACAGGTGTGTTAGGCATTTCAGTCGTGCTGTTCTCAACAGGTGTGTTAGGCATTTCAGTCGCGCTGTTCTGTGACTGTAGCAGTTCAGTAAGAAGGTTAGGATCTACTGAGTTTCCAGGTTCAGGGGCATTTAGCTCAGGAACAATAGTTGTTCCCCCTGAGTTTATATTCTCAGTAGAGGTCTCAGTTACCACTAGGGCTTCCTCATCGACCGTTGTTACCTGATGTTGATCCTGTTTAGTAGAATCAACTAGGTCAGCTACATTGCCTGTGGGATGGGTCTGAATTTTCTCATCGTCTGACTCATCATCCCAACAATGCTGGATCTTTTCGGCTTTGTCGGTTAGTGCGAGATCCTGTAGCTTGCTGCTGACATCTTCAGTATTTGTCTTTGTAGATTTCCTGTTCTCAGTAACAAACTCATCAAATACAACATGAGGGCTTTCTTCCACGCAAAGAGTCCGATAGTTAAAGACTCTGAAAGCTTTACTGACTCGAGAGTATCCTAAGAATACTCCTTGATCAGATTTGCTATCAAAGACCTTCAACTGATCTTTCCCATTATTGTGGATAAAGCAAGGACAACCAAAAATATGAAAATGAGAAATAGAAGGAATTCTCCCTTTTCATAGTTCGTAAGGTGTCTTCATGTGTTGCTGTGTTAGTAGTGAGCGATTCTGAGTGTAGCATGCGGTGTAAGTAGCATCAGCCCAGAACTTCGAGGGTAGTCCGGAGTCTGCAAGGAGTGTTCTTGCTGCTTCTTTAAGTGTTCTGTTTTTGCGTTCAGCAAGTCCGTTCTGCTGAGGGGTGCGAGATGCTGATGTCTCGTGCTTAATTCCCTCCTTTTCGCAGTACTCCTTAACTACTGAGTTGAGAAATTCTGTTCCTCTGTCTGAGCGAATTCTCTGTATCTTGATGTCCTTTTCCACACTGAGTTTCTTCAGCAGTTTTGGTAACTCAGTCATGACATCAGATTTGTTGGCTATGAAGATGACCCATGTATATCTTGAATAATCGTCAATAACGACGAGGGCATACTTCTTGCCTCTTATAGTCACTGGAGAGACTGGCCCGAATAAGTTCATGTGTAGCAGTTGAAGGATTCCATCAGTGGAAGGTGAAGGAATTGGTGGATTGTTGTTCTTTGTTTGCTTTCCCTTCAAGCATGCTTCACAGTTTCTATCTTTGATAAACGATTCATTGGGCAGTCCTCTAACCTTAGAGTTCTTGGCTAGCTTGTTCATAGTCTTGAAGTTCAGGTGACTGAGTCTCTTGTGCCACATCCATCCTGCATTGTCACTAGATTTTGTCTGTGCGAGTAAGCAAGCCTCAGATTCTGCGGTTTTCCAGTTTGCAACATAGATATTCTTCCTCCGCGAACCTGATAACACTGTTTTCCCTGTAGATTTGTCAACAACATCACATAAACCAGCATCAAAGATAACTCTATTCAGATTGTCACAGAATTGACTGACAGAAAGGAGATTATGTTGAAGTCATTCAACATATGTTACTCTTGGAACTGAAGAGTCCCAATATTCAGTGTTCCATATCCCCTTGTATAGCCTTTAGAGTTGTCACCAAACTCAATTCTGGGACCATCTTCTTGTACGTAGTTGGTCAGTAGGCTCTTTTGATAAGTCATGTGTCTCGAGCAGCCGCTGTCCACTATCCAAGGGTCCTTATGCACCTGCAAAACAGAAACATTTTTAGGTACCCTTTGGTTCAGTTTGGGTCCTTAGGTGTTAGTGGGTGATTTCGGAACCCAGATTTACCTCGGGACCATAGAAGTCTGAGACTTCTTCTTCTGAACCTTGTCAGCTTTCTTCTCCACAGGACTTGGAGATACTAACTTTCTGGCATTTTTGGGTTTAGAAGCTTCTTGGTTCCCCCTGAATTTGATCGTGGTGTCCTGGGGCTAGAACATCTGGTCAGTAGCTTCTTATTGCTCGGCTGAGGTGCAATCATCTTTTGTTTGTTCTTCGCCTGAGGTGTTGAGTCAGTAGCCTGAACCTTCCCTCTGACGAACCTATCAGCCAGCATTTCTGAGCTTTTTGACGTTAAAGTGGAAGCTTCATCAGTATAGCCAAGTCCTGCTTTCATGACTGTTGGCCTTTGAGGTCTAAGCATGCTTTCCAACTTCTCCTTAGCTCCAAGGTACTGTTCAGTCATCAGTCCTCGCCAGACCTCGTCACTTCTTCGAAGTAATTCATAATCCTTTTCAACTTCTGCGAGCTTCTGATTGAGTCGGGCTATTTCAGTATCTTTCTCAGAATTATCCTTGGTCAGAACTGATATCTGAGTTTCTTGAAGCTGAGACTTAGTCATAAGAGATTTAATCTCTTCCTTAAGTCTCACAACCAGATTCTCTGAATCAGTAGAGACCTGACAATCAAAAGAAAGTCTCTGATTCTCAGCCTTTACCTGTTCCAGTTCCTGAATGGTTCTGCTAAATTCTCTGCTCAGCTGAATCTGCTCCTCTAGTAGATCATCGTAGGCTTGTACCACGTCTAGAGGTTCATCTGTGACTGAGCACGTGTCGTGTGTGCTGTGTGAAGAAGAGGTTATATTAAGTTTAGAATTTACCTCAGCCTCTTCTCCGACCATCAGACAGTATTCTGCAGCTGATTCAGGATCTGTCTCTCCTACCTCAACGGTGACAAATGCAGCTTCGTCTTCAGGAGAATACATGAATGTATCTTCCTCGATTGAGTCATCGGATATCTCTCCGACGATATAGGCCTGCCTCCTTCGGGCAAATTTCTCGCGTCTGGCCTGCCGTTCTGCTCTTTGAACCGCTGAGAGTTCGGGACAGTCGTATTGATAGTGTCCCTCTTCCTTGCAGTTGTAGCAAACAGACGTTCTGCTGCTTTTTCCGGCTGAATTGATGGATGGACTAACAACAGGTTCTGTGTTCCTACAATCAGTAGTTGATTTAGATTCTTCCCTTTTTCGATAATCTTTCTTACCTGAGGGAGAATCTCTGTGATATTTCTTCAACTTTCTGACTCTCTCCTTTTCTCTTTGATATTTGAGAGCCATAAGTGCAAGTTGGTCAGTGCCAGATGTCTCAGAGGACTTTGCTTCTGGCGTGGCCACTGCCTTGCTCGAAGAAATGGGTTTGACTCCAGTTTTGCTGACTGTTGCTTTGAAAGCATGATCAATCTGTGTGTCAGCTGGAGCACTGGAACATCGTTGGGATAGACTGTGCTCAAATTCCTCCGTCTTTAATTTTGAAAAGATGACATCAGGAGTTAGAGCATCAAGATCTGAGCGACGTAATTAAGTAGCAAAAGGAAGTCACTTCAGTCGAGGTAGGGCTCTCAGGATCTTTGTGTTCATCTCTTTGTTCGTGAACGTCCTCCCCAGCCCGTTGATCACATTGATCTGATTAGTGAATCTGACGCTTAGCTGGAGCACTGGAACATCGTTGGGATAGACTGTGCTCAAATTCCTCCGTCTTTAATTTTGAAAAGATGACATCAGGAGTTAGAGCATTAAGATCTGAGCGACGTAATTAAGTAGCAAAAGGAAGTCACTTCAGTCGAGGTAGGGCTCTCAGGATCTTTGTGTTCATCTCTTTGTTCGTGAACGTCCTCCCCAGCCCGTTGATCACATTGATCTGATTAGTGAATCTGACGCTTAGCTCGTCAATGGTCTCGTTGGGCTCCATGGCAAATGTATCGAACTTCTGTAGCTCTAGTTCGAGCTTGTTTTCCTTGATCTGCGGGGTTCCTTGGCTCAGTATAGCCAGGGCGTCCCAAAGTTCCTTTGCCGTTCTGCAGTCTTGCATCCTCCCGAGGTGTGAATCACTGAGCGTAGTCAGGATTGCATTACGCGCAACTCGGTCGAGGTTGTGCAGCTTTTTCTCTTCTGGCGTGAAGGCTGATTTGTCTTTTGCGAATTTAGCACCAGTTTGTGCTCCTACAACTCCCGCAGCAGCAAATTGTACGCTGTCGATCATGGGAATGATGGGTCCTGTCTCAAGGACATCCGTCATGCTGTCATGCAGCGATGTTAGGTGCGCCTCCATTCTCACGCGCTATACCATATAGTTCTCTATCGAGAACATCGACACCATCTATAAGGATGTATGAAGAGATGCTTGTGCAGTGAAAAAAAACGTTTTCAGGATCTTTTCGAGAAGACCAGTAGTTACAGAATCGATGATCAGAAGAACACCATTGCTCTGATACCAATTGTTGGTCCGGAGACGAGAGTCAGGTGTAGAGGGGGGGTGAATACACCTGAGTACTATTTCTTTTCTCAAACGCGAAGGACAGCTGAGCTGTTGGATGCAATTGATGAACAGTGTTAAATAGTAACCTTCGATCGCGGGTCAGAGAGTGAGTCAACTACTGAGTCTCTCCTACTGACTTTAGTCAGTGGTTGATTCTCAGTTGAAGACTTAGTTCGGATAAGAGTGTGGGGCCCGAAGATTCGTCTCAGTTGAAAAACGTGATTTTCACAAGTCAAACAGTTTTGGCTAGTGCACTTTATGAATACGTTTTATGCAAGATATGATTTCGTGAGATGTTTGTATGCAATGCAATAAAACATTAAACAACACAAACAATTTTTAACGTGGTTCGAATACGCAAGATCTTACGTCCACGGTCCTGCTGAACAGGAGGTCTTGTTGATTAATCTGAGCAAGCCTCAGCAAGGTATATGTGCACTGGACAGACCCTTCTAAGTTATAGTCCTTAGCGACTTTTACAAATCAAACCGAGGTTTGAAGGGGAGGGGAATTTCTCCAACTGGAAGGAGTTCTTACAATAAGAACAATCACTAAAAGTGAACTCCTTCGAGAATCTAAGCTATAGATATGAACTTTGAGCTTAGCTAGAGAAGAGGGATCTAAAGAACTTTAGAGAGAAGAACTAAGAGTATTCTATTGAGCAAGTTCTTCGCTGGATTTCTCTTGAATGTGCTAGAGTTGTTTCGAAAACTTGAGCGTTTTATCCCTTGATATCCCGTGCGTGAAGCTTGGATTTTCTTCTCTATTTATAGTCGTGACCCAGGCATTTGCCCATTGGAGAGGATGATGCCACGTGTCACAAACTTCCGAAGAAAAATGGCCATATATTTGAATTGTTGCAGCAGAGTTGTTGATATTGTTCATGAGAGCAGCTTTAGTTGGTCAGAGCAGATAATGCGTTGACGGCTTCTCATTGGTCGAGGTTTGTGGTAGGTGAGATGTGTCAGACATTGGTCTTCATCGGAGTTGACTCTCACTTATCCTCGTATGATCTTCTGCTGACTTTCGAGTGATGTTAAAAGCTGGTTCGTTTCCTGTCGGATACAGTAGACTTGAAGCAGTCTCTGTCTTCTTCGTCTGAGTCGGCTGATAAGATATTCTACTGAGTATAGTCAGCTGTAGACTGCGAAGGTACTGAGCTTTGTATAGGTTCTTCTATAGATATCTGTCAGCTGATAAAGTGTCTTCTACTGAGGTGAAGATCAGCTGATGACTTAAGAACACAAGCTCTTACACTGATGACGTGGGGTTCTGGAAAGTAACTTTCTACTGAAGATCAGTCCAATATTTTACCCGTTACAGGACATAGACACGAAAGATAAAGGAATCGAAAACAGTCTAGCCTATTACATCATCTAGTCCTATTGACACTACACTACTGATATCAGCTGGATTTTGGGATCTTCAATTCCGTAGTATGAACACTACGATAACCCCCAATATTATTTTACCCAGTAATATGTTAAGTATCATCTACTGACTCATAACCCAACAAACACTAAACACACAAGTTAGATGGACAAATGAGCTACAAATATAGGCTAATCAAACATCTTCCCTACATTAATAAACTATAAATATTCAATTTGTAATTTTTATTAACATTAATCTCATTAATATAATAAAATAAATAAATAAATTATATTAATGTCATCTTACTAAGATTGACCGTATCTAATAAACTACAAACTACTCTCCTTCCTTATAAAACTAATAGAAAAATGAATTGGTTTACGAAGATCTAATCCTCCACTAATAAACTATAAATATTCAATTTATATAATTTTCTTTTAGTTTTTCGTATCAACTTATTCTATAATTGTCCATATTATGTTTCACTAATAATACTTTTTAATTTGTAGACCTGGTAAATCAATTTCATGTGGACATATAAGACCAAATTATATGAATTTTTTGAACACTAATAGAAACATCACTAAGATTTGAATGTCCCTATTTGATAATAGAGACATCACTAAGATTTGAACTCTAAACATTTGACAATAAGACAAGTTTATTGACATGTATGTCATTAGGGCTGTTAACAAATCAAGCTTTAGCTCGGGCTCAAGCTCAATAAAAGCTCGACTCAAAATTTTAAATATGAGCCGAATACAAGCTGAAAAATATTTAAATTCTACGAATTTAACTTTCTACCGATTTTTTGTTTTTGTTTTTTCCAACAAGTGTATTTAATATTTTGTAATTTTTTTCTAAGCAAATTAAAAATATAAAAATATTTATTAGGCTACTATTGGAACTTATCTTTTACTTATTTATAAAATAATGATAAACTAAAGCTTTTTTTTTTTGAATTAGTTTCCTATCAAAATAATATATGTACACCTTTTACTTTTTTTAATTTTTTCAATTTATTATAAATTTATTTTATTTATAAGCAAATTTTAAAAAATAAAAGGAAATATTTATAACGCTTCCTATTAGAATTTTCCTTTTACTTATTTATAATATAATGATAAATTAAAACTATTTTTAAATTTTTTTTGTAGAATTAATTTCCTATCAAAATATAATATATACCCACTTTATGCCTTTTTCCAAATTATTATAAATTTATTTTATTTTAAATAATTATATTATAATATACAAATAAAATAATCAAATTATGTATAATAAATTATACAATCAAATTACATTTACTTAAAAATAAAAAAATGAATTTTTGTATTACTTAAAATTCAATAGTCAGGAATTTAAAGGTTAATGATTTTTAATTTAGAAAATGAAAAGTTGAATTAATATGAGAAATTAAAAATAAAAAACTTTTGGATTGCCAATAATAAATTTTGTATTAAATTCTTCATATTCATATATTTATTATATTTAAAAGAAATAAAACTTAAAGTTAAAAATGAAAAGGACAAAATAGTCTTTTAAGATTTAATTGAAGCTATTTATGTTAACTCATCCGGATCAAATTGATCCATTTAGTTTTTCCCTTATATATTTATCGATTAATCAATATTTTATGGTTACCAATAAAATTTGGCAGTTACCGAAATCAAATATTCAATGGCGGAAAAGGAGGAGGGGTTACCATTTAATAATCCCCCACAATGCCGCGCCAAAATGAAAAAAAAATAACTCAAATCTTCGTCAGAAAATCTCATCCGTTGATCAAAAATCATATCCACGGCTGAAATGCATGATCCGCGTTACTCATTCAAACCCAATCACGTGGCGCAACAAACCTCAATATAATGACGACCACCTCAACAATTTTTCCACCATCATTCATACTTTTCTCCTCATCAACTTCTAGAGACCTCTCCACTCTCTCTCTGAATCGCAATGGCACCAAAGGCAGAGAAGAAACCCGCTGAGAAGAAACCATCAGCCGAGAAAGCCCCGACAGGAGAGAAAGCTCCCGCGGAAAAGAAGCCCAAGGCCGGAAAGAAGCTCCCCAAGGAGGGCGGCGCCACCGATAAGAAGAAGAGGCGGTCGAAGAGCATCGAGACTTACAAGATCTACATCTTCAAAGTGCTGAAGCAGGTCCATCCCGACATCGGAATCTCCAGCAAGGCCATGGGAATCATGAATAGCTTCATCAACGATATCTTCGAGAAATTGGCGCAGGAGGCGGCGCGGCTCGCTCGCTACAACAAGAAGCCGACCATCACTTCTCGCGAGATCCAGACCGCCGTGCGATTGGTTTTGCCCGGTGAATTGGCGAAGCATGCCGTCTCGGAGGGGACCAAGGCGGTGACGAAATTCACAAGCTCTTGAATTGCTACCTTTGATTCTCCCGTTTCGAAATTAGAGTTCATGGTAATAGTATGAGTTAGGTTTTTCCCCTCTTTTATGTGGATGTAAAAATTATGCTACTTGCGTTCTGAATCGAAAATTCTGCATTATCCGAAATTTTCGCCAAATCTTAATTGCAAATTTTGATTTCTTAATCTAATTTGTGATTTGGATTATATTCTGTTCAAAGTATCGATTCTTCGAAAATAATGTAAATTTGCGTTCATTTTTAGTAATTAGCAACATAATTGCGAAATTAATAAATAAATTGCTTAATTAAGGAGGTTATAAGAATGAATTACAAACCAAAGAAAACGGAGACAAAAAAGGAATCAAACCCCTTTGCCAAGACACTACCGACTTATGATATAAACCCTTCGGCCCCTGCTTTTCTTCTCATCCTTTTTCGCAAAGATCGCTCTCCGATTCTGAAGGCATATTAATCCAATTATTCTCACAATTTCCACTTTATATAGCTGGTAAGAATTCCTCGCGTAATTACATTGTTTGATCGAGATGAATTTTGCATGATATGTTTTCTCGTTTTGCGCGGTGAAATTTATCTCCTCTTTAGCTTTTCTGATGCTGAAATAGGTCTGAATCGGACGGTTACTGTCAGTCGATAATGAAACCAGATTTCATTAGCTTGCTTTCTGTTTCATACTCGATTTTCCGTGTTGTTTCCTCCATTTCTCTTTGTAGGGTTTTTCGTTTTCAATTTTTCATGCGGTATTTGGCTTATTTTTCGTTCATGTAGAATTAGGAGATCTTTAGGGAAGTGATTTTGAAACCTTGTTTTGTGATCCGTTGTATACAGTGATCTAGCGGAAGAAAATGCCAGGCGGTAATCTTCCAATTTCTCGTGGATTACTGAGTGCGGGAGTTGGTGCAGGGCTAGGGCTGTACGGACTGAGTCAAGGTCTCTACAATGTGGAGGGAGGCCACCGCGCAATTGTTTTCAGCCGCATCGGTGGGATCAGAGATCAGGTCTTGATTGCTTTTCATCTTCATTCGATTATCCTAAAAAATCCTCTGCATCTACTTTGACCGGCATATGTGACTGCAGGTGTATCCTGAGGGAACACATTTCAGGATCCCATTGATCGATAGGCCGATCATTTACGACGTCCGAGCACGGCCCCATCTCGTGGAGAGCACCTCCGGCAGCCGTGACCTTCAGATGGTAATCTCTTTCAACACACACAAGACAATTACTATGCACTCTTGGCCGTTAACTGATCTTTTTACTTGTAGGTCAAAATCGGGCTTCGGGTTCTTACCCGTCCGGTTCCGGATCAGTTGCCTACTGTTTACAGATCTCTTGGTGAGAACTACAATGAGAGAGTTCTCCCTTCAATTATCCATGAGACTCTCAAAGCTGTTGTTGCTCAATACAATGCCAGCCAACTTATCACCCAAAGAGAGGTAATTTGCTCATTATTTATGCTTCTTCACCTTTGAAAAGTTATATTAATTCGCATTAAATGATTCAAAACCATGATGTATGAAGTTACTGATTGTGATTTCTATTTATGAAGAATGTTAGTAGGGAGATAAGGCAAATATTAACTCAAAGAGCAGCCAACTTCAACATTGCACTTGATGATGTTTCCATCACTGCCCTAACCTTTGGAAGAGAATTCACTGCCGCCATTGAAGCTAAACAGATAGCTGCACAAGAAGCTGAGAGGGCCAAGTTTGTGGTGGAAAAAGCTGAGCAAGACAAACGAAGCGCTATAATCAGAGCACAGGTAAAACACCTTCCAAGTTAATCGAGCTCGAGTTTCAGCTATCCTTCCCTAATACTCTTACCGAATCAACTACATACAATTATTTCAATTTTGCTAATAGGGAGAGGCGAAGAGCGCCCAGCTGATCGGTGATGCCATTGCCAGCAATCCTGCATTCCTTATGCTTAGGAGAATCGAAGCTTCCAAGGAAATTGCACGCATGATCGCAAACTCTGCCAACAAGATTTACATGAACTCGAACGAGTTGTTGCTCAATCTCCAAGATGGTGCCTCTTTGAAGAATAGAAAGTAAACCTAACAATCTTTAGATTTCACATCTAGGAATCTTTCAATTTGATATCATGTTCTTAGCAACTAGTGTAATAAAGAGGGAATTTTTCCACTTCGATAGCATCTGCTCTAGGAAACTGATATTGGATAAGTAGCAATTAATATTTTCAATCTTGATGTTGACTTGATTTTGGTGAACAATTTATGAATGAAAATAGAATTTTATATTCACGAATTTGGGGATACTAACAAGAGAGAGCTACAACCAGAAACACAAGAGAATATTCGATCGACAGTTGACCTAACTCAAGAGCTGGTGAATTTCGTCACCGCCTTCGTCCCCTCCGACACGGCGTGCTTAGCCAATTCACCGGGCAAGACCAGCCTCACAGCGGTCTGGATTTCGCGAGAGGTGATGGTCGGCTTCTTGTTGTAGCGAGCGAGCCGCGACGCCTCCTGAGCCATTTTCTCGAAGATGTCGTTGATGAAGCTGTTCATGATCCCCATCGCCTTGCTGGAAATTCCGATGTCAGGGTGCACCTGCTTCAGCACCTTGAAGATGTAGATTTTGTAAGTTTCGGTGTTCTTCGAACGCTTCTTCTTCTTCTTGTCACCGGCGGCGGCTGTAGCGCCGTCCTTGGGGAGCTTTTTACCAGCCTTTGGCTTCTTCTCAGCCGGTGCTTTTTCAGCCGCCGGAGCCTTCTCGGCGGCGGGCTTCTTCTCTGCTGGCTTTTTCTCGGCCTTTGGTGCCATTGAATTGAGTGCGTGAGAAGATGTGGATAAGGTGGTTGATTGTGAGTTGGGAAGTTGAATGGGTTGGAAGTTATATAAAAGAGGATCTGAGAGATGTGATTGGTGAGTTTCCTTTGGCGCGGATGGATGTTTGAGCCGTTGATGGGTTGGAGATGTTGGACGGTGTAGATGGTGAAGGTTGGCGGTTTTTTCAAAAACAATGTTTTAATTTGATGTGATTGGCGGAACTCGTGTGCGCGAAACTACCATATTTAACATTTATAATTGTTGAAGATTATTTTAAGATAATCTTTAGTAGTAATAGATTCTTAATTTCTTTTTCACGTGTGTTTTCCATTATTATTTATTTATATTTATTTTTAACTAGATCTCTTATGTTGAACGTGTTTTCCATTATTTATCCCCATAAATTAGGGGTTAATGTTCCGGCTCGGTTTGCTTTTTCTTATATTTTAGAAAATCGAATCAAATACATAGAAGTAGTTTGATTTTATTCGGTCCATCGATTCACATGTTTATATGTATATTTATATTTATATTTTAAACCCTTAAAAATTGAAGAACTCATGAATATTAAACTAAAAATAAAAGAATTGATGTTCTTGCATTAAATTTAAGAACTAGTATGAGATGATGCTTAATTTATGTATGATAACTCATAATTATAGAGATGCTACTCATTTCGAATTTATAGCTATATGGTTTGCTATTCGATTTTCTTCCCTTGTTTATATTAGGGTTAATATTGACTCAAATCATATCATAGGTTATTATTTTATTAATCTAATTATCTAAATTCATGAATCTTCTCATTTAGAAAAAAAATAAAAAATAAATTAAATGGGAATCGGTTCGAACCGCTCAAAAATCTTTGAAACCGCAAACCGAACCGTTGTAATCGGTTACTAAAAAAAATCGAACCGTTGTCAAGGGGCATCCATATAACATCAGAGTATTTACTCATGGGGTATATGGAATAGCTTTTGCTTCACAACTTATAGCTTAAAGTTGTAGTTTTAGTGTTTGGAAACCATCTTTAAGTTGTAGTTTCTCTATTTTATACAAATTTTAAAGCTTTTACATAAGATGCTACTTGACCACTTTAGCTTCCCTAACCCAAATTTCCATGGGTAAACTAATTTTTCAATTCCGAACAATTTTCCAATTTCGAATATCAACAAAACTTCCAATATTATCAAATTCTCAATTCTCTCCAAATCTGAACAAAATTCCTGCCTCTCATTTCGTGTCTTTTTCACAAAATATTTCTCGCGATTTGTTTTCCGATGAACAACGTTCAAATAAAAACCCAAGGGGCCCAAAAAAGTTTGGTGTGTGAAAGAAGATGTAGCTCTTATGTCAAATTGGGTTTTCATTAGCGAATATGTTATACAAGGTAAACATCAAAGATGAGACACCCTATGGAAACGTGTTCATCAAATGTACAAGTAGAAGCAAGCAAATAATCCAGATGAAACTCAGTGTAAGAAACATTGACACAATGGAAGGTCGTTTGAAAGAACTTAATGAAAATGCAAAAAAAGTGGGTTGGTGCTTGCAGAGAAGCATATGCTCGTAAAAGGAGTGGAATGAGTAAAAAAGGTGTTGAGAAAGAAGCTCATGTATCTTACGCAGCAAGTGGCAGCAAGTTCCAGGATTTGGTTGTATTCAATTAAGTTATGTGTAAATGTCCCAAGTGAGATTTATATTCAACTCTTGGTGCACCACATGGCTATCCCGAAAGTTAAGTTGCTGAGGATCGAGAAAGTGGTGGAAGCTCGAAACGATCTAAGACTTTCGAAAATGGGGGTATTATGTCCCTTCCAACCTTGATACTTCCAATACGAGATCATCAACGATTTCCCATTCCGACGGAAGAGATAAGACGAACAAGAAAGCAAAAGGTAACGCATCTCAATCTGATTGTACTAATGAATTTGCTGAACAACTTCGCGCTCTCGTATAAGGATGGCAATTTTGTGGGTCGGGGCCGGGTATCATTGGATCCGGAACCGCCCCGCGCCTTAAAAAATGGACCCGGACCCGCCCCGTGGACCCGCACGGGTCCAGAATTTAGGACCCGGCCCCGGACCCGTAAATATTTTAGGTATTAATAAATTTAAAATTATGTTTCCACCAGGATCCGAACCCAGGTCATCCGAAAATTTACAAACACTCTTGACCATTAGACCGACAACTTATTTGTTAAATTTAGATAAACATAAAATATATATAATTTTTAAACTATTATTTTATTATTTTTAATTTAAAACATAAATAAAAATGTAGTAACTTTAATCAAATATAATGATTGTAGTAAGCATGACTAATATTTCACGTGAAAAATAAAAATACAACACAAAAACAAAATTATCTTTCAAATGTATTTTGTAGCTTTTATTTATCATATTTCTTTAATTTTTTTAAATATACTTTCATATGTTATAATTCTTATTAAAGTATGAATTTCTTATGTATATGTTATGATTCTTATGAGAGTGTAGTTTTTCATTTGTTATAAAAAAAAACTCAATTGTAAATTTGTAATTTTTCATTAGTCATAAAGAATTTTAAATTGTGAATTTATAATTTTTCATTAGTTCATTAGTTCATGAATACTTATTTTTAATGTAGATAATGTTAATCTCATTTTTGAAATACATTTTCATGATTAGAAATTAGAAATTTGAATATAATATATTGAAATCTAGAAAGTTAATATTTATTGTATTTTTATTAGATGTATTTTCACTTGCTATAAAAAGTTTTCAATTGTAATTGTTCATTAATCATAATTGTATTTATACATATAATCCATTTCAATTAAAGAATAGAAAATTAGAAATAAAAAATAATTTTAAATTTAATTTTTTGAAATAAAAATATTAATTTCATTTTCGAAATACATGCCCGTAATTACAATTTGAATATAGTATATTGAAATCTAGAAAATTAATATTTATATTTTATAAGTTAATTTTTTGGTAGATGTATTAATTTTTATTTTATTTTAGTATGTCATATTTTTATATATAACTATACATGTAAAATATTAACAAATGTGAACATTAGCTCAAACGGCATAAGTGCATGTAAAGAAATTATTGATATAAGTTCGAATCTCACAAATAAGACTTTTACACTTCTAAATTCTAATTTGTCACGGGGCGGGTCCGGGCGGGTGGGTCTATACGGGGCGGGTCTAAACGGGGTGTGGCGGGACGGGTCGGGTTCAGAACCGCCCCACACTCGTATGGGGCGGGTATTACCCGCCCCACTGCGTGCGGGTCCAGGTCGGGTCCGGGTCCTTTTACCATCCCTACTCTCGTAGTCTCTAAAGACAATGAGACTGCATGCATTAGAGATGTGTCGAATGCTCAACTCGAGCTGGAGCGCCAAAGGTTAGAAATTGAGAGTAAGAATATGGAAATGATGAATAAGAAGATGAAACGTCAAGATATGAAGAGAAAATAAAAGATGTTGCTTGCACTGATGGCAATAGACAATTTATCTCATGAAGAATAAGAGATAAAACTTGAACTCCGAGCAATTCTATTTGAAAAATGAATCCGTTTCTTATGTAAGTTTTATTTATGTTTAGTTTTATGTATTTGTTATGTTTATTGTAATCTAGTCTATTTCTGAGCGGCAAGAGACACCATTGCTCGTTTTATCTAGATTTACTTAGAAAATAAATCTAGTTTTATTTACGTTTAGTTTATTTATGTAAGTTTTATTTGTTATGATGGCAAGAGACAATTTATTTGTTACGAGCAATGATCATAATTTTTTTAATTTTAATTAGATATTTTAAATAGAATTTCTAATTAAATATAATTTCAAATGAATTTCAAATTTAATAAAAAAAATTATATATAGTAGATAAGTTAAAAATAAATAAAAAAGAAAATTAAAGTTAGATGATTGGGTGTTATTCATGGAAGATATAAATTAAATTAGATAGTAGAATATGAAGTTGATGAAAGATATGAGTATTTTATTAAAAAGTTGGATTGGTTGGAAATATTCTTGGTTAAGCCTATAAAAGGATTCAAATAGATCCAACATAAGCTATAAAGACTTTTGAGAATAAAGTCGTAGTTCATCCTAAATTGTCAAAACAGTAAATGTTTAGTAAGAAGCGTTACTGGCATGTAAGTATACAAACTTTGGCCAAATCATGATTTTGTATATAATATTCATAAACATTTATATAAATACGCGACATTTGAATTTGCTAAATCAACTAACGACAATAATAACCTTGATTACTCTTAACTAATCAACGTTTTCTTTCGTGCCAAAACAGAATTATTTATTTGAACTTGAATTGTTAATTACTACAGTTAAACATCGATAAAGTAATATTCGACAAAGTAATAATCTCGTTAAGATAATAATTTCTTTCAGTCTCAATATGGGTCAATGCACTAAAATAATATTCGATAAAGTAATAACCTTGTTAAATAAATATTTTTTCTCAGTCCCAAGATTATTACTTTATTGAAGTTTAACTGTATTTTTTTTAATAAATTAAAAAATTGTGTATTTATACTAACATTTTAAAAATTATAATATACAAAACCAAAATCCATATATTTATTTCATTATGCAAAATGAATATAAGTGCATATATTACGAAAATGCATAACTTGTTAGCCTTGACTAAAAACTTTGCACTACCAAAAACCTAAACCCCTCTCCTACTGCGTCAATTACCCGCCCTAGAAATTCAATCTCATCCCTGAACCGCTGCCATGGCTGTAAGTTCTTTCTCGATTCTATATGGAATTAACGGTTTGTGTGTGTATTCAAGATCTAACAGTCCTCGGACTATATCAAATAACGCCAACTGAGGAGTGGTCTATTTTAGGTTAGGGATACCGGAAAAACTCTATTTCTTTCTAGCTCGCATTGTCAACTGGATGTTCGTTTAGTTGATTTAGCGAATAGCGGTAACCTCTGCATCGTGAATAGTTGGTAGAATTGAAAAACTGCCATTTCTCTTTGAGTTTTTCTTAGTTTCACTAGCTGGATTGTATTTGATTTGCATATTAGGGCATAATCATCAATTTCTGTGTTTTGAGACATCTTTGTTTTTTGTTGATTGCAGACTGTGCCAGTTAACCCTAAGCCTTTCTTAAATAATTTGACTGGGAAGCCTGTTATGGTCAAACTCAAATGGGGAATGGAATACAAAGGTAACTACTAACTTTTGAGACTGATCTTATGAAATTATAAATTTCCGCTTCTTGATATGTGTATATTTATAATTTTATCGTGTTCCAGGTTATCTTGTCTCTGTGGATTCCTACATGAACTTGCAGGTATCTAGTACATAAATAAACGTGTATTTGCTATATTTACTTCTTCATAGATATGTGGAATTATTAACTCACAATGCAATATGGACTCGATATGGATTTTGGATGTGCAATATCACCTACTAGTTTATACTATAAGATGAGAAGAGGTTGTCCGTTTTCTGTTAAAAACATGATGTTGAAGGTGTTTGCAGTGGGAACTAGTCCCTTTCGAGACCCAAAAACTGATAATTCCCAGCACAAATTACCTCTGTTGGACTAGTTTCTCCTAACAGTTGCTGTTTTCATGCTTTATTCTTATGAAGTCAGACATTACATTTTGACACTCTTGCATTCAAAACTTTTTGAGAATTTGAGTTTGTAGTTTGATTATATGTAAGTTATGGTATAAAAATGCTGAAGTGTAAATTGTTGTTTGAATTCTGTATCATACCCACCCTTGTTTTATAATGGGCTAATGAAGGGTATGTTGGGATAGGAGAATGGAAAGTATCAGAAACTGCTACTTGTAACTCCTTTGAAAAGTTGATCTAGACATATAGGTTGTAGAAACTGAAAAAGGGTGAAATAGGTTACAGCTTGATTGGCATATGATTCCATGGGGTGATTAACCTTAACCATTCTTAATTGTTTGACAAATATCTATTTGATATGATTAATTATTTATTTTTGGTAGCTTGCAAATGCTGAAGAGTTCATTGATGGGCAGCCCACTGGAAGCCTTGGAGAAATCTTAATCAGGTTCCATTCATCTTTTGAAATCCCCATGGGTTAATGTTGAACTTTGCTGTATATGACTAGCTTTATATTACTTCCACATGAACTGTCATTGCTTCTCATAACTAATACAAGCATTTGTTTGCATAATTTGAGCATTGTTATTGATGACATCCTCATGTGTTATTTTTACAGATGCAATAATGTTCTGTATCTTCGCGGTGTCCCAGAGGACGAAGAAATTGAAGAAGCCGATCAAGATTAGGCTGAGGCTGTACTGAGGCATCTATAGCATCATGCTTTGCTGCTTGAACTTGAGATTGTATGAGTCTCTCCTATGAACATCAAACAGTCCCTTTTATCTATTGCATAATCTCTATTCATGTGTAATGCGAGATTTGGAAGAGGTATTTCTTGAGAAAAATTCATCACAGTTAGTTTGTTCATGGCGGGTCTAGGGTTTATAATTAGAGGATGCAAAATTGAAGTTCGAAAATTGATAGGTACAGATCATCATTTTAGAGGTGAAATTGCAAAAAAAAAAAATTAAGAATTATAAAATAAAAAAAATGATATTTGGGATTAGAAACTAAATTTTCATAATTTAGTGGGACGGTGGCTCATCATGCCTCTTAGATCGGCCAACGGGTTTGTTTGAAGTCATAAAATTTCGTGTTTTATTATGAAATGTATTTAAACACATTTATTTAATTTAGTATAGATCTAGAAGATGTATTTATGTAACTGGATATAGCATTTTTTAGGGTTAAAAACAAGTTAGTACTAAATTTATTTAGGGTTAAAAGTTAACTAGATTTTTTTTTTCTGAATTATGAAACCATCCCCGCTGCAATTATCGATTTTGTGGTAGAAGAGTGAAATTTTCAGCCATATTTGCTACATTATGTGTAATATTGTCCGGAGTTATTAGTCTCGTGCAATTTACTCTATAGATACGAAGTATTAGTTTGTGATAATTCAAGATGGTATTACTCTATCTTTGAACATGTGGCCAAGAAATTTGATTAAAATCTTCTTTATGCAACAAATTGGATAGTTTAGGGCACAAATACATATTTTCATATTTTTAGATGCAAAACGTATAAATTCAAAAATACACGAAATAAATTGCACATTTTTCATAATTAAAGAGTCGAAGTATTAAAAATTAGTAATAGTTGAAGATATTTAAGACTCTTAACCCATTTATATAATCGATTAAGTTTGAGCATGGTTTCTCTATTGCGTACTTAAAGTAAGTAGATTGCGGGTTTTACTAGTCATATAAAAAAGCTTGATTTAGTATTTGCACTTTTATAGACTAATTTATTTGTTATGGCGAAATTATTGAAAATGTTAATTGTTTAGTGAAAGACTATTTCACCCCTCTGACTTATATCAGCATTTGGTAAGACTACTGCTAATTGTTAAATCACTCATCCATTAAACCAGAGATCAACGGCTTTGTGAATTACGGCTTCGTTTTGTCGGCGTCCCAATCTGCTCCATTTTGCTCCGGCGCGAGATTGGGCGTTCTGAGCCGTCCGATCTCTCTGTACTGCGTGGATCCGATTTCCCAACATCTCTTGTAGGGTTTCTTCCTTTTCGAATTCTGATGTTTTCAATTGCTGATCAACTCTGTTGTTTTGGTTGTTTGGATCTTTTCATGTTATAGAGCCATCATGTGGATTCCTGATTTTGAAGTCCGATCTCTCTGTACTGCGTGGATCCGATTTCCCAACATCATGTAGACTAAGAATTCTTGTGGATGAACCCAATTAATCCCCGTTTACGAGTGTAATTCGGTGTTGAGGTGTATATTTTGAAGTTTGTGAATGTATTTGAGTGTTTTGGGTTGAAATCGAAAATCTGTATCCGGTCTAGATTGTGCGAATCAAGATTATACACTGTATTTGCTATTGACATTGGGGGTTTCGGGGAAACACATCACGAGTGAAAAGTGAGAAATTAGAGTTCTCCTCGCTTTGGCTTTGAGTGAAGCTTTTGGTTCTTAACTCAAGATCATTCTTGCTCCTATTGACTTATAGTTTGGGAAGTTGCATTTTCCGTTTTGGTACTAATTAACATCACTTGATTCATTTTCTGATTCCTAGTCATGTATAAATATGTAACTCATCGTATTGCTATTGCTGTAACCAATGCTTGTTCCATGAACTTACGAATTTTCTAGTGTGGCAGGATACCTCCAATGGGAACGGACGGTCAAAGTTGGCATTTGAATTTAGACCATGAACAGTGGGTAGCAGTCCCAGTAGATGGCAAACGCCCTGCTGCTCGGTACAAGGTGAATTTCCCCATTAAGTTCTCGAGATTCTCAACTCGTGTTTTATTTTCTTGACAAATAAAAAATTGAAAATTTGTAAAACTTTAATATTTTGGAGGAACTTGTTTTCTAAATCTTCTTTATTCTTCCCTTACAGCATGCTGCAACAGTGTTTGAGGAGAAATTATATGTTATGGGTGGAAGTCGGAATGGAAGATACCTGTCTGATTTACAGGTAATGATAAGTTTCTAATCTTCCTACTATGATTCATGAAATCTTTTGGTTTATCCTCAGGGATTTAATTATTTTCTTGCATGGTTTTAGGTATTCGATCTGAAGAACTTGACATGGTCAAGTATCAAACTGAACATGGAAGCCACTGATGAAAGTAAAGATGGCACCAAACTGGAAGTTTTTCCGGCAACGTCGGGTCACAGTATGGTAAAACTGTTTTTAAGATTCATTTCTGTTCTTTTTTGCTTTCTTCATCATCTTCCCTTTTTTGTCATTTTAAGCTAAAACATAGCCATAAATTATTTTGGAATAATTTAATTTATTTATAAATCTTTTTTGGTTTAATTAAACTTCAATCTCTTATCTCCAGATCAAGTGGAATGGAAGACTTCTTCTTCTTGCTGGCCTCACAAAGGAGAGTGGTGATTGGGTGGCAGGTACGCTTTTAGGATCTAATCGGCTGAAGCTGTGAAATGGAACCCTATCTGATCCTGCTAAACCAACATTTTAGTCTACGTTTAATCTGTTTTTACCCCAATATTGTTCTTATACTGACTTTATGTTTGTTTTCTGCAAACTCTGTAGTGAGGTACATTGATCTTAAATCATACAATTGTGGTGTTGTTGAGACCTTTGGAAATATTCCGGTAATAAACTGATTCTTTGACTTCTCTTCAGAACTTTTATTTTCTTCCTACAAGTTTGCATTCATTGATTTATCTATGTTCCTTCTCTGGTATATGTATTTTCTATGAGCTGTTCCCACGGGTGCTTATTTTTGCCTCAAAGATGTAACTATTAGGTGTTCTTATGTTATTCCATTTGGCATCTCAGAGTTGACAGTGTTTTCCCCTCAATGATGTGATGATTGAATATTCTTATGGTATTTCATTAGGTAGCTCGAAGTGGGCAGTCTGTTACGCAGTTTGGTTCTAAAATCATCATGTTTGGTGGAGAAGACCGTCATAGACGATTACTAAATGATGTGCATGTTCTTGATTTAGAGACAATGACATGGAGTGCTGTTGAGGCTGCGTATGTTATCTACTCAATTTATGAAGTAATATATACATTTTTACCGAAGCATTCCAACTATTATTATTATTATTATTTGTTTTTACTTCGACAGGCAGACACCTCCATCCCCTAGATTTGATCATGCAGCTGCACTACATGCTGAACGATATCTTTTCATCTTTGGTGGATGCTCTCATTCGGTCTTTTACAATGACCTTCATGTGCTGGACTTAGAAGCAGTGAGCTTCCCCTGTTTTACTTATACATCAAATGCTATAAGCATTGTTTCCATTGTCTTCGCAATTGCCACTTGTTAAATAAGTTTGAATATTGAATATGGACTGCAATTTTATTATTGTAGATGGAATGGTCCAGACCACAATTGCAGGGTGATTTGGTTTCTCCTAGGGCCGGTCATGCTGGTGTTGCAGTTGGAGGAAATTGGTATATAGTGGGTGGTGGAGATAACAAAAGTGGTGGGTGAATAGAATATAGGGTTCAGTTTTCTAGAGAAATTTAGAGTCCCTTCTCACATTAGCTTGTTGTCTTTATTTTCTACGACTACTTATGAATAGACCATTTTCCTTGCAGGTTCCCTAGAGACCCTTGTTATAAATATGTCTAAGCTAGTTGTATCTGTTGTGACCAGTGTGAAAGGAAGAGATCCACTAGCTAGCGAGGTACCGCACTATGCTTTGAGTATTTGATATGTCATGTTGCATTAGTTGCACCTATAGATTATTTAACTTACATATCATATAATCGAATATGGAAATGGAAACACAGGGAATCAGCATTTCATCTGCATCACTTGGTGGCGAGAATTTCTTGATTGCGTTTGGCGGCTACAATGGAAAGTATTACAATGAGGTATTTTTATGCTGATACAAGTGTCTATCTACCTTCATACCATAAGTGAATATGATGAGATTTTTGCTCAAGCTTATGATACAACTCCATGCAAACTGCTAGTCCTTTCCTTTTTCCATGTTGTCTTTGCTGCAGTTATACTTCTTGATTTCCATATTTCCTTTTAATCATATCTTTGCTTAGTGAAAATGACCTTTTTCGGTCTTTCAATACTTTCACTTTCTTGTTTGCCTTGTGTTTTTCATTCAACTCACCAGTAGGCTCGATGTATCCCTTCATGTACAGGTATTTGCTTTGAGGGTCAAACAAATTGCTTCTTTTCATCCCAAAATTCTGAAATCACCAGCAGCAGCTGCAGCGGCCGCTTCCGTTACTGCCGCATATGCCTTGGCAAAACCTGAACTGGAAGATTTTAGTTCTAAAGTTATCCCAGTGGATACCACCCAGCAGGATCTTCAGGCCAGTATTAACTCAATCAAAGAAGAAAAGAAGGCTTTGGAATCATCAATTGCTGATGTTACATCTGAGAACTCTGCTATCAAGACAAAGCTTGAAGAGATGAATGAAAATTATTCCGAGTTATCCAAGGTTTGAACTTGGATACCATAATCCAATTTGAGCTTCTTACATTTCTCTTATCATAAAACCTTATCATCTTCTTGAACTGGACACAGGAATTGCATTCAATGCAAGGACAACTAGTTCAGGAGAGGTCAAGATGCGCCAACCTAGAGGTATTTCTTTTCTTGCTCATTTCGATTTTCTTGAACTTCACTCAACCCTAATGATTGCGTAAGAAATTTGGATGATAATCTATTATGTGTTTTTTAGGCACAAATAGCAGAGCTACAGAAGGTGCTTGAATCACTCCCATCTTTAGAAGAAGAGGTTCAAGCTCTAAGGAGAGAAAACTCCGCATTCGAACGCGATATGGAGCATGCTGCAGTCCAGAAGCAGAGATCTGGTGTTTGGAAGTGGGTTGCTGGATAAGCTAGGAGTAACATATGAAGTTGCCAAGAGCAATTTCTCTCAGATTACTGTGAGTGAATTTTGAAGCACTTTATTGTCATGGCTTAGAACATTATAGTTTGTTTCTTGAATTAAACAGCAAAAAAATTCTTGTCTTTTACGTGTAATTCAGATTCATTCTTTTTTCGTTATTTAATACTTGCAATTGAAAACGAAATGTAACACTATGCATGCTTGTACTATTTTTTGTTTTTGTTTTTCTTATTTTCTCTTTTTTTTTTTTTTTTTTTCAACGAGGTAATCGTAAACTTAAAGTAAGTCTACTGTTTACTCACTTTGGGGGTAATTTTGTCCATATGAGTCAAAATTTACCATTCGAACAATCATGTGGGGAAAGAAAAGGCATAATTTTTGTTGTTCGCAGGTTAAACCGCTAGAGCATAGGGGTGAGGTTTACCCAGTTGCGTATTTTGGTAGAGGCTGCGGGTTACTCTTGTCATTAAAAAAAGGCATAATTTTATTAGATAATGTATGATGTCTTCGTGTTGTGTGTTGTAATTAAAAGTAAATTATAATATTCATCTTATTATTATAAAATTTATGTTATTGGCCTTATGATAAAAAATTGTCATGTATAGCAGTATAGGTTTATTGACATTGTCGTGTTTGGCTTATATTTTGTATAAAATTAAGGAGTTTTATTTAAGATATGATATTTTTGGAAGAATAGATCCATCTCATAAATATAATTAATATTGAATTCTTTGACCTAAACTTGACTTAGAGTACAAGATCACACATTAAACCTAAAAACGTATCGAATTGACGGTTTCATGTATACATAACTAGCATTTAAATATCGTATACATTAAAATAACAACATAATTAATATCCGAACTCATTAAATTCGTTGATCTCTTCATAATCCTTATTTTTACACGAATTAACACTATACCCTCCCTCACAAACAATGCACAATTAATATAAAATAATTTCTATATAAATATCAATTCTTATGTTCTTCTGACCAAATAAATAAGAAAAATCGTGTTCTGATAAAATATTAAATACACAGGATTATCTGGTCCCTACTTTAAACAAGATTTTTTTTCCTCTCTCCTCGAGGGGATGAGCGAGAAATAGATGGAGATTTCTTGCAGAAGGGAAAATACAGAAAGAAGTGACTATGGTAACACTCAAGATTTTCGTTACCTAACAAGAAAAACAATGAGCAAACAGCTCAGCCGCACCCCTCCTTTTCTGTTTGAGATATATTTTGCTTTTATTTTCGATTTCCGTGTCCAGCAAGTATCCATACCACACTCCCCCATTTCTTGGCCCCATTTCCAAAATCCTATCCCCCAAATCAGGCAAAAAAATCCCATAAGCAATTTCAAAAATCGGATTGTCATTTCATTCCACCCCTCAATCCATTAAAACCCTTGTTTTCCTTCTAACCTTGTTTCATCCCTATTCAAAAACCTAGCTTCGTCTTCTGGTGCTCCTTTTTTCTGCACTTTTTGATCTGGGCTTTTGTAATTTATGTGTTAAAAAAGTTTTCTTGCCTCTTGATTTTGTGGGTTTGGTGTAATTAAAAAAAAAAAAAAAACTGGAAATGGAGATGGGACAAGAGGTTGTGGCGGCGGCGGTGCCGACGCCTCTGAGGATGGGGGCTCCTCCGCCGACTTCTTTGGCACCAGGGTTTAGGTTTCACCCAACGGATGAGGAGTTGGTGAGGTATTATTTGAGGAGGAAAGTTTGTGGGAAGCCATTCAGGTTTCAAGCAGTTACTGAAATTGATGTGTACAAATCTGAGCCCTGGGAGCTTGCTGGTAAATCAAGATATAATATTTTTTAAGTAAATGGAAATAATTTGTTTACATAGATTATCATTTATGTTTTTCTTTGTATAAAGTAGTAATCTGAAAATGGGTTGTGAGTTGTGTGATTATTTTGGGTTTTGTAAGCATGGATGAAGGTATGAGCTTTTGAATTAGTGTTATATGTCTATATGTCTAATTTTAGATTTGCATTTGGATGAATTTGTGAATGGTGGTTCTGTTTGAAACCTTTGATCTAGTTCCATGGAATGACATTATCTGAATTGAAGTGTTAGAGAGTGAGTTTTTTTTTTTTTTTTAGTATAAAAAGGTTTGAGATTAATGTGACTAATATGAAGGTTAGATGATGGTTTTGTGATGGAAATGTGATTCATGTGCATTTTAGACCGTGTCTGAAATACTAGTAGCTACAGGAAAATGGATCCTTTTTCATGAAAATGGATGAAGATGAGATTTTGATTGCTGGGATTTGGTGAGGATGAATTCAGAAGAATGTATTGGGATGACTATATTGAGGAAATGATGAGACGTAGTCATGGATGCATGTGTTCGTATACGTGAATGGTTTTGCAAATAGGGTTCTTTACGTGTAATATTTTGCGATGATTTGCATTTAAAGCTGATTCAATGGGTTATCCACGTGTCGTTAAACGCGTTTGTGCTCACCTCAAACTGTGATCATGATCATCTATTGATTCTCGGCTACTTTCTATATCTGAAAACCTAATTCATTTTCTTATCATGACAATCTTATTATGCTGTTGCCTTAAAAGAGTATTCGTCACTGAAGACGAGAGATCTAGAATGGTACTTTTTTAGCCCTGTGGATAGGAAGTACGGTAATGGATCTCGCCTCAATCGCGCCACCGGCCAAGGATACTGGAAAGCAACGGGAAAGGACCGGTCAGTCCGGCACAAAAACCTGATCATTGGAATGAAGAAAACGCTTGTTTTCCATAGTGGACGGGCTCCTGATGGAAAGAGGACAAATTGGGTTATGCACGAGTATAAACTCTGCGATTCAGAGCTGGAAGGTGCTGGCGTTTTACAGGTGTCAATGTCAATTGATTTTGTAAATTTTTCATTGAGTCTTCATTTAAATGCGGTGGATTTGGGTTCTGAATAAACTCGTTTTTTCTGTGGATTAGGATGCATTTGTGCTTTGTAGAATCTTCCAAAAGAGTGGTCTCGGGCCACCCAATGGGGACCGGTATGCCCCTTTTATTGAAGAGGAATGGAATGAAGATGCAGTGCTTGTGATCCCCGGAGGAGATGTGGAAGATGACGTTGGCAACGGTGATGAAGCACGAGGAGAGTGCACGGACCTCGACCAGGTGTTACACTTCACTTCCTTTAGGGTTATCAAGATTTACTTGTGCACCGTTTATTTATGATTTATGCCTGGCTTCCCTACTTGCATAATTTTTACTTGAAAAATTCTGAAAAATCTCATCTTTTAGCATTTTCTACCAAACCCTAAAACCATTAAAGATAGGACTAATAATCTTATGCCTCCTCTTGGTTTAGTATGCTCGACGCTATGTTTTTGCTATTACGGAAGTTTGGAGCAACTTCAGGATTAAATATCAAGACCTTTATGTGCAATGTAATCCAGAGAAACGTTTTATTCCCACGTGTTTTGTGTTAAACTTAACTTGTTGAGTTACCCATCTTTCCCTTATGAGTTGCTTCGTGTTGTAGTTTTAGCTCTTTGAGAAATCTCAATTATCATTTGCTTTAGAAATCAAAACTTCTTAAAGTTAGTATCTCATAGATTCTAGCTACTCTATTTGAATCTACGAAAGTCGATAGTAGTTAATAGAAGAGTTCTACATGTTCAGTATAGAGCTTGAAGGTACTAGACATCCGATCATAATATTCTTTTCTTAGTAGGGCTCGAATTACTAGGGCTATATTTTTTTCCTTCTATAAATTAGTTATGTTTTCTTTAACTTGTCCTCTTTCCGTCCCATTATTTGTGGCTTACTTTCCTGAAATGGATATCCCAATATTTGTGGCTCACTTCTAAAAAAAGTAAAGATTGTGTGACCTAAATTAATTATAAAAAAGTCAAACAATCTTCACTACATAATACCACTTCCTAAATTATCGTGCCGAAAACCAAGCCACCAATATTGGGACGGAGGGAGTATTTGAAAATTATAGTGCAAATATCCTGGTTTGGTAGCGCCCCTTGACGTAGTTGAAAAACGAATTGAGTAAACAATTCGTGTGTTATTTTTTATAGCTTTTATTAGTATATTTTCACATTTTGCTAATTGTAAGTTTGTAACTCTTATAGGATACTCAGCCTCTTAGCATTGCTCCTCCGACGGTCGTGTACCAGGTTGAATCGCCTACCGTCCCTCTCCCGTGCAAGAGGGAGAGGCCTGCAATCGACCACCCGGAACCCTCTTGTAAAAGATCGAAGCACGACAATCCCAACTCCAACGGATCCGAAGACTCGACCACAACGAGCCACGATCCTTCCTCAAATATGATGATGACGAAAATCGACTCCCCACCTCTCGAGTTCCCCTTGTTAGAAACTGTAGGCTCCAGAGATAACCTCCCGGCCAACCCGCTCACCTTCGATTCGGCCAATTTAGAGAAGGCGGTCCCTCCCGGCTACCTGAAGTTTATCAGCAACTTAGAGAACGAGATCATGAATATCGCCATGGAGAAGGAGACGCTGAAGATTGAGGTGATGAGAGCACAAGCCATGATCAACATTCTTCAATCTCACGTCGAGACGTTGACGAAAGAGAACGAGAATTTTAGACGGCATGCTTAGACTCCGGCGAGGTACATTTTTTCTTTCAACAGGGAAGGTAATTCTACCTCTCTTCGCCGCCTAAATCTCTCTCTCTCTCTCTCTCTCTAGTTTAACTTAGAACAATGAATCCGTCGACTATGCTATCTTATTGAGTAAAGTTGGTTTATGGATATTCATTTTGTTGCCTTTAAACTTTATTTATGTATTATGCATGCAAATTGAAGATGGGGGTCCTCAAATATTTTACACTTCGTGCAATTTGTTATTGAGTTTTTTTAACCTAGTGGATTATACAACATTTTATAATTGATGAAATTGCTCTGTCCATTAATTTGGTAATTGAATGTTATGTAAATAATTTTTTAAGAAAATTAATCAATAGTCAGAAGAGTACTTCGGGTATTTAACGGGTGAAATGACTAATTTTATCAATCAAAAGTAAAATATTCGAGGATTTGTTCTTTGAACTGAAAAGATGGGAGATGAATGAATTTCATTAATAATTCCTTAAAAAAACATAATATTCAAAGGTTACTTTGGGTATAAATTATTCGAAGATTATTTTTTTCAAATTGTAAAATATTTGAGAATCCGTTATCTAAATGAGAAAAGATTCGAGTATTAACAATGCCACATCGCCACCTAAGGAGATAGAGTTATTTTCAGTGATATTTTTCCTTTGAAAGAGCTCATAAAATAATTTATTTTAACCTATTTTCATAATTAATACTTCCTCCGTCCCTATTTTATACGCCTATTTATTTTTCATATAGATTAAGAAAAAATTTAATAATATAAAAATTAGATAAATGTTGGTATTGAAATTTGAGTAAATTAAAATAAATTACTAAAAAGTTAATGTCACAATTGTGTTTGTTAGTATAAAAGTTGGATAAAATAGTTTTTTTTATATTATCATATTAATTTGATTTATTAAAGTTGATTAAAGATTTAGTTAGATACAAGACATATATATTTGAGACAGATATAAAAGAAAAGTAGACATATATATTTGGGATGGAAGGAGTAGATATCTCCATTCCGTCCTAAATAGTGTCTCATTTCTAGGCGCGAGTTTAGGTGTAGTTATTTTAGTTGGTAAAGATGTGGGGTTCATATAATTAATAAATTATTTAGAATGAGTTTGTGAGGTAGATAGGTGGGACCCATGTAATTAATTAATTATTTTGAATTGATTTGAGTAAGTAAAGGTGTAGGACCCACTTACTTTTTAGGAAATTATTATGATACCCCATTTAAAAGAAAGGGAGACATTTTACATGGGACTAGAGAGTAATTTATATGCAGTTTATCTACCTATAACTACAATTCCTTTTTTTCCCAGAACTACCGAAATTGACCCTGGATGTTTACTTAATATTAAATCTATCATCTTGTCCTGTTCGGCGGCCAACAGCACATCTCCGCTCTCACGCTTACACAGATCCACCTCCTCCTTCACGCCGCCTCACGCGCCTACAAACCCACCGCCTTAGTTTCACTTCGATCTTGATATCATACGCAAGCGATTGAAGTTAATTTAAGTCGTAAAGTTGTTGTTATGAGGATTATCTTTATCTTTATCTCTACCGTTGAAAAAGATTTCTCTTTCCGCTGGCGTTCTCAGCTCTTCAACCATGGCGCTCTACCGGACTCCGAAATTCTTCCTCTTGCAAGCACGGCGCCGCCGTATCGAGAAGTCTTGCTGTCCAGGATGCCTCGGCTGAACGCCATCGAAAACCGTTCTTTTCGTATTGGAATATATTCTCACCAATCACGCTGCGAAGCTCCAGATGTTAAATGTAAGTTCTGTTTGAAGTTTGTGCTTTGGGAATTTTTTTTTTTTTTTTAAATGGCAGCAGAGATTAGGGTAAGTTTATTTTCAATTTGAGATTTGCCTCGACCTCAATCATCTCATAACTACATTTATTGAAATTTCGTTTTCTGTTTGTTATTTGTATGGTTTTGGTGTACTGGTTATGCTTTGATTGGTTAATTTCCTGAACTGAATGTGCAAGTTTCAACAGTATGTTGATGGCTTTTTTTGGTATATTTTCTGATGGAGTATTGTCACAGATTTTTACTTGGAATACTGATGCTTGGGGATATGGAGCTGGAACTACTTCCTTGTATCAATCACACCCTTGGGTTCTAGTACTACTTCCCCATGGAGAGGCACTTGAAGTTCTTGCGGATACAATACAGCATTGTGAGGTAGTTGTCATCTCTTGGTTATATTATATTCTCAAGGAATTGGCTACTGCACTCACTGCTTATAATTATTTGAGCAGATTGATTAAAGGAAGGGATCAAATGTGAAGTTCATATCATCAGCATCCTATCCAATCATCACATTTTGTCCATTTGCTTCGCCAACTGATGTTCTTGTCTCTTTCGCACGAGCACTTAGTAATTTCTCTCTTATTTCAGTTTCAGTTTATCAGAGGAATCTACTTTAGGCATTTCTGTATGTTTGTGGAGTTGAGCAATGTGAAATACTTGGCTTTCATTTGGTGTAAATGGGATATCAAAAGCAAAATAATTTATGATTACAAGTAGAACTATTGAAAAATGTGCCAAGGAAAAGGAAATTTGTCCTTAAACAACGAAGTGACTATGTTTATCCAGATTAGCTGATTCTGAGTTTGCGACCAACTTTTATTTGTTGATTTGTAATTTAGCCAGTGAAGTGCTTTTGCTGAAATCCTTATCATCACATTTTTCCACTCTTCACCTTCTCTTGACTATTGCAATTTGATAGTTTCTAATTTAAGGTTATGTCTTCAGGAACTAACTTCATGCCCCCTAAGTGGGCTCTGGGCTATCAACAATGTCGCTGGAGTTATGACTCTAATGCACGAGTTCGTGAGGTTACCACTTATTTTGTTGTTGATATCATACTTGCTCATCTATCTTTATCTCACTGTTGATTGTTTCCAATTCGAATTTGGATATCTCAAGTTGATGTCCGACTTCCAAGAGTAAACACCAACACTGATTCTTAAAACTATTATAAGTTCTAACTGAAACACTAAATTGATCTTTCAGTTTTATATGTATATAATTTGTTACACATGCCAGCAAGAATATTTAGCCTTCTTATTTTTGTTTCCCGGCTGTGGAATAACAATAGTGATCATATATGTACACTTGAAGTTCTAATTCGATTTGCGAGTATAATTGCCATGGGATTGAATGTTTAGTCTACCATTTTCTCAACTCGTTCTAGCTTTGAATTATACTTCTCTTTGTTCTGATTGCAGATTGCAGGGACATTCCGGGAAAAAGGTATTCCTTGTGATGTCGTATGGATGGACATAGATTACATGGATGGTTTTCGTTGTTTCACGTTCAACCAGACAAGTTTCTCTCATTTGACCATTCCAAGAAATCGACTAGTTTTAGTATTAGTTCATATGTTTGCTTTGGCTCATCATCTTGCATGACTTATTCCTGCGAATGAATGGTTGAACAGACTTCCACCTCTGCAGGAGCGATTCCCAGATTCAAAATCTCAGGGATAAAAAGTGAAAAGGGATATTTTGTCTATGATAGTGGTTCAGAAAGGGATATATGGGTTCAAACTGCAGATGGCAAACCTTTTGTTGGTACACATTACTTTAATATGATAATCGTTAGTGGAAATATGGAAAATAAAAGAGTCATTTAGGCCAGATACCTTATAATTTTATTTATATGCAAGTTCTTTGGAGTTGTTTTAGCCGACATTCATGTGTTGTTGAAGCATTGCTCTAAACATGAAATTTCTTTGTTTTGTTAGGAGAGGTGTGGCCTGGGCCTTGTGTTTTTCCTGATTTTACACAATCAACAGTAGATTTGGAGTTTTATAAGGCAAGCTAAGCATATTGGATCTTTAGAGATCCGATTAAGCACAACATTTGAGCACGCAATTATAAAGCTCCAATAAGAAGACCTCTGATTTTTACGAGCTAATCAAACCGGAGTAGATCAAGGTATGCAACGAGCTTATGATACTTTCTGATTTTGTGACCACATGCTACAAGTTTAGCTAGTGATTTAGACAGTTATCCTATCTAATCTAATTTGATATAGAAAATCTGATTTTCCAGTTTGACAAAAATGATTAAGCTTGTTGTTTGATATCCGATCGTTGTTTCATTATATTTGTTCTCATAACTTGTAGTATCTTTTTACATGTCACAAAGTTTGTGCTTCCAATATGGTTCTCAACGTATCATTTGTTTTCCGTAGTTTCCTGGGGTTCTCAGATTTGGAATTTTATTATTTGAATCCTTCCTTATGAACTATCGTGTCAACTATGTTAATTCTTCAATTTCTCTATCATCAGGTTTTTGTTTATATATTACTTAAGCCCAATACCTTTCGGCTCGCTGCATCACTTTGTTAGTAATTAAAAAAAATCATTAAATAATAAATAAAAAAAAAATAATCAATCCCATTTTTTTTTAATCTTTTTAAAAATAGATTAAAACTGGACATTTATATAGTATATAAAATATGAAATTTAATATTATAAATATATTCTAATATTAGAAATCTGATTTTTATTTACCTAACAGACGAATTTTGTGTAATAGCCGAGGTGGTTGTAAAATTCCATAGATAGAATGAACTTCATGTTGAAATTTCATATAATGTCCGAGGTTTTCAATTCATAGTTCATTTTGTAAGTCAATGAATCTTACTATCGCATGCGATCACAATAGATTGATACTTTATCAAAATATACTTTATTATTTTAATGAGCAAAATCACTCATGCGGAGCATGTTAAATGTTGCGCTAGTAAATAATATATGCAGATATTCAAATTTCCCCATTAAATACTGATAAATATAATTTTTTGAACTACTTATTTAAACTAATTTCAAAGGGGAACACATGTTGCATTGAAACATAAAACATTTTACATTGGCGATTTTTAAAATATTTGTAAAATCTAGATCGAAGGATTAATCCACCAGTTGTAAAAAATTTGAAGATCCATTATCACACAAAAAAGAGGATGATCACAAAATGTTGGATATGGATATGGTCCATATGGATATTTAGATAAGCCAAATAATAATAAAAAATATTATTTATATTCGAATCAATTGATAAAAATAACACATAAGCAAACGTCGTCAAATATTTAACAGCGCCGCCTTGAGCTTACCTCACAGCTGCCGTCACCGCCACCCCCCATATTTAAAGGCAAAATTCGTTTTTTTATTTCCTCTAAACGCTTCGCCCCAGATGGCAATGGCGACCGCCTTCTCTCAACTACATTAATCTCCCCAAACCTTTCTTTAGATCCTAATTGGAATTCCTCTCTCCGGATCATCTTTTTATTTATTTTATGATTAGCTATGGAATTGAAAATGGAACGGAAGAAGCCATCAAGATTGCCGAGTATGCTTGGGCCGGGATTTCAGTTCCACCCGACCGACGAGGAATTGGTGCAGTACTATTTGCGACGTAGAGCCAGCGGAAAAGCTTTCCGATTCGACGCTATCACTGATGTCGATATCTACAAGGCCGAGCCTTGGGATCTTCCATGTAAGCTCCTCTGGCTCCCCACGTGTGTGCGTTTTGCGATGATGTGTTTGCGTTTATTGTAGCTTGATTGGGTGCGGAAGGTTTTTTTTTTTTTTTTTTGCTGGAGATCGAATTGTTGATCATGATATCGATTTTGTTTTGTTGCTTCTGTAGATTGATTTTGATGGCCATGCTGGCTTAACTTTTAGTTTTGGAGAATTATTAGAGTTGTGGTTGTACTATACTAGTTTGTTTCTTTGTCTATGAAGATGTCAAAATTGTTGGTTGTGATAGCGATTTTCTTACCAGGTTTCTTGATTAGTCCAAAGAAATACTCGGACTGCATTATCATAATGAGATTATGAGAGGGTAAAATAAGTCAAAACCTTCTCAAATTTGGATTTTTAGTGATGGTGTTGAATTTGATTTTTCTTCATTAAAAATTGTGCAGAAAAGAGCTCTCCCATGTTAACTTTAATTTATTACTTGAATTTGGGCGTTTTAGACATGTCAAAGATGCAGACAAGAGATTTAGAGTGGTATTTCTTCAGCTTTCTAGACTAGAAGTATGGTAATGGAGCAAGAACAAATCGGGCAACTGGAAAAGGGTATTGGAAGACAACAGGGAAGGACAGGGCTGTCTATCATAGAAAGCAGATTGTAGGGATGAAGAAGACTCTTGTTTATCATTGCGGACGGGCCCCCAGCAGTCAGAGGAGTAACTGGGTGATGCATGAGTACAGGCTTGTAGGTTCGGAGTTGGAGACTGCTGGTGTTGCTCAGGTGGGTTGTATTGGTTCCATGATCATCTCTCATGAGTTTTTATAGTACCCCTCCCCCAACCTGGAGGCTAGCTATTTGGGAGAATAAGAGAGGACGATGAATTCCAGGAAACTTGTCATTACCTCGGGGTAGGATGCTGGAGTAAGTTGGGATTTCTTTTATTAACAAAGGACAATAAAATCGTTACGTGTGGACCTTCCTTGATATGATATTACCCTCTTATTCGATTGCTATAACTGTAATAATCAGAACAGCCATTTCTACAACATTAAAAGTCCCCCCCTCCATTTTCCGTAATTGATTGCCCTTTTCTTATCCAACTTCCCAAACTCTGACCCCATATCCTGATACGGTTGATCATAATATAAAAAAAATTCATATTCCCATGAAGTACTGATGTGATGCTATTGATTCCTGGAATTCTTTCAAGGAAATTGCTTAAAGATAGCTCACTTCTTAATATTTTGACTATCATATACTTTTCTGGTTCTGTTTTCATTTTCATAACTCTTGTGGACTAGGATGCATTTGTTGTCTGCCGTATCTTCCAGAAGAGTGGTTCAGGGCCAAAGAACGGTGAGCAATATGGGGCACCATTTGTTGAAGAGGAATGGGACAATAATGAGTTGGAATTGGTTCCGCAATATGATGCTATACAGGAAGTTGAGTCTGGTGATAATGCTGATCCCAACATCTATGATCTTCAGCAGGTTTATACTTTTAACACTACTTTTTAGGTTCAGTCCTTTCACCTTGATTATAACTTATCAGCATGCCAACATATAATATTCTCATACTTCTATCTCCTTTTCATCAACTGGTAAATGAGAAATGCAATAACATTTAGTGATAAAAACCCTTTAAATATGAAATTTAGATGGGCAAGGAAAAAGGGGCATGCATGATTGATAAACTTATGTATTGTCTTTTGGAGAGTGACAAAACTTTGGTAGCTGTTTACTGGATCCTAGGAGTTAGAGTGGTACTGTTTTTGGAAGATCTGAAGAAATAATTATTTAATTTGGGAAACTATATCTCTACAATTTGTTAATTTCATTATATCCACTCACAATAGTATACTTCTCAGATTCTTGGATCAGATGCTCCGTCGAATATGGTGGCAGCCTTATTGGCGAAGCTACTTACTCTTTTGGTGGCATCCAAAATCACTTGATGTCTGCAGGCGATTGCAGTTGTGATCCCAATATGTGTCAAGTCCAGAACATACAAAACTCGCCTGCTTCGTATGATATAGACGATACATCAGTAAAAAAGGAGTGCACTGGCGAATGCAGCAAATCTGGGGATTTCGATGATCTTAGTTTCTTGCTCAATGAACCATTCCTTGATTCTCTTGATAAATTTGCTGATGAGGGATTCATTGAAGCTAATGATCTCTCAAATCCTTTTGAAACTAACGCTACTGCATTTGATATGCTCGAGGAATATCTTCATAGTGGAGATGATAGCTCATTCTACTTTGCTTCTGATCCTTCCATGATTTTCGGAAATGAGGATCTGGCTTCTAATCAAACATTGCTTCCTCAAAATGTAAGACTATATTTGACGTTTTGTTGTTTCTGCCTTACATCAGAGTGCAGATCTTTTACTGTGTTCTGTTTTGGATAGGATTTGGGCAAAGGAACCGAGCTAGCTATCTCTCCAAATGGACAGCTTATAGACAATAATAACTTCAATGCTGTATTATCAGCTCATATGCCTTTCTCTACAGAATATCAATCAGGTAATACTTTTAATCACTTAGGTATTATGTGATGAATTTAGGCATGACCCGTTCATGCTATACGGATCTTGGTAGCCTTTCTGGTTGCCTAACTAGGCCTTTCATTTACTGCAGATTTTCAGTACCCATTTATCAAACATGCAAGCCAAAAGCTGGGAGACATCCATGCTCCACCAGCACAGAGTTTCCTTCAAAAGATGCAGTCCTTCATCTCAATTCTGCCTGTTGATCTCCCAGCTCAGTGCGCGTTAGGACAAACCAGTCTCCCCACAAGCATGATAACTTCAACTTCGTGCTTTCTTTTGGCCTTTTGCACGGTGATGGTGGTTTTTTTTATCTCTGTCGGTTGGCCCTGATTCGTATCTTTCTGCATCCTATTTCTCTCAATGAGCTTCAGTGTTTGGACCTATATGTGCGTCAAGTGAAGGGTATTGATACATTTTCATGGCTGAAAACTCAAAAGTTTCATCTGAACTTGCTAGATATTTGTCTACTGTTATGAACTTATATAGCTTTCTTTAGTGTTTGCAGTTGTTAGGATAGATAGGACAGGAGTAGAACCTTTTTGACTGACAACGTTAGTATCTATCATTATTTCTTAATGGCCTAATATATTGATATCACATATGCAGGCTTGGCGTACACACAATCTCTCTCTCTCTCTCTCTCTCTCTCTCTCTCTCTCTCTGTGTGTGTCTCTCTCTTGTGTGTGTACCTGTGTACAGGTAAAACAGTGTAGATATGCATAATGAAAGGGTGCTGATTCAGAATAAAAATGGTCTTTTACATGAACCCAGAGCAGCAAGAATAGGTTTGAGGTCTGTATGAATTACTCTACAAATGCACTCATTATTGTTAAAAATGTGAGTCTATTTGATGCTATTCTTCTACATACATAATCACAACAAAGGTAGGCTTCAGACAACTCGCGATAATCTTTACATCTCTCCGGGAAGCATGGTGTCTCCCGGCAGATCGCACACAGCAATACCCTCTCCGGTAAGATGAGCCACACATTTCTTCTCAGCCAGCAGCTCTGCTTCAGTCTGCACAACATCACTCCAATTTAGAACCAGAAAAGAAGAACAGAGAAGAAGAAATGATTGGAAGTACCTTCTTGATTCTGTTCCAGAGGTAGTCATCAAATTGCACATCCGTCACTAGCTCATAATCCCCATCTCCCTATGAGTAGACAAATTAGATTTTAGTAGTAGTCGTTTGTATCGAAAAACGAGTTCAACGAAACTTACCTTAGATCTGCAGGGCATGCTGAAGACAATATCTTCTGCTATACCATAAGGATTCCCAGCAGTATACACCTAAAATTTGGTTCCAAAGTTCGGAATTTAGTCATCCTAGCTAGCTAAGAACATCAAGAGATTCAAGAAAATGAAGATTATTCCACTTACTCCACTCGAAAACCAATCACCCTCTGGTGTGGGGGTTACAAGGGACCTTATGGCATCAACAATTGAAACAGCAGTCGATGCTGCAGAAGACCTCCCCCATTTCTTGATCAGAACACCACCTCTCTGAAAAATTACCACCAATTTGAGTACTAATTTCACATCGGTCGTGATGATAAACGCTTATTTCTCACTCACCGTCTGGACCATATGTGTGAACTCTTCCTCCAACCACTTAGTGTCTTTGATCACCTCTTTGACGGGTAAACCGTTGATCTTCGCGTTCAAGAAGTCGGGTACTTGAGTGGTGGAGTGGTTGCCCCAGATGGTCACATTCGACACTTTGTCGTAAAAGACTCCTGCTTTTAGAGCTAACTGGAGAAGGTACCAAGAAGATTATTCATCATCTAAGATAACAAAAAGTAGTATAGTTATATATATAATGAATAGATGAAGAGATATAGAGGTGATGTACCTGACATTTTGCTCTGTTTTCATCTAACCTTGTTAAAGCATGGAAGTTTTTGGCAGGTATATCTGGAGCATTTTTCAAACAGATCAATGCACTTCAAAGGAAAAAGAACACATTAGTGAGACGTCTGAGAAACGAACAACGGAGAAGAAAGCTAAAGACGAGCATCGGTTTACTTTGTGTTGCAAGGATTGCCCACGACGATTGTTTTTACGTTCCGCGATGCAACAGCATTCAGAGCTTTTCCCTGCAGCAATAGTCATGGATTATTACACACACATACATCATATGTTGTTGCCCTGCATGAAGAGGAAGAAGAAGAGACCTGCTCAGCAAAGATCTGTCCGTTGATGTCGAGTAAGCCTGCTCGTTCCATTCCAGGGCCACGAGGCTTTGCTCCGATGAGAAGCGCCCATTCGGCATCTAGGAACACTTCATAAGGATCAATTCCAATGCTCACTTCCCTTAATAAGGGAAACAGAGAATCCTCAAGCTCCATTGCAACCCCTGAAATGGTAATATGCTTAAATCTTGTATTACAGAATTTAGTGTTTATAGTGTGTAAGAAGATATAACATTGTTCAATTCTTAGAACTAGCTTTCTAACATCCTTAAAATAGATGAAAAGTTACAGAGTTTGATGGAATCTTGACCAAATTGTACCTTCAAGAGCTTGTATTGATCTCTCAGATCCTAATAACTTCAACGCAATTGGTTGATCAGGTCCAAAAACTTCACCAGAAGCAAGCTGAGAAAAAATTAAAAAAAAAAAAAACTACCACTCAAAACTTATAACCACACCTTTCAAAACTTATAACCACACCTTTTCAGCATTGATAATTAGAACAGAATCCATTTCAGAGTTTAGTGGAGAAAGATTTCTTACTTTAAAGAGAAGATGATTCGAAATCGTCCCAGCAGCACCGGAGACAGCAATATTAATCATCTTCTTCCAAGATTTCGTCTCCTCTTCCTGCAATAAAAAGATTCTCTTACCAACAAGTTTTACCAACTACACCACTGATCTGTGTTTAAATATCTCTGTTCATCGACAAGAACAGCTTAGTCATCTAGTCTAAATCAGATAACCCCAAACATTTAGTGTAGTTGATATTCCATTTCTCCGTTAGGATCGGTTAATATTTATATATAACTATCTAATCTAAACCAGATAAGCTTAAAGGGGTAACTGCTCAAAGTTTTGGCCTTAAAATCTATGAAATAACAGTGGTAAATTCTAATTATCCATGCATCAACTCAAAACCCAATAGCTTACTCTAACCCTAGATACCTCGGACTAACAACCAAGTCCAAGAAAAGACATGAAGTCACATGATCATTATGTCAAACGCAATATGTGCATGAAAAATACTCACAGCAACGAGATCATAAGTGAGGCAGAAAACCCCATAACAGTCAGGTTTCTTCTTAGACTCCTCTGTCTTCACCGCCGCCGGCGTCTGAACTTCACTGCAAGAGAGAGAGAGAGAGAAACAAAACAAACACAAAAATTCATCAACTAAACTCAATCAAGAAAACAATAAAAAACATCTTTCTACAAACTATATAGGCTAAAGGGACTTACTTGGAAGTGACGGAGCACCTAATTCTTGAATTCTGCGAAGCCGGGATTGGCCGGAAAGACACGCGGCGGTGGCCGGAAACTCTGGTTGATAAGTAGGAAAACTGTGAAGAAAAATGAAGGGTGGTCTTTGTATATGAAGAAGAAGATGATAGCTCTGCCACCGCCATTGAAGCTAGACTTGGCTGCCGCAGAGATAGCGGTTGGGTGTAAAGCAAGAAGATTTAAGAGTGTGTGAGGATGGGAGAGATGGAGGGAAAAGTGGAAGGAAGTGTATAGGATACTTGAAACTGGGAGTTGTGAGGCAAAGGAGGTGACACTTGTCACCCAATCTGTGTGTAGTGAATCTATCTCATCTCTAAGGAACTCTACTCTTTGGACTCACTTAACACAATCTTGATTCATTACGACAATCTTGATACTTAATCAAAGTGCAACATGACAAATCTTGGGCTGCTTTTCTTGAAATTCAGTGTCAAATTTGTCTGTTGAATAAAAGATAAGATTTACAAAAACTCGTGTATATGATCGTTTAACGGGACATCTGTTAGGTGCAATTTATTATTTTGTGATTTCGAAAATGTTCAATTACCTCCATGTGGTTTAAAAAGGTGTAATATGTAACGCCCCAATTTCTATTCCCAAATCAGCGCGCCACTTAATTCATATAATTCAGAAGGCAACTACTTTTAAAAAAAATTTACACAAACTTTAGCTTAAAAGGTTGCAAACATAATACATAGCATCTCATACATGACCAAAGTATTCATTAATAAAGTCTAGCTATTCATAAATTAACAAAAGAGATGACAACATTTTTTTTTTCGAGTAGAATTCAAAATGATTTTTTTTTTCCGCCTAAGACCATCACCAACACACCACCTATGCATCGCCCAGCCGACCACCTGAAAATATATTAAAGCAACGGGGTGAGTAATACACTCAGTGGGGTCGTACTTATCCAATTATACAATATATCAGTTTTAAAAATATGTATAACAAGATCACATAAAGGAAACATGGTAACCTTTGACCATGAACCCTTACTTTAAATCAAGTGGGTAACCTTTGACCCTTGGGTTAACCTTTGAACCCTGAGCTAACCTTTGAGCTCCGGACTAACCCTTGAGTCCTGGACTAACCTTTGAGTCCTTCAAAACATTGGGTAACCTTTGACCCTGAGCTAACCTTTGAGCTCCGGACTAACCCTTGAGTCCTGGACTAACCTTTGAGTCCTTCAAAACATTGGGTAACCTTTGACCCTGAGCTAACCTTTGAGCTCTTTCACACAATTCTATTACCGATACAATCACTTACATATAAAGCAGATTAAGGGTAATTAGGAAGAGTTAGAATACATCCCCACCTTAACCTTGAACGCGACTCAAATGCAACCTTATAAACCTAAGTCCTGCGAGCCTTTCCTAATCATGAAAACTCAAACTTAATGATGTAAATGAATGTGTTCATTCTCTAACAAATATACTAATCAAAACAAGGGCAAATAATACAAGTATGTATAATAAATCAGAGCTTGGCATTTTGTCAAACACCTCGCCTGCACATAATTTTTAGCATTCAACTCAAATCAGCAAGCATCTTTCGAGAAAATTTTATCATGTAACCATTTAAGAATTAGAACTAATACATTATCAGTTGATAAGACCACAAGGAGAAAAAAACAATCCTCATCAGATTCATGCTTAGAGGATGCTAGTACAGAGTAACGATTATGCATGCAAAGCTTTTATAAAATAAATTCCATTAGGCTTCTTAGATATGAAAAATCAGCCAAGCAATAATCTAGGCAGTTTGAATGAAATAAAACTCAGACATCCAAAATGATGATTTCTCAGGTTTCCAAACTTGCAGTCAAACGATATGAAATTGAATGAGTTTAGAAATACCTTGTGGTTCTCCAATTGACTTTTTGCCGGAAAGAAATTGATTATACAAACTTGGGGTTTTTGAGAAAGAAATTGGGATGGTTGGAAAGTGACGGAGCTTCTTAGGAGTCCCACCCCAAAATGAATGCTAGTGTTAAAGTGTTTATGAATTGTAGATTTAAGAAGAAGAAGATGACAGCTCATCAAAATTAAACTTACGTGTAAGGATGATAGATAGATAGGTATTTCTTTAATCTCCTAGAACCAACACCTCATCCAATTATTTAAGTAGATGTAATGAAATATTTTAAAGAATAGTATTTGTCACATAGTGACACCAAAACCGAGACCACATTCTTAGTTCCCAATTTGCATAAAAATATACAACATTATTACTTCACATGACAAATCTTATTACATTAACATTAAACATTACTATTATACATGATGAGTTTTAGGTACGAAATATCATAATAAGTCATGCTCCTGAAAATTACATAATGACCCATTTCTCTCAAAATACATGCTTTCTTCAAGAACCATAATATATGGAAAATAAGATAAGAAAAATGCCATAGCACATCATACAAAATGTCAGGTTATACTTTATTTTTAAATTTCTAGGCGCGACTTAAAGACATTGATAGAACGTATGAAATTATTAACATATGCATGTTCAAAAGTTTTCGGGGCGTCACATAATATATTTTCGTGTGGTTTCTACTTCGTTGCACAATGTTCTTGCGTGCTATTTCGTCTGATTTTCAATTTGTAAGGACAAGAATACCTATTTTCCACTTTGTGCTTGAGTTTTGGTCACACCCTTTGTATTGCTTGTTGCTTGTTGTGTTGTCGCTCTGTCAAAGGTACCAACTCGTAGATGATCGCGCTTCAACAACACTGATTTTTGTAAGGTTGGCATTACTATCTATGTTCGTTTTCTTGAGAATTACCGAGATTTATTTTTAATGTTTGCTTGTTGATATGTTTTATGTTGATTTTGTAGGTGTTTTACTTGTTTTTTGTCTGTTGGTGGTGTTGTAAATTGATGAATGGTGCGTGGTTACATAAATTCAGTTTTCTCATAGCTTGATGAATATATATTATACACATATTAAGATAATATCATAAATATTACAATAAAAGCTTTTAAATCACGAGCGGCTCACTACGTGTATTTTACCACGTCTGATTAGAGAGGGTAGATTACACCTCTTTGCATACCATAAAGAGGCTTTATATACCTGCGTGAAATTACAAGGAGGAATTCTTATCTACGTAAAACAAATAGCACCTCTTTATAAACCATAAATGAATTAGTGCAATTCTAAAATCATAGGAGTGATTTGCACAGAAGTAAAACCACATGGAGATTAAGTGATATTAACCCATTAATCGTGCACAATTTAAATTCGATGAAAGCTCATATGTTCAACTATATATAATAGGATGATACTATGATAAAATAATTAATTACAATAATTCAAATTTACATTAATTTGCAAAGTTATAAACATTGTGACTAACTACCTTGCTCAAAAGATTAAACTATATACAACAACATTTTTTTACAAGAAAAAATAATTCGATTTAGGAAAAAAATCAAGAATAAAATTATGAATTGCAGGGATATTTTGTTGAAAAATCTTGATAAAATTATGTAATTACTAATTAGTTTGGATTGGAAGAAGATCAATGTGTCAAAAATAATTGAACCTCCTCAAACTAAAAATGGCAGTCAACCAATGTCGGAGTTTTGGCGGATATCTCCAAATTATCCGGGCTTTTCTCCGGCCGCGCGCCGCCGTATCCAAAACGCTGATTCTCATCTTCCGGCGCCGGGAAATTAAGATCCAATGACAATCCATTTCTCGGCTTCTTCGCCTCCGGCGGATTTCCCTCCGCAACGGTGGCGGCAGCCGCCCGGCTCGGAAGCGGACTCGTTGGCCCGGCCCGGTGCCGCCTCATGTGGCCGCCGAGGGCCTGACCCGAAGTGAATTCCGCTCCGCAATACGAGCATTCGTGGATTCTCGGAGAAGGGAGTTGCCTTCCTCCGGCGGCGGCCGTGCTGCTTAATTGTAAAGAGAGGGAAGGTGGGGTTCTTTTCTTGGACGACGGCGAAGGAAAATCGTCGTCGAAATCGGGAAATAAGGCATTCTTTTTGTCGTTTTTGGGCTTCTTGTGGCTGGTCCGGTGGCCGCCGAGGGCTTGAAACGACGAAAAAACGCGGTTGCACGTCTTGCATGCGTACGCGCCGCCGGAAGCGGCGGCGGCGCCCCTATCGACGGTGGCGATCGGGCGGCGGTAGTTTTGCTTGTAAGAATCATCGGATGATTTTTGGAGAAAATAGCCGCGGGAGAGGAGGATCAAGCATCTCGCGGTTTCCTCCTCCTCGGCGGTGGTGGTGTCCGCCTCCGCCTCCGCCGCCATGGAGGCGGCGGAGAAGGTGGGACTGAAGCGGTGGTTGTTGTCGTTGACGGTGAAGGGAATAGGTGAATGAGGTCTCTGTCTCTTGGTACGCTTACCTTTGGCAACCGGGGACAGATCATTAATGTTGTGGCACGGCGGCGCCAACGCCACTTCCTCCGCACTCTCCATTTGCCTCCTTCACCACCGCCACCATCACCGTGTCGGAAAATTCTAACAGTAGTTGTTGGGGGTAAACTTTTGTCAAGAGAGAGAGAATGGAGAGAGAGAGAAGTAGAGGCTGTTTGAAGGAGATTATGGGAGATTAGTGTGGGGTGGTGATAATTGTATGCATATATTAGAGATTACTTTCTATTAAGCCTTTATTTATTTATTTCTATTAAAAGAAAAATTGGATTAAAGGAGTAGAAAGCTTTTAAATTTATCCAGAAAACACTATTTTTGTATTGGAAATAAATATATGGTTAATGCATCAATGGAGTTTCATGAATATTTTTTGTTATAATTTATAATCACTAGAACAAGTTGCTTATGATTTATAAGAATATTAATAGTTATTCAAAAAATTAAACCTTTAATCAACTATATAGTTTCTTTATTATTTTTACTCTTTTGTGGTAGATGCAGGGCAAATGGCATGGTATGATTATTTTAATTGCTAATTGATCGAGCAAATCCAGATGAATGGAACGCAAGTTAATGGCATGAACATGAATAATTGAAGTTGATAATTGTGTGTTGCACGTATAATGGAGTTTATGTTGTATTTGTGGTGGACCAAATATGTGCAAATGCGACTACTTTAGTTTGTTATATCACTACTAAAAATTCCTCATCAAAGAGTAGATTTATTTTGAGTATTTTAATTTTTTTTTAAGTAACGATACTAGAGGCATGATCCAATCAATCGATATCAAGGGTACATCGTCCACATGAAACACTATCCACAAGTCGAGTTATTAGAAAATGAATCCATAGTTCATTTGGGATGACGTAGCGATGAAGGTGGGTGGTCCGGGAGCGATAGGTCATGGGTTCAAATTCTACTGGAGCCGCTATGTGTGTCTGTCACCTATGGTTGGTTGAACTCTACTTCTTGGTTTGCAGGAGACACAAGGTAAATCATTGTCCGATTTTGTTTAACTCGATAAAGTAATAACCTTGGGACCGAGTATGTCTGTCTGTCACTTATAGTTGGTTGAACTCTCTTGCTTGGTTTGCAGGAGACACAAGTTAAATCATTGTTCGATTTTGTTTATCTCGATAAAGTAATAACCTTGGGACCGAGAAAAAATATTCATTTAATTATTTTAGTGCATTGACCTATATTGAGACCGGAAGAAATTATTATCTTAACGAGATTATTACTTTATCGAATAATATTTTATCGAGATTTAACTGTACATTTACATTGTTGTAGATGTGATCTCAAACATTATTTATGTATCATAACTTAAGACAAATGGTCTCTTTTATCTTTTTAGACTATTCCAATTGAATTGTTTAAATTTAAAAAAAAAAATAATTACTAACCAACTTTGACATTTTCTTTATAAATACCACTCATTTATACACAATAAATCATTTATGTTAATCAGTGTCCAGCCAAAAGAAAAGAAATGAGTACTATGTTTCTATTGCATCATGAATCTTGGTAACAAAATTGCAGTCAAAAACAGATTTCACAATACATAGCAATGAACAACTCCAAATTCAACAAACTTAAAATTGGCAGATCAAACCATATAATCCTTATCAAATTTCAATCGTCTTCATCACTCTCATCGCTAAAATAGCCCTTCCTCTTCTCCTTTCTCTCTCCTCCCTTCTCCCTCTCAACCTTCGCCAATCCCTCCTCCGGCCCTCCTCCATCCACCACCGACGCCCAATTCTCCGTCTCGAATCCACCATCCGCCTCCTCCTCTTCCTCCTCCAAATCCCTCCACTTAGTCTCTCCTCCTCCTCCACCACCGCCGCCGACTCCACGCCCTTTCTTCGGCGGCGGCGGCCGCTCCCTGGGCCCCAAAAAGTTTCGCGGGCATTCGTACGACAAATGCCCCTCCTCTCCGCACTCGTAGCACCGGCTCTTATCCTTGTACACCTTCTTCTTAATGAACTCCGCCGCGCGCCCGTTGTCCGCCGCGATCGAGGCGCCTAGGGTTCTGCCGTTGAGGATCTTCTTGTCCATCTCCTTCGCCGCCCTGACGGCATCGTCGCGGCTGACGAAGAGGACGAACGCAACGCCCTTGCTCCGCCGCGTGACGCGGTCCTTCACCACCGTCACTTTGGCGACCTTGCCGAAGGTGGAGAAGATCGTGTGGAGGTCGGAATTGGTGAGGTTGAAGTCGATGTTGCTGACGTACACCGTCGATTTCGACGGCGCTAGGCCGCCGCTTCTCCCGCCGCGCGAGGATTTGGATGGCGCCGCGGCGGCGGCGGAGGAGTAGCGGTAGAAGAAGGTTTCATCCTCTTCGTCGTCGCTGTAGTTTCTCTTGGCCGACATATTCTTTTTATTTTTTGTGATTATTTTTGCTAACGCCACGCTTCTTATGGAATTTCCAAGTTTCAAGCTTAAGTCGTTCATTTAAACCCCTCAACTATTACATTTCGGCGATTTACTCTCAAAACTATTAAAATGTACACACCATTCCCTCCACTATCGTATTTATGCGATTTACCACATAAATTATGAAAATATACGAATCATCCCTCTGAACCTCTAATTTGTTGAATGTAGTAAAATTCGGCAGGAAAAGAAAATTACAATCATCGTACTCACGTACGAGATAATTTCATAAATAAATTATTACAGTCTAGTAGGATACGGATAGACTTTGATGCACACAATTATACTTCACTATATGTCACCTTCACAAATCATTTAACATGTGAAATATATTTTAATTAAATAATCAAATCAAAATCAATTATGGTGGATCACCACATGTCAACACCTTATCGTCATCATTTTTTCTGTTTAATAAGTAAATCAATTGAAAGAGGGTAACAGATGTAGGTTTTATCTCATGTGTGGAAGTTATTTACTTTGGTCCCTGCCACGTAAAGTAGTTAACGCTTAATGTTATTTTCTTTCACTAAAATTGTCATAATAATGATATAGAGTTTATTTTACGAATATCGAGTGTGAATTTAACTATCACCAAGAAAATAAATTGTAATTCTTATTCGCTAATATCATAGAACACATCCCACTTCACCTCAAAACATAGTCTAAGTTTATTTTTTAAAATAAAATCTTCAAACATTAAATTATTTGTTGATTTTCATTTTCCTGCGAAAGGGAGAAATGGTTGACCGGGTTGCCCAGAAAAGGAGAACCTGCCGGAAGCATTTACTGTTTACTATTTACTGTAGTAATAAATAGATATACGCGGTAATTATGTGTGCACGCACACACAAAAACCCTAGTTCTTTTGCGAGCTGCTGTTTTTCTTATCTATGCCCTTCAACTGTGGCGTCTCATTTCGTATTGAGACGAATTGCTGTCCGTCGTTTCCTGCTCCCTTTTTCTGTTAATTTCCCCATTGTACGCTTCAGTTCTAGTAAATCAAGGTATGTTAGATTCTCCTTTTCTGAAAGGGATGTCGAATTATCCAGTTTTTTTGTTTCTGATTGTTGCTTTTGTTGTCGGTGGTGTAATTGGTTAATTCTGCGAAGTTTGGGCTTCTGTCGCGGGGTTTGGTTTGGTTGATTTTGTATACTCTATTCAGTTGTCTTCGTGTGTTGATTTTGATTGTATACTAGTGGTTTAATGTGGTTTGGCCTTATTTTTTGGGAGGCATTCTATATCGAATTTTAAGTAGTTCGGATGTTATTTGAGTTTCCCTTTTCATTTATCGCTGAATATTTCTGATTTTGAGGTAGAGTATTTAGTTATATATCTGCTTTTATTGTAGTCGATATAGGTCTTTCTAGTTACGGTTATTGCTGCATTTAATCAAATGAATATTTTAAGGGCGTGTGTCTAGGTGATCTGTATGTGGTATTAATGCATTTTGTTGTTTCGAGTGTGTATTTTGGATTTGATCTTCACCTTTTGGCTCTTGACTTATAGATTTTGTTCGCTATCCGAAAAGGATATGGCAGAAGAAACTGGGAAAAGTTTTGCTCGAAGGGACAGGCTATTGGAAATTGAATCGCAGGTCCAGAAGTGGTGGTCAGAGGGTGAAGTGTTTAGGGCTGAGCCGAAGGACTTGCCACCCAAAGCTGGAGAGAAGTTTTTTGGCAACTTTCCATTCCCTTACATGAATGGGTACCTCCACTTGGGCCATGCCTTTTCCCTTTCTAAACTTGAATTTGCTGCTGCCTATCATAGATTGAGGGGAGCGAATGTGCTCTTGCCTTTTGGTTTCCACTGCACTGGGATGCCTATTAAGGCTTCTGCTGATAAGCTTACCAGGGAGATTGAGAAGTTTGGGAACCCGCCTGTGTTTCCAGTTGTCAAAGAAGAGGAAATCTCTGAGCAAGCAGCGAAGCCCGAAGGTGAGAATGAAGGGAGCCAAGCTCAAGCTGGTGGTAAATTTAAGGGTAAGAAATCAAAGGCTGTTGCTAAGTCTGGCGGTGTGAAGTTCCAATGGGAGATTATGCAGAGCTATGGTCTGTCTGATGAGGAGATTGCAAAGTTCACAAACCCATATCATTGGCTCACGTTTTTTCCACCTTTGGCTGTAGAGGATTTGAAGGCGTTTGGGTTGGGATGTGATTGGAGACGCACTTTCATCACTACCGACATGAATCCATATTTTGATTCATTTGTTAGATGGCAGGTGAGAAAATTGAAAGAAATGGGTAAAATTGTAAAGGACTTGCGGTATACTGTATATTCACCATTAGATGGTCAACCCTGTGCTGATCATGATCGAGCGTCTGGGGAAGGTGTCATCCCCCAGGAGTATACTCTCATAAAAATGGAGGTTGTTTCACCTTTCCCACCTAAGATGAGTCCTCTGGAAGGAAAGAAGGTATACCTTGCTGCCGCTACTTTGAGACCAGAGACGATGTATGGACAAACAAATTGTTGGGTGCTTCCAGATGGGAAGTATGGGGCCTTTGAGATTAATGACACTGATGTGTTTATTTTAACAAGAAGAGCAGCACTGAATTTGGCTTATCAGAAGCTGTCGCGTGTTCCGGAGAAGCCTACTTGCTTGGTTGAGTTGAAGGGTCAAGATCTTATTGGTTTACCTTTGAGATCCCCGTTGGCATTTAATGATGTTATATACACTCTACCCATGTTATCAGTTCTTACAGACAAGGGTACTGGGATTGTTACTAGTGTTCCCAGTGATTCTCCAGATGATTACATGGCTCTCCATGACTTGAAAGCGAAACCGGCATTCAGAGCCAAGTATGGGGTGAAGGACGAGTGGGTTCTGCCATTTGATATCATACCAATCATCCACCATCCTGATTTTGGAGACAAGTCCGCCGAGAAAATATGCATTGAGAAAAGAATTAAAAGCCAGAATGACAGAGAAAAGCTTGATGAGGCCAAGAAAATAATCTACAAAGGAGGGTTCTATGAAGGAACCATGATTGCCGGAGAGTTCTCTGGATTGAAAGTTCAGGAGGCCAAAGGTTTGATCAGGAGTAAGATTCTAGAGCTAGGGCAAGCTGTTGTCTACAGTGAGCCTGAAAAGAAAGTCATGTCAAGATCTGGCGATGAATGTGTTGTTGCATTGACTGATCAGTGGTACATTACATATGGGGAAGAAGAATGGAGGAAAGCCGCAGAGGAATGTTTGGCTGGCATGAATCTTTACTCAGAGGAGGCACGACATGGCTTTGAACACACCTTGAGCTGGTTGAATCAGTGGGCATGCTCTCGAAATTTTGGGCTTGGAACTCGTATTCCATGGGATGAAGAGTTTCTGGTTGAATCTCTGTCCGATTCAACACTATATATGGCATATTACACCGTGGCTCATATGTTGCAGGGAGGTGATATGTATGGAGGTGATAGGTCTTTAGTGAAGCCAGAGCTGCTGACTGACGAGGTTTGGGATTTCTTATTTGTTGGTGGGCCTTACCCTAAATCCTCAGAACTACCTTCATCGCTCCTTAATAAGATGAAGCAAGAATTTGAGTATTGGTATCCGTTTGATCTCAGAGTTTCTGGGAAGGATCTCATTCAGAATCATTTGACCTTTTGTATTTACAATCACACTGCAATTATGCCCAAGCATCATTGGCCTCGGGGTTTCAGATGTAATGGTCACATTATGCTCAACTCTGAGAAAATGTCGAAGTCAACAGGGAATTTCAGGACTGTTCGTGAAGCTATTGAAGAGTTCTCAGCTGATGCTACAAGATTCTCACTTGCAGATGCAGGTGATGGGATGGATGACGCTAACTTTGTCTTTGAGACTGCAAATGCTGCAATCCTACGTCTTACAAAAGAGATTACATGGATGGAGGAAGTCATTGCTGCAGAGTCATCTCTCCGAAGTGGTCCGCCTTCGACATATGCTGATCATGTATTTGCTAATGACATGAATATAGCAATCCAGGTGACAGACAAGAACTACAACGAATGCATGTTTAGGGAAGCTCTGAAAAGTGGATTCTATGATCTTCAGGCTGCAAGGGATGAGTACAGGCTCTCTTGTGGATCTGGAGGAATGAACCGTGATTTGTTGTGTCGATTTATGGATGTTCAGACACGTCTTATTGCTCCAATCTGCCCCCATTATGCTGAATATGTATGGAAGGAGCTTCTGAAGAAGGAAGGATATGTAGTGAAAGCGGGATGGCCTAAGGCCGACTCACCAGATCTCACCCTCAAGAGAGCAAACAAATATTTGCAGGATTCAATTGTTTCAATGAGGAAGCTTTTGCAGAAGCAGACTTCTGGTTCAAAGAAAGGTAAAGCTAGCACAACGACCGTTCAGAATAAACCGACAACCGGCTTGATCTTTGTGAACGAGCAGTATGATGGGTGGAAAAAGGAATGTCTAAACATACTCCAGAGAAAATATGATTCTGCAACTGGTACCTTTGCACCTGACCAAGAGATCCTCTCCGAATTACAGAAAAGCGAAGTTGGTCAGTCCGGCAACTTTAAACAAATCCAGAAGCTTTGCATGCCGTTCTTGAGGTTCAAGAAGGACGAAGTTAAGGCTGTTGGCCTTCACGCATTGGATCTGAAGCTCCCTTTTGGCGAAATTGAAGTTCTCACTGAGAATCTTGAACTGATTCAGCGACAGTTGGGCCTCGAACGTGTAGAAGTTTTGTCAGCAGCAGATGCTAATGCAGTTGCTCGTGCTGGGAACAATGCAGCTGTATTGAATTCTAACCCACCATCACCAGGAGCCCCCACCGCAATCTTTTCTTAAGTGATGATGTATGACTTTTCTTGAGAGTTTCTTTTCCTTTGTGTCGAATCTTAAAATACAGCCTTCTTGAAGAACTGGGAAAAAGGTATTTCAATAGCATGAACCTCAGTTTGATACTCAACATTTGTTCCTTTGGTTTTGACATCCATTTTGTATGACATGTTAAACTTTTGATGCTTAAATTTGCTCCCATTTTTGTTTGCTATGAATGTTTATACTCGTTGCATTCCTTATACAGCATGTTCTTTGTACATAATCCTATTTCTTGTTGGAAAAGACAGCCATTTTGAACAGGCCTTTTCTGCTTTTCTCTGGATTGTGTTTATGTTCATCTCTCTCTCTCTCTCTCATGGGCTTCATTTTTTTTATAAAATATCACCATAACGACGACTTCATTTAGTTAGCTTTGTTTGATTTTCAAACTATCTTGGGTCATTCTTTAGTGTAATGATATTTTCATTAATGGATAGGGATATAATCTAGACCAGCCACTTTTAAATTATATCCTGCAGATTCATATGAACTTTTTTTTATTATTATTATCGTATGTGTTGAGTTTGTAAGTCTATGTTGTGTCACATTTAGTTTGACAAATGTCCTTGCTTATGCAATTATATTAATTAAATAAAAGATTATATGAATCACCAGTTTTCTTGCTTCGCTGAAAACCTTGCTTGGTCAATCAGACATATTTTCTTCCTTGTAGACAAAGGAAGTTGGATTGGGATATGAAGAAAGTTTTCTTCACAAAGTTAAATATAATATTTTCCTTACTGTTAGGTGAATTTTGTTACCTACCTACAACTACCTAATATGATTTCACCTCCAATATAAATGTTCAATTGAAGGAGAAAATATCGATTGGTCATTTTATGTGTTTCAGTTTGATTTTGGTCCTATAAATTAATAAAGTATTCGATTTTGATCTTTCGATAGAATTGTCGATTATAGAAAGGTGCGTGAATTTCACAATTCGCTGAACACTACTATTTTGTAAAGTTTCATGACTAAAAAAAAAAGAGCATTTTTATTATTAAAAAGATAAATTTTGGTCTGCAATGTAGTTTTTAATTGTTTTTGGATCTTGTAATTTTTAAAAGTGTTTTTTTTTAAATTCGAAACTTTATAATATATCTTATTTTAATCAAGTGACGAAGAGTGTAGTTCATGTATTTTTCTATTTGATTATTTCTGTCAAAAAATCAAAATTGTACACTTTGTAAGTTTATATGATCAATATCAGACACATTATAAAGCTATACGATCAAAATCGAACACTACTGTAACGACCTGAAAATTTTCAATTAGAAAACACATTTACATTTCATGCATGATATATTATGTGTTTAATTTCATAGTCGCGCCTTAAAATTTAAAATAATGATTAAAGCACGATCATGACATTATCTCATATCATATAGTTGCATTTGCTTTATTTCTTTAGATATTATTAATATTATTAATTAATTATTATAATATATGTAAATATATGTGTAATATAGATTATAAGTGGGTGGCTTTACGCTTGTGATGAGAATATTTAATTAATATTTTATTTATTAAATGATAAAATGGGTGGTAATTCTTGCTTCTCCAACGGGGATCTTTGCTTTATTTAAAAGATAAATTTTCCTGAAGAAAACTAACTAATACACGATTATACCCTATTATTCTGGAACTAATCTTCTTCATGGATTAAATGGTAGTCGCATGTTTAGTGTATATATGCCTATTTCGTGGAGTTATATGAGCATTAATGAAACTTTATTTAAATTAATATCTCAATAATATATTTAATATATGCAACATTCTTAGATATTATTTTAAACCAGATTTATTAGGATTATTTTATATCTTTACTCTTCCAAATCTTTATGCGTATCTAATAAGGATATACTAGTCTATAAATTTACGTATAGCAAGCTGCACACAAAATTGGATCCAGAAAAACCTTTACACCATTCGCAATCTTCTATAACAGCACAATTTTTCTTGTTCATGGTACCTCAAACTCATGGGATTTAAGTAAGTCTTCTCTGCCAAGATTTTAAAACTTAGTTCTTGTAACACTCCAAAATTTTACCTAAAAATAAATAAATAAATAAAATAAAATGCATTTGCATTTCATGCATAATATCACGAGTTTAGTTCTGTAAGTCGTGCCTTAGAAAAATGAAAATGAAAATTAAAACATCTATGTTATTTTTCATTAAATTATTTTTGTTATGTAAATTTATTTTGAATTTCCTGGACCTACTAGGATTAATGAAAGAATATAATAATTTATATTATATAAGTTATTAGGAGATAATTTAAAATTGTATTTTGTAAATAAAATAGATATTATATTAGTTTTATACATGTTTTAGGATAAAATCTAATTGTGCCTATCCATATCCTAATTTATCTAGGATTGAATGTCTTATATATGGTAAGTGATAGAATAAATACTATATAAAATATATAAGGACGAAAATAATCATGGATAAAATATATTTTATACCTTTTATAATTAGGGATCTTTAGATAATTTATCCTAAGTCTATAAATAAACTCTTAGTCGTCCATAAAATAGTTTCACATAAACTTTTCGAAAAATCTGTCAACATACCTGCGAACTGTTTCAAGAAATATTTACACATCTTTCCAGTATCCTATCGTGGTGAAATTTTAGGCGAAGATTCCTAGGTATGTCCTTTAAATCTCTGTAAATTTTGGTGATTTTTAGACAAGTCCCTATATTTTTAATAAATATTTACTTTTACACTACCGAAAAACCATGCATCCGGGATAGGGTTTAGAAAAATATTTATATCTCACTCCAAAAAACTTATTTTGACTTGATTATTTTTCCTAAATACTCCACACACGTTGGGGTTTGTAAAAAGATTTATTTCATATTTTTAATGTATGTGTATGAAAGCAGTTTAATACAAATTTCCGGGTGGTTAGTCGGAGCATGCATTTTCGTATTCGGATTTTGGTTGAAAGGTTCTATGTTTTTCAGAAGTCATCCCTTATCCAACAAAGGTGCATTTTTGATATGATATCCCTATGTATGGTCCCTAGATGTTTGTTAAATATTAGAATTTTTAAAGTATATTTAGTCCCTGAAGCTTATAGTTAAAGGTAAGTAGGTCAGAAATCGCCTCTGTCGATGCAGTAGGTACTGTTTTGGTTATAACTCTTAGAGGACTTATTATTTTTATACGAAACCAAATCTGGAATGATTTAGACTCATTAAAGAATCTATATATAGAAAATTAGAATTTATGGAATGAATTCATGTTATGTGGAATTTTTTTAAAATAGGTATTCTGCAGAACATAGAAACCTAGTATAGATATGATATTGTTTGCAACCTAATAATTATAAGGTATCGTTGTATATGTCATGTTATAAGCTTAATACTAGAATAAGTCGTTAGAACTCGGAGTTATTTAGAAACGAGAAGTAGAAGTAAGTATCGATATACTTATCTGCATCCCATGTACAAAACGATTAATTGTTTCATGCATATCACGACATTAAGATTTGAATTATTTCACGTTAGGATTGGCGCGCATGACTTAATCCATTGATATACATCTTTTCATTCACTCAAAAAGGTTAAGGTGGGGTTTTTCTTTTATCCTTATTATACACTATACTGTTTTTCTCATGCGTTATTCAGTACAGGCAGAGCCTTCGGGCAATTCACGCAGTAAAACCTTCGGGTTAGCCTTCGGACAATTCATGCAGTAAAACCTTCGGGTTAGCCTTCAGGCAATTCACGCAGTAAAGCCTTCGGGTTAGCCCTCGGGCATTCACGCAGTAAAACCTTCGAGTTAAGCCTCCGGGCTTGCATGTCTAATTTCTCATGTTAAATTCTTTATAGTTTATAATTTAGATAATGTTTGACCCCACTGAGTAGTCGTACTCACCCCCTTATATTTTCACATTTTCAGATCATGGTCCGGTAGGTGCTTGAAGTGGTGGATGGTGATAGTCACACATGAAAGGATCTAAAATATTTTTTTAAACGCATTAATTTAGTTTTATCTTGAACTATGCATTTGTCTTTATTTAATTCCGTGAACTAGTAGGTGCACATGTTTTTGATTCAAGACTTCCGCTATTATGAAATGCATTAAAACCTTATTGATTTTATATATCTATTATTTTTGAAAATTAAATTGAGAAGATTAAATTTATGCAAGTGGTGACATCCCCTTAAAAAGGTTATGAAAATTGGGGCGTTACAGTTCTTATTTTCATTTTTTTTAAATCTTGGAAAACCTTGACTAATTGGACAAGATCCATGTGAATGCAAGTTGTGGCTTTATCGATTCTAATGCATGTTTAGTATGTTAATTTATGGGTGAAAATACATAGCTACATATGTCTTCTTTTAATTAATTTTATTGGGTTTAACATGATTGATTTTTTTGTAGATTGTGCATGTTCTAAGTTTTATCCTACATAATCACTTCATATAAATTCATCATGAAAATTTTAGAATTTGAGATAGTTATATTCTTAAACTATGCATAAGCCGTGAAGTATATTCTCTAGATTTGGCATGTTTGGTGAATTTAATTAATCTCTTTAGAATGTAAAAAAAAATTGTTAGTCCGGAGACGATAAGTCAGGTGTAGAGGGGGGGGTGAATACACCTGAGCTCAGTTTCTTTTTCTCAATGAAGGTCAGCTGAGCTGATAATTGCAACTGATGAACAGTGCCAAATAAGCCTTCGATCGCGGGACAGTGAGTCAGCTACTGAGCTCTCTCCTACTGACTGTTGTCAGTACTTTGAGAATCAGTCGGAGACTGTTGTGCGGAAAGTGTGGGGCTCGGAATTCGTCTCTTTTGAAAACACGTTTTAGCAAATTAAATCTTTTGGCCGTGCGCTTTATAAAATACGTTTTATGCAAGCTTATGATTTTCAAGTCAGTTGAATGCTATAAGAACACAAGCGATTTAACGTGGTTCGGATACGCAAGATCCTACGTCCACGGTCCTGAACAAAGCAGGAGAACTTGTTGATTATTCTGAGCAAGCCTCAGCAGGGATACTGTGCACTGGACAATTCCCTCTAAGTTATAGTCCTTAGCGACTTTACAATCCAAACCTAAGTCTGAAAGGGAAGGGAATTTTCTCCAACTGAGAAGGAGTTCTTACAATAAGAACAATTCACTAAATGTGAACTCCTTCGAATCTAAGCTATAAATATAACAATGAGCTTAGTCTAGAGAAGAAAGGGATCTAAGAACTCTAGAGAGAAAAACTGAGAAATCTTCTAAATACGCAAGTTTTCCTCTGGATGATCTTTGAGTGTTCTAGAGTGTTTGTGAACTTGAGCTTGTCTCTTTGAAATTCCGTCACTTGGAGCTTCAAAAACTTCTCTATTTATAGTTGTGAGTTATGGCATATGTCCGTTGGAGACGACGATGCCACGTGTCACAAGCTTCCAAGGAAAACGGCCATAATTCGAACTTGTTGCAGCAGGGCAGTTAATGCACTGTTCATGAGAGCAGCTTTACTGTGTAGAGTAGGTAAGCGTTGTCGGCTTCTCATTGGTCGAGGTTTGTAGTTGGTGAGAATGTCAGAGTTGACCGTTCAACAACCTCGTATGTCTTCTCGCCGAACTTTTCGAAAAGACTTGAATAGGCCGGGTCGCTTTCCGTAGGATACGATGGACCGAAAAGTCTCTGTCGTCTTCAGTGAGTCGGTCGACAGGGGCATCTACCGAGTAGGTCACCGGGCGACCGTGAAGGTACTGTGCTTGTTTCTGTTCTTCTGCTGATGACTATCAGCTGAGAGTAGTCTTCTACTGATGATTTGTCAGCTGATGCGCTGTCTTCGACTGAGTGGAAAGATTAGCTGCTGACTGAAGAACACAAGCGATTACACTGATGACGTGGGGTTCTGAAAAGTATCTTCGACAGAAGATCAGTTCAACAACTACCCCGTACAGGACTTAGACAAAAATAATAATCAATATATCAAGTCTAACCTATACATCAGCTAGTCCTAACGACACACTAATCTACTAATATCAGCTAGGTTTTGGGATCTTCAATTCCATAGTACTACTATGATTTCCCCCAATTTTCTTTTAATCGAACAACAGCTGAGTATCATCTACTGACTCATATCCAACAATTTCCCCCTAATTGATGATGCCAAAACCTCTACCTCTACCTCTTAAACTTCTCAAGTCTATAAAAGATGCTATCCTACTGACAACAATTTCCCCCTTACAACATTCTGAAGGAAAAAAATAAAGGAATTTCAATACTTCAGTAGGTGGGAGATAGGCAAAATCAGAGAAACTGACTGTGAGTGTGTGTCAGATCACTTAGTGATCAATCGTGAAAACACAATGCAAAGAGCTGAAAGACAATGAGTAATTGTCTGACAAGCAATAGGAACTGATATATATAATCAATGAAGTACAAGTTCCTATCACTATTACAAAAGATAGAAAAAAGAAAGACTACAGACTCCTGAAGGCTTGAGTACGCTTCTTGAAATCAGCAGATCTGTCCATGGGAGGTTGCAGACCATAGTATAAGTAGATTCTCTTCCTCAGTGTCTGGACATCCTTGTCGTCTTCAGCTAGGTCGACACTCAGGTCGAAGCGAGAAGCTGCAGCTCTGATCTCATCCTCTATATCCTTTGTACAAAGAACTCCGCGCGCAGTTCTAGGAGGTGGGATGCGCCTGAAAGCTGGAGCTCTAAACGGAATATTCTGTCTCTTCATGATCTCCTTGAGCTGTTCCCTTAGCTCTGAATTGTACAGAAACATGAACTCATCAAAGGCTTGATCGATAGGTTGCTCACGAGGATAGAATCCCCAAACATAGTAGCCTTTGATAAATTGCTCTTTAAGTTCTTCCCATTGATCATTAACCTCAGCCGGAACCCATCGATCGATATGAACAACTGAGTCCTTCTTGGCGAGAGGTGTTCTCTTCCTTGATCCTCTTGGGATTTATCTTCTGGGATCAGCTGCTGGCTTCTTGGATAGGCTTATCATCTTAGCCATATCAGCCATTCTTTTCTTTTCTCGGAGAGCCGCTGCCCTACAGTCTCCTCGTCTGAGATTTAGGCCTTGCAGCGTCGCCTCCCAGGTCGCTTGATCTTCCTCTATCTGCTCAGGTGTTAGAGTAGGAGTGGGAATGCTCTGAGTAGTAGCTGGGATCTCAGTCGGAAGAGCCTTAGCAAATCCTGCTTGGTCTTTCTTCTTTTGCTCTTCGACTGATTCGACCTTTTTCTTGCCTTTGCCCCTAACGACTTTGCCCTTGGGCTTCTTTGCGTCTTCGCTTTGCTTCTTCAAGCTGACGCTCTCGGTCCAACTTATCTTGCAGCTGTTGGGCAATATTGAGGTCATAGGCCTCTTGCTCCGCTTTAGATTTGAACTTATGGAGCGGGGAGGAAGGAGGAGTAGATGTAGTTGCAATCTCCTTCCCCGGCCTCTGCGGTGGCAATTGTTCAGGCTCAGGCTCTTCTTCTTCTGTCTCCTGCTCAATAAATCGGCTACTTCTTCAACGTGAGCGGCGAAGAGGAGATGGGGGGTCGGCCGTAGTGGAAATTCTAGGAGAAGGACCTCAGAAGAGTTCTTATCCTGAGTAGTAGAGGGTCCTTCCTCCTGAGCCCTTTCCCCCTGAGTCTGTGCGGGTTCGTCAGCTGTGGAGGGTCTCTTCTCCTAAACCCTTTCCCTGATTATCTGTACATCAGCTGTATCCGTTTCAGATTCATCTTTTATTATACCTTCCCCCTTTTTGGCATCAGCAGCCTTATCGAGGTTGGTACGGATAGCTGTGACTTCTTTTTCCAGCTTGTGGACTGAATCCTTAATCTGAGTTGCTGTGGATTCGAAGTCTTTGACGAGATCGCAGTATAATTCCCAGTCTTTTTCTTGATCATCTCTAGATGTTTTGAGCTGTGCAGCTGACTCCAGACGGAGTTTCAGCAGAGCCTGATCATGCGATTCGGTCATTTCCTTCTGAATAGTTTTCAGAGCCTCTACTTGTTAAGTAATAGCTTTCTGAAGGCTAGAGGTTGCAATCTTATTTCTTTCGTCGATCTTTGTCTTGACAGATTCAAGAACTTGAGTCAACTGCTCGGAAAATATCTTATGCTGATTCTGGAGCAACTGCTGACTTTGAGATTCTAGATCGACTCTCTGAGCTGATAACGCGGCCTCAATAAGCTCTTGAAAATTTGGTTGCGGAGGAGCTTCTGGAGTCTTTGAGATGCCGGTTGCTAATCTGTCTAGGCTCTCTATCTGAGCCTTAGTATACTTCGCCCATTTGATATGAGCGTCTTTGGCGAGAAGTCTGTTTTTCTCTCCTTGGCGTCGGATGGCTTTGTTGATAGATTTTGAGGTCACGGAACCGATGGGTTGTATCTGGTACGAGCTGGTTCCGAGTCTCTGCTCAGAAAATGTGAGGAGCTGCTCCCTACTGTACTTCGGAGCACCTTGAGCATCACCTGATGTATCAGGGTTTGGTGATTTGCTCTTCTCACGGGGAGTTGAACCCTCAGCAGAGCCTCCCAACTCTGTATCCTTGGGTGTGTCATCCTTCCTCTGATCATCATCTTTATCATCAACAGGAGGAGATGGGGGTGGAGGAGTGTTTCCAGGGACTAACTCTCGCAAGCTTAGAAGATAAAGCATTGCGGCTCGGAGGTCTTCAAGAGTAGCTAAGTCAGCTGGTTCTCCGTACCCTATTACTTCTTGTAGCTTCTGCTCCTCATCATGCAGGTAGAGAACTGAGTGGGTTTTGATTATGTCTTCTAGAATATCCCAACTCAGAAATCTAAGAAGCATTTGAACCCTAGCCCTGATGGCTATGTCGACTAAGTCTGAGTGCCCAGCGATCTCAGGAATATGATCGTGTACGTCAGCTGCGGCACGGAGACGAGTGGTGTGAATAGCTGTCCACTCAGTCGCATTTTCCTCAGTCGGTTCCCTGACGTCCGACTGTGTCTCCTCTGAGCTAATCACCTGGACTTTATCTTTGAGGGTCGCACCCTCAATGCTAGTATCAGAATCTAAAAACTGCTCTTCTTGAGTAGGAGGAGTGGTGGGGTTCAATAATAGAGAGGGGCTGAGCAGCTGAGACCTCAGCTGGTCTGGTCTTAGTCAGCCGCCGCTTCTTAGGCACTTCGGTATGAGGGGGCAGAGCGGATGCTGCTCTCTTCGGCTCAGGCGGCCCCTTACCGATAGACTTCTCCGTCGCTTCTTTAGTCCGAAACTTTATCGGCCTTAGTGTTGTACAACTTTGAGTCTTCAAAAGCCGAGTTCCTCTCGTACAACACTCTCTATTAGGGCCGACATCTTGGTCCCGAATAGAAGCTTACCCACACTGGCCAACCTCCTCTCGCCAGTGGGTAGCGTAGTGAACTTCTGGGCTTGGGCTTTCATCTGAGTTGTATAATAGTCAGCCCAGTTCACTTCTACTCCATCATCTATAGCCATCATCAGCTGAATCCTTGGCTTGGACAGTTGATCGTACGATCCAACTGAGCTTGTCAGTATGTGCGAGACCACATACGCTAAACCTCTGTACTGAGGTAGCAAGAGATTCCTCGGGAGAGCTGTCTTGAACGTCAGATCACTGCGTCCACAGAACTTTTGCACATAAGCGTTGATCTCCCTCTCCTTATATCCGATAGGGGAGATTCCAGAAGCAGGAAGCTGAAACGCGAGGACCAGGGCCTCTCGGATGTTGAAGGTCTTCTGAGACGCCTTCCACTTGTTCGGATTAGTCTCCTCCATGTAAGAAAATGAGGCTTCTTCTCCTCCGGCAGCCACTGAATTCCAGTTGAAATATGCCTCCGCCACTTGTCTCGGCAGACTGGCACGCGGATGCTTGGTCACGAGGGTCTCCAACCCAGACCTCTCCAGAGCATCGAACATCGGCTCCAAATATGGGATATCCACCTGGCGGAAAGCCATTGTGGGTTTGAACTGAATCCGGATGGTCATGATCTCCACTATAGGTTCAGGAGTCTGTACGATCGCCATCGAAATCTGCAAAACAACTTGTTAGCACTTGAAAATAGAGTAAGTTAGTAGTTATCAGCAGATTTTAATACATTACCGAGTATTAGAGCTTGCAAGATGCACAGGCAAGGCAGTTGTAAGAAGTAGAAACTGATTGCGAGTAAAGCTCGTAAGGTATGAAAATGGCGAAAAGTGAGGAATGATAGAAGATGAAAGATTTTGTATATATTGACTTGATTGCACGTTTTAATCTAACGGCTGAGTTTTAATATTTCATAACTATGGACGGCTAAGATTTAATGTTATAAAAGGAATGATTACCAAAGCCGCCTAAAACATAGATCTACGTAATAAAGGTAAGTGAGAAGACATGCATTAAATGCGCGACAGACAGCATTAATTACTCAGTTTATGCGAATGAAAAGGTTTCCTACTGACCTTTCCTTAAACTATTAATGGCGGGAAATGAATGCACATTAACTATTGAGTGTGAGCGACTGATGCAATAAATGCGAGCATGCTTAAAAAGAATAAGTACACAAAATTACGCAAACCTCTTCAGCTGAACTTATCAGCTGGTTACCGTTATGTATAAGGAGAATGGTTGACATGCTGATGACTATGTTCCCCCTTGCGTATGCGGTGTGACTTTCCCAACCGAGTCACCGTACTTAGTTATCCGACATGTCGTTACGATTCCTTATGCCGATACCAATTGTTACCAATTGTTGGGCAATGATGTTCTTAGGTAGTCGGCATCTACCGACGCATCTCGGTAGGATCCAAGTAGACCTAGCTCGGCGATAGTTCTCCGAACCTCGTTCTCGGCTAGTGGTTTGGTCGATATATCCGCCCTTTGCTTGTCGGTATGGATCTTCTCCATCCCGATATCCTTCTTCTCGACATGGTCTCTCGATGAAGTGGTATCGGATATCCACGTGCTTGCATCTCGGTATGTAGAACCCGGGTTCCGAGTTATGGCAATTGCACTTGTGGAGTCGCAGTAGATGGGCACTTCATCCCGAGTTATACCATAATCTCTAAGTTGTTGTCGAAGCCAAAGGATGCGGGCACGAAGAACTTCCTGCGCAGCCATGTACTCGGCCTTCGGTAGTGGACGTTGCTGCCGAATGCTGCTTCTTTGAAAACCAAGAAATCGCTTCTTTGCCGCTTAGGAACCGACAAGTTCCGGAAGTTGACTTTCGATCTATCCCGCATCCCGCATAATCGGCATCGAAATAACTCTGTCGGTATTAAGTTATCATCGGCAGGATACCATAACCCAAAGATCGGGTGTTCCTCTTAAATAGCGCAGATCTTCTTCGCCGAGTCTAAATGACTTCGCTTGGGATCCCGCTTGGAATCTTGCGCATACACCTACAAAGATAAGTTATGTCAAGACGGCTAGCTTTGTTAAATAAAGTAAAGAGCCTATAATAGCTCTATAGTCGGTAGAGTTAACAAAAGCTCCCTCTTTGTCTAGATCGATTTTAAAGTTCGTGTTCATGGGGATTTTTGACGGCTTGCTTTGGAGTCGCAACCGAATCTTTTGAGAAGATCTCGAGTGTATTTGGCTTGATTGATGAAAATTCCTTCGTGTGATTGCTTCACTTGAAATCCAAGGAAATAATTCATCTCTCCCATCATGGACATCTCGAATTTCTCCTTCATCATCTTCTTGAACTGGCGACATATAGCTTCGTTTCTCGCACCGAAAATGATGTCGTCCACGTAGATCCGCACCGGTAGGATGTCATCTCCCGACTTTATGTTGAATAGGGTGCGATCTATCGTCCCCTTCGAAAACCTTTTACGAAGTAGAAAGTCCGATAGGGTATCATACCAAGCCCCGGGTGCTTGTTTTAACCCATACTGAGCTTTCCTAAGTCTCGTACACTCGATGTCCCCGCTGAAAGCCGGGCGGTTGTTCCACGTAGACTTCTTCCTTCGATGCGCCGTTCGTAAAAGCCGACTTTACATCCATCCGATAGACTTTGAAGCCTTGATGTGTTGCATAAGCTAGGAATAGACGAATGGCTTCCAATCTAGCGGCCGGAGCGAACGTTTCATCAAAGTCAATTCCTTCGCCCTTGATCCGTATCCTTTAGCAACTAGTCGAGCTTTATTTCGACGATGACGTTGTTTTCATCTCGCTTATTCTTGAAGACCCACTTAGTTCCAATCACGTGCCGATGTCAGGTGCGTCAACAAGCTCCCATACTTCATTTCGACGAACTGGTTCAACTCTTCTTGCATAGCAATGACCCGATCAAGATCTTTAAGTGCGTCCTCTATCGACCGAGGTTTTTCTAGTAGACGTAAAACAAGAGTAAAGTGAGCTTTCTCCTTGACTTAATCTTGATCTCGTCCTTATAGTTGCTGATGGATCTCCAATGATAAGATCCGAAGAATGAGCATCGAGCCACGAGCGCCCGAGTCGGGCTTCTTCTTCGATACTACTTCGCACGGTCGGTAGGAGTGTTAGGCATTTCGAGTAATCGTTACGTGCGATCGTAGCAATTCGGTAAGAAGGTTAGGATCTACCGAGTTTCCGTGTTCGGGGGCATTTAGCTCGGGAACATTAATCGTTCCCCCCGAGTTTATATTCTCGGAGAGGTCTCGGTTACCACTAGGGCTTCCTCATCGACCGATGTTACCCGTTGTTGATTACCGTTCGATAGAATCAACTAGGTCAGCTACATCGATCGTTGGTTGAGTCCGAGTTTGTTCATCGTCCGACTCATCATCCCAACAATGCTTTGGGATCTTTTCGGCTTTATCGGTAAGTCCGAGATCCTCGTAGCTTGCTCGCCGACATCATCGCATTTGACTCTGTTTCTTTCCTCGTTCTCAGTAACAAATTCATCAAAAACAACATGAGGGCTTTCCTCCACACAAAGAGTCCGATAGTTAAAGACTCACGAAGGCTTTACTTGACTCGAGAGTATCCTAAGAAAACTCATTGATCGATTTGCTATCAAAGACCTTCGACTGATCTTTCCCATTATTGTGGATAAAGCAAGGACGTAGAAAATATGAAAATGAGAAATAGAAGGAATTCTCCCTTTCCATAATTCATATGGTGTCTTCATGTGTTGCTTTGAGTGAGTAGTGAGCGATTCAAAGTATAGCAGGCGGTGTCGGAGCATCAGCCCAGAACTTCGAGGGTAGTCCAGAATCTGCGAGGAGCGTTCTTGCTGCTTCTTTGAGTGTTATGTTCTTACGTTCAGCAAGTCCGTTCTGCTGAGGGGTGCGCGCAGCTGATGTCTCGTGCTTAATTCCCTCTTTATCGCAATATGTCTTAACTACCGAGTTTAGAAACTCTGTTCCTCCGTCCGAGCGAATTCTTTGAATCTTGATGTCCTTTTCCACACTGAGTTTCTTCAGCAGATTGGGCAACTCAGTTTGAACATCAGATTTATTGGCGATGAAGATGACCTAAGTATATCTCGAGTAGTCGTCAATAACGACGAGGGCATACTTCTTGCCTCTTATAGTCACTAGGAGAGACGGCCCGAATAGGTCCATGTGCGGAAATGTGAAGGATTCCATCGGTGGAAGGTGACGGAATAGGTGGATTGCTACTCTTTGTTTGCTTTCCCTTCGGATATGCTTCACAATTTTTGTCTTTAACGAACGATTCGTTGGGCGGTCCTCGACTTTGGAGTTCTTGGCTAGCTTGTTCATGGTCTTGAAGTTCGGGTGGTTGAGTCTCTTGTGCCATAGCCATCCCGACTTGTCACCGATTTTGTCGTGCTAGTAAGCAAGCCTCGGGTTCTGCGGTTTTCCATCCCGCAACATAGATGTTTTTCCTTCCGCGAACCCGATAACACCGTTTTCCCCGTAGATTTGTCAACAATATCACGAAAACCGGCCAAAAGATTACTCTATTAAGATTATCACATAATTGATGATCGAAAGGAGATTATGTTGAAGTCCTTCAACATATGTTACTCTTGGAACCGTGGCGAGTCCCAATTGTCGGTGTTCCGTATCCCCTTGTATAACCTTTGGAGTTGTCACCGGATTCAATTCTAGGACCATCTTCTTGTACGTAGTTGGTCGGCGAGCTCTTCCGGTAAGTCATGTGTCTCGAGCAACCGCCGTCCACTATCCAAGGGTCCTTATGCACCCGCAAAACAGAGGCATTTTTAGGTACCCTTTGGTTCGGTTGGGTCCTTACTTGGTTAGTGGGTGATTTCGGAACCCAGATCTGTCTAGGAACCTTAGAAGTCTGGAGACTTCTTCTTCTGAACCTTGTCGCCTTTCTTCTCCATGGGACTTGGAGATACGGACTTTCTGCGATGATTTTGGGTTCAGGCGCTTTCTTCTTCTGAGTCTTAGCGCTTCTCCTGACCCTGGGCTCATAGTAGTATGAGCCGTACTGAGCCGGATGCTCATACAGTGGCTCCTTGTACTGTTCTGCCCATCTGACCTTCTTGGTTCCCCCTGAATTTGATCGCGGTGTCCTGGGGCTGGAACCTTTGGTCAGCTGCTTGTTGCTACTCGGCTGAGGTGCAATCATTTTCTGTTTGTTCTTCGCCTGAGGTGTAGTGTCAGCAGCTTGCACCTTTCCTCTGACGAACCTATCAGCCAGAGTTGCTGAGCTTTTAGAAGTGGAAGCTTCGTGAATATAACCAAGGCCTTCTTTTACAGTAGTTGGTCGTTGTGCTCTGAGCATGCTTTCCAACTTCTCTTTTGCTCCCAGGTACTGTTCAGTCATCAGTCCTCTCCAGACCTCATCACTTCTCCTGAGAGAATCATAGCCCTTCTGTACATCTGAGAGTTTCTGACTGAGTTGGGCTATTTCAGTCTCTTTCTCAGAATTGTCCTTAGTCAGGACTGAGATCTGAGTCTCTTGAAGCTGAGACTTAGTCATAAGAGATTCAATCTCTTCCTTGAGTCTCGCAACTAGATTCTCTAACTCAGTAGAGACCTGACAATCAGAAGAAAGTCTCTGATTCTCAGCCTTTACCTATTCTAGTTCCTGGATGGTTCTGCTGAACTCTCTGCTCAGCTGAATCTGCTCCTCTAGTAGATCGTCGTAGGCTTGTACCACATCTAGAGGATCATCTGAGACCGTGCACGTGTCGTGTGTGCTGTGTGAAGAAGAGGTAATATTAAGTTTAGAATTTACCTCAGCCTCTTCTCCGGCCATCAGACACTGTTCACCTGATTCCTCAGGAACCTTCTCTCCGACTTCAACAGCTACGAATGTAGCTTCAACTTCAGAAGAATACATGAATGTATCCTCTTCAATTGAGTTGTTGGATATCTCTCCGGCTATGTAGGCCTGCCTTCGCTTGGCGAATTTTTCTCTTCTGGCCTGCCGTTCTGCTCTTTGAGCAGCTAAGAGTTCGGGACAATCATACTGATAGTGTCCCTCCTTCTTGCAGTTGTAGCATGTGGATGTTCTGCTGCTCTTACCAACGAGTCTTTAGACGGATGCGGCGCAGACTCCGATTTCCTGCATTCAGTAGGAGGATTAGATTCCTCTTTCTTATGATAGTCTTTCTTACCTGAAGAAGAATCTCGGTTGTATTTCCTCAGTTTTCTGACTTTCTCCTTTTCCCTCTGATATTTGAGAGCCATCAGTGCTAGCTGATCAGGGCCTGGAGTCTCGGAAGACTTTGCTACTGATGTGGCCACAACTTTGCTTGAGGAAATAGGCTTGGCTCCTGTGTTGCTGACTGTTGCCTTGAAGGCATGGTCGAACTGTGTGTCAGCTGGAGCGCTTAAGCACTTTTGGGGTAGACTATGCTCGAATTCCTCCGATTTTAATTACGAAAATATAACATCGGGAGTTAGAGCATTTAGATCGGAGCGACGTAAATAAGTAGCAAAAGGAAGCCACTTCGTCGGGGCAACGCTCTCAAGATCTTGGTGTTCATCTCCTTGTTGGTGAACGACCTCCCCGACCCATTGATGACATTGACTTGATTGGTGAATCGACACTCACTCGTCAATGGTTTCAGTGAGGCTCCATTGCAAAGGCGTCGAACTTCCGAAGCTCTAGCTCGAGCTTGTTTTCTTTGATCCGAGGGGTTCCATGGCTCAAGGTGCCCAAGGCGTCCCATAGCTCTTTCGCCGTCTTGCAATCCTCGTACCCTTTCCGAGGTGTGAGTCACCGAGCGTAGTCGGTATGGCATTACGTGCAACTCGGTCAAGGTTGTGCAACTTCTTTTCTTCGGGCGTGAAGGCGGATTTATCTTTGGGAACCTTAACACCGGTTTGTGCTCCCGCGCCTCCTCCAAAGGGGCAAATACTACGCCGTCGATCATGGGAATGATCGGTCCTGACTCTAGGACATCTGACATGCTATCGTGGAGTGACGTTAGGTGTGCCTCCATACGTACGCGCCATACCGTGTAGTTCTCTATTGAGAACATCGGTACCATCCTAATACCTAACATATCAGACATCGTAAGAGTAAGAGTATAAGGATGCTGAAAAGATGCTTATGCGGTGAAAAACGGTTTTCGGGATCGGTTCGAGAGGACCAATATTTCGTAACCGGCGATCGGTTGAACACCGTGTGCTCTGATACCAATTGTTGGTCCGGAGACGATAAGTCAGGTGTAGAGGGGGGGGGGGGGTGAATACACCTGAGCTCAGTTTCTTTTTCTCAATGAAGGTCACTGAGGCGATAATTGCGCAACCGATGAACAAAGTCAAATAAGCCTTCGATCGCGGGACAGTGAGTCGCCTCATCGAGCTCTCTCCTACCGATCGTTGTCGGTACTTTGAGAATCGGTCGGAGATCATTGTGCGGAAAGTGTGGGGCCCGGAATTCGTCTCTTTTGAAAACACGTTTTAGCAAATTAAATCTTTTGGTTGTGCGCTTTATAAAATACGTTTTATGCAAGCTTATGATTTTCAAGTCAGTTGAATGCTATGCAATAAAACAGTAAAAGAACACAAGCAATTTAACGTGGTTCGGATACGCAAGATCCTACGTCCACGGTCCTGAACAAAGTAGGAGAACTTGTTGATTATTCTGAGCAAGCCTCAGCAGGGATACTGTGCACTGGACAGTTCCCTCTAAGTTATAGTCCTTAGCGACTTTACAATCCAAACCTAAGTCTGAAAGGGAAGGGAATTTTCTCCAACTGAGAAGGAGTTCTTACAATAAGAACAATTCACTAAATGTGAACTCCTTCGAATCTAAGCTATAAATATGACAATGAGCTTAGTCTAGAGAAGAAAGGGATCTAAGAACTCTAGAGAGAAAAACTGAGAAATCTTCTAAATACGCAAGTTTTCCTCTGGATGATCTTTGAGTGTTCTAGAGTGTTTGTGAACTTGAGCTTGTCCCTTTGAAATTCCGTCACTCGGAGCTTCAAAAACTTCTCTATTTATAGTTGTGAGTTATGGCATATGTCCGTTGGAGACGACGATGCCACGTGTCACAAGCTTCCAAGGAAAACGGCCATAATTCGAACTTGTTGCAGCAGGGCAGTTAATGCACTGTTCATGAGAGCAACTTTACTGTGTAGAGTAGGTAAGCGTTGTCGGCTTCTCATTGGTCGAGGTTTGTAGTTGGTGAGAATGTCAGAGTTGACCGTTCAACAACCTCGTATGTCTTCTGCTGAACTTTTCGAAAAGACTTGAATAGCTGGGTCGCTTTCCGTAGGATAGAGTAGACTGAAAAGTCTCTGTCTTCTTCAGCTGAGTCGAATGACAGGGCATCTACTGAGTAGGTCAGCTGGCGACTGTGAAGGTATTGTTCTTGTTTCTGTTCTTCTGCTGATGACTATCAGCTGGGAGTAGTCTTCTACTGATGATTTGTCAGCTGATGCGCTGTCTTCGACTGAGTGGAAAGATCAGCTGCTGACTGAAGAACACAAGCGATTACACTGATGACGTGGGGTTCTGAAAAGTATCTTCGACAGAAGATCAGTTCAACAACTACCCCGTACAGGACTTAGACAAAAATAATAATCAATACATCAAGTCTAACCTATACATCAGCTAGTCCTAACGACACACTAATCTACTGATATCAGCTAGGTTTTGGGATCTTCAATTCCATAGTACTACTATGATTTCCCCCAATTTTCTTTTAACCGAACAACAGCTGAGTATCATCTACTGACTCATATCCAACAAAAATGCAACATAGAATTCATGGGAAGTATGTTTAGTTCAAATTGTCTTGCTAATATATTTTGCTTGGTTAATAAGTTCGAGATGAACACGATATCATTAGAGAAGTGATAAATTATTATTATTATGATAGATTTATGTTTCTAAGATTATAGGTAATTAAATATTCTATAATATATGTAAATCTAGTAAATTCATGCGTATGCAATCATATAATTCATCATGATTAACATATTAAACGTAGTTTAATAATTTATATTGAGATATGACATTGTTGCATAAGATCATTCTATCTTTTGCAGTATGAAAAAGGAAAGCAGAAATATTAACTTGATATTAGATTATTAAAATACTAAAAACAATCATTTTAGGTTTTGATTATAGTTGCATAATATTTATTTGAATTATATGGTATGAAGAATTATTCCAATTACGTTTTTATTAGATGATCCTAACGAGTGGCGAGAGCTTTTCCATTGTTTAAATAAAAAAAAAGTTCGGATATTTTATTCTATTGAAATTTTAATTACTAATCATGTTTAGGTTCTGTTGGTGGAACCAAATAACAAATTGTTAAGGCCGAGAGATCTATCTATGATGTGGAGTGCTCATTTATTTATTTTAGTGTGTATGTTTCAAATAATATGTTAGTTTCTTTTTTAAAATGGATTATAAAATAACTGCTTGTGTTACAATTTACTGACATATGCTACTTTTTTTAGAAATTTTTGAAATATTAGTATGTGTGAAATGCATACGCGACATTCATGCATGGATTATAAAAAATCTCAACTTTCATGTTAGGACAGGCGCGCAAGATTTAACAATTTGATATTCATAGTTTTTCATCAAAGTCAAGGTCAAGGTGGGGAAGTATTCTTACACTACATTTATCCTTGTTATATTTTATGCTCGATGTTTATGAGTTAATGTCAGGCATGATAAGGAAGGATCGAAGTTGATCCGCGATCGAAGTTGATCGGTACAAATGTTTATGGTCAAAGTTGACCGGGATCGAAGTTGATCCGCGATCGAAGTTGATCGGTACACATGTTTATGGTCGAAGTTGACCGGGATCAAAGTTGATCCATTTTAAATGTTAGAGTCGAAGTTAGACTCGATGGTCTGTGTGACTACGAAATGCTTACATATTCTAATTTTCCATAATATATTAATGTATTATATATTTTCACTTTTTCAGATCATGGTTCAACAGATGTTTGAGGTGGCTGATGGTGATGGTCACACACTTACACGAGAAAGAAATTATGAAACTTCTTACCGCATTAATTTAGTTTTATCATGAACTAATATCAGTCATGCTTCATTTTATTTCCCGAAAACTAGTAGTTGCATTTGCACTCATTTTAAGACTTTCGCTGTTTATGAAATTGCATTGAAACTTTTTGATTTTATATATATATATTTAAAACCATCTCTTGAAAAATAAATTTGAAGATAACGTTTATGCATAAGGTGGCATCCCCTTAAAATTTTTTAGAAATTGGAGTGTTACAACTACTATATTTAGAGCAACTCCAAAGGGAGTGCTATTGTAGCGTTTAACGTTTGTTTGCCGGACCAATTCTCTCCAAAGGCTTCCGGCAATTTATTCCAGTTTAGCATAACGCCTTTTGCACACGGCAACACTACCGTGTTACTGTTCACACGGTAGTGTTGCAACTAAATATTTATATATATAATATATACATATATATTTATTACTATATTATTTAAGATATTTATTTTGTTAATATGTTTACGGTAATACTAATCAATTTATTTATTCATATGTTCAAGGTAATTTGTATTTTAATTTATTTTAAGAATATTAATTACTATGTTACAATATATATATATATATATATATATATATATATATATATATATATATATATATAAAGACAAAAAGGTTTAACATAAATTGAAGATGCAATAATATTAAAATACGGTAACGACACATCTTGCTCTTTGTGATGCATTGATTGATCATATGTGGGAGGAGTATTCAAATTCAGAAAATTATAATACGTAATGTTAGTTTTTCTATTATATCATGTAATTTTTGGATTTGTGCTTTTAAAAGTGTTGTGTATTGTTAGTTTTATTATTGTGGAAATAAATTAATTATTTTACAATCATTTAAATATATTTTTAATAATTTAATTTTTATTTAAATATATTTTTTAGTGAAATTAAGTACAAAAAAAATATTTAAATATATATAATATTAGATAATTAATAAAACATTAATAAACATATTAGTTTAATAATAAAAAGTACCAAAATAGAATATTTCATTGTAAAGTTAAATGTAAAGTTGGCGGTTGTAGATGAATTCGAAAAAACTCTACATTCAACTCTACAATAGTATAAAGAGAACTATACAATAGAGTTCCGTGGGAAAGATGCTCGTAAGCATCAAAATAGGACACCATCACATTATATGATCAAATCAGATAGAAACCATTTTTCTCGATTGAGGTGATCTAGTTGGAGTAGACAAGTACGGATTCTTTCGTAATTATTAAATCATGAATTAATTCAAATTTAACGTACACCTTTTAAATTATTACCGAATTATTTGAGTCTTCTTGAGCCCTCCGCAATAATGAATAATTTATTTTATGCTGACGTGGTTCAATTGCCGTGCTCACTGCCGACAATAAATAAATTAACCCCATTACTCCTCGAAATGATTTATTTTATTTATGCCACAATTTTTTACTATAGTTAAGACAAAAAGTGTTGGTTTAGAGCATGGGCCAAAAATTCGGTGCAAATAATTTAAGGTAGCTTTCTTCTTTTACTCATTTTTACCTAAAAAAAACAAAAATATTTATCCCTTAAACTTATATTCACCAAATACCCAAGATTACCAATTTGCCCTCAAATTTTCGTCAGTTTTTTTGTTTTTTTTTTGTTTTTTTTAAATATTTCAATTTGCGATGGAGTGCTTTATGGGTGCTTATGGCACCCTTAAGCACTTTGTTATTTAAATTTTAGTGCCTTAAGGGGTGCCTAGGTCATTTTATCGGCACCCATGGCTACCATAATTTATTTATTTTTTATTTTAAAATCAACATGTTCCTCTTATCGGCCTACAACTTCTTCGGCCGATAGAGGGATTTTTTCTAATTATTCTATGAGTGCCTATGGAGTGCTGATATCGGCACCCATGGCACTTATGTTTTTTTTTTTAAACCAACATGTTCGGCTATCGGCCTACAACTTCTTCGGCCGATAGAGGGACTCTTTTCGTATTATTCTATGAGTGCCTTAAGGGTGCCGATACATGATCGGCACCCATAGCACTATGTTTTTTTTTAAAACCAACATGTTCGCTATCACCTTACAACTTCTTCGGGATAGAGGGACTCTTTTCGTATTATTCTATGAGTGCCTAAGGGTCGATCATGATCGGCACCTCACTATGTTTTTTTTTTTTAAACCAACATGTTCCAGCCTATCGACCTACAACTTCTTCGGCCGATAGAGGGACTCTTTTCGTATTATTCTATGAGTGCTAAGGGTGCCGATACATGATCGGCACCATGACTATGTTTTTTTTTAAAAATCAACATGTTCCGTCTATCGGCCTACAACTTCTTCGGCCGATAGAGGGACTCTTTTTCGTATTATTCTATGAGTGCCTAAGGGTGCCGATACATGATCGGCACCCATAGGCACTATGTTTTTTCTTTTAAAACCAACATGTTCCGTCTATCGGCCTACAGCTTCTTCGGCCGATAGAAGGACTCTTTTTCGTATTATTCTATGAGTGCCTAAGAGTGCCGATAACCGATCATGTTATCGGCACCCTTAGGCACTTGTAATTTTTTTTAAAGAAATCAACATGTTACGGATCAATTGTTTTATAAAAAAAATTAAAATTTGAAATATCTAGTGTCGATGACAATTTATCGGCACCCGTAGGGTCCTATCGGCACTCATTGCCAACTGAAAAAAGTAAGAGTAAATGAGTAATATTGAGTATTCTATAACTATTGTTATAGTTAGTGGGTACTTTTGTGTTTTTTTAGTGAGATTGGGTAAATACTTGTATTTCCACATAATTTAAATATCTTCGATATTTTACAACAAAATTTACATTATAAAATTTATGTTTGAACAATTCTTACACTTTCAAAATCATTTAACGAATATCGCTAAGAATTTATGTGGTTTTAAGATGTTCAAAAGAACAATTACAATAAATCTCGAGTTTGAGGTGACTTCGTTATTACATCATGATGTGAAGTCATTGCTTAGCTGCAAAATGGGCCTAACTTTTGATTCTCATTAAAGTTACAATTAGCCCCACTAAGCTGATGTGACATAGCATTTGTAGAGTTCAATTGTTTGAATCAAGTGTAATTAAACAATGATCATGTAATAATATGGTTGGGTAACAATCATTTTCATTTTTTTTAAGTACATCATAAATTCTTGATTGTACCTAAAAGCAATTATCAAAAAGTTCATTAAAAATTTGAAAAATTTGATATTTAATAGAATAAACAATTAAATCAATCCTCTATCATTCTCATAACATTCAAATTGACCACCTTTTAATTGAGTCATACAAGCCTAAATATTCTAATTTTGTCTGACATATTCGACCTTCCTGTAAGGCCGGTTCTAGGGGTGTAAAGCCGGTGAAGCCACCGCTTTAGGCCCCCAACCGAGAGCAAGACCCCATCAAACATGTGTCTTGAGGGTTAAAGCCTTATAATTCTTATATATACTTTGTTTTGCATAAAAAAATATTATTGAAATGCCTAGTTAAGTAGTAGAACATTATTTTTTTGCATCTTAGAGGTTATGGATTCGAACCCTATTTCTAACAATATTTTTTCTTTTACCCAGAAAAATAATAGATATGAGAGCTGAAGATTAAATCCTGATGACTTAATAAAAATCATTAGTATTCTTCCACTAAAACAAAGCAACCCATTGTACTTATTTACGTAATATTTTAATCTTGTGCTTTTGGCCCCCAAAAACTTTGAGCCGACCTTGCTTCCCGTCATCGATTTTCCTCAATTTTACAATTGTAAATCAGTCCCAATTATTTATTTGAAGGAAAAAGTTAATCAAATAAACATATGTATTTCGTTGTTATAATTGAGCTAATGCCATAAGGAAGCTTTTTTAGCCAAAAGAGGAAGTGAGGTGAAGGGGAGGATGAATATTTACGTCCGAAATTAGGATGTTTATACTTTATTATTCAATTGGAAAGTGAATGACCAATTTGAATATAATGAGAAAGATGAGAGACTAAAGTGACTGTTTATTCAATTTTAAATCATACAACTCTCCTTTTTTCATTTTAATGAAATTTAAATCAAAAAGAAAAAGAAAAAGTAGTTATCTTTGTTCATGTTCAATAGGCAAAGCATTATTTGTTTGTGTTATTTCTTCTTTAAAGAAAGGAGACTTTGACTCCAAGGCATAAACAATTTAGGACAAGCAAACCTACTTCTCACCAAATACCAATAATTATATAGAAAACCGAGGGAAATATTGATAGAAAAATTTGAAATACTTAATTTATTATAGTATTTAATATAAACAGGGCATATACACAAAATCATATGGATACATTCAAGTTCAAGAACAAAAAAATGGCAACAGAATTAGAAAAAGAAAATTCAAACCAAGTGTACGTTTTTGAAACCATCTGGCGGAATCTCCAATCTAAGTTTCTTTTTCTCTCTCTAGTCCCTATCCACTTCCCCACCCACCCCAAACATTTGGAAATGAAATCCACCTTGCTTGATGAGAGAGAAACACCATCACATTAATTAACACACTTAGGTTCGTTTTCACACTGCCTTTCTCCACTTTCCTCCATTTCTCCCAAGGGAAAAAGTGAATAAAAAATCCGATCTTTACTTTAAATCTCGATAACTCCCAAAGAGAAGGATAAATATTTGCTCACTTCCTAAATTGGAGAAAGAGTGGGAGGGAAAGAAGAGAGATGAGATGGGAATCATTTATGAAGATGCAGTTGAGATTAAAGAAGCTGAAGGGGCTGGTGAGCACACTGTGATCACTATAAATTGTCCGGATAAAACTGGGCTTGGATGTGATCTCTGCAGAATTATTTTGCTTTTTGGAATTAGCATTGCTAGAGGAGGTACTGCAATAACTTTATGTTTCTTCTATCTTGTTCATTTATATGATCTTGCTTCTATTTCTTGTTCTAGGCATGCTTGGGATATAAATTATTCCTTGAATAGAATTTTTACATTTATATTTTCCTTCAACTGTTTTTCATCAAGTTCTAAAATCCTATTTTTGGGCTTGCTTTTCAAGTTTCAAATATGTGGTTTTCTTGGTGGGTTTTAGTCATAGTTCAAGATTTTACTAAATCTTGCATCTTTATGTTGTTGGCTTAGTGAGTATGATTTGGGAATTCAAATTAGTGAATGGTCAAGATGATTGCTTAGAATTGGTTTAAAATTGTATTTGTCTATGTAGTTAGAACTCTCTTCTCCCCCATATTAATGGGAATACTAAATGTTATCTTGATTTCTTTTGGTTGGAACAGATGTTTCAACAGATGGTAAATGGTGTTACTTAGTCTTTTGGGTGGTGGGAAAGCCAACAACTAAGTGGAACTTGCTAAAGAATAGGCTGCTTGAGGTTTGCCCTACTTGTACTCCATCGGCATCCGGGATCTTCTACTATATCCCGGAGTTTCAGCAGCCGAGGCCCCCGGAAGTCTTCCTGCTCAACTTTTGGTGCTCCTACGACCGGAAAGGCCTTCTACACGGTACCTTTCAACTTGATGAGAAATAATGAGTTGATTCCTTGTTTGTCGTATGTATTGTCATTAAGGTCCCTTGGTTTTTTGACTTCAATATTGTATGTATTGGCTGGATGGGTTTGAACAACATTATTCTATGCTCATTGCCGCCTTGTACTCTGGCATAGTTTTTTTCATCATGATGAAATTTTGAAATTCAACTTATTGTGTATAATCCAGTGCAGATGCCATTGTTCACTGTTTAGATTAAATCGAAGAAATCCAAAGGGACTTCAACTTTTGGTGTCATATCCAAGAATTGGGAGAATTAAATTTTGCCGAAATTGCTTTGACAATTTCTTAATAACACTCTCTATTTGTTAGTGTTTGATTCTTTTTTTGCGTATTTTGTGGTGTAGATGTTACCGAAGTTCTTTATGAGCTGGAGCTAACTATAAAACGAGTGAAAGTTTATACGGCACCTGATGGAAGCGTGATGGACCTCTTCTTCATCACGGATACCAGGTTTGTCCTTAATACTATACCCTTTGATGCTCTGTTTTGTCTGCATATTTGCCTTTTCCCCTTTCTTTTCTCTATGCTTATCTTTACCCGTCGTAGATTTTAAGGTAAAAAAGAAACCATGTTCACATCATTCCCTTCATAAATTGGGTACTGCTTCTCATCTTTGTATCATTAGGAATAGTAATGCTATCTTTCTCTATTAATCGAAATTCTTGAAACTATAAAAGAAAACGGAGCTACTTGTTTGTTCTACCTTCGAGCATAGAAGATACTCTAAGATCTTACATCAAGCTTTAATGATCTAAATTCTTTTCGAGACCATTTGAAATTCGAATACCGACATCCAAAACAAAGGGAAATAATGGGATTATCTGTTAATTTTGTGAAAGCCAATTCATGCTATACCTATTGAGCTTGGATATGACTGTTCTTAATGTAGGGAGCTGCTTAGAACAAGCAAGAGGCGGGAGGAAACGATCAAACGTTTAACAGTCGTACTAGGCGATGCCATGATGAGTTGTCATATCGAACAAGCTGCTCCCGAAGTTGCTTCATGCTTGCAGTCCCTTCTTCCATCTTCAGTCTCGGATAACATCTCGAGTCCAGCTCTCTCCGATGAGCCCTCCACCACCGGAACACTACCCTCCGATTCTGTCTCCATCGTTTTCGATAACTCCCTCAGCCCTTCTCACACCCTTGTCCAGATCTTCTGCCAAGACCACAAGGGCCTCATTTATGACATCATGAGAACCCTCAAAGATTTCAACATTCAGGTATATATCTCTATGCGAAAAGGGCAAATTGGTCAACATGGTCCGTAAACTATTGATTTTTGGACAAATTGACCTATTTCTTTTTGTTATTAGATCTCAAAACAATTTACATTTGGACGAATTGGTCCTTCATTCAAATGAAAATTGTTTAGGGATATAATAATTCAAAAGAAGATTAAGAACCAGTTCATTCAAACATCATAGTTTGGGACCATGTTGGCAAATTTGCGACGAAAAAATTTCACCGCCATAACCGAGCCTTTTTGATTGCTTTCAGATTTCGTACGGGCGTTTCTTCGCGAATCCCAAAGGGAACTGCGAGATGGACTTGTTCATAATGCAAGACGACGGGAAGAAGATAACGGATATGCACAAGAAAAATGCGCTGAGCTCTCGACTGAGGATGGAGCTCGTCCATCCTCTTAGAGTCGACGTTGTGAGCCGGGGTCCGGACACTGAGCTGCTCGTGGTCAACCCAGTCGAGCTGTCCGGGCGGGGCCGGCCTCTCGTGTTCTACGACATCACTCTGGCTCTCAAGCATCTCAACATAAGCATCTTTTCAGTAAGAGAATCTATCTCCATTCATAATTAATCTTCATTTTTGCTTATGCCGATAGCAATATCTTAGCTTGATCGTTCCTTTTTTAGGTGGAGATAGGTAGACATAGAATCGACGAGCGAGAATGGGAAGTGTACAGAGTCTTGGTCGACGAATGTGAATGTTTATCTGCTACGAGAGAGGAGATTAAAAGTAGTGTGAGAAAGAAGCTGATGGGTTGGGAATGATTTCTCAACCCATTTACTGTACAAATTAGGTGTTTGTTGAAATTCCTTCACTGAAATTTCTGTAAATTATGTAAAGCATTTTCTGTAAATAAGTTCATTTAATTCAGCTTGTAAATTTAATTAATTAATATTAGCCAAAAAAATCAATTGGGCAAGTGTATAAATAGACAATCCAATAATCAAAATTGCAAAAATAGACACTTTTATAATAAATTGCACTCAATAGGCAAATGAATATTTTATTTTATATTAGTTGAGTTTGGCATGTACTATACCGACTCTTGATAGATTGTTGAAGAAAAAATGGTTTGACTCCCAAGAAAAACTTTCTTGTGATTGTGTACTTGAGTACACTAGTAGGACGATAAAAAAAATAAAACAACTCTATTTATTCTTCTATATACGTGGCACTATCAACTTTCATAGTATAACAATATGACACCATTTCTCGGCTATTGATCATTTTTGTTCATTTTATTGTATCTTTTCGCTAATAAACCAGTTCATCAAAGTTAGAAGGTGACGTTATTCTTTTTCTCTCTAGTCTCTAGTTTTTGTTTTTGTTTATTAATATATTAGCGTATTATCTTTAATGTTGACTAAAAGCTTAATTCGATAACTAAAGTTGATATTCAATATTTTTAGCTATTTTGAATAGAATATTTAACTTTATTGCCCGGTAAGACTTATTAGGTTTTGATAAATGTACTTTAGTTCTGAATAAAAATGCTATATTTTCCAAGACTTAAATGTTTAATTTGAGAACTAAAATTGCTATTCAACATGTTTTAGTTATTTTGTACACAATAATTAACTTTAGTGTCGTGAAAGAGTTATTAGGTTTTGATAAATTTACTTTAATTCTGAATGAGAATGTTATATTTTCTTATAACCTAAAGTATGCCTTGTTTTTTTAATGGCATTTTATAAGTAATATTTTAAAATTTTCCAAGTACCTTAAGTACTTTTTGATTATTTTAGTTATTTTATAAGTAACAAGTTTACCTAAAATGCATTTTGATCATTATAAGCCTATTTTGCTTAAATTAGAGATGATGAACATGATGAAATGCATAATTTGCTTAATTGAGAGATGATCGGCGTGATGAATTGTCTACTTCGAGAACTAAAATTGATTTTCAGCATCTTTTGTTTATTTTAAGTATGGAATTGAACGTTAGTTCCCTTTAATACTTCTTAGTTTTTTATAAATATATTTTAGTGCTATATGAGAATGTTAAATATGCTAAGAGCTAAAATGTGCTTTTTTTTTTTTTGGTATTTGTTAAGTGATATTTTTAAGTAATATAAATTTATAATCGTTAAATGCCTATTTTGCTCTGCCTAACGTGATGATTTAATAAATTAGATAATCATGAAACACACTATTTAAGACTTATTCTCGTAATTTCCAGATGGATCAATGTATTGGCATGATTGTGAAGTACGACGGCAATTGGGTTAACACGCAATACATTAGCGGTGACGAACAATTTGCATATATTCAAACTAGTGATGTTTCTATCTTGTCATTAAGAAGAAGCATCCATCGTATCATGATAGCAAATTCATTGTCCAAACAATAATTCATTTACTATTTATCTTACGCACGATCGGGTAGAATGGTGAAGTCCCTCTTAAATACCGATGAAGAGCTGATTCGACTGATCGCCTTTTGCCACGAGGCCACGATATATATCGTTCACATGAATAGTAATGATGGTGGAAGCTCTAAACAAGAACCATATTGTTGGGAGATGATTCAACAATAGATTGTATAGAAGATTTGACTGATCCCAAAACCCTAATTTGATTGGTGAACCATTTCTTTGTAATTGTAACGCCTTTGTCTCTGAGAGTTTCAGACTCAGTGGACTTACCTTCATCATGGTCCAGGCTCAGAAGTTCTGTCTGCTGAACCTCAGTAGACTGTCCGCCTCAGTACCATGGAGTGAAGACTCAGTAGTGCTGGACTCAGCAGGAGCAGCATACTGAGAGGTGTCCAGATTCAGTAGTGCTGGACTCAGCAGGAGCAACATACTGAAAGAGTCAGTAGAACTGGATTCAGCATGATCAGTTCACTGAACTCAGAGTCGACCTTCAGTAGAGTTGAACTCAGCAGGAGTATACTACTGAACACCTGTTCAGACTCAGCAACGGCCTGACAGTCTCCTTGATTGTCCGAAGTTTTCAATGATAAATTAGTAGAGTTGTCCGAGGTTGTACACATCAGAGAAGTCAGTGTCAGTATCTGCCTCGAAGTTTGAATGTCTCAACAACTCTCTACACCTCGACCAATGACAAGCAACCAGCTGTCAAAGTTCTGGTAAAAAGCCGCAAGTCAACTACTTTCCTGAAAAAGAGGGTAGACTCTGCACGATTTCAAAAGAGCCATTAGCTACCCAAAGAGAGTGACACGCGGACAGTTCGTCTCTAACGGATCTATCCATAGCTCACCTCTATAAATAGAGGGAAAATCAATCGAAGAACATACAGACAGAACAAAGAAATACGAGCATTGAACGAACAAGACACAAGCTTTCCGCAAGGAATTAAGAGAAATACTCAACGCGAAAGGCAATTACATTGCTCTAGGGAACCAAGCTTCATTGAATTAAAGCCTCTAGCATCCAAGTGATAGAACACGAACCCAGAGAGATTATTCCTCACTGTTCTTCACTCTAGAAGCGCCGTCATTGTTCCCTTTCCCTCTAACCTAAGCTCCACTGAAATATCCATAGCTTAGAACCGAAGGAGTTCATATATTGAACTGTTCTTATTGTGAAGAACTTCTTCACTGTTGGAGAATCCTTCAAACATCTTTGTTTGAATCTTGTAAACTGGGACTTGCTCAGTGTAATCTTCAAGGCCGTGTTTGTCCAGTGTACAAACTAACTGAGACTAACTCAGCATGATAAAATAGCCTCCTGATCTTTTCGGGACAGTGGACGTAGGATTTTGAATATCCGAACTACTTTAAAAATCGTTGTGTCTTTTACTGTTGCATTGATTTACTATTCATTCTGAAAACCCGTTTACAAAATCATACAATAGAGTTTCAGAAAAGCTTAACTGAGTGCACTAATCTACTGATTTTTTTTTTACTAAAAACGTTTTCAACTCAACTGAATTGAGCCTATACTATTCCGCACCTACTGAACTCTTACTGAACGATACTGAATTCTGACATCAGTCAGCTAGCAGGCCTCAGTATAGTCAGTTACTCTATCCATGCGATCTAGAACAGCTTGCCTGGTCTACTGAATTTATTCAGCAGACAATCTCCGAAATTGGACTGTTCGCGTTCAAGTTTGAGAAAAGTTTTCAGGTGTATTCACCCCCTATACACATGAACGTTTGACTCGGGACCAACACATATGTACCATACGTTTCGAGTGACGAGTTTGGAACGAGAAATCCAATAGGAGTAGAGGAAGAAGAACAACACCAAGAAATTGTTGATGATGATGACGACGATGAGGATTATGAAGAAGAAGAAGAAGATGATGATGATGAAGATGATGATGATAATGATGATGGTGGTGGTGGGCAGATCCAATTTAACTATGGGACGTTCAGTGACTTTGCCACATGGATACGTGTAGAGGGCGGCTTGAACAAGCTTATGCCAATGTTGGAACCACCCAATAACAGAGAAATTACCCACATACAAGGAGCCAAAGAAGATAAAGAAGTTCAAATAAATAATTGGTTAATTTTATTTATTCCTATGGGCAAATATTCACTCGTGGTGAGTGATTTAGATAAAATATAAGAAGGTCATCTAATTGTTGATTCGACGTTCAAAAAGATAATCTAGCAACTGCTGCGGGATTGTGGCATCTAGAGCATCATCGAGAGTTTAAAGTGTTGAAGGCTACCAAACTTTATCAATGGTACAACTGTCTGCATGCTGAGGAATGTCCTTTTGAGTTACGTGCTGGATGGAGAAAATCATTTTGGCAGGTGTACAAATTCAAGCCAACACATACATGTCAGTTCGACTTTGGACAGTTGGGGCCAAGGAAAGCAAACTATAAGACAATTGCAGCATTTTTTTCAAAGAAAATACGTAGAGAGGGCACGATGCTAAAACCTTGTGATATGATAGAGGAGCTGCTCCGAGAATTTGGGATTAGGTCTCATTATCACAAGGCGCTGCGTGCTAGAAATATGACAATCGAGATTATTCATGGTAGTTACAGAACTTCTTTTAATATGCTTCTGGGTTATCTTCACATGTTGAAGGAGTGTAATCCAGGCACGATAACTCAGTTGGAAATTGACCTTGACAGTCGCTTTTTGTTGGATTTGGGCCATGCTGCGCTGCATTCGTGCTTAATTTGAGAAAGGTGATAGTAGTCGATGGAACACATTTGAAGGGAAAGAATAAGGGTATCATGTTTGTTGTTGCTACTAAAGATGACAACGGACAATGTGTGCCGCTAGCGATTGGTATTGGACCAATTGAAAATAATGAGTCATGGACTTGGTTTCTAAATCAATTGAGGGGAGCAGCATTTGGAATCCACCCTAAACTAGTGATCGTGTCTGACCAGCATATCAGTATCAAGAATGCCATTGATGAAGTGTATCCTGATGTTGCTCATGGATTGTGCGCCTATCATCTAGTTAACAAACTCAAGTCTTGGGGTACTTCTGCTACCACAATGTTCCAACAAAATAGAATAAAATCTACAAAGTTAAGACTTTCAAAAAACACGCGCATGACATGGAATATTAGTGCTTGAAACTTGATATTTTTGATAAAATTGAGAATAAAAGGAAATATTTTGTACCAAAACTAATGTTATTAACAACATTATCAAATTGCACACGTATGGGGTATTATAAATAATTTGAATGATTTAGAGAATATTTATTACTACATTAATTTATTTTCATTGAATAAATATAACATATCATTCTAGATGAGCACTAGTTAAATATACAAATAGAAATTGATCTAATCACTACAAAGGAAATATTTTATAGCAAAACTAATGTTATTAAAAACACTATCTAATTGCACACGTATGAGATATGCTAAATAATTTGAATGATTTAGAGAATATTTATTACTACATTAATTTATTTTCATTGAATAAATATAACATATCATTCTAGATGACCATTAGTTAAATATATGGATATAAATTGATCTAATCACTACAAAAGTAAATATTTTGTAGCAAAACTAATGTTATTAAAAACACTATCTTGCACACGTATAGGGTATGCTAAATACTTTGAATGATTTAGAGAATCTTTATTACTACATTACTTTTTTTATTGAATAATTATAACATGTCATTCTAGATTAGATTAGTTAAATATACGGATATAAATTGATCTGATCATTACAAGTAATCCAACAAATAATTAATCTAAATTGAACTCTAAAATAATAAAAATATGAACTAAGAAAATTATTAAAGGAGAATCTAATCACTATTAACTCTTCTCTCCATATACAGAATCTTGTCAGCTACAATATATTATACACAAACATATAAAATTCAATATTAAAATAATAAAAATACTTAATGGATGCAATTTTAAATAAAAATACTTAATTTTGTAATTAGAATTGTTTGAATTGCCTATTTTGCAATTTTCCAAATCAAAATTCCATACTTTTCTTGACACTGCACTCACTTGCACGCAACCGCAACGTGTGGTCTGAAGCAGTCATCCACACGTGGCGCAATTTCACGTGGGCAATCTGAGTTCGTTTAGCGGCTTTCTCTCTCTCTCTAGTGGACCCTCTGACCTTCCAATCCCGTAGGGGAGATACCAACGAATCTTCTTTTCATCAGCAATATCCCAATTTTCTTTCTCCTCCAAACCAATCAAGGCTTCGAATTCCACAAGAAAAAGCTCGTTTCTTGCTTAATTTATTTATATCTATGATTTTTTTAATCTGAATTGTAGTGAGAGAAAATGATGGCTTTGAATTCCCACATCGTGCTGATCGATTTGCACACCTCATGGTGCTCATCTCAGCAAATCCTCAGCTCCACCTTCGGTTACCTGCACAAGTGCAGCGCCGCGGCGCCTTCTTTCTCTGCTGCCTTTCGTCGAACACGTGGTGGGCGTGGCAGGATCTCGTCGTCCGTGGCTCCGGCGCCGGAGTTCAGCTCGCCGGAGATTCGTAGGCCTGTTGTAGGAAATGGGCTGTTGCCGGTTTCACCCAACACGGCCTCCACGTCGAGTTCCGGCAGTCGGGGCCACGAGGTTGTCTCGGATTTGGACTTGTTTCTAGAAATTGTCCCTTTGAGGATCAAGCATGAGTTGTTTAGGAATGATCAGATTGGCGAGCTGATTGAGGTGGTTATGGACTTGGGGAGGAAGCCGCTTGCTAGATTTCCGAGCGGCGATTGGGTGATCTCGGAGCAGACGGTGATGCCGGAGGATCTCCTCCATGCCATCTCTAAGGTTGTTTTTAGTGAATCATGTTAATTTCATCATCATTATAGAATAATAACAATGATTTATTTGGAAATTTATAAGAATTAAGATTTTATCCAAGAATATGTTTAGTTGGTTAGTTATTACTTATAATCATGTTTCGATTAATATACTCATCAATGTGGTAATAAGCTTCCTTTATGCATAAATGCATGTGATTTTGTGTTTGTTTAATTGCATTTGTTTGTAAAAACATTGGCCTTAGTTTGATCATGCTTATAGGTAGGTGAGTTCTCCGATGACAACCGTTCGGGGATTAACCACTCTCTGCATCGAATAAGTGCCATACGAAACCGAAAACTCCAAATCATAGGCCTTACATGCCGGGTGGGACGAGCTGTATCCGGAAGTGCTGAAATCATACGCGACTTAATCGAAAGTGGAGGGTCCATACTCGTCATAGGGCCTCCCGGAGTTGGCAAAACAACCTTAATCAGGTATATAAGAAGAAGTAACTAATTTCATGAATTAATCTTGCTTTCTTGAAGATGTTGATGTAAGCATTGGTTATGTATTTTAGAAACAAGTTAAGTTGTGAATATGAATAGGAAGTTGATGATAAGTATTAATTAGGCTTGGTTTTGCAGAGAAATTGCTAGAATCCTGGCTGATGACCAGAAGAAACGCGTTGTGATTGTCGATACTTCGAATGAGATTGGTGGTGATGGGGATGTTCCTCATTCTGGTATAGGGCGTGCTAGAAGAATGCAAGTCCCAAATGTTCATATGCAGCATAATGTGAGTGGTAATTTTGAGTCCAATTTCATATTTTTTGGTCTGAATATTGACTCTTATGTTTTGTTCTTGATAAGGTGATGATTGAGGCAGTCGAAAACCACATGCCACAGACCATCATAATCGACGAAATTGGGACAGAGCTCGAAGCATTGGCTGCAAGTACAATAGCCCAGAGAGGAGTTCAGCTTGTTGCCACGGCTCATGGAATCACTATTGAAAGCATCATCAAAAATCCCTCTTTGCAGACTCTCGTCGGTGGAATAGAGGTTCGTATAGCCTTGTAACGTCTTGATTATACGTATACTATCAGTTAAGTTAAAAATGGCAATTTTACTTTGTTAAACAGAGTGTTACTCTTGGTGATGAAGAAGCGCGAAAGAGGAAAGTGCAGAAGACTATCCTTGAGAGGAAGGGCCCTCCATCGTTTACTTGTGCAGTCGAGATGATATCGAAAACTGAATGTCGAGTCCATTATAGATTAGATGCAACTGTGGATGCTCTACTTGCCGGTACTTTTAAGTTTGTCTGAGTAAAATCTATGACTTTCATTGCTTGACTGCAAGTTCCACTTTTTTCTCAGGAAAAACTCCGTTGTTTGAAGTAAGGAATATCGATAATGAAACAAATCATACCACAAAACCAAGCCAACCTACCCAAGAAGAACATAAGGAAGATGCAAAGGTGGCAACTCAGAAATCCCAGTTTACTGAACTCCCTACAATAGATGATGAGGCTAATAGTCCACTAAAACCGAGCGAAGAACACCACATTCGATACATTAAAGTGAAAGACTCGTACTTGAATGATGAGGATTCTTCTCTGAAGTCCAAGAAAGTTGGGTCCAATGCATCTGCAGTCAGAAAGAGCTACCCTTTATATGTATACACTCATAAGGTACTAATTAAGCCTCCATTTTTCATTTCTTTTCTAATCTATTGTAATATAGGAAGTGGGAAAAAATTATATATGATATAACCATCTATACTAAATAAATATGTTTGTGTTTTAGATCCAAGAAGCTGATCTGCTGCAAGTGGCTGGTGTAATGGGGCTAGAGGAGAAGATAGATGTAACTGATGACATTACGTTTGCTGATGCTATTCTTGCATCGAGCCATGAAATGAAGCAGAACCCGTGGATACGCGGCGTAGCCAAGTTACACCAGCTCCCCGTTTTTGTCGTCAAGGTATGCAAAAATCTGATCTTTATTCAAGAAGAAGCATCCCATTTGATCTTCATAATCATAGATGAAATCATCTCTGTGTTTGTCAGTCCACCACAATGGCACAAATGGTGAAGGCTTTAAGAATGATTCTTGGAATGGATTCACTTACTTCCACACAAAAGCAATCTAAAACTTCTTCTGATATTGAGATTGAAGAAGATGCTCCAAAGAGGAAGCCATCTTTGGAGGAGATTGATGCATTAGAGGTGCAGTTAAAAGTCGACTCGTTTACAACCCTACTCGTCCATTTGATCATACTATTCATATCTTCTGATGCAGGAAGTTCGGCTTGCGATTGAGTACATAGTGATCCCGGGTGGTGAGCCGGTGGAGCTTCTCCCCAGGCGGTCGGAGATTGTGGCTCGCCAGCTCGAGCTGGTGAGAAGCTATCAGCTGGCTGTGGAGAATTCTGGAACTGAAGCTAACCCTAGACTGCATATCCTTCCTCAGAAACTGAGTAAGAGAGGTTCGAGTTTCGGCCTCGGCCGCTCCGGCGATGGGGGGATTAGGCTGCCGTTTCTGCCGGAATAGTTGAGGCAAAACTCATAAGGTGAGATGAAATTGAACTTCTTCAACCTTTGGTTGCTGTACATCCACCTCTTGTACAGATGTGTACAGATGTGTACATTATGTTATTTATTTCATGTCATTTGTAATTGAAATGTAAAATGTATATCCAGGGCGGATCCAGCCCAATAAAATACTTTGGACTGGGCATAAATTGAAAGAAATACTTTGAGTTGGATTGATAATTTTAACCTATATTCTTAAAAAAAATTAGAATTAGTACTAGTAAAAAAGACAAAAAATAAACTTTACGAGCCCACCCCAGTCCCTAGCCCATAGGATGGGTCCGCCTCTGTGTATATCCACGTTGTTGCAAAATATCACGTGTTTGAATTTCACTAAAGCTTTTTCGATCGACATTGTAATACATCATCAACTCAATATAGTTTCAGATTTTAAATCGATTACGAAAGATCATGGGTTGAATTCTCGCTCTTGCGAATTTTTTCCAACAATAAAAAGGTTGAGAAAAATGCTACTCAAATTAATTTGATACTCCATTTCACAATTAGAATATAGCTTTCAATGCAAGTGTAGATAAACATGAATTATCATATTCTAATTTTCAAATTATCAACAAAATATTCTGCAAATTTATATTAAAATAAAATTAAATATTAATTCGGCCTGCTAATTTACGAAATTATTTATATAAATAAAAAAAATAGTGCTTGATTTGCAAAGCCTAAAACACAAGCGATAAGAATAAACTCCTTTTTCACTTTCCCATGTTCCTATAAATTCTGGTAACCCTAGATTCATCTTTTCGCGCACGCAAGCACTTTCTGTAAATTTCTACCTTTTGTTTCCCGATAAATTGGTGTTTTGTTTTTCACGAAATTTATTCGATCAATTTACGCAATTGAAATCGTTTTGAATTCAGGGGTTTTTCGTAGAGGAAATTTGTCGAGATGGGGAGCAAGGACCAAGATTATCGTATATTTGTTGGAGGTTTGTCGTGGGAGGTGACTGAGCGGCAGCTGGAAAGTGCTTTTAGCCATTGTGGCAAAATTGTTAACTGCCAGGTTTCGATTTCCTTGAATCTTTCTGCTACTCGGAATTTTTCCACTTATGCTCTATCTATAATTTTTTTTTTTTGCCGTTAGTTATTGCTCTTTATATAGTGTGTGTGCCTGTTGTTCAATTTAATTCTTTGAAAATTCAAGAGTTTGGTGTCTGTTATTATTTATCCTGTATAGAAATGATGAAGTCTCTCTCCTTATAGATTCTGGTTTTCTTTGAAGGGACTTTTTTAGAGATTATTTGCATCTTGTACAAATTGAATGGTTGAAGATGTTAAAGTTTGATTATGGAGTTTCTTTTTGTTTGTTTAATATGTTGTCTGCGCTCACTCTGTGCGGCTGTTAGTAGCACTTTCTATGTGTTTATATTTATTATTACTATTGTTGCATTGATTTCCTCTCTTGTCACTGTTAATCTCATACTCTTCCTTTTTGTTCCTCTATTGCTTGTAACTTTGGAAAAACTTTTGTATGGATTTGGAGGAACTGGGGTCTGTTTGATTTCAGGTACTGCTGAAGCACAGAACCTGTCACTTTTCTGGCGTTGCAATCAGCCAGTTGTTTTATCGAATTATGCATGGTCAACGGGTAGCACTAATAGTTAGGAGACCCTTAAAATTGTGTTCAGCGGGTTTGGCTGCTACTTTGTTCTGGCGAGGCTGTTTTTGTATCATGTTTCTTGGAGAAGTAGAAGGCTAAACGCTTGAAGTATAGATGCGATGGGAGTTGGTTTTTGTTTGCAAAGTGGCATTACTTGCTCGATTGGCAATATTTTTTGATTTACCTTTAAGGGCTTTCATTTGGCCACTACTCAACCGATTCACTGTTCATGACCACAGCATATTAAGTCATCTAGCGTTTAAGAAAGAAATGTATTTGTGTGTGTACTCTCTCACTATTTGATATATATCTAGCAATATGGAAGAAAAACCCTACTGGAGCTTGTCTAGGCTGGGCAATCAGTATCTGGGACTGTAAAAATGTAGCTTCAAGGAATGCTGGTGGTGACAGTTCTGAGAAGAAGCCAGAGGAAGAATAGTTCGCTTTGGTCAAGAAACTTACAGTTACCTTCTCTACAAGCTTCAGAAATATTCAGTTGACATATTGTTGGCCGAAGTTTCTCTACTTACATCCTCAGAGCTGGGAAAACCCTTTATTCCTTCAATCAGTCGAAAATTCTTTTGCTTCCTGCTTATTTCCCATGATTGACGTCGACGCCTTCATTAGTACTTGTTTTTTGTATATGCTGATTTTGGTTCACCTTCATCTTTAGAGCTTTAGAGGGTTAGCTGATTGAACCGGGAAATTTGATAAGTTTGGCCTTTTTACACCAAACTGAACTATTACAAGGAATTAGCTTTTTGTCTGAAATGAGACCGAAATACGCTCAGCCGGTTGTCCTTATTAGGTTAAGGTGTTTGAGGCAGTGTCCACAATTGGTCAACATGTTGGGTTTTATGTTTCATAATTAATAAGCTTTTATTGCTGGTGAACGAGGATAAAGCATCTGAAAGTTGCCAACTAAGTTCTGCAGAATAACATTGCTCATGGTGTTGTATACTAATGATACTTTAAAATGTTGCACGGGTGGTTGTGTGACGAGAGAATTCTGCTTTGAAAGCTATGCTTTGGTTTTCGCTCCTTTGAGCCATTATTTCACAGAACATTATAGTCCGTATTGATTTAGGATCTTCTATAGCAGGCATGAAAAATTCTTGCAACTTTTAGGCAAGATGTCATGGCAAGATTTCAGGAAAGGTTTTATCCCTAAAGAAAGTTAACGCTATAATTTGAGATCTCTTTCTTGCTGGATCCGGGCACTCATTGATTTTTCATTGACTGCAGAGAATGTGTTCATTTTTCTGTAACCAGTAACCAAGACTCTCCATGTTTGTGTTTGAATGAACTTCCAGAAACCTTTCTCCTTTTAGTTGCAATTAGAACTTATCTCTGATATGAAATTAGTGTGTCGGCAGATAACTGATAATAATTTATTGGAAAAAACTCAATGTGGGTATATCACTACCTCATACATGTGGCAAGACCTCTGTATCTGAAGTTATCAGATATGTAAGATGAATCATGGAGATTATTTTGTAGTTACAAGATCATTCTTTTAGTGGCTGGTTGGTTGTTTTCGTGTTACATCACCATAGGGCTGAAGTGTTTTCAGTAAAGTGCACTCAGAGTAGACGATATTGAGCAGTTGAGCAGCCATCTGGTTGTTGCGTTCTGATTAAGTTTCCATCCTTGTTTGGTTGAATGATATTCTGTTACTGGTTTTTGTACTTTGGAATGAATTTGAGAATCTCTGATGATGATATCTACAGTTCTGCTGATTCTTCTACTCATGTAAGATCTTCTTGCACTATAAGCATGATACTTGCATGAATTCTTAACTATAGCTTAAATCAAGTTTTCTAATGGCTTTAGGCTTCTATACTAGTGAGTCGGCAAGTTAAACTTAATTGGTTGAATAAAATTATGTAATGATCTAATTCTATTGTTATGTTAGAGGTTTGCAATGAAATTAATGTTATCAATCACAAAAATTCACTCCTTACTCATGCTCATTTTTGTGATGTCTACTCCATCCAGTTACATGAGTATCGATTGGAGTTTCTTCTACTACAGATATCATATATGGTTTATGTTTATGTTTTTGTTTGCTTGCCTTTTTCCATTGGCTGTTCTTTAGTTAATACTGAACATAAGCTTCTTCCAGGTTGTGCTTGATAGAGATACAGGCCGTCCTCGGGGATTCGGCTTCTTGACATTTGCAGACCGAAGATCAATGGAGGATGCAATCCGGGACATGGATGGTCGAGAACTTGGAGATCGCGCCATCTCTGTTAACAAGGCTCAGCCAAAGGGAGGTGAAGATCAAGGTCCCGGCTATGGAAGTTATTCAGCAGGCGGAAGAGGCGGTTATGGTGGAAGAGGCCGTCCAGCAGGACAAGACGACTGCTTCAAATGTGGCCGGCCAGGACACTGGGCACGCGATTGTCCATCCGTTGGAGGTGGCCAAGGCGCCCGCCCATTCTCCCCTCCACGCTCTAGGTATTCCGGGGCTAGCGCCCGTGGAGGAGACCGTTATCCAGATGTTCGTGATAGGTACGTCGATGATAGATACGATAGGGGCCGTTTCGATGATAGAGATCGTTATGACATGAGAGACGATCGCTATGTGAGCCGTGATAGATACGTTAACGACAGGTAAACTTGTTGAATTCGACTTATAAGTTCGAGTTCTTGATTCACAAGTTCTATAAAGGGTTGTCTCTCTCATCTAATTAGGTACCCCCCAGCCGGAGACCGGTTCCCGGTAGAAAGGTTTCCTCCTCCGGCTGCTGATCGATATCCGTTAATCGGATACGGGAAAGACCGAGCGTACGATAGAGACATTGGATCGAGAGGTGGCGTGGGGCCTGCACGATACGATGGGAGAAGCTACCGGGAGAGGCCGGCTCCGTACGACCGGCCTAGGCGGGGAGGGCCGCCGCCGGCCTTTGAACGGTATTAAAGATGGTGTATCTTCTGCTGAGCAAGATATTGATCTTTATGGCATATTACACTTGTTTGTGAACTGGTGTTTAAGCTTTGCTTTTATCTATGTAGTATTGTGGTTCTTAGTATGTGTTAGTTTAATTGTACGCTTTCTTCATAATGTAATGGTTAGTAATATCTGTGTTAGGGGTCGACTCGCTCGAGTTCGATGACTCACTAATGATTAAATATCTTAATTATCTCACTTTTCTTTTATTTGATTTATCAACACATCGCCGGACGGAGCTGACGATGAAGAAAGATATCCTCGGGGCATTTTTCGGGGTGTTCGGGCGAAATCGCTCGCCCGCCCCGACGCCGGCGAAAACGTTGGCAGGTGGGGTGCTGGGCGGGCGAGATCACCCACACAACACACGCCCAGCCTGGCACCTCAGCCAAGTTGACACCTCTCCCTCATAATAGGCTAAAAAATAATTTTCCTTGTGATATGAGTAGACATTGAAATGCTGAGGAAGTCTCATTTTTTTATTTCACATATTTTACAAAGAAAAGTTTCAAACCAAGTTATGAAAATAATCTATAATTATAGAGAATAATTTTTGGATGAGTTATTGACTGAAAAAATTTCGAAAAATATTTTTTATTAATTAAAATATTAAAAAATTCAAAAAAAATAAAATAAAAAAAATGCGAATTTTTTAAAAAAAAAATCTAAAATTATAGAATATTTTTTTAGGTCATATTGAACGTATAGGAATGATTATGTCGAAATCCGCTAAGGAGTGTGTAACAACTCACCTTCCGAATCAACTAGCCCCGAAAATGGATGGTGCTGAAGCGTGCGACCTATACCCGGCCGTCGGGGCAAGAGCCAGGCCCCGATGAGTAGGAGGGCGTGACGGTCGCTGTAAAACCCTGGGCACGAGCCCGGGCGGAGCGACCGTCGGTGCGGATCTTGGTGGTAGTAGCAAATATTCAAATGAGGACTTTGAAGGCCGAAGAGGGGAAATGTTCCATGTGAACGGCACTTGCACATGGGTTAGTCGATCCTATACAGTTAAATTTCGATAAAATAATAATCTCACTAAGATAATAATTTATTTTGATTCCGATATATGTCAATATACTAAAATAATGTTCGATAAAGTAATAACCTCATTAAATGAATATTTTTTCTCGGTCCCAAGGTTATTACTTTATCGAGGTTTAACTATATGCAGAGTCTACAACAATTAATCGTATGAAACTAGTACTCTATTCGTTCGATTAAAAATAATACTCCCTACATTCTATAGAAAGTGTTTCATTTTTATGGGGCATGAAGATTAAGAAATTTATATTGTGTGGCGTGTGTTGTTTGATTTTTGAATTGTTAATTTTGGTTCACACATTGTTTTTCTTTTTTAAAAATAACACTTTTTATGGGATAGCTTAAAAAGGAAAATAAGATAGACGTAGGGAGTACGATTCTTTTAGAACTAATAAAAATGTAATATTATGTGGTATAAATCATTTGATTTTTTAATAGTGAAATGTGGTCTGTAAAATTTTTAACGTGCAGTAGCGGGGTTTACCCAGTGCGCACCGAAGGTAGCGGCTGCGGGTTCCACGAATAAAAAAAAAAAAAAAGGTACTCACCGTGTTCAGCTGCAGGGACAATTTTGTAATTGACTTCACTTCAAAAATAAAATTATATTACATCCGTCCCGCTATTTCTGACATATTTTTCCGAAATGGACGTCCCGCTATTTCTAGCACACTTCCTAATTTGGAAATAACTATCATCTCTCTCATACTTTACCATCTTATTTCTCATACTTTACTACTTTTATAAAAAGTTTTACATATACTAGTAATACATACTATTGCAAAAAACTTTAATCAAGATTTAAATTGCAGAAGTAATTAAAATGAACGTTGGTATTACATTAGCGGTTTTACATACGAGATAAATCATAAATTAGAATTATTGTTTGTTTTTTACGGCAGTTAACCAGCATAATTAGTACCACTAGGACTGGGGAGTAATTTTTTACTTTCCGACGTCTTTGGAAATTCACTTTTCCAAAAGTGCAAAACCCTATTTCTGAACCTCGCGACAGGTAACCCTAATTTATCTCTTTTCTGCTCTTCTCTCGCTCGCGCTATTCGTTCTCGTATACTTTTGCATTGCGAGATTGTTAATCGGTAATCTAAGTTTTGTTAATCGTATACTTCGTTTTTTGTAATTCTTCTGGGGTGTGTTTGTGTTTATGTAGGGATTTTACTGAGCGAAAACTTCGTCTAGATGGCAGACAAGGAGCAAGACTACCGTATATTCATCGGAGGTTTATCATGGGATGTTACGGAACGGCAGCTCGAAAGTACTTTTGGTCGTTTCGGCAAAGTTGTTGACTGCCAGGTTTGAATTTCGTCGTATAATACGGAATATTTTTCGTGTTTGTTTGTGTTACATATGAGTATGCGTTCTGGGGCTCGGGTGGTGTCCTGCAAATGGTCGGAAGACACTGATATTTGAATTGATTTCATTGTTTAATTTTGTTGAGTGTTACCTTTCGTTTGTTGGTGTATATAATGTGCTGATTTCAGTTGTCTTGAGTAGATTTAAGTACTGAAAATAGGGGACTAGGTGCTTCTATGATGAATTGAGTTTTAGAGGGTGCGAGTTGTTTCCTGAAAGGATATATCATATGGAGTATATTTTACCTGAGAGACATGTTTCGAGGATTATCACATTGTTCGCTTATCAATGTATATTTGGCTCACCTAATTTTAATACGGACTTGGCTGTGGCTTATGAGTATGGGGATCCATTTTTAGGTTTTAGCTCGACAAGTGATGCATTTGCTCATTCTTTGTGGTATTGAAGAATGCAACTTCATTTTTTGGTTATCTTTTTTTGCCTCACTTATTCACTATTTTTTCTCTTTTGCCTAGTATGTGGCTTATGATTGTTGAAATGCTTTGATATGGGATTTGGAGGAACTTTTGGACCATTGAGATATCCAAGACTTCTTAATCACTGGCTCAGTCTGTTTCCTGCGCTGTCATCTGCTAATTTTATTTGAGAATCAGTCACGCGTGACAGATTTAGCAGTTTTAGACAGAAATTGTGAGATTTTTCGCCTGTTCGTCATGCTGCTACTTTGCTTATGGGGCTGCTTATGAATTATCTAACAACTTCAGTAGGCTAGAATCACAAAAGTATGTTCTACTTGTCCTCAGGCAACATTTCGTGATTGTCCTTCAGTGCTGAGCTCCGTCACATAGGGCATTTTGTGAAGCTTTATGTTTGTCTTGTGTGGTGTGCATTCGACCTCATAGGTCCGTTTTCAGATTTTGTGAATGAGAATCATGCCTCCCGGTTTGACAGTTAGCATATTCATTCATCTGCCAGAAAAATCAAAAAGCAAACTTGACTATGTTGGGTGCCTGTCTTGTTCTTCATAATCTCGTGCTGTCTGCAGTTTAAAGTCGATGTTTGACAGTCCATCAGAAGTTTTTATGCTCGCACATCAGGACGCCTATCTATTAAATTAAGCTGCAGGAATCATGGATGATGACTGTTGTCTGTATAAGCCTCTTGAAGAAAAGCTGATGATGCTCTTTTTCTTTTCTTTTTGAATATAGTTAGGAACTGTAATCCTTATTACTAGCTTCCTAAATGTTCAGATGTCAGATTTTCCGGCCTTTCCAGGGGAAGCTGACTGCCTTTTACAGATCTTGCGACAGTTTTGTTCAAGTCCTTTATTCTATTGTCGATGTGCATGCTTGCCCTCATGTTTGGTTTGTCAGCTGCTTATGAATTCTCTCCATCTTCAGATGTCTTTTAAAGCTAACAGATGAGCGTCTAGTAAACCAGCAAATGTGAGCGTTGCATGTAATAAATGAATTGAGAGTGCATCTTCGAGGAACTAGCATTTGGTTTTAGACAAAGTTGGCAGAGGGTCCACTAATGAGTATTAAGTTGGCAAAGTTCTTTTTTTAAACCCCTCAGTTTTTTAGCATATCTGGTTTCTTTTCATATTTTGTCCAAGTTACCTTTATAGCAGTGAAGCAGAAAGAAGCTTCTGGAAGTTGCCTTACGTCATGCTGCTTATAGCTTTCAATGTCATCGTGTATTTCCCAGAGTTGTCATATGAAGCAAAAATAAGTAAAGCTTGAGAAACTTCTTCTTTGACTGCCCTGAGTTTTTGTTTTTTTACAATCTACAGCCTTCATCTGTGAGTCTTGCGACTGTTAGGTTGATTTGAAAGATTTGTAAGAAGAGTAATCCTCCATGAAAGTTAGCAAAGAGAGCCAAAAATCTATCCTTTCTTTTCTGGATAATAGTGTCATCAGCCACAGAACATGTGTGTCTTTTCTGCTAACCAGCCTGTCTGATTACTATTTTGTCGTCCATATTTTAGTAAATAATTGGTGGAAGTCGACTGGTAATGGTCTTTTCTTGGTCATTAACATAGCCATTTTTTTAAAATTCCTATTAAATTTTTGAGCTAGTAACTAAACCAATCTATAGTGTTTTGTAATAATGTGGATGTACTATGGGCCAGAGTCATGAGTTTATTGCTTTTGGGGATGTGGCATAACCTTAGAAGGTGAAGATTTGTATGAAAGGTTTCTTCAATATTGAGCTCTTCCTGTTGCAAGCTGAAACTTATGTGGATGGTGAATTATTTCCTGTTGCACCATTTCTGAAAATGCAAGAGTTTTCCGCCATAAGCTGAAGTTCACTGCTAGATTGAGTTATGGTTAAGATCCCGCCCTTGTTTACTTGCGTGAATTTTCTGATACCGGTATTTGTTCTGCAAAATTGAGGCCTCGGGGAATCTAATGTCAGATAATGTTATCTGCATTTGTGCAGATTCTTCTGCTCATGTAAGAGTTCCTAAAAACTCCATGCATGCTATTTATAGATTCACTCTAACTCGCCTCAACACATTTTATGTAAATTCTTTACTCATTTGCGATGTCAACTGTCTTTCCGTTAATTTTTCTGCCATTTCTTGCTTTACTCCCATACGTGTTTTTCTGTAGATTATGTCGGAAAGAGATACAGGCCGTCCTCGTGGATTTGGCTTCTTGACTTTTTCTGACAGACGGGCGATGGAGGATGCAATTAAGGATATGCATGGTAGAGAACTTGGAGACCGGGTCATCTCAGTTAACAAGGCCCAGCCAAAGGGAGCTGAAGAACCAGGACACGGCCATGGAAGCAATGCTACAGGTGGAAGGGGGAGTCATGGTGGAAGAGATAGGCCAGCTGCAGGACAGGATGACTGCTTCAAATGTGGCCGGCCAGGACATTGGGCACGAGACTGTCCATCAGCTGGTGGTGGCCGAGGTGCTCGTCCACTATCACCTCCACGTTCTAAGTATGGCGGGGCTCCTAGCCGGGGGGACCGCTATGCAGATGACCGTGCTAGGTATGTGGATGATAGACTAGACAGAGGCCGTTATGGTGATAGAGATCGTTATGGTGATAGAGATCGTTATGACAGCAGAGATGATCGATATGGGGGTGCTCGTGATCGTTATATAACTGACAGGTACTCTTCTGTAATTGTGCTATTTCTATACAAAGTAGTTTCCTCTGGGTGTGAGAAGCAACAGCCAACAAGATCTTTAAATTTTTTTCTCTCCGCCAGCCGGCTAGCTTCATTTGCGTATGTCTTGAGCATGTCTTCACTGAGAATGTGTTTTTTTAACTTACGTGCTTTGTAAAAAATGTTACCAAATGTATGGAGATACACTGCTAATATTTAGCTTTCTTAAACCTATCTAAAACAGGTATGCCCCTGCTGGAGACCGCATAGCTGCTGATCGGTATGCAGCACCACCTGCTGACCGTTACCCACACAATGGATACGGCAAAGACAGAGGCAACGGTGATAGATATGGAGGTGGTGCTGGGCCTGCGCGATATGAAGGAAGAAGCTATAGGGAGAGGCCAGCCCCGTATGACCGTCCTAGGCGTGGAGGGCGACCACCATCCGTTGAACGGTACTGAACAGCCTTGTGCGTTTTCGATCGACTATCTTAACAATTCCTGCAAGGCATACTCTTGTGAATTTGGCTTTTAGCTGTCTAACCTTAGATGGGATTATGACTTGGTTGACGCATTATAGCCTGTTTATGTAGTTTTCTTCGTCATATTTTTATGGTTTATGGTTATCTTTATGCATTTTAGTGATTCGATCTCATCTATATTATTGCTTTCTTTAGTATTTGTGGTTAAGGAGGAAAGAGAATCACATGAATGTGAACTTGATCTCATCTATATGGTTGGGATTAAGGAGTAGAGAGATTCTTGATTTGCTAGAGAGAGAAACGTGTATTATTTATACTTATATAAGATCTCCAGCTAACTCCACACAGCAGAAAGAATAGGAATAATATTCCAGAGAGGTCATATATACAGCTATATACAAACCGCCCTGCTGTAACAATACATATTTCCATCATGTAAAAACACACCAGACAACTATCTCTACTTAACTACCAAATCAAGGCAATGAAACTTTGACTCTTTGTCATGAGCCAACGCCCTCTTCGTCGGCTCGTTGCAGCAGCTCCAAAACGCTCCCGGCCTTCCGCTTCGCCCGGTCGGTACCGTTCTCCGACAACTCCTTGAGCGCCTCCTCCGCTCCAAGCTCCCTAGTAACTCTCAAATACTCTCCATTACCGGTACACAAACACCACAATATCGCAGCAGCATTCTCCCGATTCCGCGGCGAGCCCGTTCGAATCAACTCGACAAGCGCTGGTACCGGCTCAGTCTTTCCGATAGCTACCTTCCCTTCTCCATGGCCAGCAAGTATAGCCAATATCGCAAGCGCTTCATCCAACATCCCACTACCAGGATCCTTAAGCAACGCCATCAATGGAGGCACAATTCCTCCTCTCACTGCTCTCACCTTGTTCCCTTGGTAAATCGATAGGTTGAATATCGCCGTGGCAGCATCTTTCTTCCCTCTTGGAGTTCCGTTGCAGAGGAGGTCAATAAGAGGAGGGATGGCTCCAGCTGCTCCTATCGCGACTTTGTTCTCGTCTACCACCGATAGACTAAAAAGGGTAGCGGCTGCATTTTCCCTCGCCTCCATGCTTCCATTCTTCAACACATCCACGATATCCGGTATAGCGCCTGCATTCACAATCGTTCCCTTGTTGGCCTCGTTTATCGATAGATTGAGAAGGGCCGTAACGGCGTGTTCTTGAGTACGTAAATCGGGTGAGGCAAGCAGCTCGACTAGCAACGGAATAGCTCCGGCTTCAGCAATGCAGACTCTGTTATCAGCATTCCTCTTAGCCAGCAAGCGAAGCTCCCCTGCAGCCGCTCTTTGCTGATCAAGATCGCCGTTTGCGAGTTTCTGCAGCAAGGCGGTGATGGCACCGCGGTCACAGTCAGAGCCACCGCCTCCCGGCCGTCTGTTCCGGCAGCTCCCCTGCTTCCTAGGAAGCTCGACTCCGTTGCTCTCACACCACAACGCGATGAGACTCTTCAACACGTAGTTGGGAGTCAGCGCGGTGTGGAGCAGCGTCTGCTGAGTCTTGGGGCACGTCTTGTGCCCTGCATCGAGCCATTTCTGAATGCAGGATCGCTCGTACGTCTGCATTTGGATGAAATCGAAACAGCAAGTAAGAAGAAGCTCAAAAACATGAAACAGGATTAAACTGCGATTAGGAAAGAGTTCATAAACATGAAACAAATTCAAACTGAAGTCAGGAAAGAGTTCAAAAACATGAAACAAATTCAAACTGCAATCAGGAAATATTTCATAAACATGAATCAAATTCAAATTGCAATTAGGAAAGAGATCAAAAACATGAAACTAATTCAAACGGCAATTAGGAAGAGTTCAAAAAAATAAGAGACTCAAACTGCAAACCAGACCTGCCCGGTGGAGACAATGACAGGATCCTGCATCAACTCGAGCGAAATCGGGCAACGGAAGTCGTCCGGGATGATCGGAGACCGGTGCTTGATCGAGCTCTTGTCGATTTCAATCTCCGGACTATCCGTTGCAACGCAGTCTTTGATCTTCCTAAGAAGGAACGACATCGTCTCGATATACTCCTCAGAAACTCCTTGGGGAACTCCGCCATACGAGATGACCATTTCGTGTATAGCAAGCAATTCTCTCTTCAAATCAGCAGTAGTCGTTAAATGAAGCTTCTCCGAGAGTCGTTTGAAAACTGCGGGATCGGGATCGTCTTCCATTTGCGCTGCGGCCAAGTCCTTTACTAGTAGCAGATCGGGCGACTCCATTTGACCTATTGCTCGTTTGAATTGCGCGTGTAGGAGTTCGATCTAGAAGCATAGAACAGAAAAAGCATTATAAATCGAGCAAAGGAGGAATCAAGTCACAGAGCGCGTAAAATCTTCACCTGTTCTCGAACTTCTTCAGGTATATCGAGTTTATCGTAGGGGATTAGACTCAATGCTGCCTCGATCTGTATAGTTGTGGCTTCGAATTTTCCAGCAATTTTGTCAATCTGCAGAGCCTGTGATGGATATATACCAAAATGTAATGAAATTACTCAGAAATACAGTAAATCAAATTTGATTTAGAAAAATTCAGCGGTTACGGAGATGTTACCTGGAAAATTTTGCTGCCCTCATGGACCGATTTCAGCAGCTCGAGAGCCGAGTCGAGAGCGGCTCGGAGCGAGTGAAGCCCCCGAACGACGTCGTCGCGAAGCGCATCGCTACCCACACCGTCCTGCAGCTCCTCAAACAGCGGGCTTAAAAGCTTCACCCTTCTCACCAGATTTCCATACATCCTCTTAGCAACCGTTCTACACTCGGGTAAGGCGCAGACGCCCTTGACCGACTCACTGAGTTGACTCAGCACCCCCTCCAACTCCGGATACTCCGCCATCGCCGACGAGAATTTCCAAATAGAAAACGCGTCAATTAAAATTTAACAAATTCCAGAGAAAAGGGGGAAAGTAAGATTGCAGATGAATGGTTGTGGGGGTGTGTGAATTCTTGATCTAAAACCTGGCGGAATTTGAGGGTTTTTGATGAAAAGAGATGAGAGATTGGAGAAGAGAATTTAATAATCTGAAGGAATGTAAATTGTGGAAGTTTCTCGTCGTCGTTTACTCGCTTTGCTTCTGAAACTTTGAAGAGGTCAAGTCTGAACAAGAGCTTAAAGAGAGAGATAGAGAGAGAAAGGACTCCCTAATAGATTTTTGATTGTAATCATAGCTAATTATATTCCTTGAAGAAATGTTAGTTATTACCAAAAAATATAAAACCTCTTGCTGATGTAAGAGGGGAGAATAATTAGTGTTGAATCATGCACTCTTGAGTGATTGATTACAAACTAACAATCTGACTTTTTGATGTTTATGCGGATTAATTAGCTCTTGCTTCTGGTAGTGCAATTTATCAACAAGAATATAAATAATCACACGAAAATTTTCAGAGATCACCCAACAATTTCATATATTCCCTCCGTCAGCACCATCGGCATCCATCAGACTTCTGTAGACAATATATTACGAGTAAATATACGACGAATAGACACCCGAATCAATAAGCATGTCAAGAATCACAAGTAACATGATACACTCTTTACGAACAATAATACATTTAGATGTGTCATAAAAGTGTGAAATAGATACGGAGCCTGCAGTCTTACTAGTCAAGAGGAATGTGTATACAACTCAAACCGTAGTTAGAATATACATTTCGATGCAGGCAGAAGGGCATACTATAAGGATTTTGATGATCCAACGGTTAGGAAGGCGGAGCTGGCCGCGGTAGTCTCTTGGCAATTTCCTGACAAATCAGAACATCATGAAATCGAAGCAAGTGCAGACAGACTGATCGTGATTTCACACTTGTTAGTAAAAAGTGTGGGAAAAAAAGTGAAATGCACCTCGAAGAGCTGGTTTATGTTGTCTGCCGTCTTTGCAGATGTCTCGATGAAGAACATCCCGTTCTTTTCAGCATAATCGATTCCATCCTTGAAAAATGCAAACAGAATAAAATACACTATTCAAAGGGAATCAAATTAATATATATAGTGATGTTTACTTGAGTTGGCACTTCTCTTCTTTCAGTTAGATCAGCTTTGTTACCAACTAAAGCCATGACTATATCAGGATCTCCATGCTTTTGTAATTCCTAGGAATGTAACATTAAACCAACTAATCAAAAAATAATACAAACAAATATTCAACAACTTCAGCAAAATATAATATCTACTGTAAATGGATTTGTGAAACATACCTTAACCCAATACTGTGCCTTGTTAAACGAATCAGGACTAGTAATATCATAAGCAATGATTGCAACTGCAGCTCCTCGATAATACAGTGGTGCCAGAGCCGCATACCTTAGTGAAACACAAGAGTATGCTAATTTACAATCATAACCTCAGTAAATACAAGCACAAGTTCTAGATGTTGGCATAAGCAAGAGATTCTTCTCAAAACGAACAGACGTAGAATATAAGTTATGGGAAGTTATATGTCACTGTAGAGTACCTTTCTTGTCCTGCAGTGTCCCAAATTTCAAATTTCACTGTAGTAGAATCTTGTAAGGCTATTGTTTGGGACAAGAAAGAGGCTCCAATGGTAACCTAAATCATGAAAGAATTACAAGTTCAAATAAGTCTATCACAAACTAATACCATCCAAACCCCGTGTCAACAATTATAAGTTACAATTACCTTGGATGTTGGGTCAAACTGACCACGAACAAATCGAAGAACGATGCAACTTTTCCCAACACCAGAATCACCTAACAGCACCAACTGTAAGAATCATGGATAAAGGAAGGGTTAAAACTGTGAGATTGCCTACAAAGGCATACTAGTGTTAATTATGCCAAAAGAAACTGATTTAATTCCAGGATAGTCACACAAATAGATGCAAAAAGTGAGAGATTTTACGCACGGCTACATTTCAGCCAATCTTAGAAGTAAGCAGTATTAACAAGTAATAACCAAATTATGTATGAGAAAGATAACAGCCCAAGAGGAAAATATTGTTTGGATCCAAACCCATTAAATTGATCTTTCCAGCATCAGGATTAACTCATTAAGTGGAATGCAGTTAAGCAGATAAGCAAATGAATCAAGTTAAATCAGAACTACCTAATTTATACATCATTATTTCCCCATGACAATTTCACAAAATTCTCTCAAGCCAGTACCTACGAACCCGTTAGTATCCCTATCCATAAAAGTCTTACTGAAATATTCTCATCCCTAGACTGCATACATTTAACAGGAACCAAACCATGCTATTTCGATATTTCATAGAGTGGAACTTGCCCTCACATTTCCCCCGAAAATCTCTCTACCGCGATCTTCAGAGCCAATTCAATTCACTATCAAAATCATTATCTTCATTACCTATAGCATGCATGCTACTTCTCGGTTTCCAGTAATACACAACATCGAGAAAGGAAACAACATTAACCTATTCCGCCATTTCATTACAACTTCACTAAAAAAATTGCAAGTGATGATTCCACCAATAATTCTACAACCTTCTTACAATCAAGCAAGCATTTTTTTTTTTTTTTTACCTTAACACGAAGGTTCTTCGGGTCATTCGCGCCACCATTATCTGGGTTAATACCCCCGATCCTCCCAGCAGTTCTGTCTGGAAAGTACGAGGTTAAACAAATAAAGCTAAGATATACCAACAATCAGCCGATCAAATAATCGACCATAAAAACTCTCCGACAACTCCAACAGAAGCAGCAAATAAGTCAAATTACCCGAGTCAACTAAACTATACCACGAAAATTTCCAGCGGGATCAAACATCAATCTCAGTTTACTTTGAAAATATCCAGTCAATAACTACAAATACAACGCACACAAAAAGGGAAATATGAAATTTGGGGTAACCCTAAATTCACCTGGAACTGACGAAGAGCAACCCATGGAACAGCGAATTGCCGGATATTCAGATAATATCTGTACGAATATATTCGTGTGTATTTGGGAGAATCAATTACAAATCACAAGGTCCAGGGCTTACTATTTGGCCCTAAAAAAAAAAAAAGGAATGTGTATTTGAGAGAGAAGGTAGGTGAGAGAAAGAGATCAATATCTTTTACAACTAAAAATAAAATATTTATTATAAATAAGATTTACTAATGATCATATTTAAACCCGATTATTTTGTATTCAATATATATAGAGGTTTTCATCCTCATAATAATAAATATTTATTTTTCATTTTCTCTATTATTCTCTTATTATAACACATTATCAGCACGAATGTTTTAAATTTGTTGTGTCTGAGGAGAGAATCATGTCGTTCAAATAAGATAACATTCTTATTGCAAAATATGAATTGTTAACAATCGATTACTTGCTTTCATGGACGCTCTTCGTTCGACATCTGAATTGAAATTCCCAATAACTAGTTTCCTGTATGTTTATGATATACTTGTTGCAAAATCATTATTGATGATCACATTGGAGTCGGTTTGTGGGATTTGACCTTGAAATTAAGAGAATTAAAATTCTTATTTAACATTGTTTTATGGTGTTTCACGTTCTTCAAAGCATGATTATGTTGATATTATAATTCTTTTGCCGAAACAATTGGTGGGATATTACAATAGATTCTAATCTTCCATAATCATTCGATTATTGGAATATACATATGTATTTCGTTGAACGTCTATTTTGTTTTAATTAAAAGAGATTAACTTGCGGCTCTTGAAGTAACACAATCCATATTCCTGAAGAATATTAAATACTTTTGATGAGCAATTCATATATTTTATCTTATTGATAGGCGAATATTGGTTATTGAATTGTTATTATTATTGCTCCCGAAGTAACACAATTGATATTCACAAAGAATACTATATGCTCCTGAAGAGCAATTAAGTTTCTCGAAAATATTAACCTTTCGCCTGAAGCAATATAATATAGACTAAAATTATTGCTCCTAAAGTAGCACAATTTGTATTCATGAAGAATACTACATGTTCTTGAAGAATAATTCAAGCTCTTGATTTTAGTGCATCGAAATTATTGAAGGCTCCAGAAGAGCATGTGTCATTCTATCAAATGATACTAAATCAATTATTGAATTGCCCTTTACTCTAGTAAGTCTAGAAGACACTTACTAAGTTTTAAGATATTCGCTGCGATGGATATCATATCGAAATAATACAAGAAAGTAGTGATTCTTTAGTATTTAGCCAGAAGCTAACAAAAGAAAAATTATCATGTTGGGTTATGAATCAGTGATTGATTAGATCATCACTTAGAGGGTACTTTGGAATGTTATCAGTAGTTCATGTATTATTATTTATTTTGGTAATGGGGGAAATCGAAGTGATTTATCACTATGGAATTGAAGATCCCAAAACCTGTCTCGTACCCTTAGTGTGTTGTCCTTCGGACTAGATGATGTAATATGCTGAGATGTTCTTATTTTCATTATATTTTTGTCTAAGTCCCGTGAGGGGTATTTGTTGGTCCCGAACTTCGCAGGGAAGTTAAATTCCAAAACCCCATGTCATCGGTCCCGTGAGAGCTCGTGTTCTCGGGTCTCCAATGACCACTTATCGCAGAAGATTTCTCATCAGCTGACCTCCAGTGAAGACACAGTATAGAGCTCATTACCTTCAGAGTCACCAGCTGACTGCTCTCAGTAGAAGACCTTTATCAGCCGACTCACCTGAAGAAGACAATATGATCATTCCAGATCTACTGTATCCGACAGGAAACAACGACCTGACTTTTAATGACATTCGAAAGTCAGCAGAGGATCATATGAGGATGAGTGAGAGTCAACTCAGATGAAGATTGATGTCTGACAAGTCTCACCTACCACAAACCTCGACCAATGAGAAGCAGTCTAAGCCTTACCTACTCTGACGACTAAAGCTGCTCTCATGTACAGTGACCAACCACTCTGCGACACTATTTTGAAACTTATGGCCATTTTCCTTAGACGTTTGTGACACGTGGCATTATCTTCTCCAACGGACAAATACCTGGGTCACGACTATAAATAGAGAAGCCTTTCCGAGCTCAATGCACGGGATATCAAAGGGAATACACGCTCAAAACTTTCAAACTCTCTAGCGCATTCACGAAGATCCAGCGAAGAACTTGCTTAGTTGAATATCTGTAGTTCTTTTCTCTAGAGTTTCTTTAGATCCCTCTTCTCTATCTAAGCTCAACTGTTATATCCATAGCTTAGAACCTTCGAAGGAGTTCACTTTCTGTGACTGTTCTTCTTGTAAGAACTCCTTCATAGTTGGAGAAAATCCCCTCCCCTTCAAACTTCGGTTTGATTTGTAAAGTCGCTAAGGACTATAACTTAGAAGGGCCTGTCCAGCGCACAGATACCTTGCTGAGGCTTGCTCAGATTAATCAACAAGACCTCCTGTTCAGCAGGACCGTGGACGTAGGATCTTGCGTATCCGAACTACCTTAAAAATTGCTTGTGTCATTTACTGTTTTATTGCATCGTTCTCAAACCGATTTACAAACTCATACTTTGTATAAAACTTATTTAAAAGTGCACCAACCAAAACAATTTTGGTTTGCGAAAACACGTTTTCAAATCGAGACGAAGTTTATCGGGCCCTACACTTATCCGCACTAACTCTCCGCCTGAGGTTTTAATACTGACAAAAGTCAGTAGGACAAACTCAGTAGTTGAGTCACTCTGACCCGCGATCAGAAGGTTACTATTTGGCACTGTTCATCAGTTGCAACATACAGCTCAACTGTCCTTCGCGTTTGAGGAAAAACTTGTACTCAGGTGTATTCACCCCCCCTCTACACCTGACACTCGTGGGGTGTAACGGTTCGGTTCGGTTCGACTTTTTATGTATTTTAGGAACCGAACCAAACACATAGAAATGGTTCGGTTCGGTTCGGTTTGATGGATTTTTCAATATCGGAACCGAACCGAACCGAACCGAACCGAACCAATAAATGGTTCGGTTCGGTTCGGTTCATCGGTTCACTTTTTTATTTTTTTATTTATTTTTTAAATCTTAAATAATGCAAGAATAATAGTTTATAAGATGTCACTCATTTCGAACTCATAAGTATAGAGTTGTTACTCCTTTCTCTTAATTTGTGTAGAATAGAATTGATCTAAACTTAAATCTAATATCTAAATCCAACAACATTCTCATATAAGAAAGACAAATATTAAATAAAAAAAATTAAAAAATAGGATATTAGTTCGGTTCGGTTCGAACCGTTCAAAAATTCTTGAAACCGCGAACCGAACCGAATCTAAACTGTTTCTAAAAAAATAAACCGAACCAAACCGCAAAACCGAACCGAACCACATTTTTCGGTTTGGTTCGGTTCGGTCCGACCGGTTTCGCGGTTCGGAGCGGAACCACTTACACCGCTTCGTCTCCAGACCAACAATTGGTATCAGAGCATCGGTGTTCTCCTGATCATCGTTTCCGAAGCTACTGGTCTACTCGAACAGATCCTGAAAACGTTTTTCACTGCACAAGCATCTCTTAATACATCCTTATACTCTCATCTATAATGTCTGATATCTCAGGTATACAGATGGTGCCAATGTTCTCAGTTGAGAACTACACGGTATGGCGCGTGAGAATGGAGGCACACCTTACATCGCTGCACGACAGCATGACAGATGTCCTTGAGACAGGACCCATCATTCCCATGATCGACAGCGTTCAATATGCCGCTGTGGGAGGTGTAGTAGCACAGACTGGTGCTAAGGTTGCCAAGACCAATCTGCCCTTCACGCCAGAAGAGAAAAAGCTGCACAACCTCGACCGAGTAGCGCGGAATGCAATCCTGACAATGCTCAGTGATTCACACATCGGGAGGGTCCAAGACTGCAAAACAACAAAAGAACTTTGGGATGCCCTGGCGGTACTGAGCCAAGGAACTCTCCAGATCAAAGAGAACAAGCTCGAGCTAGAGCTTCAAAAGTTCGACACCTTTGCCATGGAGCCCAACAAAACTATTGACGAGCTTAGCGTCCGATTCACCAATCAGATCAATGTGATCAACGGGCTGGGGAGAACGTTCACCAATAAAGAGAAGAACAACAAGATCTTGAGAGCGCTGCCTCGACTGAAGTGGCTTCCGTTTGCTACTTATTTACGTCGCTCAGATCTTAATGCTTTAACTCCTGATGTTATCTTTTCAGAACTAAAGACGGAGGAGTTCGAGCACGCCTACCCTAGAGATGCTCCAAAGTGCTCCAATGACACCCAAATAGACCATGCTTATAAAGAAACAGTCAACACACCAGGAGCCAACCCCATTTCTTCCAGCAAGACCTTAGCTGCTTCAGATGCTAAGTCTTCCGAGACTCCTGCTACTGACCGTCTTGCGCTTATGGCTCTCAAATATCAAAGGGAGAAGGAGAGAGTCAGAAAGCTGAAGAAATATCACCGAGATTCTCCCTCAGGTAAGAAAAATCATCGAAAAGGGGAAGAATCTAAACCATCTCCTGATTCCAGGAACACAGAACCTGCTGCTAGTCCATCCAACAGCTCAACTGGAAAAGGTGGCATAGTGACTGTGTGCTACAACTGCAAGAAAGAAGGATACTTCCAGTACGATTGTCCTGAGCTCTCAGCTGCTCAGCGAGCAGAACGGCAGGCTAGACGCGAGAAATTTGCCCGAAGAAGGAAGGCCTACATTGCCGGAGAGCTATCCGACGACTCAATTGAGGAAGATACTTTCATGTATTCTTCTGAAGACGAAGCTGCATTCATTGGCGTTGAGGTCGGAGAGACAGATCCTGAATCAACGACTGAATACTGTCTGATGGCCGGAGAAGAGGCTGAGGTAAATTTGAAACTTATTATAACCTCCTCTTCACAGAGCACACACGACACATGCTCAGCTACATATGAACCTCTAGACGTGGTGCAAGCATATGACGATCTACTAGAGGAGCAGATTCAGTTAAGCAGAGAGTTCAACAGAACTGTTCAGGAACTGGAAGAGGTAAAGGCTGAGAATCAGAGACTTTCTTCTGATTGTTAGGTCCCTACTGATTCAGAGAATCTAGTTGCGAGACTGAAGGAAGAGATTGAATCTCTTATGACTAAGTCTCAGCTTCAAGAAACTCAGATATCAGTTTTGACTAAGGATAACTCTGAGAAAGATACTGAGATAGCCAGACTCAGTCAGAAGCTCGCAGAGGTTGAGAAGGACTATGAATCACTTCAAAAAAGTGATGAGTTTTGGCGAGGACTGATGACTGAACAGTGCCTGGGAGCCAAAGAGAAGTTGGAAAGCATGCTCAGAGCTCAAATGCCACCAACCATGAAAGAAGGACTTGCTATACTCACGAAGCTTTCACTTCTACTTCAAAAGGCTCAGAAATGCTGGCTGATAGGTTCATCAGAGGAAAAGTTCAGATCACTGAACCCACGACTCAGGCGAAAAACAAACAGAAGATGATTGCACCTTAGCCGAGCAACAAGAAGCAACTGACCAAAGGTTCTAGCCCTAGAACACCACGATCAAATTCAGGGGAAACTAAGAAGGTCAGGTGGGCAGAGCAGTATGGCGAGCCACTGTATAAGCACCCAACACAGTTTGGTTTGTACTATTATGAGCCCAGGGTCAGGAGGAGCACAAAGCCTCAGAAGAAGAAAGCTCCTGAACCCAAAACTGCCAGGAAGTCAGTATCTCCAGTCCAGTGGATAAAAAGACTGACAAGGTTCAGAAGAAGATATCTGAGACTCCTAAGGTCGCAAGATAAATTTGGGTCGCAAAATCACCGACTAACGCTTAAGGACCCAAACTGAACCAAAGGGTACCTAAAAATGCTTATGTTTTGCAGGTGCATAAGGACCCTTGGATCGTGGACAACGGCTGCTCGAGACACATGACTTATCAGAAGAGCCTGCTGACCAATTACGTGCAAGAAGATGGTCCCAGAATTGAATTTGGTGACAACTCTAAAGGCTACATAAGGGGATATGGAACACTGAACATTGGGACTGCTTCAGTTCCAAGAGTAACATATGTTGAAGGACTTCAACATAATCTCCTTTCTGTCAGGCAATTCTGTGATAATCTGAATAGAGTTATCTTTGACGCTGGTTTATGTGATGTTGTTGACAAATCTACAGGGAAAATAGTGTTATCAGGTTCGCGGAAGAAGAACATCTACGTTGCAAATTGGAACACCGCTGAACCTGAGGCTTGCTTGCTTGCTCAGACGAAATCCAGTGATAAAACAGGATGGCTATGGCACAATAGACTTAGTCACCTGAATTTCAAGGCGATGAACAAGCTAGCCAAGAACTTTAAAGTCAGAGGACTGCCCAATGAAGCTTTTATCAAAGACAGAAATTGTGAAGCGTGTTTGAAGGGAAAGCAAACAAAGAAAAGCAATCCACCAATTCCATCACCTTCCACTGATGGAATCCTTCAACTGCTCCACATGGACTTGTTTGGGCCAGTTTCTCCAGTGACCATAAGAGGCAAGAAGTATGCCCTCGTTATTATTGATGATTATTCAAGATATACGTGGGTTATCTTCATAGCCAACAAATCTGATGTCAAGACTGAGCTGCCAATACTGCTAAAGAAACTTAGTGTGGAAAAAGACATCAAGATTCAGAGAATTCGCTCAGATAGAGGGACAAAATTCCTCAACTCAGTAGTTAAAGAGTACTGCAATGAGGAGGGGATCAAGCACAAGACTTCAGCAACTCGCACCCCTCAGCAGAACGGACTTGCTGAACGGAAGAACATAACACTAAAAGAAGGAGCAAGAACGCTCCTAGCAGACTCTGGACTACCCTCAAAGTTCTGGGCTGATGCTACTGACACCGCCTGTTACACTCAGAACCGCTCACTACTTACAAAGCAACACATGAAGATGCCATACGAACTGTGGGAAGGGAGAATTCCTTCTATTTCTCATTTTCATATTTTTGGTTGTCCTTGCTTTATCCATAATAACGGGAAGGATCAGTTAAAGGTCTTTGATAGCAAATCTGATCAAGGAGTATTCTTAGGATATTCTCGAGTCAGTAAAGCCTTCAGGGTCTTTAACTACCGGACCATTTGCATGGAAGAAAACCCTCATGTTATTTTTGATGAGTTAATTAGTGAGAATAGGAAACCAAAGAATACAAATCCTGAAGATGTCAGCAGCAAGCTATATGATCTCACACTGAACGAAAAAGCTGAGAAGATCCAGCATTGTTAGGATGATGAGTCAGACGAAGAAGAAATCCAGACCCATCCCACAAGCACTGTAGCTGACCTGGTTGATACTACTGAACATAATCAACATCAGGTAACAATGGTCGATGAGGAAGCCCCAGTGGTAACTGAGACCTCTACTGAGAATATAAACTCAGGGGGAACGACTAATGTTCCTGAGCTAAATGCCCCTGAACCTGGAAACTCAGTAGATCCTAACCTTCTTACTGAATTACTTCAGTAATAGAACAACACTACTGAAATGCCTAACACTCCTGTTGACTGTACAAAAGTAATCTCAGAAGAAGAAGCAAAACTCAGACGTTCGTGGCTAGACGCTCACTCTTCTGATCTAATCATTGGAGATCCATCAACAGCAGTAAGGATAAGATCCAGACTAAGCCAAGGAGAAAGTGCTCTCTACTCCTGCTTCTTGTCTACTGAAGAACCTCAGACGATAGAGGACGCTCTCAATGATGCTGACTGGATCATTGCCATGCAAGAGGAGCTGAACCAGTTTGTCTGTAACGAAGTTTGGGAGCTTGTTGACAGACCTAGACATCAACACCTGATCGGTACGAAGTGGGTCTTCAAGAAAAAGCGAGACGAAAACAACGTCATTGTTATAAACAAGGCTCGACTTGTTGCCAAGGGATACTGTCAAGCAGAGAGAATAGACTTTGACGAAACGTTCACACCAGTCTCCAGATTGGAAGCCATTCGTCTGTTCCTAGCCTATGCAACGCATCAACGATTCAAAGTATATCAAATGGATGTTAAGTCAGCGCTTCTGAATGGCGTGCTGAAGGAAGAAGTCTACGTGGAACAACCGCCCGGCTTTCAGCAGGGACATCAGGTGTACAGACTTCGGAAAACTCTGTATAGGTTAAAACAAGCACCCAGGGCTTGGTATGATACCTTATCAGATTTTCTTCTTCAGAAAGGTTTTTAGAAAGGGACAGTAGATCGCACTCTGTTCAGCATTAAGTCAGGCGATAACATTCTACTAGTGCAGATCTACATGGACGACATCATTTTCGGGTGTAGGAACGTGACTATATGTCAACAATTTGAGAAAATGATGAAGGAGAAGTTCGAGATGTCTATTATGGGAGAGATGAATTACTTCCTCGGTTTTTAAGTAAAACAATCACCTGAAGGAATATTCATCAGCCAAGCCAAGTACATTCGAGACCTCCTGAAGAGATTTGACTGCGACTCAAGCAAGCCAGTCAAGATCCCCATGAACACGAATTTTAAAATCTATCTAGACAAAGAGGGAGCTTCTGTTAACTCTACTGATTATAGAGCTATTATTGGTTCTTTATTATATCTAACAACAAGCAGACCTGACATAACTTATGATGTAGGTGTATGCGCAAGAGTTCATGCGAATCCCAAGCGAAGTCATCTTGACTCAACGAAGAAGATTCTGCGATACCTGAAGGAAACACCTGACGCATGGCTATAGTATCATGCTGATGATAATCTGATACTAACAGGTTATTATGATGCTGATTATGCAGGATGCAGGATGCAGGATGCAGGATAGATCAAAAGTCAACTTCCGGAACATGTCAGTTCTTAGGCAGATAGCTGATATCATGGTTTTCAAAGAAACAACATTCAGTGGCGACGTCCACTACTGAAGCTCAGTATATGGCTGCTGAAAGTTGCTGTGCCCAAATCCTTTGGCTTCAACAACAACTGCGAGATTATGGAATTACTCAAGATGAAGTGCCCATTTACTGCGACTCCACCAGTGCAATTACAATAACTCAGAATCCAGTTCTTCATACGAGATGCAAGCACATGGACATTCGACACCACTTCATCAGAGACCATGTCAAGAAGAAGGATATTAGGATGGAGAAAATCCATACTGACAAGCAAATGGCAGGCATACTGACCAAACCGCTAGCTGAAAACAGATTCAGAGAACTATCAGTCGAGCTTGGTCTACTGGATCCTACTGACTCGACTCAGTAAGAAAATTAAGTACGACAGGTCAGAAGTCAGACTCAGTACTTTGATTCAGTAGGGTGAATCATACAGTACACAGTAAGGGGGAACATGGTACCATCAGTACCACGAAGATTCTCCTGAGTCATTTCGGTAACCAGCTGATCGTAAAAGTTCAGCTGAAGAGGTTTGCGTATTTAGATTCTTTAATATTCTCAGAAGCATGCTCACATTTAATAACTCAGTCGTTTGCATTCAGTGGCATGACTTGCATTTATTTCCCGCCATAAATTTTTAAGGATTAAGTCAGTAGAAACCGTTCTCATTTAAAATGCTTTATCCTTTAATGCTGCCTGCAACGCATTTAATGCATGTCTTCTCACCTTACTCTAACTGCACGTATCTTACGTGGGTCTAGTTTAGAGGCGGCTAAGTAATCATTCCTTTTATAAAATCAGATCTGAGCCGTCCTAGAAAAGCGAGATTTTATACTGACCATCCGATCTAAAAACCATTGATATTCAAATCTTATAAAATCTTACCATTTTCTCTCTAAACACACTTTTCGCCATTTACGCAATCTTAGAGCTTCCGATCATTCCTGATTACTGCATTCTATTGCCTGCTTTCATCTCTTCCAAGCTCTTTGATTACGGTAACTTTCTTATTTATCTGTAATCTCTGATCTAACTTACTCTATTTTCGAGTGCTAACTCTCTTTTTGCAGATTTCTGATTTTAATGGCCACCGTTTCGACCCCATCAAACATCGAGGAGATTATTCTCTCCAAGGTTCAATTCGAACCCACGATGGTCTTCCATCAGGCAGAGCTTCCATTTATGGAGCCGATTTTCTCTACCCTCGATGCGTCCGGCTTGAAGCTTCTGTTGACGAAGCATCCGAAGGCATACATGCCCCGGGAGGTGGCCAAGTTTTTCTTCAACCTGCGGTCTGTGGAGGATACAGACGTAGAGGTAACCATGATAGGTTACATGAGGGAGGTTGAGCCCCAGAAGTGGGAAGCGAGTCGCGCAGATATCAACGTACTTAAGGCTTTGAAGTCCGCATTTGAGTTGCCGGACTCAGGGATTTCTCCAGTGGGTCACAAGGAGAACGAGCTCAATGATTATGTCCATCGTTTCTGCGGACGCGAATAACATCTCCTTTAAATCCGCCTTACCGAAGAACCAACTCCTTGCGGAGTACAGGGGGCTCGCCTACATTGTCATTCATTTCTTGACGAGCGCTGCCGGTTATTTCGATTAGCTATTGAAGCCTCGACTCCAAATCATGATGGCCATTATCGATGGAGTCTATGTGAATTGGACTAAGTTCTTTATGGCTGAGCTGAAGGCTCAGGCTCAGAAGTTTACGTCCACAGAGTCAGGAGAGAGAAGACTCATTAGTGTGGGCAAGCTGCTGTACGGGATGAAGGTGTCCATTATGATTGAGGATTCAGTGACGAATCACGCCTCATTCGCTGACTCCAAGTATTTTGACCGCAAGCTGATAAAGTTCAAGACTAAATCAGCGGCCGAAAAGTCGATCGGGCATGGAGCTACTGAGCTCAAGCGATCATCTACTGATCTGCCTCCACGTACCGATCAGCCGAAGAGAAAGAAGCTATCCAAGGCTGGAGCTTCTAAGGCTGCCACCAAGCCTGCTTCCCCTCCACCCCCTCAGGAGGAAGAATTACTGGACGCTGATACTGGCATAGAGGGTGCCACCTTGAAGGACAAGGTACAGCGGGTCAGCACTGAGGAGACTCAGCCGGAAGAAGCAAATGAGTCGGCTACTGAGGTTTCTTCAGAATAATCATCGACCGTTCAGATGACCCATCTCCGTGCTTCGGGAGAGGTCGCTGAACACATTCCTGAGATTGCCCAGCATCAAGACTTGGTCGACATAGCGATTAGGGTGAGGACACAGATGCTGCTGCGTTTCCTTAATTAGGATATTCTTGCATATCTTATTGAGCAGCACTCTGCGTTGTCCTTACTAGCTGAGGAGCAAAGTCTGCAGTCGGCGATCGGGTTTGGGGAACCAGACGACATAGCCTTATTTGAGGACCTACGCTCAACCATACTTTATCTCTTAGAGCTCAGGTCCTCCTCGTAGGCCGCCAGAAGCCCATCGCAGCCTTCTCATCACAACGATGGTGATGATGATCAGGTACCCAAGGATGTTGAATAGAGAGATTCTGCTGAGGGAAAGACTCCTAGCGAGAAGGGCGACTCACCACCTCCACCTCCAGAATCAGGTGCCGCCCCAGTTGCTTCATCCTCTAAGAAGCAACAACTCGCTGCCTCTGAGCAGAGGCTCGGAACCTCATCATATCAGATAAAGCCTATAGGTTCCGTGTCTTCCAAGTCCATCAACCAAGCTATCAAGAAGCAAGGAGACAAGAATCGTCTTCTGGCTAAGGATGTCCATATCAAGTGGACACAGTATACTAAAGCTCAGACGGAGAAGGTTGACGTACTAGCTGACGCAGTCAAGAAGGTCTCGAACGCTCCTACTCCAAACATTCAGGAGATCGTCGAGACTGCGCTGGCAGCTCAGAAGGCGGACTTGGCCGCTCAATGTCAGAAGTTTCTCAAAGCCCAGCAGAAGATGTTCGGCCGAGCAATCGTCATGAAGTCCGGCCACGATCCGTAACACGATGGATGAGCGCAACAGGATGGCCACCTCCAGTGTCCAGAATGCCTTACAAACTTAGGCGGCCGCCCTGAAGCTTATTCAGAAAGAAATGACTGACTCCCACGACGCATCACTTCCGAGCGCAGGGAATGAAGCGAGGCTCACATCCGCCAAATCCGCAAGGACCAGGGAGGATGGCCCGGGTCCACTATCTTGCGATGCCGCCGGAGACTTCAACACCACCTCCACTTCCATCAAGACAGCTGTCTACGATCTTCAGCGTGAAGTCGCAGCAATCAAAGCTCTCCTGTTCTCGGCTGGTGATGATGCCAAAAAGGGGGAAGGAAGAGAAGGAAGAGAAGGAAGAGAAGCTCAGGTGGTAGGTCAGTCTGAGACGGAACCGATTAAGGGGGAAAGTTCAGCTCAGGCTAGAACGATCTCCGTCCCCCCTCGCAAAGTCCAAATCCCTTATGTCCAAATTCAGTCAGAGGCGCAGCCCTCTGAAACTCAGCTGCCCGAGCAGGTCGGAGGATCAGGAGAAGAATCATCGGCTCAGGCGCAACACATCAAAGATATCGCCCAATTCCTTGATCAGGAGGATGAGCCCCTGCCGACTCAAAGGCCTGGGAAGGAGAAAGCCACTGAAAGCACTCCACCTCCTTCCCCGACGCCCAAATTCAAATCAAGAGAAGAGCAGGAAGAGCATGATAAGAGGGTGGCTCAGCAACTCCAAGATCAGATCAACTACGAGCTAAGGATGGAAGAAGAAGCTCAGTTGAAGAGGAAGAAGAAAGTGCCGAGGGTCTGGATGTCGAAGAGTCAGGCAAAGCTGATTTTGGATTAGCAGAAGAAGAAGGCTCAGCAATCTGCTGATCAGGAGCCTACTGAGGACTCTGAAACGGACACCATGCCACTTGCTCAGAGGATGAAGAATATTTCCAAACTGACACCTGAGCAGGAGGCAGAGGACAAGGCAACATGGGATGCTACGCAGCAAGGGCTAAACCTCAGGTCGAGGGATAAAAGAGCTGCAGCATTAAGGGAGGAGAAACAGCAAGAAGATTTGGCCAAAATTATTGAGCTTACTGATAAAATTGCCAGAGAGCCAATCTTCGACAAGAGCAACCAGATACCTAGGACGTCCAAGTTCTTCCGGCGTGGTGCCCAAAAGCCTCATCTCAAGAAGACTCTGCACCGCCGTGTAGACAAGTGGATTCCGTGGAATCTAAACGAAGAGTGGGAGGAGCTGAAGATAAACTTTATCAAGGCATACTACGTATGGCAATGCTATCCAGCTGAAGTGTCGCCCGCTGATCTTTTGATGAATTCATCTATCAATACAACGCGAACTTCAGGGCGCAGATCAAGCTATTATTATTCAAGGAAAAGTTGCCCTTCACTGCTCCTGCCTACCGACAACTGACTTCGCCCATGACGACTCAAGGAGTGATCTGCATGAAGGAGATAGAGGAGGAGGTTGAGACTGCTGCACGCCACAATGATCTAGATCCTTTGCAGACAAGTGATCTCATCCCGATCCAAACCATCAAAGAGAGAATCTACAAATCATACGGGTTGGATGCTCCAGCTGCTAAGTCTGCGGAATTCAAGGCAAACATCAAGAAGTACATACGTTAGTAGTATTTCCTTATCTTCTTTTGTATATCATAGGCTGATGTAATCTCTCTCTTCTCATATATTATATAATCATTCTTTGCTTGGCCGGACAACTACTCATTGTCTTGTGGCTATGTGTTTATTGTTTATCACAACTGATCATTGAAGTGATCTGGCACACACACACATAACTTGTTTTTCTCTAATATGCCTATCTTTTATCTGCTGATTACCCTATTTTCACCTTTCGCTTTTTCTTGAAGTCTCTTGGGTCAATAGATTAGAACTTAGTGGTTTTGGCATCATCAATAAGGGGGAAATTGTTGGGTTATGAGTCAGTGATTGATTAGATCATCACTTAGAGGGTACTTTGGAATGTTATCAGTAGTTCATGTATTATTATTTATTTCGGTAATGGGGGAAATCGAAGTGATTTATCGCTATGGAATTAAAGATCCCAAAACCTGTCTCATACCCTTAGTGTGTTGTCCTTCGGACTAGATTATGTAATAGGCTAGACTGTTCTTATTTTCGTTCTGTTTTTGTCTAAGTCCTGTAAGGGGTATTTGTTGGTCTGAACTTCAGTAGGAAGTTAAATTCCAGAACCCCATGTCATCAGTCTGTAAGAGCTTGTGTTCTCTGGTCTCCAGCTGACTCTTATCAGTAGAAGATTTCTCATCAGCTGACCTCCAGTGAAGACACAGTATAGAGCTCAGTACCTTCAGAGTCACCAGCTGACTGCTCTCAGTAGAAGACATCAGCCGACTCAGATGAAGAAGACAATATGATCATTCCAGATCTACTGTATCCGATAGGAAACACGACCCAACTTTTAATGACATTCAAAAGTTAGCAGAGGATCATACGAGGATGAGTGAGAGTCAACTCAGATGAAGACTGATGTTTGACAAGTCTCACCTACCACAAACCTCGACCAATGAGAAGCAGTCTAAGCCTTACCTACTCTGAAGACTAAAGCTGCTCTCATGTACAGTGACCAACCACTCTGCGACACTATTTTGAAACTTATGGCCATTTTCCTTGGACGTTTGTGACACGTGGCATCGTCTTCTCCAACGGACAAATGCCTGGGTCACGACTATAACTAGAGAAGCCTTTCCGAGCTCAACGCACGGGATATCAAAGGGAATACACGCTCAAAACTTTCAAACTCTCTAGCGCATTCACGAAGATCCAGCGAAGAACTTGCTTAGTTGAATATCTGTAGTTCTTCTCTCTAGAGTTTCTTTAGATCCCTCTTCTCTATCTAAGCTCAACTGTTATATCCATAGCTTAGAACCTTCGAAGGAGTTCACTTTCTGTGACTGTTCTTATTGTAAGAACTCCTTCATAGTTGGAGAAAATCCCCTCCCCTTCAAACTTCGGTTTGATTTGTAAAGTCGCTAAGGACTATAACTTAGAAGGGCCTGTCCAGCGCACAGATACCTTGCTGAGGCTTGCTCAGATTAATCAACAAGACCTCCTATTCAGCAGGACCGTGGACGTAGGATCTTGCGTATCCGAACCACCTTAAAAATTGCTTGTGTCATTTACTATTTTATTGCATCGTTCTCAAACCGATTTACAAACTCATACTTTGCATAAAACTTATTTAAAAGTGCACCAACCAAAACAATTTTGGTTTGCGAAAACACGTTTTCAAATCGAGACGAAGTTTATCGGGCCATACACTTATCCGCACTAACTCTCCGCCTGAGGTTTTAATACTGACAAAAGTCAGTAGGACAAACTCAGTAGTTGAGTTACTCTGACCCGCGATCAGAAGGTTACTATTTGGCACTCTGACACTCGTCTCCGGACCAACAATTGGTATCAGAGCATCGGTGTTCTCCTGATCATCGTTTCTGAAGCTACTGGTCTACTCGAACAGAGAGATCCTGAAGAATCTCTTAATTTTCATGAATGCTCGATTTCTAGAAGAAATGTAGTACTTGCTAGAACTACAATTTCAAAAATAAAGAGCTCAATTCCATCAAGAAGATTTGCATTGATAAAGCGAGTGAATTTATTACAACTCTAAGTACCTCCTAAAGAGGATTTATATTATATGGCTTTGGAATTGAGAATCGAATAATTAGTTGCTCATATCCATACTCAAATTGGTTTTGTACGTATAAAAATGATCTACATTAAGATTGTTATTATGATGAAATAACATTTCCAACATTAGTTGGAACATATATCACATTTGGATTCCTGAAGTAATCAATGTGAAATCTACATCCAACAAAAAACACAAGAACAAACTAGTCACATTTGGATTCCAGAAGTAACCAATGTGAACATGTCGAAAGATTCATTTGCAAAAGATTGCAAATCAACTTCTTGATGCTTTTGTATGTATATAGAAGAAGTGACAATATTATATATTTGCTGCAAAAACCTTCGCAAGAATAGTTGTCCCTGAAGGACAAGCATAAATGACACCAAATGCATTTAAAATTCGTCAAAAATATGGTCAACCAATTGGTTCTAAAAGAAATTTTGTGTCTAAGAAAAGGGGCACAACATATGAACCAAACAATGACGAAAATGATTAATCAATCAAATGAAGTTCCTGAAGGCCTACAAGCGTTTGAACATACTGAGATCTCAAAATATTGAAGAGATCAATTATCGTCGTGGATGCACGACGATATTTTCACCTTTTTATATATGACTCTTGAAATGATAAAAGAGGATTCTCAATGACGATTTATAAGAGATTGTCAAGATAGAAATAATTGGCCAAAGAGGAACGAAGTCATAGAAGGTGAACTAAAATTCCCAAGAAAGCCGGCAATATTCGGACATGTAGTTCCAAAATCCGGAAAGTATATCCCCGAATGATACAAATATGTATTTGTTACAAAGAGAAATGAAAAATTACGAGATATAGGACAATAATCGTAACATAGTGTTTCTCTCAAAGACCGGAAATTAATTATACACTCTCATATAATAGACGCCATTATATTTGATTAATCTACTTATGTCACAAAAGGCTTGCTATGCGCCTTAAGGATGTAGTAAATATTTATCAATATGATTCACTAGATAGTGACATATGTATGAAGATCCCTGAAGGATTTAACTTGCTCAAATCATGTAAGTCAAAAAGATGTTTTTAATTAGACTGCAAAAGTCATTTTAAGGGCTGAAATAGTACAGTCGTATATGATGTAATAAGAACAATGGGTATCCCTTGACAGAAGGGTACAAAAATGATGAGTTGAGTTTGATTGAAACTCCTGAAGAGTTTAATACTTGAGAAGTTACGTGTATACTCCGTCAAGATGACATATGTAGGGCCACTAATTGTGGACTATTTTATCGATTGATATGTTGATTTTATAATCCAACTCAACTATTGTTGGCATTAGGGGGAGATTAAAATATGAATGCCTCAAATATCTCGTTGGATTAATTATTTAGATTCACGCACTATGAACTAGAAGTTCAGCAAATTATTAAGTGCAAAAGGAGTGATTAAAATCTCATATACCTGTTCTATATGCACCATGAAAGAACGAAGTTCCTCATTGACAAAATAAATCACTTAATTCTCATTGACGCCAGAAGCGTGAGAGATTTGTTGGTGCTAAAGATATAAAGTCCGCGACGTACAAAATTAGATCACATCACTCCAAATTCCTCCTGAAGATGATATGTGAATCATTATGTACAAAAGTACTTGAGAAAATCAACTCATGCCTAAAGATGAAGTTAGAATCAAAAGACTTAGATTGAACTAATAATTGTCTCGACCTGCAGATCGAGCTCTTCTTAATGGAGTAACACTAGTCGACCTACCTGAAAGGTCTTTAAATAGATTTCATTGTATTGCATCCACATGCCTATCTAATGGTTGATTCAATCACTTGAAGTAGATGAAAACTCATTTAAACCTATATAAGATAACAAAGATGTTTTAGGACCAGAAGCTCCTTACTTATGTACAATTTGAGGATTTGAAATGGTATTGACTATCCTTTGTTATCTTCGAGACAAACATGCTATTCTCTATGAAGATATTTAAACTTGTGTTGCACATATTAGTGTAGACCTTGAAGATAACCTTGAAAATTGTTATCTTGAGGGGGAGTAACAAATTGTAAATAATCCTGAAGATTAGATTGACTCCTAAAGGTCAAATGACTCTGAATGTCAAATGGTTGTACTCTTTTTTCCTTTCTAAGTTTTTCCCAAAGGGTTTTCTTAGTTAAGGTTTTTAACGAGGCATCTAATGCAACACACGAGTAAATTAGTCATTGAGATTGATTTATAAAAGAGACAATGCAACACATGATCTCCAAAAGAGTGGCGACATCAACATCCAGCAAATTCGCTCAAGTGACAATCTAGCAGATTCTTTTACAAAGGTATTACCAACGTCAACATTCAAGAAGTTGGTACACAAGGTCGATATGCGCCGACTCTAGGATCAAGAATGATTATATTGAGGTGGAGCAGCTGTACTCTTTTTTCTTCGACCAATTTTTATCCCATTGAGTTTTTTTGGCAATGTTTTAACGAGACAACAATTTCTGTTTAGGGATAGTCCGTCAAGGGGGAGTGTTGTCGATAAGATTTACTATATATATGATGACCATATCTAAACCCTAGCAGACTATCTTGTACTCCCTCCGTCCCATTATTAATGTCCCACTTGCCTTTTTTGGTTGTCCCATTATTTATGTCCCATACCAAATAAGGAAATAAATGAGTGGACCACAATCAATCTAAGTAAGTGGACCCCACCCTTTTATACTTTTACACCACAACTTTACACCTTTACCTCCACTATCTTATTTACCGTGCCCAATCCCAAGGGGACATAAATAATGGGACGGAGGGAGTACTCTATATAGAGGTTTCTACCCTCATAATAATACACTTCTAAACCCTAGCAGACTATTGTGTACTCTATATATAGAGGTCTCCACCCTCATAATAATACACATGCATTTTCCGTCTTCTCTATTATTCTCTCATTCCATTTAATTTATAACAGTATTATCTATTTTACATTATTGTGTATGATTGATTCGCAATTTCGCATGTATCACGCTATTGGTAAACATGTGGTAGGGTTGATTCTACTCAATTTTCTTTTATAATTATTGAAAGAATATTTCATAAAAATGATCCCCACCTAAAGAGCTTAACGTATTTTAACCGAACCACTAATTGTATCGACACATAAACGGTTTGGGAAAACATATTTTGAACATCAATTCTTTCCTGCTTCAAAATGCACCAATTTAAGATTTTTATGCAATAAATTATAAGAAATTATGGGCCGTTGATATTCCTCAACTAGCTCTAATACAGAAGGAAGCAATAACCCCTATAATGGCAATTCAAAAAAGTTAAACACCAATATCCTTCTTCCCAGCAAGATCCTCAAGAGTGAGATTTAAAGTATCAGCAGATCCCTTCTTCACTTCCTCCCCGCGAGCGGCTAAAAATTCCTCCACGCTGCTCGGTTCGCCAAACCATCCCAACCGGTCAGCAATGAGGTGCAGATTTTCGCAGCCGTTGCATCTAGCAACAACCACACCTTTGTCGTATGATTCCCGGCAAGCAGTCTTGAGATTTCTGGTGTCGCAGACTTTGCACGTGAACATCATCACAAGATCGTGCCTCTCAGAAACCTTCAAGTCGGAATTCACTTGGTGCTTTATGGCAGCCGTATCACTTCTTGGGTTGGAGATGGATTCGGTTGTGGTGTGGTCGGTGTTTGAGCTGCAACTTCCATTTTCTGTTGGATTTTGCACGGATGGAACACTGGCTTCGGAGAGAGACTGAAATCCTCTGATATACTGTTCATAGTTGCGAGAGAAAGAGCTTGGAGAAGGATGGAAACTCCTAGAGAGTTCTGCAGCAAGTGAAACAGAGACAATTGATTTAATTTGCATTTTCTGATTTGAAAAAAGGTAAATCTCATGCATTCTTCCACAAAACATCTTAGAACTTCAAGTTCTAAGAACTGATTCAGCTTGACCAGGACATGTACAGTATATTTTTCTTCAAGATTTATTCATTCTTCACCTGTAGAAGTTATAACAATCTATGACCAAATCACTTACAGTGTCTTCATCAGAAGAACAAACTACTAATCCCAATCATAACTAGTGTAACAAGAAAAGTCTACAAGCAGAATATTGTGAGTCTTCCTCTGCAGCACATGCATACGCACAACAAGGATCAAGTTCAAAAGGATCAAGGTTCAGTCTTATGCATGCACACGTGGATGATGTCCATACTCATGCACAAGATATTACCTCAGCTGATTATTTTCCCACGTGATGGTTGTTTAGTTAGTTTCTTAGATAGTTGATTAGTTAGCATCGAATTCTCTAGAAGCATTGTTTGTTAGGATGGTTGAATAGATCTATCTAGAAGGAGACGGCTTGTATATATAGATCATAGTAGTGAATAGCTTGTAAGTTAAGCATTTCCATTCTTCAATACATCATCTCCTTGTTCTTCTCCTTTACATTCATGCAAACCCTAGTTTCCACAATTCAACACAGAACCCAATACACAATTTGTGATTGTACAAGTTATACTTAACAAAATTGATATGAACTCAAATAAGAGGCAGCTATATATATGGCAGCAAGCTGCTTCAGACATATATATTAAGTTACATGAAAGCACGAACCAAGGAGAATGCAGAATGGCAATACACGGAAATGTCGAATATATGGATTTCAGCATAATGGCCTAACAATTCTAGTCCTATTTCTGGATGGAATCACAGAGTCGTTTGTAAAGCTGTGCGCGTAAAGGACTCATATAAGTGAAGCAGAAACAAATGTAAGAGTTTTTGGATGTAAACAATAAAATTCCTTGCCTAAAGCAATTTTCTACTGGTATAAACCTAATGAGTTTGAGAACCTGCAGACTTTGCTTCAGTAATTGAAATGCATAGCATTACATGAACTGCTAGAATAAACTTCCTCTCCAATATAAACAGTTAAAAATCAAATTTCCATGAAAACCTGACCTATCAGGGGCTCTTGGTTCTTTGTTTTTCACAAATTTTTCTGCTCTGTATGTGAAATTAAAGGGGAAACAAACACCACGAATGGGACAAGCACACGTCTTATCTAAAAACTAGGTCAATTTCAATTTTCAAGCATCGGAAACTCAATTGATAATCTTTTTGCAGTAGATTATGCATAAAGTAATAAATTTCACCAAAAAACCCATCGCAGAGTTTGGAAAACCCCAAATTCAGGAGCTCAGACATCTTAATACTCAAACCATGCTATCCCTTTCGAAACCCTAATTGGAAATAAAAACATAAACGCGCAAACCATCAAACATTACCAATCAATCCCCTTCAGTTCCTAGAATTACGTTCCACTCACGCATACACACAAAGTCTGAGAGTAAGTTACCATTGGCAAGGGGTTTCTGGGGATATTTTGCAGCGATGAGAGAGAGAATTCGCCGAGCCGCCATTAAACTAGTTCCTCTGTTCTTTTCTTTCAACTCCGCTCAGGTGTATATCAAGTGGAAATAACTTGCAGAAAAGGCAGCTTTCGGTTTATAATTATTTTTCTTTTAGACATAATTCTGAAAAATGAGATTTAATACATTATTTTTCTCCAAATTTGTCGATCTCGGTAAGAAGGTATTATTATAATTAATTTTTACCAAAACGACATTTTTAATGTTTTTTAGATAGTTTAAAATACTTCTACTAATAAATCGTTATTTCTTTTTCCTTCTTCTATCGTTTTTTTTTCTTTCTTTTCTCTTTCTTTAGTTGAGAATAAATTGCTATAAAGTTACATCTATGTTTTGGAAACCGGACCGATATCGGAAAATTAGAATTTAACGACGGATTGAACCATTGAATTGCTGGATTGACCTGATTAAATACAGTTTCAAATCTATAATTCAAAAATGACACATGAAAGTGCAATTATATTATAATTACACCACTTTATTGAACAACTTTGGATGCTGCAGACGCTAGACTAGTCTTCCCCTCCTTTTCTTTAGCCTTCAAAGCTGAATATACGAGTTTTGGTTGACAAACAAGAAACAAAATTTGCCCAACATTTTCTCTATAGTCGAAACTTCCGGCTTCTTTGAATGGAACCCTTTCTTGATATAACCGACCCGGATTTCTCCCTCGATCCCGGTTGAACCGGCCGGGCCTGGTCGGGTTTAATAACACAGAGTAACATGCAAGTACAATTAAACCTCTTTAAAGTAATATACTTATGGCACGAAAAAATATTCATTTAGCGAAGTTATTCATTTATTAATAGATGAACAAATTATTCATTTATCGATAAATTAATATTTATTAATTTAGAGAGAAATTTACGATGTAAAACAAGTTAAATATGTGTATTAAACTTTTTTATTTTATTTTAATAACTTAGTTCATGTAAACATTAAAAATTAAAAAGTTTTAGTACTCCCTCCGTCCCGGATGAAACGTCCCCTATTCTATTTCGGGGTGTCCCAGATGAAATGTCCCCTATTCCTTTTTTGGAAATAATTAGTCATCTAATTACTTATGTGGGACCCAAAACATTTACTCTAACCTACCCACTACCACACACCTACCCACTCCCCTTACTCTAAAGTACAAGTGGGTCACCATTCTTTACTTCTAAATTACACCGCATAAATTACCGCGCCGAAAAGAAAGAGGACGTTTCATCCGGGACGGAGGGAGTATTTGCTTTAGTAAAATCATATTAAAAATGTACATTGAATATGCACTAATTATAAAACAAGTCAAATTGTTCAATTTTAGAAAAAAACTCAATAGTTTTATAAAAGAACAAAACTCATATACATAAAAAATTAAAAAGTTTACTTTTGCTTATATTAAATTTATCGTAGAAGTATATTTTCGGCATTGCTAGATTCGTTCAATAGAAAATGATCCACCAAAATCGAAGTCCTTGAATTAGATAAAGATCTCAAACATTAGATAATGTCATCTCTAATTTTCGCTATAGAAATGCTATGAATATTCAAGATCTTTTAACTATCCAGAATGATGCAATTATAAATTACCGATGAATGGCGAAAATATTGAAACACTTATGAACGGTAACGATGACGAAGATGATGATCGTAAACGAGATGATAATACATTTATTCCAATCGTGTTATTAAAAGTTTTATTCAAGGTAAAACCACCTTAAATAATTACTTGCCACAACACGAGCAAAATATGAAGAAGTTGTCTATATTTTACAGAAAGTTAAAGAATAAAGATGATAATTTTGGTTTAGGTTGGAAGAAAAAACAATAACTATGGAAGTCTATATTCATAAGAAATGGTTATTGTACTACTCTAGTATTATAATTGTTTATATATATATTTTCTAAAATCAGTCATTATTACTTTATATTTCCATTGGGACCTTAAAGATTTAATTTTTTTATTACTTAATGTATTTAGCGAAATTATTACTTTAGTATACTTGGCCCGAGACGGGACCGGAAGAAATTATTATCGTAGCGGGGATATTACTTCATCGAGGTTTAACTGTATAAACACAACTAAAATCGAGATTCAATTAATCCCTTACATTAATAAAGATCTACAAAATATTGTGTAAATTATTCATATCATTTATTTTTATAAATAATAAAAACTTATGAATGTGAGGTGGTGTTACTTGAAGCCATAACATCTGAGCCAGGGTAGATTTTTTTGTATAAATTTAAATACAATTGAATAAAATTGATATTTTTTCGGGCGGATATGATTCCGAAAAATAGAAACCATCGCTCCTTACGCACTTCAATAAATTTGTTTATTGACAAAAGATTTCATTGTTAAAAACAATAATTCCATCGGCAAATTGTTTACCGATGGAATACCGGTTGATAATTGGCGTAAGCTTTGGGCTTGTCCGTAAATTTATCGATGAAATCTTCGTTGGTAAAATGTACCGAGGGATCAATCGGTCGATAAGTGTCGTTGACCGTTTTGGAGTTGGGGGGTTGGGGGGGGGGGGGGGGATGATTGTTGTCAGAAGTATCACCCCTGCTTGAAGGATTGGAAGGACGATCATACCTGCGTCATTGGAATGCCTTTGATTTTTGCTCGTATTTGGAGCATCTGAACTGTATCTCGACCATTTTTCTTCCTCCGAGTGGATAGAGATTTGAAGGAAAAATAACTGCTCTACTCATGTTCTCTCACAGTATATGTGAATGAATAGTCGAATAATCATTTCTGACCGTGTGTATTTCATATATAATATAATGTATAAAAAATATAGTCGCCCATTAATAATTATATTGCTAATGGGCTTCTAATAAATTAATATTAAGTCCACAATATAATTAATAATAACTGATCCACCTTTTTATCAATTAATTGGCCAACCCATTTAAATCCAGATAAATATTTCCCACATTATTAAATAATGTATAAATACATTAATATATTAGTAATAATTCCCCAAAGAGTATAATAAATACTGGGCATATATTTGGGACAGATCAGAGATCCAATACAAGAAATAAAGTCGGACCTCAAATTAATTAATTATCTATGCTCATCACAGAACAAAATTAATTAATAAACACAAATTCATTACAATAGAGAATATATGCTGACTTACCCCTTTATCTTAGCTTGAGCATGGACTTGTATTTCAGACTTAATTGATCTTTATATTCAAGAAACAAATATACGTTAATTAATGTAAGAGCCAATAGTGAGTTGTATAATGGTAAGTCGAGACATATTCGTCGTCGACACAATACCGTAAGACATTTGATCACGAGTGATGTTATATCTATAGACTATGTTAGTTCAATAGATAACCTAGCAGATACGCTTACTAAAAGTTTACATCGAGATAAAATGTATAAGCTCGTAGAGTGAATGAGAGTTAAATCTATAACTTAAATAAAATTATAGTGGAGACACAACCCTGTAAATTGGATATTCCATGAACTAGGTTCAATGGAAAAACTAAGTTATATGAGTCTAGAGATGGCAACTGGAACCAAACCCACAGGACCCATCCCGTCCCGCCCCGTGATGGGGCCGGTAAAACCCAAACTCGTAGAAGCACAGGGCGGGTCTGGACCCAATCCGCGTTGGTCCAGGGTGGGTTCTTGTCCAATTTCTCTACCCACCCGCCCCACCCAATCTCGTGCTAGACCCTATTAATCTTTTGTTTTAATTTTATTATTTAATCTTATTTTATGTGACTTTATTTTTTTTATTTTTCAATTTATATTCCTAGTTAATAATACATGACAATCATAATAAGAAATTCAAACAAAAAGGCTTCTATCAATAAAATTTAATAATTAAAAAATAAGATAATTCAAAATTAGCAATTCAAATAAAGCTAACGGGTCCGGGGTCGGGTAGACCCGCCCCGTGTGGTTTCGGGGTTGGTTCTGAATTTCTGGATCGTGCAGGTCTGGGTCCTTGAGTCCACGATGCAGGACGGATCCATGTACTATACTATCCAACAAGGCCCCACAAAATTGCCATCTCTATATGAGTCTGTTGATACCATACTCAAATAGTCTATTTCTTAAAGAGCTCGAGAGTGTTGGCGACCTGTCAAGTGGTAAGGTTAAGTCTTCGCTTTTTTAATGATTCTTGGATGCTTTGTGGAGGTAGAGTATGACAGGATACTCTAGTAAGAATCACCTATATAAGTATTAAGTGAGGACCGCTTCTATTTGATGCTTATGAATCCAAAGAGATTGTCCACGGTCAGAAACGAATACAAATGTGAGAACGGACGGGGTTGAGACTTTATAGTGCTAGTGTTATTGTCTTGGTATACACGATGGAGGAATAGTTCAAAACCTTGTGTTCACTAGTCCGTCGGTATACTCGATAGCACGAACTAAGGATGGTTCAAGGCCACAAGCCACCTAGCCTGATGTTTTATTGTCTCTTGAGGACTGAGCTTAGTGTCTGCATCCATGCATGTAGGCTGTTTTCACTCATGTTGGGGAATTGTTGGAAATTCTGCTATTAATACAGTAAGTTTGCTGTATTGTCAGCAACTTTGACTGTAAATTCGAGCATCGGATGTTGATAGTTTATCGAAATAAAATATGCAGATTGAATGACGTTTCGAATAGATGATTATAGTGTATTTTGTTTCTCAATCTCGTTTTTAATAAGTGAGAAATAGCTGCTCGAAGTAAAACGTGCAAAGTGAGAATTGATTGAAGTGGGCTTGTTTGGTGGGTTTTGGGCTTGTTTGTGATGGAAATAAAATCCCAACATTTTGGGCCTAGTTTTACAACAAGTTACTATTAGAAATTTGTGGCCCACAAGAATAGAATATGAAATGGTTCATATTTCCACTTCATCTCTTCACCATTACTCACGTGGGAAACTAGAGAGGTGGGTAACCTCCATTTATAATGATGGCCTTCATGGCCATGATCTCGTAACCTCCACTCCATATTTATGTTAATTAATCCCTACACGGTGGAGATTATCTATAAATAGGATGATATAGAAGCATTTCATACACCAACCACAATCATACTCATTGCATTAACTCTTTAGTTTGAAACTCTCGTTCTCGCCTTCCTTCTAGTTTGTCGGAGTTCGTTCGTTTTGCAGAGTTTTGTATTCGGCAGATTGCTCTATTTTGTAACAACTCATTTAATCACTCCAAAATAATAATATAAATGGATAATATTTGATCTCGTCTATTTCTCATTCTGAAGCAAGAGACATGGCAAAGGAAATTAAATAAACATAATTTTAGGATTTAAAAAACTTTATTTCTTCTGAAGAAATATATTCTTTAATCTTCAGTTCTTTACACATCCAACTAAGGAAGTGGCCTAATGTTTCACAGAAATTCGAACTAGCACATTGAGATTGTCAACATTGAAAAGCAAAATATTTTTAAGTCAGAAGGCCACTCCGATAAATACACTTGATATTTTTCATAGTTGTTAGATATACATATGGCATTAGGTATGCCAAAAAAAACAAGATTACGAATCCAAAACCAAAGAAAATAATAAAACAACAATAACAGAGCTTACGAACTAGGAAATAAAATCTTCCATTGCAAGAATTGTCATTAATATCGCAAATTTACTGAAGAAACCACAGAATCGTTGGACAGAGACGTAGCCCGTCGCGGGTCACCGGGAAAAAGAACTAGTAGAGATGAGCCTCCTCGTCGGATTTTCTCCTGGAAGTTTTAGAAATAGGGAGAAATGAAGTCTGATTGTGATTTCACATATGTTAATAGAGTTAGCGTTTTACGAAATACCGACGAAATGTTCCGTCAGCAAGAGTAAAACATTTAAACAGTTGGTAAAATTTAATAAATTTTGTTTGAAAAATTAAACTAAATTTACCGACGGAATTATCCCTCGGTAAAATCAAAGAAATTTAATTAGAAAAATTAAATTAAATTTATTGACGGAATAAATCCGTCGGTAAAGCAACCACAGATATATCCATCGGTAAAGGTGAAATACATGATCCATCGATATTACGTCGGTATAAGCCGATCCTGTCTTTTCATCCATTGATATTTCCGTCGGTAATAATCATTTTTTTTGTTGTGGCGTAATAGCAGCATACATTGTTGGCGCATAGATTATGAGTCCGTCGGTATTAGGTTCCGGCTCAGCCATTGTTTGGAGAACAAGTGACGACACAATTACCATGAATAAGTTGTATTTCATCATGGTTTAAATGTTGATTGCCTAATGGTTGGGAGTTTGAGGTATTTGGCTTTTTTTTTTTAAGATAAAGAGAGAGTGTTTTGGAAAATTAATAAATGTTGAGAGTCAAGATTATTATGTCATGATTTTTAAGTGTTACAAAAACAATAAAGGTTATGGTTCCAAGATTATCGTTCGGAGATATTTCATTAATCTATTACAAAGAAGCAATCTATTATTGTATCAGCATTTACCTATTTGTCAACGGCCAAATGTCACATATGAGAATTTCTAATTATAAAAAAATATCTTATATTCTGATATTTCCCTATTTAACCCTCTAAATATGTAGATTTCATAATATTTCCCATTTCTATTAAAAATCAAATATATCTAATGGAATTTATTATATTAGAAAATTTCATTTTGTGTTGGGAGATATCTAAATTAATTTATTTTCTTGTTCTAGTAAGACTTGGATATTTTGGTGACTGTATAGCAGCGATAAAGTAATTTTTTTTAACTATGATCTCGCTAGATTTATTAGGCTAATATTTTCCATTTCTATTAAAAATCCAATATATATGTTAGAATTTATTATATTAGAAATTTTCATTTTGTGTTGGGATTTAGATAATATTTAAGACAGTATTTGGAATAGTTTTTATAAGCAACTTTTAGCTACATATATTTAAAGTTGTTTAAAGTTGTTTTTAAGCAAAAGTTGGTAGTGTTTGTAATGTTAGAAAAAAACACCTTAATTTTATAAGTTGTGTTGGTCCCGAGGTAAACGTTCAGGTGTGTGTGTGTGTGTGTGTGTGTGGGGGGGGGAGTGAATACACCTGAAAACTTTCTCAACTTAAAACGCGAACATTCCAATTCAGGAGATTATCTGCTGAATAAATTCAGTAGACCAGGCAAGCTGTTCTGGATCGCGTGGACAGAGTGACTGACTATACTGAGGCCTGCTAGCTGACTAATGTCAGAATTCACTACCGTTCAGTAAAAGTTCAGTAGCGTGCAGAATAGTGTAGGCCTAGTTCAGTTGAGTTGAAAACGTTTTTATTAAAAACTGTTTCAGTAGATTAGTGCACTCAGTTAAGCTTTTCTGAAACTTTGCTGTATGATTTTGTAAACGGTTTTCAGTATGAACAGTAAATTAATGCAACAGAATGAATACATCGATTTTAAAGTGGTTCGGATATCAACAATTCTACGTCCACTGTCCCGAAAAGATCAGGAGACTATTTTATTATACTGAGTTAGTCTCAGTTGGTTTGTACACTGGACAAACACGGCCTTGAAGATTATACTGAGCAAGTCCCAATTTACAAGGTTCAAACAAGATTGTTTGAAGGATTCTCCAACAGTGAAGGAGTTCTTTACAATAAGAACAGTTCAAGATATGAACTCCTTCGGTTCTAAGCTATGTATATTTTAGTGGAGCTTAAGTTAGAGGAAAAGGAAACAAGAAGAGACTTCTAGAGTGATGAACAACGAGGAATAATCTCTCTGGGTTCGTGTTCTATCACTTGAATGCTAGAGACTTTGATTCTATTAAGCTTGGTTCCCTAGAGCAAAGTAGTTTCTTTCGCGTTGAGTATTTCTCTGAAGTTCTTGCGAAAAGCTTGTAACTTGTTCGTTCAATGCTCGTATATTTCGTGTGTTCGGTGTGTTCTTCGATTTGATTTTCCCTCTATTTATAGAGGTGAGTTATGGATAGATCCGTTAGAGACGAACTGTCCACATGTCACTCTCTTTGGGTAGCTAACGACTCTTTTAGAAATCGTGCAAAGTCTTTTCCTCTATTTCAGGAAAGTAATTGACTTGCAACTTTTACCAGAACTTTGACAGCTGACTGCTTGTCATTGGTCGAGGTGTAGAAAGTTGTTGAGACATATAGACTTCAAGGCAGATACTGAAGCTGACTTCTCTGATGTGTATAACCTCGGACAACTCTACCGATTTAACTTAGAAGATCATCTGACAATCAAGGAGACTGTCAGACCGTTGCTGAGTTTGACCGGGGGTTCAATAGTATACTCCTGCTGAGTCCAACTCTACTGAAGGTCGACTCTGAGTTCAGTGAACTGCTCCTGCTGAGTCCAGTTCTACTGACTCTTTCAGTATGCTGCTCTTGTTGAGTCCAGCACTACTGAATCTGAACACCTCTCAGTATGCTGCTCCTACTGAGTCCGACACTATTGAGTCTTCACTCCATGGTACTGAGGCGGATAGTCTACTGAGGGATCAGCAGAGGGAACTTTGAGCCTGGCCCATGCTGAAGGAAAGTCTACTGAGTCTGAAATTCTCAGAGACCAAGGCTTACTATTACAAAGGAATGGTTCACCTATCAAACTAGGGTTTTTGGATTAGCCAAATCTTCTAAACAATCTACTGCCGAATCATCTCCTAACAATTTCCCCCTATTTGATGATGCCAAAACCTAACACTACAAACTATTAGATACAGACTCCTTACAAATATTACAAGTAGAATAAGTGGAGTTGTACATCAAGTTCTAATCTACTGAGGGACAAAGAATACATAAATAACTCTAACAATTCCCCCAAATAAAATCTATCCAATCTAAGCAAAAATAGACAAACACAGATAAGCAGTGAGTGTGTAAGTCAGTAATCAGTCAAGTGATTCTGAGTGTTAAATTAAATAAATAGGCCATAGACATAATAAGGTGTTGTAAGGCCAAACAACAAAGATGCATATATATATGTAAAGAAGTTCAGTACAGTTACATCTCTTGCTATTCTATCAAAACAGAAATAGAGAAACTATCAAAAGCTATCTTCTGAACTGCTGAATCCTTGCCTTGAAATCTTTGGATTTATCTTCAGGCAGAGGGAGTCCATACAAGCACGTCTTCAGGATCGTTAGCATCAAGCTCAAGTGCAATGGCTGCATTCCTGACTTCTCCTTCTATCACGCCGGTATAGAGAGAACCATCCAGCTTCTGAGGTGGAGGCAATGGTCTGTAAGCCGGGGTCTGAACGTCTTCTTTGTCAGCAATAGATTTCTTGACCATGTTGTATATCTCTAAGTCATACTTGAAGAGCCAGTCAGCAAAAACGTCATTTTCATGAGTTTCTGGCCAGTATTGCCAGACATAGTATCTCTTGACGAATTCGGCCTTCAATGTCTCCCAGAGCTGAGTTTTCTCCCATGACATCCACTTATCAACCCGAGGCCATCTGTGTATCTTCTGATTATTCGGTCTCCTGCCTCGTCTGTATTTGTAAGGGATCTCTCTGTCCTTTGGCGGAGGAGGATATGGTTTCAGCTTTTCAGCTTCCCTTGCTGCTTCAGCAGCCTTTTCCTTAGCCAGAGCTTCTTGCCGTCTGAATTCTTCTGTTTGATAATGCTGTGCTCTCTTATCCAGAGACTCTGCTGATTTGACTTTAGAGAATCTGCTCCTGCTGTGCTCTCTTATCCAAAGCTTCTTGCCGTCTGACTTCTCTCTTCCTCGTATTGACTCTGCTGATTTGACTTTAGAGAATCTGACAGTCAGAAGACTGTCTGGCCATTGCTGAGTCTGATCTCTGATTCAGTAGCATGCTCCTGTTGAGTCGGCTCTACTAAAGATCAGCTCTGAGTTCAGTGAACTACTCCTGCTGAGTTCAGTGAACTACTCCTGCTGAGTTTAGTTACACTGACTCTTTTCAACATAATGCTCCTGCTGAGTCCAGTATCACTGAGTCTTCTACTTCTGGTGCTGAGGCAGGTAATCTACTGAGCGCCTGAACCAGATGCAGAGTGTCTACTGAGTCTGAAACCTTAGAGACAGAACAAGACAAGTTACAATAGAATAGTTCACCAATCAAGATAGGGTTTTGGGATCTTCAAATCTTCAGTAAGTATTCAGAGCACAAGGCTGCTGAGTTAGTTCTTAACCGATTGCGTGAAGACTGAATCATCTCCTAACATCTTCCAACATATGTAAATCCGGTCGCGATGACTTTCACCATCGTAGGTCAAAGTGATAGATAGCCAAATGCGCTCAGCTGAAATCTTACCAAGCTTAAGACCAACTAAGTCACCGAGATCTTGGTTCTCCACTAAGGTCAGTTAAGAGAACACATCTCACTGTGATCCATTAATACATCACCTTAAGTGTACCAGTAAAGGCAAGCAGCCAAGACAAGCCACTTCTTATCTAAACTGCAGCTTAAACCGACAACTTATCCTTAAGTTGTCTCAGCTGTGATAACAGTTTATATCTTGTCAATTCAACCAATTTGTGTAGTCTTTTGTAATACCCGACACACTATACAAATCTAACTTTTATACAAGATAAATGATTACATGTGCAAATATATATTTATTAGATAGGAGAATAAAATAGTGGTAAGGATAAAACACATTGTATACAAGCATAAAATTTGCCTCCAGTATACAAAATCCCAACATTGGGATCGAGACTACCTTGGCGTTCAGGGCTGAATAAGCAGTTGCCAGCCTGTCCAAGGATTTCTGCATGTTATCGAATTTCAAGTGCATGTCGTTCCTCTGAATTATCAGATCTTCACCATATTTGCGGTGAGAGGTATCGACCAAGTCCTGAATCGTTTTCAGCTTTGCATCAAACTTCTCCTCACAGGCTTGCTGCATGGATGTAATCCTGAGCTCGTGGGCCTGAGTCAGTGTGGAGAGTCTGGTTAAGTGCTCTGACTGCGCTGCCTTGAAGGTTTCCAGAAGAGAGGTCTGGGCAACCGTCAGTGAAGCTTGCTGATTCTCGAACTCAGCTCGTTGAGTGGTAAGTGAATTGTTGAGAATAGCTGAGAAATCAGGGGCATGCATATTCTGAATAGAGGTCCTCAGCGCCCTGATTTCCTCACTCTGAGCTGTTGTAGCCTTCTTCCAGCTCTTGTGGACATTTTTCGTCAGGAGGCTTATCTGTTGAAAAAGCTAAAAAGCAACTTATCTAAGCTATTCTAAAATCGCTTTTCTTGTTTGAGACTTTATGGAGTTATTATGCGTCTATTTGATCTTTAGATTTTGTCATATGAATATTTCAATTTTCATTTTGAATAAGATTTCAAAATTTCAAAACTACCTTTGTGCGGTATTTGATTCCGAAATATTAGCAAATGAAATATGAAATAACTTCGAAGGGTCGTAATATTAAATTCATTATTAGTGTTTTTTCCCCTAATGTAAAGTAATTTAAATGCCAAACACGACATGATTATCACACTGTACAGAGCCGGTTAAACTAAGGGTGGGTAAATATACCAAAAAACTGATATACCGCACATACCGTACTGAAAATATACCGAAAATATTCCGTTGGTAAAATTTAATAAATTTTGTTCGAAAAATTAAACTAAATTTACCGACGGAATTATCCCTCAGTAAAATTAAAGAAATTTAGTTAGAAAAATGAAATTAAATTTACTGAAGGAATAAATTCGTCGGTAAAGCAACCACAGATATATCCATCGGTAAAGGTGAAATACATGATCCATCGGTATTCCGTCGGTATAAGCCGATTTTGTCTTTTCATCCATTGATATTTCCGTCGGTAATTACCAATTTTCTTGTTGTAGCGTAATAGTAGCATACATTGTCGGCGGATAGATTATGAGTCCACCATGTATCATAAACATCGAACAACTTGTCTTTCTCGTTCCATTAACATCGATAATGGAATAAAGTAGCCCAAGGATTTTTACAAAAACTGAAGTTAACATCTAATTTGGAACTACTATATGATTTCGCAAGTCATCATCCTCAGATGCACAATGCAGTTGTAGATGTGGGGAATTTAGTGGGAGGTTGCTCACAATATAAACCCCATAATTCTCAACAAAAAGCAATTAGGATTGGAGAACAAGTTAAGCAACAATTACCATGAACAAGTTGTATATCATCGTGATTGCATATTGGTTGGTAGCTCGAGCAAATAGATAACAAGAAAGAGAGTATGTGTAAAAATAATAAATGTTGTGGCTAAGATTATCGTACTATTAATTTGAAAGTATACAAACACAATAAATATTGTGACTCAAGACTATTGTTTGGAAAGATTCCAAGATCTATTAACAAGGCAATAGTCTATTACTGTTGAAGTGATTGTCTTGCGGTAAAATATCACATGTTCGAATTTCACTACTTGACCAAATATTCTTTACATTTAAAACTTATTATTGTTGAAGTGATTGTCTTGCGGTAAAATGTCACCTGTTCGAGTTTCACTACTCGACCAAATATTCTTTACATTTCTAAAACTGACAACTTCAACCTTTAAATTTGTAGATTTGTTCTCTCCCACAAAATTACTTCTTTGTACCATTAAATATCCGAGACTCCGAGTTCAATTTTGATTTTGGAATCGTCCAACCTATGGCTAACATATGAAATGCGTACCTTGGATAGCGGTTTGAAAAACGTAGCACATAAACAACAAAAATCTATTGAATATTTAACCTATAAAAGAGGTTTACATAATGCTTTACCTCGAATATCAATTAAAAAGAACACATAAACAACCAAAATCTAATAAATATGCAAGTTTGCAACAAAACTGTTGATTTATAACCTGGATATGCAAGTTTTCCCCCCACCAGCTTGTCTGTCACATATGGTTAACCTATGAAAGAGGCATACATTGTGCGTTGTGGTTACCATTTTCCCTCATCATAAGAAAACACATAAACAATGAAAATCTATTGATCATTGAGATTTAACAAAACCACTTCATTGAAATATTATGAATTAGGAACTTTAAGCATTAGCTACAACATTTTCATTCCTCTCTAAGTGTAATAATCCGAAAATGTAGTGCAAAATCATCCATAATTGAAAATTGAGCTTCATTTAATCTCTTTTATTAATATAGGTCTACAAATGCGGTGTCGAATCATCCACATCGTTTATTTTTACATATAATTGAAACTTATAAATATGAGGTGACGTTGATTCATGCCACACAATATCTCGTCTACAACCGATTCTTCAATTTTAATCTATGCCCAACCGTTTAGAAACGAGATATCTTTGGGTGGATCTGAATCTGAGAAATAGAAACCATCGCTCTTTACGATGTAGTAGCACGTGTTGTAGGTGCATCGATTATGATACCATGACGCATTGTAGACATCAAACGTCTTGTCTTTCCCATTCCATTGAAATCGACAGAAGAACAAAGTAGAGAAAGGATTTTCGCAGAAACTAAATGTGTATACCTTGTTTGGGATAAGTGTTTGATCTCCCAAGTCATCATCCTTAGATTTACAGTGCACATGTAGAGGTGGGGAATTTGGTGGGAGGTTGCTCACAATATGGACCCTATACTTTGGGACAATAAAACAATTAGGTTCCGGCTCAGCCATTGTTTGGAGAACAAGTGACAAAACAAGTAACATGAATAACTTGTACTTCATCATGGTGTAATGTTGATTCCCTATTGGTTGATAGGTCGAGGTATTGGCTTTGGTTTTTTTTTTTCATTATATAGATAAAGAGAGAGAGTATTGGAAAAAACAATAAATGTCGAGAGTCAAGATTCTTGTATTATGATTTATAAATGTTACAAAAATAATAAAGGTTGTGGCTCAAGATTTTTTTTCGGAAAGATTTCATTAATGTATTAAAAGAAGCAATCTATTATTGTATTATTGTATAGGTAATTGCCAACAGTCAAATGTTATAAATTAGAATTTCTAATTAATGCAAAGTTTTCTTGATATTTCTATAAACTAACTATTGAACCTTCTAAACTTGTAGAATTGCTAGCTAGCAATAAAGTATTTTTTTTAATTGGGATCTTTAGATTTATAAGGCTAAATATATTCCATTTCTATTAAAAATCAAATGTATTTGTTGGAATTTAGTATTATATTAAAAATTTTTCTTTTGTGTTGGGATTTAGATATATCTAAATTAAATTTATTTTCATGTTTTGGTATGACTTGGATATTTTGGTGACTCTATGTATAGCATATGATTTAGATAAATTAAAAATTACATTTATTTCTTATAAGTTGGATATTTTGGTAACTGTATGAATAGTGTTCGTTATTCTTAGTTTTTCGATAGTTTTGTTATGGATTAATACTATATTTTTGTATTCCATAAACAAGGGGTTTTGTGAGTTTTCATTTAAATGGCTCGATTCATAGCCAGTCATTCTCACAAACAATACGTAATCATTTACATAAGCTCTACTTGCAAGGATTTATCAACATATTATTTGAACTTATTCTAAAAAGGGAGGGTTTATATGTGCCGTTTGGAAAATTTTATCAAAATAATCAATTCTAAAAAATAAGTTATTTTCGACTTATTTTCAAAAACAACATATAAGAAACTTATAAATAAATAAACATATCAAATCCTCATAGATGCAATTTTTTAACTATTTTTTATATTTTTGGCTAGTAATAGAAAATCATAAAATATTCTAGGTGTCACAAAGAGTGTGTCTACCGTCTACGCTATTTCTTTATAATAAATAAATAAATATATATACTACTTTTATTTAATTAACTTTCCTCTCCGAATATTCGAATTGGTTCAGTTGTGCCTTTTAAATTAATTTTGTCCCCTATTTAAATCAAACATTGTATAATATATTCATTTGATATTTAACCTTATCTTTTCATCTCAATTATTAATAATTGCACATGTAAAAGTGTATCCAAACGTTTTAATTTTGTATACATTCTCAATAAATGTATTACAACGCAAATGATTTCTATAATTTAAATACTTATACAATAAATACTTATTTAAGTTATTTTTTCGAACGAGACCATAATGCATAATTCGAATAGTATTTGCAGACTTCCCTCATCATAAAAAGACAATAAACAACCGAAATCTATTAATCGGGGAGGTTTAACAAAATAATGTTTCCGATTTTGACATGAAATTTGAATATTAAGCACTAGCTACAACATATTAAGCAACAATTACCATGAACAAGTTGTATATCATCGTGATTGCATATTGGTTGGTAGCTCGAGCATATAGATAACAAGAAAGAGAGTGTGTGTAAAAACAATAAATGTTGTGGCTCATGATTATCGTACTATTAATTTGAAAGTATACAAACACAATAAATATTGTGACTCAAGACTATTGTTTGAAAAGATTCCAAGATCTATTAACAAGGCAACAGTCTATTACTGTTGAAGTGATTGTCTTGCGGTAAAATATCACATGTTCGAATTTCACTACTTGACCAAATATTCTTTACATTTAAAACTTATTATTGTTGAAGTGATTGTCTTGCTGTTGGTCCCGAGAGCATGTTTAGGTGTAGAGGGGGGGGGTGAATACACCTGAAAATTGATTTCTCAACTTAAACCGAACAGTCCTTTTTCAGGATAGTGTTGTGTTGAACAGGTTCAGCAGACCAGATAAGCTATTCTGAATCGTGTTGGCAGAGTGACTGACTCTACTGAGATCTGCTAGCTGATTGAGAGTCAGAATTCAGTATCTTGCAGATAGAGTTCAGTGGTGCGGAATAGTGTAGGCCCAATTCAGTTGAGTTGGAAAACGTTTTTAATAAAAACGGTTTCAAGAGATTAGTGCACCGGTTAAGTTCGCTGAAACTTAGTTTAATGATTTAAGAAGACTTTTCAGTATGAACAGTTAAATCAATGCAACAGTGAAAAAGAAACAGAACACACGACACAGAGATTTTTAAAGTGGTTCGGACACAAAAATCCTACGTCCACTATCCCGAATGATCAGGAAGCTATTTATTATACTGAGGTAGTCTCAGTTGGTTTGTACGCTGGACAAACTCTGGTCTTGAGATTTATACTGAGCAAGTCTAAGTTTACAAGGTTATCAAACTGAGTGTTTGAAAAATTCTCCAACTATGAAGGAGTTCTTTACAATAAAGAACAGTTCAAAGATGAACTCCTTCGTCTAAGCTAGGGATATATTCTATTGAGCTTAGGTTAGAGGGATAGGGAACAATGAAATGGCTTCTAGAACGACGAACAGCTGAGTATGACTTTGGGTTCGTGTATCGTCGTTTGGATACTAGAGGCTGTATTTAACAGTTCAGCTTGGTTCCCTAAGAGTTAGAATATAGTTCTTCGCCAGAGATGAATTCTTCGAACTTCTTGCGTAGAACTTAGGCTTTTCGAGTTTGCTCGTTTGAATGCTCTGTATATGCGGTTTTTCTTTTTCTTTCGTTTCTCATATGTTCGCACTCGTTTTTTTCGTGTGGTTCAAATTTGATTTATCCCTCTATTTATAGAGAAGAGACTAGGAAAGATCCGTTGGAGACGATGATCCTTTGTCTCTCTCTTTTGGGGAGCTAATTACTCTTTTATAGCATTTGCAGAGTCTTTTCCCTCTTTTCCGGAAAGTTGTTGACTTGCAGCCTTAGTAGGTGTAGGACAGGTGTCTGCTTGTCATTGGTCGAGGTTCAGAAAGTGGTTGAGACAGAACAGACTTTAAGGAGATTTGAAGCTGACTTCGCTCTTCCTCGTACTTGACTATGCTGATTGTCTTTGAAAGATCTGACAGTTCAGATGACTGTCTGGCCGTTGCTATGTCTGATCTTTGATTCAGTAGTGAACTCCTGCTGAGTCTGCTTTACTGAAGATCAACTCTGAGTACAGTGAACTACTCATGCTGAGTTCAGTTCCACTGACTCTTTTCAGTATACTGCTCCTGCTGAGTCCAGTATTTACTGAGTCTTCTACTTCTGGTGCTGAGGCGGATAAGCAACTGAATACCTGAACCAGAGCAGAGGGTCTACTGAGTTTGAAACCTCAGAGATAAAAACAGGTTACAACTTAAAGGTTCACCGATCAAGACAGGGTTTTGGGATCTTCAAATCTTCCGACTAATTCAGAGTACAAGGCTACTGAGTATCGGTCAGTAAAGAAGATAGAATCATTTCCCACTACTTCTAATACTGCTGAGGATAGAATCATCACCCAACAATTTCCCCCTATTTGATGATGCCAAAACCTATCAAATAAAATCAACATCTAACACTATGACTAGTCAGAAACAGAGCTCATTACAAATATTACAAGTAGAATCAGTGGAGTTGTTCTTCAAGTCCTAGACTACTGAGGGGATCAGGGCAGAAAGTCAGAATATAGAGACTAAGCATATTCTCCCTGTTTTAACAATATTTTCCCCGAAATACAGCAAGTCTAACAGAATCTAGCTAAGCAATAAACTGACAGAAAATTAGACAGTGAGTGTGTGAGTCAGTAATCACTTCAGTGATTCTGAGTGTTAAGCATAAAAGAACACGGCTATTCAGACAATAAGATATTGTCAAAGCCAAAAACAGAGATATCATATATAATGTAAGAAAATTCAGTACATATACATCTCTGCTATACTAGAAAAACAAAAGAGTACAGAAGCAAGGAATCATTTAAATTGCCTAATCCTGTCGTTGAAATCTTGCGATTGAGATTCAGGAAGGGGTACTGCATACATCCTATATGTGATCTTCCTCAGCTTCAGTATCTCAGCAAAGTCCGCTGGGTCTTCTTCATCAAGGAATTTGGCTTCAGCAGCGGCCTTCACTTCTTTCTCAATGACACCATAGTGAATAGATCCATCCAGTCTTCGTGGGGGTGGCAGTATTTTGGGGTCTGGGACTCTGACTTCGACATTCTCTTTGACAGCTTTCTACATCCAGGCGTACATGTCTAAGTCTGCTCTCATCGTCCATTCAGTATAAGCTTCAGCTTTGCGCTTTTCGACCGGGAATCTCCGAAGTAGTTCCTTTTGATGAACTCTATCTTCGATGCTTCCCATCTCTCGAGTGTATTCTACGGCATCCATTCATCAGTTCTCGGCCATCTGTAAATCTTCAGATCAGTAGGCTTCCTGAATTTCCTGTATCTGTAAGGAATATCAGCTTTTGAAGGAATCCTCTGACTGGCTTCTTTTTCAGTTCTGATTCTTAGTTCTTTAAGATCTACCATTCTGATCCGTTCTCTGGCAGCTTCTATTTGCCTGGCCTCTTCTCCTCTATAAAGATATCTGTCCATTTGAGCCCAGATTGCATCTATTTCAGCATCCTGTGCCTTAGAGGCAGTATAGGAGGGCTTGTGAGGCGGCTCTTCCTCTGAGTTAGTAGGAGTTGATGATTTCTCTTTAGAAGTACCCTGCTTCTCAGTAGACTGCTGCTGTTGCTTCTCCTTTTCCTTGTCAGCTTCATCGCTGAGTTTGAGCTTTCTAGGAGGCAGTCTTGTAGTAGATGGTCTTTTGCCGCCGCGAGCTGGAGCCTTTGTCTTACCTTTAGCAGGCTTAGCTTTTGGTTTGTTGGCGCTTCGGCTTCGGCTATCTCCCTAGCCGAGTTTCTCATCTCGCGGCTATCCGAGCCTCCTCCTCCCGGAGTAATATATCTCTTAGATTTCTTGGAGGGAGGGGTCGGGAGCTTAAGGATTTTCTTTCCTTTTCCAGTAACTGGAGGTGGAAGAGGGGCTTCTTCCTCTTCTGAGTCCTCCTCGTCTGCGTACTCAGCAACTTCCTTAATGATGTCAAGTGGAGTCTGAGTTGCCTGAGTTGCTACTTCTCTGGTTCCCGAGCCACTTGGGCCGATCTCGGTTGATTTGTGCGCAACCGGCATGAGACACCATGGGCCTCACCAGTTGTGGTAGGTTCAGTAGGAGCAGATGTCTGAGCTGAGTTTACCAGATGTCCGAGCTGAGTTTACTCCTGCTACTGACCTTACCTTCTTGGGAGTCTTCAGTACCAGCTCCTTGGTAGCTTCCCCCAAGTATCAGCTTTTGTCTGCTTAGCCATCCTTTCCCCCTTTTTGGCATCATCAATGATAATAGGAGGTGGAGCGGATACCTTCTTGTTCAGGCTGGAGTACGAGGCTGACAACTCGTTCTGTTTGGTGTGGATCTTGGTCAGCGCCTCGTGCAGCTCGTTCTTCTCATTGATCATCTCAAGTTTGTACTCTTTATGAGACTGATCTGCTGCAGCCTTGAACTCGTTCAACTTTTGTTCAACAGTCTCTTCCAGGGCCTTCTGAATTGAGTTGAGTTTGAGCTCGTTGGCCTGAGAGATGTTTGTGACTGACTCAGTATGAGAAATCTGAGAGGCCTTGAGATTTTCAATCAACTTATCCTGGCCTTCCTGAATCAATCTGAGCTGAGCCTCGAAGTCAGCTCGCTGAGTATCTAGCACTTGAGATATGATGTTGGAGAAGTCAGGGACAGAAGATTCTGACAATGTGGTTCTGAGTCCCTGAATCTCTGTGCTTGTGGCTTGGGCAGTCTGTCGCCATGTCTTGTGGACTGCACGGGCAAGAAGCTTGTTCTGAGTACCCTGGCTTCTGAGAGCCTTCGCCACTGACTTCGATCGTCGGCTTTTGGGGCTGGGCGCTACTTCGAATGTCGATTCTAGCAAGAGCTGAGCAGGCTCTGCAGAAGTCGAAGTACCAGCCGCCGACTTCCCAGGAGCAAGGATACGGAGAGGAAGTTCAGTAGGCGTGGGAGTATCCTTGTCCGGTTGAGTTCCCTCATCATGCTTGGCCTGAATCACGGGGTGGGTCCTGACCATCGGGGTCAGACCCATCAGAGGGTGCTGAAGCCGATGCTGGCTGACGGTCATTCAGCATTGCCAGCATGGCAGCCCTCAAAACCTCCGAGGTTCCGAGGTCAGCTGGCTCGGAGTAGCCAATCTGCTCTCTGATCCTCAGTTCCTCTTCGTGGAGTTGTTCGCAGGAGTGATGTATGATGAGACGTTGCAAATTGTGCCACTCCTAGAACCTGAGCATCATGTGGAATCTCGCCTGTCTCGCAATGAGAACTAGATCGCTGTGGCCTGAGATCTCCGGTATGTGCTCTGTGATCTCTCAGGATGCTCTGGATTGAAGAGCTGAAGCTTCCATCCCGATAGACTCTTCTTCTGAGGCTGTCTCCGATTCCTTTATCTCTATAGGAGACGCCTGTTTCTCAGCAGAGGGGAGACTGCTCAGAGGAGGGACATCCAAGGGGCTCTCCAGGGTTTGAATATCTTCGACCTGGACTTCTTCAGCTGGGACCCCTTGGTCCACTGCTTCTTCATGTTCAATGGAGACAACTTTCTCCACTGACGGAGTCTTCTCAGAAGACTCGGATTCATCTCTGAGCTGCGGGGGCTGTTCAATAGCTACTGCCTCTGGCTCTACCTCTGTCTCAGTAGGCAACGCTGTGCTGACCTTCTTCAGCCTTTTCGCCGGTGCCTTAGGCGTTTTAGTTTGAGGAGACCTTTTCTTTGTAGGGGTGGTCTTCTAAGGCGTTGTTTGCTGAGCTGCAGGCCCGAAGCCAATCTACTGAAGGGCTGCTGGCCTGTTCTGAAACCTGACCTTTTTAACATTGAAGTACTGCTTGTCAGCAAATGTGATCTGGTCAGAAGTGCAGTAGTCTTCGATCATCACTGAGATCTTCAGTCCATAAAGTAGCTTCCCTTTGGCGCTCAGCCTGTAGGATGCTTTGTAAAATTTTGCGGACTGCACCATAAATTTTCGTAGGAAGAACTCTGTCCAATTGATCTTGGCCCTGTCATAGATGGCCATCATCAGTTGTAGCTTTGGTCTGGACACCTGATCGAATGATCCTGCTTGACTCGTCAGCAGCTGAGTCACGATGTATGCAAGAGCTCTATACTGAGGTAGCATGGTATTCATGGGAAATGCGGCTCTGAAGACTGTAGGCTTCCTACAGAAAATAGATAAGTAGTTATCCATTTGATCATCATTGTATCCCACGGTGCTGACGCCTTTGCTTGGCAGATTGAAGCTTCTCCGAAGAGCCTCTCTGATTGACATCTGCTTCACCTCTATATCCGTCCTCGAGGGATCGCCAACTGTGTGGACGATGAATCTCCATCGGATATCTCCATCTACTGAATCGGAATTCAAGTAGATCTCTGCAACTTGTCGGAGAAGGAAGAATGTGGGTTTCTTTGTCAGAAAGCCTTCTAGACCGGTTTCTCTGAGAGCTGAGAAAATCTCCTCCATATAGTTTAGATCGCAGACGTCAAACTCCATGACTGGTTCGCACCAGACACGGTCTTTCTCTAGGATTTCTTGCATATTCTCTGGAGTATAAACAACATTTCCTGACATTTTATCTGTAACAAACAAGATTATCAGTATCGAATGGATACATATAAAAAATATAGCGATGCTGAGTAATCATATAAGTTGTCAGAAAGATTTGATATCATACCATTGAAATTTTTGAGAAATTTTTAAGATTTGAAAGAGATTGCAAGTAAGGTTTACAAGTAATGAGATCTCAGAAATTTCGGAGTTAAAGATTTGATAGTTCGCAAATGGCGGTTTCAAAGATATGATCGTAAACATATATCTAAGAGAAGGTGACAGTTAACGATCAACGGTTCAGTTTAAAACCCGCTTTTTGAGATAGACGGCTAAGATTAAGTATTATAAAATAGGCAATGATCAAATTAGCCACCTAAGTCAAAGACAGTTGTATATCTCCTAAGAAGTAACTATGATACGACATGCATTAAATACGTGGCAGAGTTCAGCAAGCTTATGCATAGAATGTCATGCATTAAATGTAACCCGTTAATATTAAATGACAATTCTTAAGGCATTGAATACGGTGCTGAATCTGAATCATAAATGCATAGAACTGTTCTATTGGCTACTACGAGTAGAGATACGCAAACTCGTTAGGCGAACATCGTAGTCAGCTGATACCTCGTGTAGATGGTTGCTGAGTCTCTACGCACTGATTTTACTCAGTACTGAGAGTGAACATTCCCCCTTACTGAATGCTCCTCTCCTGAATCCTTTCTTCCGACGGGAGTCGGTAGGGTCCAGCAGACCTAGCTCTGCGAAAGTTCTCCGAATCGGCTTCGGCCTAGAGGCTTGGTCAGTATATCGGCCCTTTGTCGGTCAGTATGGATCTTTTCCATCTTGATATCCTTTTTCTCAACATGGTCACGAATGAAGTGATGTCTGATGTCCACGTGCTTGCATCTTGTATGAAGTACAGGATTCTGAGTGATTGCAATGACACTGGTACTGTCGCAGAAAATTGGCACTTCATTCTGAATGACGTCATAGTCGCGTAGCTGCTGTCTTAGCCAAAGGATTTGGGCTCAGCAACTTCCGGCAGCCATATATTCAGCTTCAGTAGTTGACGTGGCTACCGAGTGCTGTTTCTTTGAAAACCATGAGATCAGCTTACTGCCAAGGAACTGACACGTTCCTGAAGTTGATTTTCGGTCAATTCTACACCCTGCATAGTCAGTATCATAATAACCAGTTAGTTCTATATTATCATCAGCTGGATACCATAAACCCATGTCAGGTGTTCCTCTGAGATAGCGAAGAATCTTATTTGCTGAGTCCATGTGACTCTGCTTTGGATTCGCCTGAAATCGAGCACAGACACCTACAACATAAGTTATGTCAGGACGAGTAGCTGTTAAGTATAATAAAGAACCAATTATAGCACGAAATTCAGTTTGGTCTACTGATACTCCCTCTTTATCAAGATCAATCTTCATATTCGTGTTCATCGGGATCTTGATAGGTTTGCCGGATGTGAACCCGAATCTTTTGATGAGGTCTCGAGTGTATTTGCCTTGATTAATGAATGTTCCCTTCTCAGATTATTTGACTTGAAAGCCGAGGAAATAGTTCATTTCTCCCATCATTGACATCTCGAACTTATCCTTCATCATTTTCTCAAACTGCTGACATATGATAACATTCTTCGAGCCAAAGATGATGTCATCTATGTAGATCTGTACGAGTAATAGGTCATCTTCTAGTCGAATGCTGAATAATGTGCGATCTACTATGCCTTTCTGAAGAAGAAACTCAGATAGGGTATCGTACCAAGCCCTGAGTGCTTGTTTTAACCCATACAGAGCCTTTCTGAGTCTATAAACTTGATGTCCCTGCTGAAAGTCGGGCGGTTGTTCCACATAGACTTCTTCTTTCAGCACGCCGTTTAGGAAAGCAGACTTCACATCCATTTGATAGACTCTGAATCTTTGATGTGTTGCGTAGGCTAGGAATAGTCTGATTGCCTCCAATCTTGCAACTGGAGCGAAAGTCTCGTCGAAATCTATCCCTTCAGCTTGACAGTAGCCTTTTGCCACGAGTCTTGCTTTATTCCTTACTATGACGTTGTTTTCATCCCGCTTGTTCTTGAAGACCCACTTTGTTCCAATCACATGTTGATGCCGGGGTCTGTTAACAAGCTCCCAAACTTCGTTTCTCATGAACTGATTCAGCTCCTCCTGCATGGCTATGATCCAGTCAACATCGTTTAGTGCGTCCTCGATTGTCTGAGGTTCTTCAGTAGACAAGAAGCAGGAGTATAAGGCGCTTTCCCCCCTGACAGAATCTGGATCTTGTTTTTACGCTTGCTGAAGGATCTCCAATGATTAAATCAGAAGTATGAGCATCCAGCCACGATCTTCGATGTTTCAGCTCTTCATCTGAAATTAGTTCAACACAGATAGTAGGTGAGTTAGGCAGAGTTACCTGGGATTGACTCTGTTCAGGAGAGTCAATCTGCTCAGCTACCTCTGCTGTAGGTTGAGATTCAGTAGACTTGTCTTCAGTTTCCTCATCTGAATCATCATCCTAACATAGCTGGATCTTTTCGACTTTGTCTTTTAAGCTCGATCCCGTAGGCGCTTCGATGTCCTCGATTCGCATTTAGAGTTATTACTCCTGTCTTTAGTAGCAAACTCATTAAAAACAACATGAGGGCTTTCTTCCACGCAAAGGGTCCGATAGTTGAATACCCTGAAGGTTTTGCTGACCCAAGAGTATCCTAAGAACACTCCCTGATCTGACTTGCTATCAAAAGTTTTCAGCTGATCTTTCCCATTATTGTGGATAAAGCACGAACACCCAAAAATATGGAAATAAGATAGAGAAGGCTTCCTGCCGTTCCATAGTTCATATGGTGTCCTCTTATGCTGCTTTGTCAGTAGAGATTGGTTCTGAGTGTAACATGAAGTGTCAGTAGCTTCTGCCCAGAATTTGGATGGGAGTCCTGAGTCTGCGAGTAGAGTTCTTGCTGCTTCTTTGAGTGTTCGATTCTTTCGTTCAGCAACCCCATTCTACTGAGGGGTGCGCGCAGCAGATGTCTCATGCTCTATTCCTTCTGCTTTGCAGAACTCCTCCACCATGAAATTAAGGAACTCAGTTCCTCTGTCTGAACGTATTTTGACAATTTTGGTGTTCTTCTCGACACCGAGCCTTTTCAGAAGCGTTGGTAACTCTGTTTTGACGTCAGACTTGTTGGAAATAAATATGACCTATGTGTAGCGCGAGTAGTCATCAATGACCACTAATGCATACTTCTTGCCTCTGATCGTCACCGGAGAGACTGGACCGAACAAATCCATATGTAGCAGCTAAAGGATTCCATTAGTGGAAGGAGATGGAACAGGTGGATTTTGTTTCTTTGTTTGCTTTCCCTTCAGACATGCTTCACACTGAGTGTCTTTGTTGAATACTTCATTCGGTAGTCCTCTTTCTAGAGTGTTTCTTGCTAATTTGTTGAGCGTCTTGAAGTTGAGATGGCTGAGTCTCCTGTGCCAAAGCCAACTCGTTCTGCTGTCATTCTTCGCCAACGGGACAAGCTTCGAGGTTCACCGAGTTCCGATCGGCTACATAGATATTCTTCTTGCGTGAACCTGATAACACTGTTTTCCCTGTGGATTTATCAATAACATCACAGAAACCAGCGTCAAATATCACTCTATTCGAGTTATCACAAAATTGACTAACAGAGAGAAGGTTATGCTGAAATCCTTCAACATATGATACTCTTGGAACTTTGGCAGTTCCAATGCTGAGTGTTCCATAACCTCTGGTATAGCCTTTGACATTGTCTCCAAACTCGATTGGGGTCCTTCTTCTGTTGTATAATTCTTCAGCAAGTCCTTTTGGTAAGTCATGTGTCTTGAGCATCCGCTGTCCACATACCAAGGATCTTTGTGCACCTCATCCTCTTCTCCCGCCATGAGACACTTTTCAGTATCTTCTTCATTTTCAAGCTCTAAGGCCATGAAGGCTGCTTCATCATCCGATGAATCCATGAAGGAGTCGACTTCATCTGAGTCGTCTGAGAGTTCACCAGCAATGTATGCTTGTCTCTTCTTGATGAACTTCTCCCTTCGAGCTCTGCGTGCTGCTCGTTCAGCAGTGCTGAGCTCAGGACAATCATACTGATAGTGTCCTGGCTTTTTGCAGTTGTAGCATGTGGTGACTCTTTCTTCTTTACTTTCACTGTCTTTTGACTGTACTGAGTCATAGTGTTTCCTGCATTCAGAAGTATGTGAGTCAGGAGTGCGCTTGGGTGTGTATTCATTCTTACCCTTAGAGTCTCTGACAACTCTTGAGAGCTTTCTGCGCCTCTCTTTCTCCTTCTGGTATTTTACGGCAAGCAGTGCGTATTTCTTGGCTAGATTGCCTTCTTGTATGTCAGTGAGTGAAGGGTCAGCCTTGCTAGACGCTGGAGCTGCTGAGCTGACTGATGCTTTGAATGCATGGTCGATTTTGGTGTCAGCTTCAGTTGCTGCTTCCTTTGAGGTAAGCCAAACTCGAATTCCTGTGATTTGAGTTCTGAAAAGATATGGTCAGGAGTAACAATATCTAAATCAGAATGGCGTAGTAATGTAGCGAAAGGAGTCCAGTGACCATCTGGCAGTGCCCTTAAGATCTTGAGATTCATTTCTCGGTTGGAGAATATCTTTCCCAGCCCGTTGATGGAGTTCATCAGATTCGTGAATCTGACGTTGAGATCTTCAATGGTGTCATCAGGCATGAGCGACAATCTTTCCAGCTTTTGGAGTTCCAACGCAAGTCTATTTGCTTTGATCTTCTGAGTCCCCCCGACTCAGTAGCGCTAGAGCATCCCAGAGTTCCTTAGCGGACTTGCAGTCCTGAACTCTCCCAAGATAGGAATCATTTAGGGTGGTTAGTATGGCGTTTCTGGAGACACGGTCTAAGTTGTGAAGCTTCTTCTCCTTTGGGGTGAAGAGACTTCTATCCTTGGGAATCTTCTTCCCGGTCACCATTCTACCTCCATCTGCTGGATCCTGGGTTATGACACTATCTATCATGGGAACGATAGGTCCATCCTCAAGAACCTCTGCCATGCTGTCGTGGAGAGTGGTCAGATGAGCTTCCATTCTGACTCGCCATACGCCGTAGTTCTCTACTGAGAACATGGGCACCATCCTTATTCCTGACATATTAGACATATTTGATAATGATATGAATGAAGAATGATATGCAGTGAAAACGTTTTTCGGATCCGTTCAAGTAGACCCGTTTTAGAATAACAAGAGTCTTAGAGAACTCCTACTCTGATACCAATTGTTGGTCCCGAGAGCACGTTCAGGTGTAGAGGGGGGGGTGAATACACCTGAAAACCGATTTCTCAACTTAAACACGAACAGTCCTTTTTCAGGATAGTGTCGTGCTGAACAGGTTCAGCAGACCAGATAAGCTGTTCTGAATCGTGTTGCCAGAGTGACTGACTCTACTGAGATCTGCTAGCTGATTGAGAGTCAGAATTCAGTATCTTGCAGCTAGAGTTCAGTGGTGCGGAATAGTGTAGGCCCAATTCAGTTGAGTTGGAAAACGTTTTTAATAAAACAGTTTCAGTAGATTAGTGCAATCAGTTAAGTTTGCTGAAACTCAGTTGAATGATTTAAGAAGACTTTTCAGTATGAACAGTTAAATCAATGCAACTGTGAAAAAGAAACAGAACACACGACACAGAGATTTTTAAAGTGGTTCGGACACAAAAATCCTACGTTCACTGTCCCGAATGATCAAGAAGCTATTTATTATACTGAGGTAGTCTCAGTTGGTTTGTACGCTGGACAAACTCTGGTCTTGAGATTTATACTAAGCAAGTCTCAGTTTACGAGGTTATCAAACTGAGTTTTTGAAAAACTCTCCAACTATGAAGGAGTTCTTTACAATAAAGAACAGTTCAAAGATGAACTCCTTCGTCTAAGCTATGGATATATTCTATTGAGCTTAGGTTAGAGGGATAAGGAACAATGAAATGGCTTCTAGAACGACGAACAACTGAGTATGACTTTGGGTTCGTATATCGTCGTTTGGATACTAGAGGCTGTATTTAACAGTTCAGCTTGGTTCCTTAAGAGCTAGAATATAGTTCTTCGCCGGAGATGAATTCTTCGAACTTCTTGTGGAGAACTTAGGCTTTTCGAGTTTGCTCGTTTGAATGCTCTGTGTATGCGGTTTTTCTTTTTCTTTCGTTTCTCGTATGTTCGCACTCGTTTTTTCCGTGTGCTTCAAATTTGATTTATCCCTCTATTTATAGGGAAGAGACTAGGAAAGATCCGTTGGAGACGATGATCCTTTGTTTCTCTATTTTGGGGAGCTAATGGCTCTTTTATAGCATTTGCAGCGTCTTTTCCCTCTTTTCCGGAAAGTTATTGACTTGCAGCTGTAGTAGGTGTAGGACAGGTGTCTGCTTGTCATTGGTCGAGGTTCAGAAAGTGGTTGAGACAGAACAGACTTCAAGGAGATTTGAAGCTGACTTCACTCTTCCTCGTACTTGACTATACTGATTGTCTTTGAAAGATCGACGGTTCGGGCGTATGACGCTCGGCCGTTGCTAAGTCGATCTTTGATTCGGTAGTGAACTCCTCGCTGAGTCCGCTTTATCGAAGATCAACTCGAGTACAAATGAACTACTCTCGCTGAGTTCGGTTCCACCGACTCCTTTCGCATATCTTGCTCTCGTTGAGTCCAAGATTTCCCGAGTCTTCTACTTCTGGTGCTGAGGCGGATAAGCAACTGAATGCCTGAACCAGAGCAGAGGGTCTACTGAGTCTGAAACCTCAGAGACAAAAATAGGTTACAACTTAAAGGTTCACCGATCAAGATAGGGTTTTGGGATCTTCAAATCTTCAAACTAATTCAGAGCACAAGGCTACTGAGTATCGGTCAGTACAGAAGATAGAATCATTTCCCACTACATCTAATACTGCTGAGGATAGAATCATCACCCAACACTTGCGGTAAAATGTCACATGTTCGAGTTTCACTACTCATCCAAATATTCTTTACATTTCTAAAACTGACAACTTCAGCCTTAAAATTTGTAGATTTGTTCTCTCCCACAAAATTACTTCTTTGTACCATTAAATATCCGAGACTCTGAGTTCAATTTTGATTTTGGAATCATCCAACCTATGGCTAACATATGAAATGCGTACCTTGGATAGAGGTTTGAAAAACGTAGCACATAAACAACCAAAATCTATTGAATATTTAACCTATAAAAGAGGTTTACATAATGCTTTACGTCGAATAACAATTAAAAAGAACACATAAACAACCAAAATCTAATAAATATGCAAGTTTGCAACAAAACTGTTGATTTGTAACCTGGATATGCAAGTTTCCCCCCACCAGCTTGTCTGTCACATATGGTTAACCTATGAAAGAGGCGTACATTGTGCGTTGTGATTACCATTTTCCCTCATCATAAGAAAACACATAAACAATGAAAATCTGTTGATCATTGAGATTTAACAAAACCACTTCATTGAAATATTATGAATTAGGAACTTTAAGCATTAGCTACAACATTTTCATTCCTCTCTAAGTTTAATAATCCGAAAATGTAGTGTAGAATCATCCATAATTGAAAATTGAGCTTCATTTAATCTCTTTTATTAATATAGGTCTACAAATGTGGTGTAGAATCATCCACATCGTTTATTTTTACATATAATTGAAACTTATAAATATGAGGTGACGTTGCTTCATGCCACAATATCTCCTCTACAACCGCTTCTTCAGTTTTAATCTATGCCCAACCGTTTAGAAACGAGATATCTTTGGGTGGATCTGAATCTGAGAAATAGAAACCATCGCTCTTTACGATATAGTAGCACGTGTTGTAGGTGCATCGATTATGAGGCCATGATGCATTGAAGACATCAAACGTCTTGTCTTTCCCATTCCACTGAAATCGACAGTAGAACAAAGTAGAGAAAGGATTTTCGCAGAAACTAAATGTGTATACCTTGTTTGGGATAAGTGTCTGATCTCCCAAGTCATCATCCTTAGATTTACAGTGCACATGTAGAGGTGGGGAATTTGGTGGGAGGTTGCTCACAATATGGACCCTATACTTTGGGACAATAAAGCAATTAGGTTCCGGCTCAGCCATTGTTTGGAGAAAAAGTGACAAAACAAGTAACATGAATAAGTTGTACTTCATCATGGTGTAATGTTGATTGCCTATTGGTTAATAGGTTGATGTATTGGCTTTGTTTTTTTTTCATTATATAGATAAAGAGAGAGAGTTTTGAAAAAAAAACAATTAATGTCGAGAGTCAAGATTTGTATTATGATTTATAAATGTTACAAAAATAATAAAGGTAGTGGCTCAAGATTTTTTTTCGGAAAGATTTCATTAATGTATTAAAAGAAGCAATCTATTATTGTATTATTGTATAGGTAATTGCCAACAGTCAAATGTTATAAATTAGAATTTCTAATTAATGCAAAGTTTTCTTTATATTTCTATAAACTAACTATTGAACCTTCTAAACTTGTAGAATTGCTAGCTAGCAATAAAGTAATTTTTTTAATTGGGATCTTTAGATTTATAAGGCTAAATATATTCCATTTCTATTAAAAATCAAATGTATTTGTTGGAATTTAGTATTATATTAAAAAATTTCTTTTGTGTTGGGATTTAGATATATCTAAATTAAATTTATTTTCATGTTTTGGTATGACTTGGATATTTTGGTGACTCTATGTATAGCATATGATTTAGATATATTAAAAATTAGATTTATTTCTTATAAGTTGGATATTTTGGTAACTGTATGAATAGTGTTCGCTATTCTTAGTTTTTCGATAGTTTTTTTTATGGATTAATACTATAATTTTGAATTCCATAAACAAGGGGTTTTGTGAGTTTTCATTTAAATGGCTCGATTCATAGCCAGTCATTCTCACAAACAATACGTAATCATTTACATAAGCTCTACTTGCAAGGATTTATCAACATATTATTTGAACTTATTCTAAAAAGGGAGGGTTTATATGTGCCGTTTGGAAAATCTTATCAAAATAATCAATTCTAAAAAATAAGTTATATTTGACTTATTTTCAAAAATAACATATAAGAAACTTATAAATAAATAAACATATCAAATCCTCATAGATGCAATTTTTTAACTATTTTTTATATTTTTGGCTAGTAACAGAAAATCATAAAATATTCTAGGTGTCGCAAAGAGTGTGTCTACCGTCTACGCTATTTCTTTATAATAAATAAATAAATATATATACTACTTTTATTTAATTAACTTTCCTCTCTGAATATTTGAATTGGTTCAGTTGTGTTTTTTTAAATTAATTTTTCCCCTATTTAAATCAAACATTGTATAATATATTCATTTGATATTTAACCTTATCTTTTCATCTCAATTATTAATAATTGCACATGTAAAAGTGTATCCAAACGTTTGAATTTTGTATACATTCTCAATAAATGTATTCCAACGCAAATAATTTCTATAATTTAAATACTTATACAATAAATACTTATTTAAGTTATTTTTTCGAACGAGACCATAATGCATAATTAGAATAGTATTTGCAGACTTCCCTCATCATAAAAAGACAATAAACAACAAAAATCTATTAATCGGGGAGGTTTAACAAAATAATGTTTCCGATTGTGACATGAAATTTGAATATTAAGCACTAGCTACAACATATTAAGCAACAATTACCATGAACAAGTTGTATGTCATCGTGATTGCATATTGGTTGGTAGCTCGAGCATATAGATAACAAGAAAGAGAGTATGTGTAAAAACAATAAATGTTGTGGCTCAAGATTATCGTACTATTAATTTGAAAGTATACAAACACAATAAATATTGTGACTCAAGACTATTGTTTGGAAAGATTCCAAGATCTATTAACAAGGCAACAGTCTATTACTGTTGAAGTGATTGTCTTGCGGTAAAATATCACATGTTCGAATTTCACTACTTGACCAAATATTCTTTACATTTAAAACTTATTATTGTAGAAGTGATTGTCTTGCGGTAAAATGTCACCTGTTCGAGTTTCACTACTCGACCAAATATTCTTTACATTTCTAAAACTGACAACTTCAGCCTTTAAATTTGTAGATTTGTTCTCTCCCACAAAAACTGACACATAAACAACCAAAATCTAATAAATATGCAAGTTTGCAACAAAACTGTTGATTTGTAACCTGGATATGCAAGTTTTCCCACCACCAGCTTGTCTGTCACATATGGTTAACCTATGAAAGAGGCATACATTGTGCGTTGTGGTTACCATTTTTCCTCATCATAAGAAAACACATAAACAATGAAAATCTATTGATCATTGAGATTTAACAAAACCACTTCATTGAAATACTATGAATTAGGAACTTTAAGCATTAGCTACAACATTTTCATTCCTCTCTAATTTTAATAATCCGAAAATGTAGCGTAGAATCATCCATAATTGAAAATTGAGCTTCATTTAATCTCTTTTATTAATATAGGTCTACAAATGTGGTGTAGAATCATCCACATCGTTTATTTTTACATATAATTGAAACTTATAAATATGAGGTGACGTTGCTTCATGCCACAATATCTCGTCTACAACCGATTCTTCAGTTTTAATTTATGCCCAACTGTGTAGAAACGAGATATCTTTGGGTGGATCTGAATCTGAGAAATAGAAACCATCGCTCTTTACGATATAGTAACATGTGTTGTAGGTGCATCGATTATGAGGCCATGATGCATTGAAGACATCAAACGTATTGTCTTTCCCATTTCACTGAAATCGACAGTAGAACAAAGTAGAGAAAGGATTTTCGCAGAAACTAAATGTGTATACCTTGTTTGGGATAAGTGTTTGATCTCCCAAGTCATCATCCTTAGATTTACAGTGCACATGTAGAGGTGGGGAATTTGGTGGGAGGTTGCTCACTGTTGGTCCCGAGAGTAAACGTTCAGGTGTAGAGGGGTGTGGGGGGGGTGAATACACCTGAAAACCGATTTCTCAACTTTAAAGCGAAAAGTCCTTTTCAGGAGAGTGCCATGCTGAACAAGTTCAGCAGACCAAATAAGTTGTTCTGAATCGCGTGGCAGAGTGACTGACTTTACTGAGGCCTGCTAGCTGACTAGAGTTAGAATTCAGTACCGTTCAGATAAAGTTTAGTAGTGCGGAAATGTGTAGGCCCAAATTCAGTTGAGTTAAGAAAACGTTTTTATCAAAACAGTTTCAGTAGTAAGTGCGGTTGATTAAGCTTGATGAAACTTTGTTGAGTGATTTTAAAGATATTTTCTGTATGCACACTAATCAATGCAACAGTAAATAACGAACCAGAACACAAACAATTTTTAAAGTGGTTCGGATCCAACAATCCTACGTCCACTGTCCTGAAAGATCAGGAGCCTATGTATTATACTGAGATAGTCTCAGTTGGTTTGTACACTGGACAAACACTGGTCTTGAGATTTATACTGAGCAAGTCTCAGTTTACAAGATATCAAACTAAGTGTTAGAAAAACTCTCAAACTGTGAAGGAGTCCTTTACAATAAGGATCAGTTCGACTATGAACTCCTTCGTCTAAGCTATAGATATGAACATCTGAGCTTAGGTTAGAGGGATAGGGAACGAGAAAGTGGCTTCTAGAGCGACGAATGGCTAAGTATAGACTTGGGTTCGTGTTCAGTCGCTTGGATACTAGAGGCTTTATAACTCGGGTTCAACTTGGTTCCCTATGAGCAGGTATGTCGTCTTTCGCCAGAGATTTCTTCTTCGAACTACTTGCGGAAGACTTAAGACAGTTTTAGTTGCTCTTTGAATGCACGTGTGTTCTTCGGTTTCAAGGTTCGCTCGTATGTTCATGCTTTCGTGCTTTCAATTTGAATTGTATCCCTTTATTTATAGAGTAGAAGCAAGGATAGATCCGTTGGAGATGACGATCCTTGTGACTCTCTCTTTTGGGTAGCTAACGGCTCTTTCAAAGTACGGTTGCAATGTCCTTTTCCTCAATTTCTGGAAAGTTGTTGACTTGCAGCTTTAATCAGAAAGATGACAGCTGGCTGCTTGTCATTGGTCGAGGTTCAGGAAAGTAGGTGAGACAGAACAGACTTCAAGGAGATCTGAAGCTGACTTCTCTCTTCCTCGTATTGACTCTGCTGATTTGACTTTAGAGAGTCCTGATAGTTAGAAGACTGTCCAGCCGTTGCTGAGTCTGATCTATATTCAGTAGCATGTTCCTGCTGAGTCGGCTCTACTGAAGATCAACTCTGAGTTCAGTGAACTACTTCTGCTGAGTTCAGTTCCACTGACTCCTTTCGATATCTTGCTCTTCTTGAGTCCTAGTATCACCGAGTCTTCTACTTAAATCTGAGGCAGACAATCTACTGAGTGCCTGAACCAGATGAAGAGTGTCTACTGAGTCTGAAACCTCAGAGACAGAACATAACATATTACAACATAATGGTTCATCAGCCAAGATAGGGTTTTGGGACCTTCAAATCTTCAGTAAATATTCAGAGCCCAGGGCTATTGAGTTTTGTCTCAACTGATTGTGAGAAGACTGAATCATCTCCCAACATTTTCCCCCTATTTGATGATGCCAAAACCTAACACTATGACTTATCTGAAACAGAGCTCCTTACATGTATTACAAGTAGAATCAGTGGAGTTGTTCTTCAAGTCCTAGACTACTGAGGGAATCAGGGAAGAAATATCAGAACCTATACAGGAAACTAAACAACAATTTCCCCCTTTCTAACAACATTTTCCCCCGTCAAAGCAATCTATTATAATCGAACTAAGTAAAACTAACAGAATGTATAAGATTACTCAGTGAGTGTGTGAGTCAGTAATCACTTGAGTGATTCTGTGTGTTAAACATAATGACAAACAAGGCCATATAGACAATAAGGAATTGTCAGGGCTAATAACAGTGATGTTTTATATATGAGGAATAATCAGTACAGTTACATCAACTGCTATACTAAGAAAAGATAGAACATAAAAATATAAGAAACACAGAAGCTAGCTATCATCTGAACTGCTGAATCCTGTCTTTGAAGTCATTTGATTTAGATTCAGGAAGGGGCAGTCCATACATCCTATAGGTGATCTTCCTCAGCTTCAGTATTTCTGCAAAGTCAGCTGGATCATCATTTTCTAAGCATTTGGCTTCAGCAGCATCCTTGATCTCTTTCTCAATCACTCCATAGTGAACAGAGCCATCTAGTTTCAGTGGGGGCGGCATGATTCTTGGAGCTGGGACTCTGACATCGATCTTGTCGGCTATGACCTTCTGAACTCTGGCAAATATCTCTGGGTCGGTCCTCAAAAGCCATTCAACAAATGCGACAGACTTGTGCTTTTCAGGCCAGTACCTCCAGAAGTAATATCTCTTTATGTAATCAGCCTTCAGTGACTCCCATCTTTGAGTTCTTTCCCATGGCATCCATTCATCAACTCTTGGCCATCTGTGGATTTTGAGATCAGTGGGTTTCCTGAATCGTCTGTATCTGTAGGGAATGTCTGCCTTTTCAGGAATCCTCTGACTTGCTTCTTTTTCAGCTTTCCGCCTCAGAGCTTCTAAGTCTGCTAGTCTGAGCCTTTCTCTAGCTGCTTCTATCTGTCTTGCTTCTTCTCCTCTATACAAATACCTCTCCATCTGAGCCCAAATTTCTTGCATTTCTAGATCTTGTTCTTTAGAAGGGACATAGGAGGGTATATGAGGTTCTTCTTCTGAATCAGCAGGAGTTGTTGATTTTTATTTCGAAGTGCCCTGCTGACCAGCTGTCTGCTGCTGTTCCTTTTCTTTCTCCTTTTCTTTATCTGCCTCATCTCTCAGCTTCAGAGTTCTGGGAGGTAGTCTGGGTCCAGTCTTTGTTCCACCTGTTGGAGCCTTAGTCTTGCCTTTGGCTGGCTTCTTCTTTTGCTTATTAGCAGCCTCAGCCTCAGCAACCTCTCTTGCCAATTTTTCGTCGGCAGCAATCTGAGCTTCTTCCTCCGGAGTAACATACCTTTTAGGTCCTTTCTTTGAGGGAGGGGTTGGAAGCTTCAAAATCTTCTTGCCTTTATAGGCAACTGGAGGAGGCAGAGGAACCTCTTCCTCTTCAGACTCCTCTTCTGCGTACTCAGCAACCTCCTTGATTAAGTCAGATGGAGTTTGGGTCACCTGAGTAGCAACGTCTTTGGGTCCTGAGCCGCTTGGGCCGGTCTCAGCAGACACTACATCGCCTGCTGCTGAGATACCTTGGGCCTCGCAGTCTAAGTTGAGGGAGGAGTGGGAGCAGTTGGCTGACTCTGAGTTGCTCCTACTACTGTCCTCACTCCTTTCTGTACCTTCAGTACCTTTCCTTTTCCTTACCCCTTTTTGGCATCAACAAATACGCCAGGGGTGGGAATAGATACCTTTTTGTCCAGACTTTTGTAAGCTGCTGCTAGATCGTCCAAGGCATACTGCAGCTTAGTCAGTCGTTCATGCAGCCCGTTCCTCTCTTCTGTCAGTTGTTCGCTGTATTTCTTGTGAGAAGCGTCTGCTGCTGTCTGGATCTCCTGCAACTGTTTATCCACTCTCTCTTCTATCGCCTTCTGAATAGATTGAAGCCTGAGGTCTGAGGCCTGAGAGATGGAGGAGACTGATTCAGTATGAGCTATCTGTGCGGGCTTATAATCTTCAAGAAGTTTAGCTTGGCCAGCCTGAATCATCCTTAGTTGCTCTTCGAAGTCGGCTCTCTGGGTGGCGAGTGCGTCGTTCAGGATACTGGAGAAATCAGGGATAGGTGAGTTCTGAATGGATGTCCTGAGTCCCTTGATTTCAGCACTCTGAGCCTGAGTGGTCTGCCTCCACGTCTTGTGGACGACGCAGGCGAGGAGTCGGTTCTGAGTCCCTTGACTCCTCAGGGCCCTGGCCACTGACTTCGAGCGTCGGCTTTTCGGGCTGGGCGGTACCTCGAAGGCAGATTCAAGTAGTAGCTGAGATGGTTCTGCTGACTTCGAGGTACCAGCCGCCAACTGTCCTGGTCCAAGGATGCTCAGAGGTGGTTCAGCAGTAGATGTGGGAGCATCTTTGTCCAGTTGAGTTCCCTCATCAGGCTTCTCAGGGCCTGAATCACGGGGTGGATCCTGACCATCGGGGTCAGACCCATCTGAGGTGCTGATGTTGAAATGGGTTGGCAGCCGTTCATTGATGAACAAATTATAATTCTCGCAAGTGCACGAATCGGTATAGTACCTAATCTAGCAACTCCCGAGGTCGATCTCACAAGGACTCAGCTGGGTTCTAATTACTCTAATTATTTAACTATCTACTTGGTCCTAAACTGGATTTGGATTATTTAAAACTACTGAATTAAAATACCAAGAAAGTAAGAAAACAAATAAAAGCGAAGCAAATTGGATAAAGGGCGTTGTTTCAAGATTGATGAAGAGTGCGGAGGTTTAGCAATCACTATGCCTAAGATGATTGATTCATTCCCATTCTCTAGCTAGCATTTATGAATTTATTTTGTTGGTTCATCCACTAAGGCTCTAGGGATTCCGTATGATGGCGGGAGATATCTAACTTATAATCCTAAGGGTCAATCAAGTGATCATATCATGAGCCTAAGGATCGTATCATGCTCAAGGATTTAAGGAACCATCTAAACTATCCCAAACCAATGGTGACAATCTAGACACTTAATTGCAGGTCTAAATAAATAACCGGGTATGATCCGCCGTATTATCTATTACCTATATTCTCTATAATTATCTAAGATGATGGCCAGTCACATTAAAGAATCATAGAGAAATCAAAAGCAGGCTCAACAATTAAGAAACAAAACAATTCATTCATTGAAAAACTTGGGTTTGAATCAATTCATCAAAAACATAGATCCTGCTAAACCCCCACACAAGGGGATTTATCCACTCATATTCGTAGGAAAATAATCACAAAAGATGCAAAAATAATCCATAGAATTCAAGTATCAAAAACCCTAAACAAAACTGAGAAGGAATAATACAACCTAGAATCTAGCGGATTGATCCTCGCGCTTGGTTCTCGGGTTGTGGTCTTCAATCTTCGTCTTGAATCTTCAACGGAGGGATGTCTTGGGTGTTTCTCTGCTTTGGGGGCTGGAAGAAGTCGAAAATATGGTGTGTCTGTCGAACGAAAGGAGTCCGGAAGGGTTTATATAGGTTTCGGGTCGAAAAATCAGGTTTTGGGCTGTTTATGACGCGGACCGCGGTCCAGTGCAAAGGCGGACCGCGGTCCGACTCCACCAATTTCTGATTTTCGAGTCAGAACACCTCGGACCGCGGTCCCACACAAATGCGGACCGCGGTCCTTAACAAATCTGGCTGAACAGTTTTTCTACACTGTCGCGTTTTGGGAAAAACGCGATATCTCCTTCGTTAGCCGTTGGATCGCCACGAAATTTTGCCACGATGTTCCCAACACATAGAACTACGATGTGGACGGTGGAGATCGGATTCTAAGATCTTTAGTTCCACCGGCCACATGATTTTCCAAGTGCCTTGATACGTGAGCTCCGAAACATGATTTCTTCAACAACCGGCTTCAAATCCTCTCCATTCTTCATCCAAGAAACTCCATCTTTACCAAAAATGCATCAATGGTACCACCAAATATGCTCAAAACGCGTGAGAAACCTACAAAACCAAAAACCATCGAAAGTATACGATTCCAAGCAAAACAAAAGCTAAAAATGAATAGAAAACGATGTAAACAAGCTTAAAAAGAACACGATGAGATGGCATAAAACCACTCATCAAATCCCCCCAAACCTAAGCTTTTGCTTGTCCTCAAGCAAAGAAACAAGATAAACGAAAGACTATGACTAAATATTAAAAAGATGAGAATAACAATTCAAGCCTTATTCAGTTTTTAGAAGAACACATCATTAGCATATGAAAATCATTCAAGTTTGATGCCACCTTCAAAACAAAATAGAACATAGAAGTAGAGTAGTCCCTCTCCAGAAATCTGTATCACTCAAACACTCAAGTGTATAAGGGTAAAATCATCACTCAAACTCAACCCTAGGAGAGCGTCTTCATAAGTCTAATTCTACTCATAATGAACACAATTCATGGCAAAGATCTCGAAGGTCTTACTTTGGTTGTAATGGGGCTAAGGCATGTAATAAAAAGGTAGGGAATATATAGGAAAAGTGACTCATAATGTACGAACAATCAAGGGATCTAGTAGAGCAACCAAATGATGATATATCAAAATAAATCGCTAAAACCAACCACATTTGAATCACTCATAATCAAAACAAATCAAGTCAACCCAAGTTCTCACTTTTTTTTTTTTTCAAAATATACTCCCCTTTTCAACTTCCTCATTCACCTTTTTTTTTTCACCCCTTTTTTTTTCATCTCCCAACTCTAACATATGTCATCAATAAACACCCTTTCAATCAAAGTTAGGAGTACATGCACAAATCTCTCATATTCTATCCAATTGTTTACCTGCCAACTCTCTACCAATAATTAGATAAAGATTTTAGTAAAACACGGTGTCATCAAGTTCGGTACCAGGCTGGATATAATCAAAATCAATTCACACCAATCTCACTTTTTAGCAAATATTTGTCCCTTGATCACCAAACCCTCACAAGCCTCCATTTCCTCCCACAGTACTAACAACTCTACTAGATCCTCGGTTAAGGCTAGATAGACTAGGCAATTTAAGTGGAGGTACATGAATAAAAAAGATACATTAAGCTCAAAGGGGCTCACTAGGTTGATATTCAAGGTAGGAATCATATTTGGCTCTGGCTAAAGAACGAGTTAGTGCCTAAGATCATATCAATGCCATATACGAAAAGTGTTCAATAAACTTCAAACAGACTCAAAGCAAGTTCTAAATGTTCTCCCTAAAGCGAGTATCACACATGAAAGAAATTGAGACCGACATAGAATTTCGTCAGTTCACAATAGGCTCAAATTCTCACAAAGGCTTTGGACTACCATACTTTTACATCGTACATGTTCGAAAATTTTATCATGCTCAAATTCAATTCAACAATGCTTCAGCGAAGAAAAATTTTAAGGCAAGAAATGCATAATCATCAAATAACATAAGTCATAGTAGTTCAAATATCAAGTACATGGAGAACCATCAGAATCATAATTATAAAGACCAAATCAATAGGGTTCAAGATTCGACATACCCCCCCCCCCCAAACCTATCTACGAGCTAGTCCCTAGCACGAAAATAGAGTGAAATAAAGAAAATTGGGTAAACGAATCTTCCCTGATGTCTAGGTGATGTCCGATTGATCTACATATGCGAAGCTTGATCTTGGTGCTCGAGATCCAAAGTTAATCCCGACCGTATCAGCTCCCCTGCTGCTCTGATATAGCTTATTATGCATTAAAAATCAATAGGTGAAGCATATATGTCAATTTTCCTCCTCGTTTTTTTTATGGAAAGCAATAAATCTAGCTAAGAAAACTAGAAAAACTCACAAACGTGGGTTGCCTCCCACGAAGCGCTGTTGGTTAGAGTCGTTGGCTCGACTTTGCGGAATTATATTAGAAACTTGGCGACTTTGGATGCCCGACTATAGCCTTGTCGAACGCCTCCTTCGATGATGCTCCACATACATCCTTCACCTTAAAATGTTTTTTGGTTCGTGGATTCATCAACTTCACCACACCATGCGACAAAACGTCCACCACATGAAATGGTCCGGAGAATGTAGAACTTGGGTATTCTGGAAATGCTCTAGAACCATCGTCATATAAAAGAACTTTAAGACCAGGGTAGAGTGTTTTACCCAACGTCCTCTTCCCACAAGCAGCTTTAGTGCGTCTGACATAGATGATTTTCTTCGGGAACATGTCTTTTTGATCTTCAACACATTCATCCAAGTTAGGAACACCAACGTCAGTTGACTCCTCATCGAATAATGCGTGTATTCCTAATCCATCTGTACCATCAGAATCCTTCACTACATCAAATGCAGGCTGCACAAAGTTAACTTCAGTAGTTGAGGCATTAGTTCCAAATGTGGTTGGAGCTAGTGCTTTGAATTCTGTAACCTCCCCCAAGACTTCCATCCTCACAGTTCGTGACGGTACATCAACATAAGTCCTAGTGGTTGCCATAAATGGCCTCCCTAGGAGGATAAGCTGGTCACTTAGCCCTCGAGAAGTATCATCTGCATCAAGAACAATAAAGTCAACAGGAACAATAAACTTGTCTACCTTTACCAACAAATCTTCAACAATCCCAATTGGGGTCTTCACCGAGTTATCAGCAAATTGAAGCCTCATAGGTGTAGGCTTCAAATTGTTAACTCCCAACGTTTTGTAGGCAGAGTAGGGCATGAGGTTGATACCAGCTCCAAGATCTAGCATAGCTCCTGTAACTCTATCCTTGCCTATAGAGATAGTGATGTCGAATCTTCCAGGATCTGCTAACTTGGGCGGTAGAGCCGATACATCAACTACAACACCCCCTGATTCAAGTATATGAAGATTTGTACTCTGCTCGTAATCCTTTTTATTGGTGATGAGCTCCTTGAAGAACTTGGATTGTCTTGGAATACTCTTAATAAGGTCTAAGAGTGGCAAATTGATATTCACTTTAGAAAGCATATTGAAAAGGGTAGAGAATTGCTTATCTGGCTTGCTTCCTTTCAAACGCCCGGGAAATGGTGGAGGAGGCTGAGTGTAAAGGGGAAATTGAGTAGGATGCAGCCAATGGAACTCGAGAGGCTTGTATGGGTTACTCGCCTTGTGTAAGGGGTTAAAAAAAAAAAAAAAAAAAGGGGGGGGAAAAATGAAGAGAAAAAAGATGAAAAGAACTCAGTGGGTAGAAATTTTCTACATGATCCTTCTCTTTTCCTTTGGCTTGTTCGATCAAGGCTTCTTCATCCTCTTCGGCTACGCCATCCTTCTTGATTTTTTTTCTCAAGGGGGTGAGTCTTCGGGAATATAATCTGGCTTCTCAATCTCCGTGTCATTCCTTAATACGTGGATAGCCTTTGCTTGCTGTGTTTGTCCAGGTAGTTCCCCTTGTTGCATTTTAAGCAAAGCGACTTCTCGTGCTAGCTGGCCAAGTTGAGTCCCCAAATTGTTGGAATTTGCTTCCACGTTCCTGACAGAAGTGGTAAGTGTCTCCATTTGCTCCTTAGAAGTCTTCATAAAGGAGTTTAAGGTGTCTTGCAAGATGGCCATGGAATTCTTGCCAGCGTCCTCAATCTTTGGCTGAGGGCGAGAAGATGATGTGCCTCCAAAGTTTTGCTGGGGAATGGCATTCCTCCCTCCATAATCCTGGTAACTCTTGTAGTTAGGATTGTACCCTTGCTGCTTATGGACAAAATTTTGCTGGCGGCCTCTGATATTGCCTTCTCTCTTCCCATTCCTGGTGTCTTAGGCCTTGTCCCCAGTTAGCTTCTTCCTCTTGAAATTGATTGTGGATGATATTAAACTGGCATTGGGCGGTTGAGTGTTGTGGATCATCACAAATGGTACATACCTCGCCAATCTTTGGGGCTTGCACTGTCTGCCTTGAGCTCCTTGATTTCTTGTCTAAGCGGTTGAAGCTCCTTAATAGTATCATCCGTATATGCAGCCCGCACATCCTGCATTCCACGTTGTCTCACACTCTGACTTCTTAATACGGAACGAGCCTTCAACGTCTCAAAAAGCTCATGCAATGCACTTGGGGTCAGTGCAAGAATGCCTCCGGGAGCCATGTTGTCAACCATAATTTGACATGGCAAGAGCAATCCATTGTAGAAGAACTCATTCAGCATCGCAACCTGGTAATTATGATGTGGACATTGGATGAGGAGTCCCTTGAATCTATCCCAAGCTTCATGATATGTCTCATTGTAAGACTGGGAGAAAGTACCAATCTGCTGCCTCAACTCGTGGCTCTTGCTTCGGGAGTAGTATCGCTCCGTGAATGCTTTGAACACGTCCTCCATTGTCCGCAAAGAATTAGCAGGCAGTGTGTGCAACCAATTCTTGGCTTTATCCTTCAGAGTGTAGGGAAACAATCGTCTTCCCAATTGATCAGTAGTGAGCCCGCTGAGAGGAATAGTCCCCAGTGTAGCATAGAACTCCCTCATATGAGCAAGAGGATCTTCAGTTGCTAGCCCGTAGAAAGATGGTAGCATATGGTAGTAGATGGGCTTCAGATCATAATTCCTTGCGGTCTCTTCTAGGACGATGCAGGTGGTATTGGCTCCAAGTATCGGCCTTGTGTAGTCTCCCTGCAACCTCTCTGGTTCAGGATTGTTCTCAATTCGCTCCATTTCAATTTTCTCTTCCTGTTCTTTCCTCGTAACTCGAGTCCCGTCCCTACTCTGTGTATGTTATCGATAAAAGGCGCAAGTTCTAGATTTTGTGATCTTCTACCATGCATAAACCTACAGAAAACTCAAAGAGTAAGACTCGACACAGTAAAGAAAAGAAGAAATAGTAACCAACGTAAAAAATAAAATCTAAACAAATAAACAGCTAGTAAAAAGAACAATAAAAACGACTGAGTTCCCGGCAACGGGGCCAAAAACTTGATGAACAAATTATAATTCTCGCAAGTGCACGAATCGGTATAGTACCTAATCTAGCAACTCCCGAGGTCGATCTCACAAGGACTCAGCTGGGTTCTAATTACTCTAATTATTTAACTATCTACTTGGTCCTAAACTGGATTTGGATTATTTAAAACTACTGAATTAAAATACCAAGAAAGTAGGAAAACAAATAAAAGCGAAGCAAACTGGATAAAGGGCGTTGTTTCAAGATTGATGAAGAGTGCGGAGGTTTAGCAATCACTATGCCTAAGATGATTGATTCATTCCCATTCTCTAGCTAGCATTTATGAATTTATTTTGTTGGTTCATCCACTAAGGCTCTAGGGATTCCGTATGATGGCGGGAGATCTCTAACTTATAATCCTAAGGGTCAATCAAGTGATCATATCATGAGCCTAAGGATCGTATCATGCTCAAGGATTTAAGGAACCATCTAAACTATCCCAAACCAATGGTGACAATCTAGACACTTAATTGCAGGTCTAAATAAATAACCGGGTATGATCCGCCGTATTATCTATTATCTATATTCTCTATAATTATCTAAGATGATGGCCAGTCACATTAAAGAATCATAGAGAAATCAAAAGCAGGCTCAACAATTAAGAAACAAAACAATTCATTCATTGAAAAACTTGGGTTTGAATCAATTCATCAAAAACATAGATCCTGCTAAACCCCAACACAAGGGGATTTAGCCACTCATATTCGTAGGAAAATAATCACAAAAGATGCAAAAATAATCCATAGAATTCAATTATCAAAAACCCTAAACAAAACTGAGAAGGAATAATACAACCTAGAATCTAGCGGATTGATCCTCGCGCTTGGTTCTCGGGTTATGGTCTTCAATCTTCATCTTGAATCTTCAACGGAGGGATGTCTTTGGTGTTTCTCTACTTTGGGGGCTGGAAGAAGTCGAAAATATGGTGTGTCTGTCGAACGAAAGGAGTCCGGAAGGGTTTATATAGGTTTCGGGCCGAAAAATCAGGTTTTGGGCTGTTTATGACGCGGACCGCGGTCCAGTGCAAAGGCGGACCGCGGTCCGACTCCACCAATTTCTGATTTTCGAGTCAGAACACCTCGGACCGCGGTCCCGCACAAATGCGGACCGCGGTCCTTAACAAATCCGGCTGAACAGTTTTTCTGCACTGTCGCGTTTTGGGAAAAACGCGATATCTCCTTCGTTAGCCGTTGGATCGCCACGAAATTTTTCCACGATGTTCCCAACACATAGAAATACGATGTGGACGGTGGAGATCGGATTATAAGATCTTTAGATCCACCGGACACATGATTTTCCAAGTGCCTTGATACGTGAGCTCCGAAACATGATTTCTTCAACAACCGGCTTCAAATCCTCTCCATTCTTCATCCAAGAAACTCCATATTTACCAAAAATGCATCAATGGTCATGGTTTCTTTCATTTTGGTGTCAAATACCACCAAATATGCTCAAAACGCGTGAGAAACCTACAAAACCAAAAACCATCGAAAGTATACGATTCCAAGCAAAACAAAAGCTAAAAATGAATAGAAAACGATGTAAACAAGCTTAAAAAGAACACGATGAGATGGTATAAAACCACTCATCATTCATCATGGCTAGCATGGCAGCCCTCAAGTCTTCTAAGGAGCAGACGTTGGATGGCTCTGAGTAGCCAATCTTGCTCCTTATCAGTAGTTCCTCTTCGTGGAGCTGTTCACATGAGTGGTGTTTGATCACGCGGTTCAGATTATGCCACTCCTAGAGCCGTATCAATATGTGGAGCCTAGCATGCCTTGCCAGTAAGATCAGATCAGTGTGGCTGGCTATCTCCGGGATCCTTTCAGCAATCTCTCGGGAGGCTCTGGATTGAAGAGCTGAAGCCTCTATCCCGATTGATTCTGACTCAGAAGCGGTCTCCGAATCTTCAACTTCTATTGGAGACGACGCTTCTCAGCAGAAGGTATGCTGCTCAGTGGAGGAACGTTCAAGGGGCTCTAAGATGTTGGAATAGATTCAACTTGGACCCCTTGGTCCAGTGTCTCGTCACGCTCAGTGGAGACGGCCTTCTCCACTGAAGGAGTCTTCTCGGATGACTCAGATTCATCCCTCAACTGCAGAGGTGGTTCAGCAACCACGACCTCTGGCACTACCTCTGTTACGACCTCACTAACTTTCTTCAGCCTCTTGGTCGGAGTTTTCGGAGTAGACTTAGGAGGAGACTTCTTTTTACTAGGAGTGAAGGTCTTCTGAGCTCCGGACTTGGGATCAGCAGGCCCTGACCCTATTTGCTGAAGGGCCGCTGCCCTGCTCTGGAACTGGATTTTCTTTGGGTTGAAGTATTGCTTATCAGCAAAGGTGATGTTGTCCGTTCCGCAGAAATCTTCTATCATTACTGATAGCTTCAGTCCATATAACAGTTTTCCCTTCACAGCAAGGCGAAAACTTGTCTTGTCAAATTTGGCGGACTGTGTCATGAATTCTTTCAGGAAGAATTCAGTCCAGTTGATCTTTGCCCGATCATGTATGGCCATCATAAGCTGAAGCTTTGGCCTTGACACCTGATCAAAGGACCCGACCTGACTCGTCAGCAGCTGAGTCACTATATAGGCCAACGCTCTGTACTGGGGAAGCATCGCATTCTTCGGGAATGCTGCTTTGAATGTGGTCGGCTTCCACAGAACTCTGATAAGTATTCGTCCATCAGGTCGTCTTTGTATGCTACAGTGCTAAATCCCTCACTGGGAAGTCAGAAGCTTCTCTGAAGGGCTTCTTTGATCGACATAGTTTTGATTTCAGTAATTACACGGGAGGGGTCTCCAACTGAATGAACAACATAGCGGCATCAGATTTCCCCATCAACCGATTCTGAGTTCAGATAGAGCTCAACTATCTGGCGCGGGAGGAAAAAGGATGGCTTCCTCGTCAGAAATCCTTCGAGGCCAATTTCTCGGAGAGCGTAGAAGATTTCTTCCATGTAGTCAAGTTCACAGGCGTCGAACTCTATCATGGGCTCGCACCAGACTCGATCCTTTTCCAGGATCTCTTGCATATCAACATGGACGGTTACTTGAGTTCCTATCATATTCAGTAATCTGCAAGAACAATAGATCAGTATCGAGTAAAAGAAATACTGAAATTAACATGTACAATACTGAATGATCATTGAAATGATTACCAAAGATTTTTCTGAGAGTTTTGGAAATACGTTTGCAAGGAGGCAAAGATTTCTCAGAAAAACTAGGGTTCGAAAATATGCAGAGTAAAAATGGTGGTTTCTAAACTTTGAACGTGTATATATATGTTAAAGAAGATGAACAGTTAATAATCCACGGTTCAGTTTGAATTCGCCTTTTGAGATGGACGGCCAGGATTCAATGTTATAAAATAGGTAATGATCATTTTAGCCGCCTAAGTCAAAATACAGTTGTAAATAGCCAAAGAAGTAACTTGATACGACATGCATTAAATGCGCCGTAGAGTTCAGCATACTTCACATAGAATGTCGTGTATTTAATGTAAACCGTTATATTAAATGACATTTTCTAAGGTATTGAATACAGAGCTGAATCTGAGTCATAAATGCATAGAATATTTCATTGGCTACTGAGTAGAGATACGCAAACCTGTCAGCTGATACCTCGTGTAGATGGTTGTTGAGTCTCTACGTACTGAATTTACTCAGTACTGAGAGTAAACATTCCCCCTTGCTGAATGCTCCTCTCCTGAATCCACTTACTGACTGGAGTCAGTAGGGTCCAACAGACCTAGCTCTACTGATAGTTCTCTGAATCTGGCTTCAGCTAGAGGCTTGGTCGTATATATCCCTTTTTGGTGGTCGGTATGGATCTTTTCCATCCTGATATCCTTCTTTTCGACATGATCACGAATGAAGTGGTGTCTGATGTCCACGTGCTTGCATCTCGTATGAAGTACAGGATTCTGAGTGATTGCAATTGCACTGGTACTGTCACAGAAGATCGACACTTCATTTTGAATGACATCATAGTCGCGTAGCTGCTGTCTCAGCCAAAGGATTTGGGCGCAGTAACTTTCGGCAGCCATATATTCAGCTTCAGTAGTTGACGTCGCTACTGAGTGCTGTTTCTTTGAAAACCATGAAATCAACTTACTGCCAAGGAACTGACACGTTCCAGAAGTTGACTTTCGGTCAATTCTACATCCTGTATAGTCAGCATCAGAGTAACGAGTTAGTTCAATATTATCATCAGCTGGATACCATAAACCCATGTCAGGTGTTCCTCTTAGATAGCGGAGAATCTTCTTTGCTGAGTCCATATGACTCTGCTTAGGATTTGCTTGAAATCGAGCGCAGACACCTACAACATAAGTTATGTCAGGTTGAGTAGCTGTTAAGTATAATAAAGAACCAATAATAGCACAAAATACAGTATGGTCTATTGATACTCCCTCTTTATCAAGTCGATTTTCATGTTCGTGTTCATCGGGATCTTGATTGGTTTGCCGGATGTACAACCAAAGTTCTTGATGAGGTCTCGAGTGTATTTGCCTTGAATAATGAACGTTCCCTTCTCAGATTGTTTGACTTGAAAACTGAGGAAATAGTTCATCTCTCCCATCATTGACATCTTGAACTTGTCCTTCTTCATTTTCTCAAACGGCTGACACATAATGACGTTCTTTGATCCGAAGATTATGTCATCTACGTAGATCTGCACAAGTAGGATATTGTCTTCCAGTCGAATGCTGAATAATGTGTGGTCTACTGTGCCTTTTTGAAAACCTTTATGAAGAAGAAACTCAGATATGGTATCGTACCAAGCCCTGGGTGCTTGTTTTAACCATACAGAGCCTTTCTGAGTCTATAAACTTGATGTCCCTGCTGAAAGCCGGGAGGTTGTTCCACATAAACTTCTTCTTTCAGTACGCCGTTCAGGAAAGCAGACTTCACATCCATTTGATAGACTCTGAATCTTTGATGTGTTGCGTAGGCTAGGAATAGTCTGATTGCCTCCAATCTTACAACTGGAGCGAATGTTTCGTCGAAATCTATTCCTTCAGCTTGACAGTAGCCTTTTGCCACGAGCCTTGCTTTATTCCTTACTATGACGTTATTTTCATCTCGCTTGTTCTTGAAGACCCATTTGGTTTCGATCACATGTTGATGCCGGGGTCTGTCAACAAGCTCCTAAACTTCGTTTCTCGTGAACTGATTCAGCTCCTCCTGCATGACTATGATCCAATCAGCGTCCTTAAGTGCATCCTCAACTGACTGAGGTTCTTCAGTAGACAAGAAGCAGGAATATAAGGCACTTTCTCCCTGATAGAATCTGGATCTTGTCTTTACGCTTGCTGAAGGATCTCCAATAATTAGATCAGAAGTGTGAGCGTACAACCACGATCTACGATGTTTCAACTCTTCATCTGAAACTTGTTCAACATAGATAGTAGGTGAGTTAGGCATTTCAGTCTTACTATTATGAGATTGAAGTAATTCAGTTATAAGAGTATGATCTACTGAGTCACCAGGTTCAGGGGCACTTAGCTCAGGAACTTCATTTGTTCCCCCTGAATTATTATCCTCAGTAGAGGTCTCAGTTACCACTTGGGTTTCGTCATCAACCTGAGTTACTTGGGATTGACTCTGTTCAGTAGAGTCAACTGTTCTCTCTACTTCTGTGGGCCGAGATTCGATAGATTTGTCTTCGGTTTCTTCATCCGAATCATCATCCCAACATAGCTGGATCTTTTCAACTTTATCTTTTAAGCTCAGATCCTGTAGCTGCTTACTGATGTCCTCAGATTCAGGTTTAGAGTTCCTGCTCCTGTCTTCAGTAGCAAACTCATTAAAAACAACATGAGGACTTTCCTCCGCGCGAAGGGTCCTTTGCCTTTTGCTTTGCAGAACTCCTCCACCATAGAATTCAGGAACTCAGTTCCTCTGTCTGAACGTATCTTGATGATCTTGGTGTTCTTCTCGACACTGAGCCTTTTCAGAAGCGTTGGTAATTCTGTTTTGACGCAGACTTGTTGGCAATAAATATGATCCATGTGTAGCGCGAGTAGTCATCAATGACCACTAAAGCATACTTCTTGCCTCTGATCATCACCGGAGAGACTGGACCGAACAAATCCATATGTAGCAGCTGAAGGATTCCATCAGTGGAAGGAGATGGAACAGGAGGATTTTGATTCCTTGTTTGCTTTCCCTTCAGATATGCTTCACACTGAGTGTCTTTGGTGAATACTTCATTCGGCAGTCCTCTTGCTAGAGTGTTTCTAGCTAATTTGTTGAGCGTCTTGAAGTTGAGATGGCTGAGTCTTCTGTGCCAGAACCACCCCGTTCTGTTGTCGTTTTTCGCCAACAAACAAGCTTCAGGTTCAGCTGAGTTCCAGTCAGCTACATAGATATTCTTTTTGCGCGAACATGACAACACTGTTTTCCCTGTAGATTTATCAATGACATCACAGAAACCAGCGTCAAAAATCACTCTATTCGAGTTATCACAAAATTGACTAACAGAGAGAAGATTATGCTGAAGTCCTTCAACATATGATACTCTTGGAACTATTGCGGTTCCAATTCTGAGTGTTCCATAGCCTCTGGTATAGCCTTTTGCGTTGTCTCCAAACTCGATTCGGGGTCCTTCTTCAGTAGTATAATTCTTCAGTAGGTCGTTTAGGTATGTCATATGTCTTGAGCATCCGCTGTCCAAATACCAAGGGTCCTTGTGCACCTGCAAAATAGAATTATATTTAGGTACCCTTTATTTTTGATTTTGGGTCCTTAGATGTTAGTTTTAGGAACCCAGATATATCTTACGACCCTGGTGGTCTCAGACATTTTCTTTCCACTCTTATCAACGTATCTGACCACTGGACTGGTCGATGCTGACTTTTGAGGCTTCACAGGTTCAGGAGTCCTGATCTTCTGAGTAGGTGGACTGCTGACCTTTGCCTTCTGTACGGCTTTCTTCTTCTTCTTCTTCTTCTGACTTTTAGGTCCTCTTCTGACTATAGGATCATAGTAATATGACACATACTGAGCTGGATACGTCAGCTGCGGAGGTCCATACTGATCAGCCCACTTTGCTTTCCTGGTTCCCCCTTGATTGAACTGGGGTGATTTGGTGCCGATCTTCTTGTCAAAGTGCTGACAGCTGGGATGAGGGGCCTTCATCTTTTGTTTGTTCTTGGCTAGGGGGTTCTGAATTTCTGAGTTGATGGTCTCCCCTTGAACAAACCTATCAGCTAGCCGGTTTTCTGAGCGTACGGGGGTAGATGAGGAGGCTCCATGGCTGAATCCAAGTCCCTCCTTACAATGCTTAGGCTTGTTGCTCGCTAGCATCGCCTCAAGCTTCTTTTCAGCACCCATGTACCGCTCTGTCAACAAGTTCCTCCAGACATCATCACTTTTCTTCAGCAATTCATGCTCGGTCTGTAGTCCTGATAACTCTTGCTTCAGTAGACTCAGTTCAGTATCTTTCTGAGTCAAGTCATTGGTCAGTACTGAGATCTGATCTTCTTGATGCTGAGACTTGGCCATCAGAGAGTTTATCTTCTCCCTGAGTCTCAACACAAGTCCTTCTGACTCAGTAGCAACCTGACTCTCCTGAGAAAGTCTCTGATTCTCCATTTTCAGGGTATCCAACTCCTGAAGAGTTTTACTGAGCTGCAGACTCATCTGAATCTGCTCGTCGAGTAGTTCTTCGTATGCAATTGCGACGTCCAGATTCTCACTGCACCTGAAATAGTATCGTGTGTGCAGTGTGAAGAGGAGTTAAATGGAGCGTGAGAGTTTACCTCATCCTCTTCTCCTGCCATGAGACACTTTTCAGCATCTTCTTCAGCTTCAAGCTCTACGGCCATGAATACCGCTTCATCGTCTTATGAATCCATGAAGGAGTCGACTTCATCTGAGTCGTCTGAGAGTTCACCGGCAATATATGCTTGTCTCTTTTTGATGAACTTCTCCCTTCGAGCTTTGCGTGCTGCTCTTTCAGCAGTGCTGAGCTCAGGACAATCATGCTGATTGTGTCCTGGCTTTTTACAGTTATAGCAGGTTGTGACTCTTTCTTCTTTGCTTTCACTGTCTTTTGACTGAGCTGAGTCCTCCTATTTTCTGTATTCAGAAGTATGTGAGTCAAGAGTGCACTTAGGTGTATATTCAGTCTTACCCTTGGAGTCTTTGACGACTCTTGAGAGCTTCCTGTGCCTCTCCTTCTCTTTCTGATACTTCACGGCAAGCAGCGCATACTTCTTGGCTAGATTTCCTTCTTGTAGATCGCTAAGTGAAGGTTCAGCCTTACTTGACGCCGGAGCTGCTGTGCTGACTATTGCTTTAAAAGCATGGTCGACTTGGGTGTCAGCTTCAGCTAACTGCTTTCTTTGAGGTAGGCCAAACTCGAACTCCTCAGCTTTAAGTTCTGAGAAGATATGGTCAGGAGTAACAATATCTAAATCAGAATGACGTAATAAAGTAGCAAAGGAGTCCAGTGACCGTCTGGAAATGCCCTCAAAATTTTGAGATTCATCTCTCAGTTGGAGAATGTCTTTCCCATCCCGTTAAAAGAATTCATCAGATCCGTGAATCTGACGTTAAGATCTTCAATGGAGTCACCAGGCATGAGAGACAGTCTCTCCAGCTTCTGAAGTTCTAGCGCGAGTTTGTTCGCTGTGATCTTCTGAGTCCCCCGACTCAATAGTGCTAGAGCATCCCAGAGTTCCTTCGCGGACTTACAATCCTGAACTCTTCCGAGATAAGAATCGCTCAGAGTGGTCAGTATGGCGTTTCTGGTGACTCGGTCTAAGTTGTGAAGCTTCTTCTCCTCAGGGGTGAAGAGACTTCTGTCTTTAGAGATCTTCTTCCCGATCACCATTCCTCCTCCTTGTGCTGGGCCCTGAGCTGTCTACCATTGAAACGATAGGTCCGTCCTCTAGAACCTCTGTTATGCTGTCGTTGAGGGAGGTCCGATATACCTCCATTCTGACCCGCCATACTCCATAGTTCTCTACTGAGAACATGGGTACCATTCTGATTCCTGACATATCAGAAATAGTGAATAATGATATGAATGAAGAATGATATGCAGTGAAAACGTTTTTCGGATCCGTTCAAGTAGACCAGTTTCAGAATAACAAGAGTCTTAAAGAACTCCTGCTCTGATACCAATTGTTGGTCCCGAGAGTAAACGTTCAGGTGTAGAGGGGGGGGGGGTAAATACACCTGAAAACCGATTTCTCAACTTTAAACGCGAACAATCCTTTTTAGGAGAGTGCCGTGCTGAACAAGTTCAGCATACCAAATAAGCTGTTCTGAATCGCGTGGCAGAGTGACTGATTTTATTGAGGCCTACTAGCTGACTAGAGTCAGAATTCAGTACCGTTCAGATAAAGTTCAGTAGTGCGGAAATGTGTAGGCCCAAATTCAGTTGAGTTAAGAAAACATTTTTATCAAAACAGTTTCAGTAGTTAGTGCGGTCGATTAAGCTTGCTGAAACTTAGTTGAGTGATATTAAAGATATTTTCAGTATGCACAATAATAAATGCAATAGTAAATAACGAACACAGAACACATGCGATTTTTAAAGTGGTTCGGATCCAACAATCCTACGTCTACTGTCCCGAAAGATCAGGAGGCTATGTATGATACTGAGATAGAGTTTGTACACTGGACAAACACTAGTCTTGAGATTTATAATGAGCAAGTCTCAGTTTACAAGATATCAAACTAAGTGTTTGAAAAACTCTCCAACTGTGAAGGAGTCCTTTACAATAAGGATCAGTTCGACTATGAACTCCTTCGTCTAAGCTATAGATATGAACAACTGAGCTTAGGTTAGAGGGATAGGGAACGAGAAAGTGGCTTCTAGAGCGACGAACGACTAAGTATAGACTTGGGTTCGTGTTCAGTCGCTTGGATACTAGAGGCTTTATAACTCGGGTTCAGCTTGGTTCCCTATGAGCAGGTATGTCGTCTTTCGCCAGAGATTTCTTCTTCGAACTACTTGCGGAAGACTTAAGACATTTTTAGTTGCTCTTTGAATGCACGTGTGTTCTTTGGTTTCTAGGTTCGCTCGTATGTTCGTGCTTTCGTGCTTTCAATTTGAATTGTATCCCTCTATTTATAGAGTAGAGGCAAGGATAGATCCGTTGGAGACGACGATGCTTGTGACTCTCTCTTTTGGGTAGCTAACGACTCTTTAAAAGTATGGTTGCAGTGTCCTTTCCCTCCATTTCTGGAAAGTTGTTGACTTGCAGCTTTAATCAGAAAGATGATAGCTGGCAGCTTGTCATTGGTCGAGGTTCAGGAAAGTAGGTGAGACAGAACAGGCTTCAAGGAGATCTGAAGCTGACTTCTCTCTTCCTCGTATTGACTCTGCTGATTTGACTTTAGAGAATCCTGACAGTCAGAAGCCAGTCCAGCCATTGCTGAGTCTGATCTATATTCAGTAGCATGTTCCTGCTGAGTCGGCTCTACTGAAGATCAACTCTGAGTTCAGTGAACTACTCCTGTTGAGTTCGGTTCCACCGACTCCTTTCGATATCTTTGCTCTCGCTGAGTCCAAGTATCACCGAGTCTTCTACTTCAGTGCCGAGGCGGGTAATCTACTGAGTGCCTGAACCAGATGAAGAGTGTCTACTGAGTCTGAAACCTCAGAGACAGAACATAACATATTACAACAGAATGGTTTATCAGCCAAGATAGGGTTTTGGGATCTTCAAATCTTCAGTAAATATTCAAAGCACAGGGCTACTGAGTTTTGTCTCAACTGATTGTGAGAAGAGTGAATCATCTCCCAACACTCACAATATGGACCCTATACTTTGGGACAATAAAGCAATTAGGTTCCGGCTCAGCCATTGTTTGGAGAACAAGTGACAAAACAAGTAACATGAATAAGTTGTACTTCATCATGGTGTAATGTTGATTGCCTATTGGTTGATAGGTTGAGGTATTGGCTTTGTTTTTTTTTTTTTTTTTTTTTTTTTTCATTTTATAGATAAAGAGAGAGAGAGAGAGTTTTGGAAAAAAAACAATTAATGTCGAGAGTCAAGATTCTTGTATTATGATTTATAAATGTTACAAAAATAATAAAGGTTGTGGCTCAAGATTTATTTTTGGAAAGATTTCATTAATCAATTAAAAGAAGCAATCTGTTATTGTATTATTGTATAGGTAATTGTCAACAGTTAAACGTTATAAATTATAATTTCTAATTAATGCAAAGTTTTCTTTATATTTCTATAAACTAACTATTGAACCTTCTAAACTTGTAGAATTGCTAGCTAGCAATAAAGTAATTTTTTTTTTAATTGGGATCTTTAGATTTGTAAGGCTAAATATATTCCATTTCTATTAAAAATCAAATGTATTTGTTGGAATTTAGTATTATATTAAAAATTTTTCTTTTGTGTTGGGATTTAGATATATCTAAATTAAATTTATTTTCATGTTTTGGTATGACTTGGATATTTTGGTGACTCTATGTATAGCATATGATTTAGATATATTAAAAGTTAGATTTATTTCTTATAAGTTGGATATTTTGGTAACTGTATGAATAATGTTCGCTATTCTTAGTTTTTCGATAGTTTTTTTATGGATTAGTACTATATTTTTGAATTCCATAAAAAAGGGGTTTTGTGAGTTTTCATTTAAATGGCTCGATTCATAGCCAGTCATTCTCACAAACAATACGTAATCATTTACATAAGCTCTACTTGCAAGGATTTATCAACATATTATTTGAACTTATTCTAAAAAGGGAGGGTTTATATGTGCCGTTTGGAAAAACTTATCAAAATAATCAATTCTACAAAATAAGTTATTTTTGAATTATTTTCAAAAACAACATATAAGAAACTTATAAATAAATAAACATATCAAATCCTCATAGATGCAATTTTTTAATTATTTTTTATATTTTTGGCTAGTAATAGAATATCATAAAATATTCTAGGTGTCACAAAGAGTGTGTCTACCTTCTACGCTATTTCTTTATAAAAAATAAATAAATATATATACTACTTTTATTTAATTAACTTTCCTCTCTGAATATTCGAATTGGTTCAGGTGTGTTTTTTTAAATTAATTTTGTTCCCTATTTAAATCAAACATTGTATAATATATTCATTTGATATTTAACCTTATCTTTTCATCTCAATTATTAATAATTGCACATGTAAAAGTGTATCCAAACGTTTTAATTTTGTATACATTCTCAATAAATGTATTCCAACGCAAATGATTTCTATAATTTAAATACTTATACAATAAATACTTATTTAAGTTATTTTTTCGAACGAGACCATAATGCATAATTCGAATAGTTTTTACAGACTTCCCTCATCATAAAAAAGACAATAAACAACTAAAATCTATTAATCGGGGAGGTTTAACAAAATAATGTTTCCGATTGTGACATGAAATTTGAATATTAAGCACTAGCTACAACATATTATGCAACAATTACCATGAACAAGTTGTATATCATCGTGATTGCATATTGGTTGGTAGCTCGAGCATATAGATAACAAGAAAGAGAGCGTGTGTAAAAATAATAAATGTTGTGGCTCAAGATTATCTTACTATTAATTTGAAAGTATACAAACACAATAAATATTGTGACTCAGACTATTGTTTGGAAAGATTCCAAGATCTATTAATAAGGCAACAATCTATTACTGTTGAAGTGATTGTCTTGCGCTAAAATAACATGTTCGAATTTCACTACTTGACCAAATATTCTTTACATTTAAAACTTATTATTGTTGAAGTGATTGTCTTGCGGTAAAATGTCACATGTTCGAGTTTCACTACTCGACCAAATATTCTTTACATTTCTAAAACTGACAACTTCAGCCTTTAAATTTGTAGATTTGTTCTCTCCCACAAAATTACTTCTTTGTACCATTAAATATCCGAGACTCCGAGTTCAATTTTGATTTTGGAATCGTCCAACCTATGGCTAACATATGAAATGCGTACCTTGGATAGCGGTTTGAAAAACTTAGCACATAAACAACCAAAATCTATTGAAAATTTAACCTATAAAAGGGGTTTACATAATGCTTTACCTCGAATAGCAATTAAAAAGAACACATAAACAACGAAAATCTAATAAATATGCAAGTTTGCAACAAAACTGTTGATTTGTAAGCTGGATATGCAAGTTTTCCTCCCACCAGCTTGTCTGTCACATATGGTTAACCTATGAAAGAGGCATACATTGTGCGTTGTGGTTACCATTTTCCCTCATCATAAGAAAACACATAAACAATGAAAATCTGTTGATCATTGAGATTTAACAAAACCACTTCATTGAAATATTATGAATTAGGAACTTTAAGCATTAGCTACAACATTTTCATTCCTCTCTAAGTTTAATAATCCGAAAATGTAGTGTAGAATCATCCATAATTGAAAATTGAGCTTCATTTAATCTCTTTTATTAATATAGGTCTACAAATGTGGTGTAGAATCATCCACATCGTTTATTTTTACATATAATTGAAACTTATAAATATGAGGTGACGTTGCTTCATGCCACAATATCTCCTCTACAACCGATTCTTCAATTTTAATCTATGCCCAACTGTTTAGAAACGAGATATTTTTGGGTGGATCTGAATCTAAGAAATAGAAACCATCGCTCTTTACGATATAGTAGCACGTGTTGTAGGTGCATCGATTATGTGGCCATGATGCATTGAAGACATCAAACGTCTTGTCTTTCCCATTCCACTGATACAATAAATACTTATTTAAGTTATTTTTTCGAACGAGACCATAATGCATAATTCGAATAGTATTTGCTGACTTCCCTCATCATAAAAAAGACAATAAACAACCAAAATCTATTAATCGGGGAGGTTTAGCAAAATAATGTTTCCGATTGTGACATGAAATTTGAATATTAAGCACTAGCTACAACATATTCATTCCTATACGAGTTTCATAATCCGAAAAATCTCCAGCAATAACTCAAAATGGAGCATGTAGCCGTACATGTGCGAAGTTCAATTTTAATCTCAGAATCGTTCGACGTGTCAAATATAGCTAACAAATGAAAGTAGTTCACATAATGCATACTTCGGGTAGCGGTTTAAGAAACACATAAACAATCAAAATTTATGGAATATGCAAGTTTGTCACACATGCAAGTTTGCTATAGGTTCATACGTAAGCCTATAACAAGATTAGTAAGCCTACCTATGATATAGGTTCATACGTAAGCAAACTATGAAATTTTTTGTAAATACCACTTCCCACAAATACAACTACCACATCCCCCAACTTTCTTATATGCTCGTGTTAAGAGAATTCAACTTGTTGGTCTTAGGAAGCTCAAGATATCGTATGGTATAATTCGTGTCTTTAATTTTGATATTTTGTTCATAAATAATTAGAGGGTTAGAAATAGATTTATCTCTATAATTTGTAAATTTGAGCTTAGGGTATTATTGTGCCTTAATCAATACATTAAAATTCTAAGATTCGGAGGTAGTAATTTTAGGAAAGTAGGGTATAATAGAAACATATATATGAAGTTGAGAATGAGATTTATCTTGTAGGCCCTACCGTGGAGGATACTTAGGATCTAATCCACTACTCAATTTCCCGACTGATTAATGTGGGTTTTATTTTAAGAAAAGTATTTTTGAATTAATGACCTCTGTTATTTATTAAAGATTACGAATATCCATGTTAAATGTTTTCACTCTCTATTGGGTAAGTGCTCCTACCAGTTCAGTATTGGCTTTGCCAATAAACAGTTAAATCGATCAGATCCTGTGATTTGTGAGCGTACTAGCCAGGATTAGTGTACACAGAAATCAGTTTTGAGGTGAATGTGTTTCCCTCATTTATAGTAAAGCAGAAAGAGATCATTGTTGGTCCTGAGACGTGGTTCAGGTGTGTGTGTGTGTGTGGGGGGGGGGATGAATACACCTGAATACAAATTTCGTTCTCAAACGCGAAGTCAGCTCTAGGCGAGTTTGCTGCGGCGAGTCGAGACGACCAAATATACTTCAGATCGCGTGGGCAAGAAAAACTTCTACTGAGCTCAGCACAACTGACTTTAGTCAGTCGAACAGTCATTCAATATCAGAGTGTGCGCGGAAGTGTAGGCCCTATCAAACCTCTCGGTTAGAAAACACCGATTTTATGTTGAGTTTTATGAAGTATAGTTTTAATGTAATATGAACAGTTAGAGAAAATAGTAAATCAACACAACAATTTTTAAAGTGGTTAAGACACATTATGTTGGTCCCGAGAGTACGTTCAAGTGTACGGGGGGGAGTGAATACACCTGAAAACTGATTTCTCAACTTAAATACGAATAGTCCTTTTCAGGAGAGTGTCGTACTGAATGAGTTCAGCAGACCAGATAAGCTATTCTGAATTGTGTGGCAGAGTGAATGACTCTACTGAGACCTGCTAGCTAACTTAGAGTCAGAATTCAGTATCGTTCAGATAGAGTTCAGTAGTGTGGAAATGTGTAGGCCCAAATTCAGTTGAGTTTGGAAAACGTTTTATCAAAACAGTTTCAGTAGATTAGTGCAATCGATTAAGTTTGCTGAAACTCAGTTGAATGATTTAAAAGATATTTTCAGAATGAACAGTAAATCAATGCAACAGTGAAATAAAGAACACATAACACAGAGATTTTTAAAGTGGTTCGGATACAACAATCCTACGTCCACTGTCTCGAAAGATCAGGAAGCTATGTATTATACTGAGATAGTCTCAGTCGGTTTGTACGCTGGACAAACACTAGTCTTGAGAATTATACTGAGCAAGTCTCAGTTTACAAGGTTATCAAACTAAGTGTTTGAAAAACTCTCCAACAGTGAATGAGTCCTTTATAATAAGGACCAGTTCAGAAGTGAACTCCTTCATCTAAGCTATGGATTTAAACGATTGAGCTTAGGTTAGAGGGATAGGGAACAAGGAAGTGGCTTCTAGAACGACGAATAGTTGAGTGTAAGCTTTGGGTTCGTGTAACGTCGCTTGGATACTAGAGGCTGTATAATTCTAATTCAGCTTGGTTCCCTATGAGCAGAAATATAGTCTTTCGCCGGAGATTGTTTCTTCTAACTTCTTGCGGAAGACTTAGGTTTTTTCGAGTTGCTCATTGAATGCTCTGTGTGTTCTTTTGTGCGTTCGGTTTCTCGTAAAAGTGAGCTTCAAATTTGATTTTATCCCTCTATTTATAGAGCAGAGATTAGGATAGATCCGTTGGAGATGACGATCCTTTGTCTCTCTCTTTTGGGTAGCTAACAACTCTTTCGAAGTATGGTAGCAGTGTCCTTTTCCTCCATTTCTGGAAAGTTAACTTGCAGCTTTAGTAGATATAGGACAGGTGGCTGCTTGTCATTGGTCGAGGTTCAAAAAGTGGTTGAGACAGAATAGACTTCAAGGAGATTTGAAGCTGACTTCTCTCTTCCTCGTAATATTCTCAAAGCCAAAAACAGAGATGTTATATATATATTGAAAGTTTTCAGTACAAAAACATCATCTGCTATGCTAAAAGGATCAAAAGAAAGATACAAGGAGATAAGGAAGCAAGATAGTCATTTGAACCGCTTAATCCTGTCTTTGAAGTCCATCGATTGGGTTTCAGGAAGAGGCAGCCCATACATCCGGTAAGTGACCTTCCTCAGCTTCAGAATCTCAGCAAAGTCAGCTGGATCTTTTTCATCTAGAAATTTTTCTTCAGCAGAGTCCTTCACTTCTTTCTCTATCATTCTATAGTGGACAGAGCCGTCTAATCTAAGTGGGGGCGGCAGGATTCTGGGAGCTGGCACTCTGACATCTTCTTGGTCTTTAACAGCCTTCTGAAGTCTGGCATACATCTCTATATCTGCTCTCATTATCCATTCAGCAAAGGCCACTGACTTGTGCTTTTCAACCCAGAACCTCCAGAAATAGTTCCTTTTGATGAACTCTACTTTCAGCGCTTCCCACCTCTGAGTGACTTCCCACGGCATCCACTCATCCACTATCGGCCATCTATGAATCTTGAGATCAGTAGGCTTCCTGAACTTCCTGTATCTGTAAGGAATGTCAGCTTTTTCAGGTATCCTATGACTTGCTTCTTGTTCTGCTTTCAGCCTAAGAGCTTCGAGGTCAGCAAGCCTTATCCTCTCTCTGGCTGCTTCAATTTGTCTAGCCTCTTCTCCTCTGTATAGGTATCTCTCCATCTGAGCCCATATCTCATCCATTTCTTGCTCTTGTGCCTTTGAGGCAACATAGGAGGGCTTGTGAGGCTGTTCTTCTTCTGAGTCAGCAGGTATGGAAGATTTCTCCTTAGATGTGCCCTGCTGCCCAGTTGACTGCTGCTGCTGCTGCTCCTTCTCCTTCTCTTTGTCAGCTTCATCGTCGAGCTTCAATGTCCGAGGAGGTAGCCTAGATCCAGTTTTCTTGCCTCCAGCTGGAGCCTTAGTCTTGCCTTTAGTAGGCTTCTTCTTCGGCTTGTTCGCAACTTCAGCTTCGGCTATTTCCCTTGCCAATTTTTCATCTGCGGCCATCTGAGCTTCCTCCTCCGGAGTAATGTACCTCCTGGGGTCTTTTCTTCTTGGAGGGAGGGGTAGGAAGCTTCAGTACCTTTTTGCCTTTCCCGGCAACTGGAGGAGGTAGAGGAGCTTCTTCCTCTTCTGACTCCTCATCGGCGTACTCAGCAACCTCTTTAATAATATCTGAGGGTGTTTGGGTTGCTTGAGTTGCGACTTCCTTGGCTCCTGAGCCACTTGGGCCAGTCTCAGCAGGCACTACAGCTCCTGCTACTGAGACACCATGGGCCTCGCCAGTCTGAGTAGGTCCAGTGGGGGCAGATGATTGAGTCTGAGTTACCCCTGCCACTGACCTTGTTTTCTTCGGAGGTTTCAACATTAGTTCCTTAGTTCCTTTGTCGACTATAACTTCCCCTTTTTTGGCATCAACAAATCGGGTAGGGGGTGGAACTGACACCTTGCTGTTCAGGCTTTTGTAAGCTGCAGATAGATCATCCAAAGTATTATGCAGCTTGTTTAGCTTCTCGTGCAACTCGTTCCTCTCATCTGTGAGCTGATCATATACTTCTTGTGAGGCACCCTGGGCCTCGCCAGTCTGAGTAGGTCCAGTGGGGGCAGATGATTGAGTCTGAGTCACCCCTGCCACTGACCTTGTTTTCTTCGGAGCTTTCAACATTAGTTCCTTAGTTCCTTTCTCTACTATACCTTCCCCCTTTTTGGCATCAACAAATCGGGTAGGGGGTGGAACTAACACCTTGCTGTTCAGGCTTTTGTAAGCTGCAGATAGATCATCCAAAGTATTATGCAGCTTGTTTAGCTTCTCGTGCAACTTGTTCCTCTCATCTGTGAGCTGATCACTGTACTTCTTGTGAGAGAGATCGGCTGCTGCCTGAAATTCTTTGAGCTGTTTCTCCACCTTCTCTTCAATCACATTCTGAATGGTTTGAAGTCTAAGATCAGTGGCTTGAGAGATTGCGGTGACGGATTCAGTGTGTGCAGTCTGAGTGGCCTTATAATCTTCGAGCAATTTAGCTTGGCCATCCTGAATCGTCTTCAGCTGTTCTTCAAAGTCAGCCCGCTGGGTGGCTAGCGCGTCAGATAAGATGGTGGAGAAGTCAGGGGCGGGCGAATTCTGGATGGAAGTCCTTAGCCCCTGAATCTCTACGCTGTGGGCCTGGGTGGTCTGCTTCCACGTATGGTGGAGCGAGGAGTCGGTTCTGAGTACCTTGACTCCTCAGTACCCTGGCCACTGACTTTGATCGTCGGCTCTTCGGGCTGGGCGCTACTTCGAAAGCAGACTCTAGAAGAAGCTGAGAAGGTTCTACTGCCTTCGAAGTACCAGCCGCCGACTGCCTGGGTCCAAGGATGCTGAGTGGCGGTTCAACAATTGATGTCGGAACATCCTTGGCCGGTTGAGATCCCTCATCAGGCTTCTTAGGGCCTGAATCACGGGGTGGGTCCTGACCGTCGGGGTCAGACCCATCTGAGGGAGTAGATGCTGAGATCGGTTGTCTATCATTCAGCATTGCAAGCATCGCTGCCCTCAGGTCTTCGAGCGTTCCGAGGTCAGATGGCTCGGAGTAGCCAATCTTCCCCCTAATCAGCAGCTCTTCTTCATGAAGCTGTTCGCAGGAGTGGTGGATGACGAGTCTCTTCAGATTATGCCACTCCTGGAATCTGATGAGCATGAGGAGCCTCGCCTGCCTTGCAAGTAAGATAAGGTCGTTGTGGCTGGCGATCTTCGGAATTACTTCAGAAATCTCTCAAGAGGCTCTAGATTTGAGAGCTGCGGCCTCCATCCCCATCGACTCTGATTCTTAGGCGGTCTCTGAATCCTCTACTTCAATCGGAGACGGTTGTTTCTCAGCAGACGGGATGCTGCTGAGTGGTGGGACGTCCAAGGGGCTTTCTAGTGTTTGGACCTCTTCAGCTTGGACCCCTTGGTCCACTGGTTCTTCACGCTCAGTGGAGACGGCCTTCTCCACTGACTGTGTATGCTCTGAGGACTCGGGCTCATCCCTCAGCTGCAAAGGAGGCTCAGCAATCACATCCTCTGGCTCTGCCTCCGGCACAACCTCACTGACTTTCTTCAGCTTCTTGGTTGGCACCTTAGGAGTTGTCTTGGGAGGGGACCTCTTCTTAGTTGGCGTGGAAGTCTTCTGAGTCCCAACCTTTGGGTCAGCGGGCCCTGAGCCGATCTGCTGAAGGGCCACTGCCCTGTTCTGGAATCTAACTTTCTTCACGTTGAAATATTGCTTGTCGGCGAAGGTGATACTGTCAGATTCGCAGAAGTCTTCGATCGTAACGGAGAGCTTCAGGCCATATAGAAGCTTTCCTTTGACGCTCAGGCTTTTGGATATTTTGTCAAACTTGGCTGACTGCATCATGAATTCTCTAAGGAAGAATTCCGTCCAGTTAATCTTTGCTGTGTCATGGATGGCCATCATCAGTTGAATTTTTGGCCTAGAGACTTGATCGAAGGAGCCTGCCTGACTCGTCAGCAACTGAGTCATGACGTAGGCTAGAGCTCGGTATTGTGGGAGCATGGCATTTTTGGGAAATGCAGCTCTGAAAGTCATCAGCTTCCCACATAATTCCGTTAGATATTCGTCCATGAGGTCATCCTTGTAAGCGACGGTGGTGAATCCTTCATTTGGTAATTTGAAGCTTCTCTGCAGAGCTTCACGGATAGACATCTGCTTTACTTCGATAGCTGTCCGTGAGGGATCGCCTACTGAGTGAACAACAAATCGGCCTCTGATGTCTCCGTCTACTGAGTCGGAATTCAGATAGATCTCAGTGACTTGATGCGGCAGGAAGAATGACGGCTTCCTCGTCAGGAATTCTTCCAGTCCGATTTCACGGAGGGCGTAGAAGATCTCCTCCATGTAATCCAGTTCGCACGCATCGAACTCCATGACTAGTTCGCACCAGACTCGATCCTTTTCAAGGATCTCTTGCATATCGGTCGGAGCAATTACATGAGTTCATATCATTTTGTAATATGCAAACACAATATAAGTCAGTATCGAGTAAGATATAAGAAAAATAAAATCATACGATACTGAGTGGTCATTGAAAGTTACCAAAAGATTTTCTAAGGAGTTTTAAAGGATAGAATTTTTTGTAATGAAGTAAGAGATATTCTCAGAAAAACTAGGGTCCTTAAGATATTTGCAGAGTTGAAATGGTGGTTCCAAACATTTGAATGTATATATATATCTTAAAGAAGATAAACCGTTAAATATCAAGGGTTTAGTTTGAACGCGCTTTTTGAGATGGACGGCTAGGATTAAGTTTTATAAAATAGGCAATGATCATATTAGTCGCCTAAGTCAAAAGACAGTTGTATATAGCCAAAGAAGTAACTTGATACGGCATGCATTAAATGCGCCACAGAGTTCAGCATGCTTGTACATAGAATGCCGTGTATTAAATGTAATCCGTTAATATTAAATGACATATTCTAAGGCATTGAATACGATGCTGAATCTGATTCATAAATGCACAGAACTGTTCTATTGGCCACTACTGAGTAGAGATACGCAAATCTGTCAGCTGAACATCGTAGTCAGCTGATACCTCGTGTAGATGGTTGCTGAGTCTCTACGTACTGTTTTTACTCAGTACTGAGAGTGAACATTCCCCCTTGCTGAATGCTTCTCTCCTGAATCCACTTACTGACTGGAGTCAGTAGGGTCCAGCAGACCTAGCTCTACTGAAAGTTCTCTGAATCTGGCTTCAGCTAGAGGCTTGGTCAGTACATCAGCCCTTTGATGGTCAGTATGGATCTTTTCCATCCTGATATCCTTCTTTTCGATATGGTCACGAATGAAGTGGTGTCTGATGTCCACGTGCTTGCATCTCGTATGAAGTACATGATTCTAAGTGATTGCAATGGCACTGGTATTGTCGCTAAAAATTGGCACTTCATTCGGAATGACGTCATAGTCGCGTAGCTGCTATATCAACCAAAGGACTTGGGCGCAGCAACTTCCGGCAGCCATGTATTCAGCTTCAATAGTTGACGTCGCTACTGAATGCTGTTTCTTTGAGAACCATGAGATCAGCTTACTGCCAAGGAACTGACACGTTCCAGAAGTTGACTTTCGGTCAATTCTACATCCTGCATAGTCAGCATCAGAACAACTAGTCAGTTCAATATTGTCATCAGCTGGATACCATAAACCCATGTCAGGTGTTCCTCTGAGATAGCGAAGAATCTTCTTTGCTGAGTCCATGTGGCTCTGCTTCGGATTCGCCTGAAATCGAGCGCAGACACCTACAACATAAGTTATGTCAGGAAAAGTAGCTGTTAAGTATAATAAAGAACCAATTATAGCACGAAATTCAGTTTGGTCTACTGATACTCCCTCTTTATCAAGATCAATTTTCATATTCGTGTTCATTGGGATCTTGATTGGTTTGCCGGATGTGCAACCGAATCTCTTGATGAGGTCTCGAGTGTATTTGCCTTGATTGATGAACGTTCCCTTCTCAAATTATTTGACTTGAAAGCCGAGGAAATAGTTCATCTCTCCCATCATTGACATCTCGAACTTGTCCTTCATCATTTTCTCAAACTGATGACACATGATGACGTTCTTCGAGCCGAAGATGATGTCATCTACGTAGATATGCACAAGTAAAATGCCGTCTTCCAGTCGAATGCTGAATAATGTGCGGTCTACTGTGACCTTTTGAAAACGTTTCTAAAAAAGAAACTCAGACAGGGTATCGTACCAAGCCCTGTGTGCTTGTTTTAGCCCATACAAAGCCTTTCTGAGTCTATAAACTTGATGTCCCTGCTAAAAGCCGGGAGGTTGTTCCACATAAACTTCTTCTTTCAGTACGCCGTTCAGGAAAGCAGACTTCACATCCATTTGATAGACTCTGAATCTTTGATGTGTTGCGTAGGCTAGGAATAGTCTGATTGCCTCCAATCTTGCAACTGGAGCGAATGTTTCGTCAAAATCTATTCCTTCAGCTTGACAGTAGCCTTTTGCCACGAGCCTTGCTTTATTCCTTACTATGACGTTGTTTTCATCTCGCTTGTTCTTGAAGACCCATTTGGTTTCGATCACATGTTGATGCCGGGGTCTGTCAACAAGCTCCCAAACTTCGTTTCTCGTGAACTGATTCAGCTCCTCCTGCATGACTATGATCCAATCAGCGTCTTTCAGTGCGTCCTCAACTGACTGAGGCTCTTCAGTAGACAAGAACCAGGAATATAAGGCGCTTTCTCCCTGACAGAATCTGGATCTTGTCTTTACGCTTGCTGAAGGATCTCCAATAATTAAATCTTAAGTGTGAGCATCCAGCCACGATCTACGATGTTTCAACTCTTCATCTGAAATTTGTTCAACACAGATAGTAGGTGAGTTAGGCATTTCAGTTGTACTATTCTGAGATTGAAGCAATTCAGTTACAAGAGTGTGATCTACTGAGTCAGCAGGTTCAAGGGCACTTAGCTCAGGAACTTCATTTGTTCCCCCTGAATTATTATCCTCAGTAGAGGTCTCAGTTACCACTTGGGTTTCTTCATCAACCTGAGTTACCTGGGATTGACTCTGTTCAGTAGAGTCAATCTGTTCAGCTACTTCTGTTGCTGGCTGAGATTCAGTAGACTTTTCTTCAGTTTCTTCATCTGAATCATCATCCCAACATAGCTGGATCTTTTCAACTTTATCTTTTAAGCTCAAATCCTGTAACTGCTTACTGATGTCCTCAGATTCAGGTTTAGAGTTTCTGCTCCTGTCTTCAGTAGCAAACTCATTAAAAACAACATGAGGGCTTTCCTCCACGCAAATGGTCCGATAGTTAAAGACTCTGAAAGCTTTGCTGACCAGGGAGTATCCTAAGAACACTCCCTGATCTGACTTGCTATCAAAAGTCTTTAGCTGATCTTTTCCGTTATTGTGGATAAAGCATGAACACTCAAAACTATGGAAATAAGATAAAGAAGGCTTCTTGCCGTTCCATAGTTCATATGGTGTCTTCTTATGCTGCTTTGTCAGTAAAGATCGGTTCTGAGTATAACATGCAGTATCAGTAGCTTCTGCCCAGAATTTGGTTGGGAATCCTTGAGTTTGCGAGCAGGGTTCTTGCTGCTTCTTTAAGTGTTCGATTCTTCCTCTCAGCAACCCCATTTTGTTGAGGCGTGCGCGCGGAAGACGTCTCATGCTCTATGCCTTCTGCTTTGCAGAACTCCTCCACCATGAAATTCAGGAACTCAGTTCCTCTGTCTGAACGGATCTTGACGATCTTGGTGTTCTTCTCGACACTGAGCCTTTTCAGAAGCGTTGGTAACTCTGTTTTGACGTCAGACTTGTTGGCAATAAATATGGCACATGTGTAGCGCGAGTAGTCATCAATGACCGCTAGTGCATACTTCTTGCCTCTAATCGTCACTGTAGAGACTGGACCGAACAAATCCATATGTAGCAGCTGAAGGATTCCATTAGTGGAAGGAGATGGAACAGGCGGATTTTGATTCCTTGTTTGCTTTCCCTTCAGACATGCTTCACACTGAGTGTCTTTGCTAAATACTTCATTCGACAGTCCTCTTGCTAAAGTATTTCTAGCTAATTTATTGAGCGTCTTGAAGTTGAGATGACTGAGTCTTCTGTGCCAGAGCCATCCCGTTCTGCTGTCATTCTTCGCCAACAAACAAGCTTCAGGTTCAGCTGAGTTCCAGTCAGCTACATAGATATTCTTTTTGCACGAACCTGATAACACTGTTTTCCCTGTAGATTTATCAATGACATCACATAAACCAGCGTAAAAAATCACTCTGTTCGAGTTATCACAAAATTGACTAACAGAGAGAAGGTTATGCTGAAGTCCTTCAACATATGATACTCTTGGAACTGTTGCTGTTCCAATGATGAGTGTTCCATAGCCTCTGGTATAGGCTTTTGCGTTGTCTCCCAACTTGATTCGGGGTCCTTCTTTACTCGTATAATTCTTCAGTGGGTCCTTTTGGTACGTCATGTGTCTTGAGCATCCGCTGTCCACATACCAAGGGTCCTTGTGCACCTCATCCTCTTCTCCTGCCATGAGACACTTTTCAGCATCTTCTTCAGCTTCAAGCTTTATGGCCATGAAAGCTGCTTCATCGTCTGATGAATCCATGAAGGAGTCGACTTCATCTGAGTCATCTGAGAGTTCACCGGCAATGTATGCTTGTCACTTCTTGATGAACTTCTCCCTTCTTGCTTTGCGTGCTGCTCTTTCAGCAGTGCTGAGCTCATGACAGTCATACTGATAGTGTCCTGGCTTCTTGTAGTTGTAGCAGGTTGTGACTCTTTCTTCTGTGCTTTCGCTGTCTTTTGACTGAGCTGAGTCATCCTGTTTCCTATATTCAGAAGTATGTGAGTCAGGAGTGCGTTTAGGCGTATATTCAGACTTACCCTTGGATTCTCTGAGGGCTTTAGTCACTTTTCTGCGCCTCTCCTTTTCCTTCTGATACTTCACGGCAAGCAGCGCGTACTTCTTAGCTATATTTCCTTCTTGTATGTCACTAAGTGAAGGTCCAGCCTTGCTAGACGCCGGAGCTGCTGTGCTGACTGATGCTTTAAAGGCATGGTCGATTTAAGTGTCAGCTTCAGCTCGCTGCTTCCTTTGAGGTAATCCAAACTCGAACTCTTCTGCTTTAAGTTCTGAAAAGATATGGTCAGGAGTAACAATATCTAAATCAGAATGACGTAATAAAGTTGCAAAGGGAGTCCAGTGACCGTCTGGCAATGCCCTCAAAATCTTAAGATTCATCTCTCGATTGGAGAAAGTCTTTCCCAGCCCGTTGATAGAGTTCATCAGATCCGTGAATCTGACGTTGAGATCTTCAGTAGTGTCACCAGGCATGAGAGACAGTCTCTCCAGCTTCTGAAGTTCCAGCGCGAGTTTGTTCGCTTTAATATTCTGAGTCCCCCGACTCAGTAGCGCTAGAGCATCCCAGAGTTCTTTTGCGGACTTGCAGTCATGAACTCTTCCGAGATAAGAATCGCTCAGAGTGGTCAGTATGGCGTTTCTGGCGACGCGGTCTAAGTTGTGGAGCTTCTTCTCCTTAGGGGTGAAGAGGCTTCTATCTCTGGGGATCTTCTTCCTGGTCACCATCCGTCCTCCTTGTGCTGGATCCTGAGCTACGACGCTATCGACCATAGGAACGATAGGTCCGTCCTCCAGAACCTCTGTCATGCTATCGTGGAGAGAGGTCAGATGTGCCTCCATTCTGACTCGCCATACACCATAGTTCTCTACTGAGAACATGGGTACCATCCTGATCCCTGACATATCAGACATGATAGATAGTGATGTGAATGAAGAATGATATGCAGTGAAAATGTTTTCCGGATCCGTTCAAGTTGACCAGTTTTAGAATAACAAGAGTCTTAAAGAACTCATACTCTGATACCAATTGTTGGTCCCGAGAGTACGTTTAGTTGTAGAGGGGGGGGGTGAATACACCTGAAAACCGTTTCTCAACTTAAACACGAACAGTCCTTTTCAGGAGAGTGTCGTACTGAACGAGGTCAGCAGACCAGATAAGCTGTTCTGAATCGTGTGGCAGAGTGACTGACTCTACTGAGACCTGCTAGCTAACTTAGAGTCAGAATTCGGTATCGTTCAGATAGAGTTCAGTAGTGCGAAAATATGTAGGCCCAAATTCAGTTGAGTTTGGAAAATGTTTTATCAAAACAGTTTCAGTAGATTGGTGCAATCGATTAAGTTTGTTGAAACTCAGTTGAATGATTTAAAAGATATTTTCAGAATGAACAGTAAATCAATGCAACAGTGAAATAAAGAACACAAAACACAGAGATTTTTAAAGTGGTTCGGATACAGCAATCCTACGTCCACTGTCCCGAAAGATCAGGAAGCTATGTATTATACTGAGATAATCTCAGTCGGTTTGTACGCTGGACAAACACTGGTCTTGAGATTTATACTGAGCAAGTCTTAGTTTACAAGGTTATCAAACTAAGTGTTTGAAAATCTCTCCAACAGTGAAGGAATCCCTTACAATAAGGATCAGTTCAGAAGTGAACTCCTTCGTCTAAGCTATGGATTTAAACGGTTGAGCTTAGGTTAGAGGGATAGGGAACAAGGAAGTGGCTTCTAGAACGACGAACAACTGAGTGTAAGCTTTGGGTTCGTGTAACGTCGCTTGGATACTAGAGGCTGTATAATTCTAATTCAGCTTGGTTCCCTATGAGCAGAAATGTAGTCTTTCGTCGGAGATTGTTTCTTCTAACTTCTTGCGGAAGACTTAGGCTTTTTCAAGTTGCTCTTTGAATGCTCTGTGTGTTCTTTTGTGCGTTCGGTTTCTCGTAAAAGTGAGCTTCAAATTTGATTTCATCCCTTTATTTATAGAGCAGAGATTAGGATAGATCCGTTGGAGACGACGATCATTTGTCTCTTTCTTTCGGGTAGCTAACGGCTCTTTCGAAGTATGGTAGCAGTGTCCTTTCCCTCCATTTATGGAAAGTTGTTGACTTGCAGCTTTAGTAGATATAGGACAGGTGGCTGCTTGTCATTGGTCAAGGTTCAGAAAGTGGTTGAGACAGAATGAACTTCAAGGAGATTTGAAGCTGACTTCTCTCTTCCTCATATTGACTCTGTTGATATGACTTTAAAGAATCTGACAGTCAGAAGACAGTCTGGCCGTTGCTGAGTCTGATCTTTGATTCAGTAGCATGCTCCTGCTGAGTCGGCTCTACTGAAGATTAGCTCTGAGTTCAGTGAACTACTCCTTCTGAGTTCGGTTCTACCGACTTCTTTCGCATATCTTGCTCCCGCTGAGTCCAATATCACTGAGTCTTCTACTTCTGGTGCTGAGGCAGGTAATCTACTGAGCGCCTGGACCAGATGCAGAGTGTCTACTGAGTCTGAAACCTCAGAGACAGAGCAGGTTACAACAGAATGGTTCATCAATCAAGATAGGGTTTGGGATCTTCAAATCTTCAGTATGTATTTAGAGCACAGGGCTACTGAGTTATTTATCCACTGAGAAGACTGAATCATCTCCCAATATCTTCCAACAATACCTGAGGACCGAATCATCACCCAACACACTGGGTCCTATGTCCACTGTCCTGATTAAAGCAGGATACTTGTTATATTTATATTGAGGAAGTCTCAGTTAGTCAGTTCACTGGACAGACACAAAACTTGAAGCTTATACTGAGCAAGTTCTCAGTGATCTGTGCGCTGGATAGATTCTCTAATTATAGTCGTAGTGACTTTTACAAGGGTTTAAAAGTTTAAGAGTTTGAGTCTTCTCCAACTAAGAGGAAGTTCTTATAAATAAGAACAGTTTCACAAGGATGTGAACTTCCTCGAGGTTTATAAGCTAAAGATATTACAACGAGGCTTGCTTAGATAAGAGAAGGGGAACAAATATATCTCTAAGTGATGAACTAAAAGGGTTCTTCAATGGACGCTAGTTCTTCACTGGATTCTTCATTGAGAGTGTTAAGAGTTTGTGCGTAGATAGTTTGGGTTCCCGATGTCATCTCTGCTAGAAGACTTCTCTTATTTATAGTCGTCGATGGTGAATAGATCCGTTGGAGGGAGGTCTAGCCACGTGTCGAAATGATAAGGAAAACAACTCCTTTATTTTGAACGTTGGTGAGTAGGTGCACTGTAGAGATTCTCCTCTTTTTCAGTCTGAGAGCAGCTTTTGTCAGAACAATAGGTCGCTGTCGGCTCCTTATTGGTCGAGGTAGAATGGTAGTTGAGACTTGTCAAACATCAAGGTTGACTTCCTCTGAAGCCTCGGACCTTCAACTGAGGTGGCTTTCCTACTAACGTTCTTCTGAGCATTCAGTGCATTGGCATGAATTCCTGTGCAGATTCAGTTTGTGGTAGGCTGACCAATTGACTTCTTCGATCCTGAGTCCAACAGCTGAGTGTGAGGTCTTCTACTGAATCCTGCAGCTACTGAACTCTAGCCTACTGAGTTCTAACAACTGAACTCGACTAAGCTATTACAGATACGAAGGTACAATATTCAGCTAGGGTTTTGGGATCTATCAAATCTATCAATTCATCTACTGAATCCTTATCCCAAAAATTTCCCCCTATTTGATGATGGCAAAATCTATTACATCTTCTATCACAAAAAAAATGCTAAGGTTAAGAGCTATAACTACTGAATCAAAGGTCAATTACAAGGAAATGCTCCAGTCAACAAATCAAAGCTGACTAAGATAATGAAAAGAAAGAATCAGAGCAGTCACAAGTAAGAGAATATCAGAGCTGAATTATAATAATAAGTCTTGTATCAGAGCCAAGACAAGACTACAATAGTTAAGAAATGCTGAATATAAGAGAGCTTATGACATAGTTATAGCATGCTGAGGTTATCAGGGATTCTACTGACATGTATCAGAGCTATTAGAACCAAAACAAATTCAGCATATTCCCACAATATCGGGGCCGATACAAATAATCAAAGTTCAGAGTAGATCATATAGTAGCTAATCATCAAATGTACGTTCAACAGTTATCAATCATGTCCCTAAGATGCATGTTTCCCCTAAGAAACAATTTCCCTCTATATCATAAATGAGCTCTTCCCCCTAAGTACTAACAACGTATCAGAGAAGAATAAAGCAAACACAGTTAATCAGTAGGAAATACATCTAAGGCAGATAAGCACATAAGTCACATAGGGTCAGATAAGATAAGTATCTGATCACTTAGGTGATCCGTTGTGCTGAAAGATAAAATAAAGCCGTAAGGACAATGAGTAATTTTCGAGGCCAAAAAGTGATACGTCATATAAGATAGAGAAATTACATTACAATGACTTCTATCATTATGAATCTAGACTAGGAGAGAGGAGAGAGTCAGCTGGGCTTCTTCTTAAACTTCTGCATGCGAGCTCGGAAGTCAGCAGACTTCTTCTCTGGAAGCTCAAGGCCATATCCTTCATAGACTCGGTTCCTCAGGGCCTTGATCTCCACCAAGTCTTCTTCGTCATCCTTATTCAGTCCTCTTCTAAATATGGTATTCTTAGTCTCTTCTTCTATCTCCTTCTTACATAGATTGTAAGCATGAGTCATCGGAGGAGGAAGAGTTCGGAGCGGTGGTGCCTTCAGTGTTTGACCAGTTTGGTCAAGCAGAGTCTGAATCTCAGCTAGGAGAGCTGGATTTACAGTAGTCAGGAAGTCCTTGATGTATCCATCAGCATCAGATGAGTCTTCATTGCCGACTTTCCATATATAGAACCTCTTGATAAAATCCGCTTTCAGCTTCTCCCACTGCTGATTGAGCTTGAGAGGCACCCAATCGTCAGTTCTCTTGTACACGACTCTCTTCACTTCACTGAGTGGCTCTCTGCTCCTTAAGAATTGGGAAGAGGTAGGAATGCTTCTCTCTTTGACTGGCACCCTCTCCCTTGCTTCTTTTTCTGTCCTTAGCCTGAGGGCCTCAAGGTCAGCTAGGCGGATCCTCTCCCTCGCCTATCTGATCTGCCTTGCCTCGGCTATTCTATCCAGTGCCTTCTTGCACGTGTCCCATATTTCCTTGATTTCTTTCTCTTGTTCCTTGGAAGGGATCGTGGATGGCACATGAGGTTGTTCTTCTGAGTCAGCAGGCGACTCTGATTTAGATTTGGAACCTGAAGTGCCCTGCTTACTAGACTTGGACTATTTGGATTGCTGAGCTCTAGATTGCTGAGCTCTAGCCATTGCTGCTGCTGATCTAAATTGCTTGGGGGTCGTCGTCCGTGTGCGTGAAGGCGCAGGAGAATGGATCTGAACCCCTTTCTTCTTAGCAACTAGCTTATTCTTAGCTTCTTCCTCCGCTAGTTCTCTCGCGAGCTTCTCGCCGTAGGCTATCTGCTCCTCGCGAGATTTGATCTTTAGCTTCTTTGCCTTGAGTGGGCTAGGGTCAGCAGGAGCCTTCCCCTTACCCTTATCAGCTTTCTCGGGAGCTGGAGGTGGCGAGCCCTCAACAGGCAGATTCTCCAAGTACGTAGCCACCTCAGCTACAGCTGATTCAGTTGCTCCTTCAACTGACATTACCGCCTGTGCTGCTGCTGAGCTAGGTCCGCCCTACTGATCTTCAGCTTTAAGGATAGATCGAAGTTGAGTTTATCTAGATCCTTCCCCCTTTTTAGCATCATCAATGAGGGTTGCCAGGGTTGCGACCTTCTTTCTCAATGCATTAACTGAGTCTTTGACCGTAGTCATCCCTGTGGCTATATCAGTTGCTACATCCGTGTAAGACTCCCACCTTTGCTCATGCTCTTTGTTTATGGCTTTGAGTAGAGCATCTTCGGACTTGTCAAACCTGGTGAGGTAGTCCTGAACGACAGCTGATGCATTCTTTTCAATCTCCTGGCAGGATGTATGCTACTGAGTCAGTGCCTAAGACACACTGTCAGCTGTGAAAGCATAGTGTTCCTCCACTGCCTTTTGGACTCGACCTGTTATAGTCGTATTTTCCTTAGAGAAGGATTTGGCCTGCAACTGTAGTATAGTTTGAAATTGTGCAGTCAGGTCAACCATCTACGATGCAAGTGCCTTTGTGAGTATCTCTTCAGTATTGACATAACTGGGCGTACTGATCCTCTGCACTTCAGTCATAAGGTTGGTTAACGTCTTAGTCTGTGCCTCAGTGCTCCTGCTCCAATTCGTGTTCACATCATCGGTAAGGTTGCGATTCTTGTGCGCTTGACGCTTGATCACCTTGGTTATTGACTCCGTTGAGAATTCTTTGATCTCAACAACTTGGTAACGACGTTTCACTATCTGCTTTTGCTGAGTCGCGGAAGGAGTCTGAGTGATCTGGCCCGAAGTCTGAGGAGGGGGCTGATCACTCGTGGGAGTTTTGCCTTCAGCAGATCCTCCCTGGTCTGCATCCTTAGGTGTATTATCGTGAGGAGGAGATGGTGGGGGAGAAGGAGAAGGCTGAGTGGAAGAGGGTTCAGCTCCTTGAACTCTGTCACTAAGCATCATCAACATGACTGCTCTCAGATCCTCCAGAGAAGCAATATCGGAAGGCTTCTCATAGCCTATCTCCTCTTTGAGCTTCTGCTCTTCATCAAGCAGAGTGGACAGAGACCTGATTCTGATAGTCTCTTCTAGCAAACCCTACTCCAAGAATCTGATGCACATCTGAACACGAGCGCGGATTGCTATGTCCACGAGGTCCGGATGAGAGTTGATCTCGGAATCTCAGCTACGACTTCATCTGTCACCTTCAATTGTGCATTGAGCACATATATTGGAATGGAGGAAACCTCAGCAGTTTGAGCTTCAGCGGGAATTTTCGGCTGAGTTTCCTCTGAAAGAACAATCTTCACCTTCTCTCTCAAGGTCACATCATGCTGCCCTGACCCTGAGTCCTCAACAGAAATAGGTGAGGAAGGTGGGACGACTGAAGTAGGCTTCTTTAGTGTCTTTGGTCTCTTCGCCTGAGTGGGAAGGGGATCCTGAGAGATCTCCAAAGGACGCTTAGCTTGAGGTCCCTTCCCGATAGACTTCTCGGCTGAAGCTGAAGTTACGAACTTCATTAGCTTTAAGTCGAAGTAGAATGCATTAGTGAGAGACACCTTATCTGGGAGGTCGTCTTCGATCATGATAGACACCTTTGTCCCATGCAAAAGCTTTCCCTTAGGAATGAGCTTCATCCCTTCTTCAGCGTCTATGAACTTCTGCGACTGAGCCTTGAACTCGGCTCTGAAGAATGCGTTCCAATTGATGGGCGCTGCATCGACTATGGCCATCATTATCTGGACGCGGATACGGGATAGTTGGTCGTACGATCCTGCAGAGCTAGTGAGGATGTGATTGACCACGTATGCCAACCCCCTGTATTCAGGCAGCAGCTGATTTTTGGGAAACGCTGCCTTAAATACGCAGTCCTTATGACCACTGAACTTGCAGAGGTACTTATCAATCTCGGACTCTTTGTACCCTGCGATCGGTGCCCCTTCGTCTTCTAGACCAAAGCTGACACAAAGACGCCTGGAGATGTCTATCTGTGAGGCCATGTCCTCCCACTGACTGGGATGGACCTCACGCTTCGAGATGACATTGGAGATGTCATTCGAATCATCATCACGGTGGAAGTTCAAGAAGAACTCCGCTACCTGACGCGGAAGGAGGTGACGCGGAGAACGGGAGAGAATCGGCAAAAGGCCCGACCTCTCGAGAGCATCGAAGACTGGCATCATGCACTCCACACCGTAGGTTCTGACAGACAGAACGGGCTCAAATAATACCCGCTTCCCGAAAAGAATATCCTCTATGTCCTCAGGGATGGTAACATCTGTGATCGGTACGAGAAGTACCATTGTATAACTGAAATCTGCAAAAATAATCATTAGCACTCGAAAATAGATTGAGTTAGTGGCAGACTTAGTTTGAAGAAATTCTTATTGAAGATATAGTGCATAAAATGCAGTAGATGTCTGAAGCAAAGTAGAGAGCAAATGTAGTGCACAAGTCTTCGTTAATGGCGGATAAAAGTGAGAGAGTTTAGAGATAAGAGCGTATATATATTCAAATTTGAATATGAGGCGGTTTTTAAGTATGCAGTCTAGATTAATCAGGTTTTAATCAGTGAGCGACTCAGATTGAATGTTATAATAGGTTATGATTACTGTGCCGCCTATAATCTTACCTACTTATCTCTATCGCCTAAGTGGTAAGGTGAAATGACATGCATTTAATGCGCCGCAGTCAGTTTTACGGAATGTCGTGAGTTAATGAAAATGACATACTCAATGCAATACGATGAACATTAAAGGCGGGAAATAAATGCTATGACATGCTGAATCACCAAAAGCTGAATTTGATACTCATAACTTGTCAGCAGAACATTGTAGTCAACTGACCACATTTGACGAAACTGAGTATTCAGCTGTACTGAAAGTACGTTCCCCCTTACTCAGTACTTCCCGGATTATTTACTGAATCGTATCAGTAGGATCCAAAAGACCTAGTTCTACTGAGAGATCGTTGAATCTGGTCTCAACTAGAGGTTTGGTTAAGATATCAGCTCTTTGCTTATCAATGTGGATCTTCTCCATTCTGATATCCTTTTTCTCGACATGATCTCTAATGAAGTGATGAAGAATGTCCACGGGCTTGCACCTTGTATGTAGAACGGGGTTCTGAGTGATTGTAATAACACTGGTACTGTCGAAGTAGATCGGCACTTCATCTTGATGGATGTTGTAATATTTCAGCTGTTGTCGAAGCCACAGTATCTGTGCGCAACAGCTTCCGGCAGCCATATATTCAGCTTCAGTAGTGGACGTTGCTACTGGATACTGTTTGTTTGAGAACCACGATATGAGCTTGCTACCGAGGAACTGACAAGTTCCTAGGTTGACTTTCTGTCAATTCGACAACCAACATAGTCAGCATCAGAATAACCAGTTATGTTGGGTGATAATTCTATCCTCATCAGTATTAGATGTAGTGGGAAATGATTCTATCTTCTTTACTGACCGATACTCAGTAGCCTTGTTCTCTGAATTAGTCTGAAGATTTGAAGATCCCAAAACCCTATCTTGATCGGTGAACCTTTAAGTTGTAACCTTTGTTTTTGTCTCCGAGGTTTCGGACTCGGTAGACCTCTCCGCTCCGGTTCGGGCATTCGGTTGCTTATCCGCCTCGGCACCGTAAGTAGAAGACTCGGTAAATACTTGGACTCGGCGGGAGCAAGATATCGAAAGGAGTCGGTGGAACCGAACTCGGCAGAGAGTAGTTCACCGTACTCGGCCGTTGATCTTCGGAAAGCGGGCTCGGCGAAGTTCACTACCGAATCAAAGATCGACTTAGCAACGGCCGCATAAGTCGTCGAACCGCCGATCTTTCAAAGACAATCAGCATAGTCAAGTACGAGGAAGAGAGAAGTCAGCTTCAAATCTCCTTGAAGTCTGTTCTGTCTCAACCACTTTCTGAACCTCGACCAATGACAAGCAGACACCTGTCATACACCTACTAAAGCTGCAAGTCAACAACTTTCCGGAAAAAAGGGAAAAAGACTCTGTAAATGCTACAAAAGAGCCGTTAGCTACCCAAAAGAGAGAGACAAAGGATCATCGTCTCCAACGGATCTCTCCTAGTCTCTTCTTTATAAATAGAGGGATAAATCAAATTTGAAGCTCACGACGCGAGAAACGAAAGAAAAAAAGAAAAACCGCATACACAGAGCATTCAAACGAGCAAACTCGAAAAGCCTAAGTTCTCCGCAAGAAGTTCGAAGAATTCATCTCCGGCGAAGAACTATATTCTAGCTCTTAGGGAACCAAGCTGAACTATTAAATACAGCCTCTAGTATCCAAACGATGATACACAAACCCAAAGTCATACTCAGCTATTCGTCGTTCTAGAAGCCATTTCATTGTTCCCAATCCCTCTAACCTAAGCTCAATAGAATATATCCATAGCTTAGACGAAGGAGTTCATCTTTGAACTGTTCTTTATTGTAAAGAACTCCTTCATAGTTGGAAAGTTTTTCAAACACTCAGTTTGATAACCTTGTAAACTGAGACTTGCTCAGTATAAATCTCAAGACCGGAGTTTGTCCAGCGTACAAACCAACTGAGACTACCTCAGTATAATAAATAGCTTCCTGATCATTCGGGACAGTGGACGTAGGATTTTTGTGTCCGAACCACTTTAAAAATCTCTACGTCGTGTGTTTTGTTTCTTTTCACTGTTGTATTGATTTAACTGTTCATACTGAAAAGCCTGCTTAAATCGTTCAACTGAGTTTCAGCGAACTTAACTGATTGCACTAATCTACTGAAACTGTTTTATTAAAAAACGTTTTCCAACTCAACTGAATTGGGCCTACACTATTCCGCACCACTAAACTCTATCTGCAAGATACTGAATTCTGACTCTCAGTCAGCTAGCAGATCTCAGTATAGTCAGTCACTCTGCTAACACGATTCAGAACAGCTTATCTGGTCTGCTGAACCTATTCAGCACGACACTATCCTGAAAAGGGACTGTTCGTGTTTAAGTTGAGAAATCGGTTTTCAGGTGTATTCACCTGAACGTGCTCTCGGGACCAACAATTGGTATCAGAGCAGGAGTTCTCTAAGACTCTTGTTACTCTGAAACTGGTCTACTTGAACGGATCCGGAAAACATTTTCACTGCATATCATTCTTCATTCATATCATTATCAAATATGTTTGATATATCAGGAATAAGGATGGTGCCCATGTTCTCAGTAGAGAACTACGGCGTATGGCGAGTCAGAATGGAAGCTCATCTGACCTCTCTCCACGACAGCATGACAGAAGTTCTTGAGGATGTACCTATCGTCCCCATGATAGATAGTGTCGTAACCCAGGATCCAGCAGATGGAGGTAGAATGGTGACCGGGAAGAAGATTCCCAAGGATAGAAGTCTCTTCACCCCAGAGGGGAAGAAGCTTCACAACTTAGACTGTGTCGCCAGAAACGCCATACTAACCACCCTGAATGATTCCTATCTCGGGAGAGTTCAGGACTGCAAGTCCGCTAAGGAACTCTAGGATGCTCTAGCGCTACTGAGTCGGGGGACTCAGAAGATCAAAGCAAATAAACTTGCGCTGGAACTCCAAAAGCTGGAAAGATTGTCGCTCATGCCTGATGACACCATTGAAGATCTCAACATCAGATTCACGAATCTGATGAACTCCATCAATGGGCTGGGAAAGACATTCTCCAACCGAGAAATGAATCTCAAGATTTTGAGGGCACTGCCAGATGGTCACTGGACTCCTTTCGCTACATTACTACGTCCTTCTGATTTTGATATTGTTACTCCTGACCATATCTTTTCAGAACTCAAAGCAGAGGAATTTGAATTTGGCTTACCTCAAAGGAAGCAGCGAGCTGAAGCTGACACCAAAATCAACCATGCATTCAAAGTATCAGTCAACTCAGTAGCTCCAGCATCTAGCAAGGCTGAACCTTCACTCACTGACATACAAGAAGGCAATCTAGCTAAGAAATACGCACTGTTTGCCATAAAATACCAGAAGGAGAAAGAGAGGCACAGAAAGCTCTCAAGAGTTGTCAGAGACTCTAAGGGTAAGAACGAATATACACCCAAGCGTACTCCTGACTTACATACTTCTGAATGCAGGAAACAGGATGACTCAGCATAATCAAAAGACAGTGAAAGTAAGGAAGAAAGAGTCACCACCTGCTACAACTGCAAAAAGCCAGGACATTATCAGTATGATTGTCCTGAGCTCAGCACTGCTGAACGAGCAGCACGCAAAGCTCGAAGGGAGAAGTTCATCAAGAAGAGACAAGGATACATTGCTGGTGAACTCTCAGACGACTTAGATGAAGTCTACTCCTCCATGGATTCATCGGATGATGAAGCAGCCTTCATGGCTTTAGAGCTTGAAAATGAAGAAGATACTGAAAAGTATCTCATAGCTTGCTGTAAGATATAATAAAGAACCAATAATAGTACGATAGTCAGTTGAGTTAAGAGATACTCCCTCTTTGTCAAGATCAATCTTGAGATTGGTGTTCATGGGTATCTTGGCTGACTTGCTGGAATTGCAGCCGAACTTCTTGATGAGATCTCTTGTGTATTTCTCTTGATTAATGAATATTCCCTTTATTGATTGTTTGACTTAAGTCCAAGGAAGTAATTCATCTCTCTCATCATCGACATTTCAAATTTTTCTTTCATCATCTGCTTGAATTTCTGACACATAGTCAGGTTTCTTGATCCAAAGTTGATATCATCCACGTAGATCTGCACCAGTAGGATGTATTCGCCTGATTTGATATTGAATATGGTGCGATCCGCTGTTCTTTTCTGAAAACCTTTTTGAAGTAGAAAGTCTGAGAGGGTATCGTGCCAAGCCCTGGGTGCTTGTTTTAACCCATACAAAGCTTTCTTAAGTCTGTAAACCTGATGTCCCTATTGAAAGCCGGGCGGTTGTTCAACGTAGACTTCTTCCTTCAGTATGCCGTTCAGAAACCTGACTTCACGTCAATCTGATAGACTGTGAACTGCTGATGTGTTGCATAAGCTAGGAATAGGCGAATAGCTTCCAATCTTGCGACTGGGGCGAATGTTAGTCAAAATCTATCCCCTCGATTGACAATATTCTTTGGCAACAAGTCGAGCTTTGTTCCTGATGATGACGTTGTTTTCATCGCGCTTGTTCTTGAAGACCCACTTCGTTCTTATCACGTGTTGGTGTCTAGGTCTGTCAACAAGCTCCTATATGTTGTTTCGCGTAAATTGATTTAGCTCTTCTGGCATGGCGGTGATCCAGTCAACATCATTCAGCGCATCCTCTATTGTCTGAGGTTCTTCAGTCGACAAGAATCATGAATACAAGACACTTTCTCCTTGACAAAATTTGGATCGTGTCTTGACCTAGCTGAAAGATCTCCAATGATAAGATCTGAAGGGTGGGCATCTAACCACGAGCGACGACGTCTTGCTACTTCATCTGGAATTGTTTCAACATAAATAGTAGGAGTATTAGGAATTTTAGTAGTATTGTTCTGTGTCTGAAGTAATTCAGTAACAAGGGTTAGGTCTACTGAGTCACAAGGTTCAGGGGCATTTAGCTCAGGAACATTAGTAGTTCCCCCTGAGTTGTTATTCTCAGTAGAGGTCTCAGTTACCATATCAGTTTCCTCATCGACCAAAATTACTTGGGATTGATTCTGTTTGGTAGAATCAATCTCCTCAGCTACATTGCTTGTTGATGGGTGCTGAAGATCATCATCTGAATCATTATCCCAACAATGCTGGATCTTTTCAGTGTTGTCTTTTAAGTTTAGATCATGTAGCTTGCTCATGACCTCTTCAGCTTCTGGCTGAGAGTTTGATTTCCTGAACTCAGAAATAAATTCATCAAATACAACATGGGGGCTTTCTTCCACATAAAGGGTCCGGTAGTTAAAGACCCTGAAAGCTTTGCTGACCCTGTAGTATCCTAAGAAGACTCCTTGGTCTGACTTACTTTCAAAGACCTTTAACTGGTTCTTTCCAATATTGTGGATAAAGCACAGACATCTAAAGATATGGAAATGCGTAATAGAAGGAATTCTCCCTTTCCATAGCTCATAAGGCGTCTTCATGTGCATATGAGTTAGTAGAGACCGATTCTGAGTATAGCAGGCAGTGTCAATAGCTTCTGCCCAGAACTTCAATTGGAGACATGAGTCTGCGAGTAGCGTCCTTGCTGCTTCTTTAAGCGTTCTGTTCTTTCTTTCAGAAAGTTCATTCTGCTGAGGCGTACGTGCCGCTGAGGTTTCGTGTTCAATGCCTTCAGCCTCACATAAGTCTCTTACCATTGAGTTCACAAACTCAGTTCCACGATCTGAGCGTATCCTTTGAATCTTGATATCCTTTTCGACGCTCAGCCGCTTCAGTAGTTTCAGCAGCTCAATTTTGACGTCAGATTTGTTGGCGATGAATATCACCCTAGTATATCTTGAATAGTCATCAATGACTACAAGAACATATATCTTTCCTCTGATCATTACTGGATTGACTGGCCCAAATAAGTCCATGTGTAGCAGCTGAAGGATTCCATCCGTGGAAGGTGACGGAATGGGCGGGTTGCTTGACTTTCTTTGCTTCCCCTTCAGACATGCTTCACAATTTTTATGTCTCTTAAATACCTCGTTAGGCAGTCCTTTGACTTTAGCATCACGAGCTAGCTTGTTCATTATTTTGAAGTTAAGATGACTCAGTCGTCTATGCCACAACCATGCTGTTGTGTCATCTGACCTTGTGTGTGCTAGCAGGCAAGCTTCAGGTTCGGCGGTATTCCATTCAGCATAATATATGTTTCTTCACCGCGACCCCGATAACATAGTTTTTTCCTATAGATTTATCAAGAACATCACAAAAATCTGCGTCAAAAGTAACTTTATTGGAGTTATCACAGAATTGACTAACAGAAAGGAGATTATGTTGAAGTCCTTCAATATAAGATACCCTAGGAACTATTGCAGTTCCTATTTTCAATGTTCCGTATCCACTTGTGTAACCTTTAGAGTTGTCACCGAACTCAATTCTTGCTCCATCTTGCTGAACATAGTCGATTAGTATGCTCTTCTGATGTGTCATGTGCCTTGAGCATCCACTATCGACGATCCAAGGGTCCTATAGCACCTACAAAACAAAAATAGATTCAGGTACCATTTGGGTTCAACTTGGGTCCTTAATGGTTAGATGTTAGGATCCAAACTTGTCTGACAGCCCTGGTGGCTTCAGACTTCATTTTTCCTTTGTTATCAGTAGTCTGCTCCACTGAGCTTGGAGTAGCTGACTTCTTAGACTTTTGTGGTTCAGCTCTCTTCTTCTTCTGAACCTTAGGGCTTTTGACTCTTGGCTCATAGTAGTACGATCCGTACTGAGCTGGGTAAGTCAGTAGTTGGTGGCCATACTGTTCAGCCCACTTGACCTTCTTGGTTCCCCCTGAGTTTGCTCTTGGTGTCTTGGGGCTAGAACCATGGGTCACTTTCCTATTGCTAGACTGAGGTGCTTGAATCTTCTGCTTATTCTTTGTCTGAGGGGAGGTAAATTCTGCATGTTGAGTTATCCCCTGGACAAACCTATCAGTCAGCTTGTTGGAACTCTTCTGTCTTGAAGTGGAGGCCTCACATGTGTAACCAAGTCCTTCTTTGGTAGCATGTGGTCTCTGTGCTCGTAGTAGCTTCTCCAACTTCTCCTTTGCTCCAATATATTGCTCTGTCATCAAGGTTCTCCACACCTCATCACTCTTCCTTAGAGCTTCATATTCAGATTTGGCATGTGCGAGAGTTTCCTTGAGATTAGCAATTTCAGTCTCTTTCTCAGAGATGTCTTCGGTCAGCACTGAGATCTGTGTTTCTTGGTCATGAGACTTAGTCATCAGAGAGTTAATATCTTCCTTCAGTCTCAGAGCAAGTCCTTCAGATTCAGTAGAGTCATGACTTCTCTTTGAATGTCTCTGATTTTCTGCTTTCAAGATATCCATCTCCTGTATCGTCTTGCTGAATTGCTGGCTCATCTGGATTTGCTCGTCAAGAAAATCTTCGTATGCAAGAACCACATCCAACGGTTCTCCTGCAGCAGAGCTTGTGTCGTGTGTGCAAGGTGAAGAGGGGCATATAGTGGGTTCAAAATTTACCTCAGCCTCTTTTCCGGCCATTAGACACGGTTCAACATCTTCAGTCTCGATTGCCATGAATGCGGCATCGTCGTCAAACGATTCCATGAACAGTTCTTCATCGCTTGAGCAATCGGACTACTCTCCAGCTATGTAGGCTTGCCTCTTCTTCACGAACTTGTCGCGTCTGGCTTGCCTTTCTGCTCTTTCAACTTCTGAGAGTTCAGGACATTCGTATTGATAGTGTCCTGACTTCTTGCCATTATAGCATACTGAGGTTCTGCTATCCCTTCTAGATGTTTCTTTTTGTTCTAAAGGGGCAGCTTCAGTACTCCTGCAATCAGGTAGAGATTTAGATTCACTATTTGTGCGATGATTATCTCTCTTACCTTGATATTTTTGGGAAGCCTTTTTCATCTTCTGTCTGAACATTTCCTTCTCCTTCTGGTATTTCACCGCGAGGAGAGCATACTTCTCAACCAAGTTGTCAGCAGTAGGTATGGTTACTGAGCTTCCAGCTGACTGGCTTGTTGCTGCTGGACTTGCTCCGGGAGTGCTAGCTGATGTCTTATAAGCATGATCCACTGGCACTTCAGCTTCAGCACCGGGGGTGTGTGGGAGGTTGAATTCGAACTCCTCAGCTTTAAGTTCTGAAAATATATAATCAGGAGTAACAGAATTCAGGTCAGTTCTCCTCATACACGTAGCAAAAGAATACCACTTGGGCCTGCTGAGAGCCCTTAGAATTTTGGTGTTGGTCTCCTTATTGCTGAACGTCTTCCCCAGTTCGTTGATGATGTTGATCTGATTTGTAAATCGAGCATTAAAATCATCTATGGACTCCCCAGGAAGCATAGAGAATGCCTCGAGTTTCTGCAGCTCTAACTCTAGTTTATTTTCTTAGATCTGTGGAGTTCCTTGGGTCAGCACCACAAGAGCATCCCATAGCTCCTTTGCTGTCTTGCAGTCATGTACTCTTTCAAGATAAGAGTCACTGAGTGTTATCAGTATAGCATTGCGAACAACTCGGTCGAGGTTGTGCAGTTTCTTCTCTTTAGGAGTGAAGAGGATTTTGTCCTTGGCGACTTTGGGTCCGGTTCTGGCACCTCTTGCTCCGTCTACTACCAGTTCAACTGAGTAGACCATCGGAATAATGGGGCTTTTTCCAGAACGTCGGTCATGCTGTCATGCAGTGAAGTTAGATGTGCCTCCATCCTTACGCGCCATATCGCATAATTTTCAGTTGAGAACATTGGCACAGTCCTAATCCCTGAAATATCAGCCATTGAAAGAAGTAGGATATAGGATGCAATGAAGAGATGCAAGATGCATTGAAAACGGGTTTTCTAGGATCTTTGTTCGAGATAGACCATTTTCAGAGAGCAATGATCAGTTAAGAACACTGAGCTCTGATACCAATTGTTGGTCCTGAGACGTGGTTCAGGTGTGTGTGTGTGGGGGGGGGGATGAATACACCTGAATACAAATTTCGTTCTCAAACGCGAAGTTAGCTCTAGCTGAGTTTACTACTGACTGAGTTAGACAACCAAATATACTTCAGATTGCGTGGGCAAGAAAAACTTCTATTGAGCTCAGCACAACTAACTTTAACAGTCGTTCAATATCAGAGTGTGTGTAGAAGTGTAGGCCCTATCAAACGTCTCGGTTAGAAAACACTGGTTCTATGTTGAGTTTTATGAAGTATAGTTTTAATGCAATATGAACAGTTAGAGAAAACAGTAAATCAACACAATAATTTTTAAAGTGGTTCAGACACACTAGGTCCTACGTCCACTGTCCTGACCAAAGCAGGATACTTGTTATATTTATACTGAGCAAGTCTCAGTTGGTCTGTTCACTGGACAAACACAAAACTTGAAGCTTATACTGAGCAAGTTCTCAGTGATCTGTGCGCTGGACAGATTCTCTACTTATAGTCATAGTGACTTTTACAAGGGTTTCAAACTTTAAGAGTTTGAGTCTTCTCCAACTAAGAGGAATTTCTTACAAATAAGAATAGTTTCACAAGGATGTGAACTTCCTCGAGGTTTCTAAGCTAAAGATATTACAATGAGGCTTGCTTAGCTAAGAGAAGGGGAACATATATAACTCTAAGTGATGAACTAAAAGGGTTCTTCAATGGACGCTAGTTCTTCATTGGATTCTTCGTTGAGAGTGTTAAGAGTTTATGCGTAGATAGCTTGGGTTCCCGGTATCATCTCTACATGAAGCCTTCTCTTATTTGTAGTTGTCGATGGTGAATAGATCCGTTGGAGGGAAGTCTAGCCAAGTGTCGAAAAGACAAGGAAAACGACTCCTTTATTTTGAACATTGGTGAGTAGGTGCACTGTAGAGATTCTCCTCTTTTTCAGTCTGAGAGCAGCTTTTGTCAGAACAATAGGTCGCTGTCGGCTCCTTATTGGTCGAGGAAGAATGGTAGTTGAGACTTGTCATACATCAATGTTGATTTCCTCTGAATCCTCGGACCTTCAACTGAGCTGCCTTTCCTACTGACATTCTTCTAAGCGTTCAATGCATGGACACGAATTCCTGTGCAGATTCAGTTGGTGGTAGGCTGACTAACTGACTTCTTCGATCCTAAGTCCAACAGCTGAGTGCGAGGTCTTCTACTGAATCCTGCAGCTACTGAATTCTAGCCTACTGAGTTCTAACAACTGAACTCGACTAAGCTATTACAGATACAAAGGTACAATATTCAGCTAGGGTTTTGGGATCTATCAAATCTATCAATTCATCTACTGAATTCTTATCCCAACAATCATTGCGGGCAGCTCCCACATATCCGAGGGTGAGTATCCGCATCTTGTAGGTAGCACCAATAATTGAGATAGAAAAGGAGAGAGCGCATCTCCAAATTTTATTATGCCTAGAACGAATTTCAGTTTTTAAAATTTCTATGCATACCAGTTAAACATGGAGTATTCTTTTCAAGAAGTTATTTTAGAATTTCTTTTCTCAATTGACTTAACCCACGGAGTACATAAGTACTCAGCCCAAAATGTTTTCAAATATTTTGTAGATTAAGTTGGCGGTGCGTAGCGGAGTGCTGAATTGCTGATCATTTTGCCCCTTTTGTATGTAAATTAATATATATTTTTTTGAAGTTGAAATATGAACTACTACTCTTGGTATGTTTCAAAATAAATATGGTTGTTTTGATACTAGTCTACTTAGTAAATGTTATCTATATTTTTTTCTTCCCCTTTCTTTCCTGCCTCTTTCTTCCCACCTCAGTCACATCCTGACATATTGCCTTTTCCCGGGAATTGGGACGTGACATATCAAATCCTCATAGATGCGATTTTTTAACTATTTTTTATATTTTTGGCATGTAACAGAAAATCATAAAATATTCTAGGTGTCACAAAGAGTATGTCTACCGTCTATGCTATTTCTTTATAGAAAATAAATAATTATATATACTACTTTTATTTCAATTAACTTTCCTCTCTGAACATTCGAATTGGTTCAGTTGTGTTTTTTTAAATTAATTTTGTCCCCTAGATAAATAAAACATTGTATAATTGCACATGTAAAAGTGTATCCAAATGTTTTAATTTTGTATACATTCTCAATAAATGTATTCCAACGCAAATGATTTCTTTAATTTAAATACTTATACAATAATAACTTAATTAAGTTATTTTTTTCAAACGGAACCACAATGCATAATTCGAATAGTAGTTGCAGACTTCCCTCATCATAAAAAAGACAATAAATAACCAAAATCTATTAATCCGGGAGTTTAACAAAATAATGTTTCCGATTGTGACATAAAATATGAATATTAAGCACTAACTACAACATATTCACTCCTATATGAGTTTGATAATCCGAAAAATCTCCAGCAATAACATAAAATGGAGCATGTCGCCGTACATATGCAAAGTTCAATTTTAATCTTGGAATCATCCGACGTGTCAAATGTAGCTAACATATGAAAGAAGTTCACATAATGCATACTTCGGGTAGCGGTTTAAGAAACATATAAACAATCAAAATATATTGAATATGCAAGTTTGTCACACGTGCAAGTTTGCTACATATTGCTAATACTATGTGTATCTCAAATAGCGGTTATAAAAACATAAAAAACCAAAATCCATTAATATGCAAGTTTGCCACATAATTGTCGATTGCACCATACAATATACATTATGTATAGCGGTTGCGAATTTCTCTTATCCGAAAAAATACATTAACAATTGATCAGGGAGATTTAACAAAACAACGCGATTGAAATATGAATTAGAAATGTTAAGTATTAACCGTAACATATTCATTCCTCTGCGAGTTTCATAATACGAAAATGTGGTGTAGAATCATACACAATTGAAAATGAGAATCATTTAATCTCTTATATTTAAATACGGTGTAGAACCATCTCACATCATTTATGATTACATATAATGGAAAATTTAAATACGAGGTGATGTTGCTTCACGCCATAGGATCCCGTCTAAAGTAGATTCTTCAGTTTTAATTTATGCCCAACCGTTTAAAAAAGAGATTTCTTTGGGTGGATCTGAATCTGAGAAATAGAAACCATCGCTCTTTACGATATAGTAGCACGTCTTGTAGGTGCATCGATTGTTAGGCCATGATGCATTGAAGACATCAAACGTCTTGTCTTTCCCATTCCATTGAAATCGACAGTAGAACAAAGTAGAGAAAGGATTTTCGCAGAAACTAAATGTGTATACCTTGTTTGGGATAAGTGTCTGATCTCTCAAGTCATCATTCTTAGATTTACAGTGCACATGTAGAGGTGGGGAATTTGGTGGGAGGTTGCTCACAATATGGACCCTATACTTTGGGACAATAAAGCAAGCCATTGTTTGAAGAACAAGTGATGAAACAAGTACCATGAATAAGTTATACTTCATCATGGTGTAATGTTGATTCTCTATTGATTGTTAGTTTGAGGTATTGGCTTTGGTTATTTTTTTTTCATTATATAGATAAGGAAAAAGAGAGTTTTGGAAAAATAAAGAAAAAGAGAGTTTTAGAAAAACAATAAATGTCGAGAGTCAAGATTCTTGTATTATGATTTATAAATGGTAAAAAAATAATCAAGGTTGTGGCTAAGGATTATTGTTCCGAAAGATTTCATTAATCTATTAAAAGAAGCAATCTATTATTGTATTATTGTATACGGAATTGCCAACGGTCAAATGTTATAAATTAGAATTTCTAATTAATGCAAATTTTTCTTTATATTTCTATAAACTCATTAATTAACCTTCTAAACTTGTAGATTTGCTATTTAGCTATAAAGAAATTTTTTAACTAGGATCTCTAGATTTATAAGGCTAAATATATTCCATTTCTATTAAAAATCAAATGTATTTGTTGGAATTTAGTATTATGTTAAAAAAATTCCTTTTGTGTTGGGATTTAGATATATCTAAATTAAATTTATTTTTTTGTTTTGGTAAGACTTGGATATTTTGGTCTCTATGTATAGCATGGGATTTAAATATATTAAAAATTAGATTTATTTCTTATAAGTTGGATATTTTGGTAACTGTATGAATTGCGTTCATTATTCTTAGTTTTTCGATAGTTTTTTAAATGGATTAATACTATATTTTTGAATTCCATAAACAAGGGGTTTTGTGGGTTTTCATTTAAACGGCTCGATTCATCGCCAGTCATTCTCACAAACAATACGACGCCATTTACATAAGCTCTACTTGCAAGAGTTTATCAACAAACTATTTGAACTTATTCTAAAAAGTGTGGGTTTATATGTGCCGTTTGGAAAATCTTATCAAAATAATCTATTCTAAAAAATAAGTTATTTTTGACTTATTTTCAAAAACAACATATAATAAACTTATAAATAAATACACATATCATGTAATATCCCGAACCTCTAAGGTTTAGTGAGTCATGGTAAATTGAGAATCCATGCTTAAGTTTTTAAGAGTAGTTTCACTCTGATAAGATTCTTGTGAATTTCAATAGTATTTATATATATATACATATATAGGGGGAGGTTCTAATAGGAACACCCCTTAGAGTGAGAAATAAGAACAATTATCATCCTTTTGTTCATGAAAATTGATGGCCCAGATTCCTTATTAATTTTTATTCCCGAATGGCACAATTAAGTTAAAAAATTTGCACAAAGGTATTATAGTCAAATTCTTTCAATATAATAATCCTAACCTAGTTTATTACGTTTAAAATCTGTTGGGTGATGATTCAATCCTCAGCATGATCATACTTATGGGAAATGACTTATCTTCTATACTGGATCACGCTCAGTAGCCTCGTGCTCTGAACTATTGAGAAGATTTGAAGATCCCAAAACCCTATCTGATTGGTGAACCATTCCTTTGTATTTGTATTTGTCTCCGAGGTTTCGGACTCGGTAGACACTCTGCTTCTCGGTCAAGGCGCTCGGTAGCTTATTTGCCTCGGCACCGGTACGAAGACTCGGTGATCTTGGACTCGCAGGGAGCAAGATATTCGAAAGACTCGGTGATCTTGGACTCGGTAGGAGCAAGATATCGAAAGACTCGATGATCTTGGACTCGGCGGGAGCAAGATATCGAGAGAGTCGATCGAACTAAACTCGGCAGGAGTAGTTCACTGGACTCGAGCTGATCATCGGTAGACTTATCTTCGGCGAGTCTATCTACCGAATACGAGGTCGACTCAAGCAACGGCGGATAGTCTTCGGGGATCGTCGAATCTTTTGAAAGACAATCGGCGATCATGTACGAGGAAGAGAGAAGTCGGCTTCGCCTATCTCGAAGTTTGTCTTTGTCTCAACCACTACATCCACCTCAACGAATGACAAGCATACACGTGTCTTCTCACCGCTAAAGCCGCAAGTCAACACTTTCCGGAAAAGGAGGAAAAGGCACTGTTGCCTACACCAAAAGAGCCGTTTGCTACCAAAAAGAGAGAGAGAGAAGAAGATCGTCTCCAACGGATCTATTTCAATCTCTGCTCTATAAATAGAGGGATTATTCAAGAAGAATACACGGAATGCACGTATCTAGAGCAAAAATCAAGAAAGCATTCAACGAGCAAAGAACCCAAAGAACTACGTCTTAGCAAAAAACTCGAAGAACATTCTCCGGCGAAAGACTACATTCTAGCTCATAGGGAATCAAGCTAAACCAACATATAAAGCCTCTAGTATCCAATCGACGTTACACGAACTTATAGCTTACCTTCAGCTGTTCGTCGATCTAGAAGCTACTCTTTCATATTCCCTATCCCTCTAACCCTAAGCTCAACCGTTCTTATCTATAGCTTAGACGAAGGAGTTCACATCTGAACCCAATCCTTATTGTATAAGGACTCCTTCACTGTTGGAGAAGTTTGTCAAACACTTTAAGTTTGATAGTGTTGTAAACTGAGACTTGGATCAGTATAAAAACCAAGACGCGGCTTTGCCCAGTGTGCAAGCTGACTGAGACTAACTCAGGATAATAAATAGCCTCCCGATCATTCGGGACAGGTGGACGTAGGATTTGAGCGATATCCGAACCACTTTAAAAATCCCGTCTCTTCTTGCTTTCTTAACCTGTTGCATTGATTTTACCATTCATACTGAGTTCTATATCTACTGAACTGAGACAACGTTTTCTCACAAAAACTGATTTGGGCCTACACTATTCCGCACACTGAACTCTTACTGTAGATACTGAATTCTGACCTAGTCAGTTAGCAGATCTCGGTCGAGCCGGTACTTTTCTAGCCTTTAACACGATTGAGCATGTATGCAGTCTGCCGAACTAGTTCATGACGGCACCTTCCCCGAATAGGACTGTTCGTGTTCGAAAGTTGAGAAATCGAATCGGTGTATTCACCCCCCCTCTACACCCGACCGTATACTCGGGACCAACAATTGGTATCGGAGCGGGGAGTTCTTTGACTCTTGTTATCTTTGAGACTGGTCTATTCGAACGGATCCGAGGGAAAACATTTTCACCGCATATCACTCTACATTCATATCTATATTTTTTGTTTTTTCATGGCTGATATGTCAGGTATAAGGATGGTACCCATGTTCTCGGTGGAAAATTATGGAGTATGGCGAGTCAGAATGGAAGCACATCCGACATCCCTCCATGATAGTATGATCGAAGTGCTTGAAGATGGACCTATCGTTCCTATGATTGATAGTGTCGTGACTCGGGACCAAGCTCAAGGAGGAGGAATGGTGGCCGGGAAGAAGATCCCCAAAGACGAAGTCTCTTCACTCCGGAAGAGAAGAAGCTTCACAATCTAGATCGAGTCGCCGTAAATGCTATACTAACCACCCTTAGTGATTCTTATCTTGGCGGGGTTCGGGAATGCAAGACCGCTAAAGAACTCGGGACGCTCTTGCGCTGCCGAGTCGAGGGACTCGAAGATTAAAGCCAACAAATTAGCGCTGGAACTCCAAAAGCCGGAAAGCTTGTCTCTCATGCACAGTGACAAAATCGAAGATCGAACGTCGATTTACCAATCGATGAACTCTATCAATGGGTCGGGAAAGACATTCGAAGAATCGAGAGATGAATCCGAAGATTCCGAGGGCACCGCCGGACGGACACCGGACACCTTTTGCCACTCTATTGCGACATTTTGACTTAGAAGTTGTGTCTCCCGACCATATCTTTTCGTAATTACAGGCGGAGGAGTTTGAGTTCGACAGACCTCAAAGAAAGCGGAGAGAAGCCGACACAAAAATCGACCATGCTTTCAAAGCATCGGTCGGCCAAAGATCTCCGGCCAACGAGCAAAACGACGAGTAAGACCGAACCTTCACTCAATGATCTACAAGAAGGAAGCCTCGCTCGTAAGTATGCACTTGCTCCTGTAAAGTATCGAAGGAGAAGGAGCGACGCGAAAAAGTGACTAAAGCCTATCGGGAAACGAAAGGTAAGTCAAATTATATGTCGAAACACACTCCTGACTCACAATCTTCTGAATGCAGAAAGAAAGATGACTCAGAACCATCAAAGAATAGCGAAAGCAAAGAAGAAAGAGTCATTGCTTGTTACAACTGCAAGAAGCCGGGACATTATCAGTATGATTGTCCCCGAGCTCGATAGTCTTTGAACGCGCAGCACGCAAAGCAAGGAGAGAGAAATTCGCCCAGAAGAGACAATCCTACATAGCTGGCGAAATCTCAGACGACTCAGAAGAGATCGACTCCTTTATGGATTCATCTGACGATGAAGCAGCTTTCATGGCCTTAGAGCATGAAGCAGATGAATCAGTCGAAAAGTGCATGATGGCGGGCGAAGAGGATGAGGTAAATTCTCATGAACCACTTAACTCCTCTTCACACCGCACACACGACACTAATTCAGTGCGGATGAGAATATGGACGTCGCAACCGCATACGAAGAACTGCTCGACGAACAAATTCGGATGAGTGCAGCAGCTCGGGAAGACGCTTCGGGAGTTGGATACCACTGAAAGTAGAGAATCGAGACTTTCTCGGGAGAGTCGGGTTGCTGCCGAGGCCGAAGGACTTGTGTTGAGACTCGGGGAGGAAATAAACTCTCCGATGGCCAAGTCTCAAAGATCAAGAAGATCGGATTTCAGTTTTGACCAATGACTTGACTCGAAAGATATCGAACTAAGTCTCGGCGAAGCAAGAAATGTCGGGACTTCGGACCAAGCACGACACACCGAAGAAGAGTGATGATGTGCCGGAGGAGCTTGATGACCGAGAGGTACATGGGTGCTTGAAAAGAAATTAGAGGCTATGCTAGCATGCAATAAGTCAAAGCACCGCAAGGAAGGACTTGGATTCAGCCGGGGAGCTTCCACATCCGCCCCCAAGACACTAAGAAGTACGGCTTGCCGATAGATTTGTTCGAGGGGAGACTATGACCGCAAATATACTGAACCCCCTAGCAAAGAACAAACGAGAAGATGAAAGCACCTCATCCCACACGTCGGCATTCCGACAAGAAGATCGGTGCCAAGAAACCCCAAAGACACGGTCAAGGGGGAACCAAGAAATTAAAATTGGCGGATCGGTATGGACCTCCAAAGCCGACACATCCAGCTTCGGTATGGGTCATACTACTATGAACCTATAGTCGAAGAGGCTCCAAATGTCGAAGAAAAGGAAAGCCACACGTAAGGCTAAGGTCGGCGATCCACCAACTCGGAAGATCGGGACTCCCGAACCTCGGAAGCCTCGAAGTCACCTTTGACCATCCGGTGGTCGATATGTTGACTCTAGTGGAAAGAAAATGTCCGAAACCACCGGGGTTGTTAGACAGATTTGGGTTATGAAAACTAACATCTAAGGACCCAAAATCAAAAATAAAGGGTACCCGAATATAATTCCGTTTTTGCAGGTGCGTAAAGACCCATGGTATATGGACGGCGGATGCTCAAGACACATGACATACCAAAGGAGTCTCGGCAAGAATTATATCACCGAAGAAGGACCCGAATTGAGTTTGGAGATAATGCCAAAGGCTACACGAGAGGATACGGCACACTCGAAGCATAGGAACGCCAAAGTTCCAAGAGTATCATATGTTGAAGGACTTCAAATAATCTTCTCTCTGTTAGTCAATTTTGTGATAACTCAAATAGAGTGATTTTTGACGCCGGTTTACGTGATGTTATTGATAAATCCACAGGGAAAACAAGTGTTATCGGGTTCGCGCAGAAAGAACATATATGTGGCCGATCGGAACTCAGCGAACCCGAAGCTTGCTTACGGCGAAGAATGACAACCGCACGGGGTGGCTATGGCACGTAAGACTCAGCCATCTCAACTTTAAAACGCTCAACAAGCTTGCAAGAAACACTCTAGCAAGGGGACTGCCGAATGAAGTATTCAGCAAAGACACTCAGTGTGAAGCATGTCTGAAGGGAAAGCAAACAAGGAATCAAAATCCTCCAGTTCCATCGCCTTCCACGGATGGAATCCTTCCGCTGCTACATATGGATTTGTTCGGTCCGAGTCTCCCCAGTGACGATCAGAGGCAGAAAAATATGCATTAGTGGTCATAGATGACTACTCGCGCTACACATGGGTCATATTCATTGCCAACAAGTCTGACGTCAAAACAGAGTTACCAACGCTTCTGAAAAGGCTCAGTGTCGAGAAGAACACCAAGATCAGAAAAATACGTTCAGACAGAGGAACTGAGTTCCTTAATTCCATGGTAAAGGAGTTCTGCAAAGCAGAAGGAATAGAGCATGAGACTTCAGCTGCACGCACACCTCAGCAGAATGGAGTTGCTGAACGAAAGAACAGAACTCTAAAAGAGGCAGCTAGGACTCTACTCGCAGACTCAGGACTCCCAACCAAATTCTGGGCAGAAGCTACTGATACTGCATGTTATACTCAGAATAGATCTCTACTGACAAAGCAGCATAAGCGGACACCATATGAACTATGGAACGACAGGAAGCCTTCTCTATCTTATTTCCATATTTTTGGTTGTTCATGCTTTATCCACAATAATGGGAAAGATCAGCGAAGACTTTTGATAGCAAGTCGATCGGGGAGTATTCTTAGGATACTCTCGTGTCGAAGAAAGCTTTCGTGAGTATTCAACTATCGGACTCTTTGCGTAGAGGAAAGCCCTCATGTTGTCTTTAACGAGTTTGCTGCGAAAGACAGGAGCAATAACTCAAATTCCGAATCCGAGGATATCGGTAAGCGGCTACGGGATCTAAGCTTAAAAGACAAATGCGAAAAGATCCGGCTATGTTGGGATGATGATTCAGACGAAGAAACTGAAGACAAATCTACTGAATCTCAACCAGCTGAGCAAGTAGCTGAGCAGATTGATTCTCCCGAACAGAATCAATCCCAGGTAACTCAGGTCAATGAGGAAACTGTAGAAGTAACTGAGACCACTACTGAGAATAACAACTCAGGGGGAACGTCTAGTAATGTTCCTGAGCTGAATGCCCCTGAACCCCGGTGACTCGGTAGATCATACTCTTGTTCTTGAACTACTTCAATCTCAGAATAGTACAACTGAAATGCCTAACTCACCTACTATCTGTATTGAACAAATTTCAGATGAAGAGTTAAAACATCGTAGATCGTGGCTAGATGCTCACACTGCTGATCTTATAATTGGAGATCCTTCAGCACATGTCAAGACAAGATCCAGATTCTGTCAAGGAGAAAGCGCATTATTTTCCCCGCTTCTTGTCTACTCGAAGAACCTCGAGAATATTGAGGATGCACTTAAAGATGCTGACCGGATTATTGCTATGCGGGAAGAGCCGAATCGGTTCACGAGAAACGAAGTATGGGAGCTTGTAGACGGACCCTGCATCAACATGTCATTGGAACCAAATGGGTCTTCAAAAACAAGCGAGATGAAAACAACGTTATAGTCGGGAACAAAGCAAGGCTCGTGGCTAAAGGCTACTTGTCAAGTGAAGGAATAGATTTCGATGAAACCTTCGCTCCGGTTGCAAGATTGGAGGCAATTAGACTATTCCTAGCCTACGCAACACATCAAAGATTCGGAGTTTATCAAATGGATGTGAAGTCTCGCATTCCCGAATGGCGTCTTTGAAAGAAGAAGTCTATGTGGAACAACCGCCCGGCTTTCGCGGGGGACATCAAGTATATAGACTCGAAAAAGCTCAGTACGGGTTAAAACAAGCACCCGGGGCTTGGTACGATACCCCTGTCCGAGTTTCTTCTTCGTAAAGGTTTTCGAAAGGCACGTGAGACCGCACTCTATTCAAGCATTCGACCGGAAGAAGACTTATTACTTGTGCGGATCTACGTGGATGACATTATCTTCGGTTCGAAGAATGTCATCATGTGTCGGCAATTTGAAAAGATGATGAAGGATAAGTTCGAGATGTCAATGATGGGAGAAATGAACTACTTCCTTGGTTTTCAAGTCAAGCAATCCGAAAAGGGAACGTTCATCAACCAAGGCAAATACACTCGAGACCTCATCAAAAGATTCGGCCGCACATCCGGCAAATCAATCAAGATCCCTATGAACACGAATATGAAGATAGATCTTGATAAAGAGGGAGTATCGATAGACCAAACTGAATACCGTGCTATAATTGGTTCTTTATTATATCTAACGGCTACTCGTCCCGACATAACTTATGCTTGTAGGTGTTCGTGCTCGATTTCGGGCGAATCCCAAGCGAGTCATATGGACTCGGCAAAGAAGATTCTCCGCTATCTACGAGGAACACCCGACATGGGTTTGTGGTATCCAGCTGATGATAATATTGAACTAACTCGGTTATTCCGATGCGACTATGCGGGATGTAGAATCGACCGAAAATCAACTTCGGGAACATGTCGGTTCCTTGGCGGCAAGTCGATCTCATGGTTTTCAAAGAAACAAGCACTCGGTGGCCACGTCGACTACCGAAGCCGAATACATGGCTGCTGGAAGTTGTTGCGCCCGCATCCTTTGGGCCGAGACAAGCAGAGAGACTATGACGTCATTCGGAATGAAGTGCCGATTTTCTGCGACGATGCAGGTGCTATTGCAATCACTCGGAATCCTCGTTCTTCACACAAGATGCAAGCACGTGGACATCGACATCACTTCATTCGTGACCATGTCGAAAAAAGGATATCGAAATGGAAAAGATCCATACCGACAAGCAAAGGGCCGATATACCGACTAAGCCTCTAGGCGAATCCGTATTCGAGAGAACTTTCGGTAGAGCTAGGTCTGCTGGACCCTACCGACCCTAGTCGGTAATAAGGTTTCGGGAGAGGAACATTCCAAGTGAGGGGGAATGATCACTCTCGCATCGAGTAAGTTCGGTACATAGAGATTCGAAAAACCATCTACACGAGGTATCGGCGACTACTATGTTCAGCGACGGGTTTGCGTATCTCTACTCGGTAGTAATTTAATACTACGGTACTTTGCATTTATGGCAAAGATTCAGCATGACATTAATATCTTTTGGTTTGTCTTTATTATTAACGACTCACATTTAATGCACGACATTCCATACATAAGCTTGCCGAACTCGCACGCATTTAATGCATGTCTTTTCACGCTTACTACTTAGGCTATTTTACAACCGGCTTTGACTTAGGCGTCTTTTGTGATCATTGCCTATTTTTTAACTTCTAATCTTAACCGTCCATATCATAAAGCAAGTTTACATTCAGCCTTCGATCGAAAACCGTTCACCTTCATAGTTTGATATATATATTCGATCATATCCTTGAACCGCCATTAGCATACTTCATAACTCTCAAATTCCAAAAAATCCGAGATCCGCATTCGCAATCCTTACTTGCAATTTTCACTCTATCTTATCTCGAATTTTATCCATTGGTATGCTTATATCTCGCTAATATATTTGTTATATGTTTCAGTATCGCATTGCACAAAGACTGTTCTATCCAAAAATAGTAATCGACTCATTTCTTGTCACAGTACAATGGCGGAAACCAATATCTCTATGATATCTCCAGCGAGATATGCGGAACATTTTGGAGAAGGATCGCGTATGGTGTGAACCCACCATGGACTTCTATTCATGCGATCCGGAGTACATGGACGATGTATTCTCGGCTCGCGCGAGTCGTGGCCGGAGAAATTTCTGTCTAGGAGGCCTTCGTTCTTCCTCCCGAGACAGAGTTGCGTAGCTGTACTTGAATTCGAGACACGTGTGCGGAGATATAATGGCGAGATTCGTTGCACATTCTATCCAACACGCCACTACGGAGCTGAAGCGTATGTCCATCAAGGATGCCTTGAAGCGGAGTTTTGATCTACCCTCCGAAGGGATAAGTTCGATCGGGTACAGAGACGACCGAGTTGATGAATATCTTACCGTCTTACGTGGAAAGCCCACTACATTCGTAGCTGCTTTTCCGAAGAACAAGCATGTTGCCTCGATTCGGGGCACTTGCCTATATAGTGACACACGGCCTCGACAAGCCAAGCGTGGTCGTTTGACCAGGTGTCGAGGCCTAAGATTCGATGATGATGGCCATATACGACCGAGCCCGGATAAATTGGACGGAGTTCTTTCTCCGAGAATTCATGGCTCAGTCGCTAAGTTCGACAAAGCATCGAACATGCTTGAGCGCAAAGGGCAAATTGTCGTATGGACTCAAACTGTCCATCATGATCGAAGATTTATGTGGATCTCGAGCCTATCACCTACAAGTGACAAGGAGTACTTCAATGTGAAGAAGGTCGATTTCACAACAAGACAAAGCGCGCTTCGGCGGATAGGGTCGGGACCCTCGGCGGTCTCTCCGAAATCAAAGTCTCAAGAGGCTACGCCTATAAAGAAAAGAACCCCTCCCATTAAAACTCCTAAGGCACCGGCAAAGAAAATGAAGAAAGCCGCCGAGGTGCCGGCTGCGAGGAGGTTCCACAAGTGCCTCGCCGAACGGGCTCCCGAGAAGACTACTCGGCCCATGCAACTGGTTGATGAGTCCGAGTCTTCCGAGAAGACTCGGTCGAGTGGAAAAGATTGTTTCCACTGAAAGGAACCAAGGGGATGCTTCGAAGCTCGGAGCGCAGATATTCGGCGCCTAGACGGGCCCCTTTCTCGTCCCTCCACTCGGCTCGGTCCCTCCAACCGAAGAGCGAGACTTCACCCATAGACTTGGAGTCCGAGATCGCATCCGAAGGTGAATCAATCGGGATGGAAGCTTCAGGTGATTATATCCAGAGCATCCCGAGAAATTCTACAACTAGTTCCGGAGCTTGCTGACTACTCGACTTGTTGCTCATCGCCAAAACAAGCAAGGCTCCACATGTTGCTTTGCGACATCGGGAGTGGCCTCGTCTACGCGCCTTGTCCTACACTACTCCCGTCGCCGAGCGCATGAAGAGGAATTGAAACGAGAGAGGAGATAGGCTATTCGGAGCCCGAAGACCTCAGCTCAATGGACAATCCCGAGGGCTGCAATGCCGGCCATGATTCATGATCGACGAGCACTCCTCCGGCCCAAAGACCCTCGGATGGGTCGACCATGACGACCCACCCATGATTCGAGCCCCCGGAAAGCTCGATGAGGGACATCCACAGGATAAGGATACCCATACTGAAACTGCTCCACCACTCGGTATCCTTGGTCCCGAGAAGTCCAAGGCCGGTGCTTCGTCCTCAACGAGCCCGCTCGGCTCTTCTTTGCGATCGACCTTCGAGCGGCGCCCGGCCCGGACCGCAAAGAGATCTCGATCGGTGGCAAAAGCCTTAACCGCCCAAGGGATCAAAAATCGAGATCTTGCGAAGGCTCTCCATAGGACATGGAAGCAGCATCGCTCAAGCCACGTCTAAAGAACTTCGTGGGCTGAAGTCTTACGTCTCTTCATCGGCCGCCCCCGATGTTTCCGCGCTTATTTCGAAGCGTTGGCTCGACAGCAAGTCAAATTCGAAGCTCGGCTAAAGATCTTTCGGGAGAGCCAAGCCAAGCTACTTGATGAATTTTTGGCTTCTAAATTGGCTCATACCGACGCTATCACCGAACAATCCGAGGCCACCGAACGAGACTTGAGAATATCCAACCGGCCTTGGAAGACACGATCACCGAAAAGCCGAAAGACTTCAAGGAAGCAATCGACCTCTCTCACAAGCAAGACAAGGAAAACCTTACCATGGAGAGGAACGAGTTGCATGAGGCTCGACTAAGCTCCACGATCGTCTCGATGAGCCGTCAACCTCCTACAAAAGTCCGAAGAAGTCGGTCCTAGTCCCTACCCCGGTGATCGGTGATGATGCCAAAAAGGGGGAAAGTGAAGGAAAAAGGGAAGGAAAGAAGAGTACTTGGGAAGCCGACCCTCACCAAAAGTCCAAAGTCTAAGGGGGAAGCTACACCGAAGTCATCCCGGACTCGGCCTCGAAGGGTGAGGCCCGTGGGTGTTTCAAGCCGAGAGCACAACTGAAACCGGCCCAAGTGGCTCAGGACCCAAAGAAACTACTCGAGCAACCCAAACTCCCAAAGATATCATTAAGGAGGTTGCTTGAGTACGCCGAACGAAGCGGTGGAGGACTCGAGAAGAAGAAGAGGCTCCTCTTCCACCACCGGTTCAAGAAGGCAAGGGCAAACAAAAGCTTAACATTCCAACCCCTCCAAAGAAAGAGATTAAGATACATATCTGCGAGGAGGAAGCCCAAATAGGCTGCGGATGAGAAGGCCGGCCGAGAGATTGCAGAGGCCGAAGCGGCCTAACAAGCCAAAGTCTAAGCCTCGCCAAAGGAAAGACTAAAGCCCCACCCGAGAGGAGGAAAGAGAACCGCTAGGCGCCTCCGAGAAAGCTCATCATAACGGATGAAGAGGACAGAGAAAAAGAAAAGGAGCAAAGCAAGAAAGAATACTGAAAGGCGGGGTACATCCAAATCTAGATCTAGTACCCCGCCGAATCGAACAAGCTCCTCGAAGCCTCAAGAGCGGGATGCGTAAATTGAAGACATATTTGCTTAGATGGATAGATATCTCTACGAGGAGAGGAAGCTAGACGGATAGAGGCCGCGGACAGAGGATACATTTGGCGGACCTTGAGGCACTCAGAAACGCATCGAACAAGAGGCCAGCCGAGAATTCCTTCGAAAGCCGATATTCCTTATCGATACGAAGGTTCAAGAAGCCAAACGATCCGAAAACACATAGATGGCCAAGATCGGACGAATGGATGCCTATTCGGTTCAATCGAGAGATGGGAATCGGCCAAGATAGAGTTTATCAAGAGAAATTATTTCCGGCGATTCGGCCTCGAAATGTCTAAGGCCGATGCCTATGTCGAGTGGATGACCATTCTGAACCCCGATCTTTACCCATATATGCACGAGAGCAAGAATCGAAGGGGTAGTAGTCGAGTTCCTCGAAGCAAGGATCATTCCTCCACCCGGAAGACAAGACGACTCAGTACATCTCGGAATGATTGAACAAGAAGTGAAGAATGCTTTGCGTTGAACAGAGAGGACTAGAACAAGATGATCCAGCGAGACTTCGCCGAATATCCGAAGGCCGAGGAAGAACACGTTCGGAATGTATGGAGTTCCACCGCTCGAAGATAAATCCCAAGGTTTCATGAATAGGATTCAGCGGTTTAAGGGTTCTCCCTCATAGTTCTTCTTTTAGCTTAGCAAGATTTGTAATGTCTTGAACCTGTATTATATATATACAAATCTTCTTTCGGCTCGACAACTACTTGTTGTCTAAATAGCCGTGTTTGCTTTATGCTTTAACACTCAGAATCACTGAAGTGATTACTGACACACACGTTGATTATTTACTTGTCAGTTTTTGCTCGGTTAGATCTCTGATAGACTAGACTTTCGAAGAGTTATTATTTCTCTTAAGAGAAAATTGTTGTATTTTTTTTTAAAGGGAAATTATTGTAAAAGGGAAAATTGTTCTGCCCTGTCTCCCTCAGTAGTCTAGCACTTACCAGACAACTCCACTGATTCTACTTGTAATATTTGTAAGGAGCTCTGTTCCTGAGTAAGTTAGTGTTTAGCATAGTTGATAGGACATAGATGATAGGTTTTGGCATCATCAAATAGGGGGAAATTGTTGGGTGATGATTCAATCCTCAGCATGATCATACTTATGGGAAATGACTTATCTTCTATCTTGGATCACGCTCGGTAGCCTCGTGCTCCGAACTATTGAGAAGATTTGAAGATCCCAAAACCCTATCTCGATTGGTGAACCATTCCTTTGTATTTGTATTTGTCTCGAGGTTTCGGACTCGGTAGACACTCTGCTCCTGGTCAAGGCGCTCGGAGCTTATTTGCCTCGGCACCGGTCGGAAGACTCGGTGATACCGGACTCGGCGGGAGCAAGATATCGAAAGACTCGGTGATCTTGGACTCGGTAGGAGCAAGATATCTGAAAGACTCGGTGATCTTGGACTCGGCAGGAGCAAGATATGCGAGAGAGTCGATCGAACTAAACTCGGCGGGAGTAGTTCACTGGACTCGTAGCTGATCATCGATAGACTTATCTTCGGCGGTCTATCTACCGAATACGAGGTCGACTCAAGGCAACGGCGGATAGTCTTCGGGATCGTCGAATCTTTTGAAAGACAATCGGCGAGTCATGTACGAGGAAGAGAGAAGTCGGCTTCGCCTATCTCGAAGTTTGTGCTGTCTCAACCACTACATCCACCTCAACGAATGACAAGCATACACGTGTCTTCTCACCTGCTAAAGCTGCAAGTCAACACTTTCCGGAAAAGGAGGAAAAGGCACCGTTGCCTACACCAAAAGAGCCGTTTGCTACCAAAAAGAGAGAGAGAGAAGAAGATCGTCTCCAACGGATCTATTTCAATCTCTCGCTCTATAAATAGAGGGATTATTCAAGAAGAATACACGGAATGCACGTATCTAGAGCAAAAATCAAGAAAGCATTCAACGAGCAAAGAACCCAAAGAACTACGTCTTAGCAAAAAACTCGAAGAACATTCTCCGGCGAAAGACTACATTCTAGCTCATAGGGAATCAAGCTAAACCAACATATAAAGCCTCTAGTATCCAATCGACGTTACACGAACTTATAGCTTACCTTCACTGTTCGTCGATCTAGAAGCTACTCTTTCATATTCCCTATCCCTCTAACCCTAAGCTCAACCGTTCTTATCTATAGCTTAGACGAAGGAGTTCACATCTCGAACCCAATCCTTATTGTATAAGGACTCCTTCACTTGTTGGAGAAGTTTGTCAAACACTTTAAGTTTGATAGTGTTGTAAGCGAGACTTGGATCGCATAAAAACCAAGACGCGGCTTTGCCCAAGTGTGCAAGCCGACCGAGACTAACTCGGGATAATAAATAGCCTCCCGATCATTCGGGGCACGTGGACGTAGGATTTGAGCGATATCCGAACCACTTTAAAAATCCCGTCTCTTCTTGCTTTCTTAAGCTGTTGCATTGATTTTACCATTCATACCGAGTTCTATATCTACTGAACTGAGACAACGTTTTCTCACAAAAACTGATTTGGGCCTACACTATTCCGCACACTGAACTCTTACTGTAGATACTGAATTCGACCTAGTCCGTTAGGCAGATCTCAGCGAGTCGATACTTTTCTAGCCTTTAACACGATTCGAAACGGTATGCAGTCTGGCCGAACTAGTTCGAGATCGGCACCTTCTCCGAATAGGATCGTTCGTGTTCGAAAGTTGAGAAATCGAATCAGGTGTATTCACCCCCCCCCTCTACACCTGACCGTACACTCGGGACCAACAAAATCCGCTCATCAATTGCGGTTTGTTTTCTCCAGTTGCTCATTCCTTCTCGTCCAATTTATTTTCCGCTCTTCCCTTTCTTGACTTCCAAAAAAATTCGACAACCAAGAATCGATTTATCAGACTATGACATGAAGATCAATCGGTAAAAGCAGGGATTTCTAAACCAACATTATTCGTCTCTTTGTCATTGTGTAAACACGAAGAAGATTCAGAATAAATTGGTGAATTTTTAATTTTCTGTCGAATTCTAAAACTGCGATTTCTTAATTTTTTTCACATAATATGAAATAGAAAATACAATTAGTGATTTTGCAGTGTTAGAATGTATCTTTCCCATAATGAATTAGGGTTTTGGCATATGATGAAATCCTTGGCGAATGTATATTGGGTGATGTCGAATTGGGTTTACGGTTTATTTGCGAAAATAAATTTATTTGACATTTTTGATGGCTTTTTATTTTATTTTAACAGTTCAACATGTGCAACAATTTGTGTGTTCTGGGTGATTTAACTTCACATTTGTAGTCATGTATTGTTTAATATAAAATAAATTGCACTATTACATATTACGTAGAACACATTTTAGTAGGGGTATGCAAAAAAGCCGCAAACCACCACCCGCCCGCTTAAACCACCCATTCCAACCCGTACCCGCCGGTTAAGATTTTTTAAAATGAATCGCGGTTTGAAATTTAAACAAACCGCCACTTGGCGGGTGGGTGGGGGTTATGAGTTGAGGACACCCGACCCGCCCGCCTTCTATTTATCTTAATTTTTATGCTAAAATATAATATTTAAATACATAAATAATAAAAATATAATCTAGTGTATGGGTCTTTTAGAATTGAGAGAAATTGGTTCATTCTTATTATTCTTCTTCCTCTTTCATTTTAAGTTCTGACTTTTTAAAATTTATTCATGGCCTTCAATTTAAGTCCATTTCCTATTCTTTTTCGAAGTTTCTTTTCTTTTTATGTTCGATAGGTTGCAAAATACAATTTTCAGATTACTTGAATGACTTTAATTTTCAAGTTGTAGGATTTTAATTATGTTCATCAAAATTTGCTAAAGTGATATCATATTTATTCTTTATTATTATTTCATTTTCCGCATTGGACACCTCTTATTGATATGGAATGATTAATTTTATCGACATAATTTAGAGAAGTAACAATCCATCAAACCGCCCGCAACCGCCCGCCTACCCGCTTACTCGACCCGCTACGGTTTCGAAAAAAAACTAAACCGTCACGATTTGTAATTCTCCTAACCCGCCTATATATAGGTGGGTCATTTTTTACGTCTAAACCCGCCCGAACCCGCCTGCGCACAACCCTACATTTTAGATGATAGATTTCGCACTCTTTCATTTATTTGTGGATGTGGTACTATTTTAAGTGAACTTTTGAAATTTGAAAAATATTGAACTATTTTATTTTGAAATTTGCACATTTATTTACTATTTTATGCACTTTTATTCATTTGTTTCTTCACAGTAAATTATGAAATGGTGCATTTTAAAACAACGTAAACGTGCATTACATTAAAGTAAAATAAATGCATGATTTAATTTTTTTTTCTTACATAATATTTCTAACAATTAAGTATTACAAAATGCACATCTGCTATGTTAAAATTTGCACTTTTTAAAAATAAACATTAAAATAGGTACCTGGTTGCAAGACTTGAATGCATTTGAAGTAATAAATCGAATAGAACTTTTAAGATTTGTACTAGCTTAAAAAACCATGAGTGCACAATAAAAGTTGTCTAAAAATATAATTACTACTAAAATTGATGAATATAATGTCAGTAAAAATCTGTACAGTACGAGGAAAATAAATTAAAAAAATTGTACAGTACGAGGAAAATAAATCGTTTAAGAAAAACAACGATTTCTAAACCAACATTAATCGGTCTGAATGCAGACTGCTATTTAAAAAAAGTTTTCTCACCAAGTAAAACAAATGTGGATCGTTTTCTGCTAGGATAATTTGGATATGTGTTTAGAATTTTATACTTTTAAACGATACATACACGTTTCATGTACATATGTTTATTTTATTTTAACGGTATTTTTTCCTAATGGTGTACACTAATTTATGAAATAGTGCATTTTAATACAACATAAACGTGCATTTATAAAATTAAAATAAATGCTTAATTTATGTTTTTTATTACATAATATTTCGAACAATTAAGTCTTACAAAATGCACATCTACTATGTTTAAATTTGCACTTTTTAAAATAAATGCGTGTGAGACTCATTAAACTTCATAATGACAGATCCAACACCAGCATTAAACTTCAACACAATGCGAGCCATGCATGATGCCCTAAATGACATTGTTCGCCTCTTTTTCCTTAATCCAACTCCATTAGCTTCATTTTCAGATGAATATGCCTCATCATCCTTTTCTCCCTCACGATTACATAAGACATATTTATGCAATGTAATTAAACCCCTCTTACGATCAGTTTTGAGACGGATATCGAAGCCACAAAAACCACCATATTTCCTATAAAAAAAGCACTCCATCATCCAATGATGCAAATGTCATTTCCTACAAATGGCTTAATATCGTTCGGACATTCTGGAATGAAATTTTGGTTGTTTTCCGTTGTCGTGCGAGATTCACCAAAGATGATCTCATCATCTGAAACATGTAGAAACTAATAAATTTAGAACTGCGTAAATAAGCATAAAATGAACTATATGCGTGCATAAAAACTGTGTATGTTGTGCATAAATTAACACTAAAATAAAAATGGGAAAAAAATAGAAGTAAAGAAAACAAACGTAAATTGTAAAAGCGAAAGAAACCTAAAACGAAAAAGAATAAACGTGATAGACGATTGAATCAAGTATTCTTGATTACTTTCGAAATTATGAAAAGAACAAAATAGGTTTTGAATTGAATAATCAAAACTAAGAAAAATAATAAAAAAACTCGTATAACTCTATAACAAGATTTGATACACATATACGAAGAAATTAAGAAAAGAAAGGATGTAGAAATCGAATACAAATTTCGATTGATACACGTATACGAAGAAAATAAGAATTATATGGAAAACATGCAAATAAACAACAAACCTTGTGTAGATATTATCATGGAATCATGAAGATCAAAATTGAAGAAAGTAAATTCTTACTCCCGAAATGTCTGCGTAGTACGATAATGATGAATGAGAAAACGGATTACAAATTAAAGAAGAGGTTATAATATAAAATAGAATCAAGAATTTACTAAAAAGACCTTTGTACAAATTATTTCCTTTAATTGTGAAAAAGGGCAATTTAAATGAAAATACGATCTGGAGCGTCGAATTATTTGATCAAATGATTATAAATTGTTCCTATTTCTCACTCTAAGGGGTGTTCTCATATGATCTCCTCTCTCTCTATATATGTGGTTTATCTAAAATTTAAACTAGTATATACTTGTAAGAAATGAATACGTAAGTTGGCTATTAATATACGAAAGTGGAGTTTATCATATCTTAGTGGGAGTTTACTTACACGTGTCATTAGATGGATTATTTAGGATAGTTTTCTACATGTTATTCTCAAAATATATATTATCATGGTTGAGAGAGTAAGTGATACCCTCTCTCTACGTGGCTTCATTACTTTGAGTTCTAAATAGTACATTTATAGGAATAAGTGCATGAATAAGGGTGTTGTTATGTTAGTAATTCATGAGACAAGTTCTCCATGTGTAAGTATACAAAAAATTCAATTTAGTAAAAAAATTGATTTTGCATGGATAAGCCATCTACTTCATTAAAAAAATTCTCCACGTGTTTAGGAAGTAAGATGTGGTAGTAAGCAAGCCTATAACAAGATTAGTAAGCCTATCTATGATATAGGTTCATACGTAAGCACACTAAGAAGCTCAAGATATCGTAAGGTATAATTCGTGTCTTCTATTTTGATATTTTGTTCATAAATAATTAGCAGGCTAGAAATAGATTTATCTCAATAATTTGTAAATTTGAGCTTAGGGTATTACTATTGTAATACCCCGATTTTTGTCACGCCTAATTAATCTCTTTTAATGCGATTAATTTTGGATTTAGTCTTGTATTCGATCACATAAATTAGTATTATATATATAATTATATTCCCTAAATTAAAACATATCCAATTGATTATAAGACCCATATATATATATATAGATATATATATATTAATATACATATAGATATATTGCTGTTCCGGAGACGAGAGTCAGGTGTAGAGGGGGGGGTTAATACACTTGAGTACTGTTTCTTTCCTCAAACGCGAATGACAACTGAGCTGTTTGGATGCAACTGATGAACAGTGCCAAATAGTAACCTTCGATCGCGGGTCAGAGAGTGTGCCAACTACTGAGTCTCTCCTACTGACTTCAGTCAGTGGTTGATTCTCAGTCGAAGACTTAGTGTGGATAAGAGTGTGGGGCCCGGAGATTCGTCTCAGTTGAAAATGTGATTTTCACAATTCAAACAGTTTTGGCTAGTGCACTTTATGAATACGTTTTATGCAAGATATGATTTTGTAAGCAGTTTGTATGCAATGCAATAAAACAGTAAACAACATAAGCAATTTTAAACGTGGTTCGGATATGCAAGATCCTACATCCACGGTCCTTCTGAACAGGAGGTCTTGTTGATTAATCTGAGCAAGCCTCAACAATGTATCTGTGTACTGGACATACCCTTCTAAGTTATAGTCCTTAGCGACTTTTACAAATCAAACCGAGGTTTGAAAGGGAGGGGATTATCTCCAACTAGGAAGGAGTTCTTACAATAAGAACAATTACTAAAAGTGAACTCCTTCGAAAATCTAAGCTATAGATATGACTTTGAGCTTAGCTAGAGAAGAGGGATCTAACGAACTCTAGAGAGAATAACTAAGAGTATTCTATTGAGCAAGTTCTTTGCTGGATTTCTCTTGAATGTGCTAGAGTGTTTCGAAAGCTTGAGCGTTTTTCCCTTTGATATCCCGTGCGTGGAGCTCGGATTTTCTTCTCTATTTATAGTCGTGACCCAGGCATTTGCCCGTTGGAGAGGAAGATGCCACGTGTCACAAACTTCCAAAGAAAACGGCCATATATTCGAATTATTGTAGCAGAGTTGTTGATCACTGTTCATGAGAGCAGTTTTAGTTGGTCAGAGCAGATAGTGCATTGACTGCTTCTCATTGGTCGAGGTTTGTGGTAGGTGAGATGTGTCAGACATTGGTCTTCATCGGAGTTGACTCTCACTTATCCTCGTATGATCTTCTGTTGACTTTCGAGTGATGTTAAAAGCAGGGTCGTTTCCTGTCGGATACAGTAGACTTGATGCAGTCTCTGTCTTCTTCGTCTGAGTCGGCTGATAAGATATATTCTACTGAGTGTAGTCAGCTGTTGACTGCGAAGGTACTGAGCTTTGTATATGAGGTTCTTCTACTGATGTCTGTCAGCTGATAAGGTGTCTTCTACTGAGGCGAAGATCAGCTGATGACTTAAGAACACAAGCTCTTACACTGATGACGTGGGGTTCTGGAAAGTAACTTCCTACTGAAGATCAGTCCAACATTTTACCCCATACAGGACATAGACACGAAAGATAAAGAAATCAAAAACATTCTAGCCTATTACATCATCTAGTCCTATCGACACTACACTACTGATACCAGCTGGGTTTTGGGATCTTCAATTCCATAGTATTCACACTACGATTTTCCCGAATATTATTTTACCCAATAAAATGCTAAGTATCATCTACTGAGTCATAACCCAACAATTTCCCCCTAATTGATGATGCCAAAACTTCTATAAATTCTAGGTACCAACTACTGACATAGAAAGACTTCAGTTAAAAACTGAGCAAATAACTTAAGGAAATCAGCAGCTGACAGATAGGCGCATCAGAGAAACGGTTATGTGTGAATGTGTGTCAGATCACTTCAGTGATCAGTTGTGATAAAAAAAATAACACAAACAAAAGCCGTAAGACAATGAGAAATTGTCTGGCCAGAAGAAAGGAACAGTTATATATATGAAATGAGTTACATGGTTCCTATCTTCTATACAAAAGATATGAAGACTGCTGCTAATGTCTGAACTTCTTAGTCTTGCTCTTGAAATCCGCAGACTTATCAGCAGGAGGGTCCAAACCATAATATTTGTAAATTCTGGCATGAAGAGTTTGGATTTCCTCGAGACCACCTGGCAACTGAGAACTAAGATCATGATGATATGCTGCTGCGTCGACCTCGTCTTCAATCTCCTTGGTGCATAATAGACCACGAGTGGTCATGGGAGGAGGCAGGAGCAACTAGTGGCAGCTTCTCCTTAGCAAGGATCATATGAACTTGTGCTCTGAGTCTGGCATTTGATTGATGAAGGAATTCATCAAATAGTTGGTCTGCCGGAATCTCAGTCGGATAGCATTGATACACATAGTACCCTTTGATGAACTCGATCGTGAGTTCCTCCCATTCCTCGTTCAGATTCCATGATATCCACTTGTCTATGTGGCGGTGAGGAGTTTTCTTCTGATATGTAGCTCTCGGAGCGCCTCGCCTGTAGTACTTGGATGACCTGGGTAACTGTTTCTTCCAGTCAATGACTGGTTCATTGGCCATCTTGTCAGTAGCTTCGATGATCTTGGCCAAGTCTTCCAGTCTTTTCTTTTCTCTGAGGGCAGCTGCTCTAGTATCTCCTTTTCGGAGATTAAGTCCTTGCAGCGTTGCCTCCCAGGTGGCTCTATCTTCTGCCTCTTGCTCAGGTGTAAGTTTCGATAGTTCTTTCATTCTCTGAGACAAGGGCTGAAGGTCAGTATCAGAGGCAGTGGCTTGCTCGTCCTGCGCCTTCTTCTTTTTCTGCTCATCCAGGAGCTTTTTAGCTTGGCTCTTGGCTATCTTAGCCACAGGATTCCTCTTCTTTTTGGCCTTCTGAGCCTCATCTTCGAGCTGTCGCTCATAGTCAAGCTCATCTTGAAGCTTCTGAGCGACTTCCTTGTCGTACGCCTCCTGCTCCGCTTTGGATTTGAATTTTGGGGTCGGGGAAGGTGGTGGAGTTGATTCAGTAGTAATTTCCTTCCCCGAACTTTGCGGTGGCAGTGGGTCGTCCTCTTGGTCGATGTAACGCGCGACCTCCTCTATGTTCTGAGTCGAGGATCCTTCACCAGATCCTGCAGTCGGCTCATGCACTCCAAAGATTGGACTGTTGGGATTTGGACGATTTCGGGAGGGGGTGCTGAGCTGACTGCAGCTGGCTCAGCTGAACCTTCCCCCTTGGCAATAGGTCTTGCCTCAGCTTCTTCCCCTTCGCCCACCTGAGCCCTTTCCGCCTCACTCTTATCTGCTCATTCCCCCTTTCTGGCATCATCAGCCAGGGAGAGACGAGTGCGGATGGCTACCACTTCCTTCTCAAGCTTGAAGATCATATTTTTAATGGAAGTAGCGGTGTTTTTGAAGTCCTTGACAGCATCACAATAGTGCTCCCAGTCTTTCTCTTGATTAGTGCGAATCTGCTTGATCTGGGCTCCTGTCACCTGTCTCAGTTTCAGGAGGGATGCGTCATAGGAAGCTGTCATCTCAGCTTGAATGAGTTTGAGGGCCTCCGCCTGAATAGTTATGCCTTGTTGTACACTGGAGGTGGCCATCTTGTTTCGCTCATCCATAGCTGTTTGGACTGTTGCAAGGCTCTGAGTCAGCTGTTCAGAGAACTTTTTCTGCTGATCTTGGAGAAGCTGCTGACTTTGAGCGGCTAAGTTCGCTTTCTGAGCTGCGAGGGCGGCTTTGACTATCTCCTGAATATTTAGAGAAGAGGTAGGAGCTTCGGCGACCTTCTTCACCTCGCTGGCAAGCTTGTCAACTGTCTCAGTCTCAGACTTGGTTTATTGAGCCCATTTTAGGTGAACGTCTTTGGCGAGGAGACGATTTTTGTCTCCCTGCTTTCTGATGGCTCTGTTGACAGACTTGGAGGACACGGAACCGATTGGTTTGATCTGATAGCTGCTGGTTCCGAGCCTCTGCTCAGATGTGGCAAGTTGTTGCTGTCGACTGGGTTTCGAGGCAACTGGGGCATCACCTGATGTCGACGGGGGTGGTGGTGATTTGCCCTTCTCGCTGGGAGTTTTACCCTCAGCAGATCCTCCCTGGTCTGCTTCCTTGGGTGGTGCCTGAACCACATCATCGTTGTCGTCATCATTGTCGTCGTCATGATGGGACGGCGGCGATGGGCTGCTGACGTGCTGTTCTGAGGATCTTAGGCTGAGTAGATACAGCATTGCGGCTCTCAGATCCTCGAACGATGCAAGGTCAGTGGGTTCTCCAAACCCTATGGCTGACTGAAGGCTCTGCTCCTCCGTCAGTAAGGACAATGCTGACTGAGTCATTATTAGATCTTTGAGAACATCCCAACTCAGGAATCTCAGCAGCATTTGTGTCCTCGCCCTGATCGCGATATCGACCAGATCCTTGTGTTCGGCGATTTCTGGGATCTGTGCAGTCACTTCTCCTGTGGCTCGAAGACGAGCTGACTGCATGTCGTCCACTCAGGAGTTGTCTCCACAGTCGGTTCGGCTTCATCCGACTGTGTCTCCTCGGAGCTGATACGCTAGACTTTGTCTTTGAGCGTGGCACCCTCAATGCCTATGTCCGCATCCAGTATATTCTCCTCCTAAGTAGGTGGGGGAGAAACAGGATTTGCTGGAGCCTCAGACGCTCCAGTCTTAGTAAGTCTTTTCTTCTTCGGTGGGTCGGAGCGAGGGGGTAGGTCAGCAGTAACTCTCTTCAGTGCGGCTGGCCCTCGCCCGACCGACTTCTCAGCAGCGGCTCTAGTTTTGAACTTGATGAGCTTGCTGTCGAAGTATCGTGAATCAGCAAAGGCTGTGTGATTCGATATTGAGTCCTCAATCAGTACGGACATCTTTGTCCCGTACAGAAGTTTGCCCACACTAATGAGTCTTCTCTCTCCAGTAGGTGTGGCGACAAACTTTTGTGCCTGAGCCTTAAGCTCAGCCACGTAAAACTCTGTCCAGTTGACCTGGACTCCATCCTCTATAATCATCATCAGCTGGAGTCGAGGTTTAGACAGCTGATCAAAGGAACCGGCGGCGCTCGTCAGGATATGCGTGACGATGTAGGCGAGTCCGCGGTACTCTGGTAGAAGCTGGTTCTTTGGCAGCGCAGATTTGAACGTGATGTCGTCTCTGCCACAGAACCTTTGGACATAGGAGTTCAGCTCCTTCTCCTTATATCCAACTGGGGACATTTCGTGGGCGGAAGATCAAACGATGCTTGTAAAGCGGCCCTGATGTCAATGACGTGGTGATCGGACTCCCACTTCTGAGGGGTTACCTCCCTCATATAAGCGAACTGGGATACTTCCCCGTTCGTGTCCTCTATCGATCTCCAGTTGTAGTATACCTCTGCGACTTGTCGGGGAAGATAAGCCTTCGGGTGCTTCGTGACAAGAAGCTCGAGGCCAGACGCTTCCAGAGCCGTGTAGATGGGCTCAAGGAATGGAAGCTCCGCCTGATGAAGAGCCATCGTTGGTTCAAACTGAACCTTGGACTTGATGATCTCTTCGACGTTCGGTGGGGTCATCACAATCGCCATGAATATCTGCAAAAAACTTGTTAGCACTCGAACATATAGTTAGTTAGTAGAGTTTTAAGCAGAGAACAAGGAAAATTACCGTATTACACAGAGCTTAAGAGATATGCGAAATCAGTTAAGAGAAGATAAAAAACTGAATGCAGAGAGCTCTTGAGAATACAAATGGCGAAAAATACATTAGAGTGATAAGCGAGAGATTTTATAAGATATGTATATCAATCGGTTTTTTGATCTAACGGCTGGGTTTAAATCTTGCTTTTTAATGACGGCTCTGATTTGATTTTATAAATGGAATGATTACTAAGGCCTCCTCTAACCTAGACCCACGTAAGATATGCGCAGTTAAGGTAAGGTGAGAAGACATGCATTAAATGCGTTGCAGGCAGCATTAAAGTCTAAGTCTTTTAAATGAGAACGGTTCCTACTGACTTAAACCTTAAAAATTTAATGGCGGGAAATAAATGCTCATTAACTACTGAGTGCAAGCGACTGATACAATAAATGCAAGCATGCTTATGATAAGATTAAGTATATAAAACTACGCAAACCTCTTCAGCTGAACTTTTACGATCAGCTGGTTACCGTTAAGACTCAGGAGGACATTTTATGTGCTGATGACCACGTTCCCCCTTACTGTGTACTGTTTGATTCACCCGACTAAATCAAGGTACTGAGTCTTCTGACCTGTCGTACTGCTTCCTTCTACTGACTTGATTCAGTAGGATCCAGTAGACCTAGCTCAACTGATAATTCTCTGAATCTTTTCTCAGCTAGTGGTTTGGTCAGTATGTCTGCCCTTTGTTTGTCAGTATGGATTTTCTCCATTCTGATGTCCTTCTTCTCGACATGGTCTCTGATGAAGTGGTGTCGAATATCTACGTGATTGCATCTCGTATGGAGAACTGGGTTCTGAGTTATAGCAATCGCACTGGTGGAGTCACAGTAGATGGGCACTTCATCCTGAGATATACCATAATCTCGTAGTTGTTGTTGAAGCCAAAGGATCTGGGCACAGCAACTTCCAGCAGCCATGTACTTAGCTTCAGTAGTGGACGTTGCCACTGAATGCTGTTTCTTTGAGAACCAAGATATCAGCTTGCTGCCTAGGAACTGACATGTTCCAGAAGTTGACTTTCGATCTATCCTGCATCCTGCATAATCAACATCAGAATAACCTGTCAGTATAAAATTATCATCAGCAGGATACAATAACCCTGCGTTAGGTGTTCCCTTCAGATATCGCCGAATCTTCTTTGCTGAGTCTATATGACTTCGCTTGGGATTCGCTTGAAATCTTGCACATACACCTACATCATAAGTTATATCAGGTCTGCTTGCTGTTAAATATAATAAAGAACCAATAATAGCTCTATAATCAGTAGAGTTAACAGAAGCTCCCTCTTTATCTAGATCGATTTTGAAATTCATATTCATGGGGATCTTGACTGGCTTGCTTGAGTCGCAGCCAAATCTCTTCAGGAGGTCTCGAGTGTATTTGGCTTGATTGATGAATATTCCTTCAGGTGATTGCTTTACTTGAAATCCAAGGAAGTAGTTCATCTCGCCCATCATAGACATCTCGAACTTCTCCTTCATCATTTTCTCGAATTGTTGACATATCGTCACGTTTCTGCATCCGAATATGATGTCGTCCATGTAGATTTGCACCAGTAGGATGTCATCTCCTGACTTTATGTTGAACAGGGTGCGATCTACTGTCCCCTTTTGAAAACCTTTCTGAAGCAGAAAGTCTGATAGGGTATCGTACCAAGCCCTAGGTGCTTGTTTTAACCCATACATCGCTTTCCGAAGTCTGTACACCTGATGTCCCTGTTGAAAGCCGGGCGGTTGTTCCACATAGACTTCTTCCTTTAGTACGCCGTTCAGAAAAGCTGACTTTACATCCATTTGATATACTTTAAATCTCTGATGCGTTGCATAGGCTAGGACCAGGCGAATGGCTTCCAATCTAGCGACTGGAGCGAACGTTTCATCAAAGTCTATTCCTTCTGCTTGACAGTATCCCTTTTGCAACAACTCGAACTTTATTTCTGACAATGACGTTGTTTTCATCTCGCTTGTTCTAGAAGACCCACTTAGTACCGATCACGTGCTGATGTCTAGGTCTGTCAACAAGCTCCCAAACTTCGTTTCGAACGAAGTGGTTCAGCTCATCTTGCATGGCAATAATCCAGTCAGCATCATTGAGTGCGTCCTCAATTGTCTGAGGTTCATCTGTAGATAAGAAACAAGAATAAAGTGAGCTTTCTCCTTCACTTAATCTAGATCTCGTCCTGATTGTTGCTGATGGATCTCCTATGATAAGATCAGAAGAGTGAGCGTCGAGCCATGAACGTCTGAGTCTGGCTTCTTCTTCTGAGACTACTTCTGCACAGTCAACAGGTGTGTTATGCATTTCAGTCGTGCTGTTCTTTGACTGTAGCAGTTCAGTAAGAGGTTAGGATCTACTGAGTTTCCAGGTTCAGGGGCATTTAGCTCAGGAACATTAGTCGTTCCCCCTGAGTTTATATTCTCAGTAGAAGTCTCAGTTATCTCTGGGGCTTCCTCATCGACCGTTGTTACTTGTTGTTGATTCTGTTCGGTAGAATCAACCAGGTCAGCTACATTGCCTGTGGGATGGGTCTGAATTTCCTCATCGTCTGACTCATCATCTCAACAATGCTGGATCTTTTCGGCTTTGTCCTTTAGTGTGAGATCCTGTAGCTTGCTGCTGATAGCTTCAGTATTTATCTTTTTAGATTTCCTGTCCTCTGTAACAAACTCATCAAATACAACATGAGGGCTTTCTTCCACGCAAAGAGTCCGATAGTTAAAGACTCTGAAGGCTTAACTGACTCGAGAGTATCCTAAGAATACTCCTTGATCAGATTTGCAATCAAAGACCTTCAACTGATCTTTCCCATTATTGTGGATAAAGCAAGGACAACCAAAAATATGAAAATGAGATATAGAAGGAATTCTCCCTTTCCATAGTTCGTAAGGGTCTTCATGTGTTGCTGTGTAAGCAGTGAGCGATTCTGAGTGTAGCAGGCGGTGTCAGTAGCATCAGCCCAAAACATAGAGGGTAGTCCGGAGTCTGCTAGGAGCGTTCTTGCTGCTTCTTTAAGCGTTATGTTCTTACATTCAGCAAGTCCGTTCTGCTGAGGGGTACGAACTGCTGATGTCTCGTGCTTAATTCCCTCCTTTTCGCAGTTCTCCTTAACTACTGAGTTGAGAAATTTTGTTCCTCTGTCTGAGCGAATTCTCTGTATCTTGATGTCCTTTTCCACGCTGAGCTTCTTCAGTAGCTTTGGTAACTCAGTCATGACATCAGATTTGTTGGATATGAAGATGACCCATGTATATCTTGAATAATCGTCAATAACGACGAGGGCATTCTTCTTGCCTCTTATAGTCACTGGAGAGACTGGCCTGAATAAGTCCATGTGTAGCAGTTGAAGGATTCCATTAGTGGAAGGTGACGGAATTGGTGGATTGCTGTTCTTTGTCTGCTTTCCCTTCAAGCATGCTTCACAGTTTCTGTCTTTGATAAACGATTCATTGGGCAGTCCTCTGACTTTAGAGTTCTTGGCTAGCTTGTTCATAGTCTTGAAGTTCAGGTGGCTGAGTCTCTTGTGCCACAGCTATCCTGCCTTGTCACTAGATTTTGTCTGTGCGAGTTAGCAAGCCTCAGGTTCTGCGGTTTTCCAGTTTGCAACATAGATATTCTTCCTCCGCGAGCCTGATAACACTGTTTTCCCTGTAGATTTGTCAACAACATCATAGAAACCAGCATCAAAGATAACTCTATTCAGATTGTCACAGAATTGAGTGACAGAAAGGAGATTATGTTGAAGTCCTTCAACATATGTTACTCTTGGAAGTGAAGCAGTCCCAATATTCAGTGTTCCGTATCCCCTTGTATAGCCTTTAGAGTTGCACCAAACTCAATTCTAGGACCATCTTCTTGTACGTAGTTGGTCAGCAGGCTCTTTTGATAAGTCATGTGTCTCGAGCAGCCGTTGTCCACTATCCAAGGGTCCTTATACACCTGCAAAACAGAAACATTTTTAGGTACCCTTTGGTTCAGTTTGGGTCCTTAGGTGTTAGTGGGTGATTTCGGAACCCGGATTTGTCTTGGGATCTTAGAAGTCTGAGACTTCTTCTTTTGAACCTTGTCAGCTTTCTTCCCCACAGGACTTGGAGATACTGACTTTCTGGCTGTTTTGGGTTCAGGAGCTTTCTTCTTCTTAGGCTGTGTGCTCCTCCTGACCCTGGGCTCATAGTAGTACGAACCATACTGTGTTGGATGCTTATATAGCGGTTTATCAGATCGTTTCGCCCATCTGACCTTCTTGGTTCCCCCTGAATTTGATCGTGGTGTCCTGGGGCTAGAACCTCTGGTCAGTTGCTTCTTGTTGCTAGGCTGAGGTGCAATCATCTTCTGTTTATTCTTCGCCTGAGGTGTTGAGTCAGTAGCCTGAACCTTCTCTCTGACAAACCTATCAGCCAGCATTTCTGAGCTTTTTGACGTTGAAGTGGAAGCTTCATGATTATTTCCAAGTCCTTCTTTCATGACCGTTGGCCGTTGAGCTCTAAGCATGATTTCCAACTTCTCCTTAGCTCCTAGGTACTGTTCAGTCATCAGTCCTCACTAGACCTCATCACTTCTCCAAAGTGATTCATAATCCTTTACAACTTCTGCGAGCTTCTGACTAAGTCGGGCTATTTCACTATCTTTCTCAGAATTGTCATTGGTCAGAACTGATATCTGAGTTTCTTGAAGCTGAGACTTAGTCATAAGAGATTTAATCTCTTCCTTTAGTCTCACAACCAGATTCTCCGAATCAGTAGAGACCTGACAATCAGAAGAAAGTCTCTGATTTTCAGCATTTACCTGTTCCAGTTCCTGAATGGTTCTGTTGAATTCTCTGCTCAGCTGAATCTGCTCCTCTAGTAGTTCATCGTAGGCTTGTACCACGTCTAGAGGCTCAGACCGAACACGTGTCGTATGTGCTATGTGAAGAAGAGGTTATATTAAGTTTAGAATTTACCTCAGCCTCTTCTCCGGCCATCAGACAGTATTCTGCAGTTGATTCAGGATCTGTTTCTCCGACCTCAACGGCGACAAATGCAGCTTCGTCTTCAGAAGAATACATGAATGTATCTTCCTCAATTGAGTCATCGGATATCTCTCCGGCGATATAAGCCTGCCTCCTTCGGGCAAATTTCTCGCGTCTGGCCTACCGTTCTGCTCTTTGAGCAGCTGAGAGTTCGGGACAGTTGTACTGATAATGTCCCTCTTTCTTGCAGTTGTAACAAACAGACGTTCTGCTGCTTTTCCAACTGAGTCGTTGGATGGACTAGCAGCAGGTTCTGTGTTCCTGCAATCAATTGTTTATTTAGATTCTTCCCTTTTTTGATAATCTTTCTTACCTGAGGGAGAATTCTCTGTGGTATTTCTTCAGCTTTCTGACTCTCTCTTTTTCTCTTTGATATTTGAGAGCCATAAGTGCAAGTTGGTCAGTGCCAGATGTCTCAGAGTACTTTGCTTCTGTCGTGGCCACTGCCTTGCTGGAAGAAATAGGTTTGACTTCAGTTTTGCTGACTGTTTCTTTGAAAGCATGATCGATCTGTGTGTCAGCTGGAGCACTGGAACATCGTTGGGGTAGGCTGTGCTCAAATTCCTCTGTCTTTAATTCTGAAAAGATAACATCAGGAGTTAGAGCATTAAGATCTGAGCGACGTAAATAAGTAGCAAAAGGAAGCCACTTCAGTCGAGGTAGCGCTCTTAGGATCTTTGTGTTCATCTCTTTGTTCGTGAACGTCCTCCCCAGTCCGTTGATCACATTGATCTCATTAGTGAATCTGACGCTTAGTTTGTCAATGGTCTCATTGGGCTCCATGGCAAAAGCGTCGAACTTTCGTAGCTCTAGTTCGAGCTTATTTTCTTTGATCTGCGGGGCTCCTTGGCTCAGTACAGCCTGGGCGTCCTAAAGTTCCTTTGCTGTTTTGCAGTCTTGCACCCTCCCGAGGTGTGAATCACTGAGCGTAGTCAGGTTTGCATTCCGTGCTACTCGGTCGAGGTTGTGCAACCTTTTCTCTTCTGGCGTGAAGGCAGATTTGTCTTTTGCAACCTTGGCACCAGTCTGTGCTCCTACACCTCCCGCAGCAGCAAATTGTACGCTGTCGATCATGGGAAAGATGGGTCCTGTCTCAAGGACATCCGTCATGCTGTCATGCAGCGACGTTAGATGCGCCTCCATTCTCACGCGCCATACCATATAGTTCTCTATCGAGAACATCGGCACCATCCTAATACCTGACATATCAAACATTATGGGTAAGAGTATAAGGATGTATAAAGAGATGCTTGTGCAGTGAAAAATGCTTTCAAGATCTGTTCGAGAAGACCAGTAGTTACAGAACCGATGATCAGAAGAACACCGTTGCTCTGATACCAATTGTTGGTCCAGAGACGAGAGTCAGGTGTAGAGGGGGGGGGGTGAATACACATGAGTACTGTTTCTTTCCTCAAACGCAAAGGATAGTGGCATATAGTAACCTTCGATTGCGGGTCAGAGAGTTTGCCAACTACTGAGTCTCTCCTACTGACTTTAGTCAGTGGTTGATTCTCTGTCGAAGACTTAGTGCGGATAAGAGTGTGGGGCCTGGAGATTCGTCTCAGTTGAAAACGTGATTTTCACAAGTCAAACAGTTTTGGCTAGTGCACTTTATGAATACATTTTATGCAAGATATGATTTTGTAAGCAGTTTGTATGCAATGCAATAAAACAGTAAACAACACAAGCAATTTTTAACGTGGTTCGGATACGCAAGATCCTACGTCCACGGTCCTGCTGAACAGGAGGTCTTGTTGATTAATCTGAGCAAGCCTCAGCAAGGTATCTGTGCACTGGACAGACCCTTCTAAGTTATAGTGCTTAGCGACTTTTACAAATCAAACTGGTGATCGTTGTTTTGCACCAAATAATCCTGCAAAATTGCTAGAACTAGAATTAGTATAGCAACAGGTATCGAACACAGGGAACAGAGTAATTGAAACCTAAAAATCCTATCAATCAGAGTTTGGTTAGCAACCACGCAAGTTTGGGGAATTTCTATATCCTAATAATAAACGAAAGCAAACAGGAAATTAACACGAAATTGACTTATGCAAATAAAAGCGGGTCCAGCAAGATGATTGACACACACACACAATCGATCACTGACACTAATAATTAATTAATCCACTTAAATCAATTAGTTGTAGGAAACCGTAATTAAACAGACATATCCCTTATTCCCCCTTAATTAAACGGTAATCGTCATTGTGGGCATTCAAACGACTACTTCTCTAAATTAGATGCAACCTACGTTGATGGGCAATCAATAGATTTAACACCTAATCAGCTTTGAGAACTAAGGGAACCCAATTTAGGAGCCTACTCGTATGGTGGGCATCTAATAGTCTCCTACCAAATTAATCTAATTGTCCTAAGAACAAGTTACTACTTATTTAGCCTAATCCCACGAGAAACGATGGAAGTACTAAATTAGCTATGAATTAAACTAACCTAGGGTGATCAAGTCTAAATTAATTAATCCAATTAATTAAACCTAGATTAATTCAGAACCTAAGTGGTTAATTTTAAGCCCTGGTCTCACGAAATTTAAGTGGTGTGTGTTTCACATCTCGTCGGCCCCTAAAAAGACTTAGCTACACATATCGGCCGGAATGGCCAGACAGACCGGTTTACTGGACAGAACACAAAACATGCTGAAATTCAATAAATAATTATGCACGAAAATCCCAAATAACTATTAAACAATCAGAATATTAAAGAGAACGAAATTTAATCCTAGAAATTACGAAATTGAAATTAAAAATCTTTAAATCATCCTACAGGTAAATTAAAGCGGAGACAATCCAAGTACGAGAATGCAAAACGAAAGTGATAACAAGTTGTTTCTTCCAAATCAAACCACAATTCATGAATTAAAAACAAGAAAATCGAACTAAAAAGTGATTACCCTTCGATCGGTTTCCTCGACTTCCGGCGATGCTTGATCGGATGTCTCACAGCGTCGGCTTCTCGGAAACTCCTCTCTCTGTGATTTGGCGATGGATGAATTGGTGTAAATGGATGATGATGATTCGGCAGAGTGGCAGCTTCGGTTTTTGGTTGCTGGAGGCGTGATAAGAGATGATAAAAAATCTCAATTATGTGCGTGTGTTTATCCTCCCTCTCCAACCGTGTGATATGGAAAAACAAGACAGGGACAAATTCCCTTCCCAAATTTTCTCCTTCAGTTGGCGTGAATTCCTCAAGATTGGAATTCAATCTTTTCAATTAACCCCTTTCTTCCGTTCCTTTCCTTTTCGGCGCCTTCTCCAAATATAAATATATACTCCTCTTAATCCTCCTCAATTAGGATACTCAAATATAGAAGAAAATAATATAAGATAAATTATATCATTTTCTTTCTATACTTAATTCCTTCTTGATTCCTTCTAAATTCAGTATATATTTCCTTAATTCTGCAACCGCCACCTCAACGCCTCGTCAATGCCACATCATCAATAAGAACTGCAAAACAAACACCAAAACAAATCCAAACGCCACAAAATATGCCAAAATAAACGGAATATGGATAGTACGAAATAGACCTATCAAACGTCCTTACACTTAGAACATACTTGCCCTCAAGTATAAGGAAAACAAAAGTATAAGTACTATCCAAATCCCAATCTTTCCCCAAGACTCAAGACTCTAAAATAAGAAAAACGAAAACAAGACAAGGAGAAGACAAGAACGTAACACGAAATAAAGACGAACACAAATCAGAAAACACACATAACCACGGACAAGGAAGAAAAACGACACAACAAACGCATGAAGCAATACCAATCATATCCATAATCTCCACACTAAATGAACTAGCAAGCACATCCAACTACGCAAATATGAATCTCCACAAACAAATAGAATTGCAAATTTAAGATTAGGTACACAGATATCAATTTAGTCAAAAACCTAAGCAAAAAGTGGATCATCCTCACGGTTCACTCAACACTCTCTAATCTAGGTCCGGTCAAGCCACTCAAGAAAATATAGTTCATCCATCACGATAAAAGAGTGTCACAACTGCAATATCAATGAGGTCTTTTTTCTTTGGTTGTAATGGGGCTTAGGACATAGACAAATTTTTGTTGGTAAGGGTCCTAGGGGTTCTAAGCTCCACAAATTGTATCAAGATGTTATGCATGTTATACTTGCTAAAATTGAGATAATAAAAAATTGGAATTCAATACCTACCATAAGATCATATCAACTGCTGCCAATTAATAAATACATATGCTGCAAACTGTTTCGGATTTTTTTTTTTTTTTTTTTTTTTTGGCGAAACAGCAGCATATTACATCAAAATTCAGCCTATCTTCCAGGTGCTGAAACGAATTGACCTTTTCAATAATAATTATCAATTCCAAAATCGATCAACAATTATTTTGCACCACAAAAATAATAGCAAGCATACTTAGTAGGTAATAAAGATAGATCAATCTCAATTAAGCTTGTAAAACATACGATGACATGGGAAAAAAGAAGCTAAAAAGACCTTGGTTTGCATATTTCTGACTAAATCAAAGAATAGGACAAGGCACAAATTAGCTCACTAGGGGATAATTGCAAGGTAGGAAATATTGTCGCAGTTAAATAGTTCAATCGCTAGTGCCTCCTATCACTTATCACAAATGACTCACTTTTATTGCAACTTCAAGAACAAGCTCTCTCAATGAATTTAGTAGGAAGTGTCCTACTTTAATGGCTCAAATCTAATATAAGGAGTGTGTAAAATTCGATCCACAATTTACTTATTATTTGTCATCCCAAATCACAAACAAATGTGCACCAACTCCTACTCTTCACAACAACTACAACTTCGCATATTGAGACATAAAACACAATCAAACATGCTTAAATCAAGAACACAAGTGCATCAACAACTTCAATTTTTGGCATGCTTCGACGACACAAAAGAAAAATGACGACACAAAGAGAAACGAAGTAGAGACATCCCCCTCTTACACTTAACCCCTTGTGTGCCCTCACACAAGAAAAGAGAAAGGTAAAAGACGGAGAACATGACAAAACACATAACAAAACACCTAAAAGAGAACTAAACAAGACACAACCACAAAAAACACATAAACGCATGAAAAGAAAAACAAGAACAGAAAAGAAAAAGGACGGAGAAACATGACAAAAACACAAAACAAAAATGAACAAACCCTCCTTACACTTGATCCCTACTAAGATCAAGTGTAGACACATCAAACAAGACAAAAAAAAACATAAAACACTAAAAATAAAACACAGACTCAAATAACAAGAAAATAAAAACAAAAACAAAAGTGGGGAAAATGGCGTCACCAATCGCCTGGAGGCGGAAGGAGAGAGAGAACCGTGCGCTCTAAATCATCAAAGCGCCGCCGAAGGCTGCAAGCTCACCATGCAACTAACTCCTCTAAGATCTTTTCTCCTTACACTTAAGTCCACAACGTCCTTCGTAGCCTAGATCTGGAAAAACAACACAAAAACAAAGACCAAACAATAGTAAAATCTAAGGAAATAAACGATAATAAACTCGGGTTGCCTCCCGGTAGCGCCTTTCTTTAAAGTCTTTGGCTAGACCTCCTCTTAAAGGGTCAATCTGGTGGAGGTATGCATAGTGGAGTCACATCCACTACCTTGATCACCCTATGCAATTGCTTCCCATGGTCTTTATACCATATGGAATCATCACAGATCTCTTTATCCCTCATGTTTTTGGCATTCAAATCAGCAAATCCATGTGTGAGAGTGCGTTCCATCTTATCCTGCAACAAATGCGTCTCAAGATATTCTTAGACAAAGCTCTCAAAAACGTCAGTAGAAAGGACATCTTCATTCTCATGATCATTAGGTTTCTTAAGTACATTATCAATATGATGAACATAAATTTCATTATGATACTTAACACTTATGGAAACTTCATCAACATCAATCATTGCCCTAATAGTCTTCAAAAATGGCCTACCTAACAGAACACCTGCAGTACCCTCAACTTGCCTATCATTGGTATCTATAACATAGAAATCAGCAGGATAGACAAAATTGTTAATTCTGACAAGGATATTTTCTAGTAAGCCTATGGGCGCAATGCATGATCTATCAGCAAGTTGTATAATCACTCGGGTAGACACCAACTCAACTCCAGTTAACTGATTATACACAGACAACGGCATAACATTGATTGATGCACCTAAGTCACACATAGCCTGCTTAACCATCACATTTCCCATAAGACAAGGTAAAGTAAACATACCTGGGTTTTCACACTTGGCGGGGAGCATTTTCTAGATGATTGTCGATACCGACGTATCCATCAATACCTTCTTGGACTGCTGGATCTTACCCGCTATGAAGTCTTTGACAAATTTCCCAAATTGGGGAATCCTCACAGCTTCGAGGAAAGGTTTGTTGATTTCCAGCTTCTCGAACAACTTCATATAATCCATGTATTCCTTGTTCGGTGTCCGTTTCCTCTCCAATGCCTCGGGAAACGGTGGAGGTATAGCAGTTTTAGGGTCTGTCTGGACAGATCGGCCCTCTCTGCTTTGCAGAACTTCATCAGTAAAATCCTGCAACTATGTCAGGTCTTTACGGCGATCGACCTTCTCTCGTCGATCGGCTCTCCATCGCCCGGTTTCCGCAGTGCGCCGGTTCTGTCTTGGCAGTTCGACCTTCTTTATCTGTCAGAATCCTTGGTCTGGTCAGCTCGGCGGTCTGTTCTGCTGCAGATCTAATCTTTTGGGGACTCGCTTTCGGTGTTGGTTTGGACAACTCTTTTCCACTCCTCAACATGATGTGATTGCAACTATGGGCAGACGAATTTGGTTGAGTCTGAGAAGGTAATTGCCTTTGATTTTCCTTTATTTCATCTAACAAAGTGGTCATCATAGACATTTGCTTGGTTAGATTGTCCAAGATATTTTGTTGCTCCCCCTTCAATTGTTGCACCTCTCTCTTCACGGCTTGGAGCTCATCATGATTTGAAGTTATTTCCTTCTGCATCTGCTTTTGATATGCACTGGCATCTTTTTGAGAAGCAATCATCTCGCACATCAATTCTTCAAGCGAAGAGGATCTCTGGTCGGCTTGGTCGGGCGGAGGCATGATTGACATTTTCGGCTTCAATGCCATTTGATGAGAAGCTCGGTAAGGTTGCTCTATACCGAGGGTAGGTGTCCGATATAATTTTTCATAGCGGTGGATGAGTTGTTGTACTTGACTTTGTAGAAATTCCACGTGCTTGTGTGTTCGGGCACCTTGCTCTCCATCAATCTCCTGCTCGAGCTCAGTCTTCTTTTTACCATTCAAGCTAATTTGACTTACGTTAGCCCTAGCATTCGGATTGGGCTGGACTTGCGATGGTAATTGCCCTTGACTTGCCTTCATCTCTTGAATTGAAGAATTCAACTTGGAAATCTGCTTGGATAAATTCTCTACGGTTCTTTGATTATCCCTCTTGGTCTGATTAATCTCCTCTTGCATCTGTTGTTGATAGGCAATGGTACTCTTCTGAGAGGTAATCATTTCAGCCATCATTTTCTCCAACGGGCTGCTCTGGTCCGTCTGGCCAGACGGGCCAGTCTGCTGCTGAAATTGCTACGGGAATTGCCTTTGATGTGGAGGTTTGTAGGGTTGTTGAAACCCTTGTTGCTGCGGTGGCTGATATTGTTGATGATGGTATGTAGGCTGTTGGAATGACTGTTGTGGAAGATTCCTTGGCGGTTGTGGCACTTGATCATCTTGTCTCCACCTTAGGTTCGGATGAACCTTGTTCTGTCCATTCCAATTGCCGGCTGCATTAACATCCTCGCCTTAGCACTGAAGAGATGTGTGCCCTCTTTGACCACATGCACCACATGTATGATCATTCATGGTGCGCTCAGATGAAGAGGAGGAGGGAGGAGGATTCCTCTCCTTGAATAGACGATTCAATTTGTCTTCAAGTTGGCTGAATTTTTCCTCCATTTTCATCTCAACCTTCATGTCTAGATCGTCCAGAAAATTTCCACTTGAAAGGTTCACAGACCTCCTTTGCATCCTTGGTCCTTTGTATTGGGATGTAGATTCAGCAAGGCCTTCAATGATTGCCTTCGCATCAGTGTAGTAGCTATTAGCAAAGCTACCCTTCAATCCAACGTTCACCATGGTTTTGGACTCATCTGTCATTCCTTGGTAGAAAATTTGCAGCAGATCCACTTCAGAAAAACCATGGTTTAGACAGCTATCAACTAGCTTCCCAAATCGCTCCCAGTAAGCTCCAAAGGACTCGTCAAGCTCTTGAGTAATCTCGGAAATCTCCTTCTTGAGTACATTCGTCTTGGATTGAGGGAAGTATTTGTCCAGGAATGTTTGACGCATCTGAGCCCAAGTAGTGATTGACCTAGGCCTCAATCTGGAAAACCATGCACGAGCTCCATCTTGTAGAGTAAAAGGGAATGCCTTGAGCTTGAAAGCATCCAAATGTCCTTGCCTGTGCAGATCACAGACCTGATTAAATCCCTCCAGAAAAGCAAAGGGATTCTCGTTCAGCTTCCCGTAAAACTTTGGACATGCCGCGACCAAGTTAAGCTTCACATCTATCTGTTCAGTTGTTTTTATGTTGATTGGTCCGGGCAAGTCCTCTCCCAAGTTCCTCGAACCTGAGTTCATCTTCAGATTGGCTCTTTCCTCTTCAGCCATTCTTTCTTCTTCAAAATCAGAATTGATGTCTTCAGAAAACTGGTCTATCTGGCCTGTCGGACCGATTTCAGACTCTGACTCACTGGTCCTTTCCTCTGTCTGGTCAGTCGGACCTGTTTCTGCTTGTGACAGCACTGGATGCTTTTGCAGCTTTGTTGCCTTCCTATTCCTTTTCGCAGTCTTTTCAATTTCTAGATCGAAATGTAGAAAAGGACGGGAAGACCTGCTCATGCAACACTTAAAAAGCACAAAAGATTAGTAGGAAAAATAAGCTTGAAGATAACACCGTTCCCCGGCAACGGCGCCAATTTGGTGATCGCTGTTTTGCACCAAATAATCCTGCAAAATTGCTAGAACTAGAATTAGTATAGCAACAGGTATCGAACACAGGGAACAGAGTAATTTAAACCTAAAAATCCTATCAATCAGAGTTTGGTTAGCAACCACGCAAGTTTGGGGAATTTCTATATCCTAATAATAAACGAAAGCAAACAGGAAATTAACACGAAATTGACTTATGCAAATAAAAGCGGGTCCAGCAAGATGATTCACACACACACACACACACAATCGATCACTGACACTAATAATTAATTAATCCACTTAAATCAAATAGTTGTAGGACACCGTAATTAAACTGACATATCCCCTATTCCCCCTTAATTAATCGGTAATCGCCATGGTGGGCATTGAAATGACTACTTCTCTAAATTAGATGCAACATATGTTGATGGGCAATCAATAGATTTAACACCTAATCAGCTTTGAGAACTAAGGGAACCCAATTTAGGAGCCTACTCGTATGGTGGGCATCTAATAGTCTCCTACCAAATTAATCTAATTGTCCTAAGAACAAGTTGCTACTTATTTAGCCTAATCCCACGAGAAACGATGGAAGTACTAAATTAGCTATGAATTAATCTAACCTAGGGTGATAAAGCCTAAATTAATTAATTCAATTAATTAAACCTAGATTAATTCAGAACCTAAGTGGTTAATTTTAAGCCCTGGTCTCACGAAATTTAAGTGGTGTGTGTTTCACATCTTGCCGGCCCCTGAAAAGACTTAGCTACGCATATCGGCCGGAATGGCCAGACAGACCGGTTTACTGGACAGAACACAAAATATGCTGAAATTCAATAAATAATTATGCACGAAAATCCCAAATAATTATTAAACAATCAGAATATTAAAGAGAATGAAATTTAATCCTAGAAATTACGAAATTGAAATTAAAAATCTTTAAATCATCCTACAGGTAAATTAAAGCGGAGACAATCCAAGTACGAGAATGCAAAACGAAAGTGATAACAAGTTGTTTCTTCCAAATCAAACCACAATTCATGAATTAAAAATAAGAAAATCGAACTAAAAAGTGATAACCCTTCGATCGGTTTCCTCGACACCTTCGGCGATGCTTGATCGGATGTCTCACAGCGTCGGCTTCTCGGAAACTCCTCTCTCGGTGATTTGGCAATGGATGAATTGGTGCAAATGGATGATGATGATTCGGCAGAGTGGCAGCTTCGGTTTTTGGTTGCTGGAGGCGTGATAAGAGATGATAAAAAATCTCAATTATGTGCATGTGTTTATCCTCCCTCTCCAACCGTGTGATATGGAAAAACAAGATAGGGACAAATTCCCTTCCCAAATTTTCTCCTTCACTTGGCGTGAATTCCTCAAGATTGGAATTCAATCTTTTCAATTAATCCCTTTCTTCCGTTCCTTTCCTTTTCGGCGCCTTCTCCAAATATAAATATATACTCCTCTTAATCCTCCTCAATTAGGATAATCAAATATAGAAGAAAATAATATAAGTCAAATTATATCATTTTCTTTCTATACTTAATTCCTTCTTGATTCCTTCCAAATTCAGTATATATTTCCTTAATTCCGCAACCGCCACCTCAACGCCTCGTCAATGCCACATCATCAATAAGAACTGCAAAACAAACACCAAAACAAATCCAAACGCCACAAAATATGCCAAAATAAACGGAATATGGATAGTACGAAATAGACCTATCACAAACCGAGGTTTGAAGGGGAGGGGATTATCTCCAACTAGGAAGGAGTTCTTACAAAAAGAACAATCACTAAAAGTGAACTCCTTCGAAAATCTAAGCTATAGATGTGACTTTGAGCTTAGCTAAAGAAGAGGGAACTCTAGAGAGAAGAACTAAGAGTATTCTATTGAGCAATTTCTTCGCTGAATTTCTCTTGAATGTGCTAGAGTGTTTCGAAAGCTTGAGCGTTTTTCCCTTTGTTATCCCGTGCGAGGAGCTCAGATTTTCTTCTCTATTTATAGTCATGACCCAGGCATTTGCCCGTTGGAGAGGACGATGCCACGTGTCACAAACTTCCAAAGAAAACGGCCATATATTCGAATTGTTGTAGCAGAGTTGTTGATCACTGTTCATGAGAGCAGTTTTAGTTGGTCAGAGCAGATAGTGCGTTGATGGCTTCTCATTGGTCGAGGTTTGTGGTAGGAGAGATGTGTCAGACATTGGTCTTCATCGGAGTTGACTCTCACTTATCCTCGTATGATCTTCTGCTGACTTTCGAGTTATATTAAAAGCAGGGTCGTTTCCTATCGGATACAGTAGACTTGATGCAGTCTCTGTCTTCTTCGTCTGAGTCGGCTGATAAGATATATTCTACTGAGTGTAGTCAGCTGTTGACTGCGAATGTACTGAGCTTTGTATATGAGGTTCTTCTACTGATGTCTGTCAGTTGATAAGGTGTCTTCTACTGAGGCGAAGATCAGCTGATGAATTAAGAACACAAGCTCTTACACTGATAACATGGGGTTCTGGAAAGTAACTTCCTACTGAAGATCAGTCCAACATTTTACCCCGTACAGGACATAGACACGAAAGATAAAGAAATCAAAAACATTCTAGCCTATTACATCATCTAGTCCTATCGATACTACACTACTGATACCAGCTGAGTTTTGGGATCTTCAGTTCCATATTATTCACACTACGATTTCCCCAAATATTATTTTACCCAATAAAATGCTAAGTATCATCTACTGACTCATAACCCAACAATATATATTGGTATGAATATGATAGATATATATATGTAAGTGTATATACATCTACCATCTAATTCTCTTCCCTCCCCCACACGTTTCTTTCTCCTCTCCTCCACGTAGGTGAATCTTAGACGAATCTGATCATTATAGCATATCTTTTGGGATAGAAATACTGCATAAGAGAATCAGTCCTCCCTCTTTCCTTCAAACTCACGCTCACTCTGCAGCTCCAGAAGAGTTACAAGATTTTGCATTGGCTCGGATCTTGGTCTTGTTATCTTCATCCATCTAGCACAGCAGGAGAGGGGAGGACTTGAGGAGTTCCTACTGATACTACAGAAAAGTCTGAGCATGGCTAGAACAAGCAAGCCTATGCATACTCGATCGCTTGATCACATCAAACATCTTTCCATCACTCTTCTTCTCCATCTTATTCTTCCTTCATACTAGTCTCACCTCTCTTCAACTCCACGTCGTTGCCATCTGCATAGTCTCAAGAGGAATAGAGCATTCAAGCCGTCTCCCCTCATACCGGAAACTTAGGACAACGACGTTCTCGCGCACCGTCGATATCAAGGAAGTCAAGGTATAAGCGTTTATTCATATCCCCTTCTCCACCACGTTTTCTATCTTCTGCCGGGAATTAGTGAAGATCTGAATTATTGATTGTTATTCGTTGTCGTTGTAATCACGCATTGCATTAGCTAGAACTACGCTCTTCTTATGATTGATGAATGACCGCATCAAATGATCCTAAACACCAAACAATAACGTGCTTGTCCCTCCAAAATGAACCTATGATTTGAATTTATTATGAAATAGAACTGGAACATGAGAAGTGAGCCAAGATCATAACTTAGATACTGAAAATCTGGTGCATACAAACTGTTCGATAAAATGCCTCAATCGTTGCTTGAAAGAGACCCTTAGCTGCACTCCTCTTTTCGCTCCAGATCCGTACGTCTGCTTAATTTTCACATCTTTGCTGCGATATTTAGTACGGTTTAAGAGTGTTCGAACAGTAAAACAATCTTCAAATGTCTCATTTTCGCTGCCACAATTTGAGCCCAGAATTTCGAGGACCAACTATTCTTGCCGACATTAAGCAGCGAGTTTCGGCTCATTTTCTTAACCTCTTAGTTAACCCAAAACACACTAGTCTAAACACTCTTAGGAAGCACTTACTGTCGGCTTTTCAACGCCCCAAACCGTTCGCAAATCGGAGCCCAGATTGAAAAGTTGTACACCTTTGAAAAGGCATGCCGAACCAGCCCCTGTTTCACCATCAAGTAAACAGCTCTCTTCCGACAAATTTTCTGAATAGGCTAGTGAACCAAAAACCCTAAAACCAACACCATCGTGATCATTGATCTTTTGGCTGCCCATAACCGTTTTCCGTTTGCAAATTGGAGTTCGTACCATCAAGTTATGAACTCCGGAAAAAAACCCACAGTTCGAAACCATTAACTTCCTAAGCAAGCTGACCAGGGAACTTGCGACGCGTTTTCCGACGTGAATAATGAAAAAAACAATACCTAAGACCTATACCACCTTAAGCCTTGCACATTCTGCTTTCCAACGCACCTCTCGGTTCGAGAAACGGAGTCCGAACCCCGAAGTTATTCAACGTCGAAAACTGATCGCTGAACTGCCGAGTGTTTTTCAGACTGCGGAGCAGCCTCTTTCGAACGTTTCCAACCCACTGTTTATTGTCTGAAACCCTCGAAGCCTCACATCGTTGGAAATCCACGACTACAGGCTTTCCAACGCCGCTTGTCTCTCGAAATTTGGAGCTCGGACCAAAAAGTTATGCCCCGTCAAAAACACCCCGCTCAAAAATGCCGAATTGGCGAGAAGCGCAGAGTAGCAAGCTTCCGACCCGATTTTACGACCCGATCGAACTAATAACTCCAGAAAACTTACACCAACACAAACATTAACAAACAAGGATTCCAAAACATACTTTCGATCGTGAAACGGAGTCCCGACCGCTGAGATACGCTTGCTCGAATATACCCCAGAAAAAGTTTGTTTACTTGCCTCACCCAGAAAAATTCTAAGTGTTGAAATAAGGGTCTAGCTCCACCCGTTTTGAGAGATTGTTTGTGAATAGCCCCCAAATCTGGTAACCCCAAGACCCATACCGTATCAAACCTTGTCATTCAAGGGATCTCCAGAACCTTTCCGTTCGCTGTTTGGAAATTGTAACAAGAAGTTACGGATCGACGAAAATGCACCGCTGAAACGCCCAGCCTTCCCGGATTGTGCTGAACCCCCAACTTTAAAATAGCCTAGGAGCTTCGTTCCTTCTCGAAACTCACCGAACCTTATACCGATGGAAAGCTGAGTTCGTTGACTTTCCAAAACCATGCTCGACGCATAAAATGGAGTTCGAACGAAAAAGATATGAGCCTACAAAGTACCACTGGCAGAACTGCCACAAATTCGCCGACTCAAGTTCGGAGACTATTTTCGATATCGAAACAACGTCCGATCAGAAAACTTATTTCTATTATCTTGTACCTCTCCTGGGGAAGAATATAAACATGAGTTTTCGTCAAAGACCGACGGTCGGATCGTCTAGAAATAAAGCCGGAAGTTGCTGCGAAAATCATTTTCCAAATATATTTTATTTTCAAATATCCCCTTAATTGGAAAATACCAAAGCTACAAATTACCGAATGAAGAGAGGATGCTATGAATATGTGAACGGGATATATCCGGGCAAAATTAATGAAGACGAATTTCATCATTTCGAGGAAAATAGCGAAATAAAATCCGCTTTTCATAACCAAAAATCCTATTTTTGCTAGAGACGAACTTTGTGGTCTAGAATTCGAAGAAATTCTAGGACTTTGGGATTTCACCCTAACAGAAATTAGGTCTCTATTGTAGGACCCTCAGAGGAAGGACGGTAACCTCGGAAAAAGCTGCGGATAATAATATCGCACCATGAGGTGGGTTATACTTTCCTCTAAACTTATCTTTGAGTTAATAAGCTCTTAAATTATATGAAGTGCTGTTATCCATGGAAATGTTTTATGCGCGTTCGATTAAGTTTAATGCTCTTGTATGGTCGATCGAGATTCTTGTTCTGACCTAACACGTCAGACTGGAATTGTGTACACCCCCCGTTAGTTGTGCAGTGGGTTGATCTCCACTGCACACTAACATTTTTACGGGATTATTTGGGAAAAGGCCCGATATCCGAAGTTGAAAAGGGTAGTCTGAGTAACGGCTCGAGACCCTAGATGAAATTGAATCCGACGAGGATACGTTCCGGAATCGCAATGAAATTGGATCCGACAAGGATACGTTCTGGGATCGCAATGAAAGTGGATCCGACGAGGTTGTATTCCGGGATCGCAAGAGTAACTAAAAGAACGCTGCACGCGCGCGCAAAAGAAAGGAAAAATGCTTTCGTATACTTAGGAGTTCTTTTTCGTTTTAAAACCTCCTAAATCATACTTTTATGCTCTGGATAACTGCAAATTTTTATAAAATGTTTTATTAAATACTCGCCCACTGAGTACACTAGTACTCAGCCCCAAATCTTTTTCAAAAACATTTTCAAGTTGAGTGGCTGCTACTGACGGACGGAGCTGAGGCGAGGGTTGCTGTCAAATAAATTAAATTCCGTTGTGCTTAACGGTTTTTGCCCAATTCGAGGAATGTAGCTCTTTCGTCAATCGTCACTCTAGACTTATCTTTATCTGAACTGCTTTCTATGTGTTCAGATACTTATCACTTTTTGTGAATCTCGAACTGAAAATCCTATAATTTAAATTTTTGAATTATTCTGTATTATCTTTTAAATCAAGAATTTTCGTTTTATTTATCCGTATTGTACCACACCCGGTCACACGCCCTTTTACGAAAATTGGGTTGTGACAATTTGGTATCAGAGCAGTTTGTTCCGCTCCGGACCTAAACCATCGTTCAAGGAAATCTAAACTCGCTTCCCTAGATTTCAAGATTTATTCCGCCTAAAAGTGCATTTCATGTTAGTCTAGAATAGAACCTCTGGACTATTATGATATTCAACAACCCTCGGCTCGCCGTCGCAGTGCCCTCGACTAAAGGTATCTTCTTCTAAAGTGTTGTTTTAAAATTTGCTTATGAAAGTGCGCGCAAAATGGTATTTGCTTGAAAGGAAGCATGAAATGAGAAAGTTGTCATGTTGAGTTATCTTGAAAACACATGACCAAAGGAATAAACTTATGGTCGTATTGGAAGGGTCCACTCGACAAAAGGAACTTGTGTTCATTAATTCTCTTGAGCTCATATGATAAAGTTTTAAGAAAAGAAAGGTTTTCATAGTGTGACCTATGTGTCCCTGAAGCTAAAGTGAAATGTGATCATACGATTTTAAAATCCTTTTGATAAAGAAAATGTTTTCGACGGATAATTTGGAATTCCGTTGACCAGAGTTTTATGAAACTATATGATTATGTTATGATGGCATGGAGTGTTGATGACATCATCCAACTTCCCTACTGCTTTTATGATAATACACTGATACTGTTGAACTCTAGTTCACGGATTACTGTTGATTAGATCACTTGAACACAAGATTAGTGCTCTAAGTATTACTTAGCTGCCTGGAATGATGAGAACCTAGTAAGTACTATTGACACCATTGACATATTTGGTGCAATACTTCTGATGTTAGAGCTTCACACTCTCTTCTTTCGAGTGTGGCCTAACGAATCTAGATGCTGAAAGAACAAAGAGTAATCTAGAAATGGAAAAAGTAATGGAACAATGACTTCTAAGCTTAATTGCTTTAACCTAGAACTGAACTTCATTTGCCAGAATTTTTAGGCAGATATCTATGTTACCCCCATGAAATCTTACGAATGGACGGGTTAACTGAAAATTGCGCCACATAGTTGTCATTATAGGAATACTATTCCTAAATCCCTTGAAAGGGAAGAAATAAATCTCTCGCGATGTGAAATTGGATGGAGGAGTTCCAGCCATCTCTGCTATGAGAGCCGCCAAGATGATCAGGGGGTCGAATTTTCAAGATTTTCTAGTCAGCCCTGCAAGATATGACGAGACACAAGAGGCCATAGAGGAATGCCACAATCCCGTTTTATGGGACCTTTGAAATTCCTTGAGAAGATAGACCCTAGCAGTAGACAACAATGACAACATAGATAATATTCCCGATTTTCGTTATAGCAAATATTTAACACCAATCAAGAGTCAAAACTTGCGTAGAAGAGCAATCACAACATTTCCTAATGCTTGAGATACTAGACGACATGTGGACAAATAATTACGCTTGATGAGGTTGACGAAAAGCAAGAGGGATGAGTTTGAAACTATTGTCTCATAATACCTGATTATGTACCTATGTATACTCGTTCATGAAAGATGATATAAGGAAAAGATTTTTGTAAAAGGAGTGCGAATGGAAGAGACAATAATTCCTAGGAATGAATATTAGGATCTAAATGGATGGTTAGGATAAATTATCCTCTATCTCCTTGATTTGCTCAGTATGTTGTCAAGATTTTTCATTTGATATGAATCATCCAAACTTTTGACAGAGAAGTCGAGCCTTGTGTTTCGATGGTCTAGAGTCTCCTGGATAACCATGTCACTTTCTTGAACATTGTAAAAGTATTCTCATAGACGACTTCTTATTTATAACCAGTCACCCATGACCTAGTTTATCTTTTACTTGATTATGTGTTGTTTGAATGTTCTTTTCAACAACGCATCATCTTTGTGACTATTGTTTCTTTTCCTTGAGTAGAAATTTGAATTTTACATACATTTCTATCAGAGTAATTTTGTTTCGCTTTGGAATTGAAGGATCTTTCATGTAAGTCTAGACTAGAATCGCTAGACTTGAAAGTTAGTAAGCTATTATGAGCACTTCACTACCCCATCCTCAAAAGAAGTTTTTGTAAAAACGTGAACATTACTCGAGTTTTCAAACTTTTGTATATTTTGGATTGTAAGCCCATATTACTCAGTTTCAGAAAAGTATCGTTTGATTTTACCATCCTTTTACTTAGCTTCAGTAAAAGGGAAATAATTTGAGTTTCCTAATTCATTGGTAAGACAATGCTACTCAATGCATAGTTCAAATTGATTAAGGAATCGTCATATTAGACTCCCTCAACCTCTGTGATCATCTTGTAGTAGGAGCAACACACTGGATAACGTCATGTTTTGACTTCATCCCTTATAAGTTTGACCTTTGGTCTAAACAGGGGTAGAATGATTATGAATAGAAGGTCCTAGATTTCTCATAGAAGATACAAATTTAGTCGGATTTAATCTTCTTAGTTACGTTATAGATTAAGATCTTTATTAATGACGAGAACATTATCATGCTTAACAAGCGCATTGTGAGAATCAACACGTTGAGACAAACTCAGAGGTGGCAGTAAGGACCACAAGGCATCACCAGTTGATGGAGTACCTCGACAGTGGGAAGCTCGTGGAATGGCTCAAAAGTATGATGTACTTATCTACAATCAACTAATACATGTGCTAGCAGTCAAACTTCACTCCAAATGATGGCTCCTCAACTCCACCGTCTGCACAACTCTAAGATAGATGTCCTACCTAAGTACGTGATACCTCGAGCGCTACGTCCTCGCGGCTTAAAGACTCACCTCTTTGCTAAGGAAGATGCGACTTTAAGGCACAACCTTCGAACATGAGTTAACGATTATATTAATGATATCATTGCTGACGAGCCTGCAGGCATAGTTAGAGGTAATAGTTGCGAAACAATTCCAAGAACTTAGTCTACTTGAGCTGGTAGATCAAGACCACCCAATGATTGAGGCAAACGACGCTAAGACAAAGAAACGAGTAAGATACTACTAATTTACGGTATGATACTGTAAATCCCTAATGTATTTCTTCATGTGATCTCGGGTTAAGAGGAAGAGGACGTGGCAAGGAAAAGCATGTCACACCTACTTCATCCTAAAGAAGCGTCCCAACGTAAGTCAAGTTAATCTAAGGATGAGGTCAACACATTTTCTACCAATTCGAGTGAAGCTAGTGTCACACGAAGAGAGTTCTACGGCTACACAATATTTTCGTGTTAGTCACCTCACACCATATTACGCATGATTCAACCCAATATGCTGGAAGATTTACAACTGCAAACAATTACAGATTTCCGCCCGCGGGTTCACACGAAAAGTCGGAAATGACTATTTTAAAACTCTAGAGTACGTAGTAATTTCAGATCGTAGTTAAACTTCGGCAAGTACGTTGCCAAAATAGAATGCGTCTATTACGAAAGCCATCAAGCAGTGATTGCCAAGGCTACTTGTGAAAATGTACATCACACGTGATGGGAAAATATTGAACAATAGTTAGTCCAAGGACATCTAAATGATCTTAATTAAGTTTGGACGTAAGACGTGAGGAAAGATCGGTGCAAATGTATTTATACGAAGCCTTCCGATCATATCCAAAGACTACTTCTCGGTAAGAAAAGGGCAAATGTCTAACTGTAATCTTTATATTATGGAGAAATTTGCCAAGATATACGTAAAAGAAATTGTACGCCTTCACGGTATACCTGTCTCCATCACATCTGACCGTGATCCTAGATTCACCTCTGGTGATCGCTGTATTGCACCAAATAATCCTGCAAAACTTGAGAATTATATCAGTATATGTTGGATATGAGTCAGTAGATTGATACTCAGTTGTTCTAGGGTTAAAAGAAATTGGGGGAAATCATAGTAGTACTATGGAATTGAAGATCCCAAAACCGAGATGATATCAGTAGATTAGTGTGTCGATAGGATTAGCTGATGTATAGGTTAGACGTGATGTAATGCTTATTATTTTTGTCTAAGTCCTGTACGGGGTAGTTGTTGAACTGATCTTCAGCTGAAGATACTTTTCAGAACCCCACGTCATCAGTGTAATCGCTTGCATTCTTCGTTAGCGGTGATATCAAACTCGGTTGAAGATCCCGCATCACCGACCGGACCTCGGTAGAAGCATTCTCTACAAGCCGATGGTCATCGGTAGAAGAACCAAAGTCAGGCAGTATACCTTCGCGATCGACCAACCGACTATCGAAGCTCACTTTATCGGTCGACGACTCACCGAAGAAGACAGAACTTTCGAGTATCGTATCCGACGTAAAGCGACCCAAAGACTTAAAGTCCCTTCAAATGTTCGGCGAAGACATACGAGGTAGTTTGAACGGTCAACTCGACACTCACCAACTACAAACCTCGACCAATGAGAAGCCGACAACGCTTACCTACTCTACACAAAAAGCTGCTCTCATGAACAGTCGCATTAACGCCCCGCCGCAACAAAGTTGAATAGTGGCCGTTTTCTTTGGACGCTTGTGACACGTGGCATCGTCGTCTCCAACGGACATATGTCACAACTCACAACTATAAATAGAGAAGGATTTGAAGATTTCAAGAAGAGGAATATACGCGAAATCAAGGGAAATCATTAAAACTCACAACGCTCTAGAACCTTCAAGCTTATCCAGAGACGAACTAGTTTTCATAGAACACTTCTTGTAGTTCATCTCTCTAGAGCACTTTGATCCCTATCTTCTCTAGACTAAGCTCATTGCTAGATTCATAGCTTAGATCCGAAGGAGTTCACATTTAGTGAATTGTTCTTGTTGTAAGAACTCCTTCTCAGTTGGAGAATATTCCCTCCCTTCTAAACTTAGGTTTGGATTGTAAAGTCGCTAAGGACTATAACTTAGAGGGAACCGTCCAAGCACAGATATCCCTGCCGAGGCTTGCTCGAATAATCAACAAGTTCTCCCCGCCTTGTTCGGGACCGTGGACGTAGGATCTTGCGTATCCGAACCACGTTAAATCGCTTGTGTTCATTTACTGTTTTATTGCATTGCATTCAACTGACTTGAAAATCATAAGTTTGCATAAAACGTATTTTATAAAGTGCACAACTAAAAGATTTAACTTGCAAAAACGCGTTTTCAAAAGAGACGACTCCGGGCCTAACACTTATCCGCACTACAGTCTCCGACTGAGTTTCGTAATACTGACATCAGTCAGTAGAAGAGCTCAGAAGCTGACTCACTTTGACCCCAGTGATCGAAGGCTTACTTCGGCACTGTTCATCGCTTGCAAACATCGGCTTGGTCGACCTTCACCGAGAAAAAGAAACAGAGATCGGGTGTATTCACCCCCCCCCCTCTACACCTGACTTTTCGTCTCCGGACCAACAGTATAGTTCACAGGGTATCGAACACAGGGAACGGAGGACTAGACATATTATTTTCCTACTTATCTTGGGTTTGGTTAGCAACCACGCAAGTTTTGGGTTTTTATCTAAACTAAGAACTTATAAAAACTAAAAAAAATGTAAAAACTGGAAACTGAATTTAAACGGTTTTAACTAGGCAGTTGAGAGATGGGTCCAGCAGAATATTCACACACACGTATTTCCAATCCTCGGCACATAAAATGAATTAATCTTAGAATCAACTAGTTATAGATTACCGTAACTTAAACTGCGTAATCCTCACTCCCACTTACTTAGTCGGTAACCGCCATGTTGTGCATCGAAGCGGCTACTTCCCTAATTTAGCTACAACCTACGTTGTTGGGCAATCAATAGATTTAATAGCTAAACAGCTTTATCGAACTAAGGGAGCCTAGTATAGGAGCCTACTCGTATGTTGGGCATCTAATAGTCTCCTATCGGTTTAATCCAATTATTTTAATGAATAAATTTGCTACTTACCTAGCCTTATTCCACGAGAAACGATGGAAGTACTAAGTTAGCTACAAACTACGTAACTTAGGGTGGCCAATCCTAAATTACTAGTCAGATTAAATAAACCAGAATTAACCTGAAACCCTTCAATTAATTATTAGAACCTAAGCCTCATGTACCGTTCACGTGTGCGTTTTACATCCTGCCGGACCACTAAAAGTTTAGCTACTCATGAAAATGTCCTGACTGCACAGGTAAGACACTTTGCAAAACAGAACATACATCATTCGTAACCCTAATCCTAACATGCACGAAAACTGAAAATAAGATAAAGATACGAATTATAACTGAAAACGAAGCACTTACTGAATTTAAACGAAACACAAACTGAATTAAAACTAAAATTGAAATAGGATCAAGAGTACATATTGGTCTTCGATCTCTCAAAACAAACGGAAGCAAGAAACGAACTAAACTAAAGGTTCGAACTTTAAAAAGCTGAATTACGAAATTGTTGTTTTCTTCTACGTAAACTAAAGGAATTGCATGATGTAAATGGAATGGTCGTTGGTTCTTCTCCTCGGCAGTGGAATAGGAACGACGGCGGTGGCAATGGCTTCGGTCGGCGGCGACGGCTTCGGAAATGAATGGATCAGAAAAGGATTGATGTTTCGAGGTTGTGAGGAGGTCGAGGCGCGAGAAGATGGTTGTAAAGGTTTCTGAATTTCGTGCCTCCCTCATGCTTTTATAGTGCTCCTAGGAATTAGATCACAACTAGGGTTCCTTTGTAGATAAGGAAAGGATCTATGAGATATGGTAATATCTCATCCTTCCTTATTTATCTCATTTTCTTCCTTATCTTCTTTCCTTTCTTTTCTTCTTCTTTCCTTCTTTCTTTTCTTGGCTAAATCCGCTCAAAATCTCGCCATTACAGCTGGAAACTCGTTGCCACATCATTTCCACGTGTCGTGCCAAATCAACCTATTTTCCTGCATAACTGCCAACAAAAGCGTCTCGCCTGCACAGTTAAGAGACTTTTCGGACATAAATAATTAGGTACGAAATCGACTCATCAACCTCACTATTTTGGCCTCATTTACAGGAAACGCTGGGCACGAAATTAAATTTCATCACCGCTTACCACCCCCAGACCGATGGATAGTTAGAAAGAACAATTCAGGTATTAGAAGACATGTTACGAGCAGTAATCACTAACAAAGTTGGAAATTGGAAAGACATACTACCTCTTGTGGAGTTTGCCTACAACAACAGCCACCAGGCCACAATCGGAATGGCTCCGTACGAGGCATTGTACCACCGAAAATGCAGATCACCACTTTATTGGGATGAAGTGGTGAAAGAAAGCTTTTGGGACCAGAGTTGGTGCAACAGATGATAGAGAATTTAGATTTAATCAAACAAAGAATCAAGGAGGCTCAAGATAGGCAAAAGTCGTATGTAGACAAACGTCAAACCAATCTTGAGTTCAATGTAGGAGACAAAGTCTTCCTGAGAGTTTCCCCTTCAAAGGGTGTAGTGTGATTCGGCAAAAGAGGAAAATTACGACCCCGTTTCATAGGTCCCTTCGAAATCATAGAAAGGATTGGGCCTGTAGCGTATAGCTTAGCACTACCACCTAGTCTTGGAAACATACATGATGTGTTTCATGTCTCACAACTACGAAAGTACATTTTCGATCCAAAGCACGTGATCCTAGCCCAAGATTTGAGTTATGAGGAGCGACCCATGCAGATATTCGACCGAAAGACTCAGAACCTGAGGAACAAGCAAATTGCCCTGGTCAAAGTCATATGGATTCATCACGGACAAGAGGAAGCAACTTGGGAGCTAGAAGATAAGATGAGGGCTCAATATCCCGAGTTAGAGTTCCCAGATCCGTAAATTTCGGGATGAAATTTTTATTAAGGAGGGAAGGATGTAATACCCCGATTTTTGTCACGCCTAATTAATCCCTTTTAATGCGATTAATTTCGGATTTAGTTTTGTATTCGGTAACATAAATTAATATTATATATATAATTATATTCCCTAAATTAAAACATATCCAATTGATTATAAGACCGATATATATATAGATATATATATTAATATACAAATAGATATATATTGGTATGAATATGATAGATATATATGTAAGTGTATATATATCTACCTTCTAATTCTCCTCCCTCCCCCAAACGTTTCTTTCTCCTCTCCTCCACGTAGGTGAATCTTAGACGAATCTGATCATTATAGCATATCTTTTGGGATAGAAATACTGCATAAGAGAATCAGTCCTCCCTCTTTCCTTCAAACTCACGCTCACTCTGCAGCTCCAGAAGAGTTACAAGATTTTGCATTGGCTCGGATCTTGGTCTTGTTATCTTCATCCATCTGGCACAGCAGGAGAGGGGAGGACTTGAGGAGTTCCTACTGATACTACAGAAAAGTCTGAGCATGGCTAGAACAAGCAAGCCTATGCATACTCGATCGCTTGATCACATCAAACATCTTTCCATCACTCTTCTTCTCCATCTTATTCTTCCTTCATACTAGTCTCACCTCTCTTCAACTCCACGTCGTTGCCATCTGCATAGTCTCAAGAGGAATAGAGCATTCAAGCCGTCTCCCCTCATACCGGAAACTTAGGACGACGACGTTCTCGCGCACCGTCGATATCAAGGAAGTCAAGGTATAAGCTTTTATTCATATCCCCTTCTCCACCACGTTTTCTATCTTCTGCCGGGAATTCGTGAAGATCTGAATTATTGATTGTTATTCGTTGTCGTTGTAATCACGCATTGCATTAGCTAGAACTACGCTCTTCTTATGATTGATGAATGACCGCATCAAATGATCCTAAACACCAAACAATAACGTGCTTGTCCCTCCAAAATGAACCTATGTATTGAATTTATTATGAAATAGAACTGGAACATGAGAAGTGAGCCAAGATCATAACTTAGATACTGAAAATCTGGTGCATACAAAATGTTCGATAAAATGCCTCAATCGTTGCTTGAAAGAGACCCTTAGCTGCACTCCTCTTTTCGCTCCAGATCCGTACGTCTGCTTAATTTCCACATCTTTGCTGCGATATTTAGTACGGTTTAAGAGTGTTCGAACAGTAAAACAATCTTCAAATGTCTCATTTTCGCTGCCACAATTTGAGCCCAGAATTTCGAGGACCAACTATTCTTGCCGACATTAAGCAGCGAGTTTCTTCTCGTTTTCTTAACCTCTTAGTTAACCCAAAACTCACTAGTCTAGACACTCTTAGGAAGCACTTACTGTCGGCTATTCAACGCTCCAAACCATTCGCAAATTGGAGCCCCGATTTAAAAGTTGTACACCTTTGAAAACGCATGCCGAACCAGCCCCTGTTTCACCGATCAAGTAAACAGCTCTCTTCCGACCAATTTTCTGAATAGGCTAGTGAACCAAAAACCCCAAAACCAACACCATCGTGATCCCTGATATTTTGGCTGTCCATAACCGTTTTCCGTTCGCAAATTGGAGTTCGTACCATCAAGTTATGAACTCCGGAAAAAAAACCCACAGTTCGAAACCATTAACTTCCTAAGCATGCTGACCAGGGAACTTGCGACGCGTTTTCCGACTGGAATAATGAAAAAAATGATACGTAAGACCTATACCACCTTAAGCCTTGCACAATCAGCTTTCCAACGCACCTCTCGGTTCGAGAAACGGAGTCCGAACCCCGAAGTTATTCAACGTCGAAAACGGATCGCTGAACTGCCGAGTGTTTTTCAGACTACGAAGCAGCCTCTTTCGAACGTTTCCAACCCACTGTTTATTGTCTGAAACCCTCGAAGCCTCACATAGTTGGAGATACACGACTACAGGCTTTCCAACGCCTCTTGTCTCTCGAAATTTGGAGCTCGGACCAAAAAGTTATGCCCCGTCAAAAACACCCGCTCAAAACTGCCGAATTGGCGAGAAGCGCAGAGTAGCAAGCTTCCGACCCGATTTTACGACCAGATCGAACTAATAACTCCAGAAATCTTGCACCAACACAAACCTTAACAAACAAGGATTCCAAAACATACTTTCGATCGTGAAACGGAGTCCCGACCGCTGAGATACGCTTGCTCGAATATACCCCAGAAAAAGTTTGTTTACTTGCCTCACCCAGAAAAATTCTAAGTGTTGAAATAAGGGTCTAGCTCCACAAGTTTTGAGAGATTGTTGGTGAATAGCCCTCAAATCTGGTAACCCCAAGCCCCATACCGTATCAAACCTTGTCATTCAAGGGATCTTCAGAACCTTTCCGTTCGCCGTTTGGAAATTGTAACAAGAAGTTACGGATCGACGAAAATGCACCGCTGAAACGCCCAGCCTTCCCGGATTGTGCTGAACCCCCAACTTTAAAATAGCCTAGGAGCTTCGTTCCTTCTCGAAACTCACTGAACCTTATACCGATGGAAAGCTGAGTTCGTTGACTTTCCAAAACCATGCTCGACGCATAAAATGGAGTTGGAACGAAAAAGATACGAGCCTACAAAGTACCACTGGCAGAACTGCCACAAATTCGCCGACTCAAGTTCGGAGACTATTTTCGATATCGAACAACGTCCGATTAGAAAACTTATTTCTACGATCTTGTACCTCTCCTGGGGAAGAATCTAAACATGAGTTTTCATCAAATACCGACGGTCGGATCGTCCGGAAATAAAGCCGGAAGTTGTTGCGAAAATCATTTTCCAAATATATTTTATTTTCAAATATCCTCTTAATTGGAAAATACCAAAGCTACAAATTACCGAATGAAGAGAGGATGCTATGAATATGTGAACGGGATATATCCGGGCAAAATTATTGAAGACGAATTTTATCATTTCGAGGAAAATAGCAAAATAAAATCCGCTCTTCATAACCAAAAATCCTATTTTTGCTAGAGACGAACTTTGTGGTCTAGAATTCGAACCCTAGATGAAATTGGATCCGACGAGGATACGTTTCGGGATCGCAATGAAATTGGATCCAACAAGTATACGTTCCGGGATCGCAATGAAAGTGGATCCGACGAGGATTTGTTCCGGGATCGCGAGAGTAACTAAAAGAACGTTGCACGCGCACGCAAAAGAAAAAAAAATGCTTTCGTATACTTAGGAGTTCTTTTTCGTTTTAAAACCTCCTAAGTCATACTTTTATGCTCTGGATAACTGCAGATTTTTATAAAATGTTTAATTAAATACTCGCCCACTGAGTACACTAGTATTCAGCCCCAAATATTTTCCAAAAACATTTTCAGGTTGAGTGGCTGCTACTGACGGACGGAGCCGAGGCGAGGGTTGCTGTCAAATAAATTAAATTCCGCTGTGCTTAACGGTTTTTGTCCAATTCGAGGAATGTAGCTCTTTCGTCAATCGTCGCTCTAGACTTATCTTTATCTGAACTGCTTTCTATGTGTTCAAATACTTATCACTTTTTGTGAATCTCGAACTGAAAATCCTATAAGTTAAAATTTTGAATTATTCTGTATTATCTTTTAAATCAAGAATTTTCGTTTTATTTATTCGTATTGTACCACACCCGGTCACACGCCCTTTTCCGAAAATCGGGCTGTGATAATTTGGTATCAGAGCTGTTCGTTCCGCTCCGGACCTAAACCATCGTTCAAGGAAATCTAGTCTAGAATAGAACCTCTGGACTATTATGATATTCAACAACCCTCGGCTCGCCGTCGCAGTGCCCTCGACTAAAGGTATCTTCTTCTAAAGCATTGTTTCAAAATTTGCTTATGAAAGTGCGCGCAAAATGGTATTTGCTTGAAAGGAAGCATGAAATGAGAAAGTTGTGATGTTGAGTTATCTTGAAAACACATGACCAAAGGAATAAACTTATGGTCGTATTGGAAGGGTCCACTCGACAAAAGGAACTTATGTTCATTAATTCTCTTGAGCTCATATGATAAAGTTTTATGAAAAGAAAGGTTTTCATAGTGGGACCTATGTGTCCCTGTAGCTAAAGTGAAATGTGATCATACGATTTTAAAATCCTTTTGATAAAGAAAATGTTTTCGACTGATAATTTGGAATTATGTTGACAAGAGTTTTATGAAACTATATGATTATGTTATGATGGCATGGTGTGTTGATGACATCATCCAACTTCCCTACTGCTTTTATGATAATACACTGATACTGTTGAACTCTAGTTCACGGATTACTGCTGATTAGATCACTTGAGCACACGATTAGTGCTCTAAGTATTACTTAGCTGCCTGGAATGATGAGAACCTAGTAAGTACTATAGACACCATTGACATATTTGGTGCAATACTTTTGATGTTAGAGCTTCACACTCTCTTCTTTCGAATGTGGCCTAACGAATCTAGATGCTGAAAGAACAAAGAGTAATCTAGAAATGGAAAAAGTAATGGGACAATGACTTCTAGTCTTAATTACTTTAACCTAGAACTGAACTTCATTTGCCAGAATTTTTAGGCAGATATCTATGTTACCCCCATGAAATCTTACGAATGGACTGGTTAACTGAATATTTTGCCACATAGTTGTCATTATAGGAATACTATTCCTAAATCCCTTGAAAGGGAAGAAATAAATCTCTCGCGATGTGAAATTGGATGGAGGAGTTCTAGCCATCTCTGCTATGAGATCCGCCAAGATGATCAGGGGGTCGAATTGTTAAAATTTTATAGTCAGCCCTGCAAGATATGACGAGACACAAGAGACCATAGAGGAAAGCCACAATCCCGTTTTATGGGACCTTTGAAATTCCTTGAGAAGATAGACCCTAGCAGTAGACAACAATGACAACATAGATAATTTTCCCAATTTCCGTTATAGCAAAATATTTAACACCAATCAAGAGTCAAAACTTGCGTAGAAGAGCAATCACAACATTTCCTAATGCTTGAGATACTAGACGACATGTGGACAAATAATTGCGCTTGATGAGGTTGACGAAAATCAAGAGGGATGAGTTTGATACTATTGTCTCATAATTCCTGATTACGTACCCATGTATACTCGTTCGTGAAAGATGATATAAGGAAAAGATTTTTGTAAAAGGAGTGTGAATGGAAGAGACAATAATTCCTAGTAATCAATATTAGGATCTAAATGGATGGTTAGGATAAATTATCCTCTATCTCCTTAATTTGTTCAGTATGTTGTCAAGATTTTTCATTTGATATGAATCATCCTAACTTTTGACAGAGTAGTCGAGCCTTGTGTTTCGATGGTCCAGAGTCTCCTGGATAACCATGTCACTTTCTTGAACATTGCAAAAGTATTCTCATAGACGACTTCTTATTTATAACCAGTCATCCATGACCTTGTTTATCTTTTACTTGATTATGTGTTGTTTGAATGTTCTTTTCAACAACGCATCATCTTTGTGACTATTGTTTCTTTTCCTTGAGTAGAAATTTGAATTTTACCATACATTTCTATCAGAGTAATTTTGTTTCGCTTTGGAATTGAAGGATCTTTCATGTAAGTTTATACTAGAATCGCTAGACTTGAAAGTTAGTAAGCTATTGTGAGCACTTCACTACCCCATCCTCAAAAGAAGTTTTTGTGAAAACGTGAACATTACTCGAGTTTTCAAACTTTTGTATATTTGGGATTGTAAGCCCATATTACTCAGTTTCAGAAAAGTATCGTTTGATTTTACCATCCTTTTACTTAGCTTCAATAAAAGGGAAATAATTTGAGTTTCCTAATTCATTGGTAAGACAATGCTACTCAATGCATAGTTCAAATTGATTAAGGAATCGTCATATTAGACTCCCTCAACCTCTGTGATCATCTTGTAGTAGGAGCAACACACTGGACAACGTCATATTTTGACTTCATCCCTTATAAGTTTGACTGTTGGTCTAAACAGGGGTAGAATGATTATGAATAGATGGTCCTAGATTTCTCATAGAAGATATAAATTTAGTCGGATTTAATCTTCTTAGTTACGTTATAGATTAAGATCTTTATTAATGACGAGAACATTATCATGCTTAACAAGCGCATTGTGAGAATCAACACGTTGAGACAAACTCAGAGGTGGCAGTAAGGACCACAAGGCTTCACCAGTTGATGGAGTACCTCGACAGTGGGAAGCTCGTGGAATGGCTCAAAAGTATGATGTACTTATCTACAATCAACTAATACATGTGCTAGCAGTCAAACTTCACTCCAAACGATGGCTCCTCAACTCCACCGTCTGCACAACTCTAAGATAGATGGCCTACCTCAGTACGTGATACCTCGAGCGCTACGTCCTCGCGGCTTAAAGACTCACCTCTTTGCTAAGGAAGATGCGACTTTAAGGCACAACCTTCGAACACGAGTTAACGATTATATTAATGATATAATTGCTGACGATTCTTCCAGCCTGCAAGTATAGTTAGAGGTAATAGTTGCGAAACAATTCCAAGAACTTAGTCTGCTTGAGCTGGTAGATCAAGACCACCCGATGATTGAGGCAAACGACGCTAAGACAAAGAAACGAGTAAGATACTACTAATTTACGATATGATACTTTAAATCCCTAATGTATTTCTTCACGCGATCTCGGGTTAAGAGGAAGAGGACGTGGCAAGGAAAAGTATGTCACACCTACTTCATCCTAAAGAAGCGTCCCCACGTAAGTCAAGTTAATCTAAGGATGAGGTCAACACATTTTCTACCAATTCGAGTAACGCTAGTGTTACACGAAGAGAGTTCTACGGCTACACGATATTTTCGTGTTAGTCACCTCACACCATATTACGCACGATTCAACCCAATATGCTGGAAGATTTACAACTGCAAACAATTACATATTTCCGCCCGCGAGTTCACACGAAAAGTCGGAAATGACTATTTTAAAACTCTAGAGTACGTAGTAATTTCAGATCGTAGTTAAACTTCGGCAAGTACTTTGCCTTAATAGAATGCGTCTATTACGAAAGCCATCAAGCAGTGATTGCCAAGGCTACTTGTGAAAATGTACATCACACGTGATGGGAAAATATTGAACAATAGTTAGTCCAAGGACATCTAAATGATCTTAATTAAGTTTGGACGTAAGACGTGAGGAAAGATCGGTGCAAATGTATTTATACGAAGCCTTTCGATCATATCCAAAGACTACTTCCCGGTAAGAAAAGGGCAAATGTCTGACAGTAATCTTTATATTATGGAGAAATTTACCAAGATACACGTAAAAGAAATTGTACGCCTTCACGGTATACCTGTCTCCACCACATCTGACCGCGATCCTAGATTCACCTCACTATTTTGGCCTCGTTTATAGGAAACGTTGGGCACGAAATTAAATTTCAGCACCGCTTACCACCCCCAGACCGATGGATAGTTAGAAAGAACAATTCAGGTATTAGAAGATATGTTACGAGCAGTAATCACTGACAAAGGTGGAAATTGGAAAGACATACTACCTCGATCGGATCTTATGCTATGTGAGCGTACTAACCAGGATTAGTGTACACAGAAATCAGTTTTGAGGTAAATGTGTTTCCCTCATTTCTGACCAAGGAGAAAGAGCAGCTCCCACATATTCGAGGGTGGGTAACCCCATCTTGTAGGTAACACCAATAATTGAGACAGAAAAGGAGAGAGCGCATCTCCAAATTTTATTATGCCTAGAATGAATTCCAGTTTTTAAAAAAGCTATGCATACCAGTTAAAAATGGAGTATTCTTTTCAAGAAGTTATTTTAGAATTTCTTTTCTCAACTGGCTTAATCCACGGAGTACATAAGTACTCAGCCCAAAATGTTTTCAAATATTTTGCAGATTAAGCCGGCTGTGCGTAGTGGAGTTTTGAATTGCTGATCATTTTCCCCCTTTTGCATGTAAATTAATATAGTTTTTTTTTTTTTTTGAAGAAGTTTAAATATGAACTATTACGCTTGGTATGTGTCAAAATAAATAAGGTTGTTTTGATACTAGTGTACTTAGTAAATGTTATCAATATTTTTTTCTTTCCCTTTATTTCCCGCCTCTTTCTTCCCACCTCAGTCACATCCTGACATATTGCCTTTCCCCGGGAATTGGGACGTGACATATCAAATCCTCATATATGCGATTTTTAACTATTTTTAATATTTTTGGCTTGTCACAGAAAATTATAATATATTCTAGGTATCACAAAGAGTATGTCTACCGTCTACGCTATTTCTTTATAGAAAATAAATAAATATATATATTACTTTAATTTCAATTAACTTTCCTGTCCGAATATTCGAATGAGTTCAGTTGTGTTTTTTTAAATTAATTTTGTCCCTTAGATAAATCAAACATTGTATATTATATTCATTTGATATTTAACCTTATCTTTTCATCTCAATTGTTAATAATTTCACATGTAAAAGTGTATCCAAACGTTTCAATTTTGTATACGTTCTCAATAAATGTATTCCAACGCAAATGATTTCTTTAATTTAAATACTTATTTAAGTTATTTTTTTCAAACGGGACCACAATGCATAATTCGAATAGTAGTTGCAGACTTCCCTCATCATAAAAAACACAATAAACAACAAAAATCTATTAATCCGGGAGGTTTAACAAAATAATGTTTCCGATTGTGACATGTATATGAAGTTGAGAATGAGATTTATCTTGTAGCCTATGGAGGATATCTAGGATCTAATCAACTACTCAATTTCCCGATTGATTAAGGTGGGTATTATTTTCATAAAAGTATTTTTGAGTTAATGAGCTCTGTTATTTATTAAAGATTACGAATATCCATGTTAAATATTTTTACTCTCTATTGGGTAAGTGCTCCTACTAGTTCAGTATTGACTTTGCCAATAAACAGTTAAATCGATCGGATCCTATGCTATGTGAGCGTACTAACCAGGATTAGTGTACACAGAAATCAGTTTTGAGGTGAATGTGTTTCCCTCATTTCTGACCAAGCAGAAAGAGCAGCTCCCACATATTCGAGGGTGGGTAACCCCATCTTGTAGGTAACACCAATAATTGAGACAGAAAAGGAGAGAGCGCATCTCCAAATTTTATTATGCCTAGAATGAATTTCAGTTTTTAAACTTGCTATGTAAACCAGTTAAAAATGGAGTATTCTTTTCAAGAAGTTATTTTAGAATTTCTTTTCTCAACTGGCTTAATCCACGGAGTACATAAGTACTCAGCCCAAAATGTTTTCAAATATTTTGCAGATTAAGCCGGCTGTGCGTAGTGGAGTTTTGAATTGCTGATCATTTTCCCCCTTTTGCATGTAAATTAATATAGTTTTTTTTTTTTTTTTGAAGAAGTTTAAATATGAACTATTACGCTTGGTATGTGTCAAAATAAATAAGGTTGTTTTGATACTAGTGTACTTAGTAAATGTTATCAATATTTTTTTCTTTCCCTTTATTTCCCGCCTCTTTCTTCCCACCTCAGTCACATCCTGACATATTGCCTTTCCCCGGGAATTGGGACGTGACATCAAATCCTCATATATGCAATTTTTAACTATTTTTTATATTTTTGGCTAGTCACAGAAAATCATAATATATTCTAGGTGTCACAAAGAGTATGTCTACCGTCTACGCTATTTCTTTATAGAAAATAAATAAATATATATATTACTTTAATTTCCATTAACTTTCCTCTCTGAATATTCGAATGAGTTCAGTTGTGTTTTTTTAAATTAATTTTGTCCCTTAGATAAATCAAACATTGTATATTATATTCATTTGATATTTAACCTTATCTTTTCATCTCAATTGTTAATAATTTCACATGTAAAAGTGTATCCAAACGTTTTAATTTTGTATACATTCTCAATAAATGTATTCCAACGCAAATGATTTCTTTAATTTAAATACTTATTTAAGTTATTTTTTTCAAACGGGACCACAATGCATAATTCGAATAGTAGTTTCAGACTTCCCTCATCATAAAAAACACAATAAACAACAAAAATCTATTAATCCGGGAGGTTTAACAAAATAATGTTTCCGATTGTGACATGTATATGAAGTTGAGAATGAGATTTATCTTGTAGCCCCTACTATGGAGGATATCTAGGATCTAATCAACTACTCAATTTCCCGATTGATTAAGGTGGGTATTATTTTCATAAAAGTATTTTTGAGTTAATGAGCTCTGTTATTTATTAAAGATTACGAATATCCATGTTAAATATTTTTACTCTCTATTGGGTAAGTGCTCCTACCAGTTCAGTATTGACTTTGCCAATAAACAGTTAAATCGATCGGATCCTATGCTATGTGAGCGTACTAACCAGGATTAGTGTACACAGAAATCAGTTTTGAGGTGAATGTGTTTCCCTCATTTCTGACCAAGCAGAAAGAGCAGCTCCCACATATTCGAGGGTGGGTAACCCCATCTTGTAGGTAACACCAATAATTGAGACAGAAAAGGAGAGAGCGCATCTCCAAATTTTATTATGCCTAGAATGAATTCCAGTTTTTAAAAAAGCTATGCATACCAGTTAAAAATGGAGTATTCTTTTCAAGAAGTTATTTTAGAATTTCTTTTCTCAACTGGCTTAATCCACGGAGTACATAAGTACTCAGCCCAAAATGTTTTCAAATATTTTGCAGATAAAGTCGGCAGTGCGTAGCAGAGTGCTGAATTGTTGATCATTTTCCCCCTTTTGCATTTAAATTAATATAGTTTTTTTTTTTTTGAAGAAGTTTAAATATGAACTATTACGCTTGGTATGTTTCAAAATAAATAAGGTTGTTTTGATACTAGTGTACTTAGTAAATGTTATCAATATTTTTTTCTTTCCCTTTATTTCCCGCCTCTTTCTTCCCACCTCAGTCACATCCTGACATATTGCCTTTCCCCGGGAATTGGGACGTGACATCAAATCCTCATATATGCAATTTTTAACTATTTTTTATATTTTTGGCTAGTCACAGAAAATCATAATATATTCTAGGTGTCACAAAGAGTATGTCTACCGTCTACGCTATTTCTTTATAGAAAATAAATAAATATATATATTACTTTAATTTCCATTAACTTTCCTCTCTGAATATTCGAATGGGTTCAGTTGTGTTTTTTTAAATTAATTTTGTCCCTTAGATAAATCAAACATTGTATATTATATTCATTTGATATTTAACCTTATCTTTTCATCTCAATTATTAATAATTTCACATGTAAAAGTGTATCCAAACGTTTTAATTTTGTATACATTCTCAACAAATGTATTCCAACGCAAATGATTTCTTTAATTTAAATACTTATTTAAGTTAGTTTTTCAAACGGGACCACAATGCATAATTCGAATAGTAGCTGCAGACTTCACTCATCATAAAAAAGACAATAAACAACAAAAATCTATTAATCCGGGAGGTTTAACAAAATAATGTTTTCGATTATGACATGAAATATGAATATTAAGCACTAGCCACAACATATTCATTCCTATATGAGTTTCATAATCCTAAAAATCTCAGCAATAACACAAAATGGAGCATGTAGCCATACATATGCAAAGATCAATTTTAATCTCGGAATCGTCCGACGTGCCGAATATAGCTAACAAATGAAAGAAGTTTAGATAATGCATACTTCGGGTAGCGGTTTAAGAAACACATAAACAATCAAAATATATTAAATATGCTAAGTTTGTCACACGTGCAAGTTTGCTACATATTGCTAACACTATGTGTACCTCAAATAGCGGTTATAAAAACATGAACAACCAAAATCTATTGATATGCGAGTTTGCCACAAAAATTGTCGACTGCACCATACAATATACATTATGTGTAGCAGTTGCGAATTTCTCTTATCCTAAAAAATACATTAGCAATTGATCAGGGAGATTTAACAAAACAACGCGGTTGAAATATGAATTAGAAAAGTTAAGTATTAACCGTAACATATTCATTCCTCTGCGAGTTTCATAATACGAAAATGTGGTGTAGACTCATATACAATTGAAAATGAGAATCATTTAATCTCTTATATTTAAATACGGTGTAGAACCATCTCACATCATTTATGATTACATATAATGGAAAATTTAAATATGAGCTGATGTTGCTTCACGCCACAGGATCCCGTCTAAAGTAGATTCTTCAGTTTTAATTTATGCCCAACCGTTTAGAAACGAGATATCTTTGGGTGGATCTGAATCTGAGAAATAGAAACCATCGCTCTTTACGATATAGTAGCACGTCTTGTAGGTGCATCGATTTTTAGGCCATGATGCATTGAAGACATCAAACGTCTTGTCTTTCCCATTCCATTGAAATCGACAGTAGAACAAAGTAGAGAAAGGATTTTCGCAGAAACTAAATGTGTATACCTTGTTTGGGATAAGTGTCTGATCTCTCAAGTCATCATTCTTAGATTTACAGTGCACATGTAGAGGTGGAGAATTTGGTGGGAGTTTGCTCACAATATGGACCCTATACTTTGGGACAATAAAGCAAGCCATTGTTTGAAGAACAAGTGATGAAACAAGTACCATGAATAAGCTATACTTCATCATGGTGTAATGTTGATTCCCTAATGATTGTTAGTTTGGGGTATTGACTTTGGTTATTTTTTTCATTATATAGATAAAGAAAAAGAGAGTTTTGGAAAAATAAAGAAAAAGAGAGTCTTAGAAAAACAATAAATGTCGAGAGTCAAGATTCTTGTATTATGATTTATAAATGGTAAAAAAAATAATCAAGGTTGTGGCTAAGGATTATTGTTCGGAAAGATTTCATTAATCTATTAAAAGAAGCAATCTATTATTGTATTAATGTATACGTAATTGCCAAGGGTCAAATGTTATAAATCAGAATTTCTAATTAATGCAATTTTTTCTTTATATTTCTATAAACTCATTAATTAACCTTCTAAACTTGTAGATTTGCTATTTAGCTATAAAGAAATTTTTTAACTAGGATCTCTAGATTTATAAGGCTAAATATATTCCATTTCTATTAAAAATCAAATGTATTTGTTGTAATTTAGTATTATGTCAAAAAAAATTCCATTTGTGTTGGGATTTAGATATATCTAAATTAAATTTATTTTTTTGTTTTGGTAAGACTTGGATATTTTGGTGACTCTATGTATAGCATGGGATTTAGATACATTAAAAATTAGATTTATTTCTTATAAGTTGGATATTTTGGTAACTGTATGAATAGCGTTCATTATTCTTAGTTTTTCGATAGTTTTTTAAATGGATTAATACTATATTTTTGAATTCCATAAACAAGGGGTTTTGTGGGTTTTCATTTAAACAGCTCGATTCATAGCCAGTCATTCTCACAAACAATACGACGCCATTTACATAAGCTCTACTTGCAAGAGTTTATCAACATATTATTTGAACTTATTCTAAAAAGTGAGGGTTTATATGTACCGTTTGGAAAATCTTATCAAAATAATCTATTCTAAAAAATAAGTTATTTTTGATTTATTTTCAAAAACAACATATAATAAACTTATAAATAAATACACATATCATGTAATATCCCGAACCTCTAAGGTTTAGTGAGTCATGGTAAATTGAGAATCCATGCTTAAGTTTTTAAGAGTAGTTTCACTTTGATAAGATTCTTGTGAATTTCATATATATATATATATATATATATATATATATATATATATATATATATATATAGGGCGGGGGGTTCTAATAGAAACACCCCTTAGAGTGAGAAATAAGAACAATTATCATCCTTTCGTTCATGAAAATTGATGGCCCAAATTCCTTTTTAATTTTTTATTCCCGAATGGCACAATTAAGTTAAAAAATTTGCACAAAGGTATTATAGTCAAATTCTTTCAATATAATAATCCTAACCTAGTTTATTATGTTTAAAATCCGCTCATCAATCGCGATTCGTTTTCTCCAGTTTCTCATTCCTTCTTGTCCAATTTATTTTCCGCTCTTCCCTTTATTGACTTCCAAAAAAAATCGACAACCAAGAATCGATTTATCAGACTATGGCATGAAGATCAATCGGTAAACCAACATTATTCGTCCCTTTGTCATTGTGTAAACACGAAGAAGATTCAGAATAAATTGGTGAATTTTTAATTTTCTGTCGAATTCTAAAACTGCGATTTCTTAATTTTTTTCACATAATATGAAATAGAAAATACAATTAGTGATTTTGCAGTGTTAGAATGTATCTTTCCCAGAATGAATTAGGGTTTTGGCATATGATGAAATCCTTGGCGAATGTATATTGGGTGATGTCGAATTGGGTTTACGGTTTATTTGCGAAAATAAATTTATTTGGCATTTTCGATAGCTTTTTATTTTATTTTAACAGTTCAACATGTGCAACAATTTGTGTGTTTTGGGTGATTTAACTTCACATTTGTAGTCATGTATTGTTTAATATAAAATAAATTGCACTATTACATATTACGTAGAACACATTTTAGATGATAAATTTTGCACTCTTTCATTTATTTGTGGATGTGGTGCTATTTTAAGTGAACTTTTGAAATTTGCAAAATATTGAACTATTTTATTTTGAAATTTGCACATTTATTTACAATTTTATGCACTTTTATTCATTTTTTTCTTCACAGTTATTATATAATTTTTAAATGATTTGTTTATGTTTACTAAATGCACATTTATTTGATAAAGTTGTGCACTTTTTTCACAATTGCAAAAGAGGTACAATTTGTGCCTTTTGGTGATTACATATGTAGACATGCATAATGATTTTTGATTAACTACATGTTGAACTCCCTTTTGTTTTCATCATTTTTTTATTGTAATATAAATTGCACAATTAAGTATTACATAGAACACAATTTAGAGAATAAAGTTTGAACTTTTCCCATATTTGGGAATATGTTGATATTTTATGCACATCTCTGAAATTTGCACACTTATGAATTATTTTATGCACATTTTTTCATTTTTATTTGCATGTTTATGATTTTTTATTTGTACCATTAAAAAACAGCAACATCCTAGCGCGGTCTGCATTAATTGGGGAGACAAAGAAAATGAGGTTGATAGTGGAGTATACCTCATGCGACATATGGAAACTTTCAAATGTGAATTGACAAACTCTTGGGACATAGGATTGTGAAAGAATGCGAAGATGTAGTTATCTATGTTGAGGATTAAATATTGTGCAGAGATCCTTCAAAGTAATCCAAACTTGCTTAAGGATGAGGTTGCTCTGAATGCAGACCGCTATTTTAAATAAGTTTTATGTCCAAGTAAAACAAATGTGGATCGTTTTCTACTAGGATAATCTGGATTTGTGTTTAGAATTTTATAATTTTAAACGATACAGACACGTTTCATGTAATATATGTTTATTTTATTTTAACGGTATTTTTTTCAAATGGTGTACAGTAAATTATGAAATGGTGCATTTTAAAACAACATAAACGTGCATTACATTAAAGTAAAATAAATGCATGATTTACTTTTTTTTTTCTTACATAATATTTCGAACAATTAAGTATTACAAAATGCACATCTACTATGTTAAAATTTGCACTTTTTAAAATAAACATTAAAATAGGTACCTGGTTGCAAGACTTGAATGCATTTGAAGTAATAAATCGAATAGAACTTTTAAGATTTGTACTAGCTTAAAAAACCATGAGTGCACCATAAAAGTTGTCTAAAAATATAATTACTACTAAAATTGATGAATATAAAGGGAGTAAACAATTGTACAGTACGAGGAAAATAAATTAAAAAAATTGTACAGTACGAGGAAAATAAATCGTTTAAGAAAAACAGCGATTTCTAAACCAAGATTAATCGGCGCGAATGCATCGCTATTTAAAAAAAGTTTGCTCACCAAGTAAAACAAATGTGGATCGTTTTCTGCTAGGATAATTTGGATATGTGTTTAGAATTTTATACTTTTAAACGATACAGACACGTTTCATGTACTATATGTTTATTTTATTTTAACGGTATTTTTTCCAAATGTGTACACTAATTTATGAAATAGTGCATTTTAATACAACATAAACGTGCATTTATAAAAGTAAAATAAATGCATAATTTAATTTTTTTATTACATAATATTTCGAACAATTAAGTCTTACAAAATGCACATCTACTATGTTTAAATTTGCACTTTTTAAAATAAATGCGTGCAAGACTCATTAAACTTCGTAATGACAGATCCAACACCAGCATTAAACTTCAACATAATGCGAGCCATGCATGATGCCCTAAATGACATTGTTCGCCTCTTTTTCCTTAATCCAACTCCATTAGCTTCATTTTCAGATGAATGTGCCTCATCATCCTTTTCTCCCTCACGATTACATAAGACATATTTATGCAATGTAATTAAACCCCTCTTACGATCAGTTTTGAGATGGATATCGAAGCCACAAAAACCACCATATTTCCTATAAAAAAAGCACTCCATCATCCAATGATGCAAATGTCATTTCCTACAAATGGCTTAATATCGTTCGTACATTCTGGAATGAAATTTTGGTTGTTTTCCGTTGTCGTGCGAGATTCACCAAATATGATTTCATCATCTGAAACATGTAAAAACTAATAAATCCAGAAATTTGTGTAAATAAGCATAAAATGAACTATATGCGTGCATAAAAACTGTGTATGTTGTGCATAAATTAACACTAAAATAAAAATGGGAAAAAATAAAAGAAAACAAAACAAAAATAAATTGTAAAAGCGAAAGAAACCTAAAACAAAAAAGAATAAACGTGATAGACGATTGAATCAAGTATTCTTCATTACTTTCGAAATTATGAAAAGAACAAAATAGGTTTCGAATTGAATAATCAAAACTAAGAAAAATAATAAAAAAAATCGTATAACTCTATAACAAGATTTGATACTGTTGGGTTATGAGTCAGTAGAAGATACTTAGTATTTTATTGGGTAGAAGAATATTGGGGGAAATCATAGTGTTCATGCTATGGAATTGAAGATCCTAAAACCCAGCTGGTATCAGTAGTATAGTGTCGATAGCACTAGATGATGTAATAGGCTAGACTGATTTTGATTTCTTTATCTTTTGTGTCTAAGTCCTGTACGGGGTAGAATGTTGGTTTGATCTTCACTAGGAAGCTTACTCTCCAGAACCCCACGTCATCAGTGTAAGAGCTTGTGTTCTTAAGTCATCAGCTGACAGACATTTTTATATAAAGCTCAGTACCTTTGCAGTCATCAGCTGACTACACTCAGTAGAACAACTCTATCAACTAACTCAGACGAAGAAGACAGAGACTGCATTAAGTCTACTGTATCCAACAGGAAACGACCCAGCTTTAAACATCATTCGAAAGTCAGCAGAAGATCATACGAGGACGAGTGAGAGTCAACTCCGATGAAGACCAATGTCTAACATATCTCACCTACCACAAACCTCGACCAATGAGAAGCCGTCAACGCACTACCTGCTCTAACCAACTAAAGCTGCTCTCATGAACAGTAATCATCAACTCTGCTGCAATAATTCGAACATATGGCCGTTTTCTTTGGAAGCTTGTGACACGTGGCATCGTCCTCTCCAACGGGCAAATGCCTGGGTCACGACTATAAATAGAGAAGGAAATCCGAGCTCTACGCACGAGATATTAAGGGATAAATCGCTCAAGCTTTCAAAACAACTCTAGCGCATTCAAGATATATCCAGCGAAGAACTTGCCCAATAGAATACCTTTAGTTCTTCTCTCTAGAGTTCTTTAGATCCCTCTTCTCTAGCTAAGCTCAACGTTAATATCTATAGCTTAGAATCTCGAAGGAGTTCAACTTTAGTGATTGTTCTTACTGTAAGAACTCCTTCCTAGTTGGAGAAAATCCCCTCCCCTTCAAACTCAGGTTTGATTTGTAAAACTCGCTAAGGACTATAACTTAGAAGGGTATGTCCAGTGTACAGATACCTTGTTGAGGCTTGCTCAGACTAATCAACAAGACCTCCTGTTCAGCAAGACCGTGGACGTAGGATCTTGCGTATCCGAACCATGTTAAAAATTGCTTGTGTTGTTTAATGTTTTATTGCACTGCATACAAACATCTTACAAAGCCATATCTTGCATAAAACGTATTCAAAATGTGCACTAAGCCAAAACTGTTTTAACTTGTGAAAATCACATTTTCAACTGAGACGAATCTCCTGGCACTACACACTTATCCGCACTAAGTCATTGACTGAGAATCAAGCACTGACAAGAGTCAGTAGGAGAGACTCAGTTGTTGACACACTCTGACCCGCGATCGAAGGTTACTATTTAGCATTGTTCATCAGTAGCAACCAACAGCTCAGTTGTCCTTCGCGTTTGAGAAAAAGAAACAGTACTCAGGTGTATTCACCCCCCCCCCCCTCCTCTACACCTGACTCTCGTCTCCGGACCAACAATTGGTATCAGAGCAACGTTGTTCTTCTGATCATCGGTTCTGAAACTACTGGTCTTCTCGAACAGATCCTGAAAACGTTTTTCACTGCACAAGCATCTCTTTATACATCCTTATACTCTTACCCATAATGTCTGATATGTCAGGTATTAGGATAGTGCCGATGTTCTCCGTAGAGAACTACATGGTATGGCGCGTAAAAATGGAGGCGCACCTAACATCGATACATGACAGCATGACGGACGTCCTTGAGACAGGACCCATTATTCCCATGATCGACAGCATACAATTTGCTACTGCGGGAGGTGTAGGAGCACAGACTGGTGCTAAAGTCGCAAAAGACAAATCTACCTTCACGCCAGAAGAGAAAAAGTTGCACAACTTCGACCGAGTTACGCGGAATGCAATCCTGACTACGCTCAGTGATTCACACCTCGGGAGGGTGTAAGACTGCAAGACGGCAAAGGAACTTTGGGATGCCCTGGCTGTACTAAGCCAAGGAACCCTGCAGATCAAGGAAAATAAGCTCGAGCTAGAGCTACAAAAGTTCGATGCTTTTGCCATGGAGCCCAACAAAACTATTGACGAGCTAAGCATAAGATTTACCAACCAGATCAATGTGATCAACGGGCTGGGGAGGACGTTCACCAACAAAGAGATGAACACAAAGATCTTGAGAGCGCTACCTCGACTGAAGTGGCTTCCTTTTGCTACTTATTTACGTCGCTCAGATCTTAATGCTCTAACTCCTGATGTTATATTTTCAGAATTAAAGACATAGGAATTTGAGCACAGCCTACCCCAACGATGTTCCAGCGCTCCAGCTGACACACAGATTGATCATGCTTTCAAAGCAACAGTCACCAAAACTGGAGCCAAACCCATTTCTTCCAGCAAGGCAGTAGCCACAACAGATGCAAAGTCCTCTGAGACATCTGGCACTGACCAACTTGCACTTATGGCTCTCAAATATCAAAGAGAAAAAGGAGAGAGTCAGAAAGTTGAAGAAATACCATAGAGATTCTCCCTCGGGTAAGAAAGAATATCGAAAAATGGAAGAATCTAAACTAACTACTGATTGCAGGAACACAGAACCTGCTGCTAGTCCATCCAACGACTCAGCTGGAAAAAGCAGCAGATCATCTGTGTGCTACAACTGCAAGAAGGAGGGACACTATCAGTATGACTGTCCCGAACTCTCAGCTGCTCAAAGAGCAGAACGGCAGGCCAGACGCGAGAGATTTACCCGAAGAAGGCAGGCCTACATCACCGGAGAGATATCCGATGACTCTATCAAGGAAGATACATTTATGTATTCTTCTTAAGACGAAGCTGCATTTGTCGCCATTGAGATCGGAGAGACAGATCTTGAATCAACTGCAGAATAATGTCTGGTGGCCGGAGAAGAGGCTGAGGTAAACTTGAAACTTAATATAACCTCCTCTTCACACAGCACACACGACACGTGCTCGGTCACAGATGAACCTCTAGACGTGGTACAAGCCTATGATGATCTACTAGAGGAGCAGATTCAGCTGAGCAGAGAGTTCAGCAGAACCATTCAGGAACTGGAACAGGTAAAGGCTGAAAATCAGAGACTTTCTTCTGATTGTCAGGTCTCTACTGATTCGAAGAATTTGATTGTGAGACTCAAGGAAGAGATTAAATCTCTTATGACTAAGTCTCAGCTTCAAGAAACTCAGATATCAGTTCTGACCAAGGACAATTCTGAGAAAAATACTAAAATAGCCCGACTCAGTCAGAAGCTCGCAGGAGTAGAAAAGGATTATGAATCACTTTGGAGAAGTGATGAGGTCTGGCGAGAACTGATGACTGAATAGTACCTAGGAGCTAAGGAGAAGTTGGAAAGTATGCTCAGAGCTCAAAGACCAACTGTCATGAAAGAAGGGGTTGGCTATACTCATGAAGCTTCCACTTCAACATCGAAAAGCTCAGAAGTGTTGCCTTATAGGTTCGTCAGAGGAAAAGTTCAGGACACTGAATCAACACCTCAGGCGAAGAACAAACAGAAGAAGATTGCACCTCAGCCGAGCAACAAGAAGCAACTGACCAGAGGTTCTAGCCCCAGGACACCACGATCAACCAAGAAGGTCAGATGGGTAGAACAGTACAGTGAACCGCTATATGAGTATCCAGCACAGTATGGTTCATACTAGTATGAGCCCAGGGTCAGGAGAAGCACACAGCCTAAGAAGAAGAAAGCTCCTGAACCCAAAATTGCCAGAAAGTCAGTATCTCCAAGTCCTGTGGAGAAGAAAGCTGACAAGGTTCAGAAGAAGAAGTCTCAGACTTCTAAGGTCCCGAGACAGATCTGGGTTCCGAAATCACCCACTAACACTTAAGGACCCAAACTGAACCAAAGGGTACCTAAAACTATTTCTATTTTGTAGGTGCATAAGGACCCTTGGATTGTGGACAGCGGCTGCTCGAGACACATGACTTATCAAAAGAGCCCGTTGACCAACTACGTACAAGAAGATGATCACATAATTAAGTTTGGTGACAACTCTAAAGGCTATACAAGGGGATACGGAACACTGAACATTGGGACTGCTTCAGTTCCAAGAGTAACATATGTTGAAGGACTTCAACATAATCTTCTTTCTGTCAGTCAATTCTGTGATAATCTGAATAGAGTTATCTTTGACGTTGGTTTCTGTGATGTTGTTGATAAATCTACAGGAAAAACAGTGTTATCAGGTTCACAGAGGAAGAATATCTATATCGCAAACTGGAAAACCACAGACCCTCAGGCTTGCTTACTCGCACAGACAAAATCTAGTGACAAACCAGGATGGCTGTGGCATAAGAGACTCAGTCACCTGAACTTCAAGACTATGAACAAGCTAGCCAAGAAGTCAGAGGACTACCCAATGAATCGTTTATCAAAGACAGAAACTGTGAAGCATGCTTGAAGGGAAAGCAGACAAAGAACAGCAATCCACCAATTTTGTCACCTTCCACTGATGGAATCCTTCAACTGCTACACATGGACTTATTCGGGCCAGTCTCTCCAGTGACTATAAGAGGTAAGAAGTATGCCCTCGTTGTTATTGACGACTATTCAAGATATACGTGAGTCATCTTCATAGCCAACAAATCTAATGTCATGACTGAGTTACCAAGACTACTGAAGAAGCTCAGTGTGGAAAAGGATATCAAGATTCAAAGAATTCGCTCAGATAGAGGAACAGAATTTCTCAACTCAGTAGTAAAGGAGTACTACGAAAAGGAGGGAATTAAGCACGAGACATCAGAAGATCGCACCCCTCAGGAGAACGGACTTGCTGAACGTAAGAACAGAAAACTTAAAGAAGCAGCAAGAACGCTCCTAGCAGACTCTAGACTAACCTCAAAGTTTTGGGTTGATGCTACTGACACCGCCTGCTACACTCAGAATCGCTCACTGCTTACACAGCAACACATGAATACACCTTAATAGGATACTCTCATTTCTCATTTTCATATTTTTGGTTGTCCTTGCTTTATTCACAATAATGGGAAAGATTAGTTGAAGGTCTTTGATAGCAAATCTGATCAAGGAGTATTCTTAGGATACTCTCGAGTCAGTAAAGCTTTTAGAGTCTTTAACTATCGGACTCTTTGCATGGAGGAAAGCCCTCATGTTGTCTTTGATGAGTTTGTTACTGAGAACAGGAAATCTAAGAAGACAAATACTGAAGATGTCAGTAGCAAGCTACAGGATCTCGCACTAAACGAAAAGGCCGAAAAGATCCAGCATTGTTGGGATGATGAGTCAGACGATGAGGAAATTAGACCCATCCCACAGGCAGTGTAGCTGACCTGGTTGATTCTACTGAACAGAATCAACAACAGGTAACAACAGTCGATGAGAAAGCCCCAGTGGTAACTGAGATCTCTACTGAGAATATAAACTCAGGGGGAACGACTAATGTTCCTAAGCTAAATGCCCCTGAACCTGGAAACTCAGTAGATCCAAACCTTCTTACTGAACTACTGCAGTCACAGAACAGTACTACTGAAATGCCTAACACTCCTGTTGACTATGCAGAAGTAGTCTCAGAAGAAGAAGCCAGACTGAGACGTTCATGGCTCGACTCTCATTCTTCTGATCTTATTATAGGAGACCCATCAGCAACAATCAGGACGAGATCTAGATTAAGTCAAGGAGAAAGCTCACTCTATTCTTGTTTCTTGTCCACAGAAGAACCTCAGACAATAGAGGATGCACTCAACGATGTTGACTGGATCATTGCTATGCAAGATGAGCTGAGCCAGTTTGTTCGAAACGAAGTTTAGGAGCTTGTTGACAGACCTAGACATCAGCACATGATCGGTACTAAGTGGGTCTTCAAGAACAAGCGAGATGAAAACAACGTCATTCTCAGAAACAAAGCTCGACTTGTTGCCAAAGGATACTGTCAAGCAGAAGGAATAGACTTTGATGACACGTTCGCTCCAGTCGCTAGATTGGAAGCTATTCGTCTGTTCCTAGCCTATGCAACGCATCAGAGATTTAAAGTATATCAAATGGATGTTAAGTCAGTGTTTCTGAACGGCGTACTGAAGGAAGAAGTCTATGTGGAACAACTGCCCGGCTTTCAGCAGGGACATCAGGTGTAAAGACTTCGGAAAGCGCTGTATGGGTTAAAACAAGCACCCAGGTCTTGGTACGATACCGTATCAGACTTTCTGCTTCAGAAAGGATTTTAAAAGGGGACAGTAGATCGCACCCTATTCAACATAAAGTCTGGAGATGACATCCTACTGGTGCAAATCTACGTGTACGACATCATTTTTGCTTGCAGAAACGTGACTATATGTCAACAATTCGAGAAAAGGATGAAGGAGAAGTTCGAGATGTCCATGATGGGAGAGATGAATTATTTCCTTGGATTTCAAGTAAAGCAATCACCTGAAGGAATATTCATCAATCAAGCCAAATACACTCGAGACCTCCTGAAGAGATTCGGCTGCGACTCAAGCAAGCCAGTCAAGATCCCCATGAATACAAATTTCAAAATCGATCTAGACAAAGAGGGAGCTTTCTGTTAACTCTACTGATTATAGATCTATTATTGGTTCTTTATTATATTTAACAGCAAGCAAACCTGATATAACCTATGTTGTAGGTGTATGTGTCAGATTTCAAGCGAATCCCAAGCGAAGTCATATGGACTCAGCAAAGAAGATTATGCGATATCTGAAGGGAACACCTGACGCAGGGTTATGGTATCCTGCTGATGATAATCTTATACTGATAGGTTATTCTGATGCTGATTATGCAGGATGCAGGATAGATCAAAAGTCAACTTCTGGAACGTGTCAGTTCCTAGGCAGCAAGCTGATATCTTGGTTTTCAAAGAAACAGCATTCAGTGGCGACGTCCACTACTGAAGCTAAATATATGGCTGCTGGAAGTTATTGTGCCCAGATCCTTTGGCTTCGACAACAATCGCGAGATTATGTTATATCCCAGGATGAAGTACCCATTTACTGCGACTCCACCAGTGCAATTGCTATAACTCAGAACCCAGTCCTCCATACGAGATGCAAGCACGTGGATATCCGACACCACTTCATCATAGACCATGTCGAAAAGAAGGATATCAGGATGGAGAAGATCCATACTGACAAGCAAAGGGCAGACATACTGACCAAACCACTAGCTGAAAACAGATTCAGAGAATTATCAGTTGAGCTAGGTCTACTGGATCCTACTGAGTCTAGTCAGTAGAAGGAAACAGTACGACAGGTCAGAAAACTCAGTACTTGATTCAGTCGGGTGAATCAAACAATATACAGTAAGGGGAAATGTGGTCATCAGCAAATCAAATGTCCTCCTGAGTCTTAACGGTAACCAGCTGATCGTAAAAGTTCAGCTGAAGAGGTTTGCGTAGTTTTATATACTTAACCTTCTCAGAAGCATGCTCGCATTTATTACATCAGTCGTTTGCACTCAGTAGATTAATGAGCATTTATTTCCCGCCATTAACTTTTAAGGTTTATGTCAATAGGAAATCGTTCTCATTTAAAAGACTTAGACTTTAATGCTGCCTGCAACGCATTTAATGCATGTCTTCTCACCTTACCTTAACTGCGCATATCTTACGTGGGTCTAGATTAGAGGCGGCCTTAGTAATCATTCTGTTTATAACATCAAATCACAACCGTCATTAAAAAGCGAGACTTAATCCCAGCCGTTCGATCAAAACCGGTTGATATGCATAATCTTATAAAATCTCTAGTTTCTCACTCTAATCTATCTTTCTTGCACTTTTTATCCTTAAGAGCTCTCTGCATTCAGTTTTCATCCTCTCTTAACTGCTTTTGCATATCATTCAAGCTCTTTGTATACGGTAATTTTCCTTGTTCTCTGCTTAAAACTCTACTAACTTACTCTACTTTCAAGTGCTAACAAGTTTTTTGCTGATATTTATGGCGACTATTATGACCCCACCACACATCGAAGATATAATCAAATCGAAGATTCAGTTTGAACCTACGATGGTCCTTCATCAAGCGGAGCTTCCCTACCTCGAGCCCATCTTCTCGGCTCTTGAAGCGTCTGGCCTAGAGCTTCTCGTAACGAAGCATCCCAAGGCGTATCTCCCCCGACAAGTGGCCGAAGTATACTACAACTGGAGGTCGGTGGAAGATACGGACGGCGAGGTATCCCAGTTCGGATACATAAGGGAGGTGACCCTTCAGAAATGGGAGTCTGATCACTCCGACATCAACATCAGGGCAGCATTGAAGGCATCATTCAACCTTCCTGCGTATAGGATCACCCCTGCCGGATACAAGGAAAAGGAGCTCAACTCCTATGTCCAATAGTTCTGCGGTAGAGACGACATTTCTTTTAAATCTGCCTTGGCGAAGAACCAGCTTTTGCCTGAGTACCGCGGGCTCGCATACGTCGTCACTCATATTCTGACGAGCGCTGCCGGCTCATTCGATCAGCTGTCGAGGCCAAGGCTACAGCTGATGATGGCAATAGAGGATGGTGTCCAGGTCAACTGGCTAGAGTTTTATATGACTAAGCTCAAGGCTCAGGCATAGAAGTTTGTCGCCACACCTACTGGAGAGAGAAGACTCATTAGTGTGAGAAAGCTTCTGTATGGGATGAAGATGTCCGTACTTATCAAGGATTCAGTATCGAATCATGCATCCTTTGTTGATTCTCGATACTTCGACAGCAAGCTCATCAAGTTTAAAACTAGAGCCGCTGCTGAGAAGTCGGTCGGGCGAGGGCCAGCTACACAGAAGAGGTCTACTACTATTTTGCCTCCCCGCGCCGAGCCACCGAAGAAAAAGAGGCTCACCAAGACTGGAACATCTGAGGTTCCAGCGAAGCCTACTTCTCCTCCACCACCTCAGGAGGAAAGTATACTGGACGCTGATACTGGCATTGAGGGAGCCACTCTGAAAGACAAAGTGCAGTGTATCAATTCTGAGGAGACTCAGTCGGAAGAGGCTGAACCAACTGAGGAAACATCTCTTGAATGGACGACACTGCAGTCGGCTCGTCTCCGAGCCACAGGAGAAGTGACTGCATAGATCCTAGAAATTGCCGAACACATGGATCTGGTCGACATTGCGATCAGGGCGAGGACGTAGATGCTACTGAGGTTCCTGAGTTGGGACATCCTCGAAGAGCTGATCATAACTCAGTAAGCACTGTCATTACTGACAGAGGAGCAAAGCCTACAGTCAGCCATCGGGTTTGGGGAACCCGCTGACCTTGCTTCATTCGAGGATCTGAGAGCCGCAATGCTATATCTTCTCAGTCTGAGATCCTCAGAACAATAAGTCAGCAGCCCATCGTAGCCATCCCATCACGACGATGACAAGGACGACAATAATGATGATGTGGATCAGGCACCACCCAAGGAAGCAGACCACGGAGGATCTGCTGAGGGTAAAACTCCCAGCGAGAAGGGGAAATCACCACCTCCACCTTCTACATCAGGTGATGCCCCCGTTGCCTTGAAACCCAGTCGAGAGCAACAACTCGCAGCGTCTGATCAGAGGCTCGGAACCAGCTCTTATAAAGCTCAACCAATCAGTTTCGTGTCCTCGAAGTCTGTCAACAGAGCAATCAGGAAGCAGGGAGACAAAAATCGTCTCCTCACTAAAGATGTCCACCTAAAGTGGGCACAGTATACTAGGTCTCAGACATAGACAGTTGACAGACTTGCCAGCGTGATAAAGAAGGTCTCCGAAGCTCCTACTTCTTCTATCAATATCCAGGAGATAGTCGAGACCGCTCTCGCAGCTCAGAAGGCGGACTTAGCCGCTCAGAGTCAGCAGCTCCTTCAGGCTCAGCATAAGATGTTTTATGAGCAGCTGACTCAGAGTCTCGCTACAGTCCAGACAGCAATGGATGAGCGGAATAAAATGGCCACTTCCAGCGTACAGAAGGCCATACAAATTCAGGCGGAGGCCCTTAAGCTCATCCAAGCTGAGATGATCGCTTCTCATGACGCATCACTCCTGAAGCAAAGACAGGAGACAGGAGCCCAGATTAAGCAGATACGTGCTGACCAAGAGAAAGACTGGGAGCACTACTGTGATGCCGTCAAAGACTTCGAATCCACCACCACTTCCATCAAAACAATGATCTTCAACTTAGAGAAGGAAGTGGTTGCCATCCGCACTCGTCTCTCCCTGGCTGATGATGCCAAAAAGGGGGAAAGGGAAGATAAGGGTGAGGCGGAGACGGCTCAGGTCGGCGAAGGTGAAGAAGCTGAGGCAAGAACAATTGCAAAGGGGGAAGGTTCAGCTGATCCAGCTGGAACCAGCTTAGCACCCCCTCCCGAAATCGTCCAACTCCCAATTGTCCAAACAACTACTAAAGTGCATGAGCCGGCTGCAAGATCAGGAGAAGGATCCTCGGCTCGCAAAGGCCGGAGAAGGAGAAAGCTACTGAATCAACTCCTCTACCTTCCCCGACGCCTAAATTCAAATCCAAAGCAGAGCAGGAGGCATATGAAATGCAAGTCGCTCAGAAGCTCCAGGATGAGCTGGATCAGGAGCGACAGCGTGAAGAACAGGCTCAGAAGTCCAAGAAGCAGAAAAAACCAAGTGCCAAAGCATCCAAGAGCCAAGCCAGAAAAATCTTGGATGAACAGAAGAAGAAAAAGGCTCAGGATGAGGAAGAGGCTTCTGATACTGACCTTCAGCCCCTGGCTCAGATAATGAAAAATATGTCTAAGCTTACACCTGAGCAGGAGGCAAAAGATAGACCCACATGGGAGGCAACGCTGCAGGGACTAAATCTCCGAAAAGGAGACACTAGAGCAGCGGCCCTCAGAGAAAAGAAGAGTTTGGAAGATTTGGCCAAGATCATTGAAGTGACTGATAAGATGGCCAATGAACCAGTTATCGACTGGAGAAAGCAGATCCCCAGGTCTTCCAAGTACTACAGGCGAGGCGCTCCCGAGCTACTTATCAGAAGAAAACTCCTCACCACCACGTAGACAAATGGATACCGTGGAATCTGAACGAGGAGTGGGAGGAACTGAAGATCGAGTTCATCAAAGGATACTATGTGTGGCAATGCTATCTGTCTGAGATTCTGGCAAACCAACTCTTCGATGAATTTCTTCATCAATCAAATGCCAGACTCAGAGCGCAAATCCATCTTATCCTAGCTAAGGAGAAGCTGCCACTCGTTGCTCCTGCTTTCAGGAGAGTACCTCCTCCCATGACCACTCGCGGTGTTCTATGCACCAAGGAGATTGAAGATGAGGTCGACGCAGCAGCACGCCATCATGATCTAAGCTCTCAGCTGCCTAGCGATCTCGAGGAAATCCAAACACTCCGTGCCAGAATCTACAAATACTACGGTTTGGATCCTCCTGCTGACAAGTCTGCTGATTTCAAGAGCAAAACCAAGAAGTTCAGACGTTAGCAGTAGTCTTCATATCCTGTATAGAAGTTAGGAACTGTGTAACTCATTTCACATATATAACAGTTCTTTTCTTCTGGCCAGACAATCACTCATTGTCTTACGACTTTGCTTGTTTCATCTTTATCATAACTGATCACTGAAGTGATCTGACACACACTCACACATAACCGTTTCTCTGATGTGCCTATCTTTCAGCTGCTGACTTCCTTAGTTATTTGCTCAGTCTTGTATGTCAGTAGTTTGGGACTTATTTTCTTAAGATTATAGAGGTTTTGGCATCATCAATTAGGGGGAAATTGTTGGGTTATGAGTCAGTAGAAGATACTTAGCATTTTATTGGGTAAAAGAATATTGGGGGAAATCATAGTGTTCATGCTATGGAATTGAAGATCCCAAAACCCAGCTGGTATCAATAGTATAGTGTCGATAGGAATAGATGATGTAATAGGCTAGACTGATTTCGATTTCTTTATCTTTTGTGTCTAAGTCATGTACGGGGTAAAATGTTGGTTTGATCTTCACTAGGAAGCTTACTCTCCAGAACCCCACGTCATCAGTGTAAGAGCTTGTGTTCTTAAGTCATCAGCTGACATACATCAGTAGAAGAACCTTCTATACAATGCTCAGTACCTTCGCAGTGAATAGCTGACTACACTCAGTAGAACAGCTCTATCAACCGACTCAGATGAAGAAGACAGAGACTGCATTAAGTCTACTGTATCCGACAGGAAACGACCTAGCTTTTAACATCATTCGAAAGTCAGCAGAAGATCATACGAGGATGAGTGAGAGTCAACTCCGATGAAGACCAATGTCTGACATATCTCACCTACCACAAACCTCGACCAATGAGAAGTCGTCAACGCACTACCTGCTCTGACCAACTAAAGCTGCTCTCATGAACAGTAATCAACAACTCTGCTGCAACAATTCGAACATATGGTCGTTTTCTTTAGAAGCTTGTGACACGTGGCATCGTCCTCTCCAACGGGCAAATGCATGGGTCACGACTATAAATAGAGAAGGAAATCTGAGCTCTACGCATGAGATATTAAGGGATAAATCGCTCAAGCTTTCAAAACAACTCTAGCGCATTCAAGATATATCCATCGAAGAACTTGCCCAATAGAATACCATTAGTTCTTCTCTCTAGAGATCTTTAGATCCCTCTTCTCTAGCTAAGCTCAACGTTCATATCTATAGCTTAGAATCTCGAAGAAGTTCACCTTTAGTGATTGTTTTTACTGTAAGAACTCCTTCCTAGTTGGAGAAAATCCCCTCCCCTTCAAACTCGGGTTTGATTTGTAAAAGTCGCTAAGGACTATAACTTAGAAGGGTCTGTCCAGTGCATAGATACCTTGCTGAGGCTTGCTCAGACTAATCAACAAGACCTCCTGTTCAGCAGGACCGTGGACGTAGGATCTTGCGTATCCGAACCACGTTAAAAATTGCTTGTGTTGTTTATTGTTTTATTGCACTGCATACAAACATCTTACAAAGCCATATCTTGCATAAAACGTATTCAAAAAGTGCACTAAGCCAAAACTGTTTTAACTTGTGAAAATCACGTTTTCAACTGAGAAGAATCTCCGGGCCCTACACACTTATCCGCACTAAGTCATTGACTGAGAATCAAGCACTGAAAAAAGTCAGTAGGAGAGACTCAGTTGTTGACACACTCTGACCCGCGATCGAAGGTTACTATTTGGCACTGTTCATCACTAGCAACCAACAGCTCAGCTGTCGTTCACGTTTGAGAAAATGAAACAGTACTCAGGTGTATTCATCCCCCCCCCCCCCTCTACACCTGACTCTCGTCTCCGGACCAACAGATACACATATACGAAGAAATTAAGAAAAGAAAGGATGTAGAAATCGAATACAAATTTCTATTGATACACGTATACGAAGAAAATAAGAATTATATGGAAAACATGCAAATAAACAACAAACCTTGTGTAGATATTATCATGGAATCATGAAGATCAAAATTGAAGAAAGTAAATTCTTACTCCCGAAATGTCTGCGTAGTACGATAATGATGAATGAGAAAACGGATTACAAATCATAGAAGAGGTTATAATATAAAATAGAATCAAGAATTTACTGAAAAGACCTTTGTACAAATTATTTCCTTTAATTGTGAAAAAGGGCAATTTAATTGAAAATACGATCTGGAGCGTCGAATTACTTGATCAAACGGTTATAAACTGTTCATATTTCTCACTCTAAGGGGTGTTCTCATATGATCTCCTCTCTCTCTATATATATGGTTTATCTAAAATTTAAACTAGTATATACTTGTAAGAAATAAATACGTAAGTTGGCTATTAATATACGAAAGTGGAGTTTATCATATCTTAGTGGGAGTTTACTTACACGTGTCATTAGATAGATTATTTATGATAGTTTTCTACATGTTATTCTCAAAATATATATTATCATGGTTGAGAGAGTAAGTGATACCCTCTCTCTACGTGGCTTCATTACTTTGAGTTCTAAATAGTACATTTATAGGAATAAGTGCATGAATAAGGGTGTTGTTATGTTAGTAATTCATGAGACAAGTTCTCCATGTGTAAGTATACAAAAAATTCAATTTAGTAAAAAAATTGATTTTGCATGGATAAGCCATCTGCTTCATTAAAAAAATTCTCCACGTGTTTAGGAAGCAAGATGTGGTAGTAAGCAAGCCTATAACAAGATTAGTAAGTCTATCTATGATATAGGTTCATACGTAAGCACACTAGGAAGCTCAAGATATCGTAAGGAATAATTCGTGTCTTTTATTTTGATATTTTGTTCATAAATAATTAGCGGGCTAGAAATAGATTTATCTCAATAATTTGTAAATTTGAGCTTAGGGTATTATTGTGCCTTAATCAAGACTTTAAGATTCTAAGATTCGGAGGTAGTAATTTGAGGAAAGTAAGGTATAATAGAAACATGTATATGAAGTTGAGAATGAGATTTATCTTGTAACCCCTATTGTGGAGGATACCTAGGATCTAATGAACTACTCAATTTCCCGACTGATTAAGGTTGGTATTATTTTCATAAAAGTATTTTTGACTTAATGAGCTCTGTTATTTATTAAAGATTACGAATATCCATGTTAAATGTTTTCACTCTCTATTGGGTAAGTGCTCCTACCAGTTCAGTATTGACTTTGCCAATAAACAGTTAAATCGATCGGATCCTATGCTATGTGAGCGTACTAACCAGGATTAGTGTACACAGAAATCAGTTTTGAGGTGAATGTGTTTCCCTCATTTCTGACCAAGCAGAAAGAGCAGCTCCCACATATTCGAGGGTGGGTAACCCCATCTTGTAGGTAACACCAATAATTGAGACAGAAAAGGAGAGAGCGCATCTCCAAATTTTATTACGCCTAGAATGAATTTCAGTTTTTAAACTTGCTATGCATACCAGTTAAAAATGGAGTATTCTTTTCAAGAAGTTATTTTAGAATTTCTTTTCTCAATTGGCTTAATCCACGAAGTACATAAGTACTCAGCCCAAAATGTTTTCAAATATTTTGCAGATTAAGCCGGCAGTGCGTAGCGGAGTGCTGAATTGCTGATCATTTTCCCCCTTTTGCATGTAAATTAATATAGTTTTTTTTTAAGAAGAAGAAGTTTAAATATAAACTATTACGCTTGGTATGTTTCAAAATAAATAAGGTTGTTTTGATACTAGTCTACTTAGTAAATGTTATCAATATTTTTTTCTTTCCCTTTATTTCCCGCCCCTTTCTTCCCACCTCAGTCACGTCCTGACATATTGCCTTTCCCCGGGAATTGGGACGTGACATATCAAATCCTCATATATGCAATTTTTAACTATTTTTTATATTTTTGGCTAGTCACAGAAAATCATAATATATTCTAAGTATCACAAAGAGTGTTGGGTGATGATTCTGTCCTCGGCAATGTTGGAAAATAGTGGGAAATGACTCAGTCTTCTCTGTCGACATTTACTCAGCAGCCCTGTGCTTTGAAGGAGTTTGTGAAGATTTGAAGATCCCAAAACCCTATATTGGTTGGTGAACCATTACGTTGTAATCTATTTTTGTCTCTGAGGTTTCAGACTCAGCAGACACTCTGCTCTGGTTCAGGCACTCAGTGGATTATTTGCCTCAACACCAGAAGTAGAAGACTCAGTAATACTGGACTCAGCAGGAGCAGTATACTGAAAGGAGTCAGTGGAACTGAACTCAGCAGGAGTAGTTCACTGAACTCAGAGCTCAATAGACTAAATCCATAGCTTAGATGAAGGAGTTCACTTTCGAACTGATCCTTACTGTAAAGGACTCCTTCACTGTTGGAGAGTTTTTCAAACACTTAGTTTGATAACCCTGCAAATTGAGACTTGCTTAGTATAAATCTCAAGACCAGTGTTTGTCCAGCGTACAAACCGACTGAGACTATCTCAGTATAATAAATAGTTTTCTGATCTTTCGGGACAGTGAACGTAGGATTTTTGTGTCCGAACCACTTTAAAAATCTCTGTGTCTTGTGTTCTGTTTTTACTGTTGCACGGATTTACTGTTCATACTGAAAATATTCTTTAAATCATTCAATTGAGTTTCAGCAAACTTAACAGACTGCACTAAACTACTGAAACCGTTTTGATAAAAACGTTTTCCTAACTCAACTGAATTTGGGCCTACAGTATTCCGCACTACTGAACTCTATCTGGAAGATACTGAATTCTGACTCTAAGTCAGCTAGCAGGTCTCAGTAGAGTCAGTCACTCTGCCACATGATTCAGAACAGCTTATCTGGTCTGTTAAACTTGTTCAGTACGACACTTTCCTGAAAAGGATTATTCGTGTTTAAGTTGAGAAATCGATTTTCAGGTGTATTCACCCCCCCCCTACACCTGAACGTACTCTCGGGACCAACAATTGGTATCAGAGCAGGAGTTCTATAAGACTCTTGTTATTCTGAAGCTGATCTACTTGAACGGATCCGGAAAACGTTTTCACTGCATATCATTCTTCATTCATATCATTATCTATCATGTCTGATATGTCAGGGATTAGGATGGTACCCATGTTCTCAGTAGAGAACTATGGTGTATGGCGGGTCAAAATGGAAGCACATCTGACCTCTCTCCACGATAGCATGACAGAGGTTCTAGAGGACGGACCTATCGTTCCAATGATCGATAGCGTCGTAGGTCAAGATCCAGCAGAAGGAGGTGGAATGGTGACCGGGAAGAAGGTTCCCAAGGGCATAAGTCTCTTCACCCCGGAGGAGAAGAAGCTTCACAACTTAGACCGCGTCGCTAGAAACGCCATACTGACCACCCTAAGTGATTCCTATCTCGGAAGAGTTCAGGACTGTAAGTCCGCGAAGGAACTCTGGGATACTCTAGCGCTACTGAGTCGGGGGACTCAGAAGATCAAAGCAAATAAACTTGCGCTGGAACTTCAAAAGCTGGAGAGACTGTCTCTCATGCCTGGTGACACCATTGAAGATCTCAACGTCAGATTTACGAATCTGATGAACTCTATCAACGGGCTGGGAAAGACATTCTCCAACCGAGAGATGAATCTCAAGATCTTGAGGGCACTGCCAGACGGAAATTGGACCCCTTTTGCTTTGTTACTACGTTATTCTGATTTAGATATTGTTACTCCTGACCATATCTTTTCAGAACTAAAAGCAGAGGAGTTCGAGTTTAGCCAACCTCAAAGGAAGCAGCGAGCTGAAGCTGACACCCAAGTCGACCATGCCTTTAAAGCATCAGTCAGTACAACAGCTCCAGCATCTAGCAAGGCTGAACCTTCACTCAGTGATATACAAGAAGGAAATCTAGCCAAGAAGTACGTACTGCTTGCCGTGAAGTATCTGAAGGAGAAGGAGAGGCACAGAAAAGTGACTGAAGCCCTCAGAGAATCCAAGGGTAAGTTTGAATACACGCCTAAGCGCACTCCTGACTCGAATACTTCTGAATGCATTAAACAAGATGACTCAGCTCAGTCGAAAGACAGTGAAAGCAAAGAAGAAAGAGTCACAGCCTGCTATAATTGCAAGAAGCCAGGACATTATCAGTATGACTGTCCTGAGCTCAGTACTGCTGAAAGAGCAGCACGTAAAGCAAGAAGGGAGAAGTTCATCAAAAAGAGACAAGCATACATTTTCGGTGAACTCTCAGACGACTCAGATGAAGTCGATTCCTTCATGGATTCATCTGACGATGAAGCAGCCTTCATGGCCTTAGAGCTTGAAGATGAAGAAGATTCTGATAGGTTTGTTCAAGGGGAAACCATCAATGTAGACATACTGAACCCCCTAGCCAAGAACAAACAGAAGATGAAGGCACCTCATCCTAGTTATCAGCACTCTGACAAGAAGATCAGCACCAGATCACCCCAGTTCAGTTAAGGGGGAACCAGCAAAGCAAAGTGGGCTGATCAGTATGGACCTCCACAGCTGACTCATCCAGCTCAGTATGGGTCATATTACTATGATCCTATAGTCAGGAGATGATCCAAAATTCAGAAGAAGAAAAAGAAAGTCGTGCAGAAGGCTAAGGTCAGCAGTCCATCCACTCAGAAGATCAGGACTCCTGAACCTGAAAAGCCTCAAAAGTCAGCTTCGACCAGTCTAGTGGTCAAATATGTTGACAAAAGTGGAAAGAAACTGTCTGAGACCACCAGGGTCGTATGACAGATATGGGTTACCAAAACTAACATCTAAGGACTCAAAATCAAAAATAAAGGGTACCTAAATATAATTTTGTTTTGCAGGTGCACAAGGACCCTTGGTATGTGGACATCGGATGCTCAAGACATATGACGTACCAAAAGGACTTGCTGAAGAATTATATTACTGAAGAAGGACCTTGAATCGAGTTTGGAGACAATGCAAAAGGCTACACCAGAGGCTATGGAACACTCAGCATTGGAACAACAACAGTTCCAAGAGTATCATATGTTGAAGGACTTCAGTATAATCTTCTCTCTGTTAGTCAATTTTGTGATAACTCGAATAGAGTGGTTTTTTACGCTAGTTTCTGTGATGTTATTGATAAATCTACAGGGAAACAGTGTTATCAGGTTCGCACAAGAAGAATATCTATGTAGCTGACTGGAACTCAGCTGAACCTGAAGCTTGTTTGTTGGCGAAGAATGCAAATAGAACAGGATGGCTCTGGCACAGGAGACTCAACCATCTCAACTTCAAAACGCTCAACAAATTGGCTAGAAACACTCTAGCAAGAGGACTTCTAAATGAAGTATTCAGCAAAGACACTCAGTGTGAAGCATGCCTGAAGGGAAAGCAAACAAGGAATCAAAATCCGCATGTTCCATCTCCTTCCACTGATAGAATCCTTCAGCTGCTACATATGGATTTTTTCGGTCCAGTCTCTCCAGTGACGATCAGAGGCAAGAAGTATGCATTAGTGGTTATTGATGACTACTCGCGCTATACATGGGTCATATTTATTGCCAACAAGTCTGACGTCAAAACAGAGTTACCAACGCTTCTGAAAAGGCTCAGTGTCGAGAAGAACACCAAGATCATCAAAATACGTTCAGACAGAGGAACTGAGTTCCTGAATTTTATGGTGGAGGAGTTCTGCAAAGCAGAAGGCATAGAGCATGAGACGTCTGCCGCGCGCACGCCTCAGCAAAATGGGGTTGCTGAGAGGAAGAATCGCACACTCTAAGAAGCAGCAAGAACCCTGCTCGTGGACTCAGGACTCCCAACCAAATTCTGGGCAGAAGCTACTGGTACTGCATGTTACACTCAGAATCGATCTCTACTGACAAAGCAGCATAAGAAGACACCATATGAACTATGAAACAGCAGGAAGCCTTCTTTATCTTATTTCCATATTTTTGGGTGTTCGTGCTTTATTCACAATAATGGGAAAGATCAGCTGAAGACTTTCGATAGCAAGTCAGATCAGGGAGTGTTCTTAGGATACTCCCGGGTTAGCGAAGCTTTCAGAGTCTTTAACTATCGAACCCTTTGCGTGGAGGAAAGCCCTCATGTTGTTTTTAATGAGTTTGCTACTGAAGACATGAGTAGAAACTCTAAACCTGAATCTGAGGACATCAGTAAGCTGCTACAGGATCTGAGCTTAAAAGACAAAGTTGAAAAGATCCAACTATGTTGGGATGATGATTCAGATGAGGAAACTGAAGACAAGTCTACTGAATCTCAGCCAGCAGCAGAAGTAGTTGAACAGATTCACTCTCCAGAATAGAGTCAATCCCAGGTAACTCAGGTCGATGAAGAAACCCCAGTGGTAACTAAGACCTCTACTGAGAATAATAATTCAGGGGGAACTAATGATGTTCCTGAGCTAAATGCCCCTGAACCCCGGTGACTCGAAGAGATCACACTCTTGTAACTGAATTGCTTCAATCTCAGAATAGTACAACCGAAATGCCTAACTCACCTACTACCTGTGTTGAACAAATTTCAGATGAAGAGTTGAAACATCGTAGATCGTGGCTAGATGCTCAAACTTCTGATTTAATTATTGGAGATCCTTCAGCAAGCGTAAAGACAAGATCTAGATTCTATCGGGGAGAAAGCGCCTTATATTCCTGCTTCTTGTCTACTGAAGAGCCTCAGTCAATTGAGGACGCACTGAAAGATGCTGACTGGATCATAGCCATGCAGGAGGAGTTGAATCAGTTCACGAGAAACGAAGTTTGGGAGCTTGTTGACAGACCCTGGCACCAACATGTAATCGAAACAAAATGGGTCTTCAAGAACAAGCGAGATGAAAACAATGTCATAGTAAGGAATAAAGCAAGACTCGTGGCAAAAGGCTACTGTCAAGCTGAAGGGATAGATTTCGATGAAACGTTCGCTCCAATTGCAAGATTGGAGGCAATCAGACTATTCCTAGCCTACGCAACACATCAAAGATTCAGAGTATATCAGATGGATGTGAAGTCTGCTTTCCTGAACGGCGTACTGAAAGAAGAAGTCTATGTAGAACAGCCTCCCGGCTTTCAACAGGGGCATCAAGTCTACAGACTCAGAAAGGCTCTGTATGGGTTAAAACAAGCACCCAGGGCTTGGTACGATACCTTGTCTGAGTTTCTTCTTCAGAAAGGTTTTCAGAAGGGCACAGTAGACTGCACATTATTCAGCATTCGACTGGAAGACGACTTATTACTTGTGCAGATCTACGTAGATGATATCATCTTCAGCTCGAAGAACGTCATCATGTGTCAGCAGTTTGAGAAAATGATGAAGGACAAGTTCGAGATGTCAATGATGGGAGAGATGAACTATTTCCTTGGGTTCCAAGTCAAACAATCTGAGAAGGGAACGTTCATCAATCAAGGCAAATACACTCGAGACCTCATCAAGAGATTCGGTTGCACATCCGGCAAACCAATCAAGATCCCGATCAACACGAATATGAAAATTGATCTTGATAAAGAGGGAGTATCAGTAGACCAAACTGAATTTCGTGCTATAATTGGTTCTATATTATATTTAACAGCTACACGTCCTGACATAACTTATGTTGTAGGTGTCTGCGCTCGATTTCAGGCGAATCCGAAGCAGAGTAACATGGACTCAGCGAAGAAGATTCTCCGCTATCTAAGAGGAACACCTGACATGGGTTTATGGTATCCAGCTGATGATAATATTGAACTAACTGGTTATTCTGATGCTGACTATGCAGGATGTAGAATTGACCGAAAGTCAACTTCTGGAACGTGTCAGTTCCTCGGCAGTAAGTTGATTTCATAGTTTTCAAAGAAACAGCATTCAGTAGCGACGTCAACTACTGAAGCTGAATACATGGCTGTCGGAAGTTGTTGCGCCCAAATCCTTTGGCTGAGACAGCAGCTACGCGACTATGACGTCATTCAGAATGAAGTGCCGATCTTCTGCGATAGTACCAGTGCCATTGCAATCACTCAGAATCCTGTACTTCATACGAGATGCAAGCACGTGGATATCAGACACCACTTCATTCGTGACCATGTCGAAAAGAAGGATATTAGGATGGAAAAGATCCATACTGACCATCAAAGGGTTGATATACTGACCAAGCCTCTAGCTGAAACCAGATTCAGAGAACTTTCAGTAGAGCTAGGTCTGCTGGACCCTACTGGCCCCAGTCAGTAAGAGGATTCAGGAGAGGGGCATTCTGTAAGGGGGAATATTCACTCTCGCATCGAGTAAAATCGCACGTAGAGACTCAAAGAACCATCTACATGAGGTATCAGCTGACTACGATGTTCAGCTGACAGGTTTGCGTATCTCTACTCAGCAGCCTATAGAACTATTCTGTGCATTTATGAATCAGATTCAACATCGTATTCAATGCCTTAGAAAATGTCATTTAATTTTTAACGGACTTCATTTAATACACGACATTCTATGTAAAAGCATGTTGAACTCTGCAACGCATTAAATGCATGTCGTATCAAGTTACTACTTAGGCTATATACAACTGGCGTTTGACTTAGGCGGCTAATATGGTCATTGCCTATTTTATAAAACTTAACCTAGCCGTCCATCTCAAAAAGCGCGTTCAAACTGAATCATTGATATTTAACTATTTATCTTCTCCTAGATATTTAACTATTTATCTTAAGCACCCTAAATTTTCTGAGACTATCACTCACTTTGTTACATATATTCTATCCTTTAAAACCTCTCAGAAAATCTTTTGGTAATTTTTCAATGATCTTTTCAGTATCGTATGATCTTTCAATAATTTCTCTTATATCTTATCGAATACTGACTAGCGTTGTGTTTGCAGATTATTAAAATGACAGGAACACAGGTAGTTGCTCCTGCCGATATGCAAGAGATCCTTGAGAAGGATCGTGTCTGCTGCGAGCCAGTCATGGAGTTTGACGAGTGTGATCTCGACTTCATGGAGGAGATCTTATATGCCCTCCGCGAGACCTTCTTCCTCCCTCGTCAAGTAGCAGAAATCTATCTGAACTCCGATTCAGTAGACGGAGACATCAGAGGCCGATTCGTCGTTCACACAGTAGGCGATCCTTCACGCACAGATATCGAAGTGAAGCAGATATCAATCCGAGAAGCTCTTCAGAAAAGCTTCAATCTGCCAAATACAGGACTCACAACCATCGCATACAAGGACGACCTGATGGATGAGTACCTCATTGAGTTCTGCGGAAAGCCAACAGTCTTCAGAGCCGCTTTTCCCAAGAACGCAATGCTCCCTCAGTACAGCGCATTGGCGTACATAGTGACCCGGCTACTACGAGGCCAACAGGGCTCATTCGACCAAGTGTCCAGGCCCAAGCTACAACTGATGATGGCCATCTATGACCGGGCCAAGATAAACTGGACTGAGTTCTTCCTCAGAGAGTTCATGATGCAATCAGCCAAATTTGACAAAGCATCCAACAGGCTGAGCGTCAAAGGAAAGCTCCTATACGGACTAAAGCTCTCCATCATGATCGAGGACTTGTACGCGTCTGACAGCATCACCTTCACCGACAAGCAATATTTTAATGTGAAGAAAGTCAGATTCCAAAACAGGGCAGCAGCCCTTCAACAGATCGGCTCAAGGCCCACTGCACAAAAGGCTGGGACTCAGCAGACCTCCATGCCAAAGAAGAAGAGGTCCCCTCCCAAATCAGCGCCTAAGGCACCAACCAAAAGGCTAAAGAAGGTCAGCGAGGTTGTGCCTACTGAGACTGAGGTGGAGCCAGAAGCCGTGATTGCTGAGCCGCCTCTCCAGCTGAGAGACGAGTCAGAGTCTTCTGAGAAGACACAAACAGTAGAGAAGGCTGTCTCTACTAAACATGAGAAAACCGTGGACCAAGGGGTCCAAGCTGAAGAAGTCCAGACTGAAGAAATTCAGACTCTCGAAAGCCCCTTGGACGTCCCACCACTCAGCAGCATCCCGTCTGCTGAGAAACAGGCGTCTCCAATTGAAGTTGAGGATTTGGAGACAGCCTCAGAGTCAGAATCTATCGGGATGGAGGCCACAACTCTCAAATCCAGAGCCTCCCGAGGGATTGCTGAATCTATTTCGGAGATCGCCAGTCACAGCGACCTTGTCATACTTGCAAGGCAGGCGAGACTCCATATGCTGATAAGGTTCCAGGAGTGGCACAACTTGAAGAGACTTATTATCCACCACTCCTGCGAGCAGCTTCACGAGGAAGAGCTGCTGCTCAGAGGAAAGATTGGCTACTCCGGGCCATCTGACCTCGGCACGCTCGAAGATCTGAGGGCAGCATGCTTGCCATGCTGAACAACAGATAGCCTGTCTCAGCACCCGCGCCTTCAGATGGGTCTAACCCCGATGGTCAAGACTCACCCCGTGATTCAGGCCCTGAGAAGCCTGATGAGGGAACTCAACCGGACAAGGATGCCACTACCTCTACTGCTGATCCTCCACTCAGCATCCTTGGTCCCGGGCAGACGGTAGCTGGTACTTCGAAGGCAGCTGATCCTTCTCAACTCCTTCTCAAATCTGCTTTCGAAGTAGCTCCCAGCCCAAACAGCCGTCGATCGAAATCAGTGGCCAGGGCGCTGAGGAACCAAGGCTCTCAGAATCGCCTACTCGCCCGAACCGTCCACAAAACATGGCGGCAAACCACTGAGGCTTAGACTGCAGAGTTGCAGGGACTCAGAACCACTATCTCGACATCTCCCGTCCGTGACTTCTCTAGCATTCTGACGAATGCCCTAGCTGCACAGAGAGCTGACTTTGACGAGCAGCTCCAGACGATTCAGGAAGGTCAGGAAAAATTGCTGAATGATTACAAGGCCGCCCAAACCGCTCACACTGAATCTGTCACAGCCATCTCTCAAGCCACTGACCTCAGACTAGAAAATATTCAGAAGGCTATTGAAGAGAAGGTGGAAAAGCAGCTGAAAGCATTTCAGGCTGCAGCTGATCTCTCACATAAGAAGTACAGTGATCAACTCACTCATGAGAGAAACGAGCTGCATGAGAAGCTGACAAAGATCCACAATACGTTGGATGCTCTCTCAGACTCATATAAAAGCCTGAACAAAAAGGTATCTGCTCCGCCCCCTACCCGATTTGCTGATGCCAAAAAGGGGGAAGGATTTACTGAGAAAGGTTCTAAGGAGCTGATACTGAAAGCTACGAAGAAAGCAAGGACAGTGGCAGGGGCATCACAAACTCAGTCATCTACCCCCACTGGACCTTCACTTACTGGCGAGGCCCAGGGTGTCTCAGCAGCAGGAGCTGCAGTACCTGCTGAGACTGGCCTAAGTGACTCAGGAGCCAAAGAAGTCATAACTCAGGCAACTCAAACTCCTTTCGACATTATAAAAGAAGTTGATGAGTATGCTGACGAGGAGTCAGAAGAGAAAGAAGCTCCTCTCCCTCCTCCAGTTGCCGGTAAAGGCAAAAAGTCACTGAAATTTCCAACCCCTCCCTCCAAGTAGAAAGGACCTAGGAGGTTCATAACTCTGGAGGAGGAGGCTTAGATAGCAGCAGATGAAAAGCTGGCTAGGGAGATAGCCGAAGCTGAAGCCGCGAGTAAACCCAAGAAGAAGTCTGTTAAAGGCAAAACTAAGGCTCCAGCTGGAGGCAAGAAGACAGGAGCCAGGCTGCCTCCTAAAATACTTAAACTCAGCGATGAGGCTGACAAAGAAAAAGAAAAGCAGCAGTAGCAGCAGTCAACTGGGCAGCAGGGAACATCCAAAGAAAAATCATCCACGCCTGCTGACTCAGAAGAAGAGCCACCTCACAAGCCCTCCTATACTTCCTCGAAGGCACAGGAACAAGAAATGGAAGAAATATGGGCTCAGTTGGACAGATATCTATATAGATGTGAAGAAGCTCGACAGATAGAAGCGGCCAAAGAGAGGATAAGAATGGCTGATCTTGAAGCTCTCAGGCTGAGGACTGAAAAGGAAGCGATTCAGAGGATTCCTGCAAAGGCTGACATTCCCTACAAATACAGGAAGTTCAGAAAGCCTACAGATCTGAAGACTCACATATGGCCTAGAGTGGAAGAATGGATTCCGTGGGAAGTTACTCAGAGATGGGAGACGCTGAAAGTCGAATTCATTAAGAGGAACTACTTCGGAGATTCCGGTCTCGAGAAACCCAAGACAAAGGGCATATACCGAATGGCTAATGAGAGCAGATATGGAAATGTATGCCGAGACTTCAAAAAGTTGTCAAGGAAAATGTTGAAGTCAGAGTTCCTGATCCCAGAATCCTGCCACCCCCACAGAGACTAGATGGATCCATCCACTATGGAGTCATAGAGAAAGAAGTGAAGGACGCTGCTGAAGCTAAATTTCTTGATGAAGAAGACCCAGCGGACTTTGCTGAGATACTGAAGCTGAGAAAGATCACTTACCGCATGTATGGAGTGCCTCTTCCTGAAACTCAATCTCAAGATTTCAAAGACAAGATCAGGCAGTTCAAATGATTCTTGCTTCTGTATTCTCCTTGTATCTTTCTTTATTTCTTTCTTTTAGTCTAGCAGAGATGTATCTGTACTGAATTTCTCATATATATAATATCTCTGTTTGGCTTTGACAATTCCTTATTGTCTGAATAGCCGTGTTATTTATGCTTAACACTCAGAATCACTGAAGTGATTACTGACTCACATACTCACTGTTGTTATTTACTGTCAGTTGTTGCTTAGCTAGATTCTGATAGATTGTATAGTTGGGGGAAAATGTTGTTAAGACAGGGGGAAAATGTTGATTAGACTCTGTATAAGTTCTGACTTTCTGCCCTGATCCCCTCAGTAGTCTAGGACTTGAAGAACAACTCCACTAATCCTACGTGTAATATTTGTAAGGAGCTCTGTTTCTGATAAGTCATAGTGTTAGGTTGTTTAGTGGTTAGGTTATTAGGTTTTGGCATCATCAAATAGGGGGAAAATGTTGGGTGATGATTCTGTCCTCAGCAATGTTGGAAAATAGTGGGAAATGACTCAGTCTTCTCTGTCGACATTTACTCTGTAGCCCTGTGTTCTGAAGGAGTCTGTGAAGATTTGAAGATCCCAAAACCCTATATTGATTGGTGAACCATTACGTTGTAATCTGTTTTTGTCTCTGAGGTTTCAGACTCAGCAGACACTCTGCTCTGGTTCAGGCACTCAGTGGATTATCTGCCTCAGCACCAGAAGTAGAAGACTCGAGTATCATCGGACTCGGCGGAGCAAGATATGCGAAAGGAGTCGGTGGAACCGAACTCACCGGGAGTAGTTCATCGTACTCGAGCCGATCTTCGTAGAGCCTACTCGGCGGAGCATGCTATCGAATCGGAGATCGACTCAAGCAATCGTCGACGATCTTCTGACTATCAGAATCTTTGAAGTCACTTTTCAGCAGAGTCAATACGTGGAAGAGAGAAGTCAGCTTCAGATCTCCTTGAAGTCTGTTCTGTCTCAACCACTTTCTGAACCTCGGCCAATGACAAGCAGACACGTACCCTATATCTACTAAAGCTGCAAGTCAACAGCTTTCCAGAAAAGGAGGGAAAGAACACTGCCACCAAACTTCAAAAGAGACGTTAGCTACCCAAAAGAGACAGACAAAGGATCGTCGTCTCCAACGGATCTATCCTAATCTCTTCTCTATAAATAGAGGGATAAATCGAAATTTGAAGCTCACAACAATGAAAAAAACCGAACATACGCATACACAAGAGAACACACAGAGCATTCAAACGAGCAAATTCGAAAAGCCTAAGTCTTCCGCAAGAAGTTCGAAGAATCTATCTACGGCGAAAGACTACATTCCAGCTCTTAGGGAACCAAGCTGAACTGATAAATACAGCCTCTAGTATCCAAACGACGATACACGAACACATAGCTATACTCAGTTGTTCGTCATTCTAGAAGCCACTTCCTTGTTCCCTATCCCTCTAACCTAAGCTCAATAGAATATATCCATAACTTAGATGAAGGAGTTCACCTTTGAACTGATCCTTATTGTAAAGGACTCCTTCACAGTTGGCGATGTTTTCAAACACTCAGTTTGATAACCGTGTAAACTGAGACTTGCTCAGTATAAATCTCAAGACCAGTGTTTGTCCAGCGTACAAACCAACTGAGACTACCTCGATATAATAAATAGCTTCTTGATCTTTCGGGACAGTGCACGTAGGATTTTTGTGTCCGAACCACTTTAAAAATCTTTGTGTCTTGTGTTCTATTTTTAACTGTTGCATTGATTTACTGTTCATACTGAAAAACCTTCTTTAAATCATTCAACTGAGTTTTAGCAAACTTAAAAGACTGCACTAATCAACTGAAACTGTTTTAATAAAAATGTTTTCCTAACTCAACTGAATTGGGCCTACACTATTCCGCACCACTGAACTCTATCTGCAAGATACTGAATTCTGACTCTCAGTCAGCTAGCAGGTCTCAGTAGAGTCAGACTCTCTGCCAACACGATTCCAAACCGCTTATCCGGTTCTGCTGAACTTGTTCAGTATGACATCATCCTGAAAAGGACTGTTCGTGTTTAAGTTGAGAAAATCGGTTTTCAGGTGTATTTAACCCCCCCTCTACACCTGAACGTGCTCTCAGGACAAACAGTTCGGAAAGATTTCATTAATCTATTAAAAGAAGTAATCTATTATTGTATTACTGTATAGGTAATTGCCAAAGGTCAAATGTTATAAATTAGAATTTCTAATTAATGCAAATTTTTCTTCATATTTATATAAACTCATTATTTAACCTTCTAAACTTGTAGATAAACTCATTATGTTAAAAAATTTCCTTTTGTGTTGGGATTTAGATATATCTAAATTAAATTTATTTTCTTGTTTTGGTAATACTTGAATATTTTGGTGACTCTAGGTATAGCATGGGATTTAGATATATTGAAAATTAAATTTATTTCTTATAAGTTGGATTTTGGTAACTGTATGAATACAGTTCGTTATTCTTAGTTTTTAGATAGTTTTAAATGGATTAATACTATACTTTTGAATTACATAAATAAGGTTTTGGGAGTTTTCATTTAAATGGCTCGATTCATAGCCAATCATTCTCACAAACGATACGACATCATTTACATAAGCTCTACTTGTAAGAGTTTATCAATAGATTATTTGAACTTATTTTAAAAAGTGAGTGTTTATATGTGCCGTTTGGAAAATCTTATCAAAATAATCAATTCTAAAAAATAATTTATTTTGGACTTATTTTCAAAAACAACATATAATATACTTATAAATAAATACACAAATCATGTAATATCCCGAACCTCTAAGGTTTAGTAAGTCATGGTAAATTGAGAATTCATGCTTAAGTTTTTAAGAATAGTTTCAATCTGATAAGATTCTTGTGAATTTCAATATATATATATATATATATATATATATATATATATATGGTTTATCTAAAATTTAAACTAGTATATACTTGTAAAAAATGAATACGTAAGTTGGCTATTAATATACGAAAGTGGAGTTTAGCATATCTTAGTGGGAGTTTACTTACACGTGTCATTAGATGGATTATTTATGATAGTTTTCTACATGTTATTCTCAAAATATATATTATCATGGTTGAGACAGTAAGTGATACCCTCTCTCTACGTAGCTTCATTACTTTGAGTTCTAAATAGTACAATTACAGGAATTAGTGCATGAATAAGGGTGTTGTTATGTTAGTAATTCATGAGACAAGTTCTCCATGTGTAAGTCTAGAATAAATTCAATTTAGTAAAAAAATCGATTTTGCATGAATAAGCCATCTACTTCAAAAAATTCTCCACGTGGTTAGGAAGCAAGAGGTGGTAGTAAATAAGCAAACATGTAACAAGATTAGTAAGCCTACCTATGATATATGTTCATACGTAAGCACACTATGAAATTTTCTATAAATACCACTTCCCACGTTAAATACAATTACCACATCCCTCACCTTTCTTATATGCTCGTGTTAAGAGAATTCAACTTGTTTGGTCTTAGGAAGCTCAAGATATCGTAAGGTATAATTCGTGTCTTTTATTTTGATATTTTGTTCATAAATAATTAGCGAGCTAGAAATAGATTTCTCTCAATAATTTGTAAATTTGAGCTTAGGGTATTATTGTGCCTTAATCAAGACTTTAAAATTCTAAGATTCGGAGGTAGTAATTTTAGGAAAGTAGGGTATAATAGAAACATGTATATGAAGTTGAGAATGAGATTTATCTTGTAGCCCCTACTATGGAGGATACTTAGGATCTAATCAACTACTCAATTTCCCGACTGATTAAGGTGGGTTTTATTTTCATAAAGTATTTTTGAGTTAATGAATTTTGTTATTTATTAAAGATTACGAATATCCATGTTAAATGTTTTCACTGTCTATTGGATAAGTGCTCCTACCAGTTCAGTATTGGCTTTGCCAATAAACAGTTAAATCGATCGGATCCTATGCTATGTGAGTGTACTAGCCAGGATTAGTGTACACAGAAATCAGTTTTGAGGTGAATGTGTTTCCCTCATTTCTCATCAAGCAGAAAGAGATCATTGTGGGCAGCTCCCACATATCCGAGGGTGGGTAACCCCATCTTATAGGTAGCACCAATAATTGAAACAGAAAATGAGAGAGCGCATCTCCAAATTTTATTATGCCTAGAATGAATTTCAGTTTTTAGACTTTCTATGCATACCAGTTAAACATGGAGTATTATTTTCAATAAGTTATTTTAGAATTTCTTTTCTCAACTGACTTAATCCACGGAGTATATAAGTACTCAGCCCAAAATGTTTTCAAATGTTTTGCAGATTAAGCCGGCAGTGCGTAGCGGAGTGCTGAATTGCTGATCATTTTGCCCCTTTTGCATGTAAATTAATATAGTTTTTTTTTGAAGAAGTTTAAATATGAACTACTACGCTTGGTATGTTTCAAAATAAATAAGGTTGTTTTGATACTAGTCTACTTAGTAAATGTTATCAATATTTTTTCTTTCCCTTTCTTTCCCACCTCTTTCTTCCCACCTCAGTCACGTCCCGACATATTGTCTTTCCCCGGGAATTGGGACGTGACATATCAAATCCTCATAGATGCAATTTTTAACTATTTTTTATATTTTTGGCTAGTAACAGAAAATCATAAAATATTCTAGGTGTCACAAAGAGTATGTCTACCGTCTACGCTATTTCTTTATAGAAAATAAATAAATATATATACTACATTCATTTCAATTAACTTTCCTCTCTGAATATTCGAATGGGTTCAGTTGTGTTTTTTAAAATTAATTTTCTCCCTTAAATAAATCAAACATTGTATAATATATTCATTTGATATTTAACCTTATCTTTTCATCTCAATTATTAATAATTGCACATGTAAAAGTGTATCCAAACGTTTTAATTTTGTATACATTCTCAATAAATGTATTCCAACGCAAATGATTTCTTTAATTTAAATACTTATACAATAAATACTAATTTAGGTTATTTTTCAAACGGGACCACAATGCATAATTCGAATAGTAGTTGCAGACTTCCCACATCTTAAAAAAGACAGTAAACAACCAAAATCTATTAATCGGGGCTGTTTAACAAAATAATGTTTCCGATTGTGAAATGAAATATGAATATTAAGCTCTAGCTACAACATATTCATTCCTATAAGAGTTTCATAATCCGAAAATCTTCAACAATAACACAAAATGGAGCATGTAGCCGTACATATGCAAAGTTCAATTTTAATCTCAAAATCGTCCGACGTGTCAAATATAGCTAACAAATGAAAGAAGTTCACATAATGCATACTTCGGGTAGCAGTTTAGGAAACACATAAAAAATCAAAATATATTGAATATGCAAGTTTGTCACACGTGCAAGTTTGCTACATATTGCTAACATTGTTTGTATCTCAAATAGTAGTTATAAAAACATAAACTAACCAAAATCCATTGATATGCAAGTTTGCCACAAAATTGTCGATTGCACCATACAATATACATTATGTATAGCAGTTGCGAATTTCTCTTATCCAAAAAAATACATTGACAATTGATCAGGGAGATTTAACAAAACAACGCAATTGAAATATGAATTAGAAATGTTAAGTATTAACCGTAACATATTCATTCCTCTGCGAGTTTCATAATACGAAAATGTGGTGTATAATCTTGTACAATTGAAAATGAGAATAATTTAATCTCTTATATTTAAATATGGTGTAGAAACATCTCACATCATTTATGTTTACATATAATGGAAAATATAAATATGAGGTGATGTTGCTTCACGCCACAGGATCCCGTCTAAAGTAGGTTCTTCGGTTTTAATTTATGCCCAACCGTTTAGAAACGAGATATCTTTGGGTGGATCTGAATCTGAGAAATAGAAACCATTGCTCTTTACGATAGATATAGTAGCACGTCTTGTAGGTGCATCGATTATGAGGCCATGATGCATTGAAGACATCAAACGTCTTGTATTTCCCATTCCATTGAAATCGACAGTAGAACAAAGTAGAGAAAGGATTTTCGCGAAAACTAAATGTGTATACCTTGTTTGGGATAAGTGTCTAATCTCTCAAGTCATCATTCTTAGATTTACAGTGCACATGTAGAGGTGGGGAATTTGGCTGGAGGTTGCTCACAATATGGACCCTATACTTTGGGACAATAAAGCAAGCCATTGTTTGAAGAACAAGTGATGAAACAAGTACCATGAATAAGTTATACTTCATCATGGTGTAATGTTTATTGCCTATTGATTGTTAGTTTGAGGTATTGGCTTTGGGTTTTTTTTCATTATATAGATAAAGAGAAAGAGAGTTTTTGGAAAAACGATAAATGTCGAGAGTCAAGATTCTTGTATTATGATTTATAAATGGTACAAAAATAATAAAGGTTGAGGCTCAAGATTACTGTTCGGAAATATTTCATTAATCTATTACAAAAAAAGCAATCTATTATTGTATTAGGCTTTATCTATTTGTCAATGGCCAAATGTCACAAATGAGAATTTTTAATTATAAAAAATATCCTTATATTCTGATATTTCCCTATTTAACCTTCTAAATTTGTAGATTTCATAATATTTTTCAATTCTATTAAAAATCAAATATATCTGATGGAATTTATTATATTAGAAAATTTCCTTTTGTGTTGGGATTTAGATATATCTAAATTAAATTTATTTTCTTTTTCTGGTAAGACTTGGATATTTTGGTGACTATTTATAGCAGCGATAAAGTAATTCTTTTTGTAATTTTGATATCGCTAGAATTATTAGGCTAATATTTTTCGTTTCTATTAAAAATCCAATATATCTGTTAGAATTTATTATATTAGAAAATTTCGTTTTGTGTTTGTATTAAGATATGTCTAAGGCAGTGTCTGGAATAGTTTTTATAAACAGCTTTTAACTACTTTTATTTAAAGTTGTTTAAAGTAATTTTTTAAGCAAAAATTGTTAGTGTTCGTAATGTTAGAAAAATAACACCTTAATTTTAGAAAAAAAAGTTTTTCAAATACTTTATAAGTTGTTTTTTGGATTCTCCTTTAAAAAAGCATCTCCTGACCAACTTGTAACTTATTTTAAACTCCAAAAGGATAGAAGCCTACATTCTAGACATTAAAGAAAAGGCTTTTGTGTTGAAAAAGCCAAAAATCAACTTATTTAAGCTATTCTAAAATCACTTTTCTTGTTTGAGACTTTATGGAGTTATTATGCGTCTATTTGCTTTTTAGATTTTGTCATATGAATATTTCAATTTTCATTTTGAATAAGATTTCAAAATTTCAAAACTACCTATGTGCGTTATTTGATTTTGAAATATTAGCAAATGAAATATGAAATAACTTTGAAGGGTCGTAATATTAAATTCATTATTTAGTGTAAAAAAATTCCTAATCTAAAATAGTTTAAATGCCAAACACATGCATGATTACCACATTGTACAGAGCCGGTTAAACTAGGGGTGGTTAAATATACCGAAAAATCGGTATACCGCACATACCATACCGAAAATACCGATTTTATCGGTATACCGTGATTTCGGAATGATATGATATCGTACCGACCTTTTATGGTACGATAACTGTTTGAATTTTCACATACCGAGGTATACCGATCCATATCGAACCGTCCATATATTTATTGTTATGTAGAATTAAAAAAATTTAAACTTTATTATCTTTTATAATAATTTATGTATTATCTAATATTTTATATTCATGAGTAATAATAATTATGTAAAAGATATTATTAAAATTATAAAAGGAAATATAATTAGTACTATTATATATCTATTTTTAATAAACTATGAGATATATTATGTATACTTATTTTATTAATAATATCTACACATGTATTATATATTTATAGATTTGAAAATATTTGGATGTATTATATATTTATAGTTTTAAATATATTTGGATGTGCTTTTAAATAAATAAAATTGGGGTATAACCTTAAATTTAGGTATACCATTACATATTGGTATACCGTCAAGATTTTCGTAAATGTAAGGTATATCGTATTTTACGGTGGTATACCGAAGATTGGTATGCTATACCGATAAGACGGTACGAAATACGGTATGATTAATTTCAATATTAAATATTCGATATATTGAACAATATTAAACTGCACAGTACAATATAATAACGGTATTAAAAAAATTTATACTGCAATTTTTAGTACGGTATACGATATAATGAAAAAAGTCAGTATACGATAATGACTCCCTAGGTTAGACAATGTGCTAGTCCGAGTTTTGAGATTGCGGTGGCTTGATGTTAATCTCTTGTGTTGATTGACAATATATAAATCAATATCCTGGAAAATGGCATCACATTGGCCTAGGGAATTGAAATTTCGACACGTCAATGATCATTCAAAACGTGGCAGCCTTATACACAGAAGGAAACCTTATTAAATTGTGAAGATCCTCAACAAGCTTGGCAATTAAAGAGCTAGAAATGGAGAAAAATGTAGAAGCAAAGGAGAAGAAGGGAAATACAGAAGGGTTGCCGGTGGATACAAGCCCGTATACACAATACAAAGACTTGGAGGATTACAAGAAGCAAGGATACGGCACTCACGGCCACCTCAGAACCCGATCCCGGCCGTGGTGCTGCCGCCTCTACCGACGTCCCTACCACCGCCGCCGCTGCTGCTCAGCCTTCATCCACCGATACCATAAACCCCCAAGGTGTCCCTTAATTAATCTTGTGTTGTACAACTGTGTAATCTCTTGATAAGGGATTTACCAAAATAGTTTTATCTAATGTGACATGAAATATGAATTAGACTAATATACATTCCTCTCTAAGTATCGTAAAGTTACTAGTTGCGAAGGTTTCTGGGGATATTTTGCAGCGCTGAGAGAGAGAATTCGCCGATCCGCCATTATATGATGTTCCTCTGTTCTTTTCTTTTCATTCAACTCCATGTATGTATCTGATAAATTTTCCCACTTCTACATATATGACTATGAGTAGTACTTATACACACCATCGTATCAATCTAATTAAGACATGTGATTAAGTGAAATCTTTCTATTAAGGATTTACATATTAATCACTAAGAAAACAGTTACAATTACCTTATTGATATATCATTCATGCCAACACTCTCCCTCAAATTAGTGCCTGTAGTTCTTGAAGGTTTTAAAAATTCTTGCAGCCTTTGTGAATATATCTGTCAGCTGATCCTCTAATTTTATAAATGGAAATTTGATTATCTTTTCTTCCAAGATATCAATAGCAGTCTTGTTGTCATAGAATAAATCCATCTCGCATTTAGGAAAAAATCGAAGTTCTTTTAATAGACTTCTAATTTAATGAAGTTCACACAGGCCTTTTGCTATTCCACGGAATTCAGCTTCGGCACTAGATAATGCTACCACGTTTTGCTTTTTTCTTTTCTATGTAACAAGATTTCCACCAACAAATGTAAGTACTCAGAAGTCGACTTTAGAAATATTACTAGCCCAATCTGCATTTGTATATCCCTTTACTTTGAGATGATCATTCTTTGAAAACATTATTCCTTTTTGAGGAGAGGACTTTAAGTACCGGAGAATTCTAATAACGGCATCCATGTGATCTTCATTTGGGTAATGCATAAACTGACTCACTACGCTGACAGCATACGCAATATCTGGATGAGTGTGAGAGAGATAGATAAACTTTCCAACTAATTTCTGGTATCACTCTTTATTAGTAGGTACTTGATCATAATAGATTCCAAGTTTATGATTTTAGACAATTGGTGTCTCTGTTGGCTTACAATCTAGTAGCCTAGTTTCTGGTAGTAAATCTAAAGTATATTTTCTTGAGATAAAATATTCCTTGATTTGATATGGCCACCTCAATCCCCAAGAAATATTTTCATTTCAAATTTTATTGCTAATTGTTTTTAAAGTCTGATTATTTCTTCTTCATCATCTCCAGTAATAATCTTATCATATACATATATGAATAGAGTTGTTACCTTGCTCATTCGATGCTTTATGAAGAGTGTATGATCAGAGTTGCTTTGATGAAAGCTATGTTTCTTCATTGCCAAACCAAATCTCCCAAAACACGCTCGATGTGATTGCTTCAGTTTATATAACGCCCTCTCTAGTTTGCATACTACTTTAGAGTTTGAGGTTGACGCATAGCCGGGGGGAATGTCCATGTACACTTCCTCTCCTAGATCCCCATGGAGGAAGGCATTTTTTATATCGAATTGGTGAAGTGGCCAGTCAAGATTTGCTGCAAGAGACAACAACACTCTGATTGTGTTTAATTTGGCCACCAGTGAGAGTCTCTTGATAATCTATACTGTAGGTTTGTGTATACCCCTTCACCACTAGTTGTGCTTTATCTCTCAATTCAGTCATCTGCTTTATGCTTAATAGAAAAAATCCATCGTCATCCCACTGTCCTCTTCCCTTCTGGTAATGAAACAAATCTCCAAGTTCTATGTTTGTGTAAGGCGTCCATCTCTTTTTTAATTGCTTGAATCCACTTAATGTCTGCTAGTGCTTCATAAATATTAGTTGGGACATAAGCTGAGATAAGTGAATGAGCAAACTTCTTTAAAGGTTTGGAAAGCCTCTCTAAAGATACAAAATTTGCAATTGGATACTTTGACTTCCCGGCTTTGGAATCTGGCGAATATCTGTTTGGTGGCTTCTCTCAATTATGCCTGAAAGGCAAAGTGTAACTTATATATGTATCTATATCATTAGATCTTGAAGATATGATGGGAGAACTTACCTCATCCTCATAGATGTTCTCGGGAGCAGGTCATCGGGTACATGGGGGGGTTCAATATCGACTTCAAGCAGATCTTGAGTTGTGACCTCTGGCATTGTATCAACTCGTGTATCAGATTGTACTTGTTCGTTTTCAGGTATTGTGCCTATAACATGAACTCCCTGTTCATTTTTGGTATTATATGAGACACTTCCTTCTTATTTTCTGGTATTATAGTCAATACTTCATGCTTAGTTTCTTGAACCCAATCAAAACTTAACCAATTTAGTGTTTCATGTTGAGTATGAGTCTCCCCTTGAAGCCTAATATTGGTTGAAGGTAAAAATAATTTCACATAAGTTTGTTTCTTGATAGGGTCGTAGCATCGATATCCTTTTTAATAAGCTCCATAACCTAGAAAGACACAACGAACTGCACAAGGATCTAGTTTTGTTCTTTGATTCTTATAATGGTGAACAAAGAGAACACAACCAAAGACTTTAGAAGAAAGCATCAAAACTGACGGAAGAGAAACATATGAGGAAAGTGTTAGAAGAGGAGTTTCAAAATTCAAGACTTTAGAAGGCATTCTGTTGAGAAGATGTATTGTTGTGGTAACTGCATCAGCCCAATATAGGGTAGGCATGGAGCTATCAATTAACAATGCATGAGCAGTTTCAAGAATGTGCCTCATTTTTCTCTCGGCAATGCCATTTTGTTGGGGAGTTTGAGCGCAGGAGGTTTCATGGATAAGGCCATGATGTTTAAAATATTCCTTTATAGTGTGATTCACATATTCTCCACCATTGTCGGAGCGGAGAATCTGAATATTTGCCGAAAATTGAGTTTTAACCATGGTATGAAATGACTTAAATATATCACAAACTTCATCCTTATGTTTCAACAAATATAGCCATGTCATGCGGGTGCAATCACCTACAAATATCACAAACCATCGAATACCATAAACGGTAGAAATAGGAGAAGGGCCCCATACATCTGAGTGAATTAGAGCAAAGGGAATGGAATTTTTATTAGTACTCAAAGGATAAGAAACTTTGTGGCTTTTGGCTAGAATACATGTCTCACATTAAAGATCAGAATCTTTTACATATAGGAATAACTCAGGAATAAATGTTTCATATGCCCAAAAGATGGATGTCCTAACTGTTTATGCCAAAGCCAAATATGTTTCTCTTTATTGTTAACTAGTTGCTAAACATTGCATGTTTTGCCCACACTAAAGCCATCCATGTAATATAAAGCCCCTCTCTTAGTACCACGCCCAATGATCTCCTCCGTGAGAATATCCCTAAGCAAACAAAAGTGAGGGTACATGAGTGCTACACAATTTAACTCCTCAATAGCTTGACCAATAGATATCAATTTATGGGACAAGAAGTGTATCAGATAATGTTAAAGTAGCAGACAATGCAATTCTTCCTGCCCATGTAACTGGAGATATAACACCATTAGCATTAGAAATACTAGTCCGACGTGGTAGAGAATTTTGTGTGAAATCAGCAGCATCAAATGTCATGTGATATGTGGCTCTAGAATCAAGGATCCATGCATTATTTATTTAATTATGAGTTGAATTAGAAAATGTTGTACCTGAATCATTTGTGCGTAATGATTCTGATATGTTGTAGATGGAACAGGAGAAAGATGTGTCATTCCTTCAGCAATTGTTGCCTTGCCCATTATTCAATTCCACCAACGTCTCATTTTTTCCTCACCTGGTATTCTGTCCACCAATCTGGATATCCGTGCAGCTTGAAGCAAGCTTCATGAATATGCTTCAAGCTACCACAATGAGAACACTTACTTCCACCAGATAATGTTTTACTCTTAGATACCATACCAGATTTTCCGCCTCCTTGAGCTACTGATTTTGTGAATGAATACCGTTCAAGTTGCAGACTTTTAGAAGCCAAAACTGCTCTTGGAATTTTCATTAGCTCCATCCTTGTTCATGACTATCTGGCGTGTAACTTCTCGGCGAACATGGGCATAAGCTTGTTCCGCCATAGGAAATGACTTTATTTGTAAGACATCTCTCCGAATTTTATCCAGCCGATCATCATGTCCGTCAAGAAAGACATATACTTTGTCCTCTTGAAGTAGAGTATTATACTTCTATATATCATCAGGACATTTCATGGGATTAGGTCGACGAAAATCTATTTCCGCCAAATACTTTGGAGATCACTGTAGTATTTCTCCAAAGAGCCTCCATTTTTTTTTAGTCTAGTCACTTGTCTTCGAAGAGCATATACTTGAGAAGTGTCATTGCCGTCAAAATAAGTAGTAGCAATGGCATTCCAAACTGATTTTGTCGTCGGAAACCAAATAAAGTTATCCATCAGTGAAGGTTATATTGAATTGATCAGTCATCCTTTTACAATGGCATTTATGTACACCATTTGCGGAAGGATTCATCTTTTGATGATGGTTCAGAAAATCCCCATTGATATATCACAACTTGTCTTTGCCTGAGATATACATCTCAACAACTTGCGATAAAAGAGCATAGTTGGTACCATCTAGTCTAATATCAATCGAAATAGATTTTTCTACAGTACTTGTAGACTCTTCCATGGATGAACGAGAATAGATAAGAAAAAGAAAGTAAAATTTAGGAAGAAGAAAGAACAAATATAAAACATTGCTCAGATACCATGACAAATTTAAGAATATAAATTATTTTTCTTTCTTATCCCAGATATGTGTAGTATTTATACACACCAACTATCCTATCAACCTAATTAAGACACGTTATTCATGGTAAGATCACATGAAATCCTTCTATCAATTACATATTAATTACAAAGATCACAGTTACAATAACTTTAAAGACATACAACTCATGCCAACAATATCAAGTCTAATAACTTTCAGAAAAAGCAGTCTTCGGTTTAAGGGTGGAAATTATTTTCTGGACAGAATTATGAAAAATGAGATGTAGAATATATTTCTCTCTTAATTTCTCGGTTTTTATAAGAAAGTACCATCTCATTTATATACCTTGTATACCACTTTGTTTTTTGGATTGTCTTATTTATTTTGTTTTATTTTGAAAATTGGTAACGAATGGTAACATTTCATTTATGACTAATACTATGAAACTCACTCATTTACACGCAACTAACAACACTCTTAAATAACCATATCGTGTCGAAAAGCGTATTATTTTTTTATTTTACAAAAGGGCAATTAGAATGTTCTTTTGGATAGTTTAAAATATTTTTACTAATATTAAATTTGTTTAATTCATTCTTTCTTTTTTTTCTTTTTTTTTTTTGGTAATTAGGTGGTTTTTTTGTTACAAGAAACTCACATCCGCTACCTTTGATGCGTACAGGGTAAACTCACACATAAGGACAATCATTACCTTCGACCACAAGGTAAGAACTTTAGTCGCTATGTTATCCCAAGAGGCCCTTCTATCGTTTTAATTTTTTTGCTTTTCATCTCTTTCCTTCGTTGAGAACAAATTGATTAAAAGTGCTTATAAGGATACACAAAATTGTAATGGAGATTCAATTGATAAATCTCTTATATAAATAAAGGTCTTAAACCCATGGGTTAGAATCATCTCATCATTGATTTTAAACATAATGAAAACTTATGAAATGTAAAATATGCGGTGACGCTGCTTCGTGCCACAAGATCCGATCTATGATAGATTTTTCTGTCAATTTAAATCCTACCGGATAAAAAAGAGATTTTATGAACGGATTTGAATTTGATAAATAGAAACCATCGCTCCCTACAGAGTAGTAGCATACATAGTTGGCGCATAGACTATAAGGCCACCATGTATCATAAACATTAAACAACATGTCTTTTTGTTGGATATGAGTCAGTAGATGATACTCAGCTGTTCGTGGTTAAAAGAAAATTGGGAGAAATCATAGTAGTACTATGGAATTGAAGATCCCAAAACCGAGCTGATATCAGTAGTTTAGTGTGTCGTTAGGATTAGCTGATATATAGGTTAGACTTGTTGTAATCGTTTTTATATTTTGTCTAAGTCCTGTACGGGGTAATTGTTGAACTGATCTTCTGCCGATGATACTTTTCAGAACCCCACGTCATTAGTGTAATCGCTTGCGTTCTTCAGTCATCAGCTGAGTAGACCTCAGTAGAAGCCAACCCAGCAGCTGATAAGTCATCAGCAGAAGAACTCATGCAAGCCCAAGCCTTCGCATCGCCACGTACTTACTCAGAAGTTACATTCCTTGTCAGCCGACTCAGTCGAAGAAGACAGAGACTTTGCAGTCTACTATATCCGACAGAAAGCGACCCAGCTACTTAAGTCTTTTCGAAAGTTCAGCAGAAGATCATACGAGGTTGTTTGAACGGTCAACTCTGACATTCTCACCAACCACAAACCTCGACCAATGAGAAGCCGACAACGCCTTACCTCGCTCCAAACAATAAAGTCTGCTCTCATGTACGGTAATTAACCGCCTGCCGCAACAAGTTCGAATTAATGGCCGTTTTCTTTGGAAGCTTGTGACACGTGGCATCGTCGTCTCCAACGGACATATGCCATAGCTCACAGCTATAAATAGAGAAGATTTCGAAGCTCCAAGAAGAAGCGAGGAGAAGCACGAAATTAAAAAGCGAAATTGTTCAAGCTCTCAAACACTCTAGCAAACTCATCAGAACATCCAGCGAAGAATCTGCATTTATTAGAATATTTTGTGATTCTTCTCTCTAGAGTCTTTAGATTCCCTTCTTCTCTACCTAAGCTCATTATCAGATTTATAGCTTAGATTCGAAGGAGTTCATTTTTAGTGAACTGTTCTTATTGTAAGAACTCCTTCATTAGTTGGAAAACTGTTTCGCTCCCTTTCGAACTTAGGTTTGAATTGTAAAGTCGCTAAGGACTATAACTTAGAAGGATCTGTCCTGTGCACAGTTTCCATCAGCAACGATAAGAACAAGATCTAGATTTAATCAAGGCGAAAGCTCACTATATTCTTGTTTCTTGTCTACAGAAGAACCTCAATCGATAGAGGACGCACTTAATGATGCTGACTGGATCATCGCCATGCAAGAAGAGCTGAACCAGTTCGTTCGAAATGAAGTTTGGGAGCTTGTAGACAGACCTAGACATCAGCATGTCATTGGTACTAAGTGGGTCTTCAAAAACAAGCGAGATGAAAACAACGTCATCGTCAGAAATAAAGCACGAGTAGTTGCAAAGGGATATAGTCAGGCGGAAGGAATTGATTTTGATGAAACATTCGCTCCAGTCGCAAGATTGGAAGCCATTCGTCTATTCCTAGCTTATGCAACACATCAAGGCTTCAAAGTCTATCAGATGGATGTAAAGTCAGCTTTTCTGAACGGCGTGCGAAGGAAGAAGTCTACATGGAACAACCGCCCGGCTTTCGGCAGGGACATCAGTGTACGAGACTTAGGAAAGCTATGTATGGGTTAAAACAAGCACCCGTGGCTTGGTATGATACCCTATCGAGACTTCCTACTTCGTAAAAGGTTTTTAGAAGGGGACGAGTAGATCGCACCCTATTCAACATAAAGTCGGGAGATGACATCCTACCGGTGCAAATCTACGTGGACGACATCATTTTCGGTTGCGAAATGAGATCATATGTCGCCAGTTCGAGAAGATGATGAAAGAGAAATTCGAGATGTCCATGATGGGAGAGATGAATTATTTCCTTGGATTTCAAGTGAAGCAATCACACCGAAGGAATCTTCATCAATCAAGCCAAATACACTCGAGACCTTCTCAAGAGATTCGATGCGACTCAAAGAAGCCATCAAAATCCCCATGAATACGAATTTTAAAATCGATCTAGACAAAGAGGGAGCTTACGTTAACTCTACCGATTATAGAGCTATTATTGGTTCTTTATTATATTTAACATGCCTAGCCGACCCGACATAACTTATGCTTGTTGGTGTATGCGCAAGATTTCAAGCGGATCCCAAGCGAAGTCATCTCGACTCGGTTAAAAAGATTCTGCGCTATTTGAGAGGAACACCTCATGCTTTGGGTTATGGTATTCTGCCGATGATAATCTAATGCGACGAAGTTATTCGATGCCGATTATGCAGGATGCGGGATAGATCGTAAGTCAACTTCCGGAACGTGTCGGTTCCTAGGCGGCAAGCCGATATCTTGGTTCTCAAAGAAACGGCACTCGCAGCAACGTCCACTACGGGCCGAGTACATGGCTCGCTGGAAGTTGCTGTGCCCCGGATCCTTTGGCTTCGACAACAACCGAGAGATTATGGTATCATTCGGAATGAAGTGCCCATCTACCGTGACTCCACAAGTGCTATTGCCGCTAACTTCGAACCCGGTTCTACATACGAGATGCAAGCACGTGGATATCCGACACCACTTCATCGGAGACCATGTCGAGAAGAAGGATATCGAATGGAGAAGATCCATACCGACAAGCAAAGGGCGTACATACCGACCAAACCACTAGGCGAGAACGATTCGGAGAATTATTAGTTGAGCTAGGTCTCTTTGGATCCTACCGAAATGCATCGGTAGAAGACAACTACCGATAAGCGACCCTTGGAGACAATTGGAAATATTTGGTATCGTAGATGGAACCAAGACGACAAGTCGAAGAGACTCCGTACAGGTGATTCAAATGGGAAGAATCACACTATACACAAGCAAGGGGGAACGTGCTTATCAGATTTCAATCACCCTCTCGCGATATAACGGTAACCACTGATCGAAAGTTCAGTGAAGAGGTTTGCGTAGTATCATATACTTAATTTCTTTTCGAAGCATGTTTCCACTTATTATATCGATCGCACGTAGTCGGCGGTTAATGTGCATTTATTTCCCGCCTTTAATAGTTTAAGGAAAGGTCAGTATGAAACCTTCTCATTTGAATAACTGAGTAATTAATGCTGTCTGTCGCGCATTTAATGCATGTCTTCTCACTTACCTTTATTACGTAAGTCTATGTTAGAGGCGGCTTTGGTAATCATTCCTTTTATAACATTTAATCTCAGTCGTCCATAGATTTGAAAGATTAAAATAGGATCGTTGGATCTAAACTTATAATCAGTCAATATATACAAATCTTTCATCTTCTATCCATTTCCTCACTTTCCGCCATTTTTTCAACTTAAGAGCTATCTTCAAGCGTTCAGTTTCTTTCTCAAAAATCATCTTAATTGTCTCGCTTTTGCATCTCTCAAGCTCTTTAGTACTCGGTAATGTATTGAAACCTGCTGAATACTTACTAACTTACTCTATTTTCAAGTGCTAACAAATTATTTTGCAGATTTCAATGGCGACATCTCAAACTCCTGAGAATATAGAGGAGATTATGTCATCCAGGATTCAGTTTGAACCAACTTTGGCCTTCTGTCAAGTAGATATCTCTTATTTGGAGCCGGTGTTTGATGCTCTGGAGGGTTCTGGTCTTCAGGAGCCGGTGACGAAGCACCCAAGATCATATCTACCAAGGCAAGTGGTAGAAGTGTACTACAACTGGAGGTCGCTCGCGTCTGGAGGCGAGGAATCTTCCTTCGTCTACATGGAGGAAGTTGATCAGAATTGTTGGGATGCTACTCAGAGAGTTTTCAACGTCAGGGACGCTCTGATGCTGACGTTTGATCTTCCAGACTCCGGTATTTCTCCTATCGGATACAAGGAGAAGGAGATAAACGAGTATATCCATAAGTTCTGCGGACGAACTGACATATCGTTCAAGTCGGCTCGCGAAGAACCTTCGCTTCCCCAATATAGAGGACTAGCCTACATAGTCTCTCATATCCCGACGAGCTCAGTGGATCATACGATCAATTATCCAAGCCAAGGATTCTGCGATGATGGCGATAGATGATGGAGTTGAAGTGAACTGGGCCGACTATTATGTTTCGGAGATGAAAGCCCAAGCCCGTAAGTTCACTACCCTACCCACTGGAGAGAGGAAGTTAGCCAGTGTAGGGAAATTACTCTATGGGACTAAGATGTCAATCCTCATAGAAAACTCTGTTCAAAGGCACTCGTCGTTTGCGATTCTAAGTTCTTCGACGTAAACCGATTAAGTTCAAGACTAAAGCGGCGGCCGAGAAGTCTATCGTTAAGGGGCCGCCCTGAGCCGAAGAGAGCTACATCCGCTCTGCCCCCTCATACCGAAGTGCCTAAGAAGAGGCGGGCCGACTAAGACCCGGACCCCGAGGTCTCAACTCGGCCCCTCTCGTTATTGAACCACCTCCTCTTCCTCCTACTCAAGAAGAGCGAGATCTTGGACTCGATATCGGCATTGAGGGTGCGACCCTCAAAGATAAAGTCCAGGCAATTAGCTACGAGGAGACACGATCGGACGTCGAGGAACCGGCGAGGAGACTGCGACCGAGTGGACAAACTATTCACACCACTCGTCTCCGTACCACATCCGAAGTACACGATCATATTCCCGAGATCGCCGGGCACTCGACTTAGTCGACATAGCCATCGGGGCTAGGGTTCAAATACTTCTAAGATTTTTGAGTTGGGATATTCTAGAAGACATAATCAAAACCCACTCGAGTCATCTACTTGCTCGATGAGGAGCGAAGCTACAAGAAGTAATAAGGTACGGAGAACCGCCTAACTTAGCTACTCTTGAAGATCTCAGAGCCGCAATGTTTTACCTTCTAAGCTTGCGAGAGTCAGTCCCTGGTAACACTCCTCCGCCCCCATCTCCTCCTGCTGATAAGAAAGACGATGATAAAGATGATGATAACAATCAGAGGAAGGATCAGACACCCAAGGATACAGAGTTGGGAGGCTTTGCTGAGGGTTCAACTCTCCGTGAGAAGAGCAAATCACCACATCCCGATACATCGGTGATGCTCAAGGTGCTCCGGGCGGTAGGGAGCGGCTCCTCACGTTTTCTGAGCAGAGGCTTGGAACCAGCTCGTACCAGATACAACCTATCGGTTCCGTGTCCTTGAAGTCTGTAAATAAAGCCATTCGACGCCAAGGAGAGAAAAATAGACTTTTGGCTAAGGACGTCCATCTGAAATGGACAAAGTATACAAAGGCTCAGACACAGAGCTTAGACAGAATAGCTGCAGGCATCTCAAAGACTCCAGTAGCTCCTCCTCAACCCAACTTTCAGGAGATTATTGAGGCGGCCCTTAGCGGCTCGTAAAGTCGATCTAGAAGCTCGAGTCGGCGAGTTGCTCCGTAATCGGCGAAGATATTTTCAGAGGAGCTGACTCAAGCTCTCGCAACTGTTAAGCTCGAAATCGATGAACGGAATAAGATTGCCACCTCTAGCCATCAGAAAGCTATTACCCAACAGGCAGAGGCTCTGAAACTTATTCAGAAAGAAATGACGGAATCGCAGATCGGGCTCGCTTGAAACTCCGTCAGGAGTCACCGCACGCCTTAAAACATCTAGAGCCGATCAGGAAAAAGACTGGGAATTATATTGCGATCTCGTCAAGGACTTCGAATCCACAGCAACTCAGATCAAGGATTCAGTCCACAATGTGGAAAGAGACATTCAAGGCATCCGCACCCAACTCTCTAAGGCAGGTGATGCCAAAAAGGGGGAAGGTATTATGAAGGATGAACCTGATACGGATATGGCTAATGTCCAAATAGTAGAGGGTGGTCAGGAGGAAGGACCCTCAAATGCTCAGACTCAGGGGGAAGGTATTCAGGTGGAACAACCCTCAACTGCTCATGCTCAATCCTCAGCCGCTCAGGCTGAAGATACTTTAGGGGTTCTGCTGCTCGAATTTCCTCTAGAACCTACCCACATCTCATCTTCTGCTGCTCACATAGAAGATGTTGCTCACTTCATTGAGCAAGAGTCTGAAAAAGAACAGGCTCCTCCGCAGAGGCGGGGAAGGAGACTGCTACCGCTACTACTCCTCCTTCCTCCCCGGTCCGAAAATTCAAATCTAAAGCGGAACAAGAGACCTTCGACCTCCGCGTAGCCTAACAACTACAAGACAAGCTGGACCATGAGCGTCAGCTGGAAGAAGCTCAACTTGCTAAAAAGCTTAAGGGCAAAGTTGTTAAGGGCAGAGGTAAGAAGAAGCAAGAGTCAGTGGACGAAGAAAAGAAAAAGGCTCAGGAGGAGTTCGCAAAAACTCTTTCTACTATAGGTCAAGCTACTGCTCAGAGTCACTATCAGACCCATCTTACACCTGAGCAGGAAGCCGAAGATAGAGCCACTTGGGAAGCCACGCTGCGAGGCCTAAATCTCAGGAAAGGAGACTGTAGGGCAGCGGCTCTCCGAGAAAAGAAGACAATGGCTGATATGGCTAAGATGATTAGCTTATCTCAAAAGCCAGCAGCTGATCCCAGAAGACAAATCCCACAAGGATCAAGGAAAAGAGCGCCTTATGTCAAAAAGGACCATGTGCTTCATGTTGATAAATGGGTTCCTGCTCCGGTTAATGATCAATGGGAAGAGCTCAAAGAGGAATTTATCAAAGGCTACTACGTATGGAAATTCTATCCAAATGAGCAGACTATCGAACAAGCCTTTGACGAGTTTATGTTCAATTATAACTCTGAGCTGAGGGAACAACTTCTGGAGATTATGAAAAGAGAGAACATTCCTTTCAGAGCTCCGGCTTTCAGGCGCATCCCACCTCCTTGAACTGCGCGCGGAGTTCATGTACAAAGGATATAGAGGATGAGATCAGAACTGCAGCTTCTCGCTTCGACCTGAGTGTCGACCTAGCTGAAGACGACGAGGATGTCCAGACACTGAGGAAGAGAATCTACTTATACTATGGTCTGCAACCTCCTGTCGAAAGATCTGCTGATTTCAAGAAGCGTACTCAAGGCTTCAAGCGTCAGTAGTTTTTATCTCCTCTCTTTTGTAATAGTGATAGGAACTTGTAATTTCCTGATCATATATGCTATCGTTCCTATTGCTTGATAGACAATTACTCATTGTCTTACAGCATTTTGCTTTGTGTTTTCACAACTGATCACTAAGTGATCTGACACACACTCACAATAAGTTTCTCTGATTTTGCCTATCTCTCTGATGTTTTGAAGTCATCATATCAGTTTGTTTTCCTCGGATGGATTAAGGGGGAAATTGTTGTCAGTAGGTTAGTATATCTTATAAGATGTTTAGAGTTTAGAAGTAGAGGTTTTGGCATCATCAATTAGGGGGAAATTGTTGGATATGAGTCAGTAGATGATACTCAGCTTTTCGTGGTTAAAAGAAAATTGGGGGAAATCATAGTAGTACTATGGAATTGAAGATCCCAAAACCGAGCTGATATCAGTAGTTTAGTGTGTCGTTAGGATTAGCTGATGTATAGGTTAGACTTGTTGTAATCGTTTTTATATTTTGTCTAAGTCCTGTACGGGGTAATTGTTGAACTGATCTTCTGCCGAAGATACTTTTCAGAACCCCACGTCATCAGTGTAATCGTTTGCGTTCTTCAGTCATCAGCTGAGTAGACCTCAGTAGAAGCCAACCCAGCAGCTGATAAGTCATCAGCAGAAGAACTCATGCTAGCCCAGTACCTTCGCAGTCGCCAGCTGACTTACTCAGAAGTTACATTCCTTGTCAGCCGACACAGTCGAAGAAGACAGAGACTTTGTAGTCTACTGTATCCGACAGAAAGCGACCCAGCTACTTAAGTCTTTTCGAAAGTTCAGCAAAAGATCATACGAGGTTGTTTGAACGGTCATCTCTGACATTCTCACCAACCACAAACCTCGACCAATGAGCAGCCGACAACGCCTTACCTGCTCCAAATAATAAAGCTGCTCTCATGTACAGTAATTAATTGCCCTGCTGCAACAAGTTTGAATTAATGGCCGTTTTCTTTGGAAGCTTGTGACACGTGGCATCATCGTCTCCAACAGACATATGCCATAGCTCACAGCTATAAATAGAGAAGATTTCGAAGCTCCAAGAAGAAGCGAGGAGAAGCACGAAATTAAAAAGGGAAATTGCTCAAGCTCTCAAACACTCTAGCAAACTCATCAGAACATCCAGCAAAGAATCTGCATTTATTAGAATATTTTGTGATTCTTCTCTCTAGAGTCTTTAGATTCCCTTCTTCTCTGCCTAAGCTCATTGTCAGATTTATAGCTTAGATTCGAAGGAGTTCATTTTTAGTGAACTGTTCTTATTGTAAGAACTCCTTCATTAGTTGGAGAACTGTTTCGCTCCCTTTCAAACTTAGGTTTGAATTGTAAAGTCGCTAAGGACTATAACTTAGAAGGATCTGTCATGTGCACAGTTTCCTTCTTTGAGACTTGCTCGAGACTAATCAACAAGTTATCTGCTCTGCTTCGGGAGGCTCGTGGACGTAGGATCTTGCGTATCCGAACCACGTTAAACTGCTTGTGTTCTTTACTGTTTTAGTGCATACAAACCTTTGAAAATCATAAGTTTGCATAAAACGTATTTCTAAAGTCGCACAGCCAAAAGAATTTAATCTGCGAAAACACGTTTTCAAAAAGAGACAAACTCCGGGCCCCACACTTATCCGTACACTTAAGTCTCCGACTGAGTTTCGAAGTACTGACAAAAGTCAGTAGGAGAGCTCAGTAGCCGTGATCGAAGGTTTATTTGGCACTATTCATCAGTTGCAACCTACAGCTTCAGCTGACCTTCACCGAGAAAAAGAAATGGTACTCAGGTGTATTCACCCCCCCCCCTCTACACCTGATATTTGTCTCCGGACCAACACTTTTCCGTGATTGAAATCGATAGTAGAACAAAACAGCCCAAGGATTTTGGCTGAAAGTAAAGTTGAATTTCTGAATTGCCATTATATGGTTTCCCTAGTCATCAATCCTTAGATGCATAATGCAATTGTAGGGGTGGGGAATTTGGTAGGAGGTTGTTCATAATATAAACTCTATAATTTTCATCCAAAAAAAGCAATTAGCTAGGTTCCACACTGCTATTGTTTGGAGAACAAGTGATCAACATTTACCATGAATAACTTGTATTTCAAAATGACTAGTGCAGTACCCGTGCTACGCACGGGTAAGCAAATATTGATTATTTTAGTTATATTGTTTGACACAAGTTTTTAGGGTTTTTTTTCCTCATTCAACAGGGGCTTCGAATAAATATGTGGCAAATTGCATATATTTTTTTATAGTTGATAGAAAAAATGAATAAACACAATAAAATAATAAATCTCCTGTAACTAAAGATCATATGTACAATTTTTTTTTGTTAATATGTACGAAATAGTGGAAAATAGTCGTAGTATTGAAATGATTAGGGTAATACAAAACATTTGCAAGCTAATATACATTGAAATTTAATCCTTTTTTCATATGTTTTGATAGACTTCTTTGAATACTATGTTCGTGGTGGATGTACGGTTGACGGCTTCATTGTCACATATTAAGATCTTCAATCCACTGCGATTTGTTACGCGTGATACTGCAACATACAACTGGTCATGACTAAATACATGTTTCTTCAACAGTAAACCAACGCAATTTAGTGATTGGCCTTGGCTTTTATTAATTGTCATAGGATAGGAGACAATAAGTGGAAATTGACGTCTTTGAAATTTGACCGGCAGTCTTTCATCGAATGGTGTCAATGTTATTCTTGGAATCAAAACTTTATCTCCAGTGTTTCGGCCGGTGAGTATTTTTGCTTCGAGTACATGACTGCCAAGTCTGGTAATTACCAACCTAGTGCCGTTGCATAAACTATTCGCGTGATCGATGTTCCGGAGAAGCATCACTGGAGTTCCCATTTTCAAAAATAGCTCATGATTAGGTATTCCAGAGCATTTAATTGTGTTTAAGAATTCCGGTGTGTGGATGTTCTGGAATAAGGAACTGTATCCTGTAGATTTGCATATAGTATCTGAGCTTAAATATGTAATGCATTCTCCTTCACTTAATGATATTACATATTGGTTGACGGATTCGACTATATCCAACGTTGGTGTCAACATAGCTCGCTCTTGTAGAAAGTCAGCGTTGTTGATTATTTTGTTGTCTCTTAAATAGACATGTCTTGTGATAGCTTCTATTGGATTTCCATTCATAGTAGCCAAGCAACATGTCCCTTGGTATATCAATTGTGGATTCATCATCGTTCGTACCTCCAGCAGTTCCATCTCCTATACTTGATATCCAATCTGTGAAGTTTGATGATTCAATTAAGTCATCATCTATATATTATCTTTTGATTATGTCAAAAACAAGAATTTGCAATCTGCAGGAAGTGAACCCTCTGCAGAAGTGTGGAAGTAAAAGTATGTAAGCATTTGATAACGAGATTTCATTCAAGAAGTACCAAAGGTGATAGTATTACCAATGAAATTAGTGGTTGTAGTAGACTTTGAAGCCAACGTATTACATATGTCCATTAAAGATAATTATATGATAGTTATTTGATATATTTTTGTATTAATATATTTGTATTCCCATTTAATAATATTATAATGGGAATTAGCAAATATTATTAAAATGATTTATATAGTTATAACTATATTTATAACTATATATATGATCTTTTATTAACATATTTTTATAGTAGCTATCATATTAATATATTTATATATATTAATATATAGGTTAAACATATGTTGATTATATATAAAATAATATGTTAATAAAATGAACTTATAATTATCTTTAGTAAACCATATTACAAATAAAATCATTAAAATAATATATTTATAATTATATATAAAACTAATATTCTATAGTAGTAGATTAGTTGTTATTTAACAAAATGATAATTTCTCAATGGATTTAATTTCAGAAAATTATATGAATTAAAATAACTTATTATGGGTATTTAATAACACTATTTAAATATCTTTAAATAGTGGAAAATTGAATTTTTTTTTTTTGGGAAAATGTAAATTTGAGTAGCAAATTCGTGAATAGTGGAAATTTGAAATTTGTGGCAAATTTATAAATAGTGGAAAATTTGAAATTGGTGGCAAATTCGCAAATGTGGAAAATTGAATTATTATTTTTTTGGAAAAAGGGTAATTTGAGTGGCAAATTCATAAATAGTAGAAAATTGAAATTGGCGGTGAATTTGTAAGTAGTTGGTAAATTGAAATTGGTGGCAAAATAGTAAATAGTGAAAAATTGAGATTGATGGCAAAATCGTAAATAGTGAAAAAATTGAAATTGATGGCAAAATCGTAAATAATGAGAAATTTGCAATTGATTGCAAAAAAGCCACTCGACTTTTATATATACTAGGATAGCACCCGTTCTACGCACGGGAAAAATGCGACCGTAAAAAATAAAATTAATAATTGTCAAATTGAAAATTCTTCCAACTACAAAAATTTTTACAAACTTTCAAATATTCTCCTTTAAAAACAAAACAATAATAAAAAATAAAAAATAATAAATTGCTCAATCTCGTAAGTATAAAAAATAAGTGTTTGGGAGGCTAAAATCGGAAGCCCTAAAAAGGGAATAAAAAATAAAAGAACTTACCATTGACGCAACAAAGGGGACGAATGAAAGATCTTGTGCACTAACCTGAATAACAAATTTATGTCGAGCTGGTGTTGCATATTAAAAACTTTACAGCCTTATTGGGATTTATAGTCAAGTTTGGAACAAAAATAAGAGTTGTTGTGGAGTACTTACTTGGTCACCATTTTGTCTTTGAATGAGTTTATTAAGTTTTCTATAAATATAGCAGTTTAATTAGTTTTTCAGTAAATATGTATATTTTACTTCTTTATTATTTGTTCTAATTTTAAAAAAATGCTGGAAATGACTTGATTCGTGGTAACTCTTATTTTTACATTTCAAAAATGTTTTATTAAAGATGATAAAATAAAATATTGTCAAAAATAAATAAACTGAATCTAAGAACCATATGTAAAACTTCTTTAACCTTAAAATTAAGATAGATGAAGGTCATCAAAGTCAATACACTTAGGAGGTGTTTGGAATAGCTTTTGTTTCACAGCTTATAGCTTAAAGTTGTAGTTTTTGTCTTTGGAAACTCAGCTTTAAGCTGCAACTTCTCTATTTTATACCAATTTTAGAGATTTTTGATAAGTTGTTAATTGACAGCTTCAGTAGCTTCTGCTTACAACTTATGACATATTAATTTTTTTGTTGGACAAATTTATCCTTAATAAATTTATTTAATTCTAAAAATAACTTTTAACCCTAAAGTATATTTAATTCAAAATTTCTTCTTTCCGTAAAATTTTTATTTTCTTCAACAACCAAAAATATCATATCAGTAAATTTATACTAATATATATAATATAAATTTACATATAATATAGATTAATTTAATATTTTATACTATTGAGATCGAAATTATAAAGTAAAAAATAAATATAAATAAGATTAATTTGTCAATGTTATTTATTTATTATAAATCACAATTGTTTTATAGTTTTAGGGGCAAGACAAATATTTTATTTAAAAAGTATAAATAAGCTACTCCTATCAGCAATATTTCCAAACATTATTTTTTCCAATTTCAACTGCTTTCAGCACTTATTTCCAAACACCTACAAATTATCAAATCAGTAGCATAAAGCAGTTTTAAGCACTTATCAATAAGCTTCAGCTATTCCAAACAGAACCATAATAAATTTCCCTATCTTCTTTTTCTTCTCACATTTCTCCTCTTTATTACACTTCTTCTACCTTACCATCCAATACTGTTTTGGAAGCTTGCTTTTCTTGGCCAAGATTTCAAAATGGATCTTTTTCATAGCTTGAAAACGACATCCAAAGTCAAATAGAAAACAATCCAATCAGCCCGGAACATCATAAGTGTATTAACATACTTCGAAAACTCATTCACGTAACACATTATAACTTTTGCTTGCTGGATGTTTTTACTCTGGATAATACATGCACCACGATAACTAAGTCAAATTTCTAACAACTTAATAATAGCATAATTGATAGTTATAATTTTTTTCTTTACAAACATTTACATACTATATATATTGTGCTGTCAATTTTTTGTGATTAAATAGTGCAAAATGTTTCATTCTCTTTTTATCTTTATTATTGATTGCATAGAGGAGTTTCTATATTGTTGTCTAACATTAATATTGACTGCATGGATGTTGTTCGTCTTGCAGATCAAACAGTGTTTACTAATATATTTATGAAAAACTTAATGTATTTCTCAAAAACTTTTATGTTCAATGTTGAGAGGAAAAATAGACGAAACTTTCTAAAATGTTGGTTAGTTTGTGAGAAAAAATAGACGAAATTTTCTAAAACGTTGGTTAATTTGTGTTGACGTCTCTTATGTTGCTGGAATGATTTCAATATCGTGCTTTTTACACTTCATGCTCTAATTTCGTTTTTACTCTATATATAATACATTTTAGAATTTGACCAAAATATATTTTCAATAATTTATTGCAAGCAATGTTGCTATGAATCACTACAATTGAATCTAGAGTGATGAAACCAAATATTTTATCCGTTCTAGTGTAATCAACGATAAATTGTTGATCCTTCCTCGTACAAAACACCATCAAATTTGATTTAGGAGTAGTAGATATAAGTTCAAAACTGTGAAAATTATACATCATTCACTTTCACATGATAAGATGAAGAAGCACAACATGAAAGCAAAAAACACAATTAAATTGCATTAGATACGTTGTTAATCTGCATGTTGGGAATTAGGCTCACAATGATAGATTTGAAGATCCCAAAACCCTAGCTGGATGATGAGCTTTCGATATTGTTATAGCTTAACTGAGTTCACCGTGTTAGGAACTCAGTAGACTAGCTATAGTTCAACAGTTGTGCATTCAGTAGAAGACCCTTCACTCAGCTGAAGAACTCAGTATCAAAGAAGTCAGTCGGACTGATATAGACCGACTGAATCTGCACAGTACCGCCCTTATCTCTTGAGTATTTCAGACTCAGTAGACTTGCCTTCAACATGGTTCGGCTCAATAGTTCCGTCTGCTGAGCTTCAGTAGACTATCCGCCTCAGTACCATGGAGTGAAGACTCGCAGAACTGGGACTCGGCGGGAGCGCCATCGAACTCAGAGTTGATCTTCAGTAAGGAAGACTCAGCAGAAAGTTACCTACTGAATCTAGATCAGACTCAGCAATGGTCGGTCAGTTACTTTAACTGACCATGGACTTCAGAAGAACAATTCAATAGAGTTGTCCGAGGTCGTACATCTGAGAAGTCAGCTTCAGTATCACCTTGAAGTCTGAATAGGTCTCAACACTCTCTGTACCTCGACCAATGACAAGCAGCCAGCTAGCAGAGTCTCCGACATAAAGCTGCAAGTCAACCACTTTCATTAAAGTTAGTGGACTCTACAGAATTCAAATAGAGCCGTTTGCTACCCCATAGAGTGACACGTGGCATCGTCCTCTCCAACGGATATATGCCTAGGTCACCTCTATAAATAGAGAAGTGTCTTCACGCAGAGAGAGAGAGAGAGAGAGCAACAGAAGACAAGAGGAGAAGATGTGAGGTCGATCATGACAATGATGGACACATCCAAGGAACCGAGCTCAACCGAACAAACACTCTAGAAGATTCAAGCCATATCCAGAGAAGAACTTAATCTTTCATAGATATATTCTTATAGTTCTTCTCTCTAGAGTTCTATCTCGTTCCTTATCCAATCTAAGCTGATATTGTTGTAATATCCATAGCTTAGACGAAGGAGTTCATATTTGAACTTGTTCCTTATTGTAAAAGGACTCCTTCACTGTTGGAGAGTTTGTCAAACACTTTAGTTTGATAACCGTTGTAAACTGGGACTTGCTCAGTATAATCCCCAAGCCACGGCTTTGTCCTGTGTACAAGCTGACTGAGACTATCTCAGTATAATAAATAGTCTCCTGACCTTTCGGGACAGTGGACGTAGGATCGCTTGATATCCGAACCACTTTAAAAACTGTGTTGATTTATTGTCGCTCTGCTTAATTGTTCACTTGCATAAAACTGACATTAATCAATAGCATAAAAACGGTGTTTTCAGACTTAGACGAATATTCTTTTGGGCCTACTCTTCCGCACTCGAAACCTGATACTGAACTACTTGTTCTCTTGGCCCGAATCGATAGGCCGTACTCGATAGATGGATTCTCTGCCCACACGTTCAGCAGTACTGATTCAGCAGTACTGACTGTCGCGCTCGTTGCTGAACTTTGACTCAGGTGTATACCACACCTGAAGACTCGTCTACTCTCCGGGACCAACACTGCAAAGGTAAACCGACATAAAACAAAAAAAAATAAGACAACAATTAAATCTGATAAAAAACAATGCAACATAATAAATCAAGAAAATTAATGCTTAATGGGCAGACAACAACAAAAAGGAAGAAAATGATTCGAGGAAAATAGACCGGCCTACGTAGCTGAGTTCGAATAAAAGAGAGTCGGGCAGTAAGACGAAGAGGAAGACGAATGATCTAATGGAGGAATCTGAGAGAGAGAAATCGAAGGCGGTTAGAAAAGGTCGGGGTACTTGCTACGAAAAGACAGTGGAAGATTCATAAATATGTTTTGATGGCAAATGCATAAATATTGATTGGATCTTCGAAATTACCTCTTCAATCAGCAAGAAAAAAAAAAGCAATGGCATATCTGTAAATAGGATACTAATTTCAATTAAATCGAATGGCGAATCAGAATATGTGTTGAGTTCAGTTTATAATATTAATAACAAAGGCGGTGGAAATTGTGGCTGATTCAATTGGATTCGATGGCAAATTGGTAAATAAAACTCAAACTACAATTAAAATTCAATGGCAAATTGGTAAATAGATGGAAAATGCAAATTGACTGAAAAAGTTGATTGAAACTTGAGTGGAAAATTCGTAAACCGTGAAAAAATTGAAATTGAATTAAGTGGCAAATCCGCAAATAGAGGAAAATTGAAATTGCTTTAAAGCCAATTTGAGTGGCAAAATCGTAAATAGTTAAAAAATTGAAATTGATGGCAAAATCGTAAATAATGAGAAAATTGCAATTGATTGAAAAAAGATAACTCGACTTTTATATATATAATAGATAATAGATAATAGATAATAGATAGGTTAAACATATGTTCATTATTTAAAATAATATGTTAATAAAATGAACATATAATTATCTTTAGTAAACCATATTACAAATAAAATCATTATAATAATATATTTATAATTATATATAAAACTAATATTCTATAGTAGTAGATTAGTTGTTATTTAACAAAATGATAATTTCTCAGTGGATTTAATTTCTATTAATTATATGAATTAAAATAACTTATTATGGGTATTTAATAACACTATTTAAATATCTTTAAATAGTGGAAAATTGATTATTTTTTTGGGAACATGCAAATTTGAGTAGCAAATTCGTAAATAGTGGAAATTTAAAATTTGTGGCAAATTTATAAATAGTGGAAAATTTGAAATTGGTGGCAAATTGGCAAATAGTGAAAAATTGAATTATTATTTTTTTGGAAAAAGGGTAATTTGAGTGGCAAATTCATAAATAGTGAAAAATTGAAATTGACGGTGAATTTGTAAGTAGTGGGTAAATTGAAATTGGTGGCAAAATAATAAATAGTGAAAAATTGAGATTGATGGCAAAATCGTAAATAGTTAAAAAATTGAAATTGATGGCAAAATCATAAATAATGAGAAATTTGCAATTGATTGCAAAAAAAGGCAACTCGCCTTTTATATATATAATAGATAATAGATTGGTGATGGCTATTGGGTGGTAGTTTGAGTTATTCATTTGGGGTTTTTTTGTTATATATATATTGAATGTTGTGAATCAAATTAGTGCTTGGAAATTAAGATTCCATACAAAGCAACCACTGTTGAGGTTATATAGTCTTGCGGTCAAATGTTACGTGTATGAACTCTCATTATTTCACCAAATTTTATTTATATTTCTAAAAATTCACTATTTCACCCCTAAATTTGTAGATTTGCTCCCTCCCACAAAATTACTTCCTTGTACCACTAAATATACAAGTTCAATTTCAAATTTGGAATCGTCTTAACCTATAAGACCCTCCTTGGCTGAAGGCACGCATTATACATCAGAATATTTTGTAGCAGCCATGACAAGAACGAATTTCAACAGACAAATTAATTGCAATATTGCGAAACTTACAAATTGATAGTATGTTTTTACATAAACCTATTTTCAGAAGTGAAAAATCAAGCTTTATTTTATAAAAAATCTATTCGTGCATACCTCGTTAATTTCATAATCTGCCATTCTGCACCAAGTAATCAATCATATACTGGGTAATGCCACAATTTGTGAGAGAGAGGCCAATAAGAATATCATTTTCAATATTGTATATATATATGTGTGTGGTCTCTGTGTTGTAACGTAGATACCATTATTATCTAAAATTCATCGAAAATGTGAAGATGGGAAGCATCAAAATATGGATGGGTCCAAAGCCTCATCACGGGGAATTTGGAGACAGCCGTCATCTTTGTCCTCTCTCCCTAACTCTCTCTCTCTCTCTCTACACGTGCCACTTTAAACACGTGCCACTACAAAACAATGCAATTGAAAGATGATTTAGGAATGTTAAACATTAGCTATAACATATTCATTTCTCTTTGAGTTTCATATTTTGAAAATGTATTGTAGATCATCTGCATCATTTATTTTACATATAATGAAAACTTATAAGTATGTGGTGGTGTTACTTCACGCCATAACATCCGATCCAAGGTAAATTCTTCTGTTTTAATTTAGGCCCAACCATTTAAAAACGAGATATCTGTGGGCGGATCTGAATCCGAGAAATAGAAACCATCGCTCCTTACAGAGTAGTAGCACGTGCCATAGGTGCATCGATTGTGAGGCCATGATGCCTCGAAGACATCGAACGTCTTGTCTTTCCCATTCCATTGAAATCGACAGTAGAACAACGTAGAGAAAGGATTTTCGCTGAAACTAAAGTTGAATTCTTGATTTGGGAAAAGTATATGATCTCCCAAGTCATCATTCTTAGATTTATAGTGCACTTGTAGAGGTATGGAATTTGGTGGGAGGTTGCTCACAATATGGACCCAATACTATGTGACCACAAAGCAGTTAGGATCCCGCGCCTGTTTGGAGAACAAGTGATGAAGCAAGTACCATGAATAAGTTGTATTTCATCATGGTGTAATGTTGATTGCCTATCGATTGTTAGTTTGAGGTATTTATTTTTTTTCATTAGATAAGAGAGAGAGAGCGTGTTTTAGAAAAACAATAAATGTTGCGAATCTGCATATTGTATCATGTTTTTGAAAGTTACAAAGACATTAAATGTTGTGACTCACATATTGTATCATGTTTTTGAAAGTCACAACATTTAATTTCTTTGTAACTTTCAAAAACATGATACAATATGTTGATTCTCAACATTTTCAATAGACAGAGGAGTAATAAATTGCTTCTTTGTACAAAGAAGCTATTTATTACTCCTCCATCTCACTTTAATTTTTCAGTATTTCTTTTTTAACTATCTCACTTCAATTGTCCATTTTCATTTATAGGTAAAATAACACCCTCTAAGTTAGTGGGCCTCTCCTACTTTATTACTCATTTACACAACTAACAATTTTTTTAATCCCAATGCAAAAAATAAAAATAAAAAATAAAAACAATGGCGTCGGACGGAGGGAGCATTATACTTTAGGTAATTGTCTTACAGTCATATCTTATGAAATTGTCTAGCAGCCGAACCAAATGGAGCATTATACCTTGTTGGGTTATGAGTTAGTAGATGATACTCAGCTAGGGGTGTTACGGTACAGCATACCGTCCAAATTTTCGTATACCGCATACCGTGCCGAAAACGTGTTGTATGGGAAATTGCATACCGTTACCGTACCGATCATTGCGGTATACCGTTGATCTGTATGCCGTAAGTGCGGTATGAGCAAGTATTCATACCGTTGCCATACCGGCCGTACGGTATGTCTTACCGCATATCGGTATACCGAAAGCAACGGTATACCGAAAGAACACCGGTATACGGAAGCATAAAGTATACCGGAAAAAAAAAACCTGTTAAAAATAAGAATATAAAGATGAACAAATGCAGAAAACATACAATTTCCATCCAATAAACTACTATTAAATATACTACCATTATTTATTTCGTAGTAGACTTTTTGTATTCCGTTTTCGACACAAAAATTAGAAAGTAATTTCAATTGATCATTTCATACAAAAGTATATATTATATCATAATTTTAAAATAATATCATGAAATACTTTATAATATAACTATACCTTTAAAAAATAAAATATGAATTATTTATGAAACATAGAAGTAGAGATCTCTTCTTTTGAAAAACGAACTCATTTTTCGAAAAACATGAAGAGGTCATATTTTCTTTTTTTTTAATTATATATCTATATTATTATATTTTAAAGTTCTTCATGATATTTTCAATTCCTCCTTTGTAGTAGACTTTTTGTGTCCCATTTTCGACACAAAAATTAAAAAGTAATTTCAATTGATCATTTCATACAGAAGTATATATTATATCATAGTCTTATAATAATATCAAGAAATACTTTATAATATAACTATACCTTTAAAAATAAAATATGAACTCTTTACGAATCATAGAAGTAGAGATCTATTCTTTTGAAAAACGAACTCATTTTTTGGAAAACATGACGAGGTCATATTTTCTTTTTTCTTTTAATTATATATCTATATTATTATATTTCAAAGTTCTTCATGATACTTTCAATTCCTCCTTCGTAGTAGACTTTTTGTGTCCCGTTGTAATTTCAATTGATCATTTCATACAAAAGTATATATTATATCATAGTTTTATAAGAATATCATGAAATACTTTATAATATAACTATACCTTTAAAAAATAAAATATGAACTCTTTATGAAACATAGAAGTAGAGATCTCTTCTTTGAAAAACGAACTCATTTTTCGGAAAACATGAAGTGGTCATATTTTCTTTTTTCTTTAATTATATATCTATATTATTATAATTCAAAGTTCTTCATGATATTTTCAATTTCTCCTTCGTAGTAGACTTTTTGTTTCTCGTTTTCGACACAAAAATTAAAAAGTAATTTCAATTGATCATTTCATACAAAAGTACATATTATATCATAGTATTATAATAATATCATAAAATACTTTATAATATAACTATACCTTTAAAAAATAAAATATGGACTATTTATGAAACATGGAAGTAGAGATCTCTTCTTTTGAAAAACGAACTCATTTTTCGGAAAATATGAATAGGTCATATTTTCTTTTTTCTTTAATTATATATCTATATTATTATATTTCAAAGTTCTTCATTATATTTTCAATTCCTCCTTCGTAGTAGACTTTTTGTGTTCCGTTTTCGACACAAAAATTAAAAAGTAATTTCAATTGATCATTTCATACAAAAGTATATATTATATCATAGTTTTATAATAATATCATGAAATACTTTATGAACTCTTTATAATTTTCGTATTGACTAATGTAAGCAAAGTACCACTTTTTAATGTATCTAAATTCTAACATATTAAATTTGCATTTAAAAGATACTATATTACAAGATATATACGATATATTTTCGGGTATGCAGTATATACCATGATCGGTACAGATCGATATTTGGTATCATTTCGGTATGCGGTATATACCGTGATCGGTATATTTTGGTACACGATATGTGTAGGAACATCGATACATATCGGTGGTTCAGTTTCAAACGGTATCTATCGGTATACAGTATGTACCGTTACTTTCGATATGTACCGTATCCACGGTATGCTAAGGTATACCACGGTATAGGAAAACCCATACCTTTACCGTACCAAAAAACTTCGGTACGGTATCATACCGTATAGAAAATCTCGGTATACCAAAAATTTTGGTATTTCGATATATTTTCGATACGGTATGGGCGGTATACCGATTTTTCGGTATTTTTTAACACCCCTATACTCAGCAGTTTATTGGGTTAAAATAATATTGGGGGAAATCGTAGTAAGTGTACTATGGAATTGAAGATCCCAAAACCCAGCTGATATCAGTAGTGTAGTGTCTCGATAGGATTAGATGATGTAATAGGATAGACTGTTTTGATTTCTTATCTTTCGTGTCTATGTCATGTACGGGGTAAAATGTTGGACTGATCTTCAGTAGGAAGTTACTTTCCAGAACCCCACGTCATCATTGTAAGAGCTTGTGTTCTTAAGTCATCAGCTGATCTTCGCCTCAGTAGAAGACACTTTATCAGCTAACAGACATCAGAAGAAGAACCTTATGCAAAGCTCAGTACCTTCGGAGTCAACAGCTGACTACACTCAGTAGAAGATCTTATCAGCCGACTCAGACGAAGAAGACAGAGACTGCTTCAAGTCTACTGTATCCGACATGAAACGACCCAGCTTTTAATATCACTCGAAAGTCAGCAGAATATCATACGAGGATAAGTGAGAGTCAACTCCGATGTCTGACACATCTCACCTACCACAAACCTCGACCAATGAGAAGCCGTCAACGCATTATCTGCTCTGACCAACTAAAGTTGCTCTCATGTACAGTGATCAACAACTCTGCTGCCACAATTCGAATTTATGGCCGTTTCCCTTGGAAGTTTGTGACACGTGGTATCGTCCTCTCCAACGGGCAAATGCCTGGGTCACGACTATAAATAGAGAAGAAAATTCGAGCTCCACGCACGGGAAATCAAGGGAAAAACGCTCAAGCACTCAAACACTCTAGCGCATTCAAGATAATCCAGCGAAGAACTTGCCCAATAGAATATTCTTAGTTCTTCTCTCTAGAGTTCTTTAGATCCCTCTTCTCTAGCTAAGCTCAATGATAAATCTATAGCTTAGAAATTCGAAGGAGTTCACTCTTAGTGATTGTTCTTATTGTAAGAACTCCTTCTAGTTGGAGAAATTCCCCTCCCCTTCAAACCTCGGTTTGATTTGTAAAGTCGCTAAGGACTATGACTTAGAAGGGTCTGTCCAGTGCACAGATTCCTTGTTGAGGCTTGCTCAGATAAATCAACAAGACCTCCTATTCAGCAGGACCGTGGACGTAGGATCTTGCGTATCCGAACCACGTTAAAAATTGCTTGTGTTGTTTATTGTTTTATCACATTGCATACAAACTGATTTCAAAATCATATCTTGCATAAAACGTATTCTTAAAGCGCACTAGCCAAAACTATTTGACTTGTGAAAATCACGTTTTCAAACTGAGACGAATCTCCGGGCCCCACAGTATTCCGCACTAAAGTTTTCGACTGAGTTTCAAGTACTGACAAAAGTCAGTAGGAGAGCTCACTCTGACCCGTGATCGAAGGTTATTATCTGGCACTGTTCATCAGTTGCACCAAACAGCTCAGATGTCCTTCGGTTTGAGAAAAAGAAACTGTACTCAGGTGTATTCACCCCCCCCCCTCTACACCTGACTCTCCTCTCCGGACCAACAATTGGTATCAGAGCCTCGGTGTTCTTCTGATCATCGGTTTTGTAACTACTGGTCTTCTCGAACAGATCCTGAAAACACTGCACAAGCATCTCTTCAAAATATCCTTATACTCGTACTCATAATGTCTGATATGTCATGTATTAGGATGGTGATGATGTTCTCGATTGAGAATTATATGGTATGGCGCGTGAGAATGGAGGCGCACCTAACATCGCTGCATGACAGCATGACGGATGTCCTTGAGACAGGACCCATCATTCCCATGATCGACAGCGTACAATTTGTCTTGCGGAGAGGTGTAGGGGCACGGGGCGGTGCCAAGGTTGCAAAAGACAAATCTGCCTTCACGCCTGAAGAGAAAAAGCTGCACAACCTCGACCGAGTTGCGCGTAATGCAATCCTGACTACGCTCAGCGATTCACACCTCGGGAGGGTGCAAGACTGCAAAATGGCTAAGGAACTTTGGGATGCCCTGGCTGTACTGAGCAAAGGAACCCCGCAGATCAAAGAAAACAAGCTCGAATTAGAGCTGCAAAAGTTCGATGCCTTTGCCATGGAGCCCAATGAGACCATTGACGAGCTAAGCGTCAGATTCACAAATCAGATCAATGTGATCAACGGGCTGGGGAGGACGTTCACCAACAAAGAGATGAACACAAAGATTCTGAGAGCACTACCTCGACTGAAGTGGCTTCCTTTTGCTACTTATTTACGTCGCTCGATCTTAATGCTCTAACTCCCGATGTTATCTTTTCGAATTTAAAAGGGGGGGAATTTAGAGCAGCCTACCCCAACGGTTCCCAGAGGTTCCCGCCCCAGGACACCACGGTCAGAGGTTCCAGCCCGAGGACACCACGATCAAACTCAGGGGGAACAAGGAAGGTCAGATGGGCAGAACAGTACAATAAACCGTTGTATGAGCATCCGGCACAGTATGGTTCGTACTACTATGAGCCCAGGGTCAGGAGGAGGACACAGCTTAAGAAGAAGAAAGCTCCTGAACCCAAAACAGTCAGAAAGTCAGTATCTCCAAGTCCAATGGAGAAGAAAGCTGACATGGTTCAGAAGAAGAAGTCTGAGACTTCTAAGGTCCCGAGACAGATCTGGGTTCCGAAATCACCCACTAACACCTAAGGACCCAAACTGAACCAAAGGGTACCTAAAACTGTTTCTATTTTGCAGGTGCATAAGGACCCTTGGATAGTGGACAGTGGCTGCTCGAGACATATGACCTATCAAAAGAGCCTGCTGACCAACTACGTACAAGAAGATGGTCCCAGAATTGAGTTTGTGACAACTCTAAAGGCTACACAAGGGGATACGGAACGCTGAACATCGGAACTGCTTCAGTTCCTAGAGTAACATATGTTGAAGGACTTCAACATAATCTCCTTTCTGTCAGTCAATTCTGTGACAATCTGAATAGAGTTATCTTTGACGCTGGTTTCTGTGATGTTGTTGACAAATCTACAGGGAAAACAGTGTTATCAGGCTCGCGGAGGAAGAATATCTATGTCGCAAACTGGAAAACCGCAGAACCTGAGGCTTGCTTGCTTGCACAGAAAAAATCTAGTGACAAGGCAGGATGTCTATGGCACAAGAGACTCAGCCACCTGAACTTCAAGACTATGAACAAGCTAGCCAAGAACTCTAAAGTCAGAGGACTACCCAATGAATCATTTATTAAAGACAGAAATTGTGAAGCGTGCTTGAAGGGAAAGCAAATAAAGAAAAGCAATCCACCAATTCCGTCACCTTCCACTGATGGAATCCTTCAACTGCTGCACATGGACTTATTCGAGCCAGTCTCTCCAGTGACTATAAGAGGCAAGAAGTATGCCCTCGTCGTTATTGACGATTATTCAAGATATACGTGGGTCATCTTCATAGCCAACAAATCTGATGTCATGACTGAGTTGCCAAAACTGCTGAAAAAGCTCGGTGTGGAAAAGGACATCAAGATTCAGAGAATTCGCTCAGACAAAGGAACAGAATTTCTCAACTCAGTAGTGCGAGAAGGAGGGAATTAAGCATGAGACATCAGCAGCTCGCACCCTCAGCAGAACGGACTTGTTGAACGCAAAAACAGAACACTTAAAGAAGCAGCAAGAACGCTCCTAGTAGACTCCGAACTACCGTCTAAGTTCTGGGCAGATGCTACTGACACCGCCTGCTATACTCAGAATCGCTCACTGCTTACACAGCAACACATGAAGACACCTTACGAATTATGGAAAGGGAGAATTCCTTCTATTTCTCATTTTCATATTTTTGGTTGTCCTTGCTTTATCCACAATAACCGGAAAGATCAGTTGAAGGTCTTTGATAGCAAATCTGATCAAAGAGTATTCTTAGGATACTCTCGAGTCAGTAAAGCCTTCAGAGTCTTTAACTATCGGACTCTTTGCGTGGAGGAAAGCCCTCATGTTGTATTTAATGAGTTTGTTACTGAGAACATGAAATCTACAAAGACAAATACTAAAGATGTCAGCAGCCAGCTACAGGATCTCGCACTAAACGACAAAGCCGAAAAGATCCAGCATTGTTGGGATGATTAGTCAGACGATGAGGAAATTCATACCCATCCCACAGGCAACGTAGATGACCTGGTTGATTCTACTGAACAGAATCAACAACAGGTAACATCGGTCGATGAGGAAGCCCCAGTGGTAACTGAGACCTCTACTAAGAATATAAACTCAGGGGGAACAACTACTGTTCCTGAGCTAAATGCCTCTGAACCTGGAAACTCAGTAGATCCTAACCTTCTTACTGAACTGCTACAGTCACAGAATAGCACGATTGAAATGCCTAACACACCTGTTGACTGTGCAGAAGTAGTATCAGAAGAATAAGCCAGACTCAGACGTTCATGGCTCGACGCTCACTCTTCAGATCTTATTATAGGAGATCCATCAGCAACGATCAGGACGAGATCTAGATTAAGTCAAGGAGAAAGCTCACTTTATTCTTGTTTCTTGTCTATAGAAGAACCTCAGACAATAGAGGACGCACTCAATGATGCTGACTGGATCATTGCCATGCAAGATGAGCTGAACCAGTTCGTTCGAAATGAAGTTTCGGAGCTTGTTGACAGACCTAGACATCAGCACGTGATCGGTACTAAGTGGGTCTTCAAGAACAAGCGAGATGAAAACAACATCATTGTCAGAAACAAAGCTCGACTTGTTGCCAAGGGATACTGTCAAGCAGAAGGGATAGACTTTGATGAGACATTCGCTCCAGTCGCCAGATTGGAAGCCATTCGTCTGTTCCTAGCCTATGCAACGCATCACAGATTTAAAGTATATCAAATGGATGTAAAGTCAGCTTTTCTGAGTGGCGTACTGAAGGAAGAAGTCTACGTGGAACAACCGCCCGGCTTTCAGCAGGGACATCGGGTTTGAGTACTTTGAAAAGCTCTCAGATGGGTTAAAACAAGCACCCGGGCTTGGTAGGATACCCTATCGGACTTTCCGCTTGAAAGGTTTTCGAAGGGGACAGTAGATCGCACCCTGTTCAGCATAAAGTCAGGAGATGACATCCTACTGGTGCAAATCTACGTGAATGACATCATTTTCGGATGCAAGAACGTGACAATATGTCAACAATTCGAGAAAATGATGAAGGAGAAGTTCGAGATGTCTATGATGGGCGAGATGAACTACTTCCTTGGATTTCAAGTAAAGCAATCACCTGAAGAAATATTCATCAATCAAGCCAAATACACTCGAGATCTCCTGAAGATATTTGGCTGCGACTCAAGCAAGCCAGTCAAGATCACCATGAATACGAATTTCAAAATCGATCTAGACAAAGAGGGAGCTTCTGTTAACTCAACTGATTATAGAGTTATTATTGGTTCTTTATTATATTTAACAGCAAGCAGACCTGATATAACTTATGCTGTAGGTGTATGCGCAAGATTTCAAGCGAATCCCAAACGAAGTCATATGGACTCAGCAAAGAAGATTCTGCGATAACTAAAAGGAACACCTGACGCAGGCTTATGGTATCCTGCTGATGATAATCTTATACTGACAGGTTATTCTGATGTTGATTATGCAGGATGCAGGATAGATCGAAAGTCAACTTCTGGAACATGTCAGTTCCTAGGCAGCAAGCTGATACCTTGGTTTTCAAAGAAACAGCACTCAGTAGCAACGTCTACTACTGAAGCTGAGTACATGGCTATTGGAAGTTGTTGTGCCCAGATCCTTTGGCTTCGACAACAACTGAGAGATTATGGTATAATTCAGGATGAAGTGCCCATCTATTGTGACTCCACCAGTGCGATTGCCATAACTCAGAACCCAGTTCTACATACGAGATGCAAGCACGTGGATATTCGACACCACTTCATTAGAGACCATGTCGAGAAGAAGGATATAAGAATGGAGAAAATCCATACTGACAAGCAAAGGGCAGACATACTGACCAAACCACTAGCTGAGAACAGATTCAGAAAATTATCAGTTGAGCTAGGTCTACTGGATCCTACTGAATCGTGTCAATAGAGCACAACATTGGTATCAATAGAAAACAACAGTTGGTATCAAGTGTAGGAAACAAGATATGACAGTCGAAGACTCGAGACTTGATTACATTGGGTGAATCAGACGGTATATAGTAAGGGGGAACGTGTCTATCAGCACATCATATGTCCTCCTAAGTCTAAATGGTAACCAGCTGATCGTAAAGTCAGCTGAAGAGGTTTGCGTAGTTTTTTATACTTAACTTTATCAGAAGCATGCTCGCATTTAATTTATCAGTCGTTTGCACTCAATAGTTAATGAGCATTTATTTCCCGCCATTAATGTTTAAGGTTTAAGTCAGTAGTAAACCGTTCTAATTTAAAAGACTTAGACTTTAATGCTGCCTGCAACGCATTTAATGCATGTCTTCTCACCTTACCTTAACTGCGCATTTCCTACGTAGGTCTAGGTTTGAGGCGGCTTTGGTAATCATTCTGTTTATAACATCAAATCACAGCCGTCATTAAAAACGCGAGATTGAATTTCAGCCGTTGGATCAAAACCGAATGATATGCATATCTTATAAAATCTCTCGTTTATCACCCTAACCTCACTTTACGCCATTTTTGCATTTCAAGCTTTCTGAACTCAAAATTTCTCTCCTCACTCTAACAGCTTGCTAACTCAAAATCCTTATTTTCTAAAACATGGCCACGGTGATGACCCCACCCAACATCGATGAGATCATCAAGTCGTGGATCCAGTTCAAGTCGATGATGGCTCTGCATCAGGCTGAGCTTCCGTATCTTGAGCCTATCTTCACGGCTCTGGAAGTTTCAGGACTCGAGCTTCTGGTCTCGAAGCACCCGAAGGCATATCTGCCTCGACAGGTTGCAGAAGTGTATTTCAACTGGAGATCCATTGAGGATACTGACGGCGAAGTATCCCAATTCGCGTATATGAGGGAGGTGACCCCTCAGAAGTGGGAGACAGATCACTTCGATATAGATATTCGGGCCGCTCTGCAAGCGTCGTTCGACCTACCGCCTTACGGAATCTCCCCACTTGGATATAAGGAGAAGGAGTTGAACTCCTATGTCCACCGGTTCTGCGGCAGAGACGACATTACTTTCAAATATGCACTGCCAAAGAACCAGCTCCACCTGAATACCGTGGACTCGCTTACATCGTCACGCACATACTGATGAGTTTCGTCGGTTCCTTCGATCAGCTATCCAAGCCGCGTCTTCAGCTGATGATGATGATTGAAGATGGCGCCCAGGTTAACTGGACCGAATATTACGTGGCTGAGCTGAAGGCTCAGGCGCAAAAGTTTGTTGCCACATCCTCCGGAGCGAGGAAGCTGATAAATGTGGGCAAACTGCTGTACGGGACGAAGATATCCGTACTAATCGAGGACTCACTATCAAATCATGTAGCATTTGCTGATTCGCGATACTTCGATAGCAAGCTCATAAAGTTCAAGACCAGAGCCGCTGCTGAGAAGTCAGTCGGCCGGGGGCCAGCCGCACAGAAGAGGATCACGACTGATCTTCCCCCTCGTGCCGACCCACCAAAGAAAAAGAGGTTGACTAAGCCTGGAGCGCCTAAGGCTCCAGCGAACCCTATTTCCCCTCCACCTTCTCAGGAGGAGAACATATTGGATGTGGACACAGGCATAGAAGGTGCCACACTGAAGGATAAAGTCCAGCGCATCAGCTCTGAGGAGACCCAGTCGGATGAAGCCGAACCGACTGTGGAGATAGCTCCTGAATGGACGACAATGCAATCAGCACGTCTCCGAGCCACTGGAGAAGTATCGGCACAGATCCCCGAAATCGTTGAACATACGGATCTGGTCGATATCGCCATCAGGGCAAGGACACAGATGTTGCTGAGATTCCTGAGCTGGGATGTTCTCAAAGAATTAATTATGGCTCAGTCAGCAGTGTCCCTACTGACGGAGGAACATAGCCTTCAGTCAGCGATCGATTTTGGAGAACCGGCTAACCTGGCCTCGTTCGAGGATCTGAGAGCCGCCATGGTCTATCTTCTGAGTCTTAGATCCTCTGAACAAAACGTCAGCAGCCCGTCACCGCCATCCCATCCCGAAGATAATGATGACAATGATGATGTGGATCAGGCACCCAAGGAAGCAGACCAGGGAGGATCTGCTGAGGGTAAAACTCCCAGCGAGAAGGGCAAATCACCACCACCACCGTCGACATCAGGTGATGCCCCTGTTGACTCGAAACCCAGTCGAGAGCAACAGCTCGCAGCTTCTGAGCAGAGGCTCGGAACCAAATCTTACCAAGCTCAACCCATAAGTTCCATGTCCTCCAAGTCTATCAACCGAGCCATTAGAAAGCAAGGAGACAAGAATCGTCTCCTCGCCAAAGACGTTCATATAAAATGGGCTCAGTACACCAAGTCACAAACTAAGACGGTTGACAAGCTTGCGAGTGAGGTGAAGAAGGTCGCTGAAACTCCTACTCCATCCTTCAATATCCAGGAGATCGTCGAGGCCGCCCTCACAGCCCAGAAAGCGGACCTAGCCGCCCAGAGTCAGCAGCTACTCAAGGATCAGCATAAGAAATTTTCTGAGCAGCTGACTCAGAGCCTCGCTACAGTCCAATCTACTATGGATGAGCGTAACAAGATGGCCACCTCCAGCGTACAAAAAGCCATAACCAATCAGGCGGAGGCCCTCAAGCTCATCCAAGCTGAGATGACAGCTTCCCACGACGAGTCCCTCCTGAAGCTAAGACAGGAGACAGCAGCACAAATCAAGCAGATCCGTGCTGACCAAGAGAGGGACTAGGAGCATTACTGTGATGCTGTCAAGGATTTTGACACCACCGCCACCTCCATTAAACTTATTCTTTTCAACTTGGAAAAGGAGGTGTCTGCCATCTGCGCCCGTCTGACCCTGGCTGATGATGCCAAAAAGGGGGAAGATAAGGAGATGAAGAAGGCACAGGTGGATAAGGGAGTAGAGGCAACTGCAGAAATTGCCAAGGGTGAAGGTTCAGCTGAGCAAGCTAGAACCACCTCAGCACCCCCTCCCGAAGAAGTACAAAGTTTGGCCATCATACCACTCACTCAGGTGCCCGAGCAGACCGGAGGATCTTCCTCAGCTCAGCACATTGAGGAGGTCGCAAGGTATGTGGACCAAGACGACCAAGACGATGAACCACTGCCACTGCAGAGGCCGGGGAAGGAGAAAGCTACTGATGTTACTCCACCGCCTTCCCCGACACCCAAATTTCGATCTAAAGCGGAGTAGGAGGAGTTCGAAAAAAGAGTTGCTCAACAACTACAGGATCAGCTCGATCTAGAGCATCGTCTTGAGGAAGAGATCTAGAAGGCTAAGAAGCCCAGGAAGCCTGTTGGCAAAATTGCTAAGGGCGCAGCCAAAAAGCTTCTGGATGCTCAGCAAAAGAAGGAAACTCAGCAGTCAGCTGATGTTCAGGTTCTCTGTGATACAGACATCATACCCCTCGCTCAGAGGATGTCAGATGTTTCCAAATTAACACCTGAGAAGGAGGCGGAGGAAAGAGCCACCTGGGAGGCAACGCTGCAAGGGCTTAATCTCCGAAGAGGAGACACTAGAGCAGCTGCCCTTAGAGAAAAGAAAAGATTGGAAGATCTGGCCAAGATCATTAAAGCTACTGACAAAATGGCTAGTGAACCAGTCATTGATTGGAAGAGACAGATACCTAGGTCATCCAAATACTACAGGCGAGGAGGTCCGAGGGCTACATATCAGAAGAAAACCCCTCACCGCCATGTAGACAAATGGATACCATGGAATCTAAACGAGGAGTGGGAGGAACTCAAGATAGAGTTCATCAAAGGATACTACGTGTATCAGTGCTACCCTACTGAGATCCCGGCGAATCAGCTGTTCGATGAATTTCTTCATCAATCTAACGCCAGACTTAGAGAACAGGTACACTTGATTCTTGCCAAGGAGAAGCAGCCGCTAGTTGCTCCTGCATTCCGAAGAATCCCTCCTCCCAGAACCTCTCGTGGTGTGTTGTGCACCAAGGAGATTGAAGACGAGGTCGACGCTGCAGCCTATCATCACGATCTTAGTTCTGAGCTGCCTGAGGACCTCGAGGATATCCAAACCCTTCGCGCCAGGATCTACAAATACTACGGGTTGGATCCTCCTGCTAACAAGTCTGCTGATTTCAAGAGCAAGACGAAGAAGTTCAGACGTTAGCAATAGTCTTTACATCTCATGTATAGAAGATAGGGACTCTGTAATTCAGTTCATATATATAACAGTTCCTTCTTCTGGCCAGACAATTACTCATTGTCTTACGGCTTTTGTTGTGTTGTGTTTATCACAACTGATCACTGAAGTGATCCGACGCACACTCACACATAACCATTTCTCTGATGTGCCTATCCGATTAGCTGTTGATTTGCTTAAGTCACTTGCTCAGTTTTTAACTGAAGTCTTTTTATCAGTAGTTTAGATCTTAGATTATAGAGGTTATGGCATCATCAATTAGGGGAAATTGTTGGGTTATGAGTCAGTAGATGATACTCAGCAGTTTATTGGGTTAAAATAATATTGGGGGAAATTGTAGTAAGTGTACTATGGAATTGAAGATCCCAAAACCCAGCTGATATCAGTAGTGTAGTGTCTCGATAGGATTAGATGATGTAATATTATAGACTGTTTTGATTTCTTATCTTTCGTGTCTATGTCCTGTACGGGGTAAAATGTTGGACTGATCTTCAGTAGGAAGTTACTTTCCAGAACCCCACGTCATCATTGTAAGAGCTTGTGTTCTTAAGTCATCAGCTGATCTTCGCCTCGAGAGAAGACACTTTATCGGCCTAACGTACATCGAAGAAGAACCTTATGCAAAGCTCAGTACCTTCGGAGTCAACAGCTGACTACACTCAGTAGAAGATCTTATCAGCCGACTCAGACGAAGAAGACAGAGACTGCTTCAAGTCTACTGTATCCGACATGAAACGACCCAGCTTTTAATATCACTCGAAAGTCAGCAGAATATCATACGAGGATAAGTGAGAGTCAACTCCGATGTCTGACACATCTCACCTACCACAAACCTCGACCAATGAGAAGCCGTCAACGCATTATCTGCTCTGACCAACTAAAGTTGCTCTCATGTACAGTGATCAACAACTCTGCTGCAACAATTCGAATTTATGGCCGTTTCCCTTGGAAGTTTGTGACACGTGGTATTGTCCTCTCCAACGGGTAAATGCCTGGGTCTGTCCCCTCCCCTTCAAACCTCGGTTTGATTTGTAAAGTCGCTAAGGACTATAACTTAGAAGGGTCTGTCCAGTGCACAGATTCCTTGCTGAGGCTTGCTCAGATAAATCAACAAGACTTCCTGTTCAGCAGGACCACGGACGTAGGATCTTGCGTATCCGAACCACGTTAAAAATTGCTTGTGTTGTTTACTGTTTTATCACATTGCATACAAACTGATTTCAAAATCATATCTTGCATAAAACGTATTCTTAAAGCGCACTAGCCAAAACTATTTGACTTGTGAAAATCACGTTTTCAAACTGAGACGAATCTCCGGGCCCCACACTATTACGCACTCAAAGTTTTCGATCGAGTTTCAAACCGACAAAAGTCGGTAGGAGAGCTCGAAGAGTTGACTCACTCTCCGACCCGTGATTGAAGGTTATTATCTGGCACTGTTCATCAGTTGCACCAAACAGCTCATCTGTCCTTCGGTTTGAGAAAAAGAAACAGTACTCAGGTGTATTCACCCCCCCCTCTACACCTGACTCTCGTCTCCGGACCAACATACCTCGTGTAGCAGTTTAAAAAACACATGAACAATCAAAATCTATTGAATATGCAAGTTTGTCATATGTGCAAGTTTGCCACATATGACTAACCTATAAAAGAGGTTTACTTCGTCAAACAGATGAAAGAAGTATACATTATGCGCATCGAATATAGATTTCCCTAGCCATAAAAAACACATAAATAAGGAAAATATATTAATCATGGAGATTTAACAAAACAACGCGATTGAAACTTGAAGTAAGAATGCTAATTAGCTATAATATATTCATTTCTCTATGAGTTTAATAATTCGAAAATGTGGTGTAGAATCATCAATAATAGAAATTAAGATTCATTTAATGAATTATATTAATAAAGGTCTACAAATTGTGGTGTAGAATCATCCAGATCTATTTATATAATGAAAACTTGTAAATATGTGGTGGTGTTGCTTCACTCCATAACATCTTCTGTTTTATTTTATGCCAAACTGTTTAGAAACGAGATATCTTTGGGCGGATCTGGATCCGGGAAATAGAAATCATTGCTCCTTACGGAATAGTAGCACGTCTTGTAGGTGCATCGATTATGAGGCCATGATGCATTGAAGACATCAAACTTCTTGTCTTTCCCATTCCATTGAAATCGACGGTAGAACAAAGTAGAGAAAGGATTTTCGCAGAAACTAAATGTGTACTCCTTATTTGGGAAAATTGTTTGATCTTTCAAGTCATCATTCTTAGATTTACAATGCACTTGTAGAGGTGGGGAATTTGGTGGGAGGTTGCTCACAATATGAATCCTATATTTTGGGACAAAAACCAAGCCATTGTTTGAATAACAAGTGATGAAACAAGTACCATAAATAAGTTGTACTTCATCATGGTGTAATGTTGATTGCGTATTGGTAGGTAGTATGAGGTATTGGCAAGAATTTTTTTTATTATATATAGATAAAAAGTGAGATATTTGGAAAAAACAATAAATATTGCTGAATCAAAATCGTGATTTAAAAGTGTACAAAACAATAAATGTAAGAGTTAATTATTAAAGATTCCATTAATCTAATTACGAAGATGCAATCTATTATTGTATCACTTTTTAGATAATTGTCAACAACGGTCAAATACCATAAATTAGAATCTAATTATGTATATTTTCTTTTATATTTATGAAGACTCGCTAATGACCCTTCTAAATTTGTAGATTTGCTAACTAAGGATAATGTCAATTTTTTTAATTAGGATATCACTAGATTTATTAGCCTAATATTTTCCATCCCTGCTAAAATTCAAATATATCTGGTAGAATTTATTAGATTATAAAATTTCCTTTTGTGTTGGGAGTTGATTTGAATATTTTGGTGAACTCTATGTATAGTCTGGGATTTAAATATTATCTAAATTAGATTAATTTTCTTATTCTAATAAGATTTGGATATTTTATTTATAGCACTCATTATTCTTTTTATATGAAATATATGGGTTAATAAGATATTTTTGATTTCCATAAAGAAGTTTTTTGTGAGTTTTCATTTGAATTGTCGATTCATATTCAATCGTTTTCACAGGCAATTCGACATCACTTACATAATGCATAATTCAGAGAGGAGTTGCAGACTTCCTCATCATTATTTAAATTTTTTTAAAAGAATAAAAAATAAAAATAAATAACATCCGATCCAAGTTACTCATGGTAAGAATCACATGAAATCCTTCTATCAAGGATTTACATATTAATTACTAAGATCACAGTTACAATATCTTTACAGACATACAACTCATGCGAACAATATCAAAAGTCCAACAACTTGCAGAAGAAGCAGTCTTCGGTTTAAGGGTGGAAATTATTTTCTGGACAGAATTTTGAAAAATGAGATCTAGAATATATTTCTCTCTTAATTTCTCGGTTTTGATAAGAAAGTACCATCTCATTTATATACCTTGTATACCACTTTTTGGATTGTCTTATTTATTTTGTTTTATTTTGAAAAATGGTAACGAATGGTAACATTTCATTTATGACTAATACTATGAATCACACTCATTTACACGCAACTAACAACGCTCTTAACTAACCATATCATGTCGAAAAGCATATTATTTTTGTTATTTTACAAAAGGGCAATTAGAATGTTCGTTTGGATAGTTTAAAATACTTTACTAATATTTAATTTGTTTAATTCATTCTTTCTTTTTTGTTTCCTTTTTTTTTTGGTAATTAGGTGGTTTTTTTTTTTACAAAAAACTCACATCCGCTACCTTTGATGCATACATGATAAACTTACACATAACGACAATCATTACCTTCGACCACAAGGTAAGAACTTTAGTCACTATGTTATCCCAAGAGGCCCTTCTATCGTTTTATTTATTTTTATTTTTTTGCTTTTCATCTCTTTCCTTGGTTGAGAACAAATTGATAAAAAGTGCATGTAAGGATACACACAATTGTAATGGAGATTCATTTGATAAATCTCTTATATAAATAAAGTGGGTTAGAATCATCTCATCATTTATTTTAAATATAATGAAAACTTATGAAATGTAAAATATGCGGTGACGCTGCTTCGTGCCACAAGATCTGATCTATGATAGATTTTTCTGTCAATTTAAATCCAACCAGATAAAAATGAGATTTTTCCGACGGATTTGAATTTGATAAATAGAAACCATCGCTCCCTACATAGTAGTAGCATACATAGTTGGCGCATAGACTATGAGGCCACCATGTATCAAAAACATTAAACGACATGTCTTTTCCGTGATTGAAATCGATAGTAGAACAAAACAGCCCAAGGATTTTGGCAGAAATTAAAGTTGGGTGGTAGTTTGAGGTATTCATTTGGGGTTTTTTCTTATACTCCCTCCGTCCCATTTTCATGTGACACAATTGTTTCCGGCACGGGAATTAAGAAAGTGGATGATAAAGTATGAGAGAGAAGTAGATGATAAAGTAAGAGAGAGAAGATGAGTGAGATTGTGAGAGAGTAATTGATAAAGTAAGAAAGAGAAATAATAAAATAAGAGTGATAAATGATTAAAGTAGGAAAAAGAAATGATAAAGTATGAGAGAGAATTGATAAAGTATGAGAAAATTTATGATTTTTTTAAAAAAATTGTTTCCATTTTTGGAAGTGTGTCACTTGAAACTGTACGCCCGAAATGGAAAGTGTGTCACATAGAGCGGGACAGAGGGAGTATATATACATATATATATTGAATGTTGTGACTCAAATTAGCGCTTGGAAATTATGATTCCATACAAATCAACAATCCATACAAAGCAACAACTGTTGAGGTTATATTGTCTTGCGGTCAAATGTTACGTGTTGGGTTATGAGTCAGTAGATGGTATTCAGTTGTCTAGTGGTTAAAAGAATATTGGGGGAAATCACAGTAGTACTATGGAATTGAAGATCCCAAAACCCAGCTGATATCAGTATTATAGCGTGTCGATAGGATTAGATGATGTATAGGTTAGACTTATTTTGTTTTGATTATCTTTTTGTCTAAGTCCTGTACGGGATAAACCGTTGGCTGATCTTCCGACGAAGTTACTCTCCGAACCCCACGTCATCAATGTAAGAGCTTGCGTTCTTCACCGAGAGGTTGATCTTCACCTCGGAGGAGACAGCCCATCGCCGATAAGATATCGCGAGAAGAACATAATGCAAAGCTCGGTACCTTCGCAGTCATCGGTGACCCACCGTAGCCTTATCGGCTTGTCGCCCAACTCGCCCGAAGAAGACAGAGATGTCTTGAGTCTATCAGATCCGACGTAAAGCGATCCAATCGTAAACATCTTTTCGAAGTTCAGCGGAAGATCATACGAGGATGTGGAATAGTCAACTCTATCTCTGACACATTCTCACCTACCACAAACCTCGACCAATGAGACGCCGACAACGCTTTGACCTGCTCCGACCAACTAAAGTCTCGCTCTCATGTACGGTATTAAGCGCCTGCTCGCAACAATTCGAATTTATGGCCGTTTTCTTTGGAAGCTTGTGACACGTGGCATCGTCTTCTCCAACGGACATATGCCTCGCTCACAACTATAAATAGAGAAGAAATCCGAGCTCCACGCACGGGACTCATAAGGGAAAAAGCTCAAGCTCAAGAACACTCTAGCGAACTCAACAGATTATACAGAGAAGAACTTGCTTTCATAGAATATTTGTAGTTCTTCTCTCTAGAGTATTTAGATCCCTTTCTTCTCTAGACTAAGCTCATTGCCAAATTTATAGCTTAGATTTCGAAGGAGTTCACTTTTAGTGAATTGTTCTTATTGTAAGAACTCCTTCTTAGTTGGAGATTATCCCCTCCCTTTCGAACTTAGGTTTGAATTGTAAAGTCGCTAAGGACTATAACTTAGAAGGATCTGTCCAGTGCACAGATACCTTGCTGAGACTTGCTCACAATAATCAACAAGTTCTCCTGCCAAGTCAGGACCGTGGACGTAGGATCTTGCGTATCCGAACCACGTTAAACTGCTTGTGTTATTTACTGTTTTATTGCATATCATACAAACCGCTCAAAATCATATGTTTGCATAAAACTTATTTTAAAAGCGCACAGCCAAAAGAATTTATCTTGCGAAAACGCGCTTTCAACTGAGACGAATCTCCGGGCCCTACACACTAATCCGCACAACGTCTCCGACTGAGTTTCAACGACTGACTTAGGTCAGCAGGAGAGCTCAGTAGCTGACACACTCTGACCCCGTGATCGAAGGTTACTATTTGGCACTTGTTCATCGGTTGCACCAAACGTCACTCGCCCTTCGGTTTGCGAAAAAGAAACTGTGATCAGGTGTATTCACCCCCCCCCTCTACACCTGACTATCGTCTCCGGACCAACAATTGGTATCAGAGCCTCGGTGTTCTTCTGATCGTCGGTTCTGTACTACTGGTCCTTTCGAACAGATCCTTGAAAACATTTTCACTGCACAAGCATCTCTTCATTCATCCTTATACTCGTTCACATAATGTCTGACATGTCAGGTATTCGGATGGTGCCGATGTTCTCGATAGAGAACTTCACGGTATGGCACGTGAGAATGGAGGCACACCTCACATCGCTGCACGACAGCATGACAGACGTCCTTGAGACATGACACATCATTCCCATGATTGACAGCGTTCAGTTCGCTGCTACGGGAGGTGTAGGAGCACAGACTGGTGCTAAGATCCCTAAAGAAAAATCAGCCTTCACGCTTGAAGAGAAAAAGCTGCACAATCTCGACCGAGTTGCGCGAAATGTTATACTGACAACGCTCAGTGACTCTCATCTCGGGAGAGTGCAAGACTGCAAAACGGCTAAAGAGCTTTGGGATGCCCTGGCTGTACTGAGCCAAGGAACCCTGCATATCAAAGAGAACAAGCTCGAATTAGAGCTTCAGAAGTTTGATGCCTTTGCAATGGAGCCCAGTGAGACCATTGACGAGCTTAGTGTCAGATTTACAAATCAAGTCAACGTCATCAACGGGCTGGGGAAGATGTTCACCAACAAGGAGATGAACAACAAGATCCTGAGAGCGCTACCTCGACAGAAGTGGCTTCCTTTTGCTACTTATTTACGTCGCTCTGATCTTAATGCTCTAACTCCTGATGTTATATTTTCATAACTAGAAACGGAGGAATTTGAGCATAGTCTACCCCAAAGGTGTTCTAGTGCTCCAGCTGACACACAGATCGACCATGCCTTCAAGGCAACAGTCAGCAAGACTGGACCCAAACCAGTTTCGTCAAGCAAGGCAGTGGCCACAATCGAAGCAAAGTCTTCCGAGACTTCAGGCACTGACCAGCTAGCTTTGATGGCTCTCAAATATCAGAGAGAAAAAGAGAGAGTCAGAAAGTTGAGGAAATACCATCGAGATTCTCCCTCAGGTAAGAAAGAATATCCAAAAGGGGAAGAATCTAAACCTTCTACTGAATGCAGGAATGCAGAGCCTGCTGCGAGTCCATCCAAAGCTTCAGCTGGAAAAGCAGCAGAATGTCTACCTGCTACAACTGTAAGAAGGAGGGACACTACCAGTACGACTGTCCCGAACTCTCAGCTGCTCAACGAGCAGAACGGCAGGCCAGACGAGAAAAAATTACCCAAATGAGGCAGACCTACATAGCCGGAGAGATATCCGACAACTCAATTGAGGAGGATACATTCATGTATTCCTCTGAGGACGAAGCTGCATTTGTAGCAGTTGAGGTCGGAGAAACAGATTCTCGAAGGAACAGTGAATCTTGCCCCGATGGCCGGAGAAGATGCCGAGGTAACTTCCAAGCTTAATATAACCTCATCTTCACACAAAGACACACGACACGTGCTCGGTCACGATGATCCTCCGGATGTGGTACAAGCATACGACGATCTGCTAGAGGAACAGATTCAGCTGAGTAGAGAGTTCAGCAAAATTATTCAGGAACTTGAACAGGTAAAGACTGAGAATCAGAGACCTTCTTCTGATTGTCAGGTCTCTACTGAGTCAGAGAATCTAGTTGTCAGACTCAAGGAAGAGATTGAATCTCTTATGACTAAGTCTCGACTTCAAGAGACTCGAGATCTCGGTCCGACTAAGGACAATTTCGAGAAAGAGACCGAAATAGCCCAACTCAGTCAGAAGCTCACAGACATGCAAAAAGATTATGACTCACTCAAGAGGAGTGACGAGGTCTGGCGAGGACTGATGACTGAACAGTACCTAGGAGCTAAGGAGAAGCTGGAAAGTATGCTTAGAGCGCAACGGCCAACAGTCCTGAAAGAAGGTCTTGGCTATACTCACGAAGCTTCTACCTCAAAAATCTCAGAAGCGCTGGCTGATAGGTTCGTCGAGGGAAAAGGTGCAACCGCCGACACCACACCTCGGGCGAAGAATAAGCGTAAAATCGTTGCACCTCGACCCGAGCAAAGAAAAAGCAACTGACCAAAGGGTCCAGCCCCAGGACATCGCGATCAAACTCAGGGGGAACCAAGAAGGTCAGATTGGCAGAATAGTACAGAGAACCATTGTACGAGCACCCGGCTCAGTACGGTTCGTACTACTATGAGCCCAGGGTCAGGAGGAGCACGAAAACTCAGAAGAAGAAAGCTCCTAAACCCAAAATCATCAGAAAGTCAGTATCTCCGAGTCCTGTGGAGAAGAAAACTGACAAGGTTCAGAAAAAGAAGTCTCAGACTTCTAAGGTTCCTAGACAGATTTGGGTTCCGAAATCACCCACTAACATGTAAGGACAACTGAACCAAAGGGTACCTAAAAATGCTTATGTTTTGCAGGTGCATAAGGACCCTTGGATAGTGGAGAGCGGCTGCTCGAGACATATGACATACCAGAAGAGCCTGCTGACCAACTACATACAAGAAGATGGTCCCAGAATTGAGTTCGGTGACAACTCAAAAGGCTACACAAGGGGATATGGAACGCTGAACATTGGGACTGCTTCAGTTCCAAGAGAAACATATGTTGAAGGACTTCAACATAATCTCCTTTCTGTCAGTCAATTCTATGATAATCTTAACAGAGTAATCTTTGACGCTGGTGTCTGTGATATTGTTGATAAATCTACAGGGAAAACAGTGTTATCAGGTTCGCGGAGGAAGAATATATACGTTGCAAACTGGAATACCGCAGAACCTGAGGCTTGCTTGCTCGCACAGACGAAATTTAGTGACAAGTCAGGATGGCTATGGCACAAGAGACTCAGCCACCTGAACTTCAAGACTATGAACAAGCTCGCCAAGAACTCTAAAGTCGAGGACTCGCCCAACGAATCGTTCATCAAAGACGAAATTGTGAAGCATGCTTGAAGGGAAAGCGAGACAAAGAAAAGCAATCCACCTATTCCTTCACCTTCCACCGATGGAATCCTTCATTGCTCCACATAGACATATTCGGGCCAGTCTCCCCAGTGACTATAAGAGGCAAGAAGTATGCCCTCGTCGTTATTGATGACTACTCGAGATATACTTGGGCATCTTCATCGCCAACAAATCTGATGTTCAAACTGAGCTACCCAATCTACTGAAGAAACTCAGTGTGGAAAAGGACATCAAGATTAAAAGAATTCGCTCGCACGGAGGAACGTAATTTCTCAACTCGCAGTTAAGGAGTACTTGCGATAAAGAGGGAATTCAGCACGAGACATCAGCGCATGCACCCCTCGGCAGAACGGACTTGCCGAACGCAAAAACAGAACACTCAAAGAAGCGCAAGAAGAACGCTCCTAGCGGACTCGGACTACCCTCAAAGTTCCGGGCCGATGCTACCGACACCGCCCGCTATACTCGAATCGCTCTTTACTTACACAAAGAACACATGAAGATACCATACGAATTATGGAAAGGGAGAATTCCTTCTATTTCTCATTTTCATATTTTTGGCTGTCCTTGCTTTATTCACAATAATGGGAAAGATCAGCTGAAGGTCTTTGATAGCAAATCTGATCAAGGAGTATTCTTAGGATACTCTCGAGTCAGTAAAGCCTTCAGAGTCTTTAACTATCGAACCCTTTGCGTGGAGGAAAGCCCTCATGTTGTTTTCGATGAGTTTGTTACTGAGAACAGGAAGAATACAGAGACAAACACTGAAGATGTCAGCAGCAAGCTACAGGATCTTGGACTGACTGATAAAGCTGAAAAGATCCAGCATTGTTGGGATGATGAGTCAGACGATGAGGAGATTCAGACTCAGCCAACAAGCGATGTAGCTGACCTAGTTGATTCTCCTGAACAGAATCAACAACATGTAACAACGGTCGATGAGGAAGCCCCAGTGGTAACTAAGACCTCTACTGAGAATATAAACTCAGGGGGAACGATTAATGTTCCTGAGCGAAATGCCCCTGAACCTGGAAACTCAATAGATCATAACCTTCTTACTGAACTACTGCAATCTCAGAACAGTACTACTGAAATGCCTAACACACCTACTGACTGTGCAGAAGTAGTATCAGAAGAAGAAGCTAGACTCAGACGTTCATGGCTTGACGCTCATTCTTCAGATCTCATTAGAGGAGATCCGTCAGCAACGATAAGAACTAGATCTCGATTGAGTCAAGGAGAAAGCTCACTCTATTCTTGTTTCTTGTCTACAAAAGAACCTCAGTCAATAGAGGATGCACTCAATGATGCTGACTGGATCATCGCCATGCAAGAAGAGCTGAACCAGTTCGTCAGAAATGAAGTTTGGGAGCTTGTGGACAGACCTAGACATCAGCATGTGATCGGTACTAAGTGGGTCTTCAAAAACAAGCGTGATGAAAACAACGTCATCGTTAGAAACAAATCTCGACTAGTTGCTAAGGGATACAGTCAAGCAGAAGGAATCGACTTTGATGAAACTTTCGCTCCAGTCGCAAGATTGGAAGCCATTCGTCTTTTCCTAGCCTATGCAACGCATCAAGGATTCAAAGTATATCAGATGGATGTGAAGTCAGCTTTTTTGAACGGCGTACTGAAGGAAGAAGTCTACGTGGAACAACCGTCCGGCTTTCAACAGGGACATCAGGTGTACAGACTTCGGAAAGCTCCAGTATGGGTTAAAACAAGCACCCAGGGCTTGGTACGATACCCTATCGGACTTTCTACTTCGAAAAGGTTTTCGAAGGGGACAATAGATCGCACCCTGTTCAACATAAAGTCGGGAGATGACATCCTACCGGTGCAAATCTACGTGGACGATATCATTTTCGGCCGCAGTAAACGAGACCATATGCCAGCAGTTCGAGAAGATGATGAAAGAGAAATTCGAGATGTCCATGATGGGAGAGATGAATTATTTCCTTGGATTTCAAGTGAAGCAATCACCTGAAGGAATCTTCATCAATCAAGCCAAATACACTCGCGATCTTCTCAAAAGATTCGGCTGCGACTCTAGCAAGCCAGTCAAGATCCCCATGAACACAAATTTTAAAATCGATCTAGACAAAGAGGGAGCTTCTGTTAACTCTACTGATTATAGAGCTATTATTGGTTCTCTATTATATTTAACAGCTAGCCGACCTGACATAACTTATGTTGTAAGTGTATGTGCAAGATTTCAAGCGGATCCTAAGCGAAGTCATCTAGACTCAGCAAAGAAGATTCTGCGCTATCTAAGAGGAACACCTGACGCTGGGTTATGGTATCCTGCTGACGATAATCTTATACTGACAGGTTATTCTGATGCTGATTATGCAGGATGCAGGATAGATCGAAAATCAACTTCCGGAACGTGTCAGTTCCTAGGCAGCAAGCTGATATCTTGGTTTTCAAAGAAACAGCATTCAGTAGCAACGTCCACTACTGAAGCTGAGTATATGGCTGCTGGAAGTTGATGTGCCCAGATCCTTTGGCTTCGACAACAACTGAGAGACTATGGTATAAGTCAGGATGAAGTGCCCATCTACTGTGACTCCACAAGTGCTATTGCAATCACTCAGAATCCAGTTCTCCATACGAGATGCAAGCACGTGGATATTCGACACCACTTCATCAGAGACCATGTCGAGAAGAAGGATATCAGAATGGAGAAAATCCATACTGACAAGCAAAAGGCGGACATACTGACCAAACCACTAGCTGAGAACAGATTCAGAGAACTATCAGTTGAGCTAGGTCTACTGGATCCTACTGAATCATATCAGTAGAAGACAACTACTGACAAGTGCCATCAATTGGTATCAAGTGTAGGAACCAGTATGACAGGTCAGATGATCAGTATAGTGATTCAATAAGGGGGAACGTGTAGGGGTGTTACGGTATACCGAAAAATCGATATACTGCACATACCGTACCGAAAAAATGCCGAACATACCGAATTTTCGATATACCGTAATTTTCGGTACGGTATCATACCGTACCGAAGTTTTTTCGGTACGGTAATGGTATGAGATTTTCTATACCGAGGTATACCGCATACCGAAGTTCATACTGAAGTTACAATTATGTCACTCATATCGAACAATCTTAATGTTATATCATAAATTCACTTAAATGACATAACTTTATTTGACATAAAGTCACATTATGTATTCTATTAAATCATGAAATGGATAAAAAATTATATATTTCAACTTTATAAATATTAACCCGTAATATTAATAAATTCATACAAAATAGATAGATTAATTAATTTTATTGGAAAATAATATTAATAACTTTTTTGGCTTTTATAAAATATAGATTAAATTTTTGGTATACCGTTAAATATTCGGTAGACCTTGATTTTTTGGTATATCGAAGTGCGGTACGGTATACCGAAAGAGCGGTATGACAACGGTATGGAGATTTGCTATACCGAACTTTCGGTATACCGAACTACGGTATACCGAAATGATCGATACGGTAACGGTATGCATTTTCCCATACCGACCCTTATCGGTACGGTATGCGGTATGAGAAAAATAGTACGGTATATCGTACCGAGCACCCCTAGGAACGTGGTCATCAGCACGTCAACCATCCTCCTTAACCTTAACGGTAACCAGCTGATCGTAGAAGTTCAGCTGAAGAGGTTTGCGTAGTATTTTTTACTTAAACTTTTTCAGAAGCATGCTCGCATTTATTATATCAGTCGCTTGCACTCAGTAGTTAATGAACATTTATTTCCCGCCATTAATCTTTAAGGATGAGTCAGTAGGAAACCGTTCTTATTTAAAGTAACTCGTCTTTAATGCTGCCTGCAGCGCATTTAATGCATGTCTTCTCACTTACCTTTATTACGCATCATCCTACGTGGGTCTATGGTACAAGCGGCTAAGTAATCATTCCTTTTATAACATCTAATCTGAGCCGTCGATAAAAATGATAGATTAAAACCCAGCCGTCCGATCTAAACGGCTAATCACACATATCTTACAAAATCTTTCATCTTCTACCATTTCCTCACTTTTCGCCATTTCCTAACTTAGAGCTCTTTTTCGGCGAATTCAGTTTTCTCCCCAAATCTTAAAACTGCCTTGCATCTGCGTATTTCAAGCTCTATACCTTTCGGTAATGTATTAAATCGTGCTTAAAACTCATACTGACTAATTCTATTTCAAGTGCAAACGAGTTTTGTTGCAGATACTCATGGCGACTATACAGACCCCCGCGAACATCGAAGAAATCATCCTCTCGCGCATACAGTTCGAACCCACGATGGCGCTTCGGCAAGTGGATATTCCTTATATGGAGGAGGTTTTTGATGCTCTGGAAGAATCGGGCCTAGACGCTCTTGTTACAAAGCAACCGAGAGTCTATCTTCCCAGGCAAGTAGCAGAGGTCTACTACAACTGGAGGACCTTAGAGACAGGAGCAGAAATCTCCAGTTTCGCTTACATAAAAGAGATCGATTCCCTCTAATGGAACGCTAGTGTTCATGAGTTCAACATTCGAGATGCTCTCGAACTGGCTTTCGATCTGACAGACGAAGGTATTTCTCCGGTTGGATACAAGGAGAAGGAGATCAATGCCTATGTGCAGAAGTTTTGCTGTAGGAAGGACATAGCCTTCAAGACCGCTCTGCCGAAGAATTTGTTGCTACCGAGATACTTGGCGCTCGCTTATATAGTTTCTCATATTCTAACGAGCTCAGTCGGATCATATGATCAGCTTTCTAAGCCGAAAATCCAGCTGATGATGATTATTGACGATAGAGTCCGCGTCAATTGGACGGACTACTACTTAGCCGAGCTGAGGGCTCAGGCTCAGAAGTTCACAGTTCTACCCACTGGAGAAAGGAGGCTCGCCAGTGTGGGCAAACTATTATATGGGACGAAGATGTCCATCATGATCGAGCAGAGAGTCTCGAGGAGCTCAGCTTTTGCTGACTCCAAGTACTTCGATAGCAAGCTCATCAAGTTCAAAACTATAGCTGCTACTGAGAAGTCAGTCGGACGAGGGCCACCTGAGCCGAAGAGGGTCGTATCAGACCTGCCCCCTCGCGCTGACCCGCCGAAAAGGAAGAGGCTGACAAAGACTGGACCTTCTGAGGTCCCAGTGGAACAAGCCAAACCAACCTCTCCCCCGCCTCCTCGGAAGAACAAATTCTTGACTCGGACACCGGCATTGAGGGTGCCACGTTGAAGGACAAAGTCCAAGTCATCGCTTACGAGGAAACTCGGTCGGACATTCCAAGCACCGACCGAGGAGACATCCTCCCGAGTGGACTACCTTCCACTCCACTCGTCTCCGTGCTACGGCGAAGTCCATGATCGATTCAAGAAATCGCCGAGCACTCGTACCTACCGAGGATAGCCATAAGGGCTAGGATACGAGATGCTACCGAGGTTCCTAAGTTGGGACATTCTCGAGGACATGATCAAATCTCGCCGCCTCTATCCCTACTCGCCGAAGAGCAAGATTTACAATCGGCCCATTGGTTTTGGGGGAACCACCGACCTTGCCTACTTCGAGGACCCGAGGGCTGCGATGCTATACCTTCTCAGTCTGCGCACCTCAGTTCCGGGCGACAGCCCTTCGCCTCCATCTCATCCTGACAACGATGATGACAAGGATGATGATGAGATGGATCGGGCACCACCCAAGGATGCAGAATGGGGGGTTCTGGCCGAGGGTTCTACTCCCCGCGAAAAGGGCCAATCACCACCACCTGCTACATCTGGTGAAGCCCAGGCTGCCTCGAAGCCGAGTCGAGCGCAGCAACTCACGTCATCTGAGCAGAGGCTCGGAACCAGTTCTTATCAGATATAACCTATAGGTTCCGTGTCCTCGAAGTCGGTCAACAGAGCTATTAGACGCCAAGGCGAAAAGAACCGTCTTCTCTCGAAAGACGTTCACATTAAGTGGGCTCAATACACAAAAGCTCAGACGGAGAGCATCAACCGACTTGCAGAAGGGGTCGAAAAAGTCTCTAAAGCTCCTACTCAACAGATCAATGTTCAGGAGGCTATCGAGGCGGCCCTTACAGCTCAGAAGGCTGACCTAGCCGCTTAAAGTCAGCAGCTCCTCGATCGCTCAAAGAAAATTCATTCTCTCGAGCAGACGACGAAGAGCTTAGCGGCGGTCCAAGCCACCATGGATGAAAGAAATAAAGTGGCCACCACCGGTCTCCAATCGCCATCAATCAACAAGCCGCGGCACTTAAACTCATCCGTAGGAGATCACGTGACTCCCACGATCAATCTCTCGCCGAAACTCCGACAGAGTCACCCGCACAACTCAAATTATTCGTAGAAGATCGGGAGCACGACCGGGATAAATACGTGATCCGGTCAAGGACTTCGAAGCCACCGCCACTCAAATCAAAGACCTCGTCTACAACTTAGAGAAAGACGTTAAAGCCATCCGCACTCACCTCTCCCGGGCGATGATGCCAAAAAGGGGGAAGGAGAAGTTAAGATTGAAGATCTTGAGGCGGAACAGCCGAGGTCCGGAAGAGCCCAAGTCCAAGAAATTAATAAGGGGGAAGGTACTTCTACTCGGGGGGAAGGAACCAAGATTGTACCTCAAGCGAAGGTTCAGCGCCTGTGCTTGACCCGGGTCAGTAGTGCTCCTCCCGGAGTATGCCCCACTCCCCCAATCGACGCGGCCGAGCCAAGCACCTATCTCATCCGCTCAGCACATCGAGGAAATTGCTCAATTCCTTGATGAACAAGAAGAAGAAGAAGAGCCATAGCAATTTCCACCGCAAAGGCCCGGGAAGGAGATTACTACCGAAGCCACTCCATCTTCCCCGACGCCTAAATTCAAAACCAAGGCGGAGCAGAAGCTTATGATCCGAGAGTTGCTCAACAACCGCAAGACAAGCTGGATCATGAGCATCAGATGGAAGAGGCAAAGAAAGGCAAGAAGCCTAAGAAATTGATGGGCAAAATTGCCAAAGGCAAGGCTAAGCAGCTTGTGGACGAACAGAAAAACAAAGCTCAGGAGGAGCTATCCAAAGCCCCCACCACTGCAGCCCAGCCCGACGGCTCGTGGTCACTACACGCCTTATCTTACATCCGAGCAGGGAGGCTGAGGACAAAGCCACCTGGGAGGCGACGCTGAAGGGACTAAGTCTCCGGAGAGGAGATGCAAGGACAGCGGCCCTCAGAGAGAAGAAGAGATTAGCTGACTTGGCTAAAATAATTAGCCTATCTCAGAAGCCAACAGCTGATCCAAGGAAGCAGATTCCACGGGGTTCCAAGTTCAGGAGGGCACCTTATATCAAGAAGGACCCTATCCCTCATGTGGACAAGTGGGTGCCAGCCGAGCTTAATGAGCAGTGGGAGGAACTTAAAGAAGATTTTATCAAGGGATACTATGTGTGGGGTATCTATCCTACTCGACGCACTCACCGACCAACTCTTTGATGAGCTTATTTGCCGATTTGATATGGAACTCAGAGATCAGCTTCGTCAGATCATGGAAAGAGAGAAGATACCTTTCAAAGCTCCAGCGTTCAGAAGAATCCCTCCTCCTCGGACTACTCACGGCGTGCTGTGCACAAAAGAGATTGAGAGAGAAGTCGAAGAAGCTGCTTATCACCTCTGCCTGAACTTTGACCATCCTGCTGATCACGAGGAAATCCAGGTCCTGAGAGCCAGAATCTACAAGTATTATTACTTGGACCCTCCGGCTGATAAGTCTGAAGACTTCAAGAAGCGTACTCAGAGATTCAGACGTCAGCAGTGATCTTGCTTTCCTTGTCTTCCTTTTGTAAGAGTGATAGAAACTTGTACTCTCTTGATCATATTTATAACAGTTTCTATTGCTTGCCAGACAATTACTCATTGTCTCATGGCTTTTGTTTGTGTTTTTCACAACTGATCACTAAGTGATCTGACACACACTCACATAACCGTTTCTCTGATTTTGCCTATCTCTCGCCTACCGACTTGATGTTTAACCGATCACCTTGATTGTATTTTCGATATATTAGGGGGAAATTATTGTCGATAGATTAGCTTTCCTTTCCTTATTGTTTTAGAGTGGAGGTTTTGGCATCATCAATTAGGGGGAAATTGTTAAGGTTATGAGTCGATAGATGGTATTCAATGTCTAGTGGTTAAAAGAATATTGGGGGAAATTATAGTAGTACTATGGAATTGAAGATCCCAAAACCCAGCTGATATCAGTAGTATAGTGTGTCGATAGGATTAGATGATGTATAGGTTAGACTTATTTTGTTTTGATTATCTTTTTGTCTAAGTCCCGTACGGGTAAATCGTTGGACCGATCTTCCGACGAGTTACTCTTCGTAACCCCACGTCATCAATGTAAGAGCTTGCGTTCTTCAGCCAGCAGCTGATCTTCACCTCGGTAGGAGACAGTCCATCAGCTGATAAGATATCAGCAGAAGAACATAATGCAAAGCTTAGTACCTTCGCAGTCATCACCGACCCACCGTAGCCTTATCGCCTTGTCGCCCGACTCAGCCGAAGAAGACAGAGACTGTCTTGAGTCTACTATATCCGACAGAAAGCGACCCAGTTGTAAACATCTTTTCGAAGTTCAGTAGAAGATCATACGAGGATGTGGAATAGTCAACTCTATCTCCGACACATTCTCACCTACCACAAACCTCGACCAATGAGACGCCGACAACGCTTTGACCTCGCTCCGACCAACTAAAGTCTCGCTCTCATGTACGTATTAATCGCCCGCCGCAACAATTCGAATTTATGGCCGTTTTCTTTGGAAGCTTGTGACACGTGGCATCGTCTTCTCCAACGGACATATGCCTGCTCACAACTATAAATAGAGAAGAAATCCGAGCTCCACGCACGAGACTCATAAGGGAAAAAGCTCAAGCTCAAGAACACTCTAGCGAACTCAACAGATTATACAGAGAAGAACTTGCTTTCATAGAATATTTGTAGTTCTTCTCTCTAGAGTATTTAGATCCCTTTCTTCTCTAGACTAAGCTCATTGCCAAATTTATAGCTTAGATTTCGAAGGAGTTCACTTTTAGTGAATTGTTCTTATTGTAAGAACTCCTTCTTAGTTGGAGATTATCCCCTCCCTTTCGAACTTAGGTTTGAATTGTAAAGTTGCTAAGGACTATAACTTAGAAGGATCTCGTCCAGGTACGCATACCTTGGCCGAGACTTGCTCAGAATAATCAACAAGTTCTCCTACCAAGTCAGGACCGTGGACGTAGGATCTTGCGTATCCGAACCACGTTAAACTGCTTGTGTTATTTACTGTTTTATTGCATATCATACAAACCGCTCAAAATCATATGTTTGCATAAAACGTATTTTAAAAGCGCACAGCCAAAAGAATTTATCTTGCGAAAACACGTTTTCAACTGAGACGAATCTCCGGGCCCTACACACTTATCCGCACAACGTCTCCGACTGAGTTTCAACGACTGACTTAGGTCGGCAGGGAGAGCTCGCAGGCCCGACACACTCGACCCCGTGATCGAAGGTTACTATTTAGCACTGTTCATCAGTTGCACCAAACAGCTCAGTTGTCCTTCGGTTTGAGAAAAAGAAATTGTGATCTGGTGTATTCACCCCCCCCCTCTACACCTGACTATCGTCTCCGGACCAACATTACGTGTATGAACTCTCACTATTTCACCAAATTTTATTTATATTTTTAAAAATTCGCTATTTCACCCCTAAATTTGTAGATTTGCTCCCTCCCACAAAATTACTTCTTTGTACCACTAAATATACAAGTTCGATTTCAAATTTGGAGTCTTAACCTATAACATATGGCTAACCTGTGAAAGAAATTTACATAATGCATAACCCTCATTTGCACCATTGAATATGCAAGCTTTCCCCTTCATGAATCGTCCAACATATCTGCCACATATGACTAACCTATGAAAGAGGTAAAGTTAAGGCAACCGTTGTCATTTTCTCTCGTCACATGAAAACACGTAAACAATGAAAACGTATTGATCAAGGATATTTATCAAACAATGCAATTGATAGCTGATTTAGGAATGTTAAGCATTAGCTAACATATTCATTTCTCTTTGAGTTTCATATTTTGAAAATGTATTGTTGATCATCCACATCATTTATTTTACATATAATAAAAACTTATAAATATGGGGTGGTGTTACTTCACGACGTAACATCCGATCCAAGGTAAATTCTTCTCTTTTAATTTAGGCCCAACCATTTAAAAACGAGATATCTGTGGGCGAATCTGAATCTGAGAAATAGAAACCATGGCTCCTTACAGAGTAGTAGCACATGGCATAGGTGCATCGATCTTGAGGCCTTGATGCATCGAAGACATCGAACGTCTTGTCTTTCCCATTCCATTGAAATCGACAGTAGAACAACGTAGAGAAATGATTTTTCGCATAAAATAAAGTTGAACTCTTGATTTGGGAAAAGTGTCTGATCTCCCAAGTCATCATTTTTAGATTTACAGTGCACTTGTAGAGTAGGGAATTTGGTGGGAGGTTGCTCACAATATGGACCCAATACTTTGTGACAACAAAGCAGTTAGGATCCCGCGCCTTTTTGGAGAACAAGTGATGAAACAAGTACCATGAATAAGTTGTATTTCATCATGGTGTAATGTTGATTGCCTATTGATTGTTAGTTTGAGGTATTGGTTTTTTTCATTATATAAGAGAGAGAGTGTGTATTTTAGAAAAACAATAAATGTTCAGAATCAGCATATTGTCTCACTTCAATTTTTCAGTATTTCTTTACAAACTGTCTCACTTCAATTATCCATTTCCATTTTTAGGTAAAATAACACCCTATAAAAGTTAGTGGGTCTGCTACTTTATTACTCATTTACACACAACTAACATTTTTTTTAATCCCAATGCAAAAATAAAAAATAAAAAAATAGCGTCGGACGGAGGGAGCATTATACTTTAGGTAATTGTCTTACGGTCATATGTTACAAATGAAAGAAGTATACATTATTAATCAGGGAGATTTAACAAAACAATGCAATTGAAACTCGAAATAGGAATGCTAAGAATTAGCTATAACATATTCATTTCTCTATGAGTTTAATAATTCGAAAATGGAGTATAGAATCATCAACAATAGAATTAAGATTCATTTAATGAATTATATTAATAAAGGTCTACAAATTGTGGGGTAGAATCATCCAGATCTATTTTTCTATTCTCCATAACATCTTCTTTTGTTTTAATTTATGCCCAACCATTTAGAAACAAGATATCTTTGGGCGGATCTAAATTCGAAAAATAGAAACCATCGCTCCTTATGGAATAGTAGCACGTCTTGTAGGTGCATCGATTATGAGGCCATGATGCATTGAAGACATCAAACGTCTTGTCTTTCCCATTCCATTGAAATCGACAGTAGAACAAAATAGAGAAAGGATTTTTGTCATCATTCTTAGATTTACAATGCACTTGTAGAGGTGGGGAATTTGGTGGGAGGTTGCTTACAATATGGACCCTATACTTTGAGACCAAAAAGCAAGTCATTGTCTGAATAACAAGTGATGAAACAAGTACCATTTGTACTTCATCATGGTGTAATGTTGATTGCGTACTGCTAGGTAGTATGAGGTATTGGCATGAATTTTTTTATTATATAATAGATAAAAAGTGAGAATTTTGGAAAAAACAATAAATATTACTGAATCAAGATCGTGATTTAAAAGTGTACAAAAACAATAAATGTAAGAGTTAATTATTAAAGATTCCATTATTCTAATTACGAAGATGCAATCTATTATTGTATTATTTTTTAGATAATTGTCAACAACGTTCAAATACCATAAATTAGAATCTAATTATGTATATTTTCTTTTATATTTATGAAGACTCGCTAATTACCCTTCTAAATTTGTAGATTTTCTAACTAAGGATAATGTCAATTTTTTTTAATTAGGATATCCCTAGATTTATTAGCCTAATATTTTCCTTCTCTACTAAAATTCAAATATATCTTGTAGAATTTATTAGATTATAAAATTTCCTTTTGTGTTGGGAGTTGATTTGAATATTTTGGTGAACTCTATGTATAGTCTGGGATTTAAATATACATCTAAGTTAGATTTATTTTCTTATTCTAATAAGATTTGGATATTTTATTTATAGCACTCATTATTCTTTTTACATGAAATATGGGTTAATAAGATATTTTTGATTTCCATAAAGAAGTTTTTTGTGAGTTTTCATTTGAATTGTCGATTCATATTCAATCGTTTTCACAGGCAATTCGACATCACTTACATAATGCATAATTCAGAGAGGAGTTGCAGTGTAACGCCCCGAAAATTTTCACTATAAAATGCATTGCATATCTATTCATGTATGTTATCAAGTTTTTTAGTTCTGTAAGTCGCGTCCTAGAAATTTAAATGAAAATTAAAGCATTTATCTTATTTGTTATTAAATCATTTTTGTTACGTAAATTTATTTTGAATTTTGAATGTGTTTGTTTATATCATATTATGATTATTTTTTATTTAATTATTTAGAAATCATGTTAGAATTATTAGGCAAGAATAATATTTATTTATTTTGGATTTACTAAACCAATTATAGGATTCATAAAAGGATATAATATTTATTATTTTTTTAAATTATTAGGAGATAATTTTATATTATGTTTTATGATTATAATAGATATTTTATGTGTGATATTCATGTTTCATGATCTATTTTAATTGTGTCAATATCCTAATCCAACTATGATTGATTCTCTTTATATGGTAAGTGATAGACTAAATTATATATAAATTATATAAGTACGAAAATAATTATAGATAAAATATATTTGATACCTTATAGTATTAGGAATCTTTAGATAATGATTTCTAGGCCTATAAATACCCCTTAGTCGCTCATAATAAAGCATCCCATAAATTTTCGAAAATCTGTCAGCATATCTGCGAACTGTTTGAAGAATTATTTACACATCTTCCCGTCATCATATCGTCTTGAAAATTTAGGATAGTCTTTCTAGGTATGTCTAGTAAACTATATTATTTTTGTAGAATTTTACAAGTATGATAAGTATTTATTTAAAATTGTTCTTCGTAACCTGCCAGTTTATGACAGCATGTTCATGAGCGTGATAGGAAAATTGTTTTTCATGTTTTCTTAATGTTATTTTCGACTATGTTGAATATTAATAATATATAATACATGTTAGGTCATTCATGTTAAAAGTATAGAATTTTTAGAATATGTTTACTATTTATTTGTTAATTTGTTTCTTGATGTGTCAGATTCTTTTGTCAACATGCATGCATGTAGATTGAAAAATACTCCCTCCGTCCCATTATTTATGTCCCATTGGGATTGGGCACGGTAATTAAGATAGTGGAGATAAAGGTGTAAAGTTGTGGTGTAAAAGTATAAAGGGGTGGGGTCCACTTGCTTAGATTGATTGTGGTCCACTCATTTATTTCCTTATTTAGTATGGGACATAAATAATGGGACAACCAAAAAAGGCAAGTGGGACATTAATAATGGGACGGAGGGAGTAAAAGTTTTCATATTACTATTAAATGAATTATAGATCATGATAAGTTTTACTATGATGGTATATATGACATGTTGTTCATGTTAGAGATCTATTATTGATCATGTGTTTAATATACTTAAGTTTATTACCATATGAAACCGTTAAAATTACATGTTAATAAGTAGATTATGTATAGTATACATTTGTTTGATTATTTTGATCTATGTGTTGAACTATTTGAATTATTAATGCATGCATGACATTCCATATAGAGTCATTAAGATAAAGTTCAATGTATAGGATCGGCGCGCAGGGCTTAAACATTGATATCCATTATTTTTCATCAAGTCAAGGTTAAGGTGGGGAATGTTACGTTTATCTTTATTATATATTATATTCGATATTTCATGTTTTGACGACGACAGGCATGTAAGAAAGTGGTATGTGTGGCCAATACAAATTAATGTTGTCTGTGGTCTGTGTGGCCAATATAAGTTCATGTGGTCTGTGTGGCCAATATACAAGTTCATGTTGTGGTCTGTGTGGCCAATATACATTCATGTTACATGATCTAGTTACTCATGTTTATGTTTGATATAATCTATAGTTTGGATAATTGCATTTTTCCACTGAGTAGTCGTATTCATCCCTATTATTTTAGCATTTTTCAGGAAATAGTTCGGCCGATGCGTAGAGGTGTTGGTGGTGATGGTCACACGAGGAAAGATTTATGAAACTTATTATTGCATTAAACTAGTTTTTATCATGAAATTTGCATTTTATTTTCGAGAACTAGTAGTTATAGTTATTTTTATTTAAGACTTCCGCTGAGTATGAAAATGACTTAAGTTTGCAACGTTTCTATTGAATAAAAATGTTTTGAAAGAATTGAAATATACAAGTTAAGCATGAAGTAACGTTCCTAGTTAAGTTTTGAAAAATTGGAGCGTTAATGCAGACTTCCTCATCATAAAAAAAATTAAAAAATTAAAATAAAAAAATAAAAACCATGCAATTGTGATATGAAATATGAATTATTCAATTCATGTTCGGTCATTTTCATAGACAATTTGATACTATCATTTACATAATGCTACTTCGCATAGCAGCTTACTCATCGTAAAAAGAACCAAAATCTATTGATAAGTGAGATTTAACAAAATAGTTCATGCGATTGTGACATGAAATATGAATGTTAAGGATTAGCTACAACATATTCATTCCTCTATGAGTTTCATAATCCGAAAAATCTCCCGCAGCAGGAGCAAATGGCGCATTGTATCCGTACATATCAAACATCCTCCCATCCGGAGGCATATGACCGCCTTCCGGTCCCTTGAACGTCTCGAACGGGGAAGGCCATGGAGCCGGAGAGGCGATGTTTGAGCCCGACGCTTCCTGGTTCATATTAGGCGCGTGCTGAGTCTGGGGCGAACTTCCAGTCGGCCTCTTGGAGGTGGAATTTGCGGTTGTCAACGAGATAGAGGCTGTTTGCTGCTGCTGATTCTTCATCGGTGACTTTGGCCGGAGAGATTCTATTTCGGGTGTCGTTAGGACAAGATGAGGCGCCTCCGGTGGTGGGTTTCTTCCTCCCCCTCCCACCCAAACTTTGCCGTCCTTGTCCGAAAAGTTCCTCACATATGCCTAAAACAACACAACCAAATTGATTCATAATTCTAAAACAGAAATGATTGGTTAACCAGATAACGTATGCAGCAACCAAATTGAATTATAATGCTAACGTTTTTATTGGTGACTGTTGAGAAAGAATACTGTAAGACAAACAACCGTCTTATCGCCAAAAATAACAACTTTCTAAGCTTTCTTCCACTTCAGATATGGATGGTGTGTAGCAAACATGTAATGTAGTGTAATATAACATCTTGTTTATGGAAATCACAAGGAGGAGGAACAAAGAAATAAATAAGGAAATAATGGCGCGGATTTGAGTATAGACATAGACAAGATAATTCTTCTGCATTTTACTTGCCAATTAAAGGAGCAGGAAAAGAAGTGCTTAAACGAGCAACGGGAGCATACCTCAGCATTGAAGTTTGACGAGGACAATCCTGTACCGACTGTCAACCAGCCAGAACGAATGTTGTGGTCTTCACCAAAAAGCTCAAGCCTCCTTCTACCAAGAGCAAAATGCTCGATTATTCTGTACATATCCTCAGGTTTTGCAGTTGAACCTAGAGTTTCCATTGAAAGAGTTTTGCAACAGTAAGGACATAAATAGTAAATATTTTTGCAAGAAGGAGATTTAAATTTTTATTTACATTTCAAGAACTTAATGACTAGGTATGGCAATTCAAAATTACTACTCTTGATTATGTGCATAAAATGCTCGATTATTGTGTACATATCCTCAGGGTTTGCAGTTGAACCTAGAGTTTCCATTGAAAGAGTTTTGCAACAGTAAGGACATAAATAGTAAATATTTTTGCAAGAAGGAGATTTAAATTTTTATTTACATTTCAAGAACTTAATGACTAGATATGGCAATTCAAAATTACTACTCTTGATTATGTGCATAAAACTAAGTTTACGTATTTCTTTTCACCTACTCTATTCGAAGAACCGGTTTCTACACTTCAAGATATATCTAAGATCACATAGTCATCATTAGTCCGAAAAGGAATAGATTCAATACATAAGTTATAAAATTAGGATGCCAACTGACAATGGTATTTAACTGAAAGCTCCTCAAGTTTTTGATAAAGAAAGAATGTACTTCAAGGGTAAAAGAAAATTCAAGTCTCTGTAGAATAATGGAGACATTTTGGATTCATTAATGGCCAAATGAGAAAAGGAGAGAGGATAACTTGGAGAGGGAAAATAAAACTAATAATAACCACGGAAGAAAACTTTCATTCTGTCAATATCATACTTACCATACGGAGGCTCCTCAGCAATTATGACATCTGTGTCAATGTTGGCATGGATTATATGACCATCAGTACTGCGGCGGACAGTACCCTTTATGCCCATCAGGCAATGCTCCTTCAGATCAATAATAAGACATTGAGGAAAAGGTACAGAAATATAGCATCCCTTTACATACCGAATAGAAATAAATGGGATAGTATACTCCAAGACAAACTAGTATAGAGAGTTATTAAAATCAATGAATTTGGAAACCACCGTTCCATGTTCGGTTTGAATTAAAGACATCCAAACATGGTTTCTTATCATATCAAGTGTGGAATGAAACATCTACATGCAAATAAGCAATATCCAGCAGAAGTTTATGACTGTACTATCTTTATGAACTACTAGATTTACTCAATAGAGTACATGAAATAGTCTCCCATATTATTTAAAAGTATTACAATATGAATACCAATATTGAGAACTGAAATAGACTAGATTTTCCTATTACCTTGGAGCGCTGAAACAAAGTATGAGAATCGTGGCGTAGTCCAGGTGTTGCATTTGTTTTATTTGTCTTCACCCAGCAGATATCTTCGCATCTACGAAATCCCCACTAGATAGACAAAGTAGAACATGCTAGTAAAAGATTTTTAAACCCAGAAACTGAATCAGAAGAAGCAAAGGAAAAAAGGGATTGAACAAATATAATATGAGAAACTTAGAACTAAATATTTTCTCTTGCAGCGCCTCTTGTTCTTTACCTTCTTCAGACATTGTCGGCCTTGCTCTAGGCCAACACCATCGCCAACCCAAAGAAAGATAAAAGATGGAGTGTCAGCAATTGCCTACAAGGAATATGGAAAAGGAAAAGTTGAAGAAACTCCCAGCAGTATGATAACAAGTTAATTACAATAACAAGGTAACTATCAAACAAAACCAACCTCAATCTTCAAGTTCATTATTTCTTCAAATGTCCAGTAAGTTGTATGGTCACTGACACCAGGAGCTCGATGAACATACTCTTCCCATGGTGGATCTACAAGAATTACATCGAACTTGGTTCCAAAAAACTCTGGAGAAAGCACCTGCTCCCGCAGGTCGCATTTGTAGTACATAGGATGAGAAGCAGATTTAGAAACAATTTCATCCTTCTTTTGTATAAGCTCCCGAAGCTTTGGATAATCCTCCACAACACTAGTGAGCTCTAGCTCCCTGATAAAGTTCTGTGGACGCATACCTGTGTCAACAAAGTTCTGAGAGTAATCATTTTGCTCTCCTCTAGACGGAGCTTTACCCGGGGGAGCATTAATTCTAGGAGGATTCCATCCTCCAGATGCTTTGTCTTGTGGCAGACTACGCCCCGCTGGAGACATAACATTGAAACTTGGACCAGACATATTAGGAGGCATTCCTCTTCCAGGCCCCGATAGATTAAACATCAAAGCACCACTTGGTGCATTTCCAAAATTTGCCGGATATCTAGGTCCAAGTGGGCCAGGGGGGACAGAAGGAAGACCGGGTGGTAGAGAAAGCATGTTCATCTCAGCACCTCGAGCTCCTGGCCATACAATGGGAGCTTGAAATGGTGGCATAAAAATACCAGGAGAAATAGGGCCTGGAGCAGGTGACATATTAGGATGCAAAGGTTGCATAGGTCCAGGGGGTGGCAGTCCAAGTGAGCCAAAAGTTGATTCGGAAAATGGTACTGAAATACCACCCTGCTGATTGTCTCTTCCAGCAGGTCTAACCCGTCCTACTCTCCCAATTCTATTTCCCCTATTAGCATGAGAAGAAGATCTACCAAACGAACCAGGCTCCTGACTCCCAGGTGGAGCTAGAGAGCCACCGCCCGAACTTTGGCTTCCAGTACCACGGTTGGAGGCAATAGGTTTCTGACCTCTAGATTTCTCTCCCTCAAACTCACTGTCATCTCCCCATGAAGGCTGGTCCTGCATCGACAGATCACCATCTTTGAATCTTTCTTTTGTATCTTCACCAGGTTGTGCAGATCCTTGTATGTTTCGTGATCTATCCTCCCTTGAATAAGTAAACTCCTCACTATCCTGAGCAATATCATCATTTCTGGGTCTAGGATTTTCTCTTCCATAATCAAATGGCTTGGTTTGGATTTCAATTACATCATAATTCTCATTTGATGTTCCATATTTCCACGAGGTCTTCACAGCTTCAGTCCTGCTTCCATCTTTTCTGCCACTAGAACGACAATCAATCCTATCACGGCCACGTCTAGGCAATTCCCAGTCCCTCACGCCATCATAAGTTGGATCACTATCTCGGGTCTCCTTGTCTTGCTTCCGTTTCCAACTATCTTTTGCATTTTCCCGGTCCCAATTATCATCTCTTCCTTTTGATCTATCATCATACGAGCCATCTTTTCCCAATTCCTTCCTCCTAGTACTGCTTCTTTCGTAATCCATGTCAGAATTGTCTGTGTCAAATTGACGTCTTCCACTCCTCTCAGGCGTTCTGGATGTGCTGTTTTCTACATCTCTTCGACTTTTGTCTCTCACCCAGGTACCCACATCTTCATCAGCATTTGAGGACCTTCCATAGCTGTCGACAGTATCTCGAGTGGGATTTCTTTGTTGTCTATACTCCTGAGGTTTCTCTTTATCATCACGTTCCAAACTTCCCTTAGTGTCTTCCTCGAGGAATTCAGTCCTTCCTTTGGTTTTCCTTTCTGAATCAACTCGTCTCTCCTCTCTGTCATCAGACCTTATACTTTTATCATCAACCAGCCCGAGACCCTTGATTTTGATATCATTCGATTCCATCTGTAAACCATCACTTCTCTCTCTTTCATTTGCACTGTCCAGTTTAACATCAGAAGGTCTGCCACTTCTTGCATCAGATTTTTCTAGATATTCATGAGCTCTACTAATGTCGTCAGGCTCATCCCATCTCCTGCGATGGCTTTTGCCATGCTCAGTGTAACCATAAGCCTTTTCTCGTCCCATATCCTTTTTTACCATATCTCTTGAATCTCTATCTAGCACCTTCTCCATATCAGTGTCATGTTCAGGGTACTTGGAAGAAGATCTTTTTCTCTCACTTTCTTCAGCTTTACTGTGTCCTCCACTCCCAGGCCTGTCCCTGAGATCAAGCTTATTGTCTGCATCGCCATCTTGGTACCAGGAGCTTAACACATCTAATGTACTCTCCTCTTGCATCTTCTTCACCTGTTTAGAGCGTGACTCTCGTCTGCTTCCATAGTCATCCTCATCACTATCAGCTCTGCTTGAACCACCTACCCCCTTTCGACTCTCATGTCTGTCACTTTTTTTCACATTCACGTCCAAGCCATCAGCATCATCACCACCCCCAAGTTTCCTAGATTTGTGCTGCTTCCTCTTATCATCACCCACCCATTCGTCATCATCCCTCACAATATCAATGTTTACCTCTATATCTTCCTCAATTTCTCGTTTCTTTGAACTCCTCACACGTTCAGGAGAGTCCATGATGAAGAAGATACTCAAAAAATTATCTCCTTATTACAGCCAATAATAATACTCGAGCAAAAATCATCAGTGCAGCATCCTAAAACTCAAACAAAAGGAAGGAACATGGACAGAAGGATATATCAGGTTCCAGGAAAAAATAATATTATCAGGCCCGGCCCTAAGGGCGGGCGAGCTTGGTCGGCCCCCCAGGCCCCAAAATATTGGGTACCTCTAAATTTATTTTTTTAGATAGTACTCCCTCCATCTCATAATTCTTGTCCATTTTCTTTTCAGCGCAGTATTTAAGGAAAGTTGTGAGATGTGTGTAAAGTTATATAAAGTTCTGAGTCCCATAAAAAGTTGTGTAATAATTTGCTAAAAAGGAAAGTGGATAAGAATTTTGGGACAGCCTAAAATGGTATAATGAACTAGAATTATGGGACGGAGGGAGTAATAATTTAGGGCTGTCGGTCGGTTCGGGATCAGTACAACCGAAACCGGTCATCAGTTAACCGATCCCGAAAAAGTCAGAAAATGCATGCCAAAGTCGATACCCCTTCAGTTTTCAGTTAGCCAAATACTGCCTCGGTTAACCGAGTTTGGTATCCAGTTACAGCACAGAAGCCGAAACTAATGTGTCTGAATCTGATCAGACTCTAATTCTAAGGCTTCATTGAGCTGGTTAACGTCCATTCCAATAAAGAATTACATTCATCAATGATAAATCTTGATTCTTTTATGCGTTCTTCCAACATTAGTCCTAAACAAATAGCCCCAAATAGCCCCAGAGTGTTTTCTTTTTTAGCAATTTTACAAAAATATCTGAACCTAATTCACATGATTTCTAGGGTTCTCCCTATTCCTTCAATTTCCTATTAGATATACTCATACACAGATAGCAAACTTTAAAATTGATAAAATCATAGAAATTGACAATTTGCCACAATAAATCAAGAAACAAAAATTGGGGTTATGCAGAAAGAAAATCCACCTTGTGTACGGCAGCAATGGGGCAGATGATGATGATGTAGTCGGCGCCTATCCTAATTTGAGTAATTTCGGACTTACACTAACCGGCGCCGAGAAGGCAGAGGGGGAGGGCCGAGGGGCTGCGGGCGACTTAGTGCTTACGGCGCGGCGGAGGGTCACGGGAGGGTGGCCAATAGGCGGTGCCGGCGTGCCGTCGTACGCGGGGAGGGTGGCGGAGGGGCGGCGGTTCAGGATTGCTAGGCGGAAGACGGAAATCGGGAAGGGGCTGCGGGCGGTTGTGAGTTGTGGTACTGACTCGTGAATCGGGAAGGGATATGTGCCATAAATTAATTTTATTAATTTCATTTAATAAGGCAGCGGTTTCTTCGACTGTTTATCGAAGTTGGTATTTCGATATTTCAATATTGACTTTTACAGTTCGGTAAATTAGGCAAATTGGCAAAAATAATCCTCAAACTTCACGCTTTTGCGAATTTTGTCTTCAAACATTTTTTTTTTTTGAACCCTCAACTCTTTATTTTTGCGATTTTATTCCTACCGTTAGATTTTTCATCCATTGTAACGGTAATTCAATTTTAATTTTAAAAAATAAAAAAAATTGCAAAATCGAAATTTTTATTTATATGGACCAAAATTGCATATGAAGAATTATTTTGGACCTATTTAGCAAAATTAAATAGTTTAATGACTGATTTCATAAATTTTACACAAATAAGCTAATTGATTCGTATCGACAAGATTTTGCATTAAATTTGTCAATTTGTAATTGATATGACCAAAGGGTATACTTTTATTTGCCGTTTGTACTATTTCATGTTTTTTTTTTTTTTTTGTCCGTGAAGATTGAAATTCGAGGCGGAAAGAAACCCCAAAATTGGACGAAAACCCAAGTTTTCTAGGGTTCAGCCGCATCTTGCGGCGGCGATTCCTGGCGCGCCCGGTGTCCGATCGACAATCAGCTTAAACTGTTGGATTCATCGTCTCACGATCTTCGCGTTGATAGGTCGTAAGGGGTCATCTAATCCCAGATGGGACTGAAACCGATGTCTGGAGTTTGTTACTCACCATGAATTCTTTCCGGCGAATCGTTTGAAATTCGGTAAATTGATAGACTAATCTCGGTCGGAATCCGTTATGTGGTGGTCGTAAGTGTTCCAATTACGTTTTTCTTCTTTCAATTGATCGAATCACAGCTCAAAAAGGGAGAATTTGGGCGGCGGAGATGGCGGTGACAGGCAGCGCTTGTTCTTCGCGTCTGCAAGAACATCGACCACCATTCTTCGGGACTGCCGAGAGGAGGTAGAGGACGGCCAGAGCGAAGGCGGAGAGCTCTCGGCGACTGCTTGTTCAGTCATGCACAGATGTTCCGCCGTTTCACACTCGCGACGACTCTCCTGACGGCGGCGTGGGCCGGGCCGGTGCGGCGCGTGGCGTTAGCAAATTTAATGCAAAATCTCGTCGATACGAATCAATTAACTTATTTGTGTAAAATTTGTGAAATCAATCCTTAAACTATTTAATTTTGCTAAATAGGTCCCAAATAATTCTTCATTTGCAATTTTTGTCCATATAAATACAATTCCGATTTTGCCCTTTTAATTTTTTATTTTTTAAAATTAAGATTAAATTATCATTAAAATGGACGAAAAATCTAACAGTAGGACTATAATCGCAAAAACAAGGAGTTGAAGGTCAAAAAAATTAAAAAAAATGTTTGAGGACAAAATTCGCAAAAACGCGAAGTTTGAGGACTATTTTTGCCAATTTGCCGCAAAATTAAGGTAATGTTTGGACGAGTTTTTATAAGGAACTTTTAGTTGTTTATGCTTAAAGTTGTTTAAAATTATTTTTAAGTAAAAGTTATTAGTGTTTGGAATAGTAGAAAAAAACAGTTTAACTTTAGAGAAAACAGTTTTCAAACACTATTATAAGCTGTTTTTTTCAATTTATTTTGGCTTCTACTTTTAAAAAGCACCATTGACCGCTTATGAGCTTCTGCTTATTTTGATTTATTTTAAGCAAAAAAAAAGTAGAAGCATTCTTTCCAAACATAAAAAATGTGTTTTGCAGTAAAAAAAATCCCACAAATGGCTTATTTAAGTTATTCCAAACATTACCTGAATCCGAGATCCCATTAGACATTATTAATATTATTTTATGTCAAAAACGTTATTTTCATATCATTATACAATATTCACTTAAAATAGAATTTTTTCAGAAATTGATTCTCCTAAAAAATAACCCAATATTATCAACCGACTCACATTTCTCCAATACACTATTTTCAAAAAGCAAATGGTCGATTACTAATAAGTTTTTTATTATTTCAAAATTAGTTTCTTCTTAATAGTAAAATAATCAGAATAAAATGTATCTGATTAATTTTTTCAACAACAAATAGCGGTTTTCCATGTGTGAAGGAGAGATAGCAGTTTGTATTGCCTAATAGAACAAGATAAGATAAAGTAATATGATTTTACGTTAAAAATTATTTTTCTTTTTATATATTCAACATGAATTATAAAGCATAATATATTTATTCTTATTATTGTTCTAATTTATTTGTGGAACAAGAAAATTAGTTAAATAATAATATGATAGGATTACTATAAAAGAATAAATTAATCGTTCTATTCTCTTAAATAAGTATAGATAATTGTACATATGTATAGAATTATCTAAAATATTGTAAATTTATATAGCAAATAAATCTCATGTTCAATTTAACACACAAGTTTATATGTATGTATAGAATAAAATAGGACTTACATGATTAATTTAGAGCATTAGAACAAATACATTTCATTTGAAATTTAATTTCAATTTGGTTTTTGTTAGATTGAGATTACTGTTAGATAATAATTAGTGCAGAATAAGTTTGAATTTGACCATTAATTGGAGATGGCCTAAGAATCCAAAATAACTTTTATGAGCCTAAAATGGATTATAAATTTCTTTGGGATGAGTATCGTGTTTGTTTTGAATGATCCGCCGATTTTTCTTGTCATTAGAAAAAAATACTATACTATATTTCAAATAGTTGTTCCACTTCCACATCTAATTGCTATGCTAACCAAATAAGTTACAAAGCTGGAATCTATTACAAATTGCATAATAAACTGGATGAAAATTTTAAATCTGCCAACCTCTGCTTCTTCATGAATCTAAGCTAATATTATAATAATAATACAAAAGATGAAAATTATCAATAATTGTGTTTACAAATGACATTTAATTAAGATAAAGCAGAGGAAGAAGGAGGTGGGTGGTTCAGCTGAACCAACCAGGGTGCAAATTGCCATGAACTTGGCGGCAATATTGCATGCAAGCGGGCTCGCAGCCGGCCTCGGTGGCGCCGTCGATTTTTAGACACACCGGCATGCAGTGCTGCAGGCATACTACCAACCCTCGCTCAATACTTTTGCACCCTAAAATCATTGCCAATATGATTACCAGAATCAGACAATCGCCAGCAGGTTTCCGAGGACCCATCTCTCTCTCTCTCTCTCTCTCTCTCTCTCTCTCTCTCTCTCTCTCTCTCTCTCTCTACTTTTTTAGGATGTGTGGATGTTAAAGCGAGAATGGCGCGCAATAAATGCTAAAATTGGATGACGATTTTTATTTGGACTTATGATTTTGGAGGTCGAGGAAAATTTTGTTATAATGGAAGAATGTCAAACCTTTTCAATCTCGGCCACTATCCAAAATATGCATCGATAAATTAGTGGCGGAATTATAACTTTTTAGTTGGAGGATAAGAAAGAAATGATGCCAACGGAAGGTTGAATGAATGGGAAGAAAAGGCAGAACTAAGATTTTTAACCCCTACTACAAATGCAATATTTCATGGGCCAGAGGTCGGTCGACCCTCCCGACCCTCATGTAGTTTTATTGATGCCGATAACATAATACTTAATAGCATGTATATCACATCAGATAAATCATATGTAATATGCTCGATTTAGTGATGTTGGTGGATTCCTAACCCCTTTACTGTCAAAATTCAAAACTAAAAATTAGAAGATGAAAATTACAATTTAAATTAAATAATAATAATTTTTAAAAATAAAATATATTTTGTATGATTTAAGAGGGCTGACGACCCACTCACTACAGCAGGCCAACCATCTCTAACCTTTATTCCCAAGCAAACAAACATAATATATTTGTTTATATTATGGTGTATTTAACTATTTATTAAATTGTAATTTATTTATCGATTGAGCCTTATAATATAATATTTATAATAATATATTTGCTGTACAAGGTTAATTGTAAAGGTATTTATAATATTTTCCAAGTCGTAATTGAGACCCATTTCCGAAATTCGGGCAAAAGTGAACCGGGTTCAGGTTTGAACCAGTTGAGTGGTTGACTCGGCCTGCATAGAGAAGAATACTGAATGCACTCTTTAACTGATCACTGCATAGAGAGACACACTGAAATATTCACGGCAATGGCGGCTGCCATTTTTCCTCTCCTTGTATTCTTCGTATCGCTGCTTATCAAAAGGTCGTCCCCCTCTTATTCTGGCCTTCAGATTGTCCAGGCTGATCGTGAGGTAAAATCACTTTGCCGATCCTTTTTTTTTTCCTGTTTTTTATATGAGTAGATATTGATTTTATATATGGAACTGTAATCTGTTGATGAATTCTTGATTACATTTTTATGTGTTTGTTCGTTCGAATTAACACTTCTGCAATTGAATCTGGTGCAGATTGACTTGACTTCGCACATTGTTAGGGTTTATCAGACAGTGAAGGTAGTCTTAATAACTATTTCCGCTTAATTGAAAGAGAAGTGGATAGTTTTTCCTTGGTAGAATTATATGTTTGATGGATTAGTTGTTCTCTCCAGTTCTTTTTTTCTTAAATTCTGGGTTTTAATCGTCTTTTGGAGTAGTAACTGTGACCAAAAATAATTAAAAAGGTTATGTCCAGTGTCTTAGGTTGATGAGTTTTGTTGGGCAATCAAAACTCAAAAGATCTCCACATGCAGAGATATTTTATGACTTTGATCCAATTAATCATTAAAAAAAAATGTTAATTTGGTTTAGGAGTTTTAGGACTTTGTGAAAAATATATAGGGAATGTTAATATCTCATTGAAGCTGCATGTTCAGAAAGTGTTTAATGGGTCAATTTTCTTTATGCAGATTGAAAATACAGGGGATGCTAAAAAAGAAGTTCTTTTAGCGTTCCCACCTACGTAATTTGACCGTATTGCATCTGTTCAAGCAGCTGTAGTTGTTGCGAGAAAGAGGAAGAAATCTTACACTCCTCTTGAAGCCAACCCAACTAAGCAACCTAAAGCACCTAATGGAACAAAATACTATTCTGTATCATTGCTCAACCCGTTAGCGAATGGAGAAAACACCACCTTAGAAATATTTTATATCCTGACCCAGTCTCTTGAACCCTTCCCCCACATAGATAATGCAGTCTGATTCTCAATTGGTTTATTGCCATGATAGTGCAATTATACTTTCTCCATATCATATCAAACACCAGGCAACAGTGGTTAAAACCCCTAGTAACAATGTTGAGTCTTTCACCAAAGTTGAACCTTCTAGTCGTAGTGGCACTGAACTGAGATTGTGGTCCTTACTCGTACTCTCCTATAAATATTCATTTTGAAAACAACAATCCATTTGCTGTTATGGTTGAGCTTGTAACAGCCGGCTATGGATGTTAATGGAAGTTGTAATGGCTAGATAGATACAGAATGTAATAGATAAGTAAGGAAGATAGATAGAAGTAGGTAGGAGAAGGTAGAAGAAGAAGAATGAAACAGTTGAGTTAATACTTGCTTGTCCTTTCCATTACTTTTCACCATACTTATAATTGGGTACAAGAAGCGTTCTTTTCAACATAACAACTTAACACATGATAACTTAAAAATGCGACTCGGACTATTCAACCCGCTCGCTGACCCGGCCCGGCTCCTCTTATCTTAACCACTCTGTGAAAGAACCTTCTTCATTTCCCACTCTTCCCTTGCATCGTTGTATTCTTCTTCATCTTCTTCCTTCACCATCTCATTCGATTCTTCAGTCACACGGATTACGGCTAACAGCAGACCCCCTTCCTCCCCTTCTTCCTCTTCGGCCAATCGATCACTTTTCTCATTGTGGCCCTGAAAACCCGATCGGGTTGTTACAGTGCCTTCCCCTTCATTCGCGCCTTGACCCCAAGGCGGAAGTTCTGGAAACACCCTCCACAGGTAATTTCCCTCAACCCAACTTTCAATTTTGGCACCGTTATTCTCCCATTCCACCGAGAAGATGTGTATCTCTCTACCCTTGCGATTTATCTTACTCCGTTTTCCCTTGATGTGAGGTTTAATTTGTGGCTCCCCTGGAGCATCTACGGCCGGCAGAACCTCGGGCGCCACCTTCCCAGGTTTCAATGAGCGTTTGAGCAGAGACACATGGAATTCAGGCCATACCTTGGCCCCTGGGGGAAGACGCAATCGGTAAGTGCAATTCCCTACCTTTTCTATGATCTCATATGGGCCGTAGTACCTAGGAGAAAGTTTCTTGTTCTTGTGCATCACCACAGTAGTTTGCCTAAAAGGCTGCAGTTTGAGGTAGGCATATTCCCCTACCTTGAACTGCCTATCAATTCTCTTTTTGTTGGCATTTTTTTTCCATTCTGTCTTGAGCGAACTTCAAGTTTTCCTTGAATTTCTGCTGTAACTCCTGTCTCTTTAGGATCATAGTATCGCAGTCTACTGATTCTGTCACTTGGAATGGTCCCATGAACAGAATGGGGGGGGGAATAACCATACATAGCCTCTAAGGGGGTCATTTTGAGGCTTGTGTGATAATTTGTGTTGTACCAATGTTCTGCTAAGGGCAGCCATTGGAACCATTGTCTCTGATTCTGCCTCACCATGCATCTGAGGTATGTTTCTAGGCATTGGTTCAGTCTCTCAGTTTCTCCATCAGCCTGGGGGTGGTAGGAGGATGTTAGGGCTAGCTTGACACCCATTAGGCTGAAGAGTTCTGTCCATAGTGTGCTGGTAAAGATAAGATCCCCTATCAGTGATGATACTAACTGGTAGCCCATGCAATCTCACAATATTATCCAGAAATAACTGAGCTATCTTGACAGCAGTGTAGGGATGACTTAGCCCAATGAAATGGCCCAATTTAGTCAGCCTATCTATGACAACTAGGATTACACTTCTTCCCTGAGACTTAGGCAAACCCTCAATGAAATCCATGCTTATGTGACTCCAAGGTTGATCAGGTATTGGTAGGGGCTGAAGCAGTCCTAGCAACCCTACTCTTTCTACCTTGCATTTGTTACAAACTTCACATGCAGTAACCCATTCACTTACCTCCCTCTTGAGTCCAGCCCAATAGAAGTATCTTTTTAGTCTCTGGTAGGTCCCCTCAATCCCAGAGTGTCCACCAGTTGCAGAATCATGCAGCTCCCTGATAATACTTCTCTTCAAATTTCCTTCTCCCCCCACTACTATTCTTCCCTTATATCTCAACAGTCCCTTCTCCAACTTGTATTCAGAATAGTCTGCACTGCCCAAGATCTTAGCTTCTATGATTTTGGTTATATCCTTATCCAACTTATAGCTGTCTGTCACTCTTTCCATCCATAAGGGAATGACAACTGAGATAGCCATACATTCTGCACTTGCATTTTCTTTTCTTGATAAAGCATCTGCAGCTCTGTTTTCCCTTCCTTTTTTGTAACATATTGAGTAGTCATATCCCAACAGTTTGGGAATCCATCTTTGTTGTAGTGGAGTAGTTATTTTCTGATCCATCAAATGCTTAAAGGATTGTTGGTCTGTTTTGATGATAAAATGCTTTCCTTGTAAATACCCTCTCCACTTTCTCAAGGCCATTAGCACTGCTAGGAATTCCTTCTCATAGGTTGACAACCCCATGTGTTTTACTCCTAGGGCCTTACTGAGATAACAGATAGGTCTCCCTCTTTGAGTTAGGACAGCCCCAATTCCTGTACCCGAGGCATCTGTCTCAACTGTAAATTCCTCCTCAAAGTTGGGGTAGAGCTAAAACAGGGGCTGAAATCATCACCCGTTTGAGTCTTGTGAAGGACTCTTCTGCTGCCTTAGTCCATACAAATTCTCCTTTCTTCAACAAGTAGTGAGAGGTTTGCTAATGATCCCATAGTGCCTGATGAATTTCATGTAATACCCTGTTAACCCAAGGAAGCCTCTCAGTTTTTTGACATTAGTAGGAGCAGGCCAATCTGTCATACTCCTCACCTTTTCTGGATCAGTGGCCACCCCCTTCTGTGAAATAATGTGTCCTAGATAGGCTACAGATTCTTCCCCAAAGCAACATTTGCTGAATTTAGCAAAAAGTTTGTTTTCTTTCAATATTCCTAGAACTTCCTTCACTTCCTTCAGGTGCAACTCCCATGTAGGACTGTAGATCAAGATATCATCAAAAAATACAAGCACTGATTTCCTTAATTTGTCCTTAAAGACTTGATTCATTAAGGATTGGAATGTTGTTGGTGCATTGCAGAGCCCAAAGGGCATAACTAGGTACTCAAAATGACCATGATGAGTCTTAAAAGCTGTAAGGTATCTGGATTCAGGGGCCATTAATATCTGATGATACCCTGACCTCAAATCTATCTTAGAAAAATACTTGGTTCCATATAAATTATCCAACAATTCATCAATTAGGGGTATGAAATAGTCATGCTTGATTGTTAAATTATTTAGGTACCTATAATCCACACACATTCTCCACGTACCTTCTTTTTTCTTCACTAGCAACACAGGGGAAGAGAAGGGACTCTTGTTGTGTTGTATCTCTCCATTTCCCATCAATTCAGCCACTGTCATCTCTATCTCATTCTTCTGGTGATGAGATACTCTATAAGGAGGTTGTTGTCTAGGGGTACTACCCTATTTGAGGGTAATCTGGTGCTCTACTCCTCTATTGGGGGGTAACCCTTTTGGCACATCAAAAACCCCCTGGAATTCCTTCAGTAATAGGGTTAACTCTCTCTCTCTCTTCCCCATATTCTTGTTTCCTTAACTGCCATAGTATAGGGTCCTCATTGTTGGAAGATCTTCTCTGAAGATACTGGTATAGATCCATAGATGTGATCTGATTAGAACAGTGTTTTCCTTTTGTTGCATACAATATAATCCTCTGTCCCAAGTGTGTAAGGGACAGAGATATCTCTTCATAATTCAGCATGATAGGAGACCCTATCTTCAACCAGTCACTTCCCAAAATCATATCATATCCCTTGGTAGCTAAGATTCTAATATCAAAGGTAAATTCATGACCCTGCATGAACCAAATTGAACCACTTTCACTCTCTCCTTGCTGACAATTTTATCCCCATTAGCTACCATCACCTTCACCTGTTTAGCTCCTTCTACTGTGCATTCAACCTCACTTAATAGATCTGCATTTAGGAAACTTAGAATACTTCCAGTGTCAACTAGTATTCTTAACCTTTTTTGTTGGACTGTACCCATCAATCTCATAATGTTTCCTCCCGATTCTTCTAGTAGAGACCCCAAACAGATGATAGCCATGTCCAATTCCTCTCTAGCATCTCCAAATTCTTCCTCCTCAGGTATTTCTTCCAAACTGTGCAAGAATTCAGCTTGCTCCTCACTAGTCATTATCATGAAATTGATTCTCTTGTTGCATTTATGGCCTGGCACGGACTTTTCATCACAGTTGTAGCATAATCCCCTCTCCCTTCTTTTATCCATTTCAGCAGGGGTTAGAAGCTTAAAATCAGGTCTCTTGTTTGGGATAATCATCTTCTGTGGAGATGATTTCATAAACCCAGAGTTTTCTACCTTCTTGGTATAGCTCCTAGTTGTCTCCTTTAATTTCCTTATCAGAGCCTCATTGTTGGAGCATTGTTGTCTGGATAAGTGGATGGCACTTTCTAAATTTGGTATAGGAAACATTTTCACCGCCGCTCTAGTATCCCTATCCAATCCACTAAGAAAACTTGCAGTCCAATATCCTTCTCCAAATTGTCCACATTGTGAGTGAATCATAAAAGAGTTGAGTTGCTCAAACTTCTCCACATATGCTTCAAAATCTCCTTCAAGGACTAGTTTATTAAACTCTCATATAATTGCAGTCTCTTGCAATTCTCCAAATTTGGCAGTCACTATCTCCATAAATTGATCCCAATTAATTTGTTCCCCTTTTAGAGGTAAATTATCATACCATTCCGAAGCTTTTCCATCTAGGTGAAGGGATGCATAAGAGACCATTTGCTCCTCCGGAATACTTGTAATCATTCCCCAGAAGGTTCTACATCTCTGTAGCCACCCTCTATGATTTCCATCAAACCTAGGAAAGTCCACCTTAGCCCTTGAAGCCATTAGTCCTGAGTTTCCTCCCCCTCTGTTATCTGTCCAGTGCTCTCTATATTCCCTCTCATGTTGACTGTCTCTAGCCATGCGGCTGTTATGCCTTCCCCCTCCCCTCTGTGATCCTCTACCCCCAAACCCATATCCAAAGCTGGGGGGCATTCCCCACTGTTGGCTGCCTGATCCTAGTATGGATCTCTCTCTGTCATCCCCTCCTAGTTGCCCAATGTTACCTCCTCCTGTTTCAAAACCTCCTCCTCCTTCCCTTAGTTTCCCCCCTGAAGTTTCCCCTTGAAATGTGGTTGGTGGTGATAAGGTGGGTTGCCTCGGGTGTGTAGTGGGGTGTAGTTAGTGTCTGGTAGGGTATTATGGTTTATTTAGTTGTGGTTTGGTGTCTGGAAGTTAGCAGGGTTGTGCCGCAGGTATTCTGGAGAATGGAGGTATGGGTTTCCTTGGATCAGATTGGGGTTAGGGTTTGGAAAGGTGAAGGCAGGGTTTATGAGATTTGGGTTTGGGAAGTTGGGTGTTTGGAAGGTATGGTTTTGGAAGTTAATGGAAGGGGGGTGTATGGTGAGTATGGGTAATTTGGGTATGCCATATTCGAAGCCATAGTGCTCAAGGCATTGACCAAAGTTTGGTATTGAGTGTTCATATTGTTGAAACCTTGTTGTATCCAATCTTGAGGTGGGTGTGTTGTTGATTCACAGGTTGGCGGCTCTTGGATCTATGGTGGTGTTGTTTTTGGGTGCTCGCCATCATTCGACGGACATGGATCTATTTCTCCGTATTTTGGTGTTGGATTCGCCGCAACCGAGCTCATGATACCAGTGTAACAGCCGGCTATGGATGTTAATGGAAGTTGTAATGGCTAGATAGATACAGAATGTAATAGATAAGTAAGGAAGATAGATAGAAGTAGGTAGGAGAAGGTAGAAGAAGAAGAATGAAACAGTTGAGTTAATACTTGCTTGTCCTTTCCATTACTTTTCACCATACTTATAACTGGGTACAAGAAGCGTTCTTTTCAACATAACAACTTAACACATAATAACTTAAAAATGCGACTCGGACTATTCGACCCGCTCGCTGACCCGGCACGGCTCCTCTTATCTTAGCCACTCTGTGAAAGAACATTCTTCATTTCCCACTCTTCCCTTGCATCGATGTATTCGTCTTCATCTTCTTCCTTCACCTTCTCATTCGATTCTTCAGTCACATGGATTACGGCTAACATCAGACCCCCTTCCTCCCCTTCTTCCTCTTCGGCCAATCGATCATTTTTCTCATCGTGGCCCTGAAAACCCGATCGGGTTGTTACAGAGCTCGAGCGTGAAATTGAAATCTCTATTGGGGTAGTGTACAGGTCACAGAGCACTACTAGTTAGCTCATGCTGGTGCAAAGCACAGAGGTGTTTTCTCAAGGTTAATTTACAAACAAATAAACATAATTTCTATTTCAAAGTTTTAAATGATCTGAGTTTTGGACTTTATTATTTTACATAGACCATAGTTACATGCACTTTTGACTAAGCCTGTTATTAAACTATGTCAACAAAGATGTTATATGTCCACTGCAATCATTAGCGGTGTTCAAACTGTCTAGTTCACATTATAACTAAATCAGCTACTTACCTTACTTTGCCGCCTTAAACATTTTACTTTTATAGGGTTGAGTATCAAGCGAGGCCCGGTGCTAGTGGTGTCTCCTCTTTCAAGCATTCTCCTCTTTCAAGCATCTTCTTGCAATACTACCCCCACGAGTCCGTTCTGTCTACTACAGGGATGATATAGGGAATATATCATCATCTCGTTTACGCACAAACTCCAAGAAGGTAATCCTGGTTCTCTATCTCTACCCTATATGCTCACTAACATATAGAAACTAGTCTATGGGTTTCAGGCTGCTGATTTTTTGAGTTTTCTTTCTCGTTAATTTTTTTTTTTCTCAACATTTTCTGGTTACATGTTATGTTGTTGGTTTCTAATTGAGCACTTATGATCCGCATCTTATTGCAAATTCTGAAAAGATCCATGCCACATAGTTGTTGAACTTTCTAAAAAGAGAATAGTCATATTTATCTTCTCTTAAAACTTTTGTGCTTGGATATATAAGCACTAGTGCAAAAAAGAGGATTAATCTTGATCCGACTTATATCCATTCTTCTTTTTTCAGTCTGAGCTTTTAATAGAGCCACGCTATCCTTTACTGGAGGCTGGAAATCAACCTTTGTTATTGGATATGGGGTGCCGTTGAAGGACTTCCTTTTTGAAACAGCTGCTGCTGGTGCTCGTTACCTTAATTACACTTTTGGCTGCCCTATTGCCGATACTGTAGTTGACAAGCTAACAATCAAAGTCTGTATTATTTGTTATCATGCTGAAATATCATGAAACTATTGTTTGTAAGTTGAAGCAATAACATGAAATTATTCTTGTTTTAGGGTGTCCTTCCAGAGGGCTCAAAGGATCCTTCTGCTGAAGTTCCATTTGCAGTCAAACAAAGTTCAGAGGTATGCTTTATAAAATTGAACATCTCGGTCAACTACCAAACGTAAACATTTTCAACGGGATTACTCTTTACATTTCATGTTGGCTCTTACCATCAGTTTTTCTGCATTTGAATAGTGGTCAGCAACATGTGTATTGTCTGAATCGAGCTTTGCTTTCAGTAATTTTTCTCTCCGGATGCGGGTGAAACTCCGTATTAGAATTGTTCTGCTGATCAAAAGTTTTTTTTTCACTATAATGAGCTTTTCCCTGAGAATTATGGTGCTCTTTATGCAACAAAAACTTCAGAATCTTTCTAAAAGTATATACTGATGCAGCCTGCAATATCTGATTTACTATATTTAGTAACCTTTGGTTCATCCATTTCAGGAATTTACACGATGTATAATGTTGGCTGTAATGTTTTTACACTTAACTTTTGCAGAAGTACTCATACCTTGATGTAATCGGACGGACTGTACTGGTTTTGGAAAAGAAAAATGTAGTTCCTGAGCATCATGTTCCTTTCCAGGTAACTTCTCAATGCAATGCACTTACTACCCTTCATGTACTGGACAACCCAATATGTATGTACACATAATTTATTCTCCTCATACTTCCCTACATTATGAGCTTTTAAAGATCATGCATCAGTTATATATTAATCACAAACTCGTTTACCCTTATCTTCATAAGGAAATCCCCTCCCGTCGCCTAACACCACCACCCAACATGCACGCGCGTGCACACAATAATAAACGAACGAAAAATGATGGAAAGATGAATTGCTACTTCCCTCTTGTTGAAACATAATATGTATTGAATAGCTGCTCATAGAACTTCATAGGAATGTATGCAAAATGGATTTTAGTTTTATTATTACTATAAGGTCTGATGGATAATTTTGTACAATTAATTAAATCTACGCATTCTTAATCCCCCTCATTTGAACTCATACATGCAGGTCCATTACAAGTTCAACTCAATATTCATGCTTGCCGAACCCCTGATGCTCATTTTTCCTTCTTTTTGTCAATTCTATTGCATACCCTCTCATTGCGGAAATGAATGTCTGATAGTACAACAATACTTGGAAGGTACCATTCCTTATCTTACTGCTGGCTAACTGGTTCTTTTGTTCCTTATACTAATATTTGTATTCCGAACCCATTATTGAAAGCTACACTGAGTGTAGATGACATGTTGGTGTTCACGGATATAGGACGAGGATCGAGCCACATGTAGCACGGTTCTTCACACTGACTTAGATGAGGTAAAACATGCTAAACTTTTGCTTGAGTTAGACTAGAGAGAACTTCTGCGCCTTAGATTTGAAGTGGGGGAGTTTGTTCTATGTTGCAATTGATGGTCTCAAACATTTCAAGTTAACTCTACTTGAATTTAGTATGAACAGGAAAAAGGGTAATTTAGACACATTATAGTATTATTTGATGGGTTGTCGCAATCTCCACTTCAATTATAATGCTAGATCATAGGCGGATGTAGGCAGTGTGGAACATTGTACCTCCAAATTCTAAAAAAAATCCAAATTCTACTTGTGTTTTTTGAAATTGCATATTTGTACTTATAAATTTTATTCCATCTGTCCCCAAATTATATTCACTTTTGTGGTGATGCAGTTATTAAGGAGAGTTGTTAGTTTTGTGTGAAATTATATAAAGTTGTGGGTCTTATAAAAAATTGTGTGAAATAATTTGCCAAAAAATAAAAATAGACAAAAAAAATTAGATAGTTTATATAATATGGTGGATAAGAATTTTGGGATGGAAGGAGTAATGTTTAACTTTCGCTACCCGAATTATAAATCTTGGATCTCCATGTCTACGAGTGTATGGAAATTGGTGAAAGGTAAGGAGTCCCAGCATTTTTAACAAATGATTTGGCCAGTTGTCATTGTTTGAGGAGTCTTTCAAGGAATAATTAATTTGAAATCTTAAAATTTGAACAGAGATATTTTGAAAAGTATGTCGACAATATGACTTGAGTGATGTTTTGTGAAAAATATTAGTATGAAAATAACAAATACGTTTATTTAATTAATTTAAATAATTCCACTTTTGATCTAATTAAAAAAAATTGTTCAATCTGGAATTGTACATAATATTTACGGTTTTATCTTTTTTTTTTTTTTTTTTTTTGTTGAAGAGGGATACTTGTTATCGATTCAAATCCGCCTAAATGTGATGGGTGACTTTTATATAATAAAAGTGTTTTAGGTGAGATGAATATGCATCATCCTTTGGCCTCTCAAGGGGGACAAAATGCAATCTGGAGTTGTACATTGTGCAAAAAGAACATGACGTTGGTGTTCCGTTGCCGCAGGTTAAATATTACTCTTTCGATCTTGATATTTGTAGTTCACTTTTCCCTTTGGAATAAACGTGATTTATTCGAAAAAACGATACTCTTTCATCCCACTAAAAACGATAAGTTTCTTTTGGGTACGAGAATTAAAAAAATGGTGATATGTGGTATAAGTTGTTTGACTTTTTAGAAATTAAATGTGGTCCACACAGTCTTTACCATTTTAGAAAATGCGGCGTTTCTAGTGAATCGGCCGATAAGAGAAACGCATCGTTTTTAATGGGACAGATAGAGTAAAATATACTCCCTCCGTCCCGATATTATTGTCCCCTTTGGTTTCGGCACAGAAATTAAGAAACTTTGTTTAAATGTGTATTTTATGAGTTTTAACTTTATTAAGAAATGAGCACAAATTTTTGCAAGGCATAATTGAGACAATCGATTTTTTTTTTTTTTTTTCATATTATATTTTAAGAAATAATCTTAAGTTTTTAAAAAATTAAAATCATAAATTTTCGAGTACGGAGTGTAACGAAAATCGTGTGAGAGATATATTTTTAAAGAGAGAGAGTATGATAATGTGGGATTAATATTAAGTAGGATTCCACTTTATTTTTTATTTACGAGTAGTTTTTACTATTTTAGAAAAATAAACATTAATAGCAAAATAATCCGATTAAAAAAATAAAACATTAATAGCAAGCCGAAAGAAATATATAAACTAATTTAATTACTAAAAAATAACTAAAATATCAAATAATCTACAGCATACTATTTTCGAAAAGAAATGAGCAAGCAATTAAACCCACCGACGCCGGCGTGAATGGATACGTGAGTTTACCTGCTCTTGCCGGTCGGATGTGAATCATGTGATGTACTAAGGTCTCAATCACCCGCTGTAACCGGTGACACTGTCGGCGCCCGTAGTGTCGGCACCGACACGCCAGAGTTTTAACCGCTAATGCAAATGTGTTTGGCCACTCAAAAATCTTCCAAAAATGCGACATTATAAATAGACTTATCGTTAATGTCATCTTTGGTTGTTTCGTGTTTAGTCATATTTGATATAGTGTACATTAATTATTTTACATAAAAATGTGACATTATAATGCACACGCATGTATATGTCAATAAAAATAATTCGTACTAAACAATTATTCATTTACTGATTACAATTATTTGGTAGTAAATTAGTCGACATTTGAAACCGACGTCCATAGACATAAAAGATAACTATTTGATATTTAATTATTCTTTCCTTTGTATATTAATTAGAGTCAATTCGGTTTCATATTTCACAGTCATCTATTTATTGAAGGGGAAACTAAATATTTATATGTGCGAATTGCGTAACTATTTGCTAAAAAATTCCACAGCATTTCAATGTATAAAGAATTACAAAATATTTTATCAATATGTGAGAAATAAGTACGACTTGCACCTAAAAAATTTAGAAGCACGACGACTTAGAGCAAGTTTTGAATAACAGTTACATATTTTCTTTGATAAAAAATACTAACATAAATTTAACATGCTACAATATTGATAAGTTAACCCATAAATTGAGAAATGAGAATGAGCATAGAAAAATTTATAATCACTCTCCGAAATATGCATTGAATAAATCTCATTTTTTATATTAATTTCAAAGCGTCCAAATATGTAAAATCACATATAATTAATTATGTGCGAATACTTGATTAACTCAAAACAAAATTTAGGAACCCTTTGATTCATTACAATATAATACCCCCCCGTCCCGTATTTTTTAATTAAAAAATAAAAAATAGAGAGAGAGAAAAGATGAGAAAGATAAAAAGATAAGAGAGAATGAGAAAAGAGATAAAGAGGAGAAAAGATAAGAGAAGATAGATAAAATTTAAAAAAAGAAAAATAAGGACATGAAAGGAAAAAAAGGAGGAAGAATATAATAGAGATACATATACAAAAATAAGATTTATTCGAGCATTTTGTTCAACGACGGAAAGAAAAAAGAAATCGCAGCGCCATGTGAATTTGTGATACGTATTCCACAATCCTACAAAACTTTTAAAACGGCGTTATTTTTATTTTATACCCATACGCCAAATTTGGTATTTTATTTTGGGTTGTCAAAATTTGATTTTTTTAAAATTATTACACATAATTTTGGTAAACGATTAAACTATAAAAAAAAAAAAAAAAAATAAAATAAAAATATAAAAGAAAAAAAAAAAAAGAATATATGAGACTCGGATCCCTAGATAGTGTCACGTGAGTCCTGTCTGCCTCCCCGCTCCGTCGCCAAGCTTGCAACAGCCGGCTGATCCTGCCGTGTGGGCTCCACCCGCGGCACGCTGACTCTCAGCCTGCAGCCACGTGTACCTTTGACGAATCAGAATCGACCTCCAACAACGTGCTACGGGGCCCACATGAGACGTGGGTGTGAGCACCCCCACTTCCGCCGCAAATGAGCTTGCTCATTATTTGAGATTTGAAATTAAATTAAATTAATTTATTGAAGCTCAAATTGTTTTAAAAAAGTATCATCAAACCTCGATAAAGTAATAATTTTGAGATCAAGAAAAAATATTCATTTAAAAATATTATTACTTTATTGAACATTATTTTAGTATATTGACCATATCATGATCGGAAAAAATTATTATTTTAGCGAGATTATTACTTTATCGAGATTTAATCGTAAATGTTTTTATTTTTATTCTATGAGCGTATAACCAATTATAATGTATAATAATAATAATTCATCCAATACTTTGAATGGTAATGAATACACGTAAATTATTTATATTAAAATAGATAAATTGAAAAATGAAAATGGAGTATACTTTAAAATTAGGTGTAAAGTTTACATGTATATATAATTTAATATAATATTTAATTCACATCTAAATTTCTTTAGTAGATATGAAGTCAATTTCATAGTTTAGATTCTTTGTTATTAATGCTCAGTTTCAACTAATGCACGTCTAGTTGTTAATACCTACTTCTCACCTACAGTTAAAGTAAATTAAATGTTCAAATTTAATATATCACCTCAAACCAAACACTCCATGTTACTAATATGTAACCCATTAGCAAAAAATTTAATATCGTATGACTTGTACTCTTATGTGTCGTACTCGTACTGTAGTTATAATTATTTTACGAATATCACATGTGAATCAATGAGTCGCTATCACACCTAGAGTGCACAATCTAATATTCATTGTGTCAACACATTATTACAAAATTGATCATAAGAGAATACTTCTAAAAAAATGGGTAATATTAACCTTTTACGTATAATTCATTCAAACTTGAAAATTAATAGTATAACTTAAAGAACATCAGCATTAACATTTAAGTAAACAGACACATTGGAACATATCCAGTTATTAATTGAGTCATATCAATCTATATATTATAATTTTGTCTATCGTTCTCTCGTTCGTCAAACCTTTTTCGATTGACATGGCTCACTCACATAATTAAGTTCGTTACGATATCGAAATACAAACTTATTTGACCAACTTACTACTTAAAGTAAAAAACTTGGATTGATTTACATATGAATGACCAATTTTAATGTTATAAAAAATGTACAAGGACGAATGTGGCGAATAAATTAAGAAATTTAGTGTTAAATAACTACTAAAAGTGAATGTTATAAAAAATATGGGGAATTTACTCCTAACATTTTAGATATTTATTATTTTATTACCATTAATAAATTTATAATTCATTGGTAATTATATAAGATAGTCTTTTCATATCCTTCCAAAATTACGGTCTACAAATACGCGTATATACTAGTGTGTGTACACATACGTATTTCCGTTGCAGTGTATATACATGTGTGTATACGCGTGGCCGCTGTGAAAAAAGCACGAAGAAAACCCAGAAAATTTAAAGAAGCGGTGGGAGATTGGCGTGGGACCCATCCCGAGTATTCTATTGAAGAAGACTTAAACATCAAGTGAATGCAAGAGACAGCTTGCGATGAAGCAAGAAATTTCACCTACCGTATTTCATTCTTTTTATCCTCTCTCTCTCTCTCTCTCTCTCTCTCCTCATAATCACTCACAAGCCACACCGCTCCCATTTCTGATGTCAACACTTTCCCTCTCCCTCTCCTCATTCTAGGGCCGAGAGACACATATTCATTAAATACGGTGATAGATACAGAGTGTGTGTATATACATATATACATGCTTAGGGGCTTCAAATCTTGTCTTGTTTTCTTCAAGGCTTTCTAGTGCTTCACTTCTTCTCTGCCCCTTTCTGTCTGCGTTGGAAGTTGTGCCTAAAGGTTGAGAAGTTCTTCCACTCTCTCTCATTTTTTAGGATAAAGATTGGTTTTTTTTTTGGCGGGAAATTCCTCTCTCTCTCTCTCTCTCTCTCTTTCGTTGCTCAGTGGGAGCAGATATTGGTTTGATTTGTGTTTCAAAGAAAAATAATGGTAAAGTGGGATTTTCCATTCTTTAGCACAAAAATATTCTTGATTTATGTTTCTTGCTTCTTAAATTTGAACCCTTTTTTCCCTTTCGTTTAGTAAAAATGGAAAAGTTTGTCTCTTTCATACTCACCATTTCTAAAATTACCCGAAAAGTTGCATCATTTTTGACAAACTTTTTAAAGGCACAAATGTCATGTTTTACCATTTTCCTTTAAATGAATCGCTAACTAATCTTCCTTCCATCTATGCAGGAAAATTCTCGCAGACCAGAATTTTTCAAGAAACATCAACAACATCAAGGTTTGTTTCATTACATTCTTACTAATTCTTGAAAAAAATGGATTTTCATTATTGGTTGCAGTTTGAGATTAGCCCTCTTCCTCACATTTAATTTCAATTACTTTCCCCCTTTTAGATTATTCGAGATTTTAAGAATCTAAGTGAGAAAGAATACAATTTTCGTGCTAAAATGCGCTTAAGTTTGCAAGAATCATGCGCATTTTAGCGTCAAATATAATTCTAAATATCCACATTGTTTTGCTTATGGTTTTTTCTTTTCAAGTTTCTAATTTCTTTGTTCTCTTTCTTATTCAGGATAAGAGAGAAATGGGACCAAATTTGGTAGATAAGATTGATTGTGGGAATTTCTTTGACCAAATTGATGACTTGATTGAGTTTCCTCCTGAAAACGAATGCGGCGGCGGCGGCGGTGTCGGAAATTTTGTTAGCTCCGGTGATTATAATGATTTCCCGAGCATGTGGAGCAATGCATTGCTAGATTCGGATCCCTTTTTCTCCGACGGCGGTGCCGCCTCCCAGCTCTCTTTTCCGGTGAGCATCTCCAGTTTAGGTTAATACTTTCTTACTCCGATCACTTTTTTGAAAGTGATTCTCTCTAATTTAGCATTTTGAAAAAAAAAATTCAAGTATGGTGAACACATTTGAGTTGTTAATTTTATGATTATTAATTTCGATGAAAAAACGTAAATCCGTCAGCATTCTATCGCTATATAACAACAGAATTTATTTGGTCGCTATTTCGAAGATTTCTTGTGTTGTTATACTCACCTGCTGTTTGTCGGTGTTTTTGATCAGTACGAGGATATCGAATGGCTGCCGGTTTTCATGGAGGACTCGTTCTCCGGCGGAGAGACAATCACTGGAAAGGAGAAGGATTCGTGCAACAACTTCCAAACCGCTAGCCCTGTTTCAGTTTTGGAGAGCAGCAGCAGTTCCTCCTCTGAGACAAACCCTAAGCCGCTCAGCCCGAACCCGAGCCATCGCGGTCCGCAACGTGCTCGGACCAAGCGCCCTCGCCCAGCAAGTTTTAACCCTAGGGCAGCCATCCAACTCATCTCCCCTTCCCCCTCCGCCGAGTCATCTCCGGAGCTCGTCCCGACCGGATTCTCTTTGGAGAATCTCGTCGAGAAGAAGAAGAAAAAGAAGACGAAGATCGAGATAACTCCACCGGAGGCTCGTGAAGAGAAGCCTCAACCGCAGCAAGCGATAAGGAAGTGCATGCATTGCGAGATAACGAAGACGCCCCAATGGAGGGGCGGCCCCATGGGGCCGAAATCGCTATGCAACGCGTGTGGCGTGCGCTACAAGTCCGGGCGGTTGTTCCCCGAGTACCGGCCGGCGGCTAGCCCTACCTTCGTCCCGTCTCTGCACTCCAACTCGCACAAGAAGGTTGCCGAGATGAGAAACAAGCTCGAACCAACAACTACTACGCCAAATCCTTAGTCAGCAAGTTTCCATGATGAAGTTTTATCTTTGTTCTTTGGTTCTTTGTAGAGTAATGTGTAATATGGTGGGCTCAGCTTAGGAGTTGTAGAAAGAATATAATTTAGTTAGAAAAGAAGTGAGTCTAGGAGGCTTAGACATGATAGGGTGGTTAGGGCTAGATGTTTAGTTCTTTGAAGTATTTGTAATTTTTCAGTCGAGTCGTGATGAGATATTTCTTTACTTAGATTTATTATTCTCTTCAACTTTGCAATTACAGTTAAACTTCGATAAAGTAATAATCTTGGAACCGAGAAAAAATATTCATTTAACAAGTTTATTATTTTATCGAATATTATTTTAGTGTTGACCCATATCGAGAACGAAAGAAATTATTATCTTAACGAGATTATTACTTTATCGAATATTATTTTAAAATCGAGGGTTCGATACAATTTCGACTCACGGGTAGATCCAAAATTCAAATTTCGGGGCATAAGGTGTAAATATGCAATTTTGAGAATAGGATGCGAATTTACAAAATTTGCAACCTGAGAGGCTAAAATAGCAAATTTTTAAAAAATATAAAGAAAATTCACGCAGATTTCAAAATTTTAACGCACTCCCTAAATTCGTCCCTAAACTTAGTAAACTACGCTAAATTCGGAAAGTTTTGATTTCGGATTTCATCAACACCTTTAGGTCGAGCTGATCGAGAGCAAGATAGCTCAACTACTCACCAGTAGTCTCCGCAAGAGCATTTCCCATCTTCAAAATGATGAAACCGATTCACATCCCTAACAACAATCTCCCTCCCATATATCTTCGAAATGAACTTGATCGCAGTGTGGCAATCTCCACAGATCCTAAGGTTCTTCGTAACCCGAAGAACCGTGCCCGGACTCGTGTTGAGCAGCCCGAACGCGATTGCCAGCTTCTCGCTATGTGTCGTTAGAGATAACTCCTTCTCCTCCTCACTAACGTCGTGCAACGAGCAGCTTGTATCGGGGACGTACCCGGCCGCCTTCATCTTCTCCGGCAGCTCCTCCAGCAGCAAGTAGATCTGCTCTGTTTGCGGATGAGTTGAATCTCCTCCAAGAAACAAATGGGCTTTTCCGTCAATTTCTATCCAACTGCAGCCGGGATTCTTCTTCACATTCTGGGATTTCTGCAGAGTTCTTAAAGATTTAACCTCATCCCACATCGAAGCTTCTGCATACATGTTCGAAAGTATAACGTAATTCCCACTATTCTCCGGTTCTAAAACGAATAGCTTCTTCGCTGCTAGCTCTGATATCTCAAGATTGCGGTGGCAACGACCAGCAGCGAGTAAAGAGCCCCACACGCTTGCCCCGGCTGGCATTGGCATTTGGGTAATGAACTCGTACGCTTCGACTAATCTCCCGGCTCGTCCGAGAAGGTCGACTATGCAAGCATAATGCTCGTGTCTTCTCTCGACGTTATACTCGGAAGTCATCGAGTCGAAAAATCCCAACCCTAGATCCACTAGACCGGAATGGCTGCAACCGGATAGGAGTCCGGTGAACGTGATGCTATCCGGGCAAATCCCAGCTTGAATCATCGATTCGAATGTGTGAACTGCGTCCGTGCCTCGGCCATGAGAAGCGTAAGCACTGATCATAGAGTTCCATGCTACCAAATTCCTTAAGTTCGGCCTTATTCGATCGAAGCAAGCCTTAGCATCGGCTAAAGATCCACATTTTGCGTACATACCGACGAGCGCGGTCTGAACTGAAGGATGAGAGTCCAAACCCTCTTCTCGAGCAAGGCAGTGGATCCGCCTCCCCTGCTGTAATGCAGAGGAATGCGCGCAAGCAGGTAAGACGCTCATGATCGTCACCCAGTTGGGTTTCAATTCTGAGTCTCTGATTGACATTTTGTCGAACAGTTGGAGAGCATTCGCTGCTAGACCGTTCTGAGTGTAGCCGGAGATCATACTCGTCCACGAAACGATGTTCTTCGTTGGCATTTCGTCGAACATATTTCGAGCTAAATCAACAGCGCCGTCTTTCATATAGCCCGAAATCAACGCGTTCCAAGACGAGACGTCTCGAACAGGCATTTCGTCGAACAGTTTGCGCGCGTCGTTTATGTCGCCACATTTCACGTACATGTCGATCAATGATGTCGCGACGTACAGGTCGAATTCGAGTCCATCTTTCATGCTTAAAAGATGTATGGATTTTCCGGAATGAAGAAGCTCCAAATCGGCTACGGATTTCAAAACAAACGGGTAGGTGAAATAATCCCCGCGAAAATTCGATGAATGCATTCTAACGTAAATCTGCAGAGTCTCTTCGGAGTATTTATACAAACTGAAAGCGCGAATAATGGAGTTGAATAGTAGGACAGATGGCTTCCGAACGGAGTGGAAGATCCTGGAGGCGGATTCAATGTCGCCGGAGCTAGCGTACATCGCCACCATTTTGGCGGCGAGGAAGGCTGTGGGGCGGAGGCCGCGAAGGGACATGTGAGCGTGGATCTGCTGCCCTTGTTTCAGGAGGTTTTTTCCGGTGAATGCTTGGAATACGGTGGCGTAGGAGGACGGCTGGAGTAGGAGTCGGGATGAATTCATCAGGGGGTTCTAGAAGGACCGCCATCGCAGGTCTCAGATGAGATTGGTGGTTCCATCTCATGAAGAATTCCCGGCGGCAATTGACTGGAAGGACGGCGAGAAATGGCGGCGGAGGAGGGTTGAGATGGTGGCGCGGAAAATGTTACGTTTCTGGGATTTTGACAACTTTAGCCCCTTAAAAATACATTATTTAGTTTAGGTCTATAGAATCGATATTACTATATTTTTGAATTTTGTCGCGTCAAAAAGTTATATAACTAAAACAAGTTTTGAATATCTAATCAAAATTAATAATTAAATCTTAATGAATATGAAAGGAAAAAAAATGATTTTTAAAAATTCATTCTTTCAACCAATCCAGAAAATTTCGTTGTAATCATATGATTTGTATTCGTTTCATATAATCTACCGAATAAATAAAAGCGTACGGTATTCTAGATTATAATATATAAAAACGAATACACACCATATTACAATATTGTACTATTAGACCAAAAAAGTTTATATTTGTGGGCTAAGACAAATATTAATTAAATTAAGTTATAAGAACATATTTTCACTTCCTAATTGATTTCGAAATTTCAACACGCTGCCTACTGTAAATCTTGGACACGATGTACACTACAAATTTTCTGACACAGATCTTTATAATGCTCCTATTATTTAAGTTAATTATTTATTTATTTATTTTAAATGTAAATTTATTTAAAAGCTAAGTTTAGATAACATAAATTGACGCAGCCAACAAACTTAACCACATTTTAGGGAGGAACAGATGGTCAGTTTATGGAATGTTAGTAGAATAAGCAGACGGCCAATAGCTATTTTCCCTTAGTATAATAGTTAAAATCAAAACCATTAATTTTAGCATATATTACTATTAAGTCTAATTTATGTTTATTTTATTTTTCAGCTCAATAAGATTAAAAATAACTAACATTACCTCGTGAACACATAACATCAAATTAGAATCCCATAGTTTAGCTATGCTCATATGCTAAGGTCCATAATGCGGTTGGTCTCTAGATCATACGTAGCCGACTCTAGATTATATGTAGCCGACTACGATATGTTTCAGAAATGGATAAATCCTCATAAAGATAAATTCTCATAAACTAGAAAACGTATTTAAAATATTTTTTAATTAAAGTATTTTTTTAAAAAATAATTTAAGTATTTGAATGCATTGTGATATATATACACATACCTAAATATAAACTTAGTTATTACAAAAGACTGTCGAGGGTTATATAACCACCATTCTATAAATGGAGGGTCAGAGATTAATCTCATAGATATTTGATTTAAGGACCTAAATTCTTCTACCCTATAGAAATTTTTTTTTCATATTTTGATTCTTTTTAAAATGTTGTTTTCTCGTATCCGTATTGTATCGTTGTTGTATTTCATATTCAATTTGTGTGCTACGTACTTCTAAATCTTGTACACTACCATGAGTCACATACAAAGGCTCTCTGTGTCCGTTGTAAAAGACTGTTGGTTGATGATTGAGATTTTTACATAGTGCATTCTCAAAACAAGATTAGGGGATGTAAAAGAATTTGAACATCCGTTATAGATTTTTGGAATACTAATATAAGTTTTGAATTCTGCATATTTCCTTTATTACAACTTATGACTTTTGAGATCCCACCTAGGGTTGTAAAATGAATCAAATAATTTTGCTCGATTCGGTATTCGTATTCGATATTCGAAATTTTGATATTCGAATTTGAATATATATATTCGATTCGATTTGATTAGTATTCAAATACGAATATGAAATTATGATATCCGATTTGATATTCGCAAATATTCGATTAACTTTTTTAGCATATTTAATAAATAAAATATAATAAATAAATATAGTAATGAAATCCATTAATAATTTAGTCCATAAATACTATATAATGATCATAATCAATTAACTAAGGAAATATTAAAATATACATTATATAATAATAAATATTATTATACTATAAAATACTAATAAAAAAATGGATATCCGATTCGATTCGAATATTCGAATAACATAAACGAATCGAATACGAATCGAATTTAATATTCGAATAATAAACGAATACGAATATGAATACTCAAATAATAAACGAATACGAATATGAATACTCAAATAACGAAGCAAATACAAATCAAATACAGTGATATTCGACTCGATTCGGTTCGTTTACAACCCTAATCCCACCGATTGTGGTATACGGTATACCTATCCCAATTTCATTTTAATGTAACTAAATAAATTTATCTGTTAAATATAATTAAATTCAATACCTTTAATTTCAAAAGTATGATTGATAAAGCGAGATCCCGTCATAAAATATAGTTTAAATTTTATTGGGATCATAGTTAACAAAATCCTAATGGAGGGGCTGCCGACGCGGTTAGTTAAAACCAAGATCTCCACGTTGCGGATCTTTGTTATTACTCGATTTGATTTAACAAATCTTTATTTACTAATAAAAAATCCATCTTATGGTTTTTGTTTTTAAATCTTATTTAATTTTCTATAGTTTAATTTATGTGAATAAAAATATGTATTCAATTCACTACCAGAACATCAATAAAACATTTAAAAAGTAAAATAAATCAGTAATTGAAAAGAGAGATTAGTAATTTAAAAGAAAAGAAAAGAAAAGAAGAGAATACGGGCTTGTATCCAAAATTGGTAGAAGACGACCGTACTGAAAGAAATCACAAAAGCAAATCTTCATAAAAATAGCCCAACATTAAACCTAAAATGCATTTATGCCCCCAGAAAATGGAGATAACCCTAACCCACCTTAGACATACCCAAAATCCAAAAAGCTCACTTCAATTACAGTTAAACCTCGATGAAGTTAATAAACTTGACTTAGATCATAATTTATTTCGATCTCGATTTGGACCAATGTGATTTCGCTAAAGCATCAAGTAATAAAAAAAATGTTTAATTCCTTAAGGTCCCAATAAAAATAAAAAGTAATAATTACTAATTTCAAAAAATATGTATAGACAATTATAATACTGCAATAGTAGAAAAATTATTTCTTATGAATATAGATTTTCATAGTTATTATTTTTTTTCCCACCTAAACCAAAATTATCACCCTTAACTTTTTGTAAAGTAAAGACAATTTCTAAATATTTTGCTCGTGTTGTAGCAAGTAATAATTTAAGGTGGTTATTGCTTAAATAAACCTTTTAATGACACAATTGAATAAATGTACCATCATCTCATTTATGATCATCATCTTCATCATCATTATTATTCATAAGTGTTTTAATAAATGTACTATCATTTCATATTTGCGTCATTCTAGATAGCTAAAAGATTTTGAACATTCATAGCATTTTTGTAGCCTAAATTAAAGATGACATTACCTAATGTTTGAGATCTTTATCTAATTCAAGGACTTTGGTTTCGGTAAATCATTTTCTGTTGAATGAATATAGCAATGCCAAAAACATACTTTTAGGATAATTTTAATATAAGCAAAACTAATTTTTTTTAATGTGTATGAGCTTTGTTCTTTTATAAAACTATTGAGTTTTTCTAAAATTGAATAATTTGATTTGTTTTATAGTTACTACATATTCAATGTACATTTTAACATGATTTTACTAAAGCAAATACTAAAACTTTTTATTTTTTAATAGATACACGAACTTAGTTATTAAAAAAAATAAGTTTAATACATACATTTAACTTGTTTTAGATCGTAAATTTTTCTCAAAAGTAATAAATATTCATTTATCGATAAATGAATAACTTCTATATTTTTTGGCTAAATGAAGTCTAATTCATATTTATTATTTTCAGCCCAATAATATTACAAATAACTAACATAAACACATAAGGTCACTTTAGTATTTTTTTATGATTTTGGGAAATATGAATGATCCTATGCTTTCACTGGAGATGAACACGAATCATCTCGAAAAACACCTGGATCCAAAATTATGGCAAGCTTGCGCCGGAGCAATGGCTCGAATTCCACCTCGAAATTCCACTGTGTATTACTTTCCTCAGGGCCACGCCGAGCATGCTGCTACAACCATCGATTTTGACCGATTCCCCCAAATTCCTCCCTTAGTGCCTTGCAAAGTATCATCAATTAAGTACTTGGTTGATCCTACCGATGAAGTTTACGCAAAAATCGGTCTGAACGCAGAGGCTGTCTCGTGTGCGGAGGAGAAGAAAGGAAGGAGAAAGTGAACTGTTGCTCTTCAAGCCGGCCAACGCGGACGCCGGCTGGTTCCCTCCGTCACCCCCTCAAACGCTGCCGGACGTAAGCAGAGGGGGAGCCACCGCCCCCCCACCCCTTGCCCCGGGGAGGGGAATAGAAGGTGGGGGATTGTTTGAGGCAAGACGGCGGTACTCTGGCGGTATACGTAGGGCGAGGGGCTGCGATTGGCGCCTCGTATGTGAGGGCTGAAGCAGTGGTTGAGGCGGCGTCTCTGGCCTTGAGTGGCCTGCCGTTCGAGGTCGTTTACTATCCGCGCGCGAGCACGCCGGAGTTTGTGGTCGGGGCTTCGAGGGTGAGGGTGACGATGCGGACGCGGTGGTGCGAAGGGATGAAGGTGAAGATGGCGGTTGAGGCGGATTCGTCTAGGGTTAGTTGGTTGGTGGGGAGTGTATCGCGTGCTGGTGAGGATGATCCAGTCCACTGGCCTAATTCTCCGTGGAGACTTCTAGAGGTAGAGTTGAATTCTAAATTCAAACAGCCGAAGATTAATCTATCACCAATATAAACATTTTTGTTTACTCGTTACTCGTTGCAGGTCGCGTGGGAGGAGGTCGATTTGGCATGTAATGTGAAGAGCGTTAGCCCGTGGTTGGTCGAGCTGGTGTCGGATATTCCGGCCATTCATGTCTCTCCGGCAAGCAAGAGGCCTCGGTTGTCACCGGAGTTTCTGAAATTAACGCTCGGAACTCCGGTGGCAACGGGTCCCTTGAGTTGTTCGCCCTACAATATCTGTACGGACATACAGGGAGCCAGTCATGAGGAGTTAGCTGATTATGAATGTATGTATCTCCGTCTTGGCCTACCTTATGTAGCAAGTTCTAGTTCCGCCACTGGCTCGATCCCACTTCGAAAGAAAGTGAAAGAACCGGTGATTTTCCTATTCGGACAGCCGATTTTTACGGAAAACCACGAGAGTGTAGGAGACACTTCGAGTTCTTCGGTAGTGATTCAGAATTGTGAACGGGAAGCCTCTTCGGATGAGGAGTTTTCGAGGTTAAAAGATGAGTGTAAGGTTTTGGTTGAGTCTGAGGATGTTGCTCGGAGCCTTGACTTGTTGAGTCTGAGTTCGTATGAAGATCTCTACATGAAACTGGACTCCATCTCCATGCTTGGGAGTTTAAACATTTCGAGCAACGTAGTTTACAGTAACGCGGTAGGCGCGACCAAACAGATCGGGGAGGAGCCATTCGGGTAATAACACTTGCTAGCATGATTTGGGGTTGTGTTATGTTACTATGAATGCTGATTTGTTCTTGTTATTCTAGTCATTTTGTGAAGACGGCAAGAAGGCTGACTATTCTGAAGGATTCGGACAGCAAAGATCAAGGTAAGAAGTGAAAGAATTCAGACATGCTTCTAACTAAAAAAAAGTGTAAGTTTTGATTTGAAATTTGATTCCTAGGTTTAGGCTAAAACTTGGATTAAATAGTAACTGGTTTTAGGGTTTTCGATGAATTTATGTTGCTTAATTTTGCTAGAGTAAAATGTAGCTTCTTGAGATCATGAGCTGCCACTCTTTTAATTACGCATGTATATATAATGACATCATCAACTGCGAACTAGGCTGGATCGAGTATATAAATTGTTGGAATTATCTAATACTCACTTCGTCCCATAATTATAATCCCCTTTCTTTTGGGCACGAGAATTTAAAAGAGTGGTTGGTTGTGAGTAAGATAGTGGGGCCCTTAAATAAAGTGTGTAATAATTTGTTATTTTAGGTAAAGAGACAAAAATGTGGAACGTTAAAACATGAATGGGAACATGAGAACATGAATTAATGTGAGTAAGATAGTGTTAGCAATGGTACAGCCAAAATGGGAACATGAGAACATGAATTAATGGAATATTTTGAACTTCTTGATACATTATTGTTTTTTGGGGGTGACACAGAGAAACTCTAACAAGAGACAAATTATGTTCTGGATTATTTTGGCTTTTCTACAATAGACAAATGATGTTTCGAACCCTACATGACATTTTCGATCTAAATGTTGATGAAATTCAAATTTATAGCAAAAATCTCTGTTGAATTTATGAATTTTATAGTCGAGATTATTAGAATGCCCTCAACAATTATTGAACATATCGTTGAAGTCAGGATCAAGATGCCAATAAAGAAGCCCCGATTATAGACCAGACAAGTTGATACACTCTACGGTCTTTGCGTGCGTTTCACTCTCCAATGTGAGGAAAATTATAACTGGATAAAACAGGAGTTTTATCGTATTCACTCCCATGAAGAATTACAACGAAAATAGTGCATGTCCAAAAATTCACACTTTACCAAAAACATTGGCAACAAGAGAGTGTATCTGCCAAATTATGTGTGATTCTTGTAAACATTTGCGTTATAGCCATCCAAAACCAACACCGAAATCCATGGTGATGCAGAGTTTATAACGTTTTCTTTTTTCGATTCACGCGCTTTAATCTTCGAGCTCAATGATCTTGACCACAGAAGCATCTCCGACCTTCTGGCAGACAACTACCCGGTCATGGGACTTGATAACCCCAGAGGCTTTTCCATGATCAAGTGCAACCTTCAGAATCGACTCGTTTGTCGCGTTTGTAGACTCAGCCTGTAGGAGGAACAGAGTAAGCATATCATTCTTTTACTCCAATATGATAAAAACTTAACAGTAGAGTACTTACTGGGTGGCGAGGATCAGCGAGCAAGGGGAAAAGACCGCGTACTATAAGTGATTGCCTTGCCTGAACATAATAATGCAGAAACAAAATCATAAGGATTGCTTTTGTAATATCAAAATAGAGACGAGACAAAATCATCTTGAATTAGGGATAAAGATCTACCTCAAATGCACCGGTGAAACTCCACTTGAGTTGATTTGTCTTCAGACGAGGAATGACAACAGAGAGAACAGGCATGGTTGGCCTGTATTTTGCTATCAACCTGCACGTAGAGAAAGATGTTCAAAATCATGCTGAAATTATTACAAAATGAGGGGTCTATGAAGAACAGAATAATACCTTGCAGCTCTTCCAGATGAAGTGAAACATATGATGACAGATGCCTTCACTTTAAGGGCAGCACGGACCTTATGATAAAATGCAGAAAGGAGTTACTTAACGCCATCATTCATGGAAGCAAAGTACTATGGGCACAAATATGGATAGCAGTAAAGTTATTCTGCTTTCATTATCTTTTTTCTGTTATTTTTTCAGTTTTAGTCTAGTAACATACCGCGGAGGAAGCAATAGATTCCAAGTGTGACATGGGTTCACCAACAAATTTTACAGTCCTCTTGAAGTATTGGTCTTGGTTGAAGACCTTCTCGGCCTGCGAATAAAAGGGGGGGGGGAGAGTGGTTATGAATAAGCAACTGCAGCTTTCAAAGAAATTACGTCCTACTTGTAAGGAAGCTAGAGGTACGTATTTTTAAATTAGTCGCAATCAACACAGCAACACCTTATTTGCATTTCACAGTTTGAGATAAATATAGCAGCTTAGGAAGTGTTGATCAATATGCTTCTACTAGATTTACCATCCCACCTTTTATATTTCCCAACATAGTTCCATGGATCACAAAGAAAAATTTGAAAATTATGGAGAATAACAAACTGCATGAAACAAAGCTGAAACGATTCCACGTCCCTCAACCACAAGGTGGACATGAAACAAAGCACTGGAAAAATATCAAATAGCTACAGTGAACCAAGCAAATTCACAAAGGTAAAAGATAACCTACCTCAGCACAAATTTTCCCAACAGTAGAAATAGTTTCGACAGGGTATAATCCACGTAAAGTCTCAGCACCAAGAAGAATTGCATCACATCCTGGACAACATACATTACAATTGCAGTTCAGGCAGCCGGTTATAACCAACAAAATAAGGAAAAGCTGAACTATAAATTGAGGTATAATTAACGTATCAAAACAAGCCATACAATTAATAACAGGGATGAAATGACAATTGATAGCAGGAAAAGAGACAGCTAAGCATTTTATATTTTGCCAAAAAGAAGTTAGGGCACTCACCGTCCAAAACAGCATTAGCAACATCAGTTGCCTCAGCACGAGTGGGCCTTAAATTGTCGGTCATGCTATCAACAACACGAGTTACCACTGCAGGCTTCCCAGCCATGTTACATTTGTAAACAGCAGACTTCTGAAACAAGAACACCTGCAGATATAGGAAAAAGCAAGCTATAAGTTTTTCTAAACAAGCAACTAATCTGTCCACTTAAAATAGTGAAACTAGCAATTAATTTTAGACAGAAATGCATATGATATGTAATGGTTAAGCATTTAGGTAACACCTCCTAAATTAGGTAAAGCCAAATACTAAGCAACGAAGATTAGAAAAACAAAAAAAAAAACTAAGGAAGAAAGTAATCAGGAAATGCATTCACAGCAGATACTAATTTGTGGAAGTAGTACAAGAAGTAAATTTGATGAATTCATTAATTGGTAACTACATATAAGTGGCAGTTAACTTTTACTAGCCATGGTGGATGGAAAAAACAGGACAAATGTGAGCAATGCTGGATTCTCCATGTGGCTAAGTATAGAACATGTCTCTGTCATTTTTCTTATGTCTTTTTGTCATGTTTTATGGGCCAACACAGATCGGGTGTTTTAATATGCGAACAGTGGCTGCTGAAACCAGGTCTGTATATAAATTTCTCAAGCACTACCTTGATTCATTACCATAAATGAAGTTTCTACACTTGTATCATAACTCCACAGGCATACTAGCTAATACGCAAGTTTACCAAGTACATAAATACAGTCAATTCGTATGCATGAATGCTAAGCATTGCACTCAGAAAGAGGTCATACAGTATTGCATCGGTTAATTCAGCTCAAAATAACCTCCAATCATCTCGAAAAACCATTACAGATTAGAACTAAAGGGCAGCGCCTCATTAAGGAGACAATAAAAAACTTACGCCCACCCACTAGATAAGCATGATGTATAGTATCAGGCATGTGCAAGTGGGCAAAGACCTTAAAATCAATGCACCTTTGTGACCATCATAAAACAAAACAATTTACAAACAGATGAGGTTTGTGTTTTTCAGTTACAAATATAAAGAACAGCTAACCTTCTCTGGTGGGAGATCTATCCCAAGATTTCCACGGGAGAGGATGATGCCATCAGCCTCCTGTAGGATCTCGTCAAAATGGGTTAAACCCTGCAAATACCAGTAAGCCAAGTAGGCAGTTAAAGTTTGGAAGCCACTCACATACACCATAATCACAGTTTCAATCTGAACCCTTGACTATTCAAAGTACTGCAGCCTTAACTTACCTCTACATTTTCGATTTTAGCAAATATTTGAGTCTGACTTAGATCACCAAGCTTAGACAGCAATTCACGAGCCTGTATTGAGCAGAATTAACAGCTTCAAAGGCATCCAGATAGTTCAAAAGCATAATAACTAGAACTCATAACAGAAAACAATGAAAATATTTGACTTTTACCTCACGGACATCCTCTGCGTGGCGTGTGTAAGATAATGAAATGAAATCAATTTTGTTCTTAACACCCCATGAACTGATAACCTGAAATAAAAGTGATAAGACTTGAAAATTACAAACCTAATAAATCAAATAGGGTAGAAAAGAAATCAAAAGAAAACAATCACCAGATAAACTTCAACTTAAGCTTTCAAGTCAGCATCAAAAATTTAAAACAAGTACACTCCTGATGCCAAATTAGGCACTATATTTGTAGGTTTGAGCTGCACAAGAGAACTATAGGAAGGTAAAAGGAAGCGGCATGATGTTTAGGGTTCCATCAGGAGAGGAATTTACCTTAGAGCAAAGCTCTAGCCTAACTCATTCATACTTGCATATAGTCATCAATCTTTTAGTATCAGGGTAGTGACTTTTTCATTTTTCTTCCCTTTATTAACAAGTTCTACTGTTACAATCAAAAGTCAAAACATGATAGACCAGATTCAAAAGTGCAGATTATATAGTTCCAAGTTCAGCAACAAGCCATCGAAACAACTCATCCTCTATCACAAGATGAGAGCAAACACGTTAAAACAAAAAATTTATTGCACCACTCACCTGCTTGTCTTTTTCAGATAGTGTAGGAAGATCAATTCGGATTTGAGAAGCATGCAAGGTAAATAATGCTCCTGCCAAGGTAGCAGAATTCTTGATCACACAGACCACATCATCACCCTTCACTTCATCAACCTGCCACACACATCACCAATTTCAAGTAATTGAAAGAAATAATTGTTTTATATCAAGCTCAAGGCAAAATGCAGAAACTTTTGTGCACATGCTGGTATTTTCTTCTATAATAAGGAAATATGAAAAACTGGTGACAAGGGGAAATCATCTACAGGGAAATGAACAAACTCAATAACCAAAGTACACATAGGTCATAGGAAAAGGAAAAAAGAAAAGGCAAATCAATAGCATCTATTTGCGGGCAAAATGTAATAGACATTTTCATTAAAATATAACCCGTGACAAGCCCAATCAATCAAAATCAAATGAGATGGCTATTAGAAAACTGAGGTCAACTAGGGAAAATTAACAAATATAAACCATTTAACCATTCCACCTCCTTACCTCCAGCCAAACGGAAGTAGTCTCACTTCCTGTGAATAGATATTGACCAACAAAAATGGTGTCTCCCTTCTTCACAGCCTGCAAATAATGCACTTTATTAGAGAGTACAACAAGCATAAAGACTAAGCAAATTAACTATGCCAAAAGAAGGTAGCATTCTGAGAAGAAATACAAGCACGGGTAATGATTACAATTAACGTACTAGAACAAAATAATTTAACCAAATACTTCGGAAAGTTAGAGGAAATGTGTTAGCAGCATAAAGAAGAGTAGAAATGTTAACTATGGCAATTATACATTAGAAATACAAACTTTTCAATTTGAGTTGAATGAATAACAAAACTACAATAAGTTACCTTGGCCAGTTGAGCAAAGTTGATCGGCAGAACTTCAGATGTCGCTTCTTGACCTTCATGGGGTGTCAGAGTAACCTTGTCATCTGCTTTAAGGGTTATCGGTGTCTCACTTTTATTAACAACTTGTAATTCAGCTCCAACGGTATCTAACATAACCTGAAAAAATAAATAAAAAAACACCATGATCTAAAACAAACCCAGAAAAGATAAAAGCCCACACTCTAATTCTCTCTCTCCAACCGGTAAAAGGCAAAATAATTAATACCAGATTTAAAAAAAAATCGAATCTAATACTTCAATATACTTACAGCACATAGTTTCTTAGTGCTCTTAATAGCCATCTTCAAATTCTCCAAAGTTTCCTGGTGATATTCAGCGTCGCCCCATGAAATATCAAATCTTGCGACTGCCAGATTCGGAAAAAATTAACAATAATCACCCGAAAAAGATGAAAACTCGAATAAAACAAATAAAAATTATTCCAACAGACAGTAGAAAAAAAAAAGAGAGAAATAATAGCCAATTACCAGTCATTCCAGCCTTAAGGCAAGAGGAAATGACCTCGACGGATCGAGAGCGGGGACCGAGCGTTCCGACAATCTTCGTCATTGCAGAGAAACTCTGCAAACACACATCAAAGCACCAGATAACTCAGCAAAATCCAAATGAATCAAAGAGCTAAATACAAACGCTAGAGTAATGCCTGAAATCAGATCCGTAACAAAACCTAGAACATACGCCCAAAAATCAATTAGGAAACACATACCGCTTTGGACGGCTCGAGGATGGTGGCCATCCGGATTGGCTCCTCGAGCAGCAAGTGATTCGAATGCATCTTTGCAGTCTCCGATTTGCAGCGAATAACTGGGGTCTAAGCAAATAATAGAACTAAATCGAGGTTATTCCAGATTCAGCTCTAGTTCTACAACTTTGAACGGAGAAGAATAACGAGAGAGAGACTGACTAAATAATGCGACGCAGTAAATCGTGGTTGGTATCGTTTGCTTGTTTCTCTCTCTTATTTTCTTGATTTCTTTTCCCCAAAGCAACCTCGCCTCTATAATGTCTTTTCTCTCTCCATCTGGGGCGTTTCCACCTCTTGGCTCTTGGAAAGGTACAACCTACATTCCACTACGTACATTATTTGTCTTAATTATTTTGAGAGATTTTCATTTATGAAATCTTTTTTTTACTGTTACTCCTTAAACCTCTTAAAAATGATTTTTTTTGACTCGTCTCATTAAAATAATTTATTTCAAAAAATTGAAAGATTGTATTGATTAAATTAATTATTAAAAAATTAAAATTTTACATTATAAAATATAATTTTCTTAATTTTAATATTAAAAAAGAAATGAGACGCAAATAAAAGGAAGTAATGAGTATTCAGTCATTAGCATTTATAAATTCATGGATGTTTACTAGATTACAAATTTATTCTAAAGATATTTTGATGAAAAAAAGCTTGTTGAGTCAATTATTGTTATTATTATATAATTATTATATTAATTATATTAATAAGCAGCACGTTTTGGGGGGCCATTATTGTGGGCTGCGCAGTTTGAATTTGACTCGTGTCATCGAATATTTGAAATCTAATTAAAGTATTGATGAAAAAAAGCTTGTTGAGTCAATTATTGTTATTATTATATAATTATTACCTTTTTTGTGTTTTTGACAACCAACACAACTTTTCGTGCCGCTTTCAGAATCTTGGTCAACGTTTTTGTGTGATCATATTTGAAATCTAATTAAAGTATTGATTATTTTCTTGTACTCCAAATTATTTTTTGGGCTTATTAAATTAACATTGTTGTGTTTTAAGAAGTGTGTTCCGATTATTTAAATAGTTCAAAAACTTATTATGATTATTATTTTAATGATACAAAATTATGTGAAGTTTTAATTTTCGAATACATGCATAAAACTCATATAGGGACAATTCTTATGTGAATTCGTATGAAAAATAATTGAATACAAATGTGGAAATCGTATTTGTACAATCCTAAAATACTCCATTTTTGAAATAGCTATGCTCATATGCTAAGGTCATAATGCTGCTAGCTTTGAATTATATGTAGCCGACTACAATATGTTTCAGAAATGGATAAATCCTGCGGGTTCCTCAAATCAAAAAAAAAAAAAAAAAAAAAAAAAAAAAAATGGATAAATCATCATAAAGATAAATACTCATAGGTTAGAAAACATATTTAAATATTTTTTAATTAATGTATTTTATTTTGAAATAATTTAAGTATTTGAATGCATTGTGTTAGTGATATATATACACATCACTAAATATAAACTTAGTGATTAGAAAAGACTCTCGTGGGTTATATAACCACCATCCTATAAATGGAGGGTCGAGATTAATCTGATGGATATTGAATAAAGACATAAATCCTTTTGCCTAGACAAAAAAAAAATTCTTTGCATATTTTGATTCTTTTTAAAATACTGTTTTATCGTATTCGTATTGTATTGTTGTTGTATTTCATATTCGATTAGCTTGCTACCTATTTCTAAATCTTGTATACTTCCATGAGTCACATACAAAGGCTCTCTTTGTCCGTTGTATTATAGGGGATGTAAAAGAATTTGAACTTCCGTTATACATTTTTGTAATACTAAATATAAGTTGAATTCTGCATATTTCCTTTGTTAGAACTTTTGAATTTTGAGATCCATCGATTGTGATATACCTATCCCAATTTCATTTTAATATAACTACATAAACTTATCTGTTAAATATAATTAAATTCAATACCTTCAAAAGTATGATTGATAAAGCGAAATCCCGTCATAAATATAGTTTAAATTTCATTGGGATCGTAGTTAACAAAATCGCAATGGAGGGGCTGTCGGCGGCCGCGGTTAGTTAAAACCAAGATCCCACGTTGAGGATCTTTGTTATTACTCGTTAAATACAATTTCCGATTTAATTTAACAAAGTTACATTTACTAATAAAAGATCTATCTTATGGTTTTTGTTTTAAATTTTATTTAATTTTCTATAATTTAATTTATGTTAATAAAAGTATGTATTCAATTCACTACCACAAAACATCGATAAGACATTTAAAAAGTAAAATAAATCAGTAATTGAAAAGAAAGATTAGTAATTTAAAAGAAAAGAAGAGAATGCGGGCATGTTATCTAAAATTGGTAGAAGACGACAATACTGAAAGGAAACATAAAAGTCCATCTTCATAAAAATAGCCCAACATTAAACCTAAACGGGGCATTTGTACAAGTAGCCCTATACACTAAGTGTAAAGCAACTATAGCCTAACACTAAAAGAAGACAAATCTAGCCATTTAGATTCATTTTTGTCCTCCATCCCATCTCTCAATCATTGGATGATTTTTGTTGTAGGAATTTGTACCAACATTATTTTTTTACGTTTGAAACGCAGAGGGCCAAAGGGGGCCGAAAAAGGTTGTCCATCGGCCCTCCATCGGGCGAGAGAAATCAAAGGCTAAGCAAGTCCATTAGCCGAGCCACTTGAAAGAGCACAAGCAATTACCGGGGCCGATGGGGGTCGAATATACCTAGGCTCTCCTTCGGCCCTTTGTTTTATAATATTCATAGTCATTGGCCAAGAAAGACTTGAACACCTTCGACCTTAGGCCCATGCTCCCCTTTGTTAGAGATAGACTTCAACACAACACAACAAGAAAGGCTTTAACTGCAAAAGTGATGAAGGGTCGATGGCGGGTGCAGTTTCCATTCAGCTTTTTCTGCTGAAATGACTAGTCGGATATTATATACACATGGAGCGTCTCATGGCCAATGTAAGGTGCAGTTTCCATTCAGTTTTTTCTACTGAAATAACTAATCGAATATATATTCACATGCAGAATTGCAGGGCCTAAGGTGGGCCGAGGGACAACCTGCGTACTTTGTAGAATAATTGATTGGCGATTGGAACACGAAAAAATTTTCCATACACTTTTCTTATAAGAATGAGGAACTTTATGCATGAGTTCATCCTTCATAGATAAAATTCCTCAATTCTTTGCATCCTCTTCTCATTTCCTCACATCCATTTGAAAAATATGGCCGATTTTCAATCGATTATTGTGAAATTGAACGGCGAATTTGATGATCAGTCGAATTATGTCGGTGGCCATGAGTTCGTGGTTTACATTCCTTCAAACAATATTTCTCTTGTATATCTCCGACAGAGCATTGATCGGTGGCTCAGTGCTTATTCCCTTCCGTTCAACTACTTCATGTACTATACTGCTACTTCCCGAAGAATCGTTAGGATGATGAAGGCCATCCTGGGCCATGATATTGATCTTCTGTATTTGTGCTCTATCGACGTAAAGTCGATTGTATTTCTTGTGTATCCTGAAGTGCAAAATTCTCAATTTGTTGTCCCGGACTTGAATCAATTACCAAAAGATATTTCTACTTTCGGAGGTTCTAATTGGTTTACAGGGCAACGAAGCAGAAGTAATGCACGCGTTCGTACTCCCCAAAGGAATGTTCGTGTGGAGACGAATTCAGATCGTAAGGCGGATCTGGGCTCGTCATCTGATGATGATGAGAATCAAGATATTCCTCCCGCCTTGATTAAACCGACCCTTCCATCGGCCACTCTCCATCGCGAGTTTGTAGAGAGTGGCCAAGTGTATTCTCTCGACCGAGCCGAGAGATTAACGCATAAAAGGACGGGGCCGAGGCCGAAGGCCTCGAAGACCATCAGCCCTTCGTCGTAGTCAAATTTGTGGATGCTTTAAGTACGTGATTTTAGCCGAGGGAAGGTCTTCTTCTTGACACAAAATAATAAAAAACTAATGCATTAGAAACAACATATAAAACACAATAATGTAAACGTTAAACAAATAAAACCCAATTGTACAATGAGAATCTACTTATTGGTGTAGCATTGCTCAAAACTTTTCCAAGCCATCCACTCCCGATATATTCTGATGTTGGATTTTTGGTTACCCCAATTGGGTGTAGGAAATCCACTGATGAGACGCTCTATTGCCATGCATCGAGTCCTCTTGCTTGAACTGGACATCCTGCGGCATCAGGAGTTAGGACAAATCGGGACTCCGCGTTCCCAGATGCAATAACTTGAAGTCATTAATCATCCAATAGCCAAAAGCCTCTTAAACAAATTTTCATTAGTTTTCTAAACAAATCGTTCAAAAAAGTAAAAAATTAAAAATATGTACATCTAGCAAACGTCCTATCAGTTTGCGGAGCGGCCTCAGATTTTGTTTCTTCAACTCAAATATTTGTTGACTCTCATTTTTGTTGAGTGAGTCATATAGCTCAAGCATCCAACTCTCGATACACAATCCGACTGCGACTCAATGGTAGACGATCAATACCGAGAAGATGATCTATATGTAACGCAAATTAGTACGAACAATTTTTTCATGTGATATACCGAAAATGATGAGATAGTATTACTTACGAATTTCGCTCCGAACCACGGCATCTTGTCGACACCCGTTCCCTGATCCACCCCAAACACATACTCGAGTAAATTAGGATTCGAGTTCCAAGTGTCGTAACTAACGTCCAACAGCTCGTGAAACGTGTTATCGGGTTCATAAATCTTTGAACTCCAAGCATCCGCTGGCGTCGTCTATAAAAAACCAAACACTTCTTCACAGGATCGGATTATTTTACTTAGATTCATAGAATTAGAATTGTAAGAACTATACTTACAAAAACTATTGAGGCTGCAATGATGGTGTAGCGTGAATTAGCAGTAGCCAACACGTCACGGTCTTTGCCTTGAAGCCTCTGGCGGAGGTAGGTCATGTACATATTGTTGGTCCGGAGACGAGTGTCAGGTGTAGAGGGGGGAGGGGGGGTGAATACACCTGAGTACAAGTACTTTTTCTCAAACGCGAAGGACAACTGAGCTGTAGATTGTAACTGATGAACAGTATCAAATAGTAACCTTCTGATCGCGGGTCAGAATGAGTCAACTACTGAGTTTTTCCTACTGACTTTTGTCAGTATTTGATTCTCAGTCGGAGACTTAGTGCGGATAAGTGTATAGGGCCCGATTGACTTCGTCTCGATTTGAAAACGTGTTTTTCGTAACCAAATAATTTTGGCCAGTGCAAATTTTCAAATACGTTTTATGCAAAGTATGAGTTTATAAGATGATTTGAATGCAGTGCAATAAAACAATAAATGACACAAGTGATTTTTAACGTGGTTCGGATACGCAAGATCCTACGTCCACGGTCCTACTGAACACGAGGTCTTGTTGATTAATCTGAGCAAGCCTCAACAAGGTATCTGTGCACTGGACAGACCCTTCTAAGTTATAGTCCTTAGCGACTTTACAAATCAAACCGGAGTTTGAAGGGGAGGGGATGTTCTCCAACTATGAAGGAGTTCTTAGAATAAGAACAGTCGCGAAATGTGAACTCCTTCGAAGGTTCTAAACTATGGATATAAACGATTGAGCTTAGATAGAGAAGAGGGATCTAAAGAAGAAAACTCTAGAGAGAAGAACTAGAAATATTCTAATAAAGCAAGTTCTTCGCTGGATCTTCGTGAAAGGCGCTAGAGTGTTTCGTAATCTTTGAGCGTGTAATCCCTTTAATAGCCCGTGCGTGGAGCTCGAAAATGCTTCTCTATTTATAGTTGTGACCCAGGCATTTGTTCGTTGGAGAGGACGAAGCCACGTGTCACAAACATCCAAGGAAAACGATCATATGTTCTAAATGTTGCAGCAGAGTAGTTGGTTACTGTGCATGAGAGCAGCTTTAGTTGGTCAGAGTAGGTGGAGCTTAGACTGCTTCTCATTGGTCGAGGTTTGTGGTAGGTGAGACTTGTCAGACATCGGTCTTCATCAGAGTTGACTCTCACTCATCCTCGTATGATCTTCTGCTGACTTTCGAATGATGTTAAAAGATGGGTCGTTTCCTGTCGGATACAGTAGACCTGATATTATCTCTGTCTTCTTCGTCTGAGTCTGCTGATAGTAGATCTTCTGCTGAGTGGAATCAGCTGATGACTCTGAAGGTACTGAGCTTTGATACCGTGTTCTTCTACTGAGGTGGGTCAGCTGAAAGGAAATCTTCTACTGAGTGAAAGTCAGGTGATGACCTGTGAACACAAGTTCTTACAATGATAACGTGGGGTTCTGGAAAGTAACTTCCTACTGAAGATCAGTCCAACACTTACCCCTTACAGGACTTAGACGAAAATGATAATAGAAAATACATTCAGTCTAGCCTATTACATCATCTAGATATTATCAACACTATCCTAAGGGTACAAGACGGGTTTTGGGATCTTCAATTCCATAGCAATAAATCACTATGATTTCTCCCATTACCGATAAACAGATAAGTCCTATTACAAGAACTACTGACAAAATAATACTAAGTACCCTCTAAGTGGTTATTAAGATCAACCACTGACTCATAACCCAATAATTTTCCCCTAATTGATGATGCCAAAACCAAAGAAAATTCTAAGAACATTAAGTTCCAAACTACTGACCCTGAAAGACTTCAGTAAAACTGAGCAAATAACGCAAGGCAGTCAGCAACTAAAAGATAGGCATATCAGAGAAATAGGTTAAGTGTGTGTGTGGCAGATCACTTCAGTGATCAGTTGTGATAAAGAGAATAAACATAGCCGTAAGACAATGAGTAGTTGTTTGGCCAGAAGAAAGGTACTGATATATATGAGAGAGATAATTACAATCAGCCCTAACCTTCTATACAAAAAGAGAGAGAAAGACTACTGCTATCATCTGAACTTCTTGATCTTGTCTTTGAATTCAGCAGACTTAACAGCAGGAGGATCCAACCCATAGGATCTGTAGATTCTGGCTCGGAGGGTTTGGATATCCTTGAGATCACTTGGTTGCAAAGGATCAAGATCATGATGGCGTGCAGCAGCGTCGACCTCATCTTCAATCACTTTGGTGCATAACACTCCTCGAGAGGTCATGGGTGGAGTCAGCTATCTGTAGGCAGGGGCAACGAGTGGCAGCTTTTCCTTGAATAAAATAAGCTGAATCTGTGCTCTGAGGTTGGCGTCGTACTGATGAATGAACTCGTCGAAGAGATCAGTCGTCGGTACCTCAGCAGGATAACACTGCCATACGTAGTATGCCTTAATGAAATCAATCTTCAGCTCCTCCCATTCCTCGTTCAGGTTCCAGGGAATCCACTTGTCAACATGGCGATGCGGAGATTTCTTCATATAAGCAGCTTTCTATGCACCTCGCCTGAAGTACTTGGAAGTCCTGGGCACCTGTATACTTCTGTCGAGGATTGGCTCCTTGGCGATTTTGTCACTCAGCTCTATTATCTTCGCCAAGTCTTCCAACCTCTTCTTCTCCCTAAGGGTCGCAGCTCTTCTATCTCCTCTCCGGAGATTCAGCCCTTGTTGCGTTGCCTCCCAGGTTGCCTTATCATCTGCCTCCTGCTCAGGTGTTAGAGTAGAGACTTTCTTCATTCTCTGAGTGAGGGGCAGATTGTCAGTATCAGAGTCAGCCTGCTCATCCTGAGCCTTCTTTTTCTTCTGTTCTTCCAAGAGTTTCTTGGCTTGGCTCTTGTACATCTTGGCCATTGGCTTTCTCTTCTTCTTGGCCTTCTGTACTTCTTCCTCAAGCTGTCTCTCATAGTCCAACTCATCCTAGAGCTTTTGAGCAACCATTTTATCGAACTCCTCCTGCTCTGCTCGGGTTTTGAACTTAGGCGTCGGGGAAGGAGGTGGAGTAGATTCAGTAGCTTTCTCCTTCCCGGGCCTTTGAGGTGGCAGGTGCTCGTCTTCTTGGTCCTCTTGGTCCACAAACCATGCGACCTCTTCTATGTGCTGCGCCTGAGCCGAGGATCCTTCTCCTGATCCTCCAACAGGCTCGGGCAGCTGAGTTGTTTGGACTGCTGGGATTTGGACTATGGGAGGGGGTACTGAACTGGTTCCAGCTTGAGCAGCTGAACCTTCCCCCTTGACAACTTCCCTTGCCTCAGCCTCCACACCCACCTGAGCTGTTCCCGCCCTATCTTCCCTATCTTCCCCCTTTTTGGCATCATCAGTAGCCGGGATCAGAAGAGTACGGATAGCTATGACTTCCTTCTCTAGTTTGAAAAGAGCCTCCTTGATGGAAGTGCTGGTGGTGTTGAAGTCTCCGACCGCATCGCAATAGTGCTCCCAGTCAGCCTCTTGATCCTTGCGGATTTGTCGAATTTGGGCTGCTATTTCTTGTCGTTGCTTCAGGAGCGATGCGTCGAGTGAGGCAGTCATCTCAGACTGGATGAGCTTTAAGGCGGCCGCTTGATTCTCCAATGCCTTCTGCACGCTGGAGGTGGCCATCTTATTGCGCTCGTCCATAGTCTTCTGGACTGTGGCTAAGCTCTTCGTTAGCTGCTCAGAAAAAGATTTCTGCTGAGCTTCGAGCAACTGCTGACTTTGAGCAGCCAAGTCCGCCTTACGAGCGGGCGCGCGTAGTCTGGACGATCTCCTGAATATTTGGAGTTAGAGTGTCCGAGACCTTCTTGACTGAGCTTGCCAGTCTGTCAACAGTCTCCGTCTGAGACTTTGTATACTGCGTCCACTTCAGATGGACGTCCTTAGCTTGGAGATGGTTTTTATCTCCTTGCTTCCTGATAACGCGGTTGACAGACTTTGAGGACACGGAACCTATAGGTTTGGCCTGATAGGATGAGGTTCCAAGCCTCTGCTCTGAGGCTGCGAGCTGTTGCTTCCGACTGGGCTTCGAAGCAACTGGGGCATCACCTGATGTAGGAGGTGGAGGTGGTGACTCGCCCTTCTTGCTAGGAGATTTACCCTCAGCAGATTCTTCCTGATCTGCGTCCTTGGGTGGTGCCTGATCCTCATCATTATTGTCATCATCATCGTCATCATGATGGGAAGGCTGCGATGGGCTGCTAGCGGTCTGCTGGAGGACCTCAGGTTCAGAAGATATAGCATGGCTGACCTTAAGTCCTTGAAAGATGCAATGTCAGCGGGCTCCCCAAACCCTATGGCTGACTGCAGACTTTGCTCCTCTGCCAGAAGGGACAGTGCAGAGTGTTGCTTAATCAACTCTACAAGAATATCCCAATTCAGGAATCTCAACAGCATCTGAGTCCTTGCCCTGATCGCGATTTCGACCAGATCCTGATGAGCTGAGATTTCAGGGATCTGTGCAGCGACTTCTCCTGTGGCTCGGAGACGGGTCATCTGCAACGTCGACCATTCGGATGAGACTTCACCAGCCGGTTCCTCAACTTCCTCCGACCGAGTCTCCTCCGAACTGATCCGCTGTACCTTATCCTTGAGGGTGGCAACCTCTATCTTGGTATCAGCGTCTAATATGTTCTCCTCCTGAGGCGGTGGAGGAGAAGCAGGCTTTGCGGGAACCTCAGAAGCTCAAGCCTTAGAGAGCTTCTTCCGCTTCGGCGGGTCGGCCCATGGAGGCAGATCAGTAGAAGACCTCTTGAGCTCAGTGGCTCCACGTCCGACTGACTTCTCACCCGCTGCTCTAGTCTTGAACTTAATGAGCTTCTTATCAAAGTATTTCGAATCAGCGAATGACGCATGATTCGTGACTGAGTCTTCAATCAGTATGGACACCTTGGTCCCATACAGTAGTTTGCCCACACTAATTAGTCTCCTCTCTCCTGACTGTGTGGCGACAAACTTTTGTGCCTGAGCCTTCAGCTCGGTCACAAAGAACTCCGTCCAGTTCACCTGGACTCCGTCAATAATAGCCATCATCAGCTGGAGTCTGGGCTTGGACAGCTGGTCAAAAGAACCAGCGGCGCTCGTCAGGATATGTATAACTACGTACGTGAGGCCTCTGTACTCCGGTAGGAGTTGGTTCTTCGGCAGCACGGACTTGAAGGAGATGTCATCCCTTCCACAGAAGCGGTGGACATATGCATTTAGTTCCTTCTCCTTGTAGCCCACTGGAGAGATCCCGTAAGCCGGAAGATCAAAATATGATTTCAGCACTGCCCTGATGTTGATATCGGCATGGCTAGATTCCCACTTCTGAGGGGCCACTTCCCTCATATAGGAGATCTGCGACATCTCTCCATCGTTATCTTCTACAGAGCGCCAGTTGTAATACACCTCTGCTACCTGGCGGGGAAGATATAAGCAGGGATGCTTCGTCACAAGAAGCGCTAGGCCAGACTCCTCAAAAGCCGTGAATATGGGCTCAAGATATGGAAGGTCTGCCTGGTGGAGCACCATCGTCGGTTCGAAAAGAACCCTTGACTTGATGATCTCGTCAATGTTGGGTGGGGTCTGAATAATCGCTATAGTTATCTGCAAGAAACTCGTTAGCACTTGAAAATAGAGTAAGTTAGATTCGAGTTATGCAGAAGCTTAAGAAATTACCGTAGACAAAGAGCTTGAGTTGAAAAATGGAGACAGTTTTGGTAGAAAGAGATGAAAACTGAATGCTTGGAGAATGCTCTAAGTGCGATAATGGCAAAAAATAGATAGGATTAGAGAAAAAAAAGGAGATTTTATAAGATTTGAAGATCAACCGATTTTAATCGGACGGCTGGGATAAAAACTCACTTTTTAATGATGGTTGTGATCTGATGTTATAAACAGAATGATTACATTAGCCGCCTCTAACTTAGACCCACGTAAGATATGCGCAGATAAAGTAAGGTGAGAAGACATGCATTAAATGCGTTGCAGACAGCATTAAAGGCTAAGCTTTTTAAATGAGAACGGTTTCTAGTGACTTAAACCATAAAAATTTAATGGCGGGAAATAAATACTCATTATGATACTGAATGCAAACGACTGATTTAATAAATGCGAGCATGCTTCTGAGAATATTAAGTATTTAAACTACGCAAACCTCTTCAGCTGAACTTTTACGATCAGCTGGTTACCGTAATGACTCAGGAGGATCTTTGTGGCACTGATAGCCATGTTCCCCCTTACTGTGTACTGTATGATTCACCCGATTGAATCAAAGTACTAAGTCTTCTGACATGTCGTACTCACTCCTCTTACTGACATGAGTCAGTAGGATCCAGTAGACCTAGCTCAACTAGCTCAACTGATAATTCTCTGAATCTGTTCTCAGCTAGTGGTTTGGTCAGTATGTCTGCCCTTTGTTTGTCAGTATGGATCTTTTCCATCCTGATATCCTTCTTCTCGACATGGTCTCTAAAGAAGTGGTGTCGAATGTCCACGTGCATGCATCTCGTATGAAGAACTAGGTTCTGAGTTATAGCAATCGCACTGGTGGAGTCGCAGTAGATGGGCACTTCATCTTGAGTAATTCCATAGTCTCGCAGTTGTTGTCGAAGCCAAAGGATCTGGGCACAACAACTTCCAGCAGCCATATACTCAGCTTCAGTAGTGGACGTCGCTACTGAATGTTGTTTCTTTGAAAACCATGATATCAGCTTGCTGCCTAGGAACTAACATGTTCCAGAAGTTGACTTTCGATCTACCATGCATCCTGCATAATCAGCATCAGAATAACCTGTTAGCATCATATTGTCATCAGCAGGATACCGTAACCCTGCATCAGGTGTTCCCTTCAGGTATCGCTGAGTCCAGAAGACTTCGCTTGGGATTCGCCTGAAATCTTGCACATACACCTACAACATAAGTTATGTCAGGTTTGCTTGTTGTTAAATATAGTAAAGAACCAATAATAGCTCTATAATCAGTAGAGTTAACATAAGCTCCCTCTTTGTCTAGATCGATTTTAAAATTTGTGTTCATGGGGATCTTGACTGGCTTGCTTGAGTCGCAACCGAATATTTTCAGGAGATCTCGAGTGTATTTAGCCTGGTTGATGAATATTCCTTCAGTTAATTGCTTCACTTGGAATCAAAGGAAATAGTTCATCTCCCCCATCATGGACATCTCGAACTTCTCCTTCATCATTTTCTCGAATTGTTGACATATAGTCACGTTCCTGCAACCGAAAATGATGTCGTCCATGTAGATTTGCACCAGTAGGATGTCATCTCCTGACTTGATGTTGAACAGGGTGCGATCTACTTTCCCCTTCTGAAAACCTTTCTGAAGCAGAAAATCTGATAGGGTATCGTACCAAGCTCTGGGTGCTTGTTTTAACCCATACAGAGCTTTCCGAAGTCTGTACACCTGATGTCCCTGTTGAAAACCAGGCGGTTGTTCCACATAGACTTCTTCCTTCAGTACGCCGTTCAGAAACGCTGACTTTACATCCATTTGATAAACTTTAAATCTTTGATGCGTTGCATAGGCTAAGAACAGACGAATAGCTTCCAATTTGGAGATTAGAGCAAATGTTTCATCAAAGTCTATTCCTTCTGCTTGACAGTATCCCTTGGCAACAAGTCGAGCTTTGTTTCTAACAATGACGTTGTTTTCATCTCGCTTGTTTTTGAAGACCCACTTAGTGCCGATCACGTGCTGATGTCTAGGTCGGTAAACAAGCTCCCAAACTTCATTTCGGACAAACTGGTTTAACTCCTCTTGCATGTCAATGATCCAGTCAGCATCGTTAAGAGCGTCCCTCTATTGTTTGAGGTTCTTCAGTAGACAAGAAACATGAGTAGAGAGAACTTTCTCCTTGGCTTAATCTGGATCTTGTCTTTATTGCTGCTGATGGATCTCCTATGATAAGATCAGAAGAGTGAGCATCAAGCTATGAACGTCTGAGTTTGGCTTCTTCTTCTGAGATTACTTCTGTACAGTCAATTGGAGTGTTAGGTATTTCAGTAGTGCTATTCTGTGATTGAAGCAATTCAGTAAGAAGGTTAGGATCTACTGAGTTTCCAGGTTCAGGGGCATTTAGCTCAGGAACATTAGTCGTTCCCCCTGAGTTTATATTCTCAGTAGAGGTCTCAGTTACCACTGGGGCTTCCTCATCGACCGTTGTTACCTGATGTTGATCCTGTTCGGTAGAATCAACCAGGTTAGCTACAGCGCCTGCGGGATGGGTCTGGATTTCTTCATCATCTGACTCATCATCCCAACAATGCTGGATCTTTTCGGCTTTGTCGTTCAGTGTGAGATCCTGTAGCTTGCTGCTGACATCTTCAGCATTTGTCTTCTTCGATTTTCTGTTCTCAGTAACAAACTCATCTAAGACAACATGAGGGCTTTCCTCCGTGCAAAGAGTCCGATAGTTAAAGAGTCTGAAAGCTTTACTGACTCGAGAGTATCCTAAAAATACTCCTTGATTAGATTTGCTATCAAAGACCTTCAACTGATCTTTCCCATTATTGTGAATAAAGCAAGGACAGCAAAAAATATGGAAATGGGAAATAGAAGGAATTCTCCCTTTCCACAGTTCGTAAGGTGTCTTCATATGTTGCTGTGTAAGCAGTGAGCGATTCTGAGTGTAACAGGCGGTGCCAGTAGCATCAGCCCAGAACTTCGAGGGTAGTCCAGAGTCTGCTAGAAGCATTCTTGCTGCTTCTTTGAGTGTTCTATTCTTACGTTCAGCAAGTCCGTTCTGCTGAGGGGTGCGAGCTGTTGATGTCCCGTGCTTGATTCCCTCTTTATCGCAGTACTCTTTAACTACTGAATTGAGAAATTATGTTCCTCGGTCTGAGCGAATTCTCTGTATCTTGATGTCTTTCTCCACACTGAGTTTCTTCAGCCATTTTGGCAATTCAATCTACATCATATTTGTTGGCTATGAAGATGACCCACGTATATCGAGAGTAATCATCAACAACGATGAGGGCATACTTCTTGCCTCTTATAGTCACTGGAGAAACTGGCCCAAACAAGTCCATGTGTAGCAGTTGAAGGATTCCATCAGTGGAAGGTACGGAATTGGTGGATTGCTTTTCTTTGTCTGCTTTTCCGTCAAGCATGCTTCACAATTTCTGTCTTGATAAACGCTTCATTGGGCAGTCCTCTGACTCTAGAGTTCTTGGCTCGCTTGTTCATAGTCTTGAAATTCAGGTGGATGAGTCTCTTATGCTACAGCCATCCTGTTGTATCACTGGATTTCATCTGAGCAAATAAGCAAGCCTCAGGCTCTGCGGTTTTCCAGTTCGCAACATAGATATTCTTCCTCCGCGAACCTGATAACACTGTTTTTCCTGTAGATTTGTCAACAATATCACAGAAACCAACGTCAAAGATAACTCTATTCAGATTATCACAGAATTGACTAACAGAAAGGAGATTATGTTGAAGTCCTTCAACATATGTTACTCTTGGAACTGAAGCAGTCCCAATGTTTAGTGTTCCATATCCCCTTGTATAGCCTTTAGAGTTGTCACCAAACTCAATTCTGAGACCATCTTCTTGTACGTAATTGGTCAGCAGGCTCTTTTGATATGTCATATGTCTCGAGCAGCCGATGTCCACAATCCAAGGTTCCTTAAGCACCTGCAAGACAGAAACAGTTTTAAATACAATTTGGTTCAGTTTGGGTCCTTAAGCGTTAGTAGGTGATTTCGGGACCCAGATTTATCTCGGGACTTTAGGAGTCTAAGACTTCTTCTTCTAAACTTTGTCAGTTTTCTTCTCTACTGGACTGAGAGATACTGACTTCCTAGCAGTTTTGGGTTCAGGAGTTTTCTTCTTCTGAGGATTTGTGCTCCTCCTGACCCTGGACTCATAGAAGTACGAACCATACTGTGTTGGATGCTCATACAGTGGTTCGTTGTACTGCTCTGCCACCTGACCTTCTTGGTTCCCCCTGAATTTGATCGTGGTGTCCTGGGGCTAGAACCTTTGGTCATTTGATTCTTGTTGCTCGGTTGAGGTGCAATCATCTTCTGTTTGTTTTTTGCCTGAGTTGTTGGTTCAACAATCTGAACTTTCCCTCTAACAAACCTATCAGCCAGCATCTCTGAGCTTTTAGATGTTGAAGTGGAAGCTTGATGAGTGTAGCCAAGTCCTTCTTTCATGGCTAGTGGCCTTTGAGCTCTAAGCATGCTTTCCAACTTGTCTTTAGCTCCTAGGTACTTGTTCGATCATCGGTCCTCGCCGCCTACCACTCACATTTCCGAAGTGATTCATAATCCTTTTCAACTTCTGCGAGTTTCTGACTGAGTCGGGCTATTTCAGTATCTTTCTCAGAATTGTCCTTGGTCAGAACTGATAACTGAGTTTCTTGAAGCTGAGACTTAGTCATAAGAGATTCAATCTCTTCATTGAGTCTCACGACTAGATTATCTGAATCAGTAGAGACCTGACAATCAGAAGAAAGTCTCGATTTTCGGGGCTTTACATTGTTCCGGTTCTCGAATAGTTCTGTTGAACTCTCTGCTTTGGTGAATCTGCTCCTCTAGTAGATTATCATATGCTTGTACCACGTCTAGAGGTTCATCTGTGACCGAGCAAATGTCGTGTGTGCGTGTGTGCTTTGTGAAGAGGAGGTTATATTAAGTTTCGAGTTTACCTCAGCCTCTTCTTCGGCCATCAGATAATATTCAGCTGTTGATTCAGGATCTGTTTCTCCGACCTCAACGGCGACAAAGTGCGGCTTCGTCTTCGAGAGAATACATAAATGTATCTTCCTCGATTGAGTCATCGGATATCTCTCGGCGATATAGGCCCGCCTTCTTCCGCAAATTTTTCGCGTTTGACTGCCGTTACGCTCGTTGGGGATGAGAGTTCGGGACGATCGTCGATAATGTCCCTCCTTCTTGCAGTTGTAACACACAGAGGTTCTGCCGCCTTTTCCAGCTGAGTCGTTGGATGGACTAGCAGCAGGTTCTGCGTTCCTGCAATTAGTAGAAGTTTCGGATATCTCTCTGGCGATATAGGCCTGCCTTCTTCTGGCAAATTTTTTGCGTTTGACCTGCCGTTCTGCTCGTTGAGCAGCTGAGAGTTCGGGACAGTCGTACTGATAATGTCCCTCCTTCTTGCAGTTGTAACACACAGAGGTTCTGCCGCCTTTTCCAGCTGAGTCGTTGGATGGACTAGCAGCAGGTTCTGCGTTCCTGCAATTAGTAGAAGTTTTAGATTCTTCCCTTTTTATATAATCCTTTTGTTGGGATTTTGTATACTGGAAGCAAATTTTATGCTTGTATACAATGTATTTTGTCCCTACCACTATCTTATTCTCCTATCTGGTAAATATATATATATTTGCACATGTTATCCTTTATCTTGTATAAAAGTTAGATTTGTGTGGTGTGTTGGGTATCACAGAAGACAACACAAATTGGTTGAACTGACAAGATATAAACAGTTATCACAGCTGAGACAACTTCAGGATAAGTTGTCGGTTTAAGCTGCAGTTTAGATAAGAAGTGGCTTGTCTTAGCTGCTTATCTTTACTGGTACACTGAAGGTGGTGTATTGATGGAACACAGTGAGATGTGTTCTCCTAACTGACCTTAGTGGAGAACCAAGATCTCAGTGACTTAGCTGGTCTTAAGCTTGGTAAGACTTCAACTGAGTGCATTTGACTATCTATCACTTTGACCTACTATGGTGAACATCATCGCGATCGGATCTACGTATTTTGGGTGTTAGTAGTTATTTGTATTGTGGCTCAGGCTGGTTGTCTGTATCTTGCAGCCATATCCTAGTAAAATGGGTTGATAATATCCCCTAGGGAACTCGAAAGGATTAGCACACAAACTCGGCCGGTTGAATAAGTTCAGGTGTGTTAATAAGGTCGAGTGGTACTACTCAGGAATATAAGATGTTAATTAATTTAAGCTGTCAGTGAGCTTAATTAATTAACGGGTAATTCTATCTTAAATACGGAGATCGATTAAGTCTAAAATACAAGCCCCTGCTCAATTTGGGATAAAGGGATAAGTCAGCACGGATTCTCTAGTGGAATGAATCTGTGTTTATTAATTAATTTTGCTCTGGGCTGAGCATGGATAATTAATTAATTTGTGGCCCAGCTTTATTTCTTGTATTGGATCCCTGATCTGGCCCAATTAGTTGCCTAGTAATTTGTTGTCTCTCAGAAATCATTATTAATGGATTAATGTATTTTTACATTATTTAATAATGTTATTTATCTGGAATTAATTGGTTGGGCCAATTAATTGATAAATATTAGTAGCCCAGTAAATTAATTAATTATATTATGGGCTGGTTATGTGGAAGCTCATTAGAAATATAATTAAATTAATGGGTTACAAATATATTAATATTATATTGGTTTTTGAAGCCTATATATATATATATGTATTTTGTTCAGAAACAGATAGATATATACACACATAAACGCACGCACGCATATCAAGAGAGACAAAAATCTTAAATTTTCTCCAGTTCTCTGACCACCCAGAGGGAGAAAAAGGCCGGGACACAGATCAGAAGATCTGACACAGGAGCAACAATCAGAGCTGCGACAACATACGAAGGAGGAAGGTATCGTTCTTACCCTCAATTATTCCTTCACCTTTTTACCTGAGGGAGAATCTCTGTGGTATTTCTTCTGCTTCCTGACTCTTTTCTTTTCTCTTTGATATTTGAGAGCCATGAGTGCAAACCGATCGAAGCGAGGAGTCTCCGAGGACTTAGCATCCGACGCCTTATTGTTGTTTTCTTTGGAAGAAATAGGGTTGGCTCCAGTTTCTTGATCGTTGCTTTGTAAGCGTGATCTATCCGGGTGTCGGTGGAGCACTAGAATATCGTTGGGGTAGGCTGTGCTCGAATTCCTCCGTCTTTAATTCTGAAGATATAACATCAGGAGTTAGAGCATTTAGATCTGAGCGACGTAAGTAAGTAGCAAAAGGAAGCCACTTCAGTCGAGGCAATGCTCTCAAGATCTTCGTGTTCATCTCTTTGTTGGTGAATGTCCTCCCCAGCCCGTTGATCACATTGATCTGGTTTGTAAATCTGACGCTAAGCTCATCAATAGTCTCGTTGGGCTACATGGAAAAAGTGTCGAACTTTTGTAGCTCTAGATCAAGCTTGTTTTCTTTGATATGCGGGGTTCCTTGGCTCAGTACAGCCAGGGCATCCCAAAGTTCCTTTGCCGTCTTACAGTCTTGTACCCTCCCGAGGTGTGAATCGCTGAGCGTAGTCAGGATTGCATTCCGCGCAAGTCGGTCGAGGTTGTGCAGCTTTTTCTCTTCAGGCGTGAAAGCTGATTTATGTTTTGCAACTTTAGCACCAGTCTGTGCTCCTATACCTCCCACAACTGCATATTGAACGCTGTCGATCATGGGAAGGATAGGTCTTGTTTCTAGGATGTCAGTTATGCTGTCGTGCAGCGATGTAAGGTGCGCCTCCATTCTCACGCGCCATACCGTGTAGGTCTCCACAGAGAACATCGGTACCATCCGAATACCTGACATATCAGACATTATGGGTAAAAGTATAAGGATGTATGAAGAGATGCTTGTGCAGAGAAAAACATTTTCAACATCTGTTCGAGTAGACCAGACTTTCAGAACTGATGATCAGAAGAACACCGTTGCTCTTATACCAATTGTTGGTCCGGAGACGAGTGTTAGGTGTAGGGGGGTGAATACACCTGAGTACAAGTACTTTTTCTCAAACGCGAAGGACAGCTGAGCTGTAGATTGCAACTGATGAACATTATCAAATAGTAACCTTCTGATCGCGGGTCAGAATGAGTCAACTACTGAGTTTTTCCTACTGACTTTTGTCATTATTTGATTCTTAGTCGGAGACTTAGTGCGGATAAGTGTGTAGGGCCCGATTGACTTCGTCTCGATTTGAAAACGTGTTTTTCGTAACCAAATAATTTTGGCTAGTGCAAATTTTCAAATACGTTTTATGCAAAGTATGAGTTTATAAAATGATTTGAATGCAGTGCAATAAAACAGTAAATGACAAGCGATTTTTAACGTGGTTCGGATACGCAAGATCCTACGTCCAGGGTCCTGCTGAACACGAGGTCTTGTTGATTAATTTGAGCAAGCCTCAGCAAGGTATCTGTGCACTAGACAGACCCTTCTAAGTTATAATCCTTAGCGACTTTACAAATCAAACCGGAGTTTGAAGGGGAGGGGATGTTCTCCAACTATGAAGGAGTTCTTACAATAAGAACAGTCACAAAATGTGAACTCCTTCGAAGGTTCTAAGCTATGGATATAAACGATTGAGCTTAGATAGAGAAGAGAGATCTAAAGAAGAAAAGTCTAGAGAGAAGAACTAGAAATATTCTAATAAAGCAAGTTCTTCGATGGATCTTCGTGAAAGGCGCTAGAGTGTTTCGTAATCTTTGAGTGTGTAATCCCTTTGATATCCCGTGCGTGGAGCTCGGAAATGCTTCTCTATTTATAGTTGTGACCCAGGCATTTGTCCGTTGGAGAGGACGAAGCCACGTATCACAAACGTCCAAGGAAAACGGCCATATGTTCTAAATGTTGCAGCAGAGTAGTTGGTTACTGTGCATGAGAGCAGCTTTTGTTGGTCAGAGTAGGTAAAGCTTAGACTGCTTCTCATTGGTCGAGGTTTGTGGTAGGTGACACTTGTCAGACATCGGTCTTCATCAGAGTTGACTCTCACTCATCCTCGTATGATCTTTTGCTGACTTTTGAATGATGTTAAAAGATGGGTCGTTTCCTGTCGGATACAGTAGACCTGATAAGATCTCTGTCTTCTTCATCTGAGTCTGCTGATAATGGATCTTCTGCTGAGTGGAATTAGCTGATGACTCTGAAGGTACTGAGCATTGATACCGTGTTCTTCTACTGAGGTGGGTCAGCTGAAAGGAAATCTTCTACTGAGTGGAAGTCAGCTAATGACCTGTGAACACAAGCTCTTACAATGATGACGTGGGGTTCTGGAAAGTAACTTCCTACTGAAGATCAGTCAAACACTTACCCCTTACAGGACTTAGACGAAAATGATAATAGAAAATACATTCAGTCTAGCCTATTACATCATCTAGATATTATCAACACTATCCTAAGGGTACAAGACGGGTTTTGGGATCTTCAATTCCATAGCAATAAATCACTATGATTTCTCCCATTACCGATAAACAAATAAGTCTTATTACAAGAACTACTGACAAAATAATACTAAGTACCCTCTAAGTGGTTATTAAGATCAACCACTGACTCATAACCCAACACATATCAATCATCATTTGTGTCATGTCGTATGTTATATCCAGGATGTTACTAAAAAAATCATGGGAAAGCTCACACTGCGGAACCGTAATTGTAGCAGAATCACCGGTGAGCATGAACTCCTCAAAATTTCTCCTCAACACATCACCGGGATCAGACATATATGGAACTCCGCTAGGATTGTATCTTCGACTCACTAACGCTGCATATATAATGTACTAATTAAATATTAAAAAATAAAAATCTTCAAATCAAGTTTGTACCTAAGTGCGTTGTTTATTTCCATGCTCCGGAGGTTGTGTTTCATACAATCGTTCAACATGCTCCATATCAAAAAAGCCAGAACCGATCGACTGATGTGACTGCATTTATGACAAACATACAAAGTCAAATGAAAAAACTTTAATAATTACTCAACCAAGTTAAGATACCTGTACATGCGGTGGGTCGCGTCGAGTAGAAGGAACGAGTGGCACCCAAAATCTAGGGACCCAAACATCTCTAGCCTTATGACTCCCTTGATCCCGGTAAACCCTTCTAGCAGCTTCATCCCAAGGATCTGCATCAGGATTCGTCGTGTATTCCTCATCTTCCCGTGACTATCCTTCAGCTTGATTCCAGCTCAGCCACTGATGTATATTGACAATCCTCCCCCGCAGTACAGATTTCTCCTCATCTGAATGGTGACCACTATAATCTATGTCCCACAACTGAAAACTCGACGAAGTGGATCCTTTGCCCTTGCCTTTTTTGCGTCCGAACACTCTTTTAAACATTTCCCCTACTCTATCAAAAAAGCGCTTCTCCCGCTGGTCCCACCGCTCATACACTTTCTTCAACAAATCTTCCTCGCGCTTGTCGAATTGATCATCTATAGTCCGGATGATTCGTTCATACGTAGGTCCACTGACATCTTCATCCCCGCGATGCCCGAATGACTCTCCATCTGCCGGTGCGCGTTTCTTCTTAGATTTTTTTCTTTTTTGCTACCGGCGTAGGAGCCCTTAAATTGCCATCATCATTAACTCGCCTCGGTTGTACGGGGGTCGGTGTGGAAAATGATACACCGACCAGATTATCTTCATTCACCCTTCTCCAGTATTCTGTAAGCCGCTCATCGGCAGTAGGGGTGAGAGTTTTATGGGGAGGTGTCTTCTTCTATTCCAAAAGTTTTAATCACGAGTTATAATACACTCTTATACTTCTAAAATTTATAATAAAATATATAAATACTATTTACCAGTGATGCGAAGAAAATGATCCACTCTTTATCTGGTGGCGTCATAAATACCTACATAATACAGTGGGGCATACCTCCTTCATTCACAAGGCGGACACACAGACGGGCCAAATCTGGTATCGGCTCGTATGCCCAAATCTACAATATGATTAAAGATCATGACAAGTATAAATTTGTCAATAAATAAGAAATTGAAATAGTATTAAAGATCGATTCGTACCTGAAGGGCCCAAACTGGCCCACACAGATTATATTTCGATTTCACTTAATCGACTTGCTTAGGTGCAAAGCTTATGTAGTCGAGGAGGGCATTGTATGTGTAGGATTCCAATGGAAATGCGTTACACGCATCTAAATCATCTGCCAAGAGCCACACCCACGTCTCAACCTTCTTCGTCTCGGCAGTGCGAAGAAAAAACACACAAGTGCCAATACATTGGCCACCTTTAGATGATCATCTTCGAGAGAGATCACCGAGCTTATCATTTTTCCACATATTCAAGAAATCGCCTCTTGTTGCGGGTTTTCCTTTTGTTAGTCTCATTTATACTTCGGACTCTCGGGGTCGCGAGGTGGATTCAGATCAAAAGAAGAGGCGACGAATAACAATCCGGTCCACGAGTGCATACTCCAATCGCGAAAATCTAAGCTCTCGTCCGGATATGTGAAAACGAACCTCATCGAGGCGGGGCTCGCACCTCATAACACATCAATTGATGCAAGACCAAGACATAACTCTTTCCCTTCCTCCGGCTCAAGAGATGCCCAAACTAACGGTTTTTAAACCGTTGTTCTAAGTTATTCCTCCCCCCGCATCTCGAAGAGTTTTCTTAATCAATTCGGGTAAACTATCTCTCCAATATGTAGTGACTTTAGTGGTTTTTTCTCTAATTGATAGTCGGATATAATCGGGCTGCAGGTTGTACAAAAGCAGAATTAAGAATTAACGAGTTGAGGACTCTCACCAATCAACCGAGGTAGGGCGTAAGGATATTATACTCCTTGCCTAGCCCGGCCGAGGGACTCTATTTCACCAATCAGCCGCGACACGACCGAATGACATTATCCTCCTTCGGTCCCTCCTCCCCCCCCCCACACCCCCAAATCGGTCGCCGTTGCAAATAAAATTTCGAGCACAAACAATCGTTGTAATCCCAATTTAGTACTAATTCATCAAAAATTCGACATTTCAACAAAGATCCAACCCAATTTCAACATTAATTTCGTTTACAAATGCATCTAATCTATGTTCCAAATGAGATTCAACACAATAAATTGTCGGAAATAGAAGACACATAAGATCTTCAATTCTATTAACAAATATTCCTGGCTTTTAACATGTATTCTACCCAAATAACTTCAATTCTATGAAATTCAGACAAAAAATAGCAGAAAATACTTGTTCTTCGCCAGAAGACATGGTGGCGGCGATCGGCGGTGAATGGGTGGTCCGCACTAGTGGTACTCGGCGGCGCAATTGTTGTCGATACCGTGATTTTGTTGTTGGGTGAATTTTGCCCTTCAACGTTAAAATTTCTCTCGGCCGAATGAAGCTTCATATCTAGTTCAATAATGATGCTCCACGGCCGATGGTTAGGCCTATGGCGAGGCCGAGTGGCTTCGGCCCTCAATAATAGAATCTCTTTGAATATTTGGCCCTTTCTATTGTATTTCTCTCTCTCGGGCAAAAATAACGCACGACCGAAAATAATGCACGGCCGAATTTCGGGCCAAGGGCTTTCGGCTTTATATAATAGAAACAATTTTAACTTTTTTATTTACAGCGAAATTGTTTACTTCCCTCGGCCATACTCGGCCTTATATTCGTCTCATCGGCCCTCCGACAACTTTTAACGGAATTTGCTCTGGATAGACAAGAAACATGTGTCAATCATTATCTCTGCCACAAAAGTGTACTAATATGACTATATTTGTGTTTTCTTATAGTACATGGCTAAACTTGTAATTTGTTATAGTGGATTTGGCTAACAGTGTATATTACCACAACCTAAAATGCATTTATGCCCCCAGAAATTGGAGATAACCGTAACCCACCTTATCCAGATAACGAAAATCCAAAAAGCTCACTTCAATTAATTAAGAAATAGTTCCTCCGTACCATTGAAATAGTCAAATATACATTTTTTGGCTGACAACTCTACATACATCAACTACATAACTTATGAGTGTTTAGAGTAGCTGAATGTTATTGATAAGTGCTAAAAGGTAAACACTGCTTTGAACAGCTTATTTGAAAATTAATAAGTGTTTGGAAATAAGTGTTGAAAGCTGTTGAAAATAGAAAAAATAATGTTTAGAAATGTTGTTGATGCTTATTTTTACTTTTTAAAATAAAGGTATATCTAGCCCCTATATCATTAAACAATTGAATTATAATGAATAAATAAAATTGAGAAGTTGTTCATATTCTATATTTATTTTTTGCTTTATAATTTTGATCTTATAAAATAAAGTATTATATTAATCAATATACTATATGTAAATTGAGCAAGTCGCCACACAATTAATTATAAAATAAAAATCACAATTTTATTTAAATGAGTTATATTTTTATTTAATTAAATAAAAATATAATTTATTTAATTAAATAAAAATATAATTTATTTATGTGGCATTTTTGGTTAAGGTTATTTTTCGAATCAAACAAATTTATTGAAGGTAAATTTGTCCGAAAAATTCATAAGCTATAAGATGGGGTAAGCCAGCTTAAGCAGTTTTTCTAAAATTTGTACAAAAATAGAGAAACAACAACTTAAAGCTAAGTTTCCAAACTAAAAATACAACTTTAAGTTATAAGTTGTTCCAAACACCCTATTAAAAACTGCGCCGATAATAAACTGGATAATTTCAATGGGATGGAGTGAGTAAAAAATTGAAAAAACACTTCTACCTTTCTTTCTTTAATTATATGATCGACGAGGTAAACATAAACCACAAACCTTAGCAAAGTGCACTCATTTTTTATTTATTTTTTCCTTACCTTCACAGCGGCGCTGTTTTCTCTTGTTCTCTTTTGTATCCACGGCGTCATCACTGAGAGATGCTTGGTATTTTATTTTAAGAAAATTCTAATTATTTGAAATTATGATATCGAAGGGATGAATGGATGCGTCCTTTTTTATAAAATGGATGATGATGGACGTGCATGAGTTCACGAACTAGATGATGAAACACTTTTGTTCGAAGGGATGCCTCGATTCTTGATTAGCAAGTCATGATGGGGTTCATAAAAAACCTATGGTTGCCTATACATATTATAGGCACAGACCGAATCAAAATCTCATTAAAAATTCCCATTTTTATTAAAGTTATCTCACATTATTTATATTCAATCCGAGATTAATAAGTCGAGTACTAGATTATCAATCTAAAAATTGTATTAGGGTGCCTTCAACCCTAAACCCGCATTCCCAACTTTTTACTCGCCACGTCAGCTTTTCAAACCCACCAACTTTTTAACATTTTTCACTTCAATCATAAAACTATCAACTCAACTTTTTTTATGGGTCCCACTATTATATACACACAACTATTTATCAATATATCTATATCTATCTATATATATATATATATATATATATATATTATACTCACTATTTTTTATTTATCATATTAATAATAATAATAATAATAATTAACGTTAATTTTTAATTCTTATAAAATTTAATCATAATATATTTTAAAAATCGAAATTGAAAAACATAACATGAGCAAGGAAAATAAATTAAAGAGAATTTTCGGCCATTTCTAAAGAGAGAATATTGAACTCTTAAATTTTTTGGAATGTAAAAATTGAAAATATGTGATATGATTTTTTGAATTAAACTAAGTTTATATAAATATAACTTTTTTTGACCGTTAGATTTTTTAACGTTACAATTTGTAACGTTACAAATTGTAACGTTAATGTGAAGAGTAACGTTAATATAAAGAAGTGAGATGCTTTTATTATGTTTTTAGAGATACTAACATTTGGGGCCCACAAGTATGCTGGGTATTCAATTCTTGCGGCTGGGTGTTAACTCGCGCGTACATGGACGCACCAATATACACAAGCGTCCATTGCACGCGCCATGCGTGTCCAACACTAGTTTCAATAAAAAGTCAACTTTTATCTTAATGAGTTGGGTTTGAATTTCTAGCTTTTTAACATTTTCTCCAATGACTAAAAAGCCAATCTCCAACTTTTTCATATTTGAAAAAGTTACCATTGGAATTACCCTTATGTTGAGAGACTGTTTCTGTGAACCGTGAGCACCAATTGCGAGAAACTTTTGTCTTAAATAAAGATTCATTGTCATTTTATCGACTCAACATCTTTGTATTTGATTAATTTGATTTATCGATTTATTTCCATTCCCATATTTATTTCTTCAACAAAAGCAGCATCACGAAAAGGTGTGTTTATTTAGTTCTGTCGAATCTATGCAATCGATGGGCTAGTTGCTCCTAGACGTTTATTTTTTTGATTTAGATCGAAACCGTACAATATAATGCTGCTAGATGGCGAATCTATGGTCTCTGTGTCTCCTGCTCTCCGACTCCGAAGGGAACATGACGTGGCTCCTTGTGTTCTAAATTTGGGACTATTTATTCTCTGGGTTGAGACCTAGTTATAATTACTCACCGCCCATAAAGTCATTATAAAACTGTTCAATATTCATTTTCAATTCGTTCCATAAAATTTATTCGGTTTTCTATTTTAACAAATTATTATAAATATTTTATTTGGAATTCATAATGTTACACATTTTCAACATAATTAACATCACTTCTTAAATCAGGGTTATAGTCAATGAAATTGGAGCGGCCAGATGTACTCACTTTCGTATACGTTTATAGTCTTCACACCACTAGGGTATTGACATGTGGCATTTCTCATTAAATTAAGTGGATCATATTTAACACACGTCAACACCCTCATGGTGTGGTTTCACAAAGATAGTACAAAAAATGGTACACACAAATGCTTTTGTGCAATGAAACGGAAGGAAAATAGATTAGAAATTTATTATAAAGCTATTTTGATTCAAAAGCTTGTTGGGTCAATTATGGTTATATAATTACTGTATTAGTTTAATAAACAACACGTTTTTGGGGCCATTATTATGGCTTGCATATTTTGAATTTGACACGTGTCATCGAATATTACTACCTTTTTTCTGTTTCTGCCAACTACCAAAACAACTTTTTTCGAGGTCGCGGTCAACGTTTTATATGGGTGAAAAACAATTGAATTTGGTCCTTTCATATTGCTTCTATATGATTTTGGTAATGTTGGATGTTTGATTTTAATCATATAACTTGTAAACTTGTTCAGTTTTGATTCTTTATTATCGTCATATTCGGATTTAATAATATACAGTTAAATTTCGATAAAGTAATATTCGATAAAGTAATAATCTCGTTAAGTTAATAATTTCTTTCGGTCCCGATATAGGTCAATGCACTAAAGTAATGTTCCATAAAGTAATAATCTCGTTAAATGAATATTTTTTCTCAGTCCAAGGTTATTACTTTATCGAGGTTTAAATATAACTTATAAAATTGTCCAATTTTTGTCTTTTATGGAAGAATAAACGTCGAAAAAAAAACGTACCAACTACACTCTTTGTCAGAAGACCAAAATTGGATGGGTTTGCCCATTGATTGGCAGGTACAAACGAGTTTCCGATGAGATACGAATCCATGACTATGTAGATGAAAATGTTCTTTTGTTCCACCAGGCAGTTGTGGGGGAGCATAAGCGCGCCGAAAAACCTATTGGCTTCTTTGCAAAAGGAATATAATTAATAGAAAAAGAATAATAAAATATAAACGAAAGGCGCATAAATTTTTAAGTCGGAAAATGACGTGTGTTCGACACTCTTTAACAAAAGTTCAAAATCAAACAATTTTACAAGTTAGAGGATTAAAATTGGAAATGACTACAATAAAGGACCAAAATCGAACATTTTTACAAGTTAGAGAATTAAAATCGGACATAACCATAATAAATGACCATAATCAAATAATTTTACAAGTTATAAAATTAAAATCGAATATGGCCACTATAAAGGTCCAAAATCTGACGGAACCCATAATAAAGAACTAAATTTGGACGTTTCTCTTGTGTGGTGATATTTGAAATCTCATTTAGAATATGGATTATTTTCTTATACTAGTCTATTCCTATAAAATTATTTCATTTTTGTTCGACATGATTATTAAAAATAGTATTTTACAATGTACATTATTTGATTTTTATATTTTTAAAAATAAGATGCTTTTAATAAGATGATCTAAAAAAACCAAGAATACTAATTAAGGTAATATAAACTTATTAGATTGACAATAGATTTTAAATTTAGGGTTAATTTTAAAATATTTCTCTTTAAAGATCTAAACAAGCACAAATGGCTACAAACACTTTCTAGTCATGTCTGATGATTGATAATTTCTTAGTGACACTTAAATTATAAAATATTGATAATTATTTATTGTATTATGAAAGTATCTATATACGATAAGTTTCATAAATGATACAAGAGAGACATTACTTTAGGCTTTGTTGATTTACTGCGTGATGATTTTGTTGAAAAAGATCGAAGTCACGGTAAATTAAAAAGTGTATTTAAAATATTTTCTAATTAATAAATTCATTTTTAAATAATTTGGATATGTAGGTAGTATTGTACTGGCAAATATATATACAAGTACCTAAATTAATATAAACGATTTAAAAGTTAGTCTCCCAAATCTTATATAATCATCATTTTATATAGTACGATCGAGATTAATCTGATTTAAGAATATTGATTAAACATTTAGGCCGTTTTACCATTATATAAAAAAACAAATCTTTTACAAACAATATTTTTATTCTTTCTAAAATATAATTTTCTTAAATTTGTATTCTATTTACGTGCTACATAGAATCTAAATCTTGTACATCTTAATACAAGGACGGGGACGTAAAAGAATTTGAAACATCCGTTAGGCATTTTTGAGATCCCAACCGATTGGAATCTACCTTTCCCAATTTCATTTTAATATTATTAAATAAATTTATGTTAAATGTAATTAAATTCATATAATACCTTAAAACTCTAAAATATAATTGACAAAGCGAGATCTCCACCGTAAATAATACAATTTAAATTTTATTGGGGTCATCATTAATAATATCCCCATCTATGGGATCTCGTTGTTTTTCGAGCGGATCTTGGTTATTACTATTGGAAAATATAATTTATAATATAATGAATTTACATTTACTAATGTAATATCCATCTTCATCGTATTTATTTTAACTTAACTTTCTATAATTTACTTTATGTTAAAAAAATTATGAATTTAATTCAGCAACACTAATCAAATTTAAATATAAAACATTTAAAAGGAAGAGAAAAGAGAGAAGTGCGAGCCTGCAACCAAAATTGGTAGAAGACGACAGTACTTAAAAATAATACTATCAGAGAAGCCCATCTTCATAGAAATAGCCCCAATTAAATAAATACATTAAAAAATTAAAATGCATTTATGCCCTCAAAGAATGAAAAAACATCTTATTCATCCTTCTACAAAAGAGAGCCTACTTCAAATTATTTAAGAAGTGTACTGAGACGTTTATTTAGAAAGCATAGCCTCAATTTAACATGTTAGATGCTAGAAATCTATCACAACAATGAAATTGAAACACATGAGAAATATCTACCACAACAATCAAATTAAAATATATGGAATAGAACGAAATAAACAGAGAAATGGTCTTTGCATAGGTAACCTTTCCTCTCCGCAACTTTGCTACAGACAACAACCAAAGTTTGATAACATTGGGAGAAATCTTGTTTCTCAAAATTAATTAATTGCGTTTATTTTCTATTTTAACTTATAAAAAAGTGTTAGTAGCACTACAAGAAATTCACCGTATACCGACGGAATATTCCGTCGGTAAACCGTAATAATCCGTTGGTAAAAATATTACCGACGGAATACCGACGGAAAATAGGCGTCGGGTCAGACTTAGTCGGTAAAATTTACCGACGGAAATTTTCATCGGTAAAATTTACCGACGGATTGCCGACGGGATAGTTCCGTCGGAAGAGTGTCACTGGATATTCTGTCGGGGACGTATCACCGACGTTTTACCGACGGATTAATTCCGTCGGTAACTTTTGAACTTTACTGACGGAAATCCGTCGCTAATCCGTCGGTATCCTTTTTTTTAAAATATTTTTTTTTATTTTTTCGTACCCAGTTCTCGACAACCTGCATTTTTTAACCAACCAACACATCACATACATATAACTATTCAAATCAAGTCAAAAAACAAACCGAAACGGAAATATAAATATATAAATCATAAAATCCAAATATTCAGTATATATACATAAAACATAAATAAGTCAATCATAAAGAGGTGGCGGGAGGGGGACCGATCAGTGCTTGTCGTCCGGAGGCTCTCGTCGGCTAGAGGAACCCATCATCTCCATAAGTCGGGTCATCTCGCGCATTCATGAATGCGACTCGCTCCTCGAGGCTCCTCCTAGCCGCCGACTCCTCCTCCAATCGGCGCATGATCTCGGCATTGCTGCGGGATGGCCCAAGTGAAGAAGTAGAAGAGTGGCCGGGCGGCGTTGATGTAGCCGCTCCCTTCCTCGCCGAAACCGCATACAGTGCTTTGCTTCTTGTCCCGAACCCCTTCCAACCGCGAGATAAATCGCGTTTTTATCCGCGTTGGGGCCTTCTTCGTAGCAATCCGCTCCACCTCCGCCTATTACAATATAAAAATTGAAATTAGTCAAACTCAGAATTCTAGAATAATATTATATATATTGTAATTGTATGCTTACATGAAGTCTCGCCGCCTTCATGTTGGAGAAGTCTCCACCTTTGTAATGGAGACTCTGGAAAGTGTCAAAGGCAGTGGACTCTAAGGAGCATCCCCTCTAAGAAGCCTATTCATCACATGCATAAACAAAATTATGTCAAAAACAAAGACATAAGAAGCTAAAAAACATATAAAATGAGACTTACCGTAGACTGGGAGTACTGTAGGGCTGACCGGGACCCTCCTTTGTGCTTGCTCATCCCGGCGCCCGGCTCGCTCGACTGCGGCATTGGGAAGCAGTCTCTGACTTTTTGGAGTACCTCGGCTGCATCCAATACTCGTTGAGGGCCGCCCACCTCTCTTGTGTTGATGTAGTCCGGTTTTTTAGGGCGGCCCTTCTTCATTTCGAAGTGCCAATCACTGAACCTCTTGGACGCCCTCTTCTGCCACATGTGGTGGACTGCCTGGTCCCAATCAGCAGGCCAGCGGAAGTGCTTCTGCAATTTACATGTTTATACATGTTAGATATATACAAGTAAATGCTAAATTATAAGATTGTAAACTTGAAAGAAAAACTAACCTTAAATTCCTCAAAATATCGCTCCTTAATTTCGGGAGGAGTCGGCTTCCAAGTGAACCCGGTTGGGTTATTGATCTTTTTAAAACACTCAACGATTGTCGAGGCCAATCCAGATGGCTCAAGCAATCGCCTATTATTGAAAAATGGTTAATCCAAGTTATATTTGATATATTTAAAATTAATAAAAGCAATTATTACATACCCCTCAGGTGAAATCTCGAAACAACGGCGGCTATCCACCGAGTAAGAGTCAGTAGAACCCTGATGGGGTCCACCCGACTCAGGGGGACTTGCCCCCATAGTCGACGATGGCGGAGGAGGCGATATAGTCCCCGCCACGACCTCTGGGAGGCGCCATGTACCTGAAAACAAAGAATAATCATTAATTGCTTTTGGCAAAAAAAATAAGACAAAATTCTTTTATAACCTGTAAGTTGTACTAGTCATCACTAAAGTCCTCATCTTCTGATGTCAGAACATGTTCTTCTTCATCATCATCTCCTTCGTCAAAATCTTCCTCATCGAGTTCTATTGTTTGACGTGGATGAGATAATGTTATATCAGCTTCTACTGTCGCGTGGTTACGTACTGGTGGGTTTAGTATGTCATCCTCTTGAAATGCTTCATCTAATGAAGATTTAGTTGGCAAATCTATCTTAAATCTCGGTTTAACTTTACATACTTCCAACCATGCCTTCCTAGATTTGTTCACACTAGGATATGAGCAAGAATACACATGATGCGCTTGTGATGCCGTGGACAAATGGTTCATAGTTCTGCGCCGGTTTCGTTTGATCGATAGAAACCAACTTGTATTGTGGATGTACATAAGTCCCTCTAGGGGTCGGGTCAAACCATAAGCACTTGAACAACACGGTTCGTTTTATTGGTAAACCAGGGTACTCAACTTCACATATCTCCACCAACTGTCCATAATAATCAAGTGTATCGGAACCATAATTCTGCCCTTGTATACACACTCCGCTATTCATAGTGGACTTTCCTACCCCATGTGACAAAGTATGAAACTTATATCCGTTCACAACATAACCAGGGTACGTATAAACCGCTACTAATGGACCTTTTGCTAAATCCCGTATATACGGATTCATCTCATTGCAATACGGGGAAGAAACCTAAGATCATAAGAAGCTAATTAGGAAAAGAAAACATTTTCGAAATTATTTAGATTGGATAAGCTCATCGTACATATGATTTGAACCAAGCTCCGAATTCCTACTCAACCGATGTTTGGTAATCTTCATCTGATATATTTGGACATGCACGCCGAATTTCTTCCTCAAATGGGCTTCATTAAAGTTGGTTGAAGTCGTTACATATATTACACAAGTTAGAAAATAAGACAAGTGAATTATAGAGAACACTCACTTGTGATATTCTATAACCTCGTCGCAGTTCAACAAGATGTATAAGTGGGCGGCATTATACTCCTTCTGATCAAGATATCTCATTGACTTCGCGCCAATTGGACGACCTTTTGGACGAAATATAGAGGGGACATCTATGTTGTCGAACGTCTGGCCTTCTTGTTCCACCTCGCAATTGCGAGGCATCCTCCTCAGCCTAGTGTGGATATGATCATCAAAATAGTACGAGCAGAAATTTGATGCTTCTTCAGCTAAATAAGAATTGCATATGGATCCTTCCACACGGGCCTTATTGCCAACATATTTTTTCAATTTCCCTAAATATCTGATGAAGGGTGTGGTTCAATGCATTAATAATTAATACTTGGATATTGAATAGGGAAACGATAATATGAATGATATTATACCTCTCAAATGGACACATCCATCAATATTGAACAGGACCGGCTAAACGAGCTTCATTAACTAAATGCACCGGGAGATGTTCCATGGAATCGAAGAAACTTGGTGGAAATATGCGCTCCAGGTTGCAAAGAGTAATTGGAATAGCCGTCCAAACAGGTTGTGGGAGAAGTTCACGAAATGCAACCGGTAGAAGCCGTTGCATGAAGACGTGACAATCATGACTTTTCATCCCAAACATTCTCAACTTACTCATATCCACACATCTGCTCATGTTGGACACATAACCATCTGGTAGTCTGAGCTGCTTCACCCACATTAATAATGCCTGCTTCTCTGTACGACCCAGCATGTAACATGCTTTCGGATAGTGTCTATCACTCTCGTTAAGCTTCTTTAGTTCAGGCCTAGCACAATATGTATTCAACTCTGCTCTAGACTTCGGCGTGTCTTTGGTCTTTCCTGTCACATTTAGGACAATGTTGAACACATTATCAAACACGTTCTTCTCAATGTGCATGACATCGAGATTTTGTCTAAGCAACAAGAATTTCCAATAAGGAAGATCCCAGAATATGCTTCTTTTCTTTCATCCTGTAACATTTTCTTTAGAGACATATTTGTTAATACCATCGTAGTCTTCGGTGACTTTCACAAAACCATAAGCCTCAATTTGACTAAGTATATCTTCTCCTGTTCTCATGTCAGGGGTTGAACGTGCTACAACTTTATTTTTCAGGAAAGCATTCTTATTTCGTCTGAAAGGATGACTTAGTGGTAGAAACTTTCTATGATTGTCAAACCACGACATCTTACCACTCTTCTCAAGATAAAATGCATCTGATTGTTCCATGCATTGTGGGCATGCGAATTTCCCAGCTGTACTCCATCCAGACAACATTGAGTAGGCCGGAAAGTCACTTGTTGGGTGATGATTCTATCCTCAGCACTGTTGCATATGGTGGGAAATGATTCTGTCTTTCGTACTGACATATACTCAGTAGCGTTGTGCTCTGAACGAGTCTATGAAGATTTGAAGATCCCAAAACCCTATCTTGATCGGTGAACCATTACTTTGTATTTGTTTTTGTCTCTGAGGTTTCAGACTCAGCAGACACTCTGCTCTGGTTCAGGCGTTCATTAGCTTATCAGCCTCAGCACCAGAAGTAGGAGACTCAGCAATACTGGACTCAACAGGAGCAGTATACTGAAAGGAGTCAGTGGAACTGAACTCAGCAGGAGTAGTTCACTGTACTCAGAGTTGATCTTCGGTAAAAAGCGACTCGGTAGAAGTTATCTATCGAATCAAGATCAGACTCAAGCAACGGCCGACGGCTTCTTACGAACCGTCGAGATCTTTTGAAAGTCAATCAGTATAGTCAAATACGAGGATAAGAGAAGTCAGCTTCGGATCTCCTCGAAGTCTGTTCCATCTCAACCACTTTCCAAACCTCGGCAAATGACAAGCAGACACCTGTCCTTCACCTACTAAAGCTGCAAGTCAACAACTTTCCAGAAAAGGAGGGAAATGACACTGTCACTCTACTTCAAAAGAGCCGTTAGCTACCAAAAGAGAGAGATAAAAGGATCATCGTCTCCAATGGATCTATCATAATCTCTTCTCTATAAATAGAGGGATAAATAAAAATTTGAAGCACACGGGAAGAACACGAACCGAACCTTCGCATACACAAGAACACAGAGCATTCAAAACGAGCTAATCCGAAAAGCCCAAGTCTTTCGCAAGAAGTTCGAAGAATATATCTCCGGCGAAAGACTACATTCTAGCTCTTAGGGAACCAAGCTTAATCGTTACATACAAGCCTCTAGTATCCAAACGATGTTACACGAACCCATAGCTAAACTCAGCTGTTCGTCGTTCTAGAAGCTACCTTATTGTTCCCTATCCCTCTAACCTAAGCTCAATAGAACATATCCATAGCTTAGACGAAGGAGTTCATATTTGAACTTAATCCTTATTGTAAAAGGACTCCTTCATAGTTGGAGAGTTTGTCAAACACTTCAGTTTGATAACCGTGTAAACTGAGACTTGCACAGTATAAATTCCAAGACGCTGCTTTGTCTAGTGTACAAGCTGACTGAGACTAACTCAGTATAATACATAGCCTCCTGATCTTTCGGGACAGTGGACGTAGGATTTTTGTGTCCGAACCACTTTAAAAATCTCTGTGTCTCTTATTTGTGTTCTCTTTACTGTTGCATTGATTTTAACTGTTCATACTGAAAACTATCCTTTAAAATCATTCAACTGAGTTTTAGCAAACTTAACTGATCGCACTAATTTACTGAAACTGTTTATTAAAAACGTTTTCCAACTCAATTGAATTGGGCCTACACTATTCCGCACCACTGAACTCTATCTGCTGATACTGAATTCTGATGCTCAGTCAGCTAGCAGATCTCAGTAGAGTCAGTCACTCTGCCAACAGGATTCAGAACAGCTATCTGGTCTGCTGAACTTGTTCAGTACGACAATCTTCCTGAAAAGGACTGTTCGTGTTTTAAGTTGAGAAATTGGTCTCAGGTGTATTCACCCCCCCTCCCTCTACACCTGACCGTGCTCTCGGGACCAACAATTGGTATCAGAGCAGGAGTTTTATAAGACTTCTGTTATCTTGAAACTGGTCTACTTGAACGGATCAGGAAAAACGTTTTCACTACATATCATTTTTCATTCATATCATTATTCATCATGACTGATATGTCAGGTATAAGGATGGTACCCATGTTCTCAGTAGAGAACTATGGTGTATGGCGGGTCAGAATGGAGGCTCATTTGACCTCCCTCCACGACAGCATGACAGAAGTACTTGAGGAAGGACCTATCGTCCCGATGATAGATAGCGTCGTAACTCAGGATCCAACAGCTGGAGGAGGAATGGTGACCGGGAAGAAGATTCCCAAGGACAGAAGTCTCTTCACCCTAGAGGATAAGAAGCTTCATAACTTAGACTGTGTCGCCAGAAACGCCATACTAACCACCTTAAATGATTCTTATCTCGGCAGGGTTCAGGAATGCAAGACTGCAAAAGAACTCTGGGATGCTCTAGCACTACTGAGTCGGGGGACTCAGAAGATCAAAGCCAACAAACTTGCGCTGGAACTCCAAAAGCTGGAGAGATTGTCTCTCATGCCCGGAGACACCATTGAAGATCTCAACGTCAGATTCACAAATCTGATGAACTCAATTAACGGGCTAGAAAGATATTCTCCAACCGAGAGATGAATCTCAAAATTCTGAGGGCATTGCCAGACGGTCATTGGACTCCTTTTGCTACTTTATTACGTCATTCTGACTTAGATATTGTTACTCCTGACCATATCTTTTCAGAACTTAAAGCAGAGGAATTCGAGTTTGGCTTACCTCAACGGAAGCAGCGAGCTGAAGCTGACACTAAAATTGACCATGCCTTCAAAGCATCAGTCAGCGCAGCATCTCCTGCGTCGAGTAAGATTGAACCTTCACTCAACGACATACAAGAAGGAAGTCTAGCTCAGAAGTACGCACTGCTTCCCGCGAAGTATCAGAAGGAGAAGGAGCGGTGCAGAAAAGTGACTAAAGCTTATCGAGAATCGAAAGGTAAGTCTGAATACACGCCGAAACGCACTCCTGACTCGCATACTTCTGAATGCAGAAAAAGGGATGACTCAGCACCATCAAAAGATAGTGAAAGCAAGGAAGAAAGAGTCACCACCGCTACAATGCGCAAAAAGCCAGGACATTATCAATATGACTGTCCTGAGCTCAGTAGTGCTGAACGAGCAGCACGCAAAGCAAGGAGAGAGAAATTCGCCAAGAAGAGACAAGCGTACATTGCTGGTGAACTCTCAGACGACTCAGAAGAAGTTGACTCCTTCATGGATTCATCCGATGATGAAGCAGCTTTCATGGCCCTAGAGCTTGAAGCTGAAGAAACTACTGAAAAGTGTCTAATGGCAGGAGAAGAGGATGAGGTAAACTCTCATGAACTATTTAACTCTCCTTCACACTGCACACACGACACTCTTTCAGGAGCAGACGAGAATCTGGACGTCGCTTCTGCATATGAAGAACTCCTAGACGAACAGATTCAGATGAGTCTGCAGCTCAGCAAGACTCTTCAGGAGTTGGATACCCTGAAAATGGAGAATCAGAGACTTTCTTAGAAAATTCAGGTTACTACTAAGTCAGAAGGACTTGTGTTGAGACTCAGGGAGGAGATAAACTCTCTGATGGCCAAGTCTCAGCATCAAGAAGATCAGATCTCAGTTCTGACCTATGACTTAACTCAGAAAGATACTGAACTGAGTCTGCTGAAGCAAGAACTGTCAGGACTTCAGACCGAGCATGAAACACTGAAGAAAAGTGATGATGTCTGGAGGAACCTGATGACTGAGCGGTACATGGGCGCTGAAAAGAAGCTGGAGGCTATGCTAGCAAGCAACAAGCCCAAGCATTGTAAGGAAGGACTTGGTTTCAGCCAGGGTACCTCCTCATCTGCCCCAGTACACTCAGAAGACCGGCTTGCTGATAGGTTTGTTTGAGGGGAGACAATCAATGCAAACATTCTGAACCCCCTAGCAAAGAACAAACAAAAGATGAAGGCACCTCATCCTACACATCAGCATTCTGACCAGAAGATCAGCACCAAAACACCCCGGTTCGGTCGAGGGGGAACCAAAGAAATCCAAGTGGGGTCGTTCAAGATGGACCTCATCAGCTGACACACCCAGCTCAATATGGTTCATATTATTATGACCCCACAGTCAGAAGAGGACCCAAGAGTTAGAAAAAGAAGAAAGCCGTGCAGAAGGCAAAGGTCAGCAGTCCACCTACTCAGAGATCAGGACTCCAGAAATGAAAAGCCTAAGAAGTCAGCATCGACCAGTCCAGTGGTCAGATACGTTGACTCAAGTGGAAAGAAATTGTCTGAGACCACCAAGGTCGTAAGACAAATATGGGTTACCAAAACTAACATCTAAGGACCCAAAATCAAAAATAAAGGGTACCTAAATATAATTCTGTTTTGCAGGTGCACAAAGACCCTTGGTATGTGGACAGCGGATGCTCAAGACACATGACATACCAAAAGGACTTGCTGAAGAATTATACAACTGAAGAAGGACCCCGAATCGAGTTTGGAGACAATATTAAAGGCTACACCAGAGGCTATGAAACACTCAGCATTGGAATTGCCAAAGTTCCAAGAGTATCATATGTTGAAGGACTTCAGCATAACCTTCTCTCTGTTAGTCAATTTTGTGATAACTCGAATAGAGTGATTTTTTACGCTGGTTTCTGTGATGTTATTGATAAATCAACAGGGAAACAGTGTTATCAGGTTCACGCAAGAAGAACATCTATGTAGGACTGGAACTCAGCTGAACCTAAAGCCACTCTAGCAAGAGGACTGCCGAATGAAGTATTCAGCAAAGACACTCAGTGTGAAGCATGTCTGAAGGGAAAGCAAACAAGGAATCAAAATCCACCTGTTCCATCTCCTTCCACCGATGGAATCCTTCACCGCTACATATGGATTTGGTCGGTCCGGTCTCTCCGAGTGACGATCGTAGGCAAGAAATATGCTTTAGTGGTCATTGATGACTACTCGCTATACTTGGGTCATATTTATTGCCCAATAAGTCCGACGTCAAAACAGAGTTACCAAGGCTTCGAAAAGGCTCAAAGGTGTCGAAAAGAACACCAAGATTGTCAAAATACGTTCGGACGCAGGAACCGAGTTCCTTAATTTCATGGTAGAGGAGTTCTCGCAGCGTAAGGTATAGAGCATGAGACATCCGCTGCGCGCACCCTCGAGCGGGAATGGGGTTGCTTTGAACGAAAGAATCGAACACTCAAAGAAGTAGCAAGAACTCTACTCGCAGACTCAGGACTCCCATCCAAATTCTGGGCAGAAGCAATGTTATACTCAGAATCGATCTTTACTAACAAAGCAGCATAAGAGAACACCATATGAATTATGGAACGGCAGGAAACCTTCTCTATCTTATTTCCATATTTTTGGTTGTTCATGCTTCATCCACAATAATGGGAAAGATCAGCTGAAAACCTTTGATAGTAAGTCAGATCAGGGAGTTTTCTTAGGATACTCCCGGGTCAGCAAAGCTTTCAGGGTATTCAACTATCAGACTCTTCGCGTGGAGGAAAGCCCTGATGTTGTTTTTAATGAGTTTGCTACTGAAGACAGGAGCAATAACTCTAATTCTGAATCTGAGGACATCAGTAAGAAGCTAAAGGATCTGAGCTTAAAAGACAAAGTTGAAAAGATCCAGCTATGTTGGGATGATGATTCAGATGAAGAAACTGAAGACAAATCTACTGAATCTCAACCAGCAGAAGAAGTAGCTGAGCCGATTGACTCTCCTGAACAGAGACAATCCCAGGTAACTCAGGTCTATGAAGAAACCCCAGAGGTAACTGAGACCACTACTGAGAATAACAACTCAGGGGGAACATCTATTAATATTCCCGAGTCGAATGCCCCCGAACCCGGTGACTCAGTAGATCACACTCTCATAACTGAATTGCTTCAATCTCAGAATAGTACAACTGAGATGCCTAACTCACCTACTATCTGTGTTGAACAAATTTCAGATGAAGAGCTGAAACATCGTAGATCGTGGTTGGACGCTCACACTTCTGATCTAATTATTAGAGATCCCTCAGCAAGAGTAAAGACAAGATCCAGATTCTATCAAGGAGAAAGCGCCTTATATTCCTGCTTCTTGTCTACTGACGAACCTCAGACGATTGAGGACGCACTAAAGGATGCTGACTTGATCATAGCTATGCAGGAGGAGCTGAATCAGTTCACGAGAAATGAAGTTTGGGAGCTTGTTGATAGACCCCGGCATCAACATGTAATTGGAACAAAATGGGTCTTCAAAAACAAGCGGGACGAAAACAACGTCATAGTAAGGAACAAAGCAAGACTCGTGGCAAAAGGCTACTGTCAAGCTGAAGGAATAGATTTTGATGAAACGTTCGCTCCAGTTGCAAGATTGGAGGTAATTAGACTATTCATGGCTTACGCAACACATCAAAGATTCAGAGTCTATCAAATGGATGTGAAGTCTGTGTTCCTGAACGGCGTACTGAAAGAAGATGTCTATGTAGAACAACTGCCCGATTTTCAGTAGGGACATCAAGTATATAGACTCAGAAAGGCTCTGTATGGGTTAAAACAAGCACCCAAGGCTTGGTACGATACCCTATCTGAGTTTCTTCTTCAGAAAGGTTTTCAGAAAAGCACAGTAGATCGCACAATCGTTCGACAGATTCGGCCGGAAGACGATCTACTACTCGTGCAGATCTATGTAGATGACATTATCTTCGGATCAAAGAATGTCATCATGTGCCAACAATTCGAGAGAATGATGAAGGATAAGTTCGAGATGTCAATGATGGGAGAAATGAACTACTTCCTCGGTTTTCAAGTCAAACAATCTGAAAAGGGAACGTTCATCAATCAAGGCAAATACACTCGAGACCTCATCAAAAGATTTGGTTGCACATACGGCAAACCTATCAGGATCCCGATGAACACGAACATGAAGATTGATCTTGATAAGGAGGGAGTATCAGTAGACCAAACTGAATTCCGTGCTATAATTGGTTCTTTATTATACTTAACAACTACTCGCCCTGACATAACTTATGCTGTAGGTGTCTGTGCTCGATTTCAGGCGAATCCAAAACAAAGCCACATGGACTCAGCAAAGAAGATTCTCCGCTATCTCAGAGGAACACCTGACATGGGTTTGTGGTATCCAGCTGATGATAATATAGAACTAACAGGTTATTCTGATGCTGACTATGCAGGGTGTAGAATGGATCGAAAGTTAACTTCAGGAACGTGTCAGTTCCTTGGAAGCAAGCTGATCTCATGGTTCTCAAAGAAACAGCACTCAGTAGCCACATCAACTACTGAAGCTGAATACATGGCTGCCGGAAGTTGCTGCGCCCAAATCCTTTGGGCCGAGACAGAGCGGCTACGCGACTATGACGTCATTCGGAATGAAGTGCCAATCTTCTCGCGACGTGCATCGGTGCCATTGCAATCACTCGAACCCTGTACTTCACACAAGATGCAAGCACGTGGACATCAGACATCACTTCATTCGTGACCATGTCTAAAAGAAGGATATCAGGATGGAAAAGATCCATACTGACCGACAAAGGGCTGATATACTGACCAAGCCTCTAGTTGAAGCAAGATTCAGAGAACTTTCAGTAGAGCTAGGTCTGCTGGACCCAACTGACTCAAGTCGGTAAGAGGATTCGGGAGAGGAGCATTCGATAAGGGGGAATGTTCACTCTCGCATCGAGTAAAATCGCACGTAGAGACCCCTGCAACCATCTACACGAGGTATCGGTGACTACAATGTTCAGCTGACAGGTTTGCGTATCTCTACTCAGTAGTAACCAATTAAACAGTACTATGCATTTACGACTCAGATTCACTTCAGGTTCAGCATCGTATTTAATGCCTTATAGAAATGTCATTTAATGTTAACGGCTTACATTTAATGCACAACATTCTATACATAAGTATGCTGAACTCTGCCACGCATTTAATGCACGTCGTATCACAGTTACTACTTAGGCAAGTTACAACTGGCTTTTAACTTAGGCGGCAAGCATGATCATTACCTATTATATAAAACTTAATCTTGACCGTTCATCTCAAAAAGCATATTTAAACTTAGCCGTTGATCGTTAACCGTTCATCTTCACTTAGATATATATCTGCGATCATATCTTCAAAACCGCCATTAGCAATCTTTCAAATCTTTTTACTCCGAAAATTCTGAGATCCACTTCCTGCAAACCTTACTTGAAAACTTCATCTAATCTTCTTAAAACTCTCAGATTTTCAGTGGTATGGTATTAGATTGTCTTTAACTTGTTTCATTATTCAGCATCGCTATACTGATTATAACATCAAACTCGATACTGATAATTCTACTTGCTACAGATAAAATGGTAGGAATAAGCATGTCCGCTCCAGAAAACATGCAGGAAATTCTTGAGAAAGACCGTATCTGGTGCGAACCAGTCATGGAATTCGATGCCTGCGACTTGGAGTTCATGGAGGAAATATTTTCTGCGCTCCCGGCATCAGGGCTAGAGGGATTCTTGTCGAAGAAGCCGACCTTCTTCCTCCCGAGGCAGGTTGCTGAAGTCTACCTCAACTCAGACTCAGTAGCCGGCGATTTTCATGGAAGATTCATTGTACACAACATCGGCGATGCTGCTATGGAGGTGAAGGAAATGTCAATCAAGGAAGCTCTTCGAAGAAGCTTCGACCTACCCTTCGCGGGAGTCAGCACCGTGGGATATAACGATGACATGATGGATGACTACCTCTCCATCTTCTGCGGGAAGCCTACAGTCTTCAGAACCGCATTCTCGAAGAACACGATGCTACCGCAGTATCGGGCTCTGGCGTACATAGTGACGCAACTGCTGACGAGCCAAGCCGGATCTTTCGATCAAGTATCCAAACCCAAGCTGCAACTGATGATGGCTATCTATGATAGAGCCAAAATTAACTGGACAGAGTTCTTTCTCCGTGAATTCATGGTTCAAGCAGCCAAATTCGATAAAACATCATACAGACTGAGCGCAAAAGGCAAGCTCCTTTACGGACTGAAGCTATCTGTGATGATTCAGGACTTCTGCGCATCTGACCAGATCACTTACAAGGACAAGCAATACTTTAACGTGAAGAAAATTCGCTTTCACAATAGGGCAGCAGCCCTTCAGCAAATAGGGTCAGGTCCCTCAGCTCAGCAAACTACGCATCAGAAGACTACGCCATCCAAGAAGCGGTCTCCTCAAGCTAAAACGCCTAAGGCACCGGCAAAACGACTGAAGAAGACTATTCCCATCGTGCCTGCTGAAATAGAGGCAGGACCCGAGGCCACTGCTGAACAGATTGAGCAGACGCAGCAGCTGAGAGATGAATCAGAGTCTTCTGAAAAGACTCAGTCAGTGGAGAAAGTCGTCTCCACTGAACAAGCAGAAGAAGTGGACCAAGGGGTTCAAACTGAAGAAGTCCATGGCGGAGACCTTAAAGCCTTGGACAGTCCCTTTGATGTCCCCCCACTCAACAGTCTTCCATCTGCTGAGAAACAGACGTCAACGATAGACATAGAAGATTCAGAGACGGCGTCTGAAGAAGAATCTGTCGGGATGGAAGCCTCATCTATCCAATCTCGAGCATCCTGAGAGATCACAAAGCATATCCCGGAGATTGCTGGCCACCCAGATCTAGTGCTCATTGCCAAGCAGGCCAGATTCCATATGCTACTGAGGTTCCAGGAGTGGCACAACCTTCAACGCCTTATAATCCATCACTCCTGCGAACAATTACACGAAGAGGAACTGAGGATCAGGCAGCAGATAGGCTACTCAGAGCCTGCTGACCTCGGAACCCTTGAAGATTTGAGGGCAGCCATGCTGGCCTTACTGCATGATCGACAGCAGGTTTCCGGATCAGCTCCCTCAGATGGGTCTGACCCCGATGGTCAGGACCCACCCCGTGATTCAGGCCCTGAGAAGCCTGATGAGGGAACTCAACAGGACAAGGATACTCCCACTCCTACTGAATTACCTCTCAGTAACCGTGTCGGTGGCTGGTACTTCACCTGCAGCAGAACCTGCTAGGCTCTTACTTGAGTTACCTTTTGAAGTAGCGCCTAGCCCCATAGGCCGACGATCGAAGTCAGTGGCAAAGGCTCTCAGAAGTCAGGGCACTCATAACCGCCTACTTGCCCGAGCAGTCCACAAGACGTGGAAGCAGACTGCTCAAGCCACAAGCGCAGAGATTCAGGGGCTGAAAACTTCATTGTCAGAATCAGCCGCCCCTGATTTCTCCTCCATCATATCTGAAGCGCTAGCTACTCAGAAAGCTGACTTCGAAGCTCAGCTTCGATAGATTCAGGCGGGACAGGCCAAATTAGTTGCAGATTTTAAGGCCTCTCAATCCTCCCACACTGAGTCAGTCACGACCATATCCCAGGCCAATGAGCTCAGACTCAGCTCTATCCAGATGGTCATGGAAGACAAGGTCGATGAAAAGCTGAAAGAATTCAAGGCAGCAGCCAAGCAGTCTCACACGCTATACAAAGAAGAACTAGTCAGTGAGAAGAACGAGCTGCACGAGGCGCTGACCAAGATCCATAACAAGCTTGACGAGCTGTCAGCCTCGTATGCTAGCCTGAACAAGAAGATATCCACTCCCTCTCCCACTATATTTGCTGATGTCAAAAAGGGGGAAAGGATGGGGGAAAGGATTGAGAAAAGGATGGCTAAGTCAACCCCAGTTGAAACTGCAAAATCAACTAAGGGGGAAGCCACTAAAGAGCAGATACTGAAGTCTCCTAAGAAGACAAGGTCAGTAGCAGGAGCAAGCTCAGCTCAGACAACAGCTCCTACTGAACCAACAAAAACTGGTGAGGCCCAGGGTGTCCCAACTGCAGCTGCAATCGCAGCAGAGACTGGCCCAAGTGGCCCAGGAACCAAAGAAATGGCAACTCATGCAACCCAAACTCCTTCTGATATAATCAAAGAGGTTGCTGAGTATGCTGACCTGGAGGAGTCAGAAGAGGAAGGAGAAGCTCCTCTCCCACCTCCAGTACCAGGAAAAGGTAAGAAGATCCTCAAGCTCCCGACCCCTCCCTCCAAGAAAACTAAGAGATATATCACTAAGGAGGAGAAGGCTCAGATAGCCGCTGATGAAAAGCTGGCTAGGGAGATAGCCGAAACTGAAGCAGCCAACAAGCCAAAAGCGAAGCCTGATAAAGGAAAAACAAAGGCTCCAGCTCGCGGCGGGAAAAGATCAACAACTGCCAGATTGCCTCCTAGGAAACTAATACTCAATGACGAAGAAGATAGAGAAAAGGAGAAGCAACAGCAGAAATCGACTGAGAAGCAGGGTACTTCTAAAGAAAAATCCTCTACTCCTGCTGACTCAGAAGAAGAGATGCCTCATAAGCCCTCCTACACAAATACAAAAGAACAGAGTTCCAGATCCCAGGAGTTCATAATGATCGTTGACTTAGACATGTATGCCTGGATGCAAAAAGCTGTGAAAGAGAATGTCGAAGTCAGAGTTCCAGATCCCAGGATTATACCGCCCCCTCGAAGACTCGATGGATCTATCCACTACGGCGTGATTGAGAAGGAAGTGAAGAACGCTGCTGAAGCCAAATTTCTTCAAGAAGATGAGCCAGCGGACTTTGCTGACATTCAGAAGCTGCGGAAGAACACATATCGGATGTATGGAGTGCCCCTTCCTGAAGATTCAGCGCAGGAATTCAAGAACAGGATTGGACATTTTAAGTGATGTTCAGCTTCTGTATTTCTTTTTGTTTTTAGTCTAGCAGAGATGTTCTTGTACTGAACTTCTTATATATATAATATCTCTGTTTGGCTTCGACAATATCTAATTGTCTAAATAAGTCGTGTTTGTTTTATGTTTAACACTCAGAATCACTGAAGTGATTACTGACTCACACACTCACACTCATTGATTTATCTGTCAGTAGCCGCTTTGATTCTGATAGACAAGTTGTTTCCTTGAAGGGGGAAATTGTTAAGACAGGGAGATATGCTTAGTCTCTATATTCTGACTCTCTCCCCTGCTCCCTTCAGTAGTCTAGAACTTGAAGAACAACTGCACTGATCCTACTTGTAATATTGTAAGGAGCTCTGTTTCTGACAAGTTTAGTGTTAGTTCGCATAGATGTTGTTAGGTTTTGGCATCATCAAATAGGGGGAAATTGTTGGGTGATGATTCTATCCTCAGCACTGTTGCATATAGTGGGAAATGATTACGTCTTCCGTCTTGACATATACTCGGTAGCCTTGTGCTCGAACGAGTCTATGAAGATTTGAAGATCCCAAAACCCTATCTTAATCGGTGAACCATTACTTTGTATTTGTTTTTGTCTCTGAGGTTTCAGACTCAGCAGACACTCTGCTCTGGTTCAGGCGTTCAGTAGCTTATCAGCCTCAGCACCAGAAGTAGGAGACTCGGCAATACCTTGGGACTCGGCGGGAGCAAGATATGCGAAAGGAGTCGATTGAACCGAACTCGGCGGGAGTAGTTCACCTGTACTCGGAGTTGATCTTCGATAAAAGCGGGACTCGGCAGGTTATCTATCGAATCAAGATCGACTCCGGCAACGGCCGGACAGTCTTCCGAACCGTCGAGATCTTTTGAAAGTCAATCGGTATAGTCAAATACGAGGATAAGAGAAGTCGGCTTCGGATCTCCTCGAAGTGCGTTCCCGTCTCAACCACTTTCCAAACCTCGGCAAATGACAAGCGGACACACCGTCCTTCACCTACTAAAGCCGCAAGTCAACAACTTTCCGGAAAAGGAGGGAAATGACACTGTCACTCTACTTCAAAAGAGTCGTTAGCTACCAAAAGAGAGAGATAAAAGGATCATCGTCTCCAACGGATCTATCCTAATATCTTCTTTATAAATAGAGGGATAAATCGAAATTTGAAGCACACGGGAAGAACACGAACCGAACCTTCGCATACACAAGAACACAGAGCATTCAAAACGAGCTAATCCGAAAAGCCCAAGTCTTTCGCAAGAAGTTCGAAGAATATATCTCCGGCGAAAGACTACATTCTAGCTCTTAGGGAACCAAGCTTAATCGTTACATACAAGCCTCTAGTATCCAAACGATGTTACACGAACCCATAGCTAAACTCAGCTATTCGTCGTTCTAGAAGCTACCTTATTGTTCCCTATCCCTCTAACCTAAGCTCAATAGAACATATCTATAGCTTAGACGAAGGAGTTCATATTTGAACTTAATCCTTATTGTAAAAGGACTCCTTCATAGTTGGAGAGTTTGTCAAACACTTCAGTTTGATAACCATGTAAACTGAGACTTGCTCAGTATAAATTCCAAGACGCAGCTTTGTCCGAGTGTACAAGGCGACCGAGACTAACTCGGTATAATACATAGCCTCCTCGATCTTTCGGGACAGTGGACGTAGGATTTTTGTGTCCGAACCACTTTAAAAATCCCTGTGTCTCTTATTTGTGTTCTCTTTACTGTTGCATTGATTTTAACTATTCATACTGAAAACTATCCTTTAAAATCATTCAACTGAGTTTCAGCAAACTTAACTGATCGCACTAATCTACTGAAACTGTTTATTAAAAACGTTTTCCAACTCAACTGAATTGGGCCTACATTATTCCGCACCACTGAACTCTATCTGCTGATACTGAATTCTGACGCTCAGTCAGCTAGCAGATCTTAGTAGAGTCAGTCACTCTGCCAACACTATTCAGAACAGTTATCTGGTCTGCTGAACTTGTTCAGTACGACAATCTTCCTGAAAAGGACTGTTCGTGTTTTAAGTTGAGAAATTGGTCTTAGGTGTATTCACCCCCCCCCCCTCTACACCTGACCGTGCTCTTAAGACCAACATCACTAATGGTCCATAGCAAATCAGCTCGCATATTGAAATTTTGCTTCTTGAAAACAGCATACGCAAACACGCCATCTTCCCACAGCTCCAATAATTCTGCTATCAACGGCTGTAGAAAGACATCTAAGTTATCTTTTGGGTTTCGAGGTCCAGGCACCAACACCGTGAGAAACATGAATTGATCTTTCATGCACATGCCAGGCGGCAGATTGTAAGGAGTTAGAATAACTGGCCACAAAGAGTATTGTTTCCCAAATTGAGTAAATGTTTGAAAACCGTCTGTAGAAAGACCTAATCTAACATTTCGAATCTCCGAGGCAAAATCAGGAAACGTCGAGTCCAAGTGCTTCCATGTTTGGAGAGTCTGCAGGATGACGCATCACTCCATCGTCCACCGATGAAGCATGCCAACGCATATGAGAAGCGGTTGCATTAGATGCATACATCCGCCGGAGTCTCAGGGGATACACGAAAGTAGTACATTTTCTTAGCGGCCACTAATTTTTTCTTCCCTTTCCTACTAGATTTCGGACTGTAGTCTAAATATCGCGAGGTACCGCAAAACTTACAACTCTCCAGCTTCATTATCTTCACGCCAATAGATCATGCAGAATTTGGACAACGGTGAATCTTCTCTACCAGGCAACCCCATGCCACTAAGCAATCTCTTAGACTCGCTGAAGTTATTAGGAATCAAATTTCCTTGGAGAAGCATATCCTTGATCATTTGACTCATCCTGTCATAGCCCCTCTGTGACATATGATTCTCAGCCTTCAAGTTCATCATCCGAACTCACCGGACAATTGTGAGTAGGTCTCACAACCAGGCCACAACTCCGTGTCGACTGCCTGCAACATTTCATAAATCTTGTTTGCTTCATTATTTGGTGGCTCCTCAATATCCGCATCATTATAATTTGGCCCAGCATGATCCATTACCATCCTCTGATAGGAGGTCGACGTGTCATTTTGCACATTTCTCGTAGCTCGCTCATCTAGGGTTATGTGTTTTTCCCCATGAGATGACCAAACTTTATAATTTTTAACGAATCCCTTCATATAAACGTGCTCTCTTACAACTTGTGTAGTCAAAAACAGCTTATTCTTACAATTTTTACATGGACATCTAATTTTTTCCCCGTCTGTATAAGCTGTCTGACTACTTGCCCAATCAATGAAATCCTCAATGCCATTCACAAATTGAGGATTCAATGAACCGTCTACTGCCCACCGTGTATACATCCACGAACGACTCATTATTTCAAATCTTAATTAATATTGTTCACTAAAAGTTCTACGTTCACTCCAATCCTGTGTAAACACACGAGCATTAAATATGTTTTTCATTTTTGGAAAATATAGGAAAAGTCATTTGTAAAGGTAGCTGTGGCGCATGGTTATCGCGCTACTATACCAAGTATTGTTTTTTAACAGTCTCCAAAAAGCGTCTCTTTAAACTTCATCACATCCAAGTCACCCATGAAACAAATCAAACAACCAACCCCCACATAACTATATACTATGTGATATTAACCAATGATTAATTAATGTTTCAGGTGGCACCCACCCTACCCCCACCCCACACCCCATCCACACCACAAATATGCAAAGAAAGGACAAAAATAATCAACGAAGCACCAGAAAAGATGCAGTAAAGCCATATATTCGCAGTCAACAAAGCAAAGTAGACAAAAATTGAAAAGTAATGAATTAGGGAGCTGCCTGATTCACTGACCAACTCAACCTCAGTAGAAACACACACACAACTGCAAATTCTTTTCCAGATTACATTCAATCCCCAAAACACAATATATTGCAGAATTAGAAACAAATCTCACATGATTTTCTTTACTGCAGTAAAATTCTCCCCTTTTTTACCATTTATGGGATTTACAAGTGATACAAGTGAATTTTAGGGAGCCCGAATGCATTCTTATCACCACGTAAAATATCCAAAGAAGTTCTCTATTATCCTCCAAAACCAAATTAACAAAAATCCTCCAAAACCAAATTAACAAAAACACAAAACATTATCAAATATGTAAATCTACATTAAGGGATACAAGTGGATCTTACCTTTTTTTGCCAAAAGAGGGGGGAGAAGAGGGGCAACCTTTTTTGTGCAATGAGGCGGCAACGGCGGCGACGGAGGGGGAGGCGGAAACGGCGGCGACGTAGGGAGGAGGCGGTGACGGCGTGGGGGGGAGGACTCGGCGACAGCGTGGGCAACGGCGGCGGGAGACGACGTCTGAACCAGCGAAATGTGTTGGTTCAGACTGCTTCTGCATGTAATGATATTAGGGTTTACCGACGGATTCCCGACGGATTTTTCCATCGGTAATTAAACGTTTAAAATTTAAATAATTTATAAATTAAAAAATCCAAGTTTGCCGACGGAAAATTCCGTCGGCAATAAAAGATTTAAAAAAATAAAAATAAAAATAAGATTTAACGACGGATTTTTCCGTCGGTAAATTACAGACGGAAAAATCCGTCTGTATTCCTTCGGTAAAATCGATGTTTCACATTCTGTCGGTATTCCGTCGGTAAGCCGACCCGTGTTTTTATTCCGTTGGTAAAAATGAGATTTCTTGTAGTGTAGTAAGGTGACATAAATATTGATCTAAGGCAAAAACTTATATACAACATGTTGCACATGCAACATGATTTGAAATTTCAATTTTGACCCGATTGAACCGGTTTGACTAAATTCGACCGGGTTTGACCCGGTCCAATATTAAAAATATAAAAAAAAAAAAGCCAGAAGCTTCGATATTTCGCGTGATCGTGTGTTCATTCTCCATTACAGTTTTTCATTCTCAGTATACGGTTTTCAATTTCGCAAATAGTTATCGCTTGATCGTGGGTTCATCTCAGTATACGGTTTTCAATTTCTTCTTTCTTGTTCGCGGGTTCATTCTCCATCACGATCTGCGATATTTCTTACGTATTCGTGCGCCGATAGGATATTGAGGTAACTCTCGGTTTTTAACGCACTTTCGATTGATGAATAAGAATAAGACATTTTTATGTTTATACTTCAATAGTCTCGTTTTTGAGTTGTGATTCTGTTCATTCGATATGTTTCAATATAGGGTTTGAGAAGGACTTGTGTGTTTTCGCAATTTTGGTACTTGTTGATTCTTACCCCCCTCGTATGCTTTTTTAGCCATCTTAATAATTGCTACTATTACTCATAGTAATTGACACATGTTCCGATACATTCAACATTAGTCTGTTTGATTTTGGTTTTCACAATGTTTGTGATTCTGTTCATTGAATATGTTTCAATATAGGGTTTGAGAAGGACTTGTGTGTTTTCGCAATTTTTGGTTCTCGTTAATTCTTACCCCACTCCGTGTCTTGTTTTAACCATCTCAACAATTGCTACTATTACTCATAGTAATTGACACATGTTCCAATACAATCAACATTAGTTGTTTGATTTTGGTTTTCACAATATTCGGTGTTCACAATGTTCGAAGTTTTATTCATTCATGTTGTTTGAATCTAGGGTTTTTGGTACTTTTAGTTCTTAAAAATGACTCATATATTTTCAAAAACTGATCTGCTTTCATTAATTTATACCCCCATTTGTGTCTTTTTTCCGGCTCAATAATTGCTACTATTACTTATACTAATTGACACTTGTATCTGTTTGTTTTTATCTTCTGAATGATTGCTATTATTTTCTCAGAATAATGGCACCAAAGACTAGAGGTCGTGCTAACGATGATTTAAATCCCCATCAATTCGATTCTTCGAGGGCATTTGAAGTCCCTATTGCTGTCTGAGCCAATTAATATTCTTCTACCAACGAACTTCCACTTGCGGCCGAGGAGAAGAGTATTACGTTACGTTTCGATGCACCTCCACCCCCAAGAAGAAATTAGTTGTTACGTTTGCAGATCAAGACCATTCTGCAGTTCACAAAGCTACACATCAAAAACAGCAAAGAGGCGAAGTTTTTGCTCCTGATCAGAAACTTTCTAAAGGTACAGCTGCTGTTGATGATCCCCCTAAAAAAAAGTCCAAAGGGGCATATCAAAAGAAGACTAAAGCTGCACGTGATGTTCAAATTAAAAAAGTTGTGTTTTAATACTGCCCCTTGTCTATTTTCACCGGTTTATGTGGTTGGGTAAAGCTGAGAGCAGTAGCTTGCCCTTAATTAAGCATTGGACATCTGAAAAATTCAAAGATAGATTAGATTTGGAGTTTGCTGCTGGGGACTTTGGTAGGGGTATTTGGGTAGAAGAAACTTATCCAGTCAGTTTGAGAAGTAAAGATCAGAGAAAAGAATCATGTCCAACTGAAGCTGAACTTGAAGATCAAGTTTTGGCAGATTCAGCTAAAGAAGTCCCACCAAAATCAGAGCAAAGTGATAGCAGATTGATTGTGTATCATCTGCCAGCAAGTGAGAAGAATGACACAGAGATAAAAGCTATGGCAAAGGATTAAGTATTTATATTATCCAAGTGTCAAATGTGTTCAATAAACGTGTCAATTATAAGCATAAAAAGTGTCAATTTTAATTGACTATATTTATATGTTTTTAAGGGCATTTAACTATACATCCATGTTTTTTTACGTATCATAGTGTCAATTATGTTCAATAAACTTGACAATTTTTGTTTCAGTAAAAGTGACAATCTTTGTAATTCAAAGTGTCAATTATTCTGGATAAGTGTGTCAATTATGTTGTAGAAAAGTGTCAATGTTTTATCAGAACTGTTGATTAACTTTGTATTTTTATAGGCCTTGAATGAGACATTCCTACTGAAGGAATAATAGGTTTATAGTAAGGCTACCTTCCTCCTGGTGTGTTGTCGCGGCTCCGATTGTTGCTCCTGTGTCAGATCTTCTGATCTGTATCCCGGCTTTTTTCTTCTCTGAAGAAAATAAATTTATAACTCTCTCTGTCCCTCACGTTAATCTCGAAAATTAAGAATGAAATTGTATGAGTTTCTGAACAGAATACTAATATATATAGGCTTCAAAAACCTATATATTATTAATATATTTGTAGCCCATTAATTTAATTATATTCCAATGGGCTTCTATAAAATCAGCCCATAATATAATTAATTAATTTATTGGGCTACTAATATTTATCAATTAATTGGCCCAGCCAATTAATTCCAGATAAATAACATTATTAAATAATGTAAAAATACATTAATCCATTAATAATGAATTACGAGAGATAATAAATTACTAGGCGGCTAATTGGGCCGGATCGGGGATCCAATACAAGAAATAAAGTTGGGCCTCCAATTAATTAATTATCCATGCTCACCCCGAGCAAAATTAATTAATTAACACGATTCATTCGACTAGAGAATCCGTGCTGACTTACCCCTTTATCCCAATTTGAGCAAGGGCTTGTATTTTAGACTTAATCGATCTCCGTATTTAAGATAGAAATATCCGTTAATTAATTAAGCTCATCGATTGCTTAAATTAATTAACATCTTATATTCCCGAGTAGTACCACTCGACCTTATTAACATACACGAACTTAATCAACCGTAGGGTTTAGTGTGCTAATCCTTTCGAGTTTCTCGGGGGATATCATCAACCCATTTTACTAGGATACGGATGCAAGATACGGACAACCAGCTGAGCCACAAATAACTACTAACACCCAAGATACGTAGATCCCGCCGCTCATTTGACGTTCACCATAGTAGGTCAAAGTGATAGATAGCCAAATGCACTCACTGAAGTCTTACCAAGCTTAAGATCGCTAAGTCACCGAGATCTTGGTTCTCCACTAAGGTCGGTTAGGAGAACACATCTCACTGTGATCCTTCAATACACCACCTTAAGTGTACCGAGAAAGACAAGCGGCTAAGACAAGCCACTTCTTATCTAAACTGCGGCTTAAACCGACAACTTCATCCTTAAGTTGTCTCACTGTGTTAACCGTTTATATCTTGTCGGTTCAACCAATTTATGTTGTCTTCTCGTGATACCCGACACACCACACAAATCTAACTTTTATACAAGATAAAGGATAACATGTGCAAATATACATATTTATCGAGATAGGAGAATAAAACGATGGTAAGGACAAAAACACATTGTATACAAGCATAAAAGTGCTTCCAAGTATACAAAATCCCAACATTTCTCCCACTTATACTAAAGTAAACTTTTTGTATACAATGTGTCTATATCTCGGCTATCTAGGTACAAACTAGTACCCGACTATATCTTAGCTATCTATCCTATCTATCACGACATCTTCTCCCACTTATACAAAAGTTTACGTAGTCCTAAGTGGGGCATCTCCACCATCCCATAGCCACGAACATGCTTCTCGTAAGGCGGGAGTGGTAAGCTCTTCGTGAAAGGATTAGCTAGGTTAACTTCAGTTCCAATTTTGTCAATCACCAGGTCACCTCGATTTACGAATACTCGTATAATATGGTACTTCCTGTCTATGTGTTTAGACGCCTTGTGAGATCTAGGTTCCTTAGAATTTGTCATTTGCACCCGCATTATCACAATAAATCGTGATCGCCTTAGGCAAATTCTGAACAATATAAAGATCTTGGAGGAAATTCTTGAGTCAAACTGCCTCTTTCGAAGCTTCTGAAGCAGCCACATACTCTGCTTCCATGGTTGAGTCCGCAATGCATTTTACGCTTGCACTCCTCCATGAAACGGCTCCACCTCCCAAGGTAAACACATAACCCGAGGTAGACTTCTTCTCGTCTGACTGGTCAGCCTGGAAATCCGATTCTGTATAACCCAAAGACACTAGACTGTCTGACTGGTAAACAAGCCTATAATCTCTAGTCCGTTTAAGGTACTTGAGAATATACTTGACCGCAGTCCAGTATTCCTTTCCAAGGTTAGACTGATATCTTGAGACCATGCCTACGGCATATGAGATATCTGCTCTTGTACAAAGCATCGCATACATGAGGCTACCGGCAGCGGAAGCATATGGTACTTGCCTCATATTTTCTATCTCTTCAGGCGTTTTCAGGGCACTGATTCTTGGATAGAAAAATGCCATGTCTGAAAGGTACTAAACCTCTCTTGGCTTTTGCATGCTAAAACGAGCATTAACAGTGTTAATGTAGGACACTTGTGACAAGCTTAACATCCTTTTTCTGGCGATCTCGAATAACCTTGATCCCAAGGATGTAAGCAGCTTCACCTAAGTCCTTCATTTGAAACTGCTCGGATAACCACGTCTTTACGTCTGATAACACTTCAACATTATTGCTAATGCGAAGGATGTCATCTACGTAAAATGCAAGAAACACCACTGATCCGTTAACACAAATACGTTACACACACCTCGTTAGGACAGGATACAAATCCATAGGATTTGACTACTTCATCGAAAACGCTGGTGCCATAATCGGAAATCTTGCTTAAGTCCATGAATAGACTTCTTAAGCTTCCAAATTAGATGCTCTCGCCCTCCTTCACATAACCATCTGGCTGTTTCATGTAGATGTCCCTACCTTTTTCAAGGTGACCGTTTAGGAATGCGGTTTTGACATACATTTGCCAGATATCTAGGTTCATGTGAGCCGATATGGCAAGGAGAATCGAGAATGGACTTGATCATTGCTACAGGCGAGAAGGTGTCTTCATAATCGATACCTTCTTTCTGGGTAAAACCCTTCGCCACTAGCCTGGCCTTAAACGCCATGATCTCTTCATTCAGTGCTCTCTCTTTCTCTTGTATACTCACTTACTACCAATAGCATTGCAGCCCTCAGGTAGTTCAGTGATCTCGTATACATCCATATCAGTTATGGACTCAAATTTTGAGTCCATGGTGCATCTACATCTCCCATTGCTTCGTTGTAAGTCCGGGGATCCACGGTATCTTGTTCATCTGCCGGGAGATAATCAAACGTCTCCCCGGTGAACATACCGATCAGGTGTAAATATCACCCTCCCACTACGTCGAACGGTGTTAGGAGTCATGTTAACAGTTGTGCGGTTACTCGTGGAGTACTATCTTGCACTACTTGGCCGTTCAAGTGGAACTCGACCACCTTGTAATTCTTCAAGGATGATGTCGACTCGAGATTTATGGTTACTAGTGTAATCCTCTTCTAAGAACCGAGCGTTAGGGCTAACAACGATCTTCTCGTTCTTTAGGATCATAAAAGTATCCACTCTTCGTTTTCTTCGGATGCCCTATGAACAACATCACTTCGAACGTGATTCCAATTTGTCGGCTCGCCTATTCGGCACATAAGCGAGGATAACCCCAAATCCTTAAGTGGTGCATACTTGGGTTTGTGCCCGCTCCACAACTCGAAAGGGATCTTTTGTACCGACTTGGAATGCACACGGTTCGAGCAAGTATCTTTGCGATCTCACAGGGGCATATCCCCAAAAGAAAACCGGCAAAGTTGCATAACTCATCATCGACCAGAACCATCTTTAAGAGACTTCGGTTCCTTCTCTCCGACACACCATTCTCGCCGAGGCGTGCCCGTGATGTCACCGGGATGTAATCCCACATTCCCGTCAAGTAGTCCTTGAACTCGTTGGACGGTATTCCCCACCACGATTAGATCGTAGTGTTTTGATTTCTTTACCTAGCTTCTTCTCCACTTCGCCTTGAATTCCTTAAAGGTTTCAAAGCAATCCAACTTGTGGCGAAGAAGGTAAACATATCCATACCTCGAGTAATCGTCGGTAAATTTGACGAAGTACTCATACCCTCCACGAGCTTGTGTAGACATAGACCCGGACAAGTCGAATGTATCAAACTTAATGCTTACGTGGCTCTATAACCCTTTGCCTTCAAAGGCCTAGTCATCATCTTTCCTTCCAAACAGGTTTCACAAGTTGGAAACGGTTCAATCTTGGAGAGACTCCAATGATCCATATTCCACCAACCTCGAGTCTCGTTAAGATTGATGTGACCTAGTCTTAAGTGCCATAGATAAGTTTGGTTTACCTTAGAAGACTCTTTCCTCTTCTTAGGATTTGATGATGAGGAAGCAATATTAACGGAACTACGCGGTTTACAAGTAATAGTATATAAAGATCCGTTTAATGGTCCACCACGATAAAATCATCGTCTTTCATGATAGAAACTTCACTATCAAAACTTGATTTATAACCATCCATGGTGCGAGTTTTGAAACAGAAATAATGTTTCGCCTAAACTCGGGCACATATTAAACATCTTTAAGTACTAAAACGGAACTATCAAAAGATAGATTTAAATCTCCAATGGCAATTGCGGGAACTTTCAATCCATTGCCCATTGAGACTACCACCTCGCCATTGCTCAATTACCTTTTACGCAAGAAACCTTGCAAGGTGTAACAAACATGAACAAGTTGCCCCGAATCCACTACCCATTCATGGGTAGAAGAGGAAACGAGCAGTTTCGATTACAAGAGCGACTCGCGTCTCTTTCTGCTTTGCCTTGACATCCGGATTATAATTCTTCCGGTGTCCTTTCTTACCATTCTTGAAGAACCTTCCTTTCTCCTTTGACATTTGCATGTCGCCGGTAAGGACCGTCTTCTTACTCCCATTGCTCTTCTTGAAATGTCCACCCTTTCTCGTTCTTTTTCTGGTTTCCGCATTTCAGAGGATTCCTTGAACTACTAGGGATATTCAAGACTTGAGCACTCTTGCCCTTTTCTATAACCTCTTTGACCGCTACCAAAGATTTGAGTAACATACTCAAAGTAAACTCGTTCTTAGACATAGCGGTCCTAAAAAAGAAGTTCTTATAGAACCTTTGCGAGCATTTATTGGGAAGGTAAGATATCTCTTCCACTTTGTAAAATTATTTAAAATTGTAAACCCGTTAGGGTTTGGTTGGTGAGACTTGTTTAGGAACTCGAAATTAAAGTTTTTCGAACGGACATATCTCGAAAAAATATAAATTAAAAGCATGTATAAAATTAATATTTGCACATAATTCGTAATTAACAATCATTGTAACCTTTTGAAAAACCAATGATGTTAAAAACCTCGAACCGCTCTAGGAATTCCACTAGCAAGCCACGCAGGTGGACGTTTACTAGCGTAACCCTAAACCAAGCTATTTACCTAGCTCTTAAATTCCAATCCACGTCAAGGTTCTTAAGACGAATGGAATTAATAGTTCGATATTCTGGACCATGTCACTATTAAAACGCGGGAAGGGACTTCGAGGGAAGTGAATTGTACCTGCGGTGACATCTAAGCATTGACCATTAATTTGACCAAAATAGAATCAAATTCTCGAAATTGACATACTTACTCGAACCATGCCGCATTCAATTTGATCTAAGTAGCCATCCTATTTAATTATTATCTTCTAGAGTACTCGTGTTTACTAGACACGCAAGCCACGCAGGTGGACGTTTACGGCTTCGCTCCCACTACTCAATAATAATTAAATATTGTTTTGGAAAACTCATCTCACAAAACTGGTAGCTCAAAAATGCAAGCAAGCCACGCATGTGGACGTTTACTCACACAATCTTACTACTTTCGTGTAGAGTCCAATTAATGGAGGTCCGATTAATTGTTTAATATCCAAATTAATGGAATCTAATTAAACATTTAATTTTAAAAATTGCTTAGTCTTTTTATTCAAAAGGTTTGTAACGAATCATGCATATCACATAATTCCTAAAGCATGCAATTTCTAAGCGCATATAATAAAACGTGCTCGCGAAAAATAAAACATGCTTTAACAATGACATAAATCCTATTTACATGTTTTTCTAAGCACAATTAATCACATAATTGCATACTAAAGCATAATAATAAATAAATGCGCAAATAGGAAATTTAAAATCATTATCGGTCTTTAAAACACGTAATCCCTAACTATTACATTGCCCGATCAAAATACAGATCTTCGAAATCTTCAAAAGTCATCGAATCTGGAAACTGCGTTGAAAACTGCACCGAACGTCGTCGCCACATCATCGGGGTGCCGCCACATGGCGTCCACGTGGCGCATGCATGGACGCCAACTCTCGCTAGGGCGACGTGGCGCGCCACGTCGGCCGCGCCACGTCATCATCTTCCTCACGAAACCGCCCGCCACCGTCTTCTTCCGGGGCGGTTTCCGGTCGGCCGTCTACACCAGGGAGGGTCGCCGGACCACGGAGAGGCCGGGAACCGGCCTCCCCATGCCGAGACGCCCCGGAAACGGCGTGAATTGGCGCTGCGCGCAGCCGCGTCTGCCGCCGCAGCGCAGCGCCGCGCCGCGCCTTCCGAGCGTCTCCGCCCCTCCTATACCATCTCCAGCCCCGACCGACGTCCCCGGGACGTCGGATCCGTGAAGAACGGTCGCTCGGAGCCGGCTGCCGCGTCGCGTGCGGCGCGATAAATCGCGCCTCCGCCGCCGCGCGTTCGCCGCCCAAATTCGACTTTTCCGAGCCGCGATTCGATCAATTGAAAGAGGGGAAATGTAATTGGAACACTCACGACCACCGGGTAACGGATTCCAGCCGAGATTAGTTCCTCAATTTCCCGAATTTCAAACGATTCGCCGGAACGAATTCATGGTGAGCAGTGAACTTCAGACGTCGATTACGATCGCATCCGGGATCGGATGATCCCTTGCAACCTATCGACGCGAAGCTCGTAAGACGAGGATTCCATCGGTTCAAGCCGATCGTCGAACCGACGTCGGACGCGCCGGGAATCTCCGCCGCAAGATGCGGCGGAACCCTAGATAAACTAGGGTTTTTCGCTGCGAAAAACTGATTTTCGTCGTCTCGTTTTTCATGCCACCCGGACCAATTACAGTACAATTAAAATACAATCACATAGCATATTGATCCTATCAACTACTCGTGGATTTTCTCACGAGAAAAACGTTACAACGGGGTCAAAACAGTGGCTCGCAGGCCGCCCCAAACACGAAATAAGCCCGATAACGACGAAATAAAAAACTAATTAAACAACAATCAGAGCCTAAACCAGGCTCTGATACCAATTGAAGGAATAATAGGTTTATAGTAAGGCTACCTTCCTCCTGGTGTGTTGTCGCGGCTCCGATTGTTGCTCCTGTGTCAGATCTTCTGATCTGTATCCCGCTTTTTTCTTCTCTGAAGAAAATAAATTTATAACTCTCTCTGTCCCTCACGTTAATCTCGAAAATTAAGAATGAAATTGTATGAGTTTCTGAACAGAATACTAATATATATAGGCTTCAAAAACCTATATATTATTAATATATTTGTAGCCCATTAATTTAATTATATTCCAATGGGCTTCTATAAAATCAGCCCATAATATAATTAATTAATTTATTGGGCTACTAATATTTATCAATTAATTGGCCCAACCAATTAATTCCAGATAAATAACATTATTAAATAATGTAAAAATACATTAATCCATTAATAATGAATTCTGAGAGATAATAAATTACTAGGCAACTAATTGGGCCAGATCAGGGATCCAATACAAGAAATAAAGTTGGGCCTCCAATTAATTAATTATCCATGCTCAGCCCAGAGCAAAATTAATTAATTAACACAGATTCATTCCACTAGAGAATCCGTGCTGACTTACCCCTTTATCCCAATTTGAGCAAGGGCTTGTATTTTAGACTTAATCGATCTCCGTATTTAAGATAGAAATATCCGTTAATTAATTAAGCTCACCGATTGCTTAAATTAATTAACATCTTATATTCCCTGAGTAGTACCACTCGACCTTATTAACACACCTGAACTTAATCAACCGGCCGGGTTTAGTGTGCTAATCCTTTCGAGTTTCTCAGGGGATATTATCAACCCATTTTACTAGGATACGGATGCAAGATACAGACAACCAGCTTGAGCCACAAATAACTACTAACACCCAAGATACGTAGATCCCGCCGCTCATTTGACGTTCACCATAGTAGGTCAAAGTGATAGATAGCCAAATGCACTCAGCTGAAGTCTTACCAAGCTTAAGATCAGCTAAGTCACCGAGATCTTGGTTCTCCACTAAGGTCAGTTAGGAGAACACATCTCACCGTGATCCTTCAATACACCACCTTAAGTGTACCAAGAAAGACAAGCAAACTAAGACAAGCCACTTCTTATCTAAACTAGCTGGCTAAACCGACAACTTCATCCTTAAGTTGTCTCGTATGTGTTAACTGTTTATATCTTGTCGGTTCAACCAATTTGTGTTGTCTTCTGTGATACTCGACACACCACACAAATCTAACTTTTATACAAGATAAAGGATAACATGTGCAAATATACATATTTATCAGATAGGAGAATAAAACAGTGGTAAGGACAAAAACACATTGTATACAAGCATAAAAGTGCTTCCAGTATACAAAATCCCAACACCTACTCTTGCAAAGGGACTTAAGAGTAATTAGTCATGTTCATCTGGAGAGATTAAAGAAATTAACTGTTGGTGATGATAAAGAGGTTGAAGGAGTGGTTTCCGAAGGCTCTGCACAGAATGATATTGATGAATTTTTCCAGAATCCAGATTTCCATGCTCACATTGACATGATAGTTGAACAATTCATCAATATGAAGAAATGTTCAAAACAAGCAGGTAGTTTATATCATGATTTGTTCAAAATAAGTAGGCAAATGACATGTAATCTATCTTTTCTTTTTGTGTAGTGGAAAAGGATCATTTAAAGACTGATGAAGAACACGGGAATCATCCACTTCCAAATTTCAATCTCTTATCACAAAGCACATATGAGACATCCCAGGAACACACTGATGAAGGTGTGGAAATAGTTGATGATGGACATATTGATTCTTTGATCACCAGAATATCAGAATTGGCAGCTGCTGGTGAAGGTATTTAGTATTCTTTAAATTGACACTTTGATAAATAATAATTGACACATGTCTCCATCCAAATGACACTCTATATTTAACAGTTAGCCTATTGAAAACAATGGATCCATGGCCAGTATGCAATGTTGATTAGATTGCTAGAGGAGAAAATTCTAAGTATACTTCTCAATTCATGAAGAAATATGTGAAACAGTTGTCAGAACTTAATCAAATGGACAAGGATGTTGTTGATTACTTTTTCCACACACATCGGCGAAAAATTGAGTAAGTATTTATAGTTTATTTGTTCTTTAAAACTATGTTCTTAACTATCAGTCATTAATATATTTTCCCATAAAACAGAGAAACTGTCTTTGCTCATGCGGGTCGATTCTTCGTCTCATTCTCGCGCTATGAACAAAGCATGACGATTCTACATTTATTGACATTAGTGTTATTGATGTTTGGAGTCTTTTGCTTGAACAAAGCGAGAAATATCGAGCTCAAGCCCATTCAAAAAACATTGACAAGTTCTATTTTAATTGTCAATTCTCGGTAAACAAAATTGTTAATTTCTAATCTTTATTTTAATAAATTGTTCTACTCATTATTTATTTTTTTCCATCTAGAATGCTCTTAAAGTCTGCACAAATGAAAAAGATTGTACAAAGAAAGTCGAAAGGGAAGTCGATGTCATAAATTGTTGGATGTATTGGATGACACGCTTGGAACAGGCACCGATCTCATGAAGGCAAATTTGGTAAGAGAAAATTTCAATGATTTTTTCCAATATAGATATATTATATGCTGAAATATTTTCATTCTTATATAGATATATTTTCCAATATGCTTCAATACTCATTTTTTTGGAGCTGTAATTGACTTCAATATGAGAAAAGTGCACTATATTGACAATGTGAAGTCAAATTCAAAAGAGAATTCAGATTTCATGGGCCTTGTCAAAGAATTGGTATGTATTTAGTCATTTTTATGTATTATATAATCTAAGTGTCAATCTATTTAATTGAAAGTATCAATTTTATTGATATAAAGTGTCATTCTATGATATCCGAAAAAAATTTAGGGAAATTCCTAAAGTTGTTGTATCATCCCAAAGCTGCTTGAGTATGATGGATATGTTATTGAAAACATAGATTTTGCATGGCGTAATGACGAACTAATGTTGATTGTGGTGTTTTTCTAATGAATCACATGGAAAACTTCATAGGGGTGCCTTATGTGTGTGAGGATTTGTTGCGGTATGACTTTAATATGTTTTCTTTATGTATCTGCTTATTATTCTAAAAATTTAACTAACTTGATTTTTTTTTCTTCTTTGTATATTATTAGATTGGTCGAAGAAGAATGCTTCGAGCAAAATATTGCACAAGGATTATCCTTTCAAGTTACAATGAGCTAATGCAAGCTGATCTGGTGGAAGTTAAAAAATTTGTTTCAAAATCATGATTTTAAGGAGGAAGTTGTTGAGGGATTGTTTCTTTAACTTTGGTAGATGCATTTGAATATTATTGATCTAGCTTTTAAGATTTGTTTTTAAAATTTGGAACAGGTTTTCTAGTGTAGGTGATATTAATGTGAATCTTTATCTACTGATGATGTTAAATTTTGATATTTCTTATTTCTTTAGTAACAGTGTCAATCATCTTATAACGAAGTGTCAATTATCTTAAAGAAAAGTGTCGATGTTTGTATTCTTTTATATGTTATAGAAAACTATCAATTATGTTTCAAAAAAGTGTCAATCATGTTCAATGCATGTGTCAATCCTGTTCAATAATGGTGTCAATGTCAATAAAAGAACGTGTGAATTCAACTAATATAATTGTATCGGCGTTGCCTGACACTTTAAAGTGTCAATTCAATTAATATAATTTGTCAATCATGATTAAAGAAAGTGTGGATTACCGATAAAACAAACGATCAGTCATAATACACAAAATTGTCAAGTATGTTAATTAAAAGTTTCATAGTTGACAAAAGAAAGTTTCAATGATGTTCATTAAAAGTGTCGATTATACTCATTAAAAGTGTCAATCATGCTCATTAAAAGTGTCAATCTTGACTAAACAACGTGCCAATTAAACTAACAGAAAAGTGATCGAGATAGTCAACCATTGATCAAAGAAAGTGTCAATCACATTACATAAAAGTATCAATTATATTTACTAATCGTGTCAATGTTGATAAAAGAAAGTGTCAATTGTTAACTAAAACAATCTTGGATTAGGAGTTTTTGTACCAAACTCCTTTGTTGGTTTTGAGGTTGAAGTATCTTTTAATGCTCTCCTCTTCAGCTTCTTTGTTTCTGTATTACCCTTTATCCTTTTCTGTTTTCTCCCTTTTGTGATTGCATGAGATGGATCCAAGACTTGATTTGATGAACTTGAAATAATAATGTCATGTACTGGTTTTTCCTTTGCAGCAATCAATGCATTAACATTCGAAATCACATTATTAATCCCATTTTCTACAGTTCTCCGCATCTCCTCACTATCTTGTACTTTTAGAACAAGATTATAACACTTTCTCATCAATTGACTTCTCCAAGAACTCTTCTGAAAAATTTCAGAACTACTGTTTGCCTCAGCAGCTTTATCCCATACCTCTTGCTTGGCAAATTTTGTCCATCTCTTCTTGATGTAGCAATCCGGTATTTCGATCCACACAATGGACATGTAGTATTCTCAAACAATGATAGCATAATAGTCCACATTCTTCAAATCTTTTGCAAGAGCAGCCAACCAAACTTCCAAAAGAATAAAAACGACATATTGATGATTATTGTTACTTGTCATTAGTAACTCGATAAATCTTCACACCATCTTCTTCACATATAAACTGGAATGTAGTGGAAATCGATGTCAAGAACTCTTTCTCAAATTTTTTAAAAGCGTAAGAGTATATACCTCGAAGCATGCTTGAGAATTCCCAACAATGGCAAGCGGGATACGAGGTCGGGCTATTGAACATTTGAATTCATCATTTGATTCATTACTTCTCCATTGTTCAACTTGTTCTCGAAAATATTTTGTAAAACTCATTCAAACTCGTTGTCTTTTTTTGCAAAGAAACCCCAACGCATTATTTGTGCTCTCACTTCTTTGTGAAGATAAGATACCGGCAGAGAAAAAGTCCTTGTTATAGGCGGTGCTCCATTTTTCTCCCGAGTTGATACAACCTAGCAAACCACTCTTGATCATTCAACCCATAGGATGTAATCATTGTGTTCCAACAATCCTCAAACTCATCTTCATTTGAACGACTGTCAAACATTTGCTAAATGCATCGTTGAACTCCTTATTAGATTTCAATTTTCCAAATCTACTTATAGCATTTTGGTACAAATGCCATATACAAAGTCTATGCTTTCTTTGTTGGGAACACCTTCTCTAGTCCATTTGCAATAGCTTTGTCCCGATCCGTAAAAATACTAACTGGACTTTTATTTCCCATAGACTTTTTGAACACATCAAACAACCATGCAAAAGACTCCTCCTGCTCATTTGATATAAATGCACATCCAAACATAACATTTTTGTAGTGGTTATTCAATCCAACTAAAGGTGCACAAATCAAGTTATACCTGTTAGTTCTATATGTCGTGTCAAAAATAAGCACGTCTCCATATACCATATAGTCTTCTTTCATCATGGAGTCTCTCCAAAATACATTACAGAACCTACCATCATCATCAAGCCTCACACGGAAAAAGAAGTCTGGGTCTTCAGCGTTTTGCTGGTGGAGAATGTCAATCAAGCTCTGTGCATCACCACCTTCTACTGCTAACATTTTCAGTCGGTTCACAAAGTTCAAGTGATCCTTCTTGGTATGACCAAGAAGTTGCTCACCACCTGCATCGTGCGACATGAATCGAAATGTGTCTACAGTCCTTATCCCAGATGATATCATACCTTCAATAAGTGCAGCCTTATCACTTGTAATTGTCCGTTCTGAACGATGCAAGTAGCTCAATTCTTTCCTACATAGTGAATGGTTATGTTCCGTGACATGTTGAGTAACTTCATACATTTCATCATCTGTTAGCTTGATTTTCAGCATAGCTTTACAATTTGTCCGGGTTACGTACTTTCTAGAACTCTTTCTTTCAGCATCCAAAGAATCAGCTGTAATGCCCCGCACTCCTTGAGATGAGCAAACAAATATCTTTGCAATAGTAACACCAACAACATTTTTTTCCGAATTTGATTTTCTTACGCTAAATCCAACATTAGCGAGATATGCACAATACGTTTGATACATATACTCAATCTTTGCTATCCTTTAAACCAAGCAAAGAACCCGACAAATCTATAATATTATCTATAACAAGAAGAACGAACATGTGTGTCACTTGTAATAAATATAAGTGTCAATCTCCAATAAACAAAAGTGTAAAAATAGAATTTAACAAAAGTATAATATTTTTTAATACCTTCTCTAGTATGAATATCATGACAAGGATGATTAACAACAAGCGAAACAAGTGTTCCATCATCGACAGTTGTTTGGCTATCTTCAATCCCTGATCTGCAACTTTCTGAAATATTGACACTTTTACCTACAGAAAGTAACACTACAGTGAAATAAAATGACATTGCTCTATAAAAATACATTTAATAATTTTTTCTTACTATTTTCCCGAATCATTTGTATTCGAGAGGTTGAATATCATCACAAATGTTCGGATGTTTGTTTCGCTCCAATTTCGCAAGGATGTTAGAATATCATCAAAAATGTTCTGGATGTTTGTGATAAAAGAAAGTGTCAATGATGTACATTCAAATTGTCAATTATACACATTAAAAGTGTCAATTATGCTCATTAAAAGTGTTCAAGCATAATATTAATTGTCTACGCGACCCGTGTCAATCTTGACTAAACAAAGTGTCAATTAAACTAACGAAATAAAATGACAATATTCGGAAGTTTGTTTGGGCTACATATTCCGCAAGGAAGTTTGAATTGCAACAAGATCAAGCATAATAAAGAAAGTTGTTAATTATCATTAGAAATTGTGAATTTGATCCCGAAGTAAAGTGTCAATTACATAAAATAATGTGTCAATTATAAACATTGAAGTCATTACTTGAAATTAGAGCATCACAACAACAAGAGAATATTAATTAAAGCATAAAATCTTATACCCATTGTTGATTGTTGATTCCAACTAAGAAATTATATACCAATTCCGATACCCAAGCTCGTTTGAAAGAAATCCCGTCGTCTACGGAGCCGCCGAATTCTTCCAAGCCGTCGAATTACTCCACCTCGGCGCCGCCGTCGAATTCTCGGCAAAGCGATCAATTCGTATAATATTCGCCGAATTGAAGATAATTGTTGATACAATATTTACGAAATTCCACCTTCAATCGTTTTACATCTATTAAGCTGAAAACATTAATAAAAGCTGCGTTGATGAACGCGAGCTGTAGGTTTTGTTTTTTGTTTTTTTTTTTTAATTTATTGGGTCAAACCGAGTCAACCCGAGTCAAACCGGGTCAAAATTAGAAATTGGATCGTGTTGCATGTGCAACATGATGCACATAAGCCCATCTCTTGATCTAATTATCGTATGTTGAATTTCACTAATACTTGCATAAGGACGATGTCACAAGTTATTTTTATTGATTGGACTCTAAAATCAGCGTATGGAGACGGATACACAAAATATAAGTTAGAAAACGTATTTAAAATATATTTTAATTAATATATTTAATTTTGAAATAATTTAAATATATGGATACTATCAGATATATATACAAATTGATAAATATAAACTTAAGTAATTTATTTAAAAATCAAGCCTTATATAGCCATCATCCTAGAAATTAACGATCCAAATGAATCTGATTTAAGGATATCGATTGAGCATCTAAATCCTTTTAACCTTTTAGATAATGTATCTTTGACCCATCATTTTTTTTCTTCTAAATGTCATTTTGCCTTATTTAATTCGTGTTGTAGTTGCTTCCGACCTAGTTCTAAATCTTGTACACTTACACGCAGTGCTGTGTATATATTCTTCGTATCAGGACTAGAATGAAATTCAACAGAACTATTAGTCGAAGATTGAGGTTTGTATTAGGGCTAGAATGAGATTGAACAGGACTATTGGTTGAAGATTGAGGTTTGTACGTACTACGTATTGCATTCTGAAACAGAAAAAAAAAATTAAAAGAATTTGAAACATGAGTAAGCCATTTTTCAAATCTAAAAATAAGTTTTTGAATTCTCACTAATTTTCCTTTAATACTACTTTTGAAATCTTCATCCTTGCCCAATTTCATTTTATTTTAATATAATTCAATAAGTTGATTTTAAATTCCTATATTATACATTAAATTTCAAAAAATAAAATATATATTAAATTTTATTGGGATTATCGCTAATAATATCAACCATCTATGGGGTTTTTGTATTTTTAATTTTAAATTTGATATCGCTATCGATATATTATTAATTTAAATATGTCGTAACATAAATTAAATACTAGATCAATTCTAGATTATTCATTTATACAGAATTAATGATACCAACTACACTATCTCATACTCTGGGCAAACAACAGTATCCCGATTGGGGCTGCCGGCGGCGACGGTTAGTAAAAACCAAGATTCCCACGATGAGGATTTTGGTTATTAGTTATTACCATTGGGAAATACAATTTCCAATTTAATTCAATGAATAAATATATATATACTAATGAAAATTTTGTCTTTATGATTTTAATTTTTTAAATTAACTTAATTTTCTATAATTTAATTTTTGTTAATAAAGTCATGTATTTAATTCACTACCGCTTATCAAAATTAAATATAAAACAATCAAACAATTGAAAAGAAAGATTAATAATTAAAAAACAAAAATAAGAGAATTCAGGCCTGTAATGACACAAAAACCCATCTTCATAAAAATAGCCCCAATCAACTAAATACAATCGCCCTTCCCTTCCAAGCAGTTATCAAACTGCGCAATTTTTGAGTTTTTTCTTTAATCCTTCACGGAGCTTCTGTATCCATGGCATTGACGAGAGCAGTATCGCGAAAGGTGTGTTTATTTAGCTATGTCACAAATATTCGGCCGAGCCGCAAACTGCGCGGTCTGTACCTGGATGTTTATGTATTTGATTTAGATCGAGAGGATAACCTTGATTTACATCGAAACCCTGCAATGCTGCTAGATGGAAAATCTCTTATCTCTGTGTCTCCCGCTCTCCGGCTTCGCTCGGATTATGATTTGGTTCCTTGTGTTGTAAATTCGCGACTCTATTTTTTTTCCGGGGTTTCCTCCGATCCCAGTCCTGAAGGAAAGTCGGTGTATTTCCACGACTTATCTTCTTCCTCATCGTCACCGCCTGTTATGTCCCTAAGTGATCTGAAATCGTGCTCTTCTATGTGCGGTGAGAAATTCGAGCCTTACGCCATCCCAACTCCAGATTGTCGAAAGATAGTCGTTTTTTCAACGCTCATCTTCTTAGGGATGACAAAGACAAAGACAATGATAATGACAATAACTAAGGTTTGAATAATCAGAATCCTATCTTCTTTTTTATATGTTGCTTACGCACGTTTTCTTGTTTTTCTTTGAGGGGTTTATATTCTAGGTTTACTTTTAGTGTGGATTATTAACACTATATAGTTATAGTCCAATCGAATGATCGAAATCATGATTGAAGGGAATCAATGTCTTTTTCTTTTTAAAAAAATGAATAAATTTACAATTCAATTAAAAAGTTGCTTATTTGGGTCACACTAACTATTTAGTAGTTAAATTCATAAATTATATGGTAGATCTGAAATTTTGAACTATTGGTAGGATGACCGGATGAGCTACACCAGTGCCCGCTTTTCGGCTTTTGGATCTGTACGTTAAATGTAATCGAATTCATGTTTTTAAATATTTTTCAAAATTGCATATATATTACTCCCTTCGTCCCACAATTCTTATCCCTTTTCTTTTTGGCACGAGAATTTAGGAGAGTGGTTGGTTGTGAGTAAGATGGTGGGGGCCACAACTAAAGTGTGTGTAATAATTTGCTATTTTAGGAAAGGGGACAACAATTGTGGGACGTCCCAAAAAGGAAAGAGAGACAACAATTGTGGGACGGAGGGAGTATTTAATACTCGCATCTTAAATATATTATATTTTAATCTAATAAAAGTAATATACTCCCTCCTTTCTATTATTTATGTCTCATTTGCTATATTTGTTTGTCCTACTATTTATGTTTCATCCCAAAAGTCAACATTAATGAGTGGTCCACAATCATCTAAAAAGGTGGACCTCACTACTTTATACATTTTCACCACTACTTTATATATTTCCACGAATATTAAAGATGTTACAAACTACAAAAATCAAATTTTAAAAAATAACCAAATAAGAAATATTAAAGACAAAGAATAAATTAAACATTTGCACTGAAAGTAATAAATTGATGCTTTTTCGGCCCATAATGACGGTCTTGTTATCTGCTATCTGTTAATTGTAATCGAATTAACTTGCATATATTATACGCGTCTTAAAAATAATAATCTAATAAAAGTAATGAATTAAAGATGTTACAAACTAAAAAAATCAAAATTTGAAAAGAACATCCAAATAAAAAATATTAAAGACAAAAAAATAAATCAAACATTAGTACTGAAAGTTATAAATTGGTGATGTTACAAACTAATTATCAAATTATAAAAAGAAATCAAATAAAAATATACTAATATATTAAAAAATATTATGAAAACTAAAACAAAGAAAAAAAAAAGATACAACAAAGACACAAATAAAAAGGAAAAAAGAAACAGCAAAACTTTAATCAAAAACCGGAATTATCAAACCCTAATTCTTAATCCTACACTCCTCCTCATTGTGCATCCATGCCGTCGTCGAGAAAGGTGTGTCTATTTAGCCATGCCGATTCTACGCCGTCGATGCCCGGAGTACTGCTCGTGGATGTTTAGGTATTCGATTTAGATCGAAACCCTAGGCTGCTAGACGGCGATTTGTTGGTCCTTCTCTCCAAATTCATCGCGAATACGACGTGGCTCCTTGTGTTCTAAATTCGAGACTCTATCTCCTTTCTGGGCACGATGAGACTTCGGTTTATTTCCATGACTTATCTTCTGACATAATTGAGGGCTTTCGAGTTGGTGGTAATTGTATTGTATCGAGGGCTGGATCGTACATGTCTCGGAAGTACGTATCGGCCGTCTTCCCACATGATCCCGATGTGGGTGAATACCGAATTTTTAGAGCACGAAATCTGCGTTTTATATGCCGACTTTGATCGGGAACAGAGGGTGCATCCCCGTATTTGCATTAACGTTCATCAAATCAATCCTGCTACAATATTTCAAGACAACGATTTAGTACTGAAACCAACGAGGACATATGGGTTTGAGCTTAGCATGCTGTATGCGATGTTCCTTCCCATTGACTTGTCGTTCGGTGTTATAGTTAGAATTAAACCTTTGAAAATGTTGTGACTAGAGTTGTAAACTATGTTACACCGATGCTTTCGAAAAACCTCAATGTATCGAGTCGGATGCGCATCAGAGACACCGACACGACATGTGTCCTATACATTTCAATAAACACGACATCTAATTCTTCTAATAGCAATATACGAAATTTGTTTATTTTATATTTGATTTTATATTTTAATATCGCTTTTTTATTTGGGACGTTGTATTATAACTGACTCATTCTAAAAAAGGCAAAGAACGTATTAATAGAATTTAACCATAAAAAATCAAACAATATACAAAATAAAACACAACTTTCTTATTTCTATCGTGTCTGTGTCAATGCACTCTAAGTTGTAAATGACTCAACTCGAAGGTACATCATATTTTAATAATATAGATACAATGCAATAACAGTAATAGTACGAAGTAACCCTAGTTTGGTAGAAGTGGGAGTATATTCTTGGCATTTTAATAGACACTACTATTTTATGACAATGAGTATTTAATTTTTATTTTGAAGGATTGAAGTGGGCAAAAACAAAATAATACTGTACTAAAATCTATGAGAGGCACAAGAGGGACTGACAAAAAGATGAGGGGCAAAATAACTATTATTCCCTCCGTCCAGCTATTTGTGGCTCACTTTCCCGAAAGGGGTGTCCCGTTATTTGTGGTCACTTTCCTAATTTGATAAAAAATTATTATCATATCTTCTACGCTATCATCGTCTCTCTCCTACTTTATTACATTTTCTCTCCTACTTTATCATCCTTTATCTCATACTCTCTCATTATCTTACTCATCTTCTCAATCATATTTTATCATCTACTCTCTCTCTCATACTTTATCATCTACTCTCTTAATTTCCATGTCGAAAAGAACGTGACCACAAATAGCGAGATGGGGGGAGTACAATATTTTCTAATTGGCTCCAACATGGCCCGTTCGGGTCAGGTTCTTATAAACGGTCCCTACTCATGTGGCCACCTAACGGACCGTGTAACGCCTTCTCGGCACCTGCTCTTCAAACACCTGCAAAATTTCCAAAAAAATCAATTATCCTTTAACGGCGCCAACCCTAACTCCGTTTACGTCAGCTTGACGCCGTCCATGGCCTCTTGCGACGATGACTTTTCCCTGCTCGACGAACCCCAAAACCCTAATTCCGCCCCGCGATCTACCGCGACCGCCTCCCAGACGCCGCCGTACCAGATCAACCCTTACGAACACGATTCCGATCCGTTCGACTCCGAGCCGAACTCGTTGTCGGCGAAGCGCCTCGCGGATCGGGATGACATCCACAGCGGCACGTCGAAAAGGACCAGATTGCCCTCCTCCACCGGCTCCGGAGACTACCGGAAGGACAGGGAGGAGTGGAGCGACACGGCGATCGCGTGTGTGCTGGAGGCCTACAGTGAGAAATTCGTGCAGCTGAACCGGGGGAATTTGAGGGGTCGGGATTGGGAGGAGGTGGCGGCGATGGTGAGCGAGAGGTGCGACAATCAGACCAAGAGCGTGGAGCAGTGCAAGAACAAGGTCGACAATTTGAAGAAGCGCTATAAGTTGGAGAGGCACCGGCTGAGCAACGGCGGCGTGTCGACCAGCCACTGGCCTTGGTTCAAGCAGATGGAGCAGATTGTCGGCAATTCTATCGCCGCTAAAGCTGCGGCCGAAGAGGAGAAGTCGGCTAGCGCCGGCGGAGCGTCGTACTCGGCTAGGCAGGTGAAGAGGTATACATTTACGATCGAAGACCCAATAATTCTGCTCTTTTATTGTTTCTTCAACGAGTTTTGCAGTAATATCCAGTCGCTCCAATGAGCCTCTAGAATCAATATGTCGGAGCTTCTCTTGATGTTGCTTATATATGTGCCATTCTTTCTCTTTGACTTGATTTATAATTTTGAATTTATTATCTTAAGCTGCTTTCTATTGAAGTTTGACGAGTATGTCATCGAACAATGCTTGATTCGTGAAAAAGCAAACTTCTTGTTTGTTTTCAGTGTTGGATTAAGTTACATATCATTTCCTGATGCACATACTATTGTTTGGTTAGTTGTTTCGTATGTCGAATAGACTTTACTCAAGGAGTCTTAAATTTAAGCTGTGAGTTGCTGTTAAATTATCTTTTTGTTGGTTGCTTAAAGCATTAAAATGCTTTCTTTCTGTGATGCTTTCTGGTTTTCAAGGGTAATTTCTTCTATCATCATGGTAAAATTGTTTTTGGGCAGACTAGGACCAGTAGTCAGCAGTCCTGGTATTCAGATTAATAACAGCATGAAGTTGAAACCATCAAACAACCTCAGATGGAGAAGAGTTGTGTTGAAAATTAGTGGAGCTGCTCTAGCTGGAAGTGCTCCTAATAATATTGAGCCAAAGGTTTATTTTTAACTCTATCTCGATTACCTGAATTTGCTTAACCCATCTCAGAGAAATCGATGCATCTTCAGTTCAAGAGACGAGAAATGAATGATACTCCCTCCGTTCCGGATGAAACGTCCCCTATTCTATTTCGGGGTGTCCCGGATGAAATGTCCCCTATTCCTTTTTTGGAAATAATTAGTCATCTAATTACTTTATGTGGGACCCATAACATTAAATCTAACCTACCCACTACCACACACCTACCCATAAATTACCATTCTTTACTTCTAAAGTACAAGTGGGCCACCATTCTTTACTTCTAAAGTACATTGCATAAATTACCGCGCCGAAAAGAAAGAGGACGTTTCATCCGGGACGGATGGAGTACTAGTCTATTCATGACAAAAGGGATATTGTCTTTCGGCTAATGAACTGTAGGTCTGATGATTGGATGTTATACAATGGGTCCACTCACCTCTTGGTTCCGTCTCTAAGTAGAGATTTTGAAGATTAATCTGAGGCTGAGCTAGTTACATTCACGTGTTCTATGTTCTAGACTGTTCGATTACAAAGAATTTGATTAATACTTTTGATCGAAAGTCATCAAGGCATTGATTTTCCAGCTGTCTCTGATTTTGAATAGCTGAGTTTCTTTGACATGATGTAGGTGGCCATGCTGATTGCAAGGGAAGTGTCAATAGCATGTCATGTTGGTGTTGAGGTACTAGTTAAAAGGTTTCTCTTTGCAACCTAGAGGCTGTCTTTTGAATTTCCTGCGATGCGATCTTCATTGCTTTCCTTTTTATTTTCTTTTACTTCCATTTTAGGTAGCTATAGTTGTTGGTGGTCGCAACTTCTTCTGTGGAGACGCATGGGTTGAGCAAACTGGTTTGGATAGGTGTACTGCATATCAGATTGGGTAAGCTTGCCTTTTACTTTTGAATGAAGTTTGACAATATTAAAAAAGTTGTTGCTCTATGTCTTTCAAGAATTTCTCTTTAATTGTATATCCATATCTACTAGCTGCTGTCTATGATTATTATTTTAGTTCATGCACTGATTCTACAATAACATGTATAATCAGAATGATGGCAACTGTCATGAATTCCGTACTACTGCAGTCTGCTCTGGAGAAACTGGGCGTGCAGACACGCGTGCAGAGTGCATTTTCTATGCCAGAGGTTGCGGAGCCTTACAGTAGGCAACGAGCAATCCGGCATCTTGAGAAGGGAAGAGTCGTAATTTTTGGTGGCATTGGTGCTGGCACAGGGAATCCTCTCTTTTCCACTGATACAGCTGCTGCCCTCCGAGCATCGGAAAGTACGACCTTTCTTCACAATCTCCGTCATTTCATTGTCACCTCTGTATTTCATTACTCACACAACACCTTAATTTTTTCTCAGTTCATGCTGATGCGGTCCTAAAAGGTACGAACATGGAAGGTGTATACGTTTGCGATTCTAGAAATCACAGCATAGCAGCAGAGCATATTTCCTTCAGAGAATTGGCTTCTAGGGGTGCATCTCCCATGGACATGATGGCTGTGACATTCTGTGAGGAGAATGGGATTCCAGGTACAGGTTAAACTTTCCAGCTTCACTACTTTCGTGGTATATCATTCCCCTTAACCGGGATCTTCTTCCCCTGCAGTCGGCATTTTTAACCTTCACGAGCCTGGTAACATATCGAGGGCGTTGTGTGGAGAGAGAGTCGGCACGCTGATAGATCAAACCGGTCCGGTCAGTTAACATGATCTGGTATGTTGCTTACGGCTTCAAGATATGTAACATTTTTATGCTATATCATATCATCCCTGTAGAAAGGGTTTGGATTCTAGAAGAACATTTGGCCTAATGTATGTAGTTGTTTGTGCAATAGTGTAGAATTTGTATTAGATTTTCCTTTTAGGAGTTTTAGTCCCTCATGTCACTTTGTATTAGATTTTCTGAAGTGGATTAGTCAACTTTTTTATGAGATTAGACTAATAGAAAAAATCCCATATTCCCAATTTCAAGCAATAATACACTAGAAAACCACAATGCCAAATGAAATTTAATCTCATAAAATAATAGTGAAGAGATGCTGCAGTCTCAGCAGCAATGGTGGTTGAGTAAATCCCAGACTCAGACCAATCCATCTTTGGTGGCGGCGAGCGACGGCGAAAGCGAGTTACTCGACTCGTCCTCGTCGTACGACAACGGCTCCACCCGTATCTCCTCTATCCTCCTCACAACCTCATCCATGGTAGGCCTCTCCTCCGGCTGCGCCACCACACACGCCAGCGCCACATGCAGCATCGCCAACATCTCCTCCTCAATGTTCTTGTACCTGAACAACTCTTTGTCAAACACTTCTTCCGTCCACTCATCCCTCACCACCGATCTCACCCACTTCGGCACGCCCACCGCTGCCTCCTTCCCGGTGAGCACTTCGAGTAGCACGACTCCGAAGCTATAGACATCGGCCATCTGCGAGAGTCTCTTGGTCTCGGCTTGCTCCGGCGCGGTGTAGCCTCCCAATCTAGCTATAGCATGAGTAGGGTTTAAAAGTAGAGACAACCCAAAATCAGAAATGCAAGCATTCCCATTCTTGTCTAGCAATATGTTTGATGATTTGATATTGCCATGGGGGATTCTTGAATCTGCATACTCCTCATGGATTCTTGATAGCCCTCGAGCTGCGCCGAGGATCAAGCTGATCCTCGTCGTCCAGTCCAACGGAACTCTCTTTGGCCCTCTACTCCCTGTGCTCGTAACAAACTCATTAGAAAACGGGCTAACGAAGTAACAATTGTCTTGTATCAGATCGTCTAACGGATCAAGACCCATAAAACTTACCATGAAGAAGGGAATGGAGGGTCCCATTAGGAAGATAATCATAGACAAGCAACTTCTCTTCCCTTGCATAGTAGAAAGCCCTAAATCGAACTACGTTCGGATGTCGAAGCTTTCCGATCACATCCATGTACTGTTCGAACTCTTTTCTCGAACAAGGGTTGGAATCTTTGAGCCTCTTCACGGCCACGGTGCTGCCATCGTCGAGAGCCGCCTTGTACACCGTTCCTAAACTCCCTTTTCCGAGCATCTCCGCCGATGCTCGGAGCAGTTCGTCCAGCTCGAACCGCCTTTTCCGGTCGAAAAACACGAGCTTGCTCGCGTCGGTGGTGTTTGTTCCCTCGCTATCTTCGCCTCCATTGTTGCCGTAGCTGCTGCTCCTTTTTCTTCTCGATCCCAGCCGCGGCCGGGATCGAGCGGATGCAGTAGCATACGGCTACAACCGCCGTGATTGTCAATACTAGCAGTGAATTCACCACCACTAGAGCTATAACCTCGCCGCTGCTCAGCCTTCTGTGATGCTTATTTGAGGAATTTTGAATTGGATTGGTTGTTGGTGAAGGGAGGGACGGATTGGAGGGTACGGTTTGAGGAGGCAATAATGGCTGATCGGCATAACTGGTGTATGAGCAATTGGGGAGAGGGCTTTTACCGCAGAGCCCTAAATTGCCGGAGAAGCTGCCTATTCCGAATCTTGATAAGAGCGTCTCCGGCACCATTCCGACGAGCTCATTGTTCGATAAGTTCAATTGCGTTAGCAGCGGAAGAGATTGAATGGAGATTGGGATTTCGCCGGAGAGTTCGTTATTATCGAGATGGAGAGTGAGGAGGCGTGATAGATTGGAGAATTGAGTGGGGATGGGGCCGCGTAGGTTGTTGTTGGAGAGGCTGAGGCGTAGGAGGCGGTTGAGGGATGAGATCTCCGGCGGTAACTCGCCGGAGAAGTCGTTTCCGGCGAGGTAGATGAGCTTGAGGTTACTGCATTGGGCGAGGGGGGTGAGAGTGCCGTTGAGGCGGTTGCCGCTGAGGTCGAGGAGACGGAGTTGATCGAGTGAGGAAAGGGCGGCGATGGGGCCGCGGAGGTTGAGGAAGGGGAGGGAGACGGCGGTGACGCGGTTGTTGGTGCAGTTTATGCCGAGCCAATTGTCGGTGCAAGCGGTGGAGGTAGGGGTTGTGGTCGTCCAATTGGAGAGGAGTGCCTCGTGAATGTCGGTTTGGGAGCGGAAGGAGGCGAGCGCCGCCGTGTCATTGGCGGCAGAGGGGGAGAGGGTGTGGAGGAGGGAAGTACAGAGGAGAAGAAAGGAGAAGAGGTTCATTTGTGAAAGCATAGAGCGGGAATAACATGACAGATTGGATAAGTTTTATTTATATATATTCATTATATATTCATAATTCAATTTTAATAAATGTTATACTTTTAACGACAAATGAAACATATCTAGAATAAAATTAAATAATAAGTGTCGAAAATGTTATATATTCATAATTCAATATATGTTATTATGTACATATTTTAATGTTATATATTCATAATTCAATATATGTTATTATGTACATATTTTAAGAGTTTATCTCTAAATTTTCAAATTAAGGGGTGTGTGCAACTGATTTATAACTTTTTTTTAGCCGTATAAGGTGTGTTTGCAAATGATTTTTTTAAACGTTTATTTTAGCCATACAAGGATGTGTTTGCAAATGATTTTTTTTAAATATTTATCTATTTTTTAACTGCATAAACAGTATTTAGTGTGTGTAAATATATGTCTTCTGTATTAGTTTCTTTAAAATTAAATTGTTTAAATCTATAAGGATCTCAATATATATTTTTGATGCTTAAAGTAGATAATTTTTGGATTTACCAAAATAATTGATTTTTTATATTTTTTTCAAACCCCTTTATTTTGTTTAGAAATAATTATTTTTAATTTAAAATAAAAGTAAATAAGAAATATTCGTAATAAACATTTGCAAACGCATCCTAAATAAGTTTTTAGTGTGGTTGTTTATTTAAAATCAAGCGGTCATATTGCTTAAAACTAAAAATATCAATTGAATTTTTTTTATGTTTTAAATACCAAAATCATATCAAACATACCAAAAAAAATCATAATTCTAGTATTTGCTTTTGCTAAAAAATATTACTAACATTTTTCAACTTTAAACAAGTAAATAAAAATAGTTATAACGAGCATTTACGAACACTTCCTAATAATTGGATTTTCAAAACACAGATCAACATAATTAATAAATCGATAATCAAGTTTTATCAAAGGTTATGCATTAGTTTTCATGACACCCTAAAAACTAAACTAAATATTATCCTTTCCGTTTTATTTATTTTGTCTTATTTCCGGTTGTCTCATTCCAAAAATGATAACTTATTTACACATAATTAATCTTTCTTTTGTGAGATCCACTTATTTACACACATTTTTCAACTCTTTTTAATAATTACACCCAAAAAAAATAAGACAAGGGACGAAGGGAGTACACATGAATGAAATTTATCTAACATATATTTGGATATCGGTAGTAGAAAAAAATTTTCGTAAAAAGGAAAAGAATATTCTAAAAGCTGTTGAGTAACAGCCGATTATGGTTGGAGAAAAAGTGAAGCAATGGATTACAGCTCTGCGCAAGTAGCAAATTGAGAATGATGGTGCGAGAATTGAAGGCGGGATTGACGTTCAGAAAGTGTAAATTATGAATTATCATAGCAAACCTTTTAGCAGATTACCGGAAAAATTCACTTACTTTTGAGTAATCATACATTCATGTTCTGTCGAATAATTATGCACAGACTATATAGAGTACTCGAAGAAGAACAACTCGACGGATCGAGGAAGTGGTATTTGACACGACAAATAAATAAGTATTTGCAAACACGTTCTTAATAGTGATCGAAAAATTGGAAGTTCAAACAAAATTTAAATGATGTAAAATATTGTTTAGAGTAATGTTTATTTAACCCTCCATTATGACAACAATTAAATTATTTATAAGATGAGCCAATTATATTAATAAATCTCCCACATTAAGAAAAAAGGAAGGATTGGGCCGGGCCAGGTGTTTTACCTTTACATGGGCCTAGAAAGCTCCAACCTGGCCCACCTGTCCTTACTAGATTGAGCCTCATTATATCGTATGCAAGGGTGTGTAAAAAAATTGCAAACCGTCACCCGTACCCTTAAACCGCCGGTCTCAACTCATATACGGCAATTTGATTTTTGGTAAACGGTTTGAACTTTTGACAAACCACCACTTGAGTGGCGGTTACAGACGGAGGCTACCCGACTCATCCGCCCCTTATGAATCTTTTTTTATGCTAAAATATAATATTTAAATACATAACTAATAAAAATCTACTCAACTTTATAGTATGTCTTTTAAAATTGTGAGAAATAAAAAGTAGAAGCTCGTTAATTCTTGTCGTCCGCCAACTTTTTTAATTGCATTTCTCGCTTTTAATTCAAATCCATTTTCTATCCTTTTTTACAGTTCTTTTCTTTCTATGTTCAAAACGTTGAAGAATACAATTTTTCGCATTGGTCTCCTTTTGTTCGCAAATGATTAATTTTATTGGCATGATTTAGAGAAGTAACAACCCGCGCAAACCGTCCGCAATCGCCCGCCGAACTGCACGCCCAACCTACTATGGTTTCGGAAAAAAAAACTAAACCGTCACAATTAGTAATTCTCTTAAGCCGCCTATATATCGGTGGGTTATTTTAATCTAAAACTTTTTGAACCCATCTGCGCACACCCCTGATTCATATGCATCGTCAAGGAAAATACGGGAAACTCAAAAAAATAGAAATATATTATAATGAATTATGGGAAAGATGCTTTTAGTTTAGTACCAAATTAGTAAACATGAAAGGAAACAAATGCTTCTACATCATAAACAGTATCATAGCCCAAATTCAATCATTTTCCAAATTAATAAACTGGACCACAAATAATTTAGAGGTTGATAATTAAGATAATTTGATGTAACTGAATCAAATAATTCCAGTAATCAGATAACAAAAAAAAATTTAAAAGGACACGAAAATGATATACAATTATTTATACTCAACTTCAATTTTGTCGTAGGACCACTTTTTGGTGGATTCAAATTCGGATCAAGACTACCATCTTAAGAAAATATATATTTGAAACGATTTCAGAATTCATGAATGATTTCTTTAATTTTGTTTTAGTAGATGTGGACAATAAAACGTTACATGAGACATATCATACTTAATTATGAATGTTCCATGTATTAAATTCCAATTTTGATAAGGATATTTGATTGGATGTGTACTCAATATCATAGTATTTTTTTGTACGGACATAGTTAAAATGAGAATTTTTTTCATTCTTCAAGCTTGATTGAGCACGTGTTATGTTTTCCTGACTTCGAGTTTTGTTATCACCTAAATATTTAATTTTCTATGAAAGGATTTTCCTTAGGATAAAAACATGAAAGATTAAATTTTTAACGGATGTGATTTCACTCATTATATAAAAAAAAAAATAGTGAGTTCTTGATGAAATTTCTTGTGAGCTCTTTGACGTTACATGTCAAATTTTATATGAAATATAAAAACATAATAGTACACAAAATCAAGTTAAGAAATCCAGCTGCATCATCAATGATTCACATATAACCAATTAACCGATTGATGAATTATATTATCTTGGTGGGAATGTTTAAAATGAAGACAAAACATGGTAGAGTATAATACTCGATGGATTTCTTTTCATCTTGTTTTATTTAGGATTATTAGTGAAATAAGGCACGAAATATAACCGATTTGCATATTTAACACGAACTTTTAACTGTGCCGAATTAATGCATAAACTTTCATTTTTTTGCAATTTAAGTCATGGTCGGATTCCCAATTTTTTCCGGCCGCCGGAGTGCTAAGTTGGACGTCTACGTGTACTATATGAAACTACGTCGTTTTGTACCTAAAAAAATTGGCAGATTAAAACATAAACTTTGTAAAAGTTTCAATTTAAGGCATATCTCATTTAAATAATCACAATTTAAAGAATAAACTTTGATCAAAATAGCAAAACAACTTAGCTACCAAATCCTTCACAACCTTCTACCTAATAGAAATTATCTAAAAAAACACTTATCCAAATTCAATCAAATAAAGAGAAACATAAAATCCAAATAAATAGAAATTTTGAATTTATTTAAAATTTAATTTGAGTTCTTCTTTGAAATTTATGTCCTTTAATCGATTCTTTTTTTGATTTTATGTTCCTCTTTAATTGATTTCTTCTTCAATAACTTCATATCTTATCTTCTTTGTTTGTTTTCTGCTAAAAAAGATTTATGGAATTACTTATACTATTTTGGTCACATCTTTATTGGTCTCGTAATGGTTTTTTGGGATTTTTTTTGGAATTCAATTCAAATAATCGAAGGTTTATTATGGAATAATCTAGCGAAACAAGCAAAATTTATGCTTTAAATTGTGATTATTTAAATGTGATGTCTTAAATTGAAATTTTTATAAAGTTTATGATTTAATCGCCAATTTTTTTGAGGTACAAAATGATGTGGTTTCATATAGTACACGTAGACGTCCAACTCAAGACTCTGCCGTCGAAAAAATTGGGAATCCGACCATGTCTTAAATTGCAAAAAATGAAAGTTTATGCATTAATTCAGCACAGTTAAAAGTTCGTGTTAAATATGCAAATCGGTTATATTTCGTGCCTTATTTCACTAATAACCCTTTTATTTATTTATTTAGTTTTGGTATGGTACGATGAAATTAAGAGTTTTGTCATGACCAAACTAAGGCCATATTCTCTCTCCCTCTCACTCTCTCTCTCTCTCTATATATATATATATAGTTAGAGTGAACAAGTACTACCAGTGCGCTCGAAAAGTACTCGAAAACTACCAGTGCGTATTTTGATCTTGTTTCGGTTCAGAAGAATTTTTTCATCGTCAATTTTCATGTTTTTAGTGAGTTCTTAACTAGTTTTTCTCGTCACTTATTCATCTATCTCAACTCTTTAGATGTCTCGTTGTTGTTAGTCTATTTTATATATGTTATAATCGATCAGAATGTTAAGCCTTATTTTATCTTTAATTTGATTATATTTTGCATATATATTCAGTTGGCACTCTTTAGACATTGTTTGATTTTTTTTTATGTGATATATATAGATTGATAATGGGTGTGTGATTGAGAAACACGTTAAAGGAAATATATAAGTATAAATTTATAAATTATATTGAAATTTCAAATTATTATAACTATCATATCAAAGTTATTGCAAACCAAAAATTGGCTCTTTTGCATGGAGCTAATAAAAATAACCTTGTTCATATAGAGTGAAAATGAACTACGAGATTGGGGGGTTTGTTATAGCCTTACTTCTGTGGGCAGCATGGGCGGTAGCGACCGAGCGGAGACAACGCCGGCTGAAAGAGCTCGGGGGGCTGCCGCCGGGTCCGCGGCCGTGGCCGGTGTTCGGCAACATGTTTCAGCTGGCTGGTGGCGCTTCGGCCCCCCACCAGTTATTCGCCAAACTGGCCGACAAGCACGGCTCCGTCATGACGCTCCATTTGGGCTCCATGACCACGGTGGTGGTCTCCTCCAGTGAGGCGGCGCGCGTCATGTTCAAGAACCACGACGCCGTCTTGGCGGGGCGGAAGATCTACGAGTCGATGAAGGGCGAAATCGGCAACGAGGGCTCGCTCATCACCGCCCAGTACGGCCCGCACTGGCGGACGCTCCGGCGGCTCTGCACGGCCGAGTTCTTCGCCTCCGGCCCCCTCGACGCCATGCACGGCGTTAGGGCCAAGTGCGTGGACCAAATGCTGCAGTACATAACCGCCGCTGCCGCGGAGCCAGCTACTGGCACCGACGTTGGTAGGTTCTTCTTCTTGATGGCGTTTAACCTCATCGGAAATCTGATGTTCTCGAAGGATTTATTGGATCCGAGTTCGGAACGGGGGGCGAAGTTCTTCTACCACGCCGGAAAAACTATGGAGTTCGCAGGAAAGGCTAATCTTGCGGATTACTTTCCGGTGCTGAGATGGGCTGACCCACAGAGGATAAGGAGACGGACGCAGTTTCATGTTAAACGAGCGTTTGACGTTGCCGGAGAATTCTTGAGAGAGAGGATGAGGGAGAGAGAGGAAGGGTCGGATTTCGCTGAGAAGAAGAAAGATTACTTGGATGTGCTGTTGGAATACAGGGGCGATGGAATAGAAGGGCCAGCATTTTTCTCTTCAACCATCATCAATGTTATCGTCTTTGTAAGTACCCCATATTGCTCTTTCTATATGATATTTTAGTTCACAGTAGGTTAAATTTTATAACTATGGGTGAAATAAAATACGAGACTGGACAAAACTTTTCGTATCTCCTCATGGTTGTATGAGAGTGGATTCAAACGGGCGAATAGGGGTCTGGTAGCCTACGTCTAAATCTTGCAAAATTCCGGACCTTTTGTGCTTCCTCATTGATCCGCCCCGACTTGTATTTTCAGGAGATGTTCACGGCGGGAACCGACACCACCACGAGCACGCTAGAGTGGGCGATGGCGGAGCTCCTCCGCAACCCCAAAGCACTCCGCCGAGTGCAGGCGGAGCTGAGAACCGTCATCGGAGCCGGAAAGAAGCTAGAAGAAGAAAACTTGGATGATCTCCCATACCTCAAAGCAGTGATCAAAGAAACCCTAAGATTACACCCACCACTCCCATTCCTAGTCCCCCACAAAGCCATGGACTCATGCAAAATGCTAGGGTTTCACATTCCCAAAGAAACTCAAATACTCGTAAACGTTTGGGCGATCGGAAGAGACCCCAAGACCTGGAAAAACCCGCTCGAGTTCAAGCCCGAGAGGTTCCTAGAGCCCAACAAGGCGGCAGATTACAAGGGTCACCACTTTGAGTTCATACCTTTCGGCTCCGGGCGGAGGATTTGCCCGGCCGTTCCGCTGGCATCACGGGTTCTGCCGCTGGCTTTGGGCTCTGTTCTCCACTCTTTTGACTGGGTTATGGGCGGCCAGATGAAGGCGGAGGAGATTGATATGAGAGAGAGGATGGGAATTACTCTGAGGAAAGCAGTTCCTTTGAGGGCTATACCAATTCCATATGTTCCCCAGTAGATTGGGATTTGGACAGTGTGTGAGAAGATTTGATGTCATGGACAGAAGAAGTAAATATAGTCTTAATGTTATGAACAAATAAAGGCCTAATGTCTGACAGCAAATCCTTATATAGTTCCTAGGTATCCTAGCAGGTTGTCTACTACTTTGGATTGTCCCTAGGTATCCTTATATTAGGCATCAATCAAATATAATTTGGATTGTCTACTACAATTCTGTATTGCATTTGGTATACTCTGAAATGGCTTTATTCAAGTATACACTAGGAATGCATAAGATCATATAGCATGGAGATGATTAAGGATCTTACTAACTAATCCTGGATTAACAACCTAGGTTAGCAGCGTGGTGCTTTCTTTCACCGATAAAAACCGAATCAAGGTTCAAATCTACATTTCTCAAACCATTACCTAGCATAAAATCAAATAGCATGGTTGATTATATGAATTAACAATTACAGATTACCTTGAGCAGAAAAGCTAATTACAATATGGAATACCACACCTATTTGAGATAGAACAAATAGCAGAGTTTAAATCCTACTTTTTCACAAACAAGCAGCTTCAGATATAATATAAACCAGTAGAACATACCTTTGACTTCCGTTAGAAGATTTTGAAGAAAAGGTTGCATGAGAGAATACAATCTCAGGCAAAGCAACTTGAAAGTTCTTGGCCTGTTGTGCCTTCTGTAAAGCGTTGTGAGTGAACTGTCATGATGCATCGTCTATAATCTTGCAGTACATACTATCACTGGGAAACACACGAGCATCATATGCCTGACTGCACGAAGACTCTCCAAACGGTTTAGGATTAATTCTTCCAAATCTGGAGAGGTAATTTAAGCCCATAAGGAGTTCTACAATTGCTGCCTCGGTCTCCACTCGGTTTGCAAAGTGAAGGGTCTGGACGAGATGTACATTCGACCCACAGACCAATCTCTGCCTCTCAAAGTTGTGCTCAGATTGCCATCTTACCATGTTATGAGCAAGTGGAGACAGCCAGTCCAATATCGTGGTAAGTGCCAAGCTCCACTGAGCTGCAAATGCAGCATCGTAGAAACATGAAGCTGGAGTTCTTGAAAATGTCTTCAGCTTCGCCCTCAGACAGCTTTTGATAGTTGCAGGCAACATGTAATAAAGATCATCTCTTGCATCAAGGCTAATCAAGTGGGGTGATGCAGCTAACTTCTCAATCAGTATGATGACATTCGCGTAGTGGAGGGCCAATCCAGCATAACCAAGGGTCGATGCAGAAGCATCAAACAGAGATCGTTTTGAATTAAAGAGAGAAAATTTAGTGGAGGTTACGCCACCATATATAGCAGGAACTTCTCTGGTACTTTTCAGATCAGGGATTAGAGAAGCAACATTTAACCTGACTGAGTTACCAAATGAAGGTGTACAGCTATCAACAACGGGTGATTCACTTCCCCGAGTCATGCACCCTGTAAAGCCAGCAGGAGCAAAAATTCGAGCTTTCACTAGCTGTTGTTTCCCAAAAGAGAGAGATGATTCAGACCGACGATGGGTTTTTATGTTCTTTGACTTACTCTTGCCACCTCCGATCCCCAAATTCGAAAATGACCTCCCTAAAGGAACTGAAAATCTAGAGGAGTTGAATTTTGGAGGATTAACTGGCATTTGCCTCACAACAGAGATGGAATTACTACGACCTATGCACTCACTGTTTACATGCTCATAATCACTTCTACTATGTTGAGTCCCATGGACAATTTTGATCCTCTCAATAATGGTGAGTACAGATCTCAAAACAAGCCGAACAATGTAATCATATGTTAGAACCCAAGGAGACATCTCCTGAAGATTCTTCACCTCCTGGCGTTGCCACACTACCTTCTGCTGAAACTCGAGCAATTTGACCCCACCTGAATCTGCACCAGCTCGCATTCGCCTCAGACTCTGCTCAAGCTCAGCTACCACTTCAAGCTCTTGATATAGCTGTTCTGTCGCAGCCACAAACCTCTCCATTTTCTTCACTTTCTTCTCCATCTTCTTCAGCTTATATCGCCAACCGGACCATTTTGAGTCAATCTCAACTAAGTCATCAAACAGTCTTTCAAGGTTGTGGAATGTCGGGTTTGTGCACTTCTTTCCGAGCATAACCACTGACTTAGCAACACTTCTCATATTCTCAACTATCTCGGCAAGAACAAGATCCATAAGATAGTCTGCGTCTTCAGAAACAAGCTTATGTATGCCAACTGAGTTTGCAATTTCTTCTCGTAACCTCAGTATGCGTCCATCGGTGAGACTTTGCCATATACTAACCACCTTCGACATCAACTTGGATATTTCAAATGCTAAAATTCCTACCGCTGGTCTCTCAGGTTCCCATGAGATGCTTTTACGTGAGTTCTTCCATATGTTACCAAACCACGTATCGGCCACGGTTTCTCTCACCATATTCAAATGTATCTATACCAATCAATTTAAGCAACGACCTTAATAAACTGCAAAATTCCTGAATCAATCCCAAACCAGGTAGTTTCAATAGACAATCTACTATAGATTAGCTGATAAACAAAAAAAAAAAGGAAACTAGATAGAAACACGCACACCTATACAAATATACAATACTTGCCTAAAAAATCGAATGACTTCTATCGTCATTTTGCACAAACTCAATCAGATATATATACTGCAAAAAATATATCGAATGTGATATACAAAACCACATTAAAAGAGAATAAACAAACAAAATCTTCTCCAGAAATTCACTATTGTTTTGCACCAAAAATTCACCAGAAACCAAAATAAAACCACCGAATCTTTAAATTCGAGCAATTACAGTAAACAGTTGGAAATGCAGCAGAAAATAACGAATGTTGCAGCAAAGCGCAAAAACTCAAAACGCACCGGTCAGTCGAGTAACAACCGACATCAATTGACCTCCGAAGCAACATATGACGCTGATGATCCAGCTGGTGTCGCAGAGATAAAGGAATGAACTGAAATTGGTAATTATTTGTGCAAGCAAGAATTTCGAGGATAAAGTGGAGAAAAAATTGAGGTCGTGGTGGCGAAGAGGGAATTATTTTTGGGAAAGGTAGGGGTGCACACTTTTGTTAACTGGCGCACCACCGGCGTCAGATAGGGAGAAGTGGCTTAAATACAGCACTACGACAAAATTAAAGTGCGGATGGGATATACATGTAACATTTTAACCAAACTTGTACCGAAGAATATCTGAAATTAGCTCACGACGTCGTACGGTTTGTCTAATATTTTAAAGTAAACAGTCAAATTGATCAATTTATATTTACCTCAAAATAAATAAACTTTTGTCAAATTCTCGTTTTTCACATGAACTTTAAAATTTGCTTGTAAATATACGAAGTTTCGATTTGTATGAAATTGCACAGGGGTCAAAAATCCGGCAAAATCAAAGTCGATGTGGCATTTTTCCGGCGTGACGTGTCCCGCACACGTGTCATTTTAGTCAGCATCTAACCAAAAGGGTGAAATTTTTTATTTTTGTAAATATGTAATAATTTATGTTTTGCACATGAATTTGAATTTCATTTAAATATGCACACAAACTTAGAATTTCATTTAATTTTTGTTATGGAAACAAATGTACTTTTATGCAAAATGTGTAGATTCCAAACTAGTCAATATAATTATCGACTCCAATAGATTTTTATGTGGGTGTGTCCATAAAATTCAATCTCAACATATCCCACATTTAAAAAAAAAAGATAAAAAAAAACTCGATAACTATATTCGTTAGTTCTACAAATTTATTGGAGTCGATAAGCGCTACATAAAATGTACATTTATTTTCATAACAAGATTTAAATGAAATTCAAACTTCATTTATAAATTAAAATGAATTATAAGTTTATGTGGAGATTTAAATGAAATTCAAAGTTTATGTGCAAAACAGGAACTGCTACAATTTTTGTGTATTTACAAGAAAAAATAATTTCAGCCTTTTGGTTCGATGCAAACTGGACTGCCACGTATGCAGACACGTCATGCCGGAAAATGTCACGTCAACTTTGATTTCGCCGGATTTTTGACCCATATACAATTTCGAACAAATCGAAAGTTCATATATTTACATGCAAATTTTAATGTTCATGTGCAAAAAGTAAATTTGTATTCGAGAGGCAAACAACCCTTTATATTTTTCATAACATTCAAATTGATCCTTCAATTTTTAAATGAGTCATACAAACATAAAAATCTCAATTATGTCTCCTACATTCGTCCCTCCATTTTTCACATAACATTCAAATCGATCTCCTATCTTTCAATTGAGTCATATAAGCTTAAACATCCTAATTTCGTCCGGCATATTCGTCCTCATGTTCACCACTTTCCCTCAATTTTTAAATTGTAAATCAGCCTCAATTTCGCACTTAAAGGAATAAGTTAATCAAATAGCGTCCATATTTCGATGTTGTAACTGAATTAATGTTGTGAGGGAGTCATGTTAGCAGAAAGAGAAAGTTAGGCTAAGGTCAGGACAAATATGACAGACAAAATTAGGACATTTGGGCTTATATGACTCAATCGAAAAGTGAATGACCAATTTGAATGTTATGGAAAAAGTGGAGAACCAATGTGATAGTTTACTCGATATTTTAAAACTCCCTTCTTCCCATTATTAGTGTCTTATTTCCCGAAATGGATGTCCCACTAGTAACGTCTTGTTTTTAAATATAGAATAATACTTTGTTTCGGTTTCTCTATTGTTATATAGTTTCTTATTTATATATTGTAGATTGTCCTAAAAATATTGTTATTGTTGGGTTATGAGTCAGTAGATGGTACTCAGCTATCTAGTGGTTAAAAGAATATTGGGGGAAATCATAGTAGTACTATGGAATTAAAGATCCCAAAACCCAGCTGATATCAGTAGTGCAGTGTGTCGATAGGATTAGATGATGTATAGGTTAGACTTATTTTATTTTGATTATCTTTTTGTCTAAGTCCTGTACGGGGTAAACTGTTGGATTGATCTTCTGACGAAGTTACTCTCCAGAACCCCACGTCATCAATGTAAGAGCTTGCGTTCTTCAGCCAGCAGCTGATCTTCACCTCAGTAGGAGATAGCCCATCAGCTGATAAGATATCAGCAGAAGAACATAATGCAAAGCTCAGTACCTTCGCAGTCATCAGTTGACCCACCAGAGCCTTATCAGCTTGTCAGCCGACTCAGTCGAAGAAGACAGAGACTGTCTTGAGTCTACTGTATCCTACAGAAAGCGACCCAGTCGTAAAAGTCTTTTCGAAGTTCAGCAGAAGATCATACGAGGATGTGGAATAGTCAACTCTATCTCTGACACATTCTCACCTACCACAAACCTCGACCAATGAGAAGCCGACAACGCTTTACCTGCTCTAAACAACTAAAGTTGCTCTCATGTACAGTATTAACTGTCCTGCTGCAACAATTCGAATTTATGGCCGTTTTCTTTGGAAGCTTGTGACACGTGGCATCGTCTTCTCCAACGGACATATGCCTGCTCACAACTATAAATAGAGAAGAAATTCGAGCTCCACGCACGGGACTCACAAGGGAAAAAGCTCAAACTCAAGAACACTCTAGCAAACTTAAAGATCATCCAGAGAAGAACTTGCCTTCATAGAATATCATTAGTTCTTCTCTCTAGAGTATTTAGATCCATTTCTTCTCTAGACTAAGCTCATTGCCAAATTTATAGCTTAGATTTCGAAGGAGTTCACTTTTAGTGAATTGTTCTTATTGTAAGAACTCCTTCTTAGTTGGAGATTATCCCCTCCCTTTCGAACTTAGGTTTGAATTGTAAAGTCGCTAAGGACTATAACTTAGAAGGGTCTGTCCAGTGCACAGATTCCTTGCTGAGGCTTGCTCAGAATAATCAACAAGTTCTCCTACCAAGTCAGGACCGTGGACGTAGGATCTTGCGTATCCGAACCACGTTATATCGCTTGTGTTATTTACTGTTTTATTGCATATCATACAAATCGCTCAAAAATCATATGTTTGCATAAAACGTATTTTAAAAGCGCACAGCCAAAAGAATTTATCTTGCGAAAACACATTTTCAACTGAGACGAATCTCCGGGCCCTACACACTTATCCGCACAACGTCTCCGACTGAGTTTCAACGACTGACTAAAGTCAGTAGGAGAGCTCAGTAGCTGATACACTCTGACCCGTGATCGAAGGTTACTATTTGACACTGTTTATCAGCTGTACCAAACAGCTCAGCTGTCCTTCGGTTTGAGAAAAAGAAACTGTGATCAGGTGTATTCACCCCCCCCCCCCTCTACACCTGACTATCGTCTCCGGACCAACAGTTATGTATACCATTTCGGATGGTGTCAATGATATTGTGCTTTTTCGGGGTAAGTTCTTACATACACTTTATTTGAGAGACCCACAACATTAAACACAACTAACAATTCTTATTAAAAATCACGTCTAAAAGAAAGTGGACAATATTTTTTAGACTCATTGAATATTATTTATGTATGTGCAACTGTAAATCTCTTGGCCATATATTCAAATAATATGCATAGATAAAATAATGTTTTTTATTATTTGGAGCTTAAACTAATGTAAGCCTTCAATTCCAAGGAAAAACAAGATTGAGAAAGCTCAATAATTAAAGAGTTTGAATCAAGAAGGATTCAACTTTTGTTTTACAATAATTGGATTGTGATTTTATAACAAGGTTCAAAGGTTGTTGTCGTGCATTTATTTTCTCTTATAAAACATAAATATTACTATTCCAACCGAAGCATGACAAGTCAATAACGTAGAGAACTAACAAATATTTAGAGCAGTCCAACAAATGATTATAATTTTGTCACAATCAGAATTTTAAATTGATTATACATCAAACTCAATCATAATTATAATTTATTAATTATGTTTAATCATCGTAACATCTGTCTTAATTTTGTCATTTTTCAAATACTACGCACCAAAATTAATCCAAATCATTATTTATTCACAAGTTTATACATTCATCTTGTCACTTCTATACAAAGACCATATACTATTATTCTTTTCAACGAGGAAAATCAGCATAACTCATACTTTATGATAAGCCGAACCTACACATTAAATCGTATGAATTGATCGGTATTGTACTCTCTTCTTCCCATTATAACGTCTTCTTTTCTTATTTGAATTGTTTAACTAAAAGTGTAATCCTTCTATAAAAGGCAAGAATGTACAGACACAAATGAATATGTAAAAAATTAAACAATATAAATCACATAATATATATTTTTTTAATCTTTATTGCGAAAACAAAGATGATGTTTTAATCCTATGCAATCGTCTGCTTCACACTCCACTCATAAGTCACTTCATTTTAAATAAACGAATCCAAAATTTACAATTAAACGAATCTAAAATTTATAATTAAGTTGCAAAACTTGTACTCCCTCTGTCCCAACGAGCTGTGCTCGTTTTCCTTTTTAGTTTGTCCCACTCATCTGTTTCTGTTTCCAAAAAAAGTAAATTTTTACACACAATTACTCACTCTCTTTTTATGGGACCCACCACTTCACTCACATCTAACAACTCTCCTTAATCTACGTGCAAAAAAGAAATGAGCACAGCTCAATGGGACGGAGGGAGTAATTATTAGGGTGCGTATTTATAATGGAATTGCAAAATCGCAATTTTAGGAATACGACTATGCAATTTCAAAGGACAACAACAAATTTTGGGGAAAAAAAAGTAAGAAATTCAAGCATACAATTTAGAAATTGGCAGTGACACACACTCTTTAAATCCGTCTAGTCTCTATCAATACAAAATAACCCCTAAAGAAATTCATGGCATCAAGGACCCAAATTATTCTACATTAGTTGGGCCTTTCGGCCCATTTGTTAATAACTGTAAGAAATGGATCTACTACATTAGATGAGGCCCATTGATTAATATAGGGCGGGGGGCCATCATGAAACAGCCGATATTTGATTGGTCGTTAGAAAGTGAATTGTAATGAAAACTCATGTTAATACTAATTAATATGGAGTATTATAAAAAGTGAAAGTCTTCCGCGTGTTAATTAAAGAATCAAATCACATGGGATGGGATACAGTTAAGGGAAAAGTGATTTATCATTTTTAATTATATCACTTTAATTATCACATTGCAGCTTTATTTTTTGGATATAAGCAAATTTGAAATGGAAAGAAACGAAATTTAAAAAATTATATGTATAGTGTAATTTTTTATTTGTAGTTTTTAGGGTTAGGGTTAGGGTTAGGGTTTCTTCTGTTTGAAGCTTGGAATTTAATTTATTATTTGTTGGAAACTGTTGAATGGCCATTTATTTATATGCTTCAACTTTATCAATGCATGTGTTGGAAGTCTCAATTAGCTGTAATTATTTAAGCTGAATTTTGCTTTGAAACTGTCAAACAATTTTATAAAATTTCAGAAATAAAATATATATATTTCTAGAGATATTAATAAGAACCACATGCTAATCACTTCGATAGTATCCCCGAAATATTTTTTTCATTTTTCGTATTATTAAAAAAACTCAAATGGAAAAAGGAAAAGGCATGTTTAAATTCAAAGCAATCCACATTCAAATGACAAGTCCTCATGAATTTTACCTCTAGCCTCTCGAATCTCAACTAGGGGCATTTTTCAGATCGGAAATTAGAAGGGCGAGATTTGTAATTCAAGTCGTGCAATTTTATAATTTTTGGTCACGGCAAGATGTGCAGTTTAAAAAGACAAAATTGTAATCCCTCCGTCTCGTTTGACTTGTCTAGCATCTATTCTGTACAAAAATTAAAGTGAATGGTTGGTTGCATGTAGAAGAGCGTGACCCACAAAAAAAAGTGAGAGTTTGTGTAGTAATTAGTTTTCATTTTAGGAAATGAGATTAGTCATTCTTGCTCAAAAAAAAAAGTCAAATGAGATGAAGGGAGTAGTAGATTTTTGAGAAAATATGAAAAAAAGTAGTACATAATTGTGTATACTTTATCTTTTCCATTAATAATTTTTTATTTCTTTTGAGTACGAAGATTAATGAATGATACGTATAGTGTATGTTGTTTGACTTTTGAGTAATTAATTTGTGACCACATTTTCTTTGCCCTTTTTAGAAGATGTTACTAATGAGACACCCATTTCGATAATACAAGACACTACTAAGTCAAGTCTTTAAAATATGATTAATCTAATACAATTTGCATCTATGTAATTTGAATCGTGTTATACATAAGCCGATTTATCCAATATGCATCTCGAATTCAAAAGCGATTTCTCACATACTAATAGATAAGGAGGAATTGGTGAACGATGTTCCGTGGATAATCAATTTCAATAATTTCCTTTTGAAATAATTGATCCAATTTTTCGTAATTCTCAAGTAAGTTGAATATATTAGTAGTCTTATCACATATATAATTATAAATTATGTTAGTAGTTTATTAATTATGTTCTAATAATTTCTACGATATTAAACGAAGGCCCCATCTCTTCGTCTGTCTAGGTGTCAATTTTCTCGCTATGTAGGTTTACTGCCCCCATATTGCTGATTCAATAAAATATAGGAAATTTTATTACACACGAAAACGGGTTTTAAAAAAATCATTCGATTGTGATGCGTAACGTTTATATGATGTTTTTCTAGTGTAAGATGTTAAATTATGATGACATATTATTACGTGAAATTAGTACAATAAAATACAATTATATGATGCTAAATATGACCAATCAGAAGTACATCTGAACCGGTCCCGTTGTCCGTGAATTATTAATTAATTAATTGATAATGTAATGAGAATTATATTGACTCCATTAAATGGGTTAAAATTCAAAAGATTTTAAATTCAAATTATTTGAAAATACAAAACGGAATTAATCATTTATATAAATGAAATTATTTATTTAGAGATGGACTTTGGTGTCCCACAACTATACTCCATTTTAGTGTCATTTCCACAAAATATTTGACATATGGAATACATTTTAATTAAATAACTAAATAAAAATCAATTACCATGGGCCACATATGTCACATGTCAAAAACTTATAAATTGTGACATATAAGGGAATATAATGTGTCACACACAAATTTTTGTGTCTTAATGCAACCAAAGTTACTAACAAATACTCCCTACATCCCCTTATCTTGTTTAGTTTTCAATTGCGAATCTTCTCAAATAAACTGCTCAATTTCATTTTTATCAAATTATTACACTTAATTATTTTGAATCCATAACTTTATACCACTATATACACAACTAATAATTCTCATTAAAAACTGCGACATAATTAAAGTTGACAAGATAATTTGAATGGAGGAGTACAATTTTCCACTTTTTTCAGACTTGACAAAATCGCAAATCTAATTTCGATTTTATACATGATTGATTAAATATGATAAAAAAACATGTAGATTGTATTGGCCGACTTTTTAATACACGAAATATGAAAGTTCCAATTCTTATGTCGATCACTGTACCGATAGAATAAATAAAAAAGTGAATAATTTCGAGCACTTTTATCATTTTGTCTATATTATTAATGCTAATGAAGGGTTTGGACAAGTTATTTAAGAAAATTAACTTTTGTATGTTAATGATGTTGAATCATATATATTTTTTTGTGATTTATAATTTATTTTATTTCATTTTAAAAAAATATGATAATATTATTGAGACGATTGAATTAGGAATACATAACCGGATCGTGAGAGTACTATTTTTGTGCTCGAGTCAGGATATATCTATTTTTAATAAAAATGTATACCAGAAAACGGCAAAACTGAAAGCAAAATTATTTATTGGTTGTGTCAGAACAGAGATGCACCTGCCGCTTCAACGGTTGTACATGACACGAATCCTGACACATACAAATACGTAGTTGTCTTGTCGCAGAATGTCTAACAAAATGAGAAAAATTGATTTTGAACACAAACAGACGTTTGACTAACATTTTATTTATTTATACAAAAAAAACTGATATGACAAATTTAAGTGATATATAAAATTGAAATTAATTAGGAATAGGAAATGTAAATTTGAAATTTGAAAACCCAGCTGGATTATCAAACAATTTGAATATAATGCAAATTAAATCCGAGAAATTTACAATTTTCGAGAGTGAAAAGTTGAATATGTTTGCACTTATTTTGTTAATAGAAACAATAAAATTAAAAAAATATTTTGGAAAGCAGGTAAGTTTGACTCGATTCCCTTTCGGTAATTAAATTCAATGCGTTGCAGATAATGAGATCACGTGAACCCAAAGCGTCTTCACTCCAAAAGGACGGAAAATAAATCACTTTTCTAATGTGTATTAAATGCATATTTTCTTTCTTTGCGTAACATTCTGGAAAATTCAAACTCAGTTTTATTCCAATTTTCAAGTTTTCATCTGTTTGTTGTGATTCGGACACACGTTTTCTAGATCCAAGAATATAATTTATATGGTACAAAATAATTTCGAAATAGGAGTGGTAAAATTATATATATATATATATATATATACACACACTTTAAAATTAAAATCATTAGATCGGTTAATGGTTGTTTAAAAATAATATTACTATTGAATAAGTAGAAGTATTGTGTAATAAACTTCAAACTACAACTAAGAGCTGGAGTTTCATTTTCGTTATAATTTCATCATTATAACAAGGGCAAATAGGAGAAAGCCTTTAACTAAGAAAATATTATAATTAATTCGTATTATAATCCGAAACATATTCTAAACATAAACTAAAAAAATATACACGAGAGTTGTTAATAAATAAGGGCACATAGGTATTTTAACACGGCTGATTTTATTAAATTGCCAACTTAGATAAATTGTAGAACAATCAATTAAACTCCACGGGACCAAAATCGATTACGTTCTTTATTTAATGACCGAAATTAATTGAATACTACATTACAAGACCAAAATTAATTGAATACTACATTACATGACCAAAATCGATTGACAGTTAAATTATAGGACCAAAATCGATTTAGAATTAAATTACAGGACCAAAATTGGTTGCAAGCTACATTAAAGGACTAAAAATGACAACGTGTGAGTGACCGAAAAAATGTCCGGCGACGGAGTTAGGCGTGTGAACATCACCTTCCGGCAATAGGATCAAAAACGGAAACAATGTAAAATTATAGGACTAAAATCGATTGAGACATCATTACAAGACTAATTTCGATTTGGGGCAACATTACAGGATCAAAATCGATTTTTTCTCGCTGATTTTACCAGAGGGCATGGGGAGAATCAACACAAAATATAGTAATACGTGGACCTTTTAGGTTACTCCATCCTCCGTTATTTTATTTGTTTTCTTTTCGACACAGACAATATGAAATTTTGTTTAAATGATTATTTTATAAGTAACTTTTAATGACTATATTAAAAAATGTACACAATTTTATATGAATAGTTGATATAAATGATTGAGAATTCATCCAATACAACTGATTTATTTTTTTTATTTTTCTTTTCATGTTGTAATTGAAATATAATCTAAAGTTTCCAAAAGACAGAAAAATCATAATCTTTTTTGAATTTAGAACATTATGAAATTGTGTGATACAGACACTTTTGAAAAGAGAGTATAAGAATGTGGCGTAGATAGTGAGTAGAACTTACGAGGGACTCACTCTATTTTAAAATAAAGAGTTTAACTTTTTTCATTTTTGGAAACATGAAAAAAATAACGGAACAACCTGAATAGAAAAACAAAACAAAAATAATGAACCGTAAGAGTATTATTTTTCAACTAGGGACTATATTGGCAATTCTGCGGAGGACCATGGCTAAATAACAATTTTCCTCTTTAAATTTTTAATGTATATGGGGACAGATCGCAAAGATAAATAACAAAAGAGATTAAATAATACTTTTACAAGGTGTAAAATATTAATGTATATACACGTTCAAATTTAGTAGGTGAATAAAAGATGTCGAGAAAAATCACGTCTAAAAGAAGGCTCAATAATAAATGCATTTTGTATATTGTTATTATAAGTATGCAAATTATAAATAATAGAACATAAAGAGTATTATTTTTCAACTCGAGAATATATTGGCAGTCCTGCGGAGGACAAGGGCTAAATAACATTTTTTTCCTCTTTAAATTTTAATGTATACATGAAAGATCGCAAAGATAGATAATAAAAGATTAAATAATTCTTTTTATGAGGTGTAAAATATTAATGTGTATATACAATTAAATTTAGTAGGTGTAAGAAAAGATGTTCTAAAAAATTCATGTTTAAAAGAGACTGAACAATAAATATAATTTGCATATCGTTATTATAAGTCCGCACTGGATAATTATGCGCGACGCATCAATTTATAAATGCGTCGATAATAGTATGCAAATTATTATTATGTATAGTGCTAAAGAATAAGTTTAAGCAACCTTCCAAATTTGATTTCACCAAATACTTGTGGTGTACAAATTGTTTGTTTGATTTATTTATCATTGAACTTTACAATACTCGACTCCACTATGTAAATATCATAGTGAGAAATTAATAATATATAATGTTAATATATTCTTACTTTTATATAAGTGATTGATTTAATATTCAATTTATATTATGGTAATAATAATAGTATCATAGTAAAAAAATGAAAATAAATAGATTTCGAAGCAACTTACGAGAAGCAATAAAATTACATTAACAAATATTTTGAAAATGAAGTGGGATCTCAAATTGCCATGTGATTCATCATTGGGGCTACAAATAAATTTTATCAGTACATTACTGCATTTTCTTTTCGATTTACTTATTTTTAATAGGAAGCAGTTATTTAGTAAGTACTACTTACTCATTATAATCTACTCCCTCCGTTCCGTTTGACTTGTCTTATTTTTCTTTTTAAATTGTCCCACTTGACTTTTCTAGTTTCCTGAAAAAAAAAAATAATTACTATATAAACTACCACTTTTTTTGTGGTACCTACCTTTTTACACACAATCATTCACTCTTCTACACACAACTATCCACTCATCTTAATCTCCGTACCAAAAAAATAAGACAAGTCGAGCTGAACGAAGCCCGAGGGAGTACTATTTGCACTAAGCAGTTATCTACAGCGTGGCCTATTTATGAGGTATTTATGGATAATATATTTAAGGGTTTTTATCGTTCTAAATTAATATTTCAAAATAAAAATAATAATGAAATGGAGACAAAATTATTAAAAGTTTGATTGATGTGGCGTTAGGTAATTATATAATGAATCAATAACTCCATCTATACATTGCTATTAGATTGCCGTACGGTGCGGTTCTTGTCATCCATCAAGATAAATGATATTTAAATTATTTAATTAGTTTGAAAAAATTATTTATGACTCCACAGTGACAAAAATCAAATGAATATGGATTATGGATGCGAAATTTAAAAAGAAACATAATATTTTTTTAAAATTAAAATTAAAATTAAAATCAAGTTTGTACAAGATTTAGGGACGGCCGTTGGATGCAGCCTTCCCCCTTAATTCGTGGATGTATTTAAAAGTAATGAGCTTGGATTAGCGGGTGAGTCTTCTAATATAGTTGTATAATTATAATGAATTGTCGAAAAATATCTTTGAGGTTCGTCGAATATGAGGAAATATTTGTAAGAAAAAAAAGAGATTAAAAATGGTTAGAACTTACCAACTTATCCAAAATTACTATTTTTGCATCTCTCTTTTAAAAAATGAAATTTATTTTTCTTAATTTATTCGAAGCTTGTATTTGGAATAGGATATGATGTTTTTCAACATGACCTAACTATCATGTTTTTATTATAGAAATTATGATACATTTTATTATAAGACATGCATCATATGTGATGGGTCCTACTTTATTTTTGGTAAGAAAAATTGCTTATTTTAGTTGAGAAATAAAATTTACTTGTACTAAGTTAGTGGATGTCCAAACATAGTCATAGTCTTGTTGTTAGGTTGGAAAAGAATATCTATCAAATTTACTTTTATATCAGCATATTTTGATAGATTTATTTCACACCACTTAGTTGAAAAGTTCAATCATAATATATATGTTAAATAATTTGAGAGTTTAGATAAAGAAACAAAGTTTTAGACATCTTATTATCTTAAAAAGTTTAGTTGATAAAAAACTTCCAGCACAAAAAGTTACATAATCCCTTCATCTCATTTGATTTGTCTCGTTTTTTTTTCCGGGATAAGTCAAATGTGACAGAGAGAATAATAATTAGAGCTTACTAATACTGAGTATGCAACTTAACATATTTTTCATCTTTTAGAAATAATATATTTTTATCATTTTATTTTGAGGAAACATTAAAATATCACTTTCTAAATCATATCCCAATTTCGTGAATTATTTCTCCAATTCAAAGTCACTATTCTCCAATTCAAAGTCACTATACACAAATAGTATTTTTTTTTTGAACTATAGGTGACAGATAATATATAGCGGTTCCAGTGAGATTTGAACCCATAATTTATCGGTCCCAGGCCACCCACCTTCACCGCTACGCCATCCCAATGGGACAATGTATCGGAGGGAGTATTACTTTAATGGACTAATGTATTACTACTAAATAAGTTTACCAAACAAGTAATTATTTGTTACTGCCCCACAAAAGAAGAAAACAGATAAACAAGATAAAACAGATTAATTAAAAATGATTAATTTTACCGTAATAATAAATTAAAAATAATCGTAAATAGTAGTTTTTTAAAAATCATCAATCATTAATTTAAATAATAGAATGACGTAGGGCCATCTATAACCAATTTGGTGCAGGATTGAAGTGAAATATTGTGAAAGCTGCACCAACTTTTTGGATATATTGGTGCAACATTTGAGTTGGCCAAAAAAAACACTGTAATGTTTTATTTTACATTTAGAGAAATCTAAGAAATATTATCATCCATTTCCCTAATTCTTATCGTAATTAATTTTGCATTTCATTTCGTCGACCACATCCGTCATATTAAGGGTATGCGTGTGGAGCCACTCACTCCCGAAAATTTAATTTTTATCTATATATTTCGAAATTTTTTTAATTTGATATCTATTTATACTATTGGATTTAGAAATTCTATTTATCTCTGTATCATAAATCTTAAATCCATTACATAAATAAACTACCATCAAAACACAAAAAATGTTGGACATTATTGTTTTTATTATGTCAATCGAACATTGAATAAAATAAAATACGAGATTCCTCAATTATTTATTACATAATACATTAATTAAACCTTTATAATTTTTTCCTTGTAGTAGAAAACTAATGAATCCATTACATTTAACGAAAAATTACTATTATAATGTAAAAGCATATCGCTAGGGATTTTGTTTTCAAATTTAATTAAAAAATAAACTCTAAAAATGATTGGTATAATCGCAAGAATATGTTCCAAAAAATTGGATCTTCAAATAATTTTTATTCCATATATTTTATTCTTATAAGAAATAATACCAACCAAGAGTTAGGTAAAACGAGATTAAAAGTAATTATTATAAATTAGAATTATTTCTAAATACTACTAGTATATTTCAAGGTATTGTAATCTCCACATTAGCAAACAAATCAGACCAATTATTTAATAATTACGTAAAATAAAAGAATAATAGCTTTCACTTTTACAGACCAAACTTGCAGACAAAAGACAAATATTGGTTTTTTTTTCTCTCCTCAAAGCTTTCAACTCCATTAATGGAGGGAACTCGACTTTACGAAATTTCTGTATGCACAAAATAAAGCTGAAATATTGAAAGCAACGATAAATAAATTTTTAGGTTGAAAACTTTCTGGCGCCATTTGTTTCACCTACCAATCTTTCAAAAATTCTCGTCCTTTTTACTCCTTTTGTTTCTTGCTAAATTTCTGGAATATACACAACTGTTTAGGAGGAGATATGGAGCTTGAGGACAGGGAGAGCACGGATTCTGGGTCGCTGAGCGGTAATCCGGACTCCGATTCGCCGCCGTTGAGTGGTGGCGATTATGTCGCTCACGGCGGAGTTGTTGGAGCTGGTGGTGGGATGGTCCCGGAGGTAACGGGCATGGGTATAAGTATAACTACGGAGAAGAGTGCAGCGGCGGTGGAGGTGGGTGGTGGAGTCGTCGGAGGCGGCGGACTACTGACTGATGGCGCCGCCGCCGTGATTGGGAGTGGCGGAGCCGGAGATCTTGGTGGTGGGAACGGTGATTTGACGATGGGGAAGAAGAAAAGAGGGAGACCCAGAAAGTACGACGCTAACGGGAACTTGAATCCGGCGTATATAAAGTCGCCGACGGCGATGCAGGCCGCCGCCGGCTTTACTCTTTCAACGCCGCCGTCGTATGAGAACTGGTCCGGCTCCAAAAGAGGCCGCGGTAAACACTCGGCTTCTGGTAATTGGCAAGTTCTTGCCTCTTTGGGTCAGTTTCTTTAACACCTTCCTTTAATTTATCTTTTATCTTTTTCTTGTTTGGAGAGAGAAAATAAACTAATTCACTCTAGCGCTTGTAAATTCACTGTTTATCTTATTAATTCTTGAAGATCTATTTTCCTTCCCCAAATATTAATTAGGTGTTCGTTCTAAATTCAAGAATTAGGGTTCTTATATTTGGTAGGTGTTTGAATTATCTACCCTTCAAATTGTGCAGGTGAATTGTTTTCAAACACAGCAGGAGGGGATTTTACGCCGCACGTTGTGACTGTACATACAGGAGAGGTAATGACAACTCTTGTCTGTTCATAGAATGGGTATTTCTTACAGTTTGTTTTACTAAGTCTTGAGTTATATTTCAGGATGTTGCTGGGAAGATACTTACCTTTGCTCAGAAGGGCCATAGAGGGATCTGTGTTCTCTCTGCCAATGGATCTGTTTCGAATGTTACTCTGCGCCAGCCCGGTTCTTCCGGCGGCCTACTCACATACGAGGTATCTCCTCCACCCGAAAAGGGAAACCTTTCGTGGTGTTTATCACTTTGTCCTTGTGTTCTAACTACTAAGAATCAAGAAAATTATCCAAATGTTAATAAACTGGAGTGACTATGCTAAGATTTGCTTGTTGGGAGATGTTTATGTTTCACCAAACAAAATGTGTTACCAGCTAGAGATGGATTACGTGCATCTTGTGGATGGTCACTCTTTACCTGGTCGTGTTCGTTGTTGAAAAGTCTGTATACATGGAATCACTCGATTTCACCATGTTATTTGTAGCTACTTTTTGATACATCTGAAGCAAGCATACATCTCTTTGTGTGGTTAAAATATATACCCGAAACGAATGATTTTCATACATCTAACGCACTAAATCCTTGTAGCATAAATCCATACAGAAGTTGATGATGCAAGGATGAGGTTGTATAAAAAAGATAACCCCTCGTTCTGGGAGAGGGAGAACGGCGTTTAGGCGTTTCTCTTTATTCCAAAACGTTATGTAAACTGAACTGTTCAACTGATGCAGGGGCGTTTTGAGATCTTGACTCTAACCGGCTCATACACAGTCTCCGACAATGGTGGAATGAAAAGCCGATCCGGTGGACTAAGCGTCTCCTTAGCTAGCCCAGATGGTCGTGTCATAGGCGGTGGTGTAGCCGGTTTGCTCATGGCAGCCAGTCCAATCCAAGTAAGTACTTTCAACTTACCTTAAAATCATCGAAGTAGTTTTACATGATCCGTTTCTACTTCTCCACAGATTGTAATAGGAAGCTTCCTCCCAAACGGCTTCAAGATCCAGAAGAGAAAGCAGAACAGCGAACCAAGAATGGCCCCAGCAATCCACTGCCCACCGGCCACTGTAACGGCAGCCACACCGATATCCCAAGCCCCACCGGAAACGAGCATCTACCCGCTCCCACCAATGCAATTCCAAGGAGAGGGCGTCAACAGCCTAAGCAATAAAGACCAACCCAACTCGGCCTCCACCGACACTGCTGACTGGAACGGGTCCAGGCCGAGCTCCGATCACCGGCCCTACCCCGACATTAACATATCCGTATCCATGGAGGAGCACTGAAGGTAGTCGTCTATCTCTCTTGTTTAGTAGCTGATCAGATTAACTCGTAGGCCGACGCGAGGGGCTGTAAGACATGCTGATATATTCTTAGTCTTGACTGATGGGGTTGTGTTGAAGTCGCAGGGCTATGACATTTTTTTGGCTCTCTTTTGATCTTGTCCTGTTGATGACTGTACGTTTCTCTTGAGGATTTGGTGGTTGTTACTTGGAAGTAGAGATCGATATGTTTAAGTAGGGTTTGCTTTTTGTCGAGTCTTGGCTCTTTTACGAACCGGGTTTGGAACCGTTTGCTCGGGTTTGAACTCGTCTCGAGCTTATTGGCCTGGCCCCATGAAGTGGTCAACTTATCTAAACAAGATTGATGAGTTATTTGTTCAACTTAGCTTGGTTATTGAACATGATAATGAATCTAGAAGAAGAAAATGATTTAAAGATAGTTGAGGATGGTCAAGAAAGTGTTGAAGCAGACAATAGTTATTATTATTTTTTTATTAAGTCTTTCAATTATTTCAGAAAACAGAGACTTCTTTTCTCTAAGCAGCCAATCTTTAATAAATCTTTAAATCTTGGTAAAAAAGAAGAAAGAAAAGAAGACCCACAGCGTATAGTATTCATCTGAGTTGTTATAAATCTATGTAATGAAGAAGAAAGAAGACATAGACTTCTTTTCTATTAAAACAGCAAATCTTAATAAGTCTTTCAATAATTTATATTGCCTCGAATTCGTATAAATTGTTGAATTTACTGTATATTCTCACACCGATTTTTAGTTTAAATTTAAAGTTTGATATCATTCTCTCCTTATAAGACCCTTTTTCTGAGAATGAAAGTATCAATTCAAATATTAAGAACTTACAAGGTGTGAATGACCAAATATACATTATTATAGTTTGTTTGATTTATTTGCATCTCGTATAAAAACAATGGTCGCAGTAGCTCAATCCTCTAATTGTCTAGGCTATCTACTCAAAATTCCATAAATACATTACTTTATCCAAAAAAAAAAAAAACAAAACAAAATAGTATATTAATTAATTGGCACGTTATCGGCAAACTTTAATTCAAATAAAAAAAATTCAAAATATTACACCAACCAATTGGCACATTATTGACACTTTATTCGACCAACTATTTTTTCAATATTCGACCAACTATTTTTGTCACACTTCCTTTGCAGTTTGATTTCTTACAATTTTTAGGTGAAGAAAAGAGTTAGGGTATTCACTTATTGGGCAATATTGAATAATTTTTGTAATTTTTGTATTTTTGTTTTTGTTATAGTGGATATGGGTAGAAATGTGTAACACCACCAATCTTATTACCTAAATACACAATTGTTAATTATCAAATTCAAATATTAAAGGGGTTGGACCCAATTCTACATAAATAAAGATATACTAGCACATTGTTTAACCGTGCTGTGCACGGTGTTTTGATCATGCCCTAACTTTACTCAGAGATTTTTACGAAATATATAAAAAGTAAACGATGTGGGTTGCAATGGTTTTGAAACTACTGCCATGCTCATCCAAATTCAGTGGAACTAATTCAGCATTTCGGTAAAATTCATTATTCTCATCATTTTCCTGGAGACATCATGATTTGAACGATAAAACAATCAGGACTCTCATCAACAAATGTTAGCCTAGAACACATTTATAAATAGGTCAATGTACTAGAGACAAATAATATCAGAAAACAAGAAGATGGAATAGAGTTAACATTCATGAAGGTTGTAGAGTGATAGATTATTATTGCATACACATGTAAAAAAAATAAATTGTAACTTTAGGAACCCACATTCAAGGTTATATTATTGCAAGCTATTCGTCTCGAGACACAACAATATGAAAATTAAATGCATCATTCTTTCAACTCACATTGAAGAACATTATCAAAGCATATAAACGGTGTTGTGTAACCATGACCAAGGAAATATTAATATAGTAGATTCATTCTGGTATTTTAAGTTTTAACATAATGGATGTAATGAATGGTTATTGTATAGAGAACTGCACATAATGAGAAATTGGGATGACCCAATTGCGAAATGCGGATCATTAACTATCCATAATCACAAAAACCATCTCGAAAAACAACCCAATTGAAGAATTAGAGATAGAAGTGACGTAAAAGATTGCTCCGTTGCAGTATTTACATATTCATAAAAACCTATTTTTTTGTGGTTTAAACTCTGTAGCATTACTAAAGGAGATAGAATTTAAGGTATAAAGATATTTTTATTGAGGTTTCAAACTTTGTATTATGCAATGATTAAAATTTATGAGTGGTTGCATCTAACCCAACAAACATTTCTTTTGCGAGGACCCCAGAAGAAAATCATCCACTAACAAATAAGCAACTTTTTCCGAATTGGCTGCTGCTAATAAAAAAATTCTATGAACAATTCTTGCATCCATTCAACCAAGTAAATGTGTTGTTCTTGGAAGTATTGTAGTATTTACTCATAACTTCTAATCATCACTAATTTGGAAATTTGATAACTTTTTAATATCACTGCACAATTGGATAGACTGTGAATTGTATTAAAACATTTCAAGAATCTAGAAATAAAAAAACATTGCCAGTAACCTCAAGTAGCACTTGAATCTTAATGCTATTACACAATTGCAAATGAATACTTCCACCACGAAAACACAATTAAAAGAATTAGTCGCTATTTCCATACAACATATACTTGGATCTCAATTCACATTAGAAAATTATACTACACAATTAACTAGTTCAAGAGAAGAATTCTATGCTTAATCTATGGCATATCACCTTTGGCTGCTCCGCCAGATAATCCGCCGTCCCGCCACCACCGTCATCGGAATCAACGCCGCCCGCCGCCGCTTGTGGGTCCATGCAATGATGGAGGTTCGTCCGATTTCTTCCCTTTACTCAATCAAATTACCAAAATCCTCCCTTTCTTCCATCAAATTTTAGCCCTTAAAATCAAAATCCCCAATTCCCATCAAATTAGGTCTGGAAATAAAAATTAATCGATCCAATGAATGCAGGAAAATGAGTGTAATCCAATGTATACACCAAAAAAGCCCAAGAACTACTCTTGCATAAATAAGAGTTGGATACTACTTGTCGAAGCTTTCAAGTTTTAACTATTAGCCAAGAACGGAATTCTCGCAGTGCAAACGCTTAGAAACACCATAATGGCATCAACCGTACTCGCATCGACGGCGGTCATGCTGACCTCCATCATCGCCGTCTTAATGTCCAGCGGTGGAGGCGGCGGCTGCCACAACCCAAGATCTATACGGCGAAAACAACCCCGGATTCCCAATTAAATTCTTCTCGAAACTGGTGTGTGATTCCTCGCCGCATTCCTGCTGAACGTGCAATCAATAAGGTTCTACAGCCATGCGAGCATGCTGATAAACGTTCCGACCGGCGACAGCAAAATCGGATCGGATTTGAAGGATCCGGTGACGGAGGAGTACGTGTGCACGACGGTGAATAAGGGGAGCTATTTCTGGTCGTTAGGGCTTCACGCGTTCTACTTCTCGTTCCAGCTGTGTTTGTGGGAGAAGAAATGTGGAGAGAGAGAGACGGTAGGGGCGACTAGGAAGAGAGAGAATAGCGGCAGAGAAATATTATCCCTTTCTTCCTATTAACTGACCGAGTTTAACAGAGAAACTACGAAAATGTCATTATATCCTGTTGTTAATATTCGAAAAAGTAGGAACATTCTCGGAATTTCAGGGGAAGCAAGTAGGAGGTCTTGAACTTTTTAAGTATAGGTTAATAACACGACTCAAGCCCAACATCATTACCATATATTCAGACAAAAGATGATCCAAACGGCCGAAGTCCAAACACAACATTTTACTACTAATATTTATATATATAATATCATAAAATATATAGGCATCGATATATCTCACTCGAGAAATCATTTATCAGAACTCTTAGATCCACCACCTTCATCCTTCTTGCCGTAGCGACGAACAACCTTCTCATAAAACCCCCAATCCGGATGCGACGGCGTAATCGCAGCTTTTCCGAAAGCATGATCCTTCACGTACGTCGGAACATCGTCGGCATCATCAAGTCCCTCCAGATACTTCCGCAGCTCCCCATCAGGAGCTAAAAACTTGTCCGAGCTGTCGTGCTTCTTGTACGGTGTTGGGAAGATCGCCGTGTTGGGCTGCAGATCATGAGTAGAGTTAGATGTGTTGGAACTGGATTAGTTAAGGGTTCGAGTATTTGATAAGAAGTACCTGATTAAGAAGGGCTATGTGTGGCTCGTCGTCAATCAGAAGAGTGTTGGAAGCAGAGTATTTCCCTTTGCAGTAGCTGCTTGCCCAGACGTCTTTCAACTCCTTCAGAAACAGAGGCTTCTTCGAGTTGTGGAGGCAGTAGAATTCAGATTCAGTGCATTCTTCTTGCCCCTTTATGAAAATTAAAAAAAATATTTTTAATTAATTAATTTATCGAAGAACGATCAACAATTGATGATTACCCATACGAACAGCAGCTTGTTCCTGTTGGCACTCCCACCAGTAATGTTGGTTAACACACCTTCGATATTGTGCCTAATTAATCACAAACATCAAAGGCATAAATCAATAATATCCAAAAACCATGCATTAGATTTGAAAAAATAATATCAAAGCTAGGGTTTCCAAGTTCCAACTCTCGAGCAGAAGACCACAGAGCAACTTCAAACCGCTCGAAGCAGAACTTCAGAAAATCCGTACAGTGTGGCCTTTTGAAAACTGCAACAAGCAGAAAAATCAACAACTTCCAAAACCGCAATTCACCGAAAATCGAACAAAACTGACGAAGAATCGACGACGATTACCGAAGAATTTGCCGTAAACGACGTCGGGGCGGAGGCCACGAATGGTGGCCTTATCCCTAACGTGAACCCTATGGACGAGTAGGCCGCCGAGGCAGAGGATGAGGAGCTTCTTTTGTGGACCGAGGTTGAGTTTGTCGAGCGAGAGGCCGAGGTCGATTTCGGCGGCGGAGACTTTCTCATCGTCGCTGCTCTCGTCGGAGGCGGCGGATTTGAGCTTCGGATCGGTTGATTTCTCGGACATTTTTTTTCTCCAGTAGTTTGTTTGTATGGAAGGGGAGTGTGATGGTTGGAGTTATATAGACTGTTTGGAGACATTAATCTCTATTCACATTTGGCTTTTGATTTATTATAAGCTTTTTAATGATGCCTGTAGGAATTCCATGTATTCCGTACGAGGAAAATGGAATCGGAAGAGTTTTGGCAGGAACGTGGATTCTTCAGAGGTTGAAAAGTTGGTGTTTATCCAATTGATTTTCATCCAATTTTATTTTTTTTTATACAGAAAAATCAGGATTATGTACGATTTAGATACACAACCAATTTCCTTTTTTTTTTTATTCATGGAACCCGCGCACTGGGTAAACCACGCTCCTTGTGCAGTAGCATGCAAACCACATAGGAGGGTTCAACCACCCTTAATGTTAAGGGGTGACAGACAACACCTAGCGGTCTTGGTGGGAATTGAACCCAGGACCTTTCGGTCCCGGACCACCCACCTCGACCGCTAAGCCATCCCCAAGGGGACTACAACCAAATTCCTTGTATCATTATTCAATGGAAGAGATTTAAATACAATATTTTTAGATACATATGTATTTTTTATAATAAAACGAACACAAGTATACATTTGAAGGTCCAGAATACATATTTTTTTGTCATTTTCAATTAGACTAATATTTAGGGGTGTAAGTGCTTCCGCTCCGAATCGGAAAATCGATCAAATCGAACCGAACCAAACCGAAAAATGTGGTTCGGTTCGGTTTCGCAGTTTGATTCGGTTTATTCTTGTAGGAACCGTTTACATTCGGTTCGGTTCACGGTTTCAAGAATTTTTGAACGGTTCGAACCGAACCGAACCAATATTTTATTTTTTAATTTTTTTATTTAAGATTTATCTTTCTTATATGAGAATATTGTTAGATTTAGATATTAGATTTAAGTTAGATCAATTCTAATCTATACAAAGGAAGAGAAATGAGTAACAACTCTATACTTATGAGTTCGGAACGAGTGACATCCTATAAACTATTATTCTTGCATTATTTAGTATTTAAAAAATAAATAAAAAAATAAAAAGATGAACCAATGAACCGAACCGAACCAAACCATTTATAAGCGGTTGGATTCCGATATTTAAAAACACATCGAACCGAACCAAACCGAACTGTTTCTATGTGTTTGGTTCGGTTCCTAAAATACGTAAAAAATCGAACCGAACCGAACCGTTACACCCCTACTAATATTACAAAGGCATGTATGTATCATATTTGTATACTCTTGTGTGTACCACACCACAAGGGTATTGACATGTGGTAGATGTGGCCCACCTATTTTAATAAAAAAATCCACATGTTTATGGTATCAATACCCTTGTGGTGTGATATGTACAAGAATATAAGAATTTGGTACATACAAACCGCTTCATACTAATACCCATGAGATTTATAGATAGAAAAAGATGATTTCTTTTTCTTTAATTAAAGTACTTTCTAATTTTTAACTATTTATTAGTACTATAATTTGTTTTTTTTGTGACTCTTCTCATGTACTCCACTCCAAGTCTCCAACAAGAAAAAGATAAATTCCCGACTTTTAAAAGGTGATCCACTATGTTTTTTCTAAACGAATAACTCCTAACTCATTAAATGATGATAGAAATCAACAGTCTTCATTAGTTGCATTGCATGTGATCACGGAATTATATTCGGATATAAACACATAAACTGACAAACAAATAACTGTATTAGATTAACAATTTGATATAAACTCAATTTATAAAGAGGCCGTAGCATTTGTGCATATAATATTTGATCATAAGATAATTTACTTTATTGTTAGTATCCTGACGACGACTAAATGGTTCAGTGAACAAAGTCGTGACTGCAATTTACTAAAGCAAGACAGTAGCTTTATCAGTCACTCACAGTCTTCCCAAAAAAGTAATACTCCATCCATCTCATAAAAAATATAATTATTTTTCTTTTAAATTGTTCTATAAAAAATATTTTATTTTTTTAAAAAACAAATAATATATTAATTAAAATTAACAAATCAAAAAATCAAATAACATACATCAAATAATATAAATTTCTTAATGAGACATTTTTTTATAAAATGAAGGGTGTAATATAAACATTTGCATATTGTCCTTTTCAAAAACATCTTCTCATCATGACTAGGCCATTCAATCATGAATGACCCATGAAAAAATAATAATTTATCTTGCTTACTCTCGAAGTCTTTTATTAATGTAGATGGTTTTAGGGGCGTACGATCGTTAATTTCTTCATGAATATCCGTATTTTATTTTATTTATTATTCCAATATAAAATAAAATTACGTATAAGTAGAGATGGTTGTCTTTACGGCTGCTAAATTGAGAATAAAGTATTGGGTGATGATTCAATCATCAGCATGATCATACTTGTGGGAAATGATTCTATCTTCTATACTGAATCACGCTCAGTAGCCTCGTACTCTAACTGTTGAGAAGATTTGAAGATCCCAAAACCCTATCTGATTGGTGAACCATTCCTTTGTATTCGTATTTGTCTCCCGAGGTTTCGGACTCGGTAGACACTCTGCTTCCGGTCAAGGCGCTCGCAGCTCATCGCCCTCGGCACCGGTGTAGAAGACTCGGTGAATACTGGACTCGAGCGGAGCAAGATATCGAGAGAGTCGGTTGAACCGAACTCAGCAGGAGTAGTTCACTGGACTCGGAGCCGATTTTCGCAGACCCTTCTCACTGTCTATCTACCGAATACAAAATCGACTCGCAGACGGGTGCGATCTTCCGAACCGTCCGAATCTTTTGATAAGCTATCAGTATTGTCAAGTACGAGGAAGAGAGAAGTCAACTTCAGTTGCCTCGAAATTTGTTCTGTCTCAACCACCACATCCACCTCGACAAATGACAAGCATACACGTGTCGTCTCACCTACTAAAGCTACAGTCAACATATTTCCGTAAAAGGTGGGAAAGTACACGTTACCTACACAAAAGAGCCGTTTGCTACCACAAAAGAGGGAAAAAGAAGAAGATCGTCTCCAACGGATCTATTCTTCTCTCCACTCTATAAATAGAGGGATCATTCAAGATTTGAAGCACACCTAGAACCAACACAAGAAAACGACCAACAACGCACAGAGCATTCAAACGAGCGAAATTAACGACTAAGTCTTCCGCAAGAATCAACCGAGTTATCTCCGGCGAAAGACTACATCCAGCTCAAAAGGAACCAAGCTGAACCGACATAAGCTTCTAGTATCCAAGCGACTGACACGAACCTATAGCTAAACCCTCAGCTGTTCGTCGCTCTAGATAGCTACATTCTCGTTCCTTATCCCTCTAACCCTAAGCTCACTTGTTATATCCATAGCTTAGACGAAGGAGTTCACATTTGAACCCAATCCTTATCAGATAAGGACTCCTTCATTGTTGGAGAAGTTTGCCAAACACTTAAAGTTTGATAGAATTGTAACCGAGACTTGCTCAGTATAATCCCCAAGCCACGGCTTTGTCCAATGTACAAGCCGACCGAGACTAACTCGAGATAATAAATAGCCTCCTCGATCTATCGGGACAGTGGGCGTAGGATTGTTGTTATCCGAACCACTTTAAAAATATCTCGTGTCGTTTACTTACTTCGTTTCATTGGTTTTATCGTGCATACCCGAACATCATATTTAAAATCGATTTAACCGTCTCGAGATTCCGAACTTCTTATCTACCGAACCGAGACTTGCATAAAACGTTTTCCTCATTAAAACCGATTTGGGCCTACACAATTCCGCACACCGAACTCTCACCGATCGATACCGAATTCGACCTAGTCGGTTAGCGCGATCTCAGTCGAGTCGGGACTCTTTTAACCTTTTTAACACGATTCGGAACAATTGTCTGGGTCCGCCGAACTATTTCGATGACGGCACCTTCCCCGAATAGGACTTTTCGTGTTCGAAAGTTGAGAAATTTGGATTCGGTGTATTCACCCCCCTCTACACCCGAACTCACTCACGGGACCAACAATTGGTATCGGAGCGAGGAGTTGTTTGACTCTTGTTATCCGTGAGACCGGTCTATTCGAACGGATCCGAGGGAAAGCGTTTTCACCGCATATCACTCTATATTCATATCATTATTCTTCATGGCTGATATGTCGGTATAAGGATGGTACCTATGTTCTCGGTGGAGAACTACGGAGTATGGCGAGTCGGGATGGAAGCTCATCTCGACATCCCTCCATGACAAGATGACCGAAGTGCTTGAAGATGGACCTATCGTTCCTATGATTGATAGTGTCGTGACTCGGGACCAAGCTCAAGGAGGAGGAATGGTGGCCGGGAAGAAGATCCCCAAAGACGAAGTCTCTTCACTCCCGAAGAGAAGAAGCTTCACAATCTAGACCGAGTCGCCGGAATGCTATACTAACCACCCTTAGTGATTCTTATCTTGGCAGGGTTCAGGAATGCAAGACTGCTAAAGAACTCTGGGATGCTCTTGCGCTTACCGAGTCGAGGGACTCGAAAGATTAAAGCCAACAAATTAGCGCCGGAACTCCAAAAGCCGGAAAGCTTGTCTCTCATGCCCGGGGACAAAATCGAAGATCTAAACGTCGATTTACCAATCTGATGAATTCTATCAATGGGCTGGGAAAGACATTCAGCAACCGAGAGATGAATCCGAAGATTCTGAGGGCACTGCCGGACGGACACTGGACACCTTTTGCCACTTTATTGCGACATTCTGATTTAGATGCTGTGTCTCCCGACCATATCTTTTCGTAATTACAGGCAGGGAGTATGAGTTCGACGAGACCTCAAAGAAAGCCGAGAGCCGAAGCCGATACGAAGATTGACCATGCTTTCAAAGCTACGGCGGCACAAAGCATCTCCCGCTACGAGCAAGACGACGAGTAAGACCGAGCCTTCACTCACCGACCTACAAGAAGGAAGTCTAGCTCGGCATACGCGCTTCGTCATGAAGTATCGAAAGGAGAAAGAAAGGCGTAGAAAACCGACCAAAGCATACCGAGATACAAAAGGTAAGTCGAATATACACCTAAACGCGCTCCCGATACTCAATCTTCCGAATGCGAAAGAAAGATGACTCAAGACCCTCAAGGGATAGTGCAACTAAAGAAGAAAAAGTCATCACTTGCTACAACCGCAAGAAGCCGGGACATTATCGGTATGATTGTCCCGAGCTCGAAGTGGCCCGAATGCGCAAAGACACAATGCAAGGAGAGAGAAATTCGCCCGTAAAAGACAATCCTACATAGGCCGGCGAAATCTCGGACGACTCGAAGAGATCGACTCCTTTATGGATTCATCTCGACGATGAAGCGACTTTCATGGCCTTAGAGCATGAAGCGAGATGAATCAATCGAAATGTGCATGATGGCGGGCGAAGAGGATGAGGTAAATTCTCATGAACCGGTCCAACTCCTCTTCACACCGCACACACGACACTATTTCAAGTGCGGATGGGAATTTGGACATCTCGACCGCATATGAAGATCTACCGGATGAACAAATTCGATGAGTCCCGCAGCTCGCAAGACTCTTCGGGAGTTGGATACCCCCGAAAGTGGAGAATCGTAGACTTTCTCAGGAGAGTCGGTCAGTTCGAGGCCGAAGGACTTGTGTTGAGACTCGGGGAGGAGATAAACTCTCCGATGGCCAAGTCTCAAGATCAAGAAGATCGGATTTCGGCTTGACCAATGACTTGACTCGGAAAGATACCGAACCGAGTCTCGAAGCAAGACTGTCGGGACTTCAGACCGAGCACGACGCACTGAAGAAAAGTGATGATGTCTGGAGGAACCTGATGACTGAGAGGTATATGGGCGCAGAGAAGAAATTGGAGGCTATGCTAGCAAGCAATAAGCTAAAGCACTGCAAGGAAGGACTTGAATTCAGTCTAGGAGCTTCCTCATCTGCCCCAAGACACTCGAAGTACGGCTTGCCGATAGATTTGTTCGAGGGGAGACTATCAACGCAGATATACCGAACCCCCTAGCAAAGAACAAACGAAAGATGAAAGCACCTCATCCCACACATCAGCATTCTGACAAGAAGATCAATGCCAAGAAACCCCAGTTCAGTCAAGGGGGAACTAGCAAATCAAACTTGGCAGATCAGTATGGACCTCCGAAGCTGACACATCCTGCTCAGTATGGATCATATTATTATGAACCAATAGTCAGAAGAGGCTCCAAAGGTCAGAAGAAAAAGGTCGCACAGAAGGCAAAGGTCGGCATTCCACCAACTCGAAGATCGGGACTCCCGAACCTCGAAGCCTCGGGAAGTCGACCGCGACTCACCCAAAGTGGTCGAATATGTTGACTCCAAGTGGAAAGAAAATGTCCGAAACCACCGGGGTTGTTAGACAGATTTGGGTTACTAAAACTAACATCTAAGGACCCAAAATAAAAAATAAAGGGTACCCGAATATAATTGCGTTTTGCGAGTGCGTAAAGACCCAAGGTATGTGGACGGCGGATGCTCAAGACACATGACATACCAAAGGAGTCTACCAAGAATTATATCATCGAAGAAGGACCCAAAATTGAGTTCGGAGACAATGCAAAAGGCTATACCGAGAGGATATGGAACACTCGAGGATTGGAACGCCAACGTTCCAAAGAGTATCATATGTTGAAGGACTTCAAAGATAATCTTCTCTCTGTTAGTCAATTTTGTGATAACTCAAATAGAGTGATATTTGACGCCGGTTTCCGTGATGTTATTGATAAATCCACGGGGAAAATAGTGTTATCGGGTTCGCGCGTAAAGAACATATATGTGGCCGACCGGAACTCACCGAACTTGAAGCTTGCTTATTGGCGAAGAATGACAACCGCACGGGGTGGCTATGGCACAGAAGACTCAGCCATCTCAACTTTAAGACGCTCAACAAGCTTGCAAGAGACACTCTAGCAAGGGGACTGCCGAATGAAGTATTCAGCAAAGACACTCAGTGTGAAGCATGTCTGAAGGGAAAGCAAACAAGGAATCAAAATCCTCCAGTTCCATCGCCTTCCACAGATGGAATCCTTCAGCTGCTACATATGGATTTGTTCGGTCCAGTCTCCCCAGTGACGATCAGAGGCAGAAAATATGCATTAGTGGTCATAGATGACTACTCGCGCTACACATGGGTCATATTCATTGCCAACAAGTCTGACGTCAAAACAGAGTTACCAACGCTTCGAAAAAGCTCCGTGTCGAGAAGAACACCAAGATCAGAAAAATACGTTCAGACAGAGGAACTGAGTTCCTTAATTCCATGGTAAAGGAGTTCTGCAAAGCAGAAGGAATAGAGCATGAGACTTCAGCTGCACGCACACCTCAGCAGAATGGAGTTGCTGAACGAAAGAACAGAACTCTAAAAGAGGCAGCTAGGACTCTACTCGCAGACTCAGGACTCCCAACCAAATTCTGGGCAGAAGCAACGGATACTGCATGTTATACTCAGAATAGATCTCTACTGACAAAGCAGCATAAGCGGACACCATATGAACTATGGAACGGCAGGAAGCCTTCTCTATCTTATTTCCATATTTTTGGTTGTTCATGCTTTATTCACAATAATGGGAAAGATCAGCTGAAGACTTTTGATAGCAAGTCAGATCAGGGAGTATTCTTAGGATACTCTCGGGTCAGCAAAGCTTTCAGAGTATTTAACTATCGGACTCTTTGCGTGGAGGAAAGCCCTCATGTTGTTTTTAACGAGTTTGCTACTGAAGACAGGAGCAATAACTCAAATTCTGAATCTGAGGACATCAGTAAGCAGCTACAGGATCTAAGCTTAAAAGACAAATCTGAAAAGATCCAGCTATGTTGGGATGATGATTCAGACAAAGAAACTGAAGACAATCTCTCGAATCTCAACCCGCTGAGCAAGTAGCTGAACAGATTGATTCTCCCGAACAGAATCAATCCCAGGTAACTCAGGTCGATGAAGAAACCGTTGAGGTAACTGAGACCAACACTACTGAGAGCAACACCTCAGGGGGAACGTCTAGTAATGTTCCTGAGCTGAATGCCCCTGAACCCGGTGACTCAGTAGACCATACTCTTGTTACTGAATTACTTCAATCTCAGAATAGTACAACTGAAATGCCTAACTCACCTACTATCTGTGTTGAACAAGTTTCAGATGAAGAGTTGAAACATCGTAGATCGTGGCTCGATGCTCACACTGCTGATTTAATCATTGGAGATCCTTCAGCAAATGTCAAGACAAGATCCAGATTCTGTCAAGGAGAAAGCGCATTATTTTCCTGCTTCTTGTCTACTGAAGAGCCTCAGACCATTGAGGATGCACTGAAAGATGCTGACTGGATCATTGCTATGCAGGAGGAGCTGAATCAGTTCACGAGAAACGAAGTATGGGAGCTTGTAGACGGACCCCGGCATCAACATGTTATTGGAACTAAATGGGTCTTCAAAAACAAGCGAGATGAAAACAACGTTATAGTAAGGAACAAAGCAAGACTCGTGGCTAAAGGCTACCGGCTGCCGAAGGGATAGATTTCGATGAGACGTTCGCTCCGGTTGCAAGATTGGAGGCAATCAGACTATTCCTGGCCTACGCAACACATCAACGATTCAGAGTTTATCAAATGGATGTGAAGTCTGCGTTCCTGAATGGCGTGCTGAAAGAAGAAGTCTATGTGGAACAACCGCCCGGCTTTCGGCGGGGACATCAAGTATATAGACTCGAAAAGGCTCTATACGGGTTAAAACAAGCACCCGGGGCTTGGTACGATACCCTGTCCCGAGTTTCTTCTTCGAAAAGGTTTTCGTAAAGGCACAAGTAGACCGCACTCTATTCAAAGCATTCGACCGGAAGAAGACTTATTACTTGTGCGGATCTACGTGGATGACATTATATTCGGATCAAAGAATGTCATCATGTGTCAAGCAATTTGAAAAGATGATGAAGAATAAGTTCGAGATGTCGATGATGGGTGAAATGAACTACTTCCTTGGTTTTCAAGTCAAGCAATCGAAAAGGGAACGTTCATCAACCAAGGCAAATACACTCGAGACCTCATCAAAAGATTCGGCCGCACATCCGACAAATCAATCAAGATCCCGATGAACACGAATATGAAGATAGATCTTGATAAAGAGGGAGTATCGAGAGACCAAACTGAATACCGTGCTATAATTGGTTCCTTATTATATCTAATAGCTACTCGTCCCGACATAACTTATGCCGTAGGTGTTCGTGCTCGATTTCGGGCGAATCCCAAGCGTAGTCATATGGACTCAAGCAAAGAAGATTCTCCGCTATCTACGAGGAACACCCGACATGGGTTTGTGGTATCCAGTGATGATAATATTGAACTAACCGGTTATTCCGATGCCGACTATGCGGGATGTAGAATAGACCGAAAATCAACTTCGAGGAACATGTCGGTTCCTTGGCAAGCAAGTCGATCTCATGGTTTTCAAAGAAACAAGACTCGGTGGCCACGTCGACTACCGAAGCCGAATACATGGCTGCCGGAAGTTGTTGCGTCCGAATCCTTTGGCGAGACAAGGCACTGAGAGACTATGACGTCATTCGAATTTAGTGCCGATTTTCCGCGACAAGATTACAGTGCTATTGCAATCACTCGAACCCCGTACTTCACACGAGATGCAAGCACGTGGACATCAAACATCACTTCATTCGTGACCATGTTGAGAAAAAGGATATCGGGATGGAGAAGATCCATACCGACAAGCAACGGGCCGATATACCGACCAAGCCTCTAGATGAATCCGTATTCGGAGAACTTTCGGTAGAGCTAGGTCTGTTGGACCCTACTGACCCCGGGCGGTAAGAGGTTTCGGGAGAGAGACATTTCGAGTAAGGGGGAATGTTCACTCGCATCGATTCGATGCGTAGAGACGAAACCATCTACACGAGGTATCAGTGACTACTATGTTCAGCGACGAGGTTTGCGTATCTCTACTCGGTAGTAATTTAATACAACAAGACTTTGCATTTATGACAAAGATTCAAAGCATGACATTAATATCTTTTGGTTTGTCTTTATTATTAACGGCTCACATTTAATGCACGACATTCCATACATAAGCTTGTCGAACTCGCACGCATTTAATGCATGTCTTTTCGCAGTTACTACTTAGGCTATTTTACAACTGGCTTTGACTTAGGCGCCTTTTGTGATCATTGCCTATTTTTAACTTCTAATCTTAACCGTCCATATCATAAAGCAAGTTTAAATTCAGCCTTCGATCGAAAACCGTTCATCTTCATAGTTGATATATATATTCGATCATATCTTTGAAACCGCCATTAGCATACTTCATAACTTTCAAATTCCGAAAAATTCGAGATCTGCATACACAATCCTTACTTGCAACTTCATTCTCAATCTTATCTCGAATTTTATCTACTGGTATGCTTATATCTGTTAATGTATTTTTCGGTATCGCATTGTAAAGCACTGTTCTATCCAAGAAACGGTACTGATTCATTTCTTGTAACATGTACTATGGCTGGTCTATCTGTCAGTTCTCCCGACAAGATAGAGGAAATCGTCAGCAAGGGCCGCATCTGGTGCGAACCAGTCATGGAGTTCGACGCGTGCGAGCTCGAGTACATGGACGAGATCTTCACATATCTGAGGAAATCCGGACTTGAGGAGTTTCTATCGAGGAAGCCGACCTTCTTCCTTCCTCGACAAGTGGCGGAACTGTATCTGAACTCCGACTCAGTTGGAGGAGACATTCTGGCGAGGTTCGCTGTTAACACCATTGACGACGCATCGAGGATACTGAAGCAGATATCTATTAAACAAGCGCTAAAGAAGAGCTTCAACCTCCCGTCTGAAGGTGTCAGCACCTTGGGGTACAATGACGACGCTGTCGACACATACCTCTCCGTTTTCGTGGCAAGCCCACAACCTTCGGAGCAAGCATTTCCGAAGAATGCCATGCTACCGCAGCATGCAGCACCGGCGTACATCGTCACTCACCGCTGACGAGCCAGGCGGCTCTTTCGATCGGGTCTCCCGACCCAAGATCCATATGATGATGGCGATTTATGACTGCGTGAAAGTCAATTGGGTCGACTTCTTTGTTCGCGAATTTATGGCTCGAGCACCAAGTTCGACAAAGCTACGCGAACACCGATCGCAAAAGGAAAGCTTCTCTACGTACTTAAATTGTCGGTCATGATCGAGGATTTACGCGAGGCCGAAGCGATCACATATGACGGCAAGGAATATTTTAATATGAAGAAAATCCACTTTCACAACAAGTCCGCGGCCCCCGCAATGATTGGTTCGGGACCGGCCGCGAGCTTCAGCCATCTAAGCCTCGGCAGCGACTCCTAAGAAAAGGACACCTCCGGCAAAATCACCTAAGGCACCAGCCAAGAGGCCGAGGAAGGCCATACCGGATACACCCTTGAACCGGAGACTACTACTCGAAGTGGCTACTGAACCAACTCCTATTCAGCCACTACGGTTGGTAGATGAGTCTTCCTCATCTCGAGAAGACCAAGTCGGTGGAGAAAGCCGTCTCCACCGAGTAACAAGTTCAAGAGGAACAGGGAGAGGCTAACAAGCCCAAAGCGAAGAAGTCCAACGTCCCGGATAGCCCTCTCTCTGTGCCTCCGCCGGCGCCGCCCACTCGACTCGAGACTGACTTCGTTGATATCGAGTCGATTCGCATCTGCGAAGAGACTCTCGGGATGGAAGCAAAGCTATTGTCTCTAGGGAGCTTCCCGAGAGATCATCCGGGTCATTCCAGAGCTTGCCGACCATTCGATTTGCTCGTCCTAGCCAAGTCGCCAAGGCTCCATATGATCCTACGCTTTCGGGAGTGGCCTCGCTTCAACGCCTTGTTCTACACTACTCCTGCGGCGGCTACACTTGGAAGAACCGAGATTACGTGAGGAGATAGGCTACTTAGAGCCCGAGAACCTCAATACGATGGAGAATCTAAGGGCAGCCATGCTTGCAATCATTGGCGATCTACGCCAAGCGGTGGCTTGCCGCCCTCGAATGGGTCCGACCACGACGGTGGGACCCACCCATGGATTCGGAGCCCCGGAAAGCTCGATGAGGGACATCCACAGGACAAGGATACCCATACCGAAGAAGCGAAGCACCACTCGGTATCCTTGGGCCCGAGAAGCCTTCGGTGGTGTCTCATCCTCGCAGACCTCGCTCGCCTCCCGCTCAAGTCGACATACGAGGCGCGCCCGGCCCATCCGCCAAGAGATCCCGTTCAATTGCCAAAGCTCTAACCGCACAAGGAGTTAAAAATCGGGAATTGGCGAAGGCGATCCACAAGGTGTGGAAGAAGTCCGCATTGGCCACCAACTCCGAGCTCAGGGGCTAAAATCCAAAGATCTCTACATCGGCGCCCCCGATGTCTCCGCTCTCATATCCGAAGCATTGGCCCAAGAAGCAATACGGCAGCTGGACTCGCCTAAGGACAATTCGGGAGAGGGACAAAGCTAAGCTCCTTGAACAATTTCTGAACGCCTTGTCCGCTCATACCGAGTCATTCACCGAGCAAGCCCGATGCCACGGAGAACGGACTAGACCTCATTCAACCGGTCGTGGAGGACAAGATCGGTGAGAAACTAGCTGAACCGAAGTCGAAGCCGTTCTCTCTCATACAAAGATACAAGGACGCACTCATATCTCGAGAGGAACGAGCCGCATCTAGCTTTGGAGAAAGTGCACAACGGCATCGGGACGTCTTGTCCACTGTTTATCGAAGCTAGAAAAGAAGGTACTCATCCCAACCCCTAGCTGTACTTGATGATGCCAAAAAGGGGGAAGGAAAGAAGAAGGGTACTGAGAAAGAAAGTGAAGGAAGTGAAGGAAAGAAAAAGAGTACCGAGAAGCCGACTCCCACTAAACCTTTTAGACTATCAAGGGGACAATTATCGAAGAAAAGAAGGGGACCGAGAAGAAGAAATCTATTGCCGACATTAGCAAAACTCGTCTCGAAAACTCGACTCGACTCCGGGTAAGGCCCGTGGTGTTTCGGCCGCGAGCACACTCGAAACCGGCCCAAGTGGCTCAGGACCCCAGCGGACTACTCGTGCAACCCGCGACTCCCAAAGACATTATTAAGGAGGTTGCCGAGTACGGCCCGAACAGGCGGTGGAGGACTCGAAGAAGAAGAGGCTCCTCTTCCACCACCGCTCAAGAAGGCAAGGGCAAACAAAAGCTTAAAATTCCAACCCCTCCAAGCAAAGCGATTAAGGTACATATCTCGCTAAGGAGGAAGCCCAAATAGCTGCGGATGAGAGGCTGGCCGAGAAATTGCAGAGGCCGAAGGCGCCTAACAAGCCAAAGTCTAAGCTTGCTAAAGGAAAGACTAAAGCCCCATCTAGAGGAGGAAAGAAAGCGCTGGATCGCCTCCGAGAAAGCTCATCATAACGTGATGAAGAGGACAAAGAAAAGGAAAAGGAGCAAAGCAGCAGAAGAGTACCGAAAGGCGTGGTACGTCCAAATCTAGATCTAGTACCCTCTTTGCCAATCGAAGAAGCCCCTCAGCAAGCCACTGATACACAAGGAGATGAAAACGAAGCCATATTTGATCTGATGAACAGATATCTATACAGAGGCGAGGAGGCAAGACAGATTCAGGCTGCCAGAGACAGAATTTGGAAGCGGACCTTGAAGCTCGATGAAAAGGATCGAAGAGGAGGCCGGGCGAGAGTGCCTTCTAAAGCCGATATTCCATACGGATACAGGAAATTCGGGAAGCCACCGACACGAAATTTCAAAGATGGCCAAGAACAGATGAATGGATACCAGCTCACTTCAATCAAAGATGGGAAAATGCGAAAATTGAGTTCATCAAGAGGAACTATTTTGGAGGTTCTCGTCCAACAGAAAAGGATTGAAGCTTACATGGAATGGATGTTCGCTCACCGAACCCGAACTCTACCCATACCTCGACAAAGCCATATCGAAGGTATAGAAGTCGGTGTTCGGGACCCGAATCATACCTCCACCGAGAAGACAGGATGACTCAAGTACATTTTGGTACGATTGAAGCGGAAGTGAAGCATGCCGCAGCGAAGAAAGAACTTGTCGAAGATGAGCCTGCCGATTTTGCGAATTTACGAAGCTAAGGAAGATCACATACGGGATGTATGGAGTGCCGCTCCCCGAAGATCGACTCAAGAGTTCATGGACGTAATCAAGAAGTTCGGATGGCCCTCCTCCTTAGATCTTTAGCTCATTCTCTTAGCATAGCAAGATTGGATCATGCATGAATTTATCTTACATATATACAAATCTTCTTTTGGCTCGACAACTACTTGTTGTCTAAATAGTCGTGTTTGCTTTATGCTTTAACACTCGTAATCATCAAGTGATTACCGACACACACACACTTTGTTTATTTACTTGTCGGTTTTGCTCGCTTAGATCTCCGATAGACTAGACTTTCGCTTACTATTTCTCTTTGGGGGAAATTGTTGCATGGGGGGAATTATTGTAAAGGGGGAAATTGTTCTGCTCTGTCTCCCTCAGTAGTCTAGCACTTACCAGACAACTCCACTGATCCTACTTGTAATATTTGTAAGGAGCTTTGTTTCTGAGTAAGTTAGTGTTTAAGCATAGTTGATAGGACATAGATGATAGGTTTTGGCATCATCAAATAGGGGGAAATTGTTGGGTGATGATTCAATCCTCAAGCATGATCATACTTGTGGGAAATGATTCTATCTTCTATACTTGAATCACGCTCGGTAGCCTCGTGCTCGACCGTTGAGAAGATTTGAAGATCCCAAAACCCTATCTCGATTGGTGAACCATTCCTTTGTATTCGTATTTGTCTCCGAGGTTTCGGACTCGGTAGACACTCTGCTCCGGTCAAGGCGCTCGGTAGCTCATCGCCTCGGCACCGGTGTAGAAGACTCGGTGAATACTCGGACTCAAGCAGAGCAAGATATCGAGAGAGTCAGTTGAACTGAACTCAGCAGGAGTAGTTCACTGGACTCAGAGCTGATTTTCAGTAGACCCTTCTCAGCTGTCTATCTACTGAATACAAAATCAGACTCGCATCGGGCCGACGCTTCCCGAACTGTCCGAATCTTTTGATAAGCTATCAGTATTGTCAAGTACGAGGAAGAGAGAAGTCAACTTCAGTTGCCTCGAAGTTTGTTCTGTCTCAACCACCACATCCACCTCGATAAATGACAAGCATACACGTGTCGTCTCACCTACTAAAGCTACAGTCAACATATTTCCGTAAAAGGTGGGAAAGTACACTGTTACCTACACAAAAGAGCCGTTTGCTACCACAAAAGAGGGAAAAAGAAGAAGATCGTCTCCAACGGATCTATTCTTCTCTCCACTCTATAAATAGAGGAATCATTCAAGATTTGAAGCACACCTAGAACCAACACAAGAAAACGACCAACAACGCACAGAGCATTCAAACGAGCGAAATTAACGACTAAGTCTTCCGCAAGAATCAACCGAGTTATCTCCGGCGAAAGACTACATCCAGCTCAAAAGGAACCAAGCTGAACCGATATAAGCTTCTAGTATCCAAGCGACTGACACGAACCTATAGCTAAACCCTCAGCTGTTCGTCGCTCTAGATAGCTACATTCTCGTTCCTTATCCCTCTAACCCTAAGCTCACTTGTTATATCCATAGCTTAGACGAAGGAGTTCACATTTGAACCCAATCCTTATTGTATAAGGACTCCTTCATTGTTGGAGAAGTTTGCCAAACACTTAAAGTTTGATAGAATTGTAAACTGGGACTTGCTCAGTATAATCCCCAAGCCACGGCTTTGTCCAGATGTACAAGCCGATCGAGACTAACTCAGTATAATAAATAGCCTCCTGATCTATCGGGACAGTGGACGTAGGATTGTTGTTATCCGAACCACTTTAAAAATATCTGTGTCGTTTACTTACTGTTTCATTGGTTTTACTGTGCATACTGAACATCATATTTAAAATCGATTTAATTGTCTCAGTATTCTGAACTTCTTATCTACTGAACTGAGACTTGCATAAAACGTTTTCCTCATTAAAACTGATTTGGGCCTACACAATTCCGCGATCCGAACTCTCACCGATCGATACTGAATTCGACCTAGTCGGTTAGCGAGATCTCGGTCGAGTCGAGCACTCTTTTAGCCTTTAACACGATTCGAACGGTTATGCTGTCCCTGCTGAACTATTTCAGTACGACACCTTCCTGAATAGGACTGTTCGTGTTCGAAAGTTGAGAAATTTGGATTCAGGTGTATTCACCCCCCCTCTACACCTGAACTCACTCACGGGACCAACATAAAGTATTCGGTTAATTCCCGTAACTGTTTCCATACTATTGTGTATTGGATACCAGAGTAACTGAAAATCAATTAATTGGGTAGGTGTCTTGGATATGAACTTATCACAAACACCCTCGCAGCCTGAATCTCGATGGAAGTACTAAGTTAACTACAGATTGAGCAACCTAGGATATTAGGCCTAAATTACTAGTTAGATTAATTAATTCAGAATTAACTCGAAACTCCTTTGATTAATTATAAGTGTTGAGATTTTGTATATTGAGAGCAAATTTTATGCTTGTATACAATGTGTTTTGTCCCTACCACTATTTTATTCTCCTATCTGATAAATATATATATTTGCACATGTTATCCTTTATCTTGTATAAAAGTTATATTTGTGTGGTGTGTCGGGTATCACAGAAGACAACACAAATTGGTTGAACTGACAAGATATAAACAGTTATCACAGCTGAGACAACTTAAGGATAAGTTGTTGGTTTAAGCTGCAGTTTAGATAAGAAGTGGCTTGTCTTAGCTGCTTGTCTTTACTGGTACACTTAAAGTGGTGTATTGATGGATCACAGTGAGATGTGTTCTCCTAACTGACCTTAGTGGAGAACCAAGATCTCCGTGACTTAGCTGGTCTTAAGCTTGGTAAGACTTCAGCTGAGCGCATTTGGCTATCTATCACTTTAACCTACTATGGTGAACGTCATCGCGACTGGATCTACGTATCTTGGGTGTTAGTAGTTATTTGTGGCTCAGGCTGGTTGTCTGTATCTTGCAACCGTATCCTAGTAAAATGGGTTGATAATATCCCCTGAGGAACTCGAAAGGATTAGCACACTAAACCCGACCGATTGATTAAGTTCAGGTGTGTTAATAAGGTCGAGTGGTACTACTCAGGAATATAAAATGTTAATTAATTTAAGCTGTCAGTGAGCTTAATTAATGAACGGATATTTCTATCTTAAATACGAAGATCGATTAAGTCTAAAATACAAGCCCTTGCTCAATTTGGGATAAAGTGGTAAGTCAACATGGATTCTCTAGTGGAATGAATCTGTGCTTATTAATTAATTTTGCTCTGGGCTGAGCATAGATAATTAATTAATTTGAGGCCCTGCTTTATTTCTTGTATTAGATCCCTGATCTGGCCCAATTAGTTGCCTAGTTATACATTGTCTCTCAGAAATCATTATTAATGAATTAATGTATTTTGACATTATTTAATAATATTATTTATCTGGAATTAATTGGCTGGGCCAATTAATTGATAAATATTAGTAGCCCAGTGGATTAATTAATTATATTATAGGCTAATTATGTGGAAGCCCATTAGAAATATAATTAAATTAATGAGCTACAAATATGTTAATATTATATTGGCTTTTGAAGCTATATATATTAGTATTCTGTTCATAAACAGAACATACACAATCACAAAATTAAGATGCCGTGCGTGAGTTTGTGGAGAGACAGTATTCTTAATTTTCTCCAGTTCTCTGACCACCCAGAGGGAGAAAAGGTCGGGACACAGATCAGAAGATCTGACACACGAGCAACAATCAGAGCTGCAATAACATACGAAGGAGGAAGGTATCGGTTCCTAACCCTCAATTATCCTTCAGTACCTGAGCCTCATGTACAGAATCGTGTGTTTTACATCCCGCCAGACCCTTAAAAACTTAGTTGCTCATGCAGACGTCTTGGTTGTGCAAGCAGAATAGTTCGCGGAACAGAAATAAAAACATGCGTAACCCTAAATCTAACATACACGAAACTTAAAGTAATTGAAACACGAAATTGCAGAATAAGGTAGCCTACGAAACTAAATTGAAATACTTCAATTAAAACGAAGAAGAGGTACCGAACATAGAACTCGATCTCTCCAACTCCAACGAAAGTACCGAACGGAAATTAAAACAAGTCTTCAACCACGAAATCGTAAAAACAAGAAAGTAAAAGTGTTTATTCTCTTCAACTAACTACGAACAATATCATATCTTGAATGAAAGTGGATTGTCGGTCTGGAATCTCCGGTGAAATTCGGTTGCGGTGTGGAATCGGCGATCGGGAGTTAGGGTTTCTTTTTTGGAAGTGAATCAGAAGTGACGGCGTGTACAAGCGGGCATAAGGCTCTCTTTTTCGTGCTCCTCTATCTCTTATATATACTTCCTTTCTTGATCTCTAAGTTATGTCAAATTCCTTCAAGATAAAGAAAGAGATTTGGATAGATATGGAAAACAAATCTTTCCTTATCTATCTCGAATATGATCAAGAACCTTCCATCTTCGAAATCCACGTCCAAGTCAACAAATCTCGCGCCCCTTTCATCATCAAATATGTGACAAATTGCATCCTAGTCACCAGCCACGTCAGCACCTAAAAACCTGCAATTTCGCCACTGCAAGCGCCCTGATTGGCCAATTAAGACAACTTCCGGTCAGAAATAACTAGGTACAGAAATGAGTTATCAAATCTCCTTACAATTGATTTATACTCACCCTCGAGTATAAGAAGAAACAAAATATAAGTACCTAGTCATTTCGGTCAATCCCCAAGACTCAAAATACAAAATTAAAAGACTCAAGGAAAGAATTAAAATACGACATAACAAGGACACAAAGACACGGACACACTAAGACACAAGGAAAAACACACGAACTAAAAAAAAACATGAAGCAACACCATTTAAATTGAATCTCTCAACACTAATTAACCGGCCAAGCAAAATTGAATCATGCAAGTATGATCTCATCAAGCAAGTAGACGATGCAAATTTTGAAACTAGGCACATATATATCAACTTGGTCAAAATCTAAACAATGTAGATCTCATCAAGATTCTCTCAACACTCAACTACTCTAGGTCCGGTTCAAGCCACTAAAAAAAAAATCAATCCACTCAATCACGATAAGAGATTGCCACAATAGAAATATCAAGGAGGTCTTTCTCATTTGGTTGTAATGGGGCTTAGGACTCAGACAAATTGATGTTTGTAGGGGTCCTAGGGGTACTAAGCTCCATGAAAGTTTAATTTCAATGTTATGCATGTCAAACTCACTTACTTGTGCAATCAGTACAGAATTTCAAAACATCCTACCACATAAAAACTTCACACATATGCTACAATTTTATTTAATGTACCAAAATTATTTATTTATTTATTTTTATTTTTTCAGCACTCTAGGTATAGACTGTCTCAATTGTGCAATCAGACCACCTATATTCTGTTTACTTAAAACAAATTCTACACTTTGAATTTCTGGCCTATACAATTTTCTGCAACACGTCTAAGCTGGACAGGTAGAGGACATACGTAACAATCCTCTAAACAACAACTATTATGCACAAGAAAGTTCATAAGATAAGCAATAAAATGGATCAAGAGAAAGTTTAAAAGGCGTTGGCTAAATTTTTACTAACTCATATTAAAAATCAGTCAAGGCTCAATTTTGGCTCAATAAGGGATAATTTTAGGTCGAAAATATTTTGTCGCGGCCGTGTGGCTAAAAATCCCTAGTGCCTCCTATCATTTATCACAAGTGACTCAAACATATTGCGACTTTGCGGATAAACACTCTCAAAAGAATAGTATGAAGTGTCCTACTTTAAGGCTCAAATCTAATGTAAGTGAGTGGTTTATAAAATTCGATCCAACAAAGTTTATCCCAAATTACATACACACATGTGCCTAGATGTACTTTTCACAAAGTCTACAAGCAAGCATGTTGAAACATAAAAACACAAATAAGACATGCTTGTCGTAGAAAATGGCGTATCAAAAATAAAATTTTTTGGCATGCTTCGACACAAAATACCCCCGCCCCCTCCTTACACTTAAAACTTGCTCGCCCTCGAGCAAGAGAGAAAATAAAACAAAGAGAGAAGACATGAAAAAATAAACACATAAACACCATCCTTACACTTGATTCCTATCAAGTGTAAGTAAAAACAAAGACAAAAGACTAAATAAAAGAACCATCCCCCCTCCTTACACTCGATCCCTATCAAATGTAAGAACACAAAAGACTCATAAAAACAAACTCAAAACAGAAAATAAAAATTGGGGAAGAAAGTTACTTATCACCTCGCTTGGGCAAGCGAGGCAGTCGGTTTATCACAGTTTCGGCAAAGGCGGTCAACTAGGCGGCCCAAAGAGTTGAGATCCGGCATAGCAGCTCTATGGAATTTCCCTCTACACTAGTAGAAGCCCTCGAGACACGAGGTCCCGGTGGATAAAATAGGATGTCCCGGTTAAGCAGTTCATACAGCAGGCGAGAGTGTCTCAACAAAGACATATCAAATGCAGTGGGTGCGGGCACACGAGTTAAATGCTGATCATCATATATCACAAAATTACGTTTGATGAACGTAGCAAGCAAATCACACAAAGCGAGGTGGCGTGCGGTGTGACTAGCAATGACAAACATATTATTTGCAATCCAAAAACCTAAATTTACCTTCCGGTCGACAAGCATACACTATAGGAAATAAAGCTCGTTAGCCGTCACCTTATCAAAGGTCGTGCTCTTACCGATTAGGTTATGGAAAATATATTGGTGACAAAGACAAAGAGCCGGATCCTCAACATAGCTACAAAACGAACCCGAAGTCGCGAAATCCTCCGGACCACTTGGGGCCAAAAGCCGCCATGCATTTATCGAACCAATATATTGGGGGCATAAAATGGGCACCTATCTCATACCTCAACTCAAGAAAATGATCAAAAGACGTAATACCTAGCCTAGCACTCCACACGGCCAAAGAAAGATTATAATAATTTCCAAACAACCGAAACTCAATGATTGACACTTACAAGTCTTTATCAAGCTCAAAATGGAAAGTATTAAAGAACTCCCTAGCCACTTCCTTATAGCTTGCATAATGATGTGACTCCAACAACCATGACCAACCAATACAACCAAAATACGTATGAAAAGGAATGATATTACCCGTTGGTCGAAGGAAGTCGCGATCAATGAGTCGTCCGCTGCGGAACTCCTTTCCCTCGCGCTCCATGTTGCGGTCGTCCATGTACTCAATCTCAAAGTGGGCAAGGGCAGCGACGGTTTCGGGATTGTCCAAATGGATGATTGTACGGTTACCGTACATGTTGTCGTGCGGGAAGGTGGACGAAGAGTTGGAGTTGGCTAGAGATAGTCCGCTCAAGTTGAAATCTCCCTCATACACACCGTTGTGATCATCGGACACGTAATCTGAATTCTCCTCCTCGCTCGGCAAGTCACCTTGGATACTCTCCATCCAATTAATTCTGTCGTAGTATTGTGGTGACGGTTGTATGTGTTGCTCTTCAATGAACAGTAGCCATTCGTAAACATCTTGAGGGGAACACGGTGGATGGGATGAAGACGATCCATCGGTGTGTGCGGTTGACTTGCCTGCCCTAGAGTGGTAGCTCCGACGCGGCGAGGGCTGTGGTGTAAGCTCGGGACATGCTTCGAGAGTGTATTCGGAAAGAATCGCTCTTGGAGGTTGAGTCGGTTCTTGGATGTTGATACCCACATTACTCCGTAACAGTCTCCTTGGCGGTTTCGGTGGAGATGAAGACTCTGAAAAAAAAGTGGTTGGCAGATCACGACTTACCTCGTTCGTCGAGTAGTTCTTCGATGCTTGAACATACTCAAATTCTGACGGTGGAGGAAATTTGGCCTCGGATAACGGGACTTGTTGTAGCGACACATCAGCATGGTGGGCAGCAGCAACGTTCCGACGACGCTGAGTTTCGGGATCCGCCTAAACAACGGCAAACCAACGGGCAACGGCAAGTGAGCTGGACTTCTTCTTCGGCGCCATGGAGTGGTGGCGTGATGGCCTAGTTGGGTAGTTGAGAGGGTGGTGATGAAGTTGAAGGAGTTAGAGAGAGAAAGTAGGGGGAGGCGTGAGTAGGGAGAGTGAGAGTTGAATAGTGCCAAGTGGCTAGGGTTTCAAGATCATTTCCTTTATAGAGAGATTTTTCACTTTGGTCCCTACACTTGCACAATTAGGAGAATAACTGAAGGAAATATAAGGTTAGGAATCGATACCTTCCTCCTTCGTATGTTGTTGCAGCTTTGATTGTTGCTCGTGTGTTAGATCTTCTAATCTGTGTCCCGACCTTTTTCTTCCTCTGGGTGGTCAGAGAACTGAAGAAAATAAGATTACCGTCTCCCCATAAACTCACGCTGTGCGTGAATAATTATGTGTATGTGTGTGTTCTGTTTCTGAACAGAATACTAATATATAAAGGCTTCAAAAGCCAATATAATATTAATATATTTGTAGCCCATTAATTTAATTATATTTTTAATGGGCTTCCCCATAATTAGCCCATAATATAATTAATTAATCCACTGGGCTACTAATATTTATCAATTAATTGGCCCAGCCAATTAATTTCAGATAAATAACATTATTAAATAATGTAAAAATACATTAATCCATTAATAATGATTTCTGAGAGACAATAAATAACTAGACAACTAATTGGGCTAGATCAGTGATCTAATACAAGAAATAAAGCTGGGTCTCAAATTCATTAATTATCTATACTCAGCCCAGAGCAAAATTAATTAATAAACACAGATTTATTCCACTAGAGAATTCGTGCTGACTTACCCCTTTATCCCAAATTGAGCAAGGGCTTGTATTTTAGACTTAATCGATCTCCGTATTTAAGATAGAAATATCCGTTAATTAATTAAGCTCACTGACAGCTTAAATTAATTAACATCTTATATTCCTGAGTAGTACCACTCGACCTTATTAACACACATGAACTTAATCAACCGGTCGGGTTTAGTGTGCTAATCCTTTCGAGTTCCTCAGGGGATATTAGTAACCCATTTTACTAGGATACGGCTGCACGATACAGACAACCAGCCTGAGCCACAAATAACTACTAACACCCAAGATACGTAGATCTGTTCGCGATGACGTTCACCATAGTAGGTCAAAGTGATAGATAGCTAAATGCACTCAGCTGAAGTCTTACCAAGCTTAAGACCAGCTAAGTCACCGAGATCTTGGTTCTCCACTAAGGTCAGTTAGGAGAACACATCTCACTGTGATCTATCAATACACCACCTTCAGTGTACCAGTAAAGACAAGCAACTAAGACAAGCCACTTCTTATCTAAACTGCAGCTTAAACCGACAACTTATCCTGAAGTTGTCTCAGCTGTGATAACTGTTTATATCTTGTCAGTTCAACCAATTTGTGTTGTCTTCTGTGATACCCGACATACCACACAAATCTAACTTTTATACAAGATAAAGGATAACATGTGCAAATATATATATATTTATCAGATAGGAGAATAAAATAGTGGTAGGGACAAAACACATTGTATACAAGCATAAAATTTGCTTCCAGTGTACAAAATCCCAACAATTCTCCCACTTATACTAAAGTAAACTTTTAGTATACAATGTGTCAGTTCTAGGTACAAACTAGTACTCAACTATCTCTCAGCTATCTATCCTATCTATCACTGCATATTCTCCCACTTATACAAAAGTTTCCGTAGTCCTAAGTGGGGGGCATCTCTACCACTCCTAAGCCACGAACATGCATCTCGTAAGCCGGGAGTGATAAGTTCTTTGTGAAAGGATTAGGTAGGTTGACTTCAGTTCCAATTTTGTCAATCACCACGTCAGCTCGATTTACGAATACTCGTATAATGTGGTACTTCCTGTCTATGTGTTTAGACGCCTTGTGAGATCTAGGTTCCTTAGAATTTGTTACTGCACCCGCATTATCACCATAAATCATGATCCTCTTAGGCAAATTCTGAACAATCTCAAGATCCAGGAGGAAATTCTTGAGCCAAATTGCCTCTTTCGAAGCTTCTGAAGCAGCCACATACTCTGCTTCCATGGTTGAGCCCGCAATGCATTTCTGCTTTGCACTCCTCTATGAAATGGCTCCGCCTCCCAAGGTAAACATATACCCCGAGGTAGACTTCTTCTCGTCTCTGTCAGCCTGGAAATCCGATTCTGTATAACCCAAAGACACTAGACAGTCTGACTGGTAAACAAGCCTATAATCTCTAGTCCGTTTAAGGTACTTGAGAATATGCTTGACCGCAGTCCAGTGTTCCTTTCCAGGGTTAGACTGATATCTTGAGACCATGCCTACAACATATGAGATATCTGCTCTCGTACAAAGCATTGCATACATGAGGCTACCGACAGCGGAAGCATATGGTACTAGCCTCATACTTTCTATCTCTTCAGGCGTTTTAGGGTACTGATTCTTGGATAGAAAAATGCCATGTCTTAAAGGTACTGAACCTCTCTTGGATTTTTGCATGCTAAAACGAGCAATAATAATGTCAATGCAGGACGCTTGTGACAAGCTTAACATCATTTTCAGGCGATCTTGGATAACCTTGATCCCAAGGATGTAAGCAGCTTCATCTAAGTCCTTCATTTGAAGCTGCTCGGATAACCACGTCTTTACATCTGATAACACTTCAACATTGTTGCCAATGAGAAGGATGTCATCTACATAAAATGCAAGAAACACCACTCATCCGTTAACATAAATACGGTACACACACCTCGTTAGGACAGGATACAAATCCATAGGATTTGACTACCTCGTCGAAAATGCTGGTGACATAACCGGAAAGCTTGCTTAAGTCCATGAATAGACTTCTTAAGCTTCCAAACTAGATGCTCTTCGCCCTTCTTCACTTAACCATCTGACTGTTTCATGTAGATGTCCCTACCTTTTTTCAAGGTGACCATTTAGGAATGCGGTTTTGACATACATTTGCCAGATCTCTAGGTTCATGTGAGCTGATATGGCAAGGAGAATCCGAATGGACTTGATCATTGTTGCAGGCGAGAAGGTCTCTTCGTAATCGATACCTTCTTTCTGGGTAACCCTTCGCCACTAGCCTGGTCTTAAACGCCATGATCTCTCCATTCGGTCCTCTCTCTTTCTCTTGTATACCCACTTACTACCAATATCCTTGCAGCCCTCAGGTAGTTCAGTGATCTTGTATACATCCATATCAATTATGGACTTAAATTCTGAGTCTATGACGATTCGCTAGGAATCTACATCTACATCTCCCACTGCTTCGTTGTAAGTCCAAGGATCCACGGTATCTTGTTCATCTGCCGGGAGATGATAAAACGTCTCCCCAGTGAACATATACCGATCAGGTGTAAATATCACCCTCCCACTATGTCGAACAATGTCAGGCGTTGTGTTAACAGATTGTGCAGTTACTCGTGGAGTACTATCTTGCACAACTGTCTATTCAAGTGGAACTCGACCACCTTGTAATTCCTCAAGGATGATGTCGACTCGAGATTTATGGTTACTAATGTAATCCTCTTCTAAGAACCGAGTGTTAGGTCTAACAACGATCTTCTGTTCTTTAGGATCATAAAAGTATCCACCCTTCGTCTCCTTCGGATACCCTATGAACAACATCACTTTTGAACGTGATTCCAATTTGTCGGCCTGCCTATTTAGCACATAAGCAGGATAACTCCAAATCCTTAAGTGGTGCATACTGGGTTTGTGTCCGCTCCACAACTCGAAAGGGATCTTTTGTACCGACTTGGAAGAGACACGGTTCAACAAGTATGATGCAGTCACTAGGGCATATCCCCAAAAGGAAACTAGCAAAGTTGCATAACTCATCATCGGCCGAACCATCTCTAAGAGACTTCGGTTCCTTCTCTCAAACACACCATTCTGCTGAGGCGTGCCCGGTGCTATCAGCTGGGATGTAATCCCACATTCTGTCAAGTAGTCCTTGAACTCGTTGGATAGGTATTTTCTACCACGATCAGATCGTAGTGTTTTGATTTCTTTACCTAGCTTCTTCTCCACTTCTGCCTTGAATTCCTTAAAGGTTTCAAAGCAATCCAACTTGTGGCGAAGAAGGTAAACATATCCATACTTCGAGTAATCGTCAGTAAATGTGACGAAGTACTCATACCCTCCACGAGCTTGTGTAGACATAGACCCACACAAGTCAGAATGTATCAAACTTAATACTTATGTGGCTTTATAACCCTTTGCCTTGAAAGGCCTAGTCATCATCTTTCCTTCCAAATAGGTATCGCAAGTTGGAAATGGTTTAACTTGGAGAGACTCCAATGATCCATATTCCACCAACCTTTGAGTCCTATTAAGATTGATGTGACCTAGTCTTAAGTGTCACAGATAAGTTTGGTTTACCTTAGAAGACTCTTTCTTCTTCTAAGGATTTGATGATGAGGAAGCAATATTAACAGAACTACGCGGTTTACATGTAATAGTATATAAAGATCCGTTTAATGGTCCACCACAGATAAAATCATCGTCTTTCATGATAGAAACTTCACTATCAAAACTTGATTTATAACCATCCATGGTGCAGAGTTTTGAAACAGAAATAATGTTTCGCCTAAACTCAGGCACATATTAAACATCTTTAAGTACTAAAACAGAACTATCAAAAGATAGATGTAAATCTCCAATGACAATTGCAGGAACTTTCGATCCATTGTCCATTGAGACTACCACCTCGCCATTGCTCAATTGCCTTTTTCTGCAAGAAACCTTGCAAGGTGTAACAAACATGATCAGTTGCCCTCGAATCCACTACCCATTCGTGGGTAGAAGAGGAAACCAGAACACTTTCAGTTACAAGAGCGATTCGCGTCTCTTTCTGTTTTGCCTTGATATCTGGATAATAACTCTTCCAGTATCCTTTCTTACCATAATTGAAGAACCTTCCTTTCTTCTTTGGCATTCGCATGCCGCCAATAAGGACCTTCTTCTTACTCCCACTGCTCTTCTTGAATTGACCACCCTTTCAGCTCTTTTTCTGGTTTTCGCCTTTCGGAGGATTCCTTGAACTACTAGGGATATTCAAGACTTGAGCACTCTTGCCCTTTCCTATAACCTTTGACCGCTACCAAAGATTTGAGTAACATACTCATAGTAAACTCGTTCTTAGACATAGCGGTCCAAATAACAGAAGTTCTTATAGTACCTTTGCAGAGTATTTATTGGGAATGTAAGATATCTCTTCCACTCTATGAAATTATTTAAAATTGTTAAACCCGTTAGGGTTTGGTTGGTGAGACTGTTTAGGAACTCGAAAAATATTTGAACAGACATATATGAAAAATATAAATTAAGCATGTAAGAAAGTTATATTTGCACATAATTCGTAATTAACCATCATTGTAACCTTTTGAAAAACCAATGATGTTAAATACTCGAATAGCCCTAGAGATCACACTCGCAAGCCACTCAGGTGGACGTTTACTCGTGTACCCCTAGACCAAGCTATATACCTAACTTTTTAATTCCAATCCACGCCTAGGTTCTTAAGACGAATGAAATTAATAATCCGATATCTCTGGACCATGTCACTATTAAAACGTGGGAAGGGACTTCTCAGGAAGTTGTACCTGCGGTGACATCTAAGCTTTGACCATTAATTAGACCGAATTAATATTAAATTTTTGAAATTGGCATACTTACTCGAACCATACCACATTCAATTTGATTTAATTGACCATCTTATTTAATTATTATCTGCTAGAGTACTCGTGTTTACTAGGCACGCAAGCTACTCAGGTGGACGTTTACGGCTTCGCTCCCACTACTCAATTATAATTAAATATTACTGTTGGTCCCGAGTGTACGGTCAGGTGTAGAGGGGGGGGGGTTCGATTTTCTCAACTTCAAACACGAACAGTCCTGTTCAGGAAAGTGCCGTACTGAAATAATTCAGCAGACCAAATAGCTGTTCTGAATCGTGTGTGGCAAAGAGTCTGACTCTACTGAGATCTGCTAGCTGACTGAGTCAGAATTCAGTATCAAACAGGTAGAGTTCAGCAGTGCGGAAAAGTGTAGGCCCTAATCAGTTAAGTGGAAAACCATTTTATGCAAGTCTCAGTTCAGCAAGTAGACAGTTCAGTATGCTGAGACAGTTGTATGATTTTAACGAAGATTTTTAGTATGAACAGTAAAATCAATGCAACAGTAGTCAGAAAGCAATAACAAGACACATATTTTTAAAGTGGTTCGGATATCAATCGATCCTACGTCCACTGTCCCAAAAGTTCAGGAGGCTATTTATTATACTGAGTTAGTATCAGTCAGCTTGTACACAGGACAAAGCTGTGGCTTGGGGATTATACTGAGCAAGTCCCAGTTTACAAATGCATCAAACTAAAGTGTTTGACAAACTTCTCCATCTATGAAGGAGTCCTTTTACAATAAGGATTGGGTTCAAATATGAACTCCTTCGTCTAAGCTATAAGTATATTCGGTTGAGCTTAGGGTTAGAGGGATAGGGAATGAGAATGTAGCTTCTAGATCGACGAACAGCTGAAATAAGCTTTAGGTTCGTGTATCGTCGATTTGGATACTAGAGGCTCTTCTAACAGTTTAGCTTGGTTCCCTATGAGCTGAGAAGGTAGTCTTTCGCCGGAGATAGATCTTCAAGTTCTTGTGGAAGACTTAGGGTTTTCTGGTTCTAGCTCGTTTTAGTGCTTGTGTATGTTTTCGTCATTTAAGCTTGCGCACCCCCTTCTCTTCTTGAAATGTCCCTCTATATATAGAGCAGAGATTGGAAAAGATCCGTTGGAGACGATCTTCTTCTTTATCTCTCTTTTGGTAGCAAACGACTCTTTTGAAGTAGGTAACAGTGTGCTTTCCCTCCTTTTTAGGTAAAGGGTTGACTGCAGCTTTAGCAGGTGAGAAGACACGTGTGTTCTTGTCATTCGTCGAGGCAGATAGAGTGGTTGAGACAGCACAGACTTCAAGGCAAACTGAAGCTGACTTCTCTCTTCCTCGTGTATGATAATGCTGATTGTTTTTCGAAAGTATCTGACAGTTCAGAAGACTGTCTGCCGATGCTGAGTCTGATCCCGTATTCAGTAGGTAGATAGCTGAGTAAAGTCTACTGAAGATCAGCTCTGAGTTCAGTGAACTGCTCCTGTTGAGTCCAGTTCTACTGATTCTTTCAGTATACTGCTCCAGCTGAGTCCAGTTCTACTGATTCTTCTACTTCTGGTGTTAAGGCAGATAATCTACTGAGCGCCTTGATCAGAGCAGAGTGTCTACTGAGTCTGAAACCTCAGAGACAAAAAATAACGATTACAATGGAATGGTTCACCAATCAGATAGGGTTTTGGGATCTTCAAATCTTCTCAATATTCAGAGCACTAGGCTGCTGAGCATGGTTCAGTATAGAAGATAGAATCATTTCCCACCAAGTAAGACTATGATGAGGATAGAATCATCACCCAACAATTTCCCCCTATTTGATGATGCCAAAACCTATCATCTATGCTAACACTAAACTAACAGAAACAGAGCTCCTTACAATATTACAGGTAGGATCAGTGGAGTTGTTCTAGCAGTTCTAGATCACTGAGAAAACAGGGCAAAACACAATTTCCCCCATTACATAGAAACTAGACTAGCAGAATCTAACAAAGTAATAAACTGACAAGAAAGTAAATAGAGTGAGTGTGTGAGTCAGTCATCACTTTAGTGATTCTGAGTGTTAAAGCATAATACAAACACGGCTGAATAGACAACAAGTGGTTGTCAGAGCCAAAATCAGATTTGTATATATGAGTCATTCAGATCAGTACAGTTACAAATCATGCTAAGCTAGGAAGATCGTAACTAAGCCTAGGAGCCCTTAAAGCGCTTGATCCCGTCCATGAATCCTTGAGATTGCGTCTCGCGGTCGGCACTCCATACATCCGGTATGTGTTCTTCCTCGGCTTCAAATATGCAAAGAAAGTCTCTTGGGTCATCTTCGTCCAGTCTCTCTTCGATGCGGCATACTTCACTTCAGCTTCTATTACCCCAAGGTGGATTGAGTCATCATTTCTTCTAGGTGGAGGTATGATTCTGGGCTCCGGAACACTGACTTCTATACCTTCAGATACGGCTTTATGCAAGTATATGTATAGATCAGGTTCAATTATCATCATCCATTCTGTGTAGGCATCAGCCTTAGTCATGTCGGGCCAGAACCTCCAGAAATAATTGCGCTTGATGAACTCTATCTTTGTCGATTCCCATCTCTGAGTAAATTGAGCAAGTATCCAATTGTCTGTCTTTGGCCATCTGTGCGATTTCAGATCAGCTGGCTTCCTGAACCTTCTGTATCGATAATGAATATCAGCTTTTGAAGGTACTCTCAGCCTGGCCTCTTCCTCAGTTCTTTTTCTCAGTGCTTCAAGGTCCGCCTCCCGGATTCTCGTCTCGGCAGCTCGAACTTGTCTAGCCTCTTCGCCTCTGTATAGGTATCTGTTCATTTGGTCGAATATAGCCTCAATTTCATCATCTTGGGCTTCAGTGGCTTTCTGAGGAATGTCTTCAGATTCAGCAGGGGTACTTGAATTTTCTTTTGACGTACCCTGCTTCTCAGTGCTTTGCTACTTTTGCTCCTTCTCTTTCTCCCTATCTTCTTCATCCTCGATAATCAGTTTCCTTGGAGGTAACCTAGTAGGTTTTCTTCCTCCTCGAGCTGAAGTTTTTGTCTTTCCTTTGGACGGCTTAGACTTTGGTTTATTAGCGGCTTCCTGTTTCAACAGAATCTCCCTTGCCGCTTCTCATCACTGCAATTTGAGCCTCCTCCTCAGCTGAAATATATTTCTTCGTTTTCTTGGCTGGAGGGGTTGGGAGAATCAGCACTTTCTTGCCTTTTCCCAGAACAGGTGGAGGGAGAGGAACCCCTTCCTCTTCTGACTCTTCCTGCTCAACATACTCTGCAACCTCCTTGATAAAATTAGTCGGAGTCTGGGTTGCATGAGTAGCTTGGGTTCCTGAGCCACTTGGGCCGGGCCTCGGCCGTGCTTGCGGCCAAGACACCCCCGGGCCTTACCCTCTGCAGTCCGAGTCCGAGTCTCGGCCCCGCTTATCTCGGTCCACGGACTTGGTCTTTTCTCGGATCTCGGTGAAGTTGTCCCCTTAAGTAATTCGGCAGTAGTTTTGGTAGGGGTCGGCTTCTCAGTACTCTTCTCTTTTCCTTCCCCCTTTTTGGCATCATCAATTACAGCCGGGGTAGGGACGAGTATCTTCTTGTCTAGGCGTGTGTAGACAGCGGACGGTTCGTCCCGATCATCATGGATCTTTGTCGCTGCCAAGTGCAGCTCATTCCTCTCATTAGTCAGTTCCTCCGAGTATTGCTTATGGGAGAGGTCACTCGTTGCCTTGAATTCAGTCGGCTTCTCGAAATCTTATCCTCCACGACCAGTTGAATGTTGTCAAGTCGGATCTCCGTGGCCTGGGCTTGTTCGAGTGAAGGACTCAGTATGAGTGAATATTGAAGCCTGGAATGCTTCGAGAAGTTTGGCTTGCCTTCCTGAATGATTTTGAGCTGATCATCAAACTGCTTCTGCTGCTTAGCCAAAGCTTCGGATACAATTTCAGAGACAACAGGGGCGGCTGATTTAGATACTGATGTTTTCAGCCCCTGTAGCTCATTGGTTGTGGCTAGCGCAACTGTTTCCACACCTTATGGACGGCCTTCGCAAGAGCTCGATTCTGGATTCCCCCGAGCGGTGAGAGCTTTTGCTACGGATCGAGATCTCTTGGAAGTTGTGGCTGGGCGCCGCTTCGTAAGTCGACTCCAAGAAGAGCCGAGCGGGCTCGCGAGGACGAAGCACCAGCCTTGGACTTCTCGAGTCCAAGGATACGGAGTGGAGGTTGAGCTTGTTCAGTAGCATGTGTATCCTTGTCCTGGGGATTTTCCTCATCAGGCTTTCCAGGGCCTGAATCACTGGGTGGATCTTGACCATCGTGGTCTGATCCATCTGAGGGTGCTGACCCGGTAGCTAGCTGCCTATCATGTATTATTGCCAGCATAGCAGCCCTCAGGTTCTCCATGGTGCTGAGATCAGCAGGCTCAGAGTAGCCTATTTGCTCCCTCAACTTCAGTTCTTCTTCATGAAGCTGCTGGCAGGAGTAGTGGAGTACTAGACGTTGTAGTTGGGGCCACTCCTGAAAGCGCAGCAACATGTGGAGCCTTGCTGATTTTGCAATGAGCAACAGATCAGAGTAGTCAGCAAGCTCTGGAATCTGTTGAAGAATCTCTCGGGATGCTCTGGATATGATCTCTAAAGCTTCCATCCCAATTGTCTCTTCTTCAGATGCTGTCTCGGACTCCAAGTCTATGGGAGACGTCTGAGTCTCAGCAGGAGGTACACTGCTGAGTGGTGGAACTGAGAGGGGGCTGTCAAGACGCTGAATCTCCTCGCTATGTGCTTCAGTAGCATCCCCTTGTTCCACTTCTACGGGTTCCTCAGTGGAGACGGCCTTCTCCACTGATTGAGTCTTTTCGATGATTCCCGACTCGTCCTATCGCCCGCCGAGGCCGAATAGGTTGCCGAGTAGCCCCGAGCAACGAGAACTTCAGGAGAAACCTCAGGTTCAGTAGGCACGTCCTGAATGACTTTCCTCAGTTTCTTAGCTGGTGCCTTGGGAGTTTTTGCTGGAGGTGTTCTCTTCTTCGAGGGTGTAGCCTGCTGAGGCTTAGTCTGCTGAGTTATGGGCCGAGGGACTGACCCGATCTGCTGAAGAGCAGCAGTCTTGTTGTGGAATCTGACCTTCTTCACATTAAAATACTCCTTGTCACTGTAGGTGATTGGTTCAGATCCGCAGACATCCTCTATCATTATGGACAGCTTCAGTCCATAAAGAAGCTTGCCCTTTGCACTCAGCGTGCAAGAGGCCTTGTCGAATTTTATCGCTTAAGCCATGAATTCACGGGATAAAGAACTCCGTCCAATTAATCTCGGGCTCTATCATATATGGCCATCATGAGCTGGATCTTGAGCCTCGATACTTGATCGAATGAGCCTACTTGGTGGTCGTAGTCTGCGTCACAATATAAGCCAAAGCTCAGATCGAGGCAAGAATATTGTTTTTAGGAAAAGCGACTCCGAAGGTCGTGGGCTTTCCACGTAATATTGTCAAGTAGTCATCTACAAGATCATCCTTGTACCCCACGATCTGGCTCCTTCGAGAAGCGCATCAAAACTTCTCTTTAGTGCCTCCTTGATGGATATACGCTTCAGTATTGTAGAAGCATCCTTGATCTCGTGTACGGCGAATCTTCCGATTATGTCCCCGCCTACTGAGTCAGAATTAAGATAAACTTTGGCCACCTGCCTCGGGAGGAAGTACGTCGGCTTCCTTGAAAGAAGACTTTCAAGCCCTGACTCTCTGAGAGCTGAGAAGATCTCGTCCATATAATCGAGATCACAGGCGTTGAACTCCATGGTTGGCTCGAACCAAACGCGATCCTTGTCCAGGATTTCTTGCATGTTAACTGGAGCAGACACCGAAATATTTTTACTTGCCATTGTACTGTTACACTAGCATTTATCAGTATCGATTTAAATAAAACAGCTTTGTATAGCGATTCTCAAAAAGAAGATTAATTCGTGTAGCGGTTGTAATAAGCATACCGAAAGAGAGATTCGCAAAAGATATGCAAGAGGGGATTGCAAGGAATGATCTCAGAATTTTCGGATGCAAAAGATTTTAAGTGCGGTAATGGCGGTTTCTAAAGATATGATCGAAAATATATACTAACATGAAGGTGAACGGTTTTCGATCAAAGGCAGAGTTTGAACTTGCTTTATGAGATGGACGGTCAAGATTAAAAGATATATTAAGTAATGATCACGTAGCCGCCTAAGTCAAAGCCGGTTGTAAATATGCCTAAGTAGTAACTATGAGATGACATGCATTAAATGCGTGCGAGTTCAAAAAACTTGTGTATGGAATGTCGTGCATTAAATATAAGCCGTTAATAATAAATGACAAACTTAGGATATTTAATATCATGCTGAATCTTCATCATAAATGCATTACTGTTTTATTCGTTACTACTGAGTAGAGATACGCAAACCTGTCAGCTGAACATAGTAGTCAGCTGATACCTCTTGTAGATGGTTTTCTCGTCTCTACGTCATCGAATTTACTCGCATTGAGAGTGATCATTCCCCCTTACCGAATGATCCTCTCCTCGGAACCTTCTTCTTACCGACCGGGGTCAGGTAGGGTCAAAGCAGAACCTAGCTCTACCGAAAGTTCTTTGAATGCGGATTCGCCTAGAGGTTTGGTCGAATATCAGCCCTTTGTTTGTCGGTATGGATCTTTTCCATTCTCGATATCCTTCTTTCGACATGGTTGCGAATGAAGTGATGCCTAATGTCCACGTGCTTGCATCTCGTGTGTAGTACGGGTTCCGAGTGATTGCAATAGCACTGGTCTGTCGCGAGAATATCGGCACTTCATTCCGAATGACGTCATAGTCTCTTAGTTCTGGCCTGTCTCGGCCCAAAGGATTTGGGCGCAACAACTTCCGAGCCCATGTATTCGGCTCGGTAGTTGACGTGGCTACGAGTGCCGCTTCTTTGAAAACCATGAGATCGCCTACTGCCTAGGAACCGACAAGTTCCCCGAAGTTGATTTTCGGTCAATTCTACATCCCGCATAGTCGGCATCGAGTAACCAGATTAGTTCAATATTATCATCAGCTGGATACCATAAACCCATGTCAGGTGTGCCTCTGAGGTAGCGGAGAATCTTCTTTGCTGAGTCCATGTGGCTCTGCTTAGGATTCGCCTGAAATCGAGCGCAGACACCTACATCATAAGTTATGTCAGGACGAGTAGCTATTAGATATAATAAGGAACCAATTATTGCACGAAATTCAGTTTGGTCTACTGATACTCCCTCTTTATCAAGATTGATTTTCATATTCGTATTCATCGGGATCTTGATAGGTTTGCCGGATGTGCAACCGAATCTTTTGATGAGGTCTCGAGTGTATTTGCCTTGGTTAATGAACGTTCCCTTTTCAGATTGTTTGACTTGAAAGCCGAGGAAATAGTTCATTTCACCCATCATTGACATCTCGAACTTGTCCTTCATCATTTTCTCAAACTGCTGACACATGACGACGTTCTTTGATCCGAAGATAATGTCGTCTACATAGATCTGCACGAGTAATAAGTCGTCTTCCAGTCGAATGCTGAGAACCGCGTGCGCTACTGTGCCTTTCTGAAAACCTTTCTGAAGAAGAAACTCTGACAGGGTATCGTACCAAGCCCTAGGTGCTTGTTTTAACCCATATAGAGCCTTTCCGAGTCCAGAACCCGATGTCCCCGCTGAAAGCCGGGCGGTTGTTCTACATAGACTTCTTCTTTCAGTACGCCGTTCAGGAACGCAGACTTCACATCCATTTGATAGACTCTGAATCTTTGATGTGTTGCGTAGGCTAGGAATAGTCTGATTGCCTCCAATCTTGCAACTTGAGCGAATGTCTCATCGAAATCTATTCCCTCAGCTTGACAGTAGCCTTTAGCCACGAGCCTTGCTTTGTTCCTTACTATAACGTTGTTTTCATCTCACTTGTTCTTGAAGACCCATTTTGTTCCAATGACGTGTTGATACCGGGGTTTGTTAACAAGCTCCCAAACTTCGTTTCTCGTAAATTGATTCAGCTCCTTCTGCATAGCTATGATCCAGTCAGCATCTTTAAGTGCATCCTCAATCGTCTGAGGCTCTTCAGTAGACAAGAAGCAGGAGTATAATGCACTTTCTCCTTGACAGAATCTGGATCTTGTCTTGACTTTTGCTGAAGGATCTCTAATGATTAGATCAGGAGTGTGAGCATCTAGCCACGATCTACGATGTTTCAGCTCTTCATCTGAAATTTGATCAACACAGATAGTAGGTGAGTTAGGAATTTCAGTCGTACTATTCTGAGATTGAAGCAATTCAGTAATGAGAGTATGATCTACTGAGTTTCCAGGTTTAGGGGCATTCAGCTCAGGAACATTAATAGATGTTCCCCCCCGAGTTGTTACTCTCGTTAGTGGTCTCGGATTACCTCTAAGGTTTCCTCATTGACTGAGTTACACCGGGATTGACTCGATTCATGAGAGTCAACTGTTCAGCCTACTTGCTCTGCCGGTTGAGATTCGGTAGACTTGTCTTGCTTTCTTCGTCGACTCATCATCCCAACATAGCCGGATCTTTTCGGGTTTGTCTTTTAAGCTTAGATCCCGTAGTCGCTTACCGATGTCCTCGATTTAGAGTTAGAGTTATTGCTCCCGTCTTCGTAGCAAACTCATTAAAAACAACATGAGGGCTTTCCTCCACACAAAGAGTCCGATAGTTGAATACTCACGAAAGCTTTGCTTGACCAGAGTATCCTAAGAAAACTCCCCGATCCGACTTGCTATCAAAAGTCTTCACCGATCTTTCCCATTATTGTGGATGAAGCATGAACAACCAAAGATATGGAAATAAGATAAAGAAGGCTTCCTGCAGTTCCATAGTTCATATGGTGTTCTCTTATGTTGCTTTGTCAGTAGAGATCGGTTCTGAGTATAGCATGCAGTGTCAGTTGCTTCTGCCCAGAATTTGGTTGGGAGTCCTGAGTCTGTGAGTAGAGTTCTTGGTGCTTCTTTGAGTGTGCGATTCTTTCTTTCAGCAACCCCGTTCTGCTGAGGGGTGCGCGCAGCAGATGTCTCATGCTCAATTCCTTCTGCTTTGCAGAACTCCTCTACCATGGAATTAAGGAACTCAGTTCCTCTGTCAGAACGAATTTTGATTATCTTGGTGTTCTTCTCGACACTGAGCTTTTTCAGAAGCGTTGGTAACTCTGTTTTGACGTCAGACTTGTTGGCAATGAATATGACCCATGTGTAGTGCGAGTAGTCATCGATGACCACTAAAGCATATTTCTTGCCTCCGATCGTCACTTGGAGAGATCGGACCGAACAAATCCATATGTAGCAATGAAGGATTCCATCGGTGGAAGGAGATGGAACAGGTGGATTTTGATTCCTTGTTTGCTTTCCCTTCAGACATGCTTCACACTGAGTGTTTTTGCTGAATACTTCATTCGGCAGTCCTCTTGCTAGAGTGTTCCTTGCTAGTTTGTTGAGCTTTTTGAAGTTGAGGTGGCTGAGTCTCCTATGCCAAAGCCATCCCGTACGGTTGTCGTTCTTCGCCAACGGACAAGCTTCGTGTTCTCGCTGAGTTCCGATCGCCTACGTATATATTCTTTTTTACGCGGACTCGATAACACTGTTTTCCCCGTGGATTTATCAATGACATCACGTAAAACCAGTTGTCAAAAATCACTCTTATTCGAGTTATCACGGAATTGACTAACAGAGAGAAGATTATGTCGAAGTCCTTCAACATATGATACTCTAGGAACCGTGGCGGTCCAATGCTGAGTGCTCCATATCCTCTTGTATAGCCTTTTGCATTGTCTCCAAACTCAACTCGGGTCCTTCTTCGACTATATAATTCTTCGGAGGGTTCCTTTTGGTAAGTCATATGTCTTGAGCATCCATTGTCCACATACCAAGGATCTTTGTGCACCCGCAAAACATAATTATATTCAGGTACCCTTTATTTTGTTTTTGGGTCCTTAGATGTTAGTTTTAGTGACCCAAATCTGTCTAACAACCCCCGGTGGTTTCGCATGCGTTTCTTTCCACTTGAGTCAACATACTTGACCACTGGATCGGTCAAAGCCGACTTCCTAGGTCGTTCGAGGTTCGGGAGTCCGGATCTTCTTAGTTGGTGGACTGCGGACCTTTGCCTTTTGTGCGTTTTCTTCTTTTTCTGACTCTTGGAACCTCTTCGACTATAGGATCATAGTAATATGACCCATATTGAGTGGGATGTGTCAACTGAGGTGGTCCATACTGATCAGCCCACTTAACTCTGCTAGTTCCCCCTTGACTGAACTGGGGTGTCTTGGTACTGATCTTCTGGTCAGAATACTGATGCGTAGGATGAGGTGCTTTCATCTTTTGTTTGTTCTTTGCCGAGGGGTTCGAATATTTGCATTGATTGTTTCTCCTCGAACAAACCTATCAAGAAGACGCACTTCCGGGTGTACGGGGCGTATGAGGAAGCTTCCTGGTTGAAACCAAGTCCTTCCTTACAGTGCTTGGGCTTGTTGCTTGCAAGCATAGCCTCTAGCTTCTTTTCAGCGCCCATGTAACGCTCAGTCATCAGGCTCTTCCAGACATCATCACTTTTTTTCGAGATGTCGTGCTTGGTCTGAAGTCCTGACAGTTCTTGCTTCAGTAGACTCAGTTCAGTATCTTTCTGAGTCAAGTCATTGGTCAAAACTGAAATTCGATCTTCTTGATGCTGAGACTTGGCCATCAGAGAGTTCATCTCCTCCCTGAGTCTCAACACAAGTCCTTCGGCTCGAGCGGCCCGACTCTCCCGAGAAAGTCTCCGATTTTCCACTTTCGGGGTATCCAATTCTCGAAGAGTCTTACTTGAGCCGCGGACTCATTTGAATTTGTTCATCTAATAATTCTTCATAGGCGGTCGTGATGTCCAAATTCCCATCTCGCACCCGAAACGTTGTCGTGTGTGCATTGTGAAGAGGAATTAAGTGGTTCATGAGAGTTTACCTCATCCTCTTCTCCTGCCATTAGGCTCTTTTCAGTTGTTCCTTCAGCTTCATGCTCTAAGGCCATGAAAGCTTCTTCATCATTAGATGAGTCCATGAAGGAGTCGACTTCTTCTGAGTCGTCTGAGATTTCGCCTGCAATATAGGATTGTCTCTTCTGGGCGAATTTCTCTCTCCTTGCCTTACGTGCTGCGCGTTTAGCACTACTGAGCTCAGGACAATCATATTGATAGTGTCCTGACTTTTTGCAGTTGTAGCAAGTGATGACTCTTTCTTCTTTGCTTTTACTATCCTTTGATGGTGCTGAGTCATCCTTCTTTCTGCATTCAGAAGATTGTGAGTCAGGAGTGCGTTTTGGAGTATAATCTGACTTACCTTTTGTGTTTCGGTATGCTTTAGTCAGTTTTCTGCGTCTCTCCTTCTCCTTCTGATACTTCACAGCAAGCAACGCGTACTTCTGAGCGAGACTTCCTTCTTGTAGATCATTGAGTGAAGGTTCAGTCTTACTCGTTATCTTGCTTGTCGCTGGAGATGCTGTGCTGACTGATGCTTTGAAGGCATGGTCAATTTTATTGTCAGCTTCATCTCTTTGCTTTCGTTGAGGTCTGTCGAACTCAAACTCTTCTGCCTGAAGTTCTGAAAAGATATGGTCAGGAGAGACAACATCTAAATCGAATGTCGCAATAAGGTGGCAAAAGGTGTCCAAAGGTCCATCCGGCGGTGCCCTCGGTATCTTGAGATTCATTTCTCGGTTCTTGAATGTCTTTCCCACCCATTGATGGAATTCATCGATTCGTAAATCGACGTTCGATCTTCTATTTTGTCACCGTGCATGAGAGACGAGACTTTCCAGCTTTTGGAGTTCCAGCGCCAGTTTGTTAACTTTTATTTTCTGAGTTCCACGACTCAGTAGCGCTAGAGCGTCCCAGAGTTCCTTTGCCGTTTTGCATTCCTGAACCCTGCCAAGATAAGAATAGAGTGGTCAGTATGGCATTTCTGGCGACTCGGTCTAAGTTGTGAAGCTTCTTCTCTTCAGGAGTGAAGAGACTTCTGTCTTTTGGGATCTTCTTCCCAGTCACCATTCCTCCTCCTTCAGCTGGGGCCTGAGTCACGACACTATCGATCATGAGAACAATAGGTCCATCTTCAAGCACTTCAGTCATACTATCATGGAGGGATGTCAGATGTGCTTCCATTCTGACTCGCCATACTCCATAATTCTCTACCGAGAACATGGGTACCATTCTTATTCCTGACATATCAGCCATATAAAAATAATGATATGAATGTAGAGTGATATGCAGTGAAAACGATTTTCCGGATCCGTTCAAGTAGACCAGTTTCAAGATAACAAGAGTCTTAAAGAACTCCTGCTCTGATACCAATTGTTGGTCCCGAGTGTACGGTCAGGTGTAGAGGGGGGGTGAATACACCTGAATTCGATTTTCTCAACTTCAAACACGAACAGTCCTGTTCAGGAAAGTGTCGTACTGAAATAATTCAGCAGACCAAATAGCTGTTCTGAATCGTGTGTGGCAAAGAGTCTGACTCTACTGAGATCTGCTAGCTGACTGAGTCAGAATTCAGTATCAAACAGGTAGAGTTCAGCAGTGCGGAAAAGTGTAGGCCCTAATCAGTTGAGTGGAAAACCGTTTTATGGAAGTCTCAGTTCAGCAAGTAGACAGTTCAGTATGATGAGACAGTTGAATGATTTTAACGAAGATTTTTAGTATGACCAGTAAAATCAATGCAACAGTAATCAGAAAGCAATAACAAGACACAGATTTTTAAAGTGGTTCGGATATCAATCGATCCTACGTCCACTGTCCCAAAAGTTCAGGAGGCTATTTATTATACTGAGTTAGTCTCGGTCGCCTTGTACAATGAGACAAAGCCGTGGCTTGGGGATTATACTCGAGCAAGTCCCAGGTTTAAAAAGGCATCAAACTAAAGTGTTTGACAAACTTCTCCAACTATGAAGGAGTCCTTTTACAATAAGGATTGGGTTCAAATATGAACTCCTTCGTCTAAGCTATAAGTATATTCGGTTGAGCTTAGGGTTAGAGGGATAGGGAATGAGAATGTAGCTTCTAGATCGACGAACAGCTGAAATGAGCTTTAGGTTCGTGTATCGTCGATTTGGATACTAGAGGCTCTTCTAACAGTTTAGCTTGGTTCCCTATGAGCAGAGAAGGTAGTCTTTTGCCGGAGATAGATCTTCAAGTTCTTGCGGAAGACTTAGGGTTTTCTGGTTCTAGCTCGTTTTAGTGCTTGTGTATGTTTTCGTCGTTTAAGCTTGCGCGCCCCCTTCTCTTCTTGAAATGTCCCTCTATATATAGAGCAGAGATTGGAAAAGATCCGTTGGAGACGATCTTCTTCTTTCTCTCTCTTTTGGTAGCAAACGGCTCTTTTGAAGTAGGTAACAGTGTGCTTTCCCTCCTTTTTAGGTAAAGGGTTGACTGCAGCTTTAGCAGGTGAGAAGACACGTGTGTTCTTGTCATTCGTCGAGGCGGATAGAGTGGTTGAGATAGCACAGACTTCAAGGCAAACTGAAGCTGACTTCTCTCTTCCTCGTGTATGACAATGCTGATTGTTTTTCAAAAGTATCTGACAGTTCAGAAGACTGTCTGCCGATGCTGAGTCTGATCCCGTATTCAGTAGGTAGATAGCTGAGTAAAGTCTACTGAAGATCAGCTCTGAGTTCAGTGAACTGCTCCTGCTGAGTCCAGTTCTACTGATTCTTTCAGTATACTGCTCCAGCTGAGTCCAGTTCTACTGATTCTTCTACTTCTGGTGTTAAGGCAGATAATCTACTGAGCGCCTTGATCAGAGCAGAGTGTCTACTGAGTCTGAAACCTCAGAGACAAAAAATAACGATTACAATGGAATGGTTCACCAATCAGATAGGGTTTTGGGATCTTCAAATCTTCTCAATATTCAGAGCACTAGGCTGCTGAGCATGGTTCAGTATAGAAGATAGAATCATTTCCCACCAAGTAAGACTATGCTGAGGATAGAATCATCACCCAACAATTACGTTAGAAAACCCATCTCACAAAACTCGTGGTTCAAAAATACAAGCAAGCCACTCAGGTGGACGTTTACTTATATAATTGTTCCACTTTTGTGTAGGGTCCAATTAATGGAGGCCCGATTAAATATTTAATTTCCAATTTAAATGGAATCCAATTAAATATTTAATTTATTATTTGCTTAGTCTTTTTCTTCAAAGTGTTAGTTTTGAATCATGCATATCCACATAATTCCTAAAGCATGCAGTTTCTAAACGCACATAATAAAACGTGCTCGCCAAAATTAAAACATGCTTTAATACGACGTAAATCCTATTTACATGTTTTTCTAAGCGCAATTAATCACATAATCGCATGCTAAAGCATAATAATAAATAAATGCGCAAATAGGAAATTTAAAACGTCGTTATCGGGCTTAAAAACACGTAATTCCTAACTATTAAATAGCCCGATCAAAATACAGATCTTCGAAATCTTCAAAATCTTCGAATCTGGAAACCGCATCGGAAACTACATCGTCGCCACATCATCAGGGGGTCTGTCGCGTGGCAGACAGATGGAAGACGCGTCACCACCGTGTGGCGCCAGGTCAGCAGCTAGGGCTGACGTCATCAGACACGTCAGCGTCATCTTCATCAGCAAGCCGCTCCAGGCCGCGCCGCAACCCGCCGTCGACAGGGGAAGACGTCTGCGGCCTTGCCGCCCCTCGCCGGCCAGCGCAGTTGCTGGAAAAATGCGCTGGGGCGCGTGCAAAGCCGCACATTTCTATACCGCCTCCCGCCGCCTCACGACTGTCCAGAGGATGCCTCCGCTGCCTCGGCCTCCGCAGAGCCGGGACTCGCCTCGCGCCGCCGCTGCGGCCGGCGCGAATCGGCGCTGCGCGAGGCCGAGATTCCAAGCAGCTAACGCGTGGCTGCCGCGGCCTGCACGGCCCGACGCCACCGTATTCATCATCTCCTACCGCCCCTAGGCATGACCCACACGTCTGGGCTGCCCAAATCCGGCGAATATTGCCGCCGCCGCGAATAGGAATTGTCGCATCCCGTCACCGGCGAACCCATTTGCTCCAAATTCGTGCTCTCCAAGTTGCGATTCGATCAATTGAAAGTGGGAAACGTAATTGGAACACTCACGACCACCGTGTAACGGGTTCCGACCGAGATTAGTCCCTCAATTTCCCGAATTTCAAACGATTCACCAGAACGAATTCATGACGAGCAGCATACTTTAGATGTCAATTACGATCGCATCCGGGATCGGATAACCCCTTACGACCAATCTTGCGAAGCTCGTAAGACAAGGAATCCATAGGTTCAAGCCGATCGTCAATCGGACTCCAGATCCGCTGGGAATCGCTGCCGCAAGATGCGGCGAAACCCTAGCCAAATTAGGGTTTTCCGGTCGAATTGAGGATTTCTGGACAGCACGACCACTTCTCCTTTCCGACGCTATTTCGGATAAACCAGAAATTGGAATGGGTCGTGCGACCTATCCAGACGAAGCTAACGAAAAAAAGAACAAAACTATCCGAACGGAGTGGAAAAATAAGTTGGCACGCGTCCCCACGCGCCATTACAAGGGCGGCGGTGGTGATGCCCGAAAAATAGGGTTTCACCTTTTTCATCTTTCTGCGCCGTCGCGCCTCGACTTTCGTGCAACCCAGACCAAAATATAGTACAAAAAAAGTAAATTACGTTACACATTGGTCCTATCAACTACTCGTGGATTTTCTCACGAGAAAAACGTTACAACGGGGTCAAAACAGTGGCTCGCAGGCCGCCCTAAACACGAAAATTAACCCGATAATGACTAAAATAAACCCTAATCATGCTCCTAACAACAACAATCAGAGCCTAAACCAGGCTCTGATATCAATTGAAGAAAATATAAGGTTAGGAATCGATACCTTCCTCCTTCGTATGTTGTTGTAGCTCTGATTGTTGCTCGTATGTCAGATCTTTTGATCTGTGTCCCGGCCTTTTTCTTCCTCTAGGTGGTCAGAGAACTGAAGAAAATAAGATTATCGTCTCCCCATAAACTCAGGTCGTGCGTGAATAATTATGTGTATGTGTGTGTTCTATTTCTGAACAGAATACTAATATATATAAGCTTCAAACGCCAATATAATATTAATATATTTGTAGTCCATTAATTTAATTATATTTCTAATGGGCTTCCACATAATTAACCCATAATATAACTAATTAATCCACTGGGCTACTAATATTTATCAATTAATTGGTCCAGCCAATTAATTCCAGATAAATAACATTATTAAATAATGTAAAAATACATTAATCCATTAATAATGATTTCTGAGAGACAATAAATAACTAGGCAACTAATTGGGCCAGATCAGGGATCTAATACAAGAAATAAAGTTGGGCCTCAAATTAATTAATTATCTATGCTCAGCCCAGAGCAAAATTAATTAATAAATACTGATTCATTCCCATAGAGAATTCGTGTTGACTTACCCCTTTATCCCAAATTGAGCAAGGGCTTGTATTTTAGACTTAATCGATCTCCGTATTTAAGATAGAAATATCCGTTAATTAATTAAGCTCACTGACAACTTAAATTAATTAACATCTTATATTCCTGAGTAGTACCACTCGACCTTATTAACACACCTGAACTTAATCAACCGGCCGGGTTTAGTGTGCTAATCCTTTCGTGTTCCTCAGGGGATATTATCAACCCATTTTACTAGGATACGGTTGCAAGATACAGACAACCAGCCTGAGCCACAAATAACTACTAACACCCAAGATACGTAGATCTGGTCGCGATGACGTTCACCATAGTAGGCCAAAGTGATAGATAGCCAAATGCACTCAGCTGAAGTCTTACCAAGCTTAAGACTAGCTAAGTCACCAAAATCTTGGTTCTCCACTAAGGTCAGTTAGGAGAACACATCTCACTGTGATCCATCAATACACCACCTTCAGTATACTTGTAAAGACAAGCAGCTAAGACAAGCCACTTCTTATCTAAACTGCAGCTTAAACCGACAACTTATCCTGAAGTTGTCTCAGCTGTGATAACTGTTTATATCTTGTCAGTTCAACCAATTTGTGTTGTCTTTTGTGATACCCAACACACCACACAAATCTAACTTTTATACAAGATAAAGGTTAACATGTGTAAATATATAAATATATATATATATATATATATATATTTATCAGATAGGAGAATAAAGTAGTGGTAGAGACAAAACACATTGTATACAAGCATAAAATTTGCTTCCAGTATACAAAATCCCAAGAATAACCCCCACCTTCTTGCAGTTGAGGCCCCTCTTTTCTACTAAGTTCAATTGACCTCATCAAAATTTCCTTCTTGCAATTCAAGAATTGTAGAACCTGAGAAACTTCAATTAGGTCCTCCAACCCTTTCGAAATTGCAATTTGGTCCAAACTTCTTTTCTTCTAAATTCACAATTAAAGTGTATCTCCTTACACTTAAGGCTCTTTCCACATTAACCAAAAATCTAGAAAAAAAAAATGAAAATTATTGAAAAAAAAAATGCGGGTTGCCTCCAGGTAGCGCCTGTCTTTAGAGTTTTCGGCTAGACCTCCTCTTTAAAGAGTCAAACGTAAGAGGGAATGGAAAAGTTTTGCTCGTCCACATATTCCATCATGGCGGCAACATGGTAAATTATAAGGCGATGGCCATTGACGGTGAAAGCTTCGTCAGAATTGATTTTCTGTAACACGATTGCTCCGCTTGGCCAAACGAACTGAACTCGGAACGGACCAATCCTCTGGACCTAAGCTTTCCCAGCATGATCCGGAGGTGTGTTTGATACAGCAAGACAAGCTGTCCCGACTCAAATTTCTTCGAACAAATGGCCTTATCATGCCATGCTTTGGTACGATCTTTTTATCGCATAGTCGCATCGTAGAACTCCATCCGAATCTCCTGTAGCTCTTGAAGCTGATATTTTCTCTCCTTAGCACATTCGGTTGGGTCCATGTTGATTTTCTTGACTGTCCACCAAGCTTTGTGCTCTAGTTGCACAGACAGATGACATAACTTACGAAAAATCAGTCTATAAGGAGACATGCCGAGTGAAGTTTTATAGGTTGTCCGATATGCCTATAAGGCGTCATCCAGCCTCGTACTCCAATCCTTTCTAGATGGATTGACCGTCTTTCCAATATAATTTTGATTTCTCGATTAGATACTTCAGCTTGCCCATTCGTTTGCGGATGTTTAGCGGTAGAGACTCGGTGAGCTACTCCATACTTCTTCATTAATGATTCTATTGTGTGGTTGCAAAAGTGATTGCCTTGGTCGCTTATTATGGCCTTGGGTACGCCAAATCTGCAAAATATATTAATACGAAGAAATCCTGCAACAACTTTAGAATCATTAGTTTTTGTAGCTTTCGCCTCGACCCACTTAGAAACGTAATCAACAGCAAGTAAAATGTACAAGTTACCATTTGAATTAGGAAAGAGACCCATGGAATCCATAGCCCATACTAGGGGTGTTCGGTACGGTATACCGTAACATTTTTCCCATACCGTTTACCGTACCGAAAAAGTTTGGTATGGGAAAATGCATACTGATACCGTACCGATAACTTCGGTATACCATAGTTCGGTATAAGCAATCTCCATATCGTTGTCATACCACTCTTACGATATATCGTACCGTACTTCGGTATACCAAAAGCTTCAGTATGCCGGAGCAAACGATATACCAAAATACTAGTGTTTTCAGATCCAGATACCAGTGTTTGAACAAAAAGCATTTGAAAGAGTCGGTAAATCATTTGAAGAGAAAGCATTTGAATGATAAATCTTTTATAAAAGCAGCAAGCTCATCAAATACTAGTGTTTTCAGATCCAGACAAAATATTTAATTTGCCTAATTGCAATGTCACACAATTTAGGGCTTACCTGTAAAAGTCGACGGTGAGGCGTGGAGGGTGAGCGACCGAACTTGGATAATCTTGTATTTCAAGGGAGTCAGTGTGTTACACACGGTGGCGGGCAATTGCGGCGGGTGGTGGGCGGCGAATGTGAGATGTGGAAGGGGGGATGGGAGGCAGCGCCGCAGTGGGGGTGTTGAGGGGAGGGATAAAAACGCATCTGAAGTTTCTCAAATTAGGAATTTAGCTTTTTAGGATTTCATGCAAAAGTATATATTATTTCATAATTTTATAATAATATCATGAAATACCTTATAATATAACTATACATTTAAAAAATAAAATACGAACCCTTCATGAAACATGGAAGTAGAGATCTCTTCTTCTGAAAAACAAACTCATTTTTCGGATAACAAGAAGAGGTCATATTTTCTTTTTTCTTTAATTATATATCTCTATTATTATATTTTAAAGTTCTTCATGATATTTTCGATTCCTCCTTCGTAGTGGACTTTTCGTGTCTCGTTTTTGACATTTTAGGGTCTCGATGAATAGTATTTAGGGTCTCGATGAATAGTGTTAAGGGTCTCGATGAATAGTTGATCGTGTTTGATTGACGTGCTTCTCGATGTGACTTTTTCAGGACTTTCGGCACATTTTCCGATGTCCATTTCCCGAGGTAGCTTTTTTGATTGTTTTAGAGCATTTCTCGAGGCACGTTTCCCGAGGCAGGTTGACCGTTGAATTTTTGTTGCCTTTCTCGGGTTCAAGTGTTGACGATGACGACCCAACTCTTGTGAAGTTTGAAGTTTGAGGTGTTGACGTCGAAACTCGAAATAATTCAGATATATCATGATTTTTGTAATAACTAATGACTAATGGAAGTAAAGTAGCACTTTTTAATGTATTTAAATTCTAAAATATTGAGTTTGCGTTTAAAAGATACTATATTACAAGATATATACGATATGTTTTCGGTATGTACCGTGATCGGTATGGATCGACATACGGTATCATTTCGGTATGCGGGATATACCGTGATCGGTATAATTCGATACATAGTATATATCGTAACGTCGGTACATACCGGTGGTTCGGTATCAAACGGTATCTATCGGTATACGGTATGTAATGTTACTTTCGGTATGTACCGTATCCACGGTATGCTACGGTATACCGCGTTATAGGAAAACCCATACCTTTGCCGTACCAAAAACCTTCGATACGGTATAATACTGTATCAAAAATCTTGGTATACCTAATATTTTGATATTTCGATATATTTTCGATAAGGTATGGGTAGTATACCGATTTTTCAGTATTTTTAACACCCCTACCCCATACATCAAAAATCTCACAAAATCTCAAAGGCTTTTGGGGCATCTCATTTCTCATGGATATATTTCCGGTCATTTGACAATGCGTACAAGACTTACAGTAATTATAGGCGTCGAGGTGTAAGCTAGGCCAAAAGAATCCTGCATCCAACACTTTTCTTGTGGTTCATTTCGGACCAAAATGTCCACCATAAGCCGACGAGTGATAGTGGTATAAGATATCTCCTTGTTCATCTTCGGGAATGCACCTACGAATCACTTGATCGACTCCCATTTTTCAAAGGATTAGGGACTCCCAAAAATACAGCTTGCACTCGCTCTTAAACTTTGCATTGTGAGCGTGAGTAAACTTGGGTGGAAGCTGCTTAGATGTTAAGTAATTCACAATATTAGCAAACCAAGGTAAATTAGAAATCTTACCCACAACTTTTAACTGTTCTAACTCGGTGGTGTCTTGCTTGACCAACAGAGACATTCCCCGGACTTCTACTGCAAAACACTGTTCAGGCAGTAATCTGGCAAGACTGGAAACAGTCTCTGGAATAGCGTATACGTGTTCTTCGGGAAAAGTCTCATTGATTGGATCTCCATCGTCTTCTTGATTTAATCGACTTAAGTGATCCGCCACATGATTTTCAGCACCTTTCTTGTCCTTCACCTCTCAATCGAATTCTTGTAGAAGTAGAATCCATCGGATAAGTCTTTGCTTTGGTAGTGTTTGGAAGAGCTTTTATAAGTAGCTTTTAGTTGCTTATGCTTAAAGTTGCTTAAAATTGTTGTTAAACAAAAGTTATTAGTGTTTGGGACAGTAGAAAAAAATCAGCTTAATTTTAGAAAAAGCAGTTTTGCAAACACTGTTATAAGCTGCTTTTCAGTTTCTTTTGACTTCTGCTTTTAAAAAGCACCCTCTGACCAGCTTATGGGCTTCTGCTTATTTTGACTTATTTTAAGCACAAAAAAAGCAGAAGCACTTATTCCAAACATTAAAAATTGTGCTTTTGCGATCATAAAGCCCAGAAGCAGCTTATTTAAGCTGTTCCAAACACTACCTTTGACTCCTTCTTTGATAGCAGGTGCTTGATAGCTGCGTGATCGGTATACACGATGATCTTCAAGCCGAGTAAATAAGAGCGATACTTGTCAAAGGCAAAAATTATGACCAACAGCTCATTCTCCGTGGTGGAATAGTTGCAATGAGCCGAATTCAATATTTTTGATGTATAATAAATCACGTGGCTCTTCCTTCCGAATTTCTGCCCCAGCACTGCTCCGATTGTCCGATCAGAGGCATCGCATATAATTTCAAGGGGCTTATTCGAATCCGGCGGCTGCATCACCAGATCTATTGTGAACTTGTCTTTTAGGAGGGTAAAGGCCTCCTTACACTTGTCATCAAAATCGAACTCGACCTCTTGTTGAAGTAGCCTTGTCAATGGTTCAACGATCTTCGCGAAATCTTTGATAAATCGCCGATAGAAACATGCGTGTATAAACTTCTTTAGGTGTCGTGGGGTATGACAACTTTACAATAGACTCGACTTCGGCCTTATCGACTCTGATTCCTCTTTTTAAAAATACATAATCGAGCACGATTCCCTCGGTCACCATGAAATGACATTTTTAGTAGTTCAACACCAAGTTTTTCTCTACGCATCTGGATAGAACTTTGCCTAGGTTCTTCAAGCACGAAGTGTAAGAGTCACCGTAGACGGTGAAGTCATCCATGAAAACCTCTATGTAATTCTCGATAGGGTCCGAGAATATGCTCATCATACACCATTGAAAGGTGTCTAGCGCATTGCATAATCCAAACGACATTTAATGGTAAGCGAATGTTCCATAATGGCATGTGAACATCGTCTTATCTTGATCCTCGTCTCTTACATGTATTTGGAAAAAAACCGCTATATCCGTCCAAAAAGCTAAAATAGACTCTCTCGAGCATTTGATCGATAAAAGGAAGCGTAAAGTGATCCTTACGTGTAGCTGAATTGAGCTTCTATAATCGATGCACATGCGCCATCCCGTCACTAAACGTACCAGTACCAATTCGTTCTTCTCGTTCTCGACCACTTGGAATTCAGACTTCTTTGGCGCGACGTGAACGACTCACCCATTTGCTATCCGATATGGAATATATAATACCCCATACTTCTTTTAACACAACCTCTCGCATGTTCGGATTGAGTTTCCTTTGTTGATTGTGAAAGGGCTTGCATCGGGCTCCATAAGAATAGAATGCTCGTAAATATCAGAACTTATGCCGGTGATGTCGGCTAAAGTCCATCCAATGGCTTTCTTATGCTTTCTCAGAATTTCCAACAATGATTTTTCTTGATTTCCATCCAGCTCCTTGTTGATGATGACATACAACATCTCATTATCTTCGAGATAAGCATACTTCAGATGTGTGGGAAGCTGTTTAAGTTCTAGCTTCGGAGCCTTGACGATTGATGGTGAAAGCTTATCAGAGGCGTTTTGCTTGGGCAACTGAGACACATTGCTAACAGTCTCTAGTTTTGGGGCTGCGTAAAAAGCTAGGTTACTTTCTCTAATCTCCTCATCCCTCATGTCTTCGACATCTACTTCGATCAGTCCTTGAGTCAAGGTGACCTCCATCTTATCCATCATCACATACGTCTCAAGATATTCTTGGACAACGCTTTCAATGGAGTCAGTAGAAAAAGCATTCTCATTCTCATGATCATAGGGTTTTTAAGTACTTCAGCAATGCGATGAACATAAATTTCATTATGATATGCAACGCTTATAGAACCCTCATCCACATTTATTATAGTTTTTACGGTTTTTAAGAATGACATACCCTGTAATACACCGCAGTTCCCTCAAATTGCCTATCATTTGTATCTATAATATAGAAATCTGCCGGATAGACAAAATTGTTAATTTTTACTAAAATATTCTCCAGTAGGCCAACCTTATCTATCCGCTAATTGAATAATCACTGTTGTCACACTCCAAAAAATAACTTCATCATGCCATTACTTACTTTTTTTTAATAAAAAAAAAATCGTAATGATTTTCAAACAAGTTTTGATATTGAGTATCTAATTAAAAAAATTGGGAAAGGGTACGATACTATTGTTTTAGAATTTAGATCTAATAGTCACATTGAGGCTTCGGTAGCAACTCTACGGAATCATTTTGTGAGGAGAGCTTTTTCGTACTGATAACATATTATAAATTACATAGAACAAGAGAATAATAGAGAGAACGAGAAATATATGTGTATTATTATGATTACTAAAACCTCTATTTATAGAGTTACAGATGAGCTCATGATTTTTAGGGTTTACATTGTCATTACTAAATATGGTATATATATATATATATATATATATATATATATATTTACAACAGTTATATAATTTTTTTTTTGTAATAAATTGGTTTCGTCTTGAAATGACAAATTAATTAGAACTCAATTTAATGTACGAGTAAGCTTGAATTTTACAATACTCAGATTTAAATTGGAGGGCTTACGTTCAATTTTGTTGTGTCTAATAGAATAAACATGGATCATCATTTAATAATTATTATAAATTATAGTTGAAATTTATTAAACATAAGTATATAGAGTATTTTAGATTTTTTAAATTAAATAAAAATACATATCAATATCTATTAATTAGGTAAATTGGACACCTAAAAATTATACGACATACATTAAATAATTGCCTCTTTTCATAGATTCCAAATCAGTAAAAATGATTTTTGATTAAAAAATAAATATTTCTAAGTAAAACCCATCGTATCACATCAATAAATATTTGAGGGGAATGTCAAAAGTGTACATTTCAAAGTTGGAAAATGCAAAAATATACATGCTTTTCCATAAATGTAAAAATGTACAAAAAAACCTATTTCACATTTATTGTGTGTGCAGTGTGTGTCGGCTTGTTGTTGCATGGTTTATTGTGTTGCCTCGTTTTCAACGAAATAAAATGTGATGATATTTAAAAAAAAAGAACGCATTTATTTAAGCTGTAGAAAGCTCGAACCCGCATCCTTGATAATATTCCCAAAGTAAGATACCGCTGTGTCATTTCCAATTCTAAAAAAAAATGTAACCTTTTTATTTCTAGAAGATAAGTGTAGACTAAACAAAACAAAATGAAAATTTAAGTCGCCAATAGGAATCGAACCGGAGACGTAACATTTTTTTCCAGAGTATGAAACCATTGTACTAGTACCCATTCTCGAGAATATTAACGTTATTATAATATGGAAAAACCATATGCATGTTAAACCAGTAACCATTGTCTCTCTCTCTCTCGGTGCTGAAGACGTCGCTCTCTCTTTCTCACTCTCTCTCTCGCTGTAGACCTCTCTCTCTCTCTCGCTGAAGACACTTCTCTCTCTCTCTCTCTCTCTCTCTCTCTCTCCGCATATGTTTGTCCCTTTCTGTTTCTCTTCAATCACTTTTTGCAGGAATCATAATATATTCCCTAAGTCTCAGAAATCATACAACATATTTGTGTAGGGTTTACTTTCACTTTCACTTTCACGTGATGTTGTATGGTGGAAGAGAATGAGGAGAATTTGTTTGCTGGCAGGAGATTTGCTTCATTTAGTGTCATGGTAGGAGATTTGTAGATACTTACGATAGATATTTGTGATCCATTCCAATATCAAGAATTCGAAATATTTGCTTCTTTTCAAAATTGTCATATTTGTGATTTGCTTCGTTTTTAGTTCAAATTGTCTATTGGGTTATGAGTCAGTGGTTGATTTTAACCATCACTTAGTGGGTACTTAGTTTTGTTTATCAGTAGTTCCTGTAATAGGACTTGTCTATTTATCGGTAATGGGGGAAATCTTAGTAATTTATTGCTATGGAATTGAAGATCCCAAAACCCGTCTTGCACCCTTAGTGTAGTGTCTTTCGGACTAGATGATGTAATAGGCTAGACTGTTCTTATTTTTCATTATCTGTTTTGTCTAAGTCCTGTAAGGGGTATTTGTTGGTCTAAACTTCAGTAGGAAGTTACATTCCAGAACCCCATGTCATCAGTTGTAAGAGCTCGTGTTCTCAGGTCATCAGCTGACTCCACATCAGTAGAAGAATTTTCACCAACTGACCCTCCAGTAGAAGAACACAAGACAGAGCTCAGTACCTTAAGAGTCATCATCTGACTACATTTAGTAGAAGATCGTTTTATCAGCAGACTCAGATGAAGAAGACACTGATCGGTCAGATCTACTGTATCCGACAGAAAATGACCCGGCTTTTAACATTATTCGAAAGTCAGCAGAAGATCATACAGGATGAGTGAGAGTCAACTAAGATGAAGACTGATGTCTGACAAGTCTCACCTACCACAAACCTCGACCAATGAGAAGCAGTCTAAGCCTTACCTGCTCTGACCAACTAAAGCTGCTCTCATGCATAGTGACCAACTCTCTGCGACATTATATCGAACATATGGCCGTTTTCCTTGGACGCTTGTGACACGTGGCATCATCCCCTCCAACGGACAAATACCTGGGTCACAACTATAAATAGAGAAGCATTTCCGAGCTCAACGCACGGGATAGCAAAGGGATTACACGCTCAAGCATTCAAAACACTCTAGCGCTTTCACGAAGATCCAAATAAGAACTTGCTTATTAGAATATTTCTAGTTCTTCTCTCTGGAGTTTCTTTATTTAGATCCCTCTTCTCTATCTAAGCTCCATTGTTATATCCATAGCTTAGAACCTTCGAAGGAGTTCACATTTTGTGACTGTTCTTATTGTAAGAACTCCTTCATAGTTGGAGAACATCCCCTCCCCTTCAAACTTTGGTTTCGATTGTAAAGTCACTAAGGACTATAACTTAGAAGGGTCAGTCCAGTGCACAGATACCTTGTTGAGGCTTGCTCAGATTAATCAACAAGACCACAAGTTCAGCAGGACCGTGGACATAGGATCTTGCGTATCCGAACCACGTTAAAAATCGCTTGTGTCATTTACTATTTTATTGCATTGTTTTCAAACTCTCTTACAACTCATACTTTGCATAAAACGTATTTAAAAGTGCACTAGCCAAAATCATTTGGTTTGCGAAAAACACGTTTTCAAATCGAGACGAAGTCTAACGGGCCCTACACTTATCCGCACTAATTCTCCGCCTGAGGATTTAATACTGACAGAAGTCAGTAGGAGAAACTCATTAGTTGAGTCAGTCTGACCCGCGATCAGAAGGTTGTTGGGTTATGGGTCAGTAGAAGATACTTAGCATTTTAATGGGTAAAATAATATTGGGGGAAATCATAGTGTTCATGCTATGGAATTGAAGATCCCAAAACCCAGCTGGTATCAATAGTGTAGTGTCGATAGGACTAGATGGTGTAGTAGGCTAGACTGTTTTCGATTTCTTTATCTCTTGTGTCTAAGTCATGTACAGGGTAAAATGTTGGATTAAACTTCACTAGGAAGTTTACTTTCCAGAACCCCACGTCATCAGTGTAAGAGCTTGTGTTCTTAAGTCATCAGCTGATCTTCGCTCAGTAGAAGACATTTCATTAGCTGACAGACATCAGTAGAAGAACCTTCTATAACAAAGCTCAGTACCTTCGCAGTCATCAGCTGACTACACTCAGTAGAACATCTCTATCAACCGACTCAGACGAAGAAGACAGGGACTGCATCAAGTCTACTGTATCCGACAGGAAACGATCCAACTTTTAACATCATTTCGAAAGTCAGTAGAAGATCATACGAGGATAAGTGAGAGTCAACTCCGATGAAGACCAATGTCTGACATATCTCACATACCACAAACCTCGACCAATGAGAAGCCGTCAACGCACTATTTGCTCTTACCAACTAAAGCTTCTCTCATGAACAGTAATCAACAACTCTGCTGCAACAATTCGAACTTATGGTCGTTTTCTTTGGAAGTTTGTGACATGTGGCATCGTCCTCTCCAACGGGCAAATGTGTGGGTCACGACTATAAATAGAGAAGCAAATTCGAGCTCCACGCGCGGGATATCAAGGGATAAATCGCTCAAGCTTTCAAAATAACTCTAGCGCATTCAAGATAAATCCAGCGAAGAACTTGCCCAATAGAATACCTTTAGTTCTTCTCTCTAGAGTTCTTTAGATCCCTCTTCTCTAGCTAAGCTCAACGTTCATATCTATAGCTTAGAATCTCGAAGGAGTTCACTTTTAGTGATTGTTCTTATTGTAAGAACTCCTTCCTCGTTAAAGAAAATCCCCTCCCCTTCAAACTTAAGTTTGATTTGTAAAAGTCGCTAAGGACTATAACTTAGAAGGGTCTGTCCAGTGCACAAATACCTTGCTGAGGCTTGCTCAGACTAATCAACAAGACCTCCTGTTCAGCAGGACCGTGGACGTAGGATCTTGCGCATCCGAACCACATTAAAAATTGCTTGTGTCGTTTACTGTCTTATTGCATTGCATACACATATCTTACAAAGTCATATCTTGCATAAAACATATTCATAAAGTGCACTAGCCAAAACTACTTTAACTTGTGAAAATCACGTTTTCAACTGAGACGAATCTACGGGCCCTACACACTTATCCACACTAAGTCTTCGATTGAGAATCAAGCACTGACAAAAGTCAGTAAGAGAGACTCAGTAGTTGGCACACTCTGACCCGCGATCGAAGGTTACTTTTTGGCACTGTTCATCAGTTGCAACCTACAGCTCAGCTGTCCTTCGCGTTTGAGAAAAGAAACAGTACTCAGGTGTATTCACCCCCCCCCTCTACACTTGACTCTTGTCTCCGGACCAACAATTGGTATCAGAGCAACGGTGTTCTTCTAATCATTGGTTCTAAAACTCTGGTCTTCTCGAACAGATCCTGAAAACGTTTTTCACTACACAAGCATCTCTTCATACATCCTTATACTCTTACCCATAATGTCTGATATGTCAGGTATTAGGATGGTGTCGATGTTCTCTGTAGAGAACTATACGGTATGGCGCGTAAGAATGGAGGCGCACCTCACATCGCTGCATGACAGCATGACGGACGTCCTTGAGATAGGACTCATCATTCCCATGATCGACAGCGTACAATTTGCTGTTGCGGGAGATGTAGGAGCACAGACTGGTGCTAAAGTCGCAAAAGACAAATCTACCTTCATGCTAGAAGAGAAAAAGCTGCACAACCTCGACCGAGTTGCACGGAATGCAATTCTGACTACGCTCAGTGATTCACTCCTCGGGGGGGTGCAAGACTGCAAGACGGCAAAGGAACTTTGGGATGCCCTGGCTGTGGTGAGCCAAGGAACCCCGCAGGTCAAGGAAAATAAGCTCGAGCTAGAGCTATAAAAGTTCGATACATTTGCCATGGAGCCCAATGAGACCATTGACGAGCTAAGCGTCAGGTTTACCAACCAAATCAATATGATCAACGGGCTGGGGAGGACGTTCACCAACAAAGAGATGAACACAAAGATCTTGAGAGCGCTACCTCGACTGAAGTGGCTTTCTTTTGCTACTTATTTACGTCGCTCAGATCTTAATGCTCTAACTCATGATATTATCTTTTCAGAATTAAAGATGGAGGAATTTGAGCACAGCCTACCCTAACGATATTCCAGTGCTCCAGCTGATACACAGATAGATCATGCTTTCAAAGCAACAGTCAGCAAAACTGGAGCCAAACCCATTTCTTCCAGCAAGGCAGTAGCCACGACAGACGCAAAGTCTTCTGAGACATCTGGCACTGACCAGCTTGCACTTATGGCTCTCAAATATCAAAGAGAAAAGGAGAGAGTCAGAAAGCTGAAGAAATACCACAGAGATTCTCCCTCAAGTAAGAAAGAATATCGAAAAAGGGAAGAATCTAAACCAACTACTGATTGCAGGAACACAGAACCTGCTGCTAGCCCATCCAACGACTCAGCTGGAAAAGGCAGCAGATCGTCTGTATGTTACAACTGCAAGAAGGATGGACGCTATCAGTACGATTGTCCCGAACTCTCAGCTGCTCAAAGAGCAGAACGGTAGGCCAAACGCGAGAAATTTGCCCGAAGGAGGCAGGCCTACATCGCCGGAGAGATATCTGATTACTCAATTGAGGAAGATACATTCATATATTCTTTTGAAGACGAAGCTGCATTTGTCGCCGTTGAGGTCGGTGAGACAGATCCTGAAACAACTGCAGAATACTGTCTGATGGCCGGAGAAGAGGCTGAGGTAAATTCTAAACTTAATATAACCTCTTCTACACACAACACACATGACACGTGCTCGGTCACAGATGAACCTCTAGACGTCGTACAAGCCTACGATGATCTACTGGAGGAGCAGATTCAGCTGAGCAGAGAGTTCAGCAGAACCATTCAGGAACTGGAACAGATAAAGGCTGAAAATTAGAGACTTTCTTCTAATTGTCAGGTCTCTACTGATTCAGTGAATCTGGTTGTGAAACTCAAGGAAGAGATTAAATCTCTTATGACTAAGTCTTAGCTTCAAGAAACTCAGATATCAGTTCTGACCAAGGACAATTCTGAGAAAGATACTGAAATAGCATGACTCAGTCAGAAGGTCGTAGGAGTAGAAAAGAATTATGAATCACTTCAGAGAATTGATGAGGTCTGGCGAGAACTGATGACTGAACAATACCTAGGAGCTAAGGAGAAGTTGGAAGGCCAACGGTCATGAAAGAAGGACTTGGCTATACTCATGAAGCTTCCACTTCAACATTAAAAAGCTTAGAAATGCTGGCTGATAGTTCGTCAGAGGAAAAGTTCTGGTTACTGAATCAACACCTCAGGCATAGAACAAACAGAAGATGATTGCACCTCAGCCGAGCAACAAGAAGCAACTGACCAAAGGTTTTAGCCCCAGGACACCACGATCAAACTCAGGGGGAACCAAGAAGGTCAGATCGGCAGAATAGTATAGTGAACCGCTATATGAGCATCCGGCACAGTATGGTTCGTACTACTATGAGCCCAGGGTCAGGAGAAGCACACAGCCTAAGAAGAAGATAGCTCCTGAACCTAAAATTGTCAGAAAGTCAGAATCTCCAAGTCCTGTGGAGAAGAAAGCTGACAAGGTTCAGAAGAAGAAGTCTCAGACTTCTAAGGTCCCGAGACAGATCTGGGTTCCGAAATCACCCACTAACACTTAAGGACCCAAACTGAACCAAAGGGTACCTAAACAAGCTTTACGTTTTGCAGGTGCATAAGGACCCTTGGATTGTGGACAGCGGCTGCTCGAGACACATGACTTATCAAAAGAGCCAGCTGACCAACTATGTACAAGAAGATGGTCCCAGAATTGCGTTTCGTGACAACTCTAAAGGCTATACAAGGGGATACGGAACACTGAATATTGGGACTGCTTCAGTTCAAAGAGTAACATATGTTGAAGGATCTCAAGATAATCTCCTTTCTGTCAGTCAATTCTGTGATAATCTGAATAGAGTTATCTTTAACGCTGGTTTATGTGATGTTGTTAATAAATCTACAGGGAAAACAGTGTTATCAAGTTCGCGGAGGAAGAATATCTATGTTGCAAACTGGAAAACCGCAGAACCTGAGGCTTGCTTACTCGCTCAGACAAAATCTAGTGACAAGGCAGGATGGCTGTGGTATAAGAGACTCAGTCACCTGAACTTCAAGACTATGAACAAGCTAGCCAAGAACTCTAAAGTCAGAGGACTACCCAATGAATCGTTTATCAAAGACAGAAACTGTGAAGCATGCTTGAAGGGAAAGCAAACAAAGAACAGCAATCCACCAATTTCGTCACCTTCCACTAATGGAATCCTTCAACTGCTACACATGGACTTATTCGGGCCAGTCTCTCCAGTGACTATAAGAGGCAAGAAGTATGCCCTCGTCGTTATTGACGACTACTCAAGATATACATGGGTCATCTTCATAGCCAACAAATCTGATGTCCTGACTGAGTTACCAAAACTGCTGAAAAAACTCAGTGTGGAAAGGACATCAAGATTCAAAGAATTAGCTCAGACAGAGGAACAACTCAGTAGTAAAAGAGTACTGCGAAAAGGAGGGAATCAAGCACGAGACATCAGCAGCTCGCACCCCTTAAAGAAGCAGCAAGAACGCTCCTAGCAGACTCTGGACTACCCTCAAAGTTCTGGGCTGATGCTACTGACACCGCCTGCTACACTCAGAATCGCTCACTGCTTACACAGCAACACATGAAGACACCCTACGAACTATGGAAAGGGAGAATTCCTTCTATTTCTCATTTTCATATTTTTGGTTGTCCTTGCTTTATCCACTATAATGGGAAAGATCAGTTGAAGGTCTTTGATAGCAAATCTGATCAAGGAGTATTCTTAGGATACTCTCGAGTCAGTAAAGCCTTCAGAGTCTTTAACTATCGGACTCTTTGCGTGGAGGAAAGCCCTCATGTTGTCTTTGATGAGTTTGTTACTGAGGAAAGGAAATCCAAAAAGACAAATACTGAAGATGTCAACAGCAAGCTACATGATCTCCCACAAAATGACAAATCAAAAAAGATTCAGCATTGTTGGGATGATGAGTCAGACGATGAGGAAATTCAGACCCATCCCACAGGCACTGTAGTTGACCTGATTGATTCTACTAAACAGAATCAACAACAGGTAACAACGGTCGATGAGGAAGCCCCAGTGGTAACTGAGACCTCTATCGAGAATATAAACTCAGAAGGAACGACTAATGTTCCTGAGCTTAATGCCCCTGAACCTGGAAACTCAGTAGATTCTAACCTTCTTACTGAATTGCTGCAGTCACAGAATAGTACTACTGAAATGCCTAACACTCCTGTTGACTATGCAGAAGTAGTATCAGAAGAAGAAGCCAGACTCAGACGTTCATGGCTCGACGCTCATTCTTCTGATCTTATTATAGGAGATCCATCAGCAACAATCAGGACGAGATCTAGACTAAGTCAAGGAGAAAGCTCACTCTTTTCTTGTTTCTTGTCCACAGAAGAACCTCAAATAATAGAGGATGCACTCTGACTGGATTATTGCCATGCTAGAAGAGCTGAACCAGTTCATTCAAAACGAAGTTTGGGAGCTTGTTGACAGACCTAGACATCAACACGTAATCGGTACTAAGTGGGTCTTCAAAAACAAGCGAGATGAAAACAACGTTATTGTCAGAAACAAAGCTCGACTTGTTGCCAAGGGATACTGTCAATCAGAAGGAATAGACTTTGATGAAACGTTCGCTCCAGTCGCCAGATTGGAAGCTATTCGTCTGTTCCTAGCCTCTACAACGCATCAGAAATTTAAAGTATATCAAATGGATGTAAAGTCAGCATTTCTGAACGGCGTACTGAAGGAAGAAGTCTATGTGGAACAACCACCCGACTTTCAGCAGGGACATAAGCTGTACAGACTTCGGAAAGCGCTGTATGGGTTAAAACAAGCACCCAGGGCTTGGTACGATACCCTATCAGACTTTCTGCTTCATAAAGGTTTTCAAAAGGGGATAATAGATCGCACCCTATTCAACATAAAGTCAGGAGATGACATCCTACTGGTGCAAATCTATGTGGACGACATCATCTTCGGCTGCAGAAACGTGACTATATGTCAACAATTTGAGAAAATGATGAAGGAGAAGTTCGAGATGTCTATGATGGGAGAGATGAATTACTTCCTTGGATTTCAAGTGAAGCAATCACCTGAAGGAATATTCATCAATCAAGCCAAATACACTCGAGACCTCCTGAAGAGATTCGGCTGCGACTCAAGCAAGCCAGTCAAGATCCCCATGAATACAAATTTCAAAATCGATCTAGACAAAGAGGGAGCTTCTGTTAAGTCTACTGATTATAGAGCTATTATTGGTTCTTTATTATATTTAACAGCAAGCAGACCTGATATAACGTATGCTGTAGGTGTATGTGCAAGATTTCAAGCGAATCCCAAGCGAAGTCATATGGACATTGCAAAGAAGATTCTGCGATATCTGAAGGGAACACCTGACGCAGGGTTATGGTATCCTGCTGATGATAATCTTATACTGACAGGTTATTCTGATGCTGATTATGCAGGATGCAGGATAGATCGAAAGTCAACTTCTGGAACATGTCAGTGCCTAGGCAGCAAGCTGATATCTTGGTTCTCAAAGAAACAGCATTCAGTGGCGACGTCCACTACTGAAGTTGAGTATATGGCTGCTGGAAGTTGTTGTGCCCAGATCCTTTGGCTTCGACAACAACTGCGAGATTATGGTATTGCCCATCTACTGCGACTCCACCAGTGCACTTGCTATAACTCAGAACCCAGTTCTCCATACGAGATGCAAGCACGTGGATAATTGACACCACTTCGTCAGAGACCATGTCGAGAAGAAGGATATAAGGATAGAGAAGATCCATATTGACAAGCAAAGGGCAGACATACTGACCAAACCACTAGTGAAGATCCAGTAAGGGGGAACATGGTCATCAGCACATCAAATGTCCTCCTGAGTCTTAACGGTAACCAGCTGATCGTAAAAGTTCAGCTGAAGAGGTTTGCGTAGTTCTATATACTTAACCTTATCAGAAGCATGCTCGCATTTATTACATCAGTCGCTCGCTCTCAGTAGTTAATGAGCATTTATTTCCCGCCATTAATTTTTAAGGTTTAAGTCAGTAGGAAACCGTTCTCATTTAAAAGACTTAGACTTTAATGCTGCCTGTAACGCATTTAATGCATGTCTTCTCACCTTACCTTAACTGTGCATATCTTACGTGGGTCTAGATTAGAGGCGGCCTTAGTAATCATTCCGTTTATAACATCAGCCGTCATTAAAAAGCGAGATTTAACACCAGTCGTTCGATCAAAACCGGTTGATATGCATAATCTTATAAAATCTCTCGTTTCTCACTCTAATCTATCTTTTTCGCCATTTTTATCCTTAAGAGCTCTCTGCATTCATTTTTCATCCTCTCTTAACTGCTTTTGCATATCATTCAAGCTCTTTGTATATGGTAATTTTCCTTGTTCTATGCTCAAAACTCTGCTAACTTACTCTACTTTCAAGTGCTAACAAGTTTTTTGCAGATATTCATGGCGACCGTTATGACCCCACCAAGCATCGAAGAGATCATCAAATCGAAGGTTCAGTTTGAGCCAACGATGGTCTTTCACCAGGCGGACCTTCCCTACCTCGAGCCCATCTTCTCGGCTCTGGAAGAGTCCGGCCTAGAGCTTCTGGTGACGAAACATCCCAAGGCGTATCTCCCCCGACAAGTGGCCGAAGTATACTACAAATGGAGGTCGGTGGAAGATAGGGACGGCGAGGTATCCCAGTTCGGATACATGAGGGAGGTGACCCCTCAGAAATGGGAGTCTGATCACTCAGATATCGATATTAGGGCAGCATTGAAGGTGTCGTTCGACCTTCCTGCCTACGGGATCTCCCCTGCTGGTTACAAGGAAAAGGAGCTCAACTCCTATGTCCAACGGTTCTGCGGCAAAGACGACATCTCATTTAAATTTTCCTTGCCAAAGAACCAACTCTTGCCTGAGTATCGCGGGCTCGCATACGTCGTCACTCATATTCTTACGAGCGCCGTCGGCTCATTCGATCAGCTATCAAAGCCTCGACTTCAGCTGATGATGGCAATAGAAGATGGTGTCCAGGTTAACTGGATGGAGTTTTATGTGACTGAGCTCAAGGCTCAGGCACAGAAGTTTGTCGCCACACCCTCAGGAGAGAGGAGACTAATTAGTGTGGGCAAGCTTCTGTACGGGACGAAGATGTCCGTACTTATCGAGGACTCAGTATCGAGTCATGCATCCTTCACTGATTCTCGATACTTCGACAGCAAGCTCATTAAATTCAAAACCAGAGCCGCTGCTGAGAAGTCGGTCGGGCATGGGCCAGCTGCACAGAAGAGAGCTACAACTGATCTGCCTCCCAGCACCGACCCACCAAAGAAAAAGAGGCTCACTAAGGCTGGAACGTCTGAAGTGCCAGCGAAGCCTGCTTCTCCCCCACCACCTCAGGAGGAGAACATACTGGACGCTGATACAGGGATTGAGGGAGCCACCCTGAAAGACAAAGTCCAGCGTATCAGTTCTGAGGATACTCAGTTGAAAGAAGCTGAACCGACTGTGGAAACATCTCCTGAGTGGACGACAATGCAGTCGCCTTGTCTCCGAGCCACAGGAGAAAGGACTGCACAGATCCCAGAAATTGCCGAGCACAAGGATCTGGTCGACATTGCGATCAGGGCGAGGACGCAGATGCTACTGAGGTTTCTGAGTTGGGATATCCTCGAAGAGCTGATAATGAATCAGACAGCATTGTCCTTGCTGACAGAGGGGCAAAGCCTACAGTCAGCCATCGGGTTTGGGGAACCCGCTGACCTTGCTTCGTTCGAGGATCTGAGAGCTGCCATGCTATATCTTCTCAGTTTAAGATCCTCTGAACAACATGTCAGCAGCCCATCGCAGCCTTCCCATCACGACGATGACAACGACGACAACAACGACGATGATGTGGATCAGGTACCACCCAAGGAAGCAGACCAGGGAAGATCTGCTGAGGGTAAAACTCCCAGCGAGAAGGGCAAATCACCACCTCCACCTTCTACAACAGGTGATGCCCCCGTTGCTTCGAAGCCCAGTAGGAAGCAACAACTCGCAGCATCTGAGTAGAGGCTCGGAACCAGCTCTTATCAAGCTCAACCAATCAGTTCCGTGTCCTCGAAGTCTGTCAACAGAGCAATCAGGAAGCAGGGAGACAAAAATCGTCTCCTCGCTAAAGATGTCCACCTGAAGTGGGCACAATATACTAAGTCTCAGACAGAGACAGTTGACAGACTTGCCAGCGAGATGAAGAAGGTCTCCAAAGCTCCTACTCCCTCTGTGAATATTCAGGAGATAGTCGAGACCGCTCTCGCAGCTCAGAAGGCGGATTTAGCCGCTCAGAGTCAGCAACTCCTTCAGGCTCAGCATAAGATGTTTTCTGAGCAGCTGACTCAGAGCCTCACCACAGTCCAAACCACAATGGATGAGCGAAATAAGATGGCCACCTCCAGCGTACAGAAGGCCATACAAATTCAGGCGGAGGCCCTTAAGCTCATCCAAGCTGAGATGATCGCTTCTCTTGACGCATCACTCCTGAAGCAAAGACAGGAGACAAGAGCCCAGATTCAGCAGATACGTGCTGACCAAGAGAATGACTGGGAGCATTACTGTGATACCATCAAAGACTTCGAAACCACCGCCACTTCCATCAAAACAATGATCTTCAACTTAGAGAAGGAAGTGGTTGCCATCCGCACTCGTCTCTCCCTGGCTGATGATGCCAAAAAGGGGGAAGGGGAAGATAAGGGTGAGGCGGGGACGGCTCAGGTGGGCGAAGGCGAAGAAGCTGAGGTAAGAACAATTGCCAGGGGAAGGTTCAGCTGATCCAGCTGGAACCAGCTCGGCACCCCCTCCCGAAATCGTCCAACTCCCAACTGTCCAAACAACTACTGAAGTGTGTGAGCCGGCTACAGGATCAGGAGAAGGATCCTCGGCTCAGCACATAGAGGAGGTCGCCCAGTTTGTCGACCAAGAGGAAGAGCCACTGCCACTGCCACCGCAAAGGCCGGGGAAGGAGAAAGCTACTGAATTATCTCCTCCGCCTTCCCCGACGCCTAAATTCAAAACCAAAGCGGAGCAGGAGGCGTATGACAAGCGAGTTGCTCAAAAGCTCCAGGATGAGCTCGATTATGAGCAACAGCTTGAAGAACAGGCTCTGAAGGCCAAGAAGCAGAAAAAGCCAAGTGTCAGAGCGTCCAAGAGCCAAGCCAGAAAACTCTTGGAGGAACAGAAGAAGAAAAAGGCTCAGGACGAGCAAGCTGCTTCTTTTGATACTGATCTTCAGCCCCTGGCTCAGAGAATGAAAAATCTGACTAAGCTTACTCCTGAGCAGGAGGCAGAAGATAGAGCCACCTGGGAGGTAATGCTGCAAGGACTGAACCTCCGAAAAGGAGACACTAGAGCAACGGCCCTCAGAGAAAAGAAGAGACTGGAAGATTTGACCAAGATCATTGAAGCGACTGATAAGATGGCCAATGAACCCGTTATCGACTGGAAAAAGCAGATAACCAGGTCATCCAAGTACTACAGGCGAGGCGCTCCCAGAGCCACTTATCAGAAGAAAACCCCTCACCGCCACGTAGACAAATGGATACCGTGGAATCTAAACGAGGAGTGGGAGGAACTTAAGATCGAGTTCATCAAAGGATATTACGTGTGGCAATGTTATCCGTCTGAGATTCCGGCAAATCAACTCTTCGATGAATTCCTTCATCAATCAAATGCCAGACTCAGAGCGCAAATTCATCTGATCCTAGCTAAGGAGAAGCTGCCACTCGTTGCTCCTGCTTTCAGGAGAGTGCCTCCTCCCATGACCACTCGCGGTGTTCTATGCACCAAGGAGATTGAAGACGAGGTCGACGCAGCAGCACGCCATCATGATCTAAGTTCTCAGCTGCCAGGCGATCTTGAGGAAATCCAAACACTCCGTGCAAGAATCTACAAATACTATGGTTTGGATCCTCCTGCTGACAAGTCTGCTGATTTCAAGAGCAAAACCAAGAAGTTCAGACGTTAGCAGTAGCCTTCATATCTTGTATAGAAGTTAGGAACCGTGTAACTCATTTCTCATATATATAACAGTTCCTTCTTCTGGCCAGACAATCACTCATTGTCTCACAGCTTTGTTTGTTTTATCTTTATCACAACAGATCACTGAAGTGATCTGACACACACTCACACATAACCGTTCTCTGATGAGCCTATCTGTCAGCTGCTGACTTCCTTAAGTTATTTGCTCAGTTTTTACTGAAGTCTTTTTATGTCAGTAGTTTGGGACTTATATTCTTAGAACTTATAGAGGTTTTGACATCATCAATTAGGGGAAAATTGTTGGGTTATGAGTCAGTAGAAGATACTTAGCATTTTAATGGGTAAAATAATATTGGGGGAAATCATAGTGTTCATGCTATGGAATTGAAGATCCCAAAACACAACTGGTATCAATAGTGTAGTGTCGATAGGACTAGATGCTGTAATAGACTAGACTGTTTTCGATTTCTTTATCTCTTGTGTCTAAGTCCTGTACGGGGTAAAATGTTGGATTGATCTTCACTAGGAAGTTTACTTTCCAGAACCCCACGTCATCAGTGTAAGAGCTTGTGTTCTTAAGTCATCAGCTGATCTTCGCTCAGTAGAAGACATTTCATCAGCTGACAGACATCAGTAGAAGAACCTTCTATAACAAAGCTCAGTACCTTCGCAGTTATCAGCTGACTACACTCAATAGAACATCTCTATCAGCCGACTCAGACGAAGAAGACAGGGACTGCATCAAGTCTACTGTATCCGACAGGAAACGACCCAACTTTTAACATCATTTCGAAAGTCAGTAGAAGATCATACGAGTATAAGTGAGAGTCAACTCCGATGAAGACCAATGTCTGACATATCTCACCTACCACAAACCTCGACCAATGAGAAGCCGTCAACGCACTACTTGCTCTGACCAACTAAAGCTGCTCTCATGAACAGTAATCAACAACTCTGTTGCAACAATTCGAACTTATGGTCGTTTTCTTTGGAAGTTTGTGACACGTGGCATCGTCCTCTCCAACGGGCAAATGCCTGGGTCACGACTATAAATAGAGAAGAAAATCCGAGCTCCACACACGGGATATCAAGGGATAAATTGCTCAAGCTTTCAAAACAACTCTAGCGCATTTAAGATAAATCCAGTGAAGAACTTGCCCAATAGAATACCTTTAGTTCTTCTCTCTAGAGTTCTTTAGATCCCTCTTCTCTAGCTAAGCTCAACGTTCATATCTATAGCTTAGAATCTCGAAGGAGTTCACTTTTAGTGATTGTTCTTATTGTAAGAACTCCTTCCTCATTGGAGAAAATCCCCTCCCCTTCAAACTTAGGTTTGATTTGTAAAAGTCGCTAAGGACTATAACTTAGAAGGGTCTGTCCAGTGCACAGATACCTTGATGAGGCTTGCTCAGACGAATCAACAAGACCTCCTGTTCAGCAGGACCGTGGACGTAAGATCTTGCGCATCCGAACCACGTTAAAAATTGCTTGTGTCGTTTACTGTTTTATTGTATTGCATACAAATATCTTACAAAGTCATATCTTGCATAAAACGTATTCATAAAGTGCACTAGCCAAAACTACTTTAACTTGTGAAATTCACGTTTTCAACTGAGACGAATCTCCGGGCCCTACACACTTTTCCGCACTAAGTCTTCGATTGAGCATCAAGCACTAACAAAAGTCAGTAGGAGAGACTCAGTAGTTAGCACACTCTGACCCGCGATCGAAGGTTACTTTTTGGCATTGTTCATCAGTTGCAACCTACAGCTCAGTTGTCCTTCGTGTTTGAGAAAAGAAACAGTACTCATGTGTATTTACCCCCCCCCCTCTACACCTGACTCTCATCTCCGGACCAACAAAGGTTACTATTTGGCACTGTTCATCAGTTGCAACCTACAGCTCAGCTGTCATTCGCGTTTGAGAAAAAGAACTTGTACTCAAGTTTATTCAACCCCCCCCCTTCTACACATGACACTCGTCTCCGGACCAACATTGTCATATTGAAAAAAAATATGAATTCATTCCAATATTTGAAAAATATCAAGAATTCGAAATTTTTGAAAAATATCTGAATCCATTCCAATATTCCAATATTTGAAAAATATGAAGATCTTGATCAATGTTTTCGAAAATAAATTGGAAATAATGCGAAATATTAGGGTTGATAACAGAAATGAGATTATGGTTGATAACAGAAATGAGAATATTAGGGTTCCTAATTATTATTACGTAAAACCTTGATAAATATTATCATAAATTATATAAAATCATAGATTAGTATTCTTACGTAAAACCTTGATATATATATTCGAAAAATATTCAATATTATCCTATATATTATCCAATTTCGAAACTTAATAGGATTCAATTTATCCTATATATTATATACAAGGTTATATACAATATTATCCTATATAGTATATACAATATTATCATGTATATAATACTTTATATTATGAAACCTAACCAATAATTGAGTTCTGTAAATAGTGTAACATTTTCAAACCCTCTTAGAAGTAGTCAAAGCATGCTGAAAAGAATATATGGGAACTCGTTTTTGACTGAAGGTACACGACAGTAAATGAAGAATTCTTCACATCTCTTCTCTCCTTCTTCACACCTCCTCTCTTCTTTTTGACACTCCCTTGCTAATCTTGTTCGTCCCACTTCACGTAGGTTCCCCTTAAACTGAGAATACTTCACATCGGAGATTAGCTTCATCTCCCTCTTTCACTAAAAGACTTCAATGGATTTCGATCCTAACAATGGACGGGTTAGTTTTATTTTAGGTTTATATAGTTTAGTTTATGATCTTTGTAGAGCATGTTTATAGAGAATATTTTGATAGAAAAACCATAATTAGTTTAGTATTTGATTTTTATAAATCTTGTGGGAAATTGTAATATTTTGAAGATATACTTTTGAAGATATACTTTTGGAATTTCGATAATAATTTTAGAATTGATTTATAATCTTGACAGAAATTGTAATATTTTTAGGGTTTAGTTTTTTGAAGATATACTTTTGGAATATCGTTAGTTTAATTTAGAGAATTTCATCAATTTAATTTAGGAAATTTCGTTAATTTAGTTTAGATAATTTCGATATTTTAATTTAGGGATTTTCGTTATTTTAATTTAGACAATTTTGATAATTTAATTTAGGCAATTTCATGAATTTAACCTAAGGATTTTTGTTAATTTAATTTAGGCAGATTCGTTAATTTAATTGAGGCAATTTTATCAATTTAATTTAGACATTTCGATAATTTAATTTAGGCAATTTCGGCAATTTAATTTAGGTAATTTCGTTAACTTAATTTAGGCAATTTCGTTAATTTAATTTAGGCAATTTCGGCAATTTAATTTAGGGTTTAGCGTTAATTTAATTTCATCAATTTCGTTAATTTAATTTACTGATTTTCTCAAAATTCTGAACTATTGATAAAGACTTTTTAAATGGATAAAGTTTAATATTGATAAAGTTTGTACTGTTGAATAAGATAAACATAATATCTAAATGGATTAAATAGTTACTTTTTACTTATAGACATATTTAATTAAATGTAGCAATTATTAAAAAATAATTCATAATCAATATATTTCTAATAGTGAAAAAAATAATTCCTAATCAGCCTTTTTACTTATAGACATATTTAATATGGAATGCGTATGCAATAATATTTAGATGTCATGCGTTTAGTTGACATGCACCGTGAATGAAAACATTAATAGTTGACGAGACAGTTTAGATGCCATGCATTTAGTTGAGCGTGTAATCCCTTTGATTTCCCGTGCGTGGAGCTCGAAAATGCTTCTCTATTTATAGTTGTGACCCAGGCATTTGCCCTTTGGAGAGGACGATGCCACGTGTCACAAACGTCCAAGGAAAACGGCCATATGTTCGAATTGTTGCAGCAGAGTTGTTGGGTACTGTGCATGAGAGCAGCTTTAGTAGGTCAGAGCAGGTAGAGCTTAGACAGCTTCTCATTGGTCGAAGTTTGTGGTAGGTGAGATTTGTCAGACATCGGTCTTCATCGGAGCTGACTCTCTCTTATCCTCGTATGATCTTCTGCTGACTTTCGAATGAAATTAAAGCTGGGCCGTTTCCTATCGGATACAGTAGACCTGATAAGATCTCTGTCTTCTTCGTCTGAGTCTGCTGATAGTGAATATTCTACTGAGCGGAATCAACTGATGACTCTTGAAGGTACTGAGCTCGAATATTGTGTTCTCTTACTGATGTATGTCAGCTGATGAGATGTCTTCTACTGAGCGAGGTTAGCTGATGACTAGAGAACATAAGCTCTTACACTAATGACGTGGGGTTCTGGAAAGTAACTTCCTACTGAAGATCAATCCAACATTTACCACGTACAGGACTTAGACAAAAATGATAATGAATAATATAATCCGTCTAGCCTATTACATCATCTAGTCCTATCGACACTACATAAAGGATACAGGCCGGGTTTTGGGATCTTCAATTCCATAGTAATGAAACACTATGATTTCCCCCATTACCGATAAGTAGATAAGTCCTATTACAAGAACTACTGATAAAATAATACTAAGTATCCTCTAAGTGGTTGTTAAGACAAACCACTGACTCATAACCCAACAATTTCCCCCTAATTGATGATGCCAAAACCACTATAGATTTTAAGACTTAAGTCCCAAACTACTGACCAAAAAGACTTCAGTAAAACTGAGCAAATAACACAAGACAGTCAGCAGCTGAAAGATAGGCATATCAGAGAAACGATTATATGTGTGTGTGTGTCAGATCACCTCAGTGATCAGTCGTGATAAAGTAAATAAACAAAGCCGTAAGACAATGAGTGATTGTCTGGCCAGAAGAAAGGTACTGATATATATATGAGAAATGATTACACAGTCTTATCTTCTATATAGAGATAAAGAACTACAGCTATCGTCTGAACTTCTTAGTCTTCCTCTTGAAATCAGCAGACTTGGTAGCAGGAGGATCCAAACCATATGATCTGTAGATTTTGGCACGGAGGGTCTGGATATCCTTGAGATCACTCGGCTGCATAGGATCAAGATCATCGTGGCGAGCAGCAGAGTCGACCTCATCTTCAATCTCCTTCGTACATAAGACTCCTCGAGAGGTCATGGGCGGGATCATCTTCCTGTAGGCAGGGGCAACGAGTGGCAGCTTCTCCTTTGATAAAATCAGTTGAATTTGTGCTTTGAGGTTGGCGTTGTACTGATGAATGAACTCATCGAAGAGTTCTACAGTCGGTATCTCAGTAGGATAGCATTGCCATACGTAGTATGCCTTTATGAATTCTATCTTCACCTCCTCCCATTCCTCATTCAGGTTCCAGGGGATCCACTTGTCTACATGGCGGTGTGGAGTCTTCTTCAGATAAGCAGCTCTTGGTGCGCCTCGCCTGAAGAACTTTGAAGTCCTGGGCACCTGTTTCTTCCAGTCGAGAACTGGTTCCTTGGCAATTTTGTCAGTAAGCTCTATGATCTTTGCCAAGTCTTCCAATCTCTTCTTCTCCCTAAGGGTTGCAGTTCTAGTATCTCCTCTTCGGAGATTCAGCCCTTGCTGCATAGCCTCCCAGGTGGCTCTATCCTCTGCCTCCTGCTCAGGAGTAAGTGTTGGAAGATTCTTCATCCTCTGAGCGAGGGGCAGATTGTCAGTGTCAGAGGCAGCCTGTTCATCCTGAGCCTTCTTCTTCTTCTGCTCTTCCAAGAACTTCTTAGCTTGGCTCCTGGCCATCTTGGCCACAGGATTTCTCTTCTTCTTAGCTTTCTGAGCCTCTTCCTCCAACTGTCTTTCATAATCAAGCTCATCTTGGAGCTTTTGAGCAACCCTTTTGTTAAATTCCTCCTGCTCCGCTTTGGTTTTAAGCTTAGGCGTCGGGGAAGGCAGTGGAGAAGATTCAGTCGCTTTCTCCTTCCCGGGCCTTTGCGGTGGCAGAGGCTCATCCTCCTGGTCCACAAACTGTGCGACCTCTTCGATGTGCTGAGCCGAGGATCCTTCGTCTGATCCACCGGCCGGCTCATGCACTTGAGTTGTTTGGACATTTGGGATTTGGACTGTGGGAGGGGGTACTGAGCTGGTTCCATCTTGAGCAGCTGAACCTTCCCCCTTGGCAATTTCTCTTGCCTCTGCCTCCACACCCACCTGAGCTGTCTCCGTCCTCTCTTCCCTATCTTCCCTTTTTTGGCATCATCCGGGGTCAGAAGAGTACGGATAGCGACCACTTCCTTTTCTAATTTGAAAAGGACGTTCTTGATGGAAGTGGTGGTGGTGTCGAAGTCTCTGACCGCATCGCAGTAGTGCTCCCAGTCAGCCTCTTGATCCTTGCGGATCTGTTTAATCTGGGCTGCTGTTTCTTGTCGCTGCTTCAGGAGCGATGCGTCGAGAGAGGAAGTCCTCTCTGCCTGGATGAGCTTGAGGGTTGCCGCCTGATTTTCAATAGCTTTCTGAACGCTGGAGGTGGCCATCTTGTTTCGCTCATCCATGGTTTTCTGGACAGTGGTTAGACTCTTAGTCAGCTGCTCAGAAAAAGTTTTCTGCTGAGCTTCGAGGAGCTGCTGACTTTGAGCAGCCAGATCCGCCTTCTGAGCGGCGAGCGAGGTCTGGACAATCTCCTGAATGTTAGGAGTTGGAGTTTCCGAGACCTTTTTCACTTCGCTGGCCAGTCTGTCAATTGTCTTTGTCTGAGACTTAGTGTATTGCGCCCACTTCAGGTGGACGTCCTTAGCGAGGAGACGATTTTTGTCTCCTTGCTTCTTTATCGCCCTGTTGATAGACTTTGAGGACATGAAACCTATGGGTTTAATCTGATATGAATTGGTTCCGAGCCTCTGCTCAGATGCTGCGAGTTGTTGCTCTCGACTGGGCTTGGAGGCAATGGGGGCGTCACCTGATGTAGATGGTGGAGGTGGTGACTTGCCCTTCTCGCTAGGAGCTTTACCCTAAGCAGATTCTCCCTGGTCTGCTTCCTTAGGTGGCGCCTTATCCTCATCATTATTATCATCATCATCGTTGTTGTCATCATGATGGGAAGGCTACGATGGGCTGTTGGCGTTCTACTGGGTGGACCACAGATCCAGTAGATACAACATAGCTGATCTTAGGTCCTCGAATGATGCTAAGTCAGCGGGTTCCCCAAACCCAATGGCTGACTGCAGACTCTGTTCTTTTGCCAGTAAGGACAATGCTGACTGCTGCTTAATCAGCTCTTCGAGGATGTTCCAATTTAGGAACCTCAGCAGCATCTGAGTCCTTGCCCGGATCGCTATGTCAACCAGATCCTGATAAGTTGTTATTTCAGGGATTTGTGCAGAGACTTCTCATGTGGCTTGGAGACGAGTCTTCAGCAACGTCGACCACTCGGTGGAGACTTCATCAGTCGGTTCCTCAACCTCCTCCGGCTGAGTCTCCTCCGAACTGATACGATGTACCTTATCCTTGAGGGTCGCACCCTCGATCCCGGTATCAGCGTCCAGAATATCTTCCTCCTGAGGAGGTGGGGGTGAAGCAGGCTTCGCAGGAACCTCAAAAGTTCCAGTCTTTGCAAGCCTCTTTCGCTTCGGCGGCTCGGCACGTGGAGGTAAATCAGTAGATGTCCTCTTAAGCTCAGCGGGTCCACGGCCGACTGACTTCTCAGCAGCGGCTCTTGTCTTGAACTTAATGAGCTTGCTGTCGAAGTATCTGGAATCAGCAAACGATGCATGATTCGATATTGAGTCCTCTATCAGTATGGACATCTTTGTCCCATACAGTAGTTTGCCCACACTAATTAGTCTCCTCTCTCCAGACTGTGTGGCAACAAACTTTTGTGCCTGAGCCTGCAGCTCAGTCACAAGGAACTCCATCCAGTTCACCTGGACTCCATCAATTATGGCCATCATCAGCTGGAGCCTGGGCTTGGACAAATGATCAAATGAACCAGTGGCACTCGTCAGGATATGGATGACGATGTAAGCGAGGCCACGATACTTCGGTAGGAGTTGGTTCTTTGGCAATGCGGACTTGAAGGAGATGTCATCTCTGCCACATAAACGATGAACATATGCATTAAGTTCTTTCTCCTTGTAGCCCACTGGAGAGATCCCGTAAGTAGGGAGATCAAACGACGACTTCAGTGCTGCCCTGATGTTGATATCGGCGTGGCTGGATTCCCACTTCTGAGGAGCCACTTCCCTCATGTGGGACATCTCTCCATCTGTATCTTCCACCGAACGCCAGTTATAGTATACTTTTGCCACCTGGCGGGGGAGATACGATCGCAGATGCTTCGTGACGAGAAGCGCGAGGCCAGACTCTTCAAGAGCCGAGAAAATAGGCTCTAAGTAGGGAAGGTCTGCCTGATGGAGCACCATCGTCGGTTCGAATTGAACCCTGGACTTGATGATCTCCTCGATGTGGGGTGGGGTCAAAACAATCACCATTGATATCTGCAAAAAGCTCGTTAGCACTTGAAAATAGAGTAAGTTAGATTTGAGTTTAAGCAGAAGATTAAGAAATTACCGTAGACAAAGAGCACGAGTGGAAAATAGAAACAGTTTGAAGAGAAACGAAAACTGAATGCTTGAAGATTTGCTCTAAGTGCGATAATGGCGAAAAAAATAGATTAGAGGTGAAGGCGAGAGTTTTTATAAGATATGAAGATCAACCAGTTTTAATCGGACGGTTGGGATGAAAAACTCACTTTTTAATGACGGTTATGATCTGATGTTATAAACGGAATGATTATATTAGCCGCCTCTAACATAGACCCACGTAAAATATGCGCAGATAAAGTAAGGTGAGAAGACATGCATTAAATGCGTTGCAGGCAGCAATAAAGTCTAAGCTTTTTAAATGAAAACGGTTTCCTACTGACTTAAACCTTAAAAAGTAATGGCGGGAAATAAATGCTCATTAATCTACTAAATGCAAACGACTGATATAATAAATGCGAGCATGCTTCTGAGAATATTAAGTATTTAAACTACGCAAACCACTTCAGCTGAACTTTTACGATCAGCTGGTTACCGTTATGACTCAGGAGGATCTTTGTAGTTCTGATAACCATGTTGCCCCTTACTGTGTACTGTATGATTCACCCGACTGAATCAAAGTACTGAGTCTTCTGACCTGTCGTACTGTTTCCTCCTACTGACAAGACTCAGTGGGATCCAGTAGACCTAGCTCAACTGATAGTTCTCTGAATGTGTTCTCAGCTAGTGGTTTGGTCAGTATGTCTGCCCTTTGTTTTTCAGTATGGATCTTTTCCATCCTGATATCCTTCTTCTCGACATGGTCTCTGATGAAGTGGTGTCGAATGTCCACGTGCTTGCATCTTGTATGAAGAACTTGGTTCTGAATTATAGCAATCGCACTGGTGGAGTCGCAGTAGATGGGCACTTCATCTTAAGTAATTCCAAAGTCTCGCAGTTGTTGTCGAAGCCAAAGGATCTGGGCACAACAACTTCCAGCAGTCATATACTCAGCTTCAGTAGTGGACGTCGCCACTGAATGTTGTTTCTTTGAAAACCATGAGATTAGTTTGCTGCCTAGGAACTGACATGTTCCAGAAGTTGACTTTCGATCTATCCTGCATCATGCATAATCAGCATCAAAATAACCTGTTAGTATAAGATTATCATCAGCAGGACACCATAACCCTGCATCAGGTGTTCCCTTCAGATATCGCAGAATCTTTTTTGCTGAGTCCAGATGACTTCGCTTAGGATTTGCCTGAAATCTTGCACATACACCTACAACATAAGTTATGTCAGGTCCGCTTGCTGGTAAATATAATAAAGAACCAATAATAGCTCTATAATCAGTAGAGTTAACATAAGCTCCCTCTTTGTCTAGATCGATTTTAAAATTTGTGTTCATGGGGATCTTGATTGGCTTGCTTGAGTCGCAGCCGAATCTTTTTAGGAGGTCTCGAGTGTATTTGGCCTGGTTGATGAATATTCCTTCAGTTGATTGCTTCACTTGGAATCGAAGGAAGTAGTTCATCTCCCCCATCATGGACATCTCGAACTTCTCCTTCATTATTTTCTCGAATTGTTGACATATAATCACATTCCTGCAACCAAAAATGATATCGTCCACGTAGATTTGCACCAATAGGATGTCATCTCTTGACCTGATGTTGAACAGGGTGCGATCTACTGTCCCTTTCTGAAAATCTTTCTGAAGCAGAAAGTCTGATAGGATATCGTACCAAGCCCTGGGTGCTTGTTTTAACCCATACAGAGTTTTCCGAAGTCTGTACACCTGATGTCCCTGCTGAAAGCCGGGCGGTTGTTCCACATAGACTTCTTCCTTCAGTACGCCGTTCAGAAATGCTGACTTTACATCCATCTGATATACTTTGAATTTTTGATGCGTTGCATAGGCTAGGAACAGACGAATAGCTTCCAATCTGGCGATTGGGGCGAAAGTTTCATCAAAGTCTATTCCTTCTGCTTGACAGTATCCCTTGGCAATAAGTTGAGCTTTATTTCTGACAATGACGTTGTTTTCATCTCGCTTGTTTTTGAATACCCACTTAGTTCCGATCACGTACTGATGTTTAGGTCTGTCAACAAGCTCCCAAACTTCGTTTCGAACGAACTGGTTCAGCTCTTCTTGCATGGCAATGATCCAGTCAGCATCGTTAAGAGCATCCTCTATCGTCTGAGGTTCTTAAGTGGACAAGAAACAGGAGTAGATCGAACTTTCTCCTTGGCTTAATCTGGATCTCGTCCTTATTGTTGCTGATGGATCTCCTATGATAAGATCAGAAGAGTGAGCGTCAAGCTATGAACGTCTAAGTTTGGCTTCTTCTTCTGAGATTGCTTCTGTACAGTCAACAGGAGTGTTAGGCATTTCAGTAGTGCTATTCTGTGACTGAAGCAATTCAGTAAGAAGGTTAGGATCTACTGAGTTTCCAGGTTCAGGGGCATTTAGCTCAGGAACATTTGTCGTTCCCCCTGAGTTTATATTCTCAGTAGAGGTCTCAGTAACCACTGGGGTTTCCTCATCGACCTTTGTTACCTGATGTTGATTCTGTTCAGTAGAATCAACCAGGTCAGCTACAGAGCTTGCGGGACGGGTCTGGATTTCCTCATCGTCTGACTCATCATCCCAACAATGCTGGATCTTTTCTGCTTTATCGTTCAGTGCGAGATCATGTAGCTTGCTGCTGACATCTTCAGTATTTGTCTTCTTCGATTTCCTGTTCTCAGCAACAAACTCATCAAAAACAACATGAGGGCTTTCCTCCACGCAAAGAGTCCGATAGTTAAAGACTCTGAAGGCTTTACTGACTCGAGAGTATCCTAAGAATACTCATTGATCAGATTTGCTATCAAAGACCTTCAACTGATCTTTCCCATTATTATGAATAAAGCAAGGACAACCAAAAATATGAAAATGCGAAATATAAGGAATTCTCCATTTCCACAGTTCGTAAGGTGTCTTCAGGTGTTGCTGTGTAAGCAGTGAGCGATTCTGAGTGTAACAGGCAGCGTCAGTAGCATCAGCCCAGAACTTTGAGGGTAGTCCAGAGTCTGCTAGGAGCGTTCTTGCTGCTTCTTTGAGTGTTCTGTTCTTACGTTCAACAAGTCCGTTCTGCTGAGGGGTACGAGCTGCTGATGTCTCGTGCTTGATTCCCTCTTTATCGCAGTACTCTTTTACTACTGAGTTGAGAAATTCTGTTCCTCGATCTGAGCGAATTCTCTGTATCTTGATGTCCTTTTCCACACTGAGTTTCTTCAGCAGCTTAGGTAACTCAGTCATGACATCAGATTTGTTGGCTATGAAGATGACCTACGTATATCGAGAATAATCATCAACAACGACGATGGCATACTTTTTGCCTCTTATAGTCACTAGAGAGACTGGCCTAAACAAGTCCATGTGTAGCAGTTGAAGGATTCCATCAGTGGAAGGCGACGGAATAGGTGGATTACTTTTCTTTGTCTGCTTTCCCTTCAAGCATGCTTCACAATTTCTATCTTTGATAAACGCTTCATTGGGCAGTCCTCTGACTTTAGAGTTCTTGGCTAGCTTGTTCATAGTCTTGAAATTCATGTGACTGAGTCTCTTGTGCTACAGACATCCTGTTTTATTACTTGATTTCGTCTGAGCAAGTAAGCAAGCCTCAGGTTATGCGGTTTTCCAATTTGCAACGTAGATATTCTTCTTCCGCGAACCTGATAACACTGTTTTCCCTGTAGATTTGTCAACAACATCACAGAAACCAGCGCCAAAGATAACTCTATTCAGATTATCATAGAATTGACTGACAGAAAGGAGATTATGTTGAAGTCCTTCAACATATGTTACTCTTGGAACTGAAGCAGTCTCAATGTTCAGTGTTCCGTATCCCCTTGTATAGCCTTTAGAGTTGTCACCAAACTCAATTCTGGGACCATCTTCTTGTACGTAATTGGTCAGCAGGCTCTTTTGATATGTCATGTGTCTCGAGCAGCCGCTGTCCACAATCCAATGGTCCTTATGCACCTGCAAAACAGAAACATTTTTAGGTACCCTTTGGTTCAGGTTGGGTCCTTAAGTGTTAGTGGGTGATTTCGGAACCCAGATCTGTCTCAGGATAGGAGTCTGAGACTTCTTCTTTTGAACCTTGTCAGCCTTCTTCTCCACAGGACTTGGAGATACTGACTTTCTGGCAGTTTTGGGTTCATGAGCTTTCTTCTTCTGAGGCTTTGTGCTCCTCCTGACCCGGGCTCATAATAGTACGAACCATATTGTGTCGGATGCTCATATAGTGGTTCGCTATACTGCTCTGCCCATCTGACCTTCTTGGTTCCCCCTGAATTCGATCGTGGTGTCCTGGGGCTAGAACCTTTGATCAGTTGTTTCTTGTTGCTCGGCTGAGGTGCGATCATCTTCTGTTTGTTCTTCATATGAGGTGTTGATTCAGCAACCTGAACTTTTCCTCTGACAAACCTATCAGCCAGCATTTCTGAGCTTTTCGATGTTGAAGTGGAAGCTTCATGAGTGTAGCCAAGTCCTTCTTTCATGGCTAGTGGCCTTTGAGCTCTGAGCATGCTTTCCAACTTCTCTTTAGCTCCTAGGTACTGTTCGGTCATCAGTCCTCGCCAGACCTCATCACTTTTCCGAAGTGATTCATAATCCTTTTCGACTTCTGTGAGTTTCTGACTGTTCCAATTCCTGAATAGTTCTGCTGAACTCTCTGCTCAGCTGAATCTGCTCCTCTAGTAGATCATTATATGCTTGTACCACGTCTAGAGGTTCATCTGTGACCGAGCATGTGTCGTGTGTGCTATGTGAAGAGGAGGCTATATTAAGTTTCGAGTTTACCTCAGCCTCTTCTCCGGCCATCAGACAATATTCAGCTGTTGATTCAGGATCTGTTTCTCCGACCTCAACGGCAACAAATGCAGCTTCGTCTTCAGAAGAGTACATAAATGTATCTTCCTCAATTGAGTCATCAGATATCTCTCCTGCGATATAGGTCTGCCTTCTTCGGGCAAATTTCTCGCGTCTGGCCTGCTGTTCTGCTCGTTGAGCAGCTGAGAGTTCGGGACAATCGTATTGATAGTGTCCCTCCTTGCAGTTGTAGCATACAGAGGTTATGCCGCTTTTTCCAGCTGAGTCATTGGATGGACTAGCAGCAGGTTCTGCGTTCCTGCAATCAGTAGATGATTTAGATTCTTCCCTTTTTCGATAATCCTTTTTACCTGAGGGAGAATCTCTGTGATATTTCTTCAGCTTCCTGACTCTTTCCTTTTCTCTTTGATATTTGAGAGCCATGAGTGCAAGCTGATCAGTAACAGGTGTCTCGGAGGACTTAGCATCTGACGCAGCTGCTGTTTTGCTGGAAGAAATCGGATTGGCTCCAGTTTTGCTGACGGTTGCTTTGTATGCATGATCTATCTGTGTGTCAGCTAGAGCACTGGAACATCGTTGGGGTAGGCAGTGCTCAAATTCCTCCGTCTTTAATTCTGAAAATATAGCATCAGGAGTTAGAGCATTTAGATATGACCGACGTAAATAAGTAGCAAAAGGATGCCACTTCAGTCGAGGTAACGCTCTCAAGATCTTCGTGTTCATCTCTTTGTTGGTGAACGTCCTCCCCAGCCCGTTGATCACATTGATCTAGTTTGTAAATCTGACGCTAAGCTCGTCAATGGTTTCGTTGGGCTCCATGGCAAAAGTGTCGAACTTTTGTAGCTCTAGCTCGAGCTTGTTTTCTTTGATCTGCGGGGTTCCTTGGCTCAGTACAGCCAGGGCATCCCAAAGTTCCTTTGCCGTTTTGCAGTCTTGCACCCTCCCGAGGTGTGAATCGCTGAGCGTAGTCAGGATTGCATTCCGCGCAACTCGGTCGAGGTTGTGCAGCTTTTTCTCTTCAGGCGTGAAGGCTGATTTGTCTTACAATTTGTATTGTATTTGTTGGTCCGGAGACGAGAGTTAGGTGTAGAGGGGGGGTGAATACACGTGAGTACAAGTTCTTTTTCTCAAACGCGAAGGACAGCTGAGCTGTAGATTGCAACTGATGAACAGTGTCAAATAGTAACCTTCTGATCGCGGGTCAGAGTGAGTCAGCTACTGAGTCTCTCCTACTGACTTTTGTCAGTATTTGATTCTCAGTCGAAGACTTAGTGCGGATAAGTGTGTAGGGCCCGGTAGACTTCATCTCAGTTTGAAAACGTATTTTTTGTAAACCAAATTATTTTGGCTAGTGCACTTTTCGAATACGTTTTATGTAAAGGTGAATTTGTAAGATGATTTGTATGCAGTGCAATAAAACAGTAAACGACACAAGCAATTTTTAACGTGGTTCGGATACGCAAGATCCTACGTCCACGGTCCTGCTGAACAGGAGGTCTTGTTGATTAATCCGAGCAAGCCTCGGCCAAGGTATGCGTGCGTGGACCGGATGACCGCTTCTAAGTTATAGTCCTTAGCGACTTTACAATTCAAACCTAAGTTTGAAGGGGAGGGGATTTTCTCCAACTATGAAGGAGTTCTTACAATAAGAACAGTCACGAAATGTGAACTCCTTCGAAGGTTATAAGCTATAGATATGAACGATTGAGCTTAGATAGAGAAGAGGGATCTAAAGAAAGAAACTCTAGAGAGAAGAACTAAAAATATTCTGCTAAACAAGTTCTTCGCTGGATCTTCTTGAAAGCGCTAGAGTGTTTCGAAAGCTTGAGCGTGTAATCCCTTTGATTTCCCGTGCGTGGAGCTCGGAAATGCTTCTCTATTTATAGTTGTGACCCAGACATTTGCCCTTTGGAGAGGACGATGCCACGTGTCACAACGTCCAAGGAAAACGACCATATGTTCGAATTGTTGCAGCAGAGTTGTTGGGTATTGTGCATGAGAGCAGCTTTAGTAGGTCAGAGCAGGTAGAGCTTAGACGGCTTCTCATTGGTCGAGGTTTGTGGTAGGTGAGATTTATCAGACATTGGTCTTCATCGGAGCTGACTCTCTCTTATCCTCGTATGATCTTCTGCTGACTTTCAAATGAAATTAAAGCTGGGTCATTTCCTGTCGGATACAGTAGACCTGATAAGATCTCTGTCTTCTTCGTTTGAGTCTGCTGATAGTGAATATTCTACTGAGCGGAATCAGCTGATGACTCTTGAAGGTACTGAGCTCGAATATTGTGTTCTCTTACTGATGTATGTCAGCTGATGAGATGTCTTCTACTGAGCGAGGTTAGCTGATGACTAGAGAACATAAGCTCTTACACTAATGACGTGGGGCTCTGGAAAGTAACTTCCTACTGAAGATCAATCCAACATTTACCACGTACAGGACTTAGACAAAAATGATAATGAATAATATAATCCGTCTAGCCTATTACATCATCTAGTCCTATCGACACTACATAAAGGATACAGGCCGGGTTTTGGGATCTTCAATTCCATAGTAATGAAACACTATGATTTCCCCCATTACCGATAAGCAGATAAGTTCTATTACAAGAACTACTGATAAAATAATACTAAGTATCATCTAAGTGGTTGTTAAGACAAACCACTGACTCATAACCCAACAGTATTGTATAGGCCATAGCAGTGTGCCTTGTTCTCGCGGACCACTGGGTAACAGTCCGTATCTGCCTTGACGATTGGAAGGTTGAGTTATATGACTCAATGTGGCATAGAGGTAACGAGGATTAAGACCCTACAAGAATTGGAACTCTTATACCGTTGAACAAATTCTTGTACAAGCTTCTGGAGCATGCAAGCGTATGGGAGCACAAATATAGACAGCGTCAGTGTCCTTTTAGCCACGACTGTCCTGTTATTCTAGGCCCCGACCCCCACTTCACTCAGTTTGACCACATCAATTGCGGCATTTATGCATCCATGTACGTGGAGAAGCTGTTATTCGGGTATCCGACACCGACGATGATGACTCGCCTATCCACGTTAATCGAGTACCGAAAAAGGATGGCGGCTATGATGTGGGAGAGCTGTATCCCTTAGCTATTTCTGTTTGATCTCATTCGTACTGACATTTGGGTTTGTTCGAACGTATTTCTATTTAGTTTTCTATGTGGACTTTATTTAGAATCTGACCTATGTTTGAGAATATCTTATTAATTTATAACTTGCATTTCGTTGACTTTTTTATTTATTAGGATTCTGAACTGGAGAAAATTAAGCTTCGTACTTCGTTAATCAAACTTCATACTTTAAATAATACATAGAAAATAAAAAATTAAAACTAATATAAACCACTAAAATATTAAGTTTTACATAATTAAACTCTGAGGTAAATTAAGTATATGCCTAGTTATTTTTCGGAATTAATTATGTAATAATATGTACATTGAATTTTTCTATTTGTTTTCTAAGAAACGATTTCCAATTAAATCGTACATATTTTCAATGATTTCCTAAAATCAATTTTTATATTCAATTTTTCTATTCGTATTCGCAACCTTGAAATGTACATTGAATTTTATTTTTATATTGAATTTTCTTATTCGTAATAATATGTACATTTAAGTTTTCTATTTTTTTTATACCTAATAATACGTACATATTTTCAATGATTTTCTAAAATCAAATTTTATACCTAATAATACGTTGATATTTATTTAACTACAGATTTGCAGGGAGATTTACATGCTAATTACCAATAATTTCTACATCTTTATAAAAACATTATTCGAATTTTTTCAGAATTATAATAAGAATATTTGACATATTCCTAAAATAAAATGAAACAAGAAATTATAACAAGAATATTATTCGAATTATTATGAGGAGAATTAAATGCTAAAGCTCTCTCTCTCTCTCTCTCTCTCTCTCTCTCTCGCTCTCTCTGTTCTCTCTCGGTCTCTCTGCTCCTAAAAAAAGGTAAGTAGAATAAATCAAAGTGAATCGGACTTGCATGCGACATGGTTCCAGTTTTTTTTTCTCTTTTCTGAATTTCACAGTTCCAGTTTTTCATTTTTTTTTTCTCTATCTGCTTCACGTTTCTGGGCAGCCGGTCCGAATTTATCAATTCGTAAAAAATAAGAATTTTCTCTTGTTGTGTACTTCAAGAATTGGTTTCTCGTGATTTCTGCTGGGTTTCTCGTGCTACATAAAATGTATGCATGCACGTTTATTAGGTAGGTAGAGAGAGAAAAGATTGTGACGTTGAGAGATAAATGAATTCAATCAGTTTTCTGCAAAAAGTATGAGAAGAGAGAAGTAGTTGTTGCAAGCTAGGGTGTAAGCTTATTTAGAAGTGTAAAATAATATATATGTATATTTTTACATTTTGGTAAAGTTATGTACACTTTTACATTTATAGATGTTTGATATGTACATTTTTGCACATTACCTTAAATATTTCGGTTATTAATTTTGGCCTGGGAGTGACCACTCATTGTTATATCCGCCGAATCCCAAATCCATCGCCGCCCTACAACCGCCAGCCCACCCTAGTATTGTCTCTACCGCTATATTACCTTCACATTTCTTCCTCCTCTTCTCACCGACTACACAACCAACAATGGCGGCGACCACCGCAACAACCGCCACATTTACCGCTGCAAACGTCCTCCACTCCGCCTCCCCTAAGCTCAAACATCCCTTGTCTCTCCTCTTTCCGCTCAAAACTCACCTTTCTCATCTCGCCTCCTCATCCGTCTCAGCCCCGCGCCGACGCACCAATTCCCCCCGCTTCTCTACCTTACCTAAAATCTCCGCCTCCATCTCCGTCGGAGACAAGCTCCCCGACTCAACCCTATCTTACTTAGACTCCTCCGACGAGCTCCAGACCGTCTCCGTCTCAGACCTAACCTCCAAGAAGAAGACGATCCTCATCGCCGTCCCAGGGGCGTTTACCCCCACCTGCTCGCAGAAGCACCTCCCCGGATTCGTGGAGAAAGCCGCCGAGTTCAAGGCGAAGGGAATCGACACGATTGCTTGCATCTCCGTCAACGACGCCTTCGTGATGAAGGCGTGGAAGAAGGATTTGAATATTGGGGATGAGGTTTTGCTATTGAGCGACGGAAACGGCGATTTCACCAAAGCAATCGGGTGCGAGCTCGATCTGAGCGACAAGCCGATAGGGCTGGGCGTGCGGTCGCGGCGGTACGCGATGTATGTCGAAGACGGCATCGTTAAGACCCTGAATTTGGAGGATGGCGGCGCGTTCAATGTCAGCAGCGCCGAGGAATTGCTCGAGGCCGTTTGAGAGGTGTTTCTTCTTGTTCCTTTCATGTTAGACTTTTGAAATTGAGATGAGTTGTGTTCTGTTCTGTTCCCGTTGTTTTAGTTTCAGCAATGCTATGTAGTTTAATGGTGTTGAATAAAGTGGGAAGTTGGATGAGATTATTGGAGGCTTAATCCAGGAGAGTTTTGTGCTGCTTTGATGGTTAAGCTTGACATAAATTATCTTATGTAATGGTTTGTTTATTTTTTTAATCTATCAACTGAATGCTTCAAGAATCTAAGTCTAACCAGTTCATAGAGTGTATGAATGGCTTCTCTTTGCAGTCAATAATGTGATTTTGGGATTTTTGAATCTTGATTTCATGTGTTGTACAACAGTACAAGTTGGGTAATCTTGTTAGTTTGTGTGAAATGTGGTATCAATATGAGGTGCTAGCAGCTAGGTATGTGAAGATTATCTAGTTGTTGACCTATTGAAGTTGTAAAAGGAGTAGTTCACATTAAGTTCTTGCAAAGCTTTTATATACTCCCTCCATTTCGTTGAAATAGTCGATTGAAGTTGTTCAGTTTTCTTTTCTAGCAAATTATTACACAACTCTCTACACATTAATTACTTTCATTAAAAACCTTATCGGAAATAAGCTTGAGTATTTCAATGGGACGGGACGGAGGGAGTAATTTGTATCATAAAGTGATGAGTACTAGAGCATGCGAATGTTTGTTGATGGTTTGGATTGGTTGGGACTGGATGCAATATAGCATTTGCTGTCTGGTCAGAAACAGAGGTCTTTCCTACCTAAATCTTATCACTTGCAAACCACATAATCTGATTCACTGCATTCAACTTTGTCCTGTTCTACTAGGACGAGTTTTGAGTTTTTTAGTAGAACTCGAGTGGTCATACTACTCTATCCCCGAGCTGTCTACTATTACACGTGGATCCATGTGTATTTTAGAAAGTGTAAATATCAATTTCAGAAACTGATTAAATCAAACCAAAAATTAGGTTAATAGAAAATTCGGTTCTATTTTGTAAAACTAAAGACTTTGGTTCGGTTCGGTTTTTAATTCAAAATTCTTAGTTTGGATCGGTACGGTTTCAAACCAAAACTCTGAGGAACAAAAAGAAATTAAAAAAAAATTATATTGATAAGTGAAGGAATTAATATGTTAATTGCCATTTCAAAACTCGAAGAACAATGATAGTAAAAACGACAATCAAAGAAAACAACTTACCATCGTAATTGATCTGATAAAGTTCAATATGTTTCATCTCTCATGCTTCGATTTAAGAAGCTAAGACTCAATACAAATTCAAAAAGACACTGAATTAGGCTCGAGTATTATATGTGACCTGAATCAAACTACATGTATAAAATAAATTATCGAATATTAGAATCAAGTTAGTCAAAGTTAAATTTATTATTTAAAAATATCAACATTAATATAATATTAAAATATTATTCGGTTCTGCTTGGTTCGTTTGTTCGATCTCTAAACAAAAAATCAAAAACCAAATACTAAACTAAAATTTTTTATTATATTTAAAAAAGTTTAGTTCGATTCGGTTCGATTGATTAATCGATTCGGTGCACACTCCTAGAGTATATAGTTTGAGAGCCCATTTATAATTTCAGAATATCAAATATGCAATTTCAAAATTTTATTCATTTCATTCTTAAGATAACTATAAAAATTCTGAACTTAAAAAGTGAAAGAAATAAAAGGAAGCAATTGCAATTGGCGAGCCCTATCATATGAGAAATTGAGAAAATAAAAAGAAAAAAGATTTAAAACCAAATATAAAAGAGAGAGCAAATGCCCTCGGGCGACCTAGTAGTCTCTGCCGCCATGGATCCGCAGAGCCACAATTCTTCACTCGAGCTCCTCCAAACCGCCGAAAAGGTAATTTCTTCAATCTTAGGGTTCAATGCGATTAACTGTTTTGCCCAATCCTACGACATCACAGAACTCTGAGATTCCGCGTTAATTTTATACGCAGAGAATAGTGAGGGTATTAGAGTTAGCAGGTGCAATAATGGAGGAAATGGCAAACCCTAGCGGACCTAGAAAGGAGATTGTCGCCAGCAATTGCACAGAGTTCATGCAATCAGTCAAGGTATTGCTCTAATTCGGTTCATCCCTAAGCGATCGTGTCCAATTTTAGGGATTTTTCAGTTTCGGAATGGTTGTTTGTGTTAATGTTTGATTCATCAATAGGATATTCAGATGACGCTCCGAGAGGAAATCAAGCGAGCTTGTGAGTATCGGCCTTTTGAGAAGTGTGATTATGTTCCAAGAGTATCGAACGAGATTTGCTGCAATAAATTGGAATATGTCATTACTCAGCTAGATGAGATGCAGCACACTATTGAGGAGTATGGAGATGGAGCTTGAGAGAAATTTTCGACTATATATTGTTTAAATGGTAATTCTGTTTATATAGAGTTGCTGCATTCATCTCTGGATCTATTACCTTTATTTGCTAGCAAGCATCGCTTCTGATTCTATTGAGATGATCATGCTTTATATCTAGAAAACATAATTGATGAATTTCATTTTTCTTGATGATTTCTCACCCTCTTCAAATCTGAAGATACGTATATGATTTCTATGCAACTACTCGCTGATATGATGGAGCTGTGTTGCCATACTGTCTTTCTTTTTCGATACGTATCGTAGGAGCATGGTTATAATGTAGAAAGGCCGTTTGAAGGTTTTGATTCTTGCACCCGATCCTCCATAGCCGCCCGCGGAGGAGCTTGCCGCTGCTCCTCTCAAAGGGGTGCCCGCTTGTCGTTCTTCGCACTTCTCTCTCCACTGAACAATTAAAGGCTCAATTGCGGAAAGAAAAAAAAAACTCAAATAATTAGAAAGGCAGGGAAAAATAAAAAAAAAACTGAGACAAGAATGATGAGAAAATCGCCATTATACATGGATTCACTGATACATCAACCATTTGATGCAAAAGGAAAATAAATTTTGATCCATTGCCAATAAATCATCAGCCACTCCAGGCTAGTAGTATGCATATACAATGTTATCGATACTTGTTAGGGTCTTCTTTACTCTGGATCAAGGGAACACCATCTTCGCGCCAGACAATCCGCTCCTCACATAATGCAGAACATACCTCAACATATAATTTATGCTCCTGATATAGATTTGTGTCAGGATCATATAGCAAAGGTAAGATAATTAAAGTTTGAGAATAAATTTAAGTTTTGATAAACCTCATGAAGGACTCTTGCAGCTAGCTCATCGGGTGTGTCCTTCGCGAGCACAGGCACTACGCTTTGAGCAAGGATACGGCCCGTGTCATAATGCTCATCGACAAAGTGAATTGTCGGACCAGAATACCTGTACAGAACAAGTATAAAATGTATAACGATTTATCTTCATGTTGTCGCTGAAGAATAGAAGCAATTCTGTCTAATGAAAAGTGTAATAAGAACATAAAGAAGACATACGAGCTGTTCAAGCTATCTATAAGAATCAGATAACCCCTAACAACTAACACAGCACCATTATCATCAACCATACCGAAGCAAACATATAAAATTAAATCAACAAGAAAGGGTAAGTAGCACTGACACGATGTGGGTAACCATATTTGAAGCCAAACATGCATACCAGAGCAATGCAACGAAATTTCTTAATACATCAATTTCGAATATGCACTTGGGAAATGGAAGGGAAGAATTTAAATCATCTAGTAGTGAAAAAGGAGAGAAGATGGTGGGCACTTCTCGTACCTTGCTCCAGAAGCGATTACTGCTTTATGCACCTTCATGCCATAATACCCTTTTCCACCAAATGCAGGAAGAAGCGATGGATGTATATTCAGTATAGCCTTTGAATAAGCTTTGATCAACTCAGCAGGAATAAGCTTGAGATAACCAGCTAACAGTATGAAGTCTACCTTGTGGGATCTGCCAGCAAGGAGAATAGTAAACTTCCCAGAGATAATCAAAAGGATGCCGATAAACGAAAGGAGCTATACAACCAAGCAAAGGCAGCAGGTGAGCTTAAAAGAAATGCCGATACCTAAAAAAAGAAGTATACTAGTACTTGCTATCTAGTGCAGGACTTAAACACCATATAGAGTGGAGAAATACTAGTCACAAATTATTACCCTAGAATGCATATCAACAAAGGCATATCATTTTTAAACTATTTCGTTCGAAATAAGCTTCCATTTCCGTATCAATAGCAGTCACATAAGAAACTATGCAAGGAACAGAGCAGCACAACAATAAAGACTGAAGAGTAGTGAACAATTAGAAACATAATGAGAAGCAATTAGAAACCTTATTCCATAACAACTCATTAAGAAACAACACACATTCCACAATTGCTTTCAACAACACAAAAATCAAAACTCCAACCTCAACGCAATCACAAGATCCTCTGCAGAAAACACCTCTTGTGCGTCTTTCTTTGGAGGGAAAACGATGACAGGAATTCCCTTATCACGGGCAAAATCAGCACCTCCACAATCTAACAACATAATTAAACTCCATAAATCAGAAAAAAAGAAGCATGAATTGCAACAAAGCTAAGAAGATTTTCCATTCACAAATGCTAAAAAACAGAATATCTAATTTGAATACCATGTTTGTTGGTAACCAAAGCAACAATGTGACCGTGAATGGAACCGCTAACTGTGGCCTCGTAAATGGACCTGAAATTGGAGCCGCCGCCCGAAACGAACACCGCCAAATTCTTCTTTGTAATTTTCGATTTAGGTTTATCTTCTTCTGTGTCAAAAACCCCTGCACATTCAATTTTCTCGACGCTGTTTCTGCAATGGAAACTTCTCTTTGTGGAGTGACGAATTCTCAGAGAAACTTCTCCAAAAGAACCGGATTTGTACGAAACTGCTTTGGGAAACTTTGTGAAAACAAGGGTTTTAGGGGTTTCCATGGAAGGGACGGCGCCATGGGTATTGCCCCCAAGAGCTATACTTTGGGCTTCCATTGCAATTGAGATAATCAGGAATACAATCTAAACAAGAAGAAAGCGTGAGAATGAGAAAAAAATATAAGAATTTGAAGATACTGATAACTAAGTGAACAGCGGCGGATAAAGAGAAGTTGGCGGCAGAAGGCCTGAAGGCCGAGTAGCCGCCGCAAGAAATTAGTATGATTTATGTTTGTGTGCGAAGATTTACACAATTGCACTCAAGAAATATTTGAAGGTAATAAATCAATTAAAATTTTGTATTAAATGCTGAACTTGTTATAAATATATTTTATATATATATTTACCATATATTTTGATAACCATTTAAATTCTAAAAATCCATGAGCTCATCTTGTACTCTCTATAAATAGAGGTTTTCATTCTCATAATAATACACATCTATTTATCATTCTCTCTATTATTCTCTTATTCTATTTAGTTTATAACACGTTATCAGCACGAGAGCTCTTCTCCCAAAAGAAGATATCCAGGGCCGAAGGTATAATTCCTTCTCTCGACACCCTTTTATGTTTTTGTAATGATTGGTATAGAACATTGATTTGTTCAATAAGCACGCGTGGTTTTGAAAATTAAAATCTTGTTTTGTGTTATAAACTAAAAAAGAATGCAAAGAATAATAGAGAGAAGGAATTAAGGTGTGTATTATTATGAGGGTGGAGACCTCTTTTTTTTTTTTTTTTTTTTTTTTTTTGACGAGGAACCCGCAGCCGCTACCTTTGGTGCGCACAGGGTAAACCTCGCTCCTGTGTAATAGCCTGCAAACCACACAGAAGAGTTAAATCACCCTTAATGTGACAGGGTGACAGGCTCACACATAGCGTGTCCAGTGGGAATTGAACCCATGACCTATCGGTCCCGGGCCACCCACCTTCACCGCTATGCCATCCCAAGGGGACGGAGACCTCTATTTATAGAGTACAAGATGAGCTTTTGGGCCGACATAAGATGGGCTAATGGGTTGCTAGGGTTTACATGTGGTCAATCTATATACGGTAAATATTATTTACAACACTCCCCCTTAATTGACCATCCTTAAACAAAAATTTATCGCCTCGTTAAAACCTTGCCGGGGAAAAACCCAATGGGATAAAAAGCTGGTCGAAGGAAAAAGAGTAAATTGCTCCCCCTCAAAATAATCATTGTAAATCCTTGAATCGGCGCATGCGATCTTGTGTACCAACTTCTTGAATGTTGACGTCGGTAGTGCCTTCGTAAATAAGTACTGTTAGATTATCACTCGAACGTATCGTGAACGTCGATATCACCATTCTTTTGAAGTTCATGTGTGAAGAAAAACTTGGGAGAAATATGCTTTGTTCGGTCGCCCTTGATGTAACCTCCCTTCAATTGCGTGATACAAGCAAACATTGTCTTCATATAACGTCGTTGGATTGTCCTTTGAAGAAGCTAATGCACGACTTTTGGATATGACTTGTCATATTCCGTAACCACACGCATTCTCGACTTGCTTCATGGATTGCAATTATTTCGAATGATTTGAGGATGTTGCGGTCAAGGTTTGCTTAACGGACTTCCAAGATATAGCGGTTCCTCCACGTGTAAAAACATAGCCGGTTGTGACTTGGCTTTATGTGGATCGGATAAATAACCAGCATCTGCATACCCTACTAGAGAATAACCAGAACCTTTTGAGTAATATAATCCAAGGTCAATGGTACCCTTTAGATAACGTAGAATGTGCTTAACACCATTCCAATGCCTTAAAGTGGGTGCAGAGTTATATCTTGCGAGAAGATTTACAGAAAAAGCTATATCCGATCTTGTGCAATTAGTTAAATAAGTCAATGCTCCGATTGCACTAAGATATGGTACTTCAGGACCAAGTATCATTTCGCCATCTTCAATAGGTCGAAATGGATCTTTATGCACATCAAGTGTTCTAACGACCATTGGTGATGATAATGGATGCGCTTTATCCATATAAAACCGCTTTAAGACTTTTTCTATATATGAGGATTGATGAACAAATAGTCCTTCAGGGACATGTTCAATTTGCAAACCAAGACAGAATTTTGTCTTTCCTAAATCCTTCATCTCAAATTCATTTTTCAAGTATTCGAGAGTTTTATTGAGCTCTTGAGAGTCCCAATTAAATTCAAATCATCTACATAAACTGCTATGATTGCAAATCCATTGTTTGTTTTCTTAATGAAAACACAAGGGCAAACATTATCGTTTTTGTACCCTTCTTTCAAGAGATATTCGCTAAGTCTATTATACCACATACGGCCAGACTGCTTCAACCCATACAACGACCTTTGCAGTTTAATTGAAAACATGCTTTTGGGTTTTGACTTATATGCTTGAGCAATTTAAATCCATACGGAATTTTCATGTATATGTCACTATCTAGTGAACCATATAGATATCAGGTTACTACATCCATTAGGCGCATATCAAGTCTTTCTGACACTACTATACTTATCAAAAATCTAAATGTAATCGCGTCCATTACCGGAGAGTATGTTTCTTCATAATCAATTCCCGGTCTTTGAGAGAAACCTTGTGCTACGAGTCTTGCTTTGTATCTCGTAATTTCATGGTTTTCGTTTCTCTTTTGAATAAAGACCCACTTGTATCCTACAGGGATAGAATTTTTCGGAGTTTGAACTACAGGTCCAAATGTTTTCCGGCTTTCAAGGGAATTTAGTTCACCTTGTATGGCTTCTTTCCACTTTGGCCTATCATGTCTAGATTGGCAGTCTTTAACAGACCGCGGTTCAGGATCCTCATTTAGAACTTCAAGAGCCATATTAAAGGCGAATTTATCGTCTACGACGATATTCTCTCTCTCCAATATCTTATTAGAAGATAAGTAATTTATTGAGATCTCATGATTTTCGGACGCTTGTGGTTCTTCAGGAACTACATTATTTTGATCAATAATTTCCGTCATTGTTTGGTTCGTATTTTGTGTCTTTCTCTTTCTAGGCACAAAATCTTTGGAACCAATTGGTCGACCATGTTTTTGACGGACGTTAGATTCATTTGCTACCATTGTTGTTTGTCCTTCAGGGACACTAATTCTAGCAGGTGTATGGCGAAGTGGTATGTGAGATAGTGTCACTTTTCTTGTATCTATGAAAGCATCAGGAATTTGATTTGCAATCTTTTGCAAATGAATTATTTTTTCAACTTCTTGTTCACATTGATTACTTCTGGAATCAAAATGTGATAAATTTTTTCATTCCAAGAGATTTCCTTTTGCTTTTCTGAATGTAGGCTATTTCCACCTAATGTTGGAAATGTCATTTCATCAAAATGACAATGCAAAAAAACGTGCGATAAATAAATCACTCGTTAAAGGTTCAAGATATCTTATGATTGAGGGTGAATCAAATCCAACATATATCCCAAGTCTTCGTTGGGGACCCATTTTTGTACGTTGTGGGGGTGCGGTGGGATTTGGACAAAGACAACCAAAAATCCGCAAGTGAGAAACATCAGGTTCTCTACCAAAAACAATTTGCATTGGGGAATGTTGTTGGTTGGCTATTGGCCGAATCCGGACTAATGATGCAGCATGCAATATGGCATGTCCCCAAGCCGAAATTGGGAGTTTTGATTTCATAAGTAATGGTCTAGCAATAAGTTGAAGACGTTTAATAAACGCTTCTGCTAAACCATTTTGTGTATGAACATGAGCAACCGAATGTTCAATCCCAATAGCCATACAATAACTATTAAATGCTTGAGATTGAAACTCACTATCATTATCAAGACGAATCCTCTTGATTGGATTGTTTGGGAATTGAGCTCTCAATTTTATTATTTGAGCAAGTAGTCTAGCAAAAGCTGCATTTCTACTAGAAAGCAGACATACATGGGACCATCTAGAGGAAGCATCAATCAATATCATAAAGTATCGAAATGGTCCACATGGTGGATGTATAGGTCCACAAATATCTCCATGTATTCTTTCCAAGAAAGATGGAGATTCTATATTGACCTTCGTGTAGGATGGTCTAATGACTAACTTGCCTTGTGCACAAGCATCACATGGAATTCATTGTTACTAGAATCTTACGGTTACGTATATTGTGCCCACATGAGTTTTCAATAATGCGGCGCATCATAGTTCTCCGATGGCCAAACCTATCACCAAAGCAAAGCTTTTGAGTCATTAACCGTGTTCATGACATGGTTGTCTCATTGCTTTTATGAAGTGTAATACATTCGGATGGCAGCGGATAAGTTTTCTTTGATCCCGGGATACAAAAGAATTTATGCATAGATATTCGTTACTACTTCGACATCGTCTCATTGGTAGCCATTGCGAATATCCCTAAAACTTGTAAGTTTCTTGGACTTACTAGAATATAAGGCATTCTCTATAATTAATTTAGTATCATTTGGTAGAATGATACAAGCTCTTCTGAGCCTTCGATGAGTTCGAGCACCGGATATAGTATTAACATTATCTTCACTAATGTTAATTTTTGAAAATACTTTTTATTTTGGAGAATGGTGTGTGTAGTGGCACTTCGCTAAACATATATCGAAATGATTCATTTGCATTTACGAGACATTGTTTTTCAAGAAAATAATCTCCTAATCGAAAAGGCATCGACAATAATCCAAGAAGAATAGTAAGTTTCAAAAACAATAACAATACTAAGATAGAGTCGTGTAAGCAAATGAAATGAATTATTTAACAAAGGTAAATGATAAAAGCTAAATATGCCAAAAACGCATCAATTGTCTTCTAAAACACCACCACCAATCAAGCCATCAATTTCCATTTGGTCATTAAAGAAATCGAGACATCTAAGTGAGTTGTTGGATTACTCAACCGTCATAGCGGACATTGGTCTCCTTCTTTACTTTTCCCTTAATTGAACTCGAACGATCCACAAGGGCTTTCGCAGTAGCGACCAATGCCCATTCATCCACTCGATGACATATTTCCTCCTTGTTAGATGAATTGTGATCTTTGGATTGCTCGAGGTTGCATGGTCGGATTACTATCCGGCATCCATCCCACGACCACGCCACACCACGACCGCCCCGTCCATGTTGGTTTCCACGACCATATCCATGTTCGCATGGCTTCAACGGAGGAACCGGTGGGTTTTAACTCGTGGTTTTTCATTAGCAATTCATTATTTTGCTCAAGCAACTAATAAACAAGATATTAGTTCGGAGTACTTTTTGAAACCTCGCTCCCTATATTGTTTTGTAGGAGAACATTAGAGGTGAAATGAGGAGAATGTTTTCTCAAGCATCATTTCATCGTGATTGTTTCTCCACATAATTTCATTGTGGGGCTAATTACAACAATCAATATAAGTACTCACAGACTTGAAGTCTTCGATCTAAGATGCAACATCGTATCGAGCTTTAGGAAGGATAATAGTCCTTTGGTGATCAAACCTTTCTTTAAGGTTGTTCCACAATTCATATGGATCTTTGACGGTGAGATACTCATTTTTTAGATCACCATGAAGATGGGACGAAGGAAAATGGCTTTCGCGACTGGGAGTTGTTTCCTTCTTTATGTCTCTCCTAGACCCTTGAGATCAAATGGACTCGCATCAACAATCCAGGACATATAATTTTTGCGGATATTCAATGCTACAAACTCAAGTTTGTGATATTTGCCATTCGTGCAACTCCCAATTAAAATAAATTATTATTAATTCAATAAAGACTTATGTTTTTCCTTAGGATAAACATATATCACCTATATCAAACAAGAGTATACATGAGCATTAATATTCTTGGAATATTAATTATTTTCTACTGGGAGCAATAATTTAAGATTACATGTCTATATAATATATATATATATATATATATATATATTATAATATGCGAGAAAAAAAAATTGCAAATACATAAATAATAACTCTTCAAGAGTGTGAAATATTCTTCAAGAATATTAAATTTATGCTACTCGGAGCATAATTAAATCATTTCAATGAATAGTTTGATTTGCTCTTTAAACATTATATTATCGAATATGAATCGTGCTACTTGGAGAACAATTGTAATTTAACATTAAATAAATAAATAAATAAACAAACAATCAAACAAATGAATAAATAAATAAATAAAAGCGTAGAGTAAATGCTTTTCAAGAGCATGTAATATTCTTGGTATTGATTGTGCTACTCGAGCACCAAATCAAGTTGAAAATTGTTTTTCAATTGTTTTAATGTCATATTTTGGAATAATGTTTTTGGCTACACGGAGGACAATAAATATAATGATTTTCTCGAATGAAGGCATGATTCAAAATAAGTATTGATTTACTTATCTAAATCATGCACAATAATATAACTATCATAATTATTATTATGATATAAGGATTTGAGAAAAACAAAAACATCAATTTTTTTTAATTAAACAAAACGAGAGTAGAAGAGAAAATCATAAACCATTTTTGCTTCAATACGTTAATCAATTTGAGAAATGAATTGATTTATAAAAGTGCTTTGTAACTTTAACGAGAGGGGTTAGACAAAAAAAAATTGAAAAGTGGAAAAAAAATTATACCTCCCACGGTTGGTTTTTTTTTCTTCTTCTTCAGAGCTCCTTCGTGCTGATAAAGTGTTATAAACTAGAAAAGAATACAGAGAATAATAGAGAGAAGGAATTAAGTTGTGTATTATTATGAGGGTGGAGACCTCTATTTATAGAGTACAAGATGAGTTTTTGGGCCGACATAAGAGGCTAATGGGTTGCTAGGGTTTACATGTGGTCAATCTATAGACGGTAAATATTATTTACAACATTTTGGAAATTAATAAACAAACATGTGTATTCATTCCTTTAACTCACATATGTATGTTTTCTTTTTAATGTTAATTTTGGATTAATTCCTCTTATTATATTGGTATTATTGTTGCTCCTGAAATTGCACAATACACTAATATTCCTTAAGAATATTACATGCTCCTGAAGAGCAATTGAAAAACATATTTTCAACTTAACTTGTTGCTCCAAAATTAGCACAATCTATATTCCTGAAGAATATTACATGCTCTTGAAGAGCATTTAGAACTAGTATTTCTACATATACACGTTTTTACTTATTTATTTAATGCTTTGATCATAATTGTTGCTCCTGAAGTAGCACAATATTCCTGAAGAATATCACATGCTCTTAAAGAGCAATTAAACTTATTTATTGAAATAATTTAATTATTGCTCCAGAAGCAGCACAATTTAATATTCCTGAAGAATATTACATGTTTTTGTAGAGCAATTTATAATTTAGGTGACATATGTTTATCCCAGAAGGAAAAACATAAGTCTTTATAGACATTGATAAAACTTTTTTCCTTGTGCAGAATTGCATAAATGACAAATATCACCAAACTTGAGTTCGTTGCACTTGACATATCTGGCAAGAACTACATGACATGGATTATTGATATCGAGATCTATCTAATCTCAAGGGGTCTGGGAGATACTAGAGAAAAAGAAACAACGCATCCCCACAGGATCGCGCAAAAGCACTAATTTTCCTTCGTCGCCATCTTCATGGTGATCTAAAAAATGAGTATCTCACCGTTAAAGATTCGCATGAATAGTGGAACAACCTCAAAAGAGAGGTTTGATCACCAAAGGACTATTATCCTTCCTAGAGCTCGATATGAGTGGATGCATCTTAGACTGCAAGACTTCAAATCTGTGAGTACATATAATTCTGAATTGTTCAAAATTAGCTTCACAATGAAGCTATGTGGAGAAACAATCACTGACGAAATGATGCTTGAGAAAATATTATCTACATTTCATGCTTCTAATGTGCTCATACAACAACAATATAGGGAGCGTGGTTTCAAAAAGTACTCCGAGCTTATATCTTGTCTATTGGTTGCCGAGCAAAACAATGAATTGCTCATAAAAAACCATGAGTTAAAATCCACTGGTTCCTCTGCATTGTCTGAAGTCAATGCAATGAATGAACATGATAGTGGAAACAAACTTGTACATGGGCGTGGGCGTGGGCGTGGGCGTGGGCGTGGGCGTGGGCGTGGGCGTGGTCGTGGTCGTGGACGTAGTCACCGACATCCTGACCACGCAACCTCAAGCAACAATAGGTTTGAGGCATCCAAAGATCACAATTCATCCAAAAAGGAGGATAAATGTCATCAATGTGGTATGAATGGGCATTGGTCGTGTGGATGTCATACGGCGAAGCACCTTGTTGATCTTTATCAGAGTTCGATCAAGGGAAAAGTAACGAATGAGACTAATGTCCTTGACCATGACGGTTCGACTGATACTGCAAGTCACTTAGATGTCTCTGATTTCTTTAATGACTCAAACGACAACATTGATGGCTTGATTGGTGGTGGTGTGTTAGAAGACAATTAATGCAGTGTTTCACATATTTAGCTTTTATTATTTGTCGTTGTTAAGAAGTTCATTTGCTTATAAAACTCTAGTACCATTATTGTTTTCAAAACTTTGGTTTTCACTATTGTTGATACTTTTTAATTGATTAGAAATTTATTTTCTTGAGAAACAATGTCTCGGAAAATGCAAATGAATTCTTTGTGATATCTGTTTAGCTGATAGTGCCACCGCACACACCATCCTCCAAGATAAAAAAGTATTTTTAAGCATTAACATTAGCTAAAGATTATGTTAATACTCCATCTGTCCCAAATATATATACCTACTTTCCTTTTTCATCTGTCCCAAATCTATATGCCTATTAGCAATTTTTTTGTATCTAAATAATTTTTTCACCAACTTTAATAGATCTAATTAATATGATAATATAGAAAAAGACTATTTTATCCAACTTTTATAATAGCAAACATAATTATGACGTTAACTTTTTAATAATTTACTTTAATTTACTCAAATTCCAATACCAACATTTATCTAACTTTCATATCATTAAATTTTTTCTTAATCTATGTGAAAAAGCAAATGGGCATATAAAATAGGGACGAGAGTACTATATTTGGTGCATCGAACATCATTGAAGGCTCTGGAAGAGCTTGTATCATTCTGTCAAATGATACTAAATTAACGATTGAGCATGCCCTTTACTCTAGTAAGTCCAGAAGAAACTTACTAAGTTTTAAGGATATTTGATGCAATGGCTACCACCTTGAAACAATATCAAGAAGGTACTAACGAATATCTATGTATAATTTTTTTGTATCTGGCCAGAAGCATATCAAAGAAAAATTGTCAACACAACCATCTTAAATGTATTACACATTTATGAAAACAAATGAGACAAACCATGTCATGAACCGAAAGTTTAAAAAGCTTTATGCTTTGACATGATAGTTTTGGACACTTACGAACAACTATAATGCGCAACATAATTGAAAATTTATATGGGCACAACACAGAGATCTTGAAGAATCTCTTAATAAAAGAATTTTCATGATTTGCTTGATTTCTAGAAGAAATATAACACTTGTTAGAGTTACTAGTTCAAATAATAAAGAACTCAATTCCCTCAAGAAGATTTTTCTTGATAAAGCTAGCTAGTTTATTAAACTCCAAGTTCCTCCTGAAGAGGATTTATATTAAATGGATTTGGAATTGAGATTAAATAATTAGTTGCTCATATCCATACTCAAAATGGTATTTTGTCCGTATAAAAACGATCTCACATTAAGATTGTTAATTATGATGAAATAACATTTCCAACATTAGTTGGAATATAAGTCACATTTGGATTCCTAAAATAATCAATGTGAAATTTACATCCAACAAAAAGCACAAGAAAAAACTAATCAATTTGGATTCCCGAAGTAATCAATGTGAACAAGAAGTCGAAAGACTCACTTGCTAAAGATTGCAAACCAACTTCTTGATGCTTTTGATTTTTTGTATATAAAAGAAGTGACAATGTTATACATTTGCTATAAATACCCCGCAAGAATGAATGTCCCTGAAGGACAAGTACAAATGGTAGCAAATGAAGATAAAGTTCGTCAAAAATATGGTCGACCAATTGGTTCTAAAAGAAATTTTGTGTCTAAAAAAAGGGGTACAACATATGAACCAAACAATGACGATAATGATTAATCAATCAAATAAAGTTCCTGAAGGACTACAGCGTTTGAAAATACTATGATATCAAAATATTGGAGAGATCAAATATCGTCGTGGACGCATGACGGTATTTTCGCCTTTTAATATGACTCTTGAAATGATAAAAGAGGATCCTCAATGACGATCTATAAGAGATTATCAAGATATAAATAATTGGCCAAAGAGGAACGAATTCATACAAGGTGAATTAAAATTCCCTAGAAAGCCGAAAATATTTGGACCTATAGTTCCAAAATCCGGAAAAAAAAACCCCGAATGATATAAATGTGTCTTTGTTAGAAAGAGAAATAAAAATTACGAGATATAAGGCAATACTTGTAACATAAGTCTCTCACAAAGACCGGGAATCAATTATGAAAACTCTCCCATAATAGACGCCATTATATTTTAGAGTTTGATTAATCTACTTATATCACAAAAGCTTGATATGCGTCTTATAGATGTAGTAAATATCTATCTGATTCACTTGATAGTTATATATACTTGAAAATTCTTGAAGGATTTAACTTGCTTAGATCACGCAAGTCAAAAATATATTTCCAAGTAAACTGCAAAATCGTTGTAAGAACAACGTGTATATCAAAAGTGAAGATATTTGCTCATATGTTTTCAAGAAGAAAACTGATAGCAAAGCAGTTTATATTGTAATATGAATTTGGTTAAGACTCTTGAAGAGTTTAATACTTGAAAATTATGTGTATACTCCGTCAACATGACATATATAGGGCCACTACTTGTGGACTATTTTATTGATTGACACGTGATTCTATAATCCAACTCAACTATTATTGGCATTAGGGGGGAGATTAAATATGAATGCCACAAATATTTCGTTGGATTAATTATTTAGATTCACGCACTATGAACTAGAAGTTCAACAAATTATTTAGTGCAAAATGAGTGACTAAAATCTCATATACATGTTGTATATGCACCATGAAAGAATTGAAGTTCCTCATAGATAAAATAAATCAATCAATTCTCATTGACGCCAGAAGCGTGAGAGATTTATTGGTGCTAAGAGATAAGAAGTTCGCGGAATAAAAATTAGAACACATCACTCCAAATTCCTCCTGAAGAGGATGTGTGAATCATTATGTACAAAAGTACTTGATGAAATCAACTCACGCCTAAAGACGGAGTTAGAATCAAAAGACTTGGGTTGAACTAATAATTGTCTCGACCTGCAGATCGAGCATCTCCATGATGGAGTTCTGCTAGTCGACTTACCTAAAAGGTCTTTAAAGAGATTTATTGTATTTCATCCACATAGCTACCTAATGGTTGTTTCAATCACTTGAAGTAGTTGGAGACTCATTTAGGCCTATAGAATATAACAAAGATGAGGACTAGAAGTTCCTTACTTATGTACAATTGGAGAATTAGAAATGGTATTGACCATCCTTTGTTATTTTCGAGACAAATATGATATTGGTCTATTTATGAGAGTAATGATATATCCACATATTCCATGCTATTATCTATGATGATAATTAAACTTGTATTACACATATTAGTGTAGACCTTGAAGATAACCTTGAAGATTGTTATCTTGAGGAGGAGTAACAAATTGCAAATAATCCTGAAGATTAGACTGACTCTTAAAGGTCAAATGACCCTGAAGGTCAAATGATTATACTCTTTTTTCTTTCTAAGTTTTTCCCAAAGGGTTTTCTTAGTTAAGATTTTTAATGAAGCATCCAATGTAACACACGAGTAAATGAGTAATTGAGATTGATTCATAAAAGAGTCAATGCAACACATGATCTCCAAAAGAGTGGCGGCATCAACATCCAGCAAATTCGCTCAAGTAACAATCTAGCGGATTCTTTTACAAAGGCATTACCAACGTCAACATTCATGAAGTTGGTACACAAGATCGATATGCGCCGACTCAAGGATCAACAATGACTATATTGATGTGGAGCAGTTGTACTCTTTTTTCTTTGACCAGTTTTTATCCCAATGGGTTTCTCTGGCAAGGTTTTAACGAGACAGCCGTTTCTTTTAGGGATGGTCATTCAAAGGGAAGTGTTGTAAATATATTTTATATATACTTACCATATATTGTGATGATCATGTAAACCCTAAAAGCCCATTAGCCCATGTTCTAATCTATAAATAGAGATCTTCACCCTCATAATAATACACATCTATTTCTCATTTTCTCTATTATTCTCTCGTTATATTTGGTTTATAACAGAACTTTTGTTTATTACTCATATGTTTTTTCTATTATAAGTGGAATTTGTAACCTTTTAAGCCGTCTCACTACAAAGGATTATAATTAAAATAAAAAAAAAAAAAAAAAAAAAAAAAAAAAAAAAAAAAAAAAAAAAAAAAAAAAAAAAAAAAAAAAAAAAAAAAAAAAAAAAAAAAAAAAAAAAAAAAAAAAAAAAAAAAAAAAAAAAAAAAAAAAAAAAAAAAAAAAAAAAAAAAAAAAAAAAAAAAAAAAAAAAAAAAAAAAAAAAAAAAAAAAAAAAAAAAAAAAAAAAAAAAAAAAAAAAAAAAAAAAAAAAAAAAAAAAAAAAAAAAAAAAAAAAAAAAAAAAAAAAAAAAAAAAAAAAAAAAAAAAAAAAAAAAAAAAAAAAAAAAAAAAAAAAAAAAAAAAAAAAAAAAAAAAAAAAAAAAAAAAAAAAAAAATATTGGGCCGTACTATTTTTATATCACGTAATACAACTTTCTCAATTTTTATGTTAGTAATTTTTAAAGAAATTACTACTAATAATAAAAGAACATAGGCATCTTATAGGATGTGAAATTGATAGTTCCAGAGTTCTGAATGGGCTTCAAAGCCACATCTCGGCCCAATTGTAATAATAACTGGGCTTCAGCTCATTACGAATAGCCCAACTCAAAACGACGTAATCTATTTCTCTGCCATTTCTTTTAATCGATATCAATAAAATTTATAATTATTTATTAATTGGATTAATTTATTTAATGTAATAGATTAAGGTTTATAAAGTAATCAAACAATTTAACTCCTACCCGTCTTGCTTTGCTTTATTAATGCAAAGTCAATAATACAAGTATAAGAAATGCTAAACTTCACATTTAATTAAAAACTTAATGTATGTCGTGTGTATATTTGAAGTAGGCCGGTCCCCTACTATGCAATTCTATTTTCCAATTTATTTTGTTCTAATGTTATTATTAGTGTTAGTAGTCACTGTAGAAAAATCGAAAAGCAAATGTAGTCTTTCCTTAAAAAAACACATATCTAGCCATTTTGTCATTTTGTGGGCGCAGAGCGTCAGAAGGGCCGATGGAGGGCCGAGTTACAAATCGTAGGGTCGATGGGGGCCGATGGACCAACTGTTGTTTCAATATCTTCAGGGCCGATCGAGATCGGCCATCTTTAGGCCGACCCATCGGCCCTAAGAAAAAAACTAAAATAATTTAAGGGCCGATGGTCTCGGCCCTCCTTCAGCCGAGACATCAACCCTCACGTTTAAAACAATTTTTGTAACGGCCCCAATCGTTTCGGCCGTTATAGAGAATACAAATCGAGGGCCGAAGGAGAGAAAAAAAAACGTAATAATCGAAGGGCCGATGGACATCGATCCTCATTCGGCCAAACCATCGGCCCTGAGCCTTTAAAAGCCGTTACATGTAACGACCCCAAATTTATCGTAGGGCCGAAAAGAAATCAACCGTGTATTAGACGAGGGTCGATAGCCGTCGGCCCTGCCATCGACCCTCCATCGGCCCTGATACGCAATTATTGGTGGCCGAAAGAAAATAACCGTTGGCCGAAATTAACTCACACTTCTTTCACCAAGCAGCCGAAATTCACCATTTCTCTCCCACACAACCGCCGCCGACTAGTCCCCGCCGCTTAGCGCCGTCGTTTTTTGCTGTTGCAGTCGTCGATAATCGCCGTCTGAATGCCGCCGCCGATCCCCTTTGTTGCCATGTCTTCCGGCGAAATTCGGTACATATTTTCGATTCTTTGTCTGATTTTCATTGATTTGTCTTGTTTTTCGTTTGAATTCGTGTTAGAAACCACGATGAGTGAATTGAATTGTCGATCTATGCGTTATCTATTTCCGGCCATTTATTGTATTATTTAATATGAATTGTGATTGAATTTCATTGATAGACTTAATCTATGTTGAAATTTGGTTGGGTGTATACTGAAATGTCGAATTTATGATGAAATTGATGTGAATTACGATTAGTGCGAGCGTTCATTGTGATGAATAAGTTTGCAACCGGGGCCGGTGGAGGGCCGAAGGCAGGGCCGAAGGAGAATATACTCCATCGGCCCTGCCTCGGCCGAATTGTGTTGAATAGGCCATCGGCCCCGGCTAGCCTTACGGCCTTCGGCCCTTCCATCGGCCCTTCTTAGGCCCTCCCATCGGCCCTAATTTCGGCCCTTATTAAGTCGTCTTAACTAATTAATTCATTTTTTTGTACAACTTGCAGTCCGATTATATCCGACTATCGGTTAGAGAAAAGACCACAAAAGTCACTACATATTGGAGAGATAGTCTACCCGAACTGATAAATAACACTCTAGTGAGACGGGGGCTAATGAATTAGTCCGGCGATTTAGAAACGGTCAGTTTGGCCATTTGCTGAACTGGAGGAAGGGGAAAAGTTCTATCTTGGCTTTGCATCAGCTCATATGCTATGAGGTGCAGGCACCGGCCGGGGAGGTTCGTTTTTGCATATCCGGACGGGAGCTTAGATTTTCGCAATACGAGTATGCACTCATTACTGGATTATTTTTCGGCGCTTCTTCTTTCGATCCGAAGGCAGCTCGCCACCATGCAGAGTCCGGAGTATACATGAGACTCACAGACGGGAAACCAATAACAGGAGGTGATTTGCTTAATTTATGGAAAAATGATAAGCACGGTGACCTCTCCGAAGATGATTATCTGAAGGTGGCCAATGTATTGGCACTAATGTGTTTTTTCTTCGCACCTGCCGATACAAAGAAGGTTGAAACGTGGATGTGGGTTCTTGCTGACGATTTAGACGCATGGAACGATTTTCCATGGGGATCATACACGTACAATGCCCTGCTCCACTACATGAGCGTTGCACCAAAGCGACTCGATTTAGTGAAATCAAAATATAATTTGTATGGGCCAGTTTGGGCCCTTCAGGTACGAATTGATATTTAATTGTTTCAATTTGTTATAATTTTTATAATTTATACTTGTACTGATCTTTAATCGTATTGTAGATCTGGGCATATGAGGCGATACCAGATTTGGACCGGCTGTGTGTACGCCTTATGAATGACGGAGGTATGCCCCGATGTCTGAAATGGGTATTTGTCACGCCACCAGATACAGAATGGATTAGTTTATGACGCATCCGGGAACGCGGAGTCCCCAATTCGTCCTGATGCCGCAAGAGGACCAGTTCAAGCAAGATGATTCGAACAGTTGTGGTCCATATACATGTATGGCAATCGAGCGGCTAATCACAAGATGGACTACAAATGTTTCGAGCAATGCTACGTCGGAGATGTAGATTCTAGCTAATAAATTAGCCTATTTGTCGTTGGGGATTTTGTTTAGAATTGTAATGATTTATTTTGAGTTTTTGAATTTTTGAAGCAATGTTACCTCTCGTATTTTTGAATTTTTGAAACAATGTTTCGAGCAATGTTACCTCTCGTACTTTGAATTTTTTTCTCGGACGAGGGCCGATAAGCTAAACCCTCCATCGGCCTCGGCCCCATTCAAGAATCTTCATGCATCTCTTGGCCCGGCCGAGAGAAGTCCCTCGGCCCCGATCTAAATTAATTTCTCGCATATAAGGGCTGATGGAGGGCCGATAGTCGAAACCCCCATCGGCCCGAAAGGGTATCAACTTAGGCCGATGGAGAGCCTGATGGCTTAACCCTCCATCGGCCCGGCAGGGTATCGGCTCTAGCTCTATTTTAGTCATTTTTTTCAATTTTCTAGCTAATAAATCAAATTAAAATAAAAGTTGTCATAATTAACACGGATGGCAGATAATGAGTAAAAAGAAAACGGATCAGTTAAAAAAAACGACGCTTTAATCGTTATTTGTCGTTCCAGATACGGGGCATCTCCGCCTTGTGTGACCTTCTTCTCCACAGTTACCACATTTTTTTCGACGGCGCGTTCCAGATGTACTAGCTTCTGCTCCAGAAGGACGACGGGTGTTTCTCGAATGTTCGTCTTGCCGCATAATCATTGGTGGAAGAACAACAATGTCCTCTGTTTCCGGTGGGACACCTCACTCATTCCGAGGAGGCAAGGGATTAACCACACCGGCATATATCTCCTTCCACGTCGCCGTCGTATAATAATCATTAATATGATTGTACAGATTTTCCCGGCGATGATACAAAACGGCGACAACGTGACTACACGGCAACATGTCGATTTGCCAGACGCCACATTCACACATTTCGTCTTGAAGATTGACCCTCCACTGTCGCTCACCTTCGTCGACCTTGTATTTGTCAGTAGTCACCTGCGTAACCGTAAACCTCCGAGCCAGATCAACTTCGTTCCGCATCCTCAACTTAGAAGCCTCTGTCAACGGATTGTTTCTGGAACTTGCTTTTACTCATCGTGTATCGAACCACGACTCTATCATATAGCGGATTGCCTCGAGCATAGCAAGAATTGGAAGTCGTCTAGCCTCCAACAGTCGAGAATTTATTGACTCGGCAACATTCGATGTCAGTAGACTGTAACGACGGCCTTTACTAAAGAGTCTGGACCACTTCTCCGATCCAATTTCCATCAACTTTTCGTAAATAGCCGATTTTCCCCGACGGATAGCGTTCATGGCCTCATGGAACTCTGTCGACCGATAAGCATAAGTTGCTCGATAGAACGACCGGATAGCCCAATCACCGTATCTCGCAAGCTTATTCGAGAGATGATAGTAACAAAGTCCGTGTTGTGCATCTGGAAAAACCACTCTTACAGCATTCGCTATGCTTTTATGTTGGTCTGAAACAATCACTAAACTGTCATCCATTGGAAATGCGGCTCTTAGTCGCATCATAAACCATGTCCATGAAACATCATTTTCAATCGGACCTACACCAAAAACGAGTGGGAATATTTGCTCGTTCGCATCAAAAGTAGCAGCATCGACAAATAATAGATCCGCCTGAATATTAGTCGGTTTCATTAACTTGCTCTGACGGCGCATTCTACGGGCAATATAAGTTGCTACAGCCTTCGAACGCACACTTCTTTCGCTAAGCCCGGATAAATCAATTGTACAATTGTGGTCGGCAACCCATTTTGTCACCTCCCAACATTTTTCACCTCTGTAGTATGCCCGGAGCTGGAACGGACAATCAACACATCTTCTGCACAAATATTCCAAATGGGAACCACTCGAACGTTGCACTCTAAAATCCGCACCGTTTTCCAAATGGAATAGAGCGACAGCAGCATAAAGTTCATCTTTCGAGTTGAACATCAATCCTTCATGCAAAGTTCCGTCTACAATATTATTCAGGTTCCGCGCCACTACTGAATCGGATACATCAAGGGGAACAACAGGAACTATCCAGTTGCTTGCGGCTTCTGTGTTGTCGTATACAGTCCCGTCCATCGTTGGATGACTACTTACTGGAACGAGCAAAGACATAAGTTGACTCACGCCACCCTCTCGCCGAATCCATGCAGTAAAATCGTGTAACGAACAATTAATCAAGGCGGGAGGAATATCTTCATCCTCATCATCATCGGATGATGAGTCCAAATCCGCCTCACGATCTGAATCTGTCTCCACATGAACATTCCTTTGTGGAGCCCAAACACCAGCATTACTTTCGCTTCCTTGCCCCGTAAACCAATTAGGACCTCCGAAATTATAAATATCTTCGGGCCGTTGATTCAGGTTAGGGATAGCAAATTAAGGATTTTGCACTTGAGGATACACAAGAAACACAACCGGCTCTACGTCGATAGAGCACAACCGCATAAGATCAATATCATGACCCAGAATGGCCTTCATCATCCTGCCGGTTCGTCGGGAAGCAGCAGTATAGTAAATGAAGTAGTTGAACGGAAGGGAATAAGCACTGAGTCACCGATCAATGCTTTGTCGAAGATATTCGAGTGAAATATTGTTTGAAGGAATGTAAATCATGAACTCATGGCCACCGACATAATTCGACTCATCATCGAATTCGCCGTTCAATTTCACAATAATCGATCGAAAATCGGCCATCTTTTTCAAATTGTTGTGACGAATTGATTAGAGTGGAAGTGAAATTGAAGATTTTTATCTGTGAATGATCCAATCGCCATCCTCATTCTTATAAGCAAATTTTACGTAAAATTTCACTTGATCCAATTGCCAATAAATTCGTCTATAAAGTACACCCTCAACCCTCCATCGGCCCACCGTCGGCCTACCATCGGCCCTACGAAAATCGAGGCTGAATTGCCATTTCAATACAAAAAGTTGAATTGAAACTGCACCTCCAATAGGCCCACCATCGGCCCCGCCCTCGGCCACTCATCGGCCCTCAATTTCGTGCATGTGAATATCAAATCCGACTAGTCAATTCAGCAGAAAAAGTTGCACCTTCCATAGGCCACAATTCCCCCTTCATCGGCCGATGGAGGGCCGATGGACACCCCCATTCAGGCCTCCATCGGCCCTTAGAGCCATCAATATTCAACTGGCTCGGGCGATGGGGGTTGTTAGGCCGTTTTTCTCTCGGCCTACTTAGGGTTGATGGACACCCCCCATCGGCCCCCCCTTGGCCCTGAATTTCTTGTCAATATACAAGTGGCTCGGCTGATGGGGGGGTTCGGTCATTTTCTCTCGGCCGATGGAGGGGCCGATAGACACCCACCTTCGGCCGTCCATCGTCCCCCCATCGGCCCTAGGCGTTTCAAACGAAAAAAAAATGTTGACGGGACAAATTCCCTCCACAAAAAGACAAAATGACTATATTTGTGTTTTGTTTTAGTTGAAGGCTAGATATGTATTTATTTTTTTATTCTTTTGGCTATTGCTGCAAAAGCCTTTTATTATTTATTATTATATAGAAATAAAGTTTATACGCAGCAATCACAAAATACAAGTAGCAAATAAATACAAATAGTCCACCTATCGGAATCAGAAACGTGTCCATATTCATAAGAAAAGAAAAGATTTTTTCCGACCAAAATAAGATACCCACTGGCCACTTCCATAATAGCCACGATTAGACAACATTACTATACAATCAATCAACTAATTGAGCACAAGTGTTAAGGATGTAATTAATTTGTTGGTAACTCGTAACCTTAAACTGTGCTTCATCCACCCAAAATAAAATTGTTCTAGTATTCTCGATTGACAATTAATCAAGAATGCAGTAATATTGGTTTAAGATTTAAGTTACGATCAAGTAATTAGAATTTCACCAGCAAATTATCATATATTTTCAGAAGAAAAAAAAAAGAAAACAATCAAAACAATAAAGAGGAAAAGAAAGGAGAAAAATGTAAAGTTGTCATGCATATATAATCAGTTAATCACATTGTTAATTTATTAATCGATATTTTTTGTCAATTATTTAAGATTATTTTCTGTTGCCTCACGAGAGCTACATTTCATTTCCAAGTGGTGGACATTCAAATAAATAAATAATTAAATATCGGAGCGGCATGTATGTAGAATTTTCGTATACTCTTATATGTACCACACAACAAGGGTATTGACATGTGGCATTTCTCATTAAATCAAGTGGGTCATATTTAACACTTGTCAATACCCTTGTGATGTGGTACACATAAGAGTATACGAAAGTGGTACACACAAGCTTTTGTGATTAACTACTAGCTTCTCTAACTAAAAAAAATGAAGTATTTATAGTTTGGACTATATATAAATTATGGGAATTACCAGATTTTTCTTTTCATTTTCCGAAAATTTGTTATTTTGGCCCTCCTAAACTTGCATCACGAATCCGCTGCTATGATGTTAATATATCCCTAATCTTGCAGCAGAACATATTCCTTGATCCCATTTGAAGTAGCGAGAGACAGAAACTTATCATGACATGATAATTTACCAACTTAAAGCTGATAAATTGCTGTCTTTTAGCGAGAGAGAGAGAGAGAGATTATAGCTTGAAGTATTCGTAGTTTCGTACCATCGAGCTCCGGTTGGGAGTAGTGGAGTTAAACTAAAATTTACCAAAGAGAAAAGCAATAGTGAGTTTGGGAATTAAGAAGAAGAACAAAAAGAATATATATATATATATATATATATATATATATATATATATATATACAAAAGCTCTATTAATTACTTAAGAGCTTAAGAAGCATCACTCTCTCTCTCATCACTGATGAAGCTAAATTGGCTGCAATTCAAATAACAAGTTTAGGGACAAATATCTGCTTCATTTAGGAAGAGACAACATATTTAACAACACGCACAAATGTGTATTTATGTAAGTATTTGTATGTATCTCATTCAATTCATCAGTTTTCTTTTTCTCAAAGTACAGACCCCTTCTGGCTGTGTATGTCAGTACGTTTGAGATAAATAATTTCTCTAAAGTGGCAGCACTGAGTAGTAGTACTATTGTGTGTGTAGAGAGAGAGAGAGAGGAGAGAGAGAGAGAGAGAGAGAGGCCATTAATCTTGGACACTGTAGAAGCAAGCTAAGATGGGCATTTTACCTAGTTACCTTATGACATTTGCCTACCCTTTATTTGTGTCACTCCACTTAAATAAATTCCCCAACCAAACCCCTATTTCTTCTATCATATACTCTATCAAACCCTATTATATACTACTAATATTATAAATAAGAGAGAGAGAGATCATGGGTCCAACTCCAATGACCTCTACATGAACTCATAACTTTTTTCACTAGTGAAAAGACTCTCTCTCTCTCTCTCTCTTCACTTAAGACACTCTCTCTCTAGAAACCCTTACTATTCAACTTGTTTTCTTGCTACATGGAAGATCACCAATACGGATTGTCAGATCTAAGGCAGTACATAGAAGGCCGGCCCTTTTTTCCGGCCATGTCTCAGCCGCCGGACTTGCTGTCCTGCCACCGCGGCCCCACCCCACACCACCCCTACGATATGCTCATGATTCGCTCAGATGCCCCACCTTCGAGAATCTCTACAGCTACTGCCGGCTTAGGCAGTTTCGCGGCGGAGCCAACCCTCGGCGACGGCGGCTCCGCGCGGTGGCCGAGGCAAGAAACACTCACTCTTCTTGAGATCCGATCGAGGCTCGATCATAGGTTCAAGGAGGCCAATCAGAAGGGACCCTTGTGGGATGAAGTATCAAGGTATGTTGAATTTTAGTTTATCCTAATTTCTCAATTCTGCCCTAATTTCTGAATTTGCTTTCTTGCTGAGGCTCTCTCTCTCTCTCTCTCTCTCTTCATCTTAGATAATTGTAATTCATTGGGTTAGGATAAACTTGACTGTCAACTTCATTCTTCACTTCAGATCTTCAAATAAGTAACCAAAAGATTGTCTGGTTGTGGGTAAGAGAATTTACGAATTTACCACTCTTTCCAATCTTTTCAGTACAATTCCGGTAAACAATCTTCAGCAAAAAACTCTAAAAATGAGGAAATTTCTGGGAATTCGTGATCCATAGACTCGCACACAGCATTATCACATGAAAAGGGAAAGAAAAAAAATCTAGGGTTCCATTCAGAAGATAATATCTTCAATTAAATATTGTTAATTAATTGAATATTATTACAGAATTATGTCTGAAGAAAATGGGTATCAGCGGAGCGGCAAGAAGTGCAGAGAGAAGTTCGAGAATCTTTACAAGTATTACAAGAAGACGAAAGAAGGCAAAGCTGGGAGACAAGACGGCAAGCATTATAGATTCTTCCGACAGCTCGAAGCCCTCTACGGCGACAACTCAGCTTCAGCGGGGACCCACTTCCACGGCGGCAGTAGTTTCCCGAACTCATTAGCTAGCGATCAGGAAGGGGCCCTAGATTCTTGCGACTACGACACGACGTCGTCGTACTGCAGCGACTCCAAAGTAATGGAGAGTGTTAACGATGATGATTTGAGAGAGAGGAAGAGGAAGGAGAAGAGGAGGTTGAAGGCGAGTATCGAAGAGAGGATTGATTGGCAGATGAGGAGCATGATGGAGAAGCAGGATGAGTGGATGGAGAGGATGACGAGGGTGATTGAAGATAAGGAGAAAGAGAGGTTGATGAGAGAGGGGCAATGGCGGAAGCAAGACGTGTTGAGGATAGAGAGAGAGAAGGAGATTTGGGCGAGTAAGAAGGCGTGGATTGAAGCGAGGGATTCTGCTCTAACTGAAGCCTTCAACAAATTGGCCGGGAAAGAGATTGAGCCGCCGGCGAGGGCGGCGGTGCAGGAGGAGGATTGGCTGGAGACTGAGACTGCCAGACTGATTCAGAATTGCGGCAAGAAAAGAAGGGAGAGTTTGAAGAGTAATTATCAGAATCATCATGATCCCGTTGAAGGTGCAATGTTGAGGCTAAACGGTGGAGACCCGCCGCGGAGTGGCGGCGCCGGCGAGACTATGAATGATGGATTCTTTAGGTACTTCATGGGGGAATCATATCAAAGATTATGATAAAATGATCAAGAATGTGATCGTATCAATGGAACTTGTACCATTAGCTTGCTTGCAAGTATACAGATCAGTCTTGTAGCTTGTAAGTTGTAACCCTGCTGTAATACTGCAATAACTCTCTCTTTCTGCTAGCTTTGTTTGTTTATGTTCCTGTCTAAACCTTTGTGGATTGGTAGAATTATATGAGCATTTAAGATCTTATTAAATTGTCTGTATCATTTGGTTCGATTTAATGGAAGGAAAATGATTTGATTAATTTATTAGCCTATTATCATTGTGAAGGATGAGATGCTGAGGATATTGTAATAAAAGATCAAAGTTGATTTACGTACTGATTTGCTTAGACTTTATTAATTGTTACATGTTACATTTAAGAAGCTGAGTTTGAAAGCATTAATTTAGTTACAATAGTACTATTTATATAATATCATCCCAAAAAAAGGTAGAAACAAGCAAAATATGTCAATGCTGGCTACTTAACATAGAGAAAAAATAGCCTCCAACTTAGTAGCATAAGTTTTATTATTTGTATTATGAATAGTCTCTTTTGTATGCGATGTGTTAATTTGGCAATTTCCGAATCTATTATTTGTATTATGAATATTGTTGACCATATAGGAAGGTCATTAATTGTATATTGTATTATATTTTTTAAGATTTTATTATTTGTCTTCTATAAATGGGAGATTTTGCATCCTAATTCTGGATATAGCGATGGTGGTCGCCGTTCCCCCAAATCATAAGTTAGTTCCCGTAATCAAAAGCCTCATTTTCAAAATCTAGATTAACTTTTCGTCCTCGGAAGAGCTTATTAGGTGTTTATTCCAGCTTATTCTGAAAAATTAGTGCTTAGGCACGCGTTTTGGATAGCTTATAAAAATAACTTATAATTTTTTTTTGGCTTATTTTAGCTTATGAAAAATAGATCTTCATATCAAATCCAAAGACAACAATTTCTTAAACTATATTTTATTTTTTTCTCTATGTAGGTGCTTATACATAAATGTATTCAAACACAACAGCTTATTCAATTTAAGTGTTTATGTTATAAGCACTTATGTCATAAACATTTTTGTTATAAGCACTTATTTAAGTTATTTTCCCAAACTGGGTATTACACATGTTTAGCTTATGTAGTTCATATCTTTGTTTTGGATTTTAACCTATGTTGCACGAATACTTCAGAAAATCTCAATGTATCGTATTGGATATATGTCAGACACTTTGACACTATATAGCCCTCCAATTGTCCTGTCACACATGTTTTACATATATGTTGTACCTAACTCTAATGAAAAATATTTCATCCGTCCCATTAATAATGTCTTGTTTCTTTTGAGCACGGAGATTAAGAAAGTGATGTTTTGTTGTGTATATTGTTTGACTTGTGGGTAGTTAATTTTTGTCCACGCATTCTTTACTTTTTTTAGAAATGTAACATTTCTAATGGGACATGGACATCCCAATAAATAATACATGACATTACTAATGGGACAGATGCAGTACACAATTAATTTATTTTACACTTTAAATGTTGTGTCTAATCGTCGTATCGTGTCCTAAGCTGTTAAAAAATATTGTGTCTGTGTTTGAATCGTATCTCGTATTGTGTATCTAGTGTCCATGCAACATAGATTTTAACATATGCTGCATGAACACGGGACACATTACACGTGATACGACATGGTATAGACACGAGACACAATATTTTCGTAAAGCTTAGGACACGACACGATGATTAGACATGGCGTTTGAAGTGTAAAATCAATTAATTTAATATTTTTCATTAGAATTAAGTTCAATATATATTTAACCATATGAGACATGGTAATTGAATTGTCATATCGTTCGTGTCGGAATATCCAACACATACGTTTGAGATTTTAAGAAGTGTCCACGAAGATTTTAACCTATCATGCAAGAAGAGAGTTTAATCCAATGCAAATAAAAAAAAGGAGCCCGATCCACTAAAGGCAAAAAAGGCGAGCCGAAATTGTCAGCGAGCCGTTTGCATTTTTTGATGCCCTACTATTTCATTTCCGAGTGACTGTTGAAATTGCAGTAGTGAAGCAGTGATGGAATGGTGACTTCGGATTCACACTCACACCAGACCTGATACATTAAACACTGATGTTGCGTAATCAGTTGTTCGATTTGACCTCTTACTGACATTACTGTCGGCTCCTTTCCTTCCTATAAACACATATCCTTCACATAATCCCAATTTGGAAGGTTTTCTCACCGCTTAGCTCCACTTTTATTTTTCAAAATGGAAATAATTTCTCTAATCACTACTAATTAATTAACAAGAAGTACATTTTCTTGAGAAGTTGAAAACTACCCAAAAACTTATTAAAAACTAAAAAAGGAAAATATAATGAAGACTCTTAGACGCTCGTTGACGGGATGGATCACCGGTCCGCAAAATCTTTATCCCATCAGTTGTAAATTTTAAGATCGTTCGGTTCGGCTTACATTGTATTACTTATGTAAACCATGAATATACAGCCGGCCGACTTTATAGGTAGTTTTGCTGTGGGACAGAGAGTCGGAGATCAATCTCCCCTCGTCGACAATCTTAATTAGTACTTGTAGTCTTTAACGTGTAGGGACTCGGAAGCACCCTCACTAGAGGCGGCGCCGCCTTGGTAAGTTCCAAGAGTGGCTTCGGAGTTAGCCTTGCATCTCCCATGGAAGTTATCTTGAGCCTTCTTCACATTCTCACTCTTCCCGGCCCACGCCTTGAGCGTGCTCTGCTGGAGAGCACGCCCGTACGAGAAGGTCAAGCTCCACGGCTTCTTGGCCTTGAACTTATTCATCGCGTTCAGATTCACCGTGGCCTCCTCCTCGCTCTGGCCTCCGGAGAGGAACACGACGGCTGGCACGGCCGGCGGCATGGTGCGCTGGAGGGCGCGGACGGTGTACTCGGCGATCACCTCGGGCGTGACTTTTTTGGAGTCGGAGCCCGGGGTGACCATGTTGGGCTTGAGGAGGGTGCCCTCGAGGAGGACGTGGTGGTCGTTGAGGGCCTTGTAGCAGGCGGCGAGGACGCGCTCGGTCACGTCGGCGCACTTGTTGATGTCGTGGGAGCCGTCGACCAGGATCTCGGGCTCGACGATGGGGACGAGGCCGTTCTCCTGGCAGATGATGGCGTAGCGGGCGAGGCCGTTGGCGTTCTCGTTGATGGCCAGCTGGGAGGGCTCGTTGGGGCCGATCTTGAGGACGGCGCGCCACTTGGCGAAGCGGGCGCCGGCCTTGTAGTACTCCTGGCAGCGCTTCGCGAGGTCGTCGAGGCCTTGGGTGGTTGTCTCGCCGTTGGTGCCGGCGAGCTCGACCGTGCCCTTGTCGACCTTGATGCCCGGGAGGACGTTGCCGTCTTTCATCACGTCGACGAAGGGCTTGCCTGCAACCCGAGTGTTTAGGTGATTGGATATTTAAGAATATTATACCAAGTAACAAAAAAAAAACTTATGCCAGGTTCAATGGTTGAATCAAATACAACTAATTGATTCTTAAACCAAAACTGATAAGGAACGGTCTAGGATTACGAGAGAGATGGGGAGAAGTGTTGAATTTCAATATTGAAGTAGTATTTTCTTTTTAAAAAAGTTCTAAATAAAAATCGAGTTTCAACATGACTTGAGAGTGGGAAGTTTGTACGCTCCCCTTCCTATCTGCCAGTGCCGTTGATGTAGAACAAGCATTAGATAACTATTTGAGAGACGAGGGTCGAATAAAGATGGTTAATAGAAATCAAATCAAGCCTACCATTTGCATTTGAAGTTTAGATTCATTGAGTTTCAAATTGAACATATCGCTCCATGAGCGTTGAGGAAAGTGTCCATTGACCTAAATGCCAACTATTTTGACCGGTTAGCCCCTTTTAATATTTAGCATTTCTTTATTTATTTTTAATTCTCTTTCAAACTATTTGCTCTAGGCCTTAAAATAAGTCATCGTGACAATTTTGGGTTTTAGCAATGAATTTTTTAAAAAATATATTTCACATTCGTACAACAAACGTTTGTCTTCTACATTATCGTCCCTTTCACAATAGAATCAACATAATAAGCCTAAACTCTTGAACAACAAAACTAGCAGAATCTAAAAAGGAGAGATGGTTACCAAGAAAACATACCTGCAGCAGTTTTCTGATAGAGAGTTTCCTCAAAGAGGATGACTCCACTTAGGAATTGAAGCACACCAGGGGTGGTGAAGAGGAGCTCTCGCAGAGCCCTCCGGTTTGCTTCATTGTTCTCCACACCAATGCTATCGAAACGCTTCCCAATTGTGCCGGTAGACTCATCTGCCGCCAGTATGCCCTTCCCCGGGCTACCGATATATGCAGCATTTTTTATAAGCTCATCTGTTGAAACGTTAACATTAACAACAGTCACAGTAAAGAGGAAATGATTCGAAGATGTAATCCTGTAAGTTCTTGAGATCTTCTAATGAATTACTCTGCTTAAGTTGATTTTGTTGATGTTTGAACATAGAAGCCCATAACAAAGACAAAAGGAAGAAAATTCCCATTTCTCAACCTCTTCAAATTAAACATCTATAGAACAACATACAAGTGCAGATAATCCATCAAACAGATACAGCATAGATGGAAACAAAGTTTCCATATATGATACACAAATACCAATCAATTTTGACGCAACAAGGATCAGAAGAAAAAAAAAAGATGTTCCAGAAAGAAATTCTGCATGCATCGGATGAATCAAATCAGGAGAACGAAGGGAGATTGGACAAAGAGCTAATAACCGAAACGAAATATGAAGCTACTAATTCATATTCACGCGCATGACATGATCTATGAATACATACACTATGCATACCGATATATAGGCAGAAGAATTTTCCTGCTTACGCAGAGAAAATAAGGCGATTTGACTCTGTTAATCGTAACAATAACAAAAATCGTAGGAGGAATCTAAGAATTTCTAAATACGAGCAGATAACAGATTCACGATCGTTAAACCTCACCATATTTCAAACTAAAATTACAGAAAATTCCGGATCTGAATCATCGGTCAAACAGAGCAACGACATTACTCGAAAACAGTGAGAGAATTGAACTGTACCGGCGTACTTCCCCTTGTAGCAAGACATGATTACGGCGATTGTAAGAAAAAAAAAACGCGTAGATTGAGAGTGAGGGAAGAGAGCGAGAGGAGTAGGATTTATATAGACAGAGAGAGAGTGGAGAGGATGAACCATCGAGGTTTTCGTTCCATCGCCATTCACGACCCCTCGTTCTTCTTGCTAAATTTTGATCGCCCTGCAATATTTCCATTTCAAATTTTATGTACCTTTCTATTCTATTTTGGGGGAAAACTAGCATCGATTGTTGAGGCTACTATTCGTTCGCGGTCTTAGAACGATATACGCTAATTTTGTTAGGCCTGCAATATTTCCATTATCATACAAAATTTGAAATTTCTGCCCTTTTATTTTAATTTTTTTTTTATTCCCTCCCTCCATTCCACTAGTATCCTTATTGCGACGTCCTACTATTAATAACATATTTCCAAAAAAGTAAAATTTTATAAACTATATTTAATTATTAAAATATTAAACAATTTATATTACATAACATCACTTTATTCAAGGAAAAAAAAATGTTTCCTTTTACAGTTGAACGGAGTTACTTTTTTTTTTTTATTCGTGAAACTCGCAGCCGCTACCTTAGGTGTTGGTTAAACCTCACTCCTTGTGAGGTAGCTTGCAAACCACACAGGAGGTTCAACTAGGGGTGTAACGGTTCGGTTCGGTTCGACTTTTTATGTATTTTAAGAACCGAACCAAACACATAAAAATGGTTCGGTTCGGTTCGATTTGATGGATTTTTCAATATCGGAACCGAACCGAACCGCTAACCGAACCGAACCGAACCGCTTATAAATGGTTCGGTTCGGTTCATCAGTTCACTTTTTTATTTTTTTATTTATTTTTTAAATATTAAATAATACAAGAATAATAGTTTATAAGATGCCACTCATTCCGAACTCATAAGTATAGAGTTGTTACTCCTTTCTCTTCATTTGTATAGAACATAATTGATCTAAACTTAAATCTAATATCTAAATCCAACAATATTCTCATGTAAGAAAGATAAATATTAAATAAAAAAAATTAAAAAATAGGATATTAGTTCGGTTCGGTTCGAACCGTTCAAAAATTCTTAAAACCGCGAACCGAACCGAATGTAAACGATTTCTAAAAAAATAAACCGAACCAAACCGTGAAACCGAACCGAACCACATTTTTCGATTTGGTTCGGTTCGGTCCGACCAGTTTCGCGGTTCAGAGCACTTACATCCCTAGATTCAGCCACCCTTAATGTGACAGAATGATAGACAAATCACATAGTAGTGTTGGTGGAAATTGAACTCATAACCTATCAGTCCCGGGTCACCCACCTTCACCACTACGCCATCCCAATTAGTATTTATTTTTGAACGTTCAAAATCTCTTTTTTTATTATTCTTCTCAAGAAAGAAATGGACAAAAATTACATGCAAAGGTTAAATTTTAAATGGGTAGTGTACCCAATGATACGTCAATTTAGAGAGAGAGCTTCCATTTTGCTTCTTTTTCAGTTTTCGTTCACATAAGATGATCCCAAACTAACTTGTGAAGAAGATTAGGCATCCCCTAAATATTTAAATTAATTATGATAAACATGTAATAATAAAATAAATTTGAATTGCATTGTTTCATTGATAAAATGTGAAGCTCCACTCTAAAGCTCATTTAAACTTATTTCCATTTAAAAGTAAACAGAGCATGCACAGAAGTACTTTTCCTTCAGCAAAGAGGCCAATGTCTAAATTGTACAACCATCTGGAGAGATGAAGACTAGCAAGAAACTACAAAATGATGACTTCATTTTACCCTTTGCAAGATATAAAACAACCACACATTATACCTGCCTCATTTCACCTGTAGAAGAATATGGTGCGCGTTGGTGTCCTGCCCGGAAACTAATAAGATTTGGCATCATCATCTGCAACGCGATACATTAAACCATGCTGGCAGGCAAGATAGCTTCAACGGCGAATCCAAACCCTAACAAAGGGCGCAAGATCAAAAGGAAATCAAGGCAACTTAATGTAAATGAGCAATTCAATGATAATCAATCCTGCCTCTCTCTAAACTGGAGTTTTTGTAGATAAATCACATGGGCTGGAATAAAAAAACAGTGATGCTACTGATAAGCTAACAAACTTAGAATTGACCAAGAATATCATCTCTATAATTTCCTCCCTCTTGCTGGGGTGGAGTGGGATGGGATGGGGGAAAGAAAGCTCAAGCAGCTTCGGAATTGAACAAGAGGCAACAGCTTACAAGGTGTATAGACATAAGCTATGATAAGCAAGTATCTAAGCTGAATGTAAATGCAAAATTTCTGTTCATTTCCAAGCTAGGCGCTATGGGCATTGATTGTGAGCCAGCATCATTTAAATCTACATTCCCTCCTTGAGATGCTACGCATTCTTTTCCTACAAATTGAGCCAAGATGGATCGTCATAAATACAAACTACAATTAAACCTCGATAAAGTAATATTCAATAAAGTAATAATCTCACTAAGATAATAATTTCTTCCGGTCCCGATATGGGTCAATGTACTAAAATAATGTTCGATAAAGTAATAACCTCGTTAAATGAATATTTTTCTCGGTCCCAAGATTATTACTTTATCGAGGTTTAACTCTATATTGTTTAGATTGGACAAAAAAGGTAAAAGAACCAGTCCAATAAAACTTCCACTAAACACAACAAATAGTAAATTATCACTTCTAAGTTCAATATCAACTATCAGATCTACTTCATCTGACATCATCATAAAATGTAAATTTCGCACAATGAAGTTTACATAATAACTTCAATTGTAATAAAACCTCCATAAGCCACAGAATATGTCCACTATCGTCATTAATCCAAGAATAAAGAAAACTGATCCAAAACATAAACCAACTTTGTTCCTTTACCGAACAAAATAATTTAGTTCTAATCGCAAAACTAAGCTCCTAGAACATCACATATGGTAGATTAAAAGTTGTTCAAGTATAAACTTCTATCCGATTGGCCAATTTTCATCTAAACATATTTGGCTCAGCTTGAGTGGATTTTGTACTTGGAACCCAAGTTAAGTTACTATCAATTCGGAATCTCATAACCGGTAGTAGATTTCTGAGAATAAAAAAACATGGAAATAAAGATATTAATTACTAACCAGTTTGATGTCAGGAGCCAGTCCCAAGTCATTAATAGTGTCTTCTGATATGCAGTCAGAATGAACAATAGGACTAAAAATAGAAGCTCCATTTGTAGGTCCAACTCTTTCATCAGTGGATGGAATGGTCAAGTAAAGAGCTCCTTTGAACATCCATTCATTTGTTTCTTGGTTGTAGAAGTCTTCAAACAACTCGCCGCACAAAATACATGCACACTGACTCTCGTCTGCAGGAACCAATGGCTCACTACTTTCCAATATATCACCTGAACATCCAATATCCAAAGAACTACTTTCAAGATTATCGTTACCAACTCCTGCGACCCAATCATTTACATTTGTGTACCAACTCCTTGACATCTTGCTCAAAGGATCATGCTCAGGAACCCTCGATGCATGCCATTCCATGTGTCTGTCAAGCTGTTCTTGAGATTTAAGTTTAAGTCCACATATGCTGCACAAATGTGGAGAGTCACAGAGAAGATCACTGATCACATCTGGATGGAACTTACGGACTACATCTGGCTTGAACTCAAAACCAATAAGCTGTTTTATCTTTGCTGTTGAGAGGACCAAGCTGTCAGAAGTCTTAAGAGTAGTATCCATTGAAGATGGTTCCTCTTTAACTTTAACAATAGGTTTTGACTTGGTGACTGGAACAGAAGAAAGTGTTGCCAAACTAGTACATGCAGTCCCAGGAATACTCTCAACAGGTTGATCAGGTTTAGGCAAGGCAGACAACACTGGATCAGACTTCGAAGAAGATATCAAACCTTTTGCAACTAGTGAGCTTAAAAGACTAGAAAAGGGATTAGAGGTGGAACTAACTGCAGTTGGCGCTTGTTCTGAACCAATACCAACTAGAGAAGAGGGGGATAGCGTGCTTGGCAAGGCTGGCCGTTCTACCTTATTTTGGGAAAATGCAGGGGAGCCTACGCTTCCAAGAGAGCGTAGAGGTGCGCCAGGCCTGGCTTCTTGCATATTAGGGTTATGTAAGTTGCCTGTAAGTGAACTAGTAATGGATTTTCCAGGGGAATCAACAGCATAAGGATTTGAATGGTCAGACGATGAGTTCCCCATTGTCGAGCGACTTTCAGATAATGAGTTTTTTGATGGTAGCATGCGGTGTTCTTCAGCAGAAGATTCAAACTGAGAGACTTCGAGATTTCTCTGTAGAGCAGAGGAAGCATGTTTCCTCTGTTGAGAGGGAGGCACCAAAGCAGATGCAGACCGTAAATTTGGGGGCTGCAGCCTCTGTGTGCTAGTCTGATAAACATCACGAGCTGTGATAGGAGAATCCTCTGGAGGTTGGTCACCATAGATCATTGCCTTCTGCACTGGGCGCCTTCTTGGATCTGTAGGAGGACCTATAGCAGTGGGATTGCGCTCAGTAAAATTGTTTGAAAACTGATTCTGACTGTGAGAAGAAACAGAAGGTGATGGAGGACGTTGGTTCATCAATGATCGTGTTGAGGATGATGTGGCAAGAGTCTGCTGCTCTTGAATCATAGATGCTTTTGACAATGGCATCTCGTTAATTGAAAACTTATAACTGGTGGATCCGATGTGAGTTTGACCCAGTTGTGATTGAGAACGAGCCCTGCCCATTGCACTTTGGGAGCTCTTCAACCCAGTTGGATATCCTTCGGAATAATCTGATAAGGTTTTAACAGTCCCTGAAAGTAGCTTTTGTGACCACAATGGCACTTGAGCTCCAGAAGCTACTTGACCTTGATCCATGGAGATCGAATCAACTGAGGCTTCATCATCATCCCTTGACCCAAGATCATGTATAGTTTTATGCCCTGGGAGATGTCTCTCGTGGTCCTGCAAGAGATATAACAAACATCACCCAGTGCATAGAATATACTACGGACTTCAAAAGTGCAAACATAAAGCAAAAAACAAATTAATAAAACACATAGGAAAAGCATCAAGTGGGAGGCAGAAGTTAGAAGATTCTAGAATTGCCAAAGAAGTTTAAGATGTCAAATGGCACGTTATGCCAGCTTTCCATACCAAAAAACCTCCTAAAACATAATGATTATTTAACATAATTGAACCTGATCAAAGAGAACAATATAAGATGATAAGAGTGAACCTTTGATGTGCAACACAACAAAAAATATGATATACCCATAAATATATCGGACAGAAAATAATGGCAGATATCAAACAGGAAAGGCAATATCCTATTTTGAATGCTGTTCCACTGAGTCTTCATGAAACTTACCAATCTATCATAATTGCCAGATGCCCAATGATTTTTAGCTGCAGCATCAGCTACAGTGGGTCTAGAGTTCATCGCGCTCCACGTATACTCCTCCTCCTCAGAATCTTTCCAGTTCTCTCTCATCCCATTGGTGTTTCTACTTGATATTTTTTGCTTGTGCTGTAGTTCCGAGTCAAAATTTGCTGGCTCATGGGTAACATAACTTTCTAATCCCTGTTTCAGGCCAAAACTATTCTTTTGATGCGGCATCACGATCATATCACTCTCAGATTCATTCCAAGACCTCTCGTATCCAGGCTCTTTATGGTGTTCCATCAGCCTTCCACTGCCCAAACCTGAACGCCCCGACACACCAGAACCATAATCAGAATCTGCATATGCTACACCAGAACTTTTCTTACGAACTGGCTTATTTACTTGGTCTCTTTGAATATGCTGAATAGACTGCATGTAAGTAGACATCTAGGTTATAAAAAGTAAACCAGAAATATCATCACTAATATAAGAAAATACAGGAATGTATCATGGTGAGAGGTAACATCTGGCATACCAGCACCTTTTATGAAAAAAGTTATTTAAATTCACAAATTCCAATTTTGATAAATTGTTGAAATCCAATTCTTTTGCTATATTTAATTGTATTTGTTCTTTTTAAGTCTAGTAAGGTAAAAATTATTTACGCAACCATGCGAGCAAAGGCATTGCAAGTAACATTTACCTCGTCGTAAGGATCAGCCCATGACCTCCCAGAAGTAACACTAGCAGCTCTCTCCAGTACTTCAACATCCTCATGCGAGTTCACCAAGGCTCCACCAGCATCACTGTCAGCACCTCTAGCCTTCACCAGATTAAGACAGAGGAGAAGTCTTTGATTCAAAATATTGTACAATCAAGAAGTATGCAACAGTGAACAATATTAATTATTTAGAAGTTGAAATGCTAGTTGTAGAGGAAAGCATATAACATGGTCCTCATGAATTTTGGAGATTTTTGTGCTTTCTAAAAACAGTCAAGGAACCAAGCGGACTCAAAAGCTTGCGTCAAAAGACCAAACGAAAAACTAACAAGAAAGAATTACCAGAACCGAATAAGATTGGTCTCAACAACCATAAAAACTTGTACTATTAGTGAAGATGAAGCAACGACCTACAGCAATTACCTTGTTGGTTTGCAGCCGCTGTCTTGCCTCCAAATACTTAGGGTTTACATGAATGCCATGTGCAGGACGTTGGACTTGTGAGTCAGTCCTAGATGGTGCTGAAGCAGTAGCTGCAGAGGTGAATCCAAGCTCCCTCTCAATAAGCTGAAGCGTCTGAGCAGGAAATACTCCTTTCCAGGTGCCAAAGAGGTGGCGCATTCCTTGGTGTATTGTAGGTTCAACCTGTCTATATGCCTTACAGAAGACCTGGAAAATACCCAAAAGTGATAACTATTGGAATAATTATAGAGATGAAGAAAATGAAGCATTCAACAAATTATGGCCACCAGAGAAAATGAAATCATGCAAAAAAAAGTCTATAATGAAAAACGGGGTAATGATTAAAATCTGACCTCAGGTAATCTGGAAGCAAAGCATTTTATGTAATCTCTCCCAATGTTCTTTACAATACTGTCTAATAGATATAGAGATGGCAGTTTTTGGTCGCTAGGAACCTGCAAATAATTTCCAGAGATCAGGCATGGTATCCCAAGTAAAGTTAGAAGATAATTATTAACAAGTTATATAAACATTAGTTGCGTAACATATATCACAAAGAAACTAAAGGGTGAGATAACATGCAACAAGAATCAGATTAAGATTTCCTAACGATAAAAGTTGAACAAATTCTTCAAAATTAGGACGATTGTACGTAAGTTAACTCTAATCAATGCCATAATTAGTACTTTATACCCATTGACAGTTTCCCCAAAACAATAATTTAAGAAAAATAATGTTCAAACCCAAAAGAGATGAAAATAATGATAATAACCATGGAGCACCAAATTTGATTTACTATAAACAAATCATCGACAAAATTACGGTTTACTTTGGCTTCAAGCAATCATCCATCACAATGGCATGTATAGTACAGCAAACCCATGGACGAATACAAAAAGACATAATATTTCGTGATAAAAGGAGAATTGTAATCATGTTGATGCAGCAAAAATTTTGCAACAAATAATTCATGTAACATACATATTCCTATAGTTAGCAGGAAACAATCAAACGCAAAAAGGCCCCAATAGAAGACATAGTGTGGTGAATCATATACAATTGAAAGAAAATAAAAAAAATAAAAATAAAAATAGAGCAACGCTGATCACTAGCCCATTTAATGAAGAGGCATCTTTGCAGGTTGTGTAAATCAAGTGATAGAAACAACCAGTTCAGGGTATATAACAACAGTATGATAGGGCTGAGGAAAAGCATTAGATATCCTTGCCAAAATAAAACAAAAATACAGCTATGGATGAATATAATAAATGAAGAAGTGCACTTTGGATTTCAGTTTGCTCAAATCTTGCATCTTTACTGGACAGGGTAACCGTATGATAAAAGGATATTGTTCGGTTGATCGTATAATCTTATTATTGGTTGCCGGAATGAAATATAGATAAGAGACCGATCTGCAATCGCCTTCGGTATGCATAAATCATATGGTTATGATGATACACAAGTTAACAAGGAAAAAAAATCATTGGACATATAAAATTTTCCGCAGATTAAAAAACCAGATATTTCCCAACACACCATCTCACTATCCATTAACAGCAACTACGTTAGTGTTGCACATATTTACAATTTGAGTATCAACAGATATCATATCACTACATACAGCCAGAAAAGCTTAAAAATCAGAGTCACCTCAAGAATATTATTGCAGATGGTAGCTGCAATGGCCTTGGCAGCAGACAAACTCTCGCCGGCGATAATCGTCAAGTTGGTTATTATAGGCTTCGAATTGAAAGTCAGCTCAGCCAACGCAGTCTTGTACTGAGTCACCAGTTCCTGATGCAACGGCAGGCCAGACTGCTGTTGAAAGTTCCCCCGCACAGACTCGCTGCTCTCCGGATTTCGAGCTCGCAGGCCTCCACCACCGGCAGCGTTCGAAGAAGCTGGACGTTGCCCAAACCCGCCCCGGCCATTGGAGACTCGATCCGCTGCGGCAGGGTCCTCTGTAAGCCTAGGTTTCTTCAGCCCCGGTTCTTTCGAGATAGATCTATTGAACGGTCTTCGTGTACTCTCCATTTCCATCAAAGATTAAAAAAAACCCAACTCTATATCACTCCTTTTCATCTCAAACACTACAATTACGCACTACTCAACACAAATACCAAAATCACAAACAGATATTCCAAAACAAAGAAGCGTAATCGATAAATTACTACCCTATACAAATTAAATCCGAAAATCGTTACAAAAACTCCGACGGAAACAAAATTACAATCCGATTATTTGAATCCCGGCAGTGGGGGGTGGCTCGGGAGTAGCGACGAATAGACGGGGATAGGGTTTTTTCGAGGTTGAATGGGAGATTGGGATTTAGGCAGGAAACTGAACGAAGCGCCTAGCAACAACATGAATCGAATTGATTTATGTTAAAGACGACGAAAAAGGAAAGGCCCGTTATCGAGCGTCGACGACGTCGTTCTCAAGGGCATGGATTCGTAATGAGGTTTTAAAGAGTAGGTAGAGTTAAAAACAGATTGGGCCAAAGCCCACACCACTTTAGTCTTGCTATTAAAGAAAAGCCCATTGACAACAATCTTTCCTCAATTTCAGAAAACTATAGGCTTTTAATGCTTTATAGCTTTTACATCAAAATTTAATCCATTCATAGAAAAAATCTTATTGGTGTGTTTGCAAATGCTTATTATAAATATTTTTTGTTATTTTTTGTATTATTTTAAGTAAAATTATGGCTTTTTGGAGTAAATACAAAAATACTAAAAATTAAGGACCAATTTGGCCATAATATTTTTTAACGATATTTTTTTAATTTTACAAAAATCGAAAAGTATATTTTATCGTGTTGTTTTTTATATCAACTACGTCATATTTTAAATAAGTTGATAGACCAATCCCTATATTTTGGGATCAGTGATCATAAAATTTTATAGCTCTTTTTCAAAAGCTTTGAATATATTATTTATGATAAAGAGAAAAAAATTAGATATATTTGAATAATCAATGAATAAAACTATAGTAGATTTCCATTCAAAACATGTTTTCATTCCAATATGATTTATTCATTAATTTTTCGTATATTTTATTTTTTAATCCCCTATTTTTATAGTAATATTCGGAAAAAAATTGGTTACGGAGTAATATATTTTGTGTTTTAATCCATCATTTCCATAGTAATATGATCCCCAAATATATTATAATTAACGGGAATGATCCTCAACCTATTTAAAATTAGAATAATTGCTCCTTAAAAAAAAGCAAAAATATTAAAAATATTTTTCGATTTTTGAAAAACTTAAAAAACTTAAAGAAAAAAATTGGTAAAATCTATCCTCAATCTTTTAATATTTGGACGTTTTGGTCTCATAATATTATACCAAAATACCCTTTAAAAATCGAGTCACTATTAAAAATAACAAAAAATTTATCCAAAATTATATATGTGTGGGCAATTAACTAAAACAAACAAATAAGGGCAAATTTTGATTTAAGAAGTTGGAACTTTTTCAACTTCAAAAATCCATTGCCTAATAATTTTTAGCAAACTTAAAAGTTGCTAAACACCTTCATTGGAGGTACCCTTTATTCCGACACTACTATTACACGATTTCAGCTCTGAAATTGTGTTCTTAATAAAATAATTCAAACAATATTGGGATGATCATGTTCGACACATTTCAAAATACATCGAAACCTAATTTTATTAAAAATGATTGCTAACAGTAATTTCAAAATTTTCAATCAATTCATTCATAATCTATAAAAAAAATCCAAACTCTTATGATGTCTACACCTCTTCAACCTCATCGCTCTTTCTCTCACAAGTCGCAGTAATTTCCCGATGAGAGTGTGAAACAGTCGATTTAATGACCTGAACTGTTGGCATGGACACACAATAATTGATGAACCCTACATATAGTTTGTCCCGTCTCCATATTCAAATTGTTATCATTCTATTGTAGTATAATATATCATTTTTATTTTTATTTTCTATATCTCACATCAAATATGTCATCACCGCCACCTTTTGTATGGTTATTTTATTTTATTTTATTTTTATGTTTTATGTAATTTTTTTTTTACATTATTAATTGTAGTTGAGCTTTATATAGATTTTTATAAATTACAATCCCTCCTTTTTTTTAAAGCAATTTTATGTTTTTAAAATCTTTGTAATTTATTTGGCGTTTCGACTTTTTATACCTTGTCTATTTTTATCAATTCATTAAATGTCTATTTGTTTCAATTACTGAATAGACTTTCAAATTTCATTTCATCATTTATCTCATTAAAAATTAATTATCATTAGTTAGAGTACTTATTCATAACAATTTTTATTATTAATTAGTGTGCAAAAGTGTAAAACCACATTTAAAATTAGTATTAGGAAAAGTATAATATCTACTGTCTGCATTGTATTATGTCCTATCGAATCCTATAATTTAAAAATACAATATTTTCGTACCCCGATTGTATTGTGTCCATATCAATACAATTTAGATTATACATATTACAATAGGGAGAATAATTGTTTTGAAAATCCACTCCATCAATTAATGTGATTTTTTTAGTTTAGCTTTCGTTTGGCTTTATCTTTTGAACAAATAAAAATATTATTATACCCGTCTTATTCGTATCATATTACTTTCCTAAATCAGGATGTTTATCATCTTGTCTCATTTCTTATATAGTAACTTTGTTGCTTATTATTTCAACAACTAAATTAGTGTTACTCACATCTTTACTAATCAAATTCCATGTCTCAATACATGTCCTACCAATAAAGTGGTGATATGCGTATTTTTAGTTTAAGAAAAATTATTAATCAAGATAATTAACTTAAGTTTAATATACATACAATTATGGTAAAAATACACATATCACCATCTTATTGGCGAGACATATATTGTAACACCAAAAATGGATTATAGGATCCTTAGAGCATCTCCAGTCCACATTATAACGGTGTTTGGAGTATAAAAACAATTATCAATCCAACTTTATTTTCAACACTAAAATTAAGATTTACCATTTTTCTCTCTCCTCCTACTACATAAATGGCGACTATTGTTCACCTCACCAATTCCCTTTTTCCGTTTTGCAAAATTACTCACAAGCCCTATATTTGTTGAATTATTGAAAACTACATTATGATAGAAAAATGAATTAGACGATCACACCGAAAAAAATTATATGGCAATATAAAATATTAATTATTAAACAATAGGCCCATGTTGTTAATTTAAAAAGTGGGCCGAATTTTTAACCTAATTATGTAATAATTATAAGTTTAATCATGGTTTTTATAGAATACAATTATACCAACAATAATAGAAAATAATGAGATACAAATTAGGGTTATTTTTCTCTAAATACACAAAATTTTTTATTTTCCTTTTTGCACACAAACTTTTAATTTATCTCATAAATACACCAACTCTTGATTTGTTTTAAATTGCACACATATAAAAAATCCGGCGAAATCAAAGCTGACGTAACATTTTTCCAGCGTGACGTGATTGCTGACATGTCGGCTAAATCATAATTGATCATATTTGATTTTTAGTAAAATACATAAACTCTTTACAGTTTCCCATTTTGTACATGAACTTTAAATTTAGTTTGTTTTTGCGCACAATCGAAACTTAGATTTTTTTAATTAATATATATTTCTTATAAAATTTTTATAATGAATGACTGAATTAAGTTGAACAAACTGATTAGATACAAAGAAAGAGTTTTTTTTTTAAATCTTAAAATTTAATCTTAAAAAAAATCTTAAATTTTAACTGATTAAGTTGAATAAAATCTTAAAATCTTAAATATCAGTTTCTTCCCTTGTATTTATCAGTTTTTTCAATTTAATTTGGTTATTCATTATAAAAGTTCTATTAAAAATAAGTATTAATTAAAAAAATCAATTGTATGCTAAAACAAATTAAATTTAAAGCTCATGTGTAAAAAGAAAACTGTAAAGAGTTTTTGTATTTTTTTTTTAAAATCAAATAAGATCAATTTTGACTCACCCGACATGTCAGCAGTCACGTCACACCGGAAAATGCCACGTCAACTTTGATTTCGTCAGATTTTTTATCTGTGTGCAATTTGAAACAAATCAAGAGTTGGTGGGCTAGAAAGTCTGTGTACAAAAGAGAAATTTGAAAAAAAATGGTGTATTTAGAGAAAAATAACCCTTATAATATATTATTACATTAAAAATAATAACAATAATAGAAAAATATTAGGAAATACATAACATACTCGATAATAGAAAAACATTGCGATAACGGTATATATAATTGTTGACTGAAATTATTATGGGTCAAATGTGTAATATTGAAATATATATTATATATATATATATATATGTAAAAATAGAAAGTAGTATGAAATTTATTTTTTAGTCCCCAAAGTATGGTCTTTTGGCCAATTTGGTCCTTCCGTTTAATTTTCCGTTAGTTAACCGTTAAAATTTTATTATTTTTTTAAATTAAATAAAATAAAAATGGTATTTTCGGAATAATTTTTTCGAGGACCAAAACATCCAACTTATCAAACATTGAGGATCAATTTGGCCAAAAATTTTCGTTACTTAATTTTTTTTTAATATTTTAGTAATTTTATTTTTAAGAGCCAAATACAACAATTATAAAACTTTTCTCCAACTAATAGTTAATCATGAAAATAAAAATAAAAATATTATATTAATAAAAATCAGAGGATACTTTTTCTTCAATACAACATAAGTATTTACGATTAACTATTAGTTTTTCCTACATAACGAATTTTAAAACACTTTCATTAATATAATATTTTTTAAGTAATAAGTCTTTGTTACACTAAAGTTGTTTGGAATAGGTTTTATAGGAAATTTCTAGCTACTTATGCATAAATTTGCTTAAAATTCATTTTAACAAAAGTTGTTAGTGTTTGTAAAAAAAAAATTATATATTTTTTGGGATCATATTTTATAGTAATATGTTCGATAAATTGTGTCACTGGGCTATAAAATATGATCCGAAATATATATATATATATATATATATATATATATATATATAGGAGGAAGTTCAAATGTGAACAGCCTTTTATCGTGTGAACGTGTGAACACTGCACTTTAAAGACAAATGTACTGCACTTTAAAGGCAAACAAATTGTATTATAAAGTGCAATACTTAAAGTGCAGTACATTGTCTTTAAGTGCAATTCGTAAAGTGCAGTATTAAAGTGCAGTATATTTACCTTGAAAGTGCAATACGTTTGTCTTTAAAGTGCAGTGTTCACACGTTCACACGATAAAGGCTGTTCACACGGGAACCACTCCCTATATATATATATTTAAGTAATAAGTCTTTATTACACTAAAGTTGTTTGGAATAGTTTTTATAAGAAATTTCAAGCTACTTATGCATAAATTTGCTTAAAAGTTCATTTTAACAAAAGTTGTTAGTGTTTTTCAAAAATATATAGTCTTTATTACACTAAAGTTGTTTGGAATAGGTTTTATAAGAAATTTCTAGCTACTTATGCATAAATTTGCTTAAAAGTTCATTTTAACAAAAGTTGTTAGTGTTTGCCAAATATATATATATATATATATATTTATATCTATATATAAAAATTTTCATTACTTAAATTTTTTTAATATTTTAGTAATTTTTCGTTAGTGTATAAAAATATATGTATATATATATATATATTTTTTTTTTTGGCAAACACTTAACAACTTTTGTTAAAATGAACTTTTAAGCAAATTTATGCATAAGTAGCTAGAAATTTCTTATAAAACATATTCCAAACAACTTTAGTGTAATAAAGACTTATTACTTAAAAAAATATTATATTAATGAAAGTATTTTAAAATTCGTTATGTAAGAAAAACTAATAGTTAATCATAAATACTTATGTTGTATTTGAAGAAAAAGTATCCTATGATTTTTATTAATATAATATTTTTATTTTTATTTTCATGATTAACTATTAGTTTGAGAAAAGTATTATAGTTGTTGTATTTGGCTCTTAAAAAATAAAATTACTAAAATATTAGAAAAATTTAAGTAATGAAATTTTTTGGCCAAATTGATCCTCAATGTTCGATAAGTTGGATGTTTTGGTCCTCGAAAAAATTATTCCGAAAATACCCTTTTTATTTTATTTAATTTAAAAAAAATAAAAATTTAACGGTTAACTAACTGGAAAATTAAACGGAATGACCAAATTGGCCAAAATTTTATAGTTTGAGGACCAAATAACTAAAAAAAATAAATAAGAGACCAAATTGACCAAAAGAACATACTTTGAGGACTAAAAAATCCAATTTCCTATAGATATAAGAAATAATTTAAAACATCTCGTTGGTGAACTTATAGGGAGTATTAGTATTTTTGACCAATTTATCTGCATTTAATATTTTAATTTCAGGTGGGACCGTACAATAATTCCCCACACGCACAGTAACTTACTTAATTAGGAAGTAAAACAAAATCCAGAAACCTTCCTCGGCCCTCAGGTAGCGCCGCCTCCGAAATTCAGACCGTCAACAGTGAAAGTCGAAGGTCAATCTTGGACCCTCTGTCCGCATCCTACAAAAATATCTCACCTTCCTAGGCCCCACCTGCTCTCAATTTTCAATAGATACATAAATTGCATCCGATTTCGGGCATGCTAGTGCGATGAGCCGGGAGAGGCCGAAAACGCCAGGAAGCCGCGGATTCCCACCGCCTTACTATGCAATATCCATAGATTTTCTTTACTCGATTTGTTTGATTCCGGTCGGCAATACCTATAAATATCTCAGCCCCACCCTACATCTCGCCGACCATGTTCAGATTTTTCCCTTCAAATCCTCGCGAAAACCACCCAATTGTGTAATTTCATCCAATTCTGGGTTAAACCTTACCTAATTGTAATGGGCCCTGATGATAGCCAAAACCCTAATCGGCGTCTTCGTCCTTCGATTGCTTCCGCACCACCAACTAGTTCGGCGTCGTTTCCAACTCCGCCGTCTTTTAGTTTGCCAATGGCGTCTCCGTTTCTAGAACCGCAGCCACACTCCTCTTTCTTAGGATTTGACTCCTTTGATTCCCAATTTGAGTCCAAACCAGTGATAGGAAATGATGGCGGCGGCGGGGAGGGCCTATTGAGTGCTCCTCAGCCGCTGGAGGCGTTGTACGAAACTCCGATTCCGCCGTTCTTGAGCAAGACGTTTGATTTGGTGGATGATCCTTCGTTGGATGCTATAATTTCGTGGGGTGCAAGGGGCGATAGCTTTGTGGTGTGGGATCCGGTAGAATTTGCCAGGGGGATTTTACCGCGAAATTTCAAGCACAATAATTTCTCGAGTTTTGTTCGTCAGCTCAATACATATGTGGGTATTGATTTCATTTCTCACTGGGATGCTGTTGGTTTGCTTTCTTTTTTTTTTTGGCTGATTTTTGTTTGTTTTGAGATTTTCATGTATTTTTTTTGTAGATTTTTCTGTTTTGATGTTTCTGCGAAATTGTATATTAGCTTGTAGAATTTGGATGTAATTTGTAGATATGAGAGATGGATTGTACTCGATATAACATGATATAATTTATAAACCTAATTCTTCATGTTCATATCTTGAGCTGGATGAAATTCTCTCTGAAATATGCAGTGGTTTCTGTGTTCTTCTGACCTTGGCCATGCAGTTGGAACTATCAGGGATATATATATTTCGTATTTATCTTTTTCGATATTGTTTTGTGCAATTCTATATTGCTAGGCTCCTGCAGAACATTATGTTAGGTGATGTGATTTCTACTGAATGTTGTAGAAAGCAAATAAAAAGGTTTGTTCAGATGACATTTTCACGAATTTTTTTTCCATATCTAGTGCAGTGGACTTGTCTTAGTTTTTGTAGAATCATGCTCAGAACTAAATCTACCTCACATTCCTCTGAACGAGTAGAGGAACTGGAACGTCCATCCCTTCAAAGGTAGAAGACAAGATTTTGTCCAACATTGACTTAAAAATGGAGTATGTGTTTGTTTTCTTACACGAACTCATGTTTGGATGTGAAATATTACTGATGTTATTACTTGTATGGTGATGCAACACAGGTGTATATGGACTTCTGGCTTGTGCATATGTTTGTGTATAGTTTCTAACCAAGAAAGTGAAATTGTTCTTGTGGTTATTAGAATGTTTTTGGGTGTGTAATTTGTTTGTTTGCATATATGTGCAGGGGTTTCGTAAAATTGATACAGATAAGTGGGAGTTTGCTAATGAAGGATTCTTGAGACAGCAGAAGCATCTCTTGAAAAACATCCAAAGGCGCAAACCGGCTCAGTCTCAGCATGTTGGGAGCTCGTCTGGATTGTCGGATGAGGGGGGCAAAGCTGAATTGGAAGGTGATATTGAACGTCTGAGGAAAGAAAGAAGTTTGATGATGCAGGAGGTGGTCGAGTTGCAGCAGCAGCAGCGCGGTACAGTTAAGCATATGGAGGTGGTTAATGAGAAGATCCAAACAGCAGAGAAAAGGCAGAAGCAGATGGTCTCATTCTTGGGAAAAATCTTCCAGAACGCAGCATTTTTAAGTCGATTTCAGCAAATGAGGCAACAAAACAGCATTACTCCACCAAGAACAACAAGGAAATTTGTGAAACATGAGCCTGGTTTTTCACCCAAAGGGCAGGTTGTGAAGTACCAATTCGAGCATGACGATCCATTCACAGCCCAACAACTCCCGGGCCTTCCCTTGCAAGATACGGCCGAAAACCCGGTTTTTGGTGCAGAAAATATGCCTTTTCAAGTTGAGGATACTTCACTAAGTGACTATGAAATGATGCATGAATTCCTCACTAGCCCTGATCAAGGTGAAACAGTTCCGACGCTAGGATCTAGTGATCCGGTTCTTAAAGGCAAGGGTGTTGCAGATTCTCCGTCCCAACCTACACCCGAGTATTTCATCTCATTTCCGGAGGACTTGATGAAGGAGCAGACCGGTCCTGATCCGGAATACTCAGTGTTGGGAACTCAAAGTATCGGCTTGGAGGACGGCCTTTGGAGCATGGGCGTTGGAGCAAGTGCCGGTATGTCTAGTTCCACTGACTTGTGGGGTAATGTTAGCAGTTGTGATGTGCCGGAGTTAGGCGGTACATCAGATGTTTGGGACTTAGGTTCACTACAGCGAGCGGGGAGTTCAGGAATCGACAAGTGGCTAACCGACGACTCTCCCTTCAATGAGTTAGATAAACAAGAAGGCCAGCCTTGGGATGGTTCTTCTTAGAAGTTGGATCCATGAGATTTGTCTTACTGGCTCGTGGATTCTACTTCTTAGTATATTTGGATTGGTTTCATAGATGAATTATAATATTATTATATAAACTATATTTTCACTATTTGATCATTGAGTTCATTATTTTCTCTTATTCATTCTGTTGATTGTCATGTAGAATTTCTATGCAACATTTATGAGCTTACGATGCATAGCCCTACTAACTCTTCTGTTTCAAGCTGTGGGAGCGCAGGTCTGTTTGTCTCCAAGCAAGCGCGTGGGATGGCGGTATGAGGAGGTGCTGCACCACCACTATCACTACAGGTGAGGAAATCCTGAAGTATATTGAACTTTTATCCATTTCTTCATGCTTTGAATAATAATGGATCATGTAAGAACTTGACTCGAATCTGGGCGAATTTGAATGCGACGTAATGAATGTTACAGGATGTGAATCTGCAGAAGATGTAGTGAGGAGGATAAATCTAAAGTAGAAAATAGTTCCAAGTATCCTCTGCTAAGGCTGCTTTGCTGGTGCGAATTACTCTGTTTGGATGTATGTGTAGGCAATGTGTTTGTTTAACTGATAGGACACCTTAAGGGTGAAAACATACTATTGATGGGTGGTTATTTAATTGAGGCTGTGTAATTTTGTTGGTATGTTGAAGAATGTGACATTGGATTGTTATGGATTATGATTAATTGATATTATTGATTATGGAGGTTTGGTCTTTCTTCGCTACTGATATTCCAAATTCATCTATATTAACTATATAATATGATGTTTATTTTTATTTATTTTTTTCAAAAGTCACGTCATTCCTTTAATATAAAGTCAAATGACGTGTTGTTACCGAAGTAGTGAGACCTCTGTCTCCTTTGCCCTTCGCTCCTTGGAATATAGAATATAGACACTTTTGAATCCCAAATTATTCCCCTCTTTCATTCATCTCAGATGCACAGTGAATCACGAGACAGGAGCGAATACCTTTGATATTCCCGGATCGAGTTATGATCCTCATCGAGCAGGAAATAAGAATAGAATCGGACAAAGAGCTGTTAGCACGAGTAGGAGATAAGCGGACTCGAACCGCTGACATCCGTCATAGGGTAAACCACCGAAGGCCAACTACTAAACAGACATATATGATTGGTTGAGCTGTCGTTACTCCATCCGTCCCACTAAAAAGTAGTTCACTTTCCATATTGAGAAGCCCGAATATAAGTGGCTAAATCCAAATTAAGTTAATTTGATTACTCTCTAACTTACTTTATCATTTTAAATTCTCCTATTTTATCATTTAATTTCTCACTATCTCACTTATCTTCTCTATTTTACTCTATCATCTACTCTTACATTATCTCACTTATTTTCTACTCATACTTTATCATTTACTTCTCTCTTATAATTTATCATCTACTTCTCTTAATTATTATTTATCTTTTCTCTCCTACTTTATCATCTGCTTTCTTTTAATTACCACTTATTTTCTCTCTCCTATTTTATCATTTATTTCTCTCTCATACTTTATCATTAACTTTCTTAATTACCATGCCTGGAAAAAAAATGAACCGCTAATAGAAAGACGGATGGAGTATTTTCCATTGTTATCACAAACACATCAAAATGTCCATCGAATAATGCGGCAGTTCCCATCCACACATGAAGTCGATTATAATGCATACGATTGGATCAATAATATGAAAAACCCATAATTTATGTTCTTTCTTATTTTCTTATCGTTTTCCCCAATGCGATAGTAACAAAAACAAGTTCATATGAATTTTTATTATGCTATGGGAAAGCTAAATTTTGAATTAATAGTGTCAACCTGAAGATTTACCAAAATTCCACTCTCTCTCTCACACACAATCACAAATTCTACCAGAGGAAATGGAGATATTGAAATGCTCACAAAAAAGAATGTAAATAGTATGAGAACTGGGTTGTTTTGCAGAACAGCTTTCTGGAATAAACATCAACTACAATATATCATTAAATAATGATATAAACACGCTTTTCCCTTGTGGCTTCAATTGATTCAAATAGCTAAACAATTTGTTTTACATGCCTACCAAAAGGAATTGCAAATTCTCAGAGTACCTTAAGAATGATATTAAACAGCTTCTTCAACTTCGCAAAAAAGGTCAGTTTCCTCAAATAATTTCTACCAACTTTTATGTACACAACACCACCTGACAAACAAAAGGAGACCCAACATTAACAATTAAACCAAATGATGGAATAAGACATCAAGGAAATGATTAGTTAGAGGGTTTTCAAGACTGATAACCTTGCAATCCGAGCAGCCTTGATATCAGGAGGATTCTTATAGAAAATTAGATGAGCTTTCACAGACGTCCAGAAGTCTTCCATGTCAAAGTAGTTCAGCTCGACCTGGTTCGGCTCTTGAGGGAGATTTGATTAGCGGTGCCAAAGATTCCATTATACTGGAGAAGGAGGGCCGTTTCCAAGGCTCACTGCAGTTTTGATAATAGTGTTAGCATTAGTAGTGAACACAATGTAAGGAGTACTCTACTTTTGGCGATAATCAATGTATGTTGTCCAGCTTCTCTTCCGTTATGAAACTCTTCAATTAAATGGACCAGTTCTTTTTTCATGCTTTGCTGAACTTCATGGTAGAATTTAGTGTGTGGTGTTTTTATGCATGTGGGCATGCCAAGAAGGAGTAGTACAAAGTATAAACGACTACATATGCATGCGAAAAGAGTAAATTAATTCTGATGCTAGGAATCTATATAGCTTTAGGTAAATTAAGGAAACTAAAGTAATCCTAGGTTTGCATCTGGTCACCAAAGTAACTCCAAAAATATACCCACAAAAACATATTCCAGACATCAGACTGAACCGGACAGAATACTTACTTGGCCCAGCAGGAAACGATTATATCTGCGACTTGAGGATTCAAATCCAAGGGGATTTCAAGTCTCTTTCCCTTGAACCCAACTGCTGCTACAACCTTTACGAGAAGGGTACAAGTTAAAATCTCACATTTTCCGTGTGCTCAAACAAAACAACAAGGAAAGAAACAAAGAGATTCTTGCAGAAAATGGTCAGCAAAGGGCCGTTCATAACATGTATTTTGCAAAAATATGGATTCCTTGTTATTTGGATCTAGCAACCAGCCCGCTGATGTAATTCACCCACAATTATCATTTAATTCAAAGCAAGCTCACCAACCTGTGCAGGGTTCAAGTTACCCCATGGTTGCTGCAAGGTTGCCAGCTCCCACAAAATCACACCGAAGCTGTATACATCAGATTTTTCATTTGATGGTTCATCACGGAGGACTTCAGGTGCCATCCACTCAGGCTATCAGAAAAAAAAAAACTTTCTCATTAATTGATGAAAATCCTCCAAAACAGGAAAAGCTTAAGGCATCAGATCCCTGTACAAAAGCAACCCAACTTACAGTTCCAGCAGCGGACTTCGAAGAAAGAAATGTATTTGCTTTTAAACGGGAAAGACCAAAATCACAAACCTGATGCAGACACTACGTAGGTGAGTCCATGCAAAATAAGAAAATAACAGAAAAAGTAAAAAAGATAAATTCATGAGAAGTCTTGTATGATGGATACATTAACTTAAAATTTGCATATCCTGCGGCTTCAAGTATACATAGATTTAAGACATAGGTCCCAACATCAATAACATGAAAGCAATTACAGGTGCTGAAGATCTCCTCCTCTTGATTTTTTTATTAAAAAAAAAAGTTCACAAGTTAGCTTAGTGTAGAACTAGGTAAAGAAACAGGACTTCCATTCACGAGGAAACATGCCACATAAATGTTCAAAGCTTCACATAAGTATTAGCTATTTAGCTATCCTCAGAAATTGTCATGACCTCACAAAAAATATTCCAAGGCATTCAACATAGGAATAGCTAAACGATATGTCTATGCACCTCCATAGTCAGTATCAAGCATTCAAATATATCCATGCTGAAGTTAACATCATTTCTCACCTTAACAGTATACTTTCGGTCAACTAAAAGATTAGGAGATTTCAAGTCTCTATGAACAATAGGAGGGTTGTGTTTGTGAAGATAATTCATTCCTTTTGCCTGCAGCAAAAAGTTATCACTTGTAAAATCTCCTAACACTATAAAGTGAAAAGTTGGGGGGGGCTGCTGTGAAAATAAAATGAAGTGAACACACACCACATCATAAGCCATGCTCAGTCGACGTCTCTCATCCAACACCTCTCTTGCACCATGTTTATGCAAGAGCCTATACAAGCTACCTCTGAAGACAATATACAATATAACACAGGAAAACAGTTAAGCTATCATAACCAGGGTAATCATCATCAGGAGTTCAAATGAAAAACATGTACCTGGATAAATATTCTGTTACTATGGACAAGTTCGGTGGCTCTGTCACGGCTCCCATTAGAAGCACGATATTTGGATGACGCAACCTTTTCATGATTGCCACCTACACCCAATTAAAACAGTCAATATAATGGACAAATAAAGCAGGTAGATGCCCATGAGTAGAAGAATTGGAACCTCTCGTAGAAATTCCTTGAACCTTTCTGCATGGAAATCTTGTTCCATAAGAATCTTTACGGCTACATCCTGGAAGATGCAGTCTCTTGTAAGATTGAGATTTTTTACATTAAAACTGAGTACGCTATAGGGGGAAATGAGTATTCATTTCAGAGAAATTACATATCACAAAAAACCAGGAGCAGAATTGATCTTTCAATCTAATAAAAAAATGTGTGATCAGTTCAAAGTCACAGAAACATTAACGCGTTAGATATCATACCGAATCATTCCATTCAGCACGATGAACCGTACCAAAAGAACCTGCAAATAAAATTAACAGTTCAGAAGAATACAAGTGCGCTACCTTCTCATGTTCCCTATAATATGACGAATTATTAACATGGATTTTCTAAGCAATTCTTTACAATCACCAGACTAAAGTACCTGCCCCTATTCTCTCCTTTAGAACTAGATCATCCCAGTGAATCTTCAGATCTTCGATGTCAAAGGCTAGTTCAGCACTTGATTTAGATTGAAATAAAGAAACCCCTGCACTAGACCTCATATCGTTATTTGCATTTCCTCTGGGACCTGGTGCGACCTTATGCCTGACTGGAGGAGGAGGCTTTAAAGGTATTGAACCTTTTACTTTACCTGTAGATTTCACAAGAAGATGAGCATCAGATGGTTAATAAAGCAACAATGGCTTTAAATTGTGAACATGCATCCAAGAGTTTGCGGGTAAATGGGGCATACAAGAAGCTTTCTCCTCCTTATTCGAACTTGAAGGAGAGCCAGTTCTGTCATCATTAGTCCTTTCTGTTTGTCTAGGTTCATCAGCACCTGCATCAACAACAGTCAACTATGACCACCCAACTCAAAAGGAGGAAAAGAGTTTTTTACTAAAAACGTAAAACGAACTCTTAAATATCATGTCTACAAGGAGTATCAACATATAATAGATAAAATAACAAATGCCCCTCCGTGCAGAGCAAGATACTATAAAAATTCAGCAAACTTTACCACCTGATCTGATTTCAGAAGTTCATTCTTGATTCATCCATGTAATATTTTTCCACTAGTTTGAGATCAATTATTTTACTTTGTTCTGACTACTGTTTATCAAAATTGTAGAGTCTACAAAAGAACAAACAGAAAGAGAACAAAAGAAAAAGACAAGAACAAAAGAAAGGAAAAGAAGCAAATAGAGACAGCAGAGGCCTGGGATAGCATTCCATTTGAGCAAGTAAGCAAGGAACAAGAAGTTGCATGTTACTAACTCCATCTATAGTTAGAAAATATATTATATTACCTTTTTCAATAATTGCGAAAAGTGTTAGCCGTATACTCCTATTCTAACTTCCCGAATTGGCTGAGGAGTTACTGGAATGGAATGAAGGGATACATCTTATAATAGCGATGCAAAATATGCGATGCTAGTGAACTTGAGAAACTTGAAAGGTGACATGAGAGCCGAGAGAAAGCTAATGAAACGTGACAAAAAATTAAGCTAATGCACAGGAAAACTCAAATCTATAGAAAATCACCTGCTAATGAATCATCAAATATTTTGTTAAGCGATTGGAATTCCGAGAAGTACTGTTTCGCCAGCAACCTAAAGTCGATTGCAGGCTCCAACTTCTTGTATCGAGGAAAGCGCAACGGAGAAGAGATTGAGATTGTCGAGGGACCGTTTGACATAGAATCAGGTTCTGTTAAGCATCCTGGTTTCTCAATCAGATCAATAAGATATTCCCTGATTCGAATCACGAAAAAACAGTTTAGCAATTTAAACAGTCAAATGAGTTAATTAACAGCACATATGCACACCATTGCAATGTCTTCTATATATTTCCTATTTAAATTTAGTAATTTAATTTTAGGCTTTTAGCTATTCATGATGTTCAAACATGGAGACACTCCATTAGTCAAATTTCAATCAACTCAAAGAAAGGGTTTGAAATAAAAGAAAATTGAAAAGTGATATCACTATATGCAAATTACCATTACAAGACGTACTGAACAAAGCAGAGTTTATGCCAACTAGGAACCAAAGAGTTAACTTTTAGCTAACTTTTATTTACTATAACATAACTAATTCTTCAGATCTTGTTTCTATAGAATAATGTGAAACTCCAAATTTTATAAACAGGGAAGTAGCAGCTGCACTAAATGGTTGAAATAACTAAACCATTAAGGAATAAGAAATACCTCTCTGGCTCAAACCGAACTAGACAAGAGGAAGCATCTTCTCGATTGCAATATTTACATCCTTTTACAATCCGACATGGTAATCCGATAATGTCAGCTAAAACCTGCCAAAAATAATAAATGATGAGGTCCCATGGAAAGCATTCTCTGAAACGCATCTTCAATGGACATCTAGGTCACATACAGGTCTAAGAACTGCAAAAAGCACAATTTTGTATGGAAAGAAAAGTAATTGCAAAGTGTACAGAGCATACTTTGAATAGCAATGATCTGTGCTTGCATAGGCCGACTGACAGTCTGCCAATAGGTATAACAATAGACCCCAAGCAATCTTTTAAGTCATCACTATGCTGTTTCCATATCTTAATCAAGTCATCCTCTCCATTAGAAGCTGCATGCCTTAGGAAAAAACAAACATAATTACAACTAGAGAGTGAATTTTCTTAAATGCTTCAGTAGCAGAACTTTGTGCTCACCCCATATGACTGCAAACTATCTTCGCAAGCTGGTCAACAACTTCCTTAGCAGAGATGCTACTAGATGACACAGTATGAATCTGGTTTTGCAACTCTCTCAAGCTGAGATCACCTCGTCGATCAACTAAAATCACTTCAACAGAAGACATAGTGGTAGGATCAACAGCCATCATTGAATCAAGAGATGGAATTCGGCCACTTTCCTGAAGATCAGAGCATACACCCCATACATATGGATCCATCCCATGAATGGAGTAAAATCCATCAGGAATTTTGTCAGAGTATGATAAACATCCATTTACCTGAAGAAAACAAATATATGAGTTTAGACATCTAGTAAGGTAGAAAAAAGACACAGTAAATCAAAATGTGCTGTAGAGCTTTATTGCTCTCTTTATGCATTACATTAAAATAAACCACAAAAATATGTGCCAATGTAAATATCACTCGAGATAAATGGATACACAATCTTAACCTAGATTTTCACTGCACAACTATGGGTTTCTCATGTTAGTTAATTAAGTATCCTCACTAGTACTACATTATATAATTATATAGAAAGATGATGTGGTTGTTGCTAAAGATTAAACACCTGCAATCTAAAGCAACTTGATTTAATACGGAAATCAATTAGATCAACTCATATATCAAGCGACACATATTACCAGTTTAAGTATGAGAAAATATGACAAAATACGCACTCCAGGTGTATTTCAGTTTTATTTGTTGTGTTTCACGTAAATATGTTATATTTCATATCATTATTGACGAAGAAAGTGATTTAGATATCTGATGCCATTGTAGTAGGTTCTTATTTGGTGATATCAATCATCATCATATGTAGGTCAAGTTCTACATTAATGTGGGTGCTAGTAATTTTGTCAGGCGTGACAAGGAATACATCTTATTTTGGTTTTCAGAGACATTTACAGATAAGAAAGGACCCAAAAAGACAAATAACAACGGAGATGCTTGAGATAGTACACTAAATGATAAACAATTGTTCTGGAATAAACTAAATATTACGAAAGGTTACACCAACTCTTATCCAGATTAACAAACACTGGCTTGTATCTTATATTTGATTCCTCAATAAAGATACTCACAAGCAGCACACCTCTATTTGAGAGATAAAACAGATGGTGAGAGGAAATATACGCAAATAATAATTTTTTTGCCGAGATATAATCGTCACAAGAGATAAAAATATTTATACTGACTCCAAAAAGTTTTATTCAGTCAGGTCTAAAGGATCCATTTTGTATCAAATGGTGAAGCGCTAAGCCTCTGCATACATCGTCCATTAAAGTTAGCTACACGTGTAAATTTAGAAAATCCTGAATTTCCACAAGCACGTGAATTGCATTCATTCCGTATTCACTTTTCTTGAAATAAAACATTCCAAAACATTTCGACATGGTAATGGTTCGGAGTCTAAAGTTTCATGTAATTTTACCAATCAAGAACTATCTACTAATGCGATACCCACTCCCCACTCTCTCCTCCTGGGTCATTGCTCCAATCGCCACTCATGCTCTATATTGTTTTCAAACCCTAAGAACTAGTTTTTGTTCCAAATAAGATTCCACTTCCCAGTTTATCTTTCACTATCTTAATCGGGACTCAGCAGCAACCTGACTATTATTATCATTTCTTGGTTGAGATGCAATCACTTCTTCCAGAAAAGCAAGAAGTGCATCCATCATTAGCACATTTTTCTTCAATGTAAAGGGAACTAATTAAACACATAAAAAAATAAAATAATCACTGATTGAATGATCATTAGAGCCTATAAGGTGCCGTTTACATTACCCAGAATCGATGAGAAATGGCCTCAGCCGAGCCGGCCGGAGAAGAATCAAGTCCAAGCGATTCATCTGGCGCCGGATCCAACAAATTAGGGTCATCAGCACAGGTAGCTTCAGATGAGAGACGAAGAGCCAACGCCAGCTGCAATTGGTAACTCTCTTCAGTCTGCTGCGCCCAGCTCTTACTGGACGACGAGCTTCCGACGCCCCTACCGGATGCCTCCGCCGCCTTCACCCTCAAATCGCTGCCGCCCTCACTGAAATGATTGAAAACCCCATCCGGATTCGACAGCGAAGGCGCGTAATACTCCCCCGATATCGAACTCTCACCGTAGCTGCTCCCACTCGACTGCCTCTGCAACCCAAACGAGCCGGCGAACGACGTTGCCCCGATCCGGCTCTGCTGCGAAATCATTCTCTGATCAATCAGGTCCCAATCGTAGGCCGTCGTCGCCGCCGCTCTATCCGGCTTCAACTTGCTCTTATCTCCGGATTGCGATTCGTAGTAGTAGGCCTGCTGCGGCGGCGCCGCTCCTCCTCCTCCGGCCGGTGCAGAATACTTCGTCGGCGGCGGCTGGATGTAGGGTGGGTCGTCGGGAATTTGACTCAGTAGAGTGTAATTCGATCGCCTTCCGGGCATTTCCATTGAAACTGAGGTAACAAGTGCATGAGATCGCAATTCATTGAATCCCAAGCACCGCCATCTTTTTAGATTTTTATTTTCTACGTTTTTTTTCCCCTTCCCCTTTTGCTTAAGGTTTCGTCTATGCCGAAGTTTCTCTTTCTCTCTCCTACTTTCCGCCCTCGCGATTGTCGGAAAGTGGGGATGTTTCAGTTAAATGGCGTAATCCTATTATTCCTTCTTTGCACTCTGTAGAATTTGTAAATTCAGTAAAAATAAAAAATAAAAATAAAAATAAAAATTACTCCTCTCATTTCTGATGAACGTTTTCCTATGACACATTTCACAAAAAATACGTAGACCATATATAATTATAAAAATATTAAATAATTTATACTACATAATATTATTTTTTAATTCTCACATCTAAAAGAAACTTACCGTTTTTAGTAGTGGAACGGATGGATTAATACACTATTTCATTAAAATCGAATTAATTTGTGTATTTTCAATGTATAAATTTGGCAGATCTATAACCTCTAGTAGCTGGCCAAAATAAATCTGGTCAGTTGATTGGTTTGGGGATAAAAATGGAAAATCCAGAAAATATAGCCATTATCTTATCTATTCATATAGTTTTAAATGTTTATATAGTAAATATATATATTAAATGAGATTCATAGAATCTGATGCACAATTAATGGGAAATATATAATAATATATAATCTCTCCGTCCCATTATTATTGTCCCATTTGATTTCAGCACGGAGATTAAGAAATTTTGTTTAAATGTATATTTTATGAGTTTTAATTGTATTAAGAAATGAACACAATTTTCAAGGAGTGATTAGTGGGAGAAATGAAAATTTATTCAAATTTTTGTAGGGTATAATTAATGCAATCGATTTTTTTTCTGTTTTTTTCATATTGTATTTTAAGAAATAATTTTAACTTTCTAAAAAGCTAAAAATCATAAATTTTCGAATACAAAATAAAATAAAAATCGTGTGCGAGAGATAGATTTTTGAAGAAAGAAAATATGATAATGTGGGATGAGTATTAAATAGAAGGGACCCACTTCTTTTTTTGTTTAAAGGTATTTTTTATTATTTTAGGAAAGAAAACAGTAATAAGGAACAACTTTGATTAGAAATATAGAGTGTAATAGCGGGCCAAAGTAGTAGTAATAAATATATACATATAGGTTTAGATAGCAAAAAACTGCAAAAGTCTGAGCGGTTTCAAGTCTCCAAGTGGAAAATTGAAAATGTGACAAATGTTTGGTTTTCAACGCGTTGTTAGGTGATGTAGAGTCGGTCGTAGCACTTTTCGGTTTAAATTTTTTAATTTTATGAAAGCCGCCCTTTACTTACTAAAAATCATATATCGATTTTTTTTGTTGTTTAAGTTCATATGACTTAATTGATAAAGTGATGAATTCGACATCCGAGATACGAGCTGGATACAATTATGATATGGGCGGTTTGAATAATTTGAGAAACTAGTGGGTAAATATTTACAAATATAATTTTAGGGCATCACAACAAGTGGGAGCAATTTGTATTTGTATATATCATTTATATTAACAAGTGGATAGCATGGAGGTACCAAATCATGATATTTGGGAATAAGTTAGATCTATGAAGATTTATATTAATTTGGGTTAGGTATCTTAAATAAACTATGGTCCCAAAGACTGAAAACTTTCTATCTTTATAAATTCTTCGTTTCTTAATGCAATTGGTGCAGGATGACCATATAACATGACAAGTATTGGTATCTGTTAATTTTTTTTATGAAGGATTCGCGACTTTTATGTGAAATGTAGTAGAACAGGTTAATATAATTGTAACTTGCAAGTTAGTAAAAAGATATAAATTATGCAGGCATAATTTTTAATTGCTAAAGTTTATAAACTTTTAAAGTCGACTATCACAAATATTATTATTAAATATATTAATTTAGAGTTAAATAGAACTCGCGATGATTTAAAAAATAAAAATTAAAAAATAATTAGAAAACTCATACTATGTATATAAATTCTTTAACTACTAATCAAAAGTTTTATTCCATTACTATTATAATGTTGTCTTAGGTTCAATTTCATTTCTGTAGTTACACTCGTTGCCATAAATATAATCATCAATTTTTTCTTTAATTACAATGTCTGCTGCCACTATCCACTTTACATTAGGTGAGTTCACTAAAACCATTTCCTTTATCAATTTATTTAGTTTTGCATCTCTAACCTAATAGAATTATATATGTAATTAAAAACAAAATAATTTGTAATATGTATATTTTCATTTAAATGCAATAACTTAAAATCTACATTTTACCTTTTTTTTCAAATAATAAACAAAGAAAAGATATATGTTCTTGCATTTTCAATTGTTAATTATAAAATAATCTTAACATATTTTTTTTCAATTTTATGCACAAAATCATTGTTTAAAAAAGTATGTAAATCGTATCATTTTATAATTGACCTTTTAGGATATAAACGAATACGAAGAACTAAATATAATTTATAGTATAATTTAGAAATGAGTATTTCAAGCCTTATAACAACTATTCTAGAAATGGATGGTTGAGATGAATCAAATCTAAAGCGTTCGATTGAACATATAGATAATTCTTAAGCAAAAATATTTTTTAAACGTTTGAAAATGGTTGAGATTAGTCAAATCTAAGGATTTCGATTGAGCATATAGATAATTCTAAAAAAACGTTTTTGAACGTTTGAGAAAAGTGCTTTTTAAACGTTTGAATAATCAGTGTTATGTAACTTATTCTTTTAGCACCTTGATTTTAGTGGGTGTTTGGAACAATTTATCGAAAACTGCTTTCAGCTTTAAGCGCGTGTGGAGGTGTTTGGGACCTCCAGCTTAAAGCTGTGATTCTCTAAAATTGGGTCAAAAATAGATAAGCAGCTAAAGTTGTTCCACCCCAGCTTTCAGCTTCAGCTTATTGCTTATGATTTTTTCGGATCAAATTACCCTTAAAAACTTTATTTAATTCCAAAAATATCTACATCCCTAATATTTGTTAGAATTCTTTTTTTCAACATACTAACCGTGTCTCTTCCTCTCTCTATCAATTATAGTATTATATAATATTTATATTAATTTAATATTTTATAATATTAGATTAAAATTATAAAGCAAAAAATATATAGAATAAGAATAATTTTGAATTTTATTTATTTATTATAAATTATTATTATTTAATAACACTAAGGGCAAAATAGACATTTATTCTAAAAAGTAACAATAAGCTACTTCTATCAACAGTATTCCAAACACTATTTTCCCACTTTCAGCTGCTTTCAGCACTTTATTTCCAAACACTAACTGATTTTCAAGGGTGTTTTGAGTAGCTGAAACTTATTGATAAGTGCTGAAAGCAACTTAAAGCATCTTATTTGAAAATCAATTAGTGTTTGAAAATAAGTGCTGAAAGTAGCTGAAAGTGGGAAAAATAGTGTTTGGAATATTGTTGATAGAAGTAGCTTATTGTTACTTTTTAAAAGAAATGTCAGTTTTGCCTTTAATATTACAAATTATTATTTATAATAAATAATAAAATTCAGAAATAATTGTTATTCAATATTTATTTTTTGCTTACAATTTGAATCTAATACTATAAAATACTAAATTAATCTAAATATTATATATATTATAAAATTGTATCATAATAAATATAGTATACAATTAAATGATAAATACTATTTATTTGTATAAATTTATCATACAAACAAAATACATAAAAACTTCTCCATAAATTTTATGAAGAATTGAGAGAGAGAAGAGAAGAGAGGCGGCGGATGTGATAAAAATGTATTCTCACAAAGTATTAGGGTTAGAGATAGTTTTGGAATTAAATAAAATTATTAGGGATAGTTTGGTCCGAAAAAAGCATAAGCTATAAGCTGAAAGCTAAAAGCTAGGGTGGAGCAGCTTCAGCTGATTCTCTATTTTCAACCCAATTTTAGAGAATCTTGGCTTTAAGTTGGAAATTCCAAACACCCCCACACCAGCTTAAAGCTAAAGCAGCTTATGAAAAGCTGTTCCAAACACCCACTTAGTATTAGAGGGATTTGCTTTACAAAAGCAAAATTGAGTGATTCAATCATGTTCTTTCCCCACATAATTTCTCTTTATTGTAATTTGGCCCTAACATAACTTTTTTCAAAAAAAGGGCAAAAGTGACTAGAGAAAACCGGTAATCCTCTTGCATTAACATAGTAAAAATGTGATTCAAAGGTTGGGTTCCAATCCCAGAATGAACAAAATGAGCTAAACACGCTCAGCCTATGAACCGACTGTTTCGAGAGTTTTAAAAAGACTCGGATAATTGAACAAAAAGTACATCCGTTATTAAGAGCTGGAAGACTTTGCTTATTCTCCAAATCGACATAGGACCTATTGTTGAACTACATTCCTCAAATCGCCTGCTCAGTATGGCTCGACGACGGTACGGAAGTTGGCTCCTGCACAGACTGCTTCTGAACCAAGTTCCTCCTCAATTCTCAAAATCTGAACATACAAATATATCTTTCTAAGGGAATTTTTAAATGGTTAACGATTGAGTTTTAGATGTGATTCATAAGTTTGATATATTACCTGGTTGTATTTAGCGAGACGCTCAGATCTGCATGGAGCCACAGTCTTGATTTGTCCCTATAAAAACTACAAATAAAAAATGAGTTTTCGAAGAATTATCCATACAAATGCAAGTCCGCAAGGATAAAAAGTAAATCTTACCGTGGACAAACAACTGCAAGATCAGCGATGAATGTGTCCTTAGTCTCTCCATTGCATCAAGCATCAGAATTGTGATCATGCAATTAAGACTGAAATCAATCAGCATCAATCAGCAAAAATTGGATAGATTCTCGTTTCTTCCACAAACCACTCTTCGAAAATTGTGTTCATTTCTTAATACAATTAAAACTTATAAAATACACACTTAAATAAAGTTTCTTAATCTCCGTCTAAAAAGCGGTAATAATTGGACTGGGAGTATAATTTACAAATGAGTATTTCAAGGCTTATAACCACTATTCTAGAAATGGATGGTTGAGATTAATCAAATCTAAGGATTTCGATTGAGCATATAGATAATTCTTAAGAAAAAAACATTTTTTAAACGTTTGAAAATGGTTGAGATTAATCAAATCTAAGGATTTCAATTGAGCATATAGATAATTCTAAAAAAATCATTTTTGAACTGTTGAATAATCAGTATTATGTGACATTCTTTTAGCACCTTGAATATAGTATTAAAGGAGTTTGTTTTACATTAGCAAAATTGAGTGATCCAATCATTTTCTTTCCCCACATAATTTATCTTTATTGTAATTTTAGCCCTAGCACAACTTTTTTAAAAAAAAGGCAAAAGTGACTAGAGAAAAAAAAAACGTGATTCAAAAGTTAGGTTCCAATCCCAAAAAGAAAAAAAAATGAGCTAAACACTCTCAGCTTATGAAATGATTGTTTCGAGAGTTTTAAAAAACTCGGATAAAATTACAACCGTTATTAAGAGCTGGAAGACTTTGCTTATTCTCCAAGTCGATATAGGACCTATTGTTGAACTCCATTCCTCAAAACTGGTGCTTAGTATGGCTCGACGGGGGTACGGAAGTTGGCTCCTGCATAGACGCTTCTGAACCAAGTTCCTCCTCAATTCTCAAAATCTGAACATACAAATATATCTTTGTAAGGGAATTTATAAATGGTTAACGATTGAGTTTTAGATGTGATTCACAAGTTTGGTATATTACCTGGTTGTATTTAGCAAGACGCTCAGATCTGCATGGAGCCCCAGTCTTGATTTGTCCCTATAAAAACCACAAATAGAAAATGAGTTTTCGAGGAATTATCCATAAAAACTGCAAGTCTGCAAGGATAAAAAGTAAATCTTACCGTGGACAAACCAACCGCAAGATCGGCGATGAATGTGTCCTCAGGTCTCTCCACTGCATCAAGCATCAAAAAATTGTGATCATGCAATTAAGACGGAAATCAATCAGCATCTGATAACGAAAGGTTAGAAGTATCATACCTGCGGTGACTGGTCATTACACCCCAGCCAGCACGTTTGGACATTCTTACTGCTTCGATACTCTCGGTATCCGATCCAATTTGGTTAACCTGGTTGCGAAACAAACAACGTTATCATACATTCAAGGAGAAATAGGAGCCGTATTTCAGCGGAATCAAACTCTACAATCATACCTTGAGAAGAAGAGCGTTGCAAGTCTTCTCCTTGATTGCTTTCTCAACCCTCTGCACAAATGAAAATGAAGGTAAGGAAGGAAAATGCCTTCATCCTGTGGAGGAAAATGTATTACGTGATAAGGTATCAGTGATGAAGTTATTAGAGCAGAGCATCGAATAATCACCTTAGGATTGGTGACGAGGAGATCATCTCCAACGATCTGAACTTTAGCTCCAATTTCTGTGGTAAGCTTTGCATAGGTGTCCCAGTCATCCTGGTCAAAAGGATCTTCAATTGATACAATAGGGTACTCAGACACGAAAGACTTGTACAAATCCTTGAGTTTGTCACCCGGAATCTTTGCTGATCCATCATTGTTCTTCGAGGACCAAAGAGAATAAAAATTAGTAATTGGAGAATTCATTGATGGACTCAATTCTAAATTGAATAATAGAAATGTTACCTCTTCCTTGAAGTTCAAATCGTACGATTTATCTTTACCATAAAATTCAGATGCAGCAACATCCATTCCGATAACAACCTTCACGAAAGAAGTATAAGCAACAAAAAAGATGCTCAATATTCATTTAATGGGAGATTCAAAAGTTAAAAAGGAGCAGGATGAGTGAGAGGTCAAGGGTGCTAACCTTCCCTTCATAGCCTGCTTTCGCAATAGCTGTTTTAAGCAGCTCGAGACCTTCCTTGTTTTCCTGAAGTTGCAACCAAGTAGAACTTTTAAAGACTAAAGTACGGAATGCAAATGAATTCCTGAGGCCGACTTTAAAACATTACCTGAATGTTAGGAGCAAAGCCACCCTCATCCCCAACATTGGTGGCATCTTGGCCATACTTCTTCTTGATAACAGCCTGAAAGCGGAAGGGTCAGAAATTAAGAACACAAGATTAAGTTTGTTTGTAAGTTGAAAAATGTATAGTACTTTAAAACCACAATTTTTTTAGCAATAACATGCATGGGCCGACTAAAACCGGACGTGGAAGTAACAAATTATTACATAAAGTAAATCGATGCACAATCATAGGTAGTAACGTAATCCATTTTTTTAAAACCTAAATACCCACTAATTAGATTCTTTTTTAGTGAAATATCCGAAAAGGATTGAACCTTCAGTTAATACGGATAAAAAATAACTACTTTAACGCAGTAATGAGAAAGGACAATAAAACTAAAGATAGAACATGCCTTCAAATGGTGGTATACTTCCACACCCATCTTCATGGCCTCACTAAAGGAAGAAGCTCCAGTTGGAAGAATCATGAATTCCTGCAACAATAAGTTTCAGTAAACAAATCAAGGATGAAACACAAAGTATCGCAATGAGCATCTTGCAGGACATGCCTGCATAGCAAGTTTATTTCCAGCATGTGATCCACCATTGATGACATTGAAAGCAGGGACAGGGAGGACAAGCTTCTTGTTGCCAGCAAGGTTGGCAATGTGCTGAAAAGAGAAGAGCAGTATTGTCAACAGGACACATCGTAAAGCCACAAATCTTGAAAGATGAAATGTGAAGTACGAACACAATATTCTTTTCTAATTATAGTAATATACAATCATAAGTTGATAAGTTATAGATGAGCCTAATACCTTGTAGAGAGGAATATTAAGGACAGCAGCTCCAGCTTTGCACACAGCAAGAGACACGGCAAGAATTGCATTCGCCCCAAGCTTTTGAAAAAATAAAAAATAAAGCATGTTAACAGATGGCTCTAGGAACATAGCTGCAAAATAGCTAATATACCTTCTGCTTGCACCAACCCCACTCATTCTGAGTTCCATCAAGTTGTTGAACCATGAAATTATCAATAGCAGTCTGCTCCGTTGGGTTCTGCAAAAGCAAAGACTCTCATCTAAGTTGAAGGGAGTAATATCCTAAATTTAAAAAAATGTTTTCCCATTTATAAAAATACAAGGAACAAATCAAACACAACATCGATAATTTATCAATAACGCCATTATGAAGTTACAGAAAAACGAACCTTTCCTACAAGGGCTGGTGCAATGATCGAGTTCACGTTGCTAACAGCCTACCAAACATACCACAGGTATCAAGATATCAGAAAATCGCAACGGGATTGAATCATAAGAGCAGAAGATCATACACGTAAAAACACTAACCTTGCTGACACCCTTTCCTAGGTAGTCTGATCCTCCATCCCTCAGTTCAAGAGCCTCGTAAATTCCTTCAATATAAATATATAACTACGCATTAAGCATCCATGAATATACATCCGTTATAATATGAAACAAACACACAAACGATTTATCACCAAACCTATTTGTATGCATTAATCATTGAATTGAATTGTATAAGCAAATTAAATTTGAATGCTATGTATCATCATTGTCGACATAAACACAGATACAACCATAAACTCAATTACAAATCATAAAAATAGGCATGCCAATGGATCTCACCAGTCGATGCACCACTGGGAACAGAAGCCCTAGCCCAAGTTCCATTAGACAAATGCACATCCACCTAAAATTTCATCAACCACCGAAATTATTATTACAACAATCACTTAAAAACACACCAATTACCAAACTACCATACTTTCTGTATACACACACAATCACACGCATAAACACGTCTATAACTGGAAAAATCACATATCTGCGGCATGCATCATCTACGAAACCTACTAATTCGATATTCATCCAGCAGTATCATAATCAACCACCGAAAGCGACTGACACCAAAACGAAAAATGAAAGATTCATCAAACTGCTAAAAAGCGAACCTCGACGGTAGGATTTCCACGGCTGTCGAAGATCTGACGGGCCTTGACGGACTTGATGGTTGCCATTAGCTACAGAGATTAGATCTAGACCGAGAGAGAAGAGAGTAATAGGCTGTTGTAAGAGAGGAGAAAAAGTTGAGAGGGGGTAGGCCACGTATTTGTAGACGAATTTGTTCCGATTTATCGCCTCGACCGTGTCGAAAATATTTGTATTTTTCCCTTTTTATATAATTAGGTTTTTTTATTATTCTTCTTTTGCTGAAATTATAAATAGTTTATAATTTATTAGACATGGCATTTTTCTTTTTACATAAAATAATAATAATTAATTGATGCTTCATGAATCATGATGCTTATATTCATACATTAGCATCCACCAACAATAAACTTATCATTTAATTGCAGTTTCCTATTTTATTTTTTATTTGGAAAAACTAAAAGCAAAAGAAAAGAAGGCCATTCATTTATTTATAATCAATTATTGGTATATATTTATTTTCTTAAATAATTTATTTATTTTTCAGAATAAGGTTAATAATTGAGAATTTAAGTAATTTGGTTTTGATGCGCATGATTTTGTGCGTAATGAAATAGTGACAAAAGGTCAACCATGATAAAAATAATTAAAAAATAAAAAAACTTCAGAAATATTGGCAATAGATTAAATAAATAAATAATCTAATTATATCTATTAATATATTAAATGGAATGTTCATTTAAACCCAAAAGTGAAATAGAGTGCACATTAATGGATGAGTAACCAAATTATGTTTTTTTCTGGAGTGCATTGCTAAATCTCTAACCCACACTATAATGATGTTTGGATTAAAAAAATTATCATCAATCCAACTCTATTTTCAACACTAAAATGAGGATTTGTCATTTTTCTCTCTTCTCCTACTTCATAAATGGTGTCTACTATTCACAACATCAATTCACTTTTTCAATTTTGCAAAATTACTCTTAAGTCCTATATTTTGTTGAAAAATCGAAATCTACATTCCGATGGGAAAATTAATTAGACGATTACATAGAAAAAAATTATATGGCAATGATTATTAAACAATAGGTCATGTTCTTAATTATAAAAAATGGGCCGACCTTTTTAACGTATTAATTATGTGTAATAATTATAAAATTAATTAGGGTATTTATAGAATACAATTATACAACAATAGAAATATTGAAATGTAAAATATAATATTACATTAAAAACAATCAAAATAATAGAAAAATATTATGAAATACATACTCGATAATAGAAAAACACTACGATAGTGATATTACATATATAATTGCTAATTGAAATTATTGTGGGTCTAATGTGTAATATTGAGAAATATATAGGTATTGTTGTAAAAATAACATGAAATGAAATATATGAGGAATTTTTTTTTTTGAGGATGAATTTGAGTTTGTGGGTTGGAGTGAGATTAGTGTTTGATGTGACAGAAACTGAGAGATTCAAATTTTAAATTTCGATTTGCAAATATGTACAGTTAAATTTCGATAAAGTAATATTCGATAGAATAATAATTTCGCTTAGATAATAATTTCTTCTTATCCCAACATGGGCCATTGTAATAAAATAATGCTCGATAAAATAATAATATTGTTAAATGAATATTTTTTTTCCGATTCTAAAGTTATTACTTTATCGAGGTTTAAATATAATTTGGGCTTTAGAAGGGGGAAATAGCGTTTTTTTTGGAATTGTCAAATTCGAGTTAATTACACAATTTGAAAGACAGAATTAATATCACAACACATAGTAAAATTCTTCAACCAATCCACAAAAGATTGCTATCTCGATTTCTGCAGCTAACTCCTCCACCACCTCACCGGTTCTTACGATCCATTCGTGGAATGCACCCTTCACATCCGCCTCGACCATCTTGTCGACGTTACTGAACTTTGCACCTCGTAACATCTTCAACGGACTATGTCTCGGGCCTAATGTTTCCGAGCCTTCTTTACATAGTAGCAGTTGTTCGTTATCCTCGACTTCTAGAACCTCGAGTAGCTTCTGCTCGAGGTCTAGAGAAGCAAGTTGTTCAAATCTCCGAAGCCTCTCTAGTAGTTGTTGTCTAACTCCTGCACAATTTAGTGCAAGAAAAACAACACGGTCACAATCTTACTCTGTAATTCGACAATCATTTTTTCAAGAGCTTAATTCTTTTTCGAATTAAGATCATACTTACTCTCTATACTTGCATAACGGCCTTCTCGATTGTGATCTTCTTCTTCTTCTCCGTCAACTTCAAAGAAAGCGTCCAACACGGACACCGGACTACATTGTTCCTCTTCCCCTCCCTTCACATTATGCAATTCAGCAGAATTCTCCTTCTTCCTTTGAGTTCGAGGGAAAATGGGTATTTAAAAATAATGAAATTATATTCAGAATAACTACACATCTAATTGATAAAAGTGAAGTTTTAATCCATGAATATGAAAGTTTGAATGCAATCAACTCTTCCAAGAAGGAGCAGGTACAGAAATATAAAGTGAAATTTTCAAAAAAAGGTAGAATCTAAACAATAAAATTACGACGTGCGGAATTTAAAAAAAATTACAAATTACAAATGAAAAACGAGTTTCTCGATGATTTTGGGTTTTACCACCTGCCCCCTGAGTCGGCATATGCTTCCAAGTAGGTTAAACACAAACCAACAATGGAACAAGGTGGTTGGTGTAATAGCTTAGAATTTTTTTGAATCTTTCTTTGGTGTAATAACAACTGGGTTCTGTAAGATTGTAATGGAAATATTGCTAGAGCTCTATACTCGCAAGAACAGGAAGGAAAAAACAAAGAAGATAAGCTAATAATGATTTTCTGGTTTTTCTTTTCTGCGTCGATCCAGCATAAATACATAAGAAAATGTTTTCTACCCAAACACGTTTTTTTAATACTACGAAACATTAGATAGCTAGATAAGTCGTGGAATGATCTTAGCCGTCCACGCCAGCCTGCGATCCTGCAATCTTGGCCGTTAGCCACCTTCTTCATCGACGGACTCAAATTCCTCACGTGCATCAGAATAAGATCCTTCGTATGCGGTCATCAGATCTATTTTCTCTTCCTCTGTCTCATAAACAAGGCACAGTAAACCCTTGTTTAATTCCTCAGCTCTGGCCTCTTCCATTCCCTCCATCTTTAATCTCTTGCTCTCGTTCTCATCAGGTTGTATTGTGACATTGCCCCTTCCTTCATCAAAGCCTTGACCCCAAGGCTGGAGTTCAGGAACCATTTTACTCAGGTATGTGCTCTCCGTCCAGATCTCTATCATCGCTTCCCCATTATTACTCCACTCGACCAGAAACGAGTTGATCTCTCACCCCCTTCTATTTAACTTGCTTCGTTTTCCTTTTACTTGTGGTGTGAGGATAAGCTCTCCTGAGTCATCAACAGCGGGTAACGTCGGGGAACGGAGGACTCCTGGTCGGACCGAGCGTTTAAGAAGAGACACGTGGAAGACCGGCCAGATCTTGGCCCCTGGAGGAAGATCCAAGCGGTAAGTGACTTCGCCCAACTTTTCTGTAATTAGATAAGGCCCGTAGTACTTAGGAGCAAGTTTCTGGTTTTCTCTCATGACTACTGTACTCTGCCTGAAAGGCTGGAGTTTAAGATAAACATATTCCCCCACTTTAAACTGTCTGTCAATCCTTTTGGTATTAGCATATTTCTCCATTCTTCATTGAGCGTGCTTAAGATTCTCCTTGAACCTTTGCTGCATCGCTTGCCTCTGTAGGACTAGAGCTTCACTGTTTACATTATCAGTGTTAGGAAATGGCCCCATAAATAGAATAGGGGGTGAGTAGCCATACATAGCCTCAAAGGGAGTCATCTTGATGCTTGTATGGTAATTGGTATTATACCAATGCTTCACCATACATCTCAAGTAGGTTTCTACACACTGATTTAGCCTCTCTGTCTGTCCATCAGTTTGACGATGGTAGGCAGATGATAACTCCAACTTAATCCCCATAAGCTTAAACAATTCACTCCAAAATTTGCTTGTAAAAATGGGGTCTCTATCAGTGACAATACTCACTGGCTGCCCATGCAACTTAACAATATTGTCAAAAAATACCTGAACAACTGTAAGGGCTGTGTAGGGATGGCTTAAGCCAATGAAGTGCCCCATCTTAGTAAATCTGTCCACCACTACTAATATCACCCTCCTTCCTTGTGATTTGGGTAGACCCTCAATAAAGTCCATACAAATATGAGTCCAGGGTTGTTGGGGAATTGGTAGTGGCTGTAATTTACCAGGGTAACCTTTCCTTTCCACCTTACTCTTACTGCAAACCTCACAGGCACCCACCCATTCTATAATGTCCTTCTTGAGTCCTGGCCAATAGAAGTATTTCCTGACCCTTTGATAAGTTCTATCAGCCCCAGAGTGCCCCCCTGTGGCTGCATTCAGCTCCTTAATGATGTTGCATCTCAGTTGTTTTATCTTTCCCACCACTATCCTGCCTTTATATCTCATAATTCCCCCTTGCATGGTATAATCAGGATATTCATCTCCTCCTAAGGCCTTAACTGCCACAATTTTAGCAATTTCATCATCTAGATGGTAACTATCTACCACCCTTTGTACCCATGTAGGAATAACAGCAGTTATAGCCAAACACTCAAGGCTATGGCCCTCTCTTCTTGATAAAGCATCTGCAGCCTTATTTTCCCTCCCTTTCCTGTAAATAATAGAGTAATCTGTTCGGATTTTGTATACTGGAAGCACTTTTATGCTTGTATACAATGTGTTTTTGTCCTTACCACTGTTTTATTCTCCTATCTGATAAATATGTATATTTGCACATGTTATCCTTTATCTTGTATAAAAGTTAGATTTGTGTGGTGTGTCGGGTATCACAGAAGACAACACAAATTGGTTGAACTGACAAGATATAAACAGTTAACACAATGTGAGACAACTTAAGGATGAAGTTGTCGGTTTAAGCCGCGAGTTTAGATAAGAAGTGGCTTGTCTTAGGCTTGCTTGTCTTTACTTGGTACACTTAAGGTGGTGTATTGATGAATCACAGTGAGATGTGTTTTTCTAACTGACCTTAGTGGAAAACCAAGATCTCGGTGACTTTGCTGGTCTTAAGCTTGGTAAGACTTCGGTGAGTGCATTTGGCTATCTATCACTTTGACCTACTATGGTGAACGTCATCGCGACTGGGATCTACGTATCTTGGGTGTTAGTAGTTATTTGTGACTCATGCGATTGTCTCTATCTTGCATCCGTATCCTAGTAAAATGGGTTGATAATATCCCCTGAGGAACTCGAAAGGATTAGCACACTAAACCCGTACGGTTGATTAAGTTCAGGTGTGTTAATAAGGTCGAGTGGTACTGCTCAGGAATATAAGATGTTAATTAATTTAAGCTGTCAGTGGGCTTAATTAATTAACGGATATTTCTATCTTAAATACGGAGATTGATTAAGTCTAAAATACAAGCCCTTGCTTAATTTGGGATAAAGGGGTAAGTCAGCATGGATTCTCTAGTGGAATGAATCTGTGTTAATTAATTAATTTTGCTCTGGGCTGAGCATGGATAATTAATTAATTGGAGGCCCTGCTTTATTTCTTGTATTGGATCCCTGATCTGGCCCAGTTAGTTGCCTAGTAATTTATTGTCTCTCAGAATTCATTATTATTGGATTAATGTATTTTTACATTATTTAATAATGTTATTTATCTGGAATTAATTGGCAGTGCCAATTAATTGATAAATATTAGTAGCCCAGTGGATTAATTAATTATATTATGGGCTAATTATGTGGAAGCCCATTGGAATATAATTAAATTAATGGGCTACAAATATATTAATATTATATTGGCTTTTGAAGCCTATATATATCAGTATTCTGTTCAGAAACAGATTACGCACTCCACATAATTACACACGCCGATCGTGAGTACGTGAGTAAGAGAGAGACGATATTTTTATTTTCTTCAGTTCTCTGACCACCCAGAGGAAGAAAAAGGCCGGGACACAGATCAGAAGATCTGACACAGGAGCAACAATCAAAGCCGCGACAACATACGAAGGACGAGGTGTCGATTTCTTCCTTTTATAATCCTTTAATTTGGTATCAGAGCGAGGTTTAGGCTCTGATTGTTGCTGTTAGATGTATGATTATGTTTTATTTCGTCGTTATCGGGCTATTTTCGTGTTTGGGGCGGCCTGCGAGCCATTGTTTTGACCCCGATGTAACGTTTTTCTCGTGAGAAAATCCATGAGTAGATTATAGGACCTATTTGTTATGTGATTGTACTGTTTGTTGTACTGTAATTGGTCCGGGAGGCACGAAAAACGAGACGACGAAAATTAGATTTTCGCAGCGAAAACCCTAGTTTTTCTAGGTTTCCGCCGCATCTTGAGACGGAGATTCCTGGCGCGTCCGACGTTGGATCGACAATTGGCTTGAACCTATGGAATCCTCATGTTACGAGCTTCGCGTCGATAGGTCGTAAGGGATCATCCAATCCCGGATGCGACCGGAATCGACGTCTGAATTTCGCTGCTCACATTGAATTTGTTCCGGCGAATCGTTTGAAATTCGGGAAATTGAGGAACTAATCTCGGCCGGAATCCGTTACCCGGTGGTCGTGAGTGTTCCAATATCGTTTCCCCTCTTTCAATTGATCGAATCGCGGCTCGGAAAGGGAGAATTCGGGCGAGGCGGCGGCGGCGACGGAAGCGCGATTTTTCGCGCTGTAATTCTCACGGCCGCGCCTCCAGGCGGCGTTTATACACGAATTCGACGTCTTGGCGACGTCGGGGAGGTGTGTAGAGGGCGGAGGAGGCCCGGAATCGGCCGGGGAAGGCGCGGCGGTGCGCGCCTGCGGCGGCAGTCGCGCTGCACGCAGGCGCAGTTTTGCGCCGCTGCGCACGGCGGCGCCGGACACGGACGACGGTTCCTGGGTCGCCGTCGTCCGGCACACCCCTGGGTACCGTCGGCCGGCACAGAACCGGGCTGCACCGGTGGCGGCAGTTCCGTGAAGAAGACGCTGACGTGGCTCGCGACGTGGCGCGCCACGTCAGCCCTTGCTGATTTGGCACACACGCGTCTGCCACGTGTCTGCCACGTGGCAGACCCCCCTGATGACGTGGCAGCACAGTTTTCGAAGCAGTTTTCGACGCAGTTTCAAGATTCGAAGATTTTTGAAGATTTCGAAGATCTGTATCATGATCGGGCAATGTAATAGTTAGGGATTACGTATTTTTAACGATTTTAAATTTCCTATTTGCGTATTTATTTTTACTTATGCTTTAGCATGCGATTATGTGATTAATTGCGCTTAGAAAAGCATGTAAATCGGATTTATATCGTTTTTAAAAGCATGTTTTATTTTTCGCGAGCACGTTTTATTATGTGCGCTTAGAAATTGCATGCTTTAGGAATTATGTGAAATGCATGATTCGTTGCAAACCTTTTGATTAAAAAGACTAAGCAGAATTAAATTAAAATGTTTAATTAGATTCCATTTGGATATTAAACACTTAATTGGACCTCCATTAATTGGACTCTACACAAAAGTAGTGAAATTATGTGAGTAAACGTCCACCTGCGTGGCTTGCTTGCATCTTTGAGCTACAAGTTTTGTGAGATGAGTTTTCCAACACAATATTTGATTATTATTGAGTAGTGGGAGCGAAGCCGTAAACGTCCACCTGCGTGGCTTGCGTGCCTAGTAAACACGAGTACTCTAGAAGATAATAATTAAATAGGATGGCTAATTAGATCAAATTGAATGCGGCATGGTTCTAGTAAGTATGTCAATTTCGAGAATTTGATTCTATTTTGGTCAAATTAATGGTCAATGCTTAGATGTCACCGCAGGTACAATTCACTTCCCTCGAAGTCCCTTCCCGCGTTTTAATAGTGACATGGTCCAGAATATCGAACTATTAATTCCATTCGTCTTAAGAACCTAGACGTGGATTGGAATTAAAGACCTAGGTAAATAGCTTGGTTTAGGGTTACGCTAGTAAACGTCCACCTGTGTGGCTTGCTAGTGGAATTCCTAGAGCGGTTCGAGTTTTTTTAACATCATTGTTTTTTCAAAAGGTTACAATGATAGTTAATTACGAATTATGTGCAAATAATTTTTCCTTACATGCTTTATTTTAAATTATTTTTTAGATATGTATGTTCAAGCTGTTATTAATGGTCTTATGAGCCGACCCTTAAAGGGTGTTGACAATTTTAAAGAGTGGAGGAGAAACATTACACTAATGTTCCAAAATGAGAAAATCTTGTATGTTCTCAGTACCCCTGAACCTGAACTCCCCGAGGAAGAGGCGACTGAGGAGCGGATAAGGGAATCTGAAAAGTGGATAGAGGATAATGACAAGACTCGTTTTGTCATTTTATCCACAATGGTTGATTCTCTTGCTTCACAGTATGAAAATACGCCTCATGCGGGAGTGATATGGGATTCCATGGCTGAAAAGTTCGGTGAGACCGACAGATCTCAGAGATTTCATCTTCTGAGGCAGGTTACTTCCTGCACAATGGCTGAAGGTGCATTCCGTGCAGGATCATGTTTTACATATGATCGAGCTGCTAGATCGACTTGCAAAAGTAGGTGGTGTCTTGGATGTTGGCATCAAGATAGACATCATTTTACATTCACTACCTAAGTCATATGAGAATTTCCGCCTAAATGTAGTGATGTCAAAGAAAGACTACACTCTGAATGAACTTTCGAGTGAGTTAATTACTGCAGAAGGAATCATGGGTCAGACTAAAGGTAAAGGAACCCAAATCTTGAACACTACTAGCAGCTCAAGGAACCCTCCTAAGGGTAGATTCCAGAAAAAGAGCAAGAAGACTACGAATGTCAAGAAGAATAGTGGGAGCACGAAGATAGCACCCACTGCAGGGGTTCAAAAACCTAAGGGGAAGTGTTTCAAGTGTGGTAAGGTTGGACATTGGAAGACTGAATGTCCCAACTTCAAGGCAAAACAGAAAGGTACACGCATCGCCTTAGTAATCGAAACGCGTGCTTGTTTCCGCATCTACCCATGAATGGGTAGTAGATTCCGAGCAACCGATCATGTTTGTTACACCTTGCGGGGGTTTCTCGAAAAAAGAGTTACGGGCCGATGGCGAGGTAGTGGTTTCCATGGGCAATGGATCGCGAGTTCCAGCTATTGCCATAGGAGATTTACATTTATCTGTTTTAGACTCTATTTTAGTATTAAGAGATGTTTTATTGGTGCCTGAGTTTAGGCAAAACATTATTTCCGTTTCAAAACTTTTTATTGTGGATGGTTATAGATCTGTTTTTGATGATCAAATTTCGATTTCAAAAGGGAAAGATCTTATCTGCAATGGCACTTTAAACGGATCTCTATATACTATTACGTCTAATCCATGTACATCTGTTAATGTTGCTTCCTCGTCATTAAATCCTAAGAAGAGGAAAGAATCTTCTAAGGTAAATCAAACTTATCTAAAGACTAGGTCACATCAATCTAAATAGGATTCAAAGGTTGGTGAAATATGGATCATTGGAGTCTCTCCAAGTTGAACCATTTCCAACTTGCGAATCCTGCTTGGAAGGTAAGATGGTGACTAGGCCTTTTAAGGCAAAGGGTTATAGAGCCACATAAGCATTAAGTTTGATATATTCTGACTTGTGTGGACCTATGTCTACACAAGCTCGTGGAGGGTATGAGTACTTCGTCACATTTACTGACGATTACTCGAGGTATGGATATGTTTACCTTCTTCGCCACAAGTCAGATTGCTTTGAAATCTTTAAGGAATTCAAAGCAGAAGTGGAGAAGAAGTTAGGTAAAGAAATCAAAACACTGCGATCTGATCGTGGTGGGGAATACCTGTCCAACGAGTTCAAGGACTACTTGACAGAATGTGGGATTACATCCTAACTGACAGCACCGGGCACGCCTCAGCAGAATGGTGTGTCAGAAAGAAGGAACCGAACTCTCCTAGAGATGGTTCGGTCCATGATGAGTTATGCAACTTTGCCAGTTTCCTTCTGGGGATATGCCCTAGAGACTGCAGCATACTTGCTGAACCGTGTGCCATCCAAGTCGGTTAACACCACTCCAGTCGAGTTGTGGAGCGGGCACAAGCCCAGTATGCACCACATAAAGATTTGGGGGTGTCCTGCTTATGTCTTGAATAAACAGGCCGACAAGTTGGATTCACGTTCAGAGGTTATGTTGTTCATAGGATATCCGAAGAAAACGAAGGGTGGTTATTTTTATGATCCTAAAGAACAGAAGATCGTAGTTAGCACCAACGCTCGGTTCTTAGAGGAGGATTATATTAGTAATCATAAGTCTCGAGTCGAGATCATCCTTGAGGAATTACAAGGTGATCGAGATCCACTAACAGAGCCAATTGTGCAAGATAGAGCTCCACGAGCAATTGCACAATCTATTAACACAACTCCTGACACTGTTCGACGTAGTGGGAGGGTGATATTTACACCTGATCGGTATATGTTCACTGGGGAGACTTCTGACCATCTCCCGGCAGATGAACAAGACACCGTGGATCCCTGGACTTACAACGAAGCAGTGGGAGACGTAGATGCAGATTCTTGGAGAATCGCCATGGACTCAAAATTTAAGTCCATAACTAATATGGATGTATACGAGATCACTGAACTACCTGAGGGCTGCAAGGCCATTGGTAGTAAGTGGGTATACAAGAGAAAGAGAGGTTCGAATGGAGAGATCATGGCATTTAAGGCCAGGCTAGTGGCAAAAGGTTTTACCCAAAAAGAAGGTATCGATTATGAAGAAACCTTCTCGCCTGTAGCAATGATCAAGTCTATTAGAATTCTCCTTGCCATATCAGCTCACATGAACCTAGAGATCTGGCAAATGGATGTCAAGACCGCATTCTTAAATGGGCACCTTGAAAAAGGTAGAGACATCTATATGAAACAACCAGATGGTTATGTGAAGAAGGGCGAAGAGCATCTAGTTTGGAAGCTTAAAAAGTCTATTTATGGACTTAAGCAAGCTTCCCGGTTATGGCACCAGCGTTTTGACGAGGTAGTCAAATCCTATGGTTTTGTATCCTGTCCGAACGAGGTGTGCGTATACCGTATCTGTGTTAATGGAACAGTGGTGTTTCTTGCACTTTACGTAGATGACATCCTTCTCATTGGAAACAATGTTGAAGTGTTATCAGACGTAAAGACATGGTTATCCGAGCAGTTTCAAATGAAGGACTTAGGTGAAGCTGCTTACATCCTTGGGATCAAGGTTATACGAGATCGCAAGAAAAGGATGTTAAGCTTGTCACAAGCGTCCTACATTGATACTGTTATTGCTCGTTTCAGCATGCAAAATGCCAAGAGAGGTTCGGTACCTTTCAGATATGGCATTTTTCTATCCAAGAATCAGTGCCCTAAAACGCCTGAAGAGATAGAAAGTATTATGCTTCCGCTGTCGGTAGTCTCATGTATGCAATGCTGTGCACGAGACCAGATATCTCATATGCTGTAGGCATGGTCTCAAGATATCAGTCTAATCCTGGACAAGAGCAATGGACTGCGGTGAAAAATATTCTCAAGTACCTTAAACGGACTAGAGATTATAGAATTGTTTACCGGTCAGACGATCCCAGTGCCTTGGGGTTATACGGACTCGGATTTCCGGGTGACGAGAGACGAAAAGAAGTCGACCTCGGGTTATGTGTTTACCTTGGGAGGTGGAGCCATTTCATGGAGGAGTGCAAAGCAAAAATGCATTGCGGACTCAACCATGGAAGCAGAATATGTGGCTGCTTCAGAAGCCTCGAAAGAGGCAGTTTGGCTCAAGAATTTTCTCCAAGATCTTGATATTGTTCAGAATTTGCCTAAGGCAATCACGATTTATTGTGATAATGCGGGTGCGATGGCAAATTCTAAGGAACTTAGATCTCACAAGGCGTCTAAACACATAGACAGGAAGTACCACATTATACGAGAATTCGTAAATCGAGGCGACGTACTCATAGAAAAGATCGGAACTGAAGATAACATAGCTGATCCATTCACGAAGAGCTTACCCATTCCGGCTTACGAGAAACATGTTCGTGGCTTAGGATCGGTAGCGATGCCCCCACTTAGGGCTGCAGAAACTTTTGTATAAGTGGGAGAAGAGGAGTGATAGATAGGATTTGCGGCTAAATACTAGTTTGTACCTAGAACCGACACATTGTATACTAAAAGTTTGCTTTAGTATAAGTGGGAGAATTGTTGGGATTTTGTATACTTGGAAGCACTTTTATGCTTGTATACAATGTGTTTTTGTCCTTACCACTTGTTTTATTCTCCTATCCGATAAATATGTATATTTGCACATGTTATCCTTTATCTTGTATAAAAGTTAGATTTGTGTGGTGTGTCGGGTATCACGAGAAGACAACACAAATTGGTTGAACTGACAAGATATAAACAGGTTAACACACCGAGACAACTTAAGGATGAAGTTGTCGGTTTAAGCTGCAGATTTAGATAAGAAGTGGCTTGTCTTAGTTTGCTTGTCTTTACTTGGTACACTTAAGGTGGTGTATTGATGGATCACGGTGAGATGTGTTTTCCTAACGACCTTAGTGGAAAACCAAGATCTCGGTGACTTTGCGGTCTTATTGTAAGACAGGCATTTATCTATCACTTTGACCTACTATGGTGAACGTCATCGCGGTCCGGATCTACGTATCTTGGGTGTTAGTAGTTATTTGTGACTCGGGGCCGATTGTGCGTATCTTGCATCCGTATCCTAGTAAAATGGGTTGATAATATCCCTCGAGGAACTCGAAAGGATTAGCACACTAAACCCGACCGGTTGATTAAGTTCGGGTGTGTTAATAAGGTCGAGTGGTACTGTCTCAGGGAATATAAGATGTTAATTAATTTAAGGCGTCAGTGGGCTTAATTAATTAACGGATATTTCTATCTTAAATACGGAGATTGATTAAGTCTAAAATACAAGCCCTTGCTTAATTTGGGATAAATGGGGTAAGTCGGCATGGATTCTCTAGTGGAATGAATGCGTGTTAATTAATTAATTTTGCTCTGGGCTGAGCATGGATAATTAATTAATTGGAGGCCCTGCTTTATTTCTTGTATTGGATCCCTGATCTGGCCCAATTAGTTGCCTAGTAATTTATTGTCTCTCAGAATTCATTATTATTGGATTAATGTATTTTTACATTATTTAATAATGTTATTTATCTGGAATTAATTGGCTGGGCCAATTAATTGATAAATATTAGTAGCCCAGTGGATTAATTAATTATATTATGGGCTAATTATGTGGAAGCCCATTGGAATATAATTAAATTAATGGGCTACAAATATATTAATATTATATTGGCTTTTGAAGCCTATATATATCAGTATTCTATTCAGAAACAGATTACGCACTCCACATAATTACACACGCCGATCGTGAGTACGAGAGAGAATATTTTTATTTTCTTCAGTTCTCTGACCACCCAGAGGAAGAAAAAGGCCGGGACACAGATCAGAAGATCTGACACAGGAGCAACAATCAAAGCCGCGACAACATACGAAGGAGGAGGTATCGATTTCTTCCTTTTATAATCCTTCATAATCATACCCCAATAGCTTTGGGATCCATCTTTGTTGTAGTGGTGTAGTGATTTTTTGATCCATCAAGTGCTTTAGGGCTTGTTGGTCTGTTTTTATAACAAAGTGCCTTCCCTGTAGGTAGCCTTTCCACTTCTTCACAGCTAGTAATACTGCCAGAAATTCCTTTTCATAGGTTGATAGCCCCAAATGTTTTACTCCCAAAGCCTTACTCAAATAAGCAATAGACCTTCCTCCTTGAGTGAGAACTACCCCTATTCCCACTCCGGAGGCATCAGTTTCCACACAGAATTCCTCCTTAAAGTTTGGTAGAGCTAATACTGGTGCTTTGGTCATAGCTTGCTTGAGAGCTTGAAAGGCCTCTTCAGCAGCTATGTTCTATATGAACTCTCCCTTCTTGAGAAGATTAGTGAGAGGCCTACTTAATACTCCATAGTTCTTGATGAATTTCCTGTAATACCCAGTCAGTCCTAGGAAACCCCTCAATCCTTTAATTTGAGTTGGAGTAGGCCACTCTACCATACACCTCACCTTTTCTGGGTCTGTAGAGACCCCTTCATGGAATATAATGTGTCCCAAATAGGCAGCTGCAGTCTACCCAAAACTGCATTTGCTCAACTTAGCAAACAGATCGTTTGCCTGAAGGAGATCCAGCACCTCCTTCACATCCCTTAGGTGATCTGGCCATGTAGGATTATAAATCAATATGTCATCAAAGAAAACCAGCACTGTTTTCCTAAGTTTCTCTCTGAAGATCTGATTCATGAGAGATTGGAAGGTAGCTGGTGCATTGCACAGCCCAAAGGGCATGACTAAATATTCATAGTGCCCATTGTGTGTCTTAAATGTTGTAAGGTACCTGGAGTCAGGGGCCATCAAAATCTGATGATACCCAGATCTAAGGTCCACCTTAGAAAAATACCTTGCTCCATACAATTCATCTAACAACTCATCAATTAAAGGAATTGGGTAATCATGCTTAATGGTTAAACTATTTAGGTACCTGTAATCAACACACATCCTCCATGTTCCTTCCTTCTTCTTAACCAACAGAACAGGGGATGAAAAAGGGCTTTTACTGGCTTGTATCTCTCCATTACTGAGTAGCTCTGCCACAGTTCTTTCTATTTCATTTCTTTGTGCATGAGATACCCTGTAAGGTGCTTGTTGTCTTGGCTGACTCCCATTCTTCAGTATGATTTGATGTTCCACACCCCTACTAGGAGGCAGTCCTTTAGGCATTTCAAAAACATCTTTGAATTGATCCAATAGCTCATTCATCTCCAGTTCATTCCTGGGTTGTGCTTTGTCTGTGTTGTCATGCAGTAAGTTTCCAAACTCCAAGGTTTGGCTATGTAACAACTGATACAGGTCATTAGAATAAATCATATTGCACTGATGTTCACCCTTATCAGCATATAGCTTAACTCTTTTTCCCAAATGTGTAATGGAAAAAGTCATCTCCTCATAATCCAGCATTATAGGGATTCCCTTCTTTAACCAATCACTCCCAAGTATAATGTCATACCCCTTAGTTGCTAAAACCCTGATATCATACTCAAAGGATAGCCCCTGCATCTGCCACTTGAACCCCTTCACCTTAGCTTCACTGGTCAGCTTTTCTACTAGCTACCATGACCCTTAAGGGTCTGACCTTCTCCAAAACTCCTCCCACTTCCTTAACTAAGTCTAAGTTAAGGAAACTCAGAGTACTCCTAGTGTCTAGGAGTATCCTTACCCATTTCTTCCCAGCTACTCCCATTAATTTCATCACATTGCTCCCAGATTCTTCAACCAGAGATCCTAGGGTAATTATGGCCATGCCCAACTCCTCCCTCGCATCTCCAAACTCTTCATCCTCCTCTACCTCTTCCAAACTATGTAAGTATTCAGTCTGCTCCTCAGTGGACATAATCATGTAATTGATTTTTTTCTTGCATTTGTGTCCAGGCACAAATTGCTCATCACAATTATAACACAAGCCTTTACTTCTCCTTTGGTCCATTTCTGTGGGTGTGAGTAGCCTGAAGTCAGGTCTATTGGATTTATTGACAGTAGGCAGTTTAGGGCCTTGTGACTTAGGTAATCCCACACTCTCCACTCTTCTGGTAAGCCCCTTGGTAGACTCCTTCAACTTCTTAGCTAATGCATCATTATTTGAGCATTGTTGCCTAGCCAAGTGGATTGCAGTTTCTAAATTAGGGATAGGAAACATCCTCAGAGCTGCCTTAGTTTCTCTATCCAACCCACTAAGGAAACTAGCCACTCAATAACTGTCTACAAATTGCCCACATTGGGAGTGTATCAAACAAGATTTCAGTTGTTCAAACCTCTCCACATATTCCTCATAGTTGCCTTCATAAGTTAGTTTATTGAAATCCCCAATAATCTCTGACTCCCTTAAGTCACCAAACTTGGTGGTTATCATAGTTATGAATTGCTCCAAATTTATTTGATCCCCTTTAATTGGTAGATTGTCATACCATTCCGCAACCTTTCCCTCAAAATGCAAAGAAGCATATGAAACCATCTGCTCTTCCGGAATGCTAGTAACAATTCCCCAAAAAGTCCTACACCTCTGTAACCAACCCCTGGGATTATTCCCATCAAATCTTGGGAAATCAACCTTAGCCCTAGAAGCCATTACCCCAGCATTTCCAGACCTACTGCCCTCTCTATAACTCCTCTCATACTGACTTCCCTCTCTCTGGAATGGACCTCTCCCCCCTCCTCTCCCTCCAGTCAGCCCCCTCCCATACCCATAACTATAAGGCATGCTAAAAGGGGGATTGTTTGTTCCTACCACTGATTTCCCATTATCATCTCTACCCGGATTCCCAGATTGTTCCCCTGTTGAGAAATGAACAGCAGATGGTGGAAGTGGATTTTGGGGTGTGGAGTAGTTCAGTTCCACAGAATAGGCTCGCTGACCGTGGGGATTAGGGTTAGGGTTAGGGTTAGGGTTAGGTGGATGTTGGGAGGGGGTGGAGAAATTAGAGGCTTGCTGTCTAGATGACTCGGGTGAGAAAGGGTAGGATTGATTTGGCAGAGTAGGGTTTGGGTAAAAGGGATTTTGATTTTGGGGGTTAGGATTTGGTATATTAGGGTTTTGGAGATTAGGGTTTGGAAATGGGGTTGTTGAAAGTCGTGAGTTGGGTAGTTGATTGAAGGTTGTGTATAGGGAGAATATGGGTAATTGGGGTAAGCCATGTGTGAAGCCATAGTGTTTAGAACATTTACCAAAGAATTGTATTAGTTGGACATGTTTGTGAAACCATGTTGAATCCAGTCCGATGGTTTTGCAGCTAGGTTGCCGGCCGCCGATTCCAAGACTGGTGGAGCCTACTTCCCAGCTTCACTCTCCTCGGTGGTGTTGCCCTCAATGTCGCCATCTTTTGAAGGTGGACTCGCCATCGGCTCTGATACCAATGTAATAGCTTAGAATTTTTTTGAATCTTTCTTTGGTGTAATAACAACTGGGTTCTGTAAGATTGTAATGGAAATATTGCTAGAGCTCTATACTCGCAAGAACAGGAAGGAAAAAACAAAGAAGATAAGCTAATAATGATTTTCTGGTTTTTCTTTTCTGCGCCGATCCAGCATAAATACATAAGAAAACGTTTTCTACCCAAACACCTTTTTTTAATACTACGAAACATTAGATAGCTAGATAAGTCGTGGAATGATCTTAGCCGTCCACGCCAGCCTGCGATCCTGCAATCTTGTCCGTTAGCCACCTTCTTCATCGACGGACTCAAATTCCTCACGTGCATCAGAATAAGATCCTTCGTATGCGGTCATCTGATCTATTTTCTCTTCCTCTGTCTCATAAACAAGGCACAGTAAACCCTTGTTTAATTCCTCAGCTCTTGCCTCTTCCATTCCCTCCATCTGTAATCTCTTGCTCTCGTTCTCATCAGGTTGTATTGTGACAGTTGGAATGCATATAATTATTGTTGAACCCCAAGAAAGAAATTATAATCAAGAGTTTGTCGATTTGCTGGAAAATTATATGGGCAGACAAAAGAGAAAAGATTTTGGTGGCAGGGCATGATCACAAACAAGTACAGTATTCAAACAAATACCAATGAATTAATAACATTAAAAAAGTATATATTTTAATCTCCAGATTTAGATTATTCATTGTTATTAAAAATTATAGGTGTGAAGAAATGTAGCGACAATAAAACCAAATGTTAGTATAAATACTACAACAACATAACAAACAATATATGGAAAATTGAATAGCGATAACGAAATGCAAACCGAGGCGAGAGTTAGACTCTCTCTCCGCAAGACGATAATGCTCCGCTACTCGGTGCAAGCGGTCTATAGCACTCGTCTCCAAGATACAACGGTTTTTCATTACGATTAGTTGCACTACTTCTCGTAATTCCGGCGAACTACTTGATATCTCGGGACTAAGGAAATATGAACATATAAATGTATGTAATGAAAGGGACATAAAGTAAAATGGAGAATTGAATTGTTTGTTGGTATATTCTCGGTTGGGATTTGTTATTCTATTTATAGACTTAACAAATCCCTTCATAAAAGGACACAACCATTGAAACTTCTCATGCAACGTGCATGAGCCAATCAACGTGCCTTTTCATTTCCAAGTGAAGCCATGCATCAACGTGAACCCATGCATGTGACCACCGAAGAGAAGCCAACGTTTCATTCATGCAACAATCTTAAGGTTGCCAATGTTTTATTCATGCAACAACATGAAACGTTGCATGTTTTCATATTAACAATCTTGCCAACCGACGTGTTTTATATGATATTTCATTAACAATGTAAAGCCACGCATGTATGTTAACCATGCAACAATTCGTATAATAATCTAATATTTAATTAAAATCTAACATTCATTGATTACTTAACTAACCTGTTTTATGCGGCGAGCCGGAGAAGTAGCCGGAGAACACAACTCCGGCGACCGGCGGGCCGAGGAGCATCGAGCTTCATGCAATTCCAAATCCCCAACCTCATGAAATTGTTCGAGCCTATTCGTACTGGTGGATGGCCCCAAATTACACGAACACGAAACCCTAATTTCCTTCGGATTTTCAATTTCAATCAAATCACATTTTCTCAGTACTCTGTTCTTCCTCTGCTTCACTATTTTCAGAAACGATCCCAACAAACTGATCCCGACGGTCATAATCTCCGTTTTGTGCTTCGACCGCCGCCGCTTTTGGATCCTCATAGCCGCTTCAACCAGCACGGCGGCGGTCCTCGACGGGACAAGGAGAACATCGCCGCCGCAGGGAGTGGCTTCCGGCGCGGCGGAGCTGCGTTTCGTGAGGTGTAAATCCGAGACCGGAGAAGGAAAATTGACCTCGGAGCGCTTGTCGGAGATGTAGGTGTTGAGGTGAAAAGGCTCCTGATCTTGTTGCAGTAGCTCATGCAAGAGCAGGTGCTTGTGATCCATCGTCGACTAACAAGTATTGATTGCAAAAAGAAATTGAAGGAAAGTGATTTTTTTTGGAGTTGTAAAAGGTAAGAAAATTAAAGAAGAAGTCTGATTTCCTTCGTCTTTGAGAAAGATTCGACTTTTGAGGGGATCAGAATTTTAGCACAGAAGTGGAGGGAGCGCTGCGCGTGGGGACTGCGCCAGCTTTAGAGAGAGAATGTTTAGCCAATTCTCACTAAATGAAATAACCAAATAAACCCTCCCACTAAAATCTTCATTTTGAAAATTAAAGCACACAGCCTTTTTTTTAAGGGGAAATGTCTAAATATAACCAAATAAAATAATAAAATAATTTAAATAACCACATTCTTAAAAATATAATGAAAATAACCACTTTTGAGGAAAGTTGTAAATATTTACTGACATGTTCAACTTTTTAAAAAAAAGGTAAATTGGATTTTTTAATCTCCAAACTATGCGTGTTGGTCAATTTGGTCTCTTATTTATTTATTTTAGTTAATTGATCCCCAAATTATAGAATTTTGGACGAATTGGTCCTTCTCTTAATTTTTTCGTTAGTCAACGTTTAGTCAACGATTTTTAAAGAACATTTTCAGTATAATTTTATTGAGGACCAAAACGTCCAAATATTGAAAGATTGAGGATCAATTTGACTAATTTTTTTTCTTTAATTTTTTTAAGTTTTTCAAAAATCAAAAAATATTTTAATAATTTTGGTTTTTTTTAAGGAGCAATTATGCCAATTTTAAATAGGTTAAGGACCATTCCCGTTAATTATAATATATTTGGGGTCATATTACTATGAAAACGAGGGATTAATACATAAAATATATTACTCCGTAACCAAATTTTTTCTGAATATTACTATGAAAACAAGGGATTAAAACATAAAATATACGAAAATTAATGAATAAATCATATTGGAATGAAAACATGTTTTGAATGAAATCTACTACAGTTTTATTCATTGATTATCAAATATTCTATGTTTTATCTATCTTTATCAGAATAATATATACGAAAAATTTGATAACAATGCTATAAAATTTGACGATTATGATCCCAAAATATAGGGATTGGTTTTCAACTTTATTTAAAATTGACGTAGTTGGTCCTTAAAAAAATCAAAACGACTAAAATACTTTTCGATTTTTGTAAAATTAAAAAAATTTAAGTAAAAAAAAATTGGCCAAATTGGTCCTCAATTTTTTAGTATTTTGACGTTTTGGTCCTCAATAATATTATACCGAAAATACCCTTTAAAAATCATTGACTAACAGTTGACTTACCAAAAAATTAACAGAATGACCAATTCATCCAAAATTATATAGTTCGGGGACCAATTAACTAAAATAAATAAATAAGGGACCAAATTAACCAAACACGCATAGTTTGGGGACTAAAAATCCAATTTGCCAAAAAGAAATCATCTTAGTAGTTGACTAAAGGAGCGTTCAAAAGAAAGAGAAACTATCTTGATGATTTTGAATTCTTTTATTATTTTACACAAGGTTTTAATCATATTTATGTAAACAATTTAGTTAAAGTTAATTATATAATTTATTATAGAAGTTAATTAGTCAACTATCAAGCATGGAGTAGTTTTGTCCATTAAATGTAATTTATTTTTTTAATTAAGCTGCAATTAATTTGATTCAGACTTTAATTCTATTAACACAATTAATGTTAACACCAACAATATCAATTTTTTCTATATATTTGAACTTTTCCTTTTGTATCTTCACACTCAATTTTCACACTCAAATGAATTTGATCTTCTTCTTCTTCTATTACAACACAGAAAATAGAGTACAAAATATGTATATGGTATATTTTTCTATTTCATATTTTTATTTCTCGAATTTTTGAAGTATTATGCTACTATAATTTAGGAACTATTAAGATATGCTCTAATCTTATGCTAATATCGCTTCTAAAACTTAGGAATGATTATGATTTGTACATTATTTAGTACGTTAGATTGGCCTTAGATTACTAATAAAGTACTATTTCGGATTCATGAAAAATAATGAAAAGAAATATCTTAAAATATGTTATACCTTATACTGCAACTAATATTTTTAATGCAAGAATAAACACGACTTCACTCTAAGGAAATCTTTTTAGCTTCAATTAGCATTTATCGACTTGAAAGGAAAAAAAAGGCACTGTTGGTAAGTAGTGAATTACTTGTGCCGGAAAATTTGCTTGTTCATGTTTCACAATAATTAAATAAACTAAGAAGAATTATTGATTCATACGAAATAATACTTTACAATATTTTTTTAAAAATATCTTAATTATAAAAGTAAAATATTTTAATTTTTCTCTCTCCTTATATCAATATCAATATTATTATTAAGATAGTCAACTATGGCCCACCTCTTTTCTCAAAAGTTGAACAAATCATTTCAACATTTTTATATTGGCAAATTAACAAAAATAGTCCTCAAACATCGCGTTTTTGCGAATTTTGTCCTCAAATAATTTTTTTTGTTTTTTTTGACTCTCAACTCCTTGTTTTTGCGATTTTAGTCCCACCGTTAGATTTTCCCTCAATTTTAACGGTAATTCAATTTTAATTTTAAAAAATAAAAAATTAAAAGGGCAAAATCGAATTTTTATTTATATGGACCAAAATTGCAAATGAAAAATTATTTGAGACCTATTTAGCAAAATTAAATAGTTTAAGGACTGATTTCACAAGTTTTAGACAAATAAGCTAATTGCTTCGTATCGACGAGATTTTGCATTAAATTTTTTATTTTTCATATAACTTTATTGCTTCGTATCAAATATAAGCTAACGAAGACTTCGTACCAATATAAACAACATTTAATTTGAAATGCAAAATATTACTGTGAATTAACCATTAAAAAATAAAGCTATTATCATCCAAATTTTTTACTTCAAAATAACAATTTAGAGCATAATATTTACTTTAAAATAACATGAATACGAGGAAAATATGTGTCAGTTCCTATTTTACGATGAATAATATGTTATAAAAAATATTTAATTCGTAATTTTTCATGAATAATAGAATACGAGAAAAATATGTATCAGTTCGTAAATAACATAAAATATTAGTTTTATTTGCAAATACTATAATAAGCCAAAAAAACTACGCAAACAAAGGTTAGTCTCGTATTCACATTCTCTGCATAGAACTGCCATGACGAATCCCCAACACCACCACCCGCCATTGAAGGTCGTAACCATAACTCACGTCCGCTACCGGCCTGATGATCGGCTCGGTCATTTCCTCGCTCGGATCTACCTCGTCCCCATGTTCATCAGCTTCGGCGGATTCGTCTCCCACTTCCTCTTCCGCTGCGAGCTCCAGGGAATGTTTTTCGCCGTCGGCCTCCTTCGCAATTCGTCAGCGAGCGCATCAATTGCGGATTCACAATTCTCCTCGTATTCTAGTTATTTTGAAGTAAATATTATGCGCTAAATGGTTATTTTGAAGTAAAAATTTTGGGTGATAATAACTTTGTTTTTTAATGATTAATTCACAATATATATTTTGTATTTCGAATTAAATGTTGTTTATATTGGTACGAAATCTTCGTTAGCTTATATTTGATACGAAGCAATAAAGTTATATGAAAAATCGAAAATTTAATGCAAAATCTCGTCGATACGAAGCAATTAGCTTATTTGTCTAAAATTTGTGAAATCAGTCCTTAAACTGTTTTATTTTGCTAAATAGGTCCCAAATCATTTTTATTTGCAATTTTGGTCCGTGCAAATAAAAATTTCGATTTTGCCCTTTTGATTTTTTATTTTTAAAAAAAATTGAATTAACGGTTAAATTGACGGAAAATCTAACGGTAGGACTAAAATCGCAAAAACAAGGAATTGAGGGTCAAAAAAACAAAAAAAAGAAGTTTGAGGACAAAATTCGCAAAAACGCGAAGTTTGAGGACTATTTTTGCCAATTTGTCTTTTATATTTCCTAGAAAAGTTTAAAAAGTGGTTATTTTCATAACATTTTTAAAAGTGTGGTTAAAAACTTTAGAAAGTTATTTAGAATGGTTGAATATAGATTTGTCCCTTTTTTTAATGGTAAATTGGATTTTTTAATCCCAAACTATGCGTATTTGACTAATTTGGTCTCTTATTTAATTTTAGTTAATTAGTCCTAAAATTATACTAATTTTGGATGAATTGTTCATTCTGTTAAATTTTTTGTTAGTCAACGATTTTTAAAGAGCGTTTTCAGTATAATTTTATTGAGGACAAAAACGTCCAAATATTGAAAATTGAGGAGCAATTTGGAAAAAAAATTTAATTAATTTTTTTAATTTTAAAAATTGAAAAATATTTTTGGATTTTTTCTACACCAATTTTAAATAAGTAGATGACCAACCGTCAATTATAATATATTTTGGAATCATAATCATTAAATTTTATAGCTCTGTATTTTTCGAATATATTATTATGATAACAAAAGATTAAAATGTAGAATATTTAATAATGGATGAATAAAACTATAGTAGAGAAAATCGGTAATCCTCTTGCATGAACAACAGCAAAATTGTGATTCAAAAGTTGGGTTTCAATCCCAAAAGGAAAAAAAATGAGCTAAACATGCTCAGCCTAAGAACCGACTGTTTCGAGAGTTTTAAAAAGACTCAGATAAAATTGGAACAAAAAGTACAGCCGTTATTAAGAGCTGGAAGGCTTTGCTTATTCTCCAAGTTGACATAGGACCTATTGTTGAACTCCATTCCTTAAAACGCGTGTTGAGTATGGCTTGGTGGGTGTACGGAAGTTGGCTCCTGCATAGAACACAAAAATATATCATTGTAAGGGAATTTGTAAATGGTTAACGATTGAGTTTTAGATGTGATTCACAAGTTTGGTATATTACCTCGGTGTATTTAGCAAGACGTTCAGATCTGCATGGAGCCCAGTCTTGATTTGTATCTATAAAAACCACAAATAGAAAAATGAGTTTTCGAAGAATTATCCATACAAACTGCAAGTCGCAAAGATAAAAAGTAAATCTTACCGTGGACAAACCAACTGCAAGATCAACGATGAATGTGTCCTTAGTCTCTCCACTGCATCAAGCATCAGAATTGTGATCATGCAATTAAGACGGAAATCAATTAGTATCTGATAAATCAATTAGTATCTGATAAATCAATTAAGATGGAAATCAATCAGCATCAATCAGCAAAAAATTGGATAAATTCTTATTTCTTCCACCAACCACTTCTCGAAAATTGTGTTTATTTCTTAATATAATTAAACTTATAAAATACGCACTTAAACAAAATTTCTTAATCTCCGTATCGAGAGCAAATGAGACAGTAATAGTGGAACGGAGGGAGTATAATTTACAAATGAATATTTCAAACCTTATAACCACAAACACAAACGCATGATTGAGATTAATCAAATCTAAGGATTTCGATTGAGTATATAGATACTCCCTCCGTTCCACTCCATTAGTCCACTTTCTTTTCGGCACGGAGATTAAGAAAGTTGTTTGTTGTGTGTAAAATAGATAAAGTAGTGGGGTCCACTTGAATAAAAAGAGTATTATTTTACGTTAAAAAGGGAAAGTGGACTAATGGAGTGGAACAACCCAAAAAGGAAAAGTAGACTAATGAAGTGAAACGGAGGGAGTAATTCTTAAGAAAAAAATATTTTTTAAACAAATATTTTTTAAACGTTTGAAAATGGTTGAAATTAATCAAATTAGAGGATTTGTTTTACTTTAGCAAAATTGAGTGATCCAATCATGTTCTTTCCCCACATAATTTTTCTTTATTGGTAAAAGTGACTAGAGAAAACCTGTAATCCCCTTGCATTAACAACGTGATTCAAAAGTTAAGTTCCAATCCCAGAAGGAAAAAAAATCAGCTAAACACGCTCAACCTATGAACCGACTGTTTCGATAGTTTTAAAAAGACTCAAATAAAATTGAAACAAAAAGTACATCCGTTATTAAGAGCTGGAAGGCTTTGCTTATTCTCCAAGTCGACATAGGACCTATTGTTGAACTCCATTCCTCAAAACGCGTGCTCAGTATGGCTCGACGGGGGTACGGAAGTTAGCTCCTGCATAGACTGCTTCTGAACCAAGTTCCTCCTCAATTCTCAAAATCTGAACATAAAAATATATCTTTGTAAGGGAATTTGTAAATGATTAACGATTGAGTTTTAGATGTGATTCACAAGTTTGGTATATTACCTGGTTGTATTTAGCAAGGCGCTCAGATCTACATGGAGCCCCAGTCTTGATTTGTCCCTATAAAATCCACAAATAGAAAATGAGTTTTCAAGGAATTATCCATACAAACTACAAGTCTGCAAGGATAAAAAGTAAATCTTACTGTGGACAAACCAACTGCAAGATCAGCGATGAATGTGTCCTCAGTCTCTCCACTGCATCAAGCATCAGAATTGTGAGCATGCAATTAAGACGGAAATCAATCAACATCTGATAAGGATAGGTTAGAAGTATCATACCTACGGTGACTGGTCATTACACCCCAGCCAGCACGTTTGGACATTCTTACTGCTTCGATACTCTCAGTTACCGATCCAATTTGGTTAACCTGGTTGTGAAACAAACAACGTTATCATACATTCAAGGAGAAATAGGAGCCGTATTTCAATGGAATCCAACTCTACAATCATACCTTGAGAAGAAGAGCGTTGCATGTCTTCTCCTTGATTGCTTTCTCAACCCTCTGCACAAATGAAAATGAAGGTAAGGAAGGAAAATGCCTTCATCCTATGGAGGAAACGTATTATCAGTGATGAAGTTATTAGAGCAGGGCATCGAATAATCACCTTAGGATTGGTGACGAGGAGATCATCTCCAACGATCTGAACTTTAGCTCCAATTTCTGTGGTAAGCTTTGCATAGGTGTCCCAGTCATCCTGGTCAAAAGGATCTTCAATTGATACAATAGGGTACTCAGACACGAAAGACTTGTACAGATCCTTGAGTTTGTCACCCGAAATCTTTGCTGATCCATCATTGTTCTTCGAGGACCAAAGAGAATAAAAATTAGTAATTGGAGAATTCATTGATGGACTCAATTCTAAATTGAATAATAGAAATGTTACCTCTTCCTTGAAGTTCAAATCGTACGACTTATCTTTACCATAAAATTCAGATGCAGCAACATCCATTCCAATAACAACCTTCACGAAAGAAGTATAAGCAACAAAGAAGATGCTCAATATTAATTTAATGGGAGATTCAAAAGTTAAAAGGAGCAGGATGAGTGAGATAGGTCAAGGGTGCTAACCTTTCCTTCATAGCCTGCTTTCGCAATAGCTGTTTTAAGCAGCTCGAGACCTTCCTTGTTTTCCTGAAGTTGCAACCAAGTAGAACTTTTAAAGACTAAAGTACGGAATGCAAATGAATTCCTGAGGCCGACTTTAAAACATTACCTGAATGTTAGGAGCAAAGCCACCCTCATCCCCAACATTGGTGGCATCTTGGCCATACTTCTTCTTGATAACAGCCTGAAAGCGGAAGGGTCGGAAATTAAGAACACAAGATTAAGTTTGTCTGTAAGTTGAAAAATGTATAGTACTTTAAAACCACAACTTTTTTAGCAATAACATGCATAGACCGACTAAAACCTGACGTGGAAGTAACAAATTATTACATAAAGTAAATCGATGCACAATCACAGGTAGTAAAGTAATCCATTTTTTAAAAACCTAGATGCCCACTAATTAGATTCTTTTTTAGTGAAATATCCGAAAAGGATTGAACCTTCTGTTAATACGGATAAAAAATAACTACTTTAACGCAGTAATGAGAAAGGACAATAAAACTAAAGATAGAACATGCCTTCAAATGGTGGTATACTTCCACACCCATCTTCATGGCCTCACTAAAGGAAGAAGCTCCAGTTGGAAGAATCATGAATTCCTGCAACAATAAGTTTCAGTAAACAAACCAAGGATGAAACACAAAGTATCGCAATGAGCATCTTGCAGGACATGCCTGCATAGCAAGTTTATTTCCAGCATGTGATCCACCATTGATGACATTGAAAGCAGGGACAGGGAGGACAAGCTTCTTGTTGCCAGCAAGGTTGGCAATGTGCTGAAAAGAGAAGAGCAGTATTGTCAACAGGACACATCGTAAAGCCACAAATCTTGAAAGATGAAATGTGAAGTACGAACACAATATTCTTTTCTAATTATAGTAATATACAATCATAAGTTGATAAGTTATAGATGAGCCTAATACCTTGTAGAGAGGAATATTAAGGACAGCAGCTCCAGCTTTGCACACAGCAAGAGACACGGCAAGAATTGCATTCGCCCCAAGCTTTTGAAAAAATAAAAAATAAAGCATGTTAACAGATGGCTCTAGGAACATAGCTGCAAAATAGCTAATATACCTTCTGCTTGCACCAACCCCACTCATTCTGAGTTCCATCAAGTTGTTGAACCATGAAATTATCAATAGCAGTCTGCTCCGTTGGGTTCTGCAAAAGCAAAGACTCTCATCTAAGTTGAAGGGAGTAATATCCTAAATTTAAAAAAATGTTTTCCCATTTATAAAAATACAAGGAACAAATCAAACACAACATCGATAATTTATCAATAACGCCATTATGAAGTTACAGAAAAACGAACCTTTCCTACAAGGGCTGGTGCAATGATCAAGTTCACGTTGCTAACAGCCTACCAAACATACCACAGGTATCAAGATATCAGAAAATCGCAACGGGATTGAATCATAAGAGCAGAAGATCATACACGTAAAAACACTAACCTTGCTGACACCCTTTCCTAGGTAGTCTGATCCTCCATCCCTCAGTTCAAGAGCCTCGTAAATTCCTTCAATATAAAGATATAACTACGCATTAAGCATCCATGAATATACATCCGTTATAATACGAAACACACACACAAAGGATTTATCACCAAACCTATTTGTATGCATTAATCATTGAATTGAATTGTATAAGCAAATTAAATTTGAATGCTATGTATCATCATTGTCGACATAAACACAGATACAACCATAAACTCGATTACAAATCATAAAAATAGGCATGCCAATGGATCTCACCAGTCGATGCACCACTGGGAACAGCAGCCCTAGCCCAAGTTCCATTAGACAAATGCACATCCACCTAAAATTTCATCAACCACCGAAATTATTATCACAACAATCACTTAAAAACACACCAATTACCAATCTACCATACTTACTGTATACACACACAATCAAACGCATAACCACGTCTATAACTGGAAAAATCACATATATGCGGCATGCATCATCTACGAAACCTACTAATTCGATATTCATCCAGCAGTATCATAATCAACCACCGAAAGCGACTGACACCAAAACGGAAAATGAAAGATTCATCAAACTGCTAAAAAGCGAACCTCGACGGTAGGATTTCCACGGCTGTCGAAGATCTGACGGGCCTTGACGGACTTGATGGTTGCCATTAGCTACAGAGATTAGATCTAGACCGAGAGAGAAGAGAGTAATAGGTAGAGAGAGGAGAGAAGGTTGAGAGGGGGTAGTCCACGTATTTGTAGACGAATTATAATATTTACAGCCGTTGATCTTTGTTCCGATTTATCGCCTCGACCGTGTCGAAAATATTTGTATTTTTCCCTTTTTATATAATTAGGTTTTTTTTAATTCATCTTTTGCTGAAATTATAAATAGTTTATAATTTATTAGACATGGCATTTTTCTTTTTACATAAATAATAATAATTAATTGATGCTTCATGAATCATGATGCTTATACTCATACTTTAGCATCCACCAACAATAAACTTATCATTTAATTGCAATTTCCTATTTTATTTTTTATTTGGAAAGACAAAAAGCAAAAGAAAAGAAGGCCATTCATTTATTTATAATCAATTATTGGTATATCTTTATTTTCTTAAATAATTTATTTATTTTTTAATAATTGAGAATTAAAGTAATTTGGTTTTGATGCGCATGATTTTTGTGCGTAATGAAATAGTGACAAAAGGTCAACCATGATAAAAATAATTAAAAAAATAAAAAAATTCAAAAATATTGGCAATAGATTAAATAAATAAATAATCTTATTATATCTATTAATATATTAAATGGAATGTTCATTTAAACCCAAAAGTGAAATAGAGTGCACATTAATGGATGAATAGGGATATATTCAAATTATGTTTTTTTTTCTGGACTGCATTGCTAAGTCGTTAATATTGTAGAAAAAGAAAAATCCAGAAGAACTGAGAGATTCATATTTTAATTTTCGGTTTGCAAATATATACAGTTAAATCTCGATAAAGTAATATTCGATAGAATAATAATCTCGCTTAGATAATAATTTTTTCTTGTCCCAACATGAGTCATTGTAATAAAATAATGCTCGATAAAAAAATAATCTTATTAAATAAATATTTTTTTTGATCATAAATTATTACTTTATGGATGTTTAAATATAATTTGGGCTTTAGGGAGGGGAAAAATAGCGTTTTTTTGGAATTGTCAAATTCGAGTTAATTACACAATTTGAAAGCCAGAATTAATATCCATGCTGACACAACTCATAGTAAAATTCTTCAACCAATCCACAAAAGATTGCTATCTCGATTTCTGCAGCTAACTCCTCCACCACCTCACCGGTTCTTACGATCCATTCGTGGAATGCACCCTTCACATCCGCCTCAACCATCTTGTCGACGTTACTGAACTTTGCACCTCGTAACATCTTCAACGGACTATGTCTCGGGCCTAATGTTTCCGAGCCTTCTTTACATAGTAGCAGTTGTTCGTTATTCACGACTTCTGGAGCCTCGAGTAGCTTCTGCTCGAGGTCTAGAGAAGCAAGTTGTTCAAATCTCCGAAGCCTCTCTAGTAGCTGTTGTCTAACTCCTGCACAATTTAGTGCAAGAAAAACAACACGGTCACAATCTTACTCTGTAATTCGACAATCATTTTTTCAAGAGCTTAATTTTTTTCGAATTAAGATCATACTTACTCTCTATACTTGCATAGCGGCCTTCTCGATTGTGATCTTCTTCTTCTTCTCCGTCAACTTCAAAGAAAGCGTCCAACACGGACACCGGACTACATTGTTCCTCTTCCCCTCCCTTCACATTATGCAATTCAGCAGAATTCTCCTTCTCCTTTGAGTTCGAGGGAAAATGGGTATTTAAAATTAATGAAATTATATTCAGAATAACTACAAATCTAATTGATAAAAGTGAAGTTTTAATCCATGAATATGAAAGTTTGAATGCAATCAATCAACTCTTCCAAGAAGGAGCAGGTACAGAAATATAAAGTGAAATTTTCAAAAAAAGGTAGAATCTAAACAATAAAATTACGACGTGCGGAATTTTAAAAAAAATGAAAAATTACAAATGAAAAACGAGTTTCTCGATGATTTTGGGTTTTACCACCTGCCCCCTGAGTCGGCATATGCTTCCAAGTAGGTTAAACACAAACCAACAATGGAACAAGGTGGTTGGAATGCATACAATTATTGTTGAACCCCAAGAAATTAAGAAATTATAATCAAGAGTTTGTCGATTTGCTGGAAAATTATATGGGCAGACAAAAGAGAAAAGATTTTGGTGGCAGGGCGTGATCACAAGTACAGAATTCAAACAAATACAAATGAATTAATAACATAAAAAGTATATGTTTAAATCTCCAGATTTAGATTATTCTTTGATTACTTAACTAACCTGTTTTATGCGGCGAGCCGGAGAACACAACTCCGGCGACCGGCGGGCCGAGGAGCATCGAGCTTCATGCAGTTCCAAATCCCCAATCTCATGAAATTGTTCGAGCCCATTCGTACTGGTGGATGGCCCCAAATTACACGAACACGAAACCCTAATTTCCTTCGGATTTTCAATTTCAATCAAATCACATTTTCTCAGTACTCTGTTCTTCCTCTGCTTCACTATTTTCAGAAACGATCCCAACAAACTGGTCCCGACGTTCATAATCTCCGTTTTGTGCTTCGACCGCCGCCGCTTTTGGATCCTCATAGCCGCTTCAACCAGCACGGCGGCGGTCCTCGACGGGACAAGGAGAACATCGCCGCCGCAGGGAGTGGCTTCCGGCGCGGCGGAGCTGCGTTTAGTGAGGTGTAAATCCGAGACTGGAGAAGGAATATTGAGCTCGGAGCGCTTGTCGGAGATGTAGGTGTTGAGGTGAAAAGGCTCCTGATCTTGTTGCAGTAGCTCATGCAAGAGCAGGTGCTTGTGGTCCATCGTCGACGAACAAGTATTGATTGCAAAAAGAAATTGAAGGAAAAGTGAATTTTTTGGAGTTGTAAAAGGTAAGAAAATTAAAGAAGAAGTCTAATTTCCTTCGTCTTTGAGAAAGATTCGACTTTTGAGGGGATCAGAATTTTAGAAGCACAGAAGTGGAGGGAGCGCTGCGCGTGGGGACTGCGCCAGCTTAGAGAGAGAATGTTTAGCCAATTCTCACTAAATGAAATAACCAAATAAACCCTCCCAATAAAATCTTCATTTTGAAAATTAAAGCACACAGCATTTTTTTAAAGCACACAGCCTTTTTTTTGAGACTAAAACTATATAATTTTGGATGAATAGTTTATTCTTTTAAATTTTTTGTTAGTCAATTATTAGTCAACGATTTTTAAATGGTGTTTTCAGTATAATTTTATTGGGGACCAAAACGTCCAAATATTGAAAATTGAGGAGCAATTTGGCCAAAAAAAATTTTCTTAAATTTTTTTAATTTTCAAAAAATGAAAAATATTTTTGGATTTTTTTCTACACCAATTTTAAATAAGTAGATGACCAACCGCCAATTATAATATATTTTGAAATCATAATCATTCAATTTTATGGCTATGTGATCAAATTTTTTGAATATATTATTATGATAACAAAAGATTAAAATGTAGAATATTTGATAATCAATGAATAAAATTATATTAGATTTCCATTCAAAGCACGTTTTCAGTCCAATATGATTTATTCCTTAATTTTTCATATATTTTATGTTTTAATCCTCGTTTTCATAGTAATATTCGGAAAGAATTGGTTACGGAGTAATAAAATTTGGCTACTATGATCTGTAGATATATTATAATTAGTTGGAATTGTCATTAACCTATTTAAAGTTGGCGTTGTTGGTCCTTAAAAAAATTAAAATGGCTAAATTATTTTTCGATTTTTGAAATTTTTTAAAAAAAAGTAAGAAAAAAAATTCGTCAAATTGGTCATCAATCTTTCAGTATTTGGACGTTTTGGTCATCAATAAAATTATACCGAAAATATCCTTTAAAAGTCGTTGACTAACAAAAAAATTTATTAAAAGAAATAATTCATCCAAAATTTTATAATTTGGGAAAATTTTAACTAAAAAAATAAATAAGAGATTAAATTGACCAAACTCGAATAGTTTGGGGACTAAAGAATCTAATTAATTTTTTTTATTTATTAGTAAAAATCACTAATCATTATCATAGATGTGTCATGTTTTTCGGAACCGACTGTTTTGGTTCTCACATTTTTTTTATAAAAAATTAATTAAAAAAATAAAAATAAAAAATCTATCGTTTGAACCGTTGGTTTAGATATCAGTTCCACAGTTCCATCACGAAAAGGGACAAATCGAAACTGTTGATTAACCACAATTAATAAAAAATTTGGAACATTGGATTTGAAACTGAACCGTCAATACATTATTCCGATGCTTTTAGACATCTATAGCTCTGTATTGTGGCTTTGTGGACTTTGAATACATGCGGAGAATGATTCAAAATTTATAATTAGGAGAATGAATTTAGAACTTATAATTTCAGAAATATGAATATACTATTTTTATGTGGCAAAACAATAAATTCTCAATAAACACCAAATTTTAGAATTTTTAGAATTTAGGGGTGTAAGCATAAGCACAAAATAACTTTTGCCAAACATTAATTTTTTATTAAGTAGTATATTTTATTTATATTAATAAATAATGGAATACGGTAAAGTATAGTTCCCAAGAAATGCATGCATGCGTGAAAAGGCCGCTCCGCTCCATATACAATATCACAAGGATAGCACAGTTACCTTTCTACTGTTCACTCTTGTGCAGTACCTCCAGTTTTAACTTCAATTCAAAAAAAGTGTTATTTTTAACTCAAATTTATATTATTATTCATCTGTCATCAATATTTATTGATCATATACACAAAATCTATCAGAGACTCGAAAAATGCGATGCCTGACCCACCATTTGCAATTTATTTGTTTCAAATTACCAAAGATTGTTCCACCTCAATAAAATTGGTGGGCCTTTTAAGACCAACAATCCATTAATTTTCATCACACAATTATTTATTTATTTATTATTATTATTGTTATTATTATTATTATTATTATTATTACTTTTTTCTTCGGAATCTATAAACAAGCGGGATATACCTGGGGTTGGATGTGTATATGGGTGTATAAAAAGATTATAAAACCGTCCACCCGCATATACCGACTCACAATCTAACGGTTTAAATTCTTTTATAGGTATTTGCAGTTTAAATTTCAAGAACCCTTATTGAGTGGATTGCGGGTTTAAATTATAAAAACCCGCATTTAATTAAAATAATTTATTTATATTTATATACCTTTTAAAACTTTCAGTATAAGGGTTTTTTTATAAAGTAAGAAAAATATCTTAAATTCTAATCATATTTTCTCCCCTACTAGGCCTTCATACGGCTATGTCAATCACTATTTAGTACTACTAGAATTTATTAGTGATAAAAAACTAAAATAATTATAATAATAAATTATAAATAATACTCGTAACAATTGAAAATTGAAGCGAAAAGGAGAATCAAAGTGTTCAAGTGCGCAAAACTTAAAAGTCCAAAAAACTAAATTATTTTTAGAGATTGTTTTTCTTTAATGAGTTTAAATTATGTAGAAAAAATTATTTGTTAACTTATGCAATTCGCCAACCCGCCGGTTAAATTGCCCAGAATCGTTCAATTCTAAACATGAGTTTTCAATTTATATTTTGCGGCTGCGTTTTGATAATTTGATAAATCACGAACATTTGGTGGTTCACTATTTTGGTCTCACCCGCCGAAAACCTCACATGTATACCCCTAAATGGGTCCTCTCAAAATTTACTAAATTTCGAAATTTCTATTTAATATTATGTCTATTTTTAAAAATAGTAGAATCCGACCCTCTAATTTTTAATCCTAGTCCCATCACTATATATATAAAAAAAGCAAGATAGTTCAGTTATTGAATCAAATACGATCTTTATAGTATTCGTCGTTATAAGATGCCTAAATAAGTAAATATTTCATTTTATGGGCTTCTTATGGTTGGGCTGTAAGTTAAGCCCATTGGTTTTCCTTGGCCCATCATTCGTATTCTCGATGTGGGATAATCTGCACTACAGCCCAGGTAAGTAAGAACATACTAAGGAAAATAATATTGTTTACCGAAATATTCTCTTCGAACCTTTCATAAAATACGAATATGTGATATAACAACTTAAAAAACTGTGAAATGTCACCAGCCACTATGTGGAATTAATCCTATTCGAACCTATAATAACGGCTACAGATTACTGACTATATATTATATAAAAAAAATAACACGTAACTATCCAAAAAAAAAAAATGAAATAACAATTTAAAAACTGCAATGCCGACAATGTGAAATAACAATTTAAAAAAAATGAAAAAAATCTAAATTAGTTACATAATTTGGACACTTCATGCACTCGCTACTATGAGTTCATTGTATTTTCTTAGTAAGCGTGTGTTTTTGCAAATACTTATTATAAATATTATTTATTTATTTTTCTTAAAATTTAAAATACTTATTTTAAAGCAAAATTAGGGATTTTTATAATAAATATAAAAAATCGGTTATTTTGATAGATTTGGAAATTATTCTATTTTAAGCATAAAAAACATCTATTGAGATTATTCAGTTGCTTAATTTGAAAATAATTAGCGTTGATTTTTTTTTCCAAATATTAAAAACTATTTTTACAGTTAAAAAACAGAGAAATACTAAAAAAAAAAAATCTGCAAACACATTCAATAATTATGTATATGGTAAAAGTTGCACTAGAAAATAATGGCATTATTCAGAAAAAAACCAGGGATGAAAAATCCATTCTTCAAATATACGCGTGTATGAAGACTGAGAAGATACCTTGCTGCCACGTGGAAAACCCTTCTCTTTGTCAACTGTGGATACTGTTAAAAGCTTAATGTATAAATTAAACACACACAAATAAATACTCCAATTATATATATTTTGTCTTTTATGTTAAAAGAGAGATTTTTTAGAGCAACTGTCCGAACTCAGATGTGACGCTCGTAGGTTCCACGTGACCTTTTGTTCTGTTCCTATATTACTTTTTAAATAATTCATGTCTTATTCAGATAATTATTTTTATAAATATTTACTGCATAACAAAATTACTAAAACATATACTCCTTCCGTCCCGCTATTTGTGGCTCACTTTCCCGAAAGGGATGTCCCATTATTTATGGTCATTTTCATAATTTGGTAAAAAATTATTATCATATCTTCTACTCTATCATCTTCTCTCTCATACTTTATTACATTCTCTCTCATACTTTATCATCATTTTTCTCTCATACTTTATCATTTACTCTCTCTCTCATACTTTATCATCTACTCTCTTAATTCTCGTGCCGAAACCAATTGAGCCACAAATAACGGGACGGAGGGAGTAATTTCTTTTCACTTTTTCTCACATGCAAAAAGGCTAGTTATTACTTTCTCTATTCCATTATATGTCTTGTTTTCTTAAGTGTATTATTTTATTATTTCTGTCTTGTTTTCAAGAATGAAAAAAATTTAAATTCTTAATCTTAAAATTAAGTAGGGTCCTCTTTACATACTATTCACCCCAAATTTTATATTATCTCTTTAAAATTCTTTCTTTTTCACGATTCCCTTCCGTTCTGAACTCATAAAATAATGATTAGTAACTTTTGAAAACTTTTATTTATTCAATTATAATATGAAAAAAACAGTAAAAAATCAATTGTTTCAACTGTGTATTAGTAGAATTTGAATGAATTTCTCATTCATTCAAATCAATCATTACTTGAAAATTGTGCTCATGTTTTAATACAATTAAAACTTATAAAATAAACATTTAAATAAATTTTTTAGTCTAAAAGAAGTAAGATGAAAATAATGAGATATAGAGAGTATTATTAAGTAGGTCTGATAAATTAGAAGTCTTAATCGGTCCTAAAAAGTCTAAATTCCGTAATAACAAAAAACTTGGACTGCCTTTCAACACCTTTTTAGAGTAAAATCGATAATTCTCTCAAACTTACCTATAACTATTTTAATTATTTTCCCAAAGAGCAAAACACGTATTAATACTAAATTTATTGCGCAATTAAAGTAATTTAATATTATAAACATTGTGTGTGTTAAATGTTTGTAATGTCGGATATTATGATGATAGTACAGATCGTATATTTGTATTTGAAGCATGAAAAGGGTAGTTCAGTAGTTGGTCCACATCAATAGAATCGGGCCGTTGATTAATTTGAGCATCACCTCATTCATCCAATCTCCGACACTCCTCAGATTGCTTCGATTCTTTTCCGTACACCACTAACTCTCTCTCCTCAATTACCATATTACCCCTCATTCTTATCTTGAATAACACCAGTACCATTATCTCTTTTAAAAGTTACTCTCCTCTGTCCAGTTATTTGCGACTTCATATCTATTCGGCAACGTAATACAAAAAATCATGTTATTTGATGTTAATTGTTTAATTTTTCAACAATTAAATTTAAAATGAAACACTTATATTAAACGTCTCAATCTAAAAAGTTAACCACAAATAATGAAAAGAGAATAAATTAAAATGTAACATTATACAAAGTACAGTCAGTATAAAAACCTACTCGTATTCAATGTAATAATAATGACATAATCAATGTGTGCGGAGTAGAGGAGTAGCATGTGTCAACTTCATCAACAGCAGCAATTTTAATTTTTTAACTGAAAATCGAGGCTGAAAATATTTTCTATAATTTTTATTGTCATAAAAGAAGGTTCATTATCGTTCAAACTAGACCGGTGATAAATTAGGCATGACAAAAGTAATGACAATTTAATTCTATTGTAAGAAAACTGACCAAATATTGGATTCCGATCTCATCAATATGAATGTTTACGCAGACAAATTCTGGACTTTTGCTGAAATAGAATTTAGCAAATGTCAGTTCTTTTCATCTTCCACCTCAAGATTCTGAAAAAACTTTTTAACTTGTAGTGCTGCCATTCAAGAAAATAAATACCAATTCCATCCTATCCTATTATAAGTAAATCATATCGTCCTTTAAAAATAGTTCTACGATTTTTAATTGATCCTATTATTTTTTCACTTTTTCACACATAATATTGAGACGAGTAGTACTTCATTTATTTCGTTAATAACATCATGTATTCAAAATTAGACCGTCATTATAATAACATCTTGCATTAATACATAATATCAAATAAGTTAATAATATCATTACACATAAAAATCAAATCAATTAATAATCGTGAAAGAAAAAATTAGACTTTATTAACGAATAGGAAAAATGAGGCATTTTTAGTAATAGTCAAATATGTTAAGTTAAACACAAATATAGTCTATCTTTATTTAAAAATACAAATATAGTAATAAAATATATTTTATTGCAGATATAATGATTGGATAAAAAAAATTGTCAGAGGTCGATGGAGGGTCGATCTTCATCAGTTCTCAACATATTTTTTTTAAAAAAAAAAAAAAACTAATGAAGGACCATCGGTCCTAAACATATAAAAAAATAAAAAATTATTGAGGGTCGATGCAACGATCATGAGATTGATGCCTCCATCGAGGTAACCCGCATGCCGCTACCGAAGTGCGTCTTTGGATAAACTCCGCTCTCAGTGAAATAGCACCGCAAACCATGCGGGAGCGGGGTGCAAACCACACAGGAGAGTACACAAGAGTGAGGTGCAAACCACACAGGAGAGTTAAACGGGTAAATCCCGCTCATGTGCAATAGCATGTAAACAGGAGAGTTAAATCACCAAAGCTAATCATAAATGACAAGCACACATAACGGTTCCAGTGGGAATTGAACCCATGACCTTTTGATCTCGGACCACCCACCTTCACCGCTACGCCGTCCCAAGGGGATATGATAGATTTTTTTTTTTTTGACGAGGAATCCGTAGCCGCTACCTTTGGTGCGCACATGGTAAACACGCTCCTGTGCAATAGCTTGCAAACAACATATGAGAGTTAAACCATCTTATAAAGTGACAGAATATGACAGACTCACATAGCGTATCAAATGAAATTTGAACCTATCAACTTTTAGTCTCGGACCATCCACCTTTACCGCTATTTCATCACATGACGAGACGATAGACTCCCTTTTTTTTATTTTTTTTATTTTTTTATTTGAGGAACCCGCATGATAATTTCGGGTGCGGCTGCAGGTAAACCTCAACTCAGGTGCGATAGCACTGCAAACCACACAGGAGGTTAAATCACCGTGCTCAACGGGTATACGATTGAAATGATTTCAGTGAGGATTGAACTCAGGACCTATCGGTCCCGGAGACCTCACCGTCACCATCCTGCCATCCCCTCTAAGAAGCGGGACACGATAGACTCTCTCTTGAGCCTAGTGGTAGTGGTAGCTGCTGTTTTTATGTTGAGTTCCCAAAGCAGTACCGACAGCCAGCAGCCATCGTCTACCCCTCCACTCTTTAGGTCTTTACCCTCATTAAATTATTTATTACTCCCTCCGTCCCAAAATTCTTGTCCGCTATTTCATTTTGGGTTGTCCTAAAATTTTTATTCACTTTTCTTTTTTAGTAAATTATTACACACAACTTTTTTGTGGAACCCACAACTTTATACCAATCTACACACAACTAACCACTCTCCTTAAAAACCGTGCAAAAAACAAATTGGACAAAAATTTTGGGAAGAAGGGAGTACAATTATATTTAACTGTCTTGTCTCGTTGTCTTTTTCTCATGTGCTCTGTGTTTTGCCCACTGGCCTATTAACTTTTTCTTTTCTCTGAAGCTTATTCAAACAGTAGATCACTAAGCATTTTCTTTTTCAATAATAAGAAAGAGGAGAGAGAGAGAGGAGTGAAGAAAAGCCTCTGAACCAACTTCTGTCACTAAAACATAACATGCTCAACAAACCAAACCACGGTTTACTGCAAAATCCGAACTCTCTCTGACTGTTCTGCTTTCTGCTATGGACTTTGATCTGAAGCAATGGAGGGATCATGACTCTCATCCAACACCTTCACCTAAGCTAAATTCTTCTGCTTCCTCCGAACTCCCCTTGTTTGTGTCTGAACCAAATAGCATATTGTCAGCATTCCCTTCTGATCATTCAACCAGAATTCCCAGTACTCTCTCTCTCTCTCATGCCAAAAAAAAAATGACTTTCTTGATTTTTTAGCTACAAAGATTCAATTTTTATAGAGTAAAAATTATATTTTTGTCCATGTTTTTTTTGTTTGTCAGAAATGGGAAGCTATTTTAGCTTGTCTCAATGGCAGGAGCTTGAGCTTCAAGCCTTGATTTTCAGACATATGATTGCTGGTGCTGATGTTCCTAATGAACTTCTCCATATTGTCAAGAAAAGCCTCATCACTTCTCCATTGTATCTCTCTCATCACTATTATCCCCATTTGCAGCAATCTTGTAAGTCCCACAAATTTTTTTCATGTATTGACGAGTTAAATGTGTTAAGATTTGAGGAACACTACTTTTTTTCTCTTGATATTTCGACTTTTCTTGATTTATTATGATAAAAAAAAAAATTGGTTGTTGATATCACATTATCAAAAAAAAAAAAAGGTTCTTGATTTAACATGATCAAGAAAAGGGTTCTTGATTTAAGATGATCATAAAAGGGTTCTTGATTTTGGCTATTCTTGAGATCTATGTAGTAGATTTGGAAAATTTAAGCAAATGTGTTCAATTTGTATCAGTGTTGCACACGGGGTACTGGGGGAGGGGGGCGATGGACCCCGAGCCGGGGAGATGCCGGCGGACCGACGGCAAGAAGTGGCGGTGCTCGAGGGACGTGGTGACTGGGCAGAAGTACTGCGAGCGCCACATGCACCGTGGCAAAAACCGTTCAAGAAAGCATGTGGAAACTCCCACATCCTCCACCACTCCTTACGGCGGCGATGCCCTCAAATTTAGCAACTCCTTTAGTAGGAAACCGGCGGCTGCTGCCGGCGCCGGCCCTCCTCAGTTCACACTCTCCGTGCCGTCCCACTCCACCGATCTCCTTCACCTCAACAAAAGGTAAACGCCAAGCAAATTAGTTTCTTGAAAATCTACATAAAACTAAAAAAAGTCCAAATTTTAACCACATTTTCTTGATTTGTTTTTTGTGTTTTTTTTTATTTTCCTTAGCCCAGTTAGTTTCTTGAAAATCTACATAAGAAATTTACATTTTCTTGAAATTTGTGTGATTTTTAGATATTTTTTCACATAGCCACTTGAGATTTTTGTCCTATTCCTAGTTCTTACATATTAGTAACATGAGTTTAAGGATTAGTATGATTTAGTTGTGTAGTTAATGGACCCACTGCATTAAACTCTGCTTAGTCATGGTATTGAAGATAATCCATTATAATGGAATTCTTGTTCCCCAAAAGGAAGAAAGCCCCTAGATCTTGCTATTCAATGATCCATGCCATCAATTGGTTTGATATTTTCAAACAACTTCTGCACTCCTTGTTAGATTGAGGGGTCCCCTAAAATTATGATTCCCACTTTATAGATGGAGACCACCACCACCACCATCTCTTGTAGGACCATCTTCTTGATTTCTTCACGAGCATTTTGTAAGGCTTTTCATTGTGCTGAGAATCATCCCCAACCACTTGTTTCTATGCTTCCTGATTAATGCTTCACCAACTTTTCCTTTTTCATCATCAAACTGTCCCTTTCGTAGGCCAATGGTCCGCCCTCTCGAGGCCCCAAACGATGGGGAGGCGGGTGGCAAGACTTTGAGACGCTTCTTTGATGATTGGCCAGAACCGGTCCATGAGACAGACAATGGTGCTGTCTCAATGGCTTCGGCTACCACCTTGTCGATCTCAATGCCCGGAAACCCGTCTTCGGACTTCTCGTTGAAGCTTGGGACGGGTAATAGGGGCGGACCTAGTGATGGGGAGAAGCCTCACTTGAATTGGGGGGTGGCATGGGAGACTAATCATGCCCCTCCAATGGGTGGACCCTTGGCTGAGGTTTTGAGGTCTTCGACTTCCAATTCGTTGCCTGCTAGCGTTCTTCACCGGCTGCCACGAGCCCTGCCCTCGGAAGGTGGCTATTAGGGTGTGTGGGAGATCAAGAATGAGAAGGGTTTAGTTTTCTTGCTGTGTTTCTTTCTTGGCATGTTTTTTTTTTTTTTTGAGATTTTCTTTTTGTTCCTTCGAGTTTTGGTGGTTTCTTTTTGTAATCTTGAGAACCCTTAAAGTTTGATTTTACACATTGGGAGGGAAGTGTGATTTATGAAGAGATTTGTGTGAGTGAGCTGTAGTATTCAATGATGTGTTCGTTGTAGCTACTGGGTTTTCCTCGTCGTATAAAAAAGAAGTCGGGTTTTCAAGTTCAGAGAAACCACATCCCATAATTATATAGGTATATATACAATAAATCCCTCAATTATCGAAGTTTTTCACTTTGTTCCCTAAATTATGTAAAGTTGCACTTTGTCCTTGTAATTGTTGAATTCATTGCACTTTGCCTCCTCAACTATTAAATTCGTTGTAGAGAACAACATTTCGACCAACATTCCGGCCAAACATACAAATTTGAGGATAATTTCATGAAACACCATAAATTATATTTTAAGAATTTATATTACAATTTATTGTTTATATCACTACTAGGGCTTTCTCTTTCCATCTTCTATGTCTCTCCCCTCGTTCTTTTCATAATATGTGTAGCTAAGAGTTGAAAGTACTTCAACAACTAGAGCGAACATCGCCATGGTCGTTGCGGGGTAGGGTTCCTATTTCGCTTCCTTCTTTACCACCGAACTCGAAGAGTACATGTAAAATATTTGTTGTATACAAGTCGAGGGGTTGCACCTATTTCGTGAATTTCAGCCTTGGAGATTTTTCCCTAAATTCTTAAATTTGTGTATATGGCCGGATGTTGCTCTCTGCAACGAATTCAATAATTGAGGGGTAAAGTGCTACTTTTCATAGTTCATGGGACAAAATGAAAAACTTCAATAGTTGAGGAGGCTTATTGTATTTATCCCTAATTATATAAGAGAAGAAAATTTACAAACTTTAAGAAGTTGTAGTAAAAGAAGATGCCAATCTCTCTCTATCTCTGTTGGAAGTTGAGATACTTAATCCCAAAGGCAAAGATGCAAACAAAGAGCAGAATGAAAACCAAATGCATGACAACAACAGGGAGGAAATCATGATCAAAACCCAAGCTTTGCTTGATGAATTTCTTGACATCCACATTGCTAACTCCAGGCACCTCTATCTCAGAATTCAGATCACCAAACTGAGAAGCTACGATCCCGTAAATCGTCCAAGCCACCGGAGATCCCCAGTAGTACCACCTCCACCAAATAGGGATTTGCTGCAATCAAACAAGAAGATTATCAGCTTATCAATTGTTCATTTCTGCATTGTAGATAGCAAAGCGCGGTGGTGAACGGTTTTTCACCATTCGGGAGAAGGAGGAAGCCGGAGAAAAAGTTCCACAAGCTGTGGAAGAAGGAGGAGACAATCGCGCCTACTTGAAGGCCCGGAGTTAGGGCGATGAACATCATTCCGAAGAGAGTGAAGTAGATGAAGGATGTGAAGATGAAGTAGTAGAAGAGGAAGAATTTGGTAGCAGTCCATTGGAATCCAATCATTGAGTAGAGTAGAAGGGTGTATACTATGGTTTGTATTGAGACATATATTGTCTCTATAGCCACCTGCATGCATGCATGCAAGAATTCAGACACGTACAACTTTGTTCAGACAGCAAAGATTGATCATACCTGTGCAAATGCATATGGGAAAGCTGAATAAATCCCAGCTGCCATTTCGCGGTACAGAACTTTTCTCTCTATGCAAACAACATCAAGAACACTTATACCATTAGTGGTGCCAAGGAATAGGACAGCTGCATAGATGGCTCCAAGAAGATTCTGAAGATCCTGTTGTTTCTTGCTGTTGATAGAATGTTAGATTCATAAATCATGCAATAAACTGAAGTTGCTGAGAGAAATTGACTTACATTTGCTGTCCCTTATTCCAGAAAGTCACACCAAATATGACACCAATCAACACGGTCATGAGGAGGCGAATGGCGTTGTATTCGGGGGTTCCTCCAGTAAGACCAGCAGAAGCAAGCTCTACATTGCTCTAGGAAGGACTGAGAGTAAGTTGTGGGGAAATAGAGATCTTTGGAGCCTTCTGGAGGAGTGGCGAGTTCTTTGATAAGTTCTTGATTCTTCCTACAAAGAGGAGGTAAGATTTGTGAAGAAGTTCAAACTAAGCAAAAGCTCAATACCCTCTAAAAGACTAAACCTCACTGATAAAGGGAGGATTTGGAGTAAATCTCTGCAAAATCAACTCCAGCTTGACTCTCAGCTGCTGGGGGTGCTTATATACATCATCCATGTTGCTGGATTGTAGCCTTCTTCGATTTTAGGAACGCCTGGAATAGCCTGCAAGATCATAGACATAAATAAGCTTTGCTAAATGGGATGAACATGAAAAAAGCATGAGAATGCTAATTACTTCAAAGTATTCAATCAGCTTTTGAGATTGTCTACCGAGTGCTCCACCATAGATGACTTTTCCTCCTCTAGCCATCTGAAGCAACTGCATAAAGGCCTTAATATTAGCCACTGATGAATGAGAGAGAGAGAGTGATAGAATATGGTTCGATGGATAATAGAAATTCTCCAAGGCACAAGCTGCGCCCCTGATTCAATATCAAAGTTCCAAGATAATAAACATGCACTAGGGTTCAAGTATTTATAACCTAACCTAATAATTAAAACAGGAAACAACTACTACTTATTAAAGGAAATAATTAAAGATAGAACTATAGATAGAATTATAATAATAGTAATGATCTTGATCCCATCTTGGTCTCGATCCCATCTTGGTCACGATCTCATGATCCCATCTTGCTTCTTCGGACGTAAACTCTCCACGGTCTCGCTTCCTCCATTTCCGCTCCGGAGCCACGTTCTTCCTCCTGCTCGCTGCACTCTCCTCTCGTATCAATTACCTCCGGCTCTAATAACGCCTTGTCCTCAAGGCGGAAAGAAGGAAACTGAAGACGTAATTCTTCGACGTCGATCCACGAAGCTTCTTCTACGGGCAAATCTTTCCAACGCACCAATACTTCTCGAGTTTGCCGACCCTCAATTCGTCAAGAATGACTTTGAAGCACCTCTTGCGGTTCAAAACAATTTTCGTCATTAGCCTCCAACGCCACCGGCAATGTTCCTTCTACAACATGATCCCCAACGGCGCGTTTCAGAAGACTCACATGAAACACAGGATGAATTCGACTGCCCTCCGGCAGCCGCAACTTATAGGCGACCGCTCCGACTCTCTTCAAAACTTCGAAAGGACCATAGTATTTTGCCGCCAATTTAGTATGCCCACGCTTTGACATTGACGTTTGACGATACGGTCGGACTTTAAGAAACACCCGGTCACCCACCTCATATGCCACATCCCTTCGGTGTTTGATAGCCTGAGTTCGCATGTAGTCTTGCGCCCGACGAAGATTGAACTTAAGCTTGCTCAACGCCGCATCACGATCTTGTAAGAATTCCGATAATGCAGCCACCTTACATTCCTCGGGTAAAAAACGGTGTAAAGAAGGTGGTGGTCGGCCATAGACAATCTCAAAAGGGGTGGTCTTTCTTGCCGCATTCCGGAACGACGTGTTATATGAATACTCCGCCCAAGCTAGCCACCCAACCCATTTCTTCGGTTGTTGAAAGGAAAAACATCTCAAATAAGTTTCAAGAGTGCGGTTTAATACCTCTGTTTTCCCATCCGTCTCGGGGTGGTAAGCGGTACTGAATTTCAATTTCGTACCCTGAGATTTAAACAACTCTTGCCAAAATGAACTCAAGAAGAGAGGATCTCGATCACTTACAATCGATCGCGGAAACCCATGAAGTTTCACAACATTAAGAACGAACTGGTCCGTGACTTTCGTTGCCGTCAGTGGTGATTTGATCGGGACAAAATGGCCGTATTTGGAGAGACGATCCACGACCACCATAATATTGGTAAATCCAAGAGACGGGGGAAGACCAGTAATAAAATCCAATGAAATGTCCTCCCATATAAGATCCGGAATGGGCAAAGACTGAAGTAGCCCGGCAGGTGAGCGAGAATCATATTTAGCTTGTTGACAGACAAGACAAGCCGTCACATACGATTTCACTTGGCTCCACATTCCCCTCCAATAAACATTTGAAGCTAAACGACGGCACATACGGAGCACACCCGTATGACCCCCTGTCGGATTGTCGTGAAATTCCTTGAGCAACTTGGCAATCCACGGAGAGGTCGTCGGCAGCACGGCACGCCCTCGAAAAAATAGCCGATTGTTAATCAGCTCAAACCCCGTCGGTCCCGTCCGATTTTCGACTTTGTGGATTATGTCCACAATTTCCGGAGTCTCTCCGTTGTTCGTTCCAAATTTCCGCAAAGTCCACCCAGTTCACAATGCTTAGAACTTGACACTCTAACTCCACCTCGTGACACCTCGAAAGGGAGTCAGCCGCACGGTTGGATGCCCCTGCCTTATACTCTATCGTAAAATCATACCCGAGTAGTTTAATGAGCCAATGTTGTTGTGCCGGAGTAGTAATTTTTTGATTCCAGATGTGCTTCAAACTGTGATGGTCGGTACGGACCACAAATTGACGCCCAACAAGATAAGGTCTCCAATGTTGTACGGCCAACACCAACCCCATAAGCTCACGCTCATACGCCGATCGAGACGCGACGGTCACGCCAATGGCCTTGCTGAAATACGCGATCGGCCGTCCGTCTTGCATGAGAACGACTCCGACTCCACTACCTAAGGCATCGCATTCCACTATAAACGTCTTCTGAAAATCTGGCATCATCAAAATCAGGGCTGTAGTTAAAGCCTTCTTGAGAGTTTCAAATGCTTCTTCGGCCGCGTCTGTCCATATAAACTGCGAGAGACATTCCTTCTTCAATAAAGAGGTTAAGGGCTGGGCGATGAAGCCATAGTGTTGGACGAATCGGCGATAATATCCCGTGAGGCCGAGAAAGCCGCGAATTCCCTTAACCGAAGTTGGCCGAGGCCAAGCTTGGACCGTACTCACCTTTTCCGGATCCATTTGGACCCCGGCCGCGGAAATGATGTGGCCCAGATAATGAACTTTTAGACAGCCGAATGCACATTTCTTTCGATTCGCACGCAATCCATTCGACCTCATTATTGCTAACACCTGTGTCAAATGAAGTTTGTGTTCTGCCCATGATTTACTGAACACCAATATATCATCAAAAAATACTAGGACCCATTTCCGTAGCCACGGTCGGAATAAATCATTCATGATGGATTGGAAGGTAGCTGGGGCATTCGTCAGCCCAAATGGCATCACTAGGAACTCATAATGTCCACTGTGAGTCCTAAATGCTGTCTTGTGTATGTCTCTCTCATGAACTCTAATCTGATGGTAGCCGGATCTCAAATCAAGTTTTGAAAAAATAGTAGCTCCTGCTAATTCGTCGAGCATTTCCTGAATGACAGGTATCGGGTACCGATCAGGTACAGTAACCTTGTTTAATTCTCTGTAGTCCACACAGAAACGCCAACTGCCTCTTTCTTTTTAACGAGAAGAATCGGACTGGAAAAAGCACTAGAACTTGGTCGAATGATACCCGCTTGAGTCATGTCGTCCACCAGTCTTTCGATTTCGTCTTTTTGAATCTGGCTGTAACGGTATGGCCTTACCGATACCGCGGTCACACCGGCTTGGAGCGGAATTCGGTGATCGGCCGAACGGGGTAGCCCTGTCGGTTCTCCAAAAATGTCTTCATATTGCCCCAACACTTCCTTAAGTATTCCTTGCTCCCCTCCTGCTACCAAGGATTCATCCATCATTTGCCAACACTGATGAGCTGGAATTATCATTGCCGTTAGCTCAATCTTATCGAGTTTTAGCATTGATTTGAAGGTAACTCCTTCTCTTCCGGCTACGCCATTTCCTTGTAGTTCAATTAGTTTACCCTCCACTTCAAATCGAAGCCGCTGCGTCTTCCAATTAATGTAGGTCTCCCCCAACTTTTCCAACCAAGCCATTCCCAAAATTAAGTCGATGCCTCCTAGAGGAAAAACAAAATAATCCTCACGGAACGCTACTGGCCCCAGATCTAAGGACAACTCCTTGCAGACTCCTATTGCCTTTGTTTTATGTCCATCACCTAACTTCACATCGAAACGTGTGCTTTCGTCAATTTTGGCCCGAAACACCTTCGCCAATCTAGCCGAGATGAAATTGTGCGTCGCCCCGCTGTCCATCAAGGCCCGACACGGGACGCCCTAACATCATTCCTTCGAACCGTATAGTTTTAGGTCCGAAAATGCCCATGGCAGAACATAACGTAAGGTTGGCCATTTTGCCTTCCTTAATCAACTTGTTATCTTGTGTTACCTCCTCCAACTCATCTTCAACCCCCATTTCATCCAGAGCTAATGTCGGACCCTCTTCATCAGAAACTAATAACACACGAAGGCCTTTCATTGGACACACATGTTGTGTGGGATGGTACGGAGTCTTGCATCTGAAACATAGTCCCCGACGGCGAAGATTCTCCCTCTCGGAATCCGTCATTCTTCTGTATTGAGCGCGATGTGGAGTCGCCTCACCTTGATTCGACCTTCCGGCATTTTTCGTCTCTTTAATTTGTCCTCCGCAAGGGGCCGGTAATGTTAGTCGCAGCGGTGGTGCCGCGATTCTGGGTATTGAACTGTAGGTCCGTGTTCCTTGTGTGACAACCGTATTGCTTCTCCACTTTTGTTCTACCGCTCCTGCACTCAAATTTGCTTCCGTTATTCGTGCAATTTCTACAGCCGCCTCAACATTTGCCGGGGAGAAAATCCGTACTTGTCCCCTAATTGGATCCGCGAGTCCTTGAAGGAATAAACTCAAAAATCTTTCTTTTGCAAGATTCGGAACTTGATTGGATAATTGCATAAATTTATAGACGTATTCCAAAACCGAGCCTTCTTGTTGCAATACGACCAATCGTCCAAAAGCATCGCCTTCTTCGGATACTTCAAATCGCCTAATTAAGGACTGCACGAAGGTCTCCCAAGTGAAAACGCCCCTTTCGCGTTTCGTCCAACGATACCAATTTAATGCTGGCCCTTCCATTGCCACCATAACCAACTCCAATTTCCGCGACTCATAACAATTATGGATGTCGAAATGTTGATCAACTCGGGTTAGCCACCCGATTGGATCTTCTCCCCCGAACACAGGAAGCGGCGGTACCACGGCGTCGGCTCTTCCCTGATCGTGTATCGTTTCCCCGCCTTCCGAATCCTGAGACTGTCCATTCGAAGACGACGACCCGTTCTTGTTGAAGACATCTAACAAACGAGCCAATTGAGATTCGATTTTGTCGAACCTCCCACGAGCAACCAAACGTTCCTCTGACAACACCCCTAGGGTTTCTTCCATCTCCTTAAGTTTCGAATCCATCTCCGTCGATCGAGTGTTCACCATCAATCCCCCGAATTTCCACGTTCACCGCACCAATTGATAGAATATGGTTCGATGGATAATAGAAATTCTCCAAGGCACAAGCTGCGCCCCTGATTCAATATCAAAGTTCCAAGATAATAAACATGCACTAGGGTTCAAGTATTTATAACCTACCCTAATAATTAAAACAGGAAACAACTACTACTTATTAAAGGAAATAATTAAAGATAGAACTATAGATAGAATTATAATAATAGTAATGATCTTGATCCCATCTTGGTCTCGATCCCATCTTGGTCACGATCTCATGATCCCATCTTGCTTCTTCGGACGTAAACTCTCCACGGTCTCGCTTCCTCCATTTCCGCTCCGGAGCCACGTTCTTCCTCCTGCTCGCTGCACTCTCCTCTCGTATCAGAGAGAGAAATTTCCAGTGAAGAAGAAATTCCTACTTCATCAAAAGCTTCAAATGTGTCTATGCTTGGTTGGTGAATAATGCAGACGACGGTTCTTCCTGTATCACCCGTATTCCTCACCGTACGCATAACAATGGCAGCGGCCCTTGCACCAAGGCCGGAAGTTGGTTCATCCATGAAGATGATTGAAGGATTGGCAACCAACTCTACACCAGTTGTTAGTCTCTTCCTTTGTTCTGTCGAAAGGCCATAAACTGCAGGAAGCCCCACTAAGCAGTTTCTTATGGGGTTAAGCTCAACTAAATCCATCACTTCCTCAACAAACCTCTGCATCAAACAAGGCCAAATTATCAAAATCCAAACATCCTTTGATAGGTGTACGGAGATGTTAATGGATAACCTTTCGAGTGTCTTTCTTCACTTCTGCAGGAAGGCGAAGCCAGGCAGAGTAGAGAACAGATTCATAAACTGTGACATTAGGTGAATGGATATCATTCTGCTCACAGTATCCGATTATTCGTGCAAACGTTGCTTGATTCTTTGGGTAGCCTGAAACATTGATACTTCCCTCAATGTATCGACTTGTCTTTCCACCTGCTAAGACATCCATTAAGGTTGTCTTTCCAGCACCGCTAACACCAACTAGAGCTGTTAGTAATCCCGGTCTGAATGCTCCACTCACGTCTTGTAGTAGTTGGAGGCGATCGCCTTCACCACCGCGAGCTTTCATTTCCTGGTACAGCTTACAAAACTCACTTGGATGGTCTTTGAAAGAGTAACAAAAGTACACAATGGGAGTGTTAAAAAGGAGCTACTTACAGCAGGCATGTCTACGTAGTAATTTATACAATCAAACACGAGTGACAGTTTCTTGAATGGAAGAATCACTCCCTTCTTAGTGCCAGCACTCCAGATGAAGTGGCTTCTTGGATTTCCTTATTCATGCCTGTAAAGTATATGTTGATAACTAAGTCTATGAATAACTGAAGTGGAACATTAAGAGGACTAATACAATTCAGACATGCCAGAGAAATTGCTCTTCTTTTTGCTGTCATCATCATCATCATCATCCAATGTCAAAGTGTTTGAATCTTCTATAGCTGCAGATATTAGCCAGAGTGCATTCAAGCTCCCTCCCAACTCAAACTTGTACTAATATACTAACATTAGACTTCATAGAATTCGCCTTACGGTTCAAGAAAGTCAGTGCCACTATGAACAAAATGTTGAAGAGAACAGAGAATCCCAACTGTGCAAAACAACAGATCCAAAACCAATACTCTTCCGTGAAGAAGCCCCTAGATTGAAGGAGCACTTTTCCAACCGTAGATTAATAGGTCCATCTTATCCATGGATCTAAGTCATCTGCCATACATAGATGAGTATATATATCATACTCTTTAATGGGAATTATACATCACCAAAATTTAGAGACTTACTCTTGACAACAATAAAACCACCAAGGATGAAGATCACAAACAAACTGACGGTCCCTAGTGTGTGTGCAGCAACTTGAGTTCTCCCTACTGCAGCAACGAATCGAAACAGACCAAGAGCCATCTGATTTATGCTGAAGAACGTCAAGACTTGTCCGAAGAACCTAATTCATACGGATAAAATCTTCAGTTCATTGTATTCTGATATCCAAATTATTTAAAATTATGTATTTTATGCATTATGTGAGTGTGAGTGTGTTTACCTTCCAGGAGATGGAGCTAATCCGATCGTGTAGTACGTAAGAACGATCCATATTGTAGACTCAAGGATGGATAAGGAATTCTCAGTATCCAAATTGGTAGACAAAAAGCCCAAGCAGGAAAGAAATAGAACTCCCTTTGTTTGAAGAAGACTGGAAGCCTTATTACTGTCAGTGCAAGCTCAGCCACTCCATTAAACATCAGGTTCAGAAGACTAAAAAGGAGTGTCCAAAATATTTCCCTCCATCAGTCAATCTCCCATAAGGCATCTCCGTTCTGAAGAAAACCGTGAACGCTATAACGGACATGACCGTTATCTGGACAGTATTGAAGATGTAGATAAACGAGTTACGCTTCATCAGCAGCCATTCTCTAGAGAAGCAAGCAAGGAATAGCTCCCAAGGGGTAATACCGTACTTCTCCTTAACTAACACAGCAGGATGAACTTTCGATTTCTCATAAGGAATAGCGAGTTCTTCGGCTAAGTGATGGCCGATTTCGAAAGAGGTGAAGGCTTCTGCAAAGTGTGAGGATGAGATGTAAGTGTATGGCTTGTCTTTCTTGTACCAGTATTGTTCTTGATCCTTCTTTGATGTTACTTCTTGCAGAAAATCGGCTACTCCTTTTCGTTCGGGGCATTTGAATCCCATGTAGTGAAAGAATTCGAGGGCGTTCTCTCTTGGACCTTGATAGAGTATATGGCCTTCTGATAGTAAAATCACATCACCAAATAGATTGTAGGTTTCTGGAGCTGGTTGTAGAAGAGATATCACCATTGTTATGTCCATTATGTGAACAATTTGCCTCATGTATTTGATAATCTGAAAAGTGGTAGAGGTGTCTAGACCGGTTGATATTTCATCCATGAAGAAAGCCTTTGTTGGACCAACTAACATTTCACCTGAAGTACACAAAACAACTGATTAGCATCAAACTAGCAACAAAATAAGTTCAAGAAATGAGTTACAATTTGACCATTTTAGGCCAATGAAAAATGGGAAAAGTGCAAAAAACTAGCTCGTGTTCAGGCATTGCGTAAAACTACCTTGTGTATTCATTTTTCTCTACACGAAATACCTAGTATTCGTTTTTTGCATGAAATACTCTGTGTACTTAATAATATTACACGAAATACAATGTGTTCTTAACAATGTTGCACAAAATATCTCTATGTTCGAGAATTTTTTATGTAAAAGGGCAAAAATGTAATTTTTGCACGGGGTATTTCATGCAAAAGGAAAAAGAAAAAGAACACATATTAGTTTTACGCAGTTTCATCTGAAGACGAGGGATTGAAGTGGCTTTCATGATGGCATCAATTTCAGGGTCAGGCTTGATTCCGGCCTCCTTCTCACACCTCGACAGTTCTGCTAAGAGTTCATACCGTGATCCAACGCCCAAGCAACGAGCTGAGAAATCGAGAGTCTCCCTCACTGTCATCTCCCCATGCTGAAGATCATGCTCACTGATGTAAGCACATGTCTTTTGAGGAACAAATTCACTAAACTCATGCCCACAGTAGGTAACCTTCCCGGATTTCTGACAACACATTCTTAAAGTACGAATGCATCGAAAAGAAAACAATGAAATGGATACATCATACATACTCTTAGGTTGTGGTGAAGGGAGAGCAAGAATGTAGTTTTGCCTGCATGTGGAGGTCCCAAAAGTTAGGAGGGTCATCCTGAATGTAAATCAGTTAATTTACATAACGCCATACATACCACAAAAGCTTGTGTGTACTACTTTCGTATATCCTTGTGTGTACCACACTACAAGGGTATTGACATGTGTTAAATATGGCCCACTTGATTTAATGAGAAATGTCACATGTTAATATGCTTGTGATGTGGTACACACAAGAATATACGAAAGTGGTACATACAAGCCGCTCCGCATATATACCTTTTATATGAAATCGTCAAATGCATTAACCAGCCTTCACTATTAGCTTTCTGCACTTTGCCCTCTGAACTATGAAAATATGCAATATGATACTTATACTGTTATGTTTGTGTACTTTGCCCCTAAACTATTTAATTTAATGCATAAGAGTAAAATTTCGGTATAAATTAGGCCATACATGCAAAGTTAGGGGTAATATCGACTTGGATTAATACATTTGTGGGATATAGACTATTAGTTTTGTGATAATCTAAGATGATATTACTCCCACTTTGCATGTGTAGCCGGTTTTTTTTGTCGGAATTTTACCTTTTGGAACAAATTAAATAGTTTAGGGAGCTAATTGCATATTTTCATAGTCGAAAAGGCAAAGTGCATAAAACTGCTAGTTTAAGGATGCAAATTGCATATTTTTATAGTTTAAGGAGCAAAGTGAAAAAAAATTAATACTCAGGAGGTTTAATTAATGTTTTAATTCACCTAGATGGTTTAATAATTCCACTGGCATCTTTAAGTTTATGTATCTTTCTCTTCTTCGAAGGGGCCAGCCTCAGGGCTGCCCCTCAAGAAGGATTAACAGGGCGGTTGCCAGGGCCCCAAATTTTTTGGGGCCTTTTTTTTCATTTTAAATTTTCTTTGTACTAATAAATAAGTTTTCTACTTAAAAATTGGCACATTTATTCATTCTTTTTAGTTAAAGAAAGGGCTTATAAATTTCTTTAGTTAATATAATAAATTTGGTCCAAAATTCTTAAAAAAATATTATATCTAATATAATATAGTGATATAGAATTCAAAATAATTAAAATAATTGAATAGGTAATAAAAGGGGAAATACTATTCCCAATTCTTGGATCGACCCTGACCAGCTTCATTGCTCCCATAACGAGAGAGAGTGTTGCAAATTAATTTTTGAATTTTGATGAACGAAGTGAAATAAATACGATTAAGTGGGTGTTTGTAACAACTTTTTGTAAGTTGCTTCAGCTTTAAGCTGGTATGGGAGTGTTTGGGACTCCCAGCTTAAAGCTGAGATTATCTAAAATTGGGTCGAAAATAGAGAATCAGCTGATGTTGCTCCACCCCAGCTTCTAGCTTTCAGCTTATAGCTTATGCTTTTTTCGGACCAAACTACCCCTAATAATTTTATCTAATTCCAGAACTATCCATAACCCTAATACTTTGTGAGAATACATTTTTATCACATCCGCCGCGTCTCTTCTCTTCTCTCTCTCAATTCTTCATAAAATTTATGGAGGAATTTTTATGTATTTTGTTTGTATGATGAATTTATACAAATAAATAGTATTTAACATATAATTGTATACTATATTTATTATAATGCAATTTTATAATATATATAATATTTAGATTAATTTAGTACTTTTATAGTATTAGATTAAAATTGTAAGCAAAAAATAAATATTGAATAACAATTATTTCTGAATTTTATTATTTATTATAAATAATAATTAGTAATACTAAGGGCAAAACATACATTTCTTTTAAAAAGTAACAATAAACTACTTCTATCAGTAGTATTCTCAAACACTATTTTTCCCACTTTCAGCAGCTTTCAACACTTATTTCCAAACACTAAGGGGTGTTTGGGATAGCTTATCTGAATCAGCTTATAGCTGAAAGCTGCCTCGGGAAATGAATTTGGTATTTGGAAAATCCAGCTTATAGAGATGCTGAAAGCTGTTTGGGTCCAAGATAGAGAATTTTCGTAAGCTGGTATTGGCCAGCTGAAGCTGATAGCTTATAGCTTTTATCATTTTTAATTTTTTTAATTAATACATTCTATTATAATTTTATAATTATTATTTTTAATTAATGATTGATATTGCTTATTTATATGTGTAATTTTATTTGTCATTTAATAAAGAATAAGTAAATATTTGTTTTATTAATATAATTTATAATCTTTTTTATTCTTGTTTTTAATTAATAATATTAATTACACTTAATTTATTTTATATGAGTGGAAATAAATTTTAAATTTTATTTATGTTAAAAATTCTAATTTGTTTAATAAGTGAGAAATAAATAATATTTTATTTTATAAGATACCATTTTATTAATATTTTCAAATATTAATTTTTGACTTTCAGTATTTTTTGCAAACACTTACAAATTATCAAAATCAACAACTTTCAGCCACTTTCAGCAGCTTCCAACAACTTTCAGCACTTATCGATAAGCATCAGCTACTCCCAAACACCCATTTAGTGCCTCAATAAAATTCATGGTAGCGTTGATCAAAGTGGGCAGAGCTCTGCTTCCGACATGAAATTCATGGTAGCGTTGATCAAAGTGGGCAGAGCTCTGCTTCCGACATGCAAATCTCCCTCCACCGCCAAATGCTCGAATCTTATCTCGATCTTCGGCATATCAATCCCCACCCTGTCGGCGCGGACCCTCTGCCGCCGGAGAAACCGTTCGTGCTCCTCCTCGACGGCATGAAGGAGTCGGCTCCCTAGATGCCTCCATTCCTCGACGGTCATCTTCTTCACGTCAACTTCCGCCGCCGCCAACACCGTGCCGTCTTCTAGAACATTCTTCATCACGCCCCTCCCGATCTGATCGTACGTCTGCAGCCGCTCGAGCGCCGCCACAGCAGCTCCTCCTGGTAAATCCCGCTCGAGCGCCGCCGCTGCGGCTGAAGACGTCGGGCTCCTGCTGCCATAAGTCCGTCAAGCTCCGCCGCTCCGAGAGGCGGAGGCTCCGGCTGCCGGAGGCCAAATCCATGGTCATCGTGATCGTGAATGCAGTGAGTAATAAGAGGAGATTAAAGTAGTGTGTGATGAGTGATGTTGAACATGGTGGTAGTTTTGCATAATGAGTCTGGTTTTGACGTGGAGTATTTTTCTAAAAATATCTAAGTCGAAATAGGACCCATTTCATTATTATTCGATTATTTTTTTCTATGACGAGGTAATTTATAATAACTTTTTTTTTAAATGAATTTGAAAAAAAATAAATTTAATTATGTGGTTTGTAGAAACAAATGGGAAAGAACATTGACCTCTAGTAGTAGTAGTCCGAACGTGTCAATATTAAAGTGTTCAATTAATATTTTTTTCTGCACTTAGTGATGTTGTCACTGTTGCTTTCTCGTTTAATGCACAGAAGCAAATTCCCATACTATATACTCCCTCCGTCCCACCCGATTTGGCTTCTTTTCTCTTTTTCATTGTCCCACTTGACTTGTCCACTAACTAAAATAATACTCTAATAAATTTTAATGGGTCCCACCACTTTATACCACTTTACACACAACTACCCACTATTCTTAATAACCGTGCCCAAACCTATTAAGCCAGCGGGACGGAGGGAGTACTAAATAAATGCGGACAACAATTGACAATCCGACAAATTAATTAAAAGTATTACATCAACCATAGCAATATACATAAATATATGTAAAGTATTAAATTTAGAAATTCCACATACTTTGGAAAATATGTGTCTTACTTTCCATTTAGTCAAGAGTAGGACCCACTTTATAAGGCAGCCAGCAGTCTCAAATAAGACTATTTTGTCAATCCATACAAATTAAATTATGATATCCACTAAAAAATCATTATATAAGCTCAAAAGAAAAACAAACAAGAAGACATTCTAGAAGATAGTAACATAACAAGTCAATCTCCTAACGCCTTGTTTGAGAAATATAAACTTAAATAAGAAATTATGACAAAAAACTTGTGTATAAGGAATTATAGTAAAAAAAAATTAATTTAAAAAAATGTTTGCGTTCGGATACACACATTAATAATAATTTATACTGGATAAAAAAAATAAAAACTTCAGTGTAAAAAATTATAGCTATTAGGATTCGATGGCGGATTTCTGCATAAGCTTCTTATAAGTTATCCATAAGTTATAAATATTAACTTATAAAAATAAGTCCAGAGTAACTTATAAAGTAGAATAAGTTATTTCAATAAGCTCACTCAAACGTCTGACTTATTATTTAGAATTTGTTGAAATAAGTCATTGCTAAGCTCTTACAAACGGGGCCTAAATCTAATATATACACAACTCACCAAAAATGGTAGTTGTACTTTTCCCTCGTATCAAAAAAATATTACACAACTTGCATGCATCATGCATGTACTTGTTTAAAATTTACGAAATTTATATATCTTTCAAATTCATGTTTCAATAATTTTTATGTGTCACCTCTATTACAAACTAGCTTCACTCTAGTAGGTTTTACTATAGTTGAATTTGTATATCACATTGCATCAGAAGAATTTAGACTAACATTTTCTGTTAGAACACAAGTTACAGTAACATACATGAGAGAGGGATTTACAAGAGAAACTCCTGACAATAGTTGATACAATGATGGAAATATCTTCATCTTCTTTGGAAGTTGATGCACTTGATACCAAAGGCAAAGGTTAAGGCAAAGATTAGGACAAACACCAGATGCATGACAGCAACAACTGGGAGAAAATCATGCTCGAAACCAAGATTCTCTTTGAGGTAATCTTTCACTGTCCTTAAACCAACTCCAGGCACATTCACTTGTGTGCTAAACTCACCAAATTGAGAAGCTACAAGCCCATATATAGTCCATGCAACTGGTGAGCACCAGTAATACCACCTCCACCATATTGGTATTTGCTGTCATATAATCACAATTCTTCAATAAAAGACTTCTTAGGATAAGAATCTTGACAATTAGGCGAAAGGGACTTACCGTTCGTGGGAGGAGGAAACCGGAGAACAGGTTCCAGAAGCTGAGGAAGAAGGCTGATGCAATGGAAGCAACTTGGAGACCGGGGGTTAGGGCCACGAACATCATCCCGTAGAGAGTGAAGTAGACGAAGCACATGAAGATGAAGTAGTAGAACCAAAAGAATCTGCCAGCATTCCACTCGAATCCGATCATGGAGTAGAGTAGAAGAGTGTATGCTATAGTTTGAATTGCCACATAGATCATCTCTATGGCCACCTGAGAGAATTCAGAAGAAAGATTATTGGAAGTGGTGATAATCAAGAAAATTTGTTGATATGGAATTCAATCAAGACACCTGAGCAAAGGCATAAGGCAATGCTGAATACATTCCGGCTGCCCTTTCACGATAGAAAACCGTCCTCTCTATGGAAACGACACCTTGGACAGAACCCATATTAGAGGCTCCAAGGAAGAGAACAGCAGAATATATAGCTCCCAAAAGATTTTGAAGATCTTGCTGTTTTTGGCTGTCAAGAGGATGTGAATGTAAGATTAAGCTTAATAAGGCAAAACATAAGCATGAAATGATTCATACCGACATACTGTTAGTAGCTTGCATGTTAGTATTGTTCTCTTGTTTCAAGAACTAATCCTATTGAAAGATATGGAAGTAAATTATATATGCAGGCTTACATTTTTTGTCCCTTCTTCCAGAAAATGATCCCGAATATAAGACCAATCGTTATTGCCATTAAGAACCGGATTGCATTGTATTGTGGATTCCTCCAGTATGACCAATACTGCTTCCAGAAACAAGCTTTGCATTGCTCAAGGAATGACTGAGCGTACATTGAAGAGAAATGGAGGTCCTTAGAATCTGGTGGAGGAGTACTGAGTTCTTTAATAAGTTCTTGATTCCACCTGAAACAGAGGAGGAATGAGAACCATAATGGCTTCAGAATCAGAAACTGACAACACAAAAGCTCGTAGTAACAGAAGCACACGCTTCTTCTCCTACTCACTGATAAAGTGTTGATTTCGCATAAATATCAGCAAAATCAACTCCGTGTTGACTCTCAGCTGCTGGAGTGGTGATTTCCAGCATCCAGGTTGCTGGATTATAACCATCTTCAATCTTAGGGACCCCAGATATAGACTGCCAAATGATGAAAAAGCAACATGCTTAAAATAGAAGGAAAAATGAGAGCGCAAGTGAACTCTAGGAGACGACTCACCTCAAAATATTCTATCAGTTTATGAGAATGCCGACCAAGAGGTCCAGCATATATAATGCGGCCACCTCTCTTCATTAAAAGTAACTGCAGTAATCTCCAAAGATTAGTTGGAACAATACGAGAGAGAGGAAAACATATAGCAGATATAAGTAAAAGTTTACAGTATATCTGCTTAATGCATACTTCATCAAAAGCTTCAAATATATCGATACTTGGTTGGTGAATTGTGCAGACAACAGTTCTTCCAGTATCCACAGTGTTTCTCACTGTTCGCATTACTATAGCAGCAGCTCTTGCATCAAGACCGGAAGTCGGTTCATCCATGAAGATGATAGATGGATTTGCAACCAATTCTACAGCAATTGTTAACCTCTTCCTTTGTTCGGTTGAAAGACCAGAAACTCCCGGAAGCCCAACTAAACTATCTCTTACCGGGTTAAGCTCAACCAATGCAATTACTTCTTCAACAAACAACTGCAGTATAAAATGAATAGAGATGGTGAAGTTTCTTTTACTAAGGGGGAGAAGTGACGAGAATTAACTAATGAAAACAAACTATGCTACCTTTCTAGTGTCTGTCTTGACTTCTGCAGGAAGGCGTAGCCAGGCAGAATATAATACAGATTCATAAACGGTGACATTAGGCGAATGAATATCATTCTGTTCACAGTATCCACTTATTCGTGCAAATGTATCCTGGTTCTTTGGGTAGCCTGAAATGCTGATACTTCCCTCAATTTGTCCACCTGTCTTTCTTCCTGCTAATACATCCATTAATGTTGTCTTTCCAGCACCACTAGACCCGACAAGTGCCGTCAATACTCCTGGTCTAAAGGCTCCACTCACGTCTCGCAGTAGTTGGAGACGATCACCCTCAACACCTTGAACTTTCATTTCCTGGTATGCAAAATAATAATGCAAATTTAAGTAGTTTTTTTTAATGGGGATAAATGTGTTTTTATGAATGTAATCTACTCTGAATTCAGTCTTTATTACCAAAGTACAAACTGGAAAAGTAACTAGAAGACACTTACAGCCGGCATATCCACATAGTAATTTATATGGTTGAACACAAGCGACAGAGGCTGAAAGGGTAGAAGCATTCCCTTTTTAGGTGTATGATCTACTGTCCCAGCGATTCCGCCTGACCTGGTTTGCTGGACTTCCTTATTCTCTCCTGTAGTTAATTAAGTAATTTTAGCTTTACTTTTGCGAATCGGCATTAATACATGTGTTCTTTCTAAAGGCAATACTACATTTCATAATTTACTTGATCAACAGAAGGCAGCTTTGAAGAGCTGCTCTTCCACTAACTAGAAGATACAAATCACGAAAAAGAATTAAAATCATCAGATGGAAGAACTAGTACCTTTTTGCCCAGATGGATCATGTTTGCTGTCATCGTCATCCACTATTAAATTGCTTGAATCACCCAAAGCTAAAAAATTGGTCAGCCAACACATCAACCTCTGTTTCCAACTAAAAATAAATTAAAAAGTGGAACTCATGTAATATGACTTACGATTCAAAAAGGTCAGTGCTGCAATAAAGAAAATGTTGTAGAGAACCGAAAATCCTAAGAGTGCAGAAACACTAATCCAATACCAATAATCATCCGTGTAGAAACCTCTTGAGTGGAGGAGGACTTTCCCAACAGTTGGTTGACTGATGTTGGGATCTGTATTAGGCTGCAGCAAGAAAGAAATGCATACGAGGATAATTGCAAGGATCATGAAAACGAAGTAATAAGACAAGGTGCGAGTCAGTATTATCGGTCTAAGTAATAAGGGACTTACACTGCTCCATCTTTCGGCAAGAAATTCGTTAATGGCTATAGCATTCTGCCCATAACTCATGGGAGAAATATAATAGGCCCATTTTAACCATGGCTCCAGATCATCTGCCATCAAGAAAGGATATGAATATTCAGATGACATCAATTTCCAGAAAAGTAAGCATACATTGTCATATATTTCATTTTGAGTTCACATTCAAGCAGCTCAGGTGGCTAATAGAGATGGTTTTGCAGTTAGAGACACAGGAGACTTACTTTTGGCCACTATAAAACCACCAAGGACGACAATCACAAGCAAAGAGAATGTCCCTAATGTGTTTGCAACAACCTGGGTTCTTCCTATTGCAGCAATGAACCGAAACAGACCAAGGGCCATCTGCTTTATGCTGAAGAGCGTCAAAAATTGCCGGAAGAACCTAGAGCACACGGATAAAAACTCAGTGCGGCACATTTTGATTAGTTTGTTTCGAGCATTAAGCTAGTTGATTAAGAAGATATTACCTTCCAGCAGAAGGAGCAAACCCGATAGTGTAATATGTGAGACACAGCCATATAAATGTTTCCATGACGGATATGGGGATCCTTAAAATCCAAACGGGTAAGCAAAAAGCCCAAGCGGGATAGAATAAAAGATCTCTTTGTTTGAAGAAGACTGGTAGCCTGGAGACAGTCATTGAAAGTTCAGCCATCCCATTGAACATCATGGTCATAAGACAAAAGAAAAGTGCTCCGAAATATTTTCCTCCATCTGTTAAATTTCCATATGGCATTGTTGTTCTCAGAAACAATGTGAAGGCTATAATCCCGAGTATTGTTAGCTGGGTAGACTTGAATATGTAGACAAAAGAGTTACGTTTCATCAGCAACCATTCCTTAGAGAAGCATGCACGAAATAGTAGCCAGCGTGATATACCATACTTATTTTTAACCAAAGCTGATCTGTGGGCTTTAGATTTATCGTAAGGTACACGGAGGTCTTCAGCAAGCTTTTGGCCTATTCCGAAGGAGTTGAAGGCTTCTGCAAATTCTGAAGATGGGATATATCTATAAGGTTGTTCTTTCTTGAACCAATATTGTTCTTGGTCCTTCTTCGATGTTACTTCTTGAAGAAAATCAGCAACTCCTTTCCGTGTGGGGCATTTGAACCCCATGTACTCAAAGAACTCCGTAACATTTTCTCGTGGACCTTGATAGACGACATAACCTTCTGATAACAAGATGACATCATCAAAAAGATTATAGGTCTCTGGGGCTGGTTGCAAAAGAGAAATGACCGTGGTTAAACTAATTATGTGAGAAATTTGGCTCATATGCTTGACAATCTGAAAGGTGGTAGAGCTGTCTAATCCAGTTGATATCTCGTCCATGAAAAGAACTTTGGCTGGCCCAACCACCATTTCTCCTGAAGTTCCAAAAGCAATCAATTAATAGAAGCAAAAGCACTGCAAAATGCATAGCTGATCTCAGCCACCGATTTGTAGAAAAGTAACTGAGTCTCTCATTGAAACTAAAATCTAGTGAGGTTCACCATCACAGTTCAAACTAGAAATCCATGAGATTACACTAATTAACAGCTTAGTCACCAGAACTGATGCGATCATTTAACTACAGAAACGTATATAGCTACACTTTCTATGTCTAAAACATACCAGTAGTGACGCGTTTCTTTTGCCCTCCTGAAATGCCCCTTCTCATATCATCACCAACCATAATATCTGAGCATAGATCCAAGCCAAGTATCTTTCATTGAGATAACACTAAGTTAGTCTTTCTTTTTATAAACATCCACTTGCTTCAAGAAGAAAGAAGCTCGTTAGAAACACGAAATATCAAGATTTCTACCTTAAGAACATAATCTGTTATCAAGCTGGTTCTCTGACCCGAGACTGATATGCCTTTCATGAATGCATCAATCTCAGAGTCAGGATGGATCCCTGCCTCTTTCTCACGCCTCGAGAGTTCTGCCAGTGCCTCATACCGTGAACCAACGCCCAAACAACGAGCCGAGAAATCAAGAGTCTCCCTCACTGTCATCTCCCCATGATGAAGATCATGTTGGCTAACATAAGCACATGTCTTCTGAGGAACAAATTCCTTAAACTCATGCCCGCAATATGTGATCTTCCCGGTTTGCTGCATCCCAAATTCTTATCAAACTATCGGAATTTTACACGCTAAGTATGATACAGAAGAACAGAATCATACCCTTAAATTATGATCAATCTTTCCAGCCAGTGAAAGCAAGAATGTAGTTTTCCCTGCACCCGGAGGACCCAAAAGCAGCGTGATCCTAAAAATAAACTAGTTAATTGAAACAAACAAATCTCTGAACTTGAAATAAAATTAGTAAGAAACAGCAAAACTGGGAAATTACAAAACAAATTATCTCAATTTGAGGGGGAAATAGAAACCTTGACGGTTTGATAATTCCATTGGCATTTTTCAGTATCTGAATCTTTCTCTTCTTAGCAGGGGAGAGCTTCACAAGTTCTAGAACACTCTGTTATGCATTGACGCCCAAAAATACAGAATCAGAAACAGAATCAGCAATTGAAAAATCAGGGGCGAGCTTCACAACTTCAATTTATTTGTTTTTGCATTGTCAATGCTAAAAAAAATAACCGAGTCCATTTCATACCCTGGCTTAATTTATCATTCCTCGACCACCAATTATCCTCTAAATACTACTAATATTGAACCTAAATTATTCAAAATATGAAAATACTAATATAGGACTAATAATTAACATTATTTTTTACATCTAATTGCTAGCAACTTAATTAGGATGGAGATGTTTCATCTAGTAAGTATTTAAAAACAATAATAATAATATGATTTTATACATGGATCAAAATTTGGTTAAGCCCTAAATCCGATGATCATTCCTGGTTGATAATAATTGCTAACTAACTAAAGTACGAGCCAATTAATACTTAGATTAATCTGCCGTGCAAAGTACTCTACTAACCATATTAGACCTTCTTTTCTGCATTTATTTAGGCAATTCAATTCCCCTAATTAAGACATTGTCCGCTCATAAGCGTGATATTCCTGACAAGGATTCGGAATTTTTTATTTTGTAACCTAGTACTGGAAAATAATGTGGAAGCATTTAACATCACAAAATATGAAATACTTTTAAATTACACGATCTTCAAGGAATTAAATATGTTTATGATTGGGCATATTCGGCGAGTATTACGTTATCTGAGGACAGAGGTTGAAAATCCTTTGAAATTACACGATAAACGTAGAAAATAATTAAATTAAACCCCAATTTCAAAGTTGAATTCGAGAAGAAGAAAAACCTCAATTGCGTTCATCGTTGCGTTGATCAGAGTGGGCAATGCTCTGCTTCCGACGTGCACTTCTCCCTCCACCGATAAATTCTCGTACCGTATTTCGATCTTCGGCAGATCCAGCCCCACCCTGCACCATCATCGTTAAACCCATAAACGACCAAGCAGAGAACACACAAACACACAGTCACACTTATTTCGTGAAATGTGTGTGTGTGGGCCCACTGATAGATACACAGCCACTATATACTATGCACGTGTTAATCGAAAAAACTGGTTACCGGTCAATCCGGGATCTCAGTCGCCGGAGGAGGCTCTCGTGATCCTTCTCGGCATCGTCGAGGACTCGATTCATCAAATAGCTTCTCTCATCAGTCTTAAGCTTTCTAAAGTCGATCGTAGCGGCTTTGACAGTTCCGTCTTCAACAACCTGCTTGAGGAAGCCCTTTCTAATCCGATCGTACGTCGGCAGCCGCTCCAGTGCCGCCCACCGCAGCTCCTCCTCCTCCTCCGCCTCCCTATCGTCGGCGTGGCGGAACACATCCGGCTCCTGCAGCCACACGTTTTTGAAACTAGGGCTGCTGAGTGTCCGCGCCAGATCATCTCCGGCTAGAGCCAATGCCATGATTTTTGAATCGTTGAGCCTGAGACGCTAATTTCCAGTGTATATATACATAATCAAACGCGTTTCGATTTTAGGGTTCTAGAAGGAGTGATCATCTTGATACGAACTACAAGTACGGAGAGTTTGTTGCTGATTTGCTATATTTGCGGATGCATGGTTGGTCTTCAACACCTATTCGGCAGATGCAGAGGGGAATTCACTATGAGAGAGAGAGATATTTGTTGCTTTATGGAGAGATTAAAGTAGTGAAGGAGAATTCGTAAATGGTTAAGCATGCCGCGTGAAAAACATTAATGGCAGTAATGCAACTACTTAACTAATTCCTAATTCGCCACGTCCACTTATACAGTCTGGGATTGGGGACAGCTGGGCCCCATATAGTTCATTATTTTACAAATATAAATAAAAATGTAATCGTTACATATTCACTTGTTATTTTTTAACAAACACGATCATGATAAAGGGGTTGGTTAGTCTGTCATCACTTTCTAAAACTCCAATTAAATATTACTTTTTATTCAACAAATAAAAGATTACTTGCTTTTCGTCTGCATACTCACTGTTTGAAATGCACATTCAATATTACTCCTTATTTATTTAAATTATAATATATGTCAAATAAACATTAAAGCATTGATAACTTATAATATCAAAAGTTGTTTAATGATTGACATAAAATCCGACTATGACTAGGTGAATTTTTTATATTTATAGATTATTATTATAATAATTATTGTTGTTGTTATTATTATTATTATATAGTAGTATTAGTTAATTATTATAAATTTGAAGGCTCCATAAAATCCTCCCCAATTTAGTAAACAGTTTTCTTCTTTTTATATTTGTTATCAATTTTTTTTAATAATAAATTGAGTTTAATTCAAATAAAAAAACTGAAAAAACCATAATTCGAACTGGGAGTTCGAAATCATAACAATATATCGTATGACAATGACAATGCACTGAGGGTGGCCCACAAAATAATGCGATGCAGCACACAAGATTTATATATTTTTTTGGCTAAAAATGACTTATTTCGATTTATTCTAAATATTAAATTATTTTACGTGCGTTTGAGAGAGATTATGGAAATAACGTATTCTACTTTATAAGTTATTTTTGACTTATTCTTATAAGTTAATATTTATAACTTATAATGAACTTATATAGAGATTCACCATCGGATCCTGACAGCTACAATTTTTTACTTTGGAATTTTTAAAGTTGTTTTCCCAAACGGAGCCTTTACATGTCTAAATTATCTTGTTCATTTTTCTATTTGAGGATGTCCCAAATATATTGTCCAATTTTCTTTATAGTAAAACTATTACACATTACTTTGTTGTGGGTTCCAAAACTTTACTTCACTCTACGCACAACTAATAACTTTCTTTAAAAACTACACCACAACCAACAAGATAATTGGTATATATTACTCCCTCCTTCTCATAAAAAGTGTCTCCTTTTTTTATCACAGTTATTAAGAAGAATTATTAATTGTGAATAAAGTTGAATAAAATTGTGAATCCATTAAATAAAGTGTAATAATTTATCTAAAAAAGACACTTTCTATAATACCGTTCGAAATGAAATAAGAAACACATTCGGTGGGACTAAGGAGTATATGTTATGTATTTCTTAGTGGGCTTTGGGCCCACATTTCCATTTTTTTAAACAAAGTCTCACCATCCTTTATGGGCCTTGGGCCCATTACATAATCTATAGTGCCATTCTCCATCTTTGTGATGATGGGTTTATAGTGCCATACATATTCTTGATTCTATTCTACAATCTTTCCTTCACCACTCTTGTCACAAGCTTCTGGCTGTTCCAAAACAGCACCAAGGTTTCCTTGTGGACCGGATTTCGAAAGCCTAAACCGGCCTTCTGATGCTTACATCTTGCAACCTTTACGCTACTCAGAAAGCATCTCTTACCAAACTGAACCAAATTCCACAGACAGTAAACATCCTACCTTAATATCTCACAGAAGCAAGAAGAAATTCAGTAATACTTACAGTTGGCAGGTCGAAATCACCCTCGTTGGCATCACATGTATCGACTGAGATCTTCCGGAGCATTGGCAACTGCAGACATCATAAAAAGAAGAATGAATGGCAGTTCGGTTGTGTTTCTCGGAGTGCAGCAATAAGAGGTTACCCGTGATGCAGCATAAATAATGAAGTCTCTTTGAAGTCCACGCCCCTGCAGTTCCAAAGCATGAATTTCACCCTTTTGAGATCATCATTAGTATAAGAGGATCTTGTAGTTGACGTATAGCTCGCTTAATGCGATCCGTAAGATAATGATGGATTTGGACAAGTGATATGTACATGCCTTTCACATTGTGGAGATAGAACATTGCAAATACCATATAATTTGCATACACTAACAGGTCATTGCAAGAAAAAGGGCAAGAACGACACTCACTGTGTGACGTATTGTTAGATCTTCGAGGGCATGACAGTCCAAAAGAGATGTCACGCCATTAGCAGTCATTTCTCCACATTCCTGTAAGCAAAACGGTAATGTTCTAATAATGCCATATTAAGAGGAGCTCCAAGATATAGAAAGATGAAATATCGTGATGATTTCTGATTGAAACTTAGATTTATTTATGAACTCTGGTTACATCTTCCTTTCAGATTTGGTTCCAGCATAACATTTTTGCAGACATATACTACTAATTCCCTGTTAAAGATACCAGAATTAGCTGGGCCTAAATCATGAAGATTACCACTTTTCTTCGTTGACTCTAATTTGCTTATTACTTCAAGTATCTGATCTGCTCATGCAGAGGCAAAAGAAAGATTTCCCTTTTTCAGAAACAAGAGCAAATAGAGAAGCAGCAGCAACTGACCTCAAGATGGAGAGATGTCAACCCTGGCCACCCATTTGAAATTATTGCTTGTGCTTCTACAAATCAAGAAAAAAAAAATACAATATAGAAGGTAAAGAACAGTCTGCCATATCTCCCTTTGCAGTGGCAGCATTAGACATGAACACATGGAAAGAGGAAAGAGGAAAGAGGCACCCAGGTGCAGCAAATTGGGTAAAATAATAATAATAATAATAATAATAATAATAATAATAATAATAATAATAATAATAATAATAATAATAATAATAATAATAATAATAATAATAATAATAATAATAATAATAATAATAATAATAATAATAATAATAATAATAATAATAATAATAATAATAATAATAATAATAATAATAATAATAATAATAATAATAATAATAATAATAATAATAATAATAATAATAATAATAATAATAATAATAATAATAATAATAATAATAATAATAATAATAATAATAATAATAATAATAATAATAATAATAATAATAATAATAATAATAATAATAATAATAATAATAATAATAATAATAATAATAATAATAATAATAATAATAATAATAATAATAATAATAATAATAATAATAATAATAATAATAATAATAATAATAATAATAATAATAATAATAATAATAATAATAATAATAATAATAATAATAATAATAATAATAATAATAATAATAATAATAATAATAATAATAATAATAATAATAATAATAATAATAATAATAATAATAATAATAATAATAATAATAATAATAATAATAATAATAATAATAATAATAATAATAATAATAATAATAATAATAATAATAATAATAATAATAATAATAATAATAATAATAATAATAATAATAATAATAATAATAATAATAATAATAATAATAATAATAATAATAATAATAATAATAATAATAATAATAATAATAATAATAATAATAATAATAATAATAATAATAATAATAATAATAATAATAATAATAATAATAATAATAATAATAATAATAATAATAATAATAATAATAATAATAATAATAATAATAATAATAATAATAATAATAATAATAATAATAATAATAATAATAATAATAATAATAATAATAATAATAATAATAATAATAATAATAATAATAATAATAATAATAATAATAATAATAATAATAATAATAATAATAATAATAATAATAATAATAATAATAATAATAATAATAATAATAATAATAATAATAATAATAATAATAATAATAATAATAATAATAATAATAATAATAATAATAATAATAATATGAAAAACTTAAATAATCACGACATTTGGCTAGTGCAAACATGCTCTGAGATAATTACCAAAATTAAGCAGTGGGCATCCCACCAATGAAAGTTCAACTAAACCAGCACAGTTCTCAGCGAGGATGGCTAATTCTTCATTAGTCATCCATGGTGTTGCTCTTTCAAGTTTCAAGTTCCTCAAATTTGGCATCCTGGTCTTAAAGCTTATGCAACCAAAGCAATAACAGAGAGCCAGGTGGCGTAAATGCTGCAACATTTTTATTATGTTGATTATTGCAGAATCAGATATCACCTGTGAAAATAAGTACATTACACTACTGGGTCAGCGCAGTTGCAAGAACGAAAGAGAACCGATCACATGAAAGTACCAAAAGTCACGTACTATAAGTTATACATCATATCCGTGTGTATTCTCTAATACAGACATATCCAAATACTTCAACAAAATGGAAGGAAAAAAGTTCCCAAATATTTCAATAGATAGTGAAATGCACATAGCCCCATCTTTAAGCAAAGAGGGAAACTCAAAATTTTCAAGCTGAATTATTCAGCCTACCAAAATTGAATTATGAAAAGGAGTGCAAGAATATTATTATTGGATTATGCAATTACCAAATAAAATACATCACTGTAAACCTAGAGTACCTGAAAATAAAGAATCAACGTCTCAAGCATTGGGCAGATAACAACTCCAATCCATTAGGGCCTAATGATCCACCTAAACCAACAACAAACGTTTTTAATGTACTAATTGCTGGTTTGAGGGCTCCAAGGGAGAAATATGAAAATCCCCATCCAAGTTCAAGCTCCTCCAATTTGCAGGTCTTGCCTAGCTCCATGTAAAGTCCTTCTGGAGTGGGTGATGTCACAGACAATTTACTCTCCAGTTGCAATATATGCCTACAGCCTCTTGTTCTTAATGATTTTAGTTCAGGGTTTCTACCAATAATGTGATACAAAGCAGCACAAGAAACCTGAAATTTCAGAGAGCACGACATTTTTGAATTAGTGAGAAGATACATACGCAACATGAAGTCAAGACTACTCCAATAATAGTAAAGTAGATAGTAAGTCAATTAATATATTCCTCGAATCACTGAATAAAATGAAGGCATGTTGAACAATTATTTTCTACAAGAGAAACCAATGCTAACTGAAAAACAAACAAGGAAATGATCTCTCAGGAAATAGGCTAATGTGTTTTAAGACTAATTCTACATTTAGGAATTATATGAGAAACTGCGCAATTTCTATTTATGGTTTAATAACAGAAGAACTTCACCATCAGATCTACTCGAAAGTTTATGAGGGTCCTTAAATAATTGATTTTGGCTCCTGTTGAACTTCTATAGTGGAACCTAAATGTCATTTCACTTTTTTCTGCTCCAGAGAGAACCTTTGACGTGTACTATTTAAGGGGGCAGAATGATCTCAACAAAGAATATCTTGCATTAGAAAATTTTGAGATTCTTTAAACAGATTTCACACCTTGGTTTCAGAAACATCAAGCATCTCCAAAGAAGCCCCTGAAAACTTGTAAAGAGAATCATCAAGAAGTTGAGTTTCTCTAAGACATAGACTCCTCAAATTATCTGATTTAGACAGAAGCTCGGACAGAATGTTTCCAGTTACACCTGGAAAGAGAGAAAGTTGAATAGTATTCAGGAAACTCTGTACATGGCTTCTAGAGAATGGATGTCTACACACAGATAGAAATTTATATGCATATCAATATATTTAAGCAGAAATCAATTGGTTGGTATCCAGTTGCCAAGATTTATATGATGCTGTGACACATGTGGCAAAAAAGGACAAGCAATCCTCAGAAGTAGGAGAGATTTGATGTCAGACTTAATAAATTACCAACACGGATATGGACCAATATGCATATCCAGTTAAGCTTCTTTTCCATAAATTGCCTATACTTAAGCAGGAGTGACCACAAAAGCAAATGGTGCCTATGTCGCCATGATTTATAAGATGCTATGAGACATGCATCAAAAAAGCACAACCAATCTCCAGCAGCAGCAGACTTATTTTCAAACAAATATAGAATATTCATCAGAGAGACAATACATAGGCAAATGAGACAGTTTCATAAAAATGGCTACAGATATTCTGCCAAAAATTAGTTAATAAGTTGGAGGAAGAAATTAAATATATATACCGCGGCAGCCACCAATGTGCAAAGTAAGAAGTTTGTATGCCATCAACTGAGAGCGTTCTTCACTTTTATGGTTCTCATCCGAATTACCCGAGCAAAGCGCCAGAGCAGAATGGTGTCCAAACAAAGTATCACATGCTAAAAGTGAATGTAGCACTTTGCATTTAAGAATCAGAACTGATATTCCATGGTCAGTAACTAATGCACACCCTTTCATGTTGATATAACTCAAGGAAGGACATACTTCTGAGATGCTAAGTAGTATAGAATCTGTAATATAATGAAATAATAATAAGTTATGATAAGATTACCAAGCAAAATATATTATATGTCACAAAAGTACTAGTCCAGAACAGAATAGAAAATCAAACAAGTTACGTACAACACAAAACTGTTATTCCTACCGTATATTGTAAATACACAGAACAAAACTGTTAGGGATAAGGTGTACCGGAGGAGATCGAAGCCGAACACGAAGTTGATCGAGACGGACGAGTCTCAAGCGTGCATGGATGAGCGGACGTAGCGGACGTAGTGCATGGATGAGCGGACGTACGTGGCGTAGCAAATTAATCATGCATGGCGCAATATCTTTTATATTTGGATTAATAGTTATAGTATCTTTTATATTTGGATTAATAGTTTATATTTGGGTTATTTTTTTAATTAAGTTATTAAAGCCCATAAAAAGGGCTAGGTCGCGTGAGACCTAAGAGGAGTCTTCATCTATTTATTCTCGGTTGAGCAGTAGGATTAATTACCTAGGGTTTTGATATCTTAGAGACTCGGCGAAGTCGCTTGGCCGGTGGCTTGCTACCGTGGGACTCGATTATTTTCGAGTTGGTTTCTGTTCTTATTTAATCGTACTTTCGGTTTATTATATTCTATCGTGTTTGAATACTCTTTACTCTAACAAATTGGTCCGACCTGCCGGATGACTAATACACGACAACAAATGGATTCACGCATGGACGAGTTAGAGAAGGGTTTGAAAGCAATGGAGGTTCGGCTATCCGATGAATTATCGACTATGAAGGATTCCATGGGATCGATACGCGACTTGCTCGCGGGTTTATCAGGCGGAAAAAAAATAAGACGGGCGACGGGTCCGAGGGCGGTTCGTGTCAAAACCCTAATATCGAAGGACACCAATCCGAGGAAGAACCTCGACCGAACGGATCGGCGACAGCGACAGGGCTGTCCGGCGTGACTTCAGGGACACCACAAGTCTCCCTACCTACTTTCGATGGCACGGGAGCGGAAGGTTGGCTCACACGAGTGGAACAATATTTTCAGTTACATGATACTCCGGATCAAAACCGTTTAGATGTGGCGTTGGTAGCAATGGAGGGTGATGCATTACCATGGTTTCGGTGGGTACGAGCGACAAGCCCCACCATGGGGTGGTCAGGGTTTAAATTAGAGATGATTCGGATGTTCGGCGCAAATCCGTTAGCAAACCCGTTCGAGACTCTTGTTCAGACACGACAAACTCAGACGGTAGGGGAGTATGTCACTTTGTTCATTGCGCGTATGGTACATGTACCCGGATTAGATGATAAATATTGTTTGGGATTATTTCTTAATGGGTTAAAAGATGAGATCCGGTTGAAAATCCGGTCACGAGATGCTAGAACGTTATCCGACACGATTCATCTAGCTAAGGAAATTGAACAGGAAGTTAATTTCAACAAGGGGTTTAGTAGGGGTCAGGCTCGAGTGGCGGCGAGAGAGTACTGTCGGCCTCAAAGAACGGCGCACAACCGGCGAACTCGCTTAACTCCAACTTTCAGACTTCTTCTTTTGCGCGCGGTGGGGGAACTAAAGACAAACCGAGGGAAACATCATCTTCTCTGGGATCCACAGCTCGCGATGGCGGGCCAAATAGGTTTCGTCCCATTCGGCAGATTTCGCAACGTGATTATGCGGCAAAACGTGCAGCGGGCAAATGCTTTCGATGCGATGAGAAATGGTCTCCGGCACACCGATGCGCGGATAAAAATCTGCAAGTAATGATATTACCGGACCCGGAGGATAACGAGGAAGACAATTGCCATACGGAATACGCGGAAGAGGCACAAGAGGCCGAGGCTACCGATCCCGAAGCAAATTCGATGGTACTAACCCGGTTGGCGGCACAAGGAATCGACGGTCCTCAAACCATGAAATTGATGGGATTAATAGCCGGGCAAGCCGTATGTGTCATGATTGATAGTGGCGCAAGTCACTGCTTTGTTTCAACTAAAGTAGCAACCGCTCTCAATTTAAGTATGGATACTTCGGGCCGTTCAGCCGTGAAGCTGGGTGACGGCAGACGCGCGACCATTCTCGGAAGGTGTTCGGATGTACGGCTTGCGTGCGGGGGACAAGAATTTATCATAACATGCTACGTGTTCGAGTTGGGGGCGTTGACGTTATCCTTGGAATTTCGTGGTTACGTACGTTAGGCGAAGTTCGTGCTAATTGGGAGAAAATGACAATGAATTTTTTTGTACCAAGGAAAATCGGTGGTTTTGGTAGGAAATTCTTCACTTATTCGGCGAGAAGCAACTCTCGGAGAACTAGTTAAGATCAAAGAGGATGGTGATTATTGGGCGATTTGGGTTAAAGTATCGGGCCCGAATCATGATGAAACCGGACCGGAATACGGAGCGTTACAAAGTGTTGAAGGGGGCGAAATTTTACGTGAGCAAATGGAGAGGGATTTTCCTTCGTTATTTTACCGCCAAAAGTGGTTACCTCCTCATCGAAGTGTGGATCACCATATTCCACTCATTTCGGGAACCTCACCGGTTTCAAGATGCGGCCGTATAGATACGGTTATTCGGCTAAAGACGAGATGGAGAGGTTGGTGCGAGAGATGTTGGATTCCGGCATTATTCAACCAAGTTCAAGTCCCTACTCGAGTCCGGTACTGTTAGTGCGAAAGAAGGATGGTAGCCGGCGTTTACGTGTGGATTATCGACAATTAAATAAACAGACGGTGCCCGATAAGTACCCTATTCCTGGCCATACAAGAGATGTTGGATGAATTGCACGGCGCGAAATATTTTTCAAAATTGGATTTACGATCCGGATACCATCGATACGAATTGCTCCGCAAGATATTCCAAAACGGCATTTCGAACTCATTCCGGCACTACGAATTCTTGGTAATGCCGTTTGGCTTAACAAACGCACCGTCCACTTTTCAATCGGCCGTGAATGATTTGTTGCGAGCACATCTACGGAAATTTGTGTTGGTTTTTTTTGATGATATTTTGATTTACGATCGTGATTGGGAGTCGCATACAACCCATCTTAGAGTTGTGATGAATTTATTGAAGCAAGACTCGTATGTAATCAACCCAAAAAAATGTGCGTAGGGTCAAACGGAGGTGGAATACTTAGGTCACATCGTTTGAACAAGGAGTGAAGATGGACCGGGAAAGTATCGGCCATACCGAGATGGCCGACGCCTTTAAGTCGGTTCGGGGCGTGCGTGGCTTCCTTGGTTTGACGGGATATTATCGCCGTTTCATTCGGAATTACGGACAAATTGCGAGAGGCTTAACGGAATTATTAAAGAAAGATAAATCTTCGCATTTCGCATGGACAGAAGACGCACAACGAGCGTTTCTCGAATTGCAAGTAGCGGTGACTACCGCCCCGGTTTTGGCGACGCCGGATTTTTCTAAAGTGTTTGTGGTGGAATGCGATGCATCAGGGAGAGGGCTTGGAGCAAGTACTAATGCAAGAGAGACGGCCACTTGGCATATTTTAGTAAAGCCGTATCCGATCACGGTTTGGCGAAATCGGCTTATGAATTGGAGGCCGATGGCTTTAGTCCGTGCGATTCAACATTGGAGGCCGTACTTGGTGGGACGACGGTTTACGGTTCGAACTAATCAGAAAAGTCTTCGTTTCTTATTAAATCAATCGGTCTCGACTCCCGCTCAACACTATTGGGTGGCTAAGCTTCTAGTGGTACGAATTTGAGATCGAATATAAACCCGGTAGCGCCAACAAAGTCGCCGATACTTTATCAAGACGACATGAGGACTCACTTGAATGTGCGGCGCTTTCGGTTCCGGTTTGGATGGGGTGGACGTTAGTCACGGCCGAGGTGAAAGAGGATGCGACATTGGGACCGATCTACAAGTGCTACGGCCGAAGGATCTCCAACGAGTAATAATCATTATCAAATTATTAATGGTGTCTTATATTATAAGGGTCGGTTGGTTATAGCGAAGAATTCTTCGTTTGTGCCGCGCTTGATGGCCGAATTTCATGCCACGGGTCAAGGAGGACACTCGGGAGCCTATCGTACTTATCGGCGGTTAGCATTAAGCGTATATTGGCGCGGTATGATGAAAGATGTTACTAAGTTCGTGGCGTGAATGTTTAATTTGTCGAAGCATAAATATGAGACTCGATCTCCGGCGGGCTTATTGCAAGCTTTACCAATTCCGACACGGGTTTGGGAAGATATTAGCATGGATTTTATTGGAGGGTTACCGCGTTCGGTAGTTATGATTGTATATTGGTGGTGGTGGATAGATTATCAAAATATGCCCACTTTTGTGGGTTACGTCATCCATATACGGCGAGGGAAGTGGCCGAATTATTTGTGAAAGAGGTAGTGAGATTGCATGGTTTTCCTAAATCGATAGTGTTGGATCGGGATCCAATTTTTTGCAGCCAATTTTGGAGAACAATGTTTAAAGCCGTAGGAACTAAGTTACGTATGAGTTCGGCTTACCATCCGAAACGGATGGCCAAACGGAGGTCGTAAATCGATGCGTCGAGACATTTCTTCGATGCTTTGCCTACCGAACGGCCGCGACAATAGGGGACGTTGGCTTGCATGGGCGGAATATTCGTATAATACGAATTTCCATTCTACCACGGAGTCTCGCCTTTTGAAGTTGTTTATGGAAGGCCACCACCAACTCTCGTGGGTTTTCTACCGGCGGAAGTGCAAGTTAAAGCGGTGGTCGACGATCTACAAGCAAGGGAAGGAGCTCTTCGGCATTTAAAGGCGCATATCCAACGGGCGCAGGACTACATGATCCGAGGCGCGAACAAACGAAGGCGTGATGTTCATTACGAGGTTGGGCAACGGGTGTTCTTGAAGCTACGTCCCTATCGGCGGGTATCATTATTTAAACGTAAGAATGCGAAGTTAGCGAGCACGTTTTTATGGTCCATTCACAATTGAGGAACGGATCGGAGCCGTCGCGTATCGCCTCCGCCTACCCGAGGGTGTCGCCTTCACCCCGTGTTTCACGTTTCACTCTTAAAAGGCAATGATTGGTGAGCATAAGTTGGAAGACAAATTACCGGATGAACTATGGACAACCGATCCGGAATTTGAGCCGGAAACAATATTAGCGAGATAGGTGGGTTTGGAAGGGAGATGATCGTGTGCGAGAAGTGTTAGTGCAATGGCGACATAAAGGGAAGGACGATGCTACTTGGGTAGAAGTTGCCGATCTCACTAATCAATTTCCGCACTTCAACCTCGAGGACAAGGTTGTTTGGAAGGAGGGAAGAATTGTTAGGGATAAGGTGTGCGGAGGAGATCGAAGCCGAACACGAAGTTGATCGAGACGGACGAGTCTCAGCGTGCATGGATGAGCGGACGTAGCGGACGTAGTGCATGGATGAGCGGACGTACGTGGCGTAGCAAATTAATCATGCATGGCGCAATATCTTTTATATTTGGATTAATAGTTATAGTATCTTTTATATTTGGATTAATAGTTTATATTTGGGTTATTTTTTTAATTAAGTTATTAAAGCCCATAAAAAGGGCTAGGTCGCGTGAGACCTAAGAGGAGTCTTCATCTATTTATTCTCGGTTGAGCAGTAGGATTAATTACCTAGGGTTTTGATATCTTAGAGACTCGGCGAATTCGCTTGGCCGGTGGCTTGCTACCGTGGGACTCGATTATTTTCGAGTTGGTTTCTGTTCTTATTTAATCGTACTTTCGGTTTATTATATTCTATCGTGTTTGAATACTCTTTACTCTAACAAATTGTTAGGGATAAGGTGTACCGGAGGAGATCGAAGCCGAACACGAAGTTGATCGAGACGGACGAGTCTCAAGCGTGCATGGATGAGCGGACGTAGCGGACGTAGTGCATGGATGAGCGGACATACGTGGCGTAGCAAATTAATCATGCATGGCGCAATATCTTTTATATTTGGATTAATAGTTATAGTATCTTTTATATTTGGATTAATAGTTTATATTTGGGTTATTTTTTTAATTAAGTTATTAAAGCCCATAAAAAGGGCTAGGTCGCGTGAGACCTAAGAGGAGTCTTCATCTATTTATTCTCGGTTGAGCAGTAGGATTAATTACCTAGGGTTTTGATATCTTAGAGACTCGGCGAGTCGCTTGGCCGGTGGCTTGCTACCGGTGGGACTCGATTATTTTCGAGTTGGTTTCTCGTTCTTATTTAATCGTACTTTCGGTTTATTATATTCTATCGTGTTTGAATACTCTTTACTCTAACAAATTGGTCCGACCTACCTGGATGACTAATACACGACAACAAATGGATTCACGCGTGGACGAGTTAGAGAAGGGTTTGAAAGCAATGGAGGTTCGGCTATCCGATGACTTATCGACTATGAAGGATTCCATGGGATCGATACGCGACTTGCTCGCGGGTTTGCTGGCGGAAAAAAATAAGACGGGCGACGGGTCCGAGGGCGGTTCGTGTCAAAACCCTAATATCGAAGGACACCAATCCGAGGAAGAACCTCGACCGAACGGATCGGCGACAATGAGTGGCCGTCCGGCGTGACTTCGTGGGACACCACAAGTCTCCCTACCTACTTTCGATGGCACGGGAGCGGAAGGTTGGCTCACACGAGTGGAACAATATTTTCGATTACATGATACTCCCGGATCAAAACCGTTTAGATGTGGCGTTGGTAGCAATGGAGGGTGATGCGTTACCATGGTTTCAGGTGGGTACGAGCGACAAGCCCCGCCTACGGGGGTGGTCGTGGGTTTAAATTAGAGATGATTCGGATGTTCGGCGCAAATCCGTTAGCAAACCCGTTCGAGACTCTTGTTCGATACCACGACAAACTCGGACGGTAGGGGAGTATGTCACTTTGTTCATTGCGCGTATGGTACATGTACCCGGATTAGATGATAAATATTGTTTGGGATTATTTCTTAATGGGTTAAAAGATGAGATCCGGTTGAAAATCCGGTCACGAGATGCTAGAACGTTATCCGACACGATTCATCTAGCTAAGGAAATTGAACAGGAAGTTAATTTCAACAAGGGGTTTAGTAGGGGTCGAGGCTCGAATGGCGGCGAGGAGTACTGTCGGCCCCAAAGAACGGCGCACAACCGGCGAACTCGCTTAACTCCAACTTTCAGACTTCTTCTTTTGCGCGCGGTGGGGGAACTAAAGACAAACCGAGGGAAACATCATCTTCTCTGGGATCCACAGCTCGCGATGGCGGGCCAAATAGGTTTCGTCCCATTCGGCAGATTTCGCAACGTGATTATGCGGCAAAACGTGCAGCGGGCAAATGCTTTCGATGCGATGAGAAATGGTCTCCGGCACACCGATGCGCGGATAAAAATCTGCAAGTAATGATATTACCGGACCGGAGGATAACGAGGAAGACAATGCCATACGGAATACGCGGAAGAGGCACAAGAGGCCGAGGCTACCGATCCCGAAGCAAATTCGATGGTACTAACCCGGTTGGCGGCACAAGGAATCGACGGTCCTCAAACCATGAAATTGATGGGATTAATAGCCGGGCAAGCCGTATGTGTCATGATTGATAGTGGCGCAAGTCACTGCTTTGTTTCAACTAAAGTAGCAACCGCTCTCAATTTAAGTATGGATACTTCGGGCCGTTCAGCCGTGAAGCTGGGTGACGGCAGACGCGCGACCATTCTCGGAAGGTGTTCGGATGTACGGCTTACTGTGCAGGGACAAGAATTTATCATAACATGCTACGTGTTCGAGTTGGGGGGCGTTGACGTTATCCTTGGAATTTCGTGGTTACGTACGTTAGGCGAAGTTCGTGCTAATTGGGAGAAAATGACAATGAATTTTTTGTACCAAGGAAAATCGGTGGTTTTGGTAGGAAATTCTTCACTTATTCGGCGAGAAGCAACTCTGCAGCAACTAGTTAAGATCAAAGAGGATGGTGATTATTGGCTGATTTGGGTTAAAGTATCAGGCCCGAATCATGATGAAACCGGACCGGAATACAGAGCGTTACAAAGTGTTGAAGGGGGCGAAATTTTACGTGAGCAAATGGAGAGGGATTTTCCTTCTGTTATTTTACCGCCAAAAGGGTTACCTCCTCATCGAAGTGTGGATCACCATATTCCACTCATTTCAGGAACCTCACCGGTTTCAGTACGGCCGTATAGATACAGTTATTCAGCTAAAGACGAGATGGAGAGGTTGGTGCGAGAGATGTTGGATTCGGCATTATTCAACCAAGTTCAAGTCCCTACTCGAGTCCAGATCTTGTTAGTGCGAAAGAAGGATGGTAGTCGGCGTTTTACGTGTGGATTATCGACAATTAAATAAACAGACGGTGCCCGATAAGTACCCTTATTCCGGTCATACAAGAGATGTTGGATGAATTGCACGGCGCGAAATATTTTTCAAAATTGGATTTACGATCCGGATACCATCAGATACGAATTGCTCCGCAAGATATTCCAAAAACGGCATTTCGAACTCATTCCGGGCACTACGAATTCTTGGTAATGCCGTTTGGCTTAACAAACGCACCGTCCACTTTTCAATCGGCCATGAATGATTTGTTGCGAGCACATCTACGGAAATTTGTGTTGGTTTTTTTTGATGATATTTTGATTTACTGATCGTGATTGGGAGTCGCATACAACCCATCTTAGAGTTGTGATGAATTTATTGAAGCAAGACTCGTATGTAATCAACCCAAAAAAATGTGCGTAGGGTCAAACGGAGGTGGAATACTTAGGTCACATCGTTTGAACAAGGAGTGAAGATGGACCGGGAAAGTATCGGCCATACTGAGATGGCCGACGCCTTTAAGTCGGTTCGGGGCGTGCGTGGCTTCCTTGGTTTGACGGGATATTATCGCCGTTTCATTCGGAATTACGGACAAATTGCGAGAGGCTTAACTCGAATTATTAAAGAAAGATAAATCTTCGCATTTCGCATGGACGAAAGACGCACAACGAGCGTTTCTCGAATGTGCAAGTAGCGGTGACTACCGCCCCGGTTTTTAGCGACGCCGGATTTTTCTAAAGTGTTTGTGGTGGAATGCGATGCATCGTGGGAGAGGGCTTGGAGCAAGTACTAATGCAAGAGAGACGGCCACTGGCATATTTTAGTAAAGCCGTATCCGATCACGGTTTGGCGAAATCGGCTTATGAATTGGAGCCGATGGCTTTAGTCATGCGATTCAACATTGGAGGCCGTACTTGGTGGGACGACGGTTTACGGTTCGAACCGATCGAAAAGTCTTCGTTTCTTATTAAATCAATCGGTCTCGACTCCCGCTCAACACTATTGGGTGGCTAAGCTTCTAAGTGGTACGAATTTGAGATCGAATATAAACCCTGTAGCGCCAACAAAGTCGCCGATGCTTTATCAAGACGACATGAGGACTCACTTGAATGTGCGGCGCTTTCGGTTCCGGTTTGGATGGGGTGGACGTTAGTCGCGGCCGAGGTGAAAGAGGATGCGACATTGGGACCGATCTACAAGTGCTACGGCCGAAGGATCTCCAACGAGGTAATAATCATTATCAAATTATTAATGGTGTCTTATATTATAAGGGTCGGTTGGTTATAGCGAAGAATTCTTCGTTTGTGCCGCGCTTGATGGCCGAATTTCATGCCACGGGTCAAGGAGGACACTCGGGAGCCTATCGTACTTATCGGCGGTTAGCATTAAGCGTATATTGGCGCGTATGATGAAAGATGTTACTAAGTTCGTGGCGAGAATGTTTAATTTGTCGAAGCATAAATATGAGACTCGATCTCCCTGGGCTTATTGCGAAGCTTTACCAATTCCGACACGGGTTTGGGAAGATATTAGCATGGATTTTATTGGAGGGTTACCGCGTTCCAGGTAGTTATGATTGTATATTGGTGGTGGTGGATAGATTATCAAAATATGCCCACTTTTGTGGGTTACGTCATCCATATACGGCGAGGGAAGTGGCCGAATTATTTGTGAAAGAGGTAGTGAGATTGCATGGTTTTCCTAAATCGATAGTGTTGGATCGGGATCCAATTTTTTGCGGCGAATTTTGGAGAACAATGTTTAAAGCCGTAGGAACTAAGTTACGTATGAGTTCGGCTTACCATCCGGAAACGGATGGCCAAACGAGGTCGTAAATCGATGCGTCGAGACATTTCTTCGATGCTTTGCCTACGAACGGCCGCGACAATAGGGACGTTGGCTTGCATGGGCGGAATATTCGTATAATACGAATTTCCATTCTACCACGGAGTCTCGCCTTTTGAAGTTGTTTATGGAAGGCCACCACCAACTCTCGTGGGTTTTCTACCGGCGGAAGTGCAAGTTAAAGCGGTGGCCGACGATCTACAAGCAAGGGAAGGAGCTCTTCGGCATTTAAAGGCGCATATCCAACGGGCGCGAGGACTACATGATCCGAGGCGCGAACAAACGAAGGCGTGATGTTCATTACGAGGTTGGGCAACGGGTGTTCTTGAAGCTACGTCCCTATCGGCGGTATCATTATTTAAACGTAAGAATGCGAAGTTAGCGGCACGTTTTTATGGTCCATTCACAATTGAGGAACGGATCGGAGCGCGCCGCGTATCGCCTCCGCCTACCCGAGGGGTGTCGCCTTCACCCCGTGTTTCACGTTTCACTCTTAAAGGCAATGATTGGTGAGCATAAGTTGGAAGACAAATTACCTGGATGAACTATGGACAACCGATCCGAATTTGAGCCGGAAACAATATTAGCGAGATAGGTGGGTTTGGAAGGGAGATGATCGTGTGCGAGAAGTGTTAGTGCGATGGCGACATAAAGGGAAGGACGATGCTACTTGGGTAGAAGTTGCCGATCTCACTAATCAATTTCCGCACTTCAACCTCGAGGACAAGGTTGTTTGGAAGGAGGGAAGAATTGTTAGGGATAAGGTGTGCCGGAGGAGATCGAAGCCGAACACGAAGTTGATCGAGACGGACGAGTCTCAAGCGTGCGTGGATGAGCGGACGTAGCGGACGTAGTGCGTGGATGAGCGGACGTACGTGGCGTAGCAAATTAATCATGCGTAGCGCAATATCTTTTATATTTGGATTAATAGTTATAGTATCTTTTATATTTGGATTAATAGTTTATATTTGGGTTATTTTTTTAATTAAGTTATTAAAGCCCGTAAAAAGGGCTAGAGTCGCGTGAGACCTAAGAGGAGTCTTCATCTATTTATTCTCGGTTGAGCGATAGGATTAATTACCAGGGTTTTGATATCTTAGAGACTCGGCGATTCGCTTGGCCGGTGGCTTGCTACCGTGGGACTCGATTATTTTCGAGTTGGTTTTACTTCTTATTTAATCGTACTTTCGGTTTATTATATTCTATCGTGTTTGAATACTCTTTACTCTAACAAATTGTTAGGGATAAGGTGTACCGGAGGAGATCGAAGCCGAACACGAAGTTGATCGAGACGGACGAGTCTCAAGCGTGCATGGATGAGCGGACGTAGCGGACGTAGTGCATGGATGAGCGGACATACGTGGCGTAGCAAATTAATCATGCATGGCGCAATATCTTTTATATTTGGATTAATAGTTATAGTATCTTTTATATTTGGATTAATAGTTTATATTTGGGTTATTTTTTTAATTAAGTTATTAAAGCCCATAAAAAGGGCTAGGTCGCGTGAGACCTAAGAGGAGTCTTCATCTATTTATTCTCGGTTGAGCGATAGGATTAATTACCTGTGGTTTTGATATCTTAGAGACTCGGCGAGTCGCTGGCCGGTGGCTTGCTACGTGGGACTCGATTATTTTCGAGTTGGTTTCAGTTCTTATTTAATCGTACTTTCGGTTTATTATATTCTATCGTGTTTGAATACTCTTTACTCTAACAAATTGTTAGGGATAAGGTGTACCGAGGAGATCGAAGCCGAACACGAAGTTGATCGAGACGGACGAGTCTCAAGCGTGCATGATGAGCGGACGTAGCGGACGTAGTGCATGGATGAGCGGACATACGTGGCGTAGCAAATTAATCATGCATGGCGCAATATCTTTTATATTTGGATTAATAGTTATAGTATCTTTTATATTTGGATTAATAGTTTATATTTGGGTTATTTTTTTAATTAAGTTATTAAAGCCCATAAAAAAGGGCTAGGTCGCGTGAGACCAAGAGGAGTCTTCATCTATTTATTCTCGGTTGAGCGAGTAGGATTAATTACCTAGGGTTTTGATATCTTAGAGACTCGGCGAATTCGCTTGGCCGGTGGCTTGCTACCGGTGGGACTCGATTATTTTCGAGTTGGTTTCTCGTTCTTATTTAATCGTACTTTCGGTTTATTATATTCTATCGTGTTTGAATACTCTTTACTCTAACAAATTGGTCCGACCTACCGGATGACTAATACACGACAACAAATGGATTCACGTACGGACGAGTTAGAGAAGGGTTTGAAAGCAATGGAGGTTCGGCTATCCGATGACTTATCGACTATGAAGGATTCCATGGGATCGATACGCGACTTGCTCGCGGGTTTACTGGCGGAAAAAAATAAGACGGGCGACGGGTCCGAGGGCGGTTCGTGTCAAAACCCTAATATCGAAGGACACCAATCCGAGGAAGAACCTCGACCGAACGGATCGGCGACAGCCGAGTGGTGTCCGGCGTGACTTCGGGGGACACCACAAGTCTCCCTACCTACTTTCGATGGCACGGGAGCGGAAGGTTGGCTCACACGAGTGGAACAATATTTTCAGTTACATGATACTCCGGATCAAAACCGTTTAGATGTGGCGTTGGTAGCAATGGAGGGTGATGCATTACCATGGTTTCAGTGGGTACGAGCGACAAGCCCCACCATGGGGTGGTCGTGGGTTTAAATTAGAGATGATTCGGATGTTCGGCGCAAATCCGTTAGCAAACCCGTTCGAGACTCTTGTTCGATACACGACAAACTCGGACGGTAGGGGAGTATGTCACTTTGTTCATTGCGCGTATGGTACATGTACCCGGATTAGATGATAAATATTGTTTGGGATTATTTCTTAATGGGTTAAAAGATGAGATCCGGTTGAAAATCCGGTCACGAGATGCTAGAACGTTATCCGACACGATTCATCTAGCTAAGGAAATTGAACAGGAAGTTAATTTCAACAAGGGGTTTAGTAGGGGTCAAGTGCTCGAATTGGCGGCGAGAGAGTACTTGTCGGCCTCAAAGAACGGCGCACAACCGGCGAACTCGCTTAACTCCAACTTTCGACTTCTTCTTTTGCGCGCGGTGGGGAACTAAAGACAAACCGAGGGAAACATCATCTTCTCCGGGATCCACGGCTCGCGATGGCGGGCGAAATAGGTTTCGTCCCATTCGGCGGATTTCGCAACGTGATTATGCGGCAAAACGTGCGGCGAATGGGCAAATGCTTTCGATGCGATGAGAAATGGTCTCCGCACACCGATGCGCGGATAAAAATCGCAAGTAATGATATTACCGGACCCGGAGGATAACGAGGAAGACAATTGCCATACGGAATACGCGGAAGAGGCACAAGAGGCCGAGGCTACCGATCCCGAAGCAAATTCGATGGTACTAACCCGGTTGGCGGCACAAGGAATCGACGGTCCTCAAACCATGAAATTGATGGGATTAATAGCCGGGCAAGCCGTATGTGTCATGATTGATAGTGGCGCAAGTCAGCTGCTTTGTTTCAACTAAAGTAGCAACCGCTCTCAATTTAAGTATGGATACTTCGGGCCGTTCAGCCGTGAAGCTGGGTGACGGCAGACGCGCGACCATTCTCGGAAGGTGTTCGGATGTACGGCTTACTGTGCAGGGACAAGAATTTATCATAACATGCTACGTGTTCGAGTTGGGGGGCGTTGACGTTATCCTTGGAATTTCGTGGTTACGTACGTTAGGCGAAGTTCGTGCTAATTGGGAGAAAATGACAATGAATTTTTTGTACCAAGGAAAATCGGTGGTTTTGGTAGGAAATTCTTCACTTATTCGGCGAGAAGCAACTCTGCAGCAACTAGTTAAGATCAAAGAGGATGGTGATTATTGGCTGATTTGGGTTAAAGTATCAGGCCCGAATCATGATGAAACCGGACCGGAATACAGAGCGTTACAAAGTGTTGAAGGGGGCGAAATTTTACGTGAGCAAATGGAGAGGGATTTTCCTTCTGTTATTTTACCGCCAAAAGGGTTACCTCCTCATCGAAGTGTGGATCACCATATTCCACTCATTTCGGGAACCTCACCTAGTTTCGATGCGGCCGTATAGATACGGTTATTCGGCTAAAGACGAGATGGAGAGGTTGGTGCGAGAGATGTTGGATTCCGGCATTATTCAACCAAGTTCAAGTCCCTACTCGAGTCCCATGCGTTAGTGCGAAAGAAGGATGGTAGTCGGGCGTTTACGTGTGGATTATCGACAATTAAATAAACAGACGGTGCCCGATAAGTACCCTATTCCTGGTCCATACAAGAGATGTTGGATGAATTGCACGGCGCGAAATATTTTTCAAAATTGGATTTACGATCCGGATACCATCGATACGAATTGCTCCGCAAGATATTCCAAAACGGCATTTCGAACTCATTCCGGCACTACGAATTCTTGGTAATGCCGTTTGGCTTAACAAACGCACCGTCCACTTTTCAATCGGCCATGAATGATTTGTTGCGAGCACATCTACGGAAATTTGTGTTGGTTTTTTTTGATGATATTTTGATTTACAGATCGTGATTGGGAGTCGCATACAACCCATCTTAGAGTTGTGATGAATTTATTGAAGCAAGACTCGTATGTAATCAACCCAAAAAAAATGTGCGTAGGGTCAAACGGAGGTGGAATACTTAGGTCACATCGTTTGAACAAGGAGTGAAGATGGACCCGGGAAAGTATCGGCCATACTGAGATGGCCGACGCCTTTAAGTCGGGTTCGGGGCGTGCGTGGCTTCCTTGGTTTGACGGGACATTATCGCCGTTTCATTCGGAATTACGGACAAATTGCGAGAGGCTTAACTCGAATTATTAAAGAAAGATAAATCTTCGCATTTCGCATGGACGTAAGACGCACAACGAGCGTTTCTCGAGTGCAAGTAGCGGTGACTACCGCCCCGGTTTTGCGACGCCGGATTTTTCTAAAGTGTTTGTGGTGGAATGCGATGCATCGGGGAGAGGGCTTGGAGCAAGTACTAATGCAAGAGACGACCACTGGCATATTTTAGTAAAGCCGTATCCGATCACGGTTTGGCGAAATCGGCTTATGAATTGGAGCCGATGGCTTTAGTCCGTGCGATTCAACATTGGAGGCCGTACTTGGTGGGACGACGGTTTACGGTTCGAACCGATCGAAAAGTCTTCGTTTCTTATTAAATCAATCGAGTCTCGACTCCCGCTCAACACTATTGGGTGGCTAAGCTTCTAGTGGTACGAATTTGAGATCGAATATAAACCCGGTAGCGCCAACAAAGTCGCCGATGCTTTATCAAGACGACATGAGGACTCACTTGAATGTGCGGCGCTTTCGGTTCCGGTTTGGATGGGGTGGACGTTAGTCACGGCCGAGGTGAAAGAGGATGCGACATTGGGACCGATCTACAAGGCTACGGCCGAAGGATCTCCAACGGTAATAATCATTATCAAATTATTAATGGTGTCTTATATTATAAGGGTCGGTTGGTTATAGCGAAGAATTCTTCGTTTGTGCCGCGCTTGATGGCCGAATTTCATGCCACGGGTCAAGGAGGACACTCGGGAGCCTATCGTACTTATCGGCGGTTAGCATTAAGCGTATATTGGCGTGTATGATGAAAGATGTTACTAAGTTCGTGGCGGAATGTTTAATTTGTCGAAGCATAAATATGAGACTCGATCTCCGGCGGGCTTATTGCAAGCTTTACCAATTCCGACACGGGTTTGGGAAGATATTAGCATGGATTTTATTGGAGGGTTACCGCGTTCGGTAGTTATGATTGTATATTGGTGGTGGTGGATAGATTATCAAAATATGCCCACTTTTGTGGGTTACGTCATCCATATACGGCGAGGGAAGTGGCCGAATTATTTGTGAAAGAGGTAGTGAGATTGCATGGTTTTCCTAAATCGATAGTGTTGGATCGGGATCCAATTTTTTTGCAGACAATTTTGGAGAACAATGTTTAAAGCCGTAGGAACTAAGTTACGTATGAGTTCGGCTTACCATCCGGAAACGGATGGCCAAACGAGGTCGTAAATCGATGCGTCGAGACATTTCTTCGATGCTTTGCCTCCGAACGGCCGCGGCAATAGGGACGTTGGCTTGCATGGGCGGAATATTCGTATAATACGAATTTCCATTCTACCACTGAGTCTCGCCTTTTGAAGTTGTTTATGGAAGGCCACCACCAACTCTCGTGGGTTTTCTACCGGCGGAAGTGCAAGTTAAAGCGGTGGCGACGATCTACAAGCAAGGGAAGGAGCTCTTCGGCATTTAAAGGCGCATATCCAACGGGCGCAGGACTACATGATCCGAGGCGCGAACAAACGAAGGCGTGATGTTCATTACGAGGTTGGGCAACGGGTGTTCTTGAAGCTACGTCCCTATCGGCGGTATCATTATTTAAACGTAAGAATGCGAAGTTAGCGGCAGACGTTTTTATGGTCCATTCACAATTGAGGAACGGATCGGAGCGCCGCGTATCGCCTCCGCCTACCCGAGGGGTGTCGCCTTCACCCCGTGTTTCACGTTTCACTCTTAAAGGCAATGATTGGTGAGCATAAGTTGGAAGACAAATTACCGGATGAACTATGGACAACCGATCCGAATTTGAGCCGGAAACAATATTAGCAGATAGGTGGGTTTGGAAGGGAGATGATCGTGTGCGAGAAGTGTTAGTGCGATGGCGACATAAAGGGAAGGACGATGCTACTTGGGTAGAAGTTGCCGATCTCACTAATCAATTTCCGCACTTCAACCTTGAGGACAAGGTTGTTTGGAAGGAGGGAAGAATTGTTAGGGATAAGGTGTACCGGAGGAGATCGAAGCCGAACACGAAGTTGATCGAGACGGACGAGTCTCAAGCGTGCATGGATGAGCGGACGTAGCGGACGTAGTGCATGGATGAGCGGACGTACGTGGCGTAGCAAATTAATCATGCATGGCGCAATATCTTTTATATTTGGATTAATAGTTATAGTATCTTTTATATTTGGATTAATAGTTTATATTTGGGTTATTTTTTTAATTAAGTTATTAAAGCCCATAAAAAGGGCTAGGTCGCGTGAGACCTAAGAGGAGTCTTCATCTATTTATTCTCGGTTGAGCAGTAGGATTAATTACCTAGGGTTTTGATATCTTAGAGACTCGGCGAAACAAAACTGCTAACAAGTAACAACAGACCATTCACCAATCTAGAGCTATAAAAATGTGCAGATACTTCACCTTAAACTTGCCTTAGCTCCATAGGTAGACAACCATCACACAATGTTTTCAAGTACTTATCTTGGTTGTTAAATGTTAACTATTTACATTTACTAGTGAAGATGGTAGAGGGGGTGGGAGACCAAGGGGAGAAAGAGATCCTACCGGTTATGTCAGTTCGACCCTCCAAAGTGAGTTTTCTGATATTTGATAGCAAGGGCTGGGATATATTAGATAATGAAGAGGTGAAGCTGTGCTTATGCAAATCAGATGATGTTGTTGGTCTCTCTGGTATCAGATCTGATGAGGACACCATAACAGATGCTTGTGCAGATACAACAGGGTCCACATCCAAAGTCAGGTCAATAGCGGTTACTAGAGGAAGTTTCTGCACCAACTGAAGCAACTTTATAGTTTTAAAGTCCAAAAAATATGCCGCCTTTAATACTCTTAATGATGGGAATGACTTCGAGAATAACTCAATAGCTAACTCCAGGGAAAACGAGGGGCAATTTGAAATATCCAACTCCTGTACTCCTTCAAAAGTTGTCATCTGTCCCAGGTCCCGCAAGGTATTTAAACCATCCTCACCACTCTTAATGATCTTTTTCAACACTGGACCTATATTTGATGATGGACACGTGGATAGAAGAAAAAGCGTTGTTGTGATCTGAGGGCAACCAGAAATGTCTACTTTCTGTGCAATTGCAAGAGAAAAGTAAGTATTCAACAAAAATCAGCAGACAATGCATAATACAGCCATAGGCTTCACGATGCTTGACAATTTCTAGGCTCTAGCATAACTGTGAATAGGACTCACGCTAAGGCTTCAGAATTCCCAAGTAGTCAATATACTGGGAAAAATAAATCAAGATTCACCTTAACATTCTAAAACCGAGACAGGTAAGACCGCGAATAATAAACACAATCCAAGATTCAAAATTCATTTGGTGAAACTATGAAAGTTGAATGCTATGTAAGTTTGTGCCTACTATGCAGCAAAGCTAACTTTATCGCAGGGTGACCAGAAGTCTGACTTCCTAAATTGGACCAGGGAAGCCAAGTGCAATTTCTTCCATCACCTTTATTTCTGAGTTAGGGTGCCTACTGACAGTGTCACCTTAGTCAAATATATGTCATGCGCCTTCACTATATTCTTGAATCAAAAGCTCTATAATTTTTTAGTTTTTTAGAAACCATAACTAAAACATGAAGAATTTATTTAATTAAAACCAAATACATAACTAAAATTATCAGTGGCAGTTTTCCGGTTTTCCCAGTAGACAATATCAGAAATTAAAAGAAAATTGGTGCAAGAGACACTCGCTTGGTCAACAGTATATAGGTTATTAGGAAAAACCTGAGTATATTTCGTTAAACGGACTCTATCACCTTTCTTGAAGAACTCAATCATGGTTGCAAAATGATGTCCCGCTAGATTACCAGTTGCTTCATCAGAGAATTTTGCAAAGAACCGACACCTTCGTTTTCCTTAAATAAAAACAAAATGGTCATGTTTATTGACAGGCCATATTTAGGCATTCAGCTTTCTTTGGCAAGAGAAATAGCATTTGGTACAAGAAGAGCATACCAGCAGTAAACCACAAGGGCAGGAGGCTTAATCTTATCTGTTCAAAACAAGTATAAATTAGTAATATATGTCAAATGACAACTCACAGTTCCTATCAACCAAAGAAATTGATGATTATAGTCCCCTACATGTTCACACTGATTCCCCATTATACCAGGCCTATTTCCTATTCCCAACATTTTACGAAATTCCAACTAGCTCCCAGTCCAATGCCTCCTCTCAAGTGTCAAACCTTAATAAAGCATCAAGTTACATAATATAACATGGCTGTGTGCCGCCGTGGAGTATTATTTTTGGCATTGATGGGTACTTCGGATATTACAAGATTTTGCCACTTAAGGGGGTTGTCCGTTGTTGTTAAATATAATAATGACATAAAAATATATGTATAAGGAAATTTTGTGAAGTCTCAATCTGTTTAAGTTCCACAAATGTGGAGATTGCCTTCGCATGTTACTTCAATTGATCTACATGATAGTTCAATATCCAGCCAAATTCTCACAAAGTTATAATAAAATCTGGTAACATCTTAACAAGGCAACTCTGATGACAGATCCAAATCCCTTTATACACTAATAAAGTGAACCACCATCCCTAAAAATCGTTATTGTCTCCATACAACTGATTCGAGGATGATATTCTTAAGGCATTCTAATCTGACTAATATAAATAAGCTCCATCACGAAGATATGCTTCTATGTTATAAATTTACGATGTGATTTACAAGATGGATCTTTGACTTCATACCTGGCAACATAAGTTATTGCTACTCCAGTCCTCTGATCCAGTGGTGTTTGAATTGAGCCAAACTAGAATTGCCTCAGCAAGATGCTTCTCACTGTGAAAAAAATCCAGAATAGCGTCTATAACAATTTTCAAAATACACTTTTAAATGAGAATAGCCATTTAACCTGTCTACAGTAAAGTCAGGTTGCTGGATACAGGAGTGCAGTAGTTCGTATGGGACCTCAGTATAACAGTTGAACGAAATTGCCCACATCTGCAAAAGTAACGCAATGTGTTAGGTATGACTTTTTAGTGAGGGGAAACCGATAATCAAAATCTTTAATATAATACCTAAAGAACAAAATAAATGTTCTACACCCTTTTATTATGCAATGTCCAATACTTTAGTAATGGGTGATGCCTATAGTACATTTTATGAAGTGACAGAAATTTAATGAACTGCTGAAGATTTGAATCTATAAGCATTACTTATAGACTCTACTTTAGATTATTGCAGCTGAGAGAGAACAATAACTGATATTCAGCTGAAGAACAATTACAGTAAATGTTAGAACAGAACAAAAAAATATTTCTGATTCGACAAGAGTAATAGTATAAGGAAAAGTACTTACAAAGTTTCTAGCCATATAGCTTGTACAGAGCTGTAGGATGATTTCATTTGCTGCAACATATTCCATTTCCATCTATAAGAGTTCAATAATATCAATGACTCAGTGTTTAAACACTAAGCTTTATTTCTTAATTAGATATTTATAATGGACCTTGAGAACCAGACAAGAAGACCTTACCATGCTCATAACCATACTTCCATATACGAATCAAGTCATCTAGAAATAGTTGGGGTGATTGAGGCCCTCTGAAAGAAGTCACTTCAGCCAACCAAACTCTACATTTGACTATAAGTTTATCGACTCCAAAAAACAAAGCTGCCTGAGAACAAATTAAAGTATATTTAATAAATTCTAGGGAATCCTCTTAGCAGAACAACCTTTTCGGAATGAATGAGAACATATTGAATTATCATTAGAGGCACCGAGGATGAACTCATTAAACTAAAGTAAAGATGGAAGAAGCCATAACTAGACATAGGTAATCCGCGAAGACCTCTAATAAACATTGAAGATAAGCAAAACCAGAAAATAAACTTGCAACCATGCTAAAAGGAAATTATTTAATTACTAATCAAAATATTTACAGACTTTATCTGGTCCAATTTATCAGCGAAAGATATATTTGGACTTAACTCTTTAAAAGCTGCATTTTCATTACGACTCCTTTTCACCAGAATCATCATTTTACACCTCGGCAACCTCTCTTACAATGGACTAATATCAAGTATAACAAGAATGGTCCTCTCCTTTGCAGCTCAATGCTCAATGCTCAATTAGTGATGCTTGATCAAATGCTCCATTGACTTATACTTGGTGCAAATTCATACTTTCCCTCAAGACTAGTAATACGACCACAATTACTAAATTGAGAAATACATCAACCAAATACACATGGGAACAAAACCATACCTCATTCAGAAAAATAAAATTATCTGAGCAAATCTCCACTTCACATCCATACACGATCCTTAAAACACTCACAAATGACTCCACATTCCAATTTAATGATATACAATCGAGCCTAGATTCACTGAGACAATTCAAGCAAACAACATGGCTAAATGATTAACTTGACAACAAGATTCATTAAAAATGTGAATTTGGCCAGTAAAAGCTGTGAGTATCGGGAATGGGCTTCAGTACTGACACAAAACTCAAAAATAAATCGTTTACCTAAAACTCCCACCTAGGAGTCCACGAAAATAGGAGGATTCTTCGATGAGCCTGTGCATATAGACATCAATTCAGAATTTCTACGCGAAATACATTTAAATTTGAACATCCAGCAAAATCTTGTTTCTGCTCAGATTGCTGAAAATATAATTTGTGCTAATTTGTTGCCTGTTGGGATTGACTTCGATTTTGAGGAGTTTGTGAGAGAATCGAAGGCAAGTCCCATTTACTGATGTCCGCCGTTGAAATAGCGATTTGATCGGAATTATCGGGGGTTTCGTCTGGGTTGAATTCGCTGCATATCAAATTTACTACATAGTCCGAATCGTGGTCGTGTTCAATCGACGCCATAACCGCACTCAAGAAGGAAACTATCGTCTTGTGTTTCTGTGTGTGTTTATGCTTTGAATTAAAGGGATTTAGCCTTGTATTTTCACTTTATATACGGATATTCCGACAATCCAATATTATTACACACTGTTAGAAGACAAAAAAAAATAAAAAATAAAAAATAAAAAATAAAAAATAAAAAAGGCACGCGTATATATTACTCCGCCCCAGCCCCCCCCTAATTGTAACGTCCAATTAAAATGACTTATTTTAAAAAAGAATTAAAATTATGCGATCAAATTTAACGATAAAAAATTAAATAATTTATATTATACTATAACATTATTTTTAAAAAAATTGTATTCAAAAGAATAAACCATAAATAACTAAACAAAAGTATCAAATACAGAATATAAATAATAAATAATCTCAAACTACGTTACATAACAATGAAATTGTTATAATACGATATGGAAAAATAATAAACTATGTAAAATCAATCAATTAATTTAGAAAAATATACAGTGATGGCGGCCTGACTTGTTTAATTATTGACTAAGTTAATACGAATATTGTGTCGTATCGAAATACCCAAACGCATTTGGTGAAATTTACTCATAGATTATGTGTAGTTATAAAAATGGTGAAATAGACAAAAATAGGCAAAATTATTTACTTAAATGCAAAAATAGGCAACTTATGCCATGCAAAAATAGGCATTATCTCATTTTGCCCCTATATCCATTAATTCTAATAATTTGATATTTAGACTATCTATAGCTAGTGTTATATATATGAAAAATGTATTTATCTTCATGTATCTTAAAATGAATAATTCATAAATATGCTTATTAAGTATTCTTAATTAAATATAATGATTAATTAAAATCATGAAAATGTAGGTCTCAAGTGAAATTCAAGAATGTAATTAATTTAAATTTTGCATATATATATATATATATATATATATATATATATATATATATATATATATATTCAAAATATTAGATAAACAACAGAAATATTATATCTTATTAATTAACTACTCAATTAATAAGCAAAACTGTTAACAAATTTACAACAAGTAAAAAAAATATATATATGAAAAAATATGAATACAAGAGGCAAAAAAGAGATAATGCCTATTTTTGCATATTTGACATAAGTTGCCTATTTTTGCATTTAAGGTGTTGGATTTGCCTATTTTTAATTTTTCCCCACACTGTTTTTTTTTTCCGTTCATAGTAAATTATACGCGAGAGTATTAATACAAAAATAATACTCCAAAATTACTAATACTGTAGTTTCAAATGTGTAAAAATAAATAAATAAATAAAAGTAAAACATAGAAGCCCAGAACGTGCATGGGGATATAACATTCAATCCCTAATTTTCTATTATCAAAAACCCTAATCATAACTAATCTTTCCCCAATTCGATCGAGAAAGAAACACAAATCCCTCCGAATCAAATAAAATCAAACCAATCATTTTATTCGCGAACAACAAATCGTATAATCCGAATACAAAACGCATAACCAATCAATCAATTAATCTCCTATATAATCAGCGCACCACCTTCTTGTGATAATTCCTGTGACAGTTGCAGGCGGCGCACCTGAGTGCGGCGCCGCTCCCTTCCTCTCCGGACGGCATGAACTCGCAGCAGCCGTCGACAGCGTACTTTCCAATGCTCGCGGCGTGGTTCTTCCTGCACTCTTCGTAGGAGACGAGCCTCTCCTTTGAACAGATCTTCCTCTCCCTGCTCTGATTCATCTTCAATTGAGGTAAAAGAGGTATTGAAAAGGAGAGGATGAGTTAATATACACGCAGTACGGTAGAGGATGGTAGGGGTGTAAATTGGGGGAGCATTATTTAGATAGAGATGGTTGGGCGCGAGGCCTAGGCTGCGATAGGTGGCGCGCCGCCGATTTGGATTGATGTCTCGCCGGCAATGGTAGATCGATATAATGGCATCGGAATGAAAAGCTAGGTTTCTTGTTGGCTTTCAATAATGCCAACTATTTCATTATTTTTCTCGTTGAAATTATTGTCTTCCGCCCCAACTTTTGCTTGTTTTAGAACCCTAGCTAATTTAGAATAAGCAATTTATTTATTTGTGTTTGTTCGCAACTTGGAATTAGGTTCAAGTCGGTATCATTTGCTTAGTATTGGGATAGAGGTGTCAATTCGATTTTCTATTTAGCGAAACTAAAAACCGAACCAAAATTTCAATCTTCTATTTAGCGAAACTAAAAACCGAGCTGAAATATTTCGGTTCGGTTTGATTTTAACTGAAATTCGAGAAGTAGGAAAAAAGTATTAATAATAAAAATACCACTCCCTCTATCTCACTAAGTACGACACGTTTTCTTTAGACGCGGAAATCAAGAAAGTGATATTATGTTGTGTAGCTTATTAACTCTTAAGTAGTTAAATGTGGTTTACACAATTTTTTCCTTTTAGGAAATGTGACATTGACAGTGAAATAAAACGTGTAATTTCTTGTGGGACAGAGGAAGTACAATATTTTCGGTTAGATTTGAATAGACTAACCGATTGGATATATTGAAAATAATCGAAAATCGAAAAAGTTTAATATACGAGAACCAACAACCAAACCGGTATTTTTTTTGGTTTAATTTGATTGGTTAACTGGACAGGTTAACAGCCTTTATCAGGAATATAATTAGATATGAAATTTAAGAAATTCCTAACTTTTAAAGTTAATTCAAACACCTTATATAGAATTCATGTAAATTCTTAATTCCGAAACCATATTACTGAATGCCCTTAAATTAAAATGTTTGTAAGTTTCCATTAAATAGAGCGATTTATACATCCAGATCTGATGAAACTAATTAAATTTTGAAACAGGATCCTTAAATTGCGAATCCATTTTCACTTTCATCTTGAATGCAGATTTTGACGTCTAATGGCTGAGGTGGACGACAATTGACAAATGAATCAATCGCCGTCGCCGTCGCCGTCGACTTGCACTGACCTGTGGGCTCAGTAACTCCGTTACGTTTTCCGTCATGTTTGTAAGTTGTGACAAACATCATATCCAGTAGGGGGATCCAAATAATTCTAAAAGTTTTTATGTATTTTTAAGAAAATGATCATTTACTTACCTCCTAAGTTGCAATATTTATTCATAAATTTTACAAAATCTCGAATTATCAAATACTATAATTTTAAAGAATTATCATTGGTTCCTCCAAAATTGCAGATTTCAGTGTCCTCATAAACTCGATAAACGTTTCATCTTCTACTATACGAATATCAATATAAGCGAAGTGTATATTCTGTACACCATTCACGTGTAAATTCAAATTTCCAAATTCACCCCCACCTTTCACCATTCCATACAGATTCACAACTCATGCAATTTTACCCTTCATCAACTTGTGATTCTGTTCAGCCACTGCATATGTATATTACAAAGAAACAAAGTCTCATTCAGAACAGCTCGAACTCTAAATGGTCCCCACCACCACCACCATAATCAAGAAACATCTTCCCTTTCTCTTCAGATAACGGCTGCGAATTTCCTTCAAACACCTCCGGAACTTCCGGAACCGGAACTTGAGGCGGGATCGCGCAGCGTATCAGCGCCCAGTTCAACCCGTCGAAGAACGGGTGCCGCTTGATCTCCGCAGCCCCGGTCTCCATGCCGAGCCGATTCTCCGGCTCCTTCACCAACAAGCCTCTAATGAGGTCCCTAGCTTGAAAGCTAACAATGGGGCCATCCGGAAACATTAGATTCTGCAGCACCACATTCGCCAACGTCTCCTCGTTCCCGGCCCCCTTGAACGGCGTCTTCCCGTACAGAAGCTCGTACAGGAAGACACCAAACGTCCACCAATCCACCGCGCTGCCGTGCCCTTCTCCTTTGATGATCTCCGGGGCCAAATACTCGTGGGTCCCGACGAAGGAGTTGGAACGCGCTTCGGTCGGCTCGGCTACGAGCTGCGGTAGCAGCCGAGCGTGGCGTGCGGCGTCAGCTTTGACCTTCCGTGCTCGTGCCGAGGGTATCCGAGGGCTAAAGCACGAGACTTTGCACGAGGGCGCGGCGCAGAATGGGTCGATGCAGTTGGATCCTGCGCACGGGCCGGAGATCCGAGGAGGCTCCACTGCTGCTGCAGATGACTTGACCAGAGTTGGGTTTACGGAACATCGGAGGGAGAGGTCGAAATCTGTTAGCATAATGTGACCGTCTTCACGGACAAGGATGTTCTCCGGTTTGAGATCTCTGTACACAATGCCTAGCATGTGGAGATACTCTAGAGCAAGAAGAACCTCAGCAACATAAAATCTGCAATAAAGATTTCATTTTTAGAGCAAAGATCATAGCAATTAACATAGAAGTTGAAGTAAAAGTCCTAGTCTCTTCTTGCTATTGTTTGTATTAGTCATTAGATTACTTCCCATCAAAATATATCGTCAAACATGATTGTGCATACATTCTATACAACTAATGCATTTGATATTACTTCACATAAGATGTACTGCCTCTGCCCCATTATAACGGCTTGTATTCCTTTTCAGACTGTCTCATTAAAAGTGGCTCACACTTTAAATACTACTCTAATATAATCAAGTGGGCTTACTACTTTTACACTACTTCACACACAAAACATAACTTTCTTAATTTTCATGCCGAAAAGTTTTGAGCCACTAATAATGGGAGGAGGTAGTATTTGATAAGTATTGGAATCAACCCCCCAAACATGTTCCTTGTTCATTAGCTCAGGATGGTATAAATCATGAAGCTAAACTTCCCCTTTTTATATTCAAATGCATATAAATCAAAGTCCTCACACATATTACAGTCACTTTAAGAGCCAGTAAGTTCCTTCTAAATAGTTTTGTTAAGTGAATGCATTGCTTTTCTATTGCCTAAAGCTAAAGGATATATATAACCATAATTAGATGAACCTTAAATGCCATACCTCGCAGCTTGTTCAGGAAAATATCTTCCAGGTTGCTTCTGTCGGAGGACATGTAGATCTCCGCCCGGACAGAACTCCATAACCAAACACGACAAATTATCCGATGTGAACTGAGCATAAAGCGTCGGTAGAAACGGATGATCCAGCATTTTGAGAATCTCCCTTTCAGTTTGAGCTCTAGGCATCTTTTTCCTTTTTGCTAAGAACTCGTTATCCATTACCTTTATTGCAAAAGGGCAGTCCGTTCCTATCATTTCGGCGAGATACACAGTACCAATGTCTCCAGAACCAAGTTTTTTCAGTAAGTTGAAGTGATTCAGCCCTAGGAAACCGTACGTCTTTCTCACATGGTTGATTGCTTCCCACCTGATATCCTTCGACATATGTGGTTTATAATTGCAAGTCGACCCACTCAGATTGCTCTCGTCGCTTAGGCTCGTGGTGCTACTACTGAAATCACAAATACTGCTCTTTGAGCTCTGTGAAAGATCCCCCTTTTCGCCGAGTTTCGGGACCACGATAGTTTTAACGACAGGTGTATCTTTATTCGCCCAACTAGTCGGAACTGAGACGAGTTTGCTTAAATCAGAATCCTTGCTAGCCGTGGAAACTTGAACATCAGCAGTATCTTTACTTGTATCACTCGAAGAACACTGACACCTCTTGCAGATCGTTTGCTCCGATTTATGATCCTGAGCACTGTTCACTTCATAAGAACTTTTAGCATTTCCATCAGTACGTAATGCTACCTTCTTTGATTTCTTTATGATGAGATTCTTATTTTTGATGACCGGTTTCACTGCACGAGAGGCACTTCTTGTGGAACTCACATCTTTGTTACCTTTTACCGCACTTGATGAAGACACTATCTGTAACCTAGATTTCCGTCTTAGCTTCGGTGCTGATCTACCGACTACTTTGAAGAAAGTGAGAGCTTCCTTTTTGGGAACACTTGTGACTTTATTTAAGCCGGAATCTTCTTGGCCATGCTTTGAATGCTTATGAAGAGCTATGTTACGGGGCAGCTCTCCTTCCGGTAGACCTGCTCCTAGTTTCGGCATATCAACTTCTGAAAGAGGTATGATTTTATTATTCGCAGCGTGAGACACTGCACTTTCCGTAACTACAGCAGCAGGTCGAAGAGGAGAAGCACGAGCACTCTTGTTCATAGCTGTAGAATCGTGAAGCTTCCGAGGCAGCTCCAGTGGATAACCAGAGTCTCCTAACTCATGTTGTTTGTTCTTTGCAATCGGTGCAACACCAAAACGAGGAGAAGTCGAACTTTGGTTTGTGGACGTTGAGACGGAACCTTGAAGCATCGGAGGCAAACTTGCAGAAGAACATGAGGCATTTTCTTCCATTCTTCTTGCTCCACTTTCAACTGAAGAGGAGCTCGACTCACCGGTTTCAACTCCAACAGACCTGTATATATTACCGATTTTCCCAGCTTCCGAGACTCTAGGAGATGCAGGAAGTGACATCCGTTTAATAGCAGCCATCTCTGCTGCCTGAGAAATGCACAGGCCTCTAAGAGCCTGCTTCAGAGAGACAGGCTCAGAAAATCCAATTCCCGGAAAATTAGAACCACTACCCCTCATCGGCTTCTTCGAAGCATTTCTAGGAAAATCCGAAAGGTCTAAACTTTTCGATGATCTGAGGTTGACCGCTTCGAAAAGCTTGTTGATATCATCTTCAAATGTCTTGTTCAATCCCTTTTTAACGACCGGAGGCTTCCGAGTGGGAGGATGCTCGTTCTTTAACTCAGTTATTTCACACTTCCCACGAAAAGAACCCATTTTTCGTAACAGATCTACGTGTAATTAACTCACAAAGGGAAGCGGCCGGCTTAGAACTAGAAAATCGCAGAGGTTATTCTCTCAAGAAGCCTAAAGACAAATTCATCCTCATTGGACCACACAACATACATTGTAAAGATTTTCTCAATTACAAAACGAAACCTTCGAATTCAACAAACTTTACCACCTCCTTTCCTTAAACTCTCTTGCAATAACATTAACTACCTGCCCCTGCATCAACAATCAGTGATAATATAAGCATACCCACATATAGAGCTTCATCAAGAACTTGAAGGAAAAAGACAATCTCCCTCATCAAAAATTACTTCTTAATCTAAAATAAAATAGTAACATTATTCATCTCTGCAACCATTTTCGCATTTTTATAAGTAAAAATCACATCTAAAATCAAATTAAAGAGAGACATCAGTATCAACAGAGAGTCAATTGGTGAGAAAAAGTCAATCTAATTCAATCATACATCAAGAACTCTACAACATAGATAGATTTAAGACTCACATAATAATAATAATAACCCATTTAACCATTAGCTTAACTAAGAAGAAAAATCCCAAAATTAAACCAAGAAAAAAGTTAAAATTCCATACTTAGCCTCGGCAAGAACAGATATTTACAAGAAATGAAATCACAAAACGAGTTTCTCCAGACTGATCTGATGAGCTACAAGGAAAAAAATGTGGTGAAAATGGGTTACCTTAAGCATTCAGCAATCTACTCCGGAGGAGACAAGCGTAAAAACAATTCAAAAGTTTCCTCCTTTATTCGCGTAAATTGAACTTAGCATTCTGAAAAATCTGAAACTTTTCTTTCTTTTGAGGTAGACGAATAGAAAAAGATGCGGAAACCCTAAAGAGAATGGTGGGCTTTTCTGATTCTCAGGGGGAGGAGGCTATTCGGTGGACAAGGATGGGAGGAAGTGAGACGACAAAACTCTACTCTCTCTCTCTCACTTTCTAGCATCTCTCTCTCTCCTCTCTCTTTCTCTCTCTAGTCTCTAGCATTATGTTCTTCGTTCGATGCTTGTTTTCTCATTTTCTGTGTTTTTTTTAATTGCGTGCGAGTTGTTTAATGTTGTGTCCCACTAATCTGTGATATGGCCCCACTTAAAATGTCTTTGGATTCGGATTTGCATGTAATAATACATTATGTATGTTTATTATTTAATTAATAAAACTTTGTATTTTTCTGATGGGCACAGATCTGCCACGTGATGAATGTAATTATAAGAAATTTGATTAATATAGTTGTCTTTTTTGACGTCATTTTTTGAAACGAAATTTATCGAAAAACCTCTCAATTCATGTGTTACCCGCAATTCATTTTGTCAGCTATTATTCGAATCATATCAACTCTTCTACAAATGGAATTAGGTTTATTATAACAAAATTACATGTGAATATGAAGTAATGGGAAATAAATTTGGTTGTCGGCAGATGAAGACACACATAATGTGGCTTCCCACTTCTTTTTCCCCAACAAATTATTTAAAATACGATATAAAAGATTAACTAATTTGGAACGAATTTAATTAATAAATTAAACTATAAATGTTTTTTCAATTACTATTCAACCATAACATTCGTACGGATGGTATTTTTCAATTTTGTTTCCAAAATATATTCATTACTAATTTACTATTAACATAACATATATTATCGAGATAATTAAAATAAGCTTGTTGTTTTTGACAAATATAATAGTACCAACTGTAATGAAAAGAAACTTGGGTAACGTCAATTTCAATTGAAGTTTTTTGAAATTAATGATTGACATTATTTGAATTAATAAGTGAATAAATTCGAATATGTGAATTTTATCAAATTATTAATATTTTATCCTACAAATTTTTATACGAGATTGACTTCACGAGAGATCAGTTAATTTCAATATAAATTAGTGTGTTAAGTTCAAAACAAAAAGGGATAATTAGGTAAGAGCCACCGCGATTATGTAGTGGGTGCCATGACATGACCCTAATTTCTTACCTACCCAACAACCTACCGTTGATTCCTCCAAATGTACTACCTTCTGATTGAAGAAAAAAAAATCAACGGTTAAAATATAATAACGTGATTGTGTATAATATTTTGATAATATGATTGGTAGAAGATAAGATGGCAAACAAACGAATTTCTAATGTAAAGTATCTGCAAATTGAAATGTGTAGTCATGTGGGCCCTACTTTTTAGGTGCAAAGATTCACGTTCTACGATGCGACGTAAATCTCAGTTGACAATCTTCTTATAAAAATATATATATATATATATATATATATATTCTTATTCCACAATTTAATGATTTCTTAATAAGGCTAAGCACAATAGTAAATGAGTACTAAATGAGAGAGAAAATGTATATAGCAAACATGTATCACAATAAAATTTGATATTATATGTGAATAGTTTTTATTTAAAATTCAAAAATTGCTGCAAATATCAGACGCCGCAGGCCCGCAGGATCACGTGGTGTATGGCAGAAATTGGCATAATTTACACCATGTTTTTCTCACAGTATAATTTGGACATTATTGATGAGATAATATTTCATATAAACCGACAAAGTATCTATTGCTACCACTCAAACCGCAACAATACTCTTATGATATGATATGACTCAAATCTTAATTTTTAAATAAAGTTGAGTCGTATTACACGTTAAATAATTAATAAAATTTATTATTAATTTAATTTATAAATAGATAAGTTTTTAAATTATTTTAAGTGTGTTTTTACGTCAACATGTTATGAGATTAGTTAGTGGAACTAATTGATCTTATTTTTGTGGGTATGTGTTTTTATGTTAGGATCATATTCCGAATGCCCATTTTGTATTATCCTCTTTATTAGTGGATTGTTTCTCCTTTTTCTCTTTGTATAATCTTTGTTATTGTCTCGATTGAGTTCTAAAAACCCATTCATTATATTTTAGAGGGTTCGAAAATCATAACAAATTCTTATTATTATCCTTATGCAACAAACTGGATGTATAGAATTGTTGGCAGAATTCGATACTAAAATATTACCTAACTCGATCTCGTTATTAATTCTGAAAACCATCTAATCCAAGTTAATCCATTATATTACATTCAATTTTGAGAGGAATGCAACACTAGTCAATTGAATTTATTAAGATTATTTTTAATAATCCATTATAAAAGTGTTTATGGAAATCATACTTTAATAAGAATGAAGAAAATGTTATCTAAAACGATTACTTATATATATTCTTCATAATTATTTATTTTTGTGGAAATTGATTCTTTTTTTTTTTTTAAAGAATGAAAATGGAGAGGAGACAGCCAATTTTATGTAGTAAATGAATGTAAGAGCAATAAGTTAAATACACAACGCAATCAATGTTTTACTCTGTGCTACCTAAGTAGAGTAGGAATACAACGGAACAACCACTCCAGCATAATTGACTGTTCCACAAAAAATCTACTCGACAAACACAAGTTGTACTTTGAATTGCGACGTTTGTACATTAAATTTATAAACTAAATATTACATAAAGTAAATTCATCTCATGCCAAGGATAATAATGAGAGAATTGTAAAGTAATAATCTCCTTAAGATAATAATTTCTTTCGGTCCCGATATGGGTCAATGCACTAAAATAATGTTCGATAAAATAATAACCTCGTTAAATGAATATTTTTTCTCAGTCCTGATGTTATTACTTTATCGAGATTTAACTGTAACACTTTTTATATTTATGTTTTGACCTAGTGGAATTAACACTCGTCTCTTTTAGAAAGTATTTGAATTTGAATTTTATAAATTGTAACTTACATTTAGCACCCGTAATTTTTCTCTTGGCTCCGCACTGTATCTACACAAATACGTTATACATTATACACTATTTTGGGACTAGATTTTTATGTATGTGTAGCATATTAATTTGTGTGGCATGAGAAAAATGGTGAATTATTTTATTGAGTAAAGAAAAGTTATTGTGAATATAAGGTAGTATAACTTTGGGCTAAAAAATAGTATCCGTATGTAGGGGTCCAAAACTAAGTAGTACTTTTGGGCTCTTCGTGTCTTAGGTATAAAATGGTCCCCTTTCCAAGTGGTCCAATATTTATGATGGTATTTACGGCTGTATTTCCAAACAACTCGACTCGTCGACAACGACTCGTAATAGATAGTGACGAAAGACTAAACTCATCCAAACCCTAACTTCGAAACCAAATGGGCGTCAAATTGTACTTCGTGTAAGATTGAGTGGAATCGAGTTGAACCGAGTCGAGTAAGCATTAGCTAAAAAACCTGACCAAGGTAAATTCGGAATGAAATTAAATTTTTTTGATTTCTCAATTCATTTTCCAATTCACTTCCTTTTTTTGTTGAATTTATTTGCAATTTTGATACTTTTCGAGATTTATTTTATTAAAATAAATTGCTAGGAAAAATGTAACAGGTTCTTGAATTCTTGGACTTTCAACCTAAGAAGAAATAACAACTTTTGACAAGTGAATCGGCCCATTTAGAATGAATTCGTTTCAGTACCCGACCCGCCCAACCCATGCGGCACCGCACAAATCGCAAATCGTATCGCCCTCACCGCGGGGCGCTCAGTTTCCGGCGGCCGATTCTCGCGGTAATCTCTCTTCCTCTCTCTCTCTTTCTCTCTTTATCCATCTCTCTCCTGCACACGCAAAACGCAAAATTACATTATGTTTATGTATAGTTGTGAAACTGCAAATAATGTGCTGATTCATGTTATTTTCTGTAATTCAGTTCGATTAATTATCGAAGAATACATTACTTCTGCGTCTGTCTAATAGGAAATTACGCTAGAGTAGAAGGTTGAAGGGTGTAACAACCCGGTGCGAATCCGCCGGATTGTTAAACATATTTGTTGTAGATCGTATGATTGAGAGAGAGACGAACTGAAATTATGATTGAGAAGGAGGAGAGAGTTGATTGAGAGCAGAGAGTTGAGGAAGATTGAGCAGAGCTCGAGACAGAGAAGGAGTTTGAGAGTTGAGAGAGAGAGAGAGTAAAGTTTGAGAGAAAGAGTTGAGAGAGAGACGTACAGAGAGAAGAGGGAAGAGAGGCTGAAACTTTTCTTACTTCATAACAACTCAACTTAGGCTTATATAATACGCCCAACATTACCTAGCATTTAAACCTAATAAACGCGCATAAACGGAAATTAACACATAAGTAAATAACAACTTAAGGATAACACGTGGATAGCAATCCGGACGTCCACGGCCGCCTTCCTTTAATCGAATGGCCATCTAGCCACTAGTTGGATCTACGGCTTCATTCGATAAGTCAGCTCTTCCTCCCTCCACCTTCTCTCCTTCTCCTCCATCCCTGAACCCTTTCGATTCTTCCCCATCTCCCTTTCCGATGACTTCACCTCCGTCGATTGTTAGGGGTGTGACAATACTCCCCTCTTTAAGGAGTCTTGTCCCCAAGACTCGGATCTTTGACGTAGCTAGGACTATTATAGAAGTCTTCAAGGGTGCCATAATGAATTCAAGGCTAGCCCCGCGATGAATGACTGGATTATGGGGATACCACTGAGGACCAACAGAGATCACAATATAAACTGATTTCCTAGCATTATTGACGAAAGTCACTTGAACACGAGCTAAACCTTCACTCTTTGTGCATAGATGGATACTCCCACGACCATCATATTCACCAATCGAAACAACATCAGGATAGTTAGTTTCCACTTCAAACATGGTGATGTTATGAGGCTCGTGTAAAGGATTTCCAAGAACGTCGCGGTATCTGACTGGAAGGGCGACTTCATCGCCTAGAGCAAGCGTGTGAACTGGACACTCGTCTGCTATCCTGATCTGATCCAACTCAGAAACTCTCACACAAGATGCAACTTCAGTTCTTCCAGTTGCCTTGTCTTTTGCTAGAATGCATGCAACGTTTCCGGAGTCCTTAGTTGTAATTTTAGATCCATCAATATATATATCATCATCTTCTGCCTCTCTAATTTCTTGGAGATCGGATACTGCTTTTGGTTCATCAGATTCCACTCCTCTTGATTTCTCAGATATCCCATCAACCAATCCATTCTTCCGAGCATCATTGGTCTGCAGAGTTCCACCATTGGAGATGCTAAGTCGATTTGCATCTGTCTCTGACCTGCTGTCTCATCCCCAATGCTGACTTCCCCATCCGTCTGAACCTTGGCTGCAGTGCCGTTCTTTAAATGAGCAGCAGCTCCGGCATCTGAACTTTCATCATGATTTTTTGTCCCATGCGCAGGCTTCACCTGAGAAGCCGTATTTGTCGACAGGTGAGTTTTGCCCACAATATCATTCTTTATAGCAAGCTGGTTCTGAGTTGCCCTTTGTTGGACCTGATTCTGGACAAGTTGCTGGTGCTGAAATCTGGAAGCCTGCATTTGTAATTGCTGCCGTTGATGAGGTTCGGCAAGATTTTCTGTAACTGGGGTTGAAAATTCACTTTTGCTGATTGATCGATTGATTGAGGCTTCATAGTTGTCCCTTGTTGTGCAGAATGTACATTGGACTGATTACTAATCATCATAGGCGAGTTTGTCATTGGCATCGACAGGTGAGTAATTGTCATTGGCATCGATTGCATGGATACAGCATTGAAGCTCGGATTGTTCATCACTGATCCAACTGACGATACATACATATTTCCAGACACTGAAGCCTCAGAAGCACGGATTCCATATCCATCACCCTGCATTGCTGGTCGTCGATGTTGGTCCAGATGTTGATGCAGGGGCTCGGTAGAGTTCCCATATATTGCTCCCGATAAGTAGCCATCAGTTCCATGACCATTCAACATGGACATATTGTTATCCATCATGCCCAAACCCCCATTTGAAAACCCATAAGATTTCTGCTGCATCAGGCTGCTCATCTCCTCCTTGCTTTGATGAGAAACACGAGATTTGTATTCATAGTCATCATATCCATAATTCTTGCGTTCACGGCCCCCATATCTCCCAGGCGGCTTGTCATGCCGTCTAATTTCCCTATCAAAAGAATACTCTTCTTCAGAACTTCTCCTCCTCATTTGAGGCCACATCCCAACTGATGATTGTGGAGGAGGATAATTATCACTCTCCAGTATATCTAGACGAAAGGCGCCCCGTGGATAGGCATTTTCCCTCAAGAACCTTTCATCTATAAACCTCCTATCATCATAAAATCCATCATCCCGGAAATTTATATCATGAACCGCCCCATACTCCGAAATCGCACCGTTTGCAAGTCGGCGAGTCTCCGATCTACGATTGTAATAGTCAAACACTCTATTCATCTCACTTACACAATGAGCAGTGGAACGCTCGAAGGCCGCCGCCATCGATTGTTTGATCGCTTCACGAGATGCTCCGAAAATACCGTGTCCATCGCGGTTCTTCTCTCACCAATTGCAGGCTGACCAATTTCCCCAATTCACAAATTTGTTCACACAGAAAGCTACTGACGTCGGTAAGAAGACGCTACCTCTGTTCTTCGCTTCTTCACCAAATCTGGTTAAAATACTTCAGATCCGCCGGATCGGTGGCTCTAATACCACTGTAACAACCCGGTGCGAATCCGCCGGATTGTTAAACATATTTATTGTAGATCGTATGATTGAGAGAGAGACGAACTGAAATTATGATTGAGAAGGAGGAGAGAGTTGATTGAGAGCGAGAGAGTTGAGGAAGATTGAGCGAGCTTGAGACGGAGGAGTTTGAGAGTTGAGAGAGAGAGAGAGTAAAGTTTGAGAGAAAGAGTTGAGAGAGAGACGTACAGAGAGAAGAGGGAAGAGAGGCTGAAACTTTTCTTACTTCATAACAACTCAACTTAGGCTTATATAATACGCCCAACATTACCTAGCATTTAAACCTAATAAACGCGCATAAACGGAAATTAACACATAAGTAAATAACAACTTAAGGATAACACGTGGATACTGGATAGCAATCCGGAGGTCCACGGCCGCCTTCCTTTAATCGAATGGCCATCTAGCCACTAGTTGGATCTACGGCTTCATTCGATAAGTCGGCTCTTCCTCCCTCCACCTTCTCTCCTTCTCCTCCATCCCCGAACCCTTCCGATTCTTCCCCATCTCCCTTTCCGATGACTTCACCTCCGTCGATTGTTAGGGGTGTGACAAAGGGTAATTTAATGCCGTTTACTGGCTAATACTTACATTCCCGTAGAAGTTAGAGTTATCAACGGAAAAGAATTTTTGAGAGGATACAAAGGATTTCTAACGTTATGCTGGGAGTCACACCCAATAGTGATCCAGAGAGGTAACAGTCACTTTAAATGACTTCTGTTGCTTGGGGTGATTGAATTTCACTATGTTTTCATTCAGTTATCGAACAATGGAGATACGAAATGAAGCTAGAGTAGAAACTTGAATAGTTTAATGCTGATGTCTGGCTAATACTTGCATTTCGAAAGAAATTAGAGTTCATAGGCAACAAGGATAGGGCTTCTAACATAATGCTTGGAGTCACTCCACAGCAGTGATCCAGATAGGTACCAAGCCAGCTGCCGGGGCGCCTTCCCTTTAACCGTCACAGTAAACTCAGCTCCCAACGCTTCTATCTTCATTTTTGTTTCTGTGGAAAGTGTCAGTCAGTATGTTCCTTTAGGTATATTTTGCTTTGTGGTTTATTAAAGGTTTTGAGAAGCTTACATGTGGTCATTAGAGCAAATTTGATTGCAGCAGGTGACCAATCTGGACGGAAAGATTTGATATAGGCAGCAGCCCCTGAAACATGAGGCATAGCCATTGAAGATCCTGACTCGAGGTTGTACATCACCACTCAGCCATCGCCTTGTTGTCCAGTAAGTGTAGTGTATTTTGAGTAGGCAGCCAGTATGTTGACCCCGGGTGCAGCAATGTCAGGCTGTAAAACTCCGAAGTTAGCAGCAAAGAATGATGAGAAAGAACATCTTGTAGATGATCATGTTCATCTTCATACCTTGAGTAAATTCACGCTCACTTGCTGAGGTCCTCTAGATGAAAAAGAAGCCACCGCAGGTCTAGCTGTTTTGACAGATCTTTTTTTGTAAACAACAGCTTGAGGTTGTCTGCATAGCAGCGAAGTGTTTTTAAATTAAATTTTTTGACAAATACTATGAATCAAATTCCGAGTTACCTTGTGGAGTTTATGTACTTCTCAATCCTTCAGCCAGCTTCAATACCGACATATGTTCCTGCTGTAACTGTGGGAAACGCGTTGTCATCATACCGCCCATCTACCATGACGGTGGCTGCTCCACCTAGTCCCACAATGATAGCATCACTGCCTGAATTCCTACAAAATATGATCTTCCCTTCTACTTTCCTCTGGTCCAAGGTTCCATAATACATTCACTGTCCAACAAACACGGTATTAAACATAGAACTTATTGTCTATGGAGTATTGCTTACTTTTGTTCTGTATGTTTTCCTTTTACAGAGTTGCTCAGGTCTTATAGTTGAAAATTTGTCTCTCTGTTGCAGAATGAGAAGAATCTATAACAGGATGAGGTAGAAGCAGTATTCTTGTGGAAAAATCAGCTGTTAAGGTACCTGGATCTTAGATTTGGATCTCCACTCGAGTTCCTTGCTTTTTATCCACTTGTTAAAGAGTAGAAATTTTTCTTAGGCACGTAGGTATTGATTGCAGATCCCTGAAAAGAAAGAAAAGAGAATTATGATGTGAACACTAGCCTCAAACTTCCTGTCTGTGGTGCTTGCAGCCACAGTCACAACCCATGGAGCAACATTTTGGACAGTCTTGGCAGAAGGTCCCTCATTCCCTCCTGCACAAACGGTCAGGATTCCCTTCTTCAGCCCGTGGAAGGCCCCGATGGATACAGAATCTTTGAAGAAGGAGCTGCCACCTCCGCCAAGGGATACTGATATCACATCCACTCCATCAGCAATGGCTGCATCAAATGCTGCTAGAATATCAACGTCCTGGCAGCCAATGCCCCAACAAACTTTGTAACTTGCTATGCGGGCTGCTGGCACCGCCCCTCTTGCAGTCCCTTTTGCAAGGCCGTACAAACTCGTCCCCTCCACTGCCACACCACCTGCTGTGGAGGCCATATGCGTTCCGTGTCCATTAGTATCCAAGGGATTAAGATCACTCCCGCTTTTTCCAAAATAGAAGCTTTGTGCACCAATCACCTTGCTGTCAAGGTTGGGCAAAGATCACTTATGTTTTAAAGCAGAACTTCTGTATTTTAGTATGTGCTTGTCCTTAACAGCTTTACTTACTTGTTGCAGCCTGTGAAGTTAGCTCCTTTGGCGCATTTGCCCTTCCACTTGCTGGGTGGGGGTCCCAGTCCAGTATCGTTGAAACTAGGTGAATCGACCCAAATTCCTGTCGACAAGAAGATGATTTTTCAAAGCTAATTATAAGGTAAATTACAATTCTCTCACCTGTATCTAGGACAGCTATTATCATATTTGTCTCTAACTGAGTGTTTCTCTTCACTGTCTTCGGAAATCCTATAAAATCCCAGGATCTGGTAGTCAATGGCTTCAGCACTCTGTTAGGAAACACCGAAGCAACTCCTTCTTTCTCTAAACAACACGAACAAGAACAAGGTAAGTTACATATTCTTGAGTGAAGTGGTAGAAGACTCTTACTAGCACATACTTGATAGCAACTCGGCTTCGTGTGGCAGCAGCTGCGCCGCAAAGCCATTGAAGCTCCTTGTGTAGCTATATATCTTCGATTTTCTTGCCATTATTTCACTGAGAATTGCACCATATATCATATCAAATACATGAAATAATATTTCAGGAATGAAGTATGGAAGGGCATTTAGATGTAATTACTCTCCGATGGCTTCTGAAAGAATGTCGTGATGCGCATCCATGAGGAGCGTTGTTACCTCAGGCAATTCTCCCATGTAAACTATGTAAGTCTGTTTCATCAGTCATGGCAACTAATATCAAATCCTTATGTTCTTGGAAAGAAAATTAGAACAAACTCTCTGCTCTTATACGTGTTTGTGCATATATATATATATATATAGATATACTTGTCTTTCATTGTTATCTCTGTTGGGATTAGATGCAACTTGATCAAGGCAAAAGGCAGTGCACAATGCAAATAATATTAGCTTCTTTGTTGACTCCATGGGTGTTTTTCACTGTGTTTGTGAGTGTAAGAGTGATTAATCTGGTAGTAAAAGTAAATATTAGAGTGGTATTTATATGACAGTCAACTGAGATGCTGTTAATGTGCATATGAGTCTTACTAGGACACAAAATTCTCTTGTTGCCGTTTCATAACTTCCCATGCATTATTTCTGCTACATTTATGTTACCAAATTGCGAAATTCAGGATTAAATATATTCTAATACTAGAGGGTACACATAATCATAAGACGCTTGCTATGCACGATATGAATTCACTATGAATCTCCGTCTATAATAGTTGATATTGTGTTAGTGTGGATTATCTTACTATCAAATATCACGATTTGGTTCGCACTAGGGTTATGAGTCGAGCTTGATACAATTTTTGCTTGTATTTCAGTTTTTTCGTGTCATTCAAATTTGCGATGATTTGGTTGATTAAGGAGAGTTACGATGATTATAACTGTTGCTAATAAAAACATAAGCCGTAATTGGTGTAAGAGGAATCCATGAGCTAATCTTACATGAAATAAAAGAAACGAGGAATTGGTCCGAGTACCAAAGAATGAATCGGTATTATTATTATTATTATTATTATTATTATGAGAGCTAGCGTCTTCACGTCTATACCATGATCTAAGATTAATGTATACTAGAAAAAATATACTCCCTCCGTCCTGCCCGACATGGCTTCTTTTTCTCTTTTTTTTATCAAACTTGATTGCCATGCTACCAAAAAAATAATACTCTAATAAATTTTAATGGGTCCCACCACTTTATACCACTTTACCCACAACTACCCACTATTCTTAATAACCGTGCCCCAAATTTATTAAGCCATGTCGGGCGGGACGGAGGGAGTATATTTTTTATGACGAGAAAATCCAAAATTGCTATTTGAAAATACATTCTAAATTTTGAATCCGTGACTTGGCCACACAAGTTTCATCGAATTTCGTTTCATCTAATTATCTTGATAAGTGTCTTTTGCCATAACAAAAATTTCAAACTACATATCTACCTTTTCCCGTATTCCCAACACAAATCGTCTTAGTATCCGGCAGCCAATTCTCTCTCTCTCTCTCTCTCTCTCTCTCTCTCTCATAGCACACGCAAACGCACGCATCGCATCGCATCGGTAGTAGTAATATTTAACAATAATTCCTCTCTCGCCCGGCTACAAAAAATCGTGCTAGAGTATCAGAGTGAAGAGTTTCATGTGGATGGCTGGACAATAGCATTTTTAGAAAAATTAGAGTTAACAACAATGAACTAGAAATTTTCAGAGGATACAAGAATAGGGCTTCTAACATGGTGCTTAAAATCACTCCACAACAGCGATCCAGATAGGTACCAAGCTCCCTCCCGCGGTGGCTTCCCTTTAACCGTCACTTTAAACGATTTCTGTTGCCTCGGTTGATTGAATTGCAGTACGTTGGGCGTGACTTCGATAGAAATCCCCTTTGGAGCTGTAATGCTGGCCTTGTATGTTAAATTACCGATGCCAACATTCGTCACCGATCGATAGAATACCCCTGAGATGACTGACTCATCGCTCTTGACTTGCAGGTGCATTGAGGGGTAGTTGAGGCTGTCCGATCCTCTTGCTCGCGGAGCGGTGGAGCAGTTGTACTTCTTGTTTCCGGTGAGTAAAGCTATCTCTTTGTCTCGGTAGCCTTGTTTGCATAGAAAACTTATGTATGAAACTATGTCGATATCATAGATTAGCCCTGGATGTACTGCTGTTCTTGGGTTGATTAGTCCCGAACCGGATGCGAATTCAGCTCCCACTGGTTCTATCTTCATTCTTTTTGCTGTGGAAAGTGTGTGTCAGTATGTTGTGTTAGGGTTTATAAAAAGATAGAGAAGCTTACATGTGGTCATTAGAGCTGATTTGATCGCGGCAGGCGACCAATCCGGATGGAAAGATTTGACATAGGAAGCAGCCCCTGAAACATGAGGGCAAGCCATTGAAGTTCCGGACTGGATGTTGAACTTCACAACTCGGTTATCGCCTCCTTCTCCGGTAACTGTCGTGAACTTAGTGTAGGCTGCTAGTATGTTGACCCCGGGTGCAGCGATGTCAGGCTGTAAAACTCCGAAGTTTAGCAATAAAGAATGAGAAGATGATCATTATCATGATGATGGTCATACCTTGAGTAAATTCGCGGTCAATTGCTGAGGCCCTCTAGATGAGAAAGAAGCTACTGCAGGTGCAGCAGTTTTGATAACTCTTGTCTTGTATACAACAGCTTGAGGTTGTCTACAGAGAGGGAAAACGTTGTTAAGATAAAATTTGTTACAGATAGTATGTACGAATCAAAGTCTTGTTACCTTGTGGAGTTTATGTACTTCTCAATCCTTTGGCCATCTTCAATACTGACATAAGTTCCTGCTGCAATTGTGTGAAACGCGGTGTCATCATACTGTTCATCTACCATGATGGTGGCTGCTCCGCCTAGTCCTGCGACTACAGCATCACCTTCCTTTGATCCTATACAATATATGATATTCCCTTTTACCTTATTCCGGTCCAAGGTTCCTCTACCACATTCACTGTTAGGAAAACATGGTATTAGACGCACCCCTTTAATTGATCGAGTGTTGATCGATTCTGTTGGTTTTCCTCTTTTTCTTTTCACTCTATTGCTGAGGTCTTATTATGGAAAATCAAATCTTTTTTTGCAGAATCTGAAGAATCCAAAACAGAGGAGGCAAGTGTTATTCTTGTACAAAAACCAGCTATTAAGGTACCTTGCATATCCATATGGAAGTCCACTTGAATTCTTTGCTCTAGCTCCATCTGTCAGAGGGTACAAGTTTTTCTTAGGCGCATATGTATTGAGTGCATATCCCTACAAAGGAAGAGAAGAGAAATTTACATTCATTGAGTCATATCAAGTATGAATTTATTCAAAGAGAGAGAGATAGAAACACACAGTAATTTTTTTCTCCATTGGCCAATTTCACACTAGCCTCAAACTTCCTGTCTATGGTGCTTGCAGCCACAGTCACAATCCATGGTGGAACATTCTTGACAGTCCCGGGATAAGGTCCTTCGTTACCTCCTGCACAAACTGTCAAGACTCCCTTCTTCAGCCCGTGGAAGGCCCCGATGGCTATAGGATCTTGGCTGAAGGGGAGGCCAGGTCCGCCTATGGATACTGATATCACATCCACTCCATCAGCAATGGCTGCATCAAACGCTGCCAGCATATCAATGTCCTCGCAGCCATATGGCCAACAAACTTTGTAACTTGCTATGCGGGCTGCTGGCACCGCCCCTCTTGCAGTCCCTTTTGCAATGCCGTATAAACTGGCTCCCTCCACCGCCACGCCACCTGCAGTTGAGGCCGTATGCGTCCCATGGCCATCAATATCCAATGGATTACCATCAACCCCCTTTCGTCCAAGATTGAAGTATTGTGCACCAATCAGCTTGCTGTCAAGGTTTGCCAAAGATTACTTATGTCTTTTTAATCTTGTTTTTGAGTTCTTTTCGCTTACAAATTGACTTACTTGTTGCAGCCTGTGAAGTTCTTGCCCTTGGCGCATCTGCCCTTCCATTTCCGAGGTGGGGGTCCAATTCCTGTATCGTTGAAACTAGGAGAATCCGTCCATATTCCTGCCGACAAGAAGATGCAAATCATGGCATACAAACTCATGTTATATGAGGTGTAACTTCAACTCTCTACACCTGTATCTAGGACAGCTACTATTGTATTTGTTTCTAATCGAATATTTCTCTTCACTTTCTTAGTCATTCCTACAAAATCCCATGATCTTGTAGTCAATGGCTGCAGCAACGCCTTCTTTCTCTGAACAATAACAATGAGGTAAGTAAGTTACACTACACTTGAGAGTGAAGTTATGTTTATAAACACATACTTGATAGCAACTTGGCTTTGTGTGGCAGCAGCCTTGCTGCAAAACCATTGAAGCTTCTCCTATAGCTATATATCTTCGATTTTCTTGCTACTAATTCACTGAGAATCTCACCATATATCAATAGTTTCTATAATATTTCATGCAGGAGTTTTGAAGGAATGAAGAATGAAAGCATAGTAGATGTAATTACTCTCCGATTGCTTCCGAAAGAATGTCGTTGTGCAGAGTCTTCATGAGCCTCCTTTCCTTGGGTAGTTCTGCCATGTAAACAATGTAAGTCTGTTTCATTACAGCCAATATCAAATCTTGCAATCTAGGACAAGAAAATTTAGGACAAACTCATGCTCTTATATATATATATATACACACCTTTCTTTCATTGTCATCATAACCATTGTTGGGATTGCATGCAATTTGATCAAGGCAAAAGGCTGTGCACAGTGCAAATATTATTAGCTTGCGTGTTGTTTCCATGGTTGTGTGATTTCACTATGTTTGTATGTGAGAGAGAGAGAGAGAGAGAGAGAGAGAGAGAGAGAGAGAGAGAGAGAGATTAATGTAGTGAAGAAGAGAGATGAGTGGGATTTATGTGACACTCAACTGAGATGGCTGGTAATGTGCATGAAAGATGGATCTTCATATAGGAAAGAAATATTCACCACAAGAAAGTCTGGTTGCCTTTTGTAACAAAATTCCGTATTTTAATTGGGATTGGAGTTTAATTCAAACCAGATTTAATAATTAGATTCATTCATTTTGAAAAAAATAAAAAAATGCATGCATGGATGGACTACTATTATGAAACTAGACTACTCACGTGCATTAGGAGAAATCAGATATTTGAAAGTAATTAACGTAATCTCTAATAAATGTTTGTTTGATGTTTTATGGAAGTTTTAATGGGTTGTTGCGATTGTGTAGTGTCGATAAACTCGTGGTTTGTTTTGTGCCCTGCGGTGGTGTGTGGTTATACTCTTTACAAGAAAATCGAACGTATAGTTTCGGGAAAAAGTGAAACATTATTTCCTGAAAAATAATTGGAAAAATGGATGATATCTACAATTTAATACCATGGTATCAACTTGTTTTTTAGAATAAATTGTTTCCTTAAGCTCTCACAAACGCGCGTATAAAAATTTATTTTTTTAGAGTAAGCTGAAATAATATATTTGTTGATGAGCTCTTTCAAATGGGATCAGTTAATAATTGATTTCGAATAACTTTTAAGTTTTAATACTTCCTTTTCGAAACGTCCCACTTAAAATGAAACGTTTTCTTAAAAGGAAATAACTTTAAAAAATATTATTAAATTATCTCTTATTTTTTTTTATTTTTCTCTTACTTTTTCATTTATTTATTATACTTTATCATTTCTCTTTTATACTTTATCATTTACTCTCTTACAAATTATTTATCTTCTCTTTTTTACTTTATCATTTATCATTCTCTCATACTTTATCATTTATTCAATTTCTTAATTCCTGTGCCGAAAAGAAATGTATCATATTAAATGGGACGGAGGGAGTAATTATCTAAATGTGTGGAATTGAAGTAGAATAAGCAAAGCCCTTTAAAAAATTATTATTTATAAGTCGAACAAATACATGTTAGGATTGTTATCTATATTAGAAGAAATATTGTGATGCACATTTTTATGAGCATCGCAGACAAGGCATTTCGTCATCGATAGTATAAATTCCAAATCTCAAAATATTCCACACATAAATATAATATATAGACAGTGACAAAGTATATCACAAATTTGATTGGATTACACGTCATTTATCATATTATCAAATTGATTTAATTGAAGTCCGTAAAAACTCGAGATACATGTTCTTAAATAAATTTAGGCCGACAATACTAGAATCCCCTTTCGTGCATCCATGCCACTAGTACATAATGTGCCAAAATTATACCATTAATAAGGAGTTTTTTCTATTTTGAGACATCTTTCATCTCATACCAAAATAAATCATATAATAGATACGTGAATTATCCTCGTCATGAAAAAAATATAGTGATTTCAGCAGTAAGATAATTCTATTAATCGAGTAAACAAGATTTTCTCTTCCTTTTATATATATTTACACTTAATAATTAATTTTCTAGATCACATATCTACATAAAACAAATTCAAGTGCATACACTATGTAATTAAATGCAAATTCCAAGAATTTAGAAGACAAAAATTAAAAAAGGATAACGAGAGAAACCAACTAAATTATTGGCAAAAATTGAAATTAGAGCATAGCTAATGGAAATTAATCCTATTTTTAATATATGAATCCATCATTTCATCGACTATGAACCAAAACTCGTAGGCCGTCGCGGTACGTGGCCGTAAGACCGGGCGAGAATACGGGCACGGGGCGGTAGCAGACTAACTCGACGCGATATTCACGTAGCAACGAAATTGCGACGCTTTGGAGCTCAACTAGCGCCATTTCTTTCCCTAAACATACCCTAAGCCCAGCTTGAAAAACCGGATATTTAAAAGGGTTTTCATGGCAAAAAACCCCATTTTTCAGCCATCTATCCGGCTTGAATTCTAAGCAATCCGATCCCCAAATTTCTTCGATTCTTCCCATGGCGTAGGGGTGATACGTAACCCTAGTTCCCTTCTTCACGAAGGTCCCGTCGGGAAGAACGTCGTTTTCCGAGCAGAATTTCGAATCGAACTGGACCGGTGGACAAATTCTCATGCTTTCATGGATTGCAGCATGGAGATAGTGAAGACCCCTCATTTGTGTGTAGCTCGATAGCGACTTATTTTCTCCGATCACCCTATTGGCCTCGTTTAGGATGGCGGCCTCGACTTCCGGGTGGAGCGCCACCAGCCGGAAGAAGCTTGTAAGGGCGGAAGCTACCGTGTCCCGCCCGGCTAAGAGGAAGTTGATGATTATGTCTCTTAAATAAGTTTCGTCGCTAATACTATTCATGAATCTCGAGAGTAAATCTTTTTCGTCGGAAAATCCGAATTTCCGTCGCTGACGGATCACGTCGTGTGCGAGTATGTCGATGATTTCAATCGCGCGACGGAGCTTTCTCTCGCTACCGATGTTGAGCAGCCTCTTCACTTTCCAAATCAGCGGCGATGCCGTCATGGCTCGCTCCGCCGACAGTTTCGACGCTAAATCAAATGACAAAGCGAATTCCGACAAAGGAAGCGACAATTCCAAGCATTGAGGGTCTAATCCGAAGGAGAATCTGCATATGCAATCAAAGGAAAACCGTCGGAAAACGTCTTGCAAATCGACGGCTTCCCTCCCTTTAGCGACGGATTCCATTAGCGGCAAAAGGCGACCGTCGATCTCTTGATTCGCGACTTCGACCGCATAGTCGCGGAGAGAGGCACGACCGAGCTCGAGACCCGCCATCTTCCTCTGAAACCTCCACAAATCTCCGTCGACGTTAAATATTCCCCGGCCTAAGAAATTGCCCAGAATCGCCGAGAACGGCTTTCCTTTCGGGAAATTATCGAACCTCGTCTTGAGCATGTACTCGACGTTGCTCGGATTCGCTGTGATTACGTTGTTGAGAACGTGAATATGGACCGTCCCGGTCGGCGACTCTTGCAGTAGGTGAGTGTACCAGTCGCTGAGATTTACGAACCGGCCGGTCCAGCGCGATTCGATGTAGGTTTGGCAGATTTCGCAGCTGCACCAAACCCTTAATCTCGTGATTAAGGAGATAATTAAGATGATTAGTGCTAATGCAAAAACGAGCAATAATTCGTGAAAAGATTGAAACCAATAAGATTCAGAGGAATCCATGAACGGAGTTTGGATGCCAATAAAGATCGAAAAAAAAGGAAGAGAGAGAAATTGATGTGAGAAGGGAAGAATGAATCGAGACTTATGGGGAAGGTGGGATGTCCAAGTCTGGTGTTTCCTTTTGTGCGCTGTTGTTCAGTTGATTGAAATGACTCCATATTCACACCGATATTTAACAACCATATGCATCTATATTTTAATTCGTGTCTGGATGCTATTCGCAGTATACACTAAATAAATATGTTCTACATAGTCATAAAAGTTATTAATAAAATAATATGAGTTCAACTGACATTGTAGTAAAATTTAAATACTCAGACCTCTTAATAATTTTTATAATACTTAAAGTTGCTTAAAATTATTTTTTAAGCAAAAATTGTTACGTTCGCAATTTGCTTATGCTTTTAAAAAAGACAAATTGGATTTTTTAGTCCCCAAGCTATACTTGTTTGGCCAATTTGATCCCTTATTTATTTTTTTTAGTTAATTGGTCCCCAAACTATAGAATTTTGGATGAATTGGTCATTCTATTAATTTTTTGGTAAGTCAACTGTTAGTCAACGATTTTTAAAGGGTATTTTCGGTATAATATTATTGAGGACCAAAACGTCCAAATACTAAAAAACTGAGGACCAATTTGGCCAATTTTTTTTAACTGAATTTTTTTTAATTTTACAAAAATCGAAAAGTATTTTAGTCATTTTGATTTTTTTAAGGACCAACTACGCCAATTTTAAATAAGTTGAAGACCAATCCCTATATTTTGGGATCATAATCGTCAAATTTTATAGCTTTGTTATCAAAATTTTTGAATATATTATTATGATAAAGAGAGATAAAAACGTAGAATATTTGATAATCAATGAATAAAACTATAGTAGATTTCCATTCAAAACATGTTTCCATTCCAATATGATTTATTCATTAATTTTTCGTATATTTTATGTTTTAATCCCCTGTTTTCATAGTAATATTTGGAAAAAAATTAGTTACGGAGTAATATATTTTATGTTTTAATCCATCGTTTTTCATAGTAATATGATCCCCAAATATATTATAATTAACGGGAATGGTCCTCAACCTATTTAAAATTGTCCATAATTGCTCCTTAAAAAAAAAAGCAAAATTATAAAAATATTTTTTGATTTTTGAAAAACTTTAAAAAATTAAAGAAAAAAAATTTGGTCAAAATGATCCTCAATCTTTCAATATTTGGACGTTTTGGTCCTCAATAATATTATACCGAAAATACCCTTTAAAAATCGTTGACTAAAAGTTGACTAACAAAAAAATTAACAGAAGGACCAATTCGTCCAAAATTCTATAGTTTGGGGACCAATTAACTAAAATAAATAAATAAGGGACCAAATTGGCCAAACACGCATAGTTTGGGGACTAAAAAATCCAATTTGCCTTTAAAAAATATATCTAACCAGTTTTTGAGCGTATGCTTATTCTACTTATTTTAAGCTCCACAAAAACAACAACCTACACTCCAAGTATTAAAGAAAGTGTTTCTGCAGTGAAAAAGTCTAAAAACAGCTTCTTTAAGCTGTTCCAAACACTAACTCAAAGACAATCGATTTATGAGCGTGTTCGGATCGCCCCAAATTATCTACTTAACTCAAATCGTCTACACTTAAACCAGTTAAACCTCGATAAAGTAATAATCTTGCTTAGAAAATAATTTTTTTTGGGTCCCAACATAGTTCAATACACTAAAATAATGTTTTGATAAATTAATAACCTCGTTAAACGAATATTTTTTTCTGTCCCATATATAGTGTAACTTTATCGAGATTTAACTGTATTTTTATTCACCTACGTTACAAATTCGTTAAATTGAATTGAAAATTTTACATATCTAAACCTATATCCTATGATCCCATCACTAAATTAACTTTTATGAGGATATGCATTTATAATTATTATTACAATTGTTTCTATCTCTATAGTAAGGTCCACTTAAGAAACACTAGCTATTTTTTTGGTACAATAAATACTCCCTCCGTCCCGCTATTTGTGTCCACTTTCCTAATTTGGTAAAAAATTGCTCCTACTCTATCATCTTCTCTTTCCTACTTTATTACATTATCTCTTCTACTTTATCATCTTTCTCTCATACTCTCTCATTATCGTACTCATCTTCTCTCTCATACTTTATCATCTACTCTCTCTCTCATACTTTATCATCTACTCTCTTAATTCCCGTGCCGAAACCAATTGAACCACAAATAACGGGACGGATGGAGTACTATTTTTAGTATGCACGTAATTCTATTGCATTCTATAATTAATGTAAAAATGGATGAATACTTATACACATGATTTTTATTATTTTTATTTATATTTTTAGATATAGATATCATTCACGTGCTGTTATTGTTCTTTGAATTGAACAAAGAACGAGTACATGGAGAACCGGATAATATCACTGGGTCTGGGTTGCTCTTTACATGTGGGATCCACTCATATCATGTAGTACTTCCTCTCCATCCCGTTATTTATGATTCGCTTTCCGGCCGATTGAGATGTCCCAATAAAAATAATTCATTTAAAAATAAAATAAAAATGTTGAACCAAATTTAACTATAAAAATATCAAATAATTGACATCATATATTACTATTTTCTTAATTCTCGTATCGAAAATCAATGAACCACAAATAACAGAGAGCAAGTATTATTTTATAAAATTAAAAATAAATAAATCTGAGTTATGGTCAATATTTAATGAAATGACACGTCAGCTGCCAGCATGTTTTCTGTTTTATTTTCTGTTTCTAGCAGCTGTTAGAAGAGATGATTAAAAACGTGAACAAGGTTTATAATTATTTGATGCTTAGTTTTTGGATGATTGAGTTTAATACCATAATGTCAGTAATGATTTAAATATATCGTAATCGAGACGAATAATATCTTATTTTGAGATTAAATCAAATCTTCCTTAAAATTAATACTCTTCCAATAAAAATATTTATTAAATAATAAGACATTTAAAAAGAAAACGTGCAAAGCAGGTGGTAAATGATTATCAAAATCATTGCCAACTTTTATATATATAGTTTGTACATGTATTACGCAATTAATTAACCGGCGTTTGATTTATAACTTAGTATACACATATATTTATTATATTTAACTTATTTTTAAATGCAGATACTATTCGGAGTAGATAATTTTTTAATTTCAGATTTTACAATAGATTCTTGATTTCAATTGGACATCCATCTACAGTTAAACCTCGATAAAGTAATATTCGATAAAGTAATAATCTCGCTTAGATAATAATTTTTTTCGGTCCTGATATGAGTCAATGCATTAAAATAATGTTCGATAAAATAATAACCTCGTTAAATGAATTTTTTTTTTCTGATTCCAAGATTATTACTTTATTGAGGTTTAACTACATTTCAAACTACACCCTTAAAATATGAAGATTTTGTCTCATTTTTAAATATATATATTTACATTTAAAAATATCAAATTCCGCCCACTCATAATTATTCGATAAGAATAGACTATTTGTAGAAATGCGAACCACATGATTGATGAAAAAAGTTACGTTTGGGATTGGGAATTATAACATTACATCATGTTTGGAGGCCGACGTTATTCATATGTGGGTATTGTTAATTGCCAGTTGCCATACACGTTTGGCCACGTTACATGGGGAATACGAATTCTTATAATTCTATTCAATTATATCACAATCTAGAGGGCTTATTGACATATTTGTAGTACTTTTTCTCATGATATTACATCAATTATTCCACCAAAATAAAAGTTGGTAGGGTATGAATACCACAAGTGATCTAAATCAACCCACCTGTAATTAGAGTTGTTTGGCCATCGAATTTTCCTAGAATTGACAGCTGATTTTGATGTACTATATAAAATATAATATACGTGATGTATACATTTTATTCTGATGTTCACGTGCTATGATATCAGTCGGTTAACATGTATTTATAGTAGTTTGGAATAATAAAAATATAAATATATTCACTTTTATAGAACATTAATTATATAATAAACTTATAATGAATTTCTAACCCTCCAAAAAGGTTGAAAAGTGGAGTAGACATATTCAAATCTTTTCTTAATGATTGACTCGATCATAACTTTGTAATCGTGAACGATCAGATTTCTATTTATTAGACCCGTTCGTTTTTTTTATTCATGATCAACAACCCGATAGTCACTTACTGATTTTATGATCAGAAACTTCTCTTGTCCGACATGTTAAATAAGTATTATCTTATTATACAATAAATAGTAAAAAGGTGGGAAGTGAGGTTATTTTGATTATTTTATTTATTAGGAGTGTTAGTGATTGTTTTTATTATCTGATAGTGACTTACTGATTTTATGATAAGATCTGATCATGACTTATGGCCAATTATACATGTTCAATGAGTATTTTTTTATCCAAATTTACAATTATACGATATTAATATATTAGATTCTTTAATGATAAATGTTAAAATTCATGGTTATAATTATAAATTAGGAATATAAATGATAGATATTTGTTATAGAGTATATTATAAACCATTGTATATATTGAATCCCCAATGTAAGAGAGTTGATAAACCCTTGAATGAAACAGTTTTAATAGATTGTAATTTTAGTAAATCTAATATTACGAAGAAAAATAAAATGGGAAGAAACGTATGAAATTGACTATTGAACAAGAAGTGGCTCCACAACAACCAGTTCAAAATAATTTGGTAAAAGTAATACAAATACCAGAAGGAACAGTAACATTACAGTTCGAAGATAATAACAAAATAGGAATACTACCTTCTAGATATCCATCTAGATCTATATAGTCGCATATATCACCTTTAGATTATAGAATATAACAGCATGATACTCCATCTTTAGCCTCTTCATCTCAAATAAGAGAAAAAACTTACGATGAATTTCCTGATGATGATAAAATAGAAAAATTAATAATAGATAAAAATAATATTGTTAAAGGAATAAGAAATAGTCCGCTTATAAGTCTAATGAAAAGTTAAATATGGGTTTAAAAAATAAATTTTAAAAAATTCTTTCAAAAAATGATTGAAATTAAGGCTGGTTAGCATTTGTTTTTTTTTTTTTTTTTTTTTGTAATAAAAGATATTAAACATTGGGGGGGATGGGGGAAACTTATAGGACTAAATGGGGGGGGGGGAAAGAGAGGGGGGGGGGGGGGGGGGGGGGGGGGGGGGGGGGGTGGGTTGTGTGTGGGAAGAGAAATAAATAAATAAAATTTTTTATAAGGAAAGAAAAAAAAAAAAAAAAAAGAGTATTTTATAGTATAAATAAGATGAAATAACCAAATCGAAATGAATTTTTCAATATAATGGTTTAAGAAAACAAAATAAATTTTAGTCCTGTGAAGTCGCAAGACAAATAATAAAAACGAAATTTAATAGACCAAAATGGGAACCACTTAGAAAATGGATTTTTGAAAATTTCAACTCTGAAGAAAAAAATAATATTGAAGAAGAATTTTATAAATTCTCTGAACAAAAGAAAAAATCTTTATGAAGCATAATTTTTGCAAATTTGCAATCAGTTTTTATAATAATTTTTTTATCAGCTAAAATCTCTCTAGCTATAGTAGAATAATTCTTTTGGGAATTATTCCATTTTCCTAATGGAATCTTACAAGATATTCTTGTTTTGTTTGAGGAATTATCTGTTTAAGGATACCTCCATAACCTACATTTGATGCATCTGTCTCAACAATTTTATCCCAATTTGGATTACTAAGCATTAAACAAGGTAAAGTTTTAACTTTATTTTTAATTTGTTGTGCAGCCTTAGTATGTTGTTCTGTCCAAGGATTTTGAGCTTTTTTCAGTCTATCATAAAGTATAGCCGTATCTTTGGCAATATCTTTATAATATGAAGAAATATAATTCAAACTTCCTAAAAATATTTGAAGTTGTGTTTTATCAGTAATTTTATCTGGAAATTTTTAGCAAATTCAATACTCCTATTAATTGGAATTATATTTCCTTTTTCTATATTATGTCCTAAAAATCTAACATTTGTTTGAAATAAAATCATTTTTGGCTTAGATATAACTAATTCACTTTGAACAATAATATCTTTAAATATTCTTAAATGTTTAAAATGCATCTATGTATCTTTAGAAAATATTAAAATATCATCAATATAAACTATATTAAATTAACTATACGGAGTAAAAATATCATTCACGATTTTCTGAAATTCAGAAGACGCATTTTTCAATCCAAATGGCATAATATTCCATTCAAATTGTCCTATTGAGACATTAAAAGTAGTTTTATATCTATCAGATTTATCAATCTGAATCTGCCAATATCCTGATTTCAAATCAAATTTTGAAAATATAGCAGAATCATATAATCTATCTAATAAGTCTTTTTTTATTAGGTATAGGATACCTAATGTATTTTAAAACTTTATTAAGGGGTTTATAATTAATTACTAATCTAGGTACTCCTCTCCCTTATTCACAATGTTTATTAGCATAGAAAGCCGTACAAGACCAAGGAGATTTTGAAGGATTTATTAATCCTTTTTGTAATAAAGATTCAATTTCTCTAAATAAATAATTCTTAATATTTAGAGTTCAGCTGACAAGGTCTAGCCTATGTCGGAATTCTTTTTTCATCAAAATCATCCTCGTAAGGAAGAGAAACAATATGCTTCTTTCTTTCCCAAAAAGCATTTGGATGTTCATTACAAATGTCTATAGAAAATTAATTTTTAATCAATTCAATTTTATCCTTTAATTTAGGATTTTGAAGTTTTTCTTCAATAGTAATAAAATTCCGTTCTTGCTTTAAATAATATAATTGATTTTCATCTATATCTCCCACTTCTTCGTTCTTGCTTTAAAATTCCGTTATGGACTCAAATTCCGAGTTTATGGCGATTCGCTACGAATTTGCATCTATATCTCCCACTTCTTCGTTGTAGGTCCAAGGATCCACGGTATCTTGTTCATCTGATGGGAGATGATCAATGTCTCCTCAGTGAACATATACCGATCAGGTGTAAATATCACCCTCCCACTACATCGAAGAGTGTCAGGCGCTATGTTAACAGATTGTGCAATTGCTCGTGGGGCTCTGTCTTGCACAACTGGCTCTCTGAGTGGATCTTGATCACCTTGTAATTCCTCAAGGATGATCTAGACTCGAGACTTGTGATTACTAATATAATCCTTCTCTAAGAACCGAGCGTTGGTGTTAACAACGATCTTCTGTTCATTAGGATCATAAATGTAACCACCCTTCGTTTCCTTCGGATGCCCTATAAACAACATAACCTCTAAACGTGGCTCCAACTTGTCGGCCTGCTTATTCAGCACATAAGCAGGACACCCCTAAATCTTTATGTGGTGCATACTGGGCTTGTGCCTGCACCACAACTCGACCGGAGTCGTGTTAACTGACTTGGATGGCACACGAAATATACCGCAGTCTCTAAGGAATATCTCCAAAAGGAAATTGACAAAGTTGCATAACTCATCATTGACCAAACCATCTCTAAGAGAGTTATGTTCCTTCTCTCTAACACACCATTCTGCTGAGGCGTGTCCAGTGCTGTCAGCTGGGATGTAACCACATTCTGTCAAGTAATCCTTGATCTCGTTGGACAGGTATTCTCCACCACGATCATATCACAGTGTTTTGATTTCTTTACCTAACTTTTTCTCCACTTCTGCTTTGAATTCCTTAAAGGTTTCAAAGCAATCCGACTTGTGGTGAAGAAGGTAAACATATCCATAGCTCGAGTAATCGTCAGTAAATGTGACGAAGTACTCTTACCCTCCACGAACTTGTATAGATATAGGTCCACACAAGTCAGAATGAATCAAACTTAGTGCTTTTGTGGCTCTATAACCCTTTGCCTTAAAATGCCTAGTCACCATCTTTCCTTCCGAGCAGGATTCGCAAGTTTGAAATGGTTCAACTTGGAGAGACTCCAATAATCCATATTCCACCAACCTTTGAATCTTATGCAGATTGATGTGACCTAATCTTAAGTGCCACAGATAAATTCGATTTACCATAGAAGATTCTTTCCTCTTCTTAGGATTTGATGATGAGACAACATTAACAAAATTACGCGGTTCACTAGTAATAGTATATAATGATCCACTTAATGTCCCACCACATATAAAATCACTGTCTTTCATGATAGAAACATCACTATCAAAACTTGATTTATATCCATCCATGGTGTAGAGTTTTGAAACAGAAATTATCTTTCGCCTAAACTCAGGCACATATAAAACATCTTTAAGTACTGAAACAGAACTATCAAATGATAGATGTAAATCTCCAATGGCAATTGCAGGAACTCTCGATCCATTGCCCATGGAGACTACCACCTCACCATCACTCAATTGCCTTTTATGCAAGAAACCTTGAAAGGTGTAACAAACATGATCTGTTGCCCTCGGATCCACTACCCACTCGTAGGTAGAAGAGGAAACTAGAACAGTCTCAGTTACAAGAGCGACTCGCGTCTCTTTCTCTTTTGCCTTGACATCTGGATAACAATTCTTCCAATGTCCTTTTTTACCTTAATTGAAGAACATTCCTCTCTCCTTTGGCATTCGCATGCCTCCGATAAGGATCGTCTACTTACTCCCACTGCTCTTCTTGAATTGATCACAATTTCTGCTCTTTTTCTGATTTCCACCTTTCGGAGGATATCTTGAGCTACTAGTGATGTTTAAGACATGAGTAGCCTTACCTTTTCATATAACCTCTTTGACCGCTCCAAAAGAATTGAGTAACTTACTCAGAGTAATCTCTATTTTAGACATAGCCGTCCTAAAACAGAAGTTCTTATAGGACCTTGTCAGGGCATTTCTTGGGAAGGTAAGATATCTCTTCCACTCTATGAAATTATTTAAACCCGTTAGGGTTTGGTTGGTGAGACTATTTAGGAACTCATGAAATTTATGAACATACATACATGAAATATATATAATTTAAAAGCATGTAAGAAACCTATATTTGCACATAATTCGTAATTAATAATCATTGTAACCTTTTGTAAAAACAATGATATTAAAAACCTCGAACAACTCTAGGAATTCCACTTGTAAGCCACGTAGGTGGATATTTACTAGCGTAACCCTAAACCAAACTATTTATATAGCTCTTTAATTCTAATCCATGCCTAGGTTCATAAGACGAATGAAATTAATAGTTTGATATTTTGGACTATGTCACTATTAAATTAAAACACGGGAAGGGACTTCGAGGGAAGTGATTTGTACCCGCGGTAACATATAAGCATTGACCATTAATTTGACCAAAATAGAATCAAATTCTCGAAATTGACATACTTACGAGAACCATGCCGCATTCAATTTGATCTAATTAGCCATCCTATTTAGTTATTATCTTCAAGAGTACTCGTGTTTTTTTACTAGGCACGCAAGCCACGCATGTGGACGTTTACGGCTTCACTCCCACTACTCAATAATAATTAAATATTATTTTCGAAAAACTCATCTCACAAAACTTCTAGTTCAAAGATGCAAGCAAGTCACGCAGGTAGATGTTTACTAACATAATCTTACTACTTTTGTGTAGAGTCCAATTAAATGGAGGTCTGATTAAGTGTTTAATATCGAATTTAATGGAATCTAATTAAATATTTACTTTTATATCTTGTTTAGTCTTTTTATTCAAAAGGTTTGTTTAGATTCATGCTTAACCATATAAATCCTAAAGCTTGTTTTTCTAAGCGCATATAATAAAATGTGCTCGCAAAAAATTAAACATGCTTTTAACGATATAAATCATATTTTAATGTTTTTCTAAGCGCAATTAATCACATAATCGCATGCTAAAGCATAAGAATAAATAAATGCGAAAATAGGAAATAAAATACGTTGTTATCGGGCTTAAAAATATACAATTTCTAGCTATTACACTGCTCGAACAAAATACAGTCAGGAAACGTGAGTAGCGCCGCTTGCTGCTGCCCGTACACGCGCGCGCGATTCGCAGTCATAGTCGCGCCACCGCGGATCCTGCTCCTCACCGCCGTGTCGTCCGGCCTTGCCATGTCTCCCCTCATCGTCGTGTCATCTGGGCTGCCTTAATTCGCCCAGATCCGCTGCAGCCGCGACGAGAATCAAGCGAATTTCGCATCGCGGCGAGCTTCGCCGCTCAAATTGACCTATTTTCGAGCCGCGATTCGATCAATTGAAAGAGGAGAAACGTAATTGGAATACTCACGACCACCGTGTAACGGATTACGGCTGAGATTAGTTCATCAATTTCTCGAATTTCAAACGATTCGCCGTGAAGAATTCATGGTGAATAACAAACTTCAGACGTTGGTTACGGTCGCATCCGGGATCGCATGATCTCATACGACCTATCGACGTGAAGCCCGTGAGATGAGGAATCCGACGGTTGATCAGATACACGGATCGCATGAGGAATCAAGCCGATCATTGATCAGGTACCGGACGCACCGGTAATCGCCCCCGCAAGATGCGGCGGAACCCTAGAAAACTAGGGTTTTCCGGCAAAATTGGGGTTTTCTTCGTGCCTCAATTTTCATGCCTCTCAGACCAAAATACAGTACAATGCAATACAAATAAAGCACATTGACCCTATAATGTACTCGTGAATTTTCTCACGAGAAAAAAACGATACAAAGAGGTCAATACAGTGGCTCACAGGCTGCCCCAAACAGGAAAATTGCCCGATAACGACGGTAAAAACCCCAGATATGCTCCTAAAAACAACAATCAGAGCTTAAAACCTTGGTTCTGATACCAATTGATAGAATTGAAGGGAAGAATTGATTACCTTCCTCCACGTATGTTGTTGCAGCTTTGATTGTTGCTCATGTTTTAGATCTTCTAATCTGTGTTCCGATCCTTTTCTTCCTCCATGTGGTCAGAGAACTAAAGAAAAAATGATTACTGTCTCTCGCTCTCACTCGCGTATATCGTGTGAGAATATGAATGTGTATTAGTTGTTTATGAACAGAATACTAATATATATAGGCTTCAAAAACTAATATTATATTAATATTTGTAACTCATTAATTTAATTATATTTGTAATGAGCTTCCACATAATAAACCCATAATATATTAAGTTAATCTGTTGGGCTACATCTATTGATGAATTAATTGGTCTAGCCAATTAATTCATGATAAATAACATTATTAAATAATGAAAATACATTAATCTATTAGCAGTTATTTCTAAGAGACAATAAATAACTAGATAACTAATTGGGCAGATCAGTGATCTAATACAAGAAATAAAGTCGGACCTCAAATTAATTAATTATTCTATGCTCAGTCCAGAGCAAAATTAATTAATAAACGCATTCAATCCACTAGAGAATCCATGCTGACTTACCCCTATCTCAACTTGAGCATGATCTTATATTTTAGACTTAATCGATTCTCGTATTTAAGATAGAAATATCTGTTAATTAATTAAACCCACTGACAGCTTAAATTAATTAACATCTTATTATATATATTCCTGAGTAGTATCACTCGACCTTATTAACACATTTGAACTTAATCAACCATCCGAGTTTAGAGTGCTAATCCTTACGAGTTCCTCAGGGGATATTATAAATCCATTTTACTAGGATGCGGTTGCAAGATACAGACAACCAACCTGAGCCACAAATGACTACTAGCACCCAAAATACGTAGATTCGGTCGCGATGGCGTTCACCATAGTAGATCAAAGTGATAGATAACCAAATGTACCCAGCTGAAGTCTTAGCAAGCTTACGATCAGCTAAGTCACTGAGATCTTGGTTCTCCACTATGGTCACTTAGAAAATACATCTCACTGTGATCCATCAATACACCACCTTAAGTGTATCGGTATAGACAAGCAGCCAAGACAAACCACTTCTTATCTAAACTGCAGCTTAAAATGACAACTTATCCTTAAGTTGTCTTAACTGTGATAACTGTTTATATATTGTCAGTTCAACCACTTGTATAGTCTTCTGTGATACCCGACACAATACACAAATCTAACTTTTATACAAGATAAATGATTACATGTGCAAATATATATTTATCAGATAAGAGAATAAAATAGTGGTAAGTATAAAAACACATTGTATACAAGCATAAAAAACTACTTCCAATATACAAAATCCCAACACTCATTTTTTTTTGCTCAACCAGACAAAGGGTTATAGTAATAATTTGTAACTTGATAATAATGTCGTAATACAGATAAATCTATATTTACTAATTACTACTCCTTTCACCATTCTTATTCCATTTTTTTTAGCTTTGTATTTTAGAAGAGTTATTAGTTGTATGTAAAGATTGCATGGAGTCCTCAAATGAAAAAAATTGTAATAATTTATTATTTTAAGAAATAAAACGATAATTGTAGTATAACTAAAAAGGAAAAGAAAAGTGAGACAAAAATTATGAAATGGGAATTAAATCACTAAACTCCATACTTACTAATAAAATATAAAATATTATGGTAGAAGTGCATATCAAATTATTAAATATATATTTACTATTAATTACTAAACACTAGACTCCATAATTACTACTAAATACATAAAATATTATGGTAGAAGTGCATATCAAATGTGCACGTGGTGAATTTGATTCCAAGTGGCCAGCATAATTATTCACACTCCATTTCTTGAAACTGAATTAGCCGGTCCAAAACGGGCTTCTCGAAGAATGGATGACAAGTTTTCTCTCCCCATAAAGAATGTCCCCCACTCTCTCTCTCTCTCTCTCTAGAATGAAGCATCAACAAGCACTTCACGAACGCAAAAGTCAAGAGGAAGAAATTCGAAGTGTTTGACACGATGGTAAGTGATTAATTATGGGATCTCACTAGCCACTAGTGCCTATTTCTTTTTTAGTACTGGAATTATAAATAAATGTATAGCCAGCTAAGCGAACTGGATCATCTATCTGAGGGTGTATATGAGCGGTTTTGGACGGATAACTAGTGAAATCGTGATCCACTCAATACTTACGATTTATTAAATTATTCTACGGATGACAAGAAAACCGTATACTACGGACTGAACGAACTGCGGGCCCTTAATGGGGGATTGCGGGTTGGCAAAAGTTAAAAATGATTCTTCTACATACTTTAAACAATCACCATCCAAATGAACATTAGATTTTTTAAACTATTTTCCAAAAGATTATATTCAATTCAAGTTCTACCACTTAAATATACAGTTTGAATGATTCAAATTACTGTTACAAATATATAAAAATAGTAACTTAGACAAATGTAAAACATGCTCCAAATAAAGCCAAAACTTGATGAATTGCAACATGACATCAAAACCAATGAAGCTTAGCAAACCAATGAATCACAATTTTTATATAATTATATAAATGTAAAATTATTTTAATTAAAATTAATATATGGGTGGGAGGTTTGAATGAGGCGTGGGCTGTTTGAATGCGGATTTTTGGATTTAGACCAACCTATCCAATACTTTGCGATTTTTCTAAATTTAAACCGCTAATATGAAATATAAGATTTTTCAAACCGTGTGGTTACGGGCGGGTACGATGGTTGCGTGTTGATGGATGGTTTTGCAGTTTTTTTATACACCCAGTCATCATCCATTGCATATTCCAAATTCAAATATACACTCTATCTTTTCCATTGATATTGTCTCATTTCTTTCTGGCGCTATTATTAAAAAGAGTTGTTAGTTGTGTGTAAAGTTGTAGATCATCAGATTATGTGTAAATCTTAGCCACAAGATCTTGATTTTTTAGTAGACATGACAAAATCTATGGGGGCAAGCTAAAAAGAAAAACGGGACAAGATTTATGAGACAGATATAGATCCTTTTATTTTTTTAACTGACTCAGACTAATATAAGAAACAACAGATATTATACCAACTTACTAATTGTGTGTTTTGTTGGAGTGTTTGGAATCAAGTATCAATACAAATCTCATATGAGGTATTTCGATTAGATATATTGGAATCATATCGAAAAACTTAAGGATTCTTAAACTTCTTAAGGATTCTTAAACCCTTAGTAATTCGTGGATTTTGTTTAAATTTACATCTAATTCCAATTTCAAATATTGGGGAATGATCTGAACACAGACTCGATTCAAAGCTACAAACGAAACACTGATTAAACTATAGGGACTACGATTCTTTCTCAAATTAAATGACTATAAGGTTGTGTAAATTGGTTTGCGTGATGGGCCCCAAACTGTTCGTATAGACATCGGAATTGGGCTTAATAAATTGGAGTTGGAGGACTAGGCCCAAATTTATAAACCAAAATTATTACTATTAAAAAAGAAAAAGTTATTTTTAGTAGGAAAATCATTATAGAAAGTGGTGAGGTTAATTTGTTTGGTGGAATAGATTCTTCGCACGATCTACCGATGCACACTGATACATAATTTATCCAAGTGCCGATTTAATTTCGAGGTCTGATAATGTTGGGCAAAAGTTCAACATTACAAACAAAAAGTAGATTATACTTTCAAATTAATCACCATTTTACAAATCATCCATTCCCATTTAACTCTCATCATTATAAGGGGCATATTCAAATCAATTTCACTTTTTTGTGAATATTATATACATCAACCATATGATTAATTAAAACCCGAAAAAGAAAATTACACAATCTCTATCGAAGTTTTTAAATACAACGGTAACACATCTAATAAAAAAACATGTGATGGTTTAGAGCAAAGTCAGAGGCTCCAACGAGTAGACCATAGACCAATTGGAAAAACAAGAAACACAACAGTTCATTATATAAAAATGAGATTTATTCAGTGCGCAGATTAAAATCTGGAATTTTAAATACATCTTTCTATGTGGGTGAGATCAACTATTTGAACTTTAGCTACCATTTACTTATATGATTTGTTTTTTTATCATTTGAAATTAAAAGAAAATCTAGATGAGAGAGAAAATGAAAATTGAAAAGGGAAGGCAGCATACAATGAGTACGTGCCTGAAAATAAACTATTACTCCTAATCTCACGTGAAGACATCACCACCATAATTTATTGCCATCATGAAATCCTCCAAAGGGATATTGATGTAATAAGTCACAATCATTAGAAATTACCTCAGAAAAAGCAAAGGGCTTTTGAGTTGCCATGCACATATGGGACTCTCTATAGATTCAATGGACAAACAAATTAAAATTAGAATTACATTAAAGAGTTTCACATGTATTGCACCCCTGCACATAGCAAGTCCTCACATGTAACAATAATGCCTAATGAATTTCAAGGTTGAATTTTTTGGTAGTGATAATTATCCCTCCCATACTCATTCCCAAATAAAAACCCAACTATTATTCGAAGTCCACATTCGATAAGGTTATGTTCTTATAAAAATATCTATTTTTTTTCACTTATACTTATCAATCTCAATCCCAAGTTGCAATAGTTTGTAAATCGCATAGAAATTGAAACCTCGATTTATAGATTCACGAGAAATTTCAGCAAAAAGTGATGCAATTAAGAATTGATTAAGAATTGAGAATTAGAGAAATAAAATCCGTAATTAAAAAAAATTGTGATAAAATCTGCTATTTCAAAAGACGAAATAAATAATTTTAAAAATATATATACAAAAAATTAAAAATTCGATTTGTGGCCCGAATCCAACCATTCCATAAAAGGAAGTAAACCGTCAACGGTAACACGTTAATGCACTCATAGCTCTTGAGGACCGGGGTGGCCAAGTCACACCCTATACTCTTAATTTATTTCCAAATTTACCCTCAATAATATCGCCAAAGAATAAAATGCTTACCTTATGACACTAGGCAAAATTATGGTCATTATAGTTATTATTATAACGTGAAACAAAAGAACATCATGGGGCTCTCGGACCCATAACTCGAGGGCTCAATTGTCATATTACTAAATTTATAATCTAGTTTCTCAACTTCCTTTTTTTTTAATAAGAAGAAAATATATAGAAATTACTTTGTCAAGTTACATACCTCTCTCAATCGACTACAATAAATTTTAAGCAGACAATTGGATTGAAGAACCAATTATTTATCGAATATCCTAATTTCCTAATTAGCTTGGCTTTGATCCATAACTAACAAGTTATTCCCTCCGTCCCGCTTGACTTGTCTTGTTTTGCTTTTTTTGCCGTTTCATCCGACTTGTCTTGTTTTCATAAAAGAAAAATAATTGCTACACAACTTACTACTTTTTCTTTATAGGGCCTACCTCTTTTACACACAATCACTCGTTCATCTACAAACAATCACTCACTCATTCTAATATCCGTGCAAAAAAGAAACAAGACAAGTCGGGACGGAGGGTGTATTATAACTTCACAAAATAATTAGTTGACTATGATACATTCATTTCATAGCACCCTATTATTACGCTCCTTCCAAATCTATCATGCTATACAAACTCATATACTCTTTGGTGCAAATTAGGTTGGATGGCTACGCTTCTCAAAAAGTTTCTCAACTTCCTATGTTGGAAGCGTTCGGGTTGGGTTTGCAGGTGAATTGGCGAAAGTAGCCCTGGGTGTGGAATTACCAAGAATGCCCCTTTGGGGCCTGCAACTGCAATAGACATTATTGAGATCCAGGCCCAGCCCCCTTGAGAAAAAACTCATGATGGTAATGATAGTAAAATGGTAGGAGAACATTAAATCCTTCCCTGTTCAAGCCGCCTTCCATGCTTACACATGCATCATTGCTAGCTGTGGAAGAGAGAGAAACAAATTTACAGAGAGAGAGAGAGAGAGAGAGATTGCCTGCTATATATATGATAAAAATGGTCACTTCATCAGTCAAAATAGTCTCAGCTTCCATTCGAACAAGATCAGCAACAAACTCTGTATTCTTCTGTTCAAAGGTAATTACAGGATTACATTATAATAAAATGTCCATTATTTTCTCTAATATTTATATATATTTTTGAGAATATGCAAATTAAATGATGCAGAGAATGGAGAAGGTGAACTCGAAGCTATACCTGGAGAACTACTACATTATGCAAGAGAATGAGAGGCTGAGGAAGAAGGCGGAGCTTCTCAACCAAGAGAATCAAACGCTCCTTCATCAGCTGAAGCAGAGACTATCCACCGCCGCCGCCGCCGACTCGAGCTCCTCCGCCGCTAAGTCCAATAAGAAAGGAAGCAAGAAGAAGTGAGATTTTTGGATATTTTCTGAGTGTCCGCAGGTTAAGATTGTCAAATGGAAGTAGTTAGTAATTGGTGTATTGTGTTTTTTGTGAAAGGTCTAATCTAGAAGATTTTATTTTCATTTTTTTTAATGTGACGAGACATAATATATTTCGAGGTGATTTTTAAAATAATCAATCTTTCATAATCAAAAGTTAAAATATAAATATAATTGCTTTTATAATAACATTTAGAAAATGATTAAGATTACTAACAAAACGATGATACCTTTGTAATTATAAAATGTACCTTTTATCATGTTCTATCCGTTATTGGTATACAAACACTGAAAAACACCTCGAAATAGAAGTGTCTACTTTTTACCTATGTTATATTTTCAAGTAGCTAGCTATTTTTAAATAATAGCATTTTTTTGCTAAATTTGGAATAAACTCGTAATTCTTAACACAATTATGTCGGGACATTTTTTTAATAATTGATTCAGTCTGCAAGGGTTAGTCCTTCCTGCGTTGTTTGCAGGTTAAAGCATATAAGTGAGATTTATCCAGTGCACAGTTAAATAACGGCCGCAGGTTACTTCCATCATTAAAAAAAAAACATATTTATGTATAGAAGTTTTTATGTATTTTATATTTGTATAACAATAGAGTAATTGTATAGTAGAACTAGCCCAATTTTCATCAAAAGAAGCCTGATGTTCGAATATAAAGCTACACTTAACTTTAACACTTGTATATAAGAATTTACAAAATAGAAAAATCAGAAAATGATTTTTTCAAATGTTTTTTTTGGGCCGAATTAATTAATTGTAGCAGCGAATTCATTGGTCCAGCCTTTCAAATTGCGTAAACTCATTGGGCCTGACTACATGAGCGGCCCAATAGAATCTTCGCTTACTTTATAGTTTCCTTAAAAAGGATTTTAGTGTCCGTGTTTATTTTAATTCTTTTCATGGGCTTAAGACCTATTTCCCAACTTGGTCTAAAAAAAGTTACAATATCACATAATAATAAAAATAAATAAATTTAAAGAGGACTCAATATTTATATAATTCAATAATAATTCAATTTCATAAACTAATTCCTGCCCCGAAATTAACTCTATCGGTATTCTTAGGTAGTTCAAATCCTTTATTCCATTTTTTCGTGTTCTACTCGTATCTTATTAACATCTCAACTGTAAATACTTATGTGGTTACGACGATCCTAAAACTCAATTGTAACTACATAAATGTTTACAGTTGAAAATGCTAATGGTACATGAAAAAATAGGATAGAAGATCGTGTGAGATTCTTAAAATTAATTAGCATGTATTTTTCGTCTTAAGAAAAAATATTACATTATTTTTTGGTTGAGGAAAAAATTCCTTTCCGCTATTCGGGATGTGCATTGAGTAAAACGGCTCTTTAGCAAACCATACTAGAGTTTTTATCAAATCCACACACTACAAACGTTTTTTTTTCTTCGAAGAATTCAATTTCAAGTCACACTCTATTTCTTCTCACATACAATTACACTCATTATTATTTTGTTTGGTTTTCTCTCGATATGCGAGAGGCGATCCTCGTTAGCGGCGTCTGGCGGCGGTTTCCCTCTGCGCATTAAAGAAGACGGCGGCGACGGGGAGGGCAAGGTCGTTATCGGCGGCGAAACGGCGAGTGTTGAAGTAGTTCCTTGAATTAGGGAGGGTATTTAGCGTCTGCCTCCCCCTCAGCTGGAATAGAACAAATACAAACCTATGGATTCCTATGTTTGGCCTTGGCCTCTCGTAGCTAACCACCTCTTCTCCTGCATATCAATACATTTCTTATATATCCGAATGAGAGAGAGAGAGAGAGAAGAGAGAGAGTATTCTTACCGAATGTAGCATCCGTTGTGCCTGGTATGTCTGTGACTATCCTGCAACGCATAGTAATTCAGTTACAAAAGAAAAATATATTAATTTAATTTATAATTTTATATATTAAGCAATATAGATATTAAAACTACATAATTTCATAATATTAATAATTTTTAATCATTATACTACTATACCAGTGGAGGTGCTCCCTCATGTAAGGATCGCTAGGACCAGGAACATCAGGATCAGTCATAACCTGCAAAAATTAAATTACGTACACAAAAAATACAATTAATTAACATTGACATCATCACATGTTTGTTAATTTAGAAAAAAAAAAAAGATACTACAAGAATATATAAATATTTTTTATAATATTACCAAAGTGTAGAAAGTTCTCATATCACCTCCTTGAATCTCAACCCGTGGTGTTGTAGCAACAGCAGATGGATAATACTCAAATCCATTGCAAACTTGTCTATTACCATAACTCACATTCATGTTTACACTAGGGGTAAAATAGTCAAGAACATCCTCTATCACCCTCCCTACTATCAGTGACTCCGACGTTCTCACCATTTCTTCTGTGTGTGTGTGTGTGTGTGTGTGTGTGTTAGGGAGAGAGAGAGAGAGAGAGAGAGAGAGAGAGAGAGAGAGTTGTGGCTGGAGGAAAAGAGTAGAAGCCCAGATTAGTAGTGCTGAGAAGCATATTCTTGGTAAGCAGGTCTGAAATTATATTTCATGGGTTACAAAGATTCTTTATATCGGTTAATGTTGGATCTTCATTCTAACGTTGGACTTATTATTCCTAAGTATACTAATTATATTTCTACTATGATTAACTAAACTAAGCTATGTATACCATGATTTCTTATAGTGTTCATCACTTCATCTCTTACTTTATTTCACTGATATGTCTCAATTTATTATTATATCATTATATATTAAAAAAATAATAATGTATAAAGCCTGAAAATTAAATTAGCAACATGGGTTCTTCAGTATAGTACAGACAACAAGAATTGGAAATCCATGCAGAGCTAAAACCTGACGATCCAGCTGGGCTGCCAGCCAAGTTAACCCTGCATTGGTCGTCAAAGTACATAGTACTACGAATGTATAACGTCAAGTCTGTACAATTTCATCATACTTTTTTGAAGAAAGAAACATAAGAGTTACTCGGTCCCTAAAAGTACGGCCTTACTGCTAGATGTGAATTTGCCACACACATTTAGTCTACTATTTCCTCCGCCCCACCGATCTTGTCCACTTTCTTTTCGGTATGGTTATTTAGGAGACATGGGACCCATGTGATTAGTGTATTCTCTCTTTGTAATTACTTATCTTTCTTGTTAATAATATCACAAAGAACACGTCTCATGTATTACTTTATATCACTGACGTGATTAAAGTTAGAGTTTATGTGAGCAAATTCTTATCATTTGATTAGGGAAATGTCTCACCCATTTGAAAGCCGAGGAACAATAATACGAAGCCATGTTTCAGTGACTGCTTCCATTCCTTTCAGACATTTCAGTGGACCAAAAGCTAGAGTTGCATCGGTCAGACCGCTGACCTCTCCCTCCCGCTCCAGTCCGTCGCCAACCACCGTTTGGCTCAGAAACACGGGCTCCCCCTCTACTTCCCAGATCTGGGTGTCGCCGACCACCAAACTGCTCAGATCTAGATCCCCCTCCATTTCGCTCCCCGACACCACAGTATCACTTGGAACGACGAGCAACAGAGGCGACTGTGGCGGTGTTTCGGAATCTAGATCGATCAAAATAGGGACCGATTTCACCCATCAAGCATGAAAACCGATGAATCTAACCAAGAATCAAAAGTCTCCGCCCCAATAGTATCACTTGGAGAGCGGCAATAGTGGCGACCGTGGGAGGGGCGTTTCGAAGCTTTGAACGTCGCCTATAGACGGCGATTTCATCATCGCCGACTGGTAGAGCGACCATACATCTTCCGTTTCTGTCTCTGATACAAAATAGTCACCAGGAGACAAACACACGTTAGGAAGATCTAGGGGAGGAGATGAGAAGTAGAGTGCGATTTCATCAAGGCTTTTGGTCTTCGATGTAGAGAAGAGTAGAAAAAAGGAGATGCACCGCTGAGAGTTTTCTTGAAGAGAGAGAGAGAGATTTAGTGGGGAGGGTAGGGTTTGCAAATTAAATTGAAGAGAGAGAGATTTAATGGTACAACTAAATTAGCTAAAAATATAATTACTTTTCTTTTTTAGAAACTGGACAAATTCGGTAGAACAGCCCTAAAAGAAATACTGAACAAGCTCGGTGAGACGGAGAGAATATAATTTATATCTTCAATGTGGTCTACAGATTATTATATATGCATGTGTTTATTCAGTGTGCACATCAGATAAGATTTGCGGATCCCAACTTTCAGACAGACGAGAGAATATAATTTATATCTTCATGTTTACGAATGTCCAAAAAATAGATTGCCCAACTTTGGGGGTGGGGGTGGGGGTGGGGGTGGGGGGGGGGGGGGGGTGGGTTCAAATGGGAACTTTTCCTTGAATGGCAAGAGGCACCCATCTTTTGCAATTAACGAAAAATTACTAAGAAAATTGAACAGATAAGCTACGTTTAATAGTTCATTTGTTAATAAAAAAAACTTTGTTTTTGGTTGTCAATATCAGAGATTCGTACAGTGATGGACATAAAGATGCTCCACCACACAAATTCAAGGCATAATATATTGTAAAAGATAACGAGTCATCTCAACAACATTAATTTGCAATATCCTTCTACATCTTACTACTGTATAACTAAGAAATTGGAATTTCTATTATGAGAAAGAAAATAAAAGTAAATTGCGCTTTACGATGTTATTCGAGCATCATTTTACCCACAAATATTTGTATGTATCACTTTTGTATATTCTTGTATGTACCACACCACAAGAGTATTGACATGTGTTAATTATGACCCACATTTTTTAATAGGAAATGACACATATCAATACTCTTATGGTGCGGTACACACAATGGTATACGAAAATAGTACATTGTTCCGCATTTTACCCGTCTCGAGTTTTATTGGCATACGCACCTAATTCTGATTCGTGGAATTATTTATTTTCGTTGTTAATGTTTCCGATGTGGGAAGCTGGAAGAACCGCTATATTCATGATCGTTTAAATAATATTATCTTCAACAATTATTTTTGGACGTTTCTACGATTGGTTTTTTGTGGGCCGGCGTAAAAATTATTCGACAGTTATTTGGGCCTGGCCTGCTTTAAGTTGGAAGATCCAGCCCCATCTATCTCTTGCTGGAGTTTTTTTTATTAGAGGATATACTATTATTAGCCTAACTAAAAAAATTCATTCAATAATCTATAGGATTCCAAGTCTTTCTCACTTCAAATCTATTAGGATTTCATATTTCTTTTTATGTTGAGATTTGATTTCCTAAAATCACATGTCCCAATCAACCGTCAAAATTTATACATAGTTTTGATAAAAATAAAAAGTAGAAGGTTAAAATATTAATTGGTTTATTATCAAAACTATACAGTTTTAAATTAAAATTACGTAGTTTTAATTGTGACATGAACATAATATCTCATTCCTTTTTTAGATATTTGCATTTGAAATTAGCTGTCTGCCCCTAAATTGGGTACTAAATTACTAATAATAATATGTATACTCTTAAGATTTACACATTCTATAGATAGACACATTTTTGCTTTTTTTTTTTAATAATATTTTTATTGAGACACTCCAATAGAGAATGTGACTACAAGAATCTGCCGAATTTTCAATGGAAAACTCCGTCGGGAAAGCATACAAATCCGTCGGCAAATTAAAGTCCCGACGGAATGCCGACGGAAAAATTCCGTCTACTCCTGGGCGTCGGTAAATATTTGCCGACGGATTTTCTTGTTCGTTGTTATTTGCTGACGGAATTGCCGACGGAAATGCCGACGACAACGGTACGCATAAAAAACGTCGGCGTCCCTTCGGCGATAGAATGCCGACGGAACGAGTCCGTCAGCAGTTTATAATAGTTGAGGTCAAAAAATTTTAGAAATTCCGTCGGTAAATCCGTCGGTAATGATAGCTAATTCTGTCGGCAAATCCATCGGGAACTTACAATTTTTTAGAAATTCTGTAGTTAAATCCGTCGGAAACTTATAATTTTTTACCGATTTATTTATTTTTTCCGTCGGAAAATCCATCGGCAAAATGCAGAAATTGCAGTCGGCAGTAGCTCCATTTTTTTCATTTTCCTAAACCCGTAACACCAATATCAATTAAACCCCAATTCCAAACAATCAACAACTTCAAAACACCAATTAAAATACGAAGAACAATATTTAAACACCAATATCAATACTTTGTCATCAGTTCCGAACCTACAACTACGTCTAAGTGTACTTTCAAACACCAACATAAACATAAGTCTAAGTAATCATGAACGAGAAGTAGAGTTGTCGTCATCTCGTCGACTGCTCTTCGCCTGCTGAGCTAGCACTTGTTGAATTAAGAGAGTTTGGTCTTGTAGCTGCTTTTGAAAAGCCTCCTCGGTACCGCGTCGATCAACCTCTATGTAATAAGATTGTGATGCTAGACCTGATAATTTATTGGAAATTGGAAAGTATGACCAATTAATGTACCCAAGAATCATTAAGTTATGAACAGAAATTACCCAGGACTTGAAGGGTAGACACATCCAGAAGCTACACCTGCAGTCAGAAACAGAGTAGCATTAGAAAAACATAGTTATCAACAAAAAAAAAAAAAAATAAATAACTCCATACTATGTTAACGAAAATTATCACTACTGACAGTACTATAGTAGTTATTATTAGCCTATTATCCTCACCATTATAAGGATGGAAAAATCGTAAGTTTCTAATGTCTTTCAATAGTAAGCTTCATAGATGCTATTCTTGATCTCTTTTCTTCCAAATATCCAGTAAATCAACAAACTGATTTCACAATACCCCATATTCCCAAAAGCATTCGCATAATCTCATCAACATGACTAATGTTCTAAGTAACCACACCAGTCATTATAGATAGCAATCAAACATAAAACAAATGAAAAGGAAACGTGCCCCAGATTTACAATTTGAATTTTTTACTATCACAATACACCTGTTCTTTCCTTCAGCCAAACACATGAGTGGATCAAAATCTAAACAAGATGATTTTACAATACAGCTCGCGTGCACAACAGAACACATCTCACTTGATAAAATACATCCATTTATTCAAGCAAACACAAAGCCTATTGGAATCCATTCTCCAATTCGTATACAGATTCTCATGTTGCGGTTTAATTTGATCATATTCGGAGATTTAAAAAAAATAATTAAGTAGACGAACCTTCCAACTCGACGGAGGCGTCTCTTGGTGTTGGCTTTGCGAGCGGAATTGAGCTCCCACGGGCATTACCCTTCCTCCGGTAATAGCCGTTCCACGAGCATATTTGCGATTATCCTTCACGAGTATTAGGGTTAAAACAAGACCCATTTTGGAGAATTGGTGAGCAATAGGGAAGTTAAAATTTACAATCACCATTGTAAATTCAACGAATCGAAGAAGAAAAATTGCAAAAAGAAGAAACCAAATCTTACTCGACCGAAGCGAACCCACAAGCCAACAACCAATATCGATTTAGAAAAACAAAATAAGAATGGAACAACGAAAAAATCATACATACTGAAAGCAACTTCTTCAAATCCTTTCCCGATGCAAAGCCTCTGAAAACTACAAAGCCCCAATTAATTTCAAGCCTCAGTTCATAAGCAAACTCGATTACCAACCCCTCTGTGATAATCACTTCTGGGATAATCATGTAGGTTCTGATTTACCGGAAGAATTGAGGCAGAAAAATCGGCGCCCGAAGGATAGCCGGAGAGGGAGCGGAGGAGGTATGTGACTTGGGGCATAATTTCTCTCAAGCGTAGATTATTGTTTGTTTGGAGTGAGCGGATGTAAATTCTGGTCTATAACTTAAAAAAAGCCGAGGGAATAAGTCCGTCGTTAACAAATTAAATAAAATCCGTAGGGAAATCTGTCGGCAACCACTTCTAATTTCAAAAAAAAATAAAAAATTGGGATTCTCGACGGATATTTTCCGTAGACAAATTTGTTGACGGATAATCCGTCGAGAAATCCGTTGTTAAACCTGCAGACTAAATCCGTCGGGAATCCATCGTTAAAAGACGATTCGAAAATTATTCCGTCGGGAAATCAGTATATTATTGTAGTGTGTAAGACATTACTAATTGTGAGAGGAATGAAGTTTCTTGCACCTTAAAAATTACATATTCGCTTCCATAGGAATTTCGGTTCACCTTTAAAATTCTAAATCTTAATCTGTCACCTGGTGTCGATACATTAGTTTGATCTATAATCTGAGATGAGAGGTTTAACTAGGGCTATTCAAACTTTGGCCAAACCGGCCAAACCGGCCGAACCGAATTGAGTTCGGCTATGATCGAACCGAACTTTTAAGTTCGGCCCGGTTTTCGGTTCGTAAAATCTGCCATCTTCGGTTTTCGGTTCGGTCCGGTTAAAGTTACCAGTTTGGCCGAACCGAACCGAAAACCGGTTTAAATTTTTATAATTAATTAATAAATTAATTATACATATTTAAAATAAAATTTAAAAAAAACTTTAAAAAAGGCTAAAGAAGTAAAGAACAGAGTTTACGCCTTTACGGTCGAGTTTCAGAAATCAGAAGCCCTAGTCGATTCAATCATTCAAGAATAGAACTGAGAACACCGCCCGCCGCCGCCGCCGGTCGAGTTTACATATTTTTATATTATCGTTGCTCTCTGTTATTTTTTTGGTCATCAAATTCAAGTCAATTCAAGAACAGAACACCGCCCGCCGCCGCCGCCGGCAGGCTCGCACTCAACACTCATCAGGAGCACCGCCCGCCGCTTGCACAGTCGCACTCATCCACCTCCAAAACTTCTGTTCAGGTTTGATTTCTGAAAATAATTTGGATGAGGTTTGATTCGGTTGTAATCTGTTCGCTCGCACTCATCCACCTAATAGGTCCGACTAGGTTACTTATTTGGTTCTCTTTTGCGATTTTTTTATTCTTTGGATTGTCATGACAAAACTCGAATGATATTTGGTGGTTTTCGGATATATCGATTGTGTTCTTATTATCTTTTGGAGCAGAACTTGAATAATCTTTTGTGTTTGTGTTCTTGTACATATTTATTTAAAAAAATAATAAAAAAAAAGTAAAAAAAAATTGACTAATCGGTCTGCCCGGTTAACCGGCCGAAATTGACCGGTCGAAACCGATAACCGAACCGGTCACTTCGGCCCGGTTCTCGGTCAAAGATTTTTTAGCTTTTTCGGTTCGATTAACCGATCGACCGGTCCGGTTTTTCGACCGAACCGACCGATGAACAGCCCTAGGTTTAACCAAAAAAGATACAATAGTGAATAAGAGGAATACTTGTAAAAAATAAAAGTAACTTATTTGATATATTGTCCTTTATATGATTATATCGTCTTTACAATTCTTATTTTCTACAATTAAAACAAGTCCCTTTTTTTTAAGTATTCCCTCCGTCCCAAAATTCTTGTCATCTATACTGTTTTGAGTCGTCCCAAAATTTTTGTCTACTTTTCCTCTTTAGTAAATTATTATACATAACTTTATACTCCCTCCGTCCCAAATATATATGCCTCATTTTCTTTTTGGTCTGTCCCAAATTTATATGCATATTAATAATTTTTTTGTTTCTAATTAAATATTTAACTAACTTTCATGATTTAATTAATATGATAATATAACAAAAGATCATTTTATCCAACTTTTATAATAGCCAATACAATTATGTCATTAACTTTTTAGTAATTTATTCTAGATTACTCATATTCCAATACCAACATATATCTAACTTTCATATCATTAAAATTTTTCTTAATATATGTGAAAAATCAAATATATATATATATATTCGGGACGGAGAGAGTATAACTTTACATATAACAAATAATTCTCCTTAAAAATCGTACTGGAAAGAAAGTAGACAATAATTGAGGGAGTAATAACCAATCAAATCGTACTCTTAATATAACTCATAATTACATTTAAAAAAAAAACAGAAAGAGAAAAGACAATTAGTTGTAGCCCTTGATGGCTCAAGGGGCCGGCCGAAATCCGCACGTGAGTGTAATTAGACAGAAACTCGACACGTGGGGGAAGAGGGTAGCTTAAGGTCTCGAGCATCGACACGTGTCCACGACGTGTCCAGCAGCCATGCAAGAATTCAGACATAAAAAACTGAAACTCCTTTTCTCCATGCCTTCTAATTTTCAACCATTTCTCAGCTTTATTCCCGCGCCGTCTCATATATACGATCGTAATGTCGTATATTTTTACTTTTAAAAACAATTGTTTTTTGTAATGTATGGTAATAATTTTGAAAATTAGAGGCTAGAAAGATGATCTGACGTCAACGCAGCAGCTCCATCTCTTTATCCCTTCAGCAAAAGAGCAAACCACCCTTTGGAAGCTGAGCCAGTTTTCCTGTAACTCGGTCGACAACTATTAAATGCCTATGTAACCCCCCCCTCTCTCTCTCTCTATATATATATATATATATAATTATATTCCATTATATATATGTTTGTGATGAGGGTTTTAGTATCCTTCTCTTTTCTTTGAAGTTGAAGAAGAGGGAGCTAGCTTAAAGGAGAGGTAACTTTAATTGAATTAATTAATTTGTTTTAGCGTTCTTCTGTTTGCTTCTTGGGATTATTGGATCTAGCTGTTTGAATGCAATTAGGGTTTTCTTTCCTATGTCTGAATCCAATAAATAATGATGTTAAAGCATCTAGGTCTTAAATGTAGTCACTGTTTAGCCTTAATTAAGGAGTTCCGAAATTAAGACTAGTGAGTAGTGACTGTGCATTATATTAATGTCTCTCTCTTTCAATGTCAATATGTACTTGATATTATTAAGGTAAAATGAATGTCAAGAAAAGAATAAAGATCAAATTGTAGATTTTTTTAGATTTATCCTGAAATCCAAGAATTAGTGTTGGAACAATACAACCATGTTAGTTTGTTATGGTGATAAGAAATGATATTCTTATTTAATTTCGATTTAATAAATATTTATGACGAGGGAAATCCGCAGTACTACTAAACCCTAAATTTCATTTTGCCACTACTATTACACCTTCTCAAAATCAGATTTTTTTAGTGATCCAAGAAGTGGCGATTGGGTGAATCATTACCAAGAAATTGATTATGGTAACTAGAGAATCTGACATAATGTCTCAACGAGAACTGGAAATGGACCCATCGTTGCAATCGGCGAAGAACCAGACGACGGCGCTTCAGTCGCTAGGGCGGCAGTCGTCGATATACTCACTCACCCTCGACGAATTCCAGCACACTCTCTCGGAGAGCGGCAAGAATTTCGGATCCATGAACATGGACGAATTCCTCAACAGCATATGGACGGCGGAGGAGAATCAAGCTCAAGCAAATGGGAAAGGAACGAGCGCCGTGCCCACCAACGGCGCCGCCACCGGAGGGCTGCAGTCTCCTCTTCAAGAAAACAAGCTTCCGTCAGGGAAGGGGATAGCAAGTCAGCCGAGCTTGTCCCGGCAAGGCTCGCTCAGCATACCGGAGCCACTCTGCCGGAAAACCGTGGACGAAGTGTGGTCGGAAATTCACAAGGAGCAGGACGACGGCGGCGGCCATGTTCACAACCCCACCACCTATCAGAAACAGGCCACCTTCGGAGAGATGACGTTGGAGGATTTCTTGATCCGCGCCGGAGTTGTAAGAGAGCAGAACTACGGCAGCGGAGTTGCACCGCCGCCGCAGCAACCGCCGTTCGGAATGTTCCAGAGCAATCCGATGGGGGCTCCTTTCGTAGCACGACCTATAATGGCTGTCGGCGTTGCGGCCGGTGGGGTCAGCAATGTGGCCGGTTATCAGCCGCTCGGCATGGGAGAGGCGCAGGGCTACGGCGGCGGAATGAAGAGGGGGAATGGGTATTCCCAACCGCCGCCAGCGGTTGGTTACGGAGGGAGATTAGGGAATGGAAGCGGAGGGTTCGGACAAGGACTCGGAATGGGGTCGCCGGTGAGCCCGTTGTCGGACGGAATGGGAGCGAATCAAGGCGATAGTGGGAGTCATTATGGGGCGGAGGGGATGAGAGGAGGACGGAAGCGGACGATGGATGGGCCGGTGGAGAAGGTGGTGGAGCGGCGGCAAAGAAGGATGATCAAGAATAGAGAGTCTGCAGCAAGATCAAGAGCAAGGAAGCAGGTAGATTTAACTCCCATTATCCAATATATACTAAATTTTGTTATTTTGATTAAGTCTTGTTAAGAGGAAAGGGTTTTCCAAGCTTATATACAGACTACACGATCAACCTCGATTTATACACATTTTGATGTTGCAAAATTTAGGAAGATTTGTTGTTGTAGGCTTACACGGTGGAGCTTGAAGCAGAGTTGAATCAGCTGAAAGAAGAGAATTTACATCTCAAGCAAGCTTTGGTAAGCAAGAAAATAGTATGTAGTTTTCGGGTTTCGATTTTCGATTTATAATGTCTTGATTGTATGATAGGCGGAGTTAGAGAGGAAGAGAAAGCAGAAGGTAAATAATCTTGATTCTATTCTATTTTGGTTTGTTGGTTTGTTTGAATTGTGGTGGATGTTTGCAGTACTACGAGAAGGAGGAGGCTCGGCAGACGAAGGCGTGTAAGGCGAATGAGAAGCTGCGAGCAATGAGGAGGAGTTTGAGTGGTCCAGTCTGATTGAGGAGAGTAGATATTGGAGGCAGGGCAGGGGAGGGCAGCTACCAAATTCATATTTTCGACTATGCTCTTTTCATCTCTCTCTACAAGTGTGCAAATGAGGGATTCAAGACAATAACAATGTTATGATGACGATGATGATTGTGTTTTATTATACGATTAATTACTTGCTAAAAGAATAATTAAATCTAAAATAATGATGGAAAGTGTCATATTTCTTAAACCACTTGACTTGTCCCACTTGAATCCAAAAGAATCATTTTTTAGATTTAAAAGTGTCATATTTTTTAAATCTAAAGGAATCATTTTTCTGGATTTGTCCAATTTCTTAAATCACTTGTCGGAGCGGCTGGTACGATTTCAGGTCGGAATTGTTCCGAGTCAAAATCATGACCGTGAACCATGTCTCGGTGAGTTGATTTTAGTTCCGATGTTATAATCCCTTTTTTTATTTAAGATATACCTATATTAAAAAATATATTAATATTTTAATTGTTGGGTGTAGTGCAAATACTTTTAAGTTTTAAAATATAATATTTAGAAAGTTCTTTAAAAAAACACTTCCAAATTATTATTTTGAAATTAATATTTTTTTTTAACAAAAAGGCTTTCACCGAACCAGCGATTTGAATCAAAATCGTACTCAAACTGGAGCGGACAGTATTGGTTCGTAACCAGTTCGACGGGTTGATTTTGATTTTAAAACCGCCCATCACTACATATAATCAACCGATTATCTTTTATGCCAAAAAATACAGAAAGATTTGTGTGTCATATAATATACTCCCTTCTATGTCACACTTTATAAGGATTGACATGTGGCATATGTGGCCCATCATAATTAATTTTAATTTGATTATTTAATTAAAATGTATTCCACATGTCAAATGATTTGTGGATGTGACATATAATTGAGTATAATTGTGTGACACCAAAGTCTATCCGAAAAAAATATGACAAATGAGAAGGGAACCAATGAAGTAAAGTCCCGGGCGATACTCCTTCCAAAAATAAAGCCAAAGCAGAGACAAATCAGATCGCTTTCCCTTCCTAATCTCTCTCGTGAAAATAAGCGAAAATGGTGGGTTGACATTTTTGTTCAGATTTTTTTTTATTTTCTCTCGTTTTTTCTTTTAAATAAAAATTTAAATGCTTAAAACACAAAGACCACATCATTGTTGTTGCCTGCATTTCCAACAAGAAATTGACGGCGCCAACCTGCTTTCGGTATCTCTCACTCTTTAATCTCTACCTCTGTCTTCTGCTTGATTAACCAATTTCTCAGTTACGACTATTAAATGCAGGTTTAATTTTGCATACTAGGCTAGCAGTGGAAGGAAACCACAAGGATGAAACGCCATCGCACAAATTCCCTCTTTTTCCATCAATTTTCCGACAAAGGACAGTGTGACGGTGGGTGTTCAGCTGAGCTGCTACATTTTAGCTGTTTTTTCTTTTCTGTAGTGAAATTGAAGTGCTGTTATCGTTGGTAGTGATTTTTCAGTTTCTCCTTTTCGCCAGTTATATTGTTGATGTAGGGATTGTGATTTTGGGTGACTTTATTGAGTGTAATTTGTTGAAGAATTTTAGTGTGTGTGCTTCAGAGTTTCTTTCAGTCTTTTAGTCATTATATGCAGTCACTAGGTGCACTCTTGTTTCCTCTTATTCTCCTTAATTTTCTGACTAATATGGACAGGAATTTTAAGACAAACATAAAGGGTTGAAATTGAGGAAATTGAGGAAATTGAAGTATATTTAATAGGGCTTTTGCATAACTAGGTGCTGTAGTAGGATATAGCAAGTTGGAGCTGGGTATATTCATCAATGGCTACACGCACTTCCCCTTATTTCATGCCTCCGGATACCGGAAGGCCGGGTGGGGTATTGACTGTTCTTGGAGGGAGAGTTTCCCCCTTGAAGATGGTTGAAGAAAGGAATGTGTTTTTGGGTGTTGCTCAAAAATGTGGTTCAACTCTCCCACAGTTGAGATGTTCAGCCAATTTCCACAGTGTGAATCAGTTTCAAGGCAAGGACCCTTTTATGAACCTGCACCCCGAGATATCGATGCTTAGAGGTGAGAGTGTGAGGGATTCAACTACAACGACCAATCCAAGGCAGGATACTTTGAGTGGGAATGTTGATGAGAGTGTGAGAGATTCAACTACTTTGAATAATTATAGTGAGGCCAAGATCAAAGTTATAGGCGTCGGAGGTGGTGGGTCCAATGCGGTTAACCGTATGATAGAGAGTGCAATGAAGGGAGTTGAGTTCTGGATAGTTAACACTGATATCCAAGCCATGAATATGTCACCCATCTTTCCCGAGCATCGCCTGCAGATCGGTGCAGAGCTTACTCGAGGACTTGGTGCTGGTGGGAACCCGGATGTTGGTATGAATGCTGCCAATGAAAGCAAAGTCACCATAGAGGAAGCGGTTAATGGAGCGGATATGGTCTTTGTGACTGTAAGTTAGTTATCTTGGTTTTACTTCATACGTTTTGCTTCTTGCTAATTTGTGATGTATGTGCATTTTAAAACTTGCAGGCTGGAATGGGCGGGGGAACAGGTACAGGAGCAGCTCCTGTGATTGCTGGAATTGCAAAATCTATGGGTATTTTGACTGTTGGTATAGTTACCACTCCGTTCTCATTTGAAGGACGAAGAAGAGCAGTTCAAGCCCAAGAAGGAATTGCAGCGTTGAGAGAAAATGTTGATACCCTAATTGTCATTCCAAATGATAAATTGCTGACTGCGGTTTCTGTATCTACGCCAGTAACAGAAGCGTTCAACCTTGCTGATGATATTCTTCGACAAGGAGTTCGGGGTATCTCTGATATAATCACGGTAAGGCTGATGGTGCTGGTGTATATACCAGAATGATTGTATGAGTTTATAGACATGCATTTGCTAAGTGAATTATTTGGTGGTTTGCACACTATGTGGGGCTCTAGCTTGCACTTATATTATGTGAAACTTTCCAGGTTTATGACTGATTTGCCTTTCGATTCTCAAGGAAGAAATGATATTAAATCCACTTGCTATTTCTTGCAGATTCCAGGTTTAGTAAATGTAGATTTTGCAGATGTGAGAGCTGTCATGGCTAGCGCAGGTTCTTCGTTAATGGGAATCGGAACTGCTACAGGTATTGTCCAAAACCTATTAGGTTTCTCATGGTAAGATGTAAGATGAATCTTGTCAGAATTAAAAATCCAAACCTTGTTTGAGGCAGGAAAAACAAGGGCTAGAGATGCAGCACTAAATGCCATTCAATCTCCTTTACTAGATATTGGGATAGAGAGAGCAACCGGAATTGTGTGGAACATAACTGGCGGCAATGATCTAACATTGTTTGAGGTGGGCCTTGGATCTCTTGTCCTACATTTACTTCATTCTATCTCATACTCGTTCCTATTACTTATGGTTCAGTCTGACACTACGATTTATTGCAATGCAAAATGGCAGGTAAATGCTGCAGCAGAGGTCATATATGATCTTGTGGATCCAAGTGCCAACTTAATTTTTGGTGCTGTAATAGATCCGTCTATAAGCGGTCAAGTGAGTTCATCTATTCGATATGATTACAATTCAAAAATGTGTCTCTGCCCCTATCCTTATCCCAGCTGATGATTAAGATATCTTTTTAGGAAATCAAAGTGAACTTGATGCTTTATTCTTTTCCTTAAGCTTCAAACAATTTCATGAGCAAAGAAATTAAGCTATTGTATGAATATAGTTACCAGAAGCCGTCCTAGTTGCCCGAATAGAATCACTATTATGTTTTTCACAGTGGTATCTCTTAATATTACTTTATGTTACTCCCTCTGTCCCATTAGTAACTTCTTGTTTCTTTTGTACACGGTTATTGAGAAACTTGACTTTAATGTGTATATAATGTGCTCCCACTTGACTTTTAGTGTTAATTTATTTCCATTTCAGGAAACATGACATTCCTAATGGGACAGCCCGATTAGGAATACAAAACGTTACTAATGGGACAGAGGAAATATAATTTATCTACTATAGAAAGTTTGTTTCTGACAGATTTAAACCATTAAAAGTTGTTCACTCAAAAAGTATATGCCAATCTAAAACTTGGTTGAAATTTGATAAATTCGGGTTTGCTACTTAGGTGAGCATTACTCTGATAGCCACTGGTTTCAAACGTCAAGAAGGCGGCGATGGGAGGAGCCCTCAGGTATATACATCTCTCTCTACCTCAGACACATACACTACTAATCTTCATTGAGCAAATTGCCTTGTGAAATGTTGGCAGGCAAATCAGGTCGGACAAGGAGATACAAACAGACAGCCGTCTTCCTTTCAAGAAGGCGGCCCAGTGGAGGTTCCTGAGTTCTTGAGGAAGAAAGGGAGGTCTGGATATCCAAGAGCTTAATCTATTCAGTGATAGACTCGATATCATTCTGGTTCGACACTGTCTCATTGTGTACAGGATTTCTTTATTTTTTGAGGTTTCCATTGAATAAGAATCTCAGTTTTAACAAGTCTTGGACGCTTTCTTTGATCTACATACTTGGATATGAGGAGCTGCAGTTCATTAGTTGGATTAGAATGAAATAGTTTTGGCACAAAGTATTAAAGTGATGGGTGTTTAAAGGGCTCTGGCCTACCACAAACAGAGTGTCTAACTAAGCTGGCTTTACAAGAAAGTTGGACTTGATTATGGTCTGCTGCAATCCTCAGTGTTTCCTTTTTACAAAGCTAAACTTAAACTGTATAATTATCAAAAAAAGTTGACATAATAAAGTTATTATTATGTAATAAGTTTATCTTTGAGCTCTTTATGATATTTCACATCTTTATTGTTATGTTTTCCATTGTGTACACGACTTATTATTTGGATATATGATTACAGAATTTGTATTCTTCAAGGACATTATGAGACCATTTTGAAAGCTCCTGCTAATGGCCTGATTATGATTGTTGTGGTACATGAAAGGAATAAGGTTACAAAATATTCAAACTGCGATGGCTCTCATAAGTTATTAGATAAATTAAGGAATTCATAAAAACACGGGTGCACACCTTATGAATCCCAAAGAAAAATGTTAATGTACACTTCTTACGATTAAGTGGGGACTGTAAGATATATCTAAATATGGTAATTATTTCATATCTTAACCAATATTGTGATCTGATAGGAATACATTTATATAAGGGATATATGTTAAATTAGGAGCTATCTTCAAGTCTCATACTTAGTAGTACGTTTATAAAAAGACTTTGGAGATAGTCCTTTTGTAAACATATCTGCAATCATTTCATCTGTTCCTAAGTGATCAATCATAATCATTCATCGTCTCACATCTTGTTGCAATGATACATATTTAAGTTTCATGTGTTTTGATCCCTTAAATATCCTATCATGTTTTGAAAATAGGATTGCAACTTTATTATAGCAATAAATAGTCAATGGCTTAGAAATAAAACTCAAAGGCCCAAACTGAGTGACAAAATTTGCAGCCTCAAAACATACCACATATTCAGTCTTCATGGTAGATGTGTACAACATAGATTTCTGACTTTTCCATGATACTGCACCTCCAGCTAAGAAAAGTAAACAAAACCAAGAGTGCAATGTCGCGAATCCGAACATCCACCAGAATCTGAGTAAAAAAAAACAATCATTTGTAGATGTGTTGACTTCCTATATGTAAGCATGTAATTTCTCGTTCCCTTTAGATACCTTAATACTTTCGTGGCAGCTCTCTAATGACTAAGTCCTGGATTACTTTGAAACCTGCCCAACATGCCAACTGCATGGCTAATGTCTGGTGCAAACTTGTGCATACATCAAACTACCTACAAGTGAGGCATGAGGATAATTTGTCATCTCTTTACGTTGCAATTCGTTTTATGGACATTGATTTAGATCAAGTTTGTCACTTTTATGGAATGGAATAACACTAGACAAGAATGTTTTTAAGATAATTTAAGATAAGTTTTTAGGATAATTTAAGATCTGCTTGACTTTTGTTAGAGACGTGGTGTATGGTCGAACAGGGAAGCGTAGGTTGGAGCAGTCGTGGACACACGTAGAGGCTTGCATGCATGGTGGTGAGATGGAAGTTATTTCGTTTAGTTTGATTATATATTATATAGTTTATTAACTCTTTGTTAGGTCATTAATTGTGTCCGGGCCGCATGTTAGTGTGATATTCCCAATATGTATTTAAGAAGATTCATTTAACTTTTTAGAGTTTAGAATTATATGATCTTTATATCCCAAATAGAGTTACGTTTCAATCCCAAATAAAATACTCCCTCCGTCCCGAATATATGTGCCTATTTGCTTTTCCACACATATTAAGAAAATATTTAATGATATGAAAGTTAGATAAATGTTGGTATTGGAATATGAGTAAATTAAAATAAATTACTAAAAAGTTAATGACGTAATTGTATTTGTTATTAGAAAAGTTGGATAAAGTAGTCTTTTTGTATATTATCACATTAATTACACGTATTAAAGTTAGTGAAAAATTTGGTTAGATACAAAAAATTGTTAATAGTCATATAAATTTGGGACAGACGAAAAAGGAAAGTAGGCATATATATTTGGGACGGAGTATCAAACTTTTATAATAAAACATATGGCCGATTCTAGAAAAGGATTTTACATGTAGTTGAGTGGATACATATCAAACTTTTATACATGATGTTTTCAAAATCTATGTATGTGTATTTAATATGAGGTAGTCAATTCCATTTTTTCTTCTCCATGATCCAAGCACATAATCGAAATATCTACATTCGTGCATGCAAAAAGGTTAGCAGGAATATTCATTAAACATCATCTTTCTTCTATTTTCCTACACGTGTTCGTTATAGTAGGAGGTGGATTTGCTTGATATTATTATATAAATATGGTCATGGTACTTAAATTTAATAGTATTAGAATTCTATCTCCCAAGTACAAATAATAAATTAATAAATATGAGATATTGAAGCGTTATGAGTAGACAAGGCTATAGGGTAGCTTGATGACTAATATGACCCAGTCTAAGAAAACTAAGGATATCACACCATATCGCAAGAAAGGTTAGAGGTTGTTCGATTTAGAAACGGAGTTCTTTGAATATAGGGATGTTGAATTATTTGAGAATAAATTCCCTTATTCTATGAATAATATTCCAGTGGAAAGCACGTGTCCACACACAACACATGTTGAAGGTGATAGTCATTGGATTGTTCCTACAACTTCAAGTCATGAGATTCTACCACATTCAATGACACGTCTGCAACCACAAGTTAAAACTTATATTCATGATGTTAAATCACATCCTGAACCTATTGTATCTATTGAGTCCAGTGAAGAGTTGGGTCGTGGACTCGTCGTCATATGACCTCCACACGTCTTCGTGACTATGTAATACATACAACTCGCGTTACACCTCCACACTCTCACACATCTCAGCCGGCTTCCTCTGGTGCTTTATATCCTCTTTCTAATTATGTTGCTTGTGAAAGATTTACGGCTTCGCACCGTTGTTTTCTTTCTGCCATCACAGCCAATCATGAGCCATCTTCTTACATAGAGGTTGTTCAGTCAGCTAGTTGTCACGAAACGATGCGCATGGAAATCGATGTGTTGGAAGCGAATCATACTTGGTCGATCGAATCCCTTCCGCAAGGTTAGAAGGCTTTAGGAAGTAAATTGATGTATCGTGTCAAGCACAACGCCGACGGAACAATCGAGAGATATAAAGCTCGATTAGTGGTTTTCGGCAATCACCAAATTGAAGGGTTGGATTACAATGAAACTTTCGCACCTACCGTCAAGATGGTTACTGTACGAACGTTCTTGGCTATCGGTGCTATCAAGGGGTGGGAACTCCATCAAATAGATGTTTACAACGCATTTCTTCATGGAGATTTGGAGGAGGAAATATACATGAAACTTCCTCCCCGGATTTGATGCTCGAGCTAGTGATAACAAAGTTTGTCGTCTTCGCAAGTCCCTCTACGGACTACGTCAAGCACCACAATGTTGGTTTGTCAAACTTGCCACTGCCCTCGTGGATTATGGGTTTGTTCAATCTGATGCGGATTATTCTCTCTTTTCCTATCATCAAAGTAACATTCATCTCACAATCTTAATCTGTGTTGATGACTTGGTTATTGGTGGGAATGATCCTACCGCTATTGTTTGTTTAAAACTTATTTGTGCACATGCATGAAGGACCTTGGTAAACTAAAGTACTTTCTCAGTATTGAGGTTGCTCACAATCCCTTTGGAATTTCCTTATGCCAACGAAAAAAATATGCATTGGATATTATCTCTGAGACTGACTTACTTGGTTCCAAACCTATTGGTACTCCTATTGAACATAATTGCCGGCCTGCTCTAGCCACCAACGCTCCTATGTCTTCTCCTGAACGGTATCGTCGTCTTGTAGGCAGACTTATCTATTTGACCATCACTCGTCTGGAATTATCTTATTGTGTTCATGTGTTGGCTCAATTCATGCAAAGTCCTTTAGAGGCTCACTGGGAAGCAGCGCTACGAGTTGTGCCTTATTTAAAATCAAATCCTGGACAAGGCTTGTTTTTGAACTCTTCATGTGCCCTTCAGCTTGTTACTTACTGTGATGCGGACTGGGCGAGCTGCCCTCTTACCCGTCGCTCCCTTACTGCCTACATTGTATTTCTTGGTAATTCTCCCATTTCGTGGCACACTATGAAGCAACACACAGTCTCTCGATCTTCTGCGGAGGCCGAATATCGCTCTCTTGCAGCCACTACATGTGAGTTAAAGTGGCTTCGTAGTTTGTTGGTCTCTTTCGACGTTGATCATTCGCAACCAGTTACTGTTTGTTGTGATAGCCAATCGACGCTTCATATAGCTTAAAATCGGGTTTTTCACGAACGCCTCAAACACATTGAAGTGGACTGTCATTTTGTGCGTGATGAGATCGCTCGTGGTACAATCGCTCCTTCTTTTATTTCAACATTTCATCAACTTGCCGATATACTTACAAAGGCTCTTAACAAACGGCTTTTGATGAACTTCTTAGCAAGTTGGGCATTTCCAACCTCCATGCTCCAACTTGAGGGGGGTATTGGGCATGCATAATATCCGTCGAGAATATGATGTTTGATAGGATTATATTCTACAAAGATTTTATTCTCTTGCCTTGTATCTTAGTTGTATATATATTTAGTTTTGTAGATTAGGTTCTTTACTATTTCTGCGCTAAGGTTTCCGACTGTGCACCCTATGTTTGTATGTATTTATATTCATCTTTCGCAAGGAATGAGAGCGAGTTGAATCTTTATTCTCTTCTCATAGTTTTACAAACCCTAACCCTAATCTTGACGAGTCTTATGTGGATCTTACGTGGTCCGGGCTGAAGGCTCCTGGCGGTTTAACGGGGAAGATGTTTCAACGGTGGGAATTCCTGAGAGCGGACGTGGAACGGTTGTCGGAGCACCGCCGATAAACCTTCCCATGTTTGAAGGTTCGGGGGCAGAAGGATGGTTAACCCGAGCCGAGCAGTATTTTTTGCTGTAGAATACTCCGGTGGGGAGCAAGCTAGATGTTGCCTTGGTGGCAATGGACGGTGACGCATTACCGTAGTTTCAGTGGGCTAGGGCTATGAGTCCGGGGTTGGATTGGAATATGTTTAAGTTGGAGATGGTATGTATGTTTGGGTCGAATCCGCTAGCGAATCTGTTTGAAACATTGGTTCAAACAAAGCAAACAAATTCGGTAAGCGAGTATGTCACTACGTTCATTTTGCAGATGGTGCATGTGCCAGAGTTGCCCGATACGTATGTTTTAGGGTTCTTTTTTAATGGTATGAGGGATGGAATTCGACTGAAAATTCGGTCTCGTAAGGCTCGGACTTTGTCGGATACCATTCACTTGGCTAAAGAAATTGAACAAGAAGTCTAGTTGCTAAGTGGTACGGCGTCAAATATGACGAGTTTCGCTCGAGTGTTCTCTGGAACGACAGCTAAGACTGCGGTATTTAAATCAAACCCTAATTCGATGACTGTGGCACCTTACGGGGCGGGTTCAAAGGTCAATAAGAGTCAGAGTAATAGCGAGGATATGAGTGCTTTGACGGGGTCGACATCGGGTAGTAGTTGGACCAAAAAGAACAATAGACCAGTTCGATAAATAGCTCATAATGACTATCTAGCGAAAAGGGCGGCTGAAAAGTGTTTTCGGTGCGACGAGAAATGGTCATCCACTCATCATTGCTCGGATTAAACTTATCAGGTGATTATTGTCTCCAATCCTGACGACGAAGTTGAGGACATGGGGGCTGAGGAGGATCACGAAGCAACTCCTACGGACATTAAGGTGGAGGAGGAAACTGTTGGGTTATGAGACAGTAGATGGTACTCAACTGTCTAGTGGTTAAAAGAATATTGGGGAAAATCATAGTAGTACTATGGAATTGAAGATCTCAAAACCCAGCTGATATCAGTAGTGCAGTGTGTCGATAGGATTAGATGATGTATAGGTTAGACTTGTTTTATTTTGATTATCTTTTTGTCTAAGTCATGTACGGGGTAAACTGTTGGACTGATCTTCTGACGAAGTTACTTTCCAGAACCCCACGTCATCAATGTAAGAGCTTGCGTTCTTGACCAAAGAATGATCTTCACCTCGATAGGAGACGACCCATCGCCGATAAGATATCGGCATAAGAGCATAATGCAAAGCTTCAGTACCTTCGCGGTCATCGGCGACCCACTGTAGCCTTATCGGCTTGTCGGCCGACTCCAAGAAGACAGAGACCTGTCTTGAGTCTCATCGTATCCGACGAAAGCGACCCGATCGTAAACATCTTTTCGAAGTTCAGCAGAAGATCATACGAAGATGTGGAATAGTCAACTCTATCTCTGACACATTCTCACCTACCATAAACCTAGACCAATGAGAAGCCGACAACGCTTTACCTGCTCTAAACAACTAAAGCCTGCTCTCATGTACAGTATTAACTGCCCTGCTGAAACAATTCGAATTTATGGTCGTTTTCTTTGGAAGCTTGTGACACGTGGCATCGTCTTCTCCAACGGACATATGCCTTGCTCACAACTATAAATAGAGAAGAAATCCGAGCTCCATGCACGGGACTCATAAGGGAAAAAGCTCAAGCTCAAGCTCAAGAACACTCTAGCGAACTCAACAGATTATACAGAGAAGAACTTGCTTTCATAGAATATTTGTAGTTCTTCTCTCTAGAGTATTTAGATTCTTTTCTTCTCTAGACTAAGCTCATTGCCAGATTTATAGCTTAGATTTCGAAGGAGTTTACTTTTAGTGAATTGTTCTTATTGTAAGAACTCCTTCTTAGTTGGAGATTATCCCCTCCCTTTCGAACTTAGGTTTGAATTGTAAAGTCGCTAAGGACTATAACTTAGAAAGGTATGTCCAGTGCACAGATTCCTTGCTGAGGCTTGCTCAGAATAATCAACAAGTTCTCCTGCCAAGTCAGGACCGTGGACGTAGGATCTTGCGTATCCGAACCACGTTATATCGCTTGTGTTATTTACTGTTTTATTGCATATCATACAACCGCTCAAAATCATATGTTTGCATAAAACGTATTTTAAAAGCGCATAGCCAAAAGAATTTATCTTGCGAAAACACGTTTTCAACTGAGACGAATCTCCGGGCCCTACACACTTATCCGCACAACGTCTCCGACTGAGTTTCAACGACTGACTAAAGTCAGTAGGAGAGCTCAGTAGCTGACACACTCTGACCCCGTGATCGAAGGTTACTATTTGGCACTGTTCATCAGTTGCACCAAACAGTTCAGCTGTCCTTTGGTTTGAGAAAAAGAAACTGTGATCAGGTGTATTCACCCCCCCCTCTACACCTGACTATCGTCTCCGGACCAACAATTGGTATCAGAGCCTCGGTGTTCTTCTGATCGCCGGTTACACTACTCGGGTCCTCTCGAACAGATCCTTGAAAACGTTTTCTCTGCACAAGCATCTCTTCAGTCATCCTTATACTCGTTCACATAATGTCTGACATGTCAGGTATTCGGATGGTGCCGATGTTCTCAATAGAGAACTTCACGGTATGGCGCGTGAGAATGGAGGCACACCTCACATCGCTGCACGACAGCATGACGGACGTCCTTGAGACAGGACCCATCATTCCCATGATTGATAGCATTCAGTTCGCTGCTGCGGGAGGTGTAGGAGCACAGACTGGTGCTAAGATCCCTAAAGAAAAATCAGCCTTCACGCCTGAAGAGAAAAAGCTGCACAATCTCAACCAAGTTGCGCGAAATGCTATACTGACAACGCTCAGTGACTCTCATCTCGGGAGAGTGCAAGACTGCAAAACGGTTAAAGAGCTTTGGGATGCCCTGGCTGTACTGAGCCAAGGAACCCCGCAGATCAAAGAGAATAAGCTCGAACTAGAGCTTCAGAAGTTCGAAGCCTTTGCAATGGAGCCCAATGAGACCATTGACGAGCTTAGTGTCAGATTCACAAATCAAGTCAACGTCATCAACGGGCTGGGGAAGATGTTCACCAACAAGGAGATGAACACCAAGATCCTGAGAGCGCTACCTCGACAGAAGTGGCTTCCTTCTGCTACTTATTTACGTCGCTCTGATCTTAATGCTCTAACTCCTGATGTTATATTTTCAGAACTAAAAACGGAGGAATTTGAGCATAGTCTACCCCAAAGGTGTTCCAGTGCTCCAGCTGACACACAGATCGACCATGCCTTTAAGGCAACAGTCAGCAAGACTGGACCCAAACCAGTTTCCTCAAGCAAGGCAGTGGCCACAATCGAAGTAAAGTCTTTCGAGACTTCAGGCACTGACCAGCTAGCTTTGATGGCTCTCAAATATCAGAGAGAAAAAGAGAGAGTCAGAAAGCTGAGGAAATACCACCGAGATTCTCCCTCAAGTAAGAAAGAATATCCAAAAAGGGAAGAATCTAAACCTTCTATTGAATGCAGGAATGCAGAGCCTGCTGCTAGTCTATCCAAAGACTCAACCGGAAAAAGCAACAGAACATCCACCTGCTACAACTGTAAGAAGGAGGGATACTACCAGTACGACTGTCCCGAACTCTCAGCTGCTCAACGAGTAGAACGGCAGGCTAGAAGAGAAAAATTTTCCCAAAGAAGGCAGGCCTACATAGCCGGAGAGATATCCTACAACTCACTTGAGGAGGATACATTCATGTATTCCTCTGAGGACGAAGCTGCATTTGTAGCAGTTGAGGTCGGAGAAACGGTTCCTGAAGGAACAACTGAATACTGTTTGATGGCCGGAGAAGAGGCTGAGGTAAATTCCAAACTTAATACAACCTCTTCTTCACACAGCACACACGACACGTGCTCGGTCACAGATGATCCTCTGGATGTGGTACAAGCATACGACGATCTGCTAGAGGAGCAGATTCAGCTGAGCAGAGAGTTCAGCAAAACGATTCAGGAACTTGAACAGTAAAGGCCGAGAATCGAGACTTTCTTCCGATTGTCGAGTCTCTACCGAGTCGAGAATCCGGGTTGCGAGACTCAAGGAAGAGATTGAATCTCTTATGACTAAGTCTCAGCTTCAAGAGACTCAGATCTCAGTTCTGACTAAGGACAATTCTGAGAAAGAGACTGAAATAGCCCAACTCAGTCAGAAGCTCATAGACGTGCAAAAAGATTATGAATCACTCAGGAGAAGTGACGAGGTCTGGCGAGGACTGATGACTGAACAAAGACCTAGGAGCTAAGGAGAAGCTGGAAAGTATGCTTAGAGCGCAACGGCCAACGATCCCCGAAAGAAGGTCTTGGCTATACTCACGAAGCTTCTACCTCAAAAAGCTCAGAAGCGCTGGCTGATAGGTTCGTCAGAGGAAAGGTACAAACTGCTGACACCACACCTCAGGCGAAGAATAAGCAGAAAATCGTTGCACCTCAACCGAGCAGCAAAAAGCAACTGACCAAAGGTTCCAGCCCCAGGACACCGCGATCAAACTCAGGGGGAAACAAGAAGGTCGGGTGGGCGAACGAGACAAGGAGCCACCGTATGAGCACCCGGCTCGCATGGCTCGTACTACTATGAGCCCGGGGGTCGGGAGGAGCGCAAAGACTCAGAAGAAGAAAGCTCCTGAGCCCAAAATCATCAGAAAGTCAGTATCTCCAGGTCCTGTGGAGAAGAAAACTGACAAGGTTCAGAAGAAGAAGTCTCAGACTTCTAAGGTTCCTAGACAGATTTGGGTTCCGAAATCACCCACTAACATGTAAGGACCCAACTGAACCAAAGGGTACCTAAAAATGCTTCTATTTTGCAGGTGCATAAGGACCCTTGGATAGTGGACAGCGGCTGCTCGAGACATATGACATACCAGAAGAGCCTGCTGACCAACTACATACAAGAAGATGGTCCCATAATTGAGTTCGGTGACAACTCAAAAGGTTACACAAGGGGATATGGAACGCTGAACATTGGGACTGCTTCAGTTCCAAGAGTAACATATGTTGAAGGACTTCAACATAATCTCCTTTCTGTCAGTCAATTCTGTGATAATCTTAACAGAGTAATCTTTGACGTTGGTTTCTGTGATATTGTTGATAAATCTACAGGGAAAAGAGTGTTATCAGGTTCGCGGAGGAAGAATATATACGTTGCAAACTGGAATACCGCAGAACCTGAGGCTTGCTTGCTCGCACAGACGAAATCTAGTGACAAGTCAGGATGGCTATGGCACAAGAGACTCAGCCACCTGAACTTCAAGACTATGAACAAGCTCGCCAAGAACTCTAAAGTCAGAGGACTGCCCAACGAATCGTTCATCAAAGACGAAAATTGTGAAGCATGCTTGAAGGGAAAGCGCAGAAAGAAAAGCAATCCACCTATTCCTTCACCTTCCACCGATGGAATCCTTCATCTTCGCACATGGACTTATTCGGGCCAGTCTCCCCAGTGACTATAAGAGGCAAGAAGTATGCCCTCGTCGTTATTAACGACTACTCGAGATATACTTGGGTCATCTTCATCGCCAACAAATCTGATGTTCAAACTAAGCTACCCAATATGCTGAAGAAACTCAGTGTGGAAAAGGACATCAAGATTCAAAGAATTCACTCAGACAGAGGAACAGAATTTCTCAATTCAGTAGTTAAAGAGTACTGCGATAAAGAGGGAATTCAGCACGAGACATCAGCTGCTCGCACCCCTCAGCAGAACGGACTTGCTGAACGCAAAAATAGAACACTCAAAGAAGCAGCAAGAACGCTCCTAGCAGACTCTAGACTACCCTCAAAGTTCTGGGCTGATGCTACTGACACCGCCTGCTATACTCGCTCTTTACTTACACAGCAACACATGAAGACACCATACGAATTATGGAAAGGGAGAATTCCTTCTATTTCTCATTTTCATATTTTTAGTTGTCCTTGCTTTATTCACAATAATGGGAAAGATCAGCTGAAGGTCTTTGATAGCAAATCTGATCAAGGAGTATTCTTAGGATACTCTCGAGTCAGTAAAGCCTTCAGAGTTTTTAACTATCGAACCCTTTGCGTGGAGGAAAGCCCTCATGTTGTTTTTGATGAGTTTGTTACTGAGAACAGGAAAAATACAGAGACAAACACTGAAGATGTCAGCAGCAAGCTACGGGATCTCGGGCCGACCGATAAAACGAAAAGATCCAAAGATTGTTGGGATGATGAGTCGACGATGAAGAAATTCGGACTCGGCCAACAAGCGATGTAGGCCGACTCGGTTGATTCTACCGAACGAAATCAACAACAGGTAACAACGGTCGATGAGGAAGCCCCAGTGGTAACTGAGACCTCTACTGAGAATATAAACTCAGGGGGAACGATTAATGTTCCTGAGCTAAATGCCCCTGAACCTGGAAACTCAGTAGATCCTAACCTTCTTCTTGAACTACTGCAATCTCGTAACGATTACTACGAAATGCCTAACATACCTACTGGCGTGCGAAGTAGTATCGAAAGAAGAAGCCGGACTCGAGGCGCTCATGGCTTGACGCTCATTCTTCGATCTCATTATAGGAGATCCGTCGAAGAACGATAAGAACTAGATCTCGATTGAGTCAAGGAGAAAGCTCACTCTATTCTTGTTTCTTGTCTACGTAAGAACCTCGGTCAATAGAGGATGCACTCAATGATGCTTGACCGGATCATCGCCATGCAAGAAGAGCCGAACCGGTTCGTCGAAATGAAGTTTGGGAGCTTGTTAACGCACCTAGACATCGCATGTAATCGGTACTAAGTGGGTCTTCAAAAACAAGCGTGATGAAAACAACGTCATCGTCGAAACAAAGCTCGACTAGTTGCCAAGGGATACAAATCAAGCGAAAGGAATCGACTTTGATGAAACTTTCGCTCCAGTCGCAAGATTGGAAGCCATTCGTCTTTTCCTAGCCTATGCAACGCATCAAGGATTCAAAGTATATCAGATGGATGTGAAGTCAGCTTTTCTGAACGGCGTACTGAAGGAAGAAGTCTACGTGGAACAACCACCCGGATTTCAGTAGGTACATCAGGTGTACAGACTTCGGAAAGCTCTGTATGGGTTAAAACAAGCACCCAGGGCTTGGTACGATACCCTATCAGACTTTCTACTTCAAAAAGGTTTTCAGAAGGGGACAGTAGATCGCACCCTATTCAACATAAATTCAGGAGATGACATCCTACTGGTGCAAATCTATGTGGACGACATCATTTTTGGCTGCAGAAACGAGACCATATGCCAGCAGTTCGAGAAGATGATGAAAGAGAACTTCGAGCTGTCTATGATGGGAGATATGAATTATTTCCTTGGATTTCAAGTGAAGCAATCACCTGAAGGAATCTTCATCAATCAGGCACTCGCGATCTTCTCAAAAGATTCGGCTGCGACTCTAGCAAGCCAGTCAAGATCCCCATGAACACAAATTTTAAAATCGATCTAGACAAAGATGGAGCTTCTGTTAACTCTATTGATTATAGAGCTATTATTGGTTCTTTATTATACTTAACAGCTAGCCGACCTGACATAACTTATGTTGTAGGTGTATGTGCAAGATTTCAAGCGGATCCTAAGTGAAGTCATCTAGACTCAGCAAAGAAGATTCTGCGCTATCTAAGAGGAACACCTGACGCTGGGTTATGGTATCCTGCTGACGATAATCTTATACTGACAGGTTATTCTGATGCTGATTATGCAGGATGTAGGATAGATCGAAAATTAACTTCCGGAACGTGTCAGTTCCTAGGCAGCAAGCTGATATCTTGGTTTTCAAAGAAACAGCACTCAGTAGCAACGTCCATTACTGAAGCTGAGTATATGGCTGCTGGAAGTTGCTGTGCCCAGATCCTTTGGCTTCGACAACAACTGAGAGACTATGGTATAATACAGAATGAAGTGCCCATCTACTGTGACTCCACAAGTGCTATTGCAATCACTCAGAATCCAGTTCTCCATACGAGATGCAATCACGTGGATATTCGACACCACTTCATCAGAGACCATGTCGAGAAGAAGGATATCAGAATGGAGAAAATCCATACTGACAAGCAAAGGGCGGACATACTGACCAAACCACTAGCTGAGAACAGATTCAGAGAACTATCAGTTGAGCTAGGTCTACTGGATCCTACTGAATCATATCAGTAGAATACAACTACTGACAAGTGCCATCAATTGGTATCAAGTGTAGGAACCAATATGACAGGTCGATGATCGATGCGATGATTCAGTCGGGAGAATTATACTGTACACAGTAAGGGGGAACGTGGTCATCAGCACGTCAACCATCCTCCTTAACCTTAACGGTAACTAGCTGATCATAAAAGTTCAGCTGAAGAGGTTTGCGTAGTATTTTTTTTTACTTAAAACTTTTTCAGAAGCATGCTCGCATTTATTATATCAGTCGCTTGCACTCAGTAGTTAATGAGCATTTATTTCCCACCATTAATCTTTAAGGATGAGTCAGTAGGAAAAGGTTCTTATTCAAAGTAACTCGTCTTTAATGCTTGCCTGCATCGCATTTAATGCATGTCTTCTCACTTACCTTTATTACGCATCATCCTACGTGGGTCTATGGTAGAGGCGGCTAAGTACTCATTCCTTTTATAACATCTAATCTGAGTCGTCGATAAAAATGATAGATTAAAACCCAGTCGTTCGATCTAAACGGCTAATCACACATATCTTACAAAATCTTTCATCTTCTACCATTTCCTCACTTTTCGCCATTTCCGATCTTAGAGCTTTTCCTCAGCGATTCAGTTTTCTCCCCAAAATCATAAACTGCTTTGCATCTGCATATTTCAAGCTCTAAATATTACGGTAATGTATTTAATCGTGCTTAAAACTCTACTGACTTACTCTATTTTCAAGTGCTAACGAGTTTTGATGCAGATTTCTATGGCGATGATACAGACCCCCGCGAACATCGAAGAAATCATCCTCTCGCGCATACAGGTCGAACCCACGATAGCGCTTCACCAAGTGGATATTCCTTATATGGAGGAGGTTTTTGACGCTCTGGAAGAATCGGGCCTAGACGCTCTTGTAACAAGGCAACCGAGAGCCTATCTTCCCAGGCAAGTTACAGAGGTCTTCTACAACTGGAGGACTCTAGACTCAGGAGCAGAAGTCTCCAGCTTTTCATACATGAAAGAGATCGATTCCCTCTCATGGGACGCCAGTGTTCACGAGTTCAACATTCGAGATGCTCTCGAACTGGCTTTCGATCTGACAGACGAAGGAATTTCTCCGTTTGGTTACAAGGAGAAGGAGATCAATGCCTATGTGCAGAAGTTCTGCGGTAGGAAGGACATAGCCTTCAAGACCGCTCTGCCGAAGAATTTGTTGCTACCGAGATACCGGGCGCTCGCTTATATCGTTTCTCATATCTTAATGAGCTCAGCCGGATCATATGATCAGCTTTCTAAGCTGAAAATCCAACTGATGATGATTATTGACGATAGAGTCCGCGTCAATTGGACGAACTACTACTTAGCCGAGCTGAGGGCTCAGGCTCAAAAGTTTACCGCTCTACCCACTGGAGAGAGGAGGCTCGCCAGTGTGGGTAAACTGTTGTTTGGGATGAAGATGTCCATCATGATCGAGCAGAGAGTCTCGAGGAGCTCAGCTTTTGGCCGACCTCCGTACTTCGACAAAGAAGCTCATCAAGTTCAAAACTAGAGCCGCTGCCGAGAAGTCGGTCGGCGAGGGCCGCCTGAGCCGAAGAGGGTCGTATCGACTCGCCCCCTCGCGCTGACCCGCCGAAAAGGAAGAGGCTGACAAAGACTGGACCTTTTGAGGTCCCAGTGGAACAAGCCAAACCAGCCTCTCCCCCGCCTCCTCAGGAAGAACAAATTCTTGACTCGGACACCGGCATTGAGGGTGCCACGTTGAAGGACAAAGTCCAAGTCATCAGTTATGAGGAAACTCAGTCGGACATTCCGGTACCGACTGAGGAGACATCCTCCGAGTGGACCACCTTCCACTCCACTCGTCTCCGTGCTATGGCGAAGTGCATGATCGGATTCCGTAAATCGGCCGAGCACTCGTGACCTAGTGAGGATAGCCATAAGGGCTAGGATACGCATGCTACCGAGGTTCCTAAGTTGGGACATTCTCGAGGACATGATCAAATCTCGCCGCCTCTATCCCTACTCGCCGAAGAGCAAGATTTGCAATCGGCCCATTGGTTTTGGGGAACCAATGACCTTGCCTACTTCGAGGACCTGAGGGCTGCGATGCTATACCTTCTCAGTCTGCGCACCTCAGTTCCTGGCGACAACCCTTCGCCTCCATCTCATCCTGACAACGATGATGACAAGGATGATGATGAGATGGATCAGGCACCACCCAAGGATGCAGAATTGGGAGGTTCTGCTGAGGGTTCTACTCCCAGCGAAAAGGGCCAATCACCACCACCTGCTACATCTGGTGAAGCCCAGGTTGCCTCGAAGCCAAGTCGAGCGCAACAACTCGTGTCATCTGAGCAGAGGCTCGGAACTAGTTCTTATCAGATACAACCTATAGGTTCCGTGTCCTCGAAGTCAGTCAACAGAGCTATTAGACGCCAAGGCAAAAAAGAACCGTCTTCTCTCGAAAGACGTTCACATTAAGTGGGCTCAATACACAAAAGCTCAGACGGAGAGCATCAACCGACTTGCAGAAGGGGTCGAAATGTCTCTAACGCTCCTACTCAACAGATTAATATTCAGGAGATAGCTGAGACAGCCCTCGCAGCTCAAAAGGCGGACTTAGCCGCCCAGAGTCAGCAGCTCTTGATCACTCAGCAGAATATCTTCGCTGAGTAGCTGACTAAGGGGCTAGCGGCGGTCCAAGCCACAATGGATGAGAGGAATAAAGTTGCCACCACCAGTCTCCAATCTGCCATTACTCAGCAGGCTGCGGCACTTAAACTCATCCAGAAGGAGATCACAGACTCCCACGATCAATCTCTGCCGAAACTCGGACAGAGTCACCGCACAACTCGATTATTCGGAGAAGATCGGGAGCACGACTGGGATAAATACTGTGATCTGGTCAAGGACTTCGAAGCCACTGCCACTCAAATCAAAGACCTCGTCTACAACTTAGAGAAAGACGTTAAAGCCATCCGCACTCACCTCTCCCAGCCTGATGATGCCAAAAAGGGGGAAGGAGAAGTTAAGATTGAAGATCTTGAGGCGGAACAGCCGAGGTCCGGAAGAGCCCGAAGTCCAAGAAATTAATAAGGGGGGAAGGTACTTCTACTCGTGGGGGAAGGAACCAAGACTGTACCTCAAGCGTAAGGTTCACCACCCAGTGCCGGGACCCGGGCCACCGTGCTCCTCCCGGAGTATGCCCCACTCCCCCAATCGACCGCGATGCGAGCCAAGCACCTATCTCATCCGCTCAAGCACATCGAGGAAATTGCTTAATTTCTTGATGAACAAGAAGAAGATGAAGAGCTACAACAATCGCCACCGCAAAGGCCCGGAAGGAGATTACTATTGAAGCCACTCTATCTTCCCCCGACGCCTAAATTCAAAACCAAGGCGGAGCAGAAGCCTATGATCTCGAGAGTTGCTCAACAAACGCAAGACAAGCCGGATCATGAGCATTAGATGGAAGAAGCAAAGAAAGGCAAGAAGCCTAAGAAATTGATGGGCAAAATTGCCAAACGCAAGGCTAAGCAACTGGTGGACGAACAGAAAAAGAAAGCTCAGGAGGAGCTATCCAAAGCCCCCACCACCGGCTCCACCCGACACCTCGTGGTTACTACACGCCTTATCTTACATCCGAGCAAGAGGCTGAGGACAAAGCCACATGGGAGGCGACGCCGAAGGGACTAAGTCTCCGGGAGAGGAGATGCAAGGACAATGGCCCTCGTGAGAGAAGAAGAGATTAGCCGACTTAGCTAAAATGATTAGCCTATCTCGTAAGCCGCCACCGATCCAAGGAAGCGGATTCCACGGGGTTCCAAGTTCGGGAGGGCACCTTATATCAAGAAGGACCCTATCCCTCATGTGGACAAGTGGGTGCCAACCGAGCTTAATGAGCAAGTGGGAGGAACTTAAAGAAGATTTTATCAAGGGATACTCAGCGTGGGGTATCTATTCTACCGACAGCACTCACCGACCAAATCTTTGATGAGCTTATTTGCCGATTTGATATGGAACTCGAGAGATCGCCTTCGTCGATCATGGAAAGAGAGAAGATACCTTTCAAAGCTACAGCCGTTCGTAAGAATCCCTCCTCCCTGGACTACTCGCGGCGTGCTGTGCACAAAAGAGATTGAGAGAGAAGTCAAAGAAGCTGCTTATCACCTCTGCCTGAACTTTGACCATCCTGCTGATCACGAGGAAATCCAGTCCCGAGAGCCGTAATCTACAAGTATTATTACCCGGACCCTCCTACCGATAAGTCCGAAGACTTCAAGAAGCGTACTCGAGAGATTCGACGTCGCCAGTGATCTTGCTTTCCTTGTCTTCCTTTTGTAAGAGTAATAGAAACTTGTACTCTCTTGATCATATTTATAACAGTTTCTATTGCTTGCCAGACAATTACTCATCGTCTCATGGATTTTGTTTGTGTTTTTCACAACTGATCACTAAGTGATCTGACACACACTCACATAACCGTTTCTCTGATTTTGCCTATCTCTCGCCTACTGACTTGATGTTTAATTGATCACCTTGATTGTATTTTCAGATATATTAGGGGAATATTATTGTCAGTAGATTAGCTTTCATTTCCTTATTGTTTTAGATTGGAGGTTTTAGCATCATCAATTAGGGGGAAATTGTTGGGTTATGAGACAGTAGATGGTACTCAGTTGTCTAGTGGTTAAAAGAATATTGGGGGAAATCATAGTAGTACTATGGAATTGAAGATCCCAAAACCCAGCTGATATCAGTAGTGCAGTGTGTCGATAGGATTAGATGATGTATAGGTTAGACTTGTTTTATTTTGATTATCTTTTTGTCTAAGTCCTGTACGGGGTAAACTGTTGGATTGATCTTCTGACGAAGTTACTTTCCAGAACCTCACGTCATCAATGTAAGAGCTTGCGTTCTTCAGCCAACAGCTGATTTTCACCTCAGTAGGAGACAACCCATCAGCTGATAAGATATCAGCAAAAGAGCATAATGCAAAGCTCAGTACCTTCGCAGTCATCAGCTGACCCACCAGAGCCTTATCAGCTTGTTAGCCGACTCGTACGAAGAAGACAGAGACGTCTCTGAGTCCATCGTATCCGACGTAAAAGCAACCCATCGTAAACATCTTTTCGAAGTTCAGCAGAAGATCATACGAGGATGTGGAATAGTCAACTCTATCTCTGACACATTCTCACCTACCACAAACCTAGACCAATGAGAAGCCGACAACGTTTTACCTGCTCTAAACAACTAAAGTCTGCTCTCATGTATAGTATTAACTGCCCTGCTGCAACAATTCGAATTTATGGCCGTTTTCTTTGGAAGCTTGTGACACGTGGCATCATCTTCTCCAACGGACATATGCCTTGCTCACAACTATAAATAGAGAAGAAATCCGAGTTCCACGCACGGGACTCATAAGGGAAAAAGCTCAAGCTCAAGCTCAAGAACACTCTAGCGAACTCAACAGATTATACAGAGAAGAACTTGCTTTCATAGATTATTTGTAGTTCTTCTCTCTAGAGTATTTAGATCCCTTTCTTCTCTAGACTAAGCTCATTTCCAGATTTATAGCTTCGATTTCGAAGGAGTTCACTTTTAGTGAATTGTTCTTATTGTAAGAACTCCTTCTTAGTTGGAGATTATCCCCTCCCTTTCGAACTTATGTTTGAATTGTAAAGTCGCTAAGGACTATAACTTAGAAGCGGTCTCGTCCAAGTACGAGATTCCTTGCTGAGGCTTGCTCAGAATAATCAACAAGTTCTCCTGCCAAGTTAGGACCGTGGACGTAGGATCTTGCGTATCCGAACCACGTTATATCGCTCGTGTTATTTACTGTTTTATTGCATATCATACAACCGCTCAAAATCATATGTTTGCATAAAACGTATTTTAAAAGCGCATAGCCAAAAGAATTTATCTTGCGAAAACACGTTTTCAACTGAGACGAATCTCCGGGCCCTACACACTTATCCGCACAACGTCTCCAACTGAGTTTCAACGACTGACTAAAGTCAGTAGGAGAGCTCAGTAGCTAACACACTCTAACCCCGTGATCGAAGGTTACTATTTGGCACTGTTCATCAGTTGCACCAAACAGCTCAGCTGTCCTTCGGTTTGAGAAAAAGAAACTGTGATCAGGTGTATTCACCCACCCCCCTCTACACCTGACTATCGTCTCCGGACCAACAGAAACCGAGTGTTCTAGGCTGGTTTTAACGCGTTTGGCTGCATACGGGTTTGACGACCCTCAAACTATGAAAATAAATGGTGCAATTCTAGGAATGGAGGTACGCGTGATGGTCGATAGTGGGGGCAACCACTGCTTTATTTTTGCTCGATTGGCGGTTGAGTTAGGATTGGCGATTGATGAATTTGAGCGGTCGTTAGTGTGGCTGGAAGACAGTCAACGCGCGACAATAGCAGCTTTGTGCATAGGGGTGGTCGTGGTATTGCAAGGCAATACATTTTTATCATTGATTGTTATGTCTTTGAGTTGGGTGAAGTTTACGTGGTTCTCGGTGTATCGTGGTTAAAGAATTTGGGCGATGTAAAAGCCAACTACAATTCGATAACGATGGAGTTCGTGCATGGCGGCAAGTTGGTGAAATTGACAGGTGATTTGTCTTTGATAAGGCGTGAAGTGTCGATGAGGCAACTACGGGAATTGCGCCATATTGGTGAACAATGATTGAATGGACTCATTGGCATTCTGATTATCTAGGAAAGGTCGAGTATGTTTTGACTTCGGATGAGGAGGACGAGAGGTTCAAGGCGGCTAGTGATGAGTTACGGGTGATGATGCAAGAAGAATTTCCTTCAGTTATGATGTCACTGGTTGGGCTTCCCCCGCATCGGGCTGTTGATCACCATATACCTATGCCGTCGGGGGCTCCTCTGGTGTTGGTATGACCATATTGTTACTGTCATTCGGCGAAAGACGAGATTGAGAGGTTGGTGCAGGAGATGTTGGAAGCGGGCATTATCTAGCCGAATTCAAGTCCATATTCTAGTCTGGTGTTGTTCGTACGCAAGAAAGATGGGAGATTGCATTTTTGTGCGGATTACTAGCAATTGAATAAGCAAACTATTTCGGATAGGTATCCGATTCCGGTCATTCAAGAGACGTTAGATGAGTTATATGGAGCGAAATGGTTTACCAAATTGGATCTTCGTTCGGGTTATCATCAAATATTAATCGCTCCGGAAGATATTTCGAATACAGTTTTTTGTACGCATTCCGATCATTATGAGTTTTTGATCATGCCTTTTGGCTTGACAAATGCACCATCGATGTTCCAATCCACTATGAACAATTAATTGAGGCCCCCTTTTCGTAAGTTTGTTTTAGTCTTCTTTGACGATATTTTGGTGTGTAGTAGAGATTAGCCTACGCATATTGAAAACTTGTGTATCGTTATGTCGCTTCTCAAATTGCAATCATATGTGGTGAATCCGAAGAAGTGTGTGTGGGGGCAAGTGGAAGTAGAGTATCTCGGACATCTTGTTTTAGCGAAGGGGCTACGCATGGATCCCGGGAAGGTTTCAGCCATTATGCATTGGCCTCGGCCGAATTCAATCAAAGGAGTTTGAGGTTTATTGGATCTTATCGGTTATATTATCGTCGGTTTATTCGGCACTATGGACAAATTGCTAAGGGTTTGATGGCATTGCTGAAGAAGGAACGAGTGAACAAATTTGAGTGGATGGAAGAAGCTCAGAGTCATTTATGGGGTTACAAGCAGTCGTTACAATTGCGTCGGTGTTAGCGGCGCCGGATTTTTCTGCAACATTCATGGTCGAATATGAGTGCTTCGAGCTGGGGATTAGGCGCGGTTTTAATGTAACATGAGCGATTATTGGCTTTCTTTAGCAGAGCGATTTCGGACCATAGCCTAGCAAAGTCCACGTATGAACTCGCATTGATGGTGTTGGTGTTGGCCATGTAGCATTAGCGGCCGTATTTGGTAGGTCGTCGCTTTATTGTGAGATCCGATCAGCGTAGTCTCCAATTTTTATTACGTTAATCGGTTTCAACGGTCGTGCAACATTATTGGGTAGCAGAACTATTGGGCTACGATTTTTACATTGAGTATAAAGCCGGAAATACTAATAAGGTGGGGGACGCGCTCTTTAGAAGTTTTGAGGAAGTGGAGTATGCGATGATAACTCTTCCAATATGGGTGGGGTGGTCGTTAGTGGCCAACGAGGCACAACGTGATTCATCCTTGCGAAAGATTTTGAAGGTCGTGTCTGCGGGATCGGTCGCTTATACTCATTATGAATTAATTTAGGGGGTTTTGTATTATAAAGGTCATTTGGTGTTGGCGAAGGGGTCCTCATTTATTCCGTGGCTCCTTATGGAATTCCACTAGATGCCGGGGGGAGGGCACTCGGGGGCTTATAGGACGTATCAATGTTTGGCATTAAGTGTGTATTGGTCGGGAATGATGCGAGATGTGACTAAATTTGTGGCGGAGTGTTTGGTCTGCCAAAGAAACAAATATGAGGCTCGATCACCTGGTGGATTAATCCAACCGTTGCCGGTTCCAATACGGGTGCAGGAGGATATTAGTATGAATTTTATCGATGGACTTCAGCGGTGGGGAGAATTTGATTGGGTGATGGTTGTGGTTGATCGGATTACCAAATATGCGTATTTTTGTGGGCTTCGACACCCTTATTCGGCTAGGGATGTGGTTAAATTATGTGTAAAGGAGATAGTTCATCTACATGAGTTTCCAAAGTCGATAGTGTTGGACCGCGACCCGATTTTTTGAGCAAGTTTTGGACTGCAATGTTTAAGGCTATGGGTACGAAGCTACGAATGAGTTTCGCTTATCATCTGAAGACTGACGGGCAAACGGAGGTGGTTAATAGGAGCGTGGAGAATTATCTTCATTGTTTTGTGTCAGAGAGGCCAAAACAGTGGAGCTAAGTTGTAACGCCCCAATTCTCAAAACTTAACTAGGGACGCTACTTCATACTTAGCATGCATATTTCAACTCTTTCAAAACATTTTCAAGGAAATAGAATCATTGCAAAACTCAGGTTATTTTCATACTCAGTGCAAGTCTTGAATAAAAATAACTACAACTACTAGTTCTCGAAAATAAAATGCACAGTTCATGATAAAACTAGTTTAATGTAATAATGAGTTTCATAAATCTTTCCTCGTGTGACCATCACCACCAACACCTCTAAGCATCGGCCGAATCATTTCCTGAAAAATGTTAAAATGATAGGGATGAGTACGAGTACTCAATGGGGAATACACTTATCCAAACTATATAATATACCAATATATTATGGAAAATTAGAACATGTAAAATTACGTAGTCACACAGACCACCGAGTCAACTTCGACTCTAACATTTAAAATGGATCAACTTCGATCCCGGTCAACTTCGACCATAAACCTGTGTACCGATCAACTTCGATCGCAGATCAACTTCGATCCTTCCTTTTCATGTATGACATTAACTCATAAATATCAAGCATAAAATATAATAAGGATAAATATAGTGTAAGAATACTTCCCCACCTTAACCTTGACTTGAAGAAAATAATGGATATCAATGTTTAAGTCCTGCGCGCCGATCCTATATATGAAAATTTATCTTAATGACTCTACATGGAATGTCATGCATGCATCAATATTTCAATAATTCATAAATAAAGATAGGTCAAAATAATCAAATTAAAATGTTTATTATACATAATCCACTTATTAACATGCAATTTTAACAGTTTCACATGGTAATAAACTTAAGTTTATAAAACACAATCTTACTTCTATTTATAATTCATTCATGCATTGAGTAATTCGGCAATTCATGAAATAAATTATGAAATCATGAAAGTTTTGTCCTAAAAATTATAGATCGATAACATTACCAACATGTTACCTTTTCCATTACAATAAAACTTATCATGATCAAGAATTCATTTAGTAGGAACATGAAAAATTTTATTTTTCAATATTTATGTACATTGACAAAAGAATTTGGCACACAAAGAAACAAATTAACAAATAAATAGTAAATGTATCCTAAAAATTCTATATTTTTAAAATGAATGACCTAACATGTAGTATATCCCACTAAAATTCAGCATGGTCGAAACAAATATAAAGAAAACATGAAAAATAATTTTCCTATCAAGCTCATGGACATGCTGTCAAAAACTGGCAGGTTACAAATAACAATGTTTAAAAAATATTTATCTTGCTTATAAAATTCTACAAAAATAATACAGTATACTAGACATACCGAAAAGACGATCCTAAATTTTTACGAAGAGATGACGACGGAAAGATGTGTAAATAATTCTTGAAACAGTTCGCAGATATGCTGGCAGGTTTTCGAAGATTTTATGGGATGCTATATTATGAGCGACTAAGGGGTATTTATAGGCCTAGATTAAATTATATAATGATCCCTAATCATAAAAGGTATCAAATAAATTTTATTCATAATTATTTTTGTACTTATATAATTTAGATAAGAGATTCAATCATAGTTGGATTAAGATATAGACACAATTAAAATTGATCATAAAACATGAATATCACACATAAAATATCTATTTTAATCATAAAAAATAATATAAGATTATCTCCTAATAATTTAATACAATATAAAATATTATATCCTTTCATGAATTCTAGTAGGTTTAAGAAATCCGAAATAAATAAATATTATTCTAGCCTCATAATTCTAACGTCATTTTTAAATAAATAAATAAATAATATATTATAATATGATATAAACAAACACATTCAAAATTCAAAATAAATTTACATAACAAAAATGATTTAACGACAAATAAGATAAATGATTTAATTTTCATTTAAATTTCTAGGGCGCGACTTATAGAACTAAAACACTTGATAACATGCATGAATAGATATGCAGTGCATTTTATATTAAAAAATTTGGGGCGTTACATAAGTGGCTAGCGTGGGCAGAATACTCGTACAACACTAATTTTCACTCGGCAACGGAAACAACCCCGTTTAAGGCGGTATTTGGAAGCCTTCGCCTAGTTTGTCGGGGGGTTTTGTCGGCAAAGATTCGAGTAAAGGCCTTGGCCGATGACTTGTATGAGTGGGATCAAGGCGTTGCGGCATCTCAAAGAGCATATTTTTCGAGCTCGTGGATTATATGGTGCTTGGGGCTAACAAAAAAAAAGCGAGATGTGCGGGTATTTCTCAAATTAAGGTCGGATCGGCAATTATCGTTGTTTAAGAGGAAGAATGTGAAGTTAGCGGCTCGCTATTACGGTCCTTCCGAGATTGAGGTGAGAATTGAGGTTGTTGCCTATCGTTTAAAGTTGTCGGACGGGTATAGAATCCATCTGGTGTTCCATGTGTCGTTACTTAAGGCGGCTCTAGGCGATCATGTGTTGGAAGAGTCATTGTCAGAGGAGTTGTGGTCGATGAATCCGGAGTTTGTACCGGACTGTATTCTACGAGAGCGTTGGGTTTGGAGAGGCGACGATCGGGTGCGAGAGGTGTTGGTTCAATGGGTGGATAAACCGAAGGAGGATGCAATGTGGGTAGTAGTGGAGGACTTGCAAGGGCAATTCCCCGATTTCCGACTTGAAGACAAGTTTGTTTGGAAGGAGGGATGAATTGTTAGGGACGTTGTGTATGGTCGAAGAGGGAAGCGTAGGCGGGAGTAGTCATGGATGGGCGGACGCACGTAGAGGCTTGCATGCATGTGGCGAGATGGAAGTTATTTCGTTTAATTTGATTATTATATTATATAGTTTATTAACTCTTTGTTGGGTCATTATTTGTGTCCAATCCGCGTGTTAGGGCCTAGTGGGTCGTATAGTATTTATTTTCTTATTTCGTACGTAATAACTATCTTGGGTTTTGCTTGGATCATAGGAGCGGCGTTTAAGCTCAGGCAGGATAATTTCCTATGGACGTTTGTTCCTTTAGTTTAATCTATGAGTGGAATGTCAAGTCTATACATTTCAAAGTTGCTAAATGCAAAAATATACATGGATTTCCAAAAATGCATAAATGTACAAAAAAATAGCATTCACACTCAGTGTGTGTGCAGTGTGTGTGCATGTGTGTGTGTGTGCAAAGTGTGTGCAGGTGTGTGTCGGTTGTGTATTTCGAGGAAGACATGTTTATATATAAAAAAAATGACAGCAAATCCGAACCGTTGATTTGAGATGAAGACAAAAAAATAATAATAACACTAACAATTGCGCTGAAGACGATTCGAACCCGCGACCTCGTTATTATTCCGAAAGAAACCTACCGCTGTGCCATTTCAAATTCTCAAACAAATTATAACCTTTTTATTTGTAGAAGATAACTGTAGAATTAACAAAACAAAATGAAATATAAGCGCCAATTGGAATCGAACCAGAGACGTATCTTGTTTATCAAGAGTATTAAACCACTGTACGAGTATCCATTCTCGAAATTATTAACGTTATTAAACTTTGAAAACCCTATGCATGTGAAACTGTATCTGTTTATCTCTTTCTCACTCTCTCTCTCGCTCTGGAGTCCTCTCTCTCTCTCTCTCTCTCGCTGAAGCCATCTCGCTCTCTCGCTGTCTCTCTATAAATCGCTCCCTTTCTCTCTCTCTCTCTCTCTCTCTCTCTCTCTCTCTCTCTCTCTCTCTCTCTCTCTCTCTCTCTCTCTCTCTCTCTCTCTCTCTACGCATGGGCTCGTCCCTTTCTGTGCATATACTTTCACTTTTTGCAGGTTAGAGAATATATTCTCTAAGGGTCAGAAATCAAAATCTTACTATTAGTATGCTTTATGGTTTACTTTCACTTTCACGTGATGTTGCTTCGTTTAGTGTCATGGTAGGAGATTTGTATATACGTAGATATTTTTTATCCATTCCAATCTCAAGAGCACGGAATATTTAATTAGTTTTTATACGAAATTGTCATATTTGTTATCCATTCGAAATATGAAGAATCCGAAATATTATGAAAAAATTTGAATCCATTCGTATATAATATTTGAAAACTTTGAAGATCTTGATCAATGTTTTCAAAAATTAATTTTAAATAATGCGAATTAGTAGGGTTGATAACAGAATTCAAATTAGGGTTGATAACAGAAATGAGAATATTAGGGTTCCTAATTATTATTACGTAAAACCTTGATAAATATTATCATATTATATATATATATATATATATATATATATATATAGATAGATAGATAAGTAATTATTCTTACTTAAAACATTATCCAATTTCGAAAAATATTCAAGATCATCCTATGTATTATCCAATTTCGAAAAAAAATCAAGATTATCCTATATATTATACAATTTCGAAACTAAATAGGATTCAATATTATCCTATATATTACAGGCAAGGTTAAATATAATATTATCCTATATGGAGAATATATAATATTATTATTTTTTTGAATCTGCACCAATTATTTACCTGCACCGTAAATAGTGTATAATTTGGAAGCTATCTTAAAAGTAGTCAAAACCTACTTAAACAAATATATGGGAAATTGGCATTTGACTGAAGCAGATGAAAATAAATACAGGGTTCTTCACATCTCTTCTCGTCTTCTTCACACCTCCTGTATTCTTGTTGACACTCACTTCACATCTCTTCTCACTCTTTGACTAAAAGGCTTCAATGAAATTCGATCCTAACAATGGACAGTTTAGTTTTATTTTCGGTTTATATATTTTGGTTTATGAAGATATATCTTGTGTGCAATTGATATATTTTGAAGATTTCGTCTAAAAATATTCTCCACCGAAATAGGAATTTTAGAACTAGAATATACGAATTTTAGAACTAAGATTTTACGAATTTTAGATATACGAAATAGGAATTTTAGAACTGAGTTATATTCTCCACCGAGTTTAGGGACTTTCTTAAAATGTCAACTTTAGGGAATTTATGGAATTTGTTCAATTTAATTTAGGGAATTTTTTCAATTTAATTTAGGGAACAACCGGACCGAATTTAATTTAGGGAATTGTTTCAATTTTATTTAGGGAACAGCCGGATGTACCTTAATTTAGGAAATTTCTTCAATTTCTTCAATTTAATTTAGGGAATTTAGGGAATTTACCTTAATTTAGGGAATTTGTCCACCGAGTTTAGGAAATTTCGTACATTTCGTCAATTTTTTGAATTTCGTAAATTTAGTATGTTTCGTGAATTTCGTAAATTTAGTATGTTTCGTGAATTTCGTTAAGGTGGTATGTTTCATTAATTTCATAAATTTAGTATGTTTGGTCTATTTCGTAGTATGTTTTGTCAAGTTGTTAGGGAATTTCGTAAATTTGTTCAATTTAGGATTTTCGATAGTTTAATTTAGGGTTTCAAAGAATTTATGATTTCAAAGAATTAGGGTTTAGCAAATTCAAAGAATTTAGTTTTGGGATTTTCGATAGTTTAATTTAGGGATTTACCAATTTAGGGTTTCAAAGAATTTAGGATTTCAAAGAATTAGGGTTTTAACAATTTCAGCAATTTAATTTAGGGATTTTTGATAGTTTAATTTAGGGATTTACCAATTTAGGGTTTCAGCAATTTAGGATTTCAGCAATTAGGGTTTTAGCAATTTCAATAATTTAATTTATGGATTTTCGATAGTTTAATTTAGGGTTTTACCAATTTAGGGTTTCAGCAATTTAGGATTTCAACAATTAGGGTTTTAGCAATTAGGGTTTCAGCAATTTAGGGTTTTACCAATTTAGGGTTTCACCAATTTAGTTGGCTAGTTTTCGTTTAGTTGGCATGTACCTTATTAGTTGGCTAGTTTTGTAGATATATAGATACATATGAGATTACCTTATTGGTTGCGTAGTATCATATACTTAATTTCTTTTCAGAAGCATGTTTGCACTTATTATATCAGTCGCACGTAGTCAGCAGTTAATGTGCATTTATTTCCCTCCTTTAATAGTTTAAGGAAAGGTCAGTAGGAAACCTTCTCATTTGAATAACTGAGTAATTAATGCTGTTTGTCGCGCATTTAATGCATGTCTTCTCACTTACCTTTATTACGTAAATCTATGTTAGAGGCGGCTTTGGTAATCATTCCTTTTTTAACATTTAATCTCAGTCGTCCATAGATTTGAAAGATTAAAATAGGATCGTTGGATCTAAACTTATAATCACTCAATATATACAAATCTTTCATCTTCTATCCATTTCCTCACTTTCCGCCATTTTTCAACTTAAGAGCTATCTTCAAGCGTTCAGTTTCTTTCTCAAAAATCATCTTTAACTGTCTCGCTTTTGCATCTCTCAAGCTCTTTAGTACTCGGTAATGTATTGAAACCTGCTGAATACTTACTAACTTACTCTATTTTCAAGTGCTAACAAATTATTTTGCAGATTTCAATGGCGACATCTCAAACTCCCGAGAATATAGAGGAGATTATGTCATCCAGATTCGGTGAACCGACTTTGGCCTTCCGTCAAGTAGATATCTCTTATTTGGAGCCGGTGTTTGATGCTCGGAGCGTTCGGTCTTCGTGAGCCGGTGACGAAGCACCCAAGATCATATCTACCAAGGCAAGTGGTAGAAGTGTACTACAACCGGAGGTCGCCGCGTCCCGGAGGCGAGGAATCTTCCTTCGTCTACATGAAGGAAGTTGATCAGAATTGTTGGGATGCTACTCAGATAGTCTTCAATGTCAGGGACGCTCTGATGCTGACGTTTGATCTTCCAAACTCCGGTATTTCTCCTATCGGATACAAGGAGAAGGAGATAAACGAGTATGTCCATAAGTTCTGCGGACGAACTAACATATCGTTCAAGTCGCCTCGCCAGTAAAGAACCTTCCGCTTCCCCAATACTGCAGGACTAGCCTACATAGTCTCTCATATCCCGACGAGCTCACCGGATCATACGATCAATTATCCAAGCCAAGGATTCAAATGATGATGGCGATAGATGATGGAGTTGAAGTGAACTGGGCTGACTATTATGTTTCGGAGATGAAAGCCCAAGCCCAAAAGTTCACTACCCTACCCACTGGAAAGAGGAAGTTAGCCAGTGTAGGGAAATTACTCTATGGGACTAAGATGTCAGTCCTCATTGAAAACTCTATTCAAAGGCACTCGTCGTTTGCTGATTCTAAGTTCTTCGACGTAAAACTGATTAAGTTCAAGACTAAAGCAAGCGGCGAGAAGTCTATCGGTAAGGGGCCGCCCCGAGCCGAAGAGAGCCGCATTCGCTCCGCCCCCTCATACCGAAGTGCCTAAGAAGAGGCGGCCGACTAAGACCGGCATCAAACGAGGTCTCAACTGCTCAACCCCTCTCTGTTATCGAACCACCTCCTCCTCCTACTACTCAAGAAGAGCAGATCTTGGACTTTGATACTGGCATTGAGGGTGCGACCCTCAAAGATAAAGTCCAGGTAATTAGCTCTGAGGAGACACATCGGACGTCGTGGAACCGACCGAGGAGACTGCGACCGAGTGGACAAACTATTCACACCACTCATCTTCGTGCCACATCTCGAAGTACACGATCATATTCCCCGAGATCGCCGGGCACTCGGACTTAGTCGACATAGCCATCGTGGCTGGGGTTCAAATGCTTCTAAGATTTCCGAGTTGGGATATTCTAGAAGACATAATCAAAACCCACTCGCTCATCTACTTGCTCGATGAGGAGCGTAAGCTACAAGAAGTAATAGGGTACTGGAGAACCAATGACTTAGCTACTCTTGAAGATCTCGGAGCCGCAATGCTTTACCTTCTAAGCTTGCGATAGTCGGTCCCCTCGGTAACACTCCTCCGCCCCCCATCTCCTCCTCGCCGATAAGAAAGACGATGATAAAGATGATGATAACAATCGAGGAAGGATCGGGACACCCAAGGATACGGAGTTGGGAGGCTCTCCCGAGGGTTCAACTCCCCGTGAGAAGAGCAAATCACCACATCTTGATACATCGTGTAAAGCTCAAGGTGCTCCGGGCACAAGCAAGGAGCAGCTCCTCACGTTTTCTCGAGCGAGCAGGCTCGAACCACTCGTACTCGCATACAACCTATCGGTTCCGTGTCCTCGAAGTCCATAAATAAAGCCATTCGACACCAAGGAGAGAAAAACAGACTTTGGCTAAGGACGTCCATCCGAATTGGACAAAGTATACAAAGGCTCGCATACGTAGCTTAGACAGAATAGCTGCAGGCATCTCAAAGACTCCAGTAGCTCCTCCTCAACCCAACTTTCAGGAGATTATTGAGGCAGCCTTAGCAGCTCAGAAAGTCGATCTAGAAGCTCGTGAGTCGCGAGTTGCTCCGTAATCGCCAGAAGATATTTTCAAAGCAATGACTCAAGCTCTCGCAACCGTTAAGCTCGAAATCGATGAACGGAATAAGATTGCCACCTCTAGCCTTCGTAAATCTATTACCCAACGGTAGAGGCTCAAACTTATTCGAAAGAAATAACGGAATCGCAGGATCGGGCTCTGCCGAAACTCCGTCTGAGTCACCGCATGCCTTAAAACATCTAGAGCTGATCAAGAAAAAGACTGGGAATTATATTGCGATCTCGTTAAGGACTTCGAATCCACAGCAACTCATATTAAGGATTCAGTCCACAATGTGGAAAGAGACATTCCAGCCATCCGCACCCAACTCTCTAGGGTAGATGATGCCAAAAAGGGGGAAGGTATTATGAAGGATGAACCTGATACGGATATGGCTGATGTCCAAATAGTAGAGGGTGGTCGGGAGGAAGGACCCTCAAATGCTCGACTCGGGGGAAGGTATTCAGGCGAACAACCCTCAACTCGCCATGCTCAATCCTCGGCCGCTCAGCCGAAGATACTTCAGGGGTTCTGCTGCTCGAATTTCCTCTAGAACCTACCCCCATCTCATCTTCTGCTGCTTACATAGAAGATGTAGCTCACTTCATTGAGCAAGAGTCTGAAGAAGAACAGGCTCCTCCGCAGAGGCCGGGGAAGGAGATTGCTACCGCTACTACTCCTCCTTCCTCCTCGGTCCGAAAATTCAAATCTAAAGCGGAACAAGAGGCCTTCGACCTCCGCGTAGCCCAACAACCACAAGACAAGCTGGACCATGAGCGTCAGCTGGAAGAAGCTCAACTTGCTAAAAAGCCTAAGGGCAAAGTTGTTAAGGGCAGAGGTAAGAAGAAGCAAGAGTCAGTGGACGAAGAAAAGAAAAAGGCTCAGGAGGAGTTCGCAAAAACTCTTTCTACTACAGTCAAGCTACTCGCTCGTAGTCACTATCGACCCATCTTACACCCGAAGCAGAAGCCGAAGATAGAGCCACTTGGGAAGCCACGCTGCGAGGCCTAAATCTCAGGAAAGGAGACTGTAGGGCAGCGGCTCTCCGAGAAAAGAAGAGAATGGCTGATATGGCTAAGATGATTAGCTTATCTCAAAAGCCAGCAGCTGATCCCAGAAGACAAATCCCACGAGGATCAAGGAAAAGAGCGCCTTATGTCAAAAAGGACCCCGTGCTTCATGTTGATAAATGGGTTCCTGCTCTGGTTAATGATCAATGGGAAGAGCTCAAAGAGGAATTTATCAAAAGCTACTACGTATGGAAATTCTATCCAAGTGAGCAGACTATCGAACAAGCCTTTGACGAGATTATGTTCAATTATAACTCTGAGCTGAGGGAACAACTTCTGGAGATTATGAAAAGAGAGAACATTCCTTTCGTAGCTCCGGTTTCAGCGCATCCCACCTCCTAGAACTGCGCGTGGAGTTCTATGTACAAAGGATATAGAGGATGAGATCGAACCTGCAGCCTTCTCGCTTTGACCTGAGTGTCGACCTAGCTGAAGACGACGAGGATGTCCAGACACTGAGGAAGAGAATCTACTTATACTATGGTCTGCAACCTCCTGTCGAAAGATCTGCTGATTTCAAGAAGCGTACTCAAGGCTTCAAGCGTCAGTAGTTTTTATCTCCTCTCTTTTGTAATAGTGATAGGAACTTATAATTTCCTGATCATATATGCTATCGTTCCTATTGCTTGATAGACAATTACTCATTGTCTTACAAGATTTTGCTTTGTGTTTTCACAACCGATCACTAAGTGATCTCGACACACACTCACAATCGGTTCTCGATTTTGCCTATCTCTCACTCGCCGATGTTTTGAAGTCATCATATCGGTTTGTTTTCCTCAGATGGATTAAGGGGGAAATTGATGTCAGTAGGTTAGCATATCTTATAAGATGTTTAGAGTTTAGAAGTAGAGGTTTTGGCATCATCAATTAGGGGGAAATTGTTGGATATGAGTCAATAGATGATACTCGCTTGTTCGTGGTTAAAAGAAAATTGGGGGAAATCATAGTAGTACTATGGAATTGAAGATCCCAAAACCGAGCCGATATCGTAGTTTAGTGTGTCGTTAGGATTAGCCGATGTATAGGTTAGACTTGTTGTAATCATTTTTATATTTTGTCTAAGTCCCGTACGGGGTAATTGTTGAACCGATCTTCCGCCGAAGATACTTTTCGTAACCCCACGTCATTAGTGTAATCGCTATGCTTCTTCACCATCACCGAGTAGACCTCGCAGAAGCCAACCCAAGGACCGATAAGTCATCGCGGAAGAACTCATGCAAGCCCAAGACCTTCGCGGTCGCCGCCACCGACTTACTCGAAGTTACATTCCTTGTCGGCCCGACTCGGTCGAAGAAGACAGAGACTTAGCGCCTATCGTATCCGACGTAAAGTGACCCACTACTCAAGTATTTTCGAAATTTCAGCAGAAGATCATACGAGGTTGTTTGAACGGTCAACTCTGACATTCTCACCAACCACAAACCTCGACCAATGAGAAGCCGACAACGCCTTACCTGCTCCAAACAATAAAGCTTCTCTCATGTACAGTAATTAACTGCCCTGCTGCAACAAGTTCGAATTAATGGCCGTTTTTTTGGAAGCTTGTGACACGTGGCATCGTCGTCTCCAACGGACATATGTCATAGCTCACAGCTATAAATAGAGAAGATTTCGCAGCTCCAAAAGAGAAGAAACACGAAATTAAAAAGGGAAATTGCTCAAGCTCTCAAATACTCTAGCAAACTCATAAGAACATCCAGCGAAGAATCTGCATTTATTAGAATATTTTGTGATTCTTCTCTCTAGAGTCTTTAGATCCCTTTCTTCTCTACCTAAGCTCATTGTCAGATTTATAGCTTAGATTCGAAGGAGTTCATTTTTAGTGAACTGTTCTTATTGTAAGAACTCCTTCATTAGTTGGAGAACTGTTTCGCTCCCTTTCGAACTTAGGTTTGAATTGTAAAGTCGCGAAGGACTATAACTTAGAAGGATCTATCCCTGCGCACGCTTCCTTGCCGAGACTTGCTCGTACTAATCAACAAGTTATCCCGCTCGTTCGGGACCGTGGACGTAGGATCTTGCGTACCCGAACCACGTTAAACTGCTTGTGTTCTTTACTGTTTTAGTGCATACAAACCTTTGAAAATCATAAGTTTGTATAAAACGTATTTCTAAAGTCGCATAGCCAAAAGAATTTAATCTGCGAAAACACGTTTTCAAAAAGAGACAAAATTCGGGCCCCACACTTATCTGCACACTTAAGTCTCCGACTGAGTTTCGAAGTACTGACAAAAGTCGGGAGGAGAGCTCGAAGGCCGACTCACTCGTCCCGTGATCGATGGTTTATTTGGCACTGTTCATCGCTTGCAACCAACAAACTTCAACCGACCTTCACCGAGAAAAAGAAACGGTACTCGGTGTATTCACCCCCCCTCTCTACACTCGATATTTGTCTCCGGACCAACAAAGAAGATATACCGGTAGGAAGAAGGGCGTGTGGAAACAGCTACCATTTTGCGGGGCCCATATGGGCTATACAGGTACCATTTTTAATTCATTGGAGTTCTGAACTGGAGAAAATTTATCTTCTTACTTCGTTAATAAAACGTCATACTTCGTGAATCAAACTTCATACTTCAAGTATACACTCCTCGTTGCAGGTTTGGGCATTCGAAGCTATCCCCCAACTTGGGGCCCTTGTCGGGAGCATAGTCAATGCAGATGCCATCCCCCGCATGTTAAGGTGGTACTTCCCCTACGGAAAGGTCAATTCTGTGGCTTCTTCGATGATAATGTGGTATATTACCCACTGGTAGTCACTGAAAGTGAACAGGAATCACTTTGGTACATGAGCACCCAAATCGGCCAAGCACTTGGGGTACAATACCGTCGGCCTCAGACGGTATTGTTTGGATCTGAGGCTGCGAGGGACATGGGTATCCCCCGGCCACGTGGTAGAGCAAGAGAAATGTCCCCTCCGTTATCACCACCGACGAATACGCGACAATCCACCCGTACAAAAGGGAAAACGAATGTGGAAGATAATGATTCGATTCTTCTCCCGGAGATGCGGCCCGCAGGTCGACGGAGTGCATCCAATTTTCCTCCAAATTGGAATGAAGCCGAGTTGTGAAAGAAATGTGCGAAAGACGTGGAGAAAAGTGTCCTCCCAAAACTGAAGAGTTATTTGAAGGGAGTGTTGAATAGTATGGGGTTGAAGATAGGGTCAACCTCACACCGAGCCTCTCCCGAAGGTTTGAGACACTCGATGTCGCACCGAGCAGAGCCCGAGGGTTCAAGACACTCGACGTCGCACCGAACCCAGCCCGAGCCTTCCCGCCACTCCTCGCACCGAGTTGAGCCCCAAGCTTCCCGCCACTCCTCCTCGCACCGAGTTGAGCCATCGGCTTTCCGCCACTCCTCCTCGCATCGAGTTGAGCCCCAGGCGTCCCGCCACTCCTCCTCGCACCGAGTTAAGCCATCGGCTTCCCGCCACTCCTCGCACCGAGTTGAGCCCCAGCCCGAGCTGTCCCGCCACTCCTCCTCGCACCGAGTTGAGCCCCAGACCCAGCTAGAGCCCGAGGATTCAAGACACTCAACTGCACACTGGGATGAATCAAATGCTCAGTGGGATGACGATGTGGTAAGTTTTGAACTTAATGCTCTGTCTTAATAACATATTACTCCATATTACATTCTATAAACTATATAAATTACCGAGGAATAACAATTTTTTATAAATCAATTGTAGGATCAGAGTAGTCCACCAAGGCCATTCGATGAGCCCCATATTCCTGTAATGGAGCCAGACTTAAGCCATATCTTAAGAGTCTCGCCCCCAACGAGTTCAATATTCAGAGGGCTTTGTACATCCGCTAGCCACCCAGTTTGAGAGGGCACCTGACAAGGGTAAGCCACCTGCCAAGCGGGGAAGGGGACGGCCGAAGAAACAAACCGTGGTGGATCTCACGGATGACCTGGATGTGTATATTGAAAAAACCTTCCAACAGTATAACGAGTGGCGTGAGGGGGATGTGTTGGCGTACGTTAGGGTTCCCAAGTCTCTCTTCGTGTTGCACCGTAGTTTCTTCACCCGTGTCGAAAATGTCGTGGGTTATGATGGACTCGAAGGTACATTTATGTTTCTATACTTGTACAAATTTAGATGATTTCTAACATTGTTTAACTATGATCATGTGTAGATGATTGACCTTTGGTTAACTTCAATGAGACGGCTTCTCGGGAAGGGGGAAGGCTTGCTCCCGGACGTGAATCCTGTATCAACAATTTTGGTTGATACTTGATTTCTTTGTAAGTATATTGTTTTATTAGATAACATAAGTTGTGGATGTAAGTTAGCTCTCCAATAAAATTTCTTAACACTACACATGATTTAGGCCGCACTCATACAAGAGTGGCTAGATAACCGCCGCAACCTGCAGACCGGAAGCTTCGATCCGTATGCGGATTTTACTTGGTGGACTCCCCGGCAGGGGCCGATTGACACGGCCACTAGATGGCGATGGGCTAGCTATGTAAGTTTCGAGAAACTCCAAAACACTTTGAAAGTACGTTGTCTTACAAATTCTATTGTATTGTATAGGTCATAGCAACGGTGCCTCGTTCTGCGGAGCACTGGGTAACAATCCGTATCCGCCTCGACGATTGGAAGGTTGGAGTTATATGACTCACTTTGGCATAGAGGTAACGCGGATTACGGCCCTACAAGAATTGGAACGCTTGTACCGTTGACCAAATTCTTGTACAAACTTCTTGAGCATGCAGGCGTATGGGAGCACAAGTATGGACAGCGTCAGTGTCCTTTTAGCCACGACTGTCCGGTTATTCTAGGCCCCGGCCCCCACTTCACTCAGTATGACCACATCAATTGCGGTGTTTATGCATCCATGTACGTGGAGAAGTTGCTATTCGGATATCCGACACCGACAATGATGACTCGGCACAACACATTAGTCGAGTACCGAAAGAGGATGGCGGCTTTGATGTGGGAGAGCTGTATCCCGTAATTATTTGGGAATTTCGATGATGACTTTGGTGATTTCGGACATTTGATTGTAATATTTTGCTTGCATTCACGTAATATTTCGGACATTTCGAGCATAAATTGACGTAAACATGCATGTTTATTGACGTAAACAAATTAGGTTACTTGCATAATTCTAAATTGACGTAAACATGCATAAATTGACGTAAACATGCATGTTTATTACGTAAACAATATTTATTACGCATGCATATTTAAATCGGACGTAAAATAAATTTGTTTATATTCTGCATGTTTATATTAATTTCGTATGAATTTCTGTACGTATGAATTTCGCATGAATTTTTGTACGTAATTTCGTTTGAATTTCTGTACGTAATTTCGCATGAATTTCTGTACGTAATTTCACATTAATTTCGTATGAATTTTTGTACGTAATTGCATGCATGAAATGATAAATCTGTACGTATGAATTTCGCATGAAATTAGTACGCATGATAAATATGTACGTATGAATTCTAATTCTATGCGTATGAATTTTATGTTGGGATTCTTGCATGCATGAAATTTTGCATGAATTACGCATGAAATTTCGTATGAATTACGCATGAAATTTCGCATGATATTAGTACGCATGAATTTCCATGCGTATGAATTTTATGTTGGAATTCTTGCATGCATGCATTTTATATTAGGTAAAGAGAGAGAGAGAAAAAAATTAAAAATGATTGTGAAATAGAGAAAGAGAGAGAATAAATCAAGTACATCACTTATCACTTCTATGCAAAAAGTAAGAGAAGAGAGAGAAAAGTGGTGCAGGCTATGTTGTAGGGTTCTTTATAGGTTTAAAATAATATATATATACATTTTTGCATTTATGGTAAACCATGTACATTTTTGCATTTAAGAGTGTTTGATTTGTATATTTTTGCACATCCCCCTTAATCTATTCCATCGTTGGTTTCGTTTGCAATTACTTGAGCAACTTCCTCTTTAACAACTTTGCATTAAACTTATTGATGTAGATAGATGAAAATAAACTTAAAGATAATATATAGGTCAAAATTATATGATATTATTTGATATCTATATATAATACATGATTTGTTAGTCACATAAGCACGACAAATTATGTTATTGAATACTAAAAGATACACATAACCACAGCTACACTTTCTCTTGATGTGTAAACCAACCTGCCTTTGTTATGTTATTGAATGCTACTAGATACACATAACCATAAGATGTGTAAACCAACCTGCCTTTGTGAATACTAAAAGATTAACATAACCACAACTACACTTTCTCTTTGATAGGTAAATCATAGAATTTTTGTGTTCAACCACTGTGCGAAACTAACAAATTTATAGTGATTTTAATATTGCTAGTTAGTATTTTCTTAATCTTGATTTACAGATAAACAAGAAGAAAAACAAGACTTTATATAGATTGATTTTAGGAATAGAATAGCGAGACTAATGAATAGAAGAGCGAGATTATGCATCTACCTTTTTGCTATAGAATTCTATAATATTTTATAGAAATATAGAACCATCTATACAAATATAGTAATAAACACGTAAACTTTTATTTTCTTTTTTGTATTTTCCAGCAAATAGGGGAATTGATGTGTTTTCAAATTTTTCAAAGGGAGAAACACAAAAACAACGAACAAAATGGTGCAACGTTTACGCCTATTCCTAATACTAATACATACATCAACATTAATAATGCTCGAACAATCCATTTCACCACTGGTGGCAACAAGAAGGTACTCTTGTATTTCCCGGACTTGCGCTTGTGTACAAGAAAAATCAGGATCAAAATGAATTCGGTTAGTCGTGCGCATCGACAGTCTGTGCAGAGTCTTGGAACAAGCAGATATCTACTTCACCATGAAGGAGCTTTTACAGCTACAGCCACCCACTGCGCTTGGATTTGTAGATACCTGCACAGTAGACCAACGATAAGAATTCATAAGTGAATGTAAAAAATCGAACTCAGATTTCTTGAAACTAGAACCAAGGGAAGAAAACATGTATAGATAAAAAGGTGTACTCATTCTCATTTTCATTGCAGAGAAGCAGGTCACTGGATGAACTAGTATGAGCAGGAAGAGTTGGAAGGGGATGGGAGGGATGAAGACGAACAGTTATAGAATAAGCTAAAAGACTAAATGAAGAGATAAAATAACTCTAGGATTTAGAAGGAAGGTTCATCTAAACTATCATCAAACCTTTACAAAAATTTCACCTTGACCAGTTTTATAAAGTCAGAAAGCATTCAAGAAAACAGCACAGAAACAAATCAAATACGCAAATACGATCACCTCACACACATGCATACAAATCAATGCTAAAAAGGTGGCTTGACTGTAATTTTAATTGAACTTCTATGACTTGGAATTTGGAAAAGGAAACTGATGCATCCTTCCAAATTTTCGCTCAAAAGTTTAAATATTACAGTACTTGCTAATCAGAGAACGACAGAACTAACACCAATACAAGGAATTATGTTTTTAATACATATCCAATTCGAGCATAAGTAATACAAACAAATGTAATTCTGTTTTGGTAAGTCGAGCACCATAAATCAACAGAGTGGTTTCTACTTTCACCCAAAGATAGAAGCACAGATTCTTAAGGAGAATGATAAGTGTTAACAGCAGGCAATGAAAAACTATGAAAAACAACCAGCTACAAACACCGACCTGAAAAGCAGAACGGATAAGCTCCTCAACATAATCAACAGTTGCACCTTTCACGAAATCAAACGAAATATTATCAACAACTAATTTAACTCCATCCTTCTCGAAGATCCTGCAAAGACCCAACATACTACATGAATTTCATTCTCACTCAAAGCATTAAACTAAGTTGTATTTCATTTCCATTCTATTGAGCAGCTACAAAAACAACCAAATCCCAAATCTCAAAATCGAATAACCTGTCATCATCATTGGTCTTATCATCGAGTAAAAAGTTGTATTGGAATCCAGAGCAACCACCGGCTTCTATGCTCAGCCGCAGCAACTTCTTACTGGCTTCTTCAGCTTGCAACTCTTTTATTCTCTGCATGACATTATAAATCCATCTAATTACCAAGCGGTATAACGAATGCAACTAACTTTTTCTCAAATATCCCAAAGGGAGATGTAAGGGTATCAAATCAATTCTAAACCTAAGACTATTCAATTAATGTTTCTTCTATCTGAACCGCCATATCCGCATCGTATGTTCGCATATCAGTTGCCCAACACATTCAATGTAACAAACCGGCCGGAATCCGCCGGTTTGTTAAACATAATTGAGTGCAGATCGTATGATTGAGAAGAAATAATTTCCTGGTTGTTTCGATTGAAGAAGCTTGATTGAGAGAAAGAAAGGATTGTTGATTGAGAGTATTGATTGAGGGAGAGAGATGAACGAGAGATTGAGAAATGAGAGATAATTGAAAGTAAAGAGATTGGAGAGAGAATAGTAAGAGATAATTAGCTTTCGATACCAACTCAATAAGCAGTAGCGGATATATATAAGTATCTGACTAAGACCTAATTTAATTAAACCCTAGCAACTTAACCAAATATAATTAAAGGAATTAATAAGGAAACTAATACGAAAATAGATATTAATACGATAATACGTGGCCAATCATCAAGACGTCCACGTGCGTCTCATCTCCCGATCTACGATCTACGGGGTGTGACAATACTCCCCTTTTTAAAGAGTCTTGTCCCCAAGACTCGGATCTTTGACGAGGGAAGTAAGCAGTCGTACAATAAAGGGGCGTCGTCTCCCTTCAATTTCTTGCGAGGTGGGCGAGCCTTGTCAACACCTGGATAGGGTTCCCACCAACCACGACCATAATTATGAGTCAATGCTTGCCAGTGCACTCTTTGTTTTGAACACAATATAAGCATTGACACTATTTTCTTTCTCATTGATTTGCTTCTTGATTACAGCGCCCTTCTTCGGAATTTTCCCATCGACAATAAGGACGGATCGAAACCTACCGGACTCAACTTCACCAAACCGACCAAACTCCTCGGTTTTCTCGGCCTGAGTCCGGAGCATCCTCTTCGCGGCGGGGGGTTTCTTCCGCTCTCGGCTCTTTCTCCGCCAGCCTTCTTCGGTTGTTTCGGTCTCGCCGCCTTCGTCTCTTCGTTGCCACGTCCTTCGTCTCGACTTCAACAACCGTTGGCTCTTCTTCCATCGCTGCGGTTTCTTCTACGACTTGTTTCTCGAGGCTCGGCTTGGCCAGGGGCCGGGCTCCTCCGCTGAGCCGATTCTTCGACAACTTCTTTCTCCTTGGAGAGAGATTTATTTTCAATCACGATGGGCTGCCGGAGAGCTTGAAAAGATCCCGACCAAATCCGGAATCTCAGCGAGATAGGTGTTGCATCCACTTCAAAATCTAAGTAAACCGGTTGAATAGTTGGGAGTGGAGATATTTGGTATACCGATTACCGGTTGTTTGCACGTCGGGCGAGCCTCCGATCTACGATTGTAATAATCAAACACTTTATTCATCTCCTTAACACACGAGCGCGTTTCTCGCTCGAAGGCCACCGCAATCGATTGTTCGATCGCCGTCGCTTGACGATCCGAATATCCAGCTCTAATCGCCTTCGTCGGAGTAGCCCATAGTCGCAGTAAACGCGTTGCTCGATACCATCAGAACAAACCGGCCGAATCCGCCGGTTTGTTAAACATAATCGAAGTGCGAGATCGTATGATTGAGAAGAAATAATTTCCTGGTTGTTTCGATTGAAGAAGCTTCGATTGAGAGAAAGAAAGGATTGTTGATTGAGAGTATTGATTGAGGGAGAGAGATGAACGAGAGATTGAGAAAGGAGAGATAATTGAAAGTAAAGAGATTGGAGAGAGAATAGTAAGAGATAATTAACTTTCGATACCAACTCAATAAAGCTAGCATGGATATATATAAGTATTTGGTAAGCACTCAATTTAATTAAACCCTAAAGAACTTAACCAAATATAATTAAAGGAATTAATAAGGAAACTAATACAAAAATAGATATTAATACGATAATACGTGGCCAATCATCAAGATGTCCACGTGCGTCTCATCTCCCGATCTACGGGGTGTGACATTCAATAAAATCAAAAACGCAAACAATAAGCTAAGCACACCGCGGCAAAAATCCAATTTCAAAAGTAGGAAAGTTTAACAACGCATGATTATGTAGTGAAAATCCGTTCAGAAAGAATGAAAGAAAAAAATTACCCTAACGCAGTTGTTGGTCAAATGAACGGCGTCGGCCGAAGGGGACGGATATTCCGATGAAGAGAGGTGAGTTTCGCGAACGGCGGAGGATGAGCTGAGAAGCCTGGAGTTCCGATGAACCCGAGCAGAAAAGTACGGCGCGAGGCGGCGGATTAGCGAACGCGACGTCGTCGTCATGCCTATTCTGATCGGAAAGATCAAATGGAATGTGATTGGTTCGAATTAGGAAGAAGATTTTGGGTCGGAATTTTCAGAGCTATTTCCGCATATATATATATATGGGTTTGGGTAATCACGCGGAGCTTCGTCTGCCTGACACGGACGACCCGGGGACTCGACCCGTTTTACCCTTCGCACTTTACTTTTTAACGATTCAGCCCTTCAATATTATATCAAAATAAAATTAAAAAAGTTTATAATTTAATTAGCCAAATATTTATTACTATTAAAAACGACGTGGTTTGGAATTGTTCACGTAAATTTTCCGACAGTAGGAAAAGTTTGAGGATTAAAGTTTGATTTGAATTGAAAAAAATTTAAAATACCGTGCTTTAATTCATCAAATCAAATTCATGTTAAATTACAAAATTAAAAAATTAATGTTGTATTTGGTCATTACCATTACCAGTTTTTATAAATAATTAATAAATTAAATCTGAACAGAAAACTAACGGTTGGAAAACGAGAGAGCAGCAGCGTCCCTCTTCGCGCATTCTTGAAGATCAAGAAAATGAATCTCGGCAGCCCTTCAATCTCCACCTTTCAATACCCGATTCACAGAAACAAAAATTCAGACTTTTCTGCAATAAAATCGATGGCCTCAACCGACAACCGGAAACGAAGTGTAAGAACAGCCACGTCAGCTCTCGAAACCCGCGTCTCCCTGGTCCTCGCTCTCGCTGCTCAAACTTCTTCACTCTCCCAGCGCTGTAAATAGTTCTTGATACTTTTTCTCTGATCTTTTTTTTGGGGGGGATTTTGATGTTTGTTAGTGTTTTCATGGTTTCTTAATGGGTTTTTTTTTCAGTGTTGATGGATTTGGCTACAGAGACGGCGAAATATGTGTTCCCGAATAGGAGGTTTGAGAGCAGAAATCTTGAGGAAGCATTGATGTCTGGTACTCTTGAATTTAGTGTGGTACCTTCAAATTTAGTGTTTTTTTTTTATTTTTTATTTTTAATTGGTTTTCTTGATTGATTGAAGTCCCGGATCTTGAGACAGTAGAATTTAAGGTTCTGAGAAGAGATGACAAATATGAAATAAGAGAAGTCGAGGTATGAATTCTTTTCTGTTATCTAGTCTAGTACTCCCGCGGTCCTATTCCATTACTCAACTTTCTCTCCGGCACAAAGATTAAGAAAGTAGTTAGTTGTGCGTAAAATAGTACTCAGTAGGATCCAATAGAATATATTAGAGTATTATTTTAAGTTAAAAAATAAAAGTGGACTAATGGAGTGAGACCGTCCAAAAAGGGAAAGTGGACTAATGGAGTGGTACGGAGGGAGTATATGCTTATGCAATGTATTTTCCTCTTCTCTTTTTTTTGGCAATTTGATGAAAAGTACTGATTTTTTGGTGAAATATAATGAGTTTTACGCTATGATTTAACAAATTTCATATGTGTTTCACTTTCAATTCTATGTACTATAACATTTTGAGATTTACTGTCTTTTAAAATGTTTTACATGAGAGAATGTTTGTGAATAGTACTTTTGTCTCAGTTTGTGTTCTTACGACAAAACATTCTTTTATTTTTGCTTTTGGTGATTATTCCTTCTCTAAATCTCTGCATTTTGTTCTCATGGGACGAAGCAGTCTTACTATATTGCTGAGACGACGATGCCTGGGAAGTATGGGTTTGATTTTTCTGGTTCATCTCGTTCCTTCAACGTGTTGGCCGAGTACTTGTTTGGTAAGGTAGTTAAAAATCTTAGGACTAAACTGAACGATTAGGTATTACCTCTGTTAGTGCTGTCATTTTGATGCTGCTGTTCTCTTTGTTGAATTCAGAATACTAGTGAGAAACCAATGGAGATGACTACACCAGTTTTTACTCGTAGGGAAAAATCTGAAGGGGAGAAAATGGATATGACTACGCCAGTAATAACCAGAAAAGTAAGACTTCCATTATTACGTGGTCAGTCTTTTTGTTGGATATCGTGTCTGATAACTGCCAGTTTCAAGAACTGATCAACATGGTTGTGATTGGATTCCATTAAGGTGGAAGATCAAGATAAGTGGAAGATGTCCTTCGTCTTGCCCTCAAAGTACGGCACCAACTTACCTCTGCCGAAGGATTCATCCATTATTATTAAAGAGGTTCCCAAAAGGGTCGTTGCAGTTGTTGCATTTTCAGGTTGGTTTACTATCAATTTTTACAAAATTCAATTCCGGTGCAAACAGAAGAAAATAAGAAGCTGCTGTATTGCACTACATTGTATTATTTTTCCTAATTCTTTTTGCTTTTTTATCTGTTCCAAAGTTGTCAAGTTTTATACTTTTTTTGTTTAGCATTCTTTTGTTATCATTTTTAAGAAAGATTTATTAATGTGGGAATTTAGCATCCTAGTAAATAATGTGATTGTTTGAGACTGATATTTATAGTAAGCAAATGAAATAGCTGGTTTCTTTTTCATTCTAAAGAAGTTACATCCTTCTTTAATCAACTGATATGAATTCATTAAGGCATAATCACATTAAAGATTCAAGAAAGATAAACAATGAAGGATAAAATCTACAACTTTCTTGATTCAGAATAATTGGTGCAATAAGGTTTCATAGTCTGATTTATTAAAAGCTTCTATTTTTATTTGAGTCAGGATTTGTTACTGATGATGAAGTTGCACGCCGTGAATCAACGCTCAGGGAGTTACTGAATAAAGACCCTGAATACAGTGTCAAAGAGGGCGCCTCTGTTGAAGTTGCACAGGTATATTCGTCGTCTAGACATCGGTACAGATGAAACATAAGTACAATAATCATCTTACTGGCTCTGTCTTTTGCAGTACAACCCACCCTTTGCACTTCCGTTCAATCGTCGTAATGAGATTGCTCTTGAAGTTGAGAAGCAAGCTTAGCTTAGCTTAGCTTTTAAAATCTCTGTAAGAAGCATACTTTCATTTTTGCATATATTTATGGTTACTAATACAGTCCTGTTACATAGCCCCTGTTCTAGTACGACTGTACAAGATGAGTATATTATGTTGTAAGTTATTGTACAGTTGCAGATGAATATGTTAATATCATATCGAAATATAGCAGATTACAGAAGTATTATTGAAGTCTTTTATTAAATTTCTGTGGGGATCTTTTTGCCAAGTAAAATACTCCCTCCGTCCCATACATTTTGTCTCGCTTTCCATTTTGGTTTGTCCCATCCATCTTGTCCAATTCCAAAAATGGAACTTTTCTGCACACAACTAACCACTCCTTTTTTGGGACCCGCTCTTTCTCTCACAATTAATAACTCTCCTTAATATACGTGCAAAAAGGAAATGGGACACGCTCGTTGGGACGGAGGGAGTATTATATACTAAAACAGGTAGAAAAGTAAGCTTGCCAACCCTGAAGCAATTAGGATCCAATATTTCATGTCTGATGGATTTGAGTATCAGATTTAATATTTGATCAATTTATGATCTCAATTCTATAACATATTCCTTTGCTATTACTTGAGCTATTTATTGAGAAATTGTGTTGTTTGCTTGATTCTTCTTTTCATTTCTTCTGCATCTCATTTAATCACTTGATTGAACTCTGTTTCACCTGTAATAGTGAGCAAACATTAAATTTCTGCGAAACTGCTAGAACTGACAAGGTTTGTATGTTACATTTGTTACATAAAGATAAAAACTTGAAAACTCCATTTTTCTTTTTTCTTTTTCATTCAGAATCTTCATTTTTTTAGCTAGATCATATTCTGTATGTTCCCTCCCCCTCTCTCTCTCTGTTAAATCGAGAGACCCGAAAACTAGTCTAACTCAGGGATGCTAGCTAGGGCAGGAAACCTTCCTTTTGAAGTCATACAATCATATCTATATTCAGCCTTGTTTGCCATTTCTTGATTCTTCACCTTGAGAATCAAATCACCAACTGAAACCTCTCCTTTACTTAAAATCTCCTGCAGTTCTTTCTTGCTGATCACTAGCTTCATCCTCACAACTCCACCCTCTTTGTCCGAAAATCGAACTTTCTGCTTATTGTTCGCTGTCACCATCTTGATAAGCCGAGGAGACTCAGCTTGTTGAAGCATGTAGTGCGAGTGACTTGGATGCATGTGTTTTACTACTAGACAATCATCAGATGTTTCATGAGAGAATTCAGACAATAATTCATCAACTTTGATTCTTGATTTCTGCAGCATGATTTCACTAGCTGTTTCCATCACTCTATCAAAATCTCCTTGAAGAACTAAGCAGTTCCCCATTGTTTTAATACAAGAACTAAACTATTTATGGGATGTAGGAAAGAATCTGAATTTAACTCTAAACTTTAGGTTGTAGTGTTTATATAGGCAAAGCCGCTTGGATTGCCTTGTATTTAATGTGTGCAGTTAAATGTGATTATCTATAAACTTTAAAGTGGATATACATTCAAAGATCCACAATCCCACTAGTGGTCTTTGGTAAATTACATACTCTATGTATTGAACCGAATGTGAAATCCACTAAAAATACACACATTGTAACATACACTAAATTTGGTACATCTAGTGAAATTTAGGATTATATCAAACCAATAAATTACATCAAATCAAATGTAGTATCTATCATGATTACGCATGTGACCCTTGACATCATTGAGATCAAGTATTATATATTTACTCTAATTTTTTGACATTTTCCACATTTTAGTAAACTCCAAGTTAGTGGAGAAATGGTGCTCTGATATACATAATAATTACCATTGATCTTGTCGACCTAAATGAATGGAGTAATTATGTATATTCTCAACTGAGTTTCAGTGCTGTAAATTGTTACCATAGTAGCTAGGTATTAGTGGAGTGTCACCAAACACCATTTTTTTTTGTTTTTTAATGTATCTGGTAATAATTCTATTTGGGGCCATTTATTTGCCTACTCAGTGCTTGACTTTGTCTACCATTAACATAGTACTTTGGCCTATTTATGATTTGATTGTATTACATTTCTTACATGGTCGGTTTTGCATAGTTATGGAAATCAAATAAGTCTCACCTTTCTTCTATTCCATTTTTTTGTATGACGAGGGTAACTATGCCAAACATAGCATACATAACACAACGTAATAAATTGAACATTAAATCTATCTTCCATATATATATATATTAATCCTTAAAGCTATGCTTTCTCAAGTGTTACAGTAGCTTTTCAACTCCAGCTAAAGCCATTCAAATCTAGCTGCTTGTAGCTTGAAGCCACATCCTTCTCCTCATTGGCGTTAAGGTCTAGTTTTGTAGTGAAAAAAGGTTTGAATTCCAAGCAAGTCTTTTTCTGCTTACCACTTTCCCAATCTAGAAACTTTCCCTCTTCTTCTGCTGCATTATGTCTACCACCTTGAAGACCAATGCTCATAGACAAACGCTCTCTCTCATTCTCTCCTCCAAAACTCAAGCTCAAGTGATTATCATACTCCCTCACATTAGCTGAGGTCAAGCAGCTCTCGACGGAGCAATCCTTTGGCTGCTGCAAGCACAGCTCTGAAAGCTCCTTCATGCCGGAGTTTGATACTTGTGAGACTAATTCAGACAGCTGGACCTTAGCAGTTTCGAGTCCAACCGCTCCCACGTTCTGCCTTCCTAGAGATTCTTGAGCCTTTTCCAAAACTCCTTGAAGATACTTGCCTTGAGCCTCTATACGCATCTGCAGATGACGTTGCACCTACCATTTATTGTGTTGTTCAGTTATGTTAAGTGGGATATGATGAATGAATGTGAGTGTTCTTGATGTGTTTTACCTCAAGCTGCTCCTGTAGTCTTTGCTGCACTTCGATCTGCATTTGTATTGCTTCGTCTAGTTCTATGTTTCTGGTGTGAGATAAGGACCAAGCTTTAGTCTTGTAATTGACAAGAGAATGATTTTCATGTGGTGAGATTTTTGTTAAAATTCTTACTTTGTTGCTTGAGTTGTGATGTTTGGATTAGCCATCTGAGGTCCATTTACTTCTGGTATTCTCTCTGCTTTGCCTGCAAATGTTAATCTCTTTGTGTTAGAATCATATATATATATATATATAATGTATAAATTCTTGCTCTTGAGGATTATATGATTCTTACATGCTTTACTGCTCCCATTAGCTTGCTGGTGCATGTTCTTACTCAGTCTGTACTTCTGCATGCAAGAATTAGGAAAGAAATTAACTCACCATTATGGCATTTTTGCATGATTAGTATATGATTATGTAAAGTTCTCAAGATTTACCTGGAGATGACTCTTTAAGTGGTACAAGGTTAATCCTGGGATTCCCATAAGTTTCAACACAGATTTTGGTGTAGCTTCTGCAGGAAACACATGCAATTAGTCAAAGAATGTAATAAGATTACTCAAATTGAAGAAAAGTTCAAAATTTAAAACCATGCTTACTTTCTGCACCACCTAACTGGTTTACTGCTTCAATGAACCTTTCATGGAGGTCGATAGTCCATTTCAACCGCGGCTTAGCATCACTCGACAAGACAAGTCCTGAGTCACCGGAGTTATTCACACCTTGAAGGAACAAATGCCTTTCTTGAATGGGATGAACATTTTTGCTCTGGTGGTGGTGGTGGTGGTGGTCGTGATACATTTCGAGGTACGAGTTTATATTTTGTGCTATCTCATTTGCTGCTCTTATATGTTCCTTACTTGGATTGCTCGTGTCTGATGGGCGCCTTATAAGGGTGCGCGGGGGAGGGGAGGGTCGGAGTAGGATACAAGTGAGGCATAGAATCTTGGACAGGGGAGGAAGGAATATGAGATCCAATCCAATCTCTTGTAATGAATTGAAGTGAAATATTGTCCTTCCATTTACATGCATCAATGGTCTCCAACTCCCTCTTTCTAAATTCCTTATTCTGGGAATGAATGGTGGAATTCTCTTTCTCTTTGATGCTGATTTGAGGAATCCCACTATCTATAATATTTTTTTTATAAAAAAAAAAAGAAAAAACAAACATTTTGGGTCAATTTTAACATGGAAGATTCTTGATGCTTAGCTCCCCTTGAAACTCTATTTGATTTCATCTTATGAGTAAGAGTCATGACTTTCTCTCTCTTGAAAAAGAGACTCATTCAAGGGATTAGATTTGATCTTCTTGGAGAGAGGGTGGGAGATTCCTTGTGTTTCCTCTTTAAAAGTAAATGGATTTGAGTATATATTTGTTGTTTTAATTTTGTGTAAGTGTTTTTATTTTTGATGGCTTTGTTTGAAGGCCAGGAATAGCATAAAGGAACAGATTCAGTTGTCTCCTTTAGTAAGTATGGTATTTATTCATTTTGGACTTATTTCCCAAAATTAAAAAGTTTTGAAGGAATTTGGTGCACTTCTGTGGGACCCTTTGGCAAAAGAAAAGTATTTGTACTTGCATTTGGTGCAACTGTAATTTCAATAATATTCCTCTCTCTCTCTCTCCTCCAAGAGAGAGAAGTTGCAATCAATTAAGCTTTTGGGAAAGATTTCTTGGTTTTCATATGTTATGCAATTTAGAGGAATCTGTTTAACACCTTTACACAAAGTGGTAAAAGTGATTGATTCTCACAGTTCTGTTCTGCTGGCAACTTGGATGGGAATGAAATGAAGATTGTTAAACGACGTCGTTGCCCGTGGGATGCTCTTTTATGCAGAAGAATTCACTTGCCCTAAGTTCCTTTTACCACTGCATGCATGTAAATGTTCTCCACTTCTTTCCTTGTAACCATTAAGGGAGCTAGAGGGCATTTTAATTAATTGTCTACTAATTTTATTTTTTTATTTTGTTGTTTAGCCTCCTAAATTTGAAAAACTGCAAATATGTTCTTGAGCTCTATGATAGAAACCAAAAATACTCTTAATGTATGTTTAGGGACAAAAATATTAAAAATACCCTTCATTTATACCGTGGTGCAAAAATGTGCAAATTTTCAATTAAATGGTGCAGATATACCATTAATGCATTTATTTTTTATTGAGTTTGATAATATATATATATAGGTGGAGGTTCAAATGTGAACAGTCTCTTATCGTGTGAAAGTGTGAACACTGCACTTTAAAAACAAACGTACTGCATTTTAAAGGTAAACACACTGCATTTTAAAGTGCAGTACATTTATTTTTAAGTGCAGTTCGTAAAGTGCAGTATATTTACTTTGAAAGTGCAATACGTTTGTTTTTAAAGTGCACTGTTCACACGATGAGGGTTATTCACACGGGAATCACTCCCTATATATATATATATATATATATATATATATATATATATATATATATATATATATATATATATATATTTATTTATTTACTTATTACACATGTTGATAGTATTAAATCTCAAGAGTCGAGATAGAGTTTCATTTGATCTTCAAGAAATATCTACAAAATGCACATATTTGATTATGATGATACTGAAAATGTGTGCATTTTTATAACAAAGCGCATAAACCGATATATTTTTGCACTCTAATTTAAAGTTCAAGGGCATTTTGAACCAACATATTTTATTAGAAAATTACTATTTATCCATGACAATTTCATATTGGCAATCCTTAAATTATAAATTCTAACCTTTTTTATCCGAATAATAAATTCTGGATCCGTTCAAATAAACCATTACACTTGTTCGTATTGGCCGTAACTGGAACCGTAACTAACCGAAGATGCTATATTCGGTTGAGGAAAGGGGAGGGAATGGGAATCAAGGAATCTTAACTCAAAGTAAAGGTGACGAGCCAGATTCTGAAGTCAAGAATGTTTGTTTGATTATTCTTTCCTGCTCAAGGCCACAAAAAATGGGTTCCCTCCCTTTCTTTATCCTTCACAGTTTAAGATTCCTAGCACCAACCATTTATATATTTAGTAGTATTATTTTTCTTGATAAGTAGAGTTTCTTTTTCCCAAATATAATGCTTCATTTTGCCTAGAGTCGAGTGATAGTTGTCTACTTGTTACTTGATTATATTTTATAGATTGATATTTTTATTCTCTGTCACAAAGCATCAGATCTTCCACGTATCTACATAGTTTTATGTGGAAATGGACTGTTGATCTTATTACTTGGGTAATAAATAGGAATCAAGTTAGAAGTGTGTTTTTTTGAGCAAATTGAAGGACAAAAAGAGGTGGGATGAGAGAGAAAGAGGCAGTTGTTGGAATGTTGATGCAAATTGAGGTTTTGTTGGGATCAAATATTTTTTGGGAAAAGTTTGAGATTTTGTTGTTGGGCTTGTTGAGATATGTTCAATTATTTATCAAGAATAATATTTGTGTTTATAAATAAACATATATAGTACATATGGTGTATAATTATAGATAGTTGGTCTCCCCTGTGGTCGTCTCGCATAAGATCGGATAGAATCATATTTTAACATTTAATTAAACTCACATATCAACTAATTCAACTCATTTTCAATGTTTAACCTCAAAAACATCCGACCTTAAATAAGGTTGATCACAGTCAAGTTTTTGTGACTTATAAAAATGATACATAATTATTGGAATCACAAACATACAAAAAGTAGTGATTAATAAAAAATATTAAGTATATAGTTAAATTTGAATGAACTATCGAATTTAAAATTTGTTGAAAAGTTGATGCCTATCATTTTGAATAGTCTGAGCTCGATCCTGACTTCATAATTGTGATGATTGAGGTTTATTACTTATCTCTTAAATGTGTGGAAAATAATGTAGACTTGTCTAATTTTTTAATAATTGCGATTCGCGACTAATCAAGAATTCTGACTATTTTCGAAATAGTGATCAAAAGTAATTTAAATATATCTAATATTTATAGTAAATGTGAGACTCAATTGTAACTTTACGACGAACCGATTAACTATTTAACAACTATTTATTAGATAGAAGAAAAGTTAGTCCAATAGTGAAAAATATGATTATTTATCATTTTAACATTGGGTATTATAAAAGGGATCGTCTTTGTTGTTTGATTATTTACCAATTTTTAATGCTTTTCTATTTCTCTTCTAGCCAATGAGTCAAAATGTCGAGTAGTTTCTTTGTTGTTTTTATTTTCAACATAATTAATAAATAAATACTGACAAAAATAGTTTGAATTTTCTTTAGAATGATGTTCTCAAGTGAAAGAGACAGAGGTAGAATATAGTCAAGTACACCCTATTAAAGTCAACAAAATGTTGCTAATTATTTAAATTACTAATTATTGTCCAAGAAATATCTCCCCATTTAATGAAACATGTGACACTGATTTAATCCACCTTTCTTGACTCAACACCCCACATAATTTCCTCAATTTAATATTCCAACATTATTAAATTTCGTGGTGAGATAAGCATTCATCAATCACTTTACATATATTTTTATCTATCGCTACAATCAGTGGGCAAATATATTACATTTTGTTCAATTCTAATTCATTGTACTGTGTCTAAATTAACTACTTTTCTCGCTATCTTACTTTAATTGTCTAATTTTTTTTTAACACAGAATTTATACTTCTTTCGTCCCATAAAAAATATCTCTTTTTTATAGGACACGGAAATTAAAAAATAAAATTGTGTGGTGTATATTATTTATTTTTTTGGCTTGTTAATTTTGGTCCACATATTATTTGTCTTTTTAAAAAATAACACTTTTTATGAGACGACTTGAAAAGGAAAAAAATATATTTTCTATGAGACGGAGGGAGTAGTTATTTGTAAATAAGATATAAAGTGGTGAGAGTTGAAACCTATTAAATAATAGTAAGTATATTAACACAAATATTATTTTACTAAAACATAAAAATGAGCAATTAGAGTGTGAATTAAAAAAATATTGAACAATTGGTGGAGGATAGAGAAATTACGTTACAAACAAACTCCGATGGTTAATATTATAATAATTATATAGCTTTCTTTATGTAGTTTAATGGATTGTTCAAAGAGAAAAACGAAATAATTTTAACGGGACGACAGAAGTACGTAATGTATTGTAGTGCCCATAACATGTTATAATATTTATCTTCAAAACACTAATAAGCATTATCAATAATACACAATTAAAATATCAAGTCAAATTATGAAGTTCTATGGTTAAGAAAATTGTTTTTGTATTGCCACTTATAGTAGTAGAATATATAACCAGGAAAAAAACATCTTATTTACATGTCAAAATCACACTGCAAAAACACATATAGTACAGGGGCAAAATTGGAAAAAGGAATTTTCCAAGCAGCCGCTTCAGTCAACAACTTCGCCATCAACCATCACGTGACACACACGCGCCTCCGCAATTAGCTCCAACTAACAGCTCCCACTCCCACAATATGCCGGTCGGATTCAACACTGAAATCCTCACCGGCCCAAGAGTCCGACCGCCGACCCGAAACGAACCGTTTCACGCCTCCCAAACCGGGCGGTTCAGCTGCTGTTTCACCACCGACCGGAATTCCTCGCACTTTCGAACTCACGCTCCTCCGCTGCAGTTCACTCGCCGCCGCCTCCTCTACAATCTCAGCCGCCCTCCTACTCCCCGAGCGCGGCGGCTTCTTCCGACCTTTCTTCGACCGGAACATACTCATCACTTTAGAATAAAATCCAGCCTTCTTCTGCTTCTCGCCGCCGCTCGACCCGCTCCTAGATTTCTCGACCGGTTTCTCTCGCCTCCTCGACGAGTTCGACCGGCGGCGGCCGCGCTTCGACCGGACTCTCCCCATACAAGAGACCTTCGGAGAACCCGGTTCAGCCACCTGACCCGTCGATTTTCCCACCGGTTCAGCGCGTTTAGGAAAAAGCCTCACCGTTACCGGTTTACACGTCCGCCGCTTGGAATCGACGTAGGTTGTCTTCTGCGTCTTCGGCAATCCGATCATCGCCGCTCTAGATCTCCGACTAACCGAAAACCGCTGCGAATTCGAATTAGAGTTCACGCCGGCGCTCAAATTCGTCGAATTCGAGTTGCCTCTGCTCGAATCGTTCCGCTCGTAGAAGGCGTTACGGTCGAACCAATCGTACTCCGCGTCCTTCGAAAGCCAGAACGACTCCGGCGGAAAGTCAGGATCGGCGTTAGCGCCGTCGTGTGTGACGTCATCTTCCGGTGTTTCGTTGTCGGAGCTGCTATCCTCTAACGTCTCGCAGGCGACTTTGCTGTCGTTGCATCCGCCGGAGCAGGCCGAGACCAGGTTATCGAGATCGACCGGAGGCATCGGCGGTTTGGATGTGTACAGACGTGGGAGATATAATTTGATGAGATAGAGAGAGAGAGGAATGACAGGTTAAAGAAATGACGGAAATGGCTGAATATAATGCAACGTAAGGTTTCAATAGTTGACTGAAAATATGGTTGTGTGTGATTGGTTGGTTTACTTTCTTCTAGAAAAAGTGCGAGGGAAAGAAGGTTCAAACTCTCATGTCTAACTTATACAAAAAGCCAAAAAGTTGCTATGAAATTAATACTATTAGAGTAAACATGTTCTTAACCTTTGTCATAACGTTTAAATTTACTCTCCACTTTTTAATCGAGTAGTATAGTCGTCCTCCTCTTTGTCTCACCTTCTCTTTCGATTGACATGACTCATTCATAACATTAATTATGTTACAATATCGAAACACATACGTTTATTTAATTAACTTATTCCTTCAAGTAAGAAATTAGGGTTAATTTACAGTTTTAAGTTGGGATAAACCATTAAGGAGAGGACAAATATGCCGGACGAAATTAAAAGTATACACGACCCAATTAAAATGTAAATGACCGATTTGAATTTTATGAGAACGGTGGAGAAATTGAGATGTTTAAACCTATCCAAATCCATTGAAATGTGAAAGACCAATGTGTATAATATTAAAAAAAAAAAATGAACGACCAATTTAATTATTTACTCTTAATAGTATGGATTGTGTATCACAATTTCATTACTTTCTAAAAGTATGTATATAAGTATAATACTTTTTCATAACAGAAAAAAACCCAAAGACTGTTAAACTTTTTATTAATTTATTAGGTTTGTAACAATGCCTTAAACGTGACAAGAATAAGAAAGCAAAGATCGTATCAACTATTAACCGATGTTTGTATTAGAGAACTAGGTTTTACAGAAGTAACTGGGAAGTTTTGCTCCGGCTGCTTTCTGCGCAAGTCGTTGCAAGCCTCCAGCCACTTTGTACTTACCAGAAACTTATTATGCTTCACGGCCCAACGCGATTTATTCGTCCCGGCATGCGACGACACCACATGCGTAACAGATGGATCGACTTCCATGGAGCAAGTAGCTCCAAGCTGCTCCGCCATTCTCCACAACGGATGGCGCTCAGGCGTCGAGTAGTCGTCGGAAAAACGCAGGTGAAGACGATTCTACAATCCTTCAGAACTCCCTTCCGAACTTCCTTCACAACAGTTTTCAACACCTACGAGGAAAATATAAAAGGAATATAATGCCTCAAATAAATCAGCAAAAGTCACTAAAATAGGAAGTAAATTTAAGACAGAAGTAACTACCTGTCTCACATCTCTGTCCTCTACATTATCCTTGCATCCCTGAAAAAAAAAAAAGATTAAAAATTTGAGCTAAAAACAAACCAATTTAATTCATGAGAGGGAAGGGAAAATACCTCGTCAAAGAACAAACTGTGTACTCGTTGAAGCATCTTAAGAACCTCAGCAAGGGCTCCCTCGGTCTCACTTTCATGGATTCTTTGTTGAGAAAACGACTTATGATCGAGTCTAAAGCCCTTACAACTTGAGGCAAAGAAGATATATCTTTCAATCAATATCAAATTATCCTTATGCTCTCTCCACACCTAAAACAATCAAGGAAATCCACACATTAAAAAGTTAACCACATAGTGCAACACGAGTTCAAGAATTCAAGGCCACTCACCGCTTCCGTGTCATCAAGGATGAGGACTGTGCTTTCTTGCCCTAAAACAATGTCGAGACTCTTTTGATCCTTCTTAGTGCAATCATCTTTTGCAATTGTTCTGGAACCGAAGTATTTATCTGTAGGGTCGAGTAGCCTTGCCATTTCACGAGCATAGGGACGTTCACCCATGGTGTAGATATACATCTCAAACAAGCTACTAACTAGCTTCCTCCAAGAAAGTGCGCACAAATGGCCTTAACTTGGTCATCATGTGTATCTTGTCTAGTCTGAAGAGGCTGGCCTTTAAGCTATCTGATTATTGGAAAAAAAAAAATTAAGATAGAAAATAACATATCGGACAGATTCAAAGAAACGAAAGTATAATCAATTGGCCCTTATAAAATTTATGAAATTGATGGTTTATGTAGCATTATAAATTTCATAACATATTTCAACAAGTAGTCCAAATAAGGTAATAGTATTTAAATACTTAGCTCAACAATTATTTTAGGTTGATTATGCAGCTTCTCCTAAATTCCGAGATATGGTGTTTTCAACTTCAAAACCTTCCCATCAGACCAACAGTATGACCAATACTAAATAAGTAAGATGCAACAACAGGATTATTTGAATTATCACATGAATATTAAATAATTGGACCAAGTACCATAGAAATCTTCCGAAAGGTACCTGGCAAGGCATCTCTGTGGCTGTCTAAGTATACTTCTTCCTCTTTAATATCAGCTAGCGAAGCTGAATTAAGTAGTGTGTGATCTAGATCAAGAACCAAATAAAGCTTTCTTCTGTTACATAGCAAATTCTTGAAATCATCGTCGCATATCCGGGCCTTCTCAACATCAGTAATGCTCAAATCCTGCAAGGAGGATGATTTACCTCATAAGTTTTTTATAGAGCTGTGAAATAGAAGAAAAGATCAGCAGAAACCTATAGCGATTTTTCGTAGGAGCTAATAAATGATTGCAACATCCAGGGTGAGATCGGAGGAATATATTTACATTTCATTTCCTATTCTTAGCTCTAGGAATGATGCGATGATACCTTTGAGCAATGTAAATTGACGACTAAAAAAAAACTACTAATCATAATTAAATATTTTATCGTAGGAATTATCAATACTGAGGTTTACTTAAAGGCCTCTTCTATTTCCTACTTGCTTTTTTTTTTTGGTCATAAAGGTTGCTTATTTTTATTCCTTCCTAAAGGGCCGTGCCGCCATGGCTGGGGGTTTTAGATCAGAGTGGGAACCTTCACCCAAGTACTAACTATATATTCTCAGTTGTTGAGAGGTTGAGGATACAGGTTCTTGATAGTGGAGTTTAAGTTTATCAGTAAACTAGCAATAACAAGACAAGTTTGATGCGATGCATGTCAGACTAAGAAACTAAAATAGAAATATGTTATGATTGTTTTGCTTTTATGATTGTTTTTCTTTTGCTTTATTTTAGTGGGTTTGCTTTCGATTATTTTGACTACAAGTGCCCTGCGTGGCATTTTTTATGTTTGTATTTAAGTCCCATTTGAGGGCATTAGAAAAGGAGCTGAAAATTGGTGTAGAAACTATTTTGGCTCTGGAGAGTTGCCCTACTCTCGAAGAGGCTCGACTTTGTTCGTCGATCTATCTTCTATTTTCTGTCTTTGGTTATCTTCTGAGCTTTTATGGATATCGTTTCTGGGTAAATTCCGTTGCTACGGTAAGGTATCGAAACAAAATAAGACATTGAAAACTGAATCATATGTTTCTGCGAACCTTATGTACGTATGTAAGTGGAACAGCAGAATCATCATCCACTAGTTCCCCACATTTCGAGCACAGTTGTGCAAAAATTACAGGATGAGGACAGAGTTCCTCCCGAGGGAATAGCCCTGCACAACAGAGTCACATAAAGTTAATGAAGAAAACAGGGATTCCCGGACTTTCAAGCGTTACTATTGACAAATGCATATCAGGAAAATCAAAGAGAGAGAGAGAGAGAGAGAAAAAAAAAAACAAAGGAAAATAAAGGAAGATAAAACAAATTAACTAAAAAATAAACTTACAAGAATATGTGCAGTAAGTTCCTATAAGGAAGAGGTGAATATGATTGCTAAGTACTCTTCTGATAACTTAGAATCATGACAAAGAGAACCAAGCACCTATAGCAATTTGCAACCAGCTTTATAATTTCACCATCTCCCCTACCATTACAGGGAAGGCCATGTAGTATCTATCAAGTTTCAAGCCATGCATACATAGATCAAAAGAATAAATAATATCAACCAATACTAAGCATGCTACCTAAAATTCCTGATGATTCTCCTTGAGTTGATGAACTCTGTGGATTTACTGTGCCAGGGTGCGAGTCCAGTTTCTGCCTTTTAACCCTAAAACAGTAAACCAATATGATGATGATATAATGAAAATAATCAATAGTGTTTAAAAGAAGCATAATAATGAGTAAAAATAATATCCATTTAAAGAATCTCACTCATCTAGACATTTACAATGGGATCTAAATCTTAAAACAGCAAATGAGCTGATAATTCGTGGCATAGGCTGGAAATACCATATTGATATGTTCATAAATGGACCACAATAAAATAAATAAGTTAAAGGAACTAAGTTTTCTGGGATTTAAACTTGTGAGGTGGATTTGTGTTTTCATTATAGCATTCCATCGCCATTTTGTTAAATGATTTGAATCAATGTAAAAAATCATGAAAGGGTTAGCAAGCATTCTTAAGTTCCATAGTTTCATGAACTTCAAAAGAAAGCTGTTTGCATTTTTTTTAGAAGTAATGGTACTTAATCAGAATCATTCAATAAGAGAGTTATTACTTGCTTATTCTAGATGGATGTGTTGTATATATTCCATATTACGTTGACAAAAACCAAATCATGCTCGGAGTTGCAAGATTCAAATAATCATAATATGCGGATTCAAACCTCCTCTCAAGATCCTTGTCATCATCACAACTCTCCAACTCAGCCTCCAAACGTGATGCAAAGTCATCATCATCGATAGTCGAAGAGTGTTCGGGTGCAATATTCAACTTTCAAGTCAGGCACAAAATTCATGACTAACAATTTATATATGGGTGAAAAAAATACAGAATAGAGGCTAAGGCAGGCAGACATATACCTCCATCAATATTATAATTTGAGCAACTGGCGAGGGAGCGAGCAAGAACAGGCAGTGGCTGATCAAAGAGAGCGGCTCATCAGAGAGAATCAGAGATATGCATAATGAAAATTCATCAAACCGCAAAGAAAACCAAGAAAACATAATTTACAGCCAATACAGTTTTTCAGAGCAGAGAGTTAGGGCGCTATATCCAATACGGTTTTTGTCTTCCCTCAAACTCTCCACTCTGTCCAATTAATTGATCATTCCATCGGGGCATCCCAATTACATCCATATATTAAATATGTTATATATATTTCCATTAAACGCCGCCGACGCAGCAAACTCCCGAGCCACCTTCTAAAACCCAATTACAACTGATTTGAGATACAATCGAAGACCGAAAAGTTATTAGATGGAATTTGTTAAAAAATCCACCAGTTGGGCCAAGAGATAAAATAAAAATCGGTGATTCAGTGGGATGATGGTGCGATTTTGGGATTTTGGGGTGACGGAAACAAGAATATTCCGAAAATTAAGATAGAGAGAGGATTGGGGAATTCCTAAGAGGGTTCGGGTGCAGAAGAATTAGATCGGGCGAAATTACGGTTGTTTGCTACGCTATTGAGTAAGGTTTGGCCGTGGTGGTGGTGTGGCGCACAAAGATCTGCTGCTGTAGTAGGCGCTTGAGTTGAGAGAGATAAAGTGATCACGGTCGAAATTCAAGAGGCGTACCGCGTACGATGTGTTGAGCGATCTTCGAAGCGTACGGTGAAGAAGAGCTTAAATCCGGTGTCTGTCCTCCGCCGGAAATGGTAGATACTAGAAACTTCGATAGCAGCGGCGAAGGAGGAGAAACGTTGAAGAAGAAGCAAGGGTTTCGGTCCTTCGGATGAGGATAGAAGGCGGGAAACGGGAGAGGATGAGAAGTAATGAAATTGATTTTGATTCTGAGTACTGTCCATCTATATATATATAAATAATAATAATAAAATAATATAATATTAATATTAATAATAATAGTAAAATAGATTTTGATTAGGAAATATAAATCTATTAGGAATAGATATAATAACTTAAATTAGATTATATTCTCTCTCATCATTGATTATTATTTGAATACATCCATATATAGTTTTAATCTCCAATCCAGAAATTCAAATCAAACACGACCAAAATATCCCACTATGGCGGATCGGATTGATAGCGGCGGCGGCGGCGCCACCACGCTGGCGGCGGCCTTGCGGCGGCCTTGGAGTCACGACGACTCAATGCGGACGCTGAGAAGGCTGATCCCATTCCCAGCCGATATTGTCGCCCTCGACGCCGACGCCGTGGAGGCGATGGTGGCGTGGATGGAAGGCCGCACCGGCACGTTATGGCGGGAGATTTCTAGAGAACTCGAGAATCTTCTAGGCACGAACTCCTCGCGCGACTTAGTTAAGCAAGTTTTTGAGGAAATCAGCCGCGTGATCGTGCGTCGGCAGTTCATTAGCCTCTTCTTGAAAACGAGGAGCTCCGCCGCGGCGGGTGGATATGAAGACGGTGGTTTGTGCAGCATCTGTCTGGATGGTCTCGGCGGTGGAGGCGATGTTGCCACGTTGGATTGCCGTCACGAGTATCACGTGCGCTGCATCACCAAGTGGCTGCTGCCGGGGAACAATACATGCCCTCTTTGTAGAGAGGATGCAATATTATGCATGCATGAATGTACGGATTTGTGAAGTATTTTAATAGATATTTATTTATTTTCCTTAGTTCGTCAATTGAAAATACGTATTTTATGAAGTCGATTTAATAGTATAAATATGTGATTTTTATGCATAATGTGTAATATAATACTCCCTCCATCCCATAGAAAGTGTGGGTACGGAGATTTAAAAAATTTGTGTTGTATGATGTATATTGTTTGATTTTTGGGTTGTTAAATTTGGTCCACACATTCTTTGTTTTTTTTTTAAATATGACACTTTCCATGGATAACCCAAAAAGGAAAATAAGACACTTTCTATCAGACGGAAAGAGTAATTAATATTGAAATAGAAATAAATTACTTCTGCAAAATCAATCAAATTTCTTTATAACTTCAAATCCAATTCGAATCTTCCTGTTCCATAATCTCGGGTCTCATTTATATCCACGAATATTTCAACTGTAAATATCTACATGTTTACGACAATTCTGAAATTCAAATCGTAAACACCTAGCAAGACACAAAATTATGGGACATAAAATCTTGTGGGCTTCAAATCGATCACTTCCTCTCGAATCTCTCTCGTGACCTAAAATATACACTTGAATTCTATAAACTATTTGAGAAGTGATAAAACAATTTATTTTTTCAAAAAACATACAAAAAATCCGAATTTCTACACGATTATTCTCTGCATCCCCGTTATATAACAAGTTATACTAGGGTGGTTGAACTCTCCTATGTATTTAATTTCCACTAGAACTGCTATGTGTTGCTTGTCACCTATGGTTAGCCTAGGGTGGTTGAACTCTCTTGTGTGGTTTGCAGACTATTGCGCAGGAGCGGGTTTATCCAGTGCGCACTTCGGTAGCGGCTGTGGGTTACCCTCGTCTTAAAAAAAAAAGTTATCATTTATCAACGATATATATATATATATATATATATATATATATATATATATATATAATGAATTCAAATTCAAATTGCAAGTTAATTGTTGTATATATGTGGAAATAAAAAAATTGTATTGGTTTTGGATATGGGCATGAAGTCAATTCTAGCTACATTAGATATATGTGTATCGATTTTGTTATGTATTTATAGATTTCATAATCATCGAATTTATTTATAGAAAAAAATCCTTAAGCCGTTTTCCAATCCATTTAAATTATTCTCTCTATCTCCATCTTCTTTGATTATTACTATATGATAATTAGTTTTATTCCCTCTCAACAAACTCAAATTAATCACTTATGGCGTATAGAAATCAAGAGACCAGAACCACAGATCGCCGTCGCGTCTTTCCCCAGACAACACATATCCGCCCACCTCGCGGCGGCGATTGGTGGGGCCCGTGGCAGAGCACCACCGCGCTGGCGCACGCCTTGTCGTGGCGTTGGAACGACAAAGACTCAATGAGGATACTGAGAAGGCTGATTCCGTGCATAGAAGACCTCTACGGCGGCGACTTGGTGGCGGAGATGTCGTCGCTATACTACTCCGAGATATGCGCCGAGGTTTCCGACGAACTGGAGAATCTGCTGGGCCCACACTTCTCGCCGCGGTTGGTTTTTCCAATCACCATAGAGATCTGCCATCTGCTCCTGCGGCGGATGCTCGTCACCCTCAGATTGAAAACGAGGAGCTCCGGCGCGGCGGAGGGAGATGGTGAAGAGGATGAGTTATGCGGAATTTGTCTCGATTGTATCGACGGAGGAGGGGATGTTGCCACGTTGGATTGCCGGCACGAGTATCACGTGCTCTGCATCACCAAGTGGCTGCTGCATGGGAGGAAGAATGTGTGCCCTATTTGCAGGAGGAAGGCTCTCCATGTAGACGAGGACGGTTTCTTTACTTTTATCGTTGTTAATAGCGCTTAATTTCGACCACCAGATTATAAAAATATTTAAATTTTTTTCAAAATAATAAAGAAAATTTGTAATTTTTTTTCTTAAACTCAATAATTTAAATTGTTAGCATTCGATTTGTCCAACTTACATCCATATTTTAATCATTCATTTCCTATCCTTTCATTTTTATTTTTATTTTGATTAATTAAGAATTTTCAGTAAAAAAAATTAATCGTATTGATCATCAATTTTTACTATTTGAATGAATTAATCCTAAATAATACATAATCAAAAAGCCTTTTCATATCATATTATTATTTTAAAAATATGTTTTTTGGGACTATTAATTAAAAATAAAAGATTTCAGACCAATTCGACCAAATCTTCTTACTTTGAGGATTATAAAATTTAATTTTCCTAAAAAAATTCTCAGATATTTATACTTTAATTAATTCATAAAAAATTTATAATAAAAATATTTGTTTAATTAGGTCGAATTGATCAGCAATAAAAAAATTGATGTTCTTAGTAAAATTTAATGTAAAATAATAGCCAAAATTGATCATCTTCAAATTTTATTCCAAAAATACTCTTATCACATTTTAGTATTAGTATTTTTTAAATACTTAGTGGGCGTTTTGATAGCGGTCATAAAAAAAAATGTTAAGGAAAAAAAAAATTGACTAAACAACTAATTTCACTAAAATATAATATTTTGATAATTAATTTGTCCAAAAAATGGAGGACTAATTTGACAAAAAATAAAATATTTGGAGCAATTTGCCATTAAATTTACCACCCAAATTAATTTGCCACTATTAAAAAAGGGTTATAGTTTATTTGCTCGGTAAACTTACCTTATCCATGTCCAAAATCTGAAAATCAGAAAAAACCCTAATTTTCGACGACGACGGCAGCTAATTGATTGTGCGGGAAAGAATTCAGGTTAATATATAAAAATCGAGCAAAAGAGTTCGTTACGCCATCAAGAGCGTTGGCAGAGCGATGAACCACCGGAGTATGACGGCGGACGAGGCAGCACCGCTGCACGAGGAAATCAATTTGATGCTATCTCGATGGGCTGACCGTCGAGAAAGAGTGGGGAGTCCACCTCCACTCCGATTCTACTCACCGAATCAAGAGGTATCCTTCAATCTTTCTAGGTTGTTTCTATGTAGTTCGCAATTGATGCGCTTGAATGATATGATCTAGCGCAGTTTTTTAATATTGAACCGGTTGCCCATTTTAATGTAGAAAGACTCCTTTTGTTCTTGGTTTGTATTTCGGTTCTTGTTGTATATGAAAATAATTCATCAAACTTCGTGCTAATGAATTCATAAAACGGAGTGCTGATAAGTGCTAGATATGTCTTCAGAGGGAGAGAAAGGGTGAGATAGATTTCGGAGGGGGAAGATGACCGTCGAGCAGGTTAATATGCTGCATATGTGCGCCAAGCAAATACAAATGGACGATGGAGAGGATATAGGTGATGTGTTCATGCTTTCTATCAGTACTGAGATGGGAGACAGCAGCATTGATGAGGTATGCTTCTTTCGTCTCACTTAATTTTTTTAGGTCTCAGATTATCATCATACGTGTGTTGTGATTCTTAGAATCCATACTTCTTGTTATTCACATAACTTTGAAGACTTGGCTCAACAGTTTCTTCATCAATGTGAAAATCTCAGTCCACTTTGCTGTTGGATCTATCCCTCCAACTGATACGTCATACGTGCTAGAACTTAGAAGTGTGCGCTGCAACTGTATCAAGATAATTGCCTAACACGTATTTGTTGATACTTTACGTATTTATGGAAGATTCTTTGTTCGAGTCTTACTAGAGTTAATGAACGTAAGATAGGTTTAATGGCATTAAAACATCGCTAAACTAACCCTTTTTGTATCAAATTGAGTACTTACTAAATTCGTTTTGTAGCATTAAGGTACTATCTCAAAACTTTATCAACTGATAAGTTCATTATCTATCCCTCCAACTGATAGTCTGATACGTGCTAGAACTTAGAAGTGTGCGCTGCAACTGTAACAAGATAATTGCCTAACACGTGTTTGTTGATACTTTGCGGATTTATGGAAGCTTCTTCGTTCAAGTCTTTCTAGAGTTAATGAACGTAAGATAGGTTTAATGTCATTAAAACATCGTTTAATTAACCCTTTTGTATCAAATGGAGTACTTAATAAATTCTTTTTGTAGCATTAAGGTACTATCTCTAACCTTTAGGCTTTATCAACTGATACGTTCATTATCTATCCCTCCAACTGACACGTGCTGAAACTTAGAAGTGTGCACTGTAACTGTAACAAGATAATTGCCTGACACGTGTTTGTTGATACCTTACGGATTTATGGAAGTTTCTTCAATCGAGTCATACTAGAGTTAATGAACGTAAGATAGTTTTAATGGCATTAAAACGTCGCTGAACTAACCCTTTTTGTGTCAAATGGAGCACTCACTAAATTCATTTTGTAGCATCAAGGTACTATCTCAAACCTTTATCAACTGATACGTTCATCATCTATCCCTCCAACTGACACGTGCTAAAACTTAGAAGTGTGCACTGCAACTGTAACAAGATAATTGCCTGACACGTGTTTGTTGATACCTTACGGATTTATGGAAGCTTCTTCAATCGAGTCTTACTAGAGTTAATGAACATAAGATAGGTTTAATGGCATTAAACGTCGCTAACCTAGCATTAAACGCCGCTAACCTAAGCCTTTTGTATCAAATGGAGTACTTACTAAATTCATTTTCTAGCATTAAGGTATTATCTCAAACCTTTATGAATTTTATTTTGTGTAGTCCTCAGAGCTCCATATGGGGTATACCTTTTTTCTGACTTGTATTATGAATCTTCCTCAGATTTTTTCCCTCTACAAAAGTGGTTAATCATGGATTGGCGCTTTAAGTAAGGTAAGGAAAAGCAGGTGGATTAAGAAAATAAAAAATATTGTGTACGTAAGTTTTATTACTAGCATTAAGATCAATATACCTGATACTCTTGAAACTTATACCGTCAATGTAGGATAATGCTGGATGATTAAGAAAAAAGATAAGTATTACCATTTTGTTAATTATTAACCCTAACCTTTGTTCTCTGCAAAGATCAATGAACGACCTGAGCACCAAATAGAAAATGGGTCAATATTCGACAAGTCTTATCTACAATAAATAAGAAATTTCCAAGAGAGGATTCATGGTTTCGTCTTTTTAAGTATACTATTTTTGTACACATCTTGGGGCTCCATAGACATTGCTGCATGTTGGTAGTTGTAGAAACATTAACCAAAAAAGAAGTGATATCAGAAGAAGAGAAAATGTGTATAAATTTGTTAAAAAGAGAATTTTCTCATTTTTGGTTGGGGGCTGATGGGTGTAATGGTCTTGGTCGTGTTAAGAGCTTGAAAAGAGGTATCAGTCTATGTGGAGCCCATGGCAGTGAGATAAGTTGGATAAAAGATTCGGCCTACTAAATTTGTTGATTAGAATGTTTTTGTGAACTTTGTTTGCCAAGAATTTGGTACATGCATGCATCGAACTAATAAAATGATTCAGTTCCTTCCAATCTTTTACTGTGACCAAGTTGTCTTTTTCTATTTCTATTTCTATTCTCTTCTGCTCAGTGACAACGATGAGTAAGATGTTGATGATCTTTGTGATGTTGACAATATTTAAGATAATATAACTTCCAGAAATGGAAGTTGACACTCCACAATGCCAGGGATTCTGTGTATGATAAAACTAGTATTACCTGTGAAAGAACTTTCTGAAGTTATTAGATGTTTGTTTCATCCTGGCATTAGATAAAGCTAAAGGATTGTTAGATTTTGTCTGGGCACAATAAACATAGAAAAATAAGGATGGAGCAAGTTGTGGTTTATTTGATTGCTCTTTCTATTATCATTTTAGTTGGTTGTTTCCGCGATTCTCTCCAGTGAGAAACTCTCAGCCATTAGAAGAATGTTGCCCCACATTGTGGCCGGTGGTGAAATTAGTTTAGTCAATCAAGAAACCTCTACTATTATGAGCCACATATTACCATTTTCTCAGCGAACTGTTTGAGCTTAAGATATTTACTCAAGAGAACTTCAGTTTCTTGCTATTTAGGACATTTGCATGATGTCATTGAGACAGTATGCCAAAAGTCCCAGTATTTAAGACTTCAAATTGATAAACCTACAAGGTCTACTTCAATTTCAAATGTCAATTCAAGCCAAGCTCTAGCCTAGTAGAGTTTGGCTCATTGACTTGGTAACAAAGTGGGTTTAAACTTAATTGTAAAAGCTTGAAGTAATCTCGTGCTACTCAAACAAGCCAAGTTCAAGTCTTATTTTTCAGTTACACATGGTTCATATGGTCCTAGAAACTCAATAAAACTTTTCCTTTCGCAGATGACTATTTTATGTTTTAACATCATTTCACGTATATGAAAATCGATAATTTTGTTAACGTGTGACTGACACCACCATAATATACTAAGTTCGAGATAGATAAGATTATCATAGTATGACCATATCTTGCACAGTGATGAAATAAAATGCGAAATTATTGTGCTATATTGTGCACATTGTTTTAATTAAAGTGTGAAATTAATGCTTATTAGATTTTTTGTTAGATTTTCTTTTCTTTTAAACTGATTTTATGTAATCGTTCGTCCCTCATTTTACGGGATTAATTTTTCTTACAATTTCCATGAGGCGGAAAACTGCTGGTGCTATGTTTTGGATATGACCCAAAACACACACACACACACACACACACACACACACACACACAATCAGATGCAGCAAATAACAATGTCAATTTCCCACATCAGATTTTGTAAATCCAATTTAGATGTAGATTTTATATTACTATCATATAACCCTAAACCTATCATTATATATAGGGTAGAGATAGACTCATTTCTGCATTCAGAGCTCTTCCAGTTTTCACTCACTACACAGTGACAATTCATAGTTTGTGCATCAGGCTTTTGCAAATCATGGCTGGAGGGAGAAGAAAGAGGATGCTAAAATCGTGAGTTATCTTTATTTTCATTAATGATGAAATTCTCTTGTGCCATTCTGCATGTATTTGTGATGATTGATTTGCTTTTGTGCCAAAAAAGACCAACTGGAATGCGAATGGAAGTTTCAGATTGATGATGTTTTATGATCAAACTTCAGTTTATGAATGAGTATTGCATGATCTTTTCAGTTTCATAGTCCTGTGATTTTATCTGGATTAGCTACCATTTTCAGTGCCATCTAGAATGTTTATTTGTAGCTTACGTTGTCGTAGTGTGCCTTAATGATCTTATGTCGCAATAAATGTGTTGGTAAATCCCAAAGCTATAGGGAAATAACATCGTTGAGTTTTAGTTTTTGAGATTGTATATTCGCATCATTAAATAACTTTATACTTACCGTACTTCCTTCTCTTCTTGTTTCACTGAATCTTACACAATTTCATGCAGAATGGCCAGTTCAAGCAGGTCGGATGACCAAAACACAGCTTCCGATCTCCCATTTGACCTTCTGGAGCTGATCTTTTCTCTGTTAACACTGAGAGACTGCATTCGTGCATCGGCTGTATGCAGAAACTGGCTAGCCGTTGCAACCTCTATTCGAGTACCCAACAACCCCCCGTGGCTGCTGTCTTTCCCGAAATCAGGCGACTGGTATCAGCTCTACGATCCATCAAGTCGTGCAATCTACTACATGGAGTACCCGGAGCTACACGGGTGTAGGATTTGCTACGCCAAGGATGGTTGGTTGCTGGCCTTCAAGCACCGTACAAAGCGCCTATTCGCGTTCCACCCCTACACTCGGCAGGTGATCAAATTCCCCAAGAACCGATCAGCTCTCGACAACGTTTGTCTCTCCGCTGCTCCAACCTCTCCGAGCTGCATCCTCTTCACGATAAGGAACATCTCCCCGACGGCTGTTGCTATATGCATTAGCAGGGCGGGGGACACTGAATGGGATTTCATGCTGTTCCACAACAATCTGCCCTTTTTAACCAGTGTTTGGAACAAGATAGTCTTCTGCAAGGGGGTGTTCTTCTGCTTGGGTCTTAACGACACGCTGGCGCTTTTCGACCCCGTGAACTGTATGTGGCTTGTGAGCGTTGTCCCCCGTCCTCGATGCACGGAGTTTTCCTACGTCGAGCAGTGGCGGAGGGGGAAGTTCTTGGTGGAGCACGACGGGGATATCTTTGTCGTGTACACGTGCGGTGGGCAGACGCCGTTCGTGTACAAGCTGGACGAGACGAAAGGAGTGTGGAAGGAGATCAGCAGTTTGGGAGGGGTTACGCTCTTTGCAAACTCTCTGGCTTCCGTGGGGAGGAGTGATTTTCATGGGAGTATGAGAGGGAAAGTCTACTTCTCCAAGATTTTGTTTTTTGGGAAGAGATGTGTTGCGTACTCCCCTGAAAGCAACAGGTACTATCCACGGAATCGGTATTATGACTGGGGGGAAGAAGATATATTCGATAGTGTTTGGATTGATCCCCCTGAAGATACTACCACACTTCTTCGGGGCTGAATCGAGCGAGGTTTACTCAGTCCGGATAGCTGCTTCGGTTTCTCTCAAATAAACTACTGGGATGTTATTTTTTCTATATCTTTCATAGTATAAAAATACATTTATTTTTTCCTAACTTTTGGGATTTTTGAATTTATTTGTTAATAGTATGCATTTTTATTTTTCCCTTATAATTTGAGTTTTGCACATAATTGCACGAGTGTATCATATTATGCACAGCGTTGCAATAACATTGCACGAATAGTGCATGCTCATGCACATCGTTGCAATAAAATTGCGCAAATCATGCACATCGTTGCAATAAAACTGCACAAGTTATGCGCTAATACTATGAATAATTAAAACTGTCAAAATTGATCCGATATGATACACTGCCATTGAGACGAAAAAGTCCATAAACTATGGATTAAACACGTCCATTAGCCTGTTAACTCTTGAACCGGGATGACTCGGCCTGATTTCATGAGACGGCCCGTTGAGTTAGATTAGACAGATTCGAACACTTTGACAATTCTATTCAAGTATAATGTGTGAGCATTTATGTGATAACCCGTATTCCCCGTATTTTTTATTTAGTATTTTAGAATGATTCTTAAGTATTATTATTATTATTATTATTATTATTATTATAGTGAAATACTTATCCCGTAGTAGCATAAAGAATTTCTACGAAAATTCTAGCCCCAATTATACCATTATACTAATTAGAGATTATAAGTGCGAACTAGTACCGTGCATATGAATATCATCATGTGATATTATAAAGGGGGATGTGCAGAAATGTACAAAACAAACAATCTTAAATGCAAAAATATACATGAGATTCCATAATTGCAAAAATGTACATTTTGTCCTCTAAAACCTATAAAGTTACCTAGGTTAATAGGTTTTTTTATTTCCTCTTACTTTTGCAGAGAGTGTCTTGTCTTTTACTTATTTAACATTCTCTCTCTTCCTTTGACCTTGATTTTTTTTTCCTTCAGCAACGTGCAGCCTTTTACTTTTTTTTAACAGTAATTTAAAAAATAAAATATGGTCCGATCGATCGGCCTTGTCCCATCGATCGGACCAATTTTTTTAATGTAAAAAAAAAAAATGGTCCGATCGATCGGCTTGTCCGATCGATCGGACCATTTTTTTTTTTACATTTTCATTTTCATGCCATCGTCCAGCCTTTTTTTGTCTTCATGCATGCAGAATAATTTCGTCCTCATGCATGCAGTATATTTCGTCCAATAGCTTTTTTTTTTTTTTTTTAATCAAGAATCAAAGTATTTACAGAGAAAAAAAATCTGGAAAGATATTCACTTACCTTTTTACCTAGTGACATGCAATAAAGTTGCAGAAAAAACTGAACTCTATACACACAGTAGGAGGAATCTGATTCTTTTCCTCTTCACACGCAACACAGTATACTCTTCTATGATTATTTTCAGATGCAAAAAAATTGAACTCTATAACAAGGAGAGCAAGACAGGGGAGGGTGCGAGAGAGCGAGAATTTTATTTCGTAGAACGAGAGGGAGGGAGCGAGGGTCCTTTAAACGCGACAGAACGAGAGCGAGGGAGCGAGAGTGTGAAACAATTTTAAAGGTAACCCTATTCCATAAATTGTTATATTTATTGCTTGATTTTAGGTAAATATCTATGTATTATTTTGAGGGCGTATGATTTTCCTTGATTTGAGGGGTAAATATATACGTATGATTTTTGCTTTATTTGAGGGTAAATATCTATGCTTGATTTGAACGAATTTTTTTGCTTGATTTTGCTTGATTTGAGGAGTAAACATGTACGTATTATTAGTTATAAAATATCTTATGTGTTGTTCTCCGCATGTTAGCTTATCTTTGCTCTCCGCATGTTAGCTTATCTTATGTGTTGTTTACGGAGTACTAAGTCCGGGTTTTGCGGAGTACTAAGATACTTTTTTCTTTTTTAATTCTTTCCGGATGTCTACCGGACACGTGTAAGCGTAAAGTATGGAGGTTGTTTCTTGGGTTCGGATTACAAAGGTGGGGATGAACAGCTTGCCCCACTCGGACCGACCAATTAACATTGTTATCCTTAAGAGCAAGCATCGAAGCCCGTACACAAATTAACTCACGGCTTACCCCCTATGCGCTTTATTCGTTGGAGCATGCTCGATCTGGAAAGTTGATTAAGTCATTAATGATGACGGATGATGACTTGGTTCGACTTATCAACTTAGAGACCGATCCAACTGTTTGCGTCGTTTTGACGGCCGATCGTGCTTGGAACATCACAACAAGGACATTACGTCACTTCATTTGATTACCAATTTAGTTTCCCAAATATGTTTGGTGATGCATATGGTCAAAGCGGAGCTGCATATGAGTTTGGAAGGCAAGAACAACAACCGGAGCAAGAAGAAGAAGAGCAACAAGAGGAGCAAGAAGAAGCGGTAATGCGCGGGATGAAGGTGCGAATGATAATAACGATGATGATGATGATACGTATGACGAGGATTATACGGCAGAGGAAGAGGAAGAGGATGAGGAAGACGAACATGTTGTCGCTAAAAACTTTTATGGAACCATGTATGAGTTTGCATCATGGATTCGTGGGGAAGGCGGTTTAAACCGGCTAATGACACTTCTAGAGCGGCCACGGAAACGGAGCGGTTGCCCTACAAGACGAAGATAATGAAGTTGTCGACGAAGTCAGAAATTGGCTAGTGCCAATTATTCCGCCAGGTCAAGCAGGTGTCATTGGTTGTACGGATATAGAGAAGATTGAAGAGGGCATTCTCGGAAACGGCAACATCTTTTGGAAGAAGGACGCCCTAACAATAGCCGTTGGTCTCTGGCATTTAGAGTGTCGACGGTCTTATAAAGTGAAGAGGGCAAGTCCTCGGTATCGGTGGTTTGAATGTGCATTTGGGCGATCTTTGTCCATTCGAGTACGTGCACGACATAATGGTATTTATTGGACAATTTACGATTTTGTGCCGGAGCACGGATGTCGATATGACTTTGATAATGCCGGACCGATCAGCATTCATGCGAAGACTATCGGAGCCTATTGGCAAAGAATGCGTACGGAGGGAACGATGTTGCGACCTCGAGACATGATCAATGAGATGCGTCTGAAATTTGGTGTGAAGGTGGAGTATTATAAGGCCCTGCGTGCTAGAAACAATGTGATTCAATTGATTTATGGGAGTCACGAAGACTCGTACAAGATGCTCCCTCGATATTTGCACATGTTGAAGCAGGTAAACCCCGGAACGGTAACTAATGTTCGTGCCGACAGCGACGGGAGGTTCGAGTACGCGTTTGTTGCATGGGGCCGGTCGTCCCCGCATTTATGTGGCATTTGAGGAAGGTGATTGTAGTTGATGGAACTCACTCTGAAGGGAAAGAATACTGGCATTCTCTTTGCTGCAGTTACTAAAGACTGCAACGAACAGCTTGTACCGCTCGCCATTGGCATTGGACCAATTGAGAACAATGACTCATGGGCGTGGTTTCTACAGAATCTTAAGCGAGTGTACGGTTCGAGCGGCGACCTACTGATCGTGTCTGACCAGCACGTTAGTATTAAAAATCTTTGTCGAAGCGGTGTTTCCTCGGAGTTCCTCACTTTGCCTTTGCAACGTCCATCTTAATAACAAGCTCACTTCTTACAAGAATGAAGTACCCTACATGTTCGGTCGGGCGGCCAGCACGCATACCGTGAGTCGGACTTTAGGAAGTACATGGCATCAATCCTCGTGGCGAGTGAAGGAGCATACAACAAGCTGATAGAGGTTGGTCCCGAACGTTGAGCCCGGTCGCAATGTCCGCGGTGTCGCTACAGCTTTCTATCATCAAATTGTGTCGAGTCTTTCAACGGAAGACTTTTGTGGGCCCGTCGATTGCCGATTTGCTCGATGATAGACACGATACGAGCAATTATGGAGTCATGGTGGGATGAAAGGCGTCAACTGCTGAGTGAGAATAGCCATTCGTTGGTGGACGTTGCGAAGAGGAAGTTAAGCGCGCAGATTGACCTTGCACGCTCATATACTGTCACCTTAACCGCCAGAGGAAGATACAAAGTCAACGACGGGAGAAATCACAACTATAAGGTGGATTTGGAGAACCAAACGTGCACGTGTCACGAATTTGATATGGACCTAATACCATGCTCCCACGCGGCGTGCGATTCCGTATGAATTCTTTTACACTTTTTAATCACTTATTATATATCTAACACATTTTTTGTTTTACAAACATGTTGTCGCAGCGGAGACCATTTTTACAACTATGTCCACAGTATGTACACTACAAGTAACCACAAGGATATTTACGAACACCACTTTAATTCGTTACCTGCATTGGAGCTTTGGACCATTCCTGACCATATTCGAGATGCAGATCCACTGTTACCACCCCTAGCGAAGCGTCAGGCCGGTCGCCCAAAGCAGAGACGTTACCGATCGGGAGCGGAGGCCTCCACAAGCTCAACTCAAGGTCGTAGCAGAAAGTGTGGTGTTTGTCACGAAAGAGGCCACACAAGGAGGACATGTTCAGAGAGGGAGACACAAGATTAAATTTGTGGTGTCTTAGTTCTAGTTTATTTTCTATATATTATTTGAAGTATGAAGTTTGTTTTGTTGAAACCCTAATTCGGTATGGTTGTTCCCTAAACCTTAATTGACAAAACCTAAATTAAATAGCGTATAAACCCTAAATTAAATAGCGTATAAACCCTAAATTAAATAGCGTAATTTAAAAAAAAAAAAAAACTATGGTCCGATCGATCGGCCTTGTCCGATCGATCGGACCATATGTTTATTTATTTATTTTTTAACATAGTAATTTATTTTTTACTTATTTTTTATTTTTAAAAAAAATACATATAGTCCGATCGATCGGACATATGTTTATTTATTTATTTTTTAAAATCAGTAATTTAAAAAAACATATGTCCGATAATTTTTTTAAAAAAAAATTATGGTCCGATCGATCGGCCTTATCCGATCGATCGGACCATATATTTATTTATTTTTTTAACATTCGTAATTTAAAAAATATATGTCCGATCGATCGGCCTTGTCCGATCGATCGGATCATATATTTATTTATTTTTTTTTTAAAAAGTCCGATAATTTAAAAAAAAAATTATGTATGTATTTTTTTTTTTTTAACATTAGTAATTTAAAAAATATATGGTCCGATCGATCGGCCTTGTCCGATCGATCGGACCATATATATATATATTTTTTTAAAAAAGTCGAGATAATTTAAAAAAAAATTATGTATGTATTTATTTTTTTTTAACATTAGTAATTTAAAAAATATATGGTCCGATCGATCGGCCTTGTCCGATCGATCGGACCATATATTTATTTATTTTTTTTTTTTAAAAAGTCCGATAGTTTAAAAAAAAAATTATGTATGTATTTTTTTTTTTAACATTAATAATTTAAAAAATATATGGTCCGATCGATCGGCCTTGTCCGATCGATCGGACCATATATTTATTTATTTTTATTTTTTTAAAAAGTCCGATAATTTAAAAAAAAATTATGTATGTATTTATTTATTTTTTAACATTAGTAATTTAAAAAATATATGGTCCGATCGATCGGCCTTGTCCGATCGATCGGACCATTGTCCGATCGATCGGACCATATATTTATTATTTTTTTTTTAAAAAGTCCGTTAATTTAAAAAAAAATTATGTATGTATATATATTTTTTTTTAACATTAGTAATTTAAAAAATATATGGTCCGATCGATCGGCCTTGTCCGATCGATCGGACCATATATTTATTAAAAAAATATATATATGTATTTATTTATTTTATTTGCCGACAGCTGTCACAGCTGGATTATTTTGCCGACAGCTGTATATACAATCCGACCGATAGGATGATTAAGGGATACCCCAAAAACTATTCATCAAAACCCCAAATACTATTCCTCTAAACCCTCAAAACCCTTAATCAAAACCCCAAATACTATTCATCAAAACCCCAAATACTATTCCTCTAAACCCTCAAAACCCTTGATCAAAACCCCAAATACTATTCCTCTAAACCCTCAAAACATCGAATTCGAGCAACAAAAAGTGATATAAGAAGAGGATATTGAGGATATCATGAATAACTTTGAAATATAATAATAGAGACATAATTAAAAAAAAAAAACTTTCGACCTCTTCTTATATTTCGAAAAATGAGTTCATTTTTTGTATAAAGTCATAACTACTTCTATCGTTCTAAGAATGATTCATGTTTAATTTTGCTAATGTATACATATATATAAAGCTTTATTACACCATCCGTGATTATTCCCCTGAAATATTTATCAAATTTTTATTTTTAATTTTTTTTAATTTTTTAAGTGTTTATTTCAAATATATTGATTTTTTAAGTATAATTTTGATTATTAATACCATCCGTGATTTTGATTATATTGATTTTTTATTTCAATTATATTGATTTTTTAAGTATACTTAAAAAATAATTAAAAAATAATTTTAAGTATAATTTTGATTATTAATACCATCCGTAATTTTGATTATTAATACCATCCGTGATTATTAATACCATCCGTAATTTTTTTAAAAAATATTAAATATTTATTTTAAAAAAAAGTCAAAAATTAATACCATCCATAATTTTATTTTTAAAAAAAATAATATTTATTTTATTTAACATGTAATTTAAATAATAACTGATCGATCGGTCTACTCCGATCAATTGGACCATATTTTTATTTAAAAAAATAATTAAATATTTATTTTTAAAAAAAAGTAAAAAAATAATACCATCCATAATTTTCGACCATAATTTTTTTTAACATGTAATTTAAAAAAAATAATAATACGGTCCGATCGATCGGCCTTGTCCGATCGATCGGACCATATATTTTTTAAACTAAAATTCATATGGTCCGATCGATCGGCCTTGTCTGATCGATCGGACCAAATATTTTTTAACATGTCGTAATTTTTAACATTTCAAATCGGTTGATACATAAAATTCAAGCAATATCACAGAGTTCAAGCAATATTTATGACATTACGATACGACACATTTTATTTAACATGTCGTAATTTTTAACATTTCAAATCGGTTGATACATAAAAAATAATTAAATATTTATTTTTTAAAAAAAAGTAAAAAAATAATACCATCCATAATTTTCGACCATAATTTTTTTTAACATGTAATTCAAAAAAAAATAATAATATGGTCCGATCGATCGGCCTTGTCCGATCGATCGGACCATATATTTTTTAAACTAAAATTCATATGGTCCGATCGATCGGCCTTGTCTGATCGATCAGACCAAATATTTTTTAACATGTCGTAATTTTTAACATTTCAAATCGGTTGATACATAAAATTCAAGCAATATCACAGAGTTCAAGCAATATTTTTAACATTACGATACGACATATTTTATTGATACATAAAATTCAAGCAATATCACAGAGTTCAAAACATTTTACAGCCATCCAATTACGATATTTATTAATGTTTCGCTCTTCAAAACCCCATACCCGAGTAGGAAAACCGGTGAGAAGACGCTCTATAGTCATGCATGTAAATAGCCCGCAACTATACGAATCCAATTGCAATTACTGCTCTTCATCATCCATAAGCACAATTGAGGGCCTCTTACCTCCGGGAAATGGATAACCATATGGATTACATGCCCAATAGTTCCCGTGCCATAAGAATCGCGCTATAAATTTTCGAAAACCCATAAGGCATTTGACACGCCAATTAAAATACCTTGGGATCTCTAAATTCATTTTTCGAGTCAAACATCTCGAGCTTCCAATCTGAAATACATAACCGCAATACGAACCAATGGTGTGCTGCCAAGATTGGAAATATGATCTACAATAGATACAAATATATAATTTAGAACCTTAAAATTATTATATATAAAATATATAAATAGTACTCACATATTTGGCGGAGTACCAATCGCTTGTCCCAAGTTCTGGATTCCCCTTAACGCACTGCACATCCTCCTCTTTCGGAACCCATTTATAATCATTATCATTCTCGTGTCTATTATTTTCTGGATTCTTCACGCACTTGAGCCACTCATTCATAATACCCATCTATAAACAATTATTCAATGATAAAATTAAACCAAACAAATACCATATTTTTCAAAAAATACTCAAATATGAAATATACTTACAAAGGCTGTAGAGTCCGCTATGGCGTGTATTGGGCATGCGGAGTCACGGGTAGGTTACCTTGAACTAGCCGACCCTTGGTGATTGGATATAGCGATTTACCATCTCACAATCCATTTCGAAATCAATCTTTATAAAATTCTTGAACCATTCTCGTTGAAGTGGAAAACCATCTGGACGTCGAAAGGCCAAGGTTTCACTGGACAAATACTGCTCAAAACTCTGAGCCAACGAGTTACTCGGCTCAAACATAGCCTACAAAAGACAATTATTAAATTAGGAAAAGAAATTAAATTAATTGAAAAATTCTCTTACCAACTCGCCGCCAGGTTCAACATCCATAGCCTGACCATGCTGATTAAAGGTCGGTGGTGCGGGCTCATCCCACCGGGCCACCGTGTAGCCTTTGAGCGTGCCGGCTATATCCGGATCGAAATGGCATATTACTTCTATCCAAGCAGCTCCTCACACCTACTCACTAGCTCCTGACTCAGAGTCCGATGATAATCATCAATTCTATTCATCATAGCTTGCTCGCATCTTTCAAAATTTTCTTGAATAGATCGACTGATCATGGCCTCTATTCTTGGGTCCATAAAACTAGATGTCTCACCAACGGCTAATAATTATCAAAGAAGATGACGATTATTAAAAGAGGAATTGACCAGAAAATTTTTACTGTGAATTTAAGTTTATTACCTGATGCATCTCTCGCTGCTGATGAAGATGCTTCTGTATGGCGGGCCCGCCTCCGACCTCTCCTACTCTCTACCACAGTGTGCTCCTCCTCTTGCTCCTCCTCCTCACCGACAACTCCTCTGCTCGAACTACGTCTGCTCTCCTCGGTGCGCCTGATCAAGATACGCTGTCCATCTTGGTCATATTGCGCCGGCTGTAGGGGATTCAAGGGCACAGGAAAGTGTAGCCCAAATGGATTACTACCAACTGCACTCTGTCAATATGGACAATTCTTCTCAGTCTCGGTCGGTACTAACATTTCAAACACTACCGAGTCTCTCATCTGAAATACATAATATTTGTGCATTAAATATTAATAAGAAAATCCATAACATATTCAATGTGTAATTAATAATAAAAATATTTTTACCTGGCGCTTAAAAAACCCGGCTATATCACGCTGATCGGCGTCATTAAACGACCACCGTAAATAACGAGAATAACCATCGGGATTTAGAAGGGTCGCACAACGAGCTCCAAAACTTGGAATGGCCTCATATGCCCACACCTATATTACAATATAAATATATCGAATTATTTCAACTAATAAAAAATTATAAATTAGTAATAATTAAGTTGTCAACAAATATTATACCTGTAGTGCCCAAATTGGCCCGTAGAGATTATACTTAGATCCTACGAGGTCCAAGGAATTTGGTACGTAACTGAGGTAGTGCAACATGGCCTCGTAGGTAAAAGCACCCCATGGAAACGCATTCCATCGGTCAATATCATCAACCAATACCCATATCCATGTATCAATTTTCTTAGTCTCTGCAGGAGCATAGAACCAGAAGAAAAGAGCTAAAATATTCGACAACTTAATCAAGTCATCATCTGAAACGCCATCGGGCTCATATTTACAAAACCAGCTTAACAACTGCTTTGCTTCAATCGGTCTCCCACCATTGAATCTGCCGTAGACCCCGGATTGAGTAGGATGATAAAATGCTGACATGTCAAAACTACACTCGCCGAACATGAGCCCAGTAACCAATGCAAACTCCGGATGAGAGAAACGGATGTTCTGACCAACATAATTAAACCAAACCTCCGAAGGTCGTACCGAAATCTCATAGCATAATAGCTGGTGAAGAGCCCGCATAGCATTCTTACCTTCTGGCCAACCCACTATGCCCCCGAATTGAACATTAACAAACCGTTTGATTAGATCCACACCACCCTGCAGACCTAATTTCTGTCTAATCAAAGCCCCTAAATTATGCTTATAATATATTGTGATCTTCGGAGAAACGTCTCGTAGTGCTAGTCGTTTAAAATTGACCTATATATAACAATTAATATTTAATCAAATTATAATTAATACAGTTATAATAATTAAAAATAAACTCACAAAAAAAAATCTACGTAAAATGTCGGCCGGTCAGACCGGCAGAACGGTTCAGACCGGTCAGACCGGTCGGCGGTGAATGTCGGCCGCCGCGATTTCAACCATTTTTTCCGGCGATTTCTACCCCAATTTCACCAATTTTCACCCTATCCAAACAAATCTATATTATACTCACTAAACCCAACATATATATTTCATAAAAAACCACTTTTAAACATGTAATTATACATTAATTTCACATCTAAAATTTAATTTTATTTCAAATAAATACTAACCTCTTCCATTGTTACGAGCGGTTTCGAGCGGTTTGGAAGATCCTAAGCGTGCCCAAGTGAGTAGCTTTCGTGCCGATAGATTTCTCGGATTCAATGGGCCGATTTGAGTGTGCCGATTTAGTGTGCCGATGTGTGCTGTGTGTCGCTGTGTGTGTGTGCTGTGTGTATTTATATATATTAGGGTGCTGATCGATCGGGCTATGCCGATCGATCGGCCCGTATAATTTTTTTTATATTAATATATATTTTTATATATGTATTTAGTGTGCCGATCGATCGGGCTGTGCCGATCGATCGGCACATAATTTTTTTTTTAATATTTATGTATATTTATATATATATATATTTATATATATATATATCATATATTAGTGTGCCGATCGATCGGGCTGTGCCGACCGATCGGCACATATAATTTTTTTATTTTATGTATAATTATTTGAGATATATTAATTTGCGCCCGATCGATCGGGCAGTGCCGATCGATCGGCACAAATAAATTTTTTTTTTAAATTTATATATATTTTTATATATATATATATATCGCATATATATATTAGTGTGCCGATCGATCGGTCTCGTGCCGATCGATCGGCACATATAATTTTTTTTTATTTTATGTATAATTTTTTTAGAGAGAGTCCCGATCGATCGCCACAAATAATTTTTTTTTAATTTATATATATATATATATATATATATATATATATATTTAATTATGCCCGATCGATCGGACGGTGCCTAAATTAAATTATGATTCAATTATTGAAATTGCCTAAATTATATTTTCAAAATTGCCTAATTAAATTAACAAAATTGCCTAATTAACAAAACCGGTTTTTCGATAAATTATCAAAATTGCCTAATTAAATTAATGAAATTGCCTAAATTAAATTAACGAAATTGCCTAAATTAAATTAATGAAATTGCCAAAAATAAATTCTCGAAATTGTCTAACGAAAATGCCTAAATTAAATTAATGAAATTACTTAAATTAAATTATCAAAATTGCATAAATTTTGTAAATTAAATTTACTAAAATATTAAAATTTCCTCAAATTGAATTCATAAATTAAATTAACAAAATATTAAATTTTCGTTAAATAAATTAAATATACAAAAATATAAAATTTTCGACTCAGGTTTTTAAAATATAAAATTTTCGGCAGCGGTGGTCGACTCAGGTTTTTAAAATATTTAAACGAATATGATCAGGTTTTTTGTTTTACGAAAATATTCAATTAAAGAAGTTTTTTTAAATAACTTTAGCTTTTTTAAAAAAAATCACCAACTTTTATTTTGCTAATTTCGAGACTACATATTCAAAAAGAAAAAGATTCCAACACAAGCGCAAACACACCTGCACACACACTCCGCACACACACCGCACACACATTGGAGGTGAAGTAGGGTCATTTGTATATTATTGCATTTATGGAAAAGTTTGTATATTTTTGCATTTTCAAACATGGAAATGTATACTCTTGACATTCCCCTCTATTATAAAAGGCAATTTGTTGAGAACTTTCGTTTCCATGGTTCCATAGATATATTAGGAATAAAGTACTTCTTTCTTGGAATTAAATAACCCCAATTATGAAGGTATCTGCGTAGCAAACATCCTTTACAACCTTCATCCTCCACAAGTCAACGGTGAGGTGTCGCCAAGAGGGTGCCATTTCGACACTTGGGATGTATAATTTCTTCCACGTAAGCGGAATGGGCCGTGTTGTCGTCTTTTCCACATGCTAATGTTTATTATACATAGAGACATAGTTTTGTATCATCACTTAGAAACTCTGCTGCACTCCAACACTCTCGAATTCTTGAATTCCAAGTCTCGTTCTGAAATTCCTCTTAACACCCGAAAGGTTTCAAGGTAATAATCATACTCTTGCTAGCAATAGTGGGATCGTTCATGTTGTCTTTAGTCCATGAACTTTCTATTTCGAGTTACTCACTCGCCCCCGCTTAAATTACATCCATTTCTTTTGAATTTTACGCTCTCATAACTCTATCTCTTTTCACTTCTCGTATGATAAATAGTTGGACCTTGAGACCCTTGCAGAGCACTCGATCATATACTCTTGGTCGAAGAAGAGGTTCTGGCCCTTCTCCGTGTCTAGTCAGAAGAAGCTGGGTGAAGTCGAGCTCCTTCTCTTGGTTTGTGAGTGGTCTTGGGTAAGAACTTGAGAATTTTTGGAGCCCTTGTTTTCCTTAGTAATGCAAATTTTAGTATAAACTTCTCTCTCTCAACTCGATCGGTTCATTCACTTGCATGTGTTAGTATCTTTAGGTTAGACTAGCTGGCTTCATTAGCATGTGGAGAAGACAAACCAATTTTATTCCATGGTAAAGAACAGAGGCGAGGAGTATTTAGGAGTAAGGGGAGATTTGATAAACTAGTTGCATGTCTAAATCTGTAAGTGTAGGAGTATGTCAAACCTATTCTATCTTCTACTAATTTATCATGCTTAGCGCCGGGTGTTGTAAAGGAAGGGGAGCTTAAACCTTTCGTTTGGTTCGCGAAGGGAAACGGAAAGGAATCAAGAAAGGGAAAGGAAAGGCAAGGCTTAGAACGATTACCTATATGGCCTCCTGTTTGGTTCGATTGTAGAAAGGGAATCGATTCCCCATGTTTCCCTTTGTGGGTGTTTGGTTCAAGTAGGGGATGATTTTTTTTTCAATGTAATTTATACTTGAATATTATAATATATGCAAAATTACATAAAAAAAACATTATTAACATAAATAATCTAAATATAGCATAGCAAAATCCAACAATCATCCAAAATTAACATATCAAAATAAAAATCTAACATCATCCAAAGTTAACATAACAAAATCCAACACTAAAATATTCAAAGCCAAAAGAACAAATATTATCAGTGCACATTATCGTTGTTACCGGAGGTACGGTCACGAAGTAAATCTTTAACAAAATCCGCTTTCATTTCTGGAGGATAGCTGAAAAAGAGTTTGAGGTCAAGTGGTTGAGCTATAAGAGCCCTTGATGCAGCAACCACCTCTTCACGTGAAAAGTAGCGAACAATTTGAAACATAAAGACAAGCAATTAGAAGCCTTATTCAACAACAACTCAATTAAAACTCCATACGTAGGGACGACGGTGGTGAAGCGGCGTCGGCGAGCAGTGCGTGGCGAGGGTTATGACAGGAGACGACGGCAGCGGTGGCAGCGGTGCGTCGACAGCGACTGAGAGAGAAGAAGACGTAGGGACGGCGGCGGCGATTAAGAGAGGGAGACGGAGGGAGAGGCGAGAGAGAAGGGGAAATCAGGAGAAGTGATTTTTTTTTTGAGAAGTGAAGGGGAGAGAAGGGGAAAGGGAAAAGAAATCCCAGGGGGAGGCGGGGAAACAAAATTGCTTTGACTAGGGTTTTCGATTCCCCAAAGTGGGGGAATCAATTTTCGAAAAAAATCGAACCAAACACTATCTAACGGAGTCAACCCTCCTATTTCCCTTTCCGTTTCCTGATTCCCCCCAACCAAACGGCTAAGTAAAGAGGTGGGATCCATGCAATTAATTAATTGTTTTGAATTGATTTGAGTTGGTAAAGGTGTAGGGTCACTTCCTTTTTAGGAAATGAGACACTTTCTATGGGATACCCCGAAAAGGAAAGGGAGACACTTTCTATGGGACGGAGGGAGTAATTCACTTCAGCTAATTTCGTTATACACCAAGACTCATGTCTCATGATTTAGACGTGATGCTGATTTTATGGAAATAATTGCATGTTTATTTCGCGTAATTAGATGGCTTGTATCAAGTTATTAGAAGCAATATGCTATCATCATTAATATGACAGTACATGATAAGTACATGTTCATTTTCTCTAGTTGACCGACTATGCGAATTTAATGACATGTATATGTGGATCATGATAGTGTCTTCTAGATTTGGTAATCTCTGCCAGACATTGTTCTGATGATATTATTAGGAAGGGTATATTAATAAAATGAGAAATCCAGAATCATATTAGAAACAATAAATAAATAGCAAAATCCTATATTAAGATAGATAAATTATTAGAGTTTTGTTATACATGGGATTTCAAAATATGACTAAGACTAAAAAACTTTTGTAGTTTCGGTTGAGGAGGAATAAGGTTCAAGGTAGAGAAGTCAAATAGTGCTAATACGATTCGTATTGAGGTGGGTAATATTTTCGTAAAAGTTATTTTGAGTTAATGAGTTCTGTAAAATTACTGTTTATCCATGAAAGTTTTTGTGCATTTATACTGTCCTGAGAGATCGATCGAGATCCTTGATTAATCTAAAACATTAATCGACGATTGTGTACACGTAGTTAGTTACCGGTTGACTGATCCCCACTGAGTGCTAACTAAGATACGGAACCCCTGAGTTACGACTTTAGGGGTCAGGGTTCACAAGTAAGTAAGTGAGACCCCCTGAACTACGATTCTAGGGGCTAAGGTTCTCACCGTAAGGAGTAACGGTTAAATGTGACATGTATGCGCGCACTGTAATGTTTTTTATGCTGGGAGTTGTTTTCTTTTAAAATCCTCCTTGTATTACGTATTGCTTGGATAAACTGTCTTTTATTTTCAAAACACACTTATCCACTGAGTACACTAGTACTCAGCCCCAAATTGTTTTCAAAATGTTTTCAGGTTGAGCGGCAGGGGCGACGGAGAAAGGGCTTAGGAGGGGTTGATGAAATGATCTTTTGCAAACTCTTAGAATTGTAATCAGATAATTATGCTTTTGTTATATTTTAAGACTCAATATGCTTCCGTACATATTAAACGCATAAAAACCAATCTGATCTTCTACTTGTGGGTTGCATTAAATGACGTGTTTCTTTTAAAATAGAAAAATATTCCAGTTTTCGATAAATGGTATGAAAATATGTTTTAAATTATTCTTCCGTAGCGACTCGACCTCTGTGATCCTTCGTGGAGGTCGGGGCATTACAATTTCCATTAAAAAAATATACAATAATTAATCACATAAAATATTTGTGGTAAGTATATTTACATACTTTTATTACTTCCTCCATTCTATTACTGTTGGCTTGTATTTTTTATCAAGGTGTCCTGCTATTGTTATCTTGTTTCTAAAAATGGAATTAATTTGTGACCACAATCAAAGGAAATAAGTGGATCATCACTTTAACATATCTTCATCAATTTTTTTTTTAATTTTCGTGGAGAAAAGAAATAAGACAACATTAGTGGAACGGAGGGAGTATTAAACACTAAAATCCATAAGTGTAACTCTATTTTAATCTTTGGAATAATAATACGTCTCTATTATGTTTCTCTACTCTTATTTTGATAAAATCTGTCTAAAAGGTATATGTTATTAATCAAATCGCATATGATATATATACAACCCTCTCAAGAGTATAAAGGAAGAAAATATCACAATTAAATATCACAATTATGTCTAATTCCTATAATTATGTAATTAAAAATATGATCCCAAATTATCGGATCATAAAGATGAAAACTCAATCCTCCCCCTCAAGTTGGATCGTGAAGATTTCGAACACCCAACTTGCTAAGCAGATAACGGTGTTGATCGGCTCATAAGGGTTTGGTGAATATATCAGCCACTTGTTCCTTTGTGTCGATGTTGAAAGGACGAATATCGCCAGAAAGTACCTTTTCACGTACAAAATGACAATACATTTCCACATGTTTGGTACGCTCGTGGAAAACAGGATTGTTAGCAATGTGTATAGCAGCTTGATTGTCACAATATAAAGGCGTCGAATCTTCTTGTGGCTCATCAAGGCCTTGTAATAACCATCGGAGCCAAATGATTTCACCAATAGTAGTGGCTATTGATCGATATTCAGCTTCAGCTGTAGAACGAGATACAACGGACTGTTTCTTAGTCCGCCAAGATATAGGTGCCCCCCCTAAGAAAATTACAAATCCAGAACGTGATCGACGTGTAATTGGACATCCTCCCCAATCTGCATCACACATGACCGAAAGTGTGAGAGACCAATGCGCAGGAAAAAAAAATACATTGTCCTGCGGTGGCTTTCAAATAACGCAAGATACGAACCGCAGCGTCCATATGTGTGTCTCGTGGATCTGCCATGTATTGACTCAAGATGTTGATAGAGTATCTGACTGATGTCGGGCCGTGTAACTTGCAAATAAAAAAGATGTCCTACAAGTCGTCGTTATTGTGAAGTGTCTACCTTAGGTCGATCAGTATCAAGACCTAAACGAAGGTTCTGCTCCATAGGAAATAAACTCGAGCGACATCCTTGAAGTCCACTATCATCGAGGATGTCGAGAGTATACTTCCGTTGACTTGGGACTAAGCCATCTGGGGTTCGAGCCACCTCTATGACAAGGAAATATTTGAGGGGGCCAAATCTTTTATGCTGAAACAACGGTCAACGTGAAGCTTAAAGAGAGAAATACGGTTCATGTCATTGCCAACTACAATGATATCATCCACATAAATAAGGGCTGCTACGAAAGTTGTACCACGACGATAAGTGAATAAAGAATGGTCGGCTTGAGATTGAGAAAAACCAATGTCAAGTAAGGCCACCGTAAATTTTTTATACCAATTCCGTGAAGCTTGTCGTAAGCCATGGAGCGACTTACGTAGACGACATACTTGTGTGCTTCCACCCTTCTCGAATCCCTGAGGAACCTTCATGTAAACTTCTTCAGTTAAGTCACCATGTAAGAAGGCGTCAAGTTGGTGAATAACCCAGTTCCGTTTCACAGCTACAGCGAGCAAACTACGAACAGTAACCAATTCTACAACAGGGGCAAAAGTGTCGTGGAAGTCCACTCCCTCAACTCCGTGTATAACCTTTTGCCACGAGACGAGCTTTATAACGCTTAATACTCCCATCAGGTTTATATCTAATCTTGTACACCCACTTGGAGTCAATGGCTTTCTTGCCAGGAGGCAGATCCTCAAGATTCCACGTTCCATTTTTCTTGAGAGCATCAATTTCTTGTTGCATAGCTTGTCGCCAATTTGAATCCTTAACAGCTTGATGAAAATGTTTCGGCTCATCATGAGCTGTTATAGCTGCTAGGTAGGCCTTGTGAGATGGATAAAATTTATCATAGGAAACAAAAGAGGATAAAGGATGTACCGTCGAGGATCCGGGTGTTGGCGTGGGCAACGTGTGGTCTATAGAGCTAGGCAACTCAACATGATAATCGGACAAGTGCTTTGGTCGAGATCGTGGTCGTGTACTTCTTCGAGGGTGATTCACGTCACTTGATGATGCATTATCTGATGATGGCGGATCCGTGGTTGTATCATGAGTACTGTTCTCATCCAACAAGGCATCATCATGAGGAGAATCATTATTATTGTGGGCAATAATGGTTTGACTTGGTTGTGAAGTAATGGGTTCATCAATTGCTATAGTAGACGGCCCATTAATAAAGTTGCATGGTGTTGTAGTATGGCATGGATCATTAAGTTGAGTTGGTCCATGAGCAAAAGGAAATGTGTCTTCAACAAAAATAACATCACGTGAGGTGAAGAACTTGTGCTCTCGAATATCATACAATGTATATTCCTTCTGCCCATACGGATTTCCAACGAATACACAAGGCTTACCCCACTCTCCAAACTTGTCACCCCCACGTCGTGTCTCCTTGGCATAAGCTAAGCACCCAAAAACCCTAAGGTGTGAATAATTAGATTTCTTTTGGAGAAGAATTCCATAGGGTGTTTTATTTTGGATGGCTGTAGAAGGTAGTCTGTTGATTAAATATACCGCCGTCATGACGCATTCACCCCAAAATTGAATCGGAAGGTTAGCTTGGAAACGTAGCGCCCTTGCCATGTCCAAAATATCTCTATGCTTTCGCTCTACCACACCATTTTGTTGTGGAGTATCCACACAAGAGGTTTCAAGCATGATCCCGTTTTTATCATAAAAATCCAACATGCGATTCGATTTGAATTCTGGCCCATTATCACTTATAATCTTCTTCACTTTACGATCAAATTGTGTAGACACCATATTGCAAAAACTTATCAAACAATCACCCACATCAGATTTCTGCTTAATCAAGTAAACCCAAACAACTCTACTAAAATCATCAACAATTGTTAAGAAATAATGAGCACCAGAATGTGAAGGTACATTATAACTCTCCCAGATATCACAATGTATCATATCAAAAATAGAACTAGTCTTAATAGAACCGTTGGAAAACGGTAACCGCGCCTGTTTTGGCACGTATGCAAGAATCACATACCGCATTATTCGAAACAAAATCATGCAAAAAATCAATGTTCCTAAGACGCTTTTTGGAAGCGTGTCCTAACCTCTTATGTCAAGTCTCAAAATCCTTCATAACCGTCAAAGCTGCTTTCTGACCACTTGTTGCCTCCAAATAATATAGACCATCACGCTCCTTACCCACGCCAATCAGGTTCCTCGATTCTAAGTCCCGTATAACACGTAAGTCCGGAAAAAGGTCATGGCACAATATATATCTTTAGTCATTTTACTGATAGACAATAAATTGTACTTGAAATCCGGAATGTGCAAAACATGATCAATAGTTAAATCATTGGGCAATTTTACGGTGCCAACACCATAAACGGGCACACTCATTCCATTTGGAATTCTTACCGATAATTCATTTCTCGTTTGTTGAGAATTAATCAAAGAATTCCCTTCACAAGTAATATGGTATGTGGCCCCAGAGTCTATCACCCACGGCCCTTGGGCATCAACCTTACCAGCCATATTTGTCGAAGATCCACCGTCTGAAAAATGCTTAATGAAAGTCGTATATTGCTCCGCAGCCTCCACATTGGCTGCCTTTGGGTTTTGCCTCCTCTCTCCGGATCGACCCGAACTTCCAGTTTGTCGATCACGCAACTCTTTGAACCATTCAGGATAGCCAGTGAGCTCAAAACACGGCTCCTTTTCGTGCCCCTTCTTACCACAAGTGAGCACACTTTAAATTTTCGCGATCCCGATCCCCGCCTTATCCTTGTGGTTTGTATGATCCGTGGTGGAACGATTTCTTGAAGTTTATGATCGATTTGCAACATGCGCTCCAGATTTGGTATGTTGCACTCGAGCTCCAAACACCGTTGCATCGTGATTTACCTTCCTTGATCCCGTGATGTCCATTGTCGTTCATCCTCGGCGACCAAGTGATATGCCACACTCAAAGTAGGAAGTGGTGAGGTTGCTAAGATCTGTGTCCGAACTACATTAAAGGTGTCATCGAGTCCCATAAGAGAATCATACAAGTGATCTCTTTCACGAGCTTCGTTGTTCTTCTTTCCTGCAGGACAAGAGCAGATTGTAATTGGTGATACAGAGTTCATTTCATCTCAAACACCCCTTAGTTTAGTGTAATATGATGAAACATATGAACCCTCTTGCCGAATCGAAGTCAAAATCTGCTTCAGTTCATATGCTCGATGTTAAGATAATTAGAAAAGGGATAGAAAAATAAGTTTATATTCCCATAATAACATGACAAAGTAAATCGTGATCATATTTAAAGGATAATACATTGACAGTTATACACTAACATGCTAACTACAATCCTAACGAAGCACTAACATGAAATGTGCCCCATGTCTCAACTGCATGCACATATTTCAACTGCATGCACACTCAACTACATGCACATATAATAACTGTAATACTCGAGGCGCATTTTATTTTCCAAATCGATCTCGGAGATCATTCCAGATTTGCTGCGCACTCCCGGCATATTTAATACTGGCTCGAAGGTCCTTTTCCATAGCAGTAGCAAGCCAACCGCGAATCATAGTATCACATCTCTTCCATAAAATCTGGTCCGGAGATCCATCCTTCGGCATCGGAAGCAATCCATTTACAAAACCATCTTTGTTCTTGGCATAAAGAAAGTCGAACATCTCTTGTTGCCAGTCTACATAATTGTTGTCATTGAGGATCTCGTTTACATGTACTTGACGTGGATGATCTGTCGAAGACAAGTAGTAGGGAGACGTGATCTATCATAGTCCCATTTGATTTCCCGGCATCGACGCCGCTTGTGTTGTACTTGGTGTCGTCTGTTTTGGCCATTGTTGTCAGCAAGAACTTGTAGGTTTAGGGTTTCAAAGTGTTTTGGGTTTTGAGAACCTGCTCTGATATCATGATAAAATCTATAAGGTCTATATGTTATTAATCAAATCTCATGTGATATATATACAACCCTCTTAAGGGTATAAAGGAAGAAAATATCACAATTATGTCTAATCTCTATAATTATGTAATTAAAAATATGATCCAAAGTATCGGATCATAAAGATGGAAACTCAAATATTTTATATCTGCCGCGAAAAATAGAATATGTTACGAAACGAAGATAAAAAGACCGGTGGCTGAGGGATGAACAACCGCAGTTTGACGGCGGAGGCGGCAGCGCAGTTCCGCCATGGGATTAATTTGGTGCTTTTTCGGTGGTCTGCACTGCGGATGGCCATCGAGAACGAGTGGGGCGACCGTGACTCTGTCCAGAAATCACACCAGCTCGGGGACAATATTTTCAATCGTCTAGCTAAATCAAAAGGTGCGTTTCGTAATTCTAGGTCAAATCTTATTATGCGCTTCAATGATTCAATCATTCACTACGAGAATGCAATTAAGAATTCGTTCAATTTTTTGATTGAGATTAGGTGTCTATTTAGTTCTTGTTGTTTCTGTTCTTCGAATCCGTGTTGCCCTAGATGTTGTTCTTTGTTTTGATCTGTACCTTTACCGCGTGATCTTGCTAGAGAAAGACAACCAGTATACAAAACTGAACTCTACTCTGCATGTTATAAGAAATAATCTGATGGTGTTAGTCTTGTTTTTGATTTGCAGAACAAGTTTATGATGTTGAGGGTTTACTTAAGGATTTCATCAAGTTTTCTCTCAATACTAAGATAAAAGATGGCAGCATTAAGGAGGTATCTCTTGTTGAATTATTTTCCCTAAGATTTAGTTGTCATCATCATAGAATATCTCCATATTCAAGAAGTTTTCATCCACTTCGCCATCTAATTATATCAATATGTAGGCATTTCTATCATTTACTACTCTGTCTGAACTTCAGAATTAACCACTATTTTGTTTAGTTAGTTCAACATTAAGCACTGTTTTGTTTAGCTAGTTCGACAATAGGAACGTTTCCTCCTGTGAATGCCTGACTGATTCTGTTCTGTAGATATTTCTTTGTTACTACACTAAGGATCCCAGTTATGCACAAGACTCTATTCCTAAATTCCATGCATATGAAGTTTGTAATCCAAAAGTAGCCCAAACATAGTTATATCACATAGCATAACTCGTTGAAGGTTGATCAATATCGCAAAAATTCGATAAATAGCCCATACTAAAATCTTATAGCTGGTGAGGATATGCTGTTGAGACATATTGTGCTTGAGTTGTTTGTTGATTCAAGATGAAAGATTAGTTCTATCCGAACTTATCAGTCACCTCAAGCTAACAATCCTAACATATTCGAATTTCTTTGGAACGCTGATCCATTTCATGTTTTATCTTGAAAACATGTTACTCAGGTATCACTTAAGTTGATGAAAATGCATGAAGAATGTTTACAAGTTAATTTCGACTCGATAAAGAGGCTGCAGGAAACAAAGATTCCGACTCTCTCATATGTCAGACCGGTTAAGAGTTAAGACTACCTTCAAATCTTACCTTCCAGTCTATTCATGTTATCAATAATTGTCCTTTCTTTCGGTTTATATTGTTGTCAGCTCTGCAGCGATGATGACGAAGACAGTGAAGAAGATGACGATTCATCAGTTGGAAACAACTCTTGGGAGATGGACAGTGAAGAAGAAGATGATGATTCATCGATCGGAGACGACTCTTCAGATATGGAAGTTGATCCTCCACAATGCCAATCGAATCTCAGTCGAAAGGCGGCGACTGCCTCTAGTGAGAGTAGCGTGAAAGAAGTTCCTGAAGTTGAAGATCGGTGGATAGTAGTTCGGTTCAGGCGCAGCAAAGTGAGAATAAATTAGGTGTTTTAAGATGTTAATAGATTAGATGATTATCTCTACTAAATTGGACCAAATTATTTTATCTGAACAGTAATAGTCAAATGGTGATTAGAAAACAAAGATAATTAGTTTAAGTTTTGATGTTTGATTAGAGAATGCTTCCTAAACTTTTTAATGAATACTTCTAATTAACTCGTTCAGAAAGATAATACTCCCTACACCCAATTTATCTTGTCTTGCTTTCTTTTTTGTCTCATTCATCTCGTCTTATTTTAAAAATGACAATTTTTCTACACAACTAACTTGAGATCCACCTCCTTACTCACTACTTATAATTCTCCTTAATATAGATGTTGAAAAATACGAGACAGTCTCAATGGGACGGAGGGAGTAAATAGTAGCAATAATGAAGCATTCTGAAAGCTGCTACAATACAAAAAGAAGCTTTTTCTACTGAAATTCAGCTTTGCACTAATTAATACAACCATAATAAATCACTGTTCATCCTACCAGAGACCATTTTGCTTGAACCAGAATTAATATGGATTATAACGGCTACCTCCTCGTCCTCGCCCTCGTCCACTGTCACTGCCACGTCTTCCCCCGCCGGAACTTCCTCCACCACCACCGACACGGCCACTTCTATGGTGTGGCGGTGGAGTGTGTGGCTGCACTCCAGGTTGTTGCCTGGGTAATTCAATGAAAAGAATAGCATTTGAGTTTGAAATGAACAAACAAAGCTCAACACAACGAAGACTCATTACTAGAAACATCAAGATAGACCATTAGCATAATAAAGGTTGTGGGTTAAATGGTGAAAATTTCTATCAACTCAGTGGAGTAATCTTTTGATTGATTTTCTCTTACTCGGTAATATACACGAGTCAAGTGCAGTTATCGCACTACTCCCTCCGTTCTATTTGAGCTTGTCTCACTTCTTTATATGATCATGAGCTCAACCTCAACTAGAGATATCAATATTCATCTAGAGTTGGTTGTCGATGATTTTGATTCATATGTTATCTTGCTCTAAATACACAAATCTTAAGGTTCCATCACAAAATAGGAAACCTAAAAGGAGTATATACTTACAGGACGTATCCGATCCTTCCATCAGGCAAAAGCATAGGCATCATAGCCATGCCGGGAGCAGCTCCTCTTCCATACATCAATGGCTGCAATGCAGAAAACATGGAGCATTTGCAAAATACTCAGAAACTAAAAATTTGCGAGGAAAATAGTGAGGCAAAGATAGAACATAAGGCTTCTTACTTGAGCGAAGTTTGGACCCGCATACCCTGCACCTAGAGCACCGTAGGATGCTCCAACCAAACCATATCCCATGTGAGGTGGGAAGGATGGGAATATAGCAGCCTTTTGTGAATTCGATCCACCAGGAGTTTTCTGATCAGCTTGTGGTTTCGCAAGTGAGCATTCTACGGTTTGACCTGTCAAACAGAGCGAAATGAAAAATAAGGGTGAAGCAGAATCATCGTTACTGGAATCTTGCTATTGAGGAATGAACGGCTTGGAAACATGAGGGACCTGAGAGTTACCATCAATCTCATACTTCTCTGTATTCTTTAGAGCTTTCATTGCACTCGACCTTTCTGCAAAGTGAACGAAACCATATCGGCTCTTCTCTTGGCCTGGTTTGGCTGGAGGAAGAACAACTTTTGTAATCTTCCCATGATGTTCAAATAGATCCTTAAGCTGGTCCTGAGTTACATCTTTCGGCAAGTTCTTCACGTAGACTGCTCTGACCTGCACGAAGCTAGTCGGTGTTTTGTTAACATAAAAGCCATACCAACAGTCACTTAGGAAACTGAGGCAGAATCGAGAAGATTTTGTTAGCCCACAACAACTGGCTTGGGTAACAAATGCTTTATGCTTGAACCGATCACAGAAAAGTTTATGCAAGTGCCATGCAGAAAGGTAATGCATTGCTAATATAGCACCTTTAAGCCTTTCCTATATTCAGAGGATAAAAAAACTCTTTTTTCAATATATTTGTATGTCCATTACTGAAGTTTACTGACCAAAGGAGCCCCAGAAGAAGAATACACATAGCTCTGTATTCAGGTAAGGACACGAGAAAAAACTAAGTTTCCAGGTATAATGAGGGGTAAAATGGCAGTATCGGCTTACAAGCTAATAGTAATCAAGCAATCCAATTTATTGCTAGTTCTAACCAGATAGGGGCAACATTAATTGATCAATTAACATAGACCAAACACAATTACTACGAATGAATAGAAAATAGCAAAGACCTGAGACGATGAAGAATCTGCACTTTTGGGATCAGCCCAACTCACAGTTGGAGAATTATCATCGAGCTTGAATTTTGGATCAGACATCTTTTGTCTAGAATACTCAGCACATGCGTGATTGTAATACTCAATGAACACAAATCCACGATTCCGATTTGAGCTTTGTGGGTCCTATATGGAAATAAGTTTCACACCAAAAGTTTAATCAGATTATACTGTATAAAATATAAATATACATACATACTTAATATATACATATAATATAAAAGTGAGCAGGACAAGATGATGAATGAAATGAAAGTAGGAAAAGCACCCTAACCTTTAAAACTTCCACAGCAATAATGCCAGGCCCTACTTTATTCACAACCTTCTTGACATCCTCCTCTCCCCAGTTTCTGGGTACATTGCCTATGAACAACTTATGTTTTGTTTGAGATGTAGAACACTTCAGCTTCTTCCCCTGAGATATTTCCACAGAAAACTGAGATCCACCACGATAAAATTGTTTTTCCAACAAGAATCCACTCAAATGCAAGTGAAATTTCACTTTAAAAATCACACGACATAAAGCTGCTACATAAATTGCGTTAAGATTCGTGCTGTTTAACACACCTTCAGTTCTTTATTATTCAGCTCTTTAATAGCCTCAGTAGCCAATTCTTTTGTCCTGAAGGTTACAAAAGCATATCCCTTGTTCTCACTCGAGTCCTTTCCCTTCATTATCCTGACCTGTCAATAACATGCATATCCATGTAAATTACAACTTCAGATCCATAGATCCCATCCCAGATTAACCATATTTTACCTCTGTAACCTCGCCAATTGATTCACAAAAGCGCTTTAGGTCATTTTCAGAAGTATCATGTGAAATTCCACCAAGGTACACCTCAGAACCATGTTCAGGAAGTGCAAGAAGCTCGGTATGCTTTCTCCCCGGACTCCTCATCTTCAGATTCCATTTCATCATCACCATCGGGTTCTTTTGAAGCATCATTTTCCTCTTCTTCCTCAACTTCCTCTTCCTCCTCTTCCTCTTCAACTTCTTCCTCTTCTTCCACCTCTACTTCTTCATACTCAACTTCTTCCTCATCCGTGTCATTGTCAGCACCAAGTTCAACATGCTCTTCAGCCTCGACAGGCTTCTCAGGTTCAGCAGATTTAGTAGCAGCTACACTGGCCCTGGTTCTTGGCATCTTATATCTCCAACAAAATAAGCTTCTATAGCAGCTCTGAAAGGAGTGCAGTAGCCGGATCCATTTGCAAAAGAAAGATGAAAAATGTAGATAGGCAATAGCAAAAAGAAAGGACATACGGAGTTCCAGACTAAGAATATTGATTGAATTGGGTCCATGAGTTATGGGCTCCAAGGAGTTCCAAAGAGAACAAAGCTAAAACAGGTGGCGAAAAAATGTAGCACAAACAGAAACAGGCAAGAGAGAATGTTGAACTGTAGGAGCATGAAGCTCATTAAGGTACAAAATGCATTGAATATCTTGATATATAGACAAATGACGATGCCGGAAAAGAAAGAAAAAGGGCAAACATTCAGTCTATATCAATTAATAGGACCAATGCAATCAGGATAAAGTTGGCGGGGTTTGAGCAAGTAATTTGAAATGAGAAATAGTTTACAAGGAAATGAAAATCAAGATAGATCAATTGCTTAAAAGATTAATACCACTCCCAGAATCCAGTATGTAATTTTCCTGCAGCCATTTAATGCACAGGAACCATGAATTCAAATGCAGCTAACAATCATCACTCATATCAGAACAATTCATGAATTTTTGACTCTGCAAGTGTAGTTTCACAACTTAACAGCTTATCAGAGATGTTTTTTTTTTTTTTACATTCTAAAATTTAACAACTCTCATTTCTCGAAGCTTTTTTTTTAATCATAAACATTTGAATTGTATCATGAACAGTTTCTATCATTCTATACACGGCCACAGCGTCCAAGGTAAGGTGACTTAATCATCTATTCCACCCAAAGCGTCTAGTTAACAACAAAAAGGCTTCTTTTTCTTTTCTTACCTATGATAATCACAATTGGAATCTACGCACACCAGAAATTCCAGATTCCGTTCATTCACAAACACGTATCACAGCTCGAAGGAAACTAACGTGAGCAATGCAAGATTATGTGCATAAACATGTCCTCACGAAAAAACTTACCGGCGAAACTCCTCTCTTTCACCTTCTTTCAAGCCAAACTTGTAGCCTCTTTCGTCTTTGCCGTAGCTACAAACCCTAAATGCGACTTGCTCACTTGGGCGGATTTTGAAGTTTGGGGATATTTTCTCGTTTGTGGCGATATGACGGAAATGCCCCGATGCTCGTTGCACGGAATGGACCTTCTCTGAGGGTATTTCCGGCCGTTAGTAACTACAACACAATTAATTGATCTCACTTGGTGGCTCACCAATCACGCCATGTCACGCGTGCATTGATGGACCATGTTAGCAATAAAAAAATATTTTAATTTTAAAAAGGTGGCCCACCAATACACGCGTGGCGGGGCGCGATTAGTGGTCCACCGAATGGGCACCATTTTTTGGTCAGATGATCTTCTGACTTTAATTATAGTATCTAAAAATGGTATCCCTAATCCGTTGTCTCTTTGTTTCCTTTTTTATTTTACTTTTTATTTTTAGTAGTATTTTTATTTTTACATGATTAATTGACCATTTAAATATAAACTAATTTCTTAATTCTCCTATTGAAAATAAATAAACTGGGATCCAGAGAATATTTAACAATGAGAAAAACTTATAAATATCTAATTTATTTTATATATATTGCAAGAAACGGATAGGATAGTGCAATACGGAGGATAACATAATCTCTCTCACTTCTTCCCCTCCCGATCATGGAGGCCTCCGGCCAGTTCTCCGCCGTTGCTTCCCGCCATTTCTCAGCTTCTTCCTCAGCTCAACTCCCCAAAGTGCTCCCCAGCTCGATATTGCGCAGGAGCTCCTCTTCCCTGTCCTGCTCCGTCCAATTCCTCTCATTCTCCGCTAGAAACTCATTCACGGTACTTCTGAACTTGCTCGGTCTCGTAATTGCGTCAATTTCTAAATTATTTATCTTCGTTGATGTAGAGAGAGGTGTGGGGAGTGATAAATTCGAAGAGCAGGATTGTGCAGAGGAAGGAAATGCGGGGCCTTGTGAGAGCGGAGATGTTTGGGCAGCTTTCGAGTGGCCTCGAAGCCGCTTGGAGCAAGCTCAAGGGAGAAGGTCGTTTTTTTTACGTTATTTCGCGAAGCAACAGCCTATATCTCATTCATCATACTTGCTAATTTGTTTCTGAATGTATTTATTTTTTTGTCATACAGAGGTGCTGACCAAGGAAAATATCGTGGAACCTATGAGAGACATTAGGAGAGCTCTCTTAGAGGCAGATGTAAGTTATTTTGCATGATTGTTGTACTCTGATTTTGAAGTAGTCTCCAACATAGGTTCATTCACTATTGGCAGGTCAGCCTTCCTGTTGTTAGAAGATTTGTTCAGGCCGTGAGCGATCAAGCTGTTGGTACTGGGTTGATCCGAGGAGTAAAACCAGATCAGCAATTAGTTAAGGTATGTTTTTTTGTGATTATAGGCACCCAGACACGCTGAAGCTCTTGCAGTACCAAGCTTGTCATTTCGAATTTCTGCCCTTTTTCAAGTACATGCATTTTTGCTTTGAAAGATCCTGGTTTTGTTTTGTATCTGCTTACTATAGGTCTCTTAAAAATCTTATGTATTTAAAGGTGTTGCGCGTATTGATTTATTTTGTATCTTTTATCTAGAAAGTAATCCTTTTGGTTAAACAGATTTACCGCCATTCAATAATGTGGTCTCTTCCGGAACAACTTTGCCAATCATGACTAAATCCAATGACTATGCAATTGTTTTGTCTTGAATAATCTAGCTATGCGATGTCAAATTTTAACTCATTGTAGTTGGTTCAAAATGTATAATGATTTTTTAAGCAAGTTAAATAACTTATATGGTTTGTGGATTTCTGCCTTAATAGCTTTATGTGTTATCTATTGCGTTGCTGATTCGTTATTTAAATAAGCTCTATTTGGCAATTAATCAGTATATAGATGTTGGTAACTTAAGCTCCTTGTAGTTGGCCTTCATCTGTAATGGTTATTACCTTTCTTTAACTTATGCAGACAGTTCATGACGAGCTGGTCAAACTGATGGGAGGAGATGTTTCAGAGTTGGTCCTTTCCAATACCAAACCAACTGTCATTTTGTTGGCTGGATTGCAAGGAGTTGGAAAGACTACTGTCAGTGCAAAGCTAGCTTTGTATCTTAAAAAGCTGGTGCTTATCTTGAACACATAATTTCTTTTGGCCGAGCTTTCCCTCCTCCAAAGTTTTGCAGTATGTTTGACCTGATCTTACTTGAGATCAACAGGGAAAGAGTTGCATGCTAATTGCCGGGGATGTTTATCGGCCTGCTGCCATTGACCAGCTGGTTATTCTAGGTGAACAGGTGGTTTTCTGGAAGTAGCTTATTTCTCAGTTTAAAATTGCAACATCGGATCGGAGTATAACAGAATTTGTCGAATTAATATCATATTTTACATCGAAATAGTTATTCTCCTGACTCCATTTGTTGCTAACATAGAAACTTTGAGCAGGTGGGTGTTCCTGTTTATGCAGCTGGAACAGATGTTAAACCTGCAGAAATAGCAAAGCAAGGTTTGGCAGAGGCCAGGAAGAAGAATGTAGATGTAGTTATAATGGATACTGCAGGAAGACTCCAGGTAAGACTCGTTAGCCATGAGAATCTGAGCATGTTAAAAAGTATTCTTGTTACAAGCAATAAGTAATATACTAAAATGTGTTCTTGTCAGATAGATAAAGGTATGATGGATGAACTGAAAGACGTCAAAAAAGTATTAAATCCCACCGAAGTTCTGCTTGTCGTGGATGCAATGACTGGACAAGAGGCTGCTGGTATGTTCTACATATTCTTTTAGGACTTTTGGCTTGGTTAAAGTTCGAGCAGCTCTTCCCCTGGAAGCATGCTTCAACATCAACTATCCTTCCTATTTTTTCATGTAGTTCTTTCAGGTTAAAGTTTTTGTTGCTTCTCACCATACAGAAATCCTTCAGCTAGTACTAACCAGTTTTCATTACAACTACCTCAAGTATACTTAGTTGATTGATTTCACTTCCTGAACTTATATTTTGGAGCTTGTTCTTCTCCATGTCATCCTAATAATTTTTAAGAATCTTGCTTTTAACAGTTATAATGTGATGAATCTGAATTTTCTAATTCAAGAGGAATGTTCTTCACTTATAATTTATTTTCCTGTTATTTAGCATTGGTGACAACATTCAATCTTGAAATTGGAATTACTGGAGCCATTTTGACAAAGCTAGATGGAGATTCTAGAGGTGGTGCAGCCTTGAGTGTAAAAGAGGTCAGACATTTGTTTCTCTTTGAATATCCTTTGGCATATTGACTTTCATTCTCGTTCAAGGATTAGATATATGTAAAGCAAGGTTAACTGAACCTTTGCTTTATAATCAACTGGACCAGACCCAGTGCATTGTTGGTAAGTTAGAATTAAAAAAAACACCGGTTCTCTTATAATGATGCGAGATGTATTCCCTTGAATTATATAAATGTGGAATATCATTGTTTGTAAAACTACTGAACCATTGCTGAAGTCATGTAAGTGCAACAGCATGCTTTGTGTTAATTGTTGTCTAGAGATACAGGCCTCGAGCTAATTGTGAGCAGCTCGTGTAAATTCATACAAGACTATTTGGATGAATTTTGAATGGCATAAAACTTTAAATAAGAATTGGCAATTGGACTTGACATAGGTATCAGGGAAGCCAATCAAGCTAGTAGGAAGAGGGGAGCGTATGGAAGACCTTGAACCTTTCTATCCAGATCGTATGGCTGGACGTATCTTAGGAATGGGTGATGTTTTATCTTTTGTGGAGAAAGCCCAAGAAGTTGTGAGTATAAAATTCTCTATCATTTGAATTATATATATGCACGTCCATGTAGATCAAGAATTTGTATACATTGCCAAATCATGTGATGTAGCTTTTGGTAAACTGAGTAGATGCGACAAGAAGATGCTGAAGATTTGCAGAAGAAGATAATGAGTGCAAAATTTGATTTCAACGACTTCTTGAAGCAAACTCGTGCAGTTGCACAGATGGGATCAATGTCTCGTGTTCTTGGAATGATTCCGGGCATGGCAAAGGTATAAAACCTGGTCCTTTCTAGGTTATGTGCATCATTGCATTGTCAAACAACAGTTTTTTCGGACCGTATAATATTTGAAAGCTTAGCTTTATGTCCCAAAAAAGGAGGTAAAAATCATTCCCAATACTACCATACCAATTCTAGCTGCTGTTCTTGAAATGTCTTCCAGCAAGTGAGAGTCCGGTAATTGAAAAACATATATCCATGTTCATCAAATGCCTAGATCTATTGAAAGATAATATGTGTGTCTAGGAGGCAATGTAGGATCATTATTAATCTCCAAAATGATGGTATTTGATCAGGTTACTCCTGCACAAATTCGAGAGGCAGAAAAGAATTTGCAAGTAATGGAGTCAATGATCGAAGCAATGACCCCGGGTAACTTCCTCTTGTTTTACCAACACCTAGCAATTTTCATTGGATCATAATATCTTCAAACTGGATTTCATATGCACAACCTTTTATCAAAATTGCTCATCTTGTGGGGTTGAATTGTTGAGTCCCTGATGCATGTTGCCTCTGCTTGTGGACTGATCTGATTTTACTCATCTGGATGTAGAGGAAAGAGAAAAACCAGAACTTTTGGCGGAATCACCTGAAAGGAGGAGACGAGTCGCTCAAACTTCTGGAAGAACAGAGCAACAGGTATATACAGAAGGATAGTTTTACTTTTCTCCCTCTTCCTCATATGGAGCTATTAGCATTAACATAACTGTCATATTTTCATTTGTTTTAGGTGAGTCAAGTTGTTGCTCAACTTTTCCAAATGCGCGTACGAATGAAGAATTTGATGGGTATAATGGAAGGCGGATCACTCCCTACAATGAGCAATATTGAGGAGGCCATGAAGGCAGAACAGAAGGTCACCTTAGTTTTCTTTGCTCTACTTGAATACAAAAAGATCTGTTTTTTAACCTGCAATCAAGAAAACACACAAAGTAATGTTATCCATAACTCCATTGTGAATCCCATTTCTTGACCTTTTTGTTTTTAACTTTGCAGGCTCCCCCTGGTACAGCAAGGAGAAAGAAAAGATCAGAATCAAGGAAGCAATTTGCAGACTCGGCAGCAAGACCGGGTCCTCGAGGTTTCGGGGCAAAGAATTAGGCATCTCTTAGTCTATGTGAAGAGGATCTTTACAACTTGAGTTGTATATGTTAAGTAGGTGGGACTCCCAGGCTAGCAACCATGTTTATGTGCTGTTTCTCTTAGTCTATGTGAAGAGGATTTTCCTTTTTCTTTTTTCTTCTTTTCCCTTTTTAACGGGGAAGGTTATTCAATTTTAAGCTCTATGTGTGAATTGGAAAAGATTTATGTAATTTAATAATCAAGTTTGGAATCAGATTAAATCAATGTAGGATTGAAGCAACAACACCCAAGATTAGAGCAAACTATCGTTGAATCATGCACATTAAAAGCCAACATTACACTGCAAATAATAACAATGGTTATGATTCCATATACTCCATTCATCTCCACGCCTCCGCCCTTTCTTTCTTCGAATTTACGCGGCTTAAAATGCTTAAATCCATCTTCTTCTCTGCAGTTTCATCACCATTATGAAAAGCTGGTACTGGACCATGTCTACTTGATCCCTTCTTCGCCTCGTTGGTGTTGCTCGTTTGGCTGCTTTTCGCCCTCCTCCCTCTTGGCTGAGCTTTTCTAACCATTACAGCTACATTCAATCGTTCAATTCCATCATCTTTGCAATTAGGAATATCAGTAGGCCTATAATCTGTATCCTCCTTCCCTTGGGATAATATGTTTTCAATTGAAGTTAGAAAACCATGACTTACCTCTTCATTGCTTCTTCTAGATCCAATCTGATTCAACAGAGGCTCTTTCTCTTTCCCACCTTCTGCTTCTCCGTCTTCCCCTTCCTCGTTTCTTGCCTTCGTGGTGGTGCAATGGCCGTGCTCATCCGAAGGCTCCGCTTGCATCTTTGGACCACCACCTTCAACCACACCTTCTTCCCTCTCCCTCAGTGTCTTGGCCACAAGAGTCTTGAGGAAATTCATCACTTGCACGGCATACATCAACGCGGTCAGTGGGTCCGACATCTGCAGAAAAACAACAACAAACATCACTCTCCAAACCAAATACAAGAACCATGATTTTGTAAAAAGATGGATTTGATAAAGAAAGATGGCCATTTTCTGCTAACCTTAGTCATATTTGGTGCAAAAACCATGGCAATGTTTCTTGCATTCATCTTGTTGAAATGCTCAAACTGAGCAACATCAGCCATGAGATTAATGGCCCAATCCAGCAATGCACCTTCAGTTGGTGGAAGGAGTTTAACAAGGTGAGAGCATTCCTCTTCTGTCCGCGCCTCCATCACTTGCTCGGGTGGGAGGGAATCAAGTATCCCACTTGGTAGTTCTCTAAACCATGCCTACAAAGAATCCCAGATCATGAAGTACTCTAAACAAATGATTTCATCACAAAATCAAGAATTTGCAGAAAAAAAGCACCTTAAGTAGGCCAGCTAAGCAATGGACATCAATGTTCTCTTGAATCACTCCATTGTTTAGCTGCTCCCTTACATACTCTTCCTGCCCATTCTCCGGATTGATTCTGAAGATCCCTTCAGACTGGAGTTGGAGAAGCAAAAGTTAGATCCAAGAAACAAGATTCTTGAACTATTTTTAACGCGTTTTTACCTGAAGCCCGCCTTGCAAATACAATCGCCTTTGCATCATGAGTAGTATAGTTGGCACAGAGTTGCCTCTAGGATCAAAAGACAGCTGCATGGACTCTGTTGATACTCCAAACACTCTTGTACTAAACCAAGACAATATTAAGGTTGTAATACATTAGGAAGTGTGTCTAAAAAGAACCAATTTTGTAGTGAATTCAATTACAATGAATCCTTTGAACCAACATTGCACAGACATATTAGGAACATAAGCATAGAAAAAGATGGTCTTCTTCTTTAAAAGACAATATTAAGGTTGTGATACATGAAGTTTTTGCAGTGATTTCCAATTACAATAAACCTTTTGAACCACACAGAGTATACACACACACATTATGGGAATAGAAGCATAGAAAAATATGATATTTTTCAAATGGGATCAAGAAAAGGCACAAAACATGAGATTTTTCTTGAATCAACTAACAAAGCAATCAAGATTATTATTACCTTGCACTAGGAGGCCTCCTAGGAACTTCTGGTTCAAACTCAACAGGAAGTCCAAGAAAGCCATTGAATCTATCAAATGTAACATGAGCAATATGCCTCACATTTGTGGGCCAACCAATCTCCATAATCTTCTTCTCCTCAACTCCAAAGTTGTCACCACTAGTATTCTTACAGCCCACCAAAGATTTCCTCAAGACAGTGAGCAGAAGAGCCAAGGGAGAGAGCTCCTCCTCCCCTCTCTCACCAACACCAGCAGTTTGTAGTTGTTGTGTTTGTGTGGGGCTTCTACTGTACAAGTGTAGAGGGAGAGTGTTAATAAGGGGGGCATGATTGAGGAAAGTTTGTTGGTGAAGCCCATCATTATTTGTGGTTGTGATGGAGCTTGGAGATGAAGACAAATGAGATGGGGATTGGAGAATGTAATCTGTCATTGGTTTGGTGGATTAGTGGGACGGTTGGAGGCTTGATTTGTTGAGTGGAGTTGGATTGAAGCAAAAGGGTTTTGTGGAAGTTAAGATTTTGACACCATCATTCTCTCACCCTTTTGTTTCATTGATTTGACCACACTTTGCTCATTTCACTTCTATAACTTTGAAAGCTAGCTAGATTTCTCTTGGTTGACCTAGAGATGATGATACTAGAGAGAGAGAGAGAGAGACTATTTAGAGTTGAAGATGAGAGAGTTTCCTTGTTATAAGCAAACCAAAAGGCTAGACAAGCGCCAAAAATGAAGAACAAGAACAAGCCAAAACAGACAAGAAGGCAAAAACAAAATTAAAAAAACAATCTTTTTTGGCTTGGTGATCATAAAAAGTTGTTTGCAAAATCTGTAGTGGCAAACATAATTGCACAATTTGTGACCAAATACAAAAGCAACTACATATAAAAGCATTATACTGCATACAACATACTCGACTTTAACTATTACTCGTATACGAGATCTATATAATACTCCCTCTGTCTCAGTAGAAACCACACATTTCTTTTGATGTATATTATGTTGTGTATATTATTTGACTTTTTAATAGTTAAACATGATTCACACAATTTTTATCATTTTTGGAAATATGTCATTTATAATGAAACGCCCCCCCAATAAGAAGAACGTGTCATTTGTAGTGGGACGGGAAAAACGTGTCATTTGTAGTGGGACGGTGAGAGTAGTAATTCTAGGACCACACCATACTATGATTAATGAAGCTATGTTCGTTTTAAAATAATAATAATAATAATAATAATAAGATAAGAAGAAGGGAGTGTTATTAAAAGGGCATTGTGAGTAACGGAGTGAGAGAAAACCCAGAAAATTAAAGAACGAAAAGCGAAGAGTGGATTCATCAAAAGCAGCAGAGAAACAAACGCTCCCCAAAAATGATGATGTGGCCGTTGTGAATCGGCTACTATTTCAAATTTTGAACTCACCTTTTCCAATTCTTCTTTTTTTTTCTAAGCTCTAACTGAATTTAGGGCTCTATCTGGATATTTTTATGTTAAGGAATAATTTATTAACTCCAATTAAAGTTAATAAGCTTTGAATCATAAAATAAATCCGAAAAAAAAAACACTTGGATAAATTAGCACGCGGATTATTTGGGTGGTCACGGACTTGAGGTTCGCTAGCTTCACCTTTACATGATTATTATCATTAATTATGGTGGATCAATTGGGATATTTTTGCATAAAAAGGAAAAAACTCACCAACTCAAGAATCAAGATAAAAAATAACACGATAATTGTTTATTCAGTTTGTTTTTCAACTACATTTGAGGGCATTACTAAGTTAGGATTTTGCACTGTGATTACAAGGAACAATGGGGCTCGTTATAGATTAATAAAATGGTCGTAAGTATAACCCTGAATACAATCTGAGCCCTAAACTAATACTCCCTCCGTCCCATTGATAATGATCATTTTTCCTTTTTCGGTTTGTTCCATTTGAAATGATCTCTTTCCAAAAAAAGAAAAAAACAATGTTACATTCTCTTATATTTTATTATTTTTCTCACCTACTTTATCATTCACTCTCTCATCATCTCACTCATCTTCCATCTTTTATTTATCACTTACTCTACTTTTTTAATTCACGTGTCGGAAAGTCAATGGGTCATTATCAATGGAAAGGAAAGAGTATTACGAAGTAGGAGCACTCACATAGATCCAAACCATTAAAACACCTTGGGCTGGACATGGTATTGGTATGATAGATGTTACCTGGGCTACAAAAATTGGGTTTAAGTCTTCAAAAAAAACCTAAAATTAACACTACTAAAAAAACAAAATAAATCTTACCAAGGTTGGAGCCACCCTAGCCCATAGGGTGGGTCCGAACCTGTGTACTGTGGTTAGATTACCAGCAATCCAGATTTTTCGGCCCAAAATGCAAGGACCACTCCATGGCCCACTAATAAGGTAGTGTCACGTGTGTTCTTTAAATCAAATTCACAATATAATATTAACTACATGGTCCATCAATACACGCGTGACACCGCGTGATTGATGGGTCACTGAGTGATCCTCACACTTTTGAGTAGAGTTGTTTTATTCTTATTAGTTTATTTATGTGTAATGTGTTTGATCGTGGTAATGTTAGGTCTTACTTTATCTTTAATTTGATTATACTTATTTCTTTATTTCTTTAGTACATCTTTACATTGCTCAATTTATTTCACAATATATGATTTGTGAGTCAACCCTAATTCCCCATTCATGACGGGTGTTTGATTTTATTTTTTTTAAGTCTACAATTAATTTTTGCAAAAAGTTGCATGAATTAGATGAAGCATACTACGGTTTGTTCGTGGCAAATCACTTGGGCTTTTGTTCGGACCAAAACAACCGCCTGTTGGGCTTCTAACTAATTTGTTTATTGTGTCGAAGCTTATCATGTGTGTGAAAACTCGGTATAATTAAATTTAATTATTAGTACTACCCATTTTACTACCCTATTTTATTGATCATAATTGTGAAATAAAATTTGTATTTGATGTCCGGTCCCCTAAAGTTTTAAGTCAGCGAGGAAAAATCAAGTCAGCAATCATCATAAAGACAAAATAAAAATCAAATTGCAAGATTTTCCGGTTCAACTATATAAAAAAATAGTTTGGCTAATGTCATTTTAATATATTATTAGTATATTATATATTGACTTATAATGTTAGGCTCAAACTCAGTATGTACGGTACTCTCTCTCTCATTATGCAAAGATATTTCATGTCAACCATTGAAAATTCCAACCAACATGGAACCCAAACTTTCTACAGACAAAAAACTGCCGTCTTTGCTTACTTATTATATATTTTCAACCGAATATTAATGCCCCTATTCTAAAGTATTGGCCCATAATGGATGTCACGTCTGCCAAAAGTTGGTAATTTAACATAATCCTTTTTCTTTAAACTATAGAGGGAAGTTTGGACCATTTCTTGATTTATGTGTGTCATCAAAAAAATATAGAGGGAAGTTATTATTTTTATATTTGGTGATGAAATAGTTAATTTCCCATATTCTATTTCATGGTGTGCACCACCATTTTCTGCCGTCCATGAGAACAAAGCTTTATGTTTGGTTAAAGTTAAAAAATAAAAAATTAAAAGAAATAAAAAAGGTGGTTGTGGTTTGTAGATGATTGAATTTTTTTTAATATTTAGAAAATTGGATCATATGGCCTTTTGGTTGATTATTAAGGTTTCTGAACCTTAAAATACGGCTTTGGTACAATTATAGAACAGTTATAACTAATCATTATTAGTTTATTAGTACTCAAGTTCCAAATAAATTAACTAGTATCACGGACATCCAAGATTCAAAATTAGGGTGAGAAATTTATATTTCAGGGGATGCATTTCTATAATTTCGAGAGGGGGACAAATCTGCAATTTTGGAGTGCAAACGTCTCTTCGAGAATTTTAAGTACTATTGATAAATTATCGAAATGAGATTACAGATCCTCGAAATTTTTGTTCAATTAATGTCACCGGGAAAACTACTTAGTTTTGGACTCAAAATTGCCGCTCTTTGTCACTATATTTGTTGTCCTTTTATTATCTAGTAATATTTGGTCCAAAACTACGTCGTTTTACTGAAAACATCATTAGACATTGATTTTAGGGACAAATGATCCGGTCCCTAAATTGTCATCTACCAAGTATAGCCACGTGTAGATTAATCACATCTCTTAACTTTGTAGATTAGCACATCTTTAACATCACCTAACTCCTCTTCTAAGTAATTGGTTAGTCAAAGTAAATGAAAGCAATTCAAATGACAAATATACCCCCACAAAAACCATTTAAATCCAAGTCAAAATCTCATCCCCACCATTCCTCTCCTTAATGCAACAATCTCACATATTCCAAACCAACATTCATTCTCTCAACATGCTCTCAAAGAAACTTGGTTCAATGAGAAAACTAACCAAGAAAGCCAAGGTGGTGGTCAATGCCGACCCCGAGCCATCGCACTGCGAGTACCGCTCGGGGTCGGAGACGATGAGGGAGGAGTCTCCCCACCACGCCCACCGGAACATTCGTGGTGTACGTGGGAGGCGAACGAGAGAGATTCGCGGTGCCAACAAGGTATCTCTCGCACCCGTTGTTCAAGATCTTGATGGAGAAGGCTTCTAAAGAGTTTGGATTTGATCAAAGGAATGGGATTGTTGTGCCTTGTAGTGTCAATGCATTTCAAGAAGTGATCAATGCGGTAGAGTGCTGCAATGGGAAGTTCGATTTTGGGGAGCTTGTAGATGAGTTTCTTTAGACAGACATAAAGTAGATCAGTTTAATCATCAATCATAGAATGAGATCAAGAGTAGGTTAGATGCATGATGTTTTGTTTCAGACATTCTTTAATGTAGTTTGGTTTATCTGAATTAGGAATGCGAGAAGATCATGTGTAGTTATCTCCCATTCTCTCTCTCTCTCTCTCTCTCTCTCTCTCTCTCTCTCTCTCTCTCTCTCTCTCTCTCTCTCTCTCTATGAAACATGCTCATATTGTTCATGCGAGCCAGTCATGCTTGTCTAATGAAATGAAATACGGGATTGAAACAATCATGCATATAACGTAGGCATGTCGAAAATCAACCTCATAGAAGCAAGTTTTCAGCCAAAAATGAAGGAAGGAGGGACATGTCTGAAGGGTAATAACATTTTTTTTTTAAATTTCCCAAGAACAGTTTGGCTAGAAATACAGAATTCATGGATCAATTCAGACAAGGGCTAATACAAGATCTAGCTGACAATAACATTTCTGAGATGGCAAATACATCCTAGTACAACAAGTATGGTATGAGTAGCTCAAGATACTCCTTTCAATAGAATCCTATTGATTCTATCTATAATGTCCTGCATCTGCTCCCTTGAGAACAATGGGAATGGATATACAAACGCACAATCCAATTTACCGTCTCTTATCGTGTCAAATACCGCGATTGATGGGCCTACTCCGTGAACTGAGGCACATCCGATGAAGTCTTCCAATCCAACAACCTCCTTGAGTTTGTTAGGAGGGTTATGTATAGGGTCCTCGAAAACTGATACTAGTGAAGTTCTAAGAGACGATGATGGAGTCAAACCGGGGTTCTCTATCGCCTTGCACATTAAGTAGTTGAGATCAGCCATGTCTGTGAAATGCTTGTTTTTGTTCTTAGCTGTCATAAAGGATGAATGGATTCGTGTTGCCAGCTCCCACAAATCTTCCCCTCCGTTAACGTCATGAGTGTGCATAATGGCAGAGTGATAGAAACCTGCAATATTACAACCAATATCGTTCAAACATGTTAATAAGCAGATCTAGATAAGAACTAGTTGATCACCCATTTTACTCAAGAAGATAAAGATCATGATATATCGAATTTCTCGTATCTTGAGCTGTGAAATAACTGCATGAGCTCCATGTTCTCAAGTAGAAAATCTAGCAATAAGAGAGAGAACTCTTTAGGTATTCCATCTTTGCTAGAATTTTAGTGACAGCCAGCACAACGTAAGTGACACCAGAACAAAACTAAGAAGCTTAATCAAGCCACGGAGTTTTACAAATAACGATATGAAATATCTCAATGAAATAAAGTCAGGATAGCCTCATTTGGTTTCTCAAGACTTAGTCTTGAACAAGTTCTCTACAAGCAAATTCCAAAAGTTCTTTATAGGCTCGCATTTTAGCTTATAGCCTTATATAATCAAATTGAGCATGATATATTCAAGCATCCAACCTTCATCATTAACATGTTAAATCAACCAAGATCAAACAAATGTCTATGTTTCAATCGATCATATTCAAGCCATATCATTTCGACTCTGGCACAACAGTGCATGTTATAAATTTGTTAATGGCCTAACTCATTGTCTCGACTCTCGACTGATTGCATCAACACTGAATGGACTAATGACGATTAGATGAGTTCAATAGAATCTAGGTTTGAAGGAACAGGAAAGCATAACTTATATGTTATCCATTTTTGCTTTCATTCATGGCTCAAAACTTAGTGAAGCTGAGATCTTACCCATATGGTTGCTGGTAAGCAGCGGATCAAGAGCAGAACGGCAATCCATGAGTGTCACAACTGCATACTTCTCCCACTGATCATCAGGTAACTTTTTCGAGGAATGACAAGCAACTAATATAGCTGCTGCTAAAGCTGCACTCAGCTTTATCTTGTTAGAATCGCAACGCTGCCAAAGTAATGCCAAAACTGGAATCAGTGCTTCTGCAGAAGAAGATCCGAGCAAAGAACAACAAAAACCACTTGAAGTATGCAAAAAAAGGGGGAAATTTATTGAAATTGTAATTGGAAGCAGAATGCAAGCTCAATTCATCCCAATTAAACCTAGAATTCATCCTTCAACTAATCAAGCATATGGAAATGCAATTGATCTTGCCCAATTGATGTACACAACAATCACCAACTAACCCTAATATTCCAATCATGAATGCACCCAATTATGCTCATTAAATGCCACAATCAGACCAGAAAATCAACAAAATCGATGAACAGAATCTGAACAAATTGACTTACGGAGAGAATCCGACCCGTATCTTCGGCATTCATCTGCAGCCTAACGACGCGTGACAATCTCGGCGATGCGGCGTCGTTGAAGCTCAAATTCGCGAGCCTGAAAGAGTTGAGAGAGTATCCCAACATATCGACGCCGCGCGCCCAAAACGGCTTGCTCCCCAGCCCACTAGGGATGCAATCTTCAATCCCTGGACTAATCTTCAATTCCTTCGCCGATCCAACTTCCGCTCCCTCCTTCTCCTCCATTATCGCGCTGAGCTCGCTCAGCAGCGCCGCGGCCGACCCACGGTCGCACACCGACGTGTGGAATCGGAGCGCCAAAATCCACATGTTTTTCTCGAGAGTGTACAGGCTCGCGAAGAAGAGACGCGCGTCGCACGAAGGATCGGGTTTCTTCCACGAGTTAGTGTTGAGTTCGTGCTCGAGGACGAGCTGCAACGGCGGGATTGAGGGGTCGGATTTGGGGAGGATCTCGGCGGTGGATTCGAGATCGAAGGTGTGGATTTCGAGTTTGGGGGCTTGGGGGATGACGTAGGAGAAGGAGTTGGCGGCCGGATCGAAGCGGAGGTCGGAGTTGAGGATGGGGTGCAGGATTTGGAGCTTGCGGAGGGCGTTTTGGAGGAATTCGACGTCGGGTGGCTTGGAGAAGAGGAGGGCGAGGACGGTGATGCCGGTTCCGCCGGGGACGGCGCGGCACCAGCTGAGTTCCGTGGCGCCCACCGGCCGCGATTGTTGCCGCTCGGCTGATTGCGAGGAAAGCGACATTGTTGTGTTGGTGGACCGTCGAAGGTATGATTGGATTATGAATGCTAATGAGGATAGAAGTTGGAAAAGTTGGAATGTGATGGTGATCGTTGAGGAGAGAGAGGGAGAGAGGACAAATGCGTTTTGGAGGAGGGACAATGACGGTGGCCCAGGTATTTTTCTGTTCATCAAAAAGTTAACGTTGGTACCGGTAAGTAGGTCGGATGGCGGAATTTGAATTCTTAATAAAAACGTAAATTCTTTTCCCAAATGAGATACGTAATTAATTTACTTTTTTTTGGATTTTTCAGATAATTAATTTACTTGAATATACTACTACAAGAGAAGATTATGGAAAAAGTTTACGATTTTCCTCTTTTGTTTGTGGTTTACTATTATTCTTTCATTATCATATGATCAAATAGATAATAGTAAATGGAGTGAAACATCTAGAATTGCATCTTGCTTATAAACTAAAAATTATTTTTCACTCTTTATACTCATTGGATTGGATCACTCAGATTAAATATACTTATATATATTTTTTATGCATATTTTTTATATATTGTTTTCAATTCCTTCATAATCGAGGGTTCTACCAATCCGCACCAAAATAGTAAAAATAGTAATCCTTTCGTCCCATTTGAAGCGATCTGTTTCCGAAAAAAAAAATCATTTTTTAAAATAATTACAAATTCTCTTATACTTTATCATTTATATCTCCTATTTTATTATTTACTTTCTCACTATCCCGCCCATATTCTCTCTATTACTTTATCATCTACCTCTTTTCCAAACGTTATCATCCACTTTCTTAATTTTTACACCCAAAAGAAACGTATCGCTTCAAACGGGACAGATGAAGTATTTTATGAAATATTTATCTTTTTAATTTTATTTATGATGAGAGAAATTTGTCATTGCTATTTGAAGCATACACACTGTGGCACATATAAGGTTGTGAATGAATTGAATAAAATATCATAATATCTGATTTGTTGTGTGTTGAAGTATTTTATAAACATACTATCCAAATATTGGTTCAAATTCAATTATAATGTCTGATTTAATTTGAAACTATTTGATTATAAATTATATTTTTAAGGACTAAATTTTATAACAATTTTTAAAATTATATTATATATATATATATATATGTTTTATATATTTATATTTAATAAAATATTTATGAATATTGCATCAAATATCACAATTTTATATTTGTATACGAGTACAAATCTAATTCAATATCTATATATGTGTATCAATATTTCAAATACAGATATGGAATAGAATAAAAAATATTTGATTTTTTAAAACCCAAAACACGGTTTAAATCCCAATTCTTATGCAAAATTCTACAAACCATAAAAACAAGCATCTCAACCGTGTCATTAGAATATTTTTCGACATGGCGTATGGTGTGTATTGGAATATTTGTTTGTATAAATAACAATAATTTAACCTTAAAGATGACAGAGTGACAAACTCACATAACATGTCCAGTAAAATTTGAATTCATGACCTTTCAATCCCGGGTCATCCCACCTTCACCGTCATTCCATAGGGATTAATTTAACGTTGTCTTTTTTTTTTTGAAGGTGGGTGGCCCGAGACCGATAGGTCACGGGTTCAATTCCCACTGGACACGCTATGTGTGAGTCTGTCACCCTGTCACATTAAAGGTGGTTTACCTTTTCTGTGTGCACATGAACGAAGTTTACCCTGTGCGCACCAAAGGTAGCGGCTGCGGGTTCCTCGTCATAAAAAATAAAATAAAATTAACGTTGTCTTTGTTTTCACGTGTGGTTTGTGAAGCCCAACAACGATTGGGAGGATTGGGCCCCTCTCAACAAATACAGCCCGAATCCACCAATTTAGTATTTTAGGGTCGGAGAATTCAACACCCGGTGGACTTCACTTTTTTACTAACACATACTAACCGTCCGATGTTTTTATTGATCTGACGGCTCAGCCACATTATTTATAACGTCTTTATTTAATACTCACATGTATGTCCATATTCTATATGTAGATAGGGCGCGGGCGCTCTTCAAAATTTCAAATTATATCAGACCAGATTCATATCCCGCTCCACTTTTCCCTTCTCAATTCTCGAAGACCAAACACTCCCAAGTGAGGAAAAATCTTGGAGTTTTGTCGCTTACAAACAACCTAGACTCCGACCAGGCGTGGGAGCTCGAAAATGAGTCGTCATGAGAAAGAAAAGGGTGTTAATGTTCAGGTTCTTCTTCGCTGCAGGTAATGTTCGTAAATTATTATTATTATTTTTGAATTTGTGTTGTGTTTGATTTAATTGTTGATTTTTGCAGACCGTTTAGCGAGGACGAGTTGCGGAACAATGCGCCGCAGGTAGTGACGTGCAATGACTACCAGAGAGAGGTCTCCGTCTCGCAGAACATCGCCGGGAAACATATAGATAGGGTTTTTACATTTGACAAGGTTAGCTTTCTTGTTGTAGTTTTTTAATATATTTTTTTTACTGGTTTTGCTTGAAAGAGCATTACTTTGCATGGTCTGTGTTGGTTGTGGGGACCACTTTCTTTATGATTTGATCTTCCATTAGACGTTCCGTTGAAGTATCGTAGTATTATTTATGATTTATTGGCCATCAGTTTGGCATATTGAAGAAATATGCTTATTTGGGTATTCCAAATAGAGAATATGGTTACAACTTTAAATAATTAACGTTATTAAAAAATTGCTGGTTTGGGATTCTAGTACTCTTTGGCTTCATCTCAGATATGCATTTCAAATTTGCTTGAGCAGCATGATAATGTATCTGCATGTTTAGGTGTTTGGGCCTAATGCCCAACAGAGGGATCTATATGACCAGGCAGTTATTCCAATAGTGAATGAGGTTTTGGAAGGTTTCAACTGTACAATATTTGCGTATGGTCAAACTGGCACAGGAAAAACTTATACCATGGAGGGGGAATGCAAGAGAGCAAAGGTGCTATATATTTATAAAGCTTTGTGTTCTTTATTTTTGTTTGCTAGCTGAGTTTGTTCTTGAGCTTTATTTTGCTTTATCCTGAAGAGTGGTCCGAATGGGGAATTGCCTCCGGAAGCAGGAGTCATCCCCAGAGCAGTAAAGCAAGTATTTGACACTCTAGAAAGTCAAAATGCGGAGTACAGCGTCAAAGTTACTTTTTTGGAGTTATACAATGAGGAAATAACTGACTTGCTAGCCCCGGATGACTTATCGAAAGTTGCTTTGGAAGACAAACAGAAAAAACAGTTGCCACTCATGGAAGATGGTAAAGGTGGTGTACTCGTTAGAGGACTGGAAGAGGAGATTGTGGCAAGTGCTTCTGAGATTTTCACATTACTTGAAAGGGGATCAGCTAAACGTCGAACTGCAGAAACCTTATTGAATAAACAATCAAGGTTCTTACCTGATTCTGGTTAAACCGAGTATAGTTTCCTCTCTATGGAAATAACGCAAAATTTGATTTTCTTTCTTTTCTGTTTTCGGATGTAGTCGGTCACATTCTCTATTTTCCATCACAATACATATAAAAGAAGCAACCCCTGAAGGTGAAGAGCTAATAAAATGTGGCAAGTTGAATTTGGTTGATTTGGCTGGTTCCGAGAACATATCACGTTCTGGTGCAAGGGAGGTAATCTGGTCTTATAGATTTCCCATCAGACCATCAGTTAAAATTTATTAGCTGCTTCTCTAATGATGTGCAACGCTTAGTAATTTCCTTAGTTTTATATCCTTTCAATTTCTAAGAAACTATTCACCAACATTTCTAGGGGAGAGCGAGAGAAGCTGGAGAAATCAACAAAAGTTTACTTACATTAGGACGTGTAATAAATGCTCTTGTTGAGCATCTTGGACATATTCCTTACAGGTTGAATCTTTGATCATTATCTAATTTATTTCATTTGAATACACTGCTTATTCAACTTTAATCCTTGTGGGATTCTTTCAACAGGGACAGTAAGCTCACACGTCTGCTGCGAGACTCATTGGGAGGAAGAACAAAGACATGTATTATTGCCACAGTATCACCAGCTGTCCATTGTCTTGAGGAGACTCTCAGCACACTAGATTATGCCCATAGGGCTAAGAACATAAAGAATAAGCCTGAGGTACCATTGCAACTTTTACTTTGTCTTGGAGTTGATGCATGTTTACTTTTTTATCGTACTCCTTTCTGAGGTTGGATTCTAGAATGTTGCTTGGAATGGCCTTTTTTCATTATAATTCTCACTGACTATGTTAAGTAACTAAGACAACTCATGTACTTCTTTATTTGTTGACTGAAGTCATGATGGGAACTAATGCGATCAGTTGTTTTTCTTTCATAATTATGCTAAGGAAGAGGTACTTGTAATCTGAATACCGACATTTTCTGTGGTCCATCACAGTGGTATTTGTATTGGAGATATTTATCCCTGACATCTGAATCTTGTCGATTGATTCTCACTTCTGACTTCTCAGTGACAAGTAGTTCAAATGGTTCTTATTTGACTGCCACAAACCAACCAAATCTGTCTTCCTAAAATAGAATCTCTACATGTAGGTAAACCAAAAGATGATGAAATCGACTCTTATCAAAGATCTCTACGGTGAAATAGAAAGACTTAAATCAGGTAATTGTTATTGCCTCTGACTCTCTGGTAAGATATGCATGCACCTGATGCTTCCTTTTGAGTGGCAAACTCATAAATCTTATTATTTATCTCTCTGATTCGTAGAGGTCTATGCTGCACGGGAGAAGAATGGTGTGTACATTCCTAAGGAGCGTTACTATCAAGAAGAGAGTGAGAGAAAGGTGCGCATACTTGACATGCTGCTTTTTAAAATCTCAATGCCTTTGTTGCTCTCTTTGGTCAAATCTACTCTTTGGGTCTGGAGAGGCTAACAAAATGTTCTTTTCCTTTTTTAAGTATCTGTAGTAAAATTATTGATTTCATTTGTGATTGGTTTCATTTTTTTCTGGGGGGCTTTAGGCTATGGCTGATCAGATTGAGCAAATGACAATGACCATTGAAACCCATCAAAAGGTTAGCATGCTTTTTTAGGCACGTTAACAGGATTCTTGAGAGGTTCTAAAAGTTTAAATATACATGCAGCAAATAGAGGAATTGCAGGGAAAATACAATGCTCAGGTCCAACAATGCTGTACTTTGACCAACAAACTTACTGCAACCCAAGTAAGTAATATTTATAATTGGTTGAAGTTACGTGTTGTTTTTATGTATATTTGTGAGTCTTATCTTTTAGATGTTTGCAGAAAGATTTGGACTCAACTACCAAGTTGTTAGCAAACACTGAGGATGAGCTAAGGCTTTCTAAATATTCCATAAAAGAGCGGGACTTTATCATATCTGAACAGAAAAAAGCAGGTATTTGATGAAAACTTGCAGCCAGATTTTCTTATACAGTGTCTAATAAATGAATTATTTGATAGAGAATGCACTGGCTCATCAAGCTTGTGTTTTGCGTGCTGATCTGGAGAAGTCCCAAAAGGATAATATTTCACTATTTCTTAAAATTGGTATGCATTTTTCCTATTGTCAGTTCAAAGATTTTGTCAGCACAACTCAGATGTTGTATCTGTAATTTCTTTGCAGCCAGAGAGGACAAACTGAATATTGATAACAGGTCAACTGTGAATAGCTTTCAATCTGATCTTGCCGAACAGCTTGGTACCCTTTCTAGCTCACTGGCTGCATCTGTATCTCGGCAACGGGAGCACCTGCAGATTGTTGAAAATCTATGCAACTCTTTTCTCCAAATACATGATAAGGTGTTCTCCTGGTTGCTATCAAAATTGAACTTTTTCCATTTTTTGTTGTAGTTTATAATAATGACTGTTCTTCTTTACCATTTATTTTACTGACCTGAAGCTAGAAGCAACATAATGCATTTTTTTTTCTTCTTCTAATTCGTCATAAATAATGCCGTCTAACTGGATGTTTCTTGTAGACTCATGTAGAACTAAAGCAGAAAGTGAGTTCTTCAAGGGCTTTGTATGTATCTCATTTTGAGGCTGTACAAAATGTTGTTCGCTTGCACAAAGTTGGTAGTAATGCTTCTCTACAGGAACTGTCTGCTTTGGCTTCTTCTAATTCACAGTCTATTGAGGAAGTAAGAGAATACATTATTTTTCATTTACTTTCTCCTGTTGCTTTTTTGCTTGACTAGGCAGTCTCGTGCTTCTCTTTTATAATCCATGCAGTTTTTAGCCACTGAAGCTGATGAAGTGAAATCAGTTTTCGGCGATCTTCAGGATATTTTGTCTGATCATAAAGGGGAAATGACACACTTGGCAGAAGAGCTCCGACAGGTTTTGCATATTCACCTGATAGTCCTTTTTCGAATCTTTCAAGATAATAAACTTTATGTACATATATACACTTCATATCTACAGAGATTTACTGCAAGTACAGAACACCTGACAAGTACATCAGAGTCTATTCATGGATATCTTGATAAGATTCTGGAAGAATCAATAAGGCTTGAAAGTCATGCAACTCAAGTTGATGAAATTCAGATGAAGAGCATAGCCGAATTTCAGAAGTCTTATGAGGTTTTACCACAGTTGACTTTTTCATCTAATACCAAATGTTATTCTCTCTCTTTTTACTCCAAACAAGTTTTTGACATTTGCAGGAACAGTCAAAGTCAGAAGCGGATAAGCTCATTGCTGAAATGAAGACTCTTGTTTCAAATTCCATGATTCGACAAAAGGAGATGGTTCTGATAATTCCTTCTTCACTACTGGTGTCCGCTTCTATTTCCCCCATCCTATTGACATCTAAGTCCTTGTTTACAGGTCGAAGCAAGGTTGGATGATCTCAAGGATAGTGCAATTGGTAATAAAATGTTTTTAGATGGACATGTCTCAACAATTGATGGGATTACAACAGATCTGAAAAGGAAGTGGGAGGATTGCTTTGTGCACTCAGAAAGTAGTTTAAAGGATAATGCTGATTTTTCCGCAGCTAAGCATTGTCGTATGGAGTTACTCATGCAGAAATGGTAAGATTCTTCTGCTGCATATGGGTCTATATATAATATTGTTTTCAACTCTCTATCCATTCTTTCTCATTCTGTAGGATCATTTCTTTTTGTGGCTTGGCCTAATAGTTTATTTCTTCATGCCTTTGTTTGTACTGACTCCTTGTTCTTTTACACAGTGTAAGCAGTGCTGATATGGCTTTGGAGCGGTGGCAAACAATGCAAAAATCCTTGAACGAGATGGGACATCAAAATGCTTCAACCATCGACTCACATGTTAGGTTGGTTAACCATTAATTCACTTTAGAAGGAGATACTAATAAGCTCTGGTTTTGTTCTCTTTTGATGCATGAACTAACATGATATTTATTTAATTCTCTAATGTGTCTTCTTCAGGGATATGCTCTATATCAATGAACATCATGATGCTGAAATTGATTCTACAAGAATTTTCATTGAGGATGATATCAAGAAAAATAGCGACGATATTATTCAGTGTTTTGATGGTTAGTTTGCCTTATGTTCCTACATTTAAACAGTATCTTTCATACCATAATCCTACTACATTCACAATGCTCTATTCTCTTCATGATCTTTAGGCATCTTCTTACCTTGCTTTTGGTGAGAAATGTTTTAAGCTCCAAATAATTTCATTTCAGATTTGTCCGAACAAGAGAAATCATCAGTTTCTGAAGTCTTGTCAACCTCTAGAGATCATTCAGAAACTCTTGAGAATCTACTTAATGATCATTCCCACCAGTCTGCATGTATTCAGGATCATGCAATTGATACTTTCAAGGAGAAATACATGGTATGCACCTTCCTACTTCAAGAACACACAAATTATGTATTCTAGCATTCCATCATCCAATGCATTACACAAATTATATTCTCTGCTAGGATTACGAGCCTACGGGCACTACCCCCGTGAGAAGTGAGCCGGACATTCCGAGTAAGGGGACGATTGAGTCGCTTCGAGCAGTGGCTATGGAGTCCCTTCAAGAAGAGTTCAGAGAAAACCATCCTTATGAATCTTTTCATGTGAAGGAAGGAGGAACTCCGGTTGTTCCTCGAGCTCCGTTCTCGGAGATCAACTAGAACCTCAGCTTGTTTTGCATTGTTTTTGAAACTATTCATTCATGTGTTTTTCTATCGAGAAAAATGCAGATGGAATGTGATAGTTGGTGCAGGAGTTAAATGGTCTAAAGCTTTATGTGCATGGTGGCTCTGTGTTGTTGTAGGGCTCATTAGTGTCTGGTAAATCCCTTCTTGGGATTTACTGTGTAAGATTCTGACAGTTGCTTGATTTCTTATTTAACCTAGAAATATTGAAATTGTTCTTATGGATTTATTACTTGTGCATATGGTTTGTAAATGAATCAAACTGAATATTTATTTCGCTTCATATTTGATTCGATATTCATATTCAAAATTATTTTCTGAATATTTTTTGAAGTAATATTCGATTGTTCTTGGATTCTATTCAATTTAAAATTATTTAATTCAAAATTAAATATTTAGTTTGAACATTTGATTAGGGGTGTAACGGTTTGGTTTGGTTTTTTATGTATTTTAGAAACCGAACCAAACACATAGAAATGGTTCGGTTCGGTTCGATGTGTTTTTAAATATCGGAACCTAACCAAACCGAACCGCTTATAAGTGGTTTGGTTCGGTTCGGTTCACCGGTTCATCTTTTTATTTTTTATTTATTTTTTAAATCCTAAATAATGCAAAAATAATAGTTTATAAGATGCCACTCTTTCCGAACTCATAAGTATAGAGTTGTTACTCATTTATCTTCCTTTGTATATTTTAGAATTGATTTTAACTTAAATCTAATATCTATATCCAATAATATTCTTATATAAGAAAGACAAATATTAAATTAAAAAATTAAAAAATAGGATATTGGTTCGATTCGGTTCGAACCGTTCAAAAATTCTTGAAACCGCGAACCGAACCGAATGTATACGGTTCCTAAAAAAATAAACCGAACCAAACCGCGAAACCGAACCGAACCACATTTTTCGGTTTGGTTAGGTTCGGTTTGATCGATTTCGCGGTTCGGAGCGGAACCACTTACACCCCTACATTTGGTTATCGAAATTGAATGAATACATATATTCAGATTCGAATAAAAATACGGAACCGAACAAAAGATAATATGAGTATTTATTAATTACTCATTCCTTTCATTCTAAAATAATGCCCAAATTCTCAATACAGAAAGTTTGCACCCTCAGGCGCTGACGGTCGAATCCGCACTAGCAATTTCAGATGCAGCGCAGGTGTTCGACGGAATGCCCCAAAGGAGGTAAGATCGGCGTATTTCGCTTTTAGAGGTTTTATTCAATTAATAATCTGGAAGTGTTGTTTTTTTTGATAACGAAAACCCGCACCGGCTACTTTTGGTGCGCACAGGATAAACCTCGCTCATATGCAATAGCCTGCAAACCACACATGACCACACATGAGAGTTAAACTAGCCTAAGGTCACAGACACACATAGTGTGGTCAGTGAGAATTGAAAGGGTTACTCATATTATGATATTCCATCCAATCGCGTCGCATGAATATTTAGGTCAAGAGAGTTGTTTTAATTTATCAGTAGGAATACGTGAAAATAATTTTCTGTTTAGATACTTTGGAGACGTATGATCAAAACTGATACTAATGGAATTGAAAATCAAAATGTTGACATATTTACAATTGGAGATATTGTGGAGTTATTGTTGGGTGAAAACAAATAGGGATAAAGTGGACAAAATTGTTCCTTTCACTCTTATTGGTTCATCCTTGTTGCATCCTTCATGTTCCACGCTTTCAAATGATCGATCCTAACGGCTTGAGTACCGTTGTTGAATGCAAACAGATGTGCATTCTCGTGTAACGCTAGCTCGGGATAAACCCGAGATGAAATGCTTGTCTTGCCGTATTCTCCGAAACTCTCCACAATAGAATGATCAATCTGCAGTGATGGTTAAGTTCGTTTAGATCAATACCTATGGATGTATATGAATACTAAAAGAGATGAGCTTACCAAAGTCCTAAGAGAGAGCTGCTTCTTTTGAGTCAAGTCGACGTTTACAAACCCTGCAAATGAGGGTTTGTATACTTGTGATGTACTGTTTGCTACAACGGACGTAGTTGCATCTGAACACATAAGGACTAGATGCTTGGTTTGATCCTTGAAGACCCTGAAGAAGACAGGGGAGTATTCTTCTAGGTTCTTTGTAGCCAGTGTCAAGATCCCGAACGGACCTAATCCGCCTGGAACGAATGAACCCCTTTGTCCGCAGATCCTTTGAGCATCATTTCTATCCCAGCTTGGATCAAACGGCTCAGCTTGTTCCAAGCTATTAAAGGAGAAGGTGACTTCTACGTCCGCCTGCCGTGCCAACACAAGGTATTGCTTATACCAAAGCAAAAGTTGATAAGATTATTAGGTATGAACACAGTACCTGAGCAGGTGTTATTCCTTGTATTTCAACTATCTCACCCTTTGCAAGAGTCTTTTTGCTCAATGCAACACTCTCACCCCTTAAAGTCTCTATTTCCTTAATAGGCCAAGTTATCAACTGCTTGCCGCTAGGATCAAGCACAATCGTACGTGGGACTAGCTGAAAACAAGAAGAGAGATCATGCAAGATTAGTGGTGTACTGAGTAAGATACTGGATATGAAATGCTTTTGAATTTGATCAAACATATAGTAGTAGTACCTGTATTCCAGACCAACCCTTGTCAACATTACTGTTCGTAGTATCAGACTCGTTCGCCCAAGCCCACAAGATCCTTCTATTCGTCGAAGGATCAAAGAACGATTTTGAGGCGTAACAGTTACCGTAGTCCAACCTCAGTCCTTGCCATCCATCCATCATGCCTCTATCAGGTACAAACCTGTCAATCTTTGTGTAATAAGTTCCTATCGTGTAATACTCGTATCTCGTCTCATCGAGGCTAATCTTCAAAACATGCCTAACATTTCTCCCCATTACAGAAGTGTCAAGCCCCTCTCGTCCAACCGCCACAGGGAAGAAATCCGGGCACTCCCAGTTCCCTGTGCCCGGTTTATAATGCAATGGATACTTAGCCTTAACCCAGTGTACGAAATCCTTACTCCGATACAAATGCGCGATCCCTATTCTCTGATACACGCCCGTTACCGTTGTTCGCCATACGTTGTCTCTGCCCTTCCACGCGGTTGCTGGGTCGCGGAAGGCGGTCTTGTTGATCCACCTGTCCGCGACGATCACCGGGTTGTGGTCCGGCTTGATCCATTCGCGGAGAAGTGGGTCGGATAGGTTGGCCGGGTAGGCGTAGTTCTGGACCTGCGTGTTTGATTCGTCGATGATGCCGGTGTACATGATCACTGGCTTGTCTCCTACCATTGTGACTGAACCGGACCAGCATCCATATTTGTCGAATGGCTTTGATGCCACAATTGCATGCTCCAAACCGAACCAGTGGATCAAGTCTTTGGAGGCTGCGTGGGCCCATACTATATTGCCCCACACCGAGCCGTTAGGGTTGTATTGGTAGAAGAGGTGGTAGTATCCTTTGTAATACATTGGTCCTGTGTTAAACCTTAATAAAGTAAAGTAATGTTCGATAATAGTAATAACCACGTTTCGATAATAATTTTTTATATCCCAACTTGAGTTAATAGATTAAAATAATGTTCGATAAAATAATAACTTCATTAAATGAATATTTTTTCCGATCCCAATATTATTACTTTAAAGTTTATTAGTCAACAACGAGAAAAAGAATGTTAGTGTGTGTGTATGTTTGAGAGAGAGAGAGAACTCACCATCAGGATCTGATGTATGACAATTGAATCACCACCACCATGGTACATGAAAGGAGAAAAACAAAAGGAGTAAATTACTTTGAATAATTTACAATTCTTGCATGCATGCATGCAGATTTATGGAGTCCTAAATAACATATATATTTTTACGTGCAGAAAACATGAATTTTCATGATAAATCAACCAAATCGAACGAGGATTAATTACACGTACCGTTGATCCAGTTTCGAAGGGGTTGGAAATGGTATCCAGTTCTGTATTTGAGCTGGACAGTATCAGCAGATTTTGATTGGAGGCTAGAGAAGACTACATGGGATGACTCGACGCCATTGTTGAGTAAACCTAGTGCTGCAAGAGCGAGAAAGAGCCAAAGGCCTAAGGAAAGCTTCATGCTTAGTGAGAGAGAGAGTTGCAGAGAGAGAAAGCAAGATGAAGTTTGTGTTGAGAGTGAAGGGAGAACAGTGGAATTTATAGGCAGAGAAATGATGTAATAAGAAAAGTCGGCGAGTTTTTTCGCATGAAAAAATGTGAAAAAAAAGAATCTGGATTTAGTATGGATAAGATCCACTATTTCTAGTCAAAAAATAAAAAAAAATATAATTATAAGTTATACCTCAAAAATATAATAAAATCTGTTAAATTGGGATCACCTGATAAAGCACTAAATTTTAGTTTTATTTGGATAAAAGATCGATCAATCTAGAGAGAGAGAGGAGGAGGAGGAGGAGGATTAATGGTGGAAATTTGAGATTTAGCCTACAAACACGTTCAACGTATTCTTGGCCTGTGTGACCGAATCTTAATCAGTGACCGTGTTAGTAACTAATTAATTTACTAATGTTTTAGTAAGCCTCCATTAATTAAGTATGTGGTGTTGACTAAGTCGGCTTTGTTACATTATTACATGTTTTGATAATCGTCACAAAATTCATTTTGTTGTCTATTTGTTTAATGAATGGAATAATTGTCTAGAGAATATAAATTATATTAAGTGCACTATGTCTAACATGCTCGATCTATAAAGAAATTAATTTCATTGTATATTTGTATATTAAATTCACGATGCAACTTTTGCATGAACAAAAACGGGATATAAGACTATTGTACGGTTCGATTTTAATTAGAGCTAAATAAGATAGAAAAGAATAAGATCCGAATTGCAATCATCATTAACGTGACGTCGAATTCTATGGATATTTTTGGAATAATTTTCCAAGATTTGAATTGAGATTTTGAAATCCGAAGTGAGAAAAGTTCAACTACGTGCCACTGATTAAGTGTCAATTTGTTTTGAATTTTTTTATTTTAGTTTCTCTCAAGTCACAAACCCATAGTGAAATAGTCTCAAGTAATTACATGTGATTACAAATCCTAATTCAATAAAATCTAATTATGATTAGAAAATTGAAGAATAAAAAACAAGTTTGGTGTATCGATATTTTTATATGTTTGCAATTTCGGTGTCTATATTAAAAGAATTGTAAATTTTGTGTTCCAACTTAATTAATGATTGCAACTTTGGTGCATTACCATTATCTTTACTTTAACGAAAGAGCATAATAACAAATTTATAATAAATATATTTTTATTTTTAAGTCCAAATAAATGAAATAGAAAAATATCATTTATCCACCACGAAAATAGTAAGCTCTAAAATTTATCTTTTAACAACACCAAATTAATCTTTCAATTTTACTTTAAGTTACAATGCTTTTCTCACCCTGAAGTCCCTTTATTGACTGTTACTACACCACTTATTTTTTTTCCAAAGATTAAAGTACAATTGAAAGATTAACTTAGTATACAAGATATATTAATTTAGAGTTTAAGTAATTAGAATTTTTTTTGAAAGATTAAGAATAAAATATATTAATTATTATAAACGTCTCATAAATAATTATATACACAAAATACAATTTATTTTGTCATCAAAAATTAATTTTTTTATTCTCAAATTACAATGACACAAACGATAATAAATTTAATTTTTTTTAAAGTCTCACCCATGCAACCCGGGTTCGAAACCTAGCAACGAATTTCATGTTTTTTTTATTATTTTGTCATCAAAAATTATTTTTCATTCTCAAATTACAATATGACACAAAAAATAATATAATAATTTTTTTTAAGTCTCATCCATCCGACCCGGGTTCAAGACCGAGCACCAAATTTTTAATTTTTTTATTTTGTCATCAAAAATTAATTTTTTATTCTCAAATTACAATTTGACACAAAAAATAATAAATTTAATTTTTTTTAAAGTCTCACCCATGCGACCCGGGTTCGAGACCTAGCATTGAACTTTATATTTTATTTTTTTATTTTGTTATCAAAAACTAATTTTTTTATTCTCAAATTATAATATGACACAAAAAATAATGAATTTAATTTTTTTAAAGGATCACTTCTTATTAACCAATGTATCACTTATCATAAATCAAAATATAACTTCATATGAATAAAAATATCACTTATTATGAATAAAAGTATCATTGATTTTATTGAAAGTATCACTTTGCATGAAAAAAGTATCAATTATTTCTAAATATATAACTTGTTATGAATAGAAGTATCACTTGTTATCAATCAATGTATCACTTGTTATGAATCAAAGTATCACTTGCTATGAATAAAAGTATCGCTTATTATGAATACAAGTATCGTTGTTTTTAATAAAAGTATCACTTGTTCTTAATAAAAGTATCACTGTGCATGAAAAAAATATCAATTGTTCTGAATATATCATTTGTTTTGAATAAAAGTATCACTTGCAATGAATAAAAGTATCACTTATTATGAACACAAGTATCATTGTTTTTAATAAAAATATCATTTCACATGGAAACAGTACTACTTGATCTGATCTGAGAAAATATCAATAGTTATGAATAAAAATATCACTTGTTATACACTACAAAAAATATCATTTTTACCGACGGAATTACCGACGAAATAAAAACACGGGTCGGCTTACCGACGGAAAGCAAAACGGAATTTTACCGACGGAAAATTCCGTCGTTAAATCTTGAATTTCTAATTTGTTTTTTATTTTATGTTTACCGACGGAAATTTCCGTCGGTAAAGGTGAATTGTAATTTATTTTTTATTTTATTTTTTAAATTTTGATTTACCGACGGATAATTCCGTCGGTAAAAAATACATTTTAATTTTTAAATTGTATTAATTTTATTAAATTTTTATAAAAAGTTTATAAAATTTACCGACGGAATATTCCGTCGGTAAAGCCGTCGGTGAGACCTAAATATTATTACGGGCGTAAGGCCGTGAAACACGTAACTGTCTTCTTCCCAATTTCGCGGCCGCCGTCGCCCGTCTGCCGTGCCGTAGCCCGTCTGCCGCCGCCGTCCGCCGTCGCCCGTCCGGGCCCAGCTGTCGCCCGTCTGCGCCGTCGTCCACCGCCGCCCGTCCGGCGCCGTCGTCGCCCGTTCCGCGCCGCCGCCCCTCGCCTCGCTGCCACGCCGCCGGAGCTCGGTTTATCTCGATCGCAGTTCTCGAGTATTTGGGCGCCGAGGTAATTTTTCTCGTTTCTTCATTCCACTCTTCGATTTGGTTTCTCATCATTACGGTTTAGGAATTAAATTGGATGAATTGATGTCATGCCCTGAATTGATGTCATGCCCTGGATTCAAGAACTAGAAATGAATATCTGTATAGACCTATGGCAGCCAAAAGAATGAGAGGAAACAACATATACGATATTTCATTACATATGAGGAAGTTAAACCTGTAGTATAACTTGTGCAAGTCATTGCTTAGATTTTTCGATGTTGCAATTTGCGTTCATAGAAACCAAATGGAACTGGTGTCAAGAATCTTGTAAAACACTTTAAGAAGTGAGCAGAATTATAATCTCACACTGAAATGAACTTTCCTAAAGCTGTGATTCAAAGAAAGATTACATTAAGCTGATCCTAACCTTTAGGCCTAAGCAATATTCTCCCATTTTTGCAGCACTTTAACCACCGAAAAAGTTTGCAATTTGCTTAATCTCCCCCCACCACCCCAAACAAAAGATATGGGTGAAATACACACCATTTTAAACATGAATACCTTAGAGATGGTATTAATAAATTAGTGTTGCAGTCAACACTCGTGGTTACTTAAATTTAGAGATATTTAGACTGCATGTTGTATATACTTGATTTCGATCATGACTTAATTAGTATATATATATATATATATATATATATGATAATTGATTGATATGCAAATCTTTTTCGTAGTTTTTTATATTAAATTCGTATAATGGACATGGAAATCAAACTTTAAATTAGAAGTTTCCTTTATTTTTCTATCAGAAAATAATTGACTATTCGATAGTGCTTTCAATAGAAATCACAACCAAATACTAAGAGATGGTTAAATTGTAGGTAGCCATATGCAAGCGATTAGAGTGATTCTAGAACTTTTAGTGAAATGATGAGTCGTTCGTGGATGTATACACGGTGGACAGTAGACGGTTCATTGAATCCTCAATTTGTGAATGACATTGAGGATTTCATTGATTGGGCAAGTAGTCAGACAGCTTATACGGACGGGGAAAAAATTAGATGTCCGTGTAAAAATTATAAGAATAAGGTGTTTTTGTTTACAGAAGTTGTAAGAGAGCACGTTTATATGAAGGGCTTCGTTAAAAATTATAAAGTTTGGTCATCTCATGGGGAAAAACACGTAACACTAAATGAACAAGCTACGAGAAATGTGCAAAATGACACGTCGACCTCCTATCAGAGGATGGTAATGGATCATGCTGGGCCAAATTATAATGATGCGAATATTGAGGAGGAGCCAAATAATGAAGCAAGTAAGATCTATGAAATGTTGCGGGCGATCGACACGGAGTTGTGGCACGGTTGTGAGACCTATTCACAATTGTGCGCAACGGTTCAAATGATGAACTTGAAGGCCGAGAATCATATGTCGCAAAGGGGCTATGACATGATGAGTCAAATGATCAAGGCTATGCTTCCCCAAGGAAATTTGATTCCTAATAACTTCAGCGAGTCTAAGAGATTGCTTAGTGGTATGGGGTTGCCGGTAGAGAAGATTCACTTGTTGTCCAAATTCTCGCATGATCTATTGGCATGAAGATAATGAACTGGAGAATTGTAAGTTTTTGCGGTACCTCGCGATATTTAGACTACAATCCGAAATCTAGTAGGAAAGGGAAGAAAAAATTAGTGGCCGCTAAGAAAATGTACTACTTTCCTATATCCCCTAGACTCCAGCGGATGTATGCATCTAATGCAACTGCTTCTCATATGCGTTGGCATGCTTCATTAGTGGACGATGGAGTGATGCGTCATCCTGCAGACTCTCCAGCATGGAAGCACTTGGACTCGACGTTTCCTAATTTTGCCTCGGAGATTCGAAATGTTAGATTAGGTCTTTCTACCGACGGTTTTCAAACATTTACTCAATTTGGGAAACAATACTCTTTGTGGCCGATTATTCTAACTCCTTACAATGCCGCTCGGCATGTGCATGAAAGATCAATTCATGTTTCTCACGGTGTTGGTGCCCGGACCTCGAAATCCAAAAGATAACTTGGATGTCTTTCTACGGCCGTTGATAGCCGAATTATTGAACCTGTGGGAAGATGGCGTGTCCGCGTATGATGTTTCCAAGAAGCAAAATTTCAATATGCGAGCTGCTTTGCTATGGACCATATCTGACTTTCCGGCCTACTCAATGTTGTGCCGGATGGAGTACAATTGGGAAATTCGCATGCCCACGGTGCATGGAACAATCAGATGCATTTTATCTTGAGAAGAGTGGTAAGATGTCGTGGTTTGACAATCATAGAAAGTTTCTACCACTAAGTCATCCTTTCGAGACGAAATAAGAATGCTTTCTCCGAAAAATAAAGTTGTAGCACGTTCACCCCACGACATTAGAACAGGAGAAGATATACTTAGTCAAATTGAAGCTTATGGTTTTGTGAAAGTCACCGAAGACTACGATGGTATTAACAAATATGTCTCTAAAGAAAATGTTACGGGATGGAAGAAAAGAAGCATATTCTGGGATCTTCCTTATTGGAAATTCTTATTGCTTCGACACAATCTCGATGTCATGCACATACTAAACCGAGATGTATTTCAAGAAGATGGAAGGCATGGTTGGAAGTATGTAAAGTTAAACCGAGATTTAAGATAGATTTGCCAACTAAATCTTCATTAGACGAAGCATTTCAAGAAGATGACATACTAAACCCACCGATATGTAACCACGCGACGAGTAGAACCCGATATAACATTATCTCATCCACGTCAAACAATAGAACTCGATGAGGAAGATTTTGACGAAGGAGATGATGATGAAGAAGAACATGTTCTGACATCAGAAGATGATGACATTAGTGATGACTAGTATAACTTACAGGTTTTAAAAGAATTTTGTCTTATTTTTTTGGCATGAGGCAATTAATAATTATTCTTTGTTTTCAGGTACATGGCGCCTCCCAGAGGTCGTGGCGGCATGACTGTATCAGCTCCTGCTGGGCGTGGAGCACCTCCATCGTCATCTGGCTATGGAGGCAGCCCATCAGGGTTCTACGGACTCTTACTCGGTGGATAGCCGCCGTTGTTTCGAGATTTCACCTGAGGGGTATGTAATAATTGCTTTTATTAATTTTAAATATATGAAGTATAACTTGGATTAACCAATTTTCAATAATAGGCGATTGCTTGAGCCATCTGGATTGGCCTCGACAATCGTTGAGTGTTTTAAAAAGATCAATAACCCGGCCTGGGGTTCACTTGGAAGCCGACTCCTCCCGAAATTAAGGAGCGATATTTTGAAGAATTTAAGGTTAGTTTTTCTTTCAAGTTTACAATCTTATAATTTAGTATTTATTTATATATATCTAACATGTATAAACATGTAAATTGCGAAGCACTTCCGGCTTTTTTGGCCCAGGACCGAGCAGTCCACCACATGTGGCGAAGAGGGCATCCAAGAGGTTCGGCGATTGGCACTACGAAATGAAGCGGGGCCGCCCCTAAAAAACCGGACTACATCAACACGAGAGAGGTGGGCGGCCCTCAACGAGTCTTGGATGCGGCCGAGGTGCTCCGAAGTCGAGATCGCTTCCCAGTGCCGCAGTCGTGAGCCCGAGCCGGGCGCCGGGATGAGCAAGCACAAAGGAGGGTCCCGGTCGGCCATGCAGGACTCCCGATCTACGCTAAGTCTCATTTTATATGTTTTTTAGCTTCTTATGTCTTTGTTTTTGACATAATTTTGTTTATGCATGTTATGAATAGGCTTCTCGGAGGGGATGCTCCTTAGAGTCCACCGCCTTTGACACTTTCCGAGTCTCCATTACAAAGGTGGAGACTTCTCCAACATGAAGGCGGCGAGACTTCATGTAAGCACACAATTACAATATAGAATATTATTCTAGAATTCGAGTTTGACTAACTTCTTTTTTTATATTGTAATAGGCGGAGGTGGAGCGGATTGCTTTGCCGAAGAAGGCCCCCACGCGGATAAAAATGCGATTTATCTGCGTTTGGAAGGGGTTCGGGACAAGAAGCGGCTCTACGGTTTCGGCGAGGAAGGGAGCGGCTACATCAACGCCGCCGCCGCTCTTCTACTTCCTCACTTGGGCCATCCCGAGCAATGCCGAGATCATGCGCCGACCGGAGGAGGAGTCGGCGGCTAGGAGGAGCCTCAAGGAGCAGGTCGCATTTATGAATGCGCAAATGACCCGGCTTATGGAGATGATGGGCTCCTCTCAGCCGACGACGACCTCCGGACGGCAACGATCGATCCCCTCCTCCCACCTCTTTATGATTGATTTATTTATGGTTTATGTATATATACTTTGAATATTTGGATTTTAGGATTTATATATTTATATTTCGGTTTGCTTTTTTGAGTTGATTTGAATCGTTACATGTGATGTCTTGGTTGGTTAATTGTATATGATGTGTTGGTTGGTTAAAAATTGCAGGTTGTCGATAACTGGGTACAAAAAACAAAAAAATTTATATAAAAAAAAACTACCGACGTTTTACCGACGGATATTTCCGTCGGTAAATAAACATAAAAAAATTACAAAATTATTTTAAATTTACCGACGGACAATTTCGTCGGTAAAAAAAACGTAAAATTTATTTAAAAATTTATTTTAAATTTACCGACGGAAAATTCCGTCGGTAAAAAAACAAATAAATTATTTTAAATTTACCGACGGAATAATCCGTCGGTAAAAAAAATTTATTTAAAAATTTATCACGTAATTTCCTCCTCGACAGAATATTCGGGGACAAACTTCCGACGGTTATTTTTCGTCGGCAATCCGTCGGTAAAATTTACCGACGGAATATTCCGTCGGTAATATTTACCGACAAAGCCTGACCCGACGCATTTATTCCGTCGGTAACGTTTTTACCGACGGAATTTCGCGGTTTACCGACGGAATTTTCCGTCGGTGTACGGTGAATTTCTTGTAGTGATAACAAATATATCATGATACTTATGTATCAATTAATATTGATAAATGTGTCAATGAAACTGAATACATGTATCAACACTTATCCGCAATATAAGTGTCGTTTAACATGAATAAAAGTATGCGTTGTTTTGATCATTTGTATCACTTCTTTGAGGAAATGTATCACTTTCTTCAAATATGCATATCAATTAATAAGAATCAATTTTCATGAATAAACTCATATGAGTATTTATTATATAAACTGAGACTATAATTAATAACACGATCAATTCTCGTATATCATGAAATAATTTAAGATTTATATAAAATTAAATAATACTAAAAAAAATCAATATATATTGAAAAAGAAAAAAATAAAAATAAAATTTATGAATTGAACCAAAAAATTATGCTTTCCATTGAAATTTGGGATGATCTAAAGTATTAAAAAGTAATTGAATTTGTTAAAAAAATAAAAGTAATATGTTCGTGTGTTGACATGCTGAAGAAGAAAAAAAGAAAAAAGTGGACTGACAATTTTTTAGTTTGTGGGCCGCCGCATAAAAAAAAAATGTTACAATTTTTTATTTTGTGGGTCGCATGATGATGATGTGGGTATGGCCCATCCAGTTACACACGTAACTGGATGTACAAGAGACTCACTCAATAAAGCTAATGGTAAGTCACCAAAGTTATTGCAATCATTAACTAAGTTTGAACGCTAAATTTACAATTTTTTGAGTATAGACATTAAAATTACAAATAATGAAAGTATAGACACCAAACTTATTTTTTACTAACATTGAACTGATACAAGAAGAAAATAGAAAATAAAACTAAAAAGGATTGGGGATATTTTGGTGCTAGTGGCATATTACGAATGCGCGGGTAAAACATTGCTATGGTAAACCAGAGTTGTAGTGAGGAGTTTTTTTTTTAATTTTTATTTTAATCAAAATAGCATTATGTTGAAAACAATTATCTAAATAACACTTCTGAAAAATAATTGTCAAACTAACATAATTTTGCTTGTCAGCAAATCTTCCAAGGCAAAAAAATGAAATTCTCTGAGGCCGTGATGTAATACTTCGGTCGACCGCTGAGCTCGGGAACATCGGGTAGAGAGGGCAGTTCCCGCGAGGTTCCATTCACGTGATCATATAGTTCGAAATCAACTAATCCCTCCGGACGAGGATCTACCTCAATGAGCGTTGAAAAAACGACTATCTTTCGACAATCCGGAATTGGGATGGCGTAAGGCATGAGTTTCTCACCGAGCATAGGAGGGCACGATTTCAGATTACGTAGGGACATAGCAGACGGTGATGGTGAAGAAGATAAGTCGTGGATATACACCGACTTTCCTTCGAGGATTGGGTTCGGATAAAACCCCTGGTAAACAAATACGATCGCGAATTTACAACACAAGGAACCAAATCATTTTCCAAACGAAGTCGGAGAGCGGGAGACACAAAGATAAGAGATTTTCCATCTAGCAGCATCGTAGGGTTTCGATGTAAATCAAGGTTATCCTCTCGATCTAAATCAAATACATATTTTACATTTTATATTTTGTTTCTTAGTTAATTTAAACGGGCTTTTTCTTGGGTATAGTTGTAAGGTGCAAAACGGGCCTCCTTCGATTTGGTTCCAGTAGAAGAGGAGTTAGGTTTGGATAGATGGTTTTGATCATTGTAGGGATCGAAATAGAACCACAATACACGAAATATAAAGACAATATATAGATCGTATATAATACAGGCTCAGACCACTGTATACAACCACCACACCACTACACACCTAGCACCACAGGCCCTATCAACTATTACACCAACACCTCACTCGGGAATACACAGAATCACTCACAAGAAGAGAGAATCGAAAAATATGTAGAGAGAGGAAGAAGATGATCTGAAGCTGCGCCTTTGAACAGTACCCGAAGCCAGCCTTTTTGTTGGGTGATGATTCAATCCTCAGCATGATCATACTTATGGGAAATGACTTATCTTCTATACTGGATCACGCTCAGTAGCCTCGTGCTCTGAACTATTGAGAAGATTTGAAGATCCCAAAACCCTATCTGATTGGTGAACCATTCCTTTGTATTTGTATTTGTCTACGAGGTTTCGGACTCGGTAGACACTCTGCTTCAGGTCAAGGCGCTCGGTAGCTTATTTGCCTCGGCACCGGTCGTGAAGACTCGGTGATCTTGGACTCGGCGGGAGCAAGATATGCGAAAGACTTCGGTGATATCTTGGACTCAGCGGGAGCAAGATATCTTGAAAGACTTCGGTGATCTTGGACTCGGTAGGAGCAAGATATCTGAAAGACTCGATGATCTTGGACTCAGCGGGAGCAAGATATGCGAGAGAGTCGATCGAACTAAACTCGGCGAGGAGTAGTTCACTGGACTCGAGCTGATCATCGGTAGACTTATCTTCGGCGAGCCTATCTACGAATACGAGGTCGACTCGGCAACGGCGGATAGTCTTCGGGATCGCGAATCTTTTGAAAGACAATCGCGGTCATGTACGAGGAAGAGAGAAGTCGGCTTCGGTCCTATCTCGAAGTTTGTCTTTGTCTCAACCACTACATCCACCTCAACGAATGACAAGCATACACGTGTCTTCTCACCGCTAAAGCCGCAAGTCAACACTTTCCGGAAAAGGAGGAAAAGGCACTGTTGCCTACACCAAAAGAGCCGTTTGCTACCAAAAAGAGAGAGAGAGAAGAAGATCGTCTCCAACGGATCTATTTCAATCTCTGCTCTATAAATAGAGGGATTATTCAAGAAGAATACACGGAATGCACGTATCTAGAGCAAAAATCAAGAAAGCATTCAACGAGCAAAGAACCCAAAGAACTACGTCTTAGCAAAAACTCGAAGAACATTCTCCGGCGAAAGACTACATTCTAGCTCATAGGGAATCAAGCTAAACCAACATATAAAGCCTCTAGTATCCAATCGACGTTACACGAACTTATAGCTTACCTTCACTGTTCGTCGATCTAGAAGCTACTCTTTCATATTCCCTATCCCTCTAACCCTAAGCTCAACCGTTCTTATCTATAGCTTAGACGAAGGAGTTCACATCTCGAACCCAATCCTTATTGTATAAGGACTCCTTCAATTGTTGGAGAAGTTTGTCAAACACTTTAAGTTTGATAGTGTTGTAAGCGAGACTTGGATCGATATAAAAACCAAGACGCGGCTTTGCCCGAGTGTGCAAGCCGACCGAGACTAACTCGGGATAATAAATAGCCTCCCCGATCATTCGGGACGGTGGACGTAGGATTTGAGCGATATCCGAACCACTTTAAAAATCCTCGTCTCTTCTTGCTTTCTTAAGCTGTTGCATTGATTTTACCATTCATACCGAGTTCTATATCTACTGAATCGAGACAACGTTTTCTCACAAAACCGATTTGGGCCTACACTATTCCGCACACCTGAACTCTTACCGTAGATACTGAATTCGACCTAGTCGGTTAGCGAGATCTCGCCGAGAGTCGATACTTTTCTAGCCTTTAACACGATTCGAACAGTACATGCAGTCTGGTTCCGAACTAGTTCGATGCGGCACCTTCCCCGAATAGGACTGTTCGTGTTCGAAAGTTGAGAAATCGAATCAGGTGTATTCACCCCCCCCTCTACACGACCGTACACTCGGGACCAACAATTGGTATCGAGAGCGGGAGTTCTTTGACTCTTGTTATCTTTGAGACCGGTCTATTCGAACGGATCCGAGGGAAAACATTTTCACCGCATATCACTCTACATTCATATCTATATTTTTTTATGGCCGATATGTCGGGTATAAGGATGGTACCCATGTTCTCGGTGGAAAATTATGGAGTATGGCGAGTCGAGAATGGAAGCACATCCGACATCCCTCCATGATAGTATGGTCGAAGTGCTTGAAGATGGACCTATCGTTCCTATGATTGATAGTGTCGTGACTCGGGACCAAGCTCAAGGAGGAGGAATGGTGGCCGGGAAGAAGATCCCCAAAGACGAAGTCTCTTCACTCCAGAAGAGAAGAAGCTTCACAATCTAGATCGAGTCGCCGAAATGCTATACTAACCACCCTTAGTGATTCTTATCTTGGCCGGGTTCCGGAATGCAAGACTTGCTAAAGAACTCTGGGACGCTCTTGCGCTACTGAGTCGAGGGACTCAAAAGATTAAAGCCAACAAATTAGCGCTGGAACTCCAAAAGCTGGAAAGCTTGTCTCTCATGCCCGGTGACAAAATCGAAGATCTGAACGTCAGATTTACCAATCTGATGAACTCTATCAATGGGCTGGGAAAGACATTCAGCAACCGAGAGATGAATCTGAAGATTCTGAGGGCACTGCCGGACGGACACTGGACACCTTTTGCCACTCTATTGCGACATTCTGACTTAGATGTTGTGTCTCCTGACCATATCTTTTCAGAATTACAGGCAGAGGAGTTTGAGTTCGACAGACCTCAAAGAAAGCAGAGAGCTGAAGCTGACACAAAAATCGACCATGCTTTCAAAGCATCGGTCGGCCAAAGATCTCCAAAGAACGAGCAAAACGACGAGTAAGGCGAACCTTCACTCAATGATCTACAAGAAGGAATCCTCGCTCGAAGTATGCACTTGCTCGCTGTAAAGTATCAGAAGGAGAAGGAGCGACGCAGAAAAGTGACTAAAGCCTATCGGGAAACGAAAGGTAAGTCAAATTATATGTCGAAACACACTCCTGACTCACAATCTTCTGAATGCAGAAAGAAAGATGACTCAGAACCATCAAAGAATAGCGAAAGCAAAGAAGAAAGAGTCATTGCTTGTTACAACTGCAAGAAGCCGGGACATTATCAGTATGATTGTCCTGAGCTCAGTAGTGCTGAACGCGCAGCACGCAAAGCAAGGAGAGAGAAATTCGCCCAGAAGAGACAATCCTACATAGCTGGCGAAATCTCAGACGACTCAGAAGAGATCGACTCCTTTATGGATTCATCTGACGATGAAGCAGCTTTCATGGCCTTAGAGCATGAAGCAGATGAATCAGCTGAAAAGTGCATGATGGCAAAGCGAAGAGGATGAGGTAAATTCTCATGAACCACTTAACTCCTCTTCACACTGCACACACGACACTAATTCAGGTGCAGATGAGAATATGGACGTCGCAACCGCATACGAAGAACTGCTCGACGAACAAATTCAGATGAGTCTGCAGCTCAGCAAGACGCTTCAGGAGTTGGATACCCTGAAAGTAGAGAATCAGAGACTTTCTCAGGAGAGTCGGGTTGCTACCGAGGCCGAAGGACTTGTGTTGAGACTCGGGGAGGAAATAAACTCTCGATGGCCAAGTCTCGAATCAAGAAGATCGGATTTCAGTTTTGACCAATGACTTGACTCGTAAAGATATCGAACTAAGTCTGTTTGAAGCAAGAAATGTCGGGACTTCGGACCAAGCACCCACACACCCGAAGAAGAGTGATGATGTCCGGAGGAGCTTGATGACCGAGAGGTACATGGGTGCTGAAAAGAAATTAGAGGCTATGCTAGCATGCAATAAGTCAAATCACCGCAAGGAAGGACTTGGATTCAGCCAGGGGAGCTTCCACATCCGCCCCGATGCACACTCGGAAGTACGGCTTGGCCGATAGATTTGTTCGAGGGGAGACTATGACCGCAAATATACTGAACCCCCTAGCAAAGAACAAACGAAGATGAAAGCACCTCATCCCACACGTCGGCATTCCGACAAGAAGATCGGTGCCAAGAAACCCCAAAGACAGCCAAGGGGGAACCGAGCAAATTAAAATTGGCGGATCAGTATGGACCTCCAAAGCCGACACATCCAAATCGGTATGGATCATACTATTATGAACCTATAGTCGAAGAGGCTCCAAATGTCGAAGAAAAGGAAAGCCACACGAGAAGGCTAAGGTCGGCAGTCCACCAACTCGAAGATCGGGACTCCTGAACCTCGAAGCCTCGAAGTCACCTTTGACCGGTCCGGTGGTCGAGATATGTTGACTCTAGTGGAAAGAAAATGTCCGAAACCACCGGGGTTGTTAGACGGATTTGGGTTATGAAAACTAACATCTAAGGACCCAAAATCAAAAATAAAAGGGTACCGAATATAATTACGTTTTGCGGGTGCGTAAAGACCCATGGTATATGGACGGCGGATGCTCAAGACACATGACATACCAAAGGAGTCTGCCAAGAATTATATCACCGAAGAAGGACCCGAATGAGTTTGGAGATAATGCCAAAGGCTACACGAGAGGATACGGCACACTCGGCGATAGGAACCGCCAAAGTTCCAAGAGTATCATATGTTGAAGGACTTCAGCATAATCTTCTCTCTCGTTAGTCAATTTTGTGATAACTCAAATAGAGTGATTTTTGACGCCGGGTTTACGTGATGTTATTGATAAATCCACGGGGAAAACGGTGTTATCGGGTTCGCGCTGAAAGAACATATATGTGGTGGCCCGGAACTCGTCGAACACGAAGCTTGCTTACGGCGAAGAATGACAACCGCACGGGGTGGCTATGGCACGAAGACTCAGGCCATCTCAACTTTAAAACGCTCAACAAGCTTGCAAGAAACACTCTAGCAAGGGGACCGCCGAATGAAGTATTCGAGCAAAGACACTCGGTGTGAAGCATGTCTCGAAGGGAAAGCAAACAAGGAATCAAAATCCTCCGGTTCCATCGCCTTCCACGGATGGAATCCTTCACTACATATGGATTTGTTCGGTCCAGTCTCCCCAGTGACGATCGAGGCGAGAAAATATGCATTAGTGGTCATAGATGACTACTCGCGCTACACATGGGTCATATTCATTGCCAACAAGTCCGACGTCAAAACAGAGTTACCAACGCTTCGAAAAGGCTCGAGTGTCGAGAAGAACACCAAGATCGAAAAAATACGTTCGGACGCAGGAACCGAGTTCCTTAATTCCATGGTAAAGGAGTTCTCGCAAGCGTAAGGAATAGAGCATGAGACTTCACCGCACGCACACCTCGGCGAGAATGGAGTTGCTTGAACGAAAGAACGAACTCTAAAAGAGGCAGCTAGGACTCTACTCGCACTCGGGACTCCCAACCAAATTCGGGCGAGGCTACCGATACGCATGTTATACTCAGAATAGATCTCTACCGACAAAGCAAGATAAGCGGACACCATATGAACTATGGAACGACGGGAAGCCTTCTCTATCTTATTTCCATATTTTTGGTTGTTCATGCTTTATCCACAATAATGGGAAAGATCAGTGAAGACTTTTGATAGCAAGTCGATCGGGGAGTATTCATAGGATACTCTCGGGTCGACAAAGCTTTCGAGTATTCAACTATCGGACTCTTTGCGTAGAGGAAAGCCCTCATGTTGTCTTTAACGAGTTTGCTGCGAAGACAGGAGCAATAACTCAAATTCCGAATCGAGGACATCGGTAAGCGGCCTACGGGATCTAAGCTTAAAAGACAAATCAGAAAAGATCCAACTATGTTGGGATGATGATTCGACGAAGAAACCGAAGACAAATCTCGAATCTCAACCACTGAGCAAGTAGGCGAGCGATTGATTCTCCCGAACAGAATCAATCCCCGTGTAACTCAGGTCAATGAGGAAACCGTAGAAGTAATCGAGACCACTCCCGAGAATAACAACTCGGGGGAACGTCTAGTAATGTTCCCGAGTCGAATGCCCCCGAACACGGTGACTCGAGGATCATACTCTTATTCTTGAACTACTTCAATCTCGAATAGTACAACCGAAATGCCTAACTCACCTACTATCGTATTGAACAAATTTCGGATGAAGAGTTAAAACATCGTAGATCGTGGCTAGATGCTCACACTGCTTGATCTTATAATTGGAGATCCTTCAAAGCACATGTCAAGACAAGATCCAGATTCTCGTCAAGGAGAAAGCGCATTATTTTCCTCGCTTCTTGTCTACCGAAGAACCTCGAGAATATTGAGGATGCACTTAAAGATGCTTGACCGGATTATTGCTATGCGGGAAGAGGCTGAATCGGTTCACGAGAAACGAAGTATGGGAGCTTGTAGACGGACCCCTGCATCAACATGTCATTGGAACCAAATGGGTCTTCAAAAACAAGCGAGATGAAAACAACGTTATAGTCGGGAACAAAGCAAGGCTCGTGGCTAAAGGCTCTTGTCAAGCTTGAAGGAATAGATTTCGATGAAACCTTCGCTCCAGGTTGCAAGATTGGAGGCAATTAGACTATTCCTAGCCTACGCAACACATCAAAGATTCGAGTTTATCAAATGGATGTGAAGTCTGCATTCCCGAATGGCGTGCTTTGAAAGAAGAAGTCTATGTGGAACAACCGCCCTGGCTTTCAGGGGACATCAAGTATATAGACTCGGAAAAGCTCAGACGGGTTAAAACAAGCACCCGGGGCTTGGTACGATACCCCGTCCGAGTTTCTTCTTCGAAAGGTTTTCGAAAGGCACGTAGAGCCGCACTCTATTCAAAGATTCGGCCGGAAGAAGACTTATTACTTGTGCAGATCTACGTGGATGACATTATCTTCGGTTCGAAGAATGTCATCATGTGTCGACAATTTGAAAAGATGATGAAGGATAAGTTCGAGATGTCAATGATGGGAGAAATGAACTACTTCCTTGGTTTTCAAGTCAAGCAATCCGAAAAGGGAACGTTCATCAACCAAGGCAAATACACTCGAGACCTCATCAAAAGATTCGGCCGCACATCCGGCAAATCAATCAAGATCCCTATGAACACGAATATGAAGATAGATCTTGATAAAGAGGGAGTATCGGTAGACCAAACCGAATACCGGTGCTATAATTGGTTCTTTATTATATCTAACGGCCTACTCGTCCCGACATAACTTATCTTTGTAGGTGTCCCGTGCTCGATTTCGGGCGAATCCCAAGCGAGTCATATGGACTCAAGAAAGAAGATTCTCCGCTATCTACGAGGAACACCCGACATGGGTTTGTGGTATCCAACGATGATAATATTGAACTAACCGGTTATTCCGATGCCGACTATGCAGGATGTAGAATCGACCGAAAATCAACTTCGGGAACATGTCGGTTCCTCGGCGGCAAGCGATCTCATGGTTTTCAAAGAAACAAGCACTCGGTGGCCACATCGACTACCGAAGCCGAATACATGGCCGCCGGAAGTTGTTGCGCCCGGATCCTTTGGCCGAGACAAGAATGGCGAGAGACTATGACGTCATTCGTAATGAAGTGCCAATTTTCTGCGACGTGCACGGTGCTATTGCAATCACTCGAAATCTCGTTCTTCACACAAGATGCAAGCACGTGGACATCGAGACATCACTTCATTCGTGACCATGTCGAAAAAAGGATATCGAAATGGAAAAGATCCATACCGACAAGCAAAGGGCCGATATACGACTAAGCCTCTAGCCGAATCCGTATTCGGAGAACTTTCGGTAGAGCTAGGTCTCTGCTTGGACCCTACCGACCCTAGTCGGTAATAAGGTTTCGTGGAGAGGAACATTCCGGTGAGGGGGAATGATCACTCTCGATCGAGTAAGTTCGGTACATAGAGATTCGAAAAACCATCTACACGAGGTATCAGTGACTACTATGTTCAGTGACAGGTTTGCGTATCTCTACTCGGTAGTAATTTAATACTACAAGACTTTGCATTTATGGCAAAGATTCAAGCATGACATTAATATCTTTTGGTTTGTCTTTATTATTAACGACTCACATTTAATGCACGACATTCCATACATAAGCTTGCTGAACTCGCACGCATTTAATGCATGTCTTTTCACAGGTTACTACTTAGGCTATTTTACAACCGGCTTTGACTTAGGCGTCTTTTGTGATCATTGCCTATTTTTTAACTTCTAATCTTAACCGTCCATATCATAAAGCAAGTTTACATTCAGCCTTCGATCGAAAACCGTTCACCTTCATAGTTTGATATATATATTCGATCATATCCTTGAACCGCCATTAGCATACTTCATAACTCTCAAATTCCGAAAAATCCGAGATCTCGCATTCGCAATCCTTACTTGCAATTTTCACTCTATCTTATCTCGAATTTTATCCATTGGTATGCTTATATCTCGCTAATATATTTGTTATATGTTTCGATATCGCATTGCACAAAGATTGTTCTATCAAAAAATAGTACCGACTCATTTCTTGTCACAGTACAATGGCGGAAACCAATATCTCTATGATATCTCCGAGCGGATATGCGAACATTTTGGAGAAGGATCGCGTATGGTGTGAACCCACCATGGACTTCTATTCATGCGATCCGGAGTACATGGACGATGTATTCTCGGCTCTGCGCGAGTCGTGGCCGGAGAAATTTACATGCCTAGGAGGCCTTCGTTCTTCCTCCCGAGACAGGTTGCGGAGCTGTACTTGAATTCGAACAACGTGTGCCGGAGATATAATGGCGAGATTCGTTGCACATTCTATCCAACACGCCACTACGGAGCTGAAGCGGATGTCCATCAAGGATGCCTTGAAGCGGAGTTTTGATCTACCCTCCGAAGGGATAAGTTCGATCGGGTGCAGAGACGACCGAGTTGATGAATATCTTACCGTCTTCCGTGGAAAGCCCACTACATTCGTAGCCGCTTTCCAGAAGAACGAAGATGTTGCCTCGGTTCGGGGCACTTGCCTATATAGTGACACGGCCTACGACAAGCCAAGCGTGGTCGTTTGACCAGGTGTCGAGGCCTAAGATTCGATGATGATGGCCATATACGGCCGAGCCCGGATAAATTGGACGGAGTTCTTTCTCCGAGAATTCATGGCTCAGGCTGCTAAGTTCGACAAAGCATCGAACATGCTGAGCGCAAAGGGCAAATTGCTGTATGGACTCAAACTGTCCATCATGATCGAAGATTTATGTGGATCTGAGCCTATCACCTACAGTGACAAGGAGTACTTCAATGTGAAGAAGGTCGATTTCACAACAAGACAAGCGGCTCGGCCAGATAGGGTCGGGACCCTCAGCCAGTCTCCGAAATCAAAGTCTCAAAGAGCTACGCCTATAAAGAAAAGAACCCCTCCCACTAAAACTCCTAAGGCACCGGCAAAGAAAATGAAGAAAGCGGCTGAGGTGCCGGCCTGCGAGGAGGTTCCACAAGTGCCTGCTGAACAGGCTCCTGAGAAGACTACTCAGCCCATGCAGCTGGTTGATGAGTCCGAGTCTTCTGAGAAGACTCGGTCGATGGAAAAGATTGTTTCCACTGAAAGGAACCAAGGGGATGCTTCAAGCTCGGAGCGCAGATATTCGGCGCCTAGACAGCCCCCTTCTACGTCCCTCCCACTCGGCTCAGTCCCTCCAACCGAAGAGCGAGACTTCACACATAGACTTGGAGTCCGAGACGCATCCGAAAGTGAATCAATCGGGATGGAAGCTTCAGTGGATTATATCCAGAGCATCCCGAGAAATTCTACAACTAGTTCCGGAGCTTGCCGACTACTCGAACTTGTTGCTCATCGCCAAAACAAGCAAGGCTCCACATGTTGCTGCGACATCGGGAGTGGCCTCGTCTACGCGCCTTGTCCTACACTACTCCCGTCGAAAGTGCATGAAGAGGAATTGAAACGAGAGAGGAGATAGGCTATTCGAGCCCGAAGACCTCAGCTCATGGACAATCCGAGGGCTGCAATGCTGGCCATGATTCATGATCGGCGGCACGCCTCCGGCCCAAAGACCCTCGAATGGGTCGGACCATGACGACCCACCCAGTGATTCGAGCCCTCGGAAAGCTCGATGAGGATATCCACAGGACAAGGATACCCATACTGGAACTGCTCCACCACTCGGTATCCTTGGTCCCGAGAAGTCCAAGGCCGGTGCTTCGTCCTCGGCGAGCCCGCTCGGCTCTTGCTGCGGCCGACCTTCGAAGCGGCGCCCGGCCAGACCGCAAAGAGATCTCGATCGATGGCAAAAGCCTTAACGCCCAAGGGATCAAAAATCGAGATCTTGCGAAGGCTATCCATAGGACATGGAAGCGGATCGCTCAAGCCACGTCTAAAGAACTTCGGGGGTGAAGTCTTCGTCTCTTCATCGGCCGCCCCCGATGTTTCCGCGCTTATTTCGAAGCGTTGGCTCAGCAAAGAAGTCAAATTCGAAGCTCGGCTAAAGATCTTTCGGGAGAGCCAAGCCAAGCTACTTGATGAATTTTTGGCTTCTAAATTGGCTCATCTGACGCTATCACCGAACAATCCGAGGCCACCGAACAGACTTGAGAATATCCAACCGGCCTTGGAAGACACGATCACCGAAAAGCCGAAAGACTTCAAGGAAGCAAATGACCTCTCTCACAAGCGTTACAAGGAAAACCTTACCATGGAGAGGAACGAGTTGCATGAGGCTCGACTAAGCTCCACGATCGTCTCGATGAGTCGTCAACCTCCTACAAAAGTCCGAAGAAGTCAGGCCCCAGTCCCTACCCCGGTGATCGGTGATGATGCCAAAAAGGGGGAAAGTGAAGGAAAAAGGGAAGGAAAGAAGAGTACTGGGAAGCCGACCCTCACCAAAAGTCCAAAGTCTAAGGGGGAAGCTACACCGAAGTCATCCGGACTCGGTCTCGAAGGGTGAGGCCCGGGGTGTTTCAGTTGCGAGCACAATGGTAGCAAACCGGCCCAAGTGGCTCAGGACCCAAGCAGACTACTCGAGCAACCCAAACTCCCAAAGATATCATTAAGGAGGTTGCTTGAGTACGCCGAACAAAGCGGTGGAGGACTCGAAGAAGAAGAGGCTCCTCTTCCACCACCGGTTCAAGAAGGCAAGGGCAAACAAAAGCTTAACATTCCAACCCCTCCAAAGAAAGAGATTAAGATACATATCTGGCGAGGAGGAAGCCCAAATAGGCTGCGGATGAGAAGGCGGCCGAGAGATTGCGAGAGGCCGAAGCGGCTAACAAGCCAAAGTCTAAGCCCGCCAAAGGAAAGACTAAAGCCCGACCGAGAGGAGGAAAGAGAACTGCTAGGCTGCCTCCCGAGAAAGCTCATCATAACGGATGAAGAGGACGAGAGAAAAAGAAAAGGAGCAACGGCAGAAGAATACCGAAAGGCGGGGTACATCCAAATCTAGATCTAGTACCCTGCCGAATCGGAACAAGCTCCTCGAAGCCCCAAGAGCAGGATGCGAAATTGAAGACATATTTGCTCGAGATGGATAGATATCTCTACGAGAGGAGAGGAAGCTAGACGAGATAGAGGCTGCCAGCAGAGGATACATTTGGCGGACCTTGAGGCACTCAGGAAACGCATCGAACAAGAGGCCAGCCGAGAATTCCTTCGAAAGTCGACATTCCTTATCGATACGTAAGGTTCAAGAAGCCAAACGATCCGAAAACACATAGATGGCCAAGATCGGACGAATGGATGCCTATTCGGTTCAATCGAGATGGGAATCGGCCAAGATAGAGTTTATCAAGAGAAATTATTTACGGCGATTCGGCTCGAAATGTCTAAGGGCCGATGCCATGTCGAGTGGATGACCATTACGGAACCCGGTCTTTACCCATATATGCACGAGCAAGAATGCGAAGGGGTAGTAGTCGAGTTCCTGGAAGCAAGGATCATTCCTCCACCCGAAGACAAGACGACTCAAGGTACATCTCGGAATGATTGAACAAGAAGTGAAGAATGCTTTGCGTTGAACGGAGGACTAGAACAAGATGATCCGGCGAGACTTCGCCGAATATCCGAAGGCCGAGGAAGAACACGTTCGTAATATATGGAGTTCCACTGCCCGAAGATAAATCCCAAGGTTTCATGAATAGGATTCAGCGGTTTAAGGGTTCTCCCTCTTAGTTCTTCTTTTAGCTTAGCAAGATTTGTAATGTACTGAACTGTGTATTATATATATACAAATCTTCTTTTGGCTCTGACAACTACTTGTTGTCTAAATAGCCGTGTTTGCTTTATGCTTTAACACTCAGAATCACTGAAGTGATTACTGACACACACGTTGATTATTTACTTGTCGGTTTTTGCTCGGTTAGATCTCTGATAGACTAGACTTTCGAAGAGTTATTATTTCTCTTAAGAGAAAATTGTTGTATTTTTTTAAAGGGAAATTATTGTAAAAGGGAAAATTGTTCTGCCCTGTCTTCCTCAGTAGTCTAGCACTTACCAGACAACTCCACTGATTCTACTTGTAATATTTGTAAGGAGCTCCGTTCTCGAGTAAGTCGGTGTTTAACATAGTTGATAGGACATAGATGATAGGTTTTGGCATCATCAAATAGGGGAAATTGTTGGGTGATGATTCAATCCTCAGCATGATCATACTTATGGGAAATGACTTATCTTCTATACTGGATCACGCTTAGTAGCCTCGTGCTCTGAACTATTGAGAAGATTTGAAGATCCCAAAACCCTATCTGATTGGTGAACCATTCCTTTGTATTTGTATTTGTCTCTGAGGTTTCAGACTCAGTAGACACTCTGCTCTGGTCAAGGCGCTCAGTAGCTTATTTGCCTCAGCACCAGATGTAAGACTTCGGTGATACCTTGGACTCAGCAGAGCAAGATATCGAAAGACTCGATGATACTTGGACTCGGCAGGAGCAGATATCGAAAGACTCGGATATCTTGGACTCGGTAGGAGCAAGATATCGAAAGACTCGTGATACTTGGACTCGGCAGAGCAAGATATCGAGAGAGTCGGTCGAACTAAACTCGGCAGAGGTAGTTCACCTTGGACTCGTAGCTGATCATCGATAGACTTATCTTCAGCCAGCCTATCTACCGAATACGAGGTCGACTCAAGAACGGCAGATAGTCTTCGGGATCGTCGAGAATCTTTTGAAAGACAATCGCCAGTCGTATACGAGGAAGAGAGAAGTCGGCTTCGCCTATCTCGAAGTTTGTGCTGTCTCAACCACTACATCCACCTCAACGAATGACAAGCATACACGTGTCTTCTCACTGCTAAAGCCGCAAGTCAACACTTTCCGAAAAGGAGGAAAAGGCATCGTTGCCTACACCAAAAGAGCCGTTTGCTACCAAAAAGAGAGAGAGAGAAGAAGATCGTCTCCAACGGATCTATTTCAATCTCCGCTCTATAAATAGAGGGATTATTCAAGAAGAATACACGGAATGCACGTATCTAGAGCAAAAATCAAGAAAGCATTCAACGAGCAAAGAACCCAAAGAACTACGTCTTAGCAAAAACTCGAAGAACATTCTCCGTCGAAAGACTACATTCTAGCTCATAGGGAATCAAGCTAAACCAACATATAAAGCCTCTAGTATCCAATCGACGTTACACGAACTTATAGCTTACCTTCATTGTTCGTCGATCTAGAAGCTACTCTTTCATATTCCCTATCCCTCTAACCCTAAGCTCAACCGTTCTTATCTATAGCTTAGACGAAGGAGTTCACATCTCGAACCCAATCCTTATCAGTATAAGGACTCCTTCATCGTTGGAGAAGTTTGTCAAACACTTTAAGTTTGATAGTGTTGTAACCGAGACTTGGATCGGTATAAAAACCAAGACGCGGCTTTGCCCAAGTGTAAGCCGACCGAGACTAACTCGGGGATAATAAATAGCCTCCGATCATTCGGGACGGTGGACGTAGGATTTGAGCGATATCCGAACCACTTTAAAAATCCCGTCTCTTACCGCTTTCTTAAGCGTTGCATTGATTTTACCATTCATACCGAAGTTCTATATCTACGAACGAGACAACGTTTTCTCACAAAAACCGATTTGGGCCTACACTATTCCGCACACCGAACTCTTACCGTAGATACCGAATTCGACCTAGTCGGTTAGCGTGATCTCAGGTGAGTCGAGTACTTTTCTAACCTTTAACACGATTCGAAACAGTATGCAGGTTCTGCCGAACTAGTTCAAGACGGCACCTTCCCCGAATAGGGCTGTTCGTGTTCGAAAGTTGAGAAATCGAATCGGGTGTATTCACCCCCCCCTCTACACACGACCGTACACTCGGGACCAACAATTGGTATCGAAAGCGGGGAGTTCTTTGACTCTTGTTATCTTTGAGACCGGGTCTATTCGAACGGATCCGAGGGAAAACATTTTCACCGCATATCACTCTACATTCATATCTATATTTTTTTATGGGCGATATGTCGGGTATAAGGATGGTACCCATGTTCTCGGTGGAAAATTATGGAGTATGGCGAGTCGAATGGAAGCACATCCGACATCCCTCCATGATAGTATGATCGAAGTGCTTGAAGATGGACCTATCGTTCCTATGATTGATAGTGTCGTGACTCGGGACCAAGCTCAAGGAGGAGGAATGGTGACCGGGAAGAAGATCCCCAAAGACGTAAGTCTCTTCACTCCGAAGAGAAGAAGCTTCACAATCTAGATCGAGTCGCCGTAAATGCTATACTAACCACCCTTAGTGATTCTTATCTTGGCGGGGGTTCGGGAATGCAAGACTGCTAAAGAACTCGGGACGCTCTTGCGCTACCGAGTCGAGGGACTCGAAGATTAAAGCCAACAAATTAGCGCCGGAACTCCAAAAGCCGGAAAGCTTGTCTCTCATGCCTCGGTGACAAAATCGAAGATCCGAACGTCGATTTACCAATCGATGAACTCTATCAATGGGCCGGGAAAGACATTCGAAGAATCGAGAGATGAATCCCAAGATTCCCGAGGGCAACGCCGGACGGACACTCGGACACCTTTTGCCACTCTATTGCGACATTCGACTTAGATGTTGTGTCTCCCGACCATATCTTTTCGTAATTACAGTGCAGGGAGTTTGAGTTCGACAGACCTCAAAGAAAGCAGAGAGCCGGTCGACACAAAAATCGACCATGCTTTCAAAGCATCAGTCAGACAAAGATCTCCAAAGAACGAGCAAAACGACGAGTAAGACCCGAACCTTCACTCAATGATCTACAAGAAGGAATCCTCGCTCGAAGTATGCACCGCTCTTGTAAAGTATCGAAGGAGAAGGAGCGACGCAGAAAAGTGACTAAAGCCTATCGGGAAACGAAAGGTAAGTCAAATTATATGTCGAAACACACTCCCGACTCACAATCTTCTCGAATGCGAAAGAAAGATGACTCAGAACCATCAAAGAATAGCGAAAGCAAAGAAGAAAGAGTCATTGCTTGTTACAAGCGCAAGAAGCCGGGACATTATCGCATGATTGTCCCGAGCTCGAAGAAGTGCCGAACGCAAAGACGCAAAGCAAGGAGAGAGAAATTCGCCCGTAAGAGACAATCCTACATAGGCGGCGAAATCTCGCACGACTCGAAGAGATCGACTCCTTTATGGATTCATCTCGACGATGAAGCGGCTTTCATGGCCTTAGAGCATGAAGCGGATGAATCAGGCTGAAAAGTGCATGATGGCAAGCGAAGAGGATGAGGTAAATTCTCATGAACCACTTAACTCCTCTTCACACCGCACACACGACACTAATTCAGGTGCGAGATGAGAATATGGACGTCGCAACCGCATACGAAGAACTCGCTCGACGAACAAATTCGGATGAGTCTGCAGCTCAAGAAGACGCTTCAGGAGTTGGATACCCCGAAAGTAGAGAATCGAGACTTTCTCGGGAGAGTCGGGTTGCTACGAGGCCGAAGGACTTGTGTTGAGACTCGGGGAGGAAATAAACTCTCGATGGCCAAGTCTCGGAATCAAGAAGATCGGATTTCGGTTTTTGACCAATGACTTGACTCGTAAAGATATCGAACTAAGTCTGCCGAAGCAAGAAATGTCGGGACTTCGGACCAAGCACGACACACATCAAGAAGAGTGATGATGTCCGGAGGAGCTTGATGACCGAGAGGTACATGGGTGCTGAAAAGAAATTAGAGGCTATGCTAGCATGCAATAAGTCAAAGCACTCGCAAGGAAGGACTTGGATTCAGCCAGGGGAGCTTCCACATCCGCCCCAAGACACTCGTAAGTACGGCTTGCCGATAGATTTGTTCGAGGGGAGACTATGACCGCAAATATACTGAACCCCCTAGCAAAGAACAAACGAGAAGATGAAAGCACCTCATCCCACACGTCGGCATTCCGACAAGAAGATCAGTGCCAAGAAACCCCAAGACAGTCGAAGGGGGAACCAAAGAAATTAAAATTGGCGTATCAAGATGGACCTCCAAAGCCGACACATCCAAATTCGGGATGGATCATACTATTATGAACCTATAGTCGAAGAGGCTCCAAATGTCGAAGAAAAGGAAAGCCACACAGAAGGCTAAGGTCGGCACAGCCCACCAACTCGGAAGATCGGGACTCCCGAACCTCGGAAGCCTCGAAGGTCACCTTTGACCAGTCCGGTGGTCGATATGTTGACTCTAGTGGAAAGAAAATGTCTCGAAACCACCGGGGTTGTTAGACAGATTTGGGTTATGAAAACTAACATCTAAGGACCCAAAATCAAAAATAAAGGGTACCCGAATATAATTGCTTTTTGCAGGTGCGTAAAGACCCACGGTATATGGACAACGGATGCTCAAGACACACGACATACCAAAGGAGTCTGCCTGAAGAATTATATCACCGAAGAAGGACCCGGAATGAAGTTTGGAGATAATGCCAAAGGCTACACGAGAGGATACGGCACACTCGAGCATAAGGAACGCCAAAGTTCCAAGAGTATCATATGTTGAAGGACTTCAAAGATAATCTTCTCTCTGTTAGTCAATTTTGTGATAACTCAAATAGAGTGATTTTTTGACGCCGGTTTACGTGATGTTATTGATAAATCCACAGGGAAAACAGGTGTTATCGGGTTCGCGCAGAAAAGAACATATATGTGGCCGATCGGAACTCAGCGAACTCGAAGCTTGCTTACCGGGCGAAGAATGACAACCGCACGGGGTGGCTATGGCACGTAAGACTCAGCCATCTCAACTTTAAAACGCTCAACAAGCTTGCAAGAAACACTCCAGCAAGGGAGCGCCGAATGAAGTATTCAAAGCAAAGACACTCGAGTGTGAAGCATGTCCGAAGGGAAAGCAAACAAGGAATCAAAATCCTCCCGGTTCCATCGCCTTCCACGGATGGAATCCTTCAATCGCTACATATGGATTTGTTCGGTCCGAGCCTCCCAGGTGACGATCGGAGGCGTAAAAATATGCATTAGTGGTCATAGATGACTACTCGCGCTACACATGGGTCATATTCATTGCCAACAAGTCCGACGTCAAAACGAGTTACCAACGCTTCGAAAAGGCTCGGTGTCGAGAAGAACACCAAGATCGTAGAAAAATACGTTCGGACGGAGGAACCGAGTTCCTTAATTCCATGGTAAAGGAGTTCCGCAAAGCGTAAGGAATAGAGCATGAGACTTCAGCCGCACGCACACCTCGAGAATGGAGTTGCCGAACGAAAAGAACAGAACTCTAAAAGAGGCGACTAGGACTCTACTCGCAGACTCGGGACTCCCAACCAAATTCGGGCGTAAGCTACCGATACGCATGTTATACTCGAGAATAGATCTCTACTCGACAAAGCAAAGATAAGCGGACACCATATGAACTATGGAACGACGGAAGCCTTCTCTATCTTATTTCCATATTTTTGGTTGTTCATGCTTTATCCACAATAATGGGAAAGATCAGCGAAGACTTTTGATAGCAAGTCGGATCGTGGAGTATTCATAGGATACTCTCGGGTCGGGAAAGCTTTCAGGAGTATTCAACTATCTGGACTCTTTGCGTAGAGGAAAGCCCTCATGTTGTCTTTAACGAGTTTGCTAACGAAGACAGGAGCAATAACTCAAATTCGAATCTGAGGACATCGATAGCGACTACAGGGATCTAAGCTTAAAAGACAAATCGAAAAGATCCAACTATGTTGGGATGATGATTCGGGACGAAGAAACGAAGACAAATCTACGAATCTCAACCAATGAGCAAGTAGGCGAGCGGGCATTGATTCTCCCAACAGAATCAATCCCGTGTAACTCAGTCAATGAGGAAGCTGTAGAAGTAATCTTGAGACCACTCCCGAGAATAACAACTCGGGGGAACGTCTAGTAATGTTCTCGAGATGAATGCCCCGAACTCCGGTGACTCAAGATAGATCATACTCTTATTCCTGAACTACTTCAATCTCGTAATAGTACAACCGAAATGCCTAACTCACCTACTATCCGTATTGAACAAATTTCGGATGAAGAGTTAAAACATCGTAGATCGTGGCTAGATGCTCACACCGCCGATCTTATAATTGGAGATCCTTCGAGACATGTCAAGACAAGATCCAGATTCTGTCCAAGGAGAAAGCGCATTATTTTCCTCGCTTCTTGTCATCGAAGAACCTCGAGAATATTGAGGATGCACTTAAAGATCTTGACCGGATTATTGCTATGCAGGAAGAGCCGAATCGGTTCACGAGAAACGAAGTATGGGAGCTTGTAGACAGACCCCTGCATCAACATGTCATTGGAACCAAATGGGTCTTCAAAAACAAGCGAGATGAAAACAACGTTATAGTCGGGGAACAAAGCAAGGCTCGTGGCTAAAGGCTACCGTCAAGTCGAAGGAATAGATTTCGATGAAACCTTCGCTCCGGTTGCAAGATTGGAGGCAATTAGACTATTCCTAGCCTACGCAACACATCAAAGATTCGTAGTTTATCAAATGGATGTGAAGTCCGCATTCTCGAATGGCGTGCCGAAAGAAGAAGTCTATGTGGAACAACCGCCCGGCTTTCCAGAGGACATCAAGTATATGACTCGAAAAGCTCAGACGGGTTAAAACAAGCACCCGGGGCTTGGTACGATACTCCTGTCCGAGTTTCTTCTTGTAAAGGTTTTCGAAAGGCACGATGAGACCGCACTCTATTCAAGCATTCGACCGGAAGAAGACTTATTACTTGTGCGGATCTACGTGGATGACATTATCTTCGGTTCGAAGAATGTCATCATGTGTCAACAATTTGAAAAGATGATGAAGGATAAGTTCGAGATGTCGATGATGGGAGAAATGAACTACTTCCTTGGTTTTCAAGTCAAGCAATCCGAAAGGGAACGTTCATCAACCAAGGCAAATACACTCGAGACCTCATCAAAAGATTCGGTGCACATCCGGCAAATCAATCAAGATCCCTATGAACACGAATATGAAGATAGATCTTGATAAAGAGGGAGTATCGAGGACCAAACCGAATACCGTGCTATAATTGGTTCTTTATTATATCTAACGGCTACTCGTCCCGACATAACTTATGCCGTAGGTGTTCGTGCTCGATTTCGGGCGAATCCCAAGCAGTCATATGGACTCGAGCAAAGAAGATTCTCCGCTATCTACGAGGAACACCCGATACGGGTTTGTGGTATCCAATGATGATAATATTGAACTAACTGGTTATTCCGATGCTGACTATGCAGGATGTAGAATCGACCGAAAATCAACTTCGGGAACATGTCAGTTCCTTGGCAAAGAAGCTGATCTCATGGTTTTCAAAGAAACAAGACTCAAGGTGGCCACATCGACTCCGAAGCTGAATACATGGGCCGCTGGAAGTTGTTGCGCCCGGATCCTTTTGGCCGAGACAACGAATGAGAGACTATGACGTCATTCGGAATGAAGTGCCAATTTTCTCGCGACAAGACCGGTGCTATTGCAATCACTCGAATCTTGTTCTTCACACAAGATGCAAGCACGTGGACATCGAGACATCACTTCATTCGTGACCATGTCGAAAAAGGATATCGAGAATGGAAAAGATCCATACCGACAAGCAAAGGGCCGATATACTGACTAAGCTCTAGGCGAATCCGTTCGCAGAAACTTTCGGTAGAGCTAGGTCTGGCTGGACCCTGCCGACCCTAGTCGGTAATAAGGTTTCGGGAGAGGAACATTCCGGTGAGGGGAATGATCACTCTCGATCGAGTAAGTTCGAAGACATAGAGATTCGAAAAACCATCTACACGAGGTATCGGTGACTACTATGTTCAGCGACAAAGAGTTTGCGTATCTCTACTCGGTAGTAATTTAATACTACGGTACTTTGCATTTATGGCAAAGATTCAGGCATGACATTAATATCTTTTGGTTTGTCTTTATTATTAACGACTCACATTTAATGCACGACATTCCATACATAAGCTTGCTTGAACTCTCGCACGCATTTAATGCATGTCTTTTCCACAGCATTACTACTTAGGCTATTTTACAACCGGCTTTGACTTAGGCGTCTTTTGTGATCATTGCCTATTTTTTTAACTTCTAATCTTAACCGTCCATATCATAAAGCAAGTTTACATTCAGCCTTCGATCGAAAACCGTTCACCTTCATAGTTTGATATATATATTCGATCATATCCTTGAACCGCCATTAGCATACTTCATAACTCTCAAATTCGAAAAATCCGAGATCGCATTCGCAATCCTTACTTGCAATTTTCACTCTATCTTATCTCGAATTTTATCCATTGGTATGCTTATATCTCGCTAATATATTTGTTATATGTTTCATGATCGCATTACAAAGACTGTTCTATCCAAAAATAGTACTTGACTCATTTCTTGTCACAGTCTACAATGGCGGAAACCAATATCTCTATGATATCTCCAGCAGATATGCGAGAACATTTTGGAGAAGGATCGCGTATGGTGTGAACCCACCATGGACTTCTATTCATGCGTCCGGAGTACATGGACGATGTATTCTCAGCTCTGCGCGAGTCGGGTCGGAGAAATTCTGTCTAGGGAGGCCTTCGTTCTTCCTCCCGAGACAGGGTTGCGTAGCCGTACTTGAATTCGAACAACGTATCCGGAGATATAATGGCGAGATTCGTTGCACATTCTATCCAACACGCCACTACGGGTGAAGCGTATGTCCATCAAGGATGCCTTGAAGCGGAGTTTTGATCTACCCTCCGAAGGGATAAGTTCGATCGGGTGCGAGACGACCGAGTTGATGAATATCTTACCGTCTTACGTGGAAAGCCCACTACATTCGGAGTCGCTTTTCCGAAGAACAGACATGTTGCCTCGGTTCGTGGCACTTGCCTATATAGTGACACGGCCTACTCGACAAGCCAGCGGTGGTCGTTTGACCAGGTGTCGAGCCTAAGATTCGAGATGATGATGGCCATATACGATAGAGCCCGGATAAATTGGACGGAGTTCTTTCTCCGAGAATTCATGGCTCGTGCCGCTAAGTTCGACAAAGCATCGAACATCTTTGGCCTTAAAGGGCAAATTCTTAGTATGGACTCAAACTGTCCATCATGATCGAAGATTTATGTGGATCTCGAGCCTATCACCTACAGTGACAAGGAGTACTTCAATGTGAAGAAGGTCGATTTCACAACAAGACAAGGCGCTTCGAGCGAGATAGGGTCGGGACCCTCGCAGTCTCTCCGAAATCAAAGTCTCAACGAGGCTACGCTTATAAAGAAAAGAACCCCTCCCACTAAAACTCCTAAGGCACAGGCAAAGAAAATGAAGAAAGCCGCCGAGGTGCCGGCTCCGAGGAGGTTCCACAAGTGCTCGCTGAACGAGGCTCCGAGAAGACTACTCGGCCCCATGCACTGGTTGATGAGTCCGAGTCTTCCGAGAAGACTCGGTCGATGGAAAAGATTGTTTCCACGAAAGGAACCAAGGGGATGCTTCGAAGCTCGGAGCGCCAGATATTCAGCGCTAGACGGCCCCCTTTCGTCCCTCCCTCCACTCACTCGAGTCCCTCCAATCGAAGAGCGAGACTTCACACATAGACTTGGAGTCTCGAGATCGCATCGAAAGTGAATCAATCCGGGATGGAAGCTTCAGTGATTATATCCGAGCATCCTGAGAAATTCTACAACTAGTTCCGAGCTTGCCGACTACTCGGACTTGTTGCTCATCGCCAAAACAAGCAAGGCTCCACATGTTGCTTTGCGACATCGGGAGTGGCCTCGTCTACGACCGCCTTGTCCTACACTACTCCCGTCAAGAAACTGCGGATGAAGAGGAATTGAAGTGAGCGAGAGAGGAGATAGGCTATTCGGAGCACGAAGACCTCAGCTCAATGGACAATCCCGAGGGCTGCAATGCGGCCATGATTCATGATCGACAGCCACGCCTCCGGCCCAAGCACCCTCGGATGGGTCGAGACCATGACGACCCACCCAGGTGATTCGAGCCCCAGGAAAGCCCGATGAGGGACATCCACAGACAAGGATACCCATATCGAAACTCGCTCCACCACTCGGTATCCTTGGTCCCGAGAAGTCCAAGGCGGTGCTTCGTCCTCGGCGAGCCCGCTCGGCTCTTCTTGCCGGTCGACCTTACAAGCGGCGCCCGAGCCAGACCGCAAAGAGATCTCGATCGGTGCGCAAAAGCCTTAACCGCCCAAGGGATCAAAAATCGAGATCTTGCGAAGGCTATCCATAGGACATGGAAGCGGATTGCTCAAGCCACGTCTAAAGAACTTCGGGGGCTGAAGTCTTCTCGTCTCTTCATCGGCCGCCCTTGATGTTTCCGCGCTTATTTCGAAGCGTTGGCTCAAGAAGAAGTCAAATTCGAAGCTCAGCTAAAGATCTTTCGGGAGAGCGAAGCCAAGCTACTTGATGAATTTTTGGCTTCTAAATTGGCTCATACGACGCTATCATCGAACAATCCGAGGCCAACCGAACGAGACTTGAGAATATCCAACCGGCCTTGGAAGACACGATCATCGAAAAGCTGAAAGACTTCAAGGAAGCAGTGACCTCTCTCACAAGCGATACAAAGGAAAACCTTACCATGGAGAGGAACGAGTTGCGCATGAGGCTCGACTAAGCTCCACGATCGTCTCGATGAGCTGTCCAACCTCCTACAAAAGTCCGAAGAGAGTCACTCAGTCCCTACCCCGGTGATCGGTGATGATGCCAAAAGGGGGAAAGTGAAGGAAAAAGGGAAGGAAAGAAGAGTACTTGGGAAGGCGACCCTCACCAAAAGTCCAAAGTCCAAGGGGGAAGCTACTGTGAAGTCATCCCGAGACTCGGTCTCGGAAGGGTGAGGCCCGGGGTGTTTCAGTTGCGAGCACAACGTGAAACCGGCCCAAGTGGCTCAGGGACCCCGACGCAGACTACTCGAGCAACCCAAACTCCCAAAGATATCATTAAGGAGGTTGCTTGAGTACGGCCCCGAGGCAAAGCGGTGGAGGACTCGGAAGAAGAAGAGGCTCCTCTTCCACCACCGGTTCAAGAAGGCAAGGGCAAACAAAAGCTTAACATTCCAACCCCTCCAAGCAAAGAGATTAAGATACATATCTGCTGAGGAGGAAGCCCAAATAGGCTGCGGATGAGAAGGCGGCCGAGAGATCGGAGTAGAGGCGGGCGCCTAACAAGCCAAAGTCCCAGCTCTGCCAAAGGAAAGACTAAAGCCCCGGCCAGGAGGAGGAAAGAGAGCGCTAGGCGCCTCCGAGAAAGCTCATCATAACGAGATGAAGAGGACAGAGAGAAAAAGAAAAGGAGCAACGAAGCAGAAGAATCCTGAAGGCGGTGGTACATCCAATCTAGATCTAGTACCCCTGCGAGATCGAACAAGCTCCTCGAAGCCTCAAGAGCAGGGATGCGAGAAATTGAAGACATATTTGCTCGAGATGGATAGATATCTCTACGAGGAGAGGAAGCTAGACGAGATAGAGGCTGCCGGAACGCATGGAGGATACATTTGGCGGAACCTAGGCACTCGGAAACGTGTCGAACAAGAGGCCAAGCTGAGAATTCCTTCGAAAGCCGACATTCCTGCTCGATCTGAAGAAGGTTGAAGCGAAACGATCCGAAAACACATAGATGGCCAAGATCGGACGAATGGATGCCTATTCGGTTCAATCGGAGAGATGGGAATCGGCCAAGATAGAGTTTATCAAGAGAAATTATTTACGGCGATTACGGCCCGAAATGTCTAAGGTTGATGCCTATGTCGAGTGGATGACCATTCACGGAACCCGATCTTTACCCATATATGCACAGAGAAGTAGCGAAGGGGTAGTAGTCGAGTTCCTTGAAGCAAGGGATCATTCCTCCACCCGGAAGACAAGACGACTCGAAGACATCTCGGAATGATTGAACAAGAAGTGAAGAATCTTTGCGTTGAGCAGAGAGGACTAGAACAAGATGATCCAAGCAGACTTCGCCGAATATCGGGGCGAGGAAGAACACGTTCGGGAATGTATGGAGTTCCACTTTGCCCGAAGATAAATCCCAAGGTTTCATGAATAGGATTCAGCGGTTTAAGGGTTCTCCCTCTTAGTTCTTCTTTTAGCTTAGCAAGATTTGTAATGTATCTAACCGTGTATTATATATATACAAATCTTCTTTTGGCTACGACAACTACTTGTTGTCTAAATAGCCGTGTTTGCTTTATGCTTTAACACTCGGAATCATTGAAGTGATTCCCGACACACACGTTGATTATTTACTTGTCGGTTTTTGCTCGGTTAGATCTCGATAGACTAGACTTTCGAAGAGTTATTATTTCTCTTAAGAGAAAATTGTTGTATTTTTTTAAAGGGAAATTATTGTAAAAGGGAAAATTGTTACGCCCGTCTTCCTCGGTGAGCCTAGCACTTACAGGACAACTCCACTGATTCTACTTGTAATATTTGTAAGGAGCTCGTTCTCGAGTAAGTTAGTGTTTAGCATAGTTGATAGGACATAGATGATAGGTTTTTGGCATCATCAAATAGGGGAAATTGTTGGGTGATGATTGAATCCTCGAGCGATGATCATACTTATGGGAAATGACTTATCTTCTATATCTTGGATCACGCTCGGTAGCCTCGTCCTTACGAACTATTGAGAAGATTTGAAGATCCCAAAACCCTATCTCGATTGGTGAACCATTCCTTTGTATTTGTATTTGTCTCGAGGTTTGGTACTCGGTAGACACTGCCCTGTCAAGGCGGCGCTCGGTAGCTTATTTGCCTCACAGCCAAGTACGAAGACTCAGTGATACCTGGACTCGGCGAGGAGCAAGATATCTTGAAAGACTCGGTAAATCTTGGACTCGCGGGAGCAAGATATCGAAAGACTGCGTGATCTTTGGACTCGTAGGAGCAAGATATCGAAAGACTCAGGTATATCTTGGACTCGGCGGAGCAAGATATCTTGAGAGAGTCGATCCGAACTAAACTCGCAGGAGTAGTTCACTGGACTCGAGCTGATCATCGATGAGACTTATCTTCGGCAGTCCATCTATCGAATACGAGGTCGGACTCGAAGAACGGCAGATAGTCTTCGGGACTTTGTCGGGAATCTTTTGAAAGACAATCGCCAGTCATATGTACGAGGAAGAGAGAAGTCGGCTTGATCTATCTCGAAGTTTGTCCTTGTCTCAACCACTACATCCACCTCAACGAATGACAAGCATACACGTGTCTTCTCACCTGCTAAAGCCGCAAGTCAACACTTTCGGAAAAAGGAGGAAAAGGCACCGTTGCTCTACACGAAAAGAGCCGTTTGCTACCAAAAAGAGAGAGAGAGAAGAAGATCGTCTCCAACGGATCTATTTCAATCTCTCGCTCTATAAATAGAGGGATTATTCAAGAAGAATACACGGAATGCACGTATCCAGAAAGCAAAAATCAAGAAAGCATTCAACGAGCAAAGAACCCAAAGAACTACGTCTTAGCAAAAACTCGAAGAACATTCTCCGTGAAAGACTACATTCTAGCTCATAGGGAATCAAGCTAAACCAACATATAAAGCCTCTAAGTATCCAATCGACGTTACACGAACTTATAGCTTACCTTCGCTGTTCGTCGATCTAGAAGCTACTCTTTCATATTCCCTATCCCTCTAACCCTAAGCTCAACCGTTCTTATCTATAGCTTAGACGAAGGAGTTCACATCACGAACCCAATCCTTATTGGAGAAGGACTCCTTCACTCGTTGGAGAAGTTTGTCAAACACTTTAAGTTTGATAGTGTTGTAAACCGAGACTTGGATCGGTATAAAAACCAAGACGCGGCTTTGCCCGGTGTGCAAGGCGACCGAGACTAACTCGGGATAATAAATAGCCTCCTGATCATTCGGGACAGTGGGACGTAGGATTTGAGCGATATCCGAACCACTTTAAAAATCCTGTCTCTTATTGCTTTCTTAACCGTTGCATTGATTTTACCATTCATACCGAGTTCTATATCTACTGGACCGAGACAACGTTTTCTCACAAACCGATTTCGGGGCCTACACTATTCCGCACACGAACTCTTACCGTAGATACCGAATTCGACCTAGTCGGTCTAGGGCAGATCTCAGTCAGAATGCAAGATTTTCTAGCCTTTAA